>OY998254.1:44661298-47411298 GCA_963922045.1 Persicaria maculosa
TTGATATTAAATAAAATCATTGGATAAAAATATAATTATAAGTACGTTGAAGTTTAACTTTTATATTAAAATTTTAATTATATTTTCTATCCAATAATTGTAAAGTGATAAATTTTCTAATTATTTAAGTTTGGTATATAATTAAATTTTAATCTATTTTTCACTCAATAATATTAGATCAAATATATTATGGACAATCAAACAAAATTTAAATGATTTGATGGGTATATAAACAATTTTGAAGTTTTGATGGGTATATATCCAATTAATAAAGTTTTCATGGGTATATACCCGATTTCGCCTAACATTTAATACATTAACTTAATTAGAGTACCATTTACATATGCAATGTATTTAAACATCATCTAAAAATGGAAAGATTCGCTAAAATGGACAAGTAATTTGTTACAAGAAAAAGGGGCATTTTGCAAAATGACCACGAAATTGGACATAATTTGTGAAATAGTCATGTTTTGGGACAATTTAGTGATATGGCCGCAATATAAACCCCCTTCCCTTTGTTTCACGCGCCTTTCTCTCACCTCCGCCCTCTCCCTCTCCGCACGCGCTCTCCTCCGCGCTTCTCCTTCTCCGATCTCCGTCTTCCACTTCCCGTTCCTCAGATCCGCGCCTTCCTCGGAGATCCGAGAGCGAGCGATCGATAGAGCGGAGCAAGAAGCAATTGGACGGATCTATGGCTTCGGATCTATGGCGCGGGGCGAGATCTGAAGAGGAGGCCGAGATCTATGGCTTCGGCGCTGGAGCGAGGTCGAGCAAGGCCTGGAGGTTTGAGATCTGCGGCCTGGAGGTTTCAGATCCGGTTGCGTTCATCAATTAGGTCGGATTTATGGCATTAGATCTATGGCGCGGGCCGAGATCTGAAGAGGATGCCAAGCTCTGTGGCTTCGGCGCCGGAGCCGAGGAATGGAGTGCGAGCGAAGAGCGAGCGACGAAGTTCAAATCCGACCTGGAGGTCGAGCGAGCGAGATCGAGTGAGGCGGCGCGAGTGAGCGATTGCTCAGATCCGGCCTAGAGCGAGGTCGAGCGGCTGGAGATCAGCACGGAGGCGGCGAGGCGCAGGCTGACGGCGATCATCTTCGCAGAAGTCGGGAGGAAGAGGATGCACTTTGTGTGAAATTACAAAAATCACCCAACAAATATGATAAATTGAAAAAACTATCTATATTTTATTATGTTGTATTTTTATTTTTATTTTTACAAAATAAAATGTTATATTTACACAACATACGATTATATTTGCACAACATACGACAAAATGTTAAAAAAAATAAAAAATAAAAAAACAAATTAGACTTGCTTCAATATAGTTGTGCAAAAAAATACAGTTGTGCAAATCCAAAATACAGTTGTGCAAATCTAAACTAAAGTTGTGCAACTCTAAACTAAATTTGTGCAACTCTAAAATACGGTTGTGCAACTCTAAAATACGGTTGTGCAACTCTAAAAAAAGTGCTGACATGAAGAAAAAAATAGTGCTGACACGGAAAAAATATATACCAAACTACAAAGTTATTACTTAGGAAGATGACTCGATTGTAACTAATATCAGTGTCAGCACTAATTATAACTAATATCAGTGTCAACACTAATTGTAACTAATATCAGTGTCAGCACTAATTGTAACTAATATCAGTGTCAGCACTAATTTTCACCACTAGTTGTGCAAAAATAACGTATTGATGAGCAAAAATAGGAGCATGTTGTGCAATAATTTATTGAGAAAGAATGAAATTATATTGAGAGAAAATAAGATCATGTTGAGAACAAATTCACAAGTCTCGATTGTTATGCAAAAATAACCTATAGTTGAGCAAAAATAAGATAACGTTGAGCAAAATTTCACCAATCCCCCATGTTGTGCAATTATTGTCTATTTATAAGCAAAAATAAGATCATGTTGTGCAATAATCTATTAAAAAAAATAAAAAAAAATAAAAAAACTAGACTTGCTTCAATTTATTCTGAATCGCTTACAGTTTATTGAGAAAGTATGAAATTATATTGAGATAAAATAAGATCATGTTGAGTATAAATTCACAAGTCTCGATTGTTGGGCAAAAATAACATATAGTTGAGCAAAAGTAAGAGGATGTTGAACAATAATTTATTGAGAAAGTATGAAATTATATTGAGATAAAATAAGATCATGTTGAGAAAAAATTCACAAGTCTCGATTGTCGTGCAACGTACTTGTTGTGAGCCTAATTTGCCATGTTTTACACTTACTTTTATATCGATTTCTGCATACATTGCATGCATTTGGGTTAGAATAATACAGAATCTGTGTAGTTTACACTTATTTGCAATATATGGAGGTCTACACAAGTTTTGGTTATATTTCGCAGAAATCGGACGCACTTTGGAGCTTAAAGGAAACTCATGGAGAAGCTAAGAATGGTGCAGCTGGAGAAAAGGCCATTTTTCACCATTCTTCGTTCTGAATCAAGCTTTAAGGTCTTCATGAGAGTTGTAGCCCTCGGAAAGAGCTTTTCAACACATGGTCATATGCGTCAATCCGACGAATGAGGACTCGGAAAAGTGCGTTTTAAGAACAGAGCAGAAAGCTGAGAGATTTACTCGATATCGAGTCTCGAGATCGACCAAAAATGTCTAAGGAGTGCCTGGTCGAGGAGGAGCTGATCGAGAAGCCGAAGACGAAGACATGCCGGGTTACACTCTACTCGAGATCGAGGAACCCGGAAGCCGGCACCCGAGCCATGTCGAATAGAGGTTACTCGACAACACCAGAAGACCTAGTTGACGAGCCACCTTTACTCGAGATCGAGTAAGGTCCTCGAGATCGACGAAGTCAGGAGCACCGGTCCGAGCCATGTCGAGCAGAGATACCCGAGAAGCCCAGCCAGCCATGCAGGTCGACGTCATCTCTACTCGATCTTGAGGAGCCTTGGTCGAGATCGAGGAGCCGCGTCCCGAAGCCGCGTTACGCGGCTTGAGCTGTCCGTGTCGAGTTGGGAGTCCTTGGAGCCGGAGGAATCCGAGATTGCCGAGATACATAAAGTTCTATCTTTGGAAGACAAGATCTATCAACATGAGAAGACTTACCTATTTAGATTTATCTTTCTCTTTTAGATTTAATTCCTAAATTACATTTATTTATCTTTTAGGCTTTTTAGATATAGATAGATATATTCTATCCTTGATTAGCAAGGAATAGAAGGCTATAAATAAAGCCTTAGGGGCTGGTTTTTCATCATTCAATTCAATTTCAGAGATACAGTTACACATAGAAGTTTAGGAGTTCAAAGGTTTTAGGGTTTTGGCGTTCAACGAGAGTTGGTTGCAAAGGACTCATGCGCCAAAAGATCACATCTTTCAAACAGCAGCCTGGGGAGACGCTAGTAAAGGCATGGGAACGCTATAAGGATCTACTGCAATCCTGCCCTACACATGGACAGCAACCCTGCGTAGTTTAAGAGATCTTCTTCAACTCTCTGGACTTTGCTGCAAAGGACAGAATCAACACATATACTCACTATGAGTATCTGACAATGCCGCCTCCTGACGCATGGGCTGCTCTAGACAAGCTAACCAACTATGATAACAAGTATGGGACTCTAGTCAACTACGAGGAGAACCCCTACGCCAGGTCAGCACCATCCATGCTCTTATATGAGCCCCCTAAGGAGATTGATCCAGAAGTAAGGGAGCAGTACTACAGAGACCAGAATAAGAAGCTCCTCAAACAAGTAAAGTATCTTTCTGTCAACCAGCCTTGTATTGAATGCGGATCACAGAGGCACACCACTACTGAGTGCCCACACACTGAGCAAGTCAGGCTGGCAGAATACCATGAAGAGGCAGCTTACGCAGGGGGTCCCAATCGCTACATGGGGGACCAAAGGTTTCAGCAACCACAATGGAACCAAGGTGCCCCTAGGAATCCCCCGCCCTACAGAGCTCCAGGACATCCAGAAAGAGACCAGAAAAAGGATGATCTACGGACTGTCTTAGAGGAAATAAGGAGGAATCATACAGAAACCAGGCAATCCTTCAACTCAGTCTACACTCAGATTCAGGGCGTCAACTTTAGGCTTGGGGAGATTGATATATGGAGGAAAACAGTTGATACACAGATTGGTCAGCTAGCAGCAGGAATTCCCAGACAGTCAGGATCGCTCCCTGGATCTTCATAACCAAATCCCAAAGGAAAGACTGGACACATCGCTGCTGTGAAACTCAGAAGCGACCATCAACTGCAAGAGGCAGAGGTCGGAAAGCTGCAAAGCAGAGAAGCTGAGAAACAAGTCGATCTCGACAAGGATCTGGTCGATCTCGAGCAGAGTCAACTCGGGATCGAGGAAAAGGAAGTCGATATCGAGAAAAGCCCAATCGATATTGATCCAGCTGCAGCACCTCCGACATCTGTTCTGGCTCCAAATCAGAAAAAGAAGCTGCCTTTCCCCACAAAATCTCCCAAGGACCCGGCAGAAAAGAAATTTCAGCGCTTCATCAAGATGCTTCATAAACTTAATGTTACCATCCCCTTCACAGAAGCTCTCAATGAAATGCCATCCTATGTCAAGTTCCTGAAGGAGATTCTGAGCAAAAAGCGGTCAATGGCTGAAATTACAGAGGAGTACAGCCATTTGGACATACTGGAGAAGAGGCCAGATCCAGGTAAGTTTGCTATATCCTTTGGATTTGGTCCATACAAAATTAATGCTTTATGTGATCTTGGAGCTAGTGTGAGTATAATGCCTTTAACAATTTGGTCCAAGATTAAGATAGGTGCCCTAGACTCTGTGGATGCTAGACTTTATATGGCCAACAACACAGTGGTCATTCCAACGGGCATGGTGGACAATGTGCCAGTACAAGTAGGTAAATTCTTTGTCCTTGCTGATTTCCTAGTTGTTGATATGCAAGAAGACCCTGCTTGTCCAATTATTCTAGGAAGACCCTTCTTGGCGACGGTGGATGCCAATATAAGCGTGAGGAAAGGAGTGCTCACTTTCAACATCAGTGATGAGGTAATTGAGTATTCCTTTAATAAAATTGAAAGGCATACAGGTCCAATGGAAGAGGTGAAATCTATCTCAGCTGGCTACATCACTTGCGGGGAACCCAAGGTAAGAAATATGACCCCTAAGGAGCTGGAAAAGAGGGATATGGAGGCCCAGGTGGAGGAGATCATGGCAATCCTAAAGGAGGACACAGAGAATCCAATCGACACGGACCAAGGTATGTCGTTATGGACTAACTATTTTTTGGATGCCTTGACAAGAACCAAGTATGGGGTCAAAATTGACCAAGATTCCTCGATATCGAGGACTCTAGTCGATCTCGACCAAGACCAGAAACCTCCACCAGCACCAGCATCGTCGAGCAGCCATACTGAAACACCAAGCCCCTCGAGATCGAGTAACCTACTCGAGATCGACCAGAACCTCGCTGCCTCGACTTCGCCTTCCTCGACGTTGACTCCACCAGACGGCCAAGACTACTCGAGATCGACCAGGCTTGTCGATGTCGACCACCGCCTTGCTGGCCCAGCTCCTGCTTCCTTGACGTTGAAGCCACCAGAAGCTAAACCCTACTCGAGATTGACTAACCTTGTCGAGATCGAGCAACATCCACCTTCATCAGCACCTGCATCCTCGAGCAGCTCACCACCAGAACACTCATCGAGATCGAGTACCCCTACTCGAGATCGACCAAACACCGTGGTCCCCGATTCCGTCTCTGCGAAGGTAAGCCAAGGTATGGATCTTTCTTCTCCTACTTCCATTAAAGATCTGTCTATACATGGGAGAGGTTTGCCTTGGTATGTGCGCTTATGTAGGGTATCCAATGATGAGCCCAAAGAGTATGAAGTTGGAGACAAGCTCTATGTCTCTAAATCAAAGGATCATTGGTTCCCTAACAAATTCAACAAGAAGAGGATGGGACCTTTCGTGGTGAACAAGATCCATTCTGGAGGATTGCAGCTGATGGACGAGAATGGAGTTCTATTTGAAGCCCAAGCTACATGGGCCTTGCAAATGCCACCTTGAGCTTAATGGAGAAAGTCAGCCTAGCGACTATAAAATCTAGAGCTTGTAAATAGACATTTATTTTTTGGACTTTTTGGACGTTGTTTTGTTTGTTTTTGGTTTTGAACACTTTTAGTTTTTCTATTATGGGTATATGTCTTCTACACTTTTCAAGTCCATGGATAGAAGCAAGCTATATTCGGACTCGGCCCAGGCGGTTCCTTTTATTCGATATTAAGAAGATCTGCACACCTGTCTAGTGAGTTTCTTTCTTTACCCTTGTTTTTATACAGTGAGGACACTGTAATGTTTAAGTATGGGGTGGGGGAAGCGCTTACTTCATGCATAATTGCCATATTTGACATTATGTGTGCATATTTAGAATTTATTTCTTTGAATTGCTACATGGCTATTTTGGAATGCATTATTGATTTATGTGCTTATATGCATGATTTCCAAAATTTGAGAAAAATGACCCCCTATTGAAATTTTTTGATAAATGTCATGGAAGCTTATATTAAACTCGACGATGCAAAATTGGATTCATTAGAGATATAGCATGAAATTGCCTAGTAAAGGGAAGTCACAATGAAGTGCATTATTTATTGAAAACCATGAAAGGAGGTAAAATTTGAAGTTGCTTTTGACATGTTGCATGATAAGAGGATGGAGGACTTTATATTTCCATATATGCTCATATTGTTATATCCTAGCCTTACCTATGCTTATGCATCACAAAAAGCCATAATATGCCTTATTTCATATTTGCTCCACATGATCTAAATATTGCCATTCTTTACCTTATCCGGGGATTATGTTGAGAATGATGTCAAATTATGGAGTTATTATATGGTTGTTGTGTTGTTATTATCATTATTTGGAGTTGGGTTGGAAATTGTTGGAAAAATATGGAAAATTTAATGAGTGAAAGAAAATCCGATTTTATTCCATGTCACAAAACTGATGATGCTATTCATGTTGCTAATTTATTCTTCAAAGATGTTGTGCGCTTACATGGATTGTCATTATCTATAGTTTCTGATCGTGACTCTAAGTTCTTAAGCTCTTTTTGGAAAACTTTATGGTCTAAATTGGGTACAAAATTGCTATTTTCTACTTCTTGTCACCCACAAACTGATGGCCAAACTGAGGTCACAAATAGAACTCTAGGGGCTCTCCTTAGAGTTGATGTCCATGTTTTATGCCATGTTTATATCTACTTTTATATCGATTTCTGCATGCATTTCATGCATTTTGGGTTGGATTTATACAAAATCTATGTAGTTTATGCTTAATTGCCAAATTATGGAGTCTACACTAGTTTTTGTTTGATTTCGCAGAAATCGGACGCACTTTAGAGCTTAAAGGAAACTCATGAAGAAGCTAAGGATGGTGCAGCTGAAGAAAAGGGCCATTTTTCGGCATTCATCATTTTGAGTCAAGTTCTGATGTCTTCATGAGAGTTGTAGCCCTCGAAAAGAGCTTTCCAACGCATGCTCATATGCGTCTATCCGACGAACGAGGACTCGGGAAAGTGCGTTTAAAGAACAGAACGAGAAGCTGAGCACAGAACGAGAAACTGAGCACAGGTCAATATCGACTCATCCTAATCAATATCGACTTAATCTGGTCGAAAATCACAAGTCAAATCGATATGGACCAGAAGCAAGAAGTGAAGAAAAGGGCAAGTCGATATTGACCTCAGTAAGTCAATATCGACCTAAAAATCGACTCAATATTGACCCCCAGAAGCCGAAAACCGAGCCAAGACGGAGAGAAGCTGAAGATTCAACTCAATATTGACCGGTTCTAGGTCAATATCGACTACAAGTCACTCGATTTTCATCCTAGGGGCCGGAATCGAGTAGCAGAAGAGAAAAGCCGAGAAAAGTTAGTCAATATCGACATGCCTTGGTCAATATCGACTTACACCCAGCAACGTCACCAATCTGATTCCGGGCTTTACTTAAAGTTTTATCCCGAATCCGTTGGAGATATTTTCGGGAGGAGATTCCTTGCGCATGAAGACTTGAGAGATTTTATCTTTTTATCTTTTTATTTATCCTAAGGGTTAAAAACAATTAATTACCCTAGGATTTATCTAGTTTTATCTTATTTAGATATATTTCCAAGTAGAATTATATCTTCTATGGTAGATAGAGATATAGATAGAGATTTCCTTCATTGATTAGAAAGGATTGGAAGCCTATAAATAAAGCCCATGGGGCTGAGTTTTAATCATTCAATTTCAGCAGGAGAAGTAGTAGGAGAGAGAGAGAGTGAGTGGCCAAGAGGAGTTGGTGAAGCGAGAGCGGAATTGGCTTCCTTTGGTTGTAAGCTCTATTTTATTTTATTAATGCAAGTTTATTTCCTTTTATTATTGATTTCTTTAATTATGATGAAGCGCGAGTAGTCCACCCACTTCTAGGGTTGGGGTGAGCCCGACGATAGCCATGCATAATTGAGGTAAAGATCCGACTTTTATCATGTTTTAAGCATCTCCTACTTGTTTATGTGTTTATTACCCATCTAATGGAGATCCATGCTAACAACTTGGATTGTAAACATAAAATCGGTAGAGACAATTAGGGTTTCTTGAAAGAGTTGTCTAATTGTTGGAAAAGGCGAAAGCTTGTCCTTTGATGCGATTTACATGATTATCTGTTTGATTCTGCCTTATGCATGCTTGGTTATCGTTGTTGCAAACCCCAATCTTGGAAGTTTCTTTCATAAAGTTTATTCCGAAATCTACCAAAGCTTTGTTCTTTATTTTATTTTATTTTTGGTACTGTTGCCCTACTCGATATTGACCTCCTGTAGGTCGATATCTACTTCTGTCTTTCGATCCAGAAAGATCGCTGCTCGTTTGTGTCTCTGAACAGGTCGATTTCGAGAAAGAACTAGTCGATATTGACTGACCTAAGTCAATATTGAGTGACCCTGACCAGAAATTGACTGACTTGCTGAAAGCTGCCCAAAATCGACTGAACTAAGTCAATATCGACTGTCTTTAGTCAATATTGAGTTGTTCCCTGGAGTCGAAACCGAGTGAGATTTCTCCGCTGCCTAGGATCCGCTGACACGCTTCCTCGAGGATCGATCCTGACTTCCCGCTGCTACATCAGGAGAAGGTCTTGTAATTATTTGCGTGGGCACGAATCTGGTTTGATTTATATTTGTTATATTTCATACTCGATTTCCTCCTACCAACAAGAGCCATGCTGCGAACTAACCTCCGGAGGTGGGAAGACTGCCTACCATTTGTGGAATTTGCATATAACAGGTCTAGGCACTCTGCAACAAAACTAACCCCCTTCGAAGTGGTATATGGCCGAAATCCACTCACTCTTGTGGACATGATGCCTCGGCCATATAAGGAGAAGGAGAGCTTGGATGCAGCTAAGCAAGTGGACTTCATCAAGCGCTTGCATGAGCGTACCAAGGCGCAGCTGGAAAGGAAAACTGCACAATACAAGGCCGCAAAGGACAAGCATCGCAAGGATGTGCAGTTCAACGTTGGTGATCTGGTGTGGCTGCATCTCAGGAAGGAAAGGTTTCCGCAACAACGGAAATCTAAGCTGGACCCCAGGGGAGATGGACCATTCAAAGTGGTTCAGAAGATGGGTCCTAATGCATACAAGCTGGATCTCCCTGCCGATAAGTACAACGTCTATTCTACATTCAACGTCGCTGATCTATCCTTGTTCGTGCCTGACGATGACTCTGACGACGATTTGAGGACAAATCGAAGTCAAGTGGAGGAGAATGATGCAGTGCAATTATCGATGACTCCTGGTGACATTGAGGACAATATGAAGGTTCCGTTCGATGGTCCTATCACTCGTGCAAAGGCCAAGAAGATTCAAGATGCAACCAAAGCCCTTATTGTCCGTTACCAAGGAACTATGGAGCAAGGGTTCAGGCCACCCTGGATCACTTGGCTCAAGGTTACACCACCAGCACAAGAAGTGAGCTTGCGTCCACACACGGAGCTCATGAAGACTCATCAGCACCCACCATGAACCAACCATACTCGACATTGCCTTGGATCACTAGACATCACCACTAGCCGAGTGGGCCTAGATCTTTGTCGAAAACAATGGGCCGAGTTACTCTTGTGCATGGGCCGGATTTATTTAGTTAATTAAGTTGTTATTTTATGCAATTTAGATTAATAAGGTGGAATTAATTATATCTCTTCTAGATATAATCCTTGGCCACCAAGTTATTAAACTTATATCTTTATTAGGAAATATTTATCTTAGATTTATTTTATTTATCTTTAGATATAATAGATCTATCCAAACCCCTTTCCCTTGCAAGGAAGGATTGGTTAGATCTCCCATAGCTTTTCTATATATATTCATGTTTATGCACTTTGAATTAATCAGATTGAATAGAATTGGAGAAACCCTTTATGGATTAAGGGTTCTTCGATTATCAATCCCAAAACTATCTTGCTCTTGTGTTCTTGAGATTTTCGGCCATCACCATTCATCACCATCACCATTGTCCTTGATCACACTCGGCATCAAGAAACCAAGCACGAACCCTAACCTTGAAACTGTCGCAACAAGAGGAAGCCCAGTCCTTGGCATCGCTCGCCACCAGTCTCGCTCCCAGCGAGCGCGGACATCCCCAGCTCCGCGTGCGCAGATGCCCGCACATCCCCGGTATCGCCAGCGCTCTCACTCCCGCGTCTTCACTCACCAGCACTCTCGCTTCTAGCGAGCGCTTCCGTCTTCGCGCATCCGCCTACGCGCACACCCTGAGGACCCGTGTCCTGTATGCCCGAGATCCTGCGCCATCACCCGCGCACTCGTCCTCGCTACTCTCTCGCTTTCCCTTGCTTGTTTCTGTCGCTAAATCTGAGTTCTTTAATTGCTGGAATTTCTCTAAGTATATTCTGTCGCTAAAATCAGATTCACTCACTTGCCTAATCTTGTTCCAAATCAAGAGATATCAAAGAGCATTGCAAGATCGGGCACATATACGGCGTGGTTCTTGATCTTGAGCCCACAGGCGAAGGATCGAGTATCCCAAACGTATCAACAGATCACAGCCTTCAAACAGGAGCTAGGGAAAACACTTGCACAGGTCTGGGAGCGCTACAAACGACTATTGAAATCCTATCATACGCATAGATAGGCACCATATGTGATCCTGGAGATCATCTTCAATTCCCTGGATGCACGTAAAAAGGAGCGGATTAACACCTATACGGCTTATAGGTATCTCGAGTACACATCACGACGTGCTTGGGATACCTTCGAGACGCTGGCTAACTACGATAGCACCTATGGGACTGCTGCGGCCCCCGATGAAAGGTCTTCCCCATCTATGCCACTCTATGAGCCGTCAAAGGAGATTGATCTAGATGCCAGGAACCAATTCCACTAAGACCAAGAATGCCGCCACACTAAACCTGTAAAATTTCATTCTAATAACCAACCCTGTTTGGAGTGTGGGTTTGTAAGGTACAACATTACATTGTTCCTACATGCCGATCAAGTGTAGCTTGCAGAAACCCACGAAGAGGCGCGCTATGTAGGGGAAAACTACTCAGGGCAATATCAGCAACAATACTGGGGTTACTATCGCCAACCCCAGCACCAAAGAGACCCCCGCCCTATAGAATTCATGGTTACCCTAACAAAGAAGGTAAGAAAGATGACCTACACATCATCCCCGACGAGATGCGACGGAACCACGCAGAATTCAAACTAGCCAACTACTCCATCCCTACTCAACTACATGGCATCAAGTATCAACTCATGATTGGGAGAGATCGATGTTTGGTGAAAGAATATAGAGACCCAGATTGGTCAATTGGCAACATCCATCCCCAAACCATCAGTTACGCTCCCTGGATCTTCTGAACCAAATCCTAAAGGTAAATCTGCAAGCAAGTGGTGGCTATGAACTTAAGGAGTGCGCGTCAGCTGCAAACGTCCGAGCAAAAAGTGGAGGAAGAGGACACTGGAGACGAATCGATATCGACTCACCCAGTCGACATTGACCAAGATGCAGTCGACGTCGAGTCACCCTTACTCGATGTCTAGCCAGAAGTTGAACGTCCCCAGAAATCGACTCCTCCAGTCGATGTCGACTCAATCCCACTCGATGTCGACCCAACTCCAACAACAGTAAGGAAGAAGACATTGTCATTTCCAAAGAAAACTTTGAAGGACCCGGTGGAGAAAAAGTTCCAGTGCTTTGTGAAGATGCTTCAGGGGCTCAACGTCACTATTCTCTTCATAGAAGCCCTTCATGAGATGCCTTCATACGTCAAGTTCCTCCAAGAAATCTTAAGCAATAAGCGGTGAATGGCTGAGATATAGAGGAATGTAGCAAAATGGAGCTTCTAGAGAAAAGGCTAGATCCAGGTAAGTTTGCTATCACTATTGGATTTGGTTAACATAAATTCAATGCATTGTGTGACTTAGGAGCCAGCGTCAGCATCATGCCATTATCAATCTAGTCCAAAGTCAAGATAAGAGCCCTAGAGCATGTGGATGCCCGACTCTATATGGCCAACAACACTGTAGTCATCTCTACAGGCATGGTGGATGATGTACCTGTACAAGTAGGTAAGTTCTTTATCCTTGCTGATTTTCTATTTATTGATATGGTAGAGGACCATGTTTGTCCTATTATTTTAGGAATACCCTCAATTCTTAGCAATCGTCGATGCCAATATAAGCATAATGAAAGGAGTGCTCACATTCACCATCAGCGACGAGGCAATTGAGTATACCTATATTCTTGATTGTTAATGAATAAAGTTATTTGATGAAAAAGGCATAATCTTTTATACTTGGCATAATTCTTACATGGTTATCTTTGTGGCATTGAAACCTCGATCTTGGAAGACTTTTATTTTATTGAATTCAATCATCCAAATATGTGTTTATTATGTTCATCATCTTCGCATCCAACCTATATTCTTCGGACATCTTTTCCGACTTTATTTTATTGCAAAGTTACAATTTTTCTGCATAGACACACTCGACATCAACTATCTTTGGTCGACATCGAGTACGCTAAGTCGACATCGAGTGGATTTGCACTCGACGTTGAGCACTTTTGTCTTCTATTGTGCAGCTTTACAGGGATCGACAGCTTGGGTCGACGTCGAGTCATCTGGTCGACGTCAAGTCAATCTTTTGGTCGACAGCAGGGCGGAATTTGGAACTATTTAGGCGAGCGCTAACATGCTTCCTCACGGATTCGATCCTGAAACCCTACCAGTCTACCACTAAGGCACTACAGCGGGAGAGATTCTTGTATTTTATTTGCTTGGACAAGGAGTTGGTTTAGCTCGTTTATATTAATGTTTATTTTATAACTAGATTCCCCTCCTAACACTAGCAGAGCAATAAAATAGGAACCCGACATACATCAAGAACAATAAAAGAGTATCACATAGATACATATCGAAAACATATGAGTCTACATCTAAGCAACTCTAAGCATACATAACACACACATCATACAATCATATAGGTAAATAAATAGCTTCATCCATACTTGACATTCCATCATAATCACCCAACTCAACGAATCATAACACCTTGTAAGATAACAATAACTTGCATAACTTACTTAGCCGAATCATACACATATGCATAACATCTCATCATTTATAATATTCCGCAAGACATTACTCATGTTATAACATACTACTACGACACCATGTCATTACTCATTCACTCATTCTATTAGTCACACATATATGCCCTTAGTCAAACAATCATAACATCATGTTAGTTATTCACCGATCAAGCCTAATTCCCGAGTTAGTCTCGAAAAACGTTTCGAAATCCGACTCAAATCTTTAGGACTTTCGACCTTTAAAATACATGTTAAGTTCGTTTTCCAAAACCCGAGTTAAAGTCATCAAGTCCTACATTTTAAATCCCCAAAACGTCAAATCCGGCTTTTGAAAATGTTCGGCAAAAATCCCAAGTTAATAAGTTAAAGCTCTCAGCCAAGGGGTGTTTTGCTGCGACCAAAAGGGACTTCTCCGCCGTGAGAAACGCTCAGCAAGCACCTCGAGAGACCATGGGGTGTCGTTGTCCTGAGATAGCCAGCTTGCCCTCGGGAGAGCTTCGCGCCCGCGAGAGGGGAGTCTCGCCCCCCGCAAAAGTTACTTTCACGCCCGCGAAGCTAGGGAGCCCCAAGGGCATCCCCTCATATCCCACTTGCTACGGAGAAAGGGCCACTTTCCGCGGTGAGAAAGAACCCTTAGGGCTTTGTTCTGGGCTCTGTTTTGACTCGCGACAGCGAGTCTAGGCTTGAACCTTTGGTTTTGAGCCCTTTCTGGCCTTGATTGTTGTTGTTACCCCAACCCATAGAAACTTATGAGGGAGCCTTTGACACGTGAAAAATGAGAGAAAGAGGGATCACTCACCCAAACTTCTTGTTCTTCTTCTTTTCTTCTTTGGGATGGCTTGGGAGGTGATTTCCATGATCGTCTCAGCTGGATCTACTCGTTAAGGAGGATGGGAAGTTATTGAAGGGTTTAAAGGGGAGAACTTTGGAGATTTGGTGGTGAAAGGAAGAGAAAATGAGCTTCTTACCCTTCTAGAAACGAAAATGGGCGAGGGAGGCTCCAAGGCTCCGTTCTTGATCTTCCGGGGCTGTTGGGTGGCTCCATTGGATCTCCTGGACTCCAAGGAAGATGGAGGAAGTTTTTGGAGGTCCTTCCTTACAAGAAGGATGAAAGAGGGAGAGATGGGTGGTGCTTAGGCTTCTCGACAAAGGAGAAAAAGGAGGAGGGATGTGGTAACAGTGGTGGTGGTGTGGTGGTTGAGGTGGCTGAATATGGTGGCTACTGGTGGTGTAGTGGTGGTGGCAAGAGAGGAAGACAATAGAGAGTAGGAGGTGTTTTAGTGTTTTCTTTATGCCAAGTTTGAGATAAGGTTTGTGGTGTTTTAGGTTTATGTTTGAATGAGGTGGAATGCCCAAGTTTTGTCTCCTTAGAAGATAAGATGGATAAGAGAGATGTGGATGGACAGAGATTGGGATTTGTATCCTTCCAAAATGAGGGGGTGCAAGGAAGGAAGAATGGAAAAGTGGCTTGAGGTTGTCTCGCCCATTTGTAGAAAGCATCTTTAGCCAAGGTTTGAAATTGGGTTTCTTGGCTCCAACATGACTAGGATTTTAGATAGGTGGTTCAGCTAGGGCAAGAACAGTGAGGACGAGAGTCTTCAATCTGACATTGCGAGTTCAAATCCCGAGGTTAGTTCCCGGTGTTAGTTTCCCAAGGTTAGATTCCCGATTCCCGCTCTCTCGATCAATTAGATTTTTGAAAATTCGAGGAAGAATGTCGCCATGTCAAGTTAGTTTTGAAAATTTTATTTTAGATCGGAAATCCGTTCCATGAGTTTTAAATCCGATTTCTTAGGTTGAGGACGAGTTTTTTCTTGAAATTTCCTATTTAAATTCATTTATGTTTTCCGTTTTCCGAAAATCAGAATTTGAAAATCCGAGCCTTTACAAGATTAGAGAGGGAATTTTGTGAAACAAAAGTTGAATTCTAAAATGTTGGATTACTTGTTCATATGATGAGATGTCTTTTAAGTGAATTGGTCTTTTCTCGAGATGACAGCCTGTGATTTTTTACTGCAGTTCATATATTGGCTTGATCATTAGGTTGTGAATTTTTATAGCTTTCTTAGATTGCTATTATAAATTTCGTTTAAAGGGTCTATCTACAATTATTCATATATGATGATTATATTTATGTCATATGCAAACACAATCATGATGTTTGTCTATGGAATAGTCTTGAATTAGGAAATTTATACCTCATATTACATCAGAAGAAAAGAATAGTTCATGTTCACATGAGTTCATAAAGAAAATTATCCTTTAATAATCTTTGTGTTTATTTCATGCTTGGAAGAGATTGATGACCTAAAGCTTTAAAAATTATGTTTACTATTGATATTGAAGTTGAGTCCAAAAGTAGTCAAATTGTTACTATCTAATTCCCTTGTGTTTGATCATTTTCATATGATTACATCAGTGTATACTTGGAATTGAATAAACTTAATTTGATATAAGTTGTTTGGAGTTGCTAATTGATATCTTTGCCCCTACCCCAGCAAAATTGTTATCCCCTGCAAGAGCTACTCCTTCAAGGCACGAAACTCCTCTTAGACTTCATCCCATTTAAATGAGTGATTCTTCTATGTTATTTTGAATAGAAGAGATCTGATGGTGCTAAACTCCCTCCTAAATTGTCTATAAAAGATATCCAATCCATCAAAGCTCTAAACTTGGCCAATATATGGAAGTAACTATCGACCATTCCTGGATTGCCTTGTTCTTGTAATGATCCACCTTCAATCCTTTTGAGTTTACTACAAAACCAAGAAAGGTAACACAAGTAGTGAAAAATTCTCATGTCATCAAGTTACCATAAATTAAATGCAGGCATGATGAATGGTAGATAATACTTCTTTCAAATGTAATTCATGCTCTTCTAGGGATATACTATAAACAAGTACATCATATACTTTAACAAATTTTCATATGAAGTGCCTAAGTACATGACTCATGAAAGACATAAAGTGGTAGGGTTGTTAGTAAACCCAAAGGCATAACCAACCACTCATAGAGACCAAATTTGATCTTAAAGTCGTCTTCCATTCACCCCCCCTCCCCAAATGAATTTGATGGCACCCACTCTTGACATCTTTCTTAGAAAAGGTAGTGAAATATTTGCTAAGACCCTCTTTGAAATAGCCCTAATACATTGGCCTATTTGTAAATATGGAGCCCAAAATAAGGGTGATCTATTGCTCTATATATGTCTATAATAGGTGGTAGGTCGGGAGGGATCTCATCAGGAAACACATCCACAATCTCTTCAATTAGCCTAATGATCATCTTGTGTATAATAGGTGTGGCTATAGGTTGGACCCGCTGGGTCAAGGGTCATGGTTGGTCGACCCGAACCCTAACCCAGGAAGGCCACGGATTAATGGGTTAGGGTCAACCCGTCAGACCCGTTGGGTCGGCAGAGATTACCTTATTTTTTTTAAAAAAAATATTTTTTATAAAATTTTGACTATTAAATAATAAAAAATGATATGGGAAGATTTTAATCTTCATAACACTTTCAATCCTCCCCTTCATGTCGATATGAAATGGAAGAAAAACATGGAAAGATTTTATCTTCATAACACTTACTATCATCCACTTCATTTCGATATGAAATGGAGGAAAAACATGGGAAGATTATATATCTTCACACCACTTCCTTCATACACTATAATTTTAATGTGGGATGTAAGAGAAAAAAATATGAAAAAATATTTTTCTCAAACTTCATTTCTAATGTAGAAAATAAAAAATTAAATGAAATGATACACACACACACACACGCACACACACACACACACACACATATATATATATATTCATGCCCTCTCATTCTTACTCTTAATTTTCAATGTGGGAGTACGTCCTTGTCCCACATTGAAAATGAAGGAATGGAAGGAAGACTTTCAAATCTATAAAAAGAAAAGAATGAAGATGCATTTGACACTAAGAATGAGGATGCATTTCAATATGGGTGGTGATGTGGCCTATGTACTCTTTAATATCGTCCTTTGAAGCTAAAAGGTTCCCTTATAGTCACCAAGTCCCTTCGATTGACTAGGGGTAGTAAATACACTAAGGCATGGTAAGCTAGAGGTTTGGACACTAAGAAAAGGAGTAGGCTAGGGTGTGGTTAGGGGTTTTTCTTGCTGGGCCTTTCCTGTTTTCCTCTTCTCTTCCTCTCTCACCCTTCCTTCTTCTTTTCACACATTTCTACAACTTAGGATGGGGTCAATGGTTTGAAGGTGTAGCTCTTCCTTCTAAAGATACATGAATGGCAGTTGGTGTATCCATAATGTAAGACTAGGTGTTCATTTTGCCATGATCATATTAAGAGAGTGAAAAACTGGCATTAAGTACTAGTACACCATACATAATGGTGTTCTCAAAGTTGTCTAGGTTAATGGAAACCTTGGAGGTTAATGGAAATATTGGTAGAGACAATTAGGGTTTCTTGAAAGAGTTGTGTAATTGTTGGAAAAGGCGAAAGCTTAATTCTTCGATGCGATTGCATGATTATCTCTTATTCTTGCCTTATGCATGTTTGGTTATCGTTGTTGCAAACCCCGATCTTGGAAGTCTTTTTCATACATTGTTTAAGTTCGAGATTTGCATTCGTTTATTTACTGTTCCTACTCGACTTCGACTACTCCTAGTCGACGTCGACTACTGACCTTCGATCGAGCAAGATCGCTATTGCTTCTGTTTCTGCAGTACTCGACAGGTTACTTGACTACGACCAGATCTACTCGACTTCGAGTAGGGTTTGTCGACGTCGACCACTACCCAGCGTCTTCTGTTGCTCAAAATTGATTGTACTGACCCCTGTCGACTACCACCTAGTCGAGGTCGAGTACTCCTGTGGTCAACAACCACTCGTGAGATTCTTCCGCTGCCTGAGATCCGTTGACACGCTTCCTCGTGGATCGATCCTGAATTCCCATTGCTGCATTGGGAGGAAGTCTTGTAATTATTTGCACGGGATGAAATCTGGTTTGTTTTACTTTATTTAGATTTTAATTGCGAGTCTCGATTTTCTCCTACAACAAATTGGCGCCGTTGCTGGGGAAGCAATCATTCGCGCCTTAGGTAGTTAGATCTCACATTTTCCTTTAAGTTTTCTTTTTGCAGTGTATGCTCCGTTCTGGTCAACAACGCCTTAGACGATCCAGAACGCCTTATACACGTCCACGCTAAATTGAAAAGAGCAATGGCGGCCGCAGAAACACAAGCCCAGCTGATAGAGAGGCTTAAGGCGGAAATAGAAGCCAACAATGCTGCTCTCGCCACTGAGAGAGCACGCGCTGAGCATGAAGCTGAACTGAGGAGGTATGCAGAGGCTGAGCTTGCCCAATTCCCTACCACTGCTGAGGATTATATGCACCCGACTCTCGTCGTGCCTGAATCGCTATTCTAATCCCTGGAAACAACTTTGAAATTCGCACTGCCTTCCTTATTAAAATTTAAAATAATGCTTTTTTTTTGAAGGTTTAATGAATGTCCTCTTGAACATATTACCAATTTTTCTGATATGTGCCATACTCTTGCTGAAGGTACCACTCTGGAATATGTCAAGATGAAATCTTTTCGTTGGTCTCTTGCCGGTCCAGCATTGATGTGGCTTGAAGGACTGACTCCACGATCCCTCACAACATGGGCTGAGGTAAGACAAGCATTTCTTAATAAAGTCTTTCCTCCTGCCAAAACAGCGCTCCTCCGCCAGAAGATTATAGCTTTCAAGCAAATGCCTGGGGAGCCGCTGGCCAAAGCATGGGATCGATACAAGGATCTACTGCGATCCTACCCTACACATGGGCAGCCACCATATGTCATTCAGGAGATCTTCTACAATTCTCTTGATCTGGCCGCTAAGGATAGGATCAACCAATATACTCAATATGAGTATTTGACGATGCCACCAGCTGACGCATGGGCTACCCTCGAAAAACTCACCAACTTCGACAATAAGTATGGGGCTCCGACAAACTATGACGAGAATGCCTATGCCAGGCCAGCCCCATCCATGCCCCTCTATGAGCCTCCTAAGGAGATTGATCCAGATGTCAAGGAGCAGTATTATAGAGATCAGAATCGCAAGCTCCTCAACCAAGTCAAGTTTCTCTCTGTCAACCAGCCCTGCATTGAATGTGGCTCACAGCGACATGCCACTCTAGAGTGCCCACATACAGAGCAAGTCAGGATGGCAGAAACCCACGAGGAGGTAGCTTATGCAGGGGGTCCTAATCGCTATATGGACCAGCGGTTCCAGCAACCACAATGGAACCAAGGTGCCCCTACGAACCCCCCGCCATACAGAGCTCCAGGACATCCAGAAAGGGACCAGCGAAAAGATGATATACAGCTCATCCTTGATGAATTGCGACGGAATCAAGCAGAAAGTAAGCAATCTAACAGCGCCATCCAGAATCAGCTCCAAAACATCAATACAAGATTTGGAGAATTGGACATTTGGAAGAGGAATATTGAGACCTAGATGGGGCAATTCGTGGCACAAATTCCAAGACCAACCGGGCAACACCCTGGGCATACAGAACCGAATTCCAAGGGGAAGACCGGACACGTTGAGGCTATAAAGCTCAGGAGCGGGCACCAGTTACACGAGCCAGAGGTCAGAAAGAAGAAAGACGAAGCTGAGATTCCACTCGACATCGCGCAGAACGTAGTCGACGTCGACGAGTCTACTCGACGTCGAGTAGGAGTACCCGAGGTCGACTAGCCATATATCATCGAGGACACTTCTGCACGACAACAGAACTCGAATTCGACTCATGTAGTCGAAGTCGAGGAGAATCTAGTCGACGTCGAGGACATCCCAGTCGACGTCGATGACTCAGCGGCACCTCCGACATCTGTTCTGGCTCCGAAGTAGAAAAACACATTGCCTTTCCCTTCCAAGGCGCTGAAAGATCCCACAGCAGGTAGGTTTAAACGTTTTGTTAAGATGCTTCAAGATTTAAATGTTTTAATTCCTTTTACAGAAGCTCTTCAAGAAATGCCTGCATATGTCAAGTTCCTCAAGGAAATCCTTAGCAACAAGCGATCTATCTCAGAAATCGCCAGCGAATGCAAAAAGATGGACTTCCCTGAGAAGAGACCTGACCCTGGTAAGTTTTCTATTACTGTGGGATTTGGACAATATAAATATGAGGCATTGTGTGATTTAGGAGCAAGCGTGAGTATCATGCCCTTATCAATCTGGAAAAAGGTGAAGATATGGTCCATCGAGCCTATGGATGCCAAGCTATACATGACAAATAATACAGTGGTCATCCTTACATGTATGGTTGATAATGTCCCTGTCTAGGTTGGTAAGTTCTATATTCCCACTGATTTCCTTATTATAGATTGTGCTGAAGATCCTACTAGCCCTATTATTCTTGGTAGACCATTCCTAGCTACTGCAGATGCTAAAATCAGCGTAAAGCAGCGATTGCTCACCTTCACGATAGGTAATGAAGTTTTAGATTTCTATTTTGGCCCTGCAAAAGAGGAAGTTCCATGCTTGGAGGTGAAGAGCATCAGCAACCACGGGATCAAGCATACAACGAAGGAAAACACTAGAAAGCTACTCGTCGTCGACGAGGTCTACTCGACGTCGACCACCATAATCGACATAGACCACGCACACTCGAAGTCGACTTTCTCTGTTGAGCACCTGACTTGCAAAGAGCCTAAGTATGGGGTCCCTGTACTCGACGTCGACCACACCTACTCGACGTCGACTACCCCAGAGCCTGAAGATTTTTGTTTCGGGCACGAAAAGGTAAGTTCAGCTATAATTTCTAATCCTCCTCAGTCCATTAATAAAAATATGAATGATTTTAGAGGAGATAAGGCCCCGTGGAGAGCTAACCTACGCAGAATAAGGTCTAGAAAGAAAAAGAAGGAGGGCAAGGGAGACTATGCAACCAACAACTTAACAGCAGATCTTGCATACTACCATCAGGACCTAGATGATCCTGGAGAAGGGCCAAGCACAAGAGGGCCCTACATTGAGGGTTCTTAAAGAGCAACCGGAGAAGTCGGCCTAGCGACTCTAAAATCTAGAGCATGTACATAAAACTTTTGAATTTTGGGAATTTGAAACTTTTGGTTTTGTTTTGTTTTTGTTTTTGGTTTTGAACACTTCATGTGGAAAGTCTTGTCATCGTGCAAAAGCTAATGATTTTTAGGTCGAGAAGCATAAAGAATCGCAAAGAGAGAAAGAAGAAGTCCCTGACAGCAGTCAAAATCGACTAGGCCAAGTCGAGTTCGACTACGAAGAGGATCGAGTACAACACTGTACTCGACGTTGAGTAGGCCACTCGACGTCGACCACCCAGGAGCATCCTCGACTTCATCTTTCACTAGACGCAGCAGATCTGTACTCGATGTCGACCACGCCTACTCGACGTCGAGTACCCCAGTCAACTCGACGGCCCTGTTTTGACTCTACATCGCGTTATTCGGTGAGTTCCTTCCTTTACCTCTGTTTTTTATATTGTTTTATACAGTGGGGACACTGTATATTCTATGTATGGGGTGGGGGAAGAACTTAATATTATTTATTTATGTTATATTCTTGTTTTTGGTTTCACATGGTGAATTTTGGGTGAATTTTAAATTTTTGAATTTTTATGCATAATTGCTAAACTCAAAGTTTGTTTTATGAGACATCTCCCAAAGCTTGTAAATTGTTCAAAGAAATAGTGTCATGGAAGCTTTATTGAACTCGACGATGCAAAATTGGATTCTTTAGAGATATAGCATGAAATTACCTAGTAAAGGGAAGTAACAATGAAGTGCATATTTTCTTGAAAACCATAAAAGGAGGTAAAATTTGATATTGATTTTGACATGTGCATGATAAGCGGATGGAGGGCTTTATATTTCCATACAATGCTCATTGTTGTATTCCTAGCCTTACCTATGCTTATGCATCACAAAAGTCATATTATGCCTTATTTCATATATTGCTCCACATGATCAAAATATTGCCATTCTTTACCTTATCCGGGGATTATGTTGAGAATGGTGTTACATTATGGAGATATTATATGGTGTTTGTGTTGTTGTTGTTGTTATTTTTGGAGTATGGGTAGGAAATTGAAAATATATGGAAAATTTAATGAGTGAGAAAAAATCCGATCACCTCAGGAGATAAAGGTAGATTGACCCTGCTCGCTAAGATAATAGTTTGACGAGATGGGACACACGAGTGAGGAGTCTAAGGCACTAAGTATCTGGGGCCATTCATGACACCCATGTTTGCGACTCGCGAAAAGGCAGTGCTGAGGTTAGAGAGGTAAAAGCATTATAGTAAAAAGGTAAAGAATGATTTATTGGAGGATGAGTGATGTGGAAATTATGATGAGAGAAGGTGCATCAAAGCAAGAAAGCAAGTTTGAGGAAGTTCTCCCCGGATATAGCACCACATTGCCCAAAAATGGCCCACCACTATACCTTTTACCCTTTTCTTCACCATGAGCTTAAAATAAAGTCCTCTTGATGATTGTTGCTTTGTCACTTATAGATTGTTTTTGCATAACCCTTCTTTTGTGAGTAGATGTTGCTTTTTATTGCACATGCATGGATTTGTGACATTAGTACCTTTTCGATGATGGTAATTGATTGCAGGGATATATAAAAATGAATCTATGATGTTGAGAGTTTTGAATTCTTCCCCTGAATGACCATCCAAGTTATTGCTTGGGGACAAGCAAGCTTAAGTATGGGGTGATTTGATTTCCACTAAAGTGACCATGCTTTTATATACATTTTAGCTCCTTATTCTAAGTACTTTGCATATTTCGGGCTGGGAATATGTTGAATTTGTGTAGTATATGCATATTTGTCAAAAATAGAGGTCTACACAAGTTTTGGTTTAATATTGCAGAATTTGGAGCCATTCCAAGACGAAACCAAGAAGAGAGGACAAGAGCTGAAACTTACTCGAAGTCGACTACAGCTGAAGCAGACTTGATCGAGGACGGAAGAAGAAGACAACTCGAGTTCAACATGTACTCGACGTCGAGTACCTTACTCGATGTCGACCAGGACGGAACCTCACACGAGCTCGAGGAAGAGAACCAGATCGAGAAGCTATGAAGATTACTCGAAGTCGAGTACACTCTACTCGAAGTCGACCAGGCTTGGTCGAGGTCGACTACGCTATTTTCGGCCGAGGACGAGTTGGGGCATTCCAAGCATATGTGGACAACTTGGGCACGAAGCAAGGCTGGATCCATCATGTTCTATCAAGATCTATCTATGGGGAGAATGATTTATCCACTTGAAGATATTTAGATAGTTTTCCTTTTAGATAAATATTCCCTTTTATTTAAGTTTTATCTTTAGAAATTAGATAGAGTTTCCTTTCCTTGGATAGCAAGGATTTAGCATTATAAATAGAGCCTATAGGGCTGATTTTTATTCATTCAATCTTAGGGAGAGAAGTAGAAAGAGAGAGAGAGGGAGAGAGAGAGAGAGAGAGAAAGAGAGAGAGAGAGTGGAGGCCGAGAGAGGTTGTGAAGCGAGAGCGGAATTGGCTTCGATCGGTTGTAAGCTCTGTTTGGTTTATTTTAATGCAATTTAGCTTCTTGTTATTATTGATGTCTTTAATTATGATGAAGCGCGAGTAGTTCACCCACTTCTAGGGTCGGGGTGAGCCCGACGATAGCAAAGCGTGTTTGAGGTAAAGATTCGATCATTATTGTGTTTTGAGCATCTACTACCTTTTGTATGTTTATTGCCTATTTAATAGAGATCCATGTCACTACAAAAAAAAATTGCTTTAGAAAAGTCGCTCTCCCGTCGCAAAAGCTAGGGTTGCCGTCGCTAAAAAGTATTTGCGACGGCTTTGCGACGGCAAATCAGCGATCGCTAGCTCTAGGGTGGGAAATAATTTTTAGCAACGGAAATCGCCGTAGCAAATATTTTTTCCCTCCGCTGGGTGACATGACATTTTTGCGACGGTAAATATCCCGTTGCTAATGGGTTTATCGATTTTTTTTTTAAAAATATATTATAATAGCCTATGCGGGATTTGAACCCGCATCAATGTGCATTAACACGTTGCTCTACCATTTGAGCTAATAGGCTTAAAAATTAGCTAGAGCTAGTATTCTTGAACAAGATTTGCAACCAAAAACCTATTAGCAGCAGCCCATCACCATTCATTCATTCATTCAAGAAACCAATCACCCTCACATCCACGTAACCTTGATTCAATAAACAAGTTTTCCCTTTTATCAAAAAGGTCACCAGTGAAGAGTTGAGAATGAAATTTATGCAGAAGAGTAACTTTTGGCCTATATCCCAAGGTGGGAAGAGAAATAGAGAAGCAATTACCGAGTGGAGTACCACAGCATAATCTCTGGTCATCGATGTGCTCAACATCCAAGAACAATCAGGAGAATGCACTCATGGTGGAATATCAGCGGAACTTCAACAGAAATGGCCATGGCACCAACAGAAATGGACAACAAGCAAAATACAAAAGCCAGCACAGTGAAAACATAGAATAATATCCACATACTTTTGAGCAAGGACATTGCCAGATTTCATGCATCAATGTACACCCGAGGCTTTGATCAGTGTCACAATAACCCACCAATCGTTCACTCATACACATAAGCATTGACTCGAGACATACTAGCATGTATAATATCAAAGGACTTGACTATAGACTACCACACCACAAATCAACACACAAACTTACCTAACACCACATGTTTACAAAAGCAACAGTTATGTCAGTTTCCAGGCACCATTCAACTCATATGGTCTCTCATATATAGATAAAAGTTCAAAAAAGACAATAAAACAAATCAGAAAAACCCAAGCTTAATTTAACCTGCAATTGTTTCTTTATAAACAAAATATAATGCCTATTTGTCATGCTAGTCCAAAGGCAACAGCTAATAGCCATCAAAAGTAAATGAAAAAAGAAGTTGCATAAAACTGGTTATGATACTTCTAAGGAAGCCAATTAAAAAAAAACTTGAAGAATGCAAGGGAAAATAATAATCCATGATACATATGAATGTATAACAAAACTGATTCTAGAAATATGTCAATAACAATTAAAAATATGGTCTAGCCGACGTAAAGACCTAGTAGCTAATAAGGGGTAATAAATTAAGAAAATCCTCAGGAATATTAACTAGTGTTTACAAATCACAACAATTCTCCCTAAAATGGTCAACATACTTCTCTCGATGAGTTAAAGATGAACCCAACATGGCTTTTATATATATATATATATATATATATATATATATATATATAAAGGATAAGTTTTTAAGGATAAGTTTTTAAGCTATAAATTATACAAGGATAAGTTTGTGTTTCATGCCTATAAGGATATGTTTTCAAGTTATAAATTATACAAACTCAATGTAAATCAACATCTCAGGTAAAATTAGATAGATTCATGATATTTCTAAGTTTATTATCTAATACTATAGCATGGAAGTTGAAGATCACATAAATGAGCATATAACAACCTTAATTTGAATCCTGTCTATTCTTATTAGCAAGTGTTATTTCCTCTCCATAAAACACCAATATTAGGAGAAAGATCCTCCAGAGTCAAAATAAACCCATATGTCCTACAACTATATAGTAATCAACATAAGTGCTAAATACGACCTTATGTTTACTATATAGTTCAACCATTTGGATTTGGACCGATTGGAAACTGCAAGCTTTTTCAAAGTTATGAACTGTTCAGCTTTAATGCCTGAAATAGAGCTATTAAAGAACCACATAAATCAAAGACAATGCCCACTAAAGAACCAACTAAAAGCCGTTTCTACTAAGAGTAAAATGAAAAGAGCTAGAAGACAATCAACAAAGGAGAAAGAGAACATCAGTCACAAAACCATGGTGTACTATATTGGTGCATCCACCATTGCCATCCCAAGACCCATATAATAAAAGAGACGACAAGCAAAGACATATGCCCATGTGCATTTATGTGTCCCTATGTTAAAAGTTTCAAGAGTACTATGAAATGGTAAAATTGATCCAGAAAGTAAAAAAGCAATCGAGAAAGAGGTTTACCTCTGAGGAAAGAGAGAAGCACAAACAAAATTAGGAAGAGGCGTTTCTTTTCGGGTCTAGTTTTGCACATTTTCATTGGATCGAAATCAGATTCAGGAAGGAGCTCCTCCATAGCTCTCTCCTTGATTGTGTTTTCAGCTTCTTCTAATTCTGCAGGAGCTTTGCTGGGCTGTTTCGGACTGTTGCTGTCCCGAGCTTTTAGTGATTTCCACCGTAGCTGAAACTTGGAACCTGGAAATTTGGAATATCAATGGCTAATCTCCCCATGTCCGATCTTCCATTTATCAACAACATATATATCCAAAAGTGATAACAACAATCAGTTTCTATTTGTTTAATACTTGTGAGATATAGAGTCTTGAAATTTCGGTGAATCTTGCACCAAATTTCTGGTAAAATCCTCCTCTTGTCAATCAGATGATCACTAGAGTTAGGGATACATTACCAAATTGATAGTATCAAACATAAAAAGATTGTAAAATACCTTGTTTCTTTGTCCATTTGAATGCAAGAAAAATGCTACCAATGACAACACATGTAAGAATCGGAATCATGAAATGGTGTCTCTTCTTGTTTACCACTTTCTTATCCTCACGTGGGTATGAGTTGCAAACATCGGGATTCCCCTCTAGTCTACATTAATCAAATAAAAGTTGAGGATTAACATGTAAATGAAAATATGAAATATGTTTATAATCATAAAACATTCCTCTTTACCGGAGCAAATCTTGTCTTGGTATAATGTAAGCTATCTCCTGTTCAGCAGTTAATTCAATCAATTTTGTATATGTAAAAATGCATATATATGCACACATAGTGTGTTTCTTTTTTTGTACTTGTTTCTTGAAATTTCATGAATTAAGATTCAATTAGATGGTTTATTCCAATGTAAATGCATCATGTAACAAGTATTCAAGAGAAGCAAGAACAGATCGCCCTGAATTTCAACCATATTTAGCAATTCACAAATTAGACTATCATATTCACAACAAGGCAATCCTACATAACCAAAATCTGATAAGGTGAATGGACAAAAACATCAGACTAAATCGAGCAAAGTCCCAAGATGCAAATTCTGACACCTTAGTCCCATTAACATATTAAATTCAGTAGAAAAACCAATTTTTAATCTCGTACACACAAACCTACCAACAAGTTATCACCATTTCAATAAATTAGCAACCTAGAAGGAAATATGGAGACCACATACTTACACTAACCTGAGGCGAATTCGGAATCTGAATTACTTCAGATTCTAAATTCACAAAGATGCGCCGAAGAATGGTTGAGAGACGGGCGGAGATGAGTAGTAGAATGATTGTGGCCTGGCAAGACGGGCGAACAAGTGCGAGACAGGCCGAGAGACGCCGAAGAATCACACGAGATTAGGAGCAAGGACGTAAGAACTGAGAATGATGAGAGGGCTGTGACTTAGGTTCCTGCTCCCAGAGACCGGATCTCTTGACTTACTCTCCTGCTTTCACAAGATCTTATCCTCCCTCGAGTTCTTCTTCGCTCATAGACTGGATCTCGTGCTCCATAATCGCTCCAAGATGGCTTACACGCGAGGCCGGTATCTTTGATTGAAGCTTTTTCCGTTGAGCACTTGTCCGCCATGGAAGCTTCGAGCTCTCTCAAATACTCCATCTCGAGAGATCGGTCTCCGCCGGTTTCTCAAACCCTAGCTCCTCTCTAAGGCAACTGAGGGAGTTAGATAAAGAGGAGCGGCTGAGTGGGTACTAGGTAGGGTTTATTCTTTCCTTTCTCCCGTTCTTTCATTTTCTTTTCTTTTTGTTTTTATTTTTAATTAAAAGTGACGCCTGACCGTCCTTAAATTGTGCAATGGGTAAATGTCGTCGCTTAACCCGTGGCAAAACAACCCTTTAGCAACGGCAAAACCATGCCGTTTCTAAACTGGGGTAGCTAAAGGAACTTTTTTTTGTAGTGTGTTAACCACTTGGATTATAAACATAAAATTGGTAGATACAATTAGGGTTCCTTTAAAGAGTTGTCTAATTGTTGGAAAAGACGAAAGCTTAATTCTTCGATGCGATTTCATGATTATCTCTTATTCTTGCCTTATGCATGTTTGGTTATCGTTGTTGCAAACCCCGATCTTGGAAGTCTTTTTCATACATTGTTTAAGTTCGAGATTTGCATTTGTTTAGTTATTGTTCCTACTCGACTTCGACTACTCCTTGTCGACGTCGACTACTGACCTTCAATCGAGCAAGATCGCTGTTGCTTTTGTTTCTGCAGTACTCGACAGGTTACTCGACTACGACCAGATCTACTCGACGTCGAGTAGGGCTTGTCGACGTCGACCACCACCCAGCGTCTTCTGTTGCTCGAAATCGACTGTACTAACCCCTGTCGACTACCACCTAGTTGAGGTCGAGTACTCCTGTGGTTGACAAACACTCGTGAGATTCTTCCGCTGCCTGAGATCCGTTGACACGCTTCCTCGTGGATCGATCTTGACTTCCCACTGCTGCATCGGGAGGAAGTCTTATAATTATTTGCACGGGACGAAATCTGATTTGCTTTGCTTTATTTAGATTTTAATTGCAAGTCTCGATTTCCTCCTAAAACAAGTTACCAACAAGGCAGGTAATTCTCAATCCTTTAACTTGGCATTGCTTGCATCCATGACTAGTGATAAGGATTGGATTATTGATACGGGTGCAACTGGTCATATGACTGCATTCTCTCATTTGTTGAGTAATAAGAGGTTACTTGATAAGCCTATCTTGGTTGGTATGCCTGATGGTAACACATCTTATGTGAAAGAGATTGGTACCTTGTGTTTGACTGATGATTTGATTTTACATAATGTTTTATTGGTACCTAGCTTCAAACATAACTTGCTTTCTGTGCCTAGGTTGGTAGAAAATTATTCTTTAGCTGCGGTGTTTACTTCTAGCCATTGGTGTTTTCAGGACCTTAGCAGTAACTAGGTCATTGGATCAGGCTTCAAGCTCAATGGCCTTTATAGATTACAAGCTGACAAGGTCATTGCAGCCTCTTGGGTTCCTTTTAAGCTCAATAGGTGTTGATAGGAGGAAATCGAGTATGCAAATTAAAATATAAACAAATCACAGCAAACCAGATTCCGTCCCTTGCAAATAATTACAAGACCTCCTCCTAATGCAGTAGTGGGAAGTCAGGATCGATCCACGAGGAAGCGTGTCAGCGGATCCTAGGCAGTAGAGAATCTCACAGAAGTCGACAACAGGTGCTAGATCTCGACTAGGGTAAGTCGACAGGAGATCAGGCAAGTCGAACAGCACAGCAGTCACAGGTACTGGGTGTAGTCGATCTCGACCAGAGGCTACTCGAGATCGAGTAGGGCTCTTGTCGACGTCGGCTTGGCTTGTCGAGTACCTGCACACAGAAGCTACAGCGATGCTAGATCGAATATCAGTAACTCGAGGTCGACCAGTGTTGATCGAGATCGAGTAAGGGCAGAAAACGAAACAAAAGAAATAAAGTAAAGGCAAATGCTTTGAAATTCGAAAATAAACTGTATGTAAAAAGACTTCCAAGATTGGGGTTTGCATCAACGATAACCAAGCATGCATAAGGCAGAGATAAAACAGATAATCATATAATTCGCATTAAAGGACTAAGCTTTCGCCTTTTCCAACAATTAGACAACTCCTTCAAGAAACTCTAATTGTCTCTACCGATTTTATGTTTACAATCCGAGTTGTTAGCATGGACCTCCATTAGATGGGTAATAAACACATAAACAAGTAGTAGATGCTCAAAACACGATAAAAGTCGGATCTTTACCTCAACCGTGCATGGCTATCGTCGGGCTCGCCCCAACCCTAGAAGTGGGTGGACTACTTGCGCTTCATTGCAACCTCAGACATCGATTGAAAGGAAATAACAACTTGCATTAAAACCAAACAGAGCTTACAACCAAAGGAAGCCCATTCCGCTCTCACTTCACAAACTCCTCTTGGCCTCCACTCTCTCTCCTTTTACTCTTCTCCTAATTGTTGTGTGATGGAATGCCTGAAAAACCAGCCCCATGGGCTTTATTTATAGGCTTCTAAACCTCGCTATTCAAGGATAGAATATCTATATCTATATCTAAAACTGTATCTAAAAGGCTTAATGATAAATAAAAGCAACAAAGAAATTAAATCTAAAAGGGAAATAATATCTAAAGTGTCTCAAGTGGATAGAACTCTCTTCTTCATGATAGATGTTGATAATTCGGATAGACTCGTCTATCCTCGGCTCCAAGAACTCCAACTCCGAGTAGGACTTACCCAGCGCGTTATGCGGTTTCTGGAAGCTTCGTCGATCTCGAGTAGAAGTGTCGTCGACTGGGCTAGCTCGGAGTCTCGGGTTGCTGGTCCTCGATGTGGCTCGGTCATGGCTCCTGGAGTTAGTCGATCTCGAGGAGAGCTCCTCGATCTCGAGTAATAGTGGGTCATCGACTTGGCCGGCTTGGTGCATCGGGTAGCCTCTTGTCGATATGCTCGGACACAGGTTCCTAGGGTTCCTCGATCTCGACAACGGGCTCATCGATCTCGAGTAGAAATGTTGATCATGGTTGGGCCTGGCGTTGTCGAGCAGCAGCTCTTCGACATGGCTCGGGGAATGTGGTCTGGCACTTGTCGATATCGAGTACTCAACTCGATATCGAGTAGAGTGTTGCTCTGCTCCGGCTTGTCTGGTCAGGTCGGGTAACTCTCCTCGACGTCCTCGACCAGGTTGTCCACGACTCCAGTGTATCCGGACATGATTTGTCGACATCGATGAAAACTTTGCTGCTTCCGTCTTTGCTTCTTGGTTTTCTCCCGAAATGGCTCCATATTCTGTAATATTAAACAGAAACTTATGTAGATCTCTATTTCGGACAAATAAGCATATACTACATAAATTCGACATATTCCCAACCCGAAATATGCAAAATGTAAAGAATATGGAACTAAAATATGCATAAAAACATGGCTACTTTGGAGACATCAAATCACCCCATACTTAGACTTGCTTGTCCTCAAGCAATAACCAAACAATAACCAAGAACTACAACACATCCTTCAAGTCTTCGCCTTTGTCAAAAGCAACATCTCAAGTAGTAGCAATGTAAGACAAGTGAATTTAACGTCATCACACATATATGAGCGATCCATGGGCATAGGCAATATAAATCCAACCTCACAGGGATAATGTGTTTACACTCAACTCTCAATGTGTTTAGGCTATGTAGATCAACTCTCAACTCAATTCCATATACAATCTCATAAACATTGCAATTTAAATATAAATCCACTTCGCAACCAATTATGAAAATGCAACAAGAATTATCAGGAGGACTTCGCTCAATAGAAGTCTTCAAAGAAGATTCCATTCGGCGGGGTTGTAATGGGGCTTGGTAAGAAATAATAAGGTATGGAATTATTTGGCCATGTGGTGCTTAATAAAATTCGGGAATCAAGACTCCTAAATCTCCAACACAACTTAACCAAACCATAACTCTCAATCATATGCATCAACCAAACTCTCCAATTTATCTCAATGAAGTATGTAACCTTTCAAACTTTCTCAACCTCTCCCAAGTATGTATCTTGCAAAATAATGAAAGAAATAAGGTAAATTTGGCTCATGCACTTTATTCACAAACATAGGTACTTTTTCTTTTTTTTTTTTTTGAACGAAAATAAAACTTAATGGTGCATTTATAAGGTGAGCCAAAAATCCTTTTACATAATATACATAGCAAGATAAAAATATAAAACTAACCCATATTCCAAAAATCCTTCTTACTTGAAATGCAACATAAGCTCATTCTTTCCACAAACCATTCTTTCAACGAACTCTAAGTCTTAATTCCCAAATGGGGGTCAGGCTCAATTTGGCTAAGGATAATTTTGTGGAGTTCACAATAAAAGTCTCAGGCTAATGTTATGGCTTCAAGCAGGGATAATGTAGGGTAGGTAAAGAGAGGATAAAATTGGCTTAAAAGGCGCCTCCATCATTTAATCCTCATAAACATAAACATATAAATGCATTGGCTTTGAATAACTATCACAACATTTAGAGATGCATAGGAAGAGTAAATACACTCAAGAAAGCAGAGGGATTTTTAATGTTCTCCATATAAGGCCAAAATTCTCACTAGGACAATTTTTGTTGGATTTTAACCTTTAGCTTAGGATCATATGTGCTCAATTTCATCACAAGTTCACAATCCACATAAAAACAATTTCGAGGACTTAGGCTAAACCTTCCAAACATGCCATAGCAACATAAGCTCATTCTTTCCACAAACCATTCTTTCAACCAACTCTAAGTCTTAATTCCCAAATGGGGGTCAGGCTCAATTTGGCTAAGGATAATTTTGTGGAGTTCACAATAAAAGTCTCAGGCTAATGTTCTGGCTTCAAGCAGGGATAATGCAGGGTAGGTAAAGAGAGGATAAAATTGGCTTAAAAGGTGCCTCCATCATTTAATCCTCATAAACATAAACATATAAATGCATTGGCTTTGAATAACTATCACAACATTTAGAGATGCATAGAAAGAGTAAATACACTCAAGAAAGTAGAGGGATTTTTAATGTTCTCCCTATAAGGCCAAAATTCTCACTAGGAGAACTTTTGTTGGATTTTAACCTTTAGCTTACGATCATATGTGCTCAATTTCATCACGAGTTCACAATCCACATAAAAACAATTTCGAGGACTTAGGCTAAACCTTCCAAACATGCCATAAGATTTATATGATCAAGTCAGTCATTATTTATCATCATAGGACATCTGAGTTAGGGTACAAAAACTAAAACAATGCAAAAATTGAACATGCATTTTTTTTATATGCAACTAAAAACAAGACTAAAATATGGAAAAGACTAAAATGCATAAAATTTAAACATGAATGCATAACATAAAAATTAAAATTTCACCATGTAAAACCAAAAGCAAGACTAAAACAAATAATAATGATAATGAGCCCTTCCCCCACCCCATACTTAAAATATACAGTGTCCCCACTGTATAAAAATTGAATAACAATAAGAGTAAAGGAAGGAACTCACAGGATAACTCATCGAGGAGGGCTGATCAGTGCATGTCGAGGAAAAAGCCTTGTCGATCTCGAGTACCCTTACTCGATCTCGAGGAGCTTTTCTGCGTCAAGTGGCTTCTGAAGTCGAGGAGCTTCTGGGCTTGTCGATCTCGAGTTGGCCTACTCGATATCGACGAGTGTCTGGCCTGCTCCTCCTTGTCGTCGTCGACTTGGCCTTCGTCGATTCTGACTGTTTTTCAGGGACTTCCTCTTTCCACTTTTTGCGATCCTTATATGCTTGCCGACCTAAAAGTGTTAGATTGCACACAAGAACAAGACTATCCACATGAAGTATTCTAAAAAACATAAAACCAAAAACCAAAAACCACAAAGTTCAAAAGTCTCAAAATTCATAAAGTTTATATACATGCTCTAGATTTTAGAGTCGCTAGGCCGACTTCTCCGTTTACGCTCAAGGACCATTAGTGTGGGGCCCGCTCATGCTTGGCCCTTCTCCTGGGTCATCTAGGTCCTGATGGTAGTATGCAAGCTCGGCTGAGAGGGGTTGCTTGCATCATCTCCCTTCTCTTTCTTTTTTTTTCCTTCCAGCTCTTAGTTTCCGCAAATTCTCTCGCCACGGGGCCTTACCTCCCTTTAAATTATTGAAAAATTTATTTATGGACTGAGAGGGAGTAGGATTCATACCTGAACTTACCTTTTCGGACCCAAAACAGAAATCTTTGGGCTTGGGGCTAGTCGATGTCGAGTATTGCTGGTCGACCTCGAGTACAGGGACCCCATACTTAGGCTCTGGGCAAGTCAGTGACTCAACAGAGGAAGTCGACATCGACAAAGTCTTGTCGAGATCAAGTAGGCTGCTTGTCGAGATCGAGGAGCTCTTGTCGACCTCGAGTATAGTGCTGGCGCTTTCCTCCGCTGTTTGTTTGGTCCCGTGGTTGCTGATGCTTTTCACCTCCAGCCATGAAATTTCCTCCTTTGTAGGGCCAAAAGAGAAATCTAAAACCTCATCGCCTATGGTGAAGGTGAGTGATCGATTCTTAACACTAATTCTGGCATCTGCAGTTGCTAAGAATGGTCTACCAAGAATAATAGGGCTAGTAGGATCTTCAGCACAGTCTATGATAAGGAAATCTGCTGGAACGAAGAATTTACCAACCTGGACGGGGACATTCTCAACTATACCTGTAAGGATGACCACTGTATTATTTGCCATGTATAGTTTGGCATCCACAAGCTCTATACATCCTATCTTTACCTTCCGCCAGATTGATAGAGGCATGATGCTCACACTTGCTCCTAAATCACACAGAGAATCATATTTATATTGCCCAAAACCCACAATAACAGAAAACTTACCAGGGTCAGGTCTCTTTTCAGGGAAGTGGAGTACTTTGCATTCGCCTGCGATCTCTGAGATGGATCGCTTCTTGCTCAGGATTTCCCTTAGAAATTTGACATATCCATGCATCTCTTGCAGGGCTTCTGTAAAAGGAATAGAAACATTCAGTTCTTGCAGCATATTAACAAATCTGGTAAACCTACCTGCAGTGGGATCTTTCTGTGCTTTGGAAGGGAAAGGTAGTGGCTTTTTCTGCTTCGGAGCCAGATCAGAAGTCGGAGGTGTTGCAGAGTCGTCGACGTCGGCCAGATTCTCCCCGATCTCGACCACGGGCTCCTCGACATCGAGTTGGGTGGTCGACCTGGAGTTGCTGGGCTGCGCAGCGGAGTCCGAGCTCAGCTTCGGGTCTGTGTCGAGCAGTGGCTTGTCGAGATCGAGTACGCTCTCCTCGAGATCGAGTAGATTTTGCTCTGCCTCGAGTTGCTGCTCTGCCTTGCCTTGCTGTTTCCCGACCTCTGGCTCATGTAATTGATGCCCACTTCTGAGTTTGATAGCTGCGACGTGTCCGGTTTTCCCCTTAGGATTTGGTTCTATTTGCCCAGGGAGCTGTCCGGATGGTCGTGGGATCTGTGCAGCGATTTGACCCATCCGTGTCCCTATTCCCCTTTTCCAAATGTCCAGTTCTCCAAATTTTGTAGTGATGTTCTAGAACTGGTTGTTGATGGTGCCCTGATTCCGACGCATTTCCTCAAGGATCAGCTGAAGATCGTCCTTCTTTTGATCCCTTTCTGGATGTCCTGGAGCTCTGTAGGGTGGGGGATTCCTAGGGGGACCTTGGTTCCACTGTGGTTGATAAAACCTTTGATCTCCCATGTAGCGATTGGGACCCCAGCGTAGGCTGCTTCCTCATGTGTCTCTGCCATTCTGACTTGCTCAGTGTGTGGGCACTCAGTAGTGGTGTGCCTCTGTGATCCGCATTCGATGCAAGGCTGATTGACAGATAGATACTTGACTTGCTTGAGGAGCTTGCGATTCTGGTCTCTGTAGAATTGCTCCCTGACATCTGGGTCAATCTCCTTTGCTGGCTCATAGAGTGGCATAGATGGTGCTGGCCTGGCATAGGAGCTCTCCTCATAATTTGCAGTAGACCCATATTTGTTGTCATAATTGGTGAGCTTGTCTAGCACACCCCATGCGTCAACTGGCGGCATCGTCAGATACTCATAGCGAGTATACTGGTTGATTCTGTCCTTGGTGACTTGATCAAGAGAGTTGAAGAAGATCTCTTGAATGACGTATGGTGGCTGTCCATGAGTAAGGCAAGATCACAGTAGTTCTTTGTAGCGTTCCCATGCCTTTGCCAGCGGTTCCCCAGGCTTCTGTTTGAAAGCGGTGATTTTCTGGCAGAGGAGTGCTGTCTTGGCAGGTGGGAAGAATTTATTCAGAAACTCTTGCTCTACTTGGGCCCACGTTGTGAGTGATCTTGGTTTCAGCCCTTCAAGCCACTTCAGTGCAGGCCCAGCGAGAGACCAGCGGAAAGCCTTCATCTTGATATATTCCAAAGTTGTACCTTAAGCAAGAGTACGGCACATGTCAGAAAAATTGGTAATATGCTCAAGAGGACACTCATTAAATTTGCCATAAAAAACATTATTTTTAAGCTCTATAAGAAATTGAGTGCGAATTTCATAAGAGTTTTTAGGGATAAGAATCGCCGATTCAGGCACGACGAGAGTTGGATGCATATAATCCTCTGCAGTAGTTGGATATTGGGCAAGCTCAGCTTCTGCTTGTTCCCTTGCTGCTTTCTCAGTGGCGATAGCAGCATCTTTAGCGGCTAGCTCCCTTGTAAGCCTCTGTATCAGCTGCTCCTCTGTTTCTGCGGCTGCCATGGCTCTCTTTAGCTTAGCTTGGATATGTAAGAGGCGTTCCGGATCGTCTAAGCCGTCAAACTCAGGTGGTTGACCAGAACGGCGCATACACCTGTAAAGTAACTCAGAGAAAACTTGAGAACTAACTACCTAAGGCGCGAATGATAGCTTCCCCGGCAACGGCGCCAATTGGTTGATAGGAGGAAATCGAGTATGCAAATTAAAATATAAACAAATCACAGCAAACCAGATTCCATCCCTTGCAAATAATTACAAGACCTCCTCCTGATGCAGTAGTGGGAAGTCAGGATCGATCCACGAGGAAGCGTGTCAGCGGATCCTAGGCAGCAGAGAATCTCACAGAAGTCGACAACAGGTGCTAGATCTCGACTAGGGTAAGTCGACAGGAGATCAGGCAAGTCGAACAGCGCAGCAGTCACAGGTACTGGGTGTAGTCGATCTCGACCAGAGGCTACTCGAGATCGAGTAGGGCCCTTGTCGACGTCGGCTTGGCTTGTCGAGTACCTGCACACAGAAGCTACAGCGATGCTAGATCGAATATCAGTAACTCGAGGTCGACCAGTGTTGATCGAGATCGAGTAAGGGCAGAAAACAAAACAAAAGAAATAAAGTAAAGGCAAATACTTTGGGATTCGAAAATAAAATGTATGTAAAAAGACTTCCAGGATTGGGGTTTGCATCAACGATAACCAAGCATGCATAAGGCAGAGATAAAACAGATAATCATATAATTCGCATTAAAGGACTAAGCTTTCGCCTTTTCCAACAATTAGACAACTCCTTCAAGAAACCCTAATTGTCTCTACCGATTTTATGTTTACAATCCAAGTTGTTAGCATGGACCTCCATTAGATGGGTAATAAACACATAAACAAGTAGTAGATGCTCAAAACACGATAAAAGTCGGATCTTTACCTCAACCGCGCATGGCTATCGTCGGGCTCGCCCCAACCCTAGAAGTGGGTGGACTACTCACGCTTCATTGCAACCTCAGACATCGATTGAAAGGAAATAACAACTTGCATTAAAACCAAACAGAGCTTACAACCAAAGGAAGCCAATTCCGCTCTCACTTCACAAACTCCTCTTGGCCTCCACTCTCTCTCTCCTTTTACTCTTCTCCTAATTGTTGTGTGATGGAATGCCTGAAAAACCAGCCCCATGGGCTTTATTTATAGGCTTCTAAACCTCGCTATTCAAGGATAGAATATCTATATCTATATCTAAAACTATATCTAAAAGGCTTAATGATAAATAAAAGCAACAAAGAAATTAAATCTAAAAGGGAAATAATATCTAAAGTGTCTCAAGTGGATATAACTCTCTTCTTCGTGATAGATGTTGATAATTCGGATAGACTCGGCTATCCTCGGCTCCAAGGACTCCAACTCCGAGTAGGACTTGTCCAGCGCGTTACGCGGTTTCTGGAAGCTTCGTCGATCTCGAGTAAACCTACTCGATCTCGAGTAGAAGTGTCGTCGACTGGGCTAGCTCGGCGTCTCGGGTTGCTGGTCCTCGATGTGGCTCAGTCATGGCTCCTGGAGTTAGTCAATCTCGAGGAGAGCTCCTCGATCTCGAGTAATGGTGGGTCATCGGCTTGGCCGGCTTGGTGCATCGGGTAGCCTCTTGTCGATATGTTCGGACACAGGTTCCTAGGGTTTCTCGATCTCGACAACGGGCTCGTCGATCTCGAGTAGAAATGTTGATCATGGTTTGGCCTGGCGTTGTCGAGCAGCATCTCTTTGACATGGCTCGGGGAATGTGGTCTGGCACTTCTCGATATCGAGTACTCAACTCGATATCGAGTAGAGTGTTGCTCTGCTCCAGCTTGTCTAGTCAGGTCGGGTAACTCTCCTCGACGTCCTCGACCAGGTTGTCCACGACTCCAGTGTATCCGGACATGATTTGTCGACATCGATGAAAACTTTGCTGCTTCTGTCTTTGCTTCTTGGTTTTCTCCCGAAATGGCTCCATATTCTGTAATATTAAACAGAAACTTAAGTAGATCTCTATTTCGGACAAATAAGCATATACTACATAAATTCGACATATTCCCAACCCGAAATATGCAAAATGTAAAGAATATGGAACTAAAATATACATAAAAACATGGCTACTTTGGAGACATCAATAGGAGTGTGTTGCATTCTATGACTACGGATTGATTGGCTTCCAATGTGACTTCTGATGTTGATAGATTGCTATAGCTTCATATTAGATTAGGTCATGCGTCTGGAAGTAAGATTGAACATTTGGATTCTCTACCTTGTAATGTTTCTCATTTGCCTAAATGTGAAACATGTGTTTTAGCCAAAATGCATAGATCTTCTTTTCCTACTAGCAAAACTGTTTCTAGTAAATGTTTTGACCTTGTTCATCTTGACATATGGGGTCCTTAGGACTAAGAGTGTATCTGGTGCTTCATTTTTCTTGACCATCTTGGATAACAAGAGCCGTGTAACATGGACTTTTTTGATGCAATCAAAAACTGAAGTGTTTGCCTTGTTATCTTCATTCATTGCTTATGTTTCTACTCAGTTAAATGCTTATGTTAAGTGTTTTAGAAGTGATAACGGGTCTGAGTTTATTTAGAAGGCTTGTATGGATTTGTTTGCCTCAAAATATATAGTTCATCAAAGGAGTGCTCCTTATACTCCTCAACATAAATGGTAAGGTTGAAATGAGACATAGATACCTTATAGAGACTGCTAGATCTCTCAAGTTACATGCTAACTTACCTTCCGAGTTTTTAGCAGATTGTGTGTTGGCTGCAACTCACGTGATAATAAGCTTCCCTCATAGGTGTTACAATGGAAAACACCTCATGAAGTTTTATTTGGTAAAGTGCCTTTATATGATGAACTTAAAACCATTGGTTGCTTGGCTTTTGCTTTTGATCCCAGGTACAAAAGTGATAAGTTTGGTCCAAAGGCTAAAAGATGTATTTTTGTAGGGTATCCTTTTGCCTAAAAGGCTTACAAAATTTTTTGTTTGGACACTAGAAAGTATATTGTCAGTAGGGATGTAATTTTTTTTGAAGATCAATTTCCCTTTAAGACCAATGTACATTCTAATTTATTAACTCCTCATGTACAATTGCCACTGGTTAATCCATCAGATTGCACTGATCTACATTCAAATATGCATATTAATTCTTCCAATCTTCCTCATACACCTGTTTTTAGCAATAATGATCTTGATAATAATAGTGTTCGTGAAGTTGTTAATGATAGCTTACCTTCATCTGATAGTGAGAGCTCAGCTGATGATATTTCACAAAAATACACAGTCACATGGATCTGAAATAGCAAGAGGTCAACAGGTAGTTCAACAAAGGAAGTTTGTATGAGTTTCTAACCCTCCTGCTAAACTCAAGGATTTTTTATGTCCATCCATAAGACATAATTCAGAGTCCTTGTCTTTTTTGTCTCAAGTAATTGGTAATGTTGACAGTTTCTCACCAGAATTCATTACTTCTTTTGTTAATTTTATAAATATTCCTGAACCTCATACCTTTAACCAAGCTAAGAAATATCCTAAATGGATTGAAGCTATGGATAAAGAATTGCAGGCTCTAGAGAATAATCAAACATGGCAGTTGACTGATTTGCCTAAAGATAAGACTCCAATTGGTTCCAAGTGGGTTTTTAAACTTAAATACAAACCTGATGGAACCATTTAGAGGTATAAGGCTAGGTTAGTAGCAAAAGGCTATAACCAAGTCAAAGAGAAAGATTATAAACATACTTTCTCACTTGTGGCTAAGTTTACTTCTGTAAGAAGCATTTTAGCTTTAGCTACTATAAAAAATTGGTCAATCCATCAGTTAGATATAAACAATGCATTTCTTCATGGATACTTGGATGAAGAAATTTATATGTTACCACCTGATGGATATGATAAGGCAAAACCTGGTCAAGTTTGCCTTCTCAAAAGGTCTTTATATGGCTTAAAACAAGCAAGCAGACAATGGAATGTGGAATTAACAAAGTTTTTTTATTTCTCTTGGTTTTGTACAGTCTAAGCAAGACTACTCCCTTTTCATCAAACCTGTATAGAAGGGATTGATCACAGCCTTGGTATATGTTGATGATGTTCTCATTACTGGAGATGATGAAGCCGAGATTATTTTGACAAAGCAAAAGCTTCATTAGCAATTCACAATCAAAGATCTCGGTCAACTAAGATACTTTCTAGGCATGGAGATCTCCAGATCTGCTAATGGAATGCTCATTCACTAGAGGAAGTAAATCATTGACTTGTTGAGAGATGTGCAGCTTTTGGATTGCAAAGAAGCTAAATTTCCATTGCCTAGAGGACTCATATTATCCCTGGATGAAGGACAATTGCTTGCTAGACCTGAACAGTATAGGAGACTGGTTGGCACTCTTATTCCTCAATATGACAAGACCAGACTTGTCCTATGCAGTTCAACACATGTCTCAGTTTCTAAGTGCTCCTCGGATTCCTCATTACCAAGCAGTTTTTCACATCCTCAGACATCTCAAAGGCACCATTAATGTAGGTCTCTTTTATTCTTAAAAATATGCATTGCATTTTACTGCATACAGTGATGCAGATTGGGGAGCATGTCCTTTCTCTACTCGATCTTTGTCAGGCTACTGCATTTTTCTTGGAGATTCATTAATAAGTTGGAAAACAAAGAAACAGGTCACGATGTCCAAATCATCAGCAGAATCAGAATACAGCTCCATGTCATACACTGCTAGTGAGATGGTGTGGTTGCAAGGCCTGTTTCAGAATCTTCACATCTCAGTTCCCCTTCCTATCCCTTTGATTTGTGACAACAAAGCTGCCCAACACCTGGCTACTAATCATGTGTTCCATGAACGCACAAAGCACCTAAGAATCGATTGTCACTTTGTGCGTGAAAAGCAACAGGAAGGATTTCTCCTTACTCAGCATGTCTCAACAAATCTCCAAATTGCAGATATAATGACTAAAGCTTTAGGGGAGCAGCAACACAAATTTTTATCTCTCAAGTTGGGCCTTATCTTTGACATCCCGGATCCAACTTGAGGGGGGGGGGGGGGTAATAGCACTCTGTATATAGGATATATATGTATGTTTTATATACTTAAGGCTATATTCTGTAATTATATAAAAGCTTCATCTCCCTATATATGTAGAGGTTAGATAGCTCAGCTGTAACTAACATTGTATTCGAGCTTCTACTGGTTCTCTAATGGAGGATTTCCCGTTTATCGGTAGGGTGCTTCAAGATGCACCTCATGATTTTTTATACTCTTTGTATTCCTCATGCTTCGTGGGAAGAAATTTACATTCATTTTGGACATGGACTGCCCCATTCTTTGGGGGGTTGCATTATTCTATTTTTGTTTTAATGGGTCAAACTACGACTTTGATTGCCCCATGCTAGCCATAAAACCAACAATATATGTCACCCATATGGATGAGTTCCTTTTAATGAGATTATTCGTCTTCATGCATGGTGTTCCTGAGACCATTGCACCAAACCAGGATGCTAATTATCTACGTATTTGGGCTAAAATGGGTACTAAGCTATTGTTTTTCACCTCTTTCTATTCTCTAAACAAAAGGCAAACCAAGGTTTTTAATAGGACATCAATGGGTGCTTTTTTTTTTTTTTGCATTCTTTATTGCCTACTAACCTTCAAATGTGGGAAGAACGTTTAGCTTTAATTGAATACTTTATTGCACTCTTTGTTGCAACCACTCCACTATCAAGAAGTTTTAATTTGAGGCTGTCTATAGGCATAATCTCACTAATCTTTAAGGAACATTTACCTCGCAATTGGAAAATTTATCGGAGCTCTAATTTGCGAGTATCTTTCAATGCTCTTGGGAATGGAGGAATGTAAACATTCTGAGGTTCAGTGGTAGCTCGATCCACAGTCCCAACAAGGACTCCACAGTTGCGGATCTACAATGTTATAGTCACGGCTATGGCTCCTGTGGTTGTAGATCTACAATATATGACGTGTTAGGCTACGAGCCTTCAACTTCAAAAATCATTACGTGGTCACAAGTGTCGGAAACTACACCTCTAATGGTTGTTCACACTACGCCATTTTGCAACTTGGGTGACGGACATAAATGGTCACCTGAAAGTCGAATTGGGTCACCTGAGAATTCAGGTGACGAATAGTCGTCACCTGACCGCCGTCCCCTAAGTTTATAGGTGACGACTCTATCAAAGTTGGTCGCTGAAAGTGATTCCCCACATAGAAGTCAAAGCCCGACAAAAGCCCGGCCCGGACAGTTCAGGTGACCAAGTTTTCGTGGCCTAAAAGATGGCAAACATTGTCAAAGAGGGCATTCAGGGGACCGAATATGTTCGTCGCTTGAACATTCAAGTGACCAAAATGTTTGTTGCTTGACCAATCAAGTGACGTAAGTGTTTATCACTTGAGATTGTGAAAGGACTAGTATGTTCGTCACCAAGTTATTCAGGTGACCAATATTATTCTCAATATTCGTCGCTTGAGTAAATTTTATAATAAAAATATATATATGTTTACAATATTGTTTTTTTTTTTACAGTAGGCAACCATTAGAATGCCTTAAACAGGTCATTCATGATCATCCTTGCAGATGATGTTACAAAGATCCCTGTAAAAAGGGAAGCTAGAACTATTACTTAAGCTATTCTTGGCAATGTAATCAGTAGCACAGTTAGCTTCTCTATAGCAATGCTGAGTTTTGGCTGTCTCGAAATCCTTCTGAAGCATGTTGATTCTCTCGATTATTCTAAGAATCTCTCAAGGGGCTGAATTCGGGTCTCCTATTGCTTTGACAACTTCCATGTTGTCCCCTTCGATGATTACTTTGCTCCAGCCTCTAGTGTGGGCTATCTCTAACCCTCTGCAAAACGCAAGGGATTCTGTGTGGATTACAGATCCCTATGACACTTTATCATAGAAAATATCAATAACCTATCCATTCCAGTCTCTGACAATCCCCCCAATATGGCAGTCACCCGTCGGTTTAACCGACCCATCTACATTAATCTTGTAGACAGACATTGGGGGTCTTGCCCATTTGGTGTTCCTTTTCCTTTTATTTTTTGGTCTCTTATTTTCCTCTTGTATTTTTGTCCATTCTTTATCACTACAGGATTTTGTGGTATAAGTACCATCCTTATCGAATCGCCAGATCATTTCCCAAGTCGGGATAGAGATCTTGGTGATTTGTTGGACAATTGCCGGGGGAAAAACGGTTTTGAGCAAAGGTATATTCCATTCCTTTGAGGGTGATATCAAATTTGAAACTTTCATCTCCGGGTTGTGGGTAGATTTAAATTGTTCAAGATTCACTCCATCCAACCATGGATCAGACCAAACATTTATGCTCGACCCGTCACCAATAATCCAATGGAGTCCTTCCTGAAACCTGGGTCTCAGTTGTAGCAGACGACCAAACTGCCATGAGGTGTTATGTATATTTAAATCAGTTATCTTACGATTTAGGAGGTATTTCTCAGTTATGACCTTTACCCAAATATTATCCGGGCACGTATAAATTTTCCATAGCAGTTTCATTTGCAAGGCTATATTCTGCTCCTCTGCTTTTTTAATTCCAAGGCCACCATTGTGTTTGGGTTCACAGATCTTGTCCCAACTAATGAGAGGCCTGTAGTTCTGGCTTTGCGTTTTATTCCAGAAAAAAATTTTATTTACTTGGTCAATCTTAGTTAGGATTCCTTTTGGTAAGAGGAAGCTTTGCATTAAATAATTTGTTTTTGAGCTTAGATTTGCTTTGATTAGAGCCATTCTCCCAGCCTGAGAGAGTGAACCAGATTTCCATTTTGGGAGTTGTTTTTTAAGGTTCTGAATTGCTTCATCAAATACTTCATTCTTTACTCGCCCGTTTACAATGGGAATACCTATATATTTTTCCATACCCCTAGAAATAGAGATGCTCATTTGTTGCGCCAGATTCAAGGCTTTGGCTCGGCTTACATTCTTTGAGAATTGAATTGAGCTTTTTTGGTAGTTAATTGTTAGTCCTGATCTGTTAGAGAAGTGGTTGAGTATATTCCTGATAGTGTCAAGGCTTTTATATGACGTCTTTGCAAAGATAAGAGTATCGTCTGCAAAGGTTAGTAGTGGGATCGGATTACTCGTTGGAGTTATTTTGATTCCTACAAGGGCATCATCTAGTTGCGATTCTTTCTGTAGTTCTCTAGCCAAGTTTTCCATAATTATAATGAAGATGTAAGGAGCTAGCGGGTCACCCTGTCTAAGCCCTCTCTCAGGTTTAAATGTTTGACCAGGGTTGTTGTTAACTAGTACAGAGAATGTTGCTATTGTAATACACTTCATAACCCATTTGATCCATTGGCTATGGAATCCTAGTGAAAAAAAGCTTTAACTGCTTTACACACTGAGTCACCAACTATGTGCCAGTATTTGGTATAGAATTCAGGTGGAAAGCCATCAGGTCCTGGAGATTTGTCCTCCGCCATGCTAAGTATAGTATCCTTTATTTCTTTAGATGTCGGCTGTTTTATGAGATTAGCATTCTGTTCCTGGGTGATTTCTGGTTGTAGAAAGGCTAGTTGATCAGGATCAATACGCGTCCTATCATGGTTTATGAATCGTTCCTTCATTTCACTGGTGATATGAGCCCGGATTTGGGCCTTATCAGAGAGAATTGAGCCATTTTTTGTAGTGAAGCTCGTCATTGCATTACGGCTGCTTCTAACCTTAGCTAGTGTCTGGAAGTACCTTGTGTTTTTATTAGCAAATTGAAGGTGTTTTGCTCTTGCCCGCTGTTTCCAGAACTGGTAGCTACAGTTCAGGATCTGCTGTCTTTTATTTTCTAATCTATTAAGCTTATTAACATCCTGTGAGGACAAGGTTCCCCAAGGAAGTGCTTGCTGGAGCTCCTGTATTTTCAGATCCGCAATCTGTAATTGTTTGTCGAAGTTGCTTTTGTTTGTTTTGCACCAATTCTGGGTGTTCTGCTTCAGTAGTTTTTGCTTTTGAATAAGTGTGAAGCCAAAAGAGCCTACCAGCTTATTTTTCCATACATTTTTAACCATTTTCTCATAACCTGGATTGGAGGTCCAAGCCATTTCGAATCTGAAAGGGGAACCTTTCTCAGTAGACGGAGTACCCAGGCTCGTAGTAATGAGACAGTGATCCGAAGAAGAGAATGAGTGGTGTTGAGTAACCATGCTTCTGAATTTGGTATAGATCTCATTATGCACTAGTACTCTGTCTAATCTTTCATAGGTATTGTCAATCTCGGTTTGATTTTTCCTCCATGTAAAAGGAGAGCCTTGGAAAGGAATGGTGTGGAGGTTTAGTTCATCTTTAACATTCCTCAGACGTCTGAACCTATTGATGGAAGGGCTAATTCCCCCAACCTTTTCTGTGTCATTCTCAATGTCGTTTAGGTCCCCAATAATAAGGATTGGGAGGCTGTGCCGATTTGCCTTGGTGTAAATATCTTCCCAGAATTGGGTTTTAGCATTTTCCGAAGTTGGGGCATAGACAATTGTAAGCAAGATGGTCAGATTGTCTATTAGAAGTTTAACCATGACTAATTTGTCTGTCTTCTCGAGAATACAGTTGTCTTGTATGATGTTTTCATTTTTGATCAATACCCATATGCCGCCTTTAAGGCCTGTAGATGGAATAAAAATCAGCTTTTGAAATCCAGCCTCTCTAAGTTGTAGCTCCGAAGGAGGGGACATGGCCTTTGTTTCAGAGACTGCCAGTATGCCTAACTTGTTTTTTAGGCGAATGTGTTTTAGCTCTGGCCATAAGAGGGGCCTCCTAGAACCGCTTATATTCCAATAACCTATATTAATCATCTAATAGCTTATGATTATGCCCATAGGAGGGCTGTTTTGGCTGATTTCTACATGTTACAATCTTGTAGGGAGTTTTGTTACAGCTTACTCTTTCACACTTAAAACAAAGGTGGTTACAGCCAGTCATGGAAAATCTTCTGCTAAGCCAGCTAGAGTAGATCATGACTCCTTTTTCCCTTTTTCTCTTATAGTAGTGTAATCCCAAGGTTGAAATTAAATATTGGTGCATTGTTGAAGTGTTGCTTGTAGTGCTTCCACTTTATATGACAGAGTGACAAGGGTTTTCGAATCTAGTTTTGAGTAGCAATTGTTGATAATGAGATTTGGGGTGGTCACCCGCCACACAACCATGAGGGCTGGTGGGTATGGACCCAAAGGTTGGCAATAAGGTAAAGAGCATGAGAGTATAGAGAAAAGGAAGAAAATGCATACCAACCTGCAGCCTGAACACTAGCCAATGAAGGTGAGTGTCAAGGGGCAGCCAGCAGTTATATAAAATCTGCCATTCCAACTCAGAATTCTACCAAGTAGCAATCGGAACAAACCAAGCAGTAGAACACCAAAAAACAGAAAAGAAAAAAGCACACCCATTGTAATAGATAATATAACCGTTAATCATATTGTTAAGAGGTGGAGGGAGCTCAGCAAGAGTTGAAAACAACTGAGAGCACCCATACAAAATACCAGTGCTGGTGTTGCTATCACTGCAGCTGATGCTACCATGATTGAGACACATAAAAACAGAAGGTTGAAAACAATAAAACCTAGCTAGGCTGTGATTATTTAGATTAAGGGTGGCGGTAGACAGCCTAGGACAGAACATCTTCCAAGCTCGGCCAATCATCATCACATATTCTTCTTCTTAGGCTTCTTGTTGGCCGGGGAAGATATTTCAGCTTGATCCTCATCATCCTTCCTTTTACCCGGGTCGCTCGGGCTGGAGTTGATGTCTTCATCTTGAGGCCTTATCACAATGCCTCCCATCTTCCGAATCACAGAGTGATCCGACTTCAGGGAGAGCTGTGAACCCTCCGATTCATTACCAGTATCGATACCCTTCCTTTTAGCTTGAGCAGCAATGACAGCTTCAAGAGTGTCATCAGCAGGTTGATTGGAGGCTGAAGCATTGGCGGTTTCAGGGGCCATGATGGTGTGAAGGATGGATGGAGCAATAGCAAAGGGAGGGATCGAACAATCACCAGTAAGCCTAGACACATGTGCATTGTTTAAAGTGATGAGATGATTGATGAGATCAGGGGAGTAGGATAGGTTACCATGAGGCAGCTGAGGGAGTCTCGCATTCATATGGAGCAGACCATAGTCACCCATCCTGGGGACCATAGTGGTGATAGGGGTAATGTCAGATTCATGTTGTGTGTAGGGAGCAAAGGCACTGGTGTTGCTGGGCATCCTGGGCTCAGGGACATTTCTAGGAATATTAATGGGTTGGTTTGGGTTCAGCAAATCGATGGTGGGGTTTTCTTCAAGAATGAGATTGAACCTTCTAGGTCTTGGGGCATTCAATGGGCATTCCTCGTAGGAGTGGTCATAAGCACCGCAACAACCACAGCCCTCCGAGAAATCCTCATACCAATGCGAAGTTTGATATACTCAGTGAGAAGGGAAACATTCACACAGGCTCTTGCAAACCTGAACTTGTTGCGGAAGTTAGCAGCTTGATCAATTCTGATGAGACTCCCCACCCCACCCTCAAGGAGAATGAAGACGATTGCTTCGGCTGTGTAGAATTGGTGGGGAAGGCCGGGAATCCTCACCCACATGTCTGCAGAGGTAGGATCTTCCTCCATTAGATTGAAGCTATCCGTCCAGGGGTACATTGCCAAGAGAGAACCTTGGACATGATACGGCATATTGCTCCAGACAGTGGCTCTATCTTCCTTGTTAGAGAATCGGAAGATGAACCAATCGTTGCCAATTGTGTCCATCCCCCAAGTCCCCTTGAGTGCTTTCCATTCGACCTTCATCTTCCCGGCTACTTGCTTGATGTCGATGTGGTTTTGGACGAACTTGCCAATCAAGCTAAAATCCGCGAGCTTAGTGTGGAGATCCTTCACTCCCGGAACAGAGAAAGGATCAGCAAGGCGGTTAGAGTCATGAGCGTTGGCAGCATGGAGAGGGGCATAGTTGAAAGGTAAAGCAGGGAGGTTTTGGTTCTCAGCAGGGAGAGAAACCAAGGCCATGGTAGCAGAAGAAGGGTGGGGATTCTCTTCATGCATGGGATTGGGAACCTCAGAAGAGACTCCAAGCTGAGTGGTATTGATGAGAGTGACCATGAAGGAGTTGTTTGTTTCCATGGAAGCAATGGGAATGAGAGAAACAAGAAGGGAAGAAGAGTAGAAGAGATGGCGTAGGTTATGTTGTTCATTAAGCATCCAATTTATAGAGCAAAGATGATTACTAGCATACTTCACAGATTGATAACTCCAAACGTTTCTAAGGAAGGAAAGATCTAGGCATCTAGTGAATCTACAGACCATAGTTCTAATCATACCTGTTCCCCCTATGAAATTCCTCGTTTCCAGTGCTCCTCATCTTTTGCGGCTAGATTCACCCCTTCTTTTCCATGATCATTCATAATTCGAGTCGCTTTGGTATCCAGCTTCTTTTTTGTGGCAAATTTTGCAGTTGTCGAGGAGCTCACCAGAGGGAGGAGGTTGGAAAACCAATTCCCCTTCTTATAAACCCCAATCAGATGACCTGCATGGCTATTATTAACACAGTAAATAAGATTAGAGTTGTAATTTATAGGGTTAATAGGGTTAATTGTGTAGGGATTGTTATGATTAAGGGTTAAAGAGAGATTTTTATCAAAGATTGTTCGGTTTTTCACCGTTGAGAGAGGAACGAGCCATCTCCCTGGGTTACTGTGATTGGTAGTTTTGAGGTAGAAATTATGAATGTTCTTGGGACCCTGCCGAACTTGTTGAGATGGGGGGTATTGGGTAGAGCTAGGGTGATTAATTTGTACATCTGAAGGTTTGTTGGGAAGGTTGAAAGTAAGGAATTTTACTGAGATTTCAGTCTGTGTTGTAATAGGGGTTTGGTTAGAAGAATTGGTTGCATGTAGATTTAGATGTTGGTTTTGATCAAGTCTATCAATCAAAATCAAAAGATTTTGATCATTAGACCGATCGGGAACATCCCAGGCCTCCCCCACACTCAGAGTCACCACTACCAGTCCTCACCGGAAAAGAAGAGAAGAGCCACTAAGGTGGCCGGAAAACTCTCAAGCCCCCCCAATATAACTTTTTTTTTTTTATTGTTGATACCCCTGTTTTTTACATACCAAACACACAAAAATTGAACCAAAATACCATTCATACTATACAAAAACTAGCTCACAAATACAACACTGGGCAGGATCATGGCTTGATCTTTGTCTCTTTTCCGATCTTCTTTGTGCTGCTGCTGCTCTTCCTTGGTCTGATATTCTTTAGTCTGCAATTCCACCCACTGCTTCCTGATCAAACATCAAACTTATTTCAGAAAAAGATCCCATTTCGATTAGTGTTTGTGTTATCTTTCTTCTGTTTTACATCTCCTAAGCAAACCTGGAATCTCCATTTGTAGAAAGTAACTGTTTTTTTTTTTAATACCAGAAGATATAGAGCATTTCCTTCCACAACAATAAACAAACAGATGCCATTAATAAGAACTAGCTAATTGTTGCAATGGAATAAGAAATAACCATTTCCCATCCAAATTAAAGCAAAAAAATTTACAAAAAAGCTTGCAAAACAGTTCAACAGATAGTGTTCAAGGGTCAAGTAACCTGATAGCTTCTTTGTGACTTGTCAAACTTGTTCATGAGCATCTCCAATGCCGCAATACAAACCTATATAGAGAAGAGAAGAGAGAGTTAAATGACACACAAATTATAGATACATATAGAGCTAGATTTAAATGAAACAAAAGTCAGCCAAATCAGAATAAAGTTGAAGTAGAGACAAATAGATTAAAATCTAATTTGAGACAAACTCAAAACCATGTTTAAGTAGAGACAAACAAATTTAAGTGTAGTAGATAAAAGAATCGGCATACTCATAAGTGTAGCAGTTGCTTGTGGAGTAGTATAGAGGAATGAAGTAGTTGTTGAGGTAGTCATTTCTTTTGAGACCGGGATAGTATATGCACTTGCTGAGGTAGCTAGCGGCTGAATCTTCGTCCCCGAGTATGTGTACCATTTGAGAGATGATGTTCTTGTAGTTGTTCACTGTTGTGAGCCTAATTTGCCATGTTTTACAGTAACTTTTATATCGATTTCTGCATACATTGCATACATTTGGGTTAGAATAATACAGAATCTGTGTAGTTTACACTTATTTGCAATATATGGAGGTCTACACAAGTTTTGGTTATATTTCGCAGAAATCGGACGCACTTTGGAGCTTAAAGGAAACTCATGGAGAAGCTAAGAATGGTGCAGCTGGAGAAAAGTCCATTTTTCATCATTCTTCATTCTGAATCAAGCTTTGATGTCTTCATGAGAGTTGTAGCCCTCGGAAAGAGCTTTCCAACGCATGGTCATATGCGTCAATCCGACAAACGAGGACTCGGGAAAGTGCATTTCAAGAACAGAGCAGAAAGCTGAAGCCAAGTGTACTCGATATCGAGTACACCTTACTCGATATCGACCAACTTTGTCGAGCAGACCTGGTCGAGCAGAGCTGATCGAGGACACTGAGTCAGAGACAACCCGACTCCCGGAATCCTACTCGATGTCGAGGAGGCCTTGTCGAGATCGAGGAGCCATGTCCGGAGTCGACGAGCTGTGCCAAGTCGAGAAGCCGAAGACGGAGACGCCGAGCCAACCCTACTCGATCTCGAGGAGGCCTTGTCGAGATCGAGGAGCCACCCTGCGCCAGTCCGAGCCCATGCCGAGGAGGAGTCCTCGACAACATCAGTCCGAGTCATCCTCGACCGCACTCTACTCGATCTCGAGTACCCTTGGTCGAGATCGAGGAGCCCTAGTCGAGATCGACGACACCCAGGAGCCCAGATCCGAGTCTGTCGAGGACCAGCTAGCCGAGACGACGAGCCGAGTCAGTCGACCATAGCCCTAGTCGAGATCGACTAGACCTTTGTCGAGATCGAGTAGACCTCCAGAGACGCGTTACTCGGTTCGACGAATCCTACTCGACTTGGAGTTACTTGGGCACGAAGGAAGACGAGTTGGCCGAGATTCTATCCAAATTTGATCAAGTTCTATCTATGGAAGAGAGATCTATCAACATGAAGACATCTTACCTATTTAGATTTATCTTTTCCTTTTAGATTTAATTCCTAAATTGCTTTTATTTATCTTTTAAAATTTTAGATATAATTTTAGATATAGATAGAAGATTCTATCCTTGATTAGCAAGGAATAGAAGGCTATAAATAAAGCCCTAGGGGGCTGATTTTCATTCATTCAAGCAAAGCCGTCTTCGGGCGCAAGGAGAGGGAGGAGGCGAGAGAGAGAGAAGGAGAGAGAGAGAGAGAGAGAGAGAGAGAGAGAGAGAGAGAGAGAGAGAGAGGAGGCGAGAGAGGCGAGAGAGGAGGAACGTTTGGAAGGTTTTGTAAGTTTTAGTTTATTTTATGTTAAAGTTAATTTCTTTCATCATGTTTGCTTTCTAATTTTCCTTCTTCTAGGGTTGGGGTGATCCCAACATAGATATGTTTGTTTGATTTATGAATTCATGATTTTGTATGTCTTTATTATCATCTACCTATGTGCTTAATCCTTTGCGACAGTCGAGGACAATTCCTTATTTGCAATTATGAAGCGAAAGTGAATTAATTATAAATTTGGATAGTAATTAGGCTTTGCTTGCGAAAGTTGGTTGATCCTAATTAAGAAAAGGTAGTAACACTTAGGGTTTATGCGAAAGCCTCTATATTCCTATTTGTTAATAGCGAAAGTTATTTGATATAAAGCATACATCTTTATGTGATTTATGATCTGCGCATATGTTTATTGTTGTGGTGATCCCTAACCTTGGAAGTTTGCATCTTTATATATTTTATTTCATTATTTTTATCCTGCAAAGTTACACGACACCGACCACCTCTTCTTCTATCATTCCCTCGACATCGACCAAGTCTTAGTCGACATCGACAACAACCTCCCCACCTTTTCCCGCTATCCCTGAACCCCAAAACACACTAAACCTAGAACCGCTGACTTCTCTCCTAAGGACGAACCTGACTCCACTATCCTATAGCGGGGTCTTGACTACAAATTTATTTGGTCGAGAAACCCTCTCGACATTCACCTGCCCACTGATTGTAATCCTACCACCCTGGCATAGATTTGCATTAAACCATCAGCATTTGTATTCAGATTCACAATAGGAGAAAGAACAATAGACCATTTGCGAATTATCATCGACATTGAACTCCAAACAGACATATATACATACAAGAAATACAAGGATAGAGGATTAAGATCAAGCTAGTTTTAATTTCACAACCAAGGTAAGTAGATAGCTTATAAATCACTGAGATCCCCTAATATTTTCTTCTGATTGTTCTTCTAAACTACAAACATGAATTATTATTATTATTATTATTATTATTATTATTATTATTATTATTATTATTATTATTATTATTATTATTATTATTATTATAAAGATTAACAAGTAATCATAAAAGAAGGTAACCAGTTCCTACTTTGAGTTGTAAGGGTACAAGAAAACAAGTTCTAAACTACTTATAGTGTCTCACATTCATCGTGGATCTGACATTTGAAATCTTGCAAAATGCTTGAACTTTGAGTCTGAATCTACTGTGGATTTACCCAAAACTTCAATTCCAAGGCTAGATAAATTAGATCCAAGTGCACCTACAAAGATGAAACATCAAGCATAAATTTAATTTGATATTAATTATATGCCCAATGTTGATTTTCACAAGTTGTTAGTTGCACCAGCTCTACATTAGAGACAAGAGTCATAAGAGACTATCAATTTGAGAAAATGAAATCCTAACTAGGTGTTAAGGTGGCATAGGACTAAGAAACCCTAGACAACTAGTATTCGGTACCTGCCCGTTTTGCGGTTTCCTAATAAATTTTATTATATAAAACATCTTTGAATTAATATAAATTACTACTCCATATAAAGTAAATATATAGTTTTTAGTTGTGTTATGTTTTTGAGAATGTAAACATTTTTTAATCTACATAAATCATATTTGTTCTCTTATTAAAATATTTTTGTGATATTATATAATTTAATTTATTAACTGATATAGATTAAAAAAAGATAATACCATATTAATATAGAACATGACACGTATGAGATATTAACGTCATTTTAATCCAGAATATGAAACGTATGCGAATCGCACCAGAGCCCGTTTCATGTCTCTGTTTTAGTGTATTAAATATAGACATAGATATTAATATGGATATAAATTAAATTGTATACAAATGTAAAATATTATTTAATTTTGTGTCCTGGTCAAGTTTTGAGAGAACCAACCAAATCAAACCAACGATATAAATCCATAGTTTTGGATATTTTTATATAAAATAATACAGTAAATATCAAAATTGATAATAAATTATATGTTATATATAAATATATTATACAGTAAATATTAATTTAAATAATAAAAGATGTGTATTGTATTGTACATTTTGACGATAGATAAAGTTTGACGATCAATGTTTTATCTTTTTGCAGAGCGAGCACAATTCGTTCTCATCTAATAATTTGGATTCAAAATCTTAGCATTACAAATTCTGTAATATCTTAGCATTACAAATTTTTATCTTTGTCAAATTATGTAAAAATTTTGCTATTTGGATATGGATCGAATGAATAGTGGTGTTAGTTTTATTTATATATATTGGATAGATTGTTTTATATAAAACGATAAGTTTTGTACCTAATTAAGATATAAGGTTGAATATTTAAAAAAAAGGGTCCATTAATTGAGATGACAAAATTATATAGGTTTATTAATTGATGTGGCCCAAAAATATAATACCACTTTAATTCAGAAAATGACATGTAAGCAAAAAAAAATTCCGTGGATGCGAGATCGCACCAGAGGCCTCTGCTGATAATACTGTTTTAATCCAAAATATGACATGTATGGAAAAAAAAAAGAAAAAATTTGCGAAATGGGCACATTAATTGGACGTTTTTGCGAAACAGACGCGTGTTTGGACAATTTTGCAAAATGGCCCCTATATATACCTAATTTAGTTTCTGTACGGACATTTTTTCGTGTTTCCAGAAAATCGATTTCTTCCTCATTCCAACTCTCTCTTTTCTCGAAAATTTTCATCTTGCGTTTCCGGCTCTCCATCTCCGGTTTGGTGCTTTTTCCGGCTCAATTGTTCTTCCTTGCTTCTGTAAAGCTCGGAGTTTTCATCGTTTACTTCAATGTCGTCATCCAGTAGCTCAAGTATAAATTTGGGGGATTTTTGCGAAATTTGTCGTGCTAGGGTTTTGGAATATGTTCGTTTATGTTGATTTTATTGTTTGTTCATTATACTATTGACAATCTATGGTAAATCGATGCTTTATATGCATTCTTATGTGCGGTTTTTAGTACTTTCCGTCGTTTTTGGAAGTTGCATATGTAAATTCGGTTTTTCGAACTGTTTCTTTTCGTCAAATTTGCGGTGTTGCACTTTGTAAGTGCCTTTTTAGTGTTCTTCGTGTATGTGGACCTGTTTTCCATGCTTTTGATTGTTTGTGTCGATGCTACTGTACTTATCTGCTGCTATGTTCAAGTTTATGGTGCTGACACTGTCTGTTTTTGTGTTAGTTTGTTGTAGTTCCAACAATGTATGTGTTTGGATTTGGTATTTTGTGTTGTGTTTTGTGATGTTTATGTTATTTTACTATGTCTGTGTAACATTATATTTTTATTGTTTGTTGTTGTTTGTGTCATCACATATTCTGTTATTGTCTATTTACATTTTTCTGTATTTTGTTGTTTGTAGGAACTCAATCTTCTGATTCATCCACCTCTTATTGTGGGTCTGATGTAAGTTATTTTTTATTTTGATGAGCAAGTTGTAGTTTTTTCTTAATCTGATGGTTGTTTTTTTCTTAATTGTCTGTTATTGATCAGGGTTTGGAATATTGCATTCATGTTTCTGAGCGATTTCATTCTAGATCCAACATATATTCACATCTTTCTGTCTGTGATGTGATCAAGGAGCATTTGTGTCCTTCTCACTACAATACTCTGCAAAAAAGTTGCGTTGGATGGGTGCTGACGCAAGGCACCAAAATGGTTATGAATTTTCAGCTTATGCATCAAATGGTGCTCCGTCAAGTACAAACACAAAAAGAGAATGAGCTGTGGTTTAGAGTTGGTGGACATCTTGCACGTTTTTCAATTGCTGAGTTTCATGTTATTACAGGCCTTCCTTGTGAAGACCGTGTTTGTAATATCCCAAAAAAAGTGTCAATATTTGAATTTTTTGGGCAAAAGAAAATGACTCATGATGAGTTACTTGATCGTTTCATATCTGAGAAAAAGATGTCTAAGAAGAAGTTGATTATGGCAAAGTTGTTGCTGATTGAGAGGTTAATTGTTTATAGGAGGTCAGAAGTTGTAAGTGCACAATTCTTATCTCTTGCGTGCAATGAGAAGGAGTTTGAACTATATCCTTGGGGTAGAGAGTCATACACACGTTTGTTGAAGTCATTGAAGAGTTCTTCTATTGCAGATCGGAATGGGGTTCGGGGTTCTTATCAAATGTATGGGTATTGCCTTGCATTCCAGGTATTGTGCTTTAGTTATTGCTTGTCTTATGTCATCATTTTTTTGTCTGTGTCAGCACAACTTTAATGCTTATGTGAGCATTATTTAAATATTGTTTTGTAGTGTCATAACGAGTTTTCTTTTGTATCAGGCTTGGATATTAGAAGCTTTCCCAGCTATATCCGTTAATTTTGACTGTAATTTTAAGATGCCCGAACTAGATCCATACTCGTTGCACTGGCAATGTGATTATAGCCAAGTATACGCTGAAGCTGAGAAGTTCTTTCATGGCGATTTAGTAATATTTTTATATTTTCTCTCTAAAATAACATTTTTATTTGATGCATCTTTGGGTTTTTATTCTGATACATGCGTTTTGTCCAGACTCCGTTGTTCCCTATTTATGGGGAGTTTGCACGCACCAAAAGAATGGCGTTTGCTGATGAAAAAGCTGATGTTGTAGTTGATGCAGTAGTTGTTGCATCAGTTGAAGAAATAGTTTCTGGACTTGTTGATGCGACTTTGTATGAGAGTCGTAGTGTTCGTAGAAGGGCATATGAAGCTAAGTTTTGAAATAGGGCTCTCCAGGTTGAGGAGGAAGAAGCTAATGTGTTGCAGAAACATGATGAAGGCGAGACCTCAAAGAAGAAGACACTTGCGAAGAGAGGCAAGGCTGCTAGAAAGAAACAGGATGGTAAGTCCTTTGAAACTGCTTTTGAAGTTTTCCCAGAGGGGGATAAAGAAGATGTAGGGACCTCAAAGAAGAGGAAATCTTCCACTGGAGTGATGGGTGGTAAAAAGAAACAGAAGGTGGAGTCCAGCGATACGTCTGAGGAACGGGTTCTCCTGAGGAGGGGTCGTTCTGCAAGTCGTGTTCTATTCAATCCATACATTGCTCTAGACCGTAAAAAATCTGTCAAGAGTGATGTAAAGAAGCCTCGACAGAAGGCTTCAGCAGTGAGGACAGGTGGTAGAGTTATTCCTTCTAATGAGGTGAAGAGAGTTACTGCTGACACAGAATTGCATAAGGAGGTTGATGTGGTTGCTTCACCTTCCAAGCGATGTCGGTTGGGTACTGATTCATGTGACCTTTTAGAAGATGATGTCCCGCTGAATATTGTCTTTCAGCGGAGGTATAAGATGAAGAAGAACGGTGGTGTAAGTAGTGGTAGGCCATTATATGATAGTAATGTTGACAAGTCTTTTATTATTCCTTCAGTTCCTATTGTTGATACTGAGGGTGCACATGTAGTGAAGCATGTAGATATTCATGTTACAGTCTCTACATCTGGGTGTGAAGTCAGTGTTGTTGATGACAAGGGTGAAGATTTTACTGCTGACACCCATTCTTCCAAATCTTGTGGTGAAGTTCCTGTTCGCGATGACAAGGTTGATGTTTTGCACGCTTACACCCATTCCCCTAAATCCGATAAATTGGATGCTTGTCAAACTGCGAGGCTATATGTTTTGGCCGACCTTGCAGATGGCATTGATTGTGGTGACACCGTTGAAGGAGTTGAGACACCTTCTGCTGACAGTGATGGAGAGGGTGATGTGCCAACCCCTTCTGTTCAGAGGTCACCCCTGGGGAGTGTTGAAGCACATGATTTTGTTGGTGAGCAGTCTGTGCTGGGGCAAACATCTGCTGCTTGTGGAAATGAAGATGTTCGCATTTCAAGTGATGAAGCTGACAAAATAGCAGTGTCATCAGAGAAAGTGGAAGATATTGAAGATGTTTCTCCTCAAATGGATGCTAATGATGATCCAACTTGTGAGTTGCCTCCTAAATCGCATGGTGATGCTTTTGCTTCTTCTCTCCCATCTCATCCTAACTGGGTGAAGGAGATTTATAGGAGGATTGCGAAGCTTGAAGAGGTCCCTAAAATTATGCATCTGTTGTCTGCAAGGGTAGATGCAATTGAAACAAAGATTGTTGAGTTGAATGGGAGCCTTCAAGTGTTTGGTGAGATGGCGAAGAGGTACGATGAGCTTGAAGTTAGGGTTGCTAATTATGAAGCTTTGTTTGAGAGGTTGCAGTCAAACCCTGTCAAGCCTGATGTTAAGGACACTTTTGCAAAAGTTGATGACGAAAGTGTTAGTGGTGCTAAGTGTCAGGACACACCTGTGAAGGCTCGTGATAAGCACATTGCTGGTAAGACTGCGAGCTCTCCTGCGGTATTTCATGATGAAAGCACCAGTGGTGGTAAGTGTCAGGGCACACCTGTGAAGGCTGATGATAAGCACATTGCTGGTAAGTCTGCGAGCTCTCCTGCGATAGTTGATGGTGAACATGTCAGGTGTGGTAAGCCCGAGGACACACCCGTGAAGGCTGATGATAAGCACGTTTCTGGCAAGCCCGACGGCACTCTTGTGAGAGGCGATGATGAACGTGTCAGTGGTGGTGAACCCCAGGCCACACCTGTGAAGGCTGTTGTTGAAGATGTGAACAAAATTTTGAATGATGTTGTGTCTGATCTTCAGCAGTCTTTCCCTGACGAGGAGTTAATGTTCAAATCATCTCCCGCTTCTGGTGAAGTTGTGCCCGTGTCTTTGCCTTCATTAAGTACTGAGGTTCCAGGAGTGGGTAAGGAGTCTCCACCTGTTGTTGCTGACACTGATTTTAATGTTTTTGGAGATGAGGTTGGGATTCCAGCAACTTCAGCTGAAGTGCCTCAATCTACAAAGTGTGAAGGCGAAGGCGCTGGTGATAAAGTTGCTGGAGTTACGGTTGACCCATCCCTGGAAAAGTACATTTGTCTGTCTGACAATGATGATGACAAGGGTCCAGGCGTTGATTGGGATTCGTTCGCCAAGGATCCTGCAATCCAAATCGAAGTTGACCAACTAAAGGCTTCCAATCTTATCCCATCAAACAGTACATTTTGTATGGTCTAGTTGTGGAAGTGAAGAAAGTGAGGATGCCAAAGCATGCCCCTAAGAAATCACTGATCAGCTCGGAAGATCATGAATTTATTTATGGACTCGTAAAAAAGCAAAGGTATGGTTTATTTTAATGTTTAGTATTTTGTATGAAATGTTGTTGTTATTGTATTAGTTACAACATCTTATGCTATATATATATATATATATATATATATATATATATATATATATATATATATATATATATATATATATATATATATATATATATATGTTTTTTTTTTTTTGCTTTGTGTACTCTTTGGCAGGAATTTTTCCGTTGCTGGTCCAATCTCAAGGGTTGATAGAAAGTTTTTCCAACGGATTTTATTGAAGAATATGTGGTTTGATTGTCAGGTAATAACTGGTTGTATTTCTACATTATATATATATATATATATATATATATATATATATATATATATATATATATATATATATATATATATTTGTGGATTACTTTTTATTGTAGTATTTGATTGTTGAATTCACTTTTTTATTACTTTGTTTAGCATCTAGAAGCAGGTTTGAATCACATCAGGAAGCGCATTCATGAGGACCCTGTCAAGTATCGAGATGTTCTTGTTCTTGATTGGCTATTTTATCTGAAGTACCTTCCCGACTATGCTTCATGTTATGGGGAAGACATAGATCTTGAATCCAGCACTGAGGATTATTTTGTCGGTACGTGCCCTGCTGATTATGGGAAGCCATGGGCATCGGTAAAGAAAATCTACACAATTTTCAACGTTATAAACAAGCACTGGGTGGCGTTGGAGATTAAAATTGAGGATAGGGTAATCGATGTGTTCGATTGCAATGTTCCTGCTGTTAGGGAAGGTGTTCTTGAAGAACAATTGCAACCGTTTGCTATTTGGCTCCCAATTCATTTAGCAAAGGCTGGGCTATTTGAAAACTTCGAGTCCTCTCCTTTCCAGCTATACATGGTTCCTGGGTTAATGCATGATTCTACTGGGTATGTATTTGTTATCTTGTTTTGTTCTTTAGTTACGTTTAGATACTTGTTATTTCTGTTCTTACATTACATTGTTTCTTTCTTTGTCTACAGGGGTTCATGCGGTGTGTTTACATTAAAAGCGATTGAAGCTTCTGTATTTGGGGGAGATGTTAAAAATTTTAACAACGAAAAGATCTTTCGTTTCAGAGAACTCATGTGTGCAGATCTGATCAAAGAAACTTGGAGTTTTAAATTTTAGAACCAGTAGTTAGATAGGTTGTTGGTGTGTAAGTGGGGAAGTTTGGATGTAATCTGACAAATTAAGTGCTCAAGATAGATAAGAGAACATTGTGGGCTGACACCAGCTGCCTAAGTACGAAAATAGTGGTGACACTGATGTTAGTTTCAAGCAGCGTTGAGACTGTTGTTGTATTTTGCTGAACACTAGGTTAAATTTTGCACAAAAATTGATCTTTGTGAATTTTTGCTCATTATGATCCTATTTTTCGTTAATATAATTTTCTACTTTTTAAATATATATTTTCTTACGCTGTTGTCCTGTTTTTGGTCATCGTTCGAATTAAATTTCACACCATGGTCGATTGGTGAAAATTTGCTCAACATGATCATATTTCTGCTGAACAACAGGTTAAATTTTGCAAAATAATTGATTTTTGTGAATTTGTGCCCAATAACATCTTATTTTTGCTTAATATAATTTTTGAATCTTTAAATATATATTTTTTTACGATGCTGCCTTTTTTTTGGTCATCGTTAGAATGAAATTTCATACAATGGTCGATTAGTGAAAATTTGCTCAACATGATCATATTTTCGTTGAACAATAGGTTAAATTTTGCACAACAATTGATCTATGTGAATTTGTTCCCAATATGATATTATTTTTCCTTAATATAATTTTTGAATTTTCAAATATATTTATCTCATCATGTTGTCCTTTATTTGGCCATAATTAAAATTAAATTGCACACCATGGTCGATTTGTGGAAATTTGTTCAACATGATATTATTTTTGCTGAAAAATAGGTTAAATTTTGGACAACACTAGGATTTGGACGAAATTGGTTGTTGGTTTATTTTAAACCAGAAGACATGAGACCATGGCCCATTAACTGATGAAAGAAGTTGGCCCAAGTGGGTAACTTTATTTAAAGCGGTGTTCTTCCTTGTTTCTTCAATAGTCCAACGTCTTTCAAACCCTTTCCACTCTCTTCATCCTTACCCTCTCTCCAAGTCTTTTCGGCTTCCTCCACAAGCTCTTCCTCTTTCCGGAGTCTTCTTCCCAAGGTGCGGCCTTTCTCATCTATTTCTCTCCCTTTTGATCTCCTGTAAACTTTATAAAATCGGTTAGGGTTTTTACATTTTTCCAGCAAGTTTTATTTTGTTTTTTCCTGATTTTTAGATGATTTTTTCATCATCTTTCAGTCGGTTAGGGTTTTGATTTCACCAATTTATATGAGTGTATATTTATTTTGTGTTGTGTATGTTTTGTATCCTTAGATGGCACTTCCAATTGAAGTTCAAATTGGTTACCATTACACTGTTGGGTCATTTGAAGTGGTAATCACACCAAGGCGGACGCCTGTTTATGGACCTAGCATCTTGCACGTGGCTATCAATTCTGAAAGGATCCCTGAGCTGTTCCTGGACCATTTCACTGAGTGGAATGGGTTGCCGATGACTTATGAATAGTGTGATCAGTTGTTACATGAAGCAGGGGTCACTGCTGTGGTTCGAACTCAAGTAGCCAACCTGATGTTAATGGATTATACTCACAGGTGGTTTTCAGGCGATGCTGAGTTCGTTGAATATGGTCTCTGCCCTGATCTCATTATCGATGTACGTTTCATTGAAGAATCTGAAGATGACATGAGCTCTGATTCAAGCTCTCAATCTGAGATGAGCATCGATTCGGAAGAGGATGTGGATCCCCCAGCTTCTCCAGAGAATGCAGACCAAAATGGCAATTTACAAGAGCCACCTCAACCAGAACAGGATTGGGACCAGTGCTCTATATGTCTTGATCCGATGCTGCCATCAACGCCGACCCTTCGGTCACTGTGTGCTCATACCTTCCACACAGGGTGTATTCTAGAGTGGTTGTCGTATGAACCCATTTGTCCACTATGTCGATCACCCTTTTAGGCTTATTTGTAATGTATATTTGCTTGGAAAAGACATTGTAGGTGCACCTATTTTGTGGTAGTTAAGCTAATGGAATGTATGGTATGAATGGAAGTTGGTATCTGGCACCTTTTTGTATATGATTTCCATTCTAATCATACCAATGTATTTTGTAACTATTTCTCCTAACTGGTGTTTGGAAATGTATAATATTAATGAAATTCGTGCATTGTTAAATTTATTTGTGTATGATACTGTGTTTTATTTGAGGAAGAAAGTCCACCTGATCTTTGATGAATATGCTTATATATTATGGGTGGTGACGGTGGCCTAGTTTTTGTTGTTGTTGAAGTGTATATTTTGTGAACAGGTTTTTCATGCCCAAAGTATTGTTAACATTTATTGTCTGATTAGTTTAAAGTAATGCCTACACCATAGTTGTATTTTTTGATTTTGCATTGTGTGTGGTGACACTAGGTGTTTGGTGTCCCAAGTAGTGCTGACAGTGATATCAGTAACAATTAGTGCTGACACTGGTTTCCCCCCACCCCCCCTGATATTCAAGTCTTGTATTCTATGATTTTTGAAGTGTATGTATTTGTATTTTTTTCATTTTATAGTGTATGTGATGGGCACTATGTGTTTGAGATGCAAAGTATTGGTGTCACTCATATTATATTACAAGTACTGATGACACGAGTGTTGTATTTTTTTATTCTTAAGTGTACGGGGTGAAAGAGGTGTTTAATGACCATATTATTGTTGACATTGTGGGTTATATTAGTTTGAATTTGTGGTGTCACCAGTTTGATCGTTTTTTGATATTTGAATTTCATGTGGTGACACTAGGTGTTTTAAACCCAAAGTAGTCTTGGCACTGATACTAGTTACAAATAGTGGTAACACTACACTTGTATAATTTTATTTCAATGTGTATGTGGTTGCCAGGGGTGTTTAATGCACATAGTATTGACACCAGACTTGCATTAGTTACAACTAGTGGTGATACCAGTCTTCTATTATATGGTTTTGCGAGTGTATGTTGTGTAAGTTAAACTTGCTCAACAATAGATTATTTTTGCACGACAATTGAGGCTTGTGAAATTTTGTCCATTATGATTCAATTTTACTTGTCAATCTAATTTTATAGTTTCTTAATAGAGTGTTACACAACTTGGTCTTAATTTTTTCAATGATAGAATAAAGTTGCACAATGTGTGGGGGTGATTGGTGTAATTTTGCTCAACATCAACTTATTTTTGCTCAACAATAGTTTATAGTTGGACAACAGTAGTTGAAATATTATCATAATGATTATATTTTTTGTCAATATAATTTTAAAATTTCCAATAATTTTGTTTTTTGCATCATGTTATTATTTTTGCTCATCATCAGATTAAAATTTCACAACACTGGCTATTGGTGGAAATTTGCTAAACATGATCTTATTTTTGCTTATCAACACATTAATTTTGCACAAATGTTTAAATTGTTGATATTGCCTTCAACATAACTGTTGGGCTTCGTTTAGAGATGCCCGACCCATTTCCCGCTTATTTATACTGTGCTTAAACGTTGTTCAGATTGTCTGCAAGTCGTTTCATCTTCTTCTTCTTGTTCATCTTCATCCTCTCTCGTTCTCATCAAGATTTCTTACTTTCAAGGTGCGATTCCGGTTATGGTATGTACTCCTTTCTGTTTTCTTCCTTTAAAAAAAACGTTATCTGTTATTTTGATGTACTGCTTCAGCAAATTTTTTATTGTTGTATTCTCCGATTTTCATTGAACTTCCCCTTGCTTTTTAGTCTATTAATGTTCATATATTGGTGTTTGTCTTGCTTATTTCCTATTGCATTATATTCCGTGGGTGTTATGTGATTCTTACTGTCATTAAAAGTCATCAGTTAGGGTTTTTCTAGTTTTTCAGGCATTTTTTCTCTTTTGTCTTTCTCAAATGTTTATTTCTTATTAATATCGATGTAATATTTTATTTTTAAGTCAATGTCTAATGTATGAGTATATTTTGATTTTGTCTGTGTAGGTTTTCTCTCCTTCAATGGCATTCCCAACCTATACTGAACTAGACTACGACTACATTGTTGGTACTTATGAAGTTGAAATATCAACATCTGAGTCATACTGGTATGGACCGGGTCTACTTGTTGTGTCTATCCACTCTGACAGCATTCCCTTAACATTCTATCACACGTCTACTTGGAATGGTTTGCCTTTGAGTCTAGCCCGCTGCAACAAAGTGCTACAGGATGCAGGAGTAACTGTTGAGGTTAGAACCCAGGTAGCCAATCGGCTTCTAATGGATTACACTAGAAGTTGGTTTGATGCCGATGCTGATCTTGTTGAGTATGGCCTTTGCCCCAATATCACCATCAATGTACATTTTTATGATGATTCTTCATCTGATTCAAGCTATGAGTCCGATATAAACGATGACATTCATATGGAAGTTGACCAAGCAGATCCTCCATCACCTTCAGAGCCTATGGATGTTGACGGATTAAGGGAGATATATCACCTTGATCTTGATGATGATGAATGTACAATTTGCCTGCTTCCAATGTTGGAGTCAGATCCTGTTCTTCAAACGCCATGCCAACATCACTTTCATCCAAATTGTTTACGATCTTGGATTTTAGTTCAAAACAACTGTCCTCTATGCCGAGCAGAATTCTAGTTGTATATGATATAAATGCAGTATGTAATTTTGTATGGTACTGATGTAACCAAAAATACATTTTATGAATGAAATTTGTCCTTGATCACATTTCTTTCTGATTTTTATTCAAATTATAGTAATCTTTGATATTTAAGTAGGACATTTGGTGTGACACTAGTTCATCATATTGGTGGTTTCTGCCATTGAAGTTTATGGCTTGACATTTTCTGATATTGAAGCTTATGTGTGTGACACTATTAGGGTAAGTCCCAAAGTAGCGCTGACACTGATATTAGGTACATTTAATTGTGACCCTGGGCTAGTATTCTTTTTTGTTATTTTCAAGTGTATGCTTTTGCACGAATTGGCAAGTGTTCAAAGTCTTTTGTCACATTATTTACATTGTTGGTTAGAGTAGTTGGATCTATTGGTGAAACTATTCTTATAATTTTGGATGGTTTATGTTTTCGAACTTTTTGTGATGACACTAGGTGGATAAGACCAAATGTAGTGCTGACACGAGATAGTTAATGTCCACCAAAGATAACTGTAACTCAAATAACTGTAATCCGTTTTCAGTTTATAGTTTTACAGTTTTGACAGTTTTTTTTTAGTTACTCTGAAATAAACTGTCACAAATAACTGTTACAAGATGAAAACTGTCTAATTGTTGTCTATATATATCCATTTATCATTCTTTGTTATCCATTGGCGCCTGAAAACTGGTTTTAACAGAAACACATCCCTCTCTAAAAAGATGAACTATGGTAACACTGTTGGGTTTTGCACGAGTTTTCATCAATTGATGGACGTGCTGGATGGGGTTGTTTACCCTGGTTATCACATGAATCTAGGTGATGAAGCATGCGAGACTAACAAAGATGCTCGCAGGGCCGAGTTGTTGGAAGTTGTCGTGGTTCATTACACATTATATGAGGAATTACAAAGATCAATGATAGCAACTGAACATCACATTCGGATTGCGTCCAGAGATGAAGATGGTGAAGCATTATCAAAGGTGATATTTGAAGTTTTATCCATAAATTTTTTTTCCATACTGTGATCGAGTCTTGTATTTTATCTTTTATGTAGATGGAAAGAGAACTGGGCAACCAAAGACAGATGTTTGAAGAGGCAAAGGACAATCTTATGGGGTGCGTTAAAGAGGTTTTAGATGCAGAAATGGAAATGAGGAAGAAGATTAATGACTTCTTAGGACTGTAGTTCTACTATATTAATAAGTAATAACATTGGTACTTATTTATATGTTGAATGTATTTTTTTTTTTGTTATTTTACTTTATATGTGTTCCATCCTAATGATATGATGCAACATATTAATATCATAATAATCATATAATTATTTTGTAATTTCCTTCCTCATATTTCAAATTATAAATTGGGACTGAAGTTTTACGTCTATCCCTTGTTATACTGCGGACACATTTGATTAGTTTATGGATTGTTTTGGTAAAAGTAGTGCTGACACTGTTTAACTAAGTTTTTATGTTACTGGTAATTTGCTCAACATCATCTTAGTTTTGCTAAACAATAGTTTATAATTGCACAACAAACGAATGGATATCACTAAATCAACTGTTTGAATAACATAGACCACTTGATTATAAGGGCAGAGAATTGTGCTGACACAGGGACAACAAACGTCTTAACGGGTACGAGAAAACTGACCACAGGGACAACAACTGTCTTAATTGGTACGAAAAAACTGTTCAGAAGCAGAGTACATAACCGTCTACACCAAAATACATTCCAAAGTTTGCAAATAAAAACACGAAATTGTGTTGTGGTTGTTCAACCAAGATTTAGTTTCTGTCCCTGAATTCCTTTTGAAGTCATTCTTGCATGGGATTTTGCTGCCTTCACAACATCTGCGTTCACTTCATTCAACTCTAAACATACTATATCTGTCAGATACTTCACCCCTAGCTTTGAAACATTCTTGAAATTACCCTTTTCCAATCCACACTTGTACCCTCTCTCTGTCCCAAAGAAGGTCTCCATGTGGCGCATGAGGCATACCCCAGAATGTTGAACTTTCTCCTCTCCAGCCCATGTGATGGGGACTTTTGATGATGGTGAAGCTGACACTATTTCTGCTTTTGCTCGGAGTCCCTTATCTGTTAGATAAGCAATCAGCATATCTCCCTGCATGGATTGAATTATAATTCATGTAATTTTAATTATAAAATGAGTTGATATTTAAATGAAATTAAGACAAGGAAAGAAATATTAGATATCAGTAGTAAAACTTACCAAACATTCAAAGGGTGATGGGAAGGGGTTAATTGGATCAGCGCAAGATGGTGTGACATCAACAATTTGGACCACTTTGTTTTTAAAGTTGAAGACAACCATGACATAGTCTGCTGTTCGTTCAACCCCAAATACAATCTAATCAACATAATAAAAAACAAATAAAACATTAGTGATTGGTCTTGTGAACTTTATTTATTTAATTCCAAGGGAGTACCATGTCTATATCCTTCAAAGAAAGGTGTGGTGACAACGACAATACAGTATCAATGTGGAGGTTAAACCTCTGGAATTGTTCATCACAAGCTCGTAATGATACACTCTCTACATTAAACTGGATTAAGAATAGAAATTAGTAAAAAAAAAACAGACGAATTGTACATTAACGGCTAACAATGGAGTGTAATTGAAAGATAAAATTGTAAAAATACTACAGTTTTGTTGATATTGACAAATAGTCTTGCTGGTGATTGAGCACTTTTATACTGTTCCTTGTGGTTGAGGATAGCTGTCCATGCATCAATAATGACACTAGACAAGTGGGTTTCATCCTCAAGCGTAGCCATGTCTGTTCTAACAACTTTAACAGACTTGTGCTTAAACAAAATTTCCCTGCAATGTCAATCATTTTGAAGATGGATTATATGAAAATAACCTTTTACTTGTAACTGAACATACTTTAAGAAGATTAAGTTTAAAATGAACTTACCTGCTGTGTGGTGTTTTCATTGCTAAATAGGCTGAAACAGTGCGCTCAATTTCAGAGATAGGATCTGTAATGTCAACAACACGCGAGTAATATGGGCTTCTCAAAGATGCAGAAGGTTTATGTGCTCTCCTTGTAGCTTCTTCTCTCTTCATGTTATTAAGTTGATCTGCAGCATTTCCATCAACTATGTTGATCCGCGGCGACCTTCTTGGTGGCAAGGCAGCAGGGGGAATGCATTTTATTGTATCTCCCAAAGGGTTCACTGGTGGAGTATCAGCTTTAAATTGAGTGAGTAGAGGATTAGGAGTAGCTTCACCACGCTGTTGTATTGGAGACTGCCCATGGCTATCTGTGGGAGTCTGGGCTGCTTCATTAGCATTCTTCATTTCAACCGATGTGTTCAATGATGTCCCTTCATCTTTCTTAAAAGCAGGATCATCTAGAAATATATCAAAGGAAAATTCCCCGTCCACTTTGATATTTGATTTCATTTTTTGCTTGTTCTGATATGCCATTTCGATCTGAGTAATGCAATCTAATAAAACAGGGTCTGCCCAGAATTTCTCTTGTGATTCGGTAAAATATGGGCTTACAGGGTCATTCATATTTGACATGTCAGCAGCATCCGTAGGCCGTAGGTGCCTCAGAATTGACATTTTCCACCCCTAAAAGCTGGTTTGCTCCATGTAGAAGCCTTTTCACCTTGTCATCATGTTGTAGTCCAATCGGGACTTTCGTAGACCACTCACCAAAATCAGAAATAGCAGATGCAAGTGCAGAAGTCTTTTGAGCAAACAACTTTATCCAACTCTAGAAGATAACATCACATAAAAAATAAGAATAAAAAGTCATCAGTAAATATCAGAACATTGCTATACTGTACTAATATTACATTGAATTGGTTTAAATAATTCATACAAACCTCAACTAGGGGTGTCTCTTTTTCTGGATCAGCAGGGTGACTGGTGCCTTCATCGTTTTGTGCAGTAGGTTGTGTACAAGCTGTAGATGGTACGTCTTGATGGTGAGGAACAACTTGGCGAGCCTGGACTAAGCCACAGCCAAAGCCTCCAGTACTTATATCATCAGTTTCTCGTTGGCGCAAGATTTTGTAATTTATGCCAACGAAAACCGGGAAAGAACGAGTCATTCTTCTTAGTGTTGTGCTTGTGAATAATTTCACCCTATCCATGTAAAATAACTGGCACACCAAGGGGATAAACATATATCAGTATAACGATTGATCAGGGAATGCTGACATAAAGAATACTGTAGACATGTAGATAAAAGTAGGGGGGTGACATTTGTACTACTGACATGGTAAAGAAATTAAGTTAACATCAGAGCGAAGGTTTGAAAAAAATACTTACAACCAAGAATAATAGAGGCCCTCTGAAATGGCCATTCTTGTTCTTTTCCCAGCTTCTCTTTGCACCGACCAAACTTTCCAACACAATAGCACACCAATTTAGGTCTTTCAGGTCACCCAATTCAGGAACTACTCTTATTAAACTATGGTTGGCATGTCCTTTCCTAGTGTATCAACCAAGATAGAGTCCAGTATAAAGATAAAGTTCAGAAGGAATTGATCACCACAGTCAGTGTCAGCTATCAATTTTTCCATAACCATAGCTGTTGTTATATTGTCCTGAACATCAAATGTGGTTTTCCACTCTTGCACAAGATTGAAATTCTCTTTAGCTGATTTTCTTCCAACTAAAACTTTCCCCATTGGGAATCCCATTGTGATATGCACGTCTATTTCTGCAATTTCAAGTTCGCCTCCATTAGCCAACACCAAGCAACACTTGTTAGGGTCAAACTGATCCACTAATCAATATGAAAGAAGTAGTGGTAGGGTAACAATCTCCAAGTTGAACAAAAATCCAAAGCCAATATCCTCAATCATTTTCCTTTGCTTGGCATTCATTTTTTTCAAGGACGACACCAGCAAGCGTGGGCTTGACCGTGATTTCAATGATGGGAGATTTTTTTTGTCTAGTGTTTCTCTCATTCCTCACAACCAGCTGCCTGTTTTCTGTGATAGGTTGTATGTCTGTGGTATCTGTTTGCTCATCAGATGTTATGATATGTACAGTTGGGTTTACATGTTGAACAAATGTCTCATTAGGTGAATGGTTTTCCAGCCTTGCAATTTCAATGGTCTCCACAGCAACAGTGCTAACACGAAGATCAATCCCAGGGTGCACTTCTCTCTTACTGTTTTTTCTTACAAGCGGTTGCGAATCTTTGGATTCAAGTGATCTACAACCCTCCCCTACTTCCAAGGATTTACCAGTCTCAGTATCAACAGACAGTTCATCCTTGAAAGGAGGTGAATCTCTAGATAAATCAACTACTGGAGGTTTAACTCCAGATCGTTTTGATCTCTTCGAAATTCTATTTTGACTGTCTAGAACAGGTGAATCACTTACACTCTGCGGACGTTTACCTATAGAATGAACACTTACAATCAATTTCTACAAATATAATTGAAGAGATGACACTGTAAGAGACTGTATTTTATGCCGAACAAATTCCCAAATCCCCAAATTATCAAATTCCCAAATTCAGCCTCCAGATTAATCACATTAACTTCAATTTATTATGCGAAAGAAATTGAAATAGCAATGGTAGGTCTTGTAAGGCTGAATAATTGCTTGATTATAAACATTAAATTCGCTTGAATAAGTGCGATTTTTCCTAATTTTCGTGGAAAACTAAGCCCTAAACCGTACTCGTTCTAATTTAAACTTTAATACACAGAAAACATGAAATCAAACCTTTCGGATCTGAAGACATCTTTATGTATATGATAGATCTCCTTCTTACAAGCCTACAATCAACCCTCAGGAAATCTCGCAGAGAAATGGAGAGAGTAGATTTAGCTCGAGAAAGAAACTAAAAGAAGGTGATGGAAAACTTCTCGAACTTGAAAAGCGTTTTGGGCATTCACACATATTTGCTTTTTATATTTTTTTTAGGAAAACCGTTTTCCTTTTCTTTTTTTTTGTTTGCCAATAAATCGGGAATTTCGTGAGACTTTATTTATTTGTTATTATTTTACATATAATTCCATACCTTAGATTTGCTCAACATCGTATTATTCTTGCTCAACAATAGTTTAGATTTGTACAACGCTTGACTCTTGTGAACTCGCTCAACATCACCTTATTTTAGCCCAACGATAGTATATGTATTGCACAAGCACACCACTTTGGTAGCAACAACATCTTATTTTTATATATTTACGCTTTCATAGTTTCTTAATAGATTATTGCTCAACATTGTATTATTTTTGCTCATCAATGGAATAAAAGTGCACAACATATTATGACTGGGGAAAACTTGCTCAACATCACTTTATTTTTTATCAACGATAGTACATATATTGCACAACAACACTTTGGTTGCAACGACATCTTATTTTTATCTATTTACGCTTTCATAGTTGCTTAATAGATTATTGCTCAACATTGTATTATTTTTGCTCATCAATGGAATAAAAGTGCACAACATATTATGACTGGGGAAAACTTGCTCAACATCACTTTATTTTTGCTCAACGATAGTACATATATTGCACAACAACACTTTGTTTGCAACGACATCTTATTTTTATCTATTTACGCTTTCATAGTTGCTTAATAGATTATTGCTCAACATCACTTTATTTTTGCTCAACGATAGTATATATATTGCACAACAACACTTTGTTTGCAACGACATCTAATTTTTATCTAATTATGTTTTCAAAGTTGCTTAATAGATTATTGCTCAACATTGTATTATTTTTGCTCATCAATGGAATAAAAGTGCACAACATATTATGCATGGGGAAAACTGGCTCAACATCACTTTATTTTTGCTCAACGATAGTACATATATTGCACAACAACACTTTGTTTGCAATGACATTTAATTTTTATCTAATTATGTTTTCAAAGTTGCTTTATAGATTATTGCTCAACATGCTCTTATTTTTGCTCATCAATAGAATAAAACTGCACAACATATTACAAATGGGGAAAACTTGCGTAGTTGCTTAATAGGTTGTTGCTCAACATGCTCTTATTTTTTCTCATCAATAGAATTAAATTGCACAATATAATACAAATGGGGAAAACTTGCTCAGCATCACCTTATTTTTGCTCAACTATTGTTTATATATTGCACGAAACAAGACTTTGTTTGCAACAAGATCTTATTTTTATCTATTTATGACATAGATGGAAAAGAGTATACAAATTTGTATTAGTACATGGTAAAATTTCAAAATTTATTCTATATTATTGAATTAATGTTATTTTTCAAAAAGAAATGTCATTTACAAATTTATAAACTGTATTATCTACTAACATTATTCTTATATAATACCGATGACAGAATTTGTGCAGACAGCCTTATCTTGAATGCTTCATCCTCCTCTTGTACTCTCCCAATGAAAGCTTTCTATTTGTAGGTGGTCTTCCTGCTCTTTTTCTTACTACTGGGGGGTAACAGTTGATAGATTTGATCACATCAGGGATGTTTCCTTCATCTTCATCCAACACTGGATATATTGTTTCTGCATATGTCATATGTCAAGCATCATTGCTGTAAAATTTTGCAACAAAATCAGACACATTTGCTTTTATGTGTGTAATGGCTGCTAGAGCATGTACACAAGGTATTTTCTCCACATCAAATACTCTGCACATACATGTCCTCGCTGATAAATCAACTATAGCTACAGCTCTTTGACCATTGATCTCAAATTGTGATTCATTCATCTTTTCTACTCTGCATGCTCCAACTTGCGCTTGTGATTCTCTTATCAACTTAAGGATCTCAGGAGTTATTCTGTCTTGATTTGCCAGTGCTTTTTCTCTCCTGTCCAGAAACCATGATGTGAGCTTTTCCCTAGCAAACTCCACAAGTGCCACAATGGGATAATCCTTTTTGCCTTTGAAAACAGAGTTCAAACTCTCAGCATTGTTGGATGTCATCATGTTGTATCTATCACACTTTGAATGTGCTCTGGCCCATTTATCAAAACCTGCTGACACTAGATATTCTGATAGTTTTGGACAAGTTGCTTCGATTTGTGCAAGGTGGTTGTTGAACTCTTGGATAGTGTAACTCTCTGCTGCTTTTTTGAACATTTTCCCCAGCTCTTTTTTCTTGAACGTCGCTTTGATGTTTTGTTTCAAGTGCCACATACATATGCAGTGTGTAGCTGTTGGGTAAGCTAAAGAGAGAGCCCTTGAAATGCTAGCATGTCTATCAGAGACAAACAGTAGGTCATTTGAAGGAGGCACAACCTGCAGCAGCTGATACATAAACCATTCCCAGGAGCTGTTGTTTTCGGAGTCAACAATACCAAAAGAAACTGGGAAGATTTGTCTATTTGCATCTTGTGCAACTGCTCCAAGTAACGTTCCTCTGTATTTGCCAGTTAGGAATGTTCCATCAACAACAACAACCTGATATATAAATAAATAAAATTACTTATGTTATCAAAGTTAAGGAAATCGATGACAACAGAATTTGTGCTGACACTGTTTAAGACATACCTTCTTTAAGAGGGGGAATGCTCTGATGCACTGTCCAAATGACAGAAAGAAGTACTGAAATCTATCTTCTTTGTCTTTTGAAATTAAAGCTATAGTCCCATTGTTTCTCTCCACGAGCATATGGCAAAATGATGGTAAATCTGCATAATTTGATTTTGGTGTCCCCTTAACCATTTCATGAGCTATTTTTGATGACTTCCATGCTCTCCAGTAGCTAATTTGCATCTTTTGTTCTGTTCTCATTTTATCCTTTATCTGTGCTGGTCTGTATCCAGCGTCAACACTGTGTAATTATACTCAAATTAGAATAAATCATATATTAGAAAGCAAGTTAAAATATAAATACTATCTCTTAAAAAAAGTTCTCACCTTGATTCGATGATACTTGCAATCACAGAAGATGAAGGCTGTTTGCAGTGTTTTGTCCTGAAATCCCATGTGCAGGTGTGCATTTCCACATACACTATGACCTCATGCCAAGTTGGACCAAAAGTTTTGACATGCACTTTCCATTTGCAGTCAGGATCTACACAATGCACTCTATAATACTTTGTATCTGCCTTTACCACGCGATAACCAAATAACTCAGTTATTGACAAGATTCCTAAAGCATGCTTAACTGCTTTCCTTGATGCAAAGCTTTTGCCTACGCAAATCAAGTTTTGTGAATTGAGATTCACACTAGGCATAGTAGAGCTATCAACATCCCAATCTTCTAGTGTAGTTTCTCTCCTGTGTGCTGTAGAATAGAATGCTCTCCATATTTCAGCTGCAGAATCTTCATCACTTGCAGTGTCACTGTTTATAGAATTCATGTCATCTCCAACATCTTCCAATAATACACCTTTCTTCCTGGTGTCACCGATCAATGTCATGTTATTTTCCCCTGTAACAATATTGGTAATAGTTGGATTGCATGCCACCAACTGTAAACTCTCAGCTGAGGATGCCTGTTGATCTTCAACTTCTTCACTATTTGATTTAATGCTGACACACAACTCCACAGCAAATTTAACATTCTCTAGGTCGGACAATCTTAAAAACTCTTTCAAATCAGCATCACATTCAACAAGAAGCGGAGCACTCAACAGTTTGAAAGGGTGTAAATGATTGAATTTCAATTCCAATGCACTATCTATATTGAATCTGTTGTGAACTTTTTCAGTTAAACCCTGTAATGTTATTGTCTCGTCAATCATAAACACCTTTGAAGTAGTGTCTCCAACAAAGGTTGGACATGGATCATTAAACAACCATTTTCCACCACATACAACTGTAATAATGTGGGTTGCCATTGTAATCTGCAGAGTATGAATTTAAGAGGATAAATACATTTATGTAATAACAAACACAATCTGATTAAAAACGATGACATGATCAACCAAAGTGAGTAAAATACACATCCTACTTAAAAGCAACAATAGATTTGCATTGTCAAAAGCAACAATAGATTTGCACACCTTGTGCAATTTTTCTATGACTTAATTGTAGTGCTGACATTGCTCAATCAATGTTCAATAACGATGACACGACCAACCAAAGTGAGTAGAATAAACCTGTTATGAAAAATTTGCGCCAAAGGCGCAAATTTTGATGCTACTGTATGTATAAGCATAGATTTCCATACTGTTATAGCATATATAAGTATAAAATATTCTAAATAGGCATCCCCTGTGCAATTTTATTATGACTCCATTGCAGTGATGACATGGCATAATCAATGTTGAATAAGGAAATCTAGTGATGACATTAGCAATCAAAGTCTAATAAGGAATCAATACTTTAATATAGAGTGCAGATTCAAGTGTAGTGATGACATGAACAACAAAATGAATACAATACACCTGTTGTGAGGCGAATTATATAAAAGTTGCACTTTTCGTGGGGAACTTCTATGATTAAGGTATACTGATTATTTGAAACAATCATATTGAAATCACATCCTAAGCAATCATAGAGATGACTTGAGCAATGTAAAATATGAAAAAGCATAAATAACCATAAACATACACAGATTCGATTTGAAACTTGAATATTACACTTATACAGAAAAAAATGCTCATAAACATTAATTCATGTTTAAAAAATCAATCAAAATTTGCGCCAAAGGCGCAAATTTTGTTGCTACTGTATGTATAAGCATAGATTTACATACTGTTATAACATATATAACCATAAAATATTCTATACTCGCATCCCCTGTGCAATTTTATTATGACTCCATTGAATTGATGACATGGCTTAATCAATATTGAATAAGGAAGTCTAGTGATGACATTAGCAATCAAAGTCTAATAAGGAATCAATACTTCAATATAGAGTGCAGATTCAAGTGTAATGATGACATGAACAACAAAATGAATACAATACACTTCTTGTGGTGAACTTCTATGATTAAGGTCTATTGATTAGTTGAAACAATCATATTGAAATCACATCCTAAGCAATCATAGAGATGACTTGAGCAATGTAAAACATGAATAAGCATAAATAACCATAAACATACAGAAAAAAATGCTCATAAATATTACACATATACAGAAAAAAATGCTCATAAATATTAATTCATGTATAAAAAATCAATCAAAATTTGCGCCAAAGGCGCAAATTTTGATGCTACTGTATGTATAAGCATAGATTTCCATACTGTTATAACATATATAAGCATAAAAAATGAATCAAAGTTTTCGCAAAAGGCATAAATTTTGATGCATTCAATAACAGTAATAATTCTGTTCAACTATATTTCCATACTGTTATAGCATTTATAAGCATAGATAAACACAAATTTGGCGTAATCTACACTTGTAATCACACGATTCCAATCCGTATTCACAAAACCGAACCAGTTATTTGCGCCTTCGGCGCAAATTGAAGCAATAATCTCAAAACTGAAGCTGTAATTGCAAAACTGAAGCATACATAAACACAGACTGAATCAGTAATCGCAAAACTCAAATAGTAATCGCAAACCAAAAAATTCTAAGAAATTTGCGCCGAAGGCGCAAATTTAAGCAGTAATCGCAAAACTGAAGCAGTAATTGCAAAACCGAAGCATAGATAAACACAGATTGAAGGAGCAATCTCAAAACTAAAGAAGTAATCCAAAAATTCTAGTAAAATTTGCGCCTTCGGCGCAAATTTGCGTCTTTGACGCAAATTCTAATCGACTTAAAATTCTAGTAAATTGACTTACCTGATTCTCTAGATTACACTTCAAAAATCGATAGCTTCGTTGATGTCGGAATGGTAATCTCTCGCAAATCCTAGCAATCTCCGGCGAGCAGGTCGGGAGAGAGAGACAGAGCGTCCGGAGATGGAGAGTTGGAGGAGAGAGAAAATCGGGGTTCGAGAGACGGTGAAGCCTTTTATTTAGGACATTTTGCAAAAATGTCCCAAAACGCGGATATTTTACAAAATTAGCCCATTTTCGTGGCTATTTTGCAAAACCCCCCAAAAAAAAACCCAATATATATCCAACCTTATTCTTAATTAATTAAAAAAAACTTATCGTGAAGTACATTAAATTATCGAAATTGTAAATCTTTTATAAATATATTTCAAACTTCATTCATTTAAAAAACATGTAGTTTTTTTTTCAAACACGACTGAAAAAAGATAATACCGTTTTAATCCAGAATATGACATGTATGAAAAAAAAATAAGCCAATATATATCCAACCTTATTCTTAATTAGTTAAAAAAAAACTTATCGTGGAGTACATAAAATTATCATCGAAATTGTAAATATATTCTAAAATTCTTTAATTTCAAAAACACGTAGTTTTTTTTTCCAAACAACTTTAAGGTGTTTTCATTTAAAAAAAAATCAAGCTATTCTTTTTATCATGTATATTGATAAGATTTGAAACCCACGTACTTCCCATAATTTGAAATTAAAACGTATACTTTAGTATATAATTTTTAAAAAGCTATATATAATATTTTTTATCATATGTATATAAATATATAATTACCACATGCCGATTAGTATGTGATTCACATACGTGAACTCGCAAAGGTAATTATATTCATGGGTATGTTATTGTTTATCATATTTTTAATTAATGTTTTCAATTCACTTTTTTAAAAAGCATATCTTTGTAGCATGATGTAGAAAATAAAAAAAATGATTGTAAAATAATTTTATTTTTATTAATTTCAATCATGCATTAATGGTATAAAATAAGTGTTTAACATTTCCAACGTTAGATTATTATTTATAAATAGTGAATTACCAGTTTTGGCATAAACTGATATAAAATAAGTGGTGGATATAAATAATGAATCCTTGTTACGTTTGACTCATTATTACGCCCATAAGAGATAACATGTCAATATATTCTTGCAATTACCTAACTACGGTCTTATTTAAAATATTAATATAGTTTAATACTACGATAAATTATATAGTATGTACCTATATTAATCCCTAGCTAATAAGTTCAAAAGTACGTAGTAAGTTGTTTAATAAATTATATTTTATTAACCCCCACCAAATGGAATTCATAAACTAAACTTTGATGGGTCCCTCTCAGCTGATGGTTTGGGCACTTATGGCTACGTCCTTCAGAATTCTGTAGGTTCTCCAATTTTCACTGGCAACGGACCATCACCAATCAGTTCGGTTTGTGGCTGTGAAAGTTTGGGTCTCTGGAAGGGACTTTTGGCTGCAAAAGAACTGAAAATAACTAACCTTATCATTGAAGGAGACAACTTAACAATAATAAAAAGTCTGAAAGGTTTGGGGAAGCCTACTGGAGACTCTGAAATGATTGTCTCGGACAGTCTAGTCTCGCTGGGCTTCTTTGGTTCTGTTGAGATTCGTCATGTCTTCCGTGAGGCAAATCTGGTAGCTGATCGCTTGTCACGTATCGCTTCTGCTTCTAACGGTCTCTTGACTCCTGATGACTCTCTGTTGCGTAGTCTCATCCGTAAGGATGCTCTTGGCTGATATAGCTCAGCTATATGGTAAAAAAAATTTCCGTTTCAAAAAAAAAAAAAAATTATTTTATCATGGGTAATTTGCTAAAATGACCCTCATATCCGGAAGGTTTGCATGAGTAACCCAATCCGGAAAAAATTTGCACAAAAGCGGATATCCGCTTGACAAGGGGAGCCGGTAGCAGGTCACCCTGTGGGGTACAGCTGGACTTCACTCTCGGTTTCATGTAAAGTGAGAGAAAGAGGGAGGGAGGCATCTCTACTCCTGAAAAGCAAAGACCAGTGAGAGAGGAGGGAAAAAGTAGCTGCTGCGGTGGCAGAGGACAGAAGAGAGAGACAGAGAGACGGAGAGAGAGGGAGAGAGAGAGAGAGAGAGAGAGAGAGGTTAAATATAAAAGTGCAGGCTAAGAGGACAGATCAGGGAGAGTGTTAGTTAGGGGGAAAAAGATTCTTTCAACTAAATTATAAGTTTAAGAGAAAACCAATTGAAGAAGGAAGGGTTTGGGGGGTTTATCTTAAGGATCACGTGTAAGTAGTAAGTTGTAACTGGACATCCATATTAGGTAAACATGTCACATATTGTATTTCACTGGACACGATTGTAACTACGAAAAATGCAGGTCATTAACTACCATTATCGAATGGAGAAGATTTATGGGAGAAGCAGATTCTCTATATAATGCCATATTGTTTTATGTGTGCCCAATATCGAATGGAGAAGATTTACCCATATTTGGATGTCATGATTTCGTTATCTCCGGCCGACACTAGCATGCTTTACCCATATTGGAATCGAATGGATAAGAGTGACAGTGAGGGGGCATAAACATACTTATAATTACATGGTAAGTTGAAGAGAAAAACCATGGAATAACAATAAAGTGGGTGGAGGTGAATTCGTGGGCCGACTAGTAATCGCGTAGTTTTAACTGGACACAACATGAATAAGACATGACAGAAATTGAAATATACTGGACACAATATATCGGAGACAGATTCACTTGCATTAATCAAATACGACACAGGAGCAAACATTTAAAATATAGTAGGAGAGAGTAGCAACATAGAAGACAGTGAAAACGAAATTTACGGTAATAAGAAGCGAAATTGTGGTTGCGTGGTGAATCTGTATCCATCCCAATCGAAGTGTAATATTGCGGGCACGATGATCAGACGTCTCGTCACTCAGTGGGAAGTAGACCGTGAAAGTTCGGTCACTCCTATAACCGGACACAACAAGGACCCTCCCGGCCCAAAACCCATCGTTGTCGCGGCAGTCGACACGGTCTTCGGGCATGTAGGCGTCGTAAGAAATACGAGGCGGCCGTGGACGAATTCGTTGCACCGGGATGACCTTCCTCAGCAGCTCTCTTCTGTTGTTGCGTAGGAGGGTCACATATTCGACCTCCCAGTGGTTAGGGTCCAGTTTGCGTACAAGGGTCGCCTCGTAGAACGACCCGAGCATCCCAGACTCACCGCCGACAATCTCTATTCTTTGATGTCGTCGGTATGACGGTGGCGACATCAAAGAGTAGAGATTATCGACGGTGAGTCTGGGATGCTCGGGTCGTTCTACGAGGCGACCCTTACTACCTTTTTTTTTATTATTTTATGCAGGAACAATGTCGCCGCCGTCATACCGACGACATCAAAGAGTAGAGATTGTATAATGATACAAGTAGCACAACTGAAATCTACACGAATGAAGTGATCGACAAACCCTCATCGTCCGATTCGTTGGATGATATAACGATGGGGACAGGTCAGGGAGGGAGGCCAGATGAGGAGCTGGGGTGGTGTGAAGAGGATGCCATTTCGTTGAAGGGTTGTTGGAGAGGTTGTTAAATGGAAATGGGGAGTTAACTTCACCGATTTGTGGGGAGTATGGATGGTGAATGGCTATCATATAAGTGGGGTGTGTGGGAAATAGCAACATTGTTCAGCATGTGACCATTAAGGAAAAAAAAGAAACAAAAAGCAAAGGGGATTGAATTGCAGTGTTTTGTTGTTGTCTACAATTAACATGGCAGTGGTCTTCTGTATACATGACACGTGTCATTTCTGACATGACATTAATAAAGTGGGTTTACTTCTTGTCGTTAGACGGTACATGACACCCCTTTAAACCAACTAGCCGGTTAATTAATACCGACTGGCTAACAAACAGTTTTCCACTAGGCACCTTTTGCAGGGGTTTTAGTAAAATTTTGACCTTTGTATAAAATTGGGTTTCCCACTCACGATTAATACTAAAAAAATGCAAAACCATAGAGAGAGGAATATACCCATATTAATTTCAAACCATGAAATACATTTTCAAACAATATATTATGTTCAAAGCAATGAATAAAATTTTGACCCAACAATAACTTCAGAGAGACCAAGGGGGGGAATCTTGCAGAGGGTAGAGAAAGACATTTGATAAGAGATGAGAGAGAGAGAGAGAGAGAGAGAGAGAGAGAGAGAGAGAGAGAGTGAGTGAGTGAGAGAGAGAGGGCGGGAGTGAGATTAAATCTCCCGCCCTGTCATTTGCGCCTTAAGAGATTAAGAGGGAGAGGAGGAGAAGGGGGAGTCCATAAACCCATTCATGCGCTTGACATCTACTGGGGTTAACTGGACAGACACCGACTTCTTGGCGGAAATGAGTAAGTCATCCTTCCATTTAGGTTATACGATACGTCTCTCCGTACAATATGTTCTTCTCCCTGTAAAACTTAATGTCCCCCCTCTAACTAATGGAACAGGGGAGAAATTGTCCGTGTGTATCACTGTATTGTTTTGCGGATGGTGGGATTGTGAAGAGGGCACTTGGGTCGTGAAGTCGTCGAGGAGTCAAAAGGTCGTACTGGTAGATGAAAGTATTGACTACGTCTCGCTGAAGAAACAACTGATGGTCAAATTTAATGTCGATGGAAGGAGGCATGACGTCGAGCTCACATATGTAAAGCCGAAGAAGGAAGGGTGCAGACCTTTTTCCATTGGGGATGATGAAGACTTGCAGGCCTACAAGTTCGTAAACGGTCTTTCCGGTGAATGATTCTGGCCTATCGACCTCCATGTCTCCCTGGTCCGCAAGGTTGGCGGCGATTTCACCACTACGGAAGGAATCCACAACGGCCCATCCACTCGGGGGTGGCCCACACTTGACCTAAGAAGATCACCCACAGTTAAAAACGAAAACCCGCTTGGCAGGGGATGAAGAATTGGAAGTTGTGGTAGCACAAGGTGTCGATCGAGCAGGAAGAGGTGTCCAGTTCGAAACTAAGAGTGTCCAGTTAGAAAGTTCAATCGTCTAGTTAGATAATCCACGTGTCCAGTTAAAACCAAGTGATGCGTTGGACAACGCAATCGCTTATGGCCGTGAGAAGCAGGTAATTTCTGTGAGCAGTGACGTCGAGGATGTAGTCAGCCCGTGGGATCACGAGGCGGAGCGAGCGGTAAGGGAAGTAGAGGAAGCATACCAACGCGGAAAAGGGAAGACCGGAGCGTTTCTGACGACTGTGAAACTTGAACAAATAGAGTGGACGGGTGCCGCTTATGGGAAATTGCAGAAGCGCCGCCGCACATAGTGGGGGCATAGGAACTTCCATTTGCGGGGCCTTTCGCAATGAAGTAGATAGTCAGCCCATTTTGGTTAGACGCCTTTAGCAAAGAATTATGTTGCCTTTCTGCAACTTCGTATGGGGGTTTTGTTCTAGTTTGTTCTAGTTTTAGTTTGTTCTATTATATTAACGGGATGCCATATGACATTACCCCCTTTTGACATGACACTATCGGATTTTGGCATGACATTAGCTTCATATTGACATGACATTAGCTTCATATTGACATGACATGTATCTCGATTGACATGTCATAATTAAAAACCAACGAATACAACAATCCAGCAATAAGTGCATATCCAAATGTCTAAAACCAACAAACATCAGGTTCAAATGAAGCAACAACCGCCGGCATACCAGCCAATATGCGGTCTAAACCAACTAACAAGTCTACACAAACCAACAATGTATATAAAAGCAATGGGGGTGTTTTTTTTAAGGATCGGATGGGGTTGTAAGACGTCCGTGAAAGATGGCAACAAAGGGATTGGCGGTACGCCGCAATGAATGAATCGTCCAGGCCACGGAACTTGGTGTCGCCGGTCGAGAGGAGCTGCAGGTAACGGATGGCATATGGACCATAGTCGCCCCTACATCACAATAACGAAATATGCTCACACAACATGTGCCAATGTTTTCTAAATGAAGAGGCAATAATGACTTACGATTGTTTATTTTGGGGAATCCCCTTCACCCTTTTGTACGCCAAGGGTTTCGGGACTTTGCCGACCCATTTGACTCGAAGTTCGGTGTGGCCGTTCATCAAAATGGGGAGGAGGTGGGTCACCGGCTTCAGGAGGCCCGACATATGGCGCTCAGCGACGTGGCTTATGTCGGGATCGTAGACGTCCAATCTCCACTCCGCGAAGTTGATGTCAAGGGCCACCCAGTGCTCGTTCTTCAGATTCCAAGGTGCCAACAACCGGTCGACATCGGCCCAACCCGTCGGAAACATCTCCGGCAACTTGCCGTCGAAGTATTGAGTCACCGTGTCGTCCCCCTTCACCACCTCAAGGTCCCCCTTTGCCTCCGCCAGTTTCTTCTGTAGGAGATACCCCTAGAAGAAATCCAGAACGGCGACCCCTTCGTACTTCTCACCTGCGTTGATGTCCTTCTGAAGGAGGGCGCAAACTTGCTCAATATGCTGGACGCAAGGAAAAATCATTAATATGGAAGACCATATGAGGAAAAAGGTGATGCCTCGAACCACAATGTGGGAACGTAAATAACCTCAGATGACACCCAGTTGGTCGGTGATTGAAGTGTCCCAAAGAACTGCTTCACCAGTAGGGTGCCTTCAACCGACCGGACGGGGTCACTTCCGTCCTTCATCCACGCAGCGAACGCATCAACATCTGCCCTGGTCGCCATGCCTAGCTCGGCGGCATCCATTGGCTTCTTGCCCACATGCGGCTTCTTCGCTGGCTGAGTTTCGTCCGCCTGGGATAATGTATCAGGATGTTGAGGGGTGCTTCTTCTCGGCCGTATGAGGGGCATCTCAGCCTCAGCCTCAACATCGGAGGCACCGGGTGCCACCAACTCCTCCTGCAACTTGAAGCCCATTGCGTTTAACATGACAGTAAACAAAATTAACATGACATCAGATATATATATTAACATGACAGTCTCATGCGCAAACCTTGTCCTTGTCCTTCAACGTGTCCTCCTTCAACTTGGCCTTGCCCTTCAACTTGTCATCCTTGCTCTTGTCCTTGCTCTCGTCCTTGTCCTTGTCCTCCTCCTCTGTGCCCTTATCCTTGTCCTTCACTGATCCCTGAACCTAAGCACATGACCTCTCAGTAAATTAACATGACATCCATTATTAAAAACATGACAATCAGATGAAATGACATGACGATTCTGATCTGATACCGGGAGAACCTTACCTCCTTTCCCAGAACTTCCTTGTCCTTGTCCTCCTCCTCCTTGCCCTTATCCTTGTCCTTCACTAATCCCTAAACCTAAGCACATGACCTCCCAGTAAATTGTCATATACTGGAATGGGCATGACATTCAGTGATATTAACAGGACATCCATTATTAAATATATGACAGTCACATGAAATGACATGACGATTCTGATCTGATACAAGGAGAACCTTACCTCCTTTCCCAGAACTTCCTCTTGCTCCTCCGACTCCCTAGTCCCCTTCCACCTCAGTTCCCTCTTCATGTTTTCAATCGCCTCCTCAAGCGTGGCCATCTTCGAGGCTACCTCCGCGGATATACTCCTCAGCATGTCGTCCATCTTTGCCACTAACCGTGACTCTATCTCTAATAGGGTAGCTTGTGTCTGCGTGCCCTCCCCTGATTCTTGCGTTGACCCACGTGCTCCCTTTGGTTGTTTCTTTGTTTAGGGTTTGACATTTGCTGATACGAACTCCCGGACTATGTCGTCGAAGAAGTTGTCCCGCTTGTCGTGAGTGTTTCGGGCATCGCGGTAGAAACGGGTAGCTCCCTCCACTTCATCGGGGAGTAGAATAGGCCTCACGGCTGCAGGATCATTAAGGTGCTCGAGCTCCTTCGCCTCCTGCAGTCGGGTTTCGATTGAGGCATACTCGAGGTTCGTGTCTCTAAACTCGTATCGCAGACACCTGGGGTATAGCTTCTCATCTATGACATTCGCGAATTGGTCAGCCATTGCAGTGAGGGCTTCGTACACCCATAGCTGCAAATAAATGTTGTCTAGTAAATATTCACTTCTTGTACAGTCAATAAATATTGGACGCCTAGTAAACGTGTATACGGTGTCTAGTGAGATCTGTGTACGAACCTGGAAGGCGAGAGGGAAACCCAGCAGGCAATAGGCTGGCCGTGCATTGGAGCTGCCCTCATCCCGTTGGAGCTTCCTCTCGATTGCACGGTTCAGGAACTCGTTCGTTCGCTCGTAGCAAAGCTGGCCCCACGGAAACGCCAGGAACCTGTCAATGTCGCCGACAAGGTCGACCACCCACCTGTGAATGTAGTTTTGGGTTCCTTCCCGAACAATACTCCCTCGACCAGCATCAGCAGGACAAATCTTAACTTTCTGGTTGACGCTTTCTCAGATGCCATTGCCACACGGAACTGCACCTCGAACTCAGACATCCTCATCTTTGAAACTCCAAAGAAATCAAACACTCCCTTCTCGAACGCTGGTTCGTCATCCTCGGGCTCTTCGCCATAGCCATAGTTGAGACCGGTGACAAGGGCGAACTCAGCTATTAAGAAACTCACGACCGCATCATGGATCTTGTACCACATTTCATTCTCCTTCTTCGTCTTCAATTGTCGTTGTAGAACATAGTGTACAAGTTGTCCCGAAAACTGGACCCTTGTGCCCAGTCTTGCAACGCCCCCCAACGGGTTGTCCGTCAGGCGCTTCCAATGGGACTCGCTCAACCGGTTGTCAATTTTTACCAGGAGCGGCATCCGGGAGTGTTGGTTAATTTTTGCTTTGAAGTGTCTGTCTTCCTCGACGGCGTACACAGCCTGCACAGACTTCAACATGTCAGCCAAACTGCAGTACAACAATCCCAACTTACATTACTCGAACGAAAGCCATCTTACCGCGCCAGAGGTTTGAGCTCTACGGTCTACAATCTTCTTTACACTTCGCTGCGACATCTTTAATATTCACCAGATATCCTGCATAATGGGAGACCAAAATTCAGTATTCTACAAATCAATTCATCTCCCCCAACCCACGGTTCCCTTCATATCAATCTCAAATGTAACATGACACGAACACTAGTACACATGACACAATCACAGTTACACATGACATATACTTGTGAATACATGACAGTATACTTATACAATCTGTACATCTCCAATTGCACACAAGTCACAATATTCCAGATAATGTCGATTCCACATAAACGTTTCACCCTTTCTAACATTTTCCCTAACCCTAATGCGCCGCATTTCATCCAATTTCCCCCAAACCTGAACGCATCTACAATCATAAGCCCCATTTCGCCCAATTCCCCCCTAAACTGAACGGATCTACACTCACCCTACTCCTGATAAGTTGGATTCGACAAGACAGTTGCCCAATTTCCCCATTCCCAAAAATCCCCTTCTCTCCCAGATGCGCAAACCCCAGTACCCAAACTTTCCACCAATTTTTTTTAACTTGACACCGGTTACTTCCTACATGACAGGGCGATATTGCGCACTGTCAACCCATTCGACCCCTTCTTCCCATTTTCACACAATCCAAACCAGTTTTGGTTCTTCAAATCGGTTCCTCCCCTATGAATCCAAGCAAAACGTATTTAATCGGCATTGTGAGGGTTTACTTACTTCAAAGTCGGCCTCTTCGTCTCCTCTTCTGCACTGTCGTCTTCTTCCTCGGCTTTGCTTCTTCTTTTCCTCTCTCGCTCTGTCGTCTCCTTCCTCTTCTTCTTCCTTCTTTTCTTGTTTTCCTCAGGTTTGCATGTGCAACTGTTGCCCTCTCTCTCTCTCTTCCTCTTTTGTAAGCCGTGAGAGGCAGTTGGAGACGACGGTTTTCAAATTAAACTGCTTCCTCTCTCACTCCTCATCTCTCTCTATCCACATTAACTTCCCCCGCTTCCCCTCTCTCTCTCCACAATAACTTCCCCTTGCCTCTCTCTCTCCACCCTGCATCCTCTCTCTCTCCTCCTTTATCTTCTCTCTCCTCTGTCCTAGTTATTTCCAACCGGCAACTTTGTAATTTTTAGGGGGGGGGGGGGTAACCTTTGCAATTGTTGTGGGTAGTGGGTTAGGCTAGCAAACATTTCCGGGGCAAGGGTCATTTGTTATCATTCCCTCTTTTATTATATCAATTATCCATGTTTAATTTTTGTTATTAAATTGTGAAAGTAAAAAAAGTCTTATTTTAACATAAGACTCTACTTTAATCTAAATATAAAGTTATATTGGATAGATTATTTGATCTAAAAAGATAATTTTTTACCTAACTATATTGGTTTATTAATTGATGTGGCCCAAAAATATAATACCACTTTAATCCAGAAAATGTCACCCAAGCAAACATAATCCCGCTTTAATCCAGAAAATTCTGTAACCGTGAGGTCGCGCCAGCAGCCTCTGTTTTAGTATTTTATATAGATATAGATTAGAAATCGAATAATTGATAGAAGATATCAAATATTGGAAAGAAAAAGCAATCGATCAAACCTTTTGTTGAGGTAGGGTGTGGACGAATTCTGATTGAAGCTTGACGAAAGGGAAAATCTAGTTTAGCAACCAGACGAAGAGCACTCTTCCGATGAACGACAAAGGAGGCGCTGGCAGGGCGAGTGGAGGATTCCTATTCCAGTGCTTGCGGAGGCGGAAGCGCTTGAGGAGTTGAAGCCGGCAACGGAGCACCACCTGCAAAGGCCGAACCCACCATGGCGTTGAAGAAGGCAGGTGCTTTGCACCGGGAAGCCTTCGGGGGCACGATTAAAGGCGATTCCGAGAGGAAATTGGGGGATTTGGTTTGAGTTGTGAGGAATCAGGGTGGAAATCGGGAGAAATCGATAGTTTTGACATTTGAGGAATTAGGGTTTGGAAGTAGATAAACTAGGAGAAATAAGTGGGAAGAGTAACTGGGCGGCCGACCGGACTTTGGAGGAGGCAGGTGCGAAAGAGAGGAAGAGAGAGGCGATTGTTCTAGGGTTGGTGGGAATTATACCGCCCGAATTTCACAAAGCGGGAATTATACCGCCCAAATTTCACAAACAGACGGGGGTTATTTATTAATACATTAAAAAACAAAATTTATGTAATATATTTAAAAATAAAATTTTATATATTTTGAAAAATAATTTATTTAATTACTATACATTTATTTGTATGACCTTTTTAAATTTTTATACCACTTATATATTCAAATATAAAAAAATTGTTTCATTAAATTGATTATCTATAAAAATTAGAAACAATATATTTTATAACTCATCTTTAACTCAATCTCAACCTTTAACTCAATCTCAAACATCAATTTGATCTTAATCTCAATATCAAATCTCGATCTTAACTTGATTTTGATATCAATCTCAAATCTAGATCTCGATCTTCAATCTTAAATCTCAAATCTCAAATATCAAATGTACATATTGGTCTTGATCTCAAATCTCGATATTCATCTCAATTTTAATCTCAATCTCAACTATCAAATCTCAATCTCAAATATCGATCTTGATTTTAATCTTGATTTAAATCTTGTTTCTCAAATATCAAATCTCGATCTCAATCTCAATCTCAAACACAAACTGAAAAATCATATTCAAGTTATATCACACAAAATCTATATATAACAACAAAAATCTAAATCTCAAATGTTTATCTCGATATCAAATCTCAATCTTTTTCTCAATCTCAAACCTCGATCTTCATCTAAAATCAAAAATCTCAAATCGCGATCTCAATCTAAAATATCGATCTCAAACGTAATCTCAATCTCAAATATCAACTCTCACTCTCAATTCCCAAATATTAAATCTCAACATCAAATGTGATCTTGATCTTGATCTTAATCTTGATTTCAAATCCCAATGACAAATCTCGATCTCAAGCTTAATCTCAAACTCAAATATCAACTCCCACTCTCAATTCCCAAACATAAAATCTCAACATCAAATGTTGATCTTGATCTTAATCTTGATTGCAAATCTCAATGACAAATCTCAAACCTCAAATCGCGATCTCAATCTCAAATCCCGATCTCAAACTTAATCTCAATCTCAAACATCAACTCTCACTCTCAATTCTAAAATATAAAATCTCAATATCAGATGTTGATCCTGATCTTAATCTTGATTTCAAATCTCAATGACAAATCACAAATCTCAAATCATGATCTCAATCTCAAACTTAATCTCAATCTCAAATATCAACTCTCACTCTCAATTATAAAATATAAAACTCAATATCAAATGTCGACCTTGATCTTAATCTTGATTTCAAATCTCAATGACAAATCTCAAATCTCGATCTCTAACTTAATCTCAATCTCAAATATCAACTCTCCTCTTAATTCTCAAATATAAAATCTCAATATCAAATGTCGATCTTGATCTTAATCTTAATCTTGATTTCAAATCTCAATGACAAATCTTAAATCGCAATCTCCATCTCAAATCTCGATCTCAAACTTAATCTCAATCTCAAATATCAACTCTCACACTCAATTATAAAATATAAAATCTCACTATCAAATGTCAATCTTGATCTTAATCTTGATTTCAAATCTCAATGACAAATCACAAATCTCAAATTGCGATCTCAATCTCAAATCTCGATCTCAAATTAATCTCAATCTCAAATATCAACTCTCCCTCTCACTTCTAAAATATAAAATCTCAATATCAAAAGTCGATCTTGATCTTAATCTTAATTTCAAATCTCAATGACAAATCTCAAATCGCAATCTCCATCTCAAATCTCGATCTCAATATCAACTGTCGATCTCCATCTCAAATCTCGATCTCAAATATCAGCTCTCACTCTCAATTATAAATTATAAAATCTCAATATCAAATGTCGATCTTGATCTTAAATCTTTTTTTGGTAAGCTCTTGATTTCAAATCTCAATGGCAAATGACAAATCTCAAATCGCGATCTCAATCTCAAATTCTGATCTCAAACTTAATCTCAATCTCAAATATCAACTCTTCCTCTCAATTCTCAAATATAAAATCTCAATATCAAATGTCGATCTTGATCTTAATCTTGATTTCAAATCTCAATGACAAATCTCAAATATCGATCTCAATCTTAGTCTCAAATCTCGATCTCATACTCAAATCTTGGTCTTAAATATTTTACCATGATTTATGTTATAATATTTTTTTCATTAATTTTTTATATTTTAAGTGGTTACGTACAAAATCTATCATTTTACATTGTGTTATTTTTGAATATTTTATCTGCAAAAATCATATATAGATACACAAGACTCGATCGTTTGATTTTATATAGATACATCACTTTGTTCTCAAAATTAGAGCGGGAAAACTTGGCGCCTTTGTTTAAGGAACTCAAGTGACGAACATATGCTATGTTCGTTGCTTGAATGTTTGCAAGTAACGACTCAGGCGACGTACTTAGCATATGTTCATCGCCTAGGTGATATAGTAATAAATGTGTCAGACCTACCCCTCCTTCAGGCGACGTACTCATTCAAACTTCGTCGCCCCAACATCCTACAATTTAATGTGGGCCTATCGACTCTCACTCAGGTGACGACTCTATAAACGTTCGTCGCCTAAATTTACCCAATCGACGAACAATTGATAACTTCATCACCTGAGCTTCGATCTCCTTTGACTTTCCTTGGATTCGACTCAGGTGACGAAGATGTATATGGTACGTCGCCTGAATGTTTCTCAAGCGACGAACCCACAAATGTACATCGCCTAACTTGCAAAATGGCTTAGTGGTTGTATCAAGTCAAGCGTTAGCCCCTTCGACGTCTAGCTAACATGATTGTTAATTTGTCATCTCCACTATATCAAATTTTACAGGTCAACCTAGAGAGGGTCCTCTCAATCTCTAGATCAAAAGGAATAATGGCAGGATTAGTAGCACATGTGTGAACCATAAAAGTAAGTCCACAACAAGGTTAGGAATTAAACACAAAATCAGAATATGATAAGAATTCTCTAGCAACAATGCCGAAATTTCACAGGAGGAAATTGTTGTTTTTCCTATAAAAAATAAAACGCAAACAAACAAACCAATATATAGTGAAAGTAAGAGGTTGAACCCATGGAGAAATTTTATCAACTTGGGTGTGAACATGATCGCAAGTTAGTTGTGTGATAGTTATCAAGACTTCTCGACTCCTTTGATAATACGAAAATCCTTTTTTGAACTCAAACAAGCATGAATTTTTTTTGTGTGAAAAAGATCCACTTATTTTGAATGTGGAAAGAAAACAAATATTGTAGAATGAGTTGTCTAATGCAATGAAGAGAACAAGTTTCACCTACAATTTTTCACTTTATTTAGTGAAGTCAATCATTCTTCTTCAAAAAATTTCTTTTCCTACCGAATATTCATATCAAAATCTTATATAATTACTAGTCCTAATAATCCTTCTTTCCAGGTAACCCTAACACGGTCAAAGATTTAATCTAACAATAGCATTAAGAGTAAAGATTAATCAAGGGACCTGCAATACTAAGCTACGAGTCCATGTTTAACAGATAATTAACTTCGTACACATCTAATTAATCCAACGAGTCATACATCTCATCGGGCTAACGTTCACTACAAGGTATCTACAAAACCCTGGTAATTAAATAAGTTTAATTCTAACAAGTGGGCTAGACAAGCAATAATTAGAAGCATCGAAAGTGCATAGAAGTCAATACAAAAAATAGGATCTCATGATTCAATCAAACAAAGCTTGAAATTACAGGCAACACGAGAGTTTAGTTGTTCATGATAAACTAAGCTCTCTATCAATACTCTCAAAGTGCATAAGATAGTCTGAAATAAACTTTAAAAGCATTTTAAATACTTGAAATGTCCAAACTGTTTCTGAAAGATAAATATATAAAAACATGACTAGAGTTTCATTTAAACAAAATGCAAAGTTTCAATGGCAGCCAGATTTGAGACTCCTAAATTACACAAGGCCTATCTTCAATATTGATAGGGTCTATCTTAGTCGTATAATTTCATATTATATTAGGTAATTTTCATGCATATTTTAGGTATTTGATAGTTAATTTGTATTATTTTGCATTCGGAGTCTACAACACAATTTTACTGTATTTCAGGTATATGTGGACTAAGTTAGGAGCAAATTCATGAAGGCGTTTAATGAGTCGGAAATCACTGTAGTTGAGGACATGTTAAAGTTTGGGCCACGCATTGGACTAGCGACGAGAGTCAAATAAAGAAAGGAGAAGGTTGGACTGTGTTAGTGACCCGGTTTCATCAATACAAGTCATGGTGTTGACATATGGTTTTGCAACGTGGATTCACATTTCTATTTAGTTACGAAATACGGAGTATAGTTTAGGTTAGATAGATATAATTACATATATTAATATTATTATTATATTAGGATAGATTAGGGTAGGATGTTCACTATATATACAATTCATATGGCTGTGCCGAAGGAAGCCGCAAGTGACTGCCGACTAACTCTTTCACCTATAAACCCTAATTATGTTTTGTTTTATTTTTATGGAGATCTAAATTCTTCCGTTTCGTCTATGGATTGAAGCTTTGGTTTGATAAAGTTGTGAGATTTCTATTCTTGTTTTATTCCTATTGATTCGTATTGATTCTTTTGCGAATATTGTTGATTTCTTCTAGTCCGTACAACTAGTTGAGATTATTGCTACGATTTTGTAGATTCCTCGTAGCGAACCTTAATCCATAGTAGCAATCATGTCTTTTTAGGACTCGTAGGACTAAACTGGTGTGTAGAGAATCAATTATACGTTAAATGCTGACTCGTAGCTTGATGTTGCATATATCCTGGTTAATCCTTAATCTTAATGCTACTATTAGGTTAAATCTTGACCGTGTTAAGGTTATCTAATTAGTAAGGGTTACTAGGACTCGTATGACTAGTAATTTACACAAGATCAGGACAGGAACAATAATAGGATGAAAAGAGAACTTGAAGAAGAATCAAGGATCAACTAGTCAAACTAAAGTGGATGTTTGTAGATGAAACTCTATTCTTAATTGTTATCTCCGTTAATTTGTTTATAGTTTAGTTTATTTTCTTTCTAATTTCACCACTCAAAAACCCCCCGTTTCCTATTAATTGGTAAATAAGCTTAACTTAGGAATAACTTGATTCTCTGTGGGATCGACTCGTACTTTCCACACTACATTAGTTAGGTAGGTTCGAATTTATTTTGATACGGTTTACGCAACTAGAAACCGCTCATCAAATTGGCGCCGTTGCCGGGGAATCAAAATTTATTTCTTTGTTTTGTGTGTTTATCAATTTTTGTATATATCTAATTTTTTGTGAACCTATCTTACGGTTCATAACACCTTTGCTACTAATTTTTGAGATGTTGAGGTTGTTGCAGTTTCAAGGTGAGAACTTTCACCAATATCTTACCAGATTGCAGAGGTATGTTGACATCCGTAATTCACGGGGTTATCAAGATAGCATCCGAGATATGATTCTTTTCATAATTGATGGGATGACTCATGAGACACGAGAACTTGCCAAGTCCATAAACAACGGAAGCTTTGTTGGTTTAGGAGTGTCGGGACTATGGGGTCTTTTCTGCTACATGGGTGACCAATCGGCACAAGAAGAGTTTCTCATCACGTCTTTGCCACCAATGGAGGACTCTGTCATACACATGGAAAATGAAATCCAAGCCCTTACACAAATGGTGTAGGAGAATGGTGAGAAAATAAAAAACTTGGGGGAACAATTAAGCCAACTTACTCAAACATCAAACGAGATAATAGCAGAGCAGATGGCCACCCTGCAAGTTGATAAAGAAAGCCAACCGATTCCGCCATCCCCTGAGACATTGAAGGATGCAAGAATGGAAGATCCTATCGAAGTCATTGTTCTTAACTCATTCCATCCTAGTTGGTTTCATAACGAGTAGGAATTGTTCGCAGACAACGATAGTTTCTTTGCCGATGGAGAAGATGGTCCAGTGCTTCCTAACATGGAATCTCATGAGTCGACGGATGAGGTTTCATGTGTTGTGTCTCCTACTTCATCTGATACATTCATTCTGAGCTCCCCCGTTCATGAACCATGTCTAGAGTCACCTGCTGAGGCTCGAGAGGTAATAAAGGTAAAATGTTGTAATTTGGAAGGTAATGGTGATTATTTTGATCCTTTTAATTGTTATTTCGAAAAGCCACTAGTGGAACTGAACTGGTGGTATCATATTCCTTCCGCAGGGAGTCATAATTTTGATAAATTGAAAATGTTTTTCACTTATATAGTATTATATAATTTCAATTTATTAGTGTGTTATGACGTCATGTGTAAGATATGTGCACATGAATATGATGGAATACTGAGGGCTTTGATGATGTCTGATTGGGTAAGGATTTGAGATTAAGAATAAGTCATGTTAATGACATACAAATCATAAGTTAGGGTTTTTTTTCTTTTTAGTTAGGATTAATTTTTATACATATATTTTTTATTTTCGTAAAAAAAAAAATATGTCTCTCCTTTCTCTCTCCCCCTTCTTTCCTTCCCAGACCGGCTTCTTTCTCATCCCGCTGGGCGCTGGCCGGCCCTCTTTCTCTCACCACTCCACCATCCTCCAATCCTTTCACCGGGATCTTCCCTCTAGCCATCATCTCCGGCTTTGTGCAATCGAGTCATTCCGTCCATCAATCGAGCAATTCCGTTCATCTGAGACCGCCGACGCAACACCCTCCACCAGATCTCCCCTTCCTTCGGCCTTCGCTGCTGTTCACCAGACTTTCATACCGCCGCATCTTTCTTCCGCCGGCCGACCACCCCTCCGGCGTCTGTTCCCCGCTCCGGCAAAGGTCGACCTTTACCTCCACCAAACTAGACGATTCAATCGCCATATCTCCGCCCCGCCTACATCCCACCGTTGTATCGCCTCACCGCGCCATCTTCTGCCAACACCTCTATTCACCTCTCTTCACCATACTCCCTCTCTAAGAACCACCGCCGGAACCCCAGGAGACTTCAGGTTCGATTTCAATCGGGTATGATTAGGTTAGTCATATTCATACTCCAAGTCATATTCATCGTTTAACATATCCCTAATCAGGCTTAATGACCATATAGCATAACATCATGCTTTCACATAATAACACATTATTATCTTATGTATCATATCACAACATATCCTATCATGCTTCTAAAATAACATAACAGGATAACAAAACATCAATATATCATAATAACACTTGCCACCATCAATTAGATTTCAATATTGCGTATCAACATGTAATGTCATTCCATATCAGGTTTTATCATGGTCGTTATCTAACATCATGCCAGCAGATATAAATAAATCACAAAATCAAGAAAATTCCTCACATCATACCAGTCAAAACAAAACAAAATTCCCACTCACCCATCTCCACTCTCAAGCCAAGATTAATCCTCTTCTAGACTCAACAACACTAACTCCGACAAAATCCCCTGAAGAAATCCCAATTCATTTCGATACTCCAATCTCACCCCTCATTCCATCAAGCACTCTCACACACCATCCACCTCTAAGAACCCAACTCCTATCTCTAACTTCACACCCGAGAACCCTCTCATACTATATCCTCAATACTCTCAAAAGTCATTCCCCACACTTCATATACTACTCAAGACATCACAAGCATCATACCCTGCTAACCACATGGATCACTCTCTCGCGTCTTACCTCGAAATACCATCGATCATCCTAACCGCCTAGAATTCTTTTACCACTCATCAACCACTCCACAAGAGACCCCTCACCCACAAGTTCAAAGAGGAAGTAATCATGGACATTATTACACATAAGGACCACATCATATCAACTAGCATTTATATCAATAGCATCATTAGTTCAATATTAACATTGCAACTGCGTCGATAAATCTCAATTTACCGTCATGCTCAATCATCATTGCAAACATCATATATGAACATAATGAACTTAAGCTAACATGTTGCATTATAACCTTATCCGATACAATTCATGCTTCTTAACATATGTAATTCACATTTTACAGGCAAAGGAATTCAAATCATACTTAGCAACTTAGAATAGCAACACGTCAAGACATCATGGTACATGAGATCTATAAGTCATCAAATCATATCATCATGGATAACAGGCAATCAGGCAACGGTCATTATCAAGTCAGCACATCAACACATAAATCTCATCGCTAGGTCAGTGCAATATCCTCGCTAACAAATTTAAAAGGGTTAGCAATTCGAATGGAGAGCAATTCTGCTTGCAAGTCCTATCGTGCTCAGTAACCGTAATTCTCGATGTGTGCCCGTTCCACCGACATCATTGATCCTGAGGCCCGTGGGTTATGGGCCCACACTTCTGCTGCAATGTTCTATCGCCATGTAGCTTTTCGTTCTCTCTTCCATGTGGTCGCTCACCCAAATGTATCGTGCAAGAGTCCAAGTTAGGGGAGATAGGGGAGTGACAAGAAAAGACAACCCAAATTCCTTTCGGGGACAAACACGGACCACAACTACAGACGACAATACTAGAGACAAGACTCTGACCCGAGAATAGTAACAACGCCCTTATGGAGGTCTAGTAGGTTGCAATTGTGACAAGCAGAACCAATTTCATTATGGGGCATATCAATCATGTAGTCCATACTAACATGTACCTATCATGAGGAGCACAACATACGTATTCATTCCAGAAAGACATACTCGAGTGCTACCCGAATGCATGCGAGACAAGATAGTAGTATATTATCCCATGAAAGCAGATATGCCTAGCGACTAAAGCAAGATATGCGGGATTTAATAGGCATCACAATTATCACCTATATGAACAATGGACGAGCTTAGGGTATGCATCATACAAGGACATATAAGAGCAACATAGTAACTATCTCATCTGACACAATGATCATATAACAGGTCAAGTATGGCACGTAATCATGTGACGAGATACATTTAGAAAGCATGGGTCCTACATGGTACTAGCGATACATGATGTGATACAAGCATGGTCGAGAGTCATTAAGAGGAGTTCAACATAATATTCACGAAACATGAGATATCATCAAAAGTAACAAGAAGGGCATCATGGGCGATAGATTATAATCGTGTCAAGAACGAACCATCATAGGACACATATAAATGTACAATAGTTATCACATCATAGAACATGTACAACATGTAATCATTTAGCGAGTCATATTGGGAATCATAAGCCCTACAGGATACTACTAGCACATATCGAATCATGACCACAATCAAGGTAACTCGACTAAATTCATTATAACTTTCATGCGTCATTCATATACGAAATGATATAACGTGGTGTATGATCATGCGAGGTGCCAAGTCATACATCTATGCGAGCACAAGAGGAATTCATAACGTAATAGAGAAACGCTACTGAGTGATAACATGTAAGCATGCTATGATAAACCATCACCGAAAGGAATCGATCATCGAATTCAGCATCAATCTAATTTGCACGAGTAAGACATTTCAAGATGATAGAAAGAGGGAAGGATCACACTATCAGGGACCTAGCTCAAGAGAGAATCAGCAATAATGCAAGCAAGGTATAAATTCGCACAAGTCACCACCAAGGATCCTACATGATGCTAATGGCATAACATGACATTTAATACATACATGCACTTGGTTAACTAACACAACGATGTGTAAGAAATCACGTTAACATGGTCCATCGATATAGAAGCATGGGAGGGATCTAGCGATGCATAATACAAGCCTGCGCAACGAAGCAATATGACTAGCATACGGGGCATGTGCTCCAAATCAACAACCACTCGGATGAGGCATGCATTTACCCAGATATCACTTCAAATAGAAGGATCAAAATAAAAACTACTAATTTAGTCATTCATGCTGAGGAGATCATCTTATGACATTCATACAAAGGCAGTTCATCACACTACTATGGACCTAATCCGGGAGGAAGCAATAATCACATAGTCTCATATCATGACATTCATGCTTCTAATCACTCAGTAGTACGATCATTACAACAGTCCTCCAATTAAAGATACGAAGACGACACATAATCATGACAAGAAGCGAGATGCAATATGAGACCTAAGCAATGTGACCAACATGGATAAAGAATGACATACAACCACGAATTTTACATTAAAGATCATCATCATTACATGTATTGGGAATTACGTATCATATAGGGCATATTGACATCAAGTTGTAACACGTATCAAGTAGGGAACTTGCTTCGTCAGGATAACAAAATTTAACGATCACACTATCATTAACCTATTCACAGGGAGAACATAAATTACACAACTTCCTAGCATATGACATATATATTCGTGCCTTAGTATGATAATGCAATATACTAAATAGATCATGTCGGGATGATATGGATATAACAATTGTAGCTCGAATCTATACAATGGTCATCATGAGCATCAAATCACATAAGCACAGGTTCACATTAAGGATCGATCCGTAAGTCAAGAAGTAGTACATATAGAATCACACAATCATGGACAGAGCAATTAAGACAACTCGACAGAGATTCCTAAGGGCAATCATTGACTTTTCCCAATTGACTCTTCACCCCTCATTCCTGTGGGACTCCGGTACGAATCTTTATGGTAAGGAGACACTGGCTGATCATCATAAAAATCAAGAAAGACAGCCCCAGGACACCTTACTTTTGACTCAAAATGTCATCAAGAACCACCTCCCAATACTCACTCAGATAACCTTCATACCCATACATGATTCCGACACAATGTGTTTACCAACCCGTTTCCCCATGGAAGACACTGACATCCGGGAGAAAGACTCAATAGGAGCGTCAAAGGGTCAACAAACATAGAGGAAGGGGCTGTTTCACACAAGTTGAGTTTGACCACACAGAAACAAGGGTACTCCCACTATCCCGTTTGCACAAATCAGTCAATACATATTTAATTCTTAGGCATACCAATCAGACTTTAGCACATCAAGCACTCAGCATAGAATCAGTCAATAACACTCATAATGATCTCCTTGGAGTCTCCCAACCAATTTGTAAAGAACAAGCTGATATTTTGCCTACCGTTCCCAACTACACCCAATAGGGGTGGTCTAGCGCCTTTACTACCCACTCGCGTCCCCGTTTGGTCGGTTTTCCTCTTTTATTACAAGTCAAATTCATTACTTAGTCCAATTTCGGTTAGGCATCTTAAGTTCATTTTCCCCTTCTTAAAATCCTTTGAAATTCTTGGGCGGTTTTCCAAAACATACACTCGACCCTTGCGTACCCGAATTGCACAACCTCAGCTCTGATACCATCTTTGTAACGGCCCAGAATTATGATTTCCGGGTTACGTTTCAAGGGATAAAACCCCTTGTTCGGATCTTGCAATTCAGGTACGGGTCGAGGTTTCAAACTCATTTTTATAGTCAGTAATAAAGAGGGATTTCGAACCCTGAAAATATCGTAGGGCCGTTGGGTACCCTTAACCTGTCCTAGGGACTAACTCATGAAATTAATCTCAAACGGAAGCAAGACGGAAGCAAAATTAAGATACAAAGCGTCACGGCAGAGCCGGGTCAAAACCAAAACATAAGTGGATGATTACCATTTATAATGAGTTAGAGATTTAGCCAGATTCTTCGATTCGCAAAAAGGGAACCCCGTCATATAGACATCGAGCAATCAAAATCTGCAGAAAATACCTTAAAAAAAAGAACGGGGAAAGGAGTCAGATCGAGCCACTCATGCGGGACCGGCAGTCCTCGCTGAGGCCACATAGTATGTGCTATACCTAATAAAGATGCTCTAATGCAGTACGAAAGTCAAACACACTAGCATGCTCTTAGTTATAATAATGTGTAAAATACTGTAAAGGGCCCAAGACAATGCCAAGTGGCATATCCCTCTCCTACCTCCACCCCCTTCCGATAGGGCGGAGACTGGCCAGCTCGTGAATGCATTCCATCATAATCGGGGGGCACGCATGCCTAACCCGCTCCACAATAAAGCCCGCAGGCATCTCATAATATAAGGAAGTTCATGACTCGATTGACTCAGGGTACCCGATGAGGCTGGGCTACCCTATGACCCTAGCAAAGACTCTAGGACTATCACAGATAACGGCCGTTCTGTTTCAAACGCATAAAGTAAGCGGATGCTCATTCAATTAGTGCAACCTAAACAGGATACTACATGGCATGCTTTTATGCATATGCAACACCTAACATAAAATGCAACAACAGGCATGAATATCCAACCTAAGTAAGCCCCCTAGGGAACTTACCTGAAGATGCAGAACGGCAAAATAACACAAGCAAGGGCCCAAATTGCAAGTCCAAAGCAATACACACCTATCATCAAGATATTTCCATAAGCTACCAAACCAACATTCTTACACACCTGAACCCAAGTTCTCCATATCCTCAAAACCAATCGACGATAAAACCATTTTCCAAAACCTTTCCGATTTGATCAACATCAACCAAAGTCATTTACTTCCAATCAATCCCATTGATAAAATCGTACCAACCATATTTTCCAAACTCTTAAATCCCAAATTAAGTCAACTCATATTCAATACATCTTCTCAAATCATAATTGGCCAAAACCCCTTTATAAAACACTAAATCTTTAATCAACTTGTAAATGTATACCATTAAAATAATTCCGGTATGTTTTTTATTTCGAAATCATTATAGAATAAAAACCGGCATTTTAGATTTCCAAACGCAACTCCTCAAGAGACATTCTCGAAATTTACAAATAATTTATCATCAATTAACATAAACATTAACCATGTTATAATAATTCATTTTCAAAAAATCCCAAAATCACATATCTAAATCCTCATAAAACGCACCATATATAAATAATCCAATTAATACTATTTTAAAACAAATAAACAATATATAACGATTAATTTCCCGAATTTATAATTATAACCAAATCCCAAAATAATAATAATAATATTCAAATAATTTAACAACAATGTTTATCTAAATTAAACATTAAAATCAATCCATCTTTATAATTCCCATTTATAAAACATATTAAATAAATTACCTTATCAATTGACCTCGATAAATCACTTTAAAATTCCTAAAACCATTTCATAATATACAATAATCTTCGGAATGTATATATATCATAAATCTCATAATGTAATAAAATAATACATTAATAACAATTAACTACTAACCATAATATAAAACCGTAACATACATAACATATCTCATAAACATCTAACACAAAATAACATCTTTAAAACAACCCAAAAGAGAAGGCCCAACACCCTCAACCCGAGCCCATCAGAAATAGAAGGAAGGAGTGGAGGGTCCGGCCCAAGCTGAAATGAAAGGAGGGGATGGATCCGGTTCTCTGAAGCCCAACCCGGCAAACAGAACCCGACCCGGAACGAGACCCAGCCCGGCCCAATCTGAAATAAGAAGGGGAAACAGATCCCGTCTTCCTCCTCTGGCCAAGGCGGCTCGCTGAACGGAAAAGGAAGAAGAAGAGGGAATCCAGGGACTCTCCGGCGGCGGCAATCAACCCGACTCACTCCCAACGATACAACCTCGGAATTCCGACCACACCCACCCAAAGAGAGCAACGCGCGAGTAAAGAAGGGGAAGAGGAACGAGACTCACCGAGATCGCCGAGCATCGCCAGAATCTTCGTCGGAGGCGCGAATTGGCTTCGTCGGAGTCGGATCCGAGCAGGATTAGCCTAGGACGAAAGATAAGTAAGTAAAGGCGCATTTTTATTGGATTTCGAATTGGAAAACAAAACGAAATCAGATCCGACCGTAACCGGAAAACAGAGGAGGCAATCGCGGGTCAAACGGCTTCGTCGGAGTTTCTGGGCGTCGGTGGAGGCTCGCTTGTGACTCAGGTCCGGCCAGAGGTGCGCTAGGGACCCCAGGGACAGGCTCGCCTGGTACTGCTGGTGGTACTCGGCTCTTGGCGCAGCGAAAACATGGGCTGATGGCGGAAACGAAACGGAAATGGAGGTGGGTGCTGGTGGTGAATCGGCAGGGAGGTGACGGTGTTCTTCACGGAACGTATTGAAGGAGTAAAGGAAGAAGGAAGGGGGGTTTGTGTTTCTCTGATTTTTCTGGACAGAGGAAATGAAGAGGAGAGAGTGGTCTTGGTGATTCCTTTGCTGTAGAGAAGGAGGGATGAGAGTGAGGACCACATGAGCATTTTTGGGTACCATAGGTACATAGAGGAGACAAAAGCCTTGACCATTTTCCATTTTTGTGGGTGCAATGGTGAGTAAGAAAAGAAATGGGGTGTATGTGGTTGTCTAATTAATAATAGGAATGGGCAGCTGGAAAAGAAAAGGCTGCCTGATTTCGGATATGGGAGGAGGAAGGTAACAAATATGGGGAAAGAGAACAAAAGTCGTCCCAAGACCCCATTTCAAAAGATTTTCACATTTCAATTTCCGAATTTAATAAAGAATTTTAAATTTTCGCATATGGGAGTGGAATAAAGCATAATTTAAATTTCTCACTAAATAATGTCGGAACTCGTTTTGAAATATTTAGAATAAAATCAATAGCTCAAGGACGGAAATTCTAAATCTTCCGAATCTTAGGAATCGGAATGATTATAAATCATTATTTTAATAATTTAATATTCTAAAATTTCCCGGTCTTTACAGATGGTGCCTATTCTTCAATTTTAGCTTGCTAGTTTCTACTCTTCTGAAGCCACTCGAATTCATTGATTTTTCACTTTAAATGTGACTTGAGTATGAACTACGTCTTTTCTCAGTATCCTGCTTGATCCAATCTCGTGTTCCTTTCTTGTTATATGCTCCCTGAAATCACTTCAATTCCATGTTTTGAATTTGACATAAGTGGTTGAGCATGAGCTGTTGGGGCTGATTTTAGTGGTTTCGACGGTGTTGTTCTTTGTTCTTGGATGATATATGTACTTGGGAAGTCGGATTGCTTTGTCTTGTATTTTTTCTTTGCTTTGTGTCTTGGCCAGTACCTTTTGCATAGGAGACAATGCCCATGTTTTTCCAAATCCAAGGCGGTTCAGAAGTGCAAAATCCATCCATGAGTTATTTGCCGAATTTTTATTTCTTTGTTTCTTGTGAGTTGTATGTTCTGCCGAGGACAAACTGTTGCAGCTCTTGTGCTGAATGGACATGGATTGACTCAGATTTCTTGATTTGCCCAGAATGTCTGATTACATTGTGAGTTTCCTTTACCTCCTTTCTTTCTTTTTATTTACTTTGAGGACAAAGTAACATTTTAAGCATGGGGTGGGGAATTCAGGTGTAGCTCCGTATTTTTTATATATGTTAATTTTTGTTTTCTTTTTCCATATTTTTTTTATGCATTTCATTGCATTATTGCATTTCATTATAGGTTGCACTATAGATATTTGATAATTATAAGTCATTGAGTCTTTGTTTTTTATTTGCTAGTTTGTTTTAGTTGTTTTTATATGAGATTTGTTTCTATGATTGATATGATCTCGATGATGATATATGGTTTTTCATGGCTTAAGAGAATAAAATTGATCTTTAATTGAATAAAGACACTTGTGGGATTCCCATAGAAAATCTGGAGTATGAGCTTTAGTTATAACTTGATTATTGGTTGGATGTTCAGTTTAGAGCAATCTTTAAAAACCTTTATATGATTTCTATTGTATGTCTAAACCCCTGATGAAAAGCACAAGTAAATTCGGTTATCTGTTTGATGTGATTTTTGATGTAATTTGATATATATGTTGGGTTGATGAGTGTAAGGAGGATAAAATTCACTTACACCGCTCGAGGAGGATAAAATTCACTCGAGTGAAAAGAATCATCAATAAACCAAGCTTGATAGAAATGTTCGAGGAGGATAAAATTCACTCGAGACATAAGAATTAAGAATTGAGAAAAAAAATACGGTTAGTAACCGATCCTGTTTGTGGAGGATAAAATTCACGCAAGGAGGAAGAAAAAGTGCTTAGAAGAAAGGAAAGAAATATGAGCTTAATTGAAAATCCGTAGTAGAAAAGGCTTAGTAATCTATGGGTGTTTATGACGATTTTTATGTGCTTGATGAATTTGATTGCTCAATACATTCTGAATGCAAGCATCCCATGAACCTAATTGGAGTTTAAAGCAATGAGTATGAAGGGTTTATTGTGGGTCTCATAGTGTCATAATTATTTTGAGTTTAACGTAATAAATACTCCTGAAGCCATGAGAACTATACTGATGAGTGATCGTTCATAGGAATTTCTTTGAGTTCCTTGTTTTCGTTTTTGAGTCCGTCTTTGTTTTGTGGTTAGTTTGCTTGCGGGCAAGCAAAAATCTAAGCATGGGGTAGTTTGATAGGGTCTATTTTAGTCGTATAATTGCATATTATATTAGGTAATTTTCATGCATATTTTACGTATTTGATAGTTAATTTGTATTATTTTGCATTCGGAGTCTACACCAGAATTTTACTGTATTTTAGGTATATCTGGACTAAGTTAGGAGCAAATTCATGAAGGCGTTTAATGAGTCGGAAATCACTGTAGTTGAGGACCTGTTGAAGTTTGGGCCACGCATTGGACTAGCTACGAGAGTCAAATAAAGAAAGGAGAAGGTTGGACTGTGTTAGTGACCCGGTTTCATCAATGCAAGTCATGGTGTTGACATATGGTTTTGCAACGGGGATTCACATTTCTATTTAGTTAAGTAATACGGAGTATAGTTTAGGTTAGATAGATATAATTAGATATATTAATATTATTATTATATTAGGATAGATTAGGGTAGGATGTTCACTATATATACAATTCATACGGTTGTGCCGAAGGAAGCCGCAAGTGACCGCCGACTAACTCTTTCACCTCTAAACCCTAGATATGTTTTGTTTTATTTTTATGGAGATCTAAATTTTTCCGTTTCGTCTATGGATTGAAGCTTTGGTTTGATAAAGTTGTGAGATTTCTATTCTTGTTTTATTCCTATTGATTCTTTTGCGAATATTGTTGATTTCTTCTAGTTCGTACAACTAGTTGAGATTATTGCTACGATTTTGTAGATTCCTCGTAGCGAACCTTAATCCATAGTAGCAATCATGTCTTTTTAGGACTCGTAGGACTAAACTGGTGTGTAGAGAATCAATTATACGTTAAATGTTGACTCGTAGCTTGGTGTTGCATATATCCTAGTTAATCCTTAATCTTAATGCTACTATTAGGTTAAATCTTGACCGTGTTAAGGTTATCTAATTAGTAAGGGTTACTAGTAATTTACACAAGATCAGGACAGGAACAATAATAGGATGAAAAGAGAACTTGAAGAAGAATCAAAGATCAACTAGTCAAACTAAAGTGGATGTTTGTAGATGAAACTCTATTCTTAATTGTTATCTCCGTTAATTTGTTTATAGTTTAGTTTATTTTCTTTCTAATTTCACCACTCAAAAACCCCCCGTTTCCTATTAATTGGTAAATAAGCTTAACTTAGGAATAACTTGATTCTCTGTGAGATCAACTCGTACTTACCACACTACATTAGTTAGGTAGGTTCGAATTTATTTTGATACGATTTACGCGACTAGAAACCGCTCATCAAATATCCATTTCACAATGGCATATTTGGCCTTGTGTAGTGGCGGAGCCAGAAAAATTTCAAAGGAGGGGCACAACCGGTGGTGGTTTGGTTGGTCGAAGCTATAGTTTATACATGTATAACATGGTTTTGGATTAAATTGACATAAAGAATTATATATAATACAACAATAAATGATTTTATTTTAAGATAAAATGTCATCGATTTATGATAAAATGCTATTATTTTTCCGCGTGTAAAAAAAATATAAATATATAAATGGAATATCTGAGAAACAAATTAACTAAGTATAGGAAACGCAATATAATAAACATTTAAGTTAAGATTATGGTTATTATATGAGCTGAGTAGCTAAAGCTTTGTTGTAAGCCTAAATTTCCATGTTTTATATTGGCTTTTATATCAATTTCTGCATGCATTTCATATCATTGGGTTAGAATAGTACATAATCTATGTAGTTTATGCTTATTTGCCAAATTATGAAGTCTACACTAGTTTTTGTTTAATTTCGCGGAAATTGAGGCATTTTACAACAATTCAAAGAAAGGAAGAAAACCAGGCCACTTCGAGTAGAAGAGAAGAAGGAAGGCACTCAACAGGGACTAGTCGATATTGACTACTCTGGTCGATATCGAGTACTATCTAGTCGAAATTTCACCAGTCGAGCACCTAACGCGCAGCAACTCACTCGAGACACAGAACTACTCAACGTCGAGTAGTGTACTCGATGTCGAGTACCCATCGAGTCCACAATTCTACCCGATCTCGAGCACATCACGAGGAGAAGACAATCCTACTCGACGTCGACCAGACTTGTCGATGTCGAGTACTCTTCTGGGCCAATCTGAGTGGAGATCCGAGTATTGGGCTTACTTGCAAGTGAACGCACGAGATATTCTATCAAGTCAAGAGAAGATCTATCAAGATGGAAGATATTTATCCACTTTAGTTAGACTTACATTATAGATTTATTTGTTTTATTTCCAAGTTTTATCATTAAAGCTTTAGATAGATAGTTTTAAATATAGATAGATTATTCTTTCCTTGGATAGCGGGGATTGAATACTATAAGTAAGGCCCCAAGGGCTGAGTTTTAGAATCATCCAATAATCCAACAATTCCAATTTACACACAAAATAACAGTTAGAGAGTTAGAGAGAGCTTGGGGCCGATTTGAGTTGGAAAGGCGAGAGCGGATTTGGCTTCGATCGGTTGTAAGCTTTGTTTTTATTCAATGCAATTTAGTTCCCTTTTATTATTGATGTGTCTGTTTATGATGAAGAGCAAGTAGTCACCTAACTTTTAGGGTCAGGGTGAGCCCGACGGTAGCCATGTAAGGTAAATGCAATAAAGGTGCAACTTTTAATGCAATTTCGTCTTCTATCCCTACGAACATTATTCTTTTGCGACAGCCGAAGGTGATCCTTGTTTGTGTTATTGAAGCGGAAGTGATCTTAATACAACTTGGATTAATTATGTGAAAAGGGTTAGTAACAATTAGGATTTATGCGAAAGCCTCTATTTTCCTACTTGTTAATGATTACAGTTATTTGATGAAAAGGCATGATCTTTTATACCTTTAGCATGATTCTTATATGGTTATCGTTGTGGCATTGATACCCCGATTTTGGAAGTCTTTTATATTATTGAATTTCCCCAATTTTCGTGTTGCTTCTGTTTTATTTCTGTCACAAAGTCGCGGTTTTTGTTCTCTACATTACTCGAGATCGACATAAGTGGTCGACGTCGAGGAGTCTTGTCGACGTCGAGGGTTGTTTTACTCGACATTGCTTGCTTTTGTCTTCTGTTGCGTAGCTTTGCTGGTCTAGTCGATTGAGTAGTCGATATTGAGTACTTTACTCGAGATAGAGGACTCTGCTGGTCGAGTTCGAGCGCATCTTGGAACGAGAAAGGCGAGCGCTGACACGCTTCCTCGTGGATACGATCCTGATTCCCTTCCACTACAACGGGAGGAAGTCTTGTAATTTTTTTTTCGTGGTTCAAGGAGTTGATTTGAGATTTATATTTTATATTTGTTTCATACTCGATTCTTCCTCCTAAGAAGCTTGCATGACTCGAGTTTTGCTCAATAAAAGCCCCACTCGAGCATCATTTATAGAATGAGTTGATTATGAGCACATTTTTAAGCTCGATTCAAAATTCAGCTAGGCTTGATTCAAACTCCAATAGCACGAATTTTGTAAATTTTATAATTTTTTTTAAGTTACTATGTCATGAGCAGGGAAGGTTGCATAATACTTAGGAAAAAAAAACTTAGATAAAGCTCATTCATTTATTAAACAAGTTGAGCATGAGCTCAAGTTTAAACATAGGTTCAACTCGAGCTTGACTTGTTTAAAAATGAGCTAACTATAATCAAGCAATACTAGACTTGTTTGACTCAAATAACAATCATAGTTCATATATAACTTTTTGCACTTGTAATATATAATAATGTATAACTAGATATAAATTTTTTTAACTTGCATAACTTCTTATCTAATTGTGCATTATAAATTATAATATAATCTATGGCTATACAAACAGAGCCTTAAGCGAAACAAGTTGATGAGTAGATTAAGAAGGGCGAAATTATTACAAGGAAATGTCTTTTCCTCTTTGCCAAATTATTAATATCAGTACTCTCAACAAAATACTTGAGGGCAACCATAAAAGATGCCTAATGGAAAAAAGATCCGCCATGGGGCTCTGCCCTCTCTCTAGAATCAAGCCCCAAACCCCCACCGCCACACCCAAACCGCACCACCGCACCACCGCCGCCACCCCACCACAGCACCACCGCACCACCCTCTCCCTAAAAAACCCGAACCCAAAAATCCCTCAATCCCTCCACCCCGCCTACCCAACGCCACCGTCGGCACTTCTCAGGCCACCACCGTCAACCGCGCCTTTCTTAACCCAATCGACTATATCCTCGGGCGTTTTGGGCCACCCTTCCTCCGTTTCGGCCGGCTGGGGTGTTTTTTCCCCTCGGCGACTCGAGGCCGCCGCTGCGTTGTTCGCCCGGCGTTGCCTCCTCTTCGACCTCCGATGGTTGGGCCGTGGTGTGTGTCGGCCGGTGCTTGGATGTCGGCGTTGGTCCGGTTGTCCTCTCCGGTGTCGACGCGGCCGCCCCTCCTCCGTCCATGACGAGATCCCCTTGCTCCTCCTTGGTCCTTGGGGCCCAAGCTTCGGGTCCTTTGGGCCCAAGTTTGGTTCCTCCGGGCCCAAGCTTCGGGTCATTCGGGCCCAAGGCTTCAGGGGAGAATAAATAAAATAAAAATAAATAAATACCCAAAAGGGTTGAAACCTTCCCGAAAGGGCCTAAATACCGTAAGGGCTTGAAAATCCCGTTAGGGTTGAATAAATTCTCTTTCGTATGAAAGAGATTAAAGGTGCGCGTCTTCAAATTGGTTCTTGGTTGTCATCCCTATTGCTTGGCGTTCCTCTTCCGTGCTGGAGCTCTGGCAACCGGTGTCGGGATTGGCTGGGGTCGTGGTGGTGTGTATCGAGGCGACTCCGCGTCAGGCTATTCCTTGGAGGATCGTCTTCACTGCCCACAGGACTGGCTCCTGATTTACCGCTGGCCAACGGTGTCGCCACCTGGGGATGCTTGGCACCGGATTTTAGTCTACGTTGTCTCCAGCGTGTACGGGTTTGGCACGCTTACTCGTCCGGGATTACGCCTCCCACTTTGTAGTTGTTGCACCTTTTTATATATGTATAGACGATTTCACCGTCTACCGACTTCGTCGGCCTCTCGAGTTGTCAGGTATGCCTGACTCTCGAATTATTTCCTAATCAAGTAAAAAAAAAAGATGCCTAATGTCTATTTCCAGGCATGCAAAACAGTATGATCACGTGCATTAGGAGTTGAAAATTTGTACAATAATACGGACTCGTATGTATCAAGGAAGATCCGGAACAACAACAATAATCTTAGAGGTCATTTCTTCTAAACGATCTATGAATATGTCATGCTTTTTTTTAGCACAACGGGGGGTTCATGCAATGATATTTAATGTATTGCAACAATCTCAAGTGTTTGATAGTGTCCTTCATGGCTAAGCTTTGCAAGTTCGTTACAATGTTAAGGGAAAAATGTACAGTGTAAGGTATTATCTTACAAATGGGATATATGTAAGGGTAGGCATTCATAAAACGCAAGTACCCTTCCAGTCTTCCACAAATTATGATGGTAAGCATTATCACATGCAACATAATTATCAAAGATGAACGAGATACATATCAAGACCCATTTGATTTTGATCCAAATCAATATTAAAATGTAAATACATCATATTTAATGTATTACATCAGGTATATTTTGGCAAACGGATGGAATATTAATTTAATTCAAATTCAATAGAATATTTAATACGCATAAGAATATTAATTATATGATGGGGTATGGAAAAACATAAGAAAAATGACTAGGAGGAAAGAGAAAGTAAGGTATCAAAATTTTATAGTGGGGGAAATGGGAATGGGTTTAACCTACGAGTGTTGATGCTCTAAAGGGGGACCTAAAACACCATGGATCATATATGAGAACATTATGCGAGCAGGATTAGAATAATAAAACCTTATTAACTATCAAATTCTTCACTCACCATTACAATCTCCAGTGTCAGTTTGTGATGCTTGGCCAGCAAATGTATGATAATACCTTAAACTAGGCAGATTTTCCCAAAACTTCTCAACGCCTAACCAAGTCATTTGCTCATATCCATTCAATAGTGGGAGCTGGTTGAGGATTCTCCGGAATTTTCTGTCTCATCCCCATTCACCATCTTTTCGAGTGAATCCACGTCTCCAGCTTCTGATAGTGTTTGAATACTCAGCTTTTCTGCATCTTCACTGGGAAACCCAAGGGCCAATAAAAGTATTTCAGAAATCGTATGCACATGGAAATGATTAACGAGGGAGGTAGGAAGGGGCCTACTCTGTAACACCGAATATTTCCTTCACGACTAAAGAGCTGTCCTTTGAACAGAACTCCGGTAGCTGGCACAAAATCAAGCAAACAACCTTAAGTTGACTGTTACCAAACCATGCCCTTTGGCTAAACAAAGAACTAGTTACTAAAGCTTATGACTAATTCAAAAGAAACAGCATTTGACATTTCACATCCTAGCTTGGCTTATAATAACACAAGGCACATAGTTGAATACCAGTATCCTACCACAAATCAGGATTAGAAATCAATTACTTCTGCGTCCATCAAGCAGCCAAATACCACTCTCGTAGCATGAAAAGAGAGAACAAGAAAGTCGACAAACAAAGCATTTCAAAACCTTAAATAAGACAGGCATCAAGACCATTAGTGGTTAAAAGGTATTACTGACCTCCGATAGATAAAGAACTTTCGCAAATAGTGCTTGCACAGCGAGTTTCCTCTTGAAACCTTTTTCCGAATAACCTGAAGCATCCATTACAACTGGACCTGAAAAGGCAAAACAGTGATGCAACTCAAATATTGCATATTTTGCTTAATCCAGGAATAGAAATATCAAAGCACTGCAATCGGCTCATACAAAGAGAAATAACGGAGATACAGTAGCTATGTGAGTAATGAAACAACTGGTGTCAATAAAATCAATATATGATAGTACCAATACATATAGTTTCTAGTGCACTTCCAGTACAAAAAATTCCCTTCAATCGTCGACACACCCTCTACAATGCACCATGTATGCTATTAGCATTTAACAATGCATATAACATAATTTTTCATCTTCTAACATGCCTTTAAAAAGGCAAGTTCAGCAAGTGGGAAAGTATTATTGGAAATTTCAAGAAGTCTAGTATAAAACATCAGAAAAAAAAAATTCATTTCTAACACACTCCAAGATGACAATATCACCAACTTATCTTGGGGAAAAAATAGACATGAGTTTTATTGATTTCCCAGTTGAAAGGGATATTAAGAACTTTTGAGTAGATTGAAACTTTCTTTCTTCCTCAGGCCCAGTTAATCACATACAAAGGATCTGCTTTTTTTAATTTTAAGGGTTAAAATATAATTAAAACTTGGAATAGAATATTTACAAAAGTCTTGCAAGGGGGACTAGTGTTCTAGATCCACTTGCTAGGGGCATCAAAATCATGAGGTCCGGTTTTAAAGGACCCCAATCCATAAGGTGTGTTGAACTCATAGGTTCGGTGCAACCCCTATCTCGTCAAGCCAAGTCTTACAAAGGATCTGCTACCCCTACTGATGCGGGAGTCAGCTAAAATCTGCATATTACGAAAAGTCTCTAGAATGGAATTACGATGTATGTAAGGCTCTAAGAAGATGGTAAGTAAATGATGATGTAAAGACCAACCTTGTAAGAGTAAATAGGCTAGCTCTACAATTGTCAAAAGGTTAAGATTTAAGAAAGGGTCTATAGTTGAAAGACTGTTTCCTAACTGACCAAGTGATGGAACAATACAGTTAACCAAACCTCCTTGCTCATTTTAGTACAACCCTACTCCATTAATAACAAATTTCAAGTCTGACAGCATCAAGTTCACGCTGATAGAAGCCCACAAAGGACAAGGAACTCGTACACAGGAAGCCACTTGAGTAAGAATCTCACAAGAGAAAATTGGTGGAGAATCTCCAATTTGTACACAATTCAATAATCAAGTCTGTTTACTAGTTGTAGCTGATCCTTCTATTATAGGGAAAACTAGTAACTAACTCCTAATTAATAATGATTAAACTTAATCCTAAATTCATTAACTAAATAATGGAGAGTATAGAAAAAGTGGGAAAATGCCTAAAAACTAGGAGGTGGGAATATGGGGAATTCAAGCAACTATTAAATTATGGTCCAAGTGACAGCAACTATTGCATCTCCCTCTAGGCCAAGGGATTATTTTTTTGGATGCCCAATTACCTTCAGCATAGACAACAATGAGAGGTTGCAGATCTGTTGAGGGATCCTATCCTGCTGCGGGCTGCAGTTTTGGGGGCTGGAGATGGAAATTTGGGTTTGCAGATGGTGAAGATTAGTTTGCAGTTGTAGAAAGGTAGAAGGAGAAGGTAATCCAGCTGACTAAGAGTGGGGTGGTGGGTTTAAAGGATTGTTGGACATTTTAAGGATTTCTGTTTCGGCAGATTCTGCGGTCAATCCAACAACCTCCATTTTATATTCTGCAGCCACTATAGCAACCTCAATTTCTTCTGATGCTGTCACAACAGCATTCAGAGGCTCCTCCTATGCTGCCATTGGAGCAGCCTTCAGAGGCTTCTCCTTCGCTGTCACTGCAGCAACCTTCATTCCCTCTTCTGCTGCCGCTTCCTCCTCTTCTGCTCCAGTATTCTTTTCCTCCTCGGCGACCACAGCAGCAGCTTTTAGAGGCTCCATTGTCTGAGCCTACAGCCTTGAAATTTCAGTGCTAGGAAGAGGCAGATTTTTCTTCAACTGAGAGATAATTGAAGCTAGTCTCGGGAGCTAACATTGGGATAAGTGTAGGTGGGTAGATACGGTGGGAAGTTGTGACAGGGATGGTGGAACAAAGAATAACGGGTTGACACCATCGCCAAGTCAGATTAACAAGGCTCTAATACCAAATGATAGAAACCTACCAAGTACAAGGATATCTTACACAGGAAACCGCTCAAACAAGAATCGTGCAAGAGGAAATTGGTGGAGAATCTACAATTTGTATTCAATTCAATAATCAAGTCTGATTATAAGTTGTAGTTGATCCTCCTTTTATAATGGTAAACTAGTAACTAACTCCTAATTATAATAATAAAACTTAATTCTAAATTCAACAACTAAACTATATAATGGAGAAGACGGAGAAAGTGGGAAAATGCCTAAAAACTAGTAAGTGGGAATATGGGGAATTAAAGGAACTAACTAAATTATGCAGGAAAGTAAAGACATTAATTTAAATTTAATAAAATTATAATGGGTTGTATCACTATCCACTAGCATTGCGAAGAGATCTAGAAAAGTTTTCAAGCTATCAAAGAAAGGGGAAAATCATAAGGATATTCTTCGATTATCTTGGAATTTAAAATAATTGGTCCATCAACATGGTAGAAATGCCTCAACCACATACATTTTTTTTTGGTTAAAGGGTCCCCTCAAGGGGGTTTTTATTAAAAGGAAAAAAAAGGGCTAAGTAGTACTCACGCGGGGATAGCCCGACCCCTAACATCATCAGCAATAAAATTTAAAACACCCTGATGCGGGTCATGCAATACAAAAAGTCCTAAATTAAAAGAAAGAGCAAACGAAGCGAGATAGTCAGTGACCATATTCGCTTCTCTAAATATGTGACGGAACTGGATATCCCAATATGTGTTAAAGACCTGTTCTAGATCATAATATTATTATTTCAAGTGCATAATTACTTGACTCGGTTCATTAGATTTACCTTGGCCAAAAATTCATTTCTTCCCACAAAATCCTAAGATGTTATCCATCCTTGAACAAGCATTGTACTAATTGGAAGGAAAAATAACCAAAAATAATACGAACTATCATCCATGAACCAATATTAATACGAACTTTCAAAACTACCAAAAATAATACGAACTATTTCGCATTGAACCAATTTGAGTGCAAATTAGATGAATAAATTAACTTTATAATCCAGTTTGTATTGATAATTAGTTTTTATTTTCAAACATTATACTTATGCATGGAATAATATGATGTCACGTTATTAAATTTTCGAAACTTTAGTTGACACGTTGCTGAAGAATTGACCGGAATATTTTTCGCATCAAAATTGGTTCAATGTGAAATAGTTCATACTATTTTTGGTAATATTTAAAGTCCGTATTAATATTGGTTCATGTCTTTTACTTCATATTATTTTTGGTAGTTTTTAAACTTCGCATTAATATTGGTGATAGTTCGTATTAATATTGGTTTTGGTTCTATCGAAAATACTCTCTCGACTTGTTCGGGGAAAGAGTGCGTACATCCTGAGACCCCGCTTAAATGCGGGATTAACTGGGTTGTTGTTGTTGTTTGGTTGATAGTTTGTATTATTTTTGGTTATTTTCCTAATTGCAATGAATAGAAAAGGTTTTCATAAAAGACAGTATATAACCTTCTTTTCACAAAATTTAAACAGTACAATAAAATGGAAAAGAATTGGAAACCTTTATCTTTCACAATTCGCCTTGAGATATCATTTAGAATTTCAGCAACTTGGGAATCCTCTATTGCAGAGGCTTTTCTCAGCTGGATCAGGTCCACAACTGTATCCGGGTTAAAGGGTTTCTCGTTCAATGTATACCGAATGTACTTACGCAGAATATCCTCTATGCTAAAACCTGTCTGGCAAAAATAGAGTGCCGTTAAGGCTTTCTTAGATACTGGGAGATCCAGTTAGAGAAAGAGGATAACTATGAAAGGACAACATATAGTTCAAGTTTTTCAACTTTATATTAACATGCTCGAGGCAATAATGTTGCATAAGAAAGTTGTTTTCAACTTAAGAAAGGGGAAAAAAATTACTCTTTGTTAGGAGAATATAAAATTACTACTTTATAATATCAGAGATGCAGATAAAATAAGAAATGAAGGCAGCCTCAACTTGGAATTATTGATATGGTTCCGAGAACAGATACACTCTCGACTAGTAATCTGTTACTCATTGCAACATTTGAGTAGGAAAATGTTCTTACTTCTGTTCTAGCAATCAACAAGTAAAAGAAAATATCCTAAGTAACAAAACACCGTTGGATACAAAATTCAAAAAGGTAATCATTAATTTCATCACTTTAGAATGCTGGTATGCTTGTGAGGAATTTAAGGTTTCTTCTTTGTTTAATGTAAAACTGTGACAATTATATAAACTCTTCAGGATATACTATGGCAGGAGAAGTAAATTAGAAATCTAGATCTGTCAATAAACTTTTCATAAAACCCCATCACACCTTTTGCATCAAACCTTGCACTGCTGAAGGTTGCACCTCACTCCGGTCTTTCTGAAACAAATCATCTATAGATTTGCATAACAAGGCATTTTTGTTAACCTGAGAATTATGCACATGTGTTAGATTTCAGCGTGGTGATAAACAGAAAGCAACTTCATGAAGCAAGATGGAGAGACTATGTACTATAATACTATAAAAGATGAATAGATTGTTTTGTTTTATGGATAGAGCTGACAGCTTGATAGAATCATAGATAAGCACAAAAGCTAGTCTGAAAATAGCTGCATAGATGAACTTATCCTACACAAAGCAGAATAATAGCCAATAAATTTATATGAAGTCGAAACTGTATCAAAAAATTTTGCTCAGTTTCAATCATCTCAAATATAGTTTACACCCATCTGAAAATTTTAAAGAAAGGATGCCCAATGCCAACAAACACCCATCATCACTAATGTACCCAAAAAATTGAACCATGCATCCAGCTCTAACAGAGTAACAGTGATTCTAACAGGAGGATAGGAGAAAATTGGTTTTGACCCCAAAATAAGACAGAAATGGCACTGAGGAGAAAGAAAAACACAAGAACTTCCCAGGGGTGGAATAATTCATTACAAGTGAACACTGCCAAAAGTAAGAGTAGTTTTATTTGATCAGCTTTTGGCAAGGGTCATGCGTAAACCAAGAACCAATTTGCAGGCAAAAATCTTAATAACATAGCGCTGGTGAGGAGAAGAAACCTTCCACAGAGTCGAGGCTCCTAACTCTATGGTTATGATCCAAAGGAAAATCTAGAATACCATAAGTGAAATTCCTAGAAAATATTAAAATAATAGAAACAGGAAATAAGAGAAAATCCTGAAGTGTGAAGCGAAGCTTTTCACCTTTCTCTATGCATAAACTTGCCAAAATATAAATTTTCAAAGGCACGTTGGGGACAACCATTCAACAGAGGAAATGGGAAGACATGCATGAATTAATTGAGGTTTGGCCGTCACAAATCACAATCCACTAACTCAGTGAATATCAGAAGTACAAGTCTGAAGGGGCAAACTTGAAAATCCTTTGAATTTGTGTTCTTCCCTACCCCCAGATCACCTCTATCAAGACTCAAGAGGTTCATGGAATAGCACACTCATAACTTAAGTAAACTTCTCAATGTCTCTTGACTACAACTCTCTCACTTGGATTGAATTGCCTCTCATCCACCCCAAATTCTTTATAGATGCCAAAGGAGTCCTAGTCCGACCCTAGGGTTACATCACCATTTCTGCACTCAAAGAGTCAAAGTAGATATGTGACAGAACCCAAGTTTAAATTACCATTCACTAAGAATACCCAGTCCTAACAAGGTTAACAGCCATGACCGAATTTAACATCAGCTCGGTTGGCTACAACAACTGACCATTAATCCAAAATGCAAGGGAGAAGCAATAAACACACAATTCGGAATTGAAAGCTTACCAGTTTACGGCGTTGCTCTCTAGGGGAATTAAACTTCTTCACCGTCCTGACAAACGCAATGGCGAAAGTAATACCGAAATAGGCGAGAGGAACGGCAAGAATCCAAGGCAAGGAACTCCGGCCAACCCTAGGACCGGGAATCGCTTGAGTAACGGAGCCCGTAAATTCCACCAAATCCAAGGCCTTCTCCTGTATCCACGGCAAGTCCTCCTCCACTTCCACCTCCTCGTCCTTCTTTGACGCTTCCCTCGGCCGATTATTGGCACCGCTGTTTGCACTTGAGTTGGCCTTGAAGGAAATGATTGGCCTGCCATGGCGGAGAAGAGACAGAGCGGGGGCAAGTGAGAGGGAGGGGAGGTTGGGGGAGTGAGGACGAAGGGATGGGGCTAACAACAGCGAAGTTGATTTGACTGTCGTTGATGGTGGTCGAAGAAGGAGGAACGTTAATGGCGGTGAAGAAGCTGAGAAAGCCATGATTAGTTTATCTGTCGCCGGCGGGGAGTGGGGGTTGTCAGGGTTTATCGTCGCGGAGCTACAGGGCGCGTGTGTGCTCAAGTGGATGAAGAAGAGCTTGTATAGTTTGTACAGGAAATGCTACTAAATACCACAATTTCAGAAAAGTTTGCAAAAATGCCACCGTTTTGGAAAAATTATCAAGAATGCCGTTTTCTCCACAAATTTGCATAACTGTGCAGGTTTTCACCCCCCAAACCGGCTATCGGTTGTAATTAATGCCAAAAAAAATTGAAAAAGAAAATAGAGGCATCAACCTAGTAGGGGAGAGGCAAGGCGGGAAGGAGTAAAGGCAATCCCATCACCATCTCTCTTCTCCTTCCAAACCGATACAATAGCAAAGAGAGAGAGGCAGTTGTAGAGACGCCAGAAGATAGAGAGAGAGAGAGAGAGGGCGGTTGCGGTTTCTTCTTGCATACACCAAAGGAGAGAAAGCGGGCAAGTCCATCGTCGCCGGAAAGGACACAGCAGCCACGACCCGACGACATACAGAACAGGTACGCCCTTTTACTCTTTTCCATTTGGTGGTAGGGTGCGCGGGTGTGGGTCGGGGAAGCAGTGGGTGAAGGGGTTAGGGCAATGGCGGCCTGAATGGTGGGTCGGGGTGGTGGTTTTCTTGTTTGGATAATGGTGGGTGGTGGTGGCATGGGTGGTTTTCGGGTATGGAAAGGGGAAATCGGTGGTTAGGGTTTCCAATTGGGTGACAGTGGTTTTCGGAATGGGTTAGGGCAACGGTCGGGGAACTATGGATAGGGGAAATTGGTGGTTTGAGGTTCGAATTGGGTGACAGGGGTTTGACATTGGGTGACAGGGGTTTCCAATTTGGAGAGAAGGGTTTGTAAATGTATTGTGGTAGGCGGAATAAGAGAATTGGCGAGCTGTGGAAATTGGGATATGTGGATGTCGTAGGTGTCCTATTGAAGGAGGTTTGAGGTATTGGTTATAATAGGCTTCCAAATCATAATGGGTGACATGGGTTTCACACTGAGTGACAAGGGTAGAGTGACATGGGTTAGTCTGTTAGGTGACAGAGGGAGACGAATATAAATGGCAGAAGCTGACTTTGTTCGTGTGATGGAAATTGCAGGAGAGAAATGGTGAGGACGAAGAATGTGAGCGCGAAGAACAAAGAGCCTGACTACCTAGTCCCCGAAGCTAGGCACTTCCGAGCCCGGGTCAACCAGGGCTCAAAACTGTCAATGCTGAACAACATTGACGATTATGTTGACCCTAGGGACTGGCAGAAGCTGCTTGACTCCCAGCTTGGTGGGGTTGTGCAGCTGGCGCACACTGTGAAATTTTCTTCACAAATTGTGCATTATGCACTCCAGCGACAGCTTACAAGCGAAAAGGAGTGGGAGACGTGGTACCGGATTAAGGGGAAGCTCAGGAGGTTCTCCCTCAAGGAGTTTGCCTTAGTCACCGGGCTGCGGTGCAGTCAACCAGCAGCTAGTGACATGGAGGAGGACGAGAAAGCTATCAAGGAGTTTTTTGGAAACGAGAAGATGACGGTTGGTGACCTCGAGACCGAGCTGAAGAACTCACTAATGGTGTTGCGGAGCCCGCGAAGACGATTCAAGCTAGTGCTTCTGTACATTGTGGATGGCGTTTTGTTAGGAGAGGACCAGAGGAAGGGGCTGAGGAGCTGGATCGTCCGATTGGTGGAAAATGTCGATAGGTTTTTGGCATTCCCATGGGGGAGGGTCATCTATGCTGCAACACACGTGTCGCTGAACGGCGCCGTAAAGCGCCGGGAGGCTGAGATAAAGGCAGAAGATCGAAAGAAGCGCAATGGTTATGGCCTTATGGGTTATCCGGTATCCTTTCAGGTAACCTTCTCGACCACACCCATGATCAATTTGTAATTCATATGCTGAAAATGTATTAATTTGAGTGGGGATACGGTGCAGATTTCGTTGCTGGAATCCATGCCGAAATGGGGGGTCCGGTTTGCGACGAAGGTGTCGACGACGGCATTCCCTCGTTGCATGAGATGGGCCCTCAAGGACGAGAACCTCGCTTATAAGGATATAGCCAGCCGCACCGAAGCTGAGGGAGAGGAGGCCATAGAGATCGATGATAACCCAATACTCAGACTAGAGGAGGCTGAGCTGGAGCTGATGGATGGGTGTGTGTACGATGATGAGAAGTTCGACCCCTTTTTCGACGACCTAGTTGCACCCTTCCTCAGACATTTCGAAGCCCCTGGTGGGAGGTCCCCAAGGACAGGAAGAGGAGGCAATGAGAATGATGGCGGGGTGGGGGACATGGCCAAGACTTTGGCACAAGTTATAGACAAGCTTCAGACAATGTCAACAGGGATGGAGAAGATGGACGAAAAGGTACGCAATAACTTCCCAAATTATTCGTTCTGTGGAGACTCGGGATAACTGTGAACTAGGGTAAATGGACTCCTGACACGTGAAATTGGACAAGTGACACGTAGTGTAGATAATGAACGAATGTGGTATGAAGGGTGAATTGTGTTGATTTTTCTCACCTTATGGTGATATGAAGTAATAATTTGATCACCTGCAGCTGAAATTATTGGAGGTGGCCGTGACTGAGCTGCGGGATGTTTAGTGTAAGGGGACGGCCTGGCAAGAAGCAACCGATAAAGAACAAGGTGGAGATGAGAAAAAACGGGATGAGTTTATAAGTTTATTTTTGCGTGACATGCGTTTTGATGTTTAGTCCTGTTTGAAATGGGGGATTCAATATCAAATGTTAATATATATTTTACAGGCCGAACTTGACGAGTTGATAGAGTCAATTGTGGGTAAAGCCGGTGAGGGTGGACTAGGTGGTAAGGTTAGTTGTTGGTAAACATCACAAGATTTGTTATTTTCAGCGACACTGGAAGAATGTGACAGGAATATTGTAGCTGTGTGACATGATTTGTTATGTTAAGTGACACTGGAAAAATTGAGCCATAATTCAAATTTGATTTCATTTGCAGTTAGGAGGTGCTGTTGAGAAGGGAAGTGAAGTGGATGATGGCGGGGATAAGCACACAGAAGTTGAAACTGTGAAGGCAAGGGATGAGATATCAGGAGAGAGCAAGCTAGCTGGTCATGATGTCGGGGACAAGAATGATGAAGCTGAATCTGTCAAGGCAGGGGATGGGGGGAAGGAAAGACCAACGAGGTGAGGTTTATTTATGAAAAAAAGGTGATTATATATGTGACATGATAGTATATGGCAAGTGACATGAGTATATCTGTTATGTGACAAGGGAAAGTGTAAATCTTAGCTGAAGTTTGATATGTTTGCAGTTGGGAGAGGTTGGTTTAAAGGCGTCTGGTCATGAGGAAGGTGGAAAGAAAATTGAAGTTGATGAGAGGCCGAAGCCCAGGGTAGCTCAGGTTTATGTATCTAAGGGGGCGAAGAAGACGAGGAGGGCTGTTGGAGAGGAGTTGGCTCCCCCGGCCAAGAAACCGCGACCCCAGAAGGCAGCCACTGTTCCCGCCGATGCTGTTCAGCTAGGAATGGTGTCAGCGATGGACAACGACGCCATGACAAGTTGGTTGGCAAGGTACGTAGGTTATGTGTCTTACACTCGAATAGACGACGAAGGTAGATAGTTGGACGCCCACAATACCTGACAGAAACTTAACGTGCAGTGGGGACGCGAAGGTACGCACGTCACCCTGCGGTGTGGATATGACGAAGGAGTTACTCAACCGTCTGAAGAAACCCCAGGATTGGTTTGGAACTGTGGTATGACGACTTATCACCTCTAAAATTTCCCATGTCAGGATTATGGATTGTAATTGCGGTTCACTTCATGCAGGAGATGGAGGAGTGCTGCTACCTTCTGCGCAAAGCGGTCGCAGACAGAACGGGTGACATGGCCAGTGGAGCCATCGTAGTCGATACGTGCTTAGCGGGAATTTATCTACCTCGGGAATGGAAGGTGTACAGCGCCACCCCCGAAGCGTACGAGCCTAGTGATGCATTGATGGCGTACTTAAATGGGGGGTCGCCGAAGCCGTTGGGACGAGCGTGGTCAGGTGCGGACCTCATCATCCTCCCCTTCAACGTCAAGAACAAACACTGGGTTGCCCTTGCCATCGATCTTAAGGAGTGGGAGGTAAGGGTGTATGACTGCGACGTCCACATGGCGCCGGAACGCCAACTCCAAACCCTGTTAATGCCTGTGACGAGCCTGATCCCTGTCGTCATGCGTGCACACCCAAATCTGAAGGTCAAGTATGCCGATAAGGTCCCCACGCCGTTTGCCATTCGCCGGGACAAGAGGCTTCCACAGAACAAGCTAAGGTAAGTAGGATGACATGGTTCAATTTCGTTTGATTGGATGGGGAATCGGTGTCCGCGTTCTGACCGATTGTTCCCCTTTGCAGCGGTGATTGTGGCCCGTACACCATTCGATTCATGCACCTCCTGCTGGAGACCGCCCCTAACTTCGATGGATTGGACGACACGTACATTGAGGCATACCGCCAGATGCTAGCTGTTGGGGTATTCCATGGTCGACTCGGATGCTAGACTTCGTAGTTGAACACTTAGTTCCAATCATAAACACCCTCCTGTAATAGTGGAAGTAAAACATTTGGATATTTTGCAAAACTTGGTAGTTGTCGAATGTGAACATTTTGTATATGCGGACATGTTAAACTTGGCAGTGTAGCTACATGTATCTATCCAATTTGGTGACAAGGTATTTGTCGTAAGGGGACACGAGGATTAAAAGGGGTGACATGGGTCATTTACACTATACGTAGGAATATGAGACAATTAATAGTGACACGAAAAAACCTGTCAGGTGACACGTGCATGGAAAGACGGGACCCGATAGTGGGACAACAGAACAAAACGACAAAGGAAAAGGAATCTTTCAGGGTGGCAGTTGGTTGCACAGTTCCATTGACCTACTAAAAAAAAAATTTAAAAGAAAACAAAATGCTGTGTTCCTCGAAATTAAAAGGTAAACAAAACAATAGGAAAAGTAAGTAACTTGCATTCATTGCAGTTGGCGAAAAAAACCACCACCTACACAAGGGAAGGAGAGAGAGAGAGAGAGAGATAGAGACCGAATATTAGGAGTGAAGGGAGGCGGTTGTGAAGTGAAGGGAAAGGGGAGAGCCCATACCGGAGAGGGAGGAAGATGCCGGAGAAGCCCGTACTGGAGAGGAAGGCGCAGGAAAACAGGTACAACTCAATTGGTTATTGAAATCCGTCCTCACCCATCTCTACTACTCTGAATCTTCACTTAATTTGCAATCTTCCCCACTTAATTTGCATTCTCCCATTGTTTCGTATCAGAGAGGGAGGTAGTCGCCGGATAAGGGACCAAGACGCCGGAGAAGGCAGTACCAGAGAGGAAGGCGCAGGAATACAGGTACAACTCAATTGATTATTGAAATCTGTCCTCACCCATCTCTACTAGTCTGAATGTTCACTTAATTTGCAATCTTCCCCACTTAATTTGCATTCTTCCATTGTTTCGTACTGGAGAGGGAGGTAGTCGCCGGAAAAGGGACCAAGACGCCGGAGAAGGCAGTACCGGAGAGGAAGGCGCAGAAATACAGGTACAACTCAATTGATTATTGAAATCTGTCCTCACCCATCTCTACTATTCTGAATCTTCACTTAATTTCCAATCTTGCCCACTTCATTTGCATTCTTCCATTGTTTCGTTGTAAGGCATGCAATTTGGGATTGAACAAAAAAACGGAAATTGGGGATTTGGAATTCCGGTCATGTGGGGAATTGGGGATACGGGGAAATACAGATCTGGGCTAAAAGGGGTGTGGGGAACTGAGGAATTGACAGACAAGAGTGAGGGAGGTTGAAGAAGAGCGTGGGAGGCTTGCGGGTCCTTTTACCCAGATTGTGAGAGTGGAGAAAAACCCCTGTCAGAAACGGATATTGTAGGACAATTGGGAGAAGACAATTGACATTCATGACATGAGCTATTCTGTTGGGTGACAAGGGTTACTTCAGTAGGTGACATGGGCCTTTTCTCGTGAAACAGTCGCAGACAGACTTATTCAGTAGGGGGTGAGTTTGTGTGGATATTGATAATGTTCATGTCCACTTAATTGCAGGAAGAACATGGTTCGGTCCCAGAATTTGAGGAGGAAAGGTGTCCGGGCACCTAAGAAGGTGGAGCCCCGACTCGCAGTGCCGGAAGAGAAGCATTTCCGAGGCCGGGTCAACCAGTGTTCCAAAGTGTCTCTGCTCGTCAACATGGATGACTGGGTTGACCCCGTCGATTGGGAGAAGCTGTTGCGAAGCCAATTTGGGGGTATTATGCAAATGGCAAACCGGGTTCAATTCTCGTCGCAACTACTGCATTACGTGTTACAAAGGCAACTTGTGACAGAAAAGAAGTGGGAGACTTGGTACATGCTTCAAGGCAAGCTACGGCGATTCTCTATCAAGGAGTTTGCGCTCGTGACTGGGCTGCGGTGTGGTCGAGTTCGGGGGGAAGACACAGAGGCGGAGGATGACAAGAAGACAAAGAAGGCTCTCAAGGACTTATTCGGAACGGACAACATGAAGGTCGGTGAGCTGGAGAACGCCTTCAAGAACTCCATCTTGAAGGAGCCGAGTGCTAGAAAGCGTTTTAAGATCGCTCTCCTACTCATCGTCGAAGGAGTTCTGCTGGGGGAAGAACCCAGGAAAGCCATACGAGGGTGGATTGTGAAGCTTGTGGAGAACGTTGATCGATTTCTGGATTACCCCTGGGGCAGGGTTGTGTACGAGGCCACCCATGAGTCCCTGTCGGGCGTCATAGAACGACGTGTCGCTGACTTGAAGGCGAAGGCGAACGACAAGGACGATCGATATGGATATGGGCTTATGGGTTTTCCGTATGCGTTCCAGGTAAGCTACTTGACCGAAGTTATGCTTGAACTATTACGCGCAATTGATGCACTCATTCAAGTGACATGTGTGGTTGTTTTAGATTTGGCTGTACGAAGCTATCCCGGGGATTGGGGAGGCGTTCGCGAACTGGGTGTCGAACACGGTGTTGCCTCGCATGCTGAGGTGGACAGCCGATGACGACAATCTAACGTATGAGACGATCCAGTCCCGCATGGACCCTGAAAAATCTGATAGAATCAAGGTCGAAGACAACCCGATACTAGTATCGAAGGCCGGCGAGTATGAATTGATGCTCGGGTGCTTCTACCAGCATGAGGAGCCTGACCTCTACTTTGATGACATTGAGGCTGCGTTGGCACCGAGTTATTACGGTGAAGGCTCAGGCAAGTCTGGCCCGAGTTCGGAGCAACGAGATGGGACAAGGGAATCCTGGGAGGATAAGTTGGGGAAGTCAGTAGAACTGATATTGGAGAGGCTGGGAACCATGTCAAGTTGGATGTGGAGCATGGATGAGAAGGTACGTGTAACGTTTCTGGCATTTGTGACACTGGTATATTTTATATGTGACACGGATAATTGTCAAAGGTGACACGGGTTACTTATCTCCCAATGCTGAATAACATTCGCTAACCACCCCTCATTTATGTACTTTGTGTATCAGATGAAGGTGTTGGAAGGTTTTGTGAATGGGATGCGAGATGGGCAGTCGAATGCAGGAGGTGAGCAGAAACCAATGGGCGATGTCCGTGGAGAGGATAACGACCGAAAGAACGGGGGGACAGAAGGACAAACTAGGGTGGAAGACCAGCCACCAGAAGGAGAAGATGAGGTAAATTGGTTGTTACTTGACATGGTATTTTCTGAATCCACGGTGAAGGGGTTATAGAATCAGCAATTTTTAATGTGTCAATATTTTGCACACAACGCACACGGTTGTTAAAGTGAATCGACACGTATTAATATGTAAAAGGACAAGGGAACAAATATATGATCTGAATCACAGTTGACATAACCGTAACCAATTGCCAGATCTCAGCGACGGTCAAAGACGATACCGTTGGAGGAACTGGGGGAGATGTCAGTGGACAGAAGGTCGGGAACCATAGGGATGCTGAGGACAAAAGCGGTAAAGCCGGTTCAACGGATGTACCACCTACAGTGAACGACCAAGCGACGCTAGAAGGACAGGATGAGAACAAGGTAAAATGCCTGTTACATTTCCTGTCATTTTAATCTATAGTAGTACGTAAGTGACAAGTGTATCACTGTTAGCCGACACGAGTACAGATCAGGGTGACACGGGGGTGAAAATTTTTTTTCCTTCACCGTTGAAACTGTTTAACCAATTGGCAGATCCCAGAGCCTGCAAGAGCGGAGCCCGTTCGAGGCAGGAAGAATAAGAGAGGTCAAGGAGGTGAAGGAGAAGTGAAGCCCCCACCTGAGAAGAAAACGCGGGGCGAAAAGGGAAGAACGTTGTCGAAGGCGCGGTCGCGATTAAGCTGGGTCTTGTTTCCGTGTCAGACAACGATGGGTTCCTCCGCTGGATGGATAGGTGACACTCATCAGCAGACGTACCCAAGTTATTGCATAGATGACTCCGATCCCCTAACATTGTGGTTGTGGTTGTGCAGCGGGGATGAGGACAGCTGTAAGACTGCATACGGCACGGCACTGAGTAAGGAGTTCTTCACCGCACTAAAAACGCCCACAGTTTGGCTAAACTCTGAGGTACGAAACCCGCCTAAGTGACTATCTTTGTCTTGTGAATGACACGGTATGTACTGTAAAAGGTAGTGGAATATTTTTGGATTTTGACTAGGGTTGTAATCGATGCAGCACATGGAACAAGCATGCTATCTTCTTCGGAAAGGGGTAACGGAGAGGGCCGGCGACATTGCCGGTCGAGTTGCATCCGCAAAACAAGCAGAGGTAATTTATGTCCAACACTTAAATATATCTTCGTATCATAGTTGCATCCGCCTTTAATGAATATGACTCCGGCGATTCTCTATTGCAGTGGAGACTGCGGACCATACACGATCAGGTTCATGCAACTCCTCACGAAGGACGCCCACACCTACGACGGTCTTGACGACGTATTCATCGGGGCGTACAGGTACATGCTCGCTGTTCGCATCTTCAATGGTACACGGTTATGATCTCAGTTGTGATCACCATTGGCCATTGTTATGAAATTTTATGTTATGGTCTATGCATGTTATGAACATCGTTTTTATTGTGTTGGATATTTATGAACATGGTTGCTGGTTCTCACATTTAGTTGTGAACGGTAGTTCACTAGGTTGGTATTTGAACTATTTCGCATTGTTTGTCTTCGGTGAGTGGTTATGTGTTGCAGACTTTTACATTATTTGTATGATAATTTGTAAGCAGTGACTGACCATGTTGGCATGGTGCAAACATTGGTTATAATTAGTTCAGAATTACCCCTGGCACCATACTTGGATTCTCGTGTCAACTTACGTGATTATCCGTGTCACTGATGGTTAGTAGGGTGATTTTCTAACCTTGTTTATGTGTTGATAGGTTGATATACGAAATGTCACAATGCCGTGTCACAGGAACCGCATAATTTTTCATTTTCTCGTGGATGATTGAATGTCATGTGGCAACCAACTTACACTACAAAAAATAAAGAAATTTGCTACGCTGCTTAGCTTTGGCAAGGACTAACCGTAGCAACTGGTACCCTTTTGCCACCGGTGGTAGCTTCGGCAAGGGTTGCCGTAGCTAATGAGGCCTTGTTTGCCACGGCCATAGGGGTCCCGTTGCTAATTTTTCTATCATTGGGCAATATTTGCCACGGTGAGTTGATGTCGTAGCTAAAACCTATAAATTTTTTAAAAAAGAAAAAAGAAAAAAAATCCATATACCTATCGCCTCACCCCGCTCTTTCATATCTGAAAACCCTAGCCCTCCCTTCGTTGTTCATCCATCTCGTCCTCTACCTTTAGATCTGAAAATCCATAACCCAACCTTTGTTGTTCTTCCATCTACTCTACTTTCATATCTGAAAACCCCTAACCTTCCCTCCGTTGTTCGTCCATCTCCTCCTCTATTTTCAGATCTGAAACCTCCTAACCTCACTCACAACCATCGCCTCACCGCCTTCTTCTCTCCTTCTCCTCCTCCCGTCGTCACCCTTCCGCCACCTCCCTATCCGCTATGGTTTCTGCCTTCCTCGCCGTCGATGAGGGAAATCCGCTCCTTCAGCGCCTCTTCGCCTCCGCTGTCCTCTTCGCCTCTTCGAGCAGCTCGTCCAAATCGCCATCAACCTTCGACCTCTCTCTCTCCCTCTCTCTCTCTCTCTCTCTCTCTCGCACATCAGACGAATCCAAATCGCCATCAACCTCTTCTGCTCTAGGGTTTTTTCTGTTCGAAAATTTTCAACTTTGAATTAGTGATTGACCACTTTCTAAATTTAGGTTTGTTGAATTCATTTTGAAGGATAATCTGGGGATAATTGCAACACTCGGAATCAGGAAAAAGGAGTTCATGGAGGCACAGGGCTAATTGTCAACGGGATTTGGTAAGTTTCTCCAAGTATAAACATTAAATTAATGTATCATGTTGAATCCATATAGTTCAATGTAAAATGCAAAAGTGATAATGCAGAAGAACCTTGGAAGGTGAATTGGAGCCTTATTGCATACTACAATAGATTGAGAAAGGTACCTTGGTAAAGTACTGTCATTGGTTGAGCCTCATATTATTTATAGGAAAAACACAAGGCAGATATGCCTAAGCTGCACCTCATATTATTTCTAGGAAAAACACAAGGCAAAACTTACTACATGATTGATTTTTGAACTTTGATTAAAGCTAGTTGTTAGATTCCTCATATGATTTTGATTTTGGTGAATTGGGAGTTCATTTTCCAAAATCAGTCTGTGAAATTCTCCAAAATGAGTGTCTTGGTTTCTTCTGATAGATTGTTAGGGTTTTGAAATGTTTTAAACTGAATTACAATTTTAATTCAGTTTAAAAGGTACTTGAGATACCCTATTACTATCTTGTGTCATTTTAAATCAATAAGTTGAACTTACGTTAATTTTCGTTTTTGTCCTCTCACTCTATCGCAGGCCACTTTCGCTCTCCTCCTATGAGCGCTATCGAATTAAGATTGAAACCCAGCTGCCATGAGTTGTCCATGACTCGCTACAAAACCCAAAACTCATATCTCATATCCCAAAACCCCTAAATTCCCACAAAATTGAGTTCCAACCAAACCCTAAATCGAACTGTTAAGTTTGATGTCAGTGAAAACATATCAACATTTCTTTGTCGTTTTGGTTTTTGGGATCATCTTTAGGCAAAGTACATTTATTTTTATTGTTGAATAAAATCACAGCATAAAAAACCCATAAACTGTCTTCTGCCTTTTTTATTGTCTACCTATATCAACCTCACAAGGATTCATGAATTTTTATCAGCAAGGTACTCGAAGAAGACTGTCTGTCCGAAGAATAGCCTCCTTTGATGGCAGCTAATATTCAATTAGAGGTAACATTCCTTAACTCATATCAATGAATTAAAGTTATGACAAAGTTATGTTACAAATGGAAGAAATCACCAGTGTCACCAACTATGAAATCCCGTGTCACCAAAAGTTGAATCCCGTGTCACAAATTATAAATACTTGGCAGACATCCTACTAAGAACCTTCACAGACAAAGAGAAAGGTTGCAACTTTCATAGGCTTAATCATATTTATGCTTTAGATTCACACAAAAAGGATGCTAAATGCTATTTCTTTTTCAAGCCTAACAAGTACGTATATATGAAGAAGATGAATGGGAGAGGGAGATGATATGTCACCAAAAAACTAAAGGACGATGTAATATATAAGCTAAATTACTGTAAGCACCTTATAATTTTGATAAGGAGGGAATTATTTGCAAGCAAAGACCAATTACAAAAAGGTGGTTAGAAATCACCCGTGTCACCAAAGTTGTAATCCCTTGTCACCAAGTACATATACTTGACTGGCTGCTTTCTCAGCCCCAATTCAGCAAATTCCACAAACTAATTGCATATATGAAGCGTAAACCAATAAACACCTATACGAACTCCAAGTAACTACTCAACTTAAGTATGTACTAAGCACATGCAAGAAAAGAGACAAATGGACATTTTCACTGCACAAGGCACAAACCATAAAACAGTGAGCCATGGACAAATTCACCCAAAATATGTAGCATACACAGGCATAAACCATAGCCCCTAATCAGAAAGCTTTGGATGTCGTCAATTAGTACTCTATGTCCAAAACCCTAGTAACAACACAGATTTCATTCAACACAAACTTCTAATCGACAAAAACCCTAAAATACTAACACTTATTTTTCAACACATATGGCAATCGGGGTTGTACTTACTTGGAATTGAAAGCTTTTGGATGAGGATGAGCACCACTGGTGAACCAAAGACGATGGCGTCGCTTCTTCTTCCGGAAAATGTTTGTGGCTTGCAAGGGAAGATTGGGAGTGAAATGACCGATGGAGTGGTATTTATGAAGAGAGAGGGGCTCCATGGGGGGGGGGGGGGTTTGGTGAGGGTCACCAAATTTCGGATCCCGTGTCAAGTAACATAATAACCCCTTCAACCAATATGACAATGTCTAAGGTCGTAAATGTAGATTTTTATGTCTTAAAATCAAAATATATTGTGTAACTAACATTTTTTCCCTCATTATAGAACTTTAAATTAAGAAACATTGTTATATATATTTTTTATTTATTATGTAATTATATTTCGAGGATCTTACGATCCCCTAATGGGATCTTACGATCCGATCCACGGACCCTATTGTGATTCGATCCTAGAATCCCGATCCTAATAACCTTGTCTTCAACATTAAATATAGGTCAATTAGCACTAATATACATTTGAATATGGTAACAAGGTTGGTATTTTTGTACGTTGCTATGAAGTACTACATCCGTTCCGGAAAACTTGTCAGTTGACTATTAACGCACGCATATTTTTAGAGAAATAAATATACAAACTTGTTACAAAAATGTTTTGAACACCTATATGTTATATAGATTTTTTAATTACAATTAAGATGCTTGAATAGTCAACGACAATTTTCGCCGAACGACAACTAAGTGTTTCGTTTTCTTTATCTCTTTTTTTACTCTATGTATGCGGTAATTTTGAACTCTCTATATTGCACTAACATATATTGATTGTATGGTTGTAAAATATATTTATAAAAGTTATGAACTTTAATACACCATATTTTAATATTTTACAAACCCTAACTACTTTCCCATGCAATAAGCATGCAAAATACATATATGGATTTAACTTTTGTGCTTAATTTCATGCGGTAATGTTTTACTCTCTATATGCGATATAAAATTTATTTCAAAGCATTATAAAATGTTATCAAATAATATATTGATACAAAACCCTGAATAATTATTCCGTTAATTTTTTGAATAAAGGGTTAAATTTTACACTGTCATCCGTTATAAAATTTTATCAAATAATTAATTCATACAAAACCCTGAATACTTACTCCGTTATTTTGTTGAATAAAGGGTTAAATTTTAAACTTTAATCCGTTATTTTTATAAAACAAGGGTTAGTAAGTGTTTTATAGGGTTATTCCGTTATACATATAATATATTTGTTAAGAATATCACATATCAAGATTCTAACCGACAATTAATTGAAGAAATAGATAATATAAGAAAAAGATTAATTAATAGAATGAGATTAAAACCACGGCAGTTATTTACGATTGAAAATCTCTTCCGCTTCCTCTTCCACTTCCGCATCCACATCCATTGCGTTTCAATTGTACATTGCACTTGCACACGTCTCTTCCTCTGAATTACATTGCACACGTCTCGGCTATTCCTCTTCCGGTGGCAGTTACGTTCTCCATTGCATTGTTATATATAGCCAACTCATTCTCCCTTGAATTGCATCATCCCATTCCCTTCAATTGCATCATCCTCCTTTACCAACTACAACCGAAATTTAGATAGTTACAATGGATCAAGGAAAGAACGTAAGGGCAAGGACGGCAGAGGCATTGACGCTTCTAACACTGCCATTCGACATCCTATTGGATATTGTCGGTCGATTAGCAATTCAATCTATAGAAGATGTCTTCAGATTACGGTTAAGGTATTGCCTCCACTTTTGATTTCGTAAATTTATGTATTGGAAAAAAATTTGATTCACTTCAGTGTGATGCAGTTGCAAAACTTTTGATTTGGTTGGAAAACACAATTACGTGCTTGCGAAGATGGCAATTGAGTACCAGGATGACTGGGGAATTTCGGTTGTAGTCGCATCGAGAAACGATAGTCACGCCAGAAGTTTTTTAAATCAATGCGTCAACGCGGGAAACCCGGAGGCAATATTTCAGCAAGGAATGGTAAGACGTTCATTCTGGATCATTGTTTCGGTGTATGCTTTATCATAGTTCCTCATAGCTTCATTTCAAAATGCAGGTTAAATTCTTCACAAATTGCGATCACGAAGCAGGCATTCAAGATCTTCTAAAGGCATCGGAGTTGGACACGACGTGGCAAGCTATGTTTGTGGCATAGCTATGTATTGTTGCGGATCTGAAGACCTCAAACCCAAAGGCTTTGCATTACTTAATAGTGTGAAACATAAGTTGGGTTATAAAATAATATCGTGTCGCCGGAGAGTTGCTGATCTATTTTATGATATTCTCGTAATTGCTCGAAGACCTTCCTTCAAATGGAAGCGGAACACATGTAAAAATATCACCAATGGAACAGCGATTCGGAGTTGTCGAAGATCAAACCCCTAGAAAAATTTTCAGCTCCTTGCTGAAGATAAAGATGATGCTCTTTCTTGTGAGGAATGCACGTGCACAATTGAGTGTGGTTTAGTCGAGGGTATGCTTCAGTGGATTACACGAAATATGGTGGAATAAAAATTTGCACATGTGTTCGGTGTATTAAGTTTGGTTAATTTTGCTACTATATCTATTGTGTTATTATAACATATAATGATATTATTGTTACTGTATCCAAATATGATCAATTGGAGCTCATAAAAAATTGATCAAATGAGATACTATATCTTTTTTGGTAGAATGTAGAAACTATATCGTTTATGGTAGAATTGAGAAACTATATGTTTTTTGGTAGATTTGAACTCGAAATATAGGTCAATTTGCACAATTATACAATTCAATATGGTCACAAGATTGGTATTAAAACCTGTAGGACATACACTCACAAGAATTAAACATGACCTGAAAGTAAGTGTCACCTCCGGAATGATACACATGAAATTAAAACCAGTGACATGATAACGCCTTCAACCAGACGCAGTAATACATAGAGGGTGACAGGGGTTTTGTACAGAATCCATCCACAAAAGTACTGCGATGTTCTTTACCACTTACCACTAGAGTTTAACCCGTTTCCAAAAGTAAATGTATCCAAACAACCAAAGGAGAAGACGGAAACCAACATTGTTCACAACAAAGGACAACAAATCAGTTCCATAATGAAATATAAACCAGTGACATGAAAACCCCTTCGACCTGACACGGTAATACAAAGAGGGTGACAGGGGTCTTTTACAGAATCCATCCACAAAAGTACTGCGATGTTCTTTACCAGTTACCACTAGAGTTTAACCCGTTTCCAAAAGTAAATGTATCCAAACAACCAAATGAGAAGACTGAAACCAACGTTGTTCACAACAAAGGATAACAAATCAGTTCCATAATGAAATATAAACCAGTGACATGAAAACCCCTTCGACCTGACACGGTAATACAAAGAGGGTGACAGGGGTCTTTTACAGAATCCATCCACAAAAGTACTGCGATGTTCTTTACCACTTACCACTAGAGTTTAACCCGTTTCCAAAAGTAAATGTATCCAAACAACCAAAGGAGAAGACTGAAACCAACGTTGTTCACAACAAAGGACAACAAATCAGTTCCATAATGAAATATAAACCAGTGACATGAAAACCCCTTCGACCTGACACGGTAATACAAAGAGGGTGACAGGGGTCTTTTACAGAATCCATCCACAAAAGTACTGCGATGTTCTTTACCACTTACCACTAGAGTTTAACCCGTTTCCAAAAGTAAATGTATCCAAACAACCAAAGGAGAAGACTGAAACCAACGTTGTTCACAACAAAGGACAACAAATCAGTTCCATAATGAAATATAAACCAGTGACATGAAAACCCCTTCGACCTGACACGGTAATACAAAGAGGGTGACATGGGTCTTTTACAGAATCCATCCACAAAAGTACTGCGATGTTCTTTACCACTTACCACTAGAGTTTAACCCATTTCCAAAAGTAAATGTATCCAAACAACCAAAGGACAAGACTAAAACCAACGTTGTTCACAACAAAAGACAACAAAGCACTTCCATACCTACACCCAAACGACGATCAGATTATGCGTCCACCGAGCCGACCATTGAAGATGGCAGCCGCTATCATCTGTCTGTACGGCCCAATAAACGTGTCGTCCAGCCCATCGAAGGGGGGATCGCTCTCCATGAGGAGCTCCATGAATCTGATCGTGTAAGGGCCACAGTCACCACTGCAATGACGGAGATTTTGTCAAAACAGAGGCGGAGATATCATCAAGTAAAATGAAATACAGGGGTCGCACCAATCATACCTGAGCTTGTTTTGCGGAACGCGCTTGTTGAGGATTATGCGAAACGGGCCTGGCAGCTTCGATGCATACTTCACCTTCAACTCAGCGTGTGCATCCATGATGATGGGAAGGAGGTGGGTAACGTGCATCAGCAGGGGTGGGAGTTCGGCGTCTCTCACGCAGTGCACATCGCAGTCGTACAGCTTCAACTGCCACTCATTCAGATCAAGAGCAACGGCAACCCAATGTCTTCCCCTCAGGTTGAGGGGTAGGAGGACGAGGTCCCCGCCTGCCCACGGCCGGGCCATGGGCGCCGGGGCCCGCACGTCGAAGTATGAGAGGAGTATGCCACTCGCCTCATACCCCCCGACGTCTGAGTTGTACTCCTTCCACTTCCTCTCCAGAAAGCTGGAGAAGTAGGAGTCCAACACAATGACTCTACGCCCATTTTCGTAACCCCTCTCCGCGCTTTGTTTCCGTAGCAGGTAGCATGACTGCTCGAAGTGCTGCGTCAAGTTAACCCCCATGACAACCCACAACATAGTCCAACAGCAACCCAAATGCGTATACAAGGGCAATCATAATAAAATGTGAGAAATACAATATACCTCTGAGTTGATGCAATAGCGGGGCGTCTGGAGGGTGGTAAAAAACTCCTTCGACAGGTCCTTGCCGCAAGCCGTTGACAGGTTCTCACCGTTGGCACTGGACCGTACAATGGAGTGGAATCAATGAAAGGGTTACTGTGCCGTCTAATGAAGACTGAAATGAGACGATGGGTTACCTTGCGAGCCACCCCTGTAGGGCCTCATAGTCGGCCGCAGAAACTAGTCCCATGGCAACGGCTTCACCGGGAACGATGGCATCCTTCCCTTTAGAGGCCCGCGGTTTCATAATCTTCCACGCCTTGCTCTGACATTCCTCGTCCACGAACAACCTCTGAATGCAAACAAACATTTCCCATGTCACATAACAAACCGACCCTCGTCGCCTAGCTAACATCCCCATGCCACTATTGAAAACATAACGGATGAATGGCACGAGCCACAAGGAGCGTACCTTAGCAACTTGTCGGGGCTGCTCCACAGCTTCAGCACGAGCCCCCTCTGGTACATCAACATCAACAACCTGTAAAACCGATCTACAACTTAGATGGATTCCAACATGTACATACTCCTTTTCACTATCCCTTACTCTTTGTTCCTTGCCTCTTCCAATCAATTTTCCATCCCGCATTTCATGGACCTTCTCCTTCAACACTTTTATCTGCACACAAGAACTTGTTACAATAAGTCCACCATCTCCTCCAACAGTTTTATATCCCGTGTCACTGCCACATACTGTAAGTCCCATGTCATTATTCTATTTACCGTAGTCACTGAACTTAAGAACAATATGAGAGTGAATAATGCGAAAGACTGAAGTACCCTATCATCCATCTTCTCCAAGGTATCCATAATCTTCTCGAGTGTCTTCCCCACGAGATCCCTAGCGGCGTCCGTCTCCTCGACGTATTCGGCGATGTTGGCAAGCATCGCCACACTCGACCCTTCGTTTACCCGTGCGCGGAAGCGCTGATTCTGTGGATGTGTAAATTTTGTCCGAGCCATTTGTTTCCTGCAGTTTAAGAGCAACCATAAGTTATCGAGAAAGTTTATAGTCAATGTCACTACCTTTGTAAACCCATGTCACTCAATTTGGAAACCCATGTCACAAATGTCAGAACGTTCCTAAACCAATGACGACATACATTCCACATCAACTCCCCAAATCTGAATTTCAAAATAATGGAACCCCGAATCGTCCCCATTCCCAATCAAACCCCTAATCTACCCCATTCCCTATTTCGACCCCCACCGTAGGCATCCTCTTCGGGCTTACTAAACCCTAACCGCGGGTTTTCCAATCACCAAAACCCGGCTCCTTGTCCTTCATTCGCAACCACCTCCACCATCGACAAAACCGCCCTCATTAACGTTCAATCCCTTACCACCATAGTAGGTTGTTCCATCGACCCACCCCGAACCCCAGATTCGAAGATAACGGACAACAGAGATAGGGGGCGTACCTTACGAGTTTCCTAGCGGCGTTCTTCTCTTATCCGACAGTCCACGGCAGTATCTTCGTCGACCCGTTGTTCCTCGTCGCCGGCGTCTCTTCTTCCTCCCCCTTTCGAACGGTTTTGAGTTATGGAAATTTAGAGATGGAGTCCCGATGAATACAGAAATACAGTGTGGGGTGATATCCGGGACGTGTGTCAACTTATTCTTTGTTGTTTTCTTGTTGTTTTGAGGTACGGGCAACCTTTTCGACCAAAATGGGAAAGGGTCAATTTATCCAAATTATCCCCCATTGTCCTATTTATGCAAGTTTGGGCAAAATTTGGTCTATATATGACCACTGGTTGACTAAGTTATTATTGTCGAAACTTTGGTTATAAGTTGTCAGGAAATCGCCCGTGTCACCCAACTTACAATCCAGTGTCACCTTACATAATAACCCCTTCAACATTGTCATGAAGGTGATTTCAATATGTTCACAAGAGTGAATTCCTAACACCACTACCACAACCACTCAGGACTGTCAACATTTTGTCAAATAAGTGCCAATGCATTATTGAATTCATTATCATAGCTTCAACCGACGAAATGTCTACCATGAAATTGAAAGCTGTGACATGATAACCCCTGCTACCTGACACGGGAATACAAATAGGGTGACATGGTTTTTGTTCTGAAACCATCCCCAAAAGTACTACGAAAGTTCTTCACCACTTAACTGTAGTGTGTAAACCCTTCCCAAAAGTACAGCAGACTACTTACAGTTTGTCATATCCACAAACAGCCTAATTACACTACCAAATACGTTGCCCGTTCAAAAAATAACATAGACGGAGAATGGTCCAACCACTGACCCGATACGGCAAATGCAAAAGACTACCCAGCTGCTGAGGTAAGGCGTTGGACCACCAATGGAGGAACACATCTAAGAACGACGGCGCTTGGAACGGCTAAATTCTCCCCGAGATGGGTATCGACAAGTCTTAGGGCGACCAGGGCGTCGCTTCACGTCCGGGGGGAGACACACCGCGCTGGACATGGCTGGGGGGATTCGCCACTCTTCTCTTGGAGGAACCGGATATAGCACATTCTCGTAACACGCCTTCCATGCGGCGACTTTGTAGAAGTCATTCCCGAGAGAGAAGAAATTGCTACCTCGATACCTTGAAGCCGCTATGGCGTGCTGGCACGGAAACTGGTCAATGTCGAACCGCTTGCATGTGCAGGTCCGGGCACACAGGTTCACAACCCAGGTGGCGGACCCTCTGCGGACAGTGTACTCGTGTGAGCTGAGGGCTCTGACATCCAAGAATGTTGCCAACGAATAGCTCGTTTGCAGCTCACCTTGAACGTAATCGCTGACCGTCGACGCCGATTTGGTGCTTTTTTCCCGTCGATCGTAAAACCACTTGGAAATTGTTTCGATGACAGCATCAATCAGGGCTGTGATGGGTAGGTCGCGGGCCTCCTTGAACACCGAATTCAGACACTCGGAGTTGTTCGTCGTCAATATGTTGTAGCGCATCCCCAAAAAGTATGCCCGGGCCCAGTTCTGGAATCCAGCCTCTCTTAGGTATTGTCCCGCAGCGGGTGCCTGAGCGCAAAAATCAGCAAAGTGCTTCTCGAACTCTGCCCTCGTGTACGCCTTCGCCATCTTTAAGTACAATGTGTGCAGGGCCGTCACCCCCCTGTACTTAACCTTGGCATTCTGAAATAGATGCCATTGGCAGGCCCCTTGCTTAGCAAACACATAATTGTCCCTCAAACCTTTGACGATACTAAGATGCCGATCAGAGACAAACATTAAGTCCGGTGTATCCTCGACGACATGTAGCATGTTCTTGAAGAAGAAGCCCCATGACCCGTGATTCTCACCATCGACAATCGCAAAAGCGATCGGGTATATACTGTGGTCTGCATCTTGGGCTGTGGCAAATAGAAGCGTGCCCCTGAACTTCCCTTTCAGGAAACTCCCATCAACTGAAATCACCTGGACATGGATATCGACACCTGTTGGTTAGGTGAAATGGTTATGTATGTTAGGTGACATGCAATATTTTAGTACTGACACGGGGTATTACCTTTCGAAGGTAGGGAATCGCCTTGCGCCATACCCCGAAGCTAATAAAGGCGTACTTGAATCTTTGGGATGCGTCCAGCTCTAACTTAGTATATGTCCCAGGGTTCGTCTGCTCCAACATGTGCAAGTATGGAATAATATCTCGGTAGCTGTCTTCGTACGTCCCATGCTTCACCTCCCTCGCTGTCAGTCGTGCCCTTCGTGCCTTCCAGTAGCTACACGATACTCCATACTCGGCCTTCGTCATTTTCTGGACTTGCTCGGGAACGAGGTCCTTTCGAGTCCCGGTGAACCTGCATATAATGGTGTCATGGTGAGTTACGTCATGTGACATGGGGAATAATGTTGTGTGACAGAAATAGCTGTTCGCAACTAAATTAACATTTACGTGGTCACGAGGTTGCGTACAATCATGTTCGACGTAGCATATCGGCTATGGTTGTGCATCATGCTCATGTCACATGTATGCTCCTGGATATACTGTCGGATGCACCACATTGTCGTGCGCCGGTAAGTCGACGCCCTTAACATCCACGTGCACTTGGTGTCCAAACAACCAACTAAATAGGTTTTCTTACACGACCTCTTCACTACGAACTCGAAGCACTTCTGAACTGCAATCCACTTCAGGCAAGTCTGCAATTCTACCTTCGAGCCGAACATTTGTCCCTCCGAAATTTCTGTCAGATTCCGTCGTGGTTCCTGGGTCCGAGGCGTTGCTTTGTCCAACATAGCTTCTACGTTCTCCATCGACGGTGGGGATGTGCTGGACCTAGGAACCCGATCTTCTAGTTCCCTAATCACCTCCTCCTCAACTTCGTCCTCCTCCGACGACACCCTCATACCCTGGTCTTCCTCATAATCCTCCCAGTCATAATAATATGAACAATCTTCTTCCCTCTTCACTCCGGAATCGAAGTCCTCCTCCTCGTCCTCCTCCTCACTGCTAATGGCTATGAGATCCACCCCCTTATACTTGTCACCTTCACAATTTTCCGTGTCATCTGAAGAGGAGTCCGTGTCACCCAAGTGGATAACATCTAGACCATCACACCTGTCACCCTCAAGAATATCCATGTCACCAGTTCCAGACCCTATGTCACCTGCGTGCTTTTGGCTCTTCCCTATCACCCCACCCAACTGGATCATTTCCGGACCTTTACCCTTGTCACCTACACTCTTAAGCTTTTCACCAGTTCCAAACCCGCTCTCAGTAGCGTCCTCCTGTCTCTTCCCTATCACCTCATCCATGTGGTTCGACTCTGGACATTTACCCTTGTCACCTTCAAAAATACATCTGTCACCAGTTCCAAAACCCTTTTCAGTAACGTCATCCTGCCTCTTCCCTATGACCTCATCCAAGAGGATCACCTCCGGACCCTTACCTTTGTCACCCTCATATTTATCTTTGTCACCCCTTCCCAACCCCGTTTCCACATTGTTTTTCACCCTTATATCGTTGGTCATCCCTATTGACTGGCTAACCCCTCCTCCACCATATAACCCCACATCTACAACCATAGAGTTTGGTTGTGGCTTACCTTCTGCCTCTAGCTCGTCCACCTTTTGAGAGTTACGAGGCCCACTCAAGCATTCTTCCCCGACGCCGGGTTGTGGTACTTGAAGCCTCTCTTTCACCACTGGACCAATATATATCGCCATGGGCCATGGATGTTCCCCAGACATCGAGTTGAGAAACTTATAAGCCTCAAGGTCGTCGTCATCACCTATCGTTATCGGATGACCCGCTTCTTCCCCCTTTGGCATGTAAGACAACCGCCAATCTTCACATGAACAATCATGGCCGACCTTCCCCCTCAACAGTTGATTCAGAGAGGCGAAGTCGATGCCCTCTTCAATTATCACATTCTTCCGATCTGTTTCCCCATAATACACCCACCCCACACCATCGAACAACCAACGCCCGTTGAAGTTGAGAGTCACACATACTTTGGTGTTTTGCCCTGCAATTGAAAACTCGGATCAGCACCATTGCTAATGGGTATCTACTCTTCACGAAACAAGAGGAGAAATAGAAGAGAAGCCTACCCATTGCAACTGAGAATTAGGGTTTCTCAGATATCTCTGTGACACGGAAGTTTACGAACACTAACACGAACGAATTAAGAGCCCGACACGTGCTCACCAACTGGACGTTAATGCGGATGTGTTCTTCTCCAATGGTGGCCTTCTTCTCCAGCTCTCTTTTCCACGGGAACACCGAAAATGCTGGCCTCTCTCCTCCTCTCTTATTACACTTTAAAAATGGAGGGAAACCCTTTCCCATCACCTCACCTCCTCTCTCTCCAATTTTGGCGCCAAAATCCCCCACCCAATCCAATGTCCCATCTCTCTCTCTCTCTCTCTCTCTCTCTCTCTCTCTCTCTCTCTCTCTCTCTCTCTCCCCTTGGGACAACCTGCAACCGGCTAAACCCTTTGCCCCTCCTATTTGCACTAATACCACAAATGGTATTCTTGCAAATTTTCTCAAAAAGTGGTATTTGTGCAAACCGGGCAAAAAAAGTGTATATTTGTGCAAATAACCCTAGTTTGTATTTGTATAATGATTAATGAGGGCGGTTCATCGGTCCATTACCGGTCCATATTAAACCAAACCTAAACCAAATTTCTCATAAAATTCAATCGAAAACCGAAATTCAACTATGGACAGTATCAACTTTTGTATCGATGAGTTTATATGTTCATATATTAATTCGAGGCCAAAATACCAAATTAGTATTTAAAAATGACAACATTGAATATTTGGTTATTTAAAAAGATTTCGGTGTCAAATTGGCATTTAAAATTTGCACCGATGAACAAATTGGTATTTTTTCTGGTCGAAATTTCGATTTTCATGCACGTGACTCTCCGATTCAATAGGGATTCAGATCCTTTATTAGGAGAAAGAACTTGGTCCAAGCTAAACCAAAAGGGTTCAGTATATGCATAGGAGTCACGCGCATGAAAACCGAAATTCCGATCAGAACATATACCAATTTGTTCATTGGTGCAGTTTTAAATACCAATTTGGCACCGAAGTCTTTTTAAATACCCAAATGTTCAGTCTTTCAAGTTTTAAATACGAATTTGTTATTTTGGCCATTAATTCGAATAAAAACAAATTAAAACTTAATTAAATAGAAACTCGTCTAATCTATTTGATTTTTTATAGACTTTTTTCATTCCGTATTTTAGTTACTTCTTAAATTAAGTATGCAACGTTTTGATTTTCCATCTAGATTATACTAAAACTACTTTATTTTTATTTTTCTATACACTATTTTTTTCTTGTCGGAAAGTGAAATTATGGTATCTTACTATTTATACGGAGTACTTATTTATCCATCAACTAGTGTAGGTTCTGTCCCGTGCACGGAGAATACGTTAATAAAATATTATAAATAATCAATATAGATTTTAATAAATAAAAAATAATAATATAAATATAAATAATTTTTCCACCGAAAAATAATGGGTTAAATTTGGTGAATATCCATTTTTCATGTCAAAATTAAATAAATGTCCACTTTTTTACAAAATTAAGTAAATGTCCATTTTTTCCAAAAATACCCCTCCTTCCCCATCCCTAACCCTTCCTCCTTCCCCTTTGACCATTTTTTATTTTAACATTGACTATTTCGGTCAACGCCTGCATTTGATGACAATTTTTTTGTTACAGTTTAGTATATTTTTCTGGTGACAGTTAATTGTGATAATTATTTTGGTGACAATTGATTTTTCGTGACATTTTATTTTTTCCATTGACAGTTAGGGGAAAATCTTTTCCAGTGACAATTGATTTTTTTTTCTTTTGACAACTGTTGGTGACAAAAAAAAATTGGGTGATGGTTGATTTTCTTCTAGTGACAGTTGACAGTAACACTTTTCCGTGGTAACAAATGGGGTTTTTCTGCTTATAGATGTTTTCCTGATGAAAATTGTTGGTGACAACTATTAATGACAGGGTTGATGACAATATATTGTCACCATGATATTGTAACCTTAAAAAAATTGTCACCATAACATTATGCATCACCAAGACACTGTCACCAACTACAGAACACTATTTTCATATTGTTTAATCAACCGTATTGTCACCAACTTATAAAAAACATTTTGACCAACCTATTTTCAGTAATCTATTGACACCAACAATAAAACAGTGTAACCAACCTATTTTCATCAAGCTTTGGTCAATAATCTATTGTCACCAATTACAAAACTTTGTCATCGATCAATCTAGTGTCGACCACCTATTTTTAGAAATTAATTGTGACCAACGACAAAACAGTGTCACCAACCAATTGTCACCAACTACAAAGCACTTTCATCAAACTAAAATGTTTACAATGCTAATGTTATCACATTTGTCATCTAATATTAACACATTTTTGTTACAAAACTGAAACCCTAGAACAAGGGGATCTTAGACCCAAGAGGAGCTAAACCTAAGCAGACGGAAATTTGATGTATAGTATAGTTTAGGGTTTAGGGTTTAGTCTGCCCTAAACCCTAAATTCTAAACCCTAAACCCTAAAATGTGTGTACAGTACCAATGTTATCAGATTTGTCATATAATATTAACACATTTTTGTTAAGAAACTGAAACCCTAGAACTAGGGGAGCATAGACCCTAGAGGGGCTAAACTCGAGCAAACGAATAATTCGATGTACAATACTATAATGACATCACATTTGTCATCTAATATTAACGCATTTTTTTTTACAATAATAACCCTAAGTAGATGAAATTTGATGTAAAGTTTAACTTTGTAATACTTAATTGTTATACAACAAAATATTGTCACCAACCTATTGTCGACAACTACGAAACACTGTCATCAAATTATTTTCATCAACAAGTGAACACTGTCACCAAACATTGTCACAAACCAATTGTCACCAACTTAAAAACATTGCCACCAATCTATTATCCCTAAATAGAGAACATTACCACCACTCTCTATTGTCACCATATTATTACAAAGTCTTTTTTTTTTCCGGTGATAGTTAGGGGAAATCTTTTTTGGTGACAATTAATTTTTTTTTTGGTGACAATTGATGGTGGAATTTTTTCTTGTTGAACAATGTCACCATATTATTTTTTCGGACATATTGTCACCAACCACAAAAACAATGTCACCGCCCTATTGTCATCAACCTCTTATAAGTAATATATTACCACCAATGACATAACAGTGTCATCGACCTATTGTCACCAACTACAAAAACAATGTCACCACCCTTTTGTCATCAACCTTTTGTAAGTAATATATTGTCACCAACGACATAACAGTGTCACCAACCTATTGTCGTCAATTACAGTACATTGTCACCACTCTATTGTCATCAACCTCTAGTAAGTAATATATTGTCACCAACGGCATAACAATATCACCAACCTATCGTCACCAACATAGTACATTGTCACCACTCTATTGTACTAACTACAAAACACCATCACCATATTCATTCCTCAAACGTATTGTCACCAACAACAAAACATTGTCACCACCCTATTGTCACCAACCTCTTGTCAGTAATCTATTGCCACCAACGACAAAATATTAGACCCTAGAGAGGTTAAAGCTAAGCAAAGAGTAATCTATTGTCATCAAAAACATAACATTGTCACCAAATTATTTTCACAAAACTATTGTCATAAACTACAAAACAATATCACCGACCATCTATTGTTACCAACTACAAAACACTATCACTAACCTATGATCACCAATCATAGAAATATGCCTCTAGCTATAATTATTGTATGAGAATCTCAAAATTGACAATTTCACAAGTTATGGATGCCTCGTCAATAGGCCTAGATATTGAAAATTGCTTCTTCATTGAAGACCAACACAACATTTACAAATTTGACTAATAAATGACTCACGTTTTCGTAAAATTAATTTTACTAGATGCAACATGAATTCAAGCAAAATAAAAACACCTAGACAATTATCCTTCAATAACCACAACGGTACATCAACAATGGATACCAGATTCAATGAAGAAAGAAGGCGAGAGAGGGAGGACATGAACCCTAGATATGTTGCGGGAGGCTGGCATTTATAGAAGAGCTCGTCGACGGGAGATGGCTCCAAGCTCCTGCTCTTGGCGTCGCTGAGACCAGGCACCGCGTGTACCGTCGGAGAAGATCCTCCTCGTCGGCACTGGATTTCGCCAGGTCCGCCGCAGTCCTGCCAACGAGGTACTCCATGTGGAGGTTTTGGTATTTATTCCTGGCGTCGCAGTACGGTCATCACCATAGTACTCGACGACGAAAGGCGACGAGAGTGACTTGAGGATGGAGATTTCGATCTCTATTGCGTCCACCTTCGTCGTCGGGACGAAACTCACCGAAATTGATTTAATGGAGAAGACGCACCTATTGTGGCGGTTGAATCCGGCGCTGACTGTGTCGAAGCTTCCCTTCCCGATCTAGTCGCCGTAGATCCACCTTGAATTCTCCGTTTGCAGTGATCTATTTGCCATAACCATGAGTTGAATTGAATTGAATTTAGTTTAATTTGTAGAATCTGATGATTATTTTTGTAAATTGTGATGGATGGATAAAAGAGGGGATGAGAGGTTTGGGGGGGTTTTGGAGCTCCGCTTTTTGTTGGTGGGTGGAGTTGAATTGTGATAGAGGCGATCATGCTTCACTTTTTGTTTTATTTTATTAAAATAGGGGTAGTTTGGGATTTAATAAAAAATTATGGACATTTACTTAATTATCCTTCTAAAATGGACATTTAGTTAATTAGACTTTCTAAATGGATATTTGACCAAATTTTTCCAAAATAATGTACATATAATCAAAACTATTTCGATAGATTATATATAATTTAAATATCTTTTATTTTGATTCTCTAAAAATATAAATAATTTTCACATTTATAAGGTAAGGTTTTTTTTTCCTAATCTATCGTTAATTAAATCTTATGTAATTTAAGGGATGACTGATTATTAAAATATTTTAATATTATTTTTTACTAAATATGAGGATATCTTTATTACGTTAGTTTACTAAAATATCTATGAATCGATGGATTATGGCTACATATTATGAAAACATAATATTTTAATAATTTATTTTGATCCCAAAAAATAATATATATATATATATATATGAATAAAATAAAAGTTATTAAATAATTAATTTTGATATAAATAATTATTTTCATCAAAAAATAGTTTAGATATAAATAAAATAGCACGTATCAAATTCCGATATGATTAAGGGTATTTATAATGTTTATAATCTCTTGTTATATGTGTCACCCACAAAAAGAATAATTTCCCTTCATTCGATCATAAGATAATAATTATAAAATAAAATGTAATCACTTGGAATAAGTGACACTATGTATTATAGGAGATCTTCATTGTCTTGCTTTTGATTCTTTACTAGTAGTGGGGCACGTGCATTTGCGCGCGATGTTGTTGTAGGTGTTAAGAGTGCATAACTATATATATGTCAAAGGTATTTGTGAAGCAATGGTTTTCTTGTTCACATCAAGCGGTGGAAAAGCAGAAATGGAAAAGTCAATACAATGATGCAAATACAATATATTTGAGTTATTACAAACTAAGCTTATTTAGTGGCAAGAGCATGAGACTCTCATATACATACATAGCCATCTCCATTCTTTTGTCATGAAGTTGTTTGTGCCTCGGCAGCAAAACATGGAAATCTATACAATTAGATTTTTGATAGAGATTGAAAATAGCGTTGTAGAAAATAAGGTGTTCTCATTGTAGAGCTTAGGTCCCATTCATCCGACAATTCACACGGTTCCTCGTCTTCGTCGTGGTTGCACATTGCTATGATCGCATTCCGAGCCATCCTATCAGATCTTCTAATTTGCTCGTTCCTCTTAGCTGAGGTGCTTCGTTGCACCTTCCTAGCGCTAGACAGGCTCAAAAGAAAAGAGTGATGAGCAGAACTACTAAGCTCAACGGGGCCGATCTGTTCTTTCTCAATCTCAGCAGTCATCCCCCCCTATTGTTCAAAGATGAGTTTATTCCAAACTTTGAGTAATTTTTTTCAAATAGATGCCTATCTCAGAAGATTCTTGTTAAAAATGATTGATTCATACATAACGACAAAAAAAAAAAATGAAGATTGCCAAAGACGAACTATAGTTTCATTACATATGTACTTATGTAGGCAAAACAACAAATAAGTGCTGACTATATAAATAATTTGTAAGCTAATTAGGTGTAACCACTATGCAAAAGGTTGTTCCTAGCCCTCCAAGTGAAGTAGATAGTGACATTGCACATTTGCACACCAAAAGCTTTAGTATTTAGTGTTATTTACTGAAAGAAACTGATATTTAGTTGAGTTCTTTGGAGAAACATGAGTCTCGGACTCTTGAGTATCTCCCAAGTCCCAACTGCATGGTGATCTGCTTTGAAAGGGAAAAAGATATGAAGCCTAAAAATGATTCCGTTTAAGACATCTATGTATCCATCTACCATAGTTTTCAAATTATGGGTTAGAAAATGTTGATACTAACTCTTTTAGTCTTTTACCATGTTCTTTAGATTTTTAGCAGGTGAGACACTTGGACACTAAATAAATGGTACAACATTTGTTGATCAAAGGCCAAAGAGTGAAGGCTTTCAGGTTTTATGAGTTTTCAGAATTTATTCCCTCCATATCAATCCATACAGTAGATCGAGAGATATTTTGTTTAACTTTAAACAATAGAGAAAGGTTCAAAAGCTTTTTTTGAAAAGCTTCACTTTTATTCAGTTTTCACTCTAAAAAAATTATCTAATGACTCTCCCTGCTGATTTTAACTACTTTATTACATGCTTTGTGGGTCTGCCATTTACTGAGGAATCTTGTTTGATCATATCATATCTGTCAACCTATTACAAAAATCACCAGATGGGTTTCTAAGTAAAAGCCAATGGCAAAATAGTAATACCCTTTTCTCCAAATCTCTTAATTTATGGAATTCAAATCACAATTCTTCAGTAGCATTAGTATCTCCACTCCCCAATTGAGACCTCAAGATGTTCTAAAATTGGGAATCTTTTCCATGGTAGGATTGTTAATTGCTTGTGTTTAGCAACATCACACCTATCCTACTGTTCGTGTATGAATTTTGCGAGCAAACAAGGACTCAGATCTGATATCAACTATTGCGTCCTAGTCAAAATCTCGGTTGATCTGCCATATCATCTTTTAGACAGCAAAAGATCTACAGGTCCATGAAAAGGATAAAAGAAATGGTATTGACGCTTACACAAAATACTCCCACCCTTCAAAAGAGGACCCTCGAGATCCAAGGGGAAATCATAACACATATTGTCATACTACCATGACTATAGAGTATAGAGATGTGAGAAATTACAAATCCGTAATTATAAATTGTTCCAGTCAATCCTAAGATGACCTAATTCTAAATTCCCCAAAAAAGGCTGAAATCGTATGCTTTGAAGGAAGTTATGAGCTTTACCTGCATAAGTTTTGCCTTGATATAGGGGGGTTCTCCCACTGCCATAGACCCAATCTTTACAAGCAATATCGAATCCGTGACTGCAAAATAGAAAATGAAATCAGAGGCATACGACAAGAGAAAAAGAAGAAAGAGAGATCAGAAGCCTTCGATTAAAATCGCTCTCTACATAGGCAAGAATTGGATTAGATAAATTAATACCTACAATAGAATCAAAACCCAAAATAGCAAAACGAGATAAGAAATCATGATCCAGAAAAAAATATCGCAAGCACAAAATAGATAGAGAAAGACAAATAACCAATTACCTATTCCCTTTCTCCGAGGCGGTGGACAATTGAAACCGATGACGTCTGGTGGTGCGTGGCCTTGAACAAAGGCAGAGAAATCGTTTGGTTGGCGAGATTAATATAAAGGGAAAGCCGAGAAAGAGAGGGAAGAGGAGGTATATCTCGATAGCCTGGATGAAGAGCAAGGTCAGAGACTCATAGTTGAAGTAATAAACGGTAGGATTGAGAAGAACTGGAGAAGAAACGCAGAAGGAAGAGAATGAGTATATATTGAGATGAAAAGACCAAAACAACCACCTAAAGAAAAAAAATAAAAAAAAAACTAAATTCAAACTCTGAGGGGTAAAATAGTAAAATAGGCAGAAAATGATCCGGACCGTACGAAATGACATTCCCACACAAATCAACGGTTATTATAACTTTGTATAATGAACAGTAAACTCATCTTCCCCACGTTTATAATAGGTGGGATTTGCATGTAATTGTAGTGTTTTGATCCATCGATCATATCTCAAAATTTTTGAAAAATTATGCATTTTGAATTTATTATTTCATTTGCTGATCGAATCAATATATTATTATGAATTTTTTATTTATTTCATAATTAAAATTGAACCAATTTGTAGATATAAATAAAATAAAAATGATCAAATAATTGATTTTGATATAAATAATAATATCCACAAAAAAATAATTTAGATATAAATAAAATAGCACATATCAAATATCTATCTATCTTCTATATACATATACTAAAACCGATGCATAGCGTCCCATGTGGCGCGTTGTGGTTGATCATAGAGAAAAAAATCCTATGTGGCGCATTGCGGTTGATTCTATGGGAAAAAAATTAATAAAATAATATGTTGTCATAGTTTATAGAAAGTTATAAAAGCCACAATCTATCTATATATATTTTAGTTAATTGACAAAGTATAAATAAAAAATATTTCATAGTCATACTTACCAAAACTATGAATAGTCAGCTAAGAAGTCAGCTGAGACACATGGCAGCTTCTCCTTAAAAGTATACGTATGAACCGATCAATTTTTTTGAAAGAAATAATTAGCATATATATAAGATAAAATTAGACGCAATTTGATTAGATATGGATATATTTTTGGACAAAATTTTATTCTAACTCTATTTAATCAATATAACTATATATGCATAAGATAAAATTAGACCCAATCTAATTAATGAATATATGCATAAGATAAATCCTTATTCTAACTCTATTTAATCAATATGTGTGTGTGTGTGTGAGACGGGACAGGATGGGGGTCGTCCCACGTCTCGTCTCAGGCCCCGTCCCGCGTAATTTTTGCGGGGCGGGACCGGGACGAGATTCACTACTTTTTTTTTCAATCTCGCGCGGGCCTTGTCCCTCAAATAAAAAACATTATAAAAAATTCTAAAATTTCTATATATTTTGCGGTTTTTAAAGACATAATGTTTTTCTTTTGTGTGTGTGTGTGTGTGTGTGTGTGTGTGTGTGTGTGTGTGTGTGTGTATGAGAGAGAGAGAGAGAGAGAGAGAGAGAGAGAGAGAGAGAGATAAATTTTGACCTAATTTTATTAGATATGGATATATATTTTTGACGATACTAACCAAATTTTAAATACTATTATTTAAGATAAGATTTAATAATCAATATATGCATAAGATAAAATTTTATTCTGACTCTATTTAATCAATATATCTATATATTCATAAGATAAAATTTGACCCAATTTGATTAGATATGGATATATTTTGAGAAGATATTAACCAATTTTAAATACTATTATATAAGATAATATTTTACCTATTTTTGTTATATATATATATATACGAACATATTTTTAGAAGATAATAACTTTATCAATATATTACACAATCATACTAATTAAATAACTTTATCAATATGAACATATTGTTAGCGCATAAAAGGATTTGACGAAATTGAAATAATACTTATCCGTGTAAAGGTTATCAACTGATGGAATTCAATTTTTGTTAATATATTTTCCCTAATTTTTTTTAGATATGGATATAACTTTGGAAGAGTTTAATCATAATTTTTTATAGAAGATCTATTGCTTTTACTCTTATAGAATGGTGTTTTTATGTAATTAGAAATTTCTAATTATGTAATTATATAATACTTTTTATGTTTGGCAGTCATATCTATCTATTATATACTATATATAATAAATGATAAGTTGTATATGACATATAACATCTTCTCCTTATCTTAATAGTAATAACCAATCAAAAAAATTATCTCCACCTTAATCAATCTTAAGATAATAGTTTTCATAAGTTTTTAGACATAGATATATTTTGGAAAGATTTTACCCAATTTTATAAGATTTTGATAATAATTATATAAAAGTTTGATAATACTTTCAACATATTAATGAGAACGTTAAATTTGGTGAATATCCATTTTAGATGTGAAAATTAAGTAAATGTCCATTCTTTTCAATAAGGGAAATTTACAGAAAACCGCCCCTTAAATATGGGTGTTCTCACTTAACCACCCCTTAAATTCAAAATTACAGAAAACCACCCTTTAAATGGTTTACACTTACAACTCACCACCTCTTCATCTATTTTCATTAATTTATCATTAAATATATTATATTTTAATATTTTTCAACTTAAATTTGATTATAAAGATATTCAAAATTTTAATTTAACGGCTCGATTATATTTTAGGGATAATTTTATTTATTTTTAACAGACAATAATAAATATAGCCTACAATTATTATCTTAATAATTATATTTAGGTTATATGATTAATTGATAACCTATTTTTTAAAATTTTAGGTAAATTTAAAGAAAAAAGTTACATATAACAAGAAAAATGGATCAACCTCATACTTTAAGTTGAAAATTATTAACTATTTATTATTATTTTTTTAAAATAAATAAAATGATCACTAAAATATAATCGATCCCTTAAATTCAAAATTTGAATATATTTATAATCAAATTTAAGTTTAAAGACATTAAAATATAATATATTTAATGATAAATTAATGAAAATAGATGAAGGGGTGGTGAGTTGTAAGTAAAAACCATTTAAAGGGTAGTTTTTTGTAATTTTGAATTTAAGAGGTGGTTAAGTGAAAACACCCATATTTAAGGGGTGGTTTTATGTAAATTTCCCTTTCAATAATTAAGTAAATATCCATTTTTTCCAAAAATATTTCTCATTCCTCATCCCTAACCCTTCCTCCTTCCCCCTTTGACCATTTTAATTTTACGGAATTTTTGCCCGGTGCCCCTAAGGTAAGGTCAACTTCGCAAGATATACAAAAGTTTTACATAATTCGCGAAATGCCCCTGAGGTTTGTAATTTTTTCGTGTCGTGCCCCTCGGTTGGTTTCTTTACCACAATCGTTAAAACGACGTTAAACTTGAAGAAAAAACATAAAGGAGGAGATTAGAACGCTGGATAGGAGTGCGCAGAGAGAGCTTCGATACCATTGAACCGAATGGAGAGAGAGATCGAGGGCTGAGAGGGAGGGCTTCGACTCCATTCCTCTTGAGGTAAGTCCCTCCTCTCCATTCGAACTTTAGGGATTTATAAAATTTCAGGATTTAGGGTTTTCGATTTGGGATTTTTCGGGGATTGTCATTGTAGGATCTTCAGATTATGGTTTGGTGGACGGCTTTACGGATAATAAGGTATCTAATATGCTCTCATAGGTATGATTTCAAGTCCCTTATGAATTATGGGATTTATCGATTTCTCGTCGTTGAATGCTTGCTCTTAGTTTGATTGAGTTGATTAAGAAATTCCCATTTTCAACATGATAAGAATAAATTTCAAATTACAAATGATAAATCTACAATTGTGTAAGTCTAATGGATTTCATAGAATTTACTCAATCAGATACCACTTATGATAATTCTATAAATAAAATTCATACCTATGCAGGACATATTTGGAGCTGGAACACAAACAACTGCAGTAATTTTACAATGGGCGATGTCCGAACTGTTGAGGAATCCTAGAGTCCTATACGAATTGCAAAAGGACGTGTCGAGAATCAAAGGAAAAGAGTGTAACCGAGGATGACTTGGAGAATATGAACTATTAAAGGCAGTGCTCAAGGAGAGACTACAATTGCATCTTCCAGGTCCGTTCTTTAGTTTCTGTATTCAGGTATATTTTTCTGTATTAAGTTGTGTTTTTCTAGGTGTTTTTGTGAATCTAATTTCTAATGGTTTATTGCTTAAGGTTGGATTTAGGCTCCTTGTCTTGTAGATTGGGAGAATTAGTGATTAGCAAGAATGAAGAATTTGTAGGAAATGGATTTCTTCTAGATAGTGGGTAAATGTTGTTGCAGGAGGATGGTCAAGTATGAAATAAATATAAAATATAGATCAGACTGACTTCCCTGTCTCAGCAAATAAATACAAGACTTCCTCCCGTTGTAGTAGAAGGTTGTCAGGATCGATCCACGAGGAAGCACGTCAGCGAATCTCAGGTAGCGGAAAGATCTCAGCGATATCGACCAGAAGATTCCTCGATATCGAGTAAAGTAATCGATAACGACTAACCTGTCGAGTAAAATAGAAAGCAGAAACGAAATAGAAAACGAAAACCAAAGCAGACAACTCGATTTCGACAAAACCAACTCGATATAGACAAAAAGTCCTCGATGTCAAGTAAAACTCCTCGATGCCGAGTACACAACAGAAACTTAAAATTGCAACCTTTCGCAACACAGAACACGGATTTCGACAAAATAAATCAATAAACTAAAGACTTCCAAGATCAGGGTTTCAACACCACAACGATAACCATGCAAAATAACACATAAAGGCATAAAAGATACTGCTTTTCATCAAATAACTTTCGTTATTAACAAATAGGAATATAGAGGCTTTCGCATAAACCCTAATTGTTACTAAACCTTTTCACATAATTAATCCAAGTTGCATTAAGATCACTTTCGCTTCAATAACACAAACAAGGATCACCTTCAACTTTCGTAAAAGAATCATGCTCATAGGGATAGAAGACGAATTGCATAAAAAGATCAAACCTTTACCGCATCACCTCATATGGCTACCGTCGGGCTCACCCCGACCCTAGAAGTTGGTGGACTACTCGCTCTTCATCATAAATAGACTCATCAATAATAAAAGGAAATAACTTTGCATTAAAATAAAACTAAAAAGAAAGCTTACAACCGAACAAGCCAAATCCGCTCTCGCCTTTCCACCTTGCTCTCGCCACAAGCTCTCTCTCTCTCTCTCTCTCTCTCTCTCTCTCTCTCTCTCTCTCTCTACTTACTACCTGTTCTCCATCTCTAGAATTGAATGAATGGAAATTAGCCCCTAAAGCTTTATTTATAGGCTTCCTTCCCTCTCTAATTAGGAAAGAATTACCTATCTATATCTATATCTATCTAAATAATTAAGATAAAACATGGAAATAAATAAATAAATCTCTAAAAGAAATTATATCTAATGTAGGTAAATATCTTCTCCTCTTGACTTGATAGCACTTGATAGATCTTGATATAACTTGATAGAATTTGATCTCAAAAATATCTCATCGGCTTCGGGATAGAAACTTAACAAGATTCGGATATCCTCGACTTCAGCTTCTGGGATCAACTCGATATCGAGTAGGATTGCTCGATATCGACTAGCATTTTTTCGTCTTCCGCTCAGCAACTCGATTCCGGCCTCCAGGATGCATGTCGACTTTGGTTTTTTCTCGGCATCGAGTAGATTTCCTCGATATCGACCAAGGTTTGGTCCGTCTTCAGCTCCTTCGTCGATCTCGGCTCCAGGAAGTGAAAATCGACTACGTTTTCCTCGATATCGAGTAGAGGCCCTCGATATCGACTAATATGTTCAGCTCCCAGCTTCCTCGTGTCGATGTCTGGTCTCCAGCTCGATTTCAGGTTACTCGATATCGAGTAAAATATCTCGATATCAACTAACATTCTTCAGCCTTCTCGATTCTGGGCAGCTTGGGTGGAAATCGACTGATGTACTCAATATCGACAAGGTTTAGTCGATATCGACCAATGTGTTGTCGAGTAGATTTCCTTGCTTTCATCTTGATTTGTCCCGGTTCCGCTGCTCCTTGACCTTGGACTTCTGTAGTTGACTTCGAGCTTTTCTCCCTTTCTCACAACTACTGTAAATTGTCTCGATTTCTGCGAAATTAAACAGAAACTGGTGTAGATTCCATAATTTGGCAAATAAGCATAAACTACATAGATTATGTACTATTCTAGCCCAAATGCATGAAATGTATGCAGAAAACGATATAAAAGTAACTTATAAAACATGGCGAATTAGGCTCACATCAACACCCCATACTTAAGCTTGCTTGTCCTCAAGCAATACTTTTAATTGTCATACAGGGGAAGAAATCAAAACTCTCAACATATTAGATTCATTCTCATATAACCCTGCAATCAATTACCATCCTCGAAAAGGTACTAGTGTCACAAATCCATGCATGTGCAATTAAAAAGTAACATCTACTCACAAAAGGAGGGTTATGCAAAAACATTCATTCGTGACAAAGCAACAATAATCCAGAGGACTTTAATTTAAGCTCATGGTGAAGAAAAGGTAAAAGGTAAAGTGGTGGGCTATATTTGGGCAATGTGGTGCTAAATCCGGGGAGAATTTCTTCAAACTTTGCTTTGATGCACTTTCTCCTTCATAATTTCCACATCACTCATCCTCTCATAAATCACTCTTTGCTTTTTTCACTTATATACTTTTACCTCTCTAACCTCAATACTGGCTTCTCGCGAGTCGCAAACATGGGTGTCATGAATGGCCCCGTATACTTAGTGCTTTGGACTCCTCACCTGTGTGTCCCATCTCACGGAACTATTATCTCAGCGAGCAGGGTCGATCTACCTTTATCTCCGGAGGTGATCGAATTTTCTTTCACTAATTAAATTTTCCATAATTTTAAAACATTCTTACCATACTCCAATAATGATAACAACACAACAACCATATAACATCTCCATAATGTAACATCATTCTCAACATAATCCCCGGATAGAAATAAGGTAAAGAATGGCAATATTTGGAACATGTGGAGCAATAATATGAAATAAGGCTCAATATGGCTTTTGTGATGCATAAGCATAGGTAAGGCTAGGAATATAAACAATATGAGCATTATATGGAAAATATAAAGTCCTCCATCCTCTTATTATGCAACATGTCAAAAGCAACTTCAAATTTTACCTCTTTTTATGGTTTTCAATAAAATTATGCATTTTATTGTGACTTCCCTTTACTAGGCAATTTCATGCTATATCTCTAATGAATCCAATTTTGCATCGTCGAGTTCAATATAGCTTCCATGACACTTATTCAAAATTTTCAATGGGGGTCATTTTTTTTCAAACATTGGAAAATATGTATGTAAGCACATAAATATATAATGAATTCCAAAATAGCGATGTATAAGCAATTCAAGAAATAAACCTTTAAAATGCACAAATAAATCAAACATGCATGAAATAAGCCCTTCCCCCACCCCATACTTAAACATTATAGTGTCCTCACTGTATAAAAAATAAGGGTAAAGAAAGAAACTTACTAGACAGATGTGCTGATTGTCAGAATCGAGTGCTATGCTGCTGGGCCTAGTCCGATTTTAGCTTGCTTCTACCCCCATGGACCTGAAAAATGTAGAAGAGAAATACCCACAATAGAAAAACTAAAAGTTCAAAACCAAAAAACAAAAAAAACAACAATGTCCTAAAGTCCCAAAAATAAATGTCTTATTTACAAGCTCTAGATTTTATAGTCGCTAGGCCGACTTCTCTTTTAGGCTCAAGGTGGCATTTGCAGGGCCCATGTAGCTTGGGCTTCAAATAGGACTCCATTCTTGTCCATCAGCTGCAGTCCTCCTGAATGGATCTTGTTTACAATGAAAGGCCCCATCTTCTTCTTGTTGAATTTGTTAGGAAAACAACGATCCTTTGATTTGGAAACATAGAGCTTGTCTCCAACTTCATACTCCTTAGGCTCATCATTGGAAATCCTACATAAGCGCACATACCAAGGCAAACCTCTCCCATGTATAGATAGATCTTTAATTGAAATAGGAGAGAAAAGATCTATACCTTGGCTTACCTTTGCAGAATCGGATGTCGGAAGCTCCTGTTTTGGTCGATTTTGAGTAATATTACTCGATATCGAGTTGTTTTCTTCAGGTGGGATTTCAGTCGAATTCGAGGGAGATTTGTTGATTTGGTTTGGTTGATATAGAGCAAGATTGCTCGATATCGAGTTGCCTGGCTCGATTTCTGGTGGCTTCTGCTCAACAGGTGGAGTCGACTCGGTGAGGTTTGGTCGATATCGAGTACCCTTACTCGATATCGAGTTAGGTTGCTCGATATTCCTCTGCTCGACTACTGGTGGGGTCAGCTCGACATGGGTAAGTCGATATCGACTTGTGGTGGTCGATATCGAGCAATTTTCTGGGCCCGTCGATTTCTCCTGGTCGATATTGACCCCATACTTAAGACCTGGCAAGGCATCCAAAAAATAGTTAGTCCAAATCGACGTACCTTTGTCTATGTCGAGTGGATTCTCTCCTTCTTCGTTCAAGATGGCCATGATCTCTTCCACCTGTGCTTCCATATCCCTCTTTTCCAGCTCTTTGGGAGTCATATTTCTTACCTTAGGCTCCCCGCAAGTAATATAACCAGCTGATATAGATTTTACCTCTTCCATGGGACCTGTGTGCCTTCCAGTTTTATTAAATGAATACTCAATTACCTCATCGTTGATGTTGAAAGTGAGTACTCCCTTTCTTACGCTTATGTTGGCATCCACCGTCGCCAAGAAGGGCCTTCCTAGAATAATTGGACAAGCAGGGTCCTCTGCCATATCAATAACTAGAAAATCAGCAGGGACAAAGAACTTACATACTTGCACTGGCACATTGTCCACCATGCATGTTGGGATGACCACCGTGTTGTTTGCCATATAAAGCTTAGCATCCACAGGCTCTAGGGCACCTATCTTAATCTTGGACAATATTGTTAAAGGCATTATACTTACACTAGCTCCAAGATCACATAAAGCATTAAATTTATATTGACCAAATCCAATGGTTATAGCAAACTTACCTGGATTTGGCCTTTTCTCGAGTATGTCCATATGGCTGCACTCCTCTGCAATCTCAGCCATTGATCGCTTTTTGCTTAGGATCTCCTTAAGGAACTTGACATATGATGGCATTTCATTAAGAGCTTCTGTGAAGGGTATGGTGACATTGAGCCTTTGAACCATCGTGATGAAGCGCTGGAATTTCTTCTCTGTTAGATCCTTTGGAGATTTTGTGGGGAAAGGCAGCTTCTTTTTCTGGTTCGGAGCCAGAACAGATGTCGGATGTGTTGCAACTTCCTCGACGTCGACTTGAGTTCCCTCGACATCGATTTGATTCTCCTCGATATCGACTCGATGTCGAGTTGGAGTGTTGTGCAGATGAATCTTGGCCAAGCTTTTCCTCGGCATCGAGTTGGCTTTGCTCGATATCGACCAGATTTTGGTCGACATCGACTTGCTGTTCATCGATATCGAGTTGCTGTCTAGCTCTGTCCTGCTGCTTTCTGCCCTCTGGCTCGCGTAGTTGGTGCCCGCTCCTTAGTTTCACAGCAGCGACATGTCCGTGCTGCCCCTTGGGATTCGGTTCTGTATGCCCTGGGAGCTGCCCGGTTGGTCGTGGAATCTGTGCTGCAATTGACCCATCTGAGTCTCTATGTTTTTCTTCCAGATGTCCAGTTCTCCAAATTTTGTATTGATGTTCTGGAACTGATTGTTGATGGTGCCCTGATTCTGGTGCATTTCGTCGAGGATAAGTTGTAGGTCATCCTTCCGCTGGTCCCTTTCTGGATGTCCTGGAGCTCTGTATGGCGGGGGGTTCCTAGGGGCACCTTGGTTCCATTGTGGTTGCTGAAACCTTTGGTCCCCCATATAGCGCTTGGGACCCCCTGCATAAGCTACCTCTTCATGGGTTTCTGCCATCCTAACTTGCTCTATGTGTGGGCACTCAGTAGTGGTGTGCCGCTGTGATCCGTATTCGATGCATGGCTGGTTGACAGAAAGATACTTGACTTGCTTGAGGAGCTTGCGATTCTGATATCTGTAGTACTGCTCCTTGACATCTGGGTCAATCTCCTTAGAAGGCTCATAGAGGGGCGTGGATGGGGCTGGCCTGGCATAGGCATTCTCATCATAGTTTATTGAAGTCCCATACTTGTTGTCGTAGTTGGTCAGCTTGTCGAGGGTAGCCCATGCGTCAGCTGGCGGCATTGTCAGATACTCATAATGAGTATACGTGTTGATCCTATCCTTAGTGTCCAGGTCAAGAGAATTGAAGAAGATCTCCTGAACGATGTAGGGTGGCTGTCCATGTGTAGGGAAGGATCGCAGTAGATCCTTATATCGTTCCCATGCTTTTGCTAGCGGCTCCCCAGGCTTCTGTTTGAAAGTTGTAATCTTCTGGCGGAGGAGCGCTGTCTTGGCAGGAGGAAAGAATTTTTTGAGAAATTCCTGCCTTACTGCAGCCCATGTCGTCAAGGATCGTGGAGGGAGACCTTCAAGCCACTTCAATGCTGGACCGGCCAAAGACCAACGGAAAGCCTTCATCATGACATATTCCAAAGTGGTACCTTCAGCAAGAGTACGACACATATCAAAAAAATTGGTAATATGTTGAAGAGGGCATTCATTAAATCTACCACAGAAAGCATTATTTTTAATCTCAATCAGGAAAGGAGTGCGAATTTCAAAGTTATTTTGAGGGATTAGAATAGCAGATTCAGGCACGACGAGAGTCGGGTGCATGTAATCCTCTGCAGTGGTAGGGTATTGGGCAAGCTCAGCCTCTGCTTGCCTCCTTCGCTCAGCTTCTTGCTCCTTCTGTGCTCTCTCAGCGGCGAGAGCAGTATCCTTGGCTTCTAACTCAGCCCGAAGCCTCCCTATCAGTTAGGCTTGTGTTTCTGCGGCCGCCATTGCTCTCTTTAGTCTAGAATGGACGAGTATAAGGCATTTCGGATCGTCTAAGCTGTCAAACTCAAGTGGTTGACCAGAACGGCGCATACACCTGCAAAGTAACTCAAGGAAAGCGTGAGATCTAACTACCTAAGGCGCGAATTATTGCTTCCCTAGCAACGGCGCCAATTTGTTGTTGCAGGAGGATGGTCAAGTATGAAATAAATATAAAATATAGATCAGACTAACTTCTCTGTCTCAACAAATAAATACAAGACTTCCTCCCGTTGTAGTAGAAGATTGTCAGGATCGATCCACGAGGAAGCACGTCAGCGAATCTCAGGTAGCGGAAAGATCTCAGCGATATCGACCAGAAGATTCCTCGATATCGAGTAAAGTACTCGATATCGACTAACCTGTCGAGTAAAACAGAAAGCAAAAACGAAACAGAAAACGAAAACCAAAGCAGACAACTCGATTTCGACAAAACCAACTCGATATCGACAAAAAGTCCTCGATGTCAAGTAAAACTCCTCGATGTCGAGTAAACAACAGAAACTTAAAATTGCAACCTTTCGCAACACAGAACACGGATTTCGACGAAATAAATCAATAAACTAAAGACTTCCAAGATCAGGGTTTCAACACCACAACGGTAACCATTCAAAATAACATATAAAGGCATAAAAGATCATGCTTTTCATCAAATAACTTTCGTTATTAACAAATAGGAATATAGAGGCTTTCACATAAACCCTGATTGTTACTAACCATTTTCACATAATTAATCCAAGTTGCATTAAGATCACTTTCACTTCAATAACACAAACAAGGATCACCTTCAACTTTCGTAAAAGAATCATGCTCATAGGGATAGAAGACGAATTGCATAAAAAGATCAAACCTTTACCGCATCACCTCATATGGCTACCGTCGGGCTCACCCCGACCCTAGAAGTTTGTGGACTACTCGCTCTTCATCATAAATAGACTCATCAATAATAAAAGGAAATAACTTTGCATTAAAATAAAACTAAAAAGAAAGCTTACAACCGAACAAGCCAAATCCGCTCTCGCCTTTCCACCTTGCTCTCTCCACAAGCTCTCTCTCTCTCTCTCTCTCTCTCTCTCTCTCTCTCTCTCTCTCTCTCTCTCTCTCTCTCTCTCTCTGCTTACTACCTCTTCTCCTTCTCTAGAATTGAATGAATGGAAATCAGCCCCTAAGGCTTTATTTATAGGCTTCCTTCTCTCTTTAATTAGGAAAGAATTACCTATCTATATCTATATCTATCTAAATAATTAAGATAAAACATGGAAATAAATAAATAAATCTCTAAAAGAAATTATATCTAATGTAGGTAAATATCTTCTCCTCTTGACTTGATAGCACTTGATAGATCTTGATATAACTTGATAGAATTTGATCTCAAAAATATCTCCATCGGCTTCGGGATAGAAACTTAACAAGATTCGGATATCCTCGACTTCGGCTTCTGGGATCAACTCGATATCGAGTAGGATTGCTCGATATCGACTAGCATTTTTTCATCTTCCGCTCAGCAACTCCATTCCGGCCTCCAGGATGCATGTCGACTTTGGTTTTTTTTTTGACATCGAGTAGATTTCCTCGATATCGACCAAGGTTTGGTTCGTCTTCAGCTCTTTCGTCGATCTCGGCTCCAAGAAGTGAAAATCGACTAAGTTTTCCTCGATATCGAGTAGAGGCCCTCGATATCGACTAACATGTTCAGCTCCCACCTTCCTTGTGTCGATGTCTGGTCTCCAGCTCGATTTCTGGTTACTCGATATCGAGTAAAACATCTCGATATCGACTAACATTCTTCAGCCTTCTCGATTCTGGGCAGCTTGGGTGGAAATCGACTGATGTACTCAATATCGAAAAGGTTTAGTCGATATCGACCAACGTGTTGTCGAGTAGATTTCCTTGCGTTCAGCTTGATTTGTCCCGGTTCCGCTGCTCCTTGACCTTGGACTTCTGTAGTTGACTTCGAGCTTTTCTCCCTTTCTCAGAACTACTCTGTAAATTGTCTCGATATCTATGAAATTAAATAGAAACTGGTGTAGATTCCATAATTTGGCAAATAAGCATAAACTACATAGATTCTGTACTACTCTAGCCCAAATGCATGAAATGTATGCTGAAAACGATATAAAAGTAACTTATAAAACATGGCGAATTAGGCTCACATCAGTAAACATGCTTAAATCTACAGTTGTTGAAATTTATAATAAGACTTCGGTTTTTTTGTATTCACTAGTTGCTATTCGTGTGCTTCGCACGTGAATTGTCAATCGTCGCTTTTTAGAAATTGACAAATTCCTTTTCCTTGAACAAAGAAGGTAACAATCAAGAATATGAATTCAATCCTTATTTGTCAACAAATTACATTAAAAGTAGTTGCCAAGTTGTGATCAGACCCTCTCGGTCTCAATAGGGTTGGGTTTTCTGATTTTGAAGTCCTCGAATTATCTTGGATTGCTCTTGGTGAAAGAGAAGAATTCCTTTCTTTAGCTTTCATGCACCATGGAGAAACAGAATTTTGAGATGGTAGAATGAGGGGCAAATGGTGAATGTTGAATCTTGAACAGACTTTCTAGTATCCTTGAGAAGCTTTCAAGTGTGGCATGACCTACATCCTGCAATGAACAACTTTAATTAAGGATAATCAACTTTAACCAAGTTGAGATCATAAACACAATCAAGAGAGTAGTAAGGTAGGAAGTAAGAAGTATCTTATTTCTTGCACTACTCGCACAAGATCAATCCAAATATGTTTGAGATCATAAATACAGCAATATAAACATGATAAGATAACCATCTCAGTAATGAGAACATTTTGACAATAAACTGATACTTAAGATTCTTTGAAGAGTTTCAGTAGCAACGCTCACCTCTGTTTAATAGGACCATACAACTTATAGTAGTCTGGGAAGCTTTGTAGTCGTGCATTCAACATTCTCATGTACATTCAAGACATACTCTATCTTGCAATGGGTGAAAAATGACATGTGAAAGCAACAATTTACAGTCATCAATGCTTCTTTCTGACACAAAATTACACATCAGATATGCATATACACAAATTACCTAGTTGTGAGGTTCTGCCCTTGTAAAACCGTGCCAACAATCTTCTCCCACCATAATCTCCCAAAAGGTCTGCCCGGAAAATGACGTTTTCATAATCCCTTAAGACTGATTAGAGTTTTACATTTGCGAAATTAGAATGCTTGAGGAATGTAACTTACTTGATAGAAGTCCCACGAACAAAAGACAGCAGAATCAGGGACCTGAAATTTTAAGAATCATCATATTCAAAAGTCAAGAATCGATATCCAACGTGAAATGCTCCTCAAATTAGTACTACATTCTATTAAATGTTACCAGTGGCTTTTTGGTCCCTGTAGTAGGAAACCAACAACACAGATGGATCCACAACTTCACACCTTAAATAGTATCACACTTTATTTTGCAACACATTTCAGTTTCCATCATCGACAAAAAATAATCAACATTAGCCAAGGTTCAACAGAAAAGAAGTATCGTCATCAACCAGTCACCTTCAGCTTTTCACAATAAGGCATTGTTTATCACTACCACGGAGGTGGCTCAAATAACTAATAAGTGCGTCCAAAATTCTTAAAGTCTTCCAATCTTGCGTAATTTCATATCAATAGGATTATTGCTCGTTCAATTTCAAAGTGAGGATTGTGGAAATTGAGCCAATATCACACAAATACAGCCCGCTAGGAATCTAATCTAACCAAATCTGGTCAACTACTCAAGATATAGAGCTAAAATTGGGAGCTTTCGAAAGCAGCCAACACAAATTCCTAACAAGGTTGGAGAAATGGAGAGAAAGCGAGGTGATATTATCATACTTATCTCAGAAGGATTGTAGTGGTTTTTGTTGGCGTTCTTGATCTTGGCATTGGAAAAAGCCACAAGGGAGAGGCCTCCACCAACCAATCTCTGCGAGTTCTTTGCCTTGTTGATAAAACCAAATGAGAAATGCCTTCAACAAAAGCGCTGATTAGGTAAGTAAAGCACTGAAATAACACCTTATAAGTAATATTTTTAAATAGAAAGAGGGCTATTAGCAATGAACTTACATTAGTTTAAAAAACTTATGGTTGAAACATAAATTCAGCTCATGTTCAGTACCACAATCAATCTAGCTCGAAATCCAAAACTATCAGCGAAATAAGAAGTGATTTCAATTAAGCATTTTATCAAACACCTTATGTGCATTATGATTAATCATCTATCAAACTAAAAAATTCACATCTTTCACCTCCTAAATTTTAACATTCAATCAACCAAGCATGAGAACATCATCACAATTTAGCAGAACTAATTAGTGGAATTCCTAAACTAAAAGAGAGAAGAAGAGGCCACCAAGAGATAGGCAACCTCACATGTGAAACGACATTGAGGGTGAACAAAAGAGGGAAAATAAAGAATGTTATTTAGGTGATAACTGAAGCACAAAATCATTAATGGTACCAAAATTGAAGAAGAAAGACATTAGAAACTTTCAAGTTCCAAAATTATAGCTATAATAAGCAAGTAATAAGCAACTTCTTCAATCATACACAACATCGCAATCGCCTTATGAATGTCAAAAAGATAGAAATTGCTAGGCTAAAGTCCCCAATCTATCCAACGAACAGCCAAAAGTGTATACTGGAAAGAGAAGCCTAATCTGTTATAGCCAGGTTCTCCTCCTTCCTCCTTAACTTCGACTTCAACGCTAGGCTCGACATCGCAAGCTCAACTCCGTGCTCCAATAATCAGTCGTAGCCAGCTTCTACTCCTCCTTCCTTACCTCGGACTTCGGCGATATGCTCGACATCACAAGCTTAAGGAAGGTGACGCCCATGGATGCGAGAGCAAGGACTTTCATCAATGTCACAGTGGATAAGAGATTTCGAGATCTGGATATGATCAATTTTGAAAATAAGGGCCGAAAGAATGGAACCTGCACTTGAATAAATCATCTATCCCAAAGGACCAATAAAAGGATTAAAAGGACCAATAAATCAGCTATCCGAAAGAAGAATAAATGTTGTTGGGCTTTTAAGCCCAAAAGAAAGCCTATAAAAAGTTCAGATTTAATGGTCTAATATCGCGACTGTAATTCTAAGCATTTGCAGGGGTAAAAACGGAATGAGAAAGTCATTGTTCATAAGCCGATCGGCTCTTATATATAGATATAGAAGTGTGTTTTTAGTTGCGTTTTTGTATCCAAGTGTGTTTTTCTGTTTTCCAAGAGTTTTACAGCAGCTATCATTCAATTTTACAGCAGCTATCATACAATTTTACAGCAGCCAACACAACACCAATTGTCATACAATTTTTTTGGGACATTGGTATGCTTTTTGGAAACATACAACAACTCATTTTGCTATCATACAGCAGGTCATTTTGATGTCATACAACAGCTCAAAAAGTACCCCATTTCTTACTTAACTCGTGAACTTGTGTTAAATTTGCTATCATATAACAGCTCATGTATCATCACCTTATGTTAAATTAGCCTATTAGCTCAAAAGGTAGAGCGATGTGTTGCACACATTGATGTGGGTTCGAATCCCATATAGGCTACAAATTGCACACATTTTAAAAAAAAATATTCAGTTGTACCCCATTAACTTAAAGAATTTGGTTACATGTGCTTCATCATAATTGTAACAAGGAGATACAATGGAATTGCAAGTATGCAACTAAAAATTTGCAAAGTTCAACAATGGAAATACTTGTAGCCTATGTGGGATCTGAACCCACATCTATGTGTATTGAACACATCGCTCTCCCATTTGAGCTAACAGGCTAAAAAGGGAAATATCTTGATTTAGAAAATTCCATTATAGTAGTTCTTTGATGAATCGAGGTTGTTAAAAAAAATGAAAACGAAAAAATTTGGCAGTAAATAGAGGTTGTTCAGCGATTTCAGATTTCAATTGAGTAAATGCTTGAAACTGATTTTTTTTTCATTTTCAATTTACGGAGTAAACTGAATCGAGGTTGATATTCATTAAGAACCTCCACTTTATTCTCATCAATGGAACTGGATATTTTGCGTTGAAGGACATTAGAAGATGTTGGGGCTGTCTTGGTAGCCAGAAGGAGCTGTTGAGGTTGCTTTGAGAATGTTTATACACAGAGATATAAGGTTGATTTCTAATCAAGTGCTAATGCAAGAAGCCATGGACAATGCACATGAAGTAAATTAGCTGTTAGACGAAAATTAGCTGTTACCTCCATGCGAAATACCTTAGCTTGGTAGGAATAACCATTCCAACTCCAGTAGAACTTTTGAATGACTGTAAAAAATTTTGGAAAGTGAAATTACAGAATTCACAAGCAAGGCATTTTTTCAATGATGTACAATGGGGTAATATATTGTATCTGAGATGTATGACAACTTAAATCACAATCATTTCTTTAATAATCATATGGGAAAGAATGTCAAATTATTTATTACTTAAATGGTTAAAGAATTCAATAAGCCTATGTGGGATTTGAACCCTTGTCCTTGTGCACGAGCACAATGCTCTTCCGTTTGAGATAATAGGCTAAAAATAACACACTTATTGTCATAGGTTTCAATTAATCTTCAAACGATATATGTTTAAGATACTACTATGTTTTTATCTCACATTTAGCTCCTATCTAACTTAGATAATAGAGTTGAATCAAATCAAATTATCCACAAAATACAAACTAAAGAAGTGTTCTATATCTTGACACTTCAAACTTCGTAATCAATATGATAAAGAAAGCAACAGAGAAAAAAAGAAGTGGCGTGCCTATCTTTTCTGTAAGCATACATGCCATCAAAACTAAAGGTTTCTGACGAATAATTTTCAAGGAGAAACTGCAGTATAAAACAAGAAGATCCAATCCATCAAAACAGAAGCAAGGTTTGTAATAATCATCGGATTAATGATTTTTTTAAAAGGCTTACATTCTACCTTTAGCTGTAGTGTCTTCAAAATCAACCAGAAGATAATCTAGCAAAATCCACCTTTTTCCTTGCATCACAGCCCCATAATCACATTTCGAGCATAATAATAAGAACATAAACAACTCTAAATATCAAATCAAACGCAAATTCAAATCATGTAAACTAAAAAACCCTAGAAATTGAGCGGAATTGAAAGAGGGTACAAACACAAAAATAAAACCCTAGAAATTGAATGGAAAGCTACATCGGAGAGAGATCATACCTCATTCGGCGTCCACTCCTTCCTTCGTCAACGTCAAGGCTCTTCCTGGTCCAGACGTCTCTTGTTCGCTCTACTGTGTGAATTTGCTTCTAATCTCCTCTGAGAAGAATCGGATATGTCATGAGAGAGATTTACTCACCTCCACCTTCGGCACCAACACCGGACCACTAGCATCAATCTGGTTGGCGTCGTATTGGACCCCTCACCTCGCTCTCTCCCTCTCTCGCTCTCTCGCTCTCTCCCTCTCTCGCTCTCTCGCTCTCTCCCTCTTCGCTCATCGCCCTTCGTCTTCTTTCTCGCGCGACCTGCTTTTCATTAAATTCATTTAATTTTATTTTTTTAAAACGAAAATGTTAACAGAATGGACGGAGGGGCACGGCGCGAAAAATTTATAAACCTCATGGACATTTCGCGAATTATGTAAAACTTTTGTATATCTCACGAATTTGACCTTACCTCAGGGGCACCAGGCGAAAATTTTATTAATTTTAATATTGACTAGTCAACATTGACCATTTTGGTCAACACCTGCATTTGATGATAGTTTTTCGGTGACAGTTGTGTATATTTTTCCGGTGACGGTTATTTGTGATAATGATTTTGGTGACAGTTGACTCTTTTGATGACATTTTTTTTCTAGTGATATTTAACGGAATTTTTTTCTGATACTAGTGAATACTGTCACCAACTTATTGTCATCAATTACAGAACGGTGTCATCAACTACATAACAGTGTCATCAACTTTTTGTCACCTACTATAAAATATTGTCACCACCAATTTTTACTAACTACATACAATCGCCAAATACAAAATATTGTCACCAACCTATTGTCAACAACTAAGAAACACTGTCGTCAAACTATTTTCACCAACAAGTGAACAATGTCACCAAACATTGCCACCAACTAAAAAACATTGCCACCAATCTATTATCCCTAAACAGAGAATATTATCACCACCCCCTAATCTCTTATTGTCACCGATCTACTTTAGTAATCCGTTGTCACTAACGATAAAATATTGTCATCAACCTATTGTCATCAAAATATTGTTTCAACGAATATTTGTCACCAAGACCATGTAATCACAAAAAACTGTCATCGATCACCATACTAAATATCACCAAGGTAGTAATCTATTGTCACCAATGACAAAATATTATACCATAGAGTGACTAAAACTAAGCAAACAGTAATATTGTCACCAATGACAAAACATCATACCCTAGAGTGGCTAAAACTAAGCAAACAGTAATCTATTGTCACCAATGATAAAATATTATCACCAAATTGAAACTCCATCCTCAATCATTCAACAACAACTAATCTAGATTCAAGCTGTCATTGAAGATTTTGTAGGCTTTAGATACATAAACTCCATACTCAATCATTCGACAATTCATCCTGGAAGAGGGCTACATCAAGTTAACACTTAACACACACCTCTATGAGTAATCTAACAAAAATGTGTATGATATGGTGGTTCAAATTTAAACAAGAAAGTAGCTATTGGCAACAAAAATAACTTCGAAAGGCGATACATAGCTAGCGAAGAACACAATTCAGCAAGGGAATTCTACCGTTTAATTAACAACAATCTTCTATTTGGCTTGACTCCACAAGGACATAAAGTGGCACCACCTTCGGAATGAACGTTGCGCAGGAGGAACAATATATTGGAATTGAGCTACTGGGTCACCACGAACGAGTGCAGAATTAGTAGCTGGAAACAATAAATAAATAAATAAACCATCACCAAAACATAATATATATATATATAACTCTATCAATTGTCACCAATCTAAAAAAAATAACAAAATAACAACATAAATTTCATTTGTCACCAAACAATAAAGCAAACCTCTGATAGTCTCATTTAAATTGATGATATAGAATCAAGCTAAATACTAATTGTTACCAACCAAGCAATTGTCACCAAAACAAACAAGAAATGATAAACCCTTGAAATTAATAACATATAAAGTAAGAACGAATTAGATTCATCAAGAAGAACACTAACTTGGATGATCCATTTGAAGTAGATAGGAACACACAAACCCTAAAAAACCAAAATAAATTGTCATCAGTGATACATCTGAGCAATGTACTCACAAAAAATCCGAATATGGTCATTACATGCTAATAACAAATTGAACAAATAATGAGACTTATGATAGTAGGTGAAGTCTATTAAATCGATTTACCTCTATATTCTTCTTTCTAATTAAAATCATTACATGCTAGGGTTTGTTTTCCCAAATCCGAATCCAATCGAGTAGGTGAAGTCTATTAAATAAATTTTCTTTTCTTCTGTCCACAAATTGTGTAGGTTCAAGGTGTAAAGGCTCAGATTTTCAAATCCTAAATTTTCGGAAAAAGGAAATTAAAAATGAATTTAAATCGGATTTAAAACTCATTTGGCGGATTCCGGCCGGAATATAAAATTTGACGAACGATTTCCGTCCTTTTACCTCGAAAATTCAAAATAATTATCGGATGATGATATCCTTGTCGATTTAAAAAATCTAATTGATCGAGAAAGCGAGAGTCGAAAAAACTAACATTCGAGAACTAATTTTAGGATTCAAAATTTGGGTATTCAAGATCTAATTCCGGGTATTTGTTTAACTAATACCACACACAATCCCTCACCCACTCCCATCACTCACCTTACCCTTCAAATGCAACCCACCCCCTCACCCCGTCATTCATTCATTCAATCATCGTCATCACCCTCACCTGCTCCTCGTGCCTTCACCATCACTCGCGGTCACCACACCTCCTCGTCACGACCACCATCTCCTCCTCGCCATCACCACCTCATTTCGTCCCTGCCACCACCACTGTTCGCCCCTGGTTGCCGAAGCGACAACCCCATCACTTCTCCCCTGTTTGCCGAGAGGAGGAAACCCCAAGCCACTTCGTTCTCCTCTTTCCTCGAACCCAGCGGTTGCAGAAACTTTAGGCCCACTTCCATTGACGTCCATTGACACACCGAAGCCACCCAGAAGCCGCCCAGCGTCACTGCAGAGCCACCGGAGCTCCACTTTCTCGTCCGAGTGTGAACGCCGCTTCGGTAAGCCGTTCTCCACCGTTTTTTATTGAAATCATCCTTGAGCGTCACCATCACGCTCACCCATGCACGACACAGGTCCGACAAGCCATCGCGAGCCACCAACGAAGCCCAGAACTCCGATTGAGAGCTCGGAAGTCGCGAAATCCCTCGGTGAGCTTCGTTCCTTCCCTTTCTTATACCGTTCATTCCTTTCATTCTTTTTGGTTGGGAAGAGAGAGTGAGAGTCGAGTGTGGGAATCTGGGGCGAGGTCAAGGGCTCCGGCGAGATCGAGACCTCCGGCGAGCGCTGTGAGAAGCGGGAGCGAGACGAAGCGCACGCGAGAGCGATGGAGAGAGCGAGGCGTGAGAGCGGGAGCGAGAGAGCTGAGAGGCGGGGCGAGACCACGGAGTCGGAGACGGTGAGCCACGGCTGAACAAGGCGGAGCCAAGGTGCGGCGAGGAGGCGAGGTCGAGCAAGGCGGCGCCGTGGTTGCGTGCGTTGCAACAGAGGTGGGGCGGGAGTATTTGTTTTATTGAACCTATTGGGGATTTAGCAGGTTCGGTTCGGTTCGAGTTCATCCGTTTATTTATTTAACTAACTAGCGGTATTTAAATTATTATATAATATTATATGAGGATTTAAAAGCTAAAATATTATTTTAAGAGATTTATAAAGGGGTGGTTTATTAAATAATGCTTAAAATATCTAAAATATTATTGGGGGTTAAAATACATTATTTGGACTTAAATATTTAAAAGGAATTTAGCGAGTATTTTCAAGGGGTCGGAATTCTTAGCTGTTTAATTCGGATTTGGAACGGTTTTTGAACTAGCTTGAGAATCTGATTCGTTCGATGACTGACTAGCATGATGTTATGACATGAGTGACTAATAGCATGTTTTGTGATTATTTATTATGTGAGGTTAAATGTTACAGTATATGATTATGATGAGGATATACAATTATATGCTAAGTAAGAATATGAGATGATAGCATGCAAATTGGCTAAGTATGAATTGGAATTGTCTTAAGCTGATGAGTTGGCGAATTATATTGAATATGGTACGAGGTAAAGTTGGGATGATGAAAATGATGATGTGGCGGTTATTGTGCTAAGTAGTGAGGTTGTGTGTGTGATAATTCTATGCTTTGTGTGCCTTAGAGATAGACTCATTCATGTGCTTATACTTGTTAGGTGACCATCTGTGACGTGTCGGATTACATATTGTCTGGTTAAACCTAAATGAATAAAGGGGAATCAATCTCGTGAGTAGAGACTAAAGCGATAGACATCTCTTATGGACGTAGAACTCGAGGAACGGTAGGCAAAATACTAGCTTTTATTTACAGATGGTCCTAGAAGACTCCAAGGAACACCACGGAGGTTGGAGTGTCGAGTTAGGAGGCCGTGAGGTTTTTTGCCCCTCCGGTCAGCCGTCCCTCGAAGGACGGCATAGATCGTCTCTGTGCATGTATGTCTTATATCCTCCTCGAAGAGGATCATATTAATCTTGTTGATTGCTTCCGTGATGAGTGCTATTGTGCTTAGGATAGCGAACTAATCAGTATGTCTTGACTTGAATCATGTGTTGAATAACCGTGCAAACGGGATAGCAGGAGAAAACCTTGTTCTTATGTAATCGGAATTCATGTCTTGTCGTAATAGCTCTTTCATAATTCAAACCCCTGATGATTTTGACTCCGTTAACCGTCCCTTCAAAACATTTAGGCATGTTAGCAAGGGTTGTAGAGCATCTGCTCTCCCCGTTCCGAGTCATGTTTAGTACCCCACCATCTATGCTTCTACCGAGTCTTATACTTGAGGTTGGTGTCTTCCACGGGTAATTTAGGTTGGTCAACTAATTACCTTCGGAAATCGTGTCGGATGTGAGGGTTACTTGAGTATGTTAGTGGGTGGGAGTAATGACTGAAGTAGTTTCGAGTTAGGAGTGAGTTGTCTCATGGAGTCATCCATTTGATCATCGTAATGGTCAACCATGTATTCTTTCCACAAGAGTCTAAACACGAGTTCTAGTGTGAATGCCCTTGTGTCATACCGAGTGAGTCATACTAGCATCCCACGGGAAATGGGGTAACGAGTCGGTGATTGCCCTTAGAGAATTCTGTCCAGTTATAATAGTGGCCCCCTTGTGACTATATGACATGGTGTGTTGTATATTTCAGCATGACTTGCCTGATATCTTGCATGGGTGCACTCATGAATGAATATGTGTGTGTGTGTGTGTGTATGTGTATGTGTGTGTGTGTGTGCGTGTGTGTGTGTGTCAACACTTCAGCATGACTTGCCTGATATCTTGCATGGGTGCACTCATGAATGAATATGTGTGTGTGTGTGTGTGTGTGTGTGTGTGTGTGTGTGTGTGTGTGTGTGTGTGTGTGTGTGTGTGTGTGTGTGTGTTGTGTGTGTGAATTCTCATGATTGTTACACTCCCTCGAATTAGGTCCATGATAGTGTGGTCAACCCTCTTGTATGAGTATCATGTGAAATAAATTCCTAGCATATTAAGTTGATCAAATTGAACCTCGTTGAGTATGTACTTGCTTAATGAGTGTTGGTAGTATCATGTAGGATATATGTCTCCTAATTATGGACCATCTTGCAATTATATGCCATACTTGTCATAATACATGTTCATGGTTGTATTTGATGTGATAGTTGCGATACCCAAATGACTTAACCATATCCTCAGACATGATTATTAGAGTGCATCTTAACATGCTTACCTTGAACCCACATTGTTTTGACCTGCTTATGTGTACACTTAAAATGAGTAATGAATTATACATGTGATGTTCTATAATGCTCGCTATGTCATATATAACTTATGTTGCATATGTCTATTCTCGGTTCGTGCATACATGATCTTAATATGTCAAGCAAGATTAGTGCAAGAGATGATAAGTTTTTAGCCTGTCCGCGTGCATGTAAAGCTGATTATGTGAACATGTTATGAATGCATAGGACACTATTCCTGTTACTAGGTACATGCTAGTGTGGAATAATATGATTGAGATATTTCATGATTGCTATGCGTTTGCTTGCCGCACTTGTAACCTCCTCGAATACCCTAAGGGCATTGTTGTAACTCTCGGGTTCGCATCTTGTCTTGAGTCTCATCATCTTTAGTCCTGATGCATGTTTGAAATCCTTGAGGGTGTGTGACGTCAGTCCTTGTCTCTCCCTTATCTGCATAACTTCTAACCCTTGCGACCCCTTGATGAATGTCGACACCAAAGGAAGAGCTGATGACCAAATGGCACCGGAATGATGCAACGGAAGCGTGGTGGGTCCATGACCTATAGACTCCAAGGACGATGTCACTGATGGCAAAAAGGACGGATATGCTTCAAGAACGGCAATCGTGAGCAGGATTCTCCCAACTGACCCGAGGAATAGCATTCTTAATTCAAACCACGGATTCTTCTATTAGTCGGAATTGATGTTGTGCGCTAGGCCTAGAACTGACATAATTGGAGGTGTGATGACTAATGTGCTGAAATGGTATTTAATGATTGCCTGACTGACTCGTGCCTATGATGATATGCTTTGATGCTCTAGTATACTGAAGTGCTAGTAAGTAAGATGTAGGGTATATATGGTTGAGGGCGTTTCTCTCTTTAGTATGAGTCGTGAGGTTCTTCGGTAAGCTAGATCGGAAAGTGATAGATTGATTGAGGTCTTCAAGTTGGGTCAAGGGTTGTGTGAGATGAGGTGCAGGGAAAATGCGTCAGCAAGGATCTAGCCGAGTGAGTTGGGACTTGTCGGAGATAGTGGTTAGTGAGGGTAGTTGATCTTCCAGACAGGTCTTATTTGAGGAGTGGAGTTAGTATGGCAAGATTTCGAGGGAGAGGTCCTAGCTAGAAGTGTCGGTATATAGTGGGTGTGTGGTTTGAGCGCGTGGTATAAGAGGATATTTGGGTGGGGTCTAGACTAGTTTCATTAAGGTGACCTTGAGAGTGGGTGTGAGCATAGGTAGTTAGCGTAGTCCTAGAGGTGGATGAGTGGGTTAAGAGTAGATTGAAGGGATTCTTAAGGGAAGTGTGGTGTCCAAGTAGTCTAGGAGCGGATCATGGGCGACGTTGATGATGATCGACTAAGGAATGTCTAAGGAATCATAGACCTTGGGACTAGGTTGTATGTGCGGTGATTGGGAACGATCTTGGTACAAGATGATGTTGAGGAATCGCTAAGGAAGAATAGTATGAGGTTGCTTGGGAAATCATCGGTCTTGAGGGTTAGGTTGTTCATAACAGGACTGCATGTGAGATGAGTAATTGGGTAGTTAGGTAAGATGGGAAATTGCTTGGCAGAGATGTGGGTGAAGGATCTCAAGATGCGTTGTCGGAGGGTTTTAGCATAGGGAATGAATCGAGATCGATTTGTAGAGATTAATTTGGCTATTGAGGTATTTAAGGATTTTGAGGATGTGAGATGAGTCTTCGAGGAAAGGTTGGTATCTGGGCAAGGATTTCGTTGAGAAATTTGGTAAGACTGTGTCCTTAAGGTTGAGATAGAGAGATTTGGAGTTTGGGAATTGGGATTTGAGTAGGGCGGAATGTATTGGGAACGTTAGAGGATGAAGAATTTTAGAAGGTTTGCGAAAGAGCGGTACTTGGGAAACTCGAATGAGGACGATTTAAGGATTATGCGGAAATGATGATCGGTAAAAGAGGGCTTTGGACGATAAGGTGCTATGGTTAAGAAGTAGGAGCTTGAGGCATGTTAGGAATATGAAGAGATGAGGAACTGGAGTAGGATGACTCGAGGATTTTGAACGGTTAAGGTTTAGTAAGATTTGGAATAAGAAAATTTAGGAATACGCTGAGACGATGATCTAGAGTAGGTCGGTTGGGGAGTTGTAGATGTTTAGGTTTTGTGATATTCGAAATGGGACAAGTAGGTAGAATCTGTAATTGGTCATTGAGGATAGGCGCGGGTGATGAGGAACTCGGTGATTCGTGGTTAAGAGTTAGCACTAGATGGTTTTCTGCATTAGAGTTGTCGAGAGTAAGCGGTTGAGTGAATTCTAGCAAGGTAGGATGCTTGTGTTGGTGATGTCGAAGATAATGATGGGGGTGTCAGGTGTGAGATAGTTAGTATGAGTTGGGTTCTTAGAGGTGGATAGTTAATGAGAGCGGTTAGTGATGCGGGAAGTATGATCAGGTTAGAAAGTGATTCGAGATGTCTCTTTGGGAGGTGATGGTCAGTGGAGTCTTGAGAGCATAGGAAAAGTCAGCGAGATTGTTGAGAAGTGTCTAGATCGATCGTGAGAGCAGCTCAGTTAAGGACTTGAGATTTCTCTAAATGGTAAAGATGGGACTGGTAGGGAACCCCTAGGATGAGGGTGTGATTATTAGAGAGTCTTGGTAGTCGGTTGAGTTGTTAAGCTTGTCGAAATAAGGGAATGTGCGATTGGGAACCCCGATATATGGTTTTAGGGGGGTCGAGTAGGATTTGAGGTCAGGATGTCGAGTAGGCTGGTTCTTAGATGGCTTGAATGCATGGGAGTTGGGATATCTAGTAGTCGGATTGGGTATTTGGATTTGATTGCGGATAGTGATGAGGCTAGAGAGTTTTTATATAAGCGGGATGCAATGGTATTTAGAACTAGAATCTAATTTGAGTTGGTTAACCTAGGTGAGGTTAATCTTGTCTTGAGAATTATTGATGATGAGTGACGATCGTGTTCTAATGTGGTTGGTAATTATAGGCATGTTTTCTCGAGGATGTAGCTTATGATTATGCGATACTTGGGACCGAGTGATGTGAAAGTTCTATGTTATAGACGATGCTAAGTCTCTGATGTATTCCATAGGCGATAATGAATTGTTAGTACTAACATAGTTACCCCTGAACTCGATGAAATGCTGGTGTGCGGAGGTACTTGATGCCTCTAAATGTGATGATGATGCTTGGTAGTTTGTATATGATGTGATTATTTGATTGATATGATGAGCAACCTCTGTGATGTGATATGATAAGCCTTGCTATGTGTGATACTATGCTAGATCTATTATGGTACATAACTATCTTTCACATGAGTATGATCTGTTTATGAATGTGTGATACGATTTCTATGATGTATGATTGCTATGTGTATGGTGCCCTGAATTGGAATTGCTAGGATGATAGAACCAAATTGACGAATTTGATTATGACTTGGAACCTAGGAAGGAAATATGAGATTAGCCTTAGAGGTGGATGATTCCACCTCTCGAAATTTGAAACCTGCGTGACTAACATTAGGTTAAGGGATTTTGAATGATGTCAAGAAAGAACTAACTTGAACTTTGGGAAATTGAACGCGATCGAGAATTTCAACGATTTTTTTAGACCGAATCTTTTCAAACTGAGACCCCCTTAAAATTTTCTAACCGAGCTTGCATTATGACGCCTCATGAAGTAGATACAGGCATTTTATAGGGGCCCTTATAGACTGCCTGCTAAGACCTAGTGGAGATGTTGTAATGTTTTTTTTTTGAGTTATGATATAACCGAGAAGTCAGGGTAAGGATGTGGTAAGGGCCCATATCACACTCTCGCTACGACCTATCGGGGATATTATGATCACGACGACGATGTTGTGAGAATCTCATAGGGGCACTTATGAGGTGCTTACGAATCAGTAACATGATCCTTGGACTCACCAATTTCAAACTTCATCCCCTGTTTTAAATGATCTTAGTCTGGGGGACGAGACTTGTTTTTAGAGGTGGATGATGTAAAGGCTCGGATTTTCAAATCCTAAATTTTCAGAAAAAGGAAATTAAAAATGAATTTAAATCGGATTTAAAGCTCATTTGGCAGATTTCGGTCGGAATATAAAATTTGACGAACGATTTCCGTCCTTTTATCTCGAAAATTCAAAATAATTATTGGATAGCGATATCCTTGTCGATTTTAAAATTCTAATTGATCAAGAAAGCGAGACTCAAAAAAACTAACATTCGAGAACTAATTTTGGGATTCAAAATTTGGGTATTCAAGATTTAATTTCGGGTATTTGCTTAACCAATACCACACACAATCCCTCACCCACTCCCATCACTCACCTTACCCTTCAAATTCAACCCACCCCCTCACCCCGTCAATCACTCATTCAAGCATCGTCATCACCCTCACCTGCTCCTTGCGCCTTCACCATCACCCGGGGTCACCACACCTCCTCGTCACCACCACCATCTCCTCCTCGCCATCATCACCTCATTTCGTCGCTGCCACCACCACCGTTCGCCCCTGGTTGCCGGAGCCATAACCCCATCACTTCTCCCCTGTTTGCCGAGAGGAGGAAATCCCAAGCTACTTCGGTCTCCTCTTTCCTCGAACCCAGCGGCTGCAGCAACTTCACGCCCACTGCCATCGACGTCCATCGACACACCAGAGCCACCCAGGAGCCGCCCAGCGCCGCCGTAGAGCAACCGGAGCTCCACTTTCTCGTTCGAGTGTGAACGCCGCTTCGGTAAGCTGTTCTCCACTGTTTTCGATTGAAATCATCCTTGAGCTTCACCATCATGGTCACCCATGCCCGACACAGGTCCGACGAGCCATCGGGAGCCACCAACGAAGCCTAGAACTCCGATCGAGAGCTCGGATGTCGTGAAATCCCTCAGTGAGCTTCGTTCCTTCCCTTCCTTATAACGTTCATTCCTTTCATTCTTTTTGGTTGGGAAGAGAGAGTGAGAGCCGAGTGTGGTAATCTGGGGCGAGGTCAAGGGCTCCGGCGAGATCGAGACCTCCGGCGAGCGCTGCGAGAAGCGGGAGCGAGGCGAAGCGCACGCGAGTGTGCTGGAGAGAGCGGGAGCGAGAGAGCCGAGAGGCGGGGCGGGCCACTGAGTCGGAGCCGGGGAGCCACGGCTGAGCAAGGCGGAGCCAAGGTGCGGCGAGGTCGAGCAAGGCGGCGCCGTGGTTGCGTGCGTTGCAACAGAGGCGGGGCGGGATTCCTTTTGAAATCGGGAGGAAGATGGAGACCCGTGGGCCCGCCTCCTTGTTTACCTTATTTATTTGTTTTATTGAACCGGTTAAGGATTTAGCGGGTTCTGTTCGGTTCGGGTTCATCCATTTATTTATTTAACTAACTAGCGGTGTTTAAATGATTATATAATATTATATGAGGATTTAAAAGCTAAAATATTATTTTAAGAGATTTATAAAGGGGTGGTTTATTAAATAATGCTTAAAATATCTAAAATATTATTGGGGGTTAAAATACATTATTTGGACTTAAAGATTTAAAAGGAATTTAGCGTGTATTTTCAAGGGGTCGGAATTCTTAACTGTTTAATTCGGATTTGAAACGTTTTTGAAACTAGCTTGAGAATCTGATTCGTTCGATGACTGACTAGCATGATGTTATGATATGAGTGACTAATAGCATGTATTGTGATGATTTATTATGTGAGGTTAAATGTTATATGATTATGATGAGGATATACAATTATATGCTAAGTAAGAATATGAGATTATAGCATGCAAATTGGCTAAGTATGAATTGGAATTGTCTTAAGCTGATGAGTTGGCGAATTATATTGAATATGGTACGAGGTAAAGTTGGGATGATGAAAATGATGATGTGGCGGTTATTGTGCTAAGTTGTGAGGTTGTGTGTGTGATAATTCGATGCTTTGTGTGCCTTAGAGATCGATAGACTCATTCATGTGCTTATACTTGTTAGGTGACCATCTGTGACGTGTCAGATTACATATTGTCTAGTTGATTGTCTTTTGATGTTCTGCGGTACCAGGTAAGTCTCTTCGGAGCTTACTCAGATTGAAATAGAGCTATTCCCTACTTTAGGTGCATGATATACTAGGAGCTTGCATTCATGATCAGCATGTCATGTAGTACCATGCTAGGTTGGATTGACCGTTGAGCATTCTATTTCTTTATGCGTATGTAAACAGAACGGCCGTTATCTGTGAAGTAACTAGAGTCTTTGCTAGGGTCCTATGACTGCCCAGACCCATCGGGTCCGTCCTGAGTTAATCGAGTCATATGGAACTTCCTTTACTTATATTATGAGCATGATTGCGAAAGCTGTCTGCGGGCTTTATTGTGGGACGGGTTGGGCATGCGTGCCACCCGATTATTATGGAATTCATTCACGAGTTGGCCAGTCTCCGCCCTATTGGAAGGGGGTGGAGGTAGGAGAGGGATATACCACTTGGTATTATGTGCTAAGGCCTTATTATTATTATGCACTTGATCTTAGGAGCATGTTAGTGTGTTAATATTTCGCCTTGTATCTAGAAGCATCTTTATTAGGTATAGCGTATATGTGTGCTTAGGGCCGGGATGCAGAGCCAAAGTGGGCATCGATCTGATCCCGCCCACTATCAATTTTTTTAGGTATCCATTATGCTTACTACTATTGATGCTGATTTGACTCCATGACCGCGGGGTCTAACATGGCGAAAAGAGAGAGTTGAGATTCTGACTTCACCAATTTAATTACGGCTCGGATTTGAACGGTTGATCATGTTTTGACCCGGCTCTGCCGTGGCACCCCATTTGTATTATGCTTTACTTTTTCTATTTGTGTGAGTGTGACCATTGGTTTTCCACGCTTAGACTTACGACAGGTACAGGGGATTTCCCCGGGGATTCCAACGATCCCTTCGAACTTGGGTATGAAATCCCACTTTGAAAACATTAGTTTAGAATTTTAAACCTCAATCTGTACTCGGGGTGCAAGATCCTAATGAGGGGTTTTATCCCTCGAAACGTAACTCGGGAATCATAATCTTGGGCCGTTACACAAGGGAAACACACTAAGAACTCACATCTAGAGCATAAACAATCCCAAGCCAATTTAGGGCTAACAACAAAATTCCTCAAATCATAAGGGGAAGGGAACCGAAAAGAGGGGATAATAGATTGAGAACGACGGAAACAAAGAAAAGAAAGCTTACAAGTAGCAGCGACACCGGCGATGGAACGAGCAGTGAGAAGAAACGAGCAACGGGAAGGAACAAGCAATGTGAAGGAATGACCAACGGATGTGTTGTACATAGGGATCAGAAGGAACGAGGATTGGGAATTTTAATAGCAGGGGTAGAGTTGGGATTACATTAAAATTGTGGACACTTCCTTAATCTATCTGTATAAACTCTTAATTTAGAAGAGCTTATGCTGAGGTGTCAAAATTAGAGAGATTTTAGGGTTTTTGACCAACTATAATTTTTTTTCTTTAATCCTTGTTTTTAATTCCCCTTTTTTCTTCTTTTTCTTTTTTTTTTCTTTAATCTTACTAACTATTGAGCTTAATTCAAAACATTGAATTCAATCTAATATAACTATTGGGCTTAACTCAAATTCATTTACTAACTATCTATATCTATATACTATATTAATTTATGTCACATGTCCTCTCCATGTTAAAAGTTATTTGTGAAAATATTATTTACATAATATCATTTTATTATGGTAACTATATTTTCTAATATTATTATTTTTGAAAAATATTATGATATTAATTAGCCAATATTATTTGATGTTATATTTTTTTAACCAATCTATATCTATATAAACTCTTAATTTAGAAGAGTTTATGCTAAGGTGTCAATATTAGAGAGATTTTAGGGGTTTTGACTAATTATATTTTGTTTTCTCTTTAATCCTTTTTTTAATGCTCCTTTTTTCTTCTTTTTCTTTTATTTTTTTTCTTTAATCTTACTAACTATTGAGCTTAATTCAAAACATCTATATATCTATATAAACTCTTAATTTAGAAGAGTTTATACTGAGGTGTCAACATTAGAGAGATTTTAGGGGTTTTGACTAATTATATTTTTTTCCTCTTTAATCCTTTTTTTTAATTCTCCTTTTTTCTTCTTTTTCTTTTAATTTTTTTTTTCTTTAATCTTACTAACTATTGGGCTTAATTCAAAACATTGAATTCAATCTAATATAACTATTGGGCTTAACTCAAATTCATTTACTAACTATCTATATGACACTATATCTATATACTATATTAATTTATGTCACAAGTTCTCTCCATGTTCAAAGTTATTTGTGAAAAATATTATTTACATAATATCATTTTATTATGGTAACTATATTTTCTAATATTATTTTTTTAAAAAAATATTCTGATATTAATTACCCAATATTATTTGATGTTACATTTTTTTAACCAATGGGATTAATTCAAAACTTTTATCTTTCACTATTTATTATTTATTTTTCTCTTTATCTCTTTAACCCAAGTGTATTTTTTTCTATTATTTTAAACACATTTACTAATCAATGAGTTTAATTAACAATATTAAATTAAATCTAATGTCTATGATTTATCTATATCTAAATATTATTTATAAAAAAATCATGCCATGGCGCTAGGATCGTACTAGTATCCCTTTAAACATGAACATTTACTTAATTGGCTTTTCTAAAAGGATATTCCACCAAATTTTTCCTAATGGGAATCAATGGTAATTTTATTTTAATAATGTAACAATTAAAAAATGTTGAAATAAATTAATTAGCTCTCTAAACGGATATTTATATCAAATTTATTTAAATTGAAAAAAACCACACACGGTACGGGTACTGAAATAGTTCAAATAGTTGAAATATATACTACATATTTATCTATTAATATTTTTGGTTAGTATCACTATGACATATTTTTTATTTATATTTTTTTTAATTAACTAAAATATATATATAGATAGATGGTGACTTTTATAACTTTCTATATGTAAAGGCTCGGAATTTCAAATCCTAAAATTTTAGAAAAAAAATTAAAAATGAATTTAAATCGAATTTAAAACTTGTTTAGCGGACTCCGACCGGAATATAAAATTTGACGAACAATTTCCGTCCTTTTACCTCGAAAATTCAGAATAATTATTAGATGGCAATATCCTTTTCGATTTAAAAAATCTAATTGATCGAGAAAGCGAGATTCGAAGAAACTAACATTCGGGAACAAATTTCGGAATTCAAAATTTGCATATACGAGATTTATTTCCGGGTATTTTTTTAACCAATTCAACGCTCATCTTCACCCACTCCCTCACCTCACCCACTCCCTCATCTCACCATACCCATTTCAAATTCATCCCTCTCCCTCATCCCTATTTCTGATGATCGTTCCCTACTCCTCACAATCGTCCTTCATCATCACCATCGTCACCATCACTTTCACCAACTCTCGAGCCATCACCGTCTCCTACATCACCTCCTCCCGCACCATCCCATGCATCTCCTTCCTCGTTCCCCATTTTCTGCGCCTTCATCACCATTTCGTCGCCACCATCCCCGAAGCCTTCACCACCGTCACTGATCGCCACCACCATCAATCCCTCTTCCTCCTCTGACCTCCCTCAACACCTCCACAAGAAGCGGAGCCACCAGGAGCAACCGCATGAGCCACTGCAGCTCCTTCGATCTCCCTTTTCCCGTGTTTTCACATCCAAGGTCGCCGCCCAAGTCGATCGCGAACCAAACTATCGGTGAGTTGTTCTCCTTCGTTTCCTATCCAAACTAACCTCGGACTCCATCATCACCCTCACCCATGCCCCACGCAGGTCCGACGAGCCATCACGAGCCTCCAACGACGCTTAGACCTCCGATCGAGAGCTCCGAAGTTGCGAACTTCCTCGGTGAGTTCTACCTTTTTCTTCCTCTATTTCTAATCGATTTCTAATCGGATTGGGCTATGGGCGAGTGTGAGCGTGTGGGAGCTGAGTGCGGGGAGTCGGGTGGAGCTCGAGATCTCCGACAAGAGCTCCGGCGAGCTCGATTGGCGATGAGCGAGAATCGATGGGCTGAGCAAGTGCGAACAGGGGCGATGAGCAAGGGCGACCAGCGAGGCTGAGCAGAGGCGAGACCAGCTGGGCGAGTCCGGGCGAGCGCAAGGCAAGGCGCGCGGGCTTCATTTGAAATTCGGGGAAGATGGCTCCGTGGGCCCCACCTTCTTAAGTTTATTATATTCATTTAAACCGGTTCGGATTACTTAAATGGGTTCGGTTCAATTCAGTTCGGTTCGGTTCGGTTCGGGTTATCCTAAATAAACTATTTATGAGTATCTAAATTATTATATAACACTATTTGAGGTTTTGCAATATAAAATATTATTTTTGGAGATTTTATAAAGGGTTGGTTGTATTAAATAAAAATGGTTGGTATTTTAAAGGGTTTGAAAATATTTTGTGTAAGTGTTTAATAAAGGGTATTTAAAATATTATATAATATTATTTGAGATTTAAAATATAATATTGTGAGACTTGAATACTTAAAAAGGAATTTGGAAAATATTTTCAAGGTTATAAAGGGATTTAGTAAATAAATTGAAAAAGGAAAACTATTCTTGGCGCAAGCCTCCCGGGGCACGTTTAAACTAAATTTCGACGGGTCTACTCTCCCTAATGGCAAAATCTCTGCTGGGATTGTCATTAGGGACTGGGTAGGCCACCTAATATGTTCAACATCAACGGCTGGGCAAACAAAAACCACTCACAGCGGAAGCCCTAGCCCTTCAATTAGGAATAGAACAAGTGCGGCAACTCAATATTAACAAGATTCGTATTGAAGGTGATAGCAAGATAATCATCGACCACTTAAATAGGAAATCCAAATGCCCGTGGGAGATCGAACTAATACTTTCGGATGCTCAAGTCTTGTTATCAACTGTGGAAGAAGTAGATTTCTTTCATGTTCCTCGTATGGGCAATAGAGTGGCGGATAAGGTTGCACACCTTAGCCATTCTGCCCGAGGAGTCGATATTAAAAATAACCCTGGTCTTCTTGACCTCATCCGCAAGGATGGTGCCGGGTAGGGCCATCCCACCCGAATTTTTTCCTTATCAAAAAAAAAATTGAAAAAGGAATTTTTCGAGCATTTTCAAGGGGTCGGAATTCCTAACTGTTTCACGAGGATTTTGAAACGATTTTGGATTAACTTGGGAATTAGACTTGTTCGATGACTAACTAGCATGATAATATGATCGTTTGACTAACGATACGATATGTGTGACTAATAGCATGATATTGTGGTGATTATTAGAATAGATTAAATGTTCGATACTTATGATGATGGTGATGATGATATATCCTTATGGAAAGTATGAGTATGAAATAGTAATATGCGAATTTGACTAAGTATGATATGGAGGTTATCTTAAGTTCATAAGATGGCGGATTATATATGATTAAAACGGTACGAGATAAGAGATGGTTGATCGTGATGAACTGAAAGTATGGTTGATGCGAGCTTGCTTAATTATCTGCTTGTATGAGTGTGTAATATATGTGTTCAGAAAAGCTATGGAGTATACTCAGTATATTATCGTTATGTAATTAGGTGATACTATGTGATCATGACTACTGTGTGATGGATTCTTTTTTTGCTGATCTGCTAGCCAGGTAAGTTCTCCGGGACTTACTCAGTAACCAGGATCTCCTGTCTGATGTGTCATATAGTATATAGGTGTTGCATATGCATAATAACATGCCATGTAGTATCATGCTTAGGACTTGCACAAGCGAATGCGCATCCTTATTCTGTATGCGTTTGAAGACAGAACGGTCGTTATCTGTGAAGTAACTAGAGTCTTTGCTAGGGTCATAGGACATCCCAATCCCATCGGATTTCATCCTGAGCCATTCGAGTCATTCGAACACCTTTATTATTATCCGCGTGACTATTATTTCTTTTCGAAGATCCATGGTATGATTATTTATTAAGTATGTTTTGGGTTGGGCACCAATACGGGCTTGACCCAATTAAAGGGAATGGAATGCATTCACGAGCTGGCTAGTCTCCGCCCTATCTGGAAGGGGGGCGATGGTAGGAGAGGGATATACCAATTGGTATTCTTTGCTAAGGCATTACTTAATATTCTGCACATATGAACAAGGAGCATGCTAGTGTATTTAATATTTCAGTATTGCATTAGAGCATCCTTTATTCTAGGTATAGGCATATTATATGTCCTCAGCGCGGTCTTTAGGGCCTGCGGGCGTCTCTTGGCCTGACTTCGTGGTATAGTTTCAAGTACCCGTTCAATTGTTTGATTTCGTGTTGTTTTGGCAGGGTCCATTCGTATGGCGGAGAGCGAGTGTTTGAAACTCTGACTTTACCAGATTTATACTTTTGAGATTTCATATTACTTATGCTTTGTTTTAACCCGGCTCTGTCGCGGCACTCGTTGTATCGTTTTCAGAACTTATGTTGGTTGCATGATAAATGGACTTTTCGCGTTGTATACTTAGAAAAGGTACATGGGTTTAGCCCCGAGGTATCCAACGGGCCTTACGAATTTGGGTGCGAAATCCCACTTTTAAGTACTAATGTTCGATTTCAAACCTTCAACCTGTGCTCGGAGCGCAAGATCCTAACGACAGGTTTTATCCCTCGAAATGTAACTCGAGAATCATAATCCCGGACCGTTACACTATAAACTATGACAACATATTGTTTTATTAATTTGTTCCCTAGGATCAACCACGACGCGTCATGTAGGATTTTTCCCCCTAGGATCAACCACAACGCGCCACATATGATTTTTTCCCCCTAGGATCAACCACAACACGCCACATAGGACGCTATGCATCGGTTTTAGTATATGTATATAGATGAAAATTTTATAGTATTAGATGCTTTAAAATATATTTTTGTATATAATAAATTATTTTTAAATATGGGGTTTATTTTTGATAATTTATAATTTAAAAATATTTGATGAATCTTATGAATATAATTTAAATTATTATTGTCATTGTATATTATGTTTACTCAAGTGTTGATTTTAAAAATGATAATTTGTTTTCTACTTTCAAAATATTAATCGAATAGATGATTAACTAATGTTATATTAGAGTTTTTAACTTCTTATAAATATTATTTTTACTCAAGTATTAATTTTTACCCAAGTGATGATTAATTTTTTTAAAAAAAATTATTCGGCATATTTCATTTATTCAACCTCATTTATGACAAAAAAAAAAGCTTATTTTACTCACTGTTCTAAAAAACATTCTTGGCGTCCGCCTAGACACCGCCAAGACGCTTGGCGTAGGCTAGCCGCCAAGACACCACCAAGGTGCTTGGCGTTTGGCACTTTGACGTGCGTTGCTATTTCCGATCCTTAGCTTGTGGGCTTTGAATCAAGAACAACCACGGGTTTTGTCCTGATCTTGCAATGCTCTTTGATGTCTCTTGATAAAACTTGGAAGTAAGAATGAGAAATCTTGAAAGCATGAAAGCAAAAGTTTGGATTGATAATCGAAGAACCCTTAGCCAAGAATTTCTCCAATCTACTCAATTTGATTTTTGTTTAACCAAATGAACGTTTAAATAAGAAACATAAACCTAGAAACCTTAAACCATTCTTTCCTTGTAAATGATTGGCATGGCTAATAAAATAATAAATAAATAAAAATCCTAGATATTTTGAAAAGTCAAATACTTAGTAGTTAAGGAAAATCCCCAAAGGATATTCTCCCTTTTCCACTTTTTACCCTAGTAAAAATATGAAAGAAAACTAATTAGAAATAGAGAAAACTAATTAAAATACCCCCACCTTTGGGGTATGGTAAAAAACTATTCTCAACTTTCAAAAGTAATAAAAATATCCCGACCTTTGATAGTAGTGGTAATATATTACCATGGGTTTTCTCACAGATAAAAAATGCCGACAAGACATTCTACGTTGATTTTTTACAAGGGTTTTCTTGAACGGTTTCCTTAGGAAAAAAAATAAAGAGTTGGACCGGGTTCATACGCAATGCCTTTTCCTCTCTCCTAGCTATCTTCTTTCATGATCGCCCCTTGAACTGTCTTTTGGTCTTCCAGGCAGCTCAAAGTTCCTCTTTAATGACAGTCTTCCTCCCTCGTGGTCGCCTATTTTGAGCGATCTCTCTCACATCTTCTTCCTCTTTGATTCGTTCAGAAACTTAGCTGAATAAGTCTTTTTTTTCCCTCTTTCTTGTTGCTGTTGTTTTTGGTTTAGTTTTCTTGTCGGTTTGGTGTTAGGAATATTCGTGTTATGTTAATTTGAGGCAATTTTGACCGAATTAGTTGCTTGGTTTAATCAATTTCAATACTTTCGGGTTTAACTTTGTTGTCGGTGCATTTTTTCCCTAAGGAAACCGTTTAAGAAAACCCGATTATAGTTTGTCAAAAAACAAAATCCATGTAGGCTGCCTTGTCAGCATTTTTTACCCATGAGAAAACTCGTGGTAATATATTATCACTACCCTCAAAGGTCGAGATATTTTTATTACATTTAAAAGTTGAGCATATATTTTTACCATACCCCCAAAGGTGGGGGTATTTTAATTAGTTTTCCTTTAGAAATAATATCAATTAATTGAAAAGTCATCTAATAGATATTATTCTAACTTACATTATTCATAAATAAATATAATGCTTAAATAATAAATTAATTATAGAAATGTATGTAAATTGGTCCACGCAGTGACACCTGCAAAGATGATGATTTTCGGCCATGCTCGGGGTTGATTCCGGAAAAATCTTCAACAACAAAGTTGTAGATCTTTTTGTCCTAGTTCCAAAAAGGTATGACACGTCCCAATTCGATAAATATAAACTCCGAATGATCCATTTTTCTGAGGCGTCGAAAATCTATCAACTCTTCATGAACGGACCAAAATGTGGACATAAGCTCACCTTGCACCTTTGGATCTTCTTCCATGGTTGAGGAGGACATACTCTTCTTCCAATATTCCTCGAATCAATCTTGATAACTCGTCTGGATCAAGGTCATTGTTTGACCCATAAAAGGACATTCTTGACTGTATCATTCTCCCCCTCTTATCTTCGATTCGTCCTCGAATCGAGTCATTGATGAGAAAAGGGGAAGAGGTAGAAACCAAGAAGTAGCTTTCCTGAGAATCAACTTGAAAATGTTCCAGCAGAATTCGAGGTACATACACCTCAAAAACAACACCTGTCATATCGGTCATTGAACAATCAAAAGAAACAACATCAATAGGCTTCAGAATCCACAACATCAAGAACATTCTCACGAGCTACAATAGCTAACTCGAGAGAAGTGTCCCCAACATCCTCATTGTTGTCGTTGGAAACGATCAAAACATCATGCGGAATATTACAGTCAGCTTGAAGAGCAGATTTGGATGCCTTCTCGGGGGAGTCTGGCAGTGTTTGACCCATTGTTGGAAAGATCGTCGAGTCAGCTTCACAACAAGACTGAGTTGACTCAATTCCGAGGTTGGAGTCATCAGGAATCTGCGAAACAAAATCGCTGCATTGAGCTGTTTTTTAGGCAACGAATCCGTCCAAGGCTTCCTCTTTGATCTCTTACATGCTTCCTCGTGCTCAGAATCTTTGATCACTTACATGCTTCCTCTTTGATCCCTAAACCTTGAACTTCATTTGACATTGGATTTGTTCGCGTTGACGCTTTTCATCCTCAATCTCTCTCTGGCGTTGAAGCCAAAGTTGGCGTCTTTTGGCTTCTCGTTCCTGCTCTAGGGCTTGTTGTTATTGTTGCAAAGCTCTCCTCTTCAACTCTCGTCAGTGGCGTTGTTGTGCAGCCCGTTCCAAAGCAAAGAACTTCAGGATCATCATCTCAATCTCCATAGAAATCCCAATGCACGAAATCAAAATATTAGTAACATCAAACTCAAAGAAAACAAGAGCATAGCATAACCTGTCTCTGAATACCAATTGATGCGTGGCTAATTCCGATCCTTTGTCTGTGGGTTCGGATCAAGATTACGACGTCGAGTTTGAGGCCCGATCTTGCAATAGCTCTTGTATTTCCTCTCTTCGAAGCCACCAACGTGAAGTGGGCAAAGTAGCGTCAATCACACCTGACCACCAAGTCCTCCCTAGGACTAAATTAAGTCATGTACAGTGGCTCAATGGAAGAATGGAATGCCACTCCTTGACTTTTGATGATTCAACGCAACAAAGTATATTACTGTAATTAACTAACAAGGTACTTCGTAATAATTAACCAACAAAGTATTACTTTTGATGATTCAACGCAACAATGGCGGCGTATGAGAAATTGACGACTTCGAAAGCCCTCGATATATATATATATATATATATATATATATATATATATCTATATCTATATAATCTACTAAAACAGAGGCCACTGGCGCGACCTCGCGGCCGCAGAATTTTCTGGATTAAAGCGGGATTATTTTTACTCGCGTGGTATTTTCTAGATTAAAACGGTATTATATTTCTGGGCCACATCAGTTAATAAACGAATATAGTTAGCTAAAAACTTATCTTTTTACATAATTTATTCAGTATAACCTTATAACTTATATTTTAATTAGAGTATAAACGATTTTGTTGAAAACATATCCAATCTAACTAATAAATCAAATATAATAATACCTTATTGTTTACAATATATAATAAGGATTCCCACATTTTGCTACCCCATTTTGCAAATAAGAATGAAGTGGAGGGAAATAAGTCAAAGAGCCCAATTTTTGTTTTCATTCATGGAGCATGCGAGGGATTAGTAAAGTGCAGAATTACAGATGTAACCTTTTGATCCATCGTGGAAATGCTAGACTGTTTTTTGTTTTTTTTTTGGTTGAAGGTTGGACTATTGTTTATAAAAAAAATTATCTTTTTAGATCAAATAATCTATCCAATATAACCTTATATTTTTATTAGATAAATATAATAATTCATAAGAAATCGAAGGAAGGAGAAGAATAAGATCGAAGGAAGAAATTGAGAGAACAAAGTGCTTTCTTCATTAGAGAATTGATTAGAACGAAGTGCTTTATAACAATTTGATCGCCCTAATATACACACAGATCAGATCAAGAGGAAAGAAAAATCAACCTTTGTCAAGCATCAGTTCAACTAAACGAGTTAGGCTTCCTGATAAATTGATTTGGAATTGCCCTCTAATAAATGTTATGAAGATCAATGTAGATGCTTCAGTGAAAATTGATACTCAACCGCAGGTTGGTTGTATTGTGAGGAATAATGACGGTCTAATTCTTCGAATTCATAAATGTAACGTTAGGATGTGTTCTGTCATTCTAGCAGAAGCTTTTGCAGTTTATACAGGTATAAGACTTGCAGCGGAGATGAGGATCCGAAGAGTGATTATTGAAAGTGATTGTGCAATCATCGCCAATGCCTCAATCAAGTGAATAATATACCATGGGAGGTCGCTCAAATTATCGAAGAGATCCATTCGTTAAGCAAAGAGTTTGAGAGTTTCACAATTCAGCACTGCTACAGAGAGGCAAATGGTGCAGCTGATTTTCTTGCTAAATCTCAGTTGAATTGTAATTTTATTTTGAGTTCCGTTGTTGTGAGTTCCAGAACATCATCTTGCGAGATGATCATGGGTGTCGGTAGTACATCCAAATTTTTGCTTACTGTAAAAAAAAAAAACTAATTTGAGTTTTTAACTTAATTATAGAAAAGGTCCTTCAATATAAAAATAATTCTGAATATGGACAATGTAAATACATAGTATTACAATATGCCCCTCAAACCGGAGATTGCTCTGTGGCCAACCATTCCCAGTGTAACTAAAATTATTTCATCTTTTAACATGGATAAGATTTCAACATTTAATATAGTAATATATACCATAAATTAATAAAATTAATTTTATCTTTTGAGTCTCTCAGACGGACACTTTAAGAAAACAAGTTGAAGGGGATTATGAGATGTATACGGAGTATAAATTAGGAATGAGATATAAAAACACATTCACAGCAATTTTTATAATTAGAAAATAAAAACAAACTTTTCAACTTTCGTTAGATTATAAATTCGCATATATCATACATAAGTATGCAAGCATAGATGTAAGTAATACTTTAGGCACTTCTTTAGTAAGAATTTTTATGCTAATAGATGTAAGCAGAGGCCTGAAACGACACCTGGTGCGATTTTGCATATATGGAATTTTCTGGATTAAAACGGGATTATTTTTGGATATGTGTCGTTTTCTGAATTAGAGTGGTATTATATTTTTGGGCCACATCAATTAAGAAACTAGTATAGTTAGGTAAAAAACTTATCTTTCTAAATCAAATAATCTATCCAAATATTTGGTCAATGATTCGGGATTTGTTATATAAATGTGTCTATTTATTATATTTCAAAATATAATGGAAAAAGAGCGTGGAGGTTAGGATGCATCTATTGTTTATGAATGGTTTGCTTTGGTAATATAAGTTTCTAACGGAAGATTAAAGTGTAGAATTATAGAATTATGAAAGGATTTTCGCTAGACCCAAATAGGTATCACATAAAATCTTTTCAATTTACAAAATCTTATATTATATTTTCTGGATTTTCTGGATATATCATACTTATGTATGCAAACATAGATGTTTATTTTTATCTTAAAAAATTCCAAGGTTTTGATTTATTTACTTAAGAAAAATTTAAGAATATTAATTTTAATCAAACATAATTTATTTATCTATTATATATGTTGATTTTTCTATATATATATATATATATATATATATATATATATATATATATATATATATATATATATATATATATATATATATATATATATATATATATATATAGGGAAGCTTTAAAATGTAAAAACTCCTTAACGTGTAAAATACGCTTATCGTGTAAAATTTAATTTTATAATGGGAAACCGAACCGCGCGCCCTATTTTTCTAAAAAACGAACCGGTTTGTTTTTTTTAAAATGAACCGCGCGTCTTCTTCTCCATTAATCCCTCAGCGCTCAGAGAATCAGATATGGCAGAAGGCGAGGCGGCGTCATCGACCATGGCAGGAGGCGGGGCATCGAGCATCGGACTGGCGTAAAGTCTCAATTTCCGGAATCCTCCTCCTCCCAATCGTCGGAATCCTCGCAATCATCGGAGTCCTTGCAATCGCCGTAGCCTCGCAATAGTCGGAATCGAGCATCGAGCACTGCTCAATTCGACAAGGCGTGCGTGGATCCGGCGTCTCCTTCTCGCAATAGCCGGAATCCCCATCCGAATCATCGGAATCGACAAGCCACTCCACCTTGCCCAGCAACACCGGAGCGCCGATTCGCCGCCTTCGACCACCGCCTTCCCGCCACCGAAGCCACCAGAGATTGCCACCAACGGACTCGTCACGCCACCACGGTCCCGTATCTGTCTCCCCATTACGTCGCCGTGCCCTAGCCTGCCACCGGGAGCTTGCCGAAGTCCACCAGTACAACCGCCATTTGTAATCGGAGGTTTACAGTGGATGTGAGGAAGGGGATGATGAAATTACAATTTTTGTCCCATACTTTCCCTTTCTTCCAAAATACACCCTTATCTCAATTTAATAAATTACAAAATTATTCCATAGTTTATAAACGCACAACATAGTATTATATTTGCACAACTTAAAATTATATTACAATTATTTAGATTGTTTGAATGATTTAGGTTGAGATTGAGAACCTAGGGTTTGATTTAGGAGCGGAATTTGGGGCTTTTTGCCAAAAGCCAAATTGATTGAAATTGATGATATGGTTGTGTTGTTGGGTTGATTTTGAGCTAATTTAATATTCATATCATTGTCAAATTGTTTATAGATCATGAGCTAATTGAATTTTAGAATTTTATATTGCGATATGTTTTAGAATTTGGGGCTTTTTGCCAAAAGCAAAATTGACTGAAATTGATGATATTGTTGTGTTGTTGGGTTGATTTGGAGCTAATTTCATGTTCATAGCATTGTCAAATTGTTTATGGATCATGATCTAATTGAAGTTTGGAATTTTATATTGCGATATGCTTTAGAATTTGGGGTTTTTTGCCAACAGCCAAATTGACTGAAATTGATGATATGGTTGTGTTGTTGGGTTGATTTGGAGCTAATTTCATGTTTATAGCATTGTCAAATTGTTTGTGAATCATGAGCTAATTGAATTTTAGAATTTTATTGCAATATGCTTTAGGTCGATTAGGTTCTTCTATTTTAGCATAAAAAACAAAATTTAGCCTATTAGCTCAATTGGTAGAGCAATGTGCGTTTGCACAAAAGATGTGGGTTCAAATCCCACATAGGTTACATAATAGACAAGAGCGCAACAATCGCAAATTGTTAATCATGCACATTATAATCTAAGTTATGCACTTTTTAACCTTAATTATGCACATTTTAATCTTATTTATGCACTTTAATTTTAAAAGCTTATACGTAAAAAAATCGATTTCAAACTTACATCTATCAACCTAAATTATCCGAGAGGTGAACCCAAACTCTCAAAAGTAAAAAAAAAAACAAAATTAAAACATCGATTTCAAAAGCACATCTTTTGTCTTATTGATGCACATTATGATCTTACATTTGCACAATTGTATTCTTAATCTTCACAATTGTATATTAATTTTGCACAATTGTAGTTTAAATTTGCACAATTGTATCCTGCTTTAAATTTGCACAATTGCACAATTAAAGTTGCACAAATGCACCTTACAGTTGCACAAATGCACTTCACAGTTGCACAAATGAACTCCATAGTTCCACAAATGCACTTCACAGTTGCACAAAAGGTATCGAAAACGGGAAAAAGTGCATTTACCCATAAAATTAGACATATTTACCAATTTACCCATAAATTAAACATATTTCAATTATAAATTTTTATAATTGAAATAGGCACATTTACCTATTTACCCCATAATGAATTATTTGTCTGCACAAAATAAACTTATATTTGCACAATAAGATGTTATATGTGCACAAAAGCAAGTTATACTTGCACAGCAGAAAGTGTTACCACGAAAAAAAAATTCTGGGCAAAAATTTAAAAAAAAAAAAAAAAAAAAAAAAAAAAAAAAAAAAAAAACGGGTCCGAGAAGGGGGGGCACACGCATGGGCAAGGAGGGGCAGATATTCTACTAATGAAATTAGGCCCATTAGTAATTAAATTAGGCCCTTTAGCAAATTTTACACAATAAGCATATTTTACACTTTAAGGACTTTTTACATTTGAAGTAAACCCTATATATATATATATATATAATATTGTATATTGATATGAACTAAACATATATACAATTACTTTAGTTTATTATTAAAAGATCCAAATATTTCAACCAAACTATATATTATAACCTTTAAAATTTTAAAAGAAAATATAAATTAAATATCATTTTATTTATTAAGAAACCGCACAACGGACGGACACCGAATACTAGTATATATAAAAGTAAGGAATCGAACCCGTGTTCTCAAGATATACTCCTAACGCCTAATACCAATGCGCCACGGCCCACAACAACTTCGTTGTCAAATTAAGCAATAATTAAAATATATTAAAGTCAACTGACTTATCATTACACATTAATAAACCATCATATAATTAATATTGCCCTGAAAAATGTGAAATTCATTCCTTTCTTGCAATTCACGCCCCTTAAAAATTGCACATCAATAATTAAAATGTTCCAACCCAAATTTATTAATTACACATTAATCGACATATTTCGCCCTTAAATTTTTTTATAGTGAATCAACTATAAAAATTTCACATTTTTATAGTTGAGTTACTATAAAAATTATACATTTTTATAGTTATCAAGAAGTGGTTCATCAAGTTATAAAGAAATGGTTCATGAGCCTATAAGAATGGTTCATCAAGTTATCAAGAAGGGATTCATCAAGTTATAAAGAAGTTATGAACAAGTGGTTCATCAAAGCTATAAAGAAGTGGTTCACCAAGTTATCAAAAAGTGGTTCATCAAGCTATTAAAAAGTGGTTAACGGGCCTATAAGAAGTGGTTCATCAAATTTCAAGAAGTGGTTCATCAAATTTCAAGAAGTGGTTCATCAAGCTATAAAAAGTGGTTCATGGGCCTATAAGAAGTGGTTCATCAAGTTATCAAAAAGTGGTTCATCAAGCTATAAAGAAGTGGTTCATGTGCCTATAAGAAGTGGTTCATCAAGCTATAAAGAAGTGGTTCATGAAGCTATAAGAAGTGGTTCATCAAGCTATAAAGAAGTGGTTCATGAAGCTATAAGAAGTGGTTCATCAAGTTATCAAGAAGTGGTTCATCAAGCTATAAATAAGTGGTTCATGGGCCTATAAGAAATTGTTCATCAAGTTATCAAGAAGTAGTTCATCAAAGCTATAAAGAAGTTATGAAGAAGTGGTTCATCAAGCTATCAATAAGTGGTTCATCAAGTTATCAAGAAGTGGTTTATCAAACTAAAAGAAGTGGTTCATGAAGCTATAAAGAAGTGGTTTATCAAGTTATCAAGAAGTAGTCACTGAACAAACCTCAATTTAGTCAATTAACCAACCTCTATTTAGACACTAAAACAACCTCTATTTAGTCACTGAACCAACCTCTATTTAGTTACTGCACCAACCTCTATTTATTCATTGAACCAACCCTTTTTTAGTCACCGAACCAACCTCTATTTAGTCACCGAACCAACCTCTATTTATTCACTGAACCAACCTCTATTTAGTCACTGAACCAACCTACTTAGTCACTAAACCAACCTCTATTTAGTCACTGAACCAACCTCTATTTAGTCATTGAACCAACCTCTATTTAGACACTGAATCAACCTATTTAGTCACTGAACCAACCTCTATTTAGTCACCGAACCAACCTTTATTTAGCCACTAAACCACTTTCTATTTAGTCACCGAATCACTCTTTATTTTTTATAATTAAATTTTTTAGTCACTAAAAACCTTTTTATTTAATCATTGAACCAATCTCTATTTAGTCATTAAACCATTTTAATTAATGAAGAATAAACCTTAAAAATAAACCACTTTCTCAGTGGCGGTGAAGGCTCCGATTGCAATGATCCCAACCCATTTTCCTACTTATGTCAGTTTTGCTGTAATTTATTTATTGCAATTCCAATTAACAAACTCATTGTCTTCTACTTCAACATTCCAAAACTATTTCAAATTCCCTCCTGTCCATACGGACCATACACCTCATACAATCTTGATTCTTATGTTACTGAATCAAGTTGGAGCAAACAAGTAAATTTACAATTAACCTTTTCTGTGTGTTTGCTGAAGCGTTTGATTTTGAATTTCAAAAGAATCGCCGAGATTTTGCGAGCTTGGGACAGATCAGAATGGGGAATCGATTGATGTGGATGTTGAAGAAGGACGTCGGCAAGGAGCACGGATCTAGGAGCAAGAGATTCGGCAGATCTCAGCGCAAGTTCCTCGCCGACGACGAAGCGCTTCAGCGCAAGTGCGGTTCTGTGCTCACCTGCTCTTCCATTATCTCCACTGTCGGCATTGACTCAATCGATGCCTTCAACGCTGGCAACTGCTCCGCTTGACCAAGCCAGTTGATCTTGATCTGAGATAACTGGTCCAGCAACTCGACGAGGTCGAAAGTGGCAGAGGAATGGAGGAGGCCGGTCAAAATCAGCGAGGGCGTGGCAGAGGACCAGGTCGCGAAGGAGCCAACGGGATCATCACTATCCTTCACACCGGGTCGCGAAGGAGCCAACGGGAGAAGCGATTTCTGCAGCACTTCGACTTGATTTGAGTGATTTGATGACTCCGAAACCCAGGCCACGAGAAAAGCTCGTAAGGTTTTCAAGGGCGGGGTTTCAAGAGTCGATTTTGACGATCCTTTGTCATTGCTTGAGAGTGATTTGACGACCCCAAGACCCAGGCCGCGAGAAAAGCTCGTAAGGTTTTCAAGGGCGGGGCCTCGGAGTCGATAGGAACCCCCACTTAGAGCGAGAGAACTACCTTCTTCTTCTTTTCTTCTTGTTGTTGGTGTTTGCGTGCTTTGTTGTGCACCTTTCTTTCTCTGCAACTTTTTTTTTCTTCTGCCGTATGTGTGTTTTTTTTCTGGCGTCTGTTCTTCTCTTCTTTCTAACCCTAGCCTTGACCACCTTTTATAGGGGAAAAGAGGAACTGAAGATATATCTTATTTCCTTTTAAGATATATTTTTTCCTTGCTCTAGCTGATCTTCTATCCCCCTTTTTTTTAACGCGTTCCCTATATACACCGCAAATGACACGTCGAATTGGACGTTGCAGCAACGTTGGATTAGACGTTGCCAAAACGTCCAATTTGACGTTTCATTTGTTGGGGAAATTGCCCAAGTGAAGGGGATCCGACGTTGTAACAACGTCGGATCGGACGTTGTACCCTAGATCCCAACGGGCTCCGTCGGGCTTAGCAACGTTTATTTGGACGTTGCTACAACGTTAAATTTCACGTTGCTGCTACCTCCAAATCCTCAGAGGCAAACTAGGGGCGGGCTTAGAAACGTCGGATTCAGCGTTGTCACAACATCAGATCTGACGTTGTGACTACTCCCAGGTAACCAACCACTCCTATAAAAGGGAATGAGGACCTTGAATAACTCAACACAACAATTCCACATTCTCATTCCTTCCACATTTTCAATCCTTCCATGGAGCCGGTTACATCTGGAGTAGTAGGCTCCACGGGCAGAATTGATTATGCAATCGAAAGGGTTCGGTACCCAATGCCCCCGGAGGAGTCCAAATGTGCTTGCAGCAGTCCAGAATACAGAGGCATGCATCCATGCGCGCTGTTTCAGGTCCTTTGTGAAAAAGAGAATCACATTTCTGCACCCTTGCGGGTCGGGTGTCTGGAGTGCAATGATTTTCATCCCGGCATTCGTGGAGCCTACGAGTGGAAGGTTGGTGATCTTCTACTTCAACATATCCGGTCATTCTTCGCCGATGTAAACAGATGTGACCACGTTGACGTGGCTCAAACGGCAGGGATAATTGTGAGGGGAGCAAATAAAGAGGTCGCCACCTTTCCATTCAACGAGTTAAAGATTAAAATAATTCCGAAGACGAACTAAGAATAGCATGGTCGATATGAAGAAAAAATTATGTTGTTATCGATGTTGTATTTGTTAGTTGTGGCAATGCCTCGAAGTATGTAATTTGTTAGTTTTAGTAATGCCTTGATGTATGTAATTTGTTAGTTTTAGTAATGCCTCGATGTGAAATCTGATCGTTATCTATTAAATGAAGCGTTTGCATGTGATTGTTTGTTGTTGTGATTGGGTAGAAACCATCGAAAATAATAACGCAAACAATACGAAATACACAAATATAGCATACCGACAAAATACGAAATGTATGTCATAAACAAAGGGACGATAATGTATCTACTGCAGAGATCGAATGTAGCCCATGAAATGCTCATACATCTGGTCTAGCTGTGGATGCCCGACCAATGCCTGAATGGCATGGGTCATTTCGTTGACCCGGGCCTGGCGAGCAGCAGTCTCAACATCAACCTCATCCCCATCCCCATCTGGTCCGATGTCGTCGTCTGGGTGGGTAGGCGCAGCCGGAGGAGCACCAGGTAGTACCACTGTCATGGGCAACACATGACCTCGACTCTGCGACTGGAACCAAGCGAGGTAGTCAGTTGTGACGCCTCCCTGACAGCTCTCGAGCGTCCTCCTGTGACCGGTGACAGGGTAGAATCTCTCATCGTCCTGATCTGCCCAACGGTGGTGCTGCATGTCGAACATCAAGATGTAACGCCTCTGTAGGCGAAACGGGCGCTACATGAAGGACGGAGGGATGACGGCCAATGGCTGCTCCTGCACGCAGCCGAACTGTCGGAGCACCCTGTCTGGCATGTACGGCTCAAAGATGCCACATAATCTGAGGGTGCCTCGATAGGTGGAGGAGCGAAACTGACCAGCGAAATCCAAATCTCTGCCGAAAGGCATCCACTTGACCTATGTTCATAAAATGATATAAGGGAAACAATCTTACTCGACATATGTAGTTAAAATCAAAGAAAGTGATAAACAGGTTACCTAATCGATGGTCATGCGCTCAAGCTGTGCTCGAAGCTTCTTCTCCTTCTTGCGCCTCGTACTGTCGTTCCCCCTCATCTCGGCCGTCGACGGGTCGAACCGTGGCATGTATCGGGGATCATCATCAAATGTGTATAGTTCATATGCTTGCAGTTGCAAGCATCCTCCTTAGGCGGACGAGCGTGTCTCCCCACTTCAACAACGAAACGGGTTCCATCATTGAACTTGGCATATTTGACAAAGGAATTTGGGCTTGATGCCATTACGTGTGTTTCGTGTATGCCAATAACGCAAAAATGTTGATGTATTTATAGATGGCGTAATTAGAAACGTCCAATTAAACGTTGTCATGGGAGTTCACATAACACAACGTTTAATATGACGTAGTAACAACGTCCAATTAAACGTTGCTGCAACGTTTAATGTAACGTTTTAACAACGTCATATTTGGCGTTGTAGTAAGGAAGCCTCACAAAAAACGAGAAAGGATTTCCCACTATAAATTACGCCATGCGAGGGTCGAAATTACAACATCTCGTTTGACGGAAGAAGAGATGGCGGCCGGTAACACACCAAGACCTTTCTTCTCGGTCACAGGGAGCGGCACTAGGGATTTTTTCTGGTGGGTAGAAGACGTCTCGCTCACACAAATACTTGTAAGCCCCCTTCGGTCTCACATCCGATTTACTACGTTCCCAACTCATTAAGTAGATCTTGACATCTGCAGCCTCTGCCTTCCAACTTCGAGGAAGAATACGGGCTGGGGGGCGTCAAAAGAATAACGCTGACTAATGGGCCAGGGAGGAGAGGCACCAGCATCCGGGTAGAGCGCAACAGCTTCGGGGCACTCTGGCTCGCACAAGGATGGAATACGTTCGCGAGATCGCGTGGCGTGCGGGTAGGCGCGGGTTTGATGTTTAGCTACTTAGGCAACGCTCGCTTCCGGCTCGTCGTAGTGCCGCCGGAGAATGTTTCACCATCAGAGGAAGAGAACAACAATGATTTCCTCTGAGGTGTGACATGACAGCGACCCGGAAAAACTTCTTAACTAATTATTTTTGCTGTAATCTTCTATCATTAATATGAAAAATGAGGCAGTCTAAACGTTTTCATGTAACGTGTTTTTCCTTGAAATAACCACAAATCATATTTGAAAACCCTCCGCGAGGGGCAAAACGCCCCAACAAAATAAAAGATGTAGACATCGCACTAAGTTTTCGCCAACATCCTACCCAACAAAAACAAAGATAATAGAACTTCAAAGTTACTCCAAGTGTTGTTGGTACAAACGTCAGACTTAACGTTGTCTTCATATTGCAACGTTGTATTGAACGTTGCTGTCTGGCCCAACGAGGCCCACTTTAGCAACTTCGGATTAGACGTTGCTAAAGTGTCCGACCCGCCCAACTTCCTTCAATTCACAACATTGTGTAGGACAAATGGCAACGTCGAAACCAACGTTTCTGCAACGTGAAATCCAACGTTTCTACAACGTTGCATTCGACGTTTCGTTAATAGCGTTAATCGTGGATTTGCGGTGTATATAGGGTGACCCTTTTTTAACTGTCGATCTTTTTTTTAGCAGATAAGGACAAATTTTTATTTACCTCACTGCAATATTTTCATTCTAGAACGCACGTATGACGTATAAGGGCTTCTTTTTTTCGAGTACTTTTCTACTTCTTTTCTTTACTTTATTCCTTTTCCAGCATAGCAAGTTGCTGGGCCACTTTTCAGCCCATGAATGTTGATTTGAGCCCATCATATAAATTCCAGGCATTCATTTAGTTGCACTTGAAAGGAATATAGTATATCTATATTAGATCCTTTTTTTTTCTACACATGTCTGATCTCTCATGTAATGATTGAAATTGGTTAATTTTTCAGCTAAACAATCACTTATGAGAGCTCGAGGAAGCTGGAGTCATTTGTCGCATTTCGAACCGAGTGACTGACAAAGCCATGAGCTATACGATCTAGCGAGGATCAGATGAACCACCACTGTATCTTACAAACTCAATTACTATATTGAATGTATAGCTTCAGTTCATGAGCTTGTTAGATAAATGTATTTGACATGTAGCATACTCCGCATATATTTCGCTTGATCGTAATTATTTGTCGACCAACTTGTATTCGTGTTCGATATATAATTTATTACGTGAAAGCTTCTACAAAAAATAATTTCAGGAGGTCACACGATAACTTTTAATCAAACACGAAATTTTACCCCCAAACAGATGCCCCCGAACTTTGAATTTGTGAGAAGCTTGTCGAACACATTCAAAGTTCGCCTTTATCTTTTGGCCTCATTTGCTTTGGCCTTTGAGACGAAACAAGATGGAGTTTGCCTATAGGGCGCTTTATCCTCGATAGTGTAATCTTCACACGACGACCAACGTAAATTTGATCATTGCTGACCAACCTTGAGAAACAGTACACTTGCATTCCCATTGAAAGGGGGAGGTTTGTGTTGTTTTTGTTTTTGGGGCTGCATCTAGTATTCTTGACTAGCTAGATTGCCTACGTACCCTCTTCATGAGGGATCAAGCCATTCGTAGTTCATTTGAGCACCCTTTTCTTCACATATTCGACAGGGTGCTTCGGTTTCGGACTAACTTCAAGTCCATCCTCTCTCGTTCATTGAACTGGGGATTTTTTTATTTTTTATTTTACCGCATCACTCAAATCATTTGGGCCCACCTTCTAGGAAGGGTTTCCCAAACGCTTTGACTATCATCTGCGAACCCGGGTTTTTTTTTTGCGACTGAATTTGACATATTTTGGTTGTCAAACGTCCTACGTACTCCTTGTTGGAGAACAAGTCATGACGTAGTTCTGGGCATTTTCACTCTCGAGGCTTCACGTGAAATATTTCTTTACGAATTTTCCATTCACGCAGGAGTATACTACTTCACCTTCGGCATTTGAGAGTTCATATGCCCCTTTAGGGAAAACTTTGGTCACCACATAAGGACCTTCCCATTTTGCTTCAAACTTTCCTTGGATTTTCGGTTGATCACAATTGGTCGCCTAATGGTAAGGACCAGGTCACCAACGACGAATGAGCGAAATTTGACCCTTCTATTGAATGCCCCAGCCATTTGGGCTTGGTAGATTTCAAGTTTTTGTTGTGTTGCTAGCCGGTGCTCATCCAATGCTTCGAGCTCGGCCAGACAAATCTTAACATTCTCTTCCGGGTCGGTGAGCTTAACTACAACTCTGAGAGATGGCAACTGAATTTCTAAGGGTAAAACAGCTTCAGACCCAAAGACCAGGTTGTAAGGCGTACAACCAGTCGATGTGCGTGTTGTTGTCCGATAAGCCCATAGTGCCTTCGGTAGCTGTTCATGCCAATCTCTTTTGGATTTTGACACCATCTTCTTTAGGATCTTACATAGCACTTTATTAAATGCCTCAGCTTGACCATTTGATTACGGGTTATAGCTCGATGAGAAGCTATGCTTAAACCCAAACTTCTCGCTCAATTTCACCAACATCTGATTTTTGAAGTATAGAGCGTTGTCTGAGATGATTTTTGAAAGAACTCCATATCGATAGATCAAATGAGTTCTTATGAAGTTAGCGACTTCCTTAGCTCCCACTTCCCTCAAAGGTATTGCTTCGGCCCATTTGGAGAAGTAGTCTGTAGCAGCCAAGATATACCGGTGCCCCCGAGAAGACGATGGATTTATACACCCTACAACGTCGAGACCCCATGCATTAAATGGCCATGACAAAGTAGTTGGGTGCAATAATTGAGGAGGCTGGTGTATGAAGTCGCTGTGAATTTGACAAGCGTGGCAAGCTTTAGAAAAATCCATGGCATCCTTCACCATTGTTGTCCAATAATAGCCCAGTCGTTTGATTTGATTAGTTAATTTTGGACCGGCTTGATGCGCTCCGCATACCGCAGCGTGGGTTTCTGCAAGGATATATTTTGCTTCTTCATTTGACAAGCATCTTAATAACATTCCATCGAATGTCCTTCGATACAAAGTGTCATTCTTAAGTAGGAACCTTGGCACTCGCCTTTTAACATCCACTCTCTTTTTAGCATCATCAGGAAGGACTCCATGACGAAGATACTCAATGAGCGGTTGTCGCCAATCTGTTTCTTCCTCGACTTCATATACGGAAACGACATCCACCTCTTCGTTGGGCTCGGCTCGCTCCAAAGCTGGCATAAGCAAATGTCGCTCCCCGATTGTAATCTCGATTTCTCTTTCACTTGGCAATGTCAGTGACGCGACCAATTTAGCCAATGCATCTGCTTGGTCATTTTCGGACCTTGATATATGCACGACCTCTATCTGACGGAATTGGTGCATGAGATGCGTGGCTCTTTGATGCAAAAGAAGCAAATTTGTGTTTTTGACTTCATATTGCCCATTCAGCTGCCTGATTACTACCTGAGAGTCACCAAACACCTTTAATGGGTCAGCGTTCATCTCAAGAGCTACCTCTAGGCCAATAATAAGTGCCTCATATTCTGCCACGTTGTTTGTGCAGTTTTCTAAAAGAGAAAATGAATAAGGCACCATTCCCTCGGTTGGGGTGATGAATACTATGCCTACTCCGTCCCCTCTTCTTTTTGCAGCGCCATCAAAGTATAATTGCCAAGATTTTTCTTATGTCATGAAGACTTCTTCATCTGGCAAATCATCCACTAACTCCTCGTTATCGGGAGTAGGATGGGCGGCTAAGAAATCAGCTATGACTTGCCCCTTGACCGCCTTTTGAGGCACAAACTTGATGTCAAAGGGAGCCAGAAGCATAGCCCATTTGGCTAGTCTTCCTGACAACACCGTCTTGGACAAAATGTATCGCAAAGGATCAGCTCTGGAGATTAATGTGATTTGATGAGACAAGAGATAATGCCGTAGCTTTTGGATAGCAAAGACCAACGCCAGACATATCTTCTCCATAGCAGGATAATTTAGTTCTGCCCCAACCATTGTTCGACTGATGTAGTACAAGGCATTTTCCTTTCCTTCATCATTATTTTGGGCTAACATTGCCCCTAACGACCGCTCAAGGCTTGCGGTGTACAAGACTAAGGGTTTTCCCTGAATTGGTGCCATGAGGACTGGCGGGTCAGTCAGGTATTTCTTGATGCTGTCGAGAGCATTCTGACAGGCTTGGTCCCATATGAACGGAACATCTTTCTTCATCAACCTCAGAAAGGGCTGACACCTCCCCGTCAAATTTGAAATGAAACGCCGGATGTAAGCAAGTTTGCCCTGTAGACCTCGCAACTCACGAAGATTTCTCGGGGCTGGCATTTGCACGATTGCCTTGATTTTATCGGGGTCGATTTCTATGCCCCGTCCTCGAACAATGAAGCCAAGAAACTTGCCAGATGTCACACCAAAGGCACATTTGAGGGGATTCATCTTCAATTGGTGTTTTCGTAACCTTTTGAATATTCTCTTAAGATCATCCAAATGATCCTCTCTTTTCTTTGTTTTCACCACAAGGTCATCCACATAGCACTCAATGGTGTTGTGAAGCAGATCATGAAAGATCACTGTCATGGCTCTTTGATAGGTCGCTCCTGCATTTTTCAGACCAAAAGGCATTACTGTATAGTAATACGTGCCTAGAGGTGTCCGGAAGGCTGTTAACTCTTCGTCTTCGGGATGCATTTTAATCTGATTATACCCTGAGAATCCATCCATGAAGGATAAGGCTTGAAAACCCGTGGTGGAATCAACCAATAACTCAGTTATCGGAAGAGGGAATTCATCCTTGGGACATGCTTCATTTAAGTCCCGAAAATCCACACAGATACGTAGTTGGCTGCTCTTCTTCTTGACGGGAACAATGTTTGCCAACCAGATTGGGTATTGAACCTCACGAATAAATCCAGCCTCAATGAGCTTGTTGACTTCAGCTTTAATCTGCACTGTCAGCTCGGGCCGAAAACGACGTTGAGCTTGCTTTACTGGCTTTTCCTCTTCGGAGACAGATAGCTTGTGCATAGCCACCTTAGGATCCAAACCAGGCATGTCTTGATATCCCCAAGTAAACACATCTCTATATTCGTTGAAAAGATGGTCGTATGATCGTCTTTCTTCTTCCGTTAGCAAAGCGCTAACGAATACGGGCTTAGGGTCTTCTGTAGTCCCCAAGTTGATCTCTTGTAGTTTGTCAACCGTAGCTTGACCTCCATCTTCCATTTCTGGCGGAGCAGGCTGGACCACATTAAGAAAATCCTGAGGATCTTCACTTGGCTCACTCCTTGTATAGATCAACACCATATTTACTTCTTCTATTTGAGCATCCATGGGATCCTCATCTTCGTAAGTGGAGGTTTCTGGCTTCTTATTCTTCAACCTCCACTTTCTGGTCTTCTTTGATGCCGTACAATTATCGATGACTCCTGGTGACATTGAGGACAACATGAAGGTTCCATTTGATGGCCCTGTCACTCGTGCAAGGGCCAAGAAGATTCAAAATGCACAGGCCTTTCTTGTCCGTCACCATGGAACTTTAGAGCAAGGGTTCAGGCCACCCTGGATCACTTGGCTCAAGGTTACACCGCCAGCACAAGAAGTGAGCCTGCGTCCACACACGGAGCTCATGAAGACTCGTCTGCACCCACCATGAGCCAACCTCACTCGACATAGGCTTGGACACTCGACAACATCATGGGCCGAGTGGGCCGAGTAGCTCCTTGTGCATGGGCCGAAAATAATCTAGTTAATTAAGTTGTTATTTTATGCAATTAGATAAATAAGGTGGAATTTAATTATATCTCTTCTAGATATAATACTTGGCCACCAAGTTATTAAATATCTATCTTCTTAGGTTTTATTTATCTTAAAGTTATTTCATTTATCTTTAGATAGAATTAATCTATCCAAACCCCTTTCCTATGCAAGGAAGGATTGGTTAGATCTCTTAGAAGCTTTACTATAAATTCATGTTACGCACTTTGAATTATTCAGATTGAAATAGAATTGAAGAAACCCTTTATGGATTAAGGGTTCTTCGATTGTCAATCCCAAAGTTCTTGTGTTCTAAGACTTTCGACCTTCACAAAATCATCACCATTACCTTGATCTAAATCGGCAAACCCTAAACCAAACACTAACCCTAATCCAGAAACCGTCGCAAGAAGGAGAGCCCAGCCTTTGGCGTCTCCCGCGAGCATCTCGCTCCCAGCGAGCGCAGCCGCTCCCCGGGTGCCTCGCTCTCGCAGTGCCCAGGCGCCTCGTCCGCGAACTCCCAGGCGCTCAACCGCGTGCTCGCCATCACCCTCGCTCCCAGCGAGATCTCCTGCGCGCATCCGGACACCCGCACACCCTGAGGCCGAAGCCTGTGTGCCAGCTCCGCGTCCTGAGATCCGCGCACCCACCTGGCCTCGCTTTCTCTCTTTCTGTCGCTATTTCTCTGTTTCAAGTTGCTTAAATTTCTAAGTATAAATTCTGTCGCTATTCCAGAATTTTAATTAGTTGTTTGAATTGTGTCAAATCAGGAGATATCAAAGAGCATTGCAAGATCGAAGCAAATATACGGCGTGGTTCTTGATCTGAAGCCCACAGGCGAAGGATCGGGTATCCCAAACGTATCAAGTGGTATCGGATTTCAGGTTAATGCAAGTTCTTTACTCTCTTGATTTCTATTTGAGTGATTTATTTTTCGTGCCTTATTTTTCACCATAGCCGCTGCATAAAAGTTGAATCTTTATTATTCACCCATCAAAATTGGCACTTTATTTTTGTTATTCTTTGTTTGGATCTATAATTTGGAAGATATTGAGTTCTTGACTGCAAGTTGTGATCTTTTATTCCTAGTTGCTACATATCATGCCTATGACTGTGATTCTTGGATTAAAAGCATTATATAAACTTGCACCACTAAAGAACCCTAATTTTTCCAGTTTCTGGCCTATTTTCCCTATTTTCTTTATTTTTGCTTACTTTTAGATCATCGTAGCTTGTTAATTTTTTTCTTTTGCTCTTTATTTTCGGCACTTTCAGCCTATACAGTAGCTATTTCTTAGCCAAAAAAAAAAAAAAACAGAAAACCGAGAGCATATATTCAAAAAAAAAAAAGAGAACATTCTTTCATTACATTGTTGAGTTAGTAACTCTTCCTTGTTAGTTATTTGATTGCTACATGTTAGATGATCTAAACGGTTTAAAGCATTACAAAAGAACCCTACTTGTGTGATTTTGTGCTGTGCCGACACTGGAGCCTTGGTCACACCCCTTTTTCTCTGAACCGTGTTGCAACCGTCAGATAATAGTTGACGGAGTGTGTGCACTTGATTGCCCTTGTGATTGCTATTGTCGATTATTACACATTCATATTATTCAAGCATCACATTGTAGTTCTTTTTCTATACACATTCAGCCGCTTGTTTATACTTGCTATCCTTGATATCCGACTTTGTGGCTGATTTAAATTGCAATTTGGATTATTACTTGCTGTCTTCAATATTGCAAAATTCTGTGTCCAGGGGAATTGCTTGAATATTGTGCCTTGTTTTCTCGCTCGTTGATTTCTAAAACTTGAATCACTCTTAGGAATCACTAGAGCTTGCATTACTTGGTTTCTGGTCTTTGCTTCGTTTACTTGTTGCTCTTCTGATATTGTAGGAACATGACGAACGATAGCGACCCCAACCCTTCCCCTACCCCACCTGCTGGCATTTCTGCCGATAATATGCGGTTCATTATTGACTCTGCTGTCCAAGAATCTACTTTGGTTTTCCGTAAGGAAATGGCAGAGGCTGAAAATCGTTGGGCTATTGAACGCCAGGAGGACCGCGTATACTGGTCTAACCTCATCAGGCAGGCAGTTACACGACAATTGGATGAGGCCAAACAGGCGGAGGCTTCTGGATCTACACCTCCCTCTAGAGGTAGACCGCCACCACCACCTACGGCTCCTACACCGCCAGTCAACCCCACTCCACAGTCAGGTAACGTACCCCCTACAGGTAATACTTCTTATGCTGTTAAACCCCCTCCTTCTAGTCAATTATATATACCGCTTAAGTCTGCTACTCCTAATCCTTTCACTGGAGAAAACGACAACGACCATCTAGATGGCTTCAATGGCAACCAAGATCGTCGTGAGTATACACCGCCACAGCATCAGCAGCAAGGGAGGTTCTATCAGCGTCAACAGCAACCGCCGCATGGCCGTGCTAACTGGGATGACAGCCGCAGCAATAATGATCTGTATGGGCATCCACATTTGGAGGATGCTTACCATGAGGTAAATCCTAACTTTGATGATTTACCCCCTCCTAATTTTGGTCATCCTAGATTTGATAATGCTCAAGCTATCCAGAGACGAGATGTTAAGCTTAAATTAGAAACTTTTGATGGTAACACTGATCCTGAAGCTTATCTTGTTTGGGAAAATCATACTGACTATATGCTTGAACATTTACGCTATGAGGAAACGGAGAAGTTGAAAGTTGTTATATTACATTTAGTAGGTAAAGCTCACACCTGGTGGTTCCGCACTCGTGAGATGTGCCGTCGTCAGGACAAGCAACCTGTTGAAACTTGGCCACAACTTCGCTATCTCCTGAAGAAGAGACATGTGCCTGAGGAATACACGGAGTCAATGAGGATGCAATTGGCGGCCTGTCACCAAGGAACTCGCTCTCCTAATGACTACAGGGATGAGCTGGAACGACTCTCCCATCAGGCTAATGTTTATCTTACTGAACGTGCTTTGTGTACTCAATTTCTTGCTGGTCTTAATATTTCTATTAAAAATCTTTTATCTGTCCATTCCATTAGAGATATTAACACTTTAACTCATAAAGCACAGCTTCTGTATGAACAACAGCAGCAGCAGCTACGGCAGCAGAGGAGCCGATTTGACCAGACCTCTCAAGGTCGCAGGTTTGTTCCCTTTAACCCTTCTAGTCAATCTAAACCTTCTACTTCTAACCCTTCTATGCAGCAAAAGGGAGTTTCCAACTCACCTCAACAGGGTTATTAGGTTGAAACTAGAAGAGTTGCTGCCCCTTCTACAGATCGCAACAAAGATATCCGCTGCTTCACTTGTGGTGGTTCTGGGCATGTCTCTCGCGATTGCCCCCAGAAAAGGAAGGTTCTTCTCAATGATTTGGGAGACCATTACTACGAGGAGGAGACTGCTGAGGACCTAGTAGTTTCGAGTGAAGTGGAGGAGGACCAGTCGACTGAGCCTATTGAGGAGATCGATACTTCACAATACGACAACGTGCTTTGCATTATCAATCGACGGGTCCTACACATTCAGGAATCTCCCATGGCTGATCAAAGGGAGAACATATTCCACACAAGATGCTTGGTTCGCGAAGCTACCTTAACCCTTATCATCGACGGTGGGAGTTGCTGCAATCTCATCAGTGAAAAGGTAGTAAATTTCCTCCATTTACCTACTACTCCTAGAGCTACTCACTATGGTTTAAATGGCATTACTGATGATGGTTCTGATATATTGGTCACCAAACAATGTTTAGTTTCCCTTTCAATTGGAACATATCATGATAAAGTATTATGTGATGTTGCTCGCATGGATTGTAGTCATATATTGTTAGGGCGTCCTTGGTTATATGATCATAATGTCCTTCATGATGGTCGTGCAAATACATATGCTTTCACCTATGATGGGAGGAGAGTTACTCTCCTACCCCTTTCGCCACAAATTATTCTAAAGGACCAGGTTCGCAAGCAGCAACAAAGGAACGCCGATAGAGAAGCTGAAAGATTGGAGAAGCTCAAAGGGAGCTCGGCTGAACAAGCCGCACCCGCGGCCCCGGCTGCCGCGCCCGCGGCCCTTGCAGCAGCGCCCGCCGCCGCCCCTGCAGCCCCCTTCCCGCCTTCTCCTTCCCATTCGACACCAACTCAGCCCCCTTCTGCATCACTAAAGGGCTCTGTGGAATGTCGATCGTTGGTCTCTCACCCTCAGCAAGGGACCATCACCTGGAATGCTCATCGACCTCACATTCTTCTAATCATGAAACAGGTATTACTTAATGTTGAATTGAGTCATATTCCTGCACCTATTGCTGCTCTTCTGCAGGATTACCTGGATGTGCTTCCAGCTGAACTTCCCCAAGGCTTGCCTCCTATTAGAGGTATTGAGCACCAGATTGACTTTGTGCCTGGAGAAGCCTTGCCTAATCGTGCCGCTTATAGAGCTAGTCCTGAGGAAACAAAGGAGCTGCAACGCCAAGTCACAGAATTGATGGATAAAGGCTTTGTTCGTGAGAGCCTGTCTCCCTGTGCCGTGCCAGTCATATTGGATCCAAAGAAGGATGGCTCCTGGCGCATGTGTGTTGATTGTCGCGCAATCAACCAAATAACGGTTAAGTATCGCCACCCTATTCCTCGTTTAGATGATATGCTTGATGAACTTCATGGTGCTGCTATTTTCTCTAAAATTGACCTTAGAAGTGGATATCATCAAATTAGGATGAAATAGGGTGATGAATGGAAAACGGCTTTTAAAACTAAGTATGGTTTATATGAATGGTTAGTAATGCCTTTTGGATTAACTAATGCACCTTCTACATTTATGAGGCTTATGAACCATGTGCTTAGAAGACACTTAGGTAAATTTGTCGTTGTCTATTTTGACGATATCTTGATCTATAGTAAGAATATGCATGATCATTTAAGTCACTTAAAATTGGTCTTTGATTGTCTTAGAAAAGAGAAATTATATGCCAATTTAAAGAAGTGTTCTTTTGCTTCCGAGTCTACCATTTTTCTTGGTTTTGTAGTGACTGCATCTAGATTAAAGGTGGATGAGGAGAAGATTCGTGCTATTCAGGAGTGGGCTAGGCCGACTACACCCACCCATGTCCGCTCATTCCTGGGCCTTGCTGGCTTCTATCGACGTTTTGTCAAAGATTTCAGCCTGATTGCCGCCCCTCTACATGAGCTGACAAAGAAAGATGTGACATTTTGCTGGACTGACTCACATCAAAAGGTTTTCGACGCTCTTAAGGACCGCCTTACACACGCCCCAGTGCTGCAGTTACCTGACTTTGCTCAACCGTTTGAGCTCGAGTGTGACACTTCTGGCACTGGCATTGGAGGGGTCCTGCTGCAGAACAAGCGTCCCATCGCCTACTTCAGCGAAAAGTTGGGCACCGCTGAGCTCAACTATTCTACCTACGACAAGGAGCTATGTGCACTGGTTCGCTGCTTACAGACTTGGCAACACTATCTCTGGCCTAAGGAGTTTGTGATTCATTCGGATCATGAAGCTCTCAAGTACCTCAAGGGTCAGGCAGTGCTCAACAGGCGACTTGCTCGATGGGTGGAGTTTATAGAGACCTTTTCCTATGTGGTTTACCACAAAAAGGGAAAGGATAATGTGGTAGCTGACGCGCTATCACGCAGGTATGTCCTCTTAAACCATATGGATGCACATGTTTTGGGTTTTGCTTTAATAAAGGAACTGTATGCTTCTGATAGTTTCTTTAAAACTATATATGCTCAATGTGTGTCCAAAGGTAAAATTGATTCATTTTTTGTTGATAATGGGTATTTGTTTAAGATGGGCAAGCTTTGTATCCCATCTTCTTCTATTCGCCGATTGTTAACCCAAGAAATTCATGAATCTAGGGGACATGGAGGTTTCGAAAAATCCTTAGCTGGACTAAAGGAACACTACTTTTGGCCTAAAATATCTAATTATGTGCTGAGATTTGTCAAAAGTTGTGTTACATGTGCTAAAGCCAAATCGAAATCTAATGCTAATGGTCTATACCAACCTTTGCCAATTGCTAATGCACCCTGGGAAGATGTTTCTATGGATTTTATTGTAGGATTGCCTAGAACTTCTAAGGGTCATGATTCCATATTTGTTGTTGTAGACAGATTTTCCAAAATGGCTCATTTTATCCCATGTCATAAAACTGATGATGCTATTCATGTTGCTCATTTATTCTTCAAAGATGTTGTTCGCTTACATGGATTGCCATTATCTATAGTTTCTGACCGTGATCCTAAATTCTTAAGCTCTTTTTGGAAAACTCTATGGTCTAAATTGGGTACAAAATTGCTATTTTCTACTTCTTGTCACCCACAAACTGATGGCCAAACTGAGGTCACAAATAGAACTCTTGGGGCTCTCCTTAGAGTCATGCTGCGAACTAACCTCCGGAGGTGGGAAGACTGCCTACCATTTGTAGAATTTGCATATAACAGGTCTAGGAATTCTGCAACTAAGTTGACCCCCTTCGAAGTAGTTTATGGCCGAAATCCACTCACTCCTGTGGATATGCTACCTCGGCCATACAAGGAAAAGGAAAGCATGGATGCAGCTAAGCAAGTGGACTTCATCAAAAGCTTGCACGAGCGTACCAAGGCGCAGTTGGAGAGGAAGACTGCGCAATACAAGGCCGCGAAGGACAAGCATCGCAAGGATGTGCAGTTCAACGTTGGTGATCTGGTCTGGCTGCATCTCAGGAAGGAAAGGTTTTCGCAACAACGGAAATCTAAGCTGGACCCCAGGGGAGATGGACCATTCAGAGTAGTTCAGAAGATGGGTCCTAATGCATACAAACTGGATCTCCCTGCCGATAAGTACAGCGTCCATTCTACATTCAACGTCGCCGATCTATCTTTGTTCGTGCCTGACGATGACTCTGACGACGATTTGAGGACAAATCGAAGTCAAGTGGAGGAGAATGATGCTGTACAATTATCGATGACTCCTGGTGACATTGAGGACAACATGAAGGTTCCATTTGATGGCCCTGTCACTCGTGCAAGGGCCAAGAAGATTCAAAATGCACAGGCCTTTCTTGTCCGTCACCATGGAACTTTAGAGCAAGGGTTCAGGCCACCCTGGATCACTTGGCTCAAGGTTACACCGCCAGCACAAGAAGTGAGCCTGCGTCCACACACGGAGCTCATGAAGACTCGTCTGCACCCACCATGAGCCAACCTCACTCGACATAGGCTTGGACACTCGACAACATCATGGGCCGAGTGGGCCGAGTAGCTCCTTGTGCATGGGCCGAAAATAATCTAGTTAATTAAGTTGTTATTTTATGCAATTAGATAAATAAGGTGGAATTTAATTATATCTCTTCTAGATATAATACTTGGCCACCAAGTTATTAAATATCTATCTTCTTAGGTTTTATTTATCTTAAAGTTATTTCATTTATCTTTAGATAGAATTAATCTATCCAAACCCCTTTCCTTTGCAAGGAAGGATGGGTTAGATCTCTTAGAAGCTTTACTATAAATTCATGTTACGCACTTTGAATTATTCAGATTGAAATAGAATTGAAGAAACCCTTTATGGATTAAGGGTTCTTCGATTGTCAATCCCAAAGTTCTTGTGTTCTAAGACTTTCGGCCTTCACAAAATCATCACCATTACCTTGATCTAAATCGGCAAACCCTAAACCAAACACTAACCCTAATCCAGAAACCGTCGCAAGAAGGAGAGCCCAGCCTTTGGCGTCTCCCGCGAGCATCTCGCTCCCAGCGAGCGCAGCCGCTCCCCGGGTGCCTCGCTCTCGCTCTCGCAGTGCCCAGGCGCCTCGTCCGCGAACTCCCAGGCGCTCACCCGCGCGCTCGCCATCACCCTTGCTCCCAGCGAGATCTCCTGCGCCCCTCCGGACACCCGCACACCCTGAGGCCGAAGCCTGTGTGCCAGCTCCGCGTCCTGAGATCCGCGCACCCACCTGGCCTCGCTTTCTCTCTTTCTGTCGTTATTTCTCTGTTTCAAGTTGCTGAAATTTCGAAGTATAAATTCTGTCGCTATTCCAGAATTTTAATTAGTTGTTTGAATTGTGTCAAATCAGGAGATATCAAAGAGCATTGCAAGATCGAAGCAAATATACGGCGTGGTTCTTGATCTGAAGCCCACAGGCGAAGGATCGGGTATCCCAAACGTATCATTCTTGGTGTTGACCCTCTTGTTTTTAGGCATGTTAACACTTCCAAGCCTCTCGAACACAGAAACTCTTGGAGCACCTGCCCCAAGTCTTTTGAAAACCGTGACTCGAGGTGCATTTGTTGCGTCTTGTGAGAACATATTTTGCTCTTGGCTTGTTAGAGTCATAGGCTCCAATACATTGGCAGACAATAACTCCCCCTCTTGAGAGATCTGTAGATCATCCATCGAGATCTTATTGAGGGGTTTCCGCGAAGCTTTGCTTTTCAATAGAGGTATTGTCGCTTTAACTTTGATAGCCTTATGATGCTTTGAAGAGCCCTGCTTGACTGGTGCCTTAGAAGATTCGCCCTTGAACACCACCCTTACATTTTCATTTCTTTTATCTCCGAAATGTCTTTGAATGACCAACTTCTTCTTTGGAACAGATTGGTCGATTTTGCGGAGAGGACAAGTGTAGCTTGTCATTAGGGAGTGCATAGCCTTCTCTGCTGCACTAAATGGCTTCTGGCCGGGTTGTCTCTTATTCTTGGGTGTGTATTTGAATAACACCTTCGGACGTGTCTCTGGTTCTTCCTTTCTACAGACAAGAGAGACCTTGGGTGACGGGGACTCTTCTTGGGCCATTGCTCCCTTTCGAGGACTGTCACTTTTACCCTCATCTTTCATTTCCGTACGCGGATTGGAGTTAGAGTGAACAGTCTTGTAGAATTTGGCGTCCGCGTAATTAACGCTTTCACCTTGAAAAGGATCGCTATCGCCACGGATAGTCCTTTCATTTCCATTTTTATCGGTGTACTTCAAGCACTGATGAAGTGTAGAAGCAACCGACTTGCTGTCATGGAGCCATGGCCTCCCTAGCAAAGCGTTATAGGAGGTTCCAGTGTCGATGACATGGAAAAGGGCATCCTTGTAGAGATCGTCTAGAACCACTTTCAAGGCAATGGCGCCCAAAGTTTTTTGTCCCACTTGGTTGAAACCTTGAATGGTGAGCAATGTGGGCGACAGATGATCGACGGTCAATCCCATTGCTTCCAAGACCCGTAAAGGTAATAGATTCACCGCAGATCCACAATCCAGTAGGATTTTGTTGATTTTTGCATCTCCAATCGTACCCGTGACATATAAGGGTCTATTGTCATCGGTGCTTCCTAATCCGTCGGGGAACGTTATTGATGCCATGCATGAAGCACATTGAGATGGAGTGGGTAAAGTCACCTCATCAACCTCCGCTTGATCCACTTGATCTTTATAGTCTTCCGGATCCATGAGAGCTTGAATTAAGGCTTTCCTTAACTCGGGGGACATTTGCAACGCATCATATACACTTAAGCGTGCTGGAATGCGCTTTAAATGGCCGATCACATCGTACTTCACCCGCTCCTTGGGAGAAGCCTTACGAAGCAACATAGGCCTTCGCGGCACCACAACCCTTTGGGCAGATGCCCCAGCTTCTAGGTCTTTCTGAGCCAATGCAAGATTCTCTTTTTCAACCGCCTTCTCAAAATTTGTAGCATTTGGAGTCTCATTGATCAGTGGCCCCCTCCCTTTCCCTTTTTCCATCGGCTTAGGAGGTGGCAATTTTTTTCCCGAACGAAGAGTAACCTCATCATCCTCTAACTCTTCTTCCTCAACTTTTTCGGCCCATGTGGCCATGCAACATTGAACAATTTCTTCTGCCCAAAATAAATCCTCTTCAGAAAAATCATTTTCCAGGAGCTCTTTCGGAATGAAGTCCTTCAAAGTAATGATCTGGCGTATAAGCTGGATATACTCTTCATCGGAATCATCTTCTGATTTCTTGTTCTTCTTGTTTTTTTGCTCTTGTTTTTCTTTTTCTTGTTTTTCTTCTCGGGCTTTCTACCGACCATTCTAAAGTCCGTAGGTCCGGTATGCCAGGTACTCTTTGGATGAGACTTCTTTCGGCTTAGACAGACCTGCCACATAGGACCATCCCCACTGTCTTCATCTTGTGAAAATGATTCTTCAATGTTTGACTGCATTAGGACCTCGTCTAAGGTCGGGCGGCCTGGTTCGTCCCTTGGCATGTCAGGATATGCCCATATAGTGCGCACTTTGTCACGCATTTGAAATTGCACCGGGACTGCCATAGGGGGTAGTGACACCGTAGGGATGTCATCTAGTGCAAGAACAACCTCGACCTCTTCTACTATAGAGACGGGGTTTGACGAGGCTGCTTGGCCTTTTGAGGAGCTTGCACCTTCGATTTCAATTTCTCCCTTGTTGATCATCCTTTCCACGATGTCCTTGAACACATAGCAGTCTTCGAGAGGATGACTAACAATTCAATGATAAGGGCAATACTTTGGATCACCCATTTTGTTGGCCTCGTTTGGCCTCTTTGACTCGGGGAGTGACAACATATTCTCCGTCATGAGCTCATTGAATATCCCTCTCACATCTTCATCGTCAAAGGGATATTTTTTCTACGTTCTCTCTTCGAGAGACAATCTTTTAACTGGCTCTTTAACTTGCCCCTTTTCTTGCGCTTTAGGATTATTTCCAGCAGATTTTCCACGAGGTTTGATGAACGTAGCCATGGATTCTCCCCTTTTTGGAGACTTTTTGTTGTCATCCTTCCTCGTCTCATTGATCTGAGGTCGGCTTGCTACAGGTTTGCGTCGAGCCAGCTGGCTTTCAACATTGCAAGCCTTTGAAACCAAGGTATCAAAAGCACGGGGTTCTGCACTACCGACATGTATAGCAAGCTCTGGGAGTAGGTTGTTGACACACATCTGTACGCATGCCTCTTCGCTCAATTTTTCTGAGCATTGAAGTCTCAAACTTCTCCACCTTGCGATAAAGTCATTTGCGGACTCATTGGGTGTTTGCTGTGTATTAGCCAGATCCATGATGGACACCTTGGCTTTTGAACTCACGAATTGAGCCAGGAACTCCTTTTGCAGATCGTCCCATGTATGGATAGACTCAGGTTGAAGCTGAGTATACCACGTGAATGCGGATCCCCGTAGTGATTTGACAAATTGTCTTATCAGTAGCTGATCACTTAAGGCAGTTTCTCCACATGCCGAGTAAAAGTGAGCTAAATGTTCACGAGGGGACCCATTGAGGCCGTCAAATTTATCAAAGTTTGGCCTTTGGTAGTTTGGAGGAAATGGGATCGCGTCAAACTCCGCAGGATAGGGTTTTCTGTAACCGATCACAGGCGGACTCTGAGAAATCTTGAACTCTCGAATTCCCTGTGTGATCCACTCTTTTATTTCCTAGGGAGAGATAGAAGCACTGCTTTCTCCCGTCTTGGGAATCTCTTGCCTATTCTCCGAATTTTGCTCTTCCCTGTTCTCCGAATTTCGCTGTTAGAGTTGGTCCATGAGCAATTTAATCTGAGCATCCCTTTCCTCTAGCTTCTTTTGTAATTCTTGGAGCTGCTCCTCAGTGCTTGTTGCCCCAGTCACTAGAACTGGCATGCTTTCAACTTCTTCTTCAGAGTCATTGGATGACCCACCCTCACTTACAACAAGCGAAAAATCCTCCTCTTGAAATAGAAAAGTAGAGTCCCCATATAATGGGGAATTTTGCTTTTCTTCTTCAACCGTTTCTGGATTCGAAGATTGGGTGGTCACTCTAGCATATGACTCGATCTTAGACATAGACCTTGTCACTCGCCGCTCACATTTTTCTAACTGGGTAGAAAGCGACGTTGATTTCTCGGTTATAACTAGACCCTTTCCTTTCTTTTGGGCTTGAGAAGCCTTAGATGTCTCCTTTTGAGGCTTGGATGGATTTGGTACCTCAACCTCTGGAACCTTGGCCTTTTGAGCCTTCACAGTTGAGGATCTTGCCTCCGACTCCTCATCAGAATAGGAGGTAACCAAAACCTGGACTACATTGTCCATGTCGAAAGGGATAGACCCAAAGAAGATTTTCCTTGGGCTATCGAGAAGATCCTTGGCAGCTCCCCACAATGTTGCATTGGTCTGTTCCAGAGCAGGGGAACGAGCCAATTTGCGAAGCGCTCCTGTCTTTCCGCGTTGGGAACCACATTTGCGTCCCCTCTTTCTGCGAGGCTTGTTTTCCTTCTTTGCCTCATTCACAGCTGGCTTTGAGACCTTGACCGAGTTACCGTTTCTCTTGATAACTCGAATGATTGGCCCACGAGCAGGTCTGGGAGTGAGCTCTTCTCTGCCGGTTCCTTCCTCCCTGATAGCTTCGAAGCTGTTGCTAGTTGGGATCTCAGCGACAATCGACTCCCCAGTCACGTCGAACTGGACCTTAAACGATCTCTTCTTCAACCAGTGGCCACCTTCCATGAGAAAGGTAGCAGGTAGTTCGTTGAAATTGACAATAGCTTTTGGTGCCATTTTTCTCCTACAAATAAGAAATAGGCAAATATTAGTTTCAACACAACTAAGAGATGAAAAGGCAAAAAGTGTCCCACTGGGCGTGCTAAAAATATGTTGAACAAGAATGCGCGAATAATTGTAAAGCATATTTTATTTAATTTTTTTAGAATTTGAGTTCGACCCCTTTTGGTTATCCTCTTGATTCGAAGTCGTATCGACACCAAGACTTAAGTGGTTTTGGTGATTTGGGCTGCATCCGAATTTTTAACGGGTTGCCTACGTATCTCTTGGGAGAGAATCAAGCCTTACGTAGTTCAGAGTGTTTGAATTGATTTGATTTTTTGGGTTTGGTGATTGAACCCGACAAGCTTGGTCGGGTGTCCTACGTACCCGTTTGGAATGGGATCAAATCACCCGTAGTTCTTTTGAGAACAAATGATTTGATTTGGTTGGACCTTGACCTCGTATTCATTTAGAAGTGAATTTAGAGGTTGACGACTGTACCCGATATATTTTTAGGATTTAATATCGGGTTACCTACGTAGCCGATATAAGGCGTCAATTATTTACGTAGTTCTTTTTGGAACCGTTTGAATTTGAGGAAATTTTATTTAGGGTTTTGACTCCGTTTTCTTTTTCCTCGTTTAGAAGTCAATTTTGAGATTGACCCGCAAGAATAAAACTGGCGATGAAATTTTGCGAGTTTAACTTTATGAATTTGCTAAACTCAATTTAAAAATTTGTACCGAGTATAATTCTTATATTTTAGTGGGTAAGTCTTGTGATTACACACAAAATCAAAGGCCTAAGCCGATGGTATGCAGATTGTGAAATAATATATGTATTATTTGATCTCTTTTCTTTCTTCTTGTTTTGTCTCAGCTGGTGACCCACATCGGAATGATCAATAGCACAGCCCACTTCAATAATTGGGTCCGACTTAGCCCACGTTCAATTCTGGATGAACTCAGCCCGTATTTTTAGTTTTAACAAAAGCAAAGTAATCGTCGTTTCTGATTAGCTTTGCAAGTTTTGATATCTCCCCCTCTCCGTCTCTTCTTTGTCAGAGAAGGAAACTACTGATCAGCTACTCGACTCTCTCCCAAGCGATCGACGCGACGCCGTACTCCTCCACAACCTCTACTGCCTTGGACCCCCCGATCTCGGGCAATCGACGCGAAGGAGAGCATAGAAGGGGGCGGCGCAGGGGCGAAGCGTGAGCGGAGCGAGCCGGAGGCAGCTCCAATTATGTCTTGGGTATTTTTTTCTTCATCTATTTAATCTCCTCTCCAAATTTGCTATCCAGCTTGCAATTTAGACGATTATTGTCCCGAATTCGGATTTTTCGTTCACCTCCAAACGGTTGATTGCTCACCTGATTTTGATTTCAATTTCTAGGGTTACAATTCGTGGAATTTGGGGCTTTTCGATTTCGGCATTCGAACGAGAAAAGGAAGAACGCGGGACTGTGGAGCAAACTCCCATCGATTGCAGACAAACTACCCTTCCCAGGTTTGTCTTCATTCTTGTCTTTGTCTTAACTGGGTCCGATTTGAATGACTTGGATTCCAAAGGTTAGGGCTGATTTTGTTGATCTGCAATTTGGGGACTTTTGTTTGAGACAGTTGAAAGAGAGACGTAGAGATATGTTTCAGCCGATGATGATTTTTTTTATTTGGATGCATCTGCCTTGCCATTTGTGGAATATCGTTCGATATCTCAACTTGAACATAACATTAGACTGTTTTTTTTTCTTTATTTGTTGAAGGTTTGGGGCTATTGATTTAGGACTAGTTGCAATATGGTAGCAACCAAGGAAGATTTGGGACTTGTTTGATATGGATGGACAACAAAAAGAGCAGGAGAACTAGGCCGGGCAGCGGACAGGTATATTCAACCCTCTCCCTTTTGCTTTGATTTAGGCCAACACAACTGTACGTGCTTCAGTATTTTGCTGATTGAGTTTTCCTTTTGTTATGTTCTGCCTGCTGATGTGATTTGAATTTTTGTCATCTGGCTTGCTTGACTTGTGCAATATGGGATGATTAATCCTTCTCACAGTTTGGTTAGGTTTCCAGCGATTAGCCCTATCTTTTCTTTGTGGGCTTTGCTAGCCAATTTGCATAATTTGGCTTGAACAAAAAAAAATCTACGTGGCTGAATTTTGTTTGTTGTTGGCCTTATTTTGCCAGTACTTTCTTTGGAGTTTTGATGGCTGAGTTTATCTAGAAAATTTGCTTTCTTTGGAGTTTTGATGGCTGAGTTTATCTAGAAAATTTGCTTTCTATTTCTCTGACATAGAAAAGAGTCGACTGCAGTAAAGTTGTTTCCCTTGGGTTTGTTTGAATGTCTTCTATTTGTCTGTCTGAATTCGTCGTTTAGCTTAGGAAAAAATCCAGCAGCGTTTCGCCCTCTTTTAGGGCTATTTGATGATTCCGAAACCCAGGCCACGAGAAAAGCTCGTAAGGTTTTCAAGGGCGGGGTTTCGAGAATCGATTTCTGCAGCACTTCGACTTCATTTGAGTGATTTGATGACTCCGAAACCCAGGCCACAAGAAAAGCTCGTAAGGTTTTCAAGGGCGGGGTTTCAGGAGTCGATTTTGACGATCCTTTGTCATTGTTTAAGAGCGATTTGACGACCCCAAGACCCAGGCCGCGAGAAAAGCTCGTAAGGTTTTCAAGGGCGGGGCCTCGGAGTCGATAGGAACCCCCACTTAGAGCGAGAGAACTACCTTCTTCTTCTTTTCTTCTTGTTGTTGGTGTTTGCGTGCTTTGTTGTGCACCTTTCTTTCTCTGCAGCTTTTTTTTCTTCTGCCGTATGTGTGTTTTTTTTCTGGCGTCTGTTCTTCTCTTCTTTCTAACCCTAGCCTTGACCACCTTTTATAGGGGAAAAGAGGAACTGAAGATATATCTTATTTCCTTTTAAGATATATTTTTTCCTTGCTCTAGCTGATCTTCTATCCCCTTTTTTTTTAACGCGTTCCCTATATACACCGCAAATGACACGTCGAATTGGACGTTGCAGCAACGTTGGATTAGACGTTGCCAAAACGTCCAATTTGACGTTTCATTTGTTGGGGAAATTGCCCAAGTGAAGGGGATCCGACGTTGTATCAACGTCGGATCGGACGTTGTTGCAACGTCGGATCGGACGTTATACCCTAGATCCCAACGGGCTCCGTCGGGCTTAGCAACGTTTATTTGGACATTGCTACAACGTTAAATTTAATGTTGCTGCTACCTCCAAATCCCTAGAGGCAAACTAGGGGCGGGCTTAGAAACGTCGGATTCGGCGTTGTCACAACGTTAGATCTGACGTTGTGACTACTCCCAGGTAACCAACCACTCCTATAAAAGGGAATGAGGACCTTGAATAACTCAACACAATAATTCCACATTGTCATTCCTTCGACATTTTCAATCCTTCCATGGAGCCGGTTACATCTAGAGTAGTAGGCTCCACGGGCAGAATTGATTATGCAATCGAAAGGGTTCGGTACCCAATGCCCCCGGAGGAGTCCAAATGTGCTTGCAGCAGTCCAGAATACAGAGGCATGCATCCATGCGCGCTGTTTCGGGTCGTTTGTGAAAAAGAGAATCACATTTCTGCACTCTTGCGGGTCGGGTGTCTAGAGTGCAATGATTTTCATCCCGGCATTCGTGGAGCCTACGAGTGGAAGGTTGGTGATCTTCTACTTCAACATATCCGGTCATTCTTCGCCGATGTAAACAGATGTGACCACGTTGACGTGGCTCAAACGGCAGGGATAATTGTGAGGGGAGCAAATAAAGAGGTCGCCACCTTTCCATTCAACGAGTTAAAGATTAAAATAATTCTGAAGACGAACTAAGAATAGCATGGTCGATATGAAGAAAAAATTATGTTGTTATCGATGTTGTATTTGTTAGTTGTGGTAATACCTCGAAGTATGTAATTTGTAGTTTTAGTAATGCCTCGATGTATGTAATTTGTTAGTTTTAGTAATGCCTCGATGTGAAATCTGATCGTTATCTATGAAGTGAAGCGTTTGCATGTGATTGTTTGTTGTTGTGATTGGGTAGAAACCATCGAAAATAATAACGCAAACAATACGAAATACACAAATATAGCATACCGACAAAATACGAAATGTATGTCATAAACAAAGGGACGATAATGTATCTACTGCAAAGATCGAATGTAGCCCATGAAATGCTCATACATCTGGTCTAGCTGGGGATGCCCGACCAATGCCTGAATGGCATGGGTCATCTCGTCGACCCGGGCCTGGCGAGCAGCAGTCTCAACATCAACCTCATCCCCATCCCCATCTGGTCCGATGTCGTCGTCTGGGTGGGTAGGCGCAGCCGGAGGAGCACCAGGTAGTACCACTGTCATGGGCAACACATGACCTCGACTCTGCGACTGGAACCAAGCGAGGTAGTCAGTTGTGACGCCTCCCTGACAGCTCTCGAGCGTCCTCCTGTGACCGGTGACAGGGTAGAATCTCTCATCGTCCTGATCTGCCCAACGGTGGTGCTGCATGTCGAACATCAAGATGTAACGCCTCTGTAGGCGAAACGGGCGCTACATGAAGGACGGAGGGATGACGGCCAATGGCTGCTCCTGCACGCAGCCGAACTGTCGGAGCACCCTGTCTGGCATGTACGGCTCAAAGATGCCACATAATCTGAGGGTGCCTCGATAGGTGGAGGAGCGAAACTGACCAGCGAAATCCAAATCTCTGCCGAAAGGCATCCACTTGACCTATGTTCATAAAATGATATAAGGGAAACAATCTTACTCGACATATGTAGTTAAAATCAAAGAAAGTGATAAACAGGTTACCTAATCGATGGTCATGCGCTCAAGCTGTGCTCGAAGCTTCTTCTCCTTCTTGCGCCTCGTCCTATCGTTCCCCCTCTTCTCGGCCGTCGACGGGTCGAACCGTGCCATGTATCGGGGATCATCATCAAATATGTATAGTTCATATGCTTGCAGTTGCAAGCATCCTCCTTAGGTGGATGAGGGTGTCTCCCCACTTCAACAACGAAACGGGTTCCATCATTGAACTTGGCATATTTGACAAAGGAATTTGGGCTTGATGCCATTACGTGTGTTTCGTGTATGCCAATAACGCAAAATGTTGATGTATTTATAGATGGCGTAATTAGAAACGTCCAATTAAACGTTGTCATGGGAGTTCACATAACACAACGTTTAATATGACGTTGTAACAACGTCCAATTAAACGTTGCTGCAATGTTTAATGTAACGTTTTAACAACGTCATATTTGGCGTTGTAGTAAGGAAGCCTCACAAAAAACGAGAAAGGATTTCCCACTATAAATTACGCCATGCGAGGGTCGAAATTACAACATCTCGTTTGACGGAAGAAGAGATGGCGGCCGGTAACACACCAAGACCTTTCTTCTCGGTCACAGGGAGCGGCCCTAGGAATTTTTTCTGGTGGGTAGAAGACGTCTCGCTCACACAAATACTTGTAAGCCCCCTTCGGTCTCACATCCGATTTACAACGTTCCCAACTCATTAAGTAGATCTTGACATCAGCAGCCTCTGCCTTCCAACTTCGAGGAAGAATACGGCTGGGGGGCGTCGAAAGAATAACGCTGACTAATGGGCCAGGGAGGAGAGGCACCAGCATCCGGATAGAGCGCAACAGCTCCGGGGCACTCTGGCTCGCACAAGGATGGAATACGTTCGCGAGATCGCGTGGCGTGCGGGTAGACGCGGGTTTGATGTTTAGCTACTTAGGCAACGCTCGCTTCCGGCTCGTCGTAGTGCCGCCGGAGAATGTTTCACCATCAGAGGAAGAGAACAACAATGATTTCCTCTGAGGTGTGACATGATAGCGACCCGGAAAAACTTCTTAACTAAGTTATTTTTGTTGTAATCTTCTATCATTAATATGAAAAATGAGGCAGTCTAAACGTTTTCATGTAACGTGTTTTTCCTTAAAATAACCACAAATCATATTTGAAAACCCTCCGCGAGGGGCAAAACGCCCCAACAAAATAAAAGATGTAGACATCGCACTAAGTTTTCGCCAACATCCTACCCAACAAAAACAAAGATAATAGAACTTCAAAGTTGATCCAAGTGTTGCTGGTACAAACGTCAGACTTAACGTTGTCTTCATATTGCATCGTTGTATTGAACGTTGCTGTCTGGCCCGACGAGGCCCACTTTAGCAACTTCGGATTAGACGTTGCTAAAGTGTCCGACACGCCCAACTTCCTTCAATTCACAACGTTGTGTAGGACAAATGGCAACATCGAAACCAACGTTTCTGCAACGTGAAATCCAACGTTTCTACAACGTTGCATTCGACGTTTCATTAACAACGTTAATCGTGGATTTGCGGTGTATATAGGGTGATCCTTTTTTAACTGTCGATCTTTTTTTTAGCAGATAAGGACATATTTTTATTTACCTCACTGCAATATTTTCATTCTAGAACGCACGTATGACGTATAAGGGCTTCTTTTTTTCGAGTACTTTTCTACTTCTTTTCTTTACTTTATTCCTTTTCCAGCATAGCAAGTTGTTGGGCCACTTTTCAGCCCATGAATGTTGATCTGAGCCCATCATATAAATTCCAGGCATTCATTTAGTTGCACTTGAAAGGAATATAGTATAGCTATATTAGATCCTTTTTTTTTCTACGCATGTCTGATCTCTCATGTAATGATTGAAATTGGTTAATTTTTCAGCTAAACAATCACTTATGAGAGCTCGAGGAAGCTGGAGTCATTTGTCGCATTTCGAACCGAGTGACTGACAAAGCCACGGGCTATACGATCTAGCGAGGATCGGATGAACCGCCACTGTATCTTACAAACTCAATTACTATATTAAATGTATAGCTTTAGTTCATGAGCTTGTTAGATAAATGTATTTGACATGTAGCATACTCCGCATATATTTCGCTTGATCGTAATTATTTGTCGACCAACTTGTATTCGTGTTCGATATATAATGTATTACGTGAAAGCTTCTACAAAAAAAATTTCAGGAGCTCACACGATAACTTTTAATCAAACACGAAATTTTACCCCCAAACAGATGCCCCCGAACTTTGAATTTGTGAGAAGCTTGTCGAACACATTCAAAGTTCGCCTTGATCTTTTGGCCTCATTTGCTTTGGCCTTTGAGACGAAACAAGATGGAGTTTGCCTATGGGGCGCTTTATCCTCGATAGTGTAATCTTCACACGACGACAAACGTAAATTTGATCATTGCTGACAAACCTTGAGAAACAGTACACTTGCATTCCCATTGAAAGGGGAGATTTGTGTTGTTTTTGTTTTTGGGGCTGCATCTAGTATTCTTGACTAGCTAGATTGCCTACGTACCCTCTTCATGAGGGATCAAGCCATTCGTAGTTTATTTGAGCACCCTTTTCTTCACATATTCGACAGGGTGCTTCGGTTTCGGACTAACTTCAATTCCATCCTCTCTCGTTCATTGAATTGGGGATTTTTTTTTTACCGCATCACTCAAATCATTTGGGCCCACCTTCTAGGAAGGGTTTCCCAAACGCTTTGACTATCATCTGCGAACCCGGTTTTTTTTTTTTTGCGACTGAATTTGACATATTTTGGTTGTCAAACGTCCTACGTACTCCTTGTTGGAGATCAAGTCATGACGTAGTTCTGGGCATTTTCACTCTCGAGGCTTCACCTGAAATATTTCTTTACGAACTTTCCATTCACGCAGGAGTATACTACTTCACCTTCGGCATTTGAGAGTTCATATGCCCCTTTAGGGAAAACTTTGGTCACCACATAAGGACCTTCCCATTTTTCTTCAAACTTTCCTTGGGATTTTCGGTTGATCACAATTGGTCGCCTAATGGTAAGGACCAGGTCACCAACGACGAATGAGTGAAATTTGACCCTTCTATTGAATGCCCCAGCCACTTGGGCTTGGTAGATTTCAAGTTTTTGTTGTGTTGCTAGCCGGTGCTCATCCAATGCTTCGAGCTCGGCCAGACGAATCTTGACATTCTCTTCCGGGTCGGTGAGCTGAACTGCAACTCTGAGAGATGGCAACTGAATTTCTAAGGGTAAAACAGCTTCAGACCCAAAGACCGGGTTGTAAGGCGTACAACCAGTCGATGTGCGTGTTGTTGTCCGATAAGCCCATAGTGCCTCCGGTAGCCGTTCATGCCAATCTCTTTTGGATTTTGACACCATCTTCTTTAGGATCTTACATAGCACTTTATTAAATGCCTCAGCTTGACCATTTGATGACGGGTTATAGCTCGATGAGAAGCTATGCTTAAACCCAAACTTCTCGCTCAATTTCACCAACATCTGATTTTTGAAGTATAGAGCGTTGTCTGAGATGATTTTTGAAGGAACTCCATATCGATAGATCAAATGAGTTCTTATGAAGTTAGCGACTTCCTTAGCTCCCACTTCCCTCAACGGTATAGCTTCGGCCCATTTGGAGAAGTAGTCTGTAGCAGCCAAGATATACTGGTGCCCCCGAGAAGACGATGGATTTATACACCCTACAACGTCGAGACCCCATGCATTAAATGGCCATGACAAAGTAGTTGGGTGCAACAATTGAAGAGGCTGGTGTATGAAGTCGCTGTGAATTTGACAAGCGTGGCAAGCTTTAGAAAAATCCATGGCATCCTTCACCATTGTTGTCCAATAATAGCCCAGTCGTTTGATTTGATTAGCTAATTTTGGACCGGATTGATGCGCTCCGCATACCCCAGCGTGGGTTTCTGCAAGGATATATTTTGCTTCTTCATTTGACAAGCATCTTAATAACATTCCATCGAATGTCCTTCGATACAAAGTGTCATTCTTAAGTAGGAACCTTGGCACTCGCCTTTTAACATCCACTCTCTTTTTAGCATCATCAGGAAGGACTCCATGACGAAGATACTCAATGAGCGGTTGTCGCCAATCTATTTCTTCCTCGACTTTATATACGGAAACGACATCCACCTCTTCGTTGGGCTCGGCTCGCTCCAAAGCTGGCATAAGCAAATGTCGCTCCCCGATTGTAATCTCGATTTCTCTTTCACTTGGCAATGTCAGTGACGCGGCCAATTTAGCCAATGCATCTGCTTGGTCATTTTCGGACCTTGATATATGCACGACTTCTATCTGACGGAATTGGTGCATGAGATGTGTGGCTCTTTGATGCAAAAGAAGCAAATTTGTGTTTTTGACTTCATATTGGCCATTCAGCTGCCTGATTACTAACTGAGAGTCACCAAACACCTTTAATGGGTCAGCGTTCATCTCAAGAGCTACCTCTAGGCCAATGATAAGTGCCTCATATTCTGCCACGTTGTTTGTGCAGTTTTCTAAAAGAGAAAATGAATAAGGCACTATTCCCTCGGTTGGGGTGATGAATACTATGCCTACTCCGGCCCCTCTTCTTTTTGCAGCGCCATCAAAGTATAACTGCCAAGATTTTTCTTCTGTCATGAAGACTTCTTCATCTGGCAAATCATCCACTAACTCCTTGTTATCGGGAGTAGGATGGGCGGCTAAGAAATCAGCTATGACTTGCCCCTTGACCGCCTTTTGAGGCACAAACTTGATGTCAAAGGGAGCCAGAAGCATAGCCCATTTGGCTAGTCTTCCTGACAACACCGTCTTGGACAAAATGTATCGCAAAGGATCAGCTCTGGAGATTAATGTGATTTGATGAGACAAGAGATAGTGTCGTAGCTTTTGGATAGCAAAGACCAACGCCAGACATATCTTTTCCATAGCAGGATAATTTAGTTCTGCCCCAACCATTGTTCGGTTGATGTAGTACAAGGCATTTTCCTTTCCTTCATAATTATTTTGGGCTAACATTGCCCCTAACGACCGCTCAAGGCTTGCGGTGTACAAGACTAAGGGTTTTCCCTGAATTGGTGCCATGAGGACTGGCGGGTCAGTCAGGTATTTCTTGATGCTGTCGAGAGCATTCTGACAGGCTTGGTCCCATATGAACGGAACATCTTTCTTCATCAACCTCAGAAAGGGCTGACACCTCCCCGTCAAATTTGAAATGAAACGTCGGATGTAAGCAAGTTTGCCCTGTAGACCTCGCAACTCGCGAAGATTCCTCGGGGCTGGCATTTGCACGATTGCCTTGATTTTATCGGGGTCGATTTCTATGCCCCGTCCTCGAACAATGAAGCCAAGAAACTTGCCAGATGTCACACCAAAGGCACATTTGAGGGGAGTCATCTTCAATTGGTGTTTTCGTAACCTTTTGAATATTCTCTTAAGATCATCCAAATGATCCTCTCTTTTCTTTGTTTTCACCACAAGGTCATCCACATAGCACTCAATGGTGTTGTGAAGCAGATCATGAAAGATCACCGTCATGGCTCTTTGATAGGTCGCTCCTGCATTTTTTAGACCAAAAGGCATTACTGTATAGCAATACGTGCCTAGAGGTGTCCGGAAGGCTGTTAACTCTTCGTCTTCGGGATACATTTTAATCTGATTATACCCTGAGAATCCATCCATGAAGGATAAGGCTTGAAAACCCGTGGTGGAATCAACCAATAACTCAGGTATCGGAAGAGGGAATTCATCCTTGGGACATGCTTCATTTAAGTCCCGAAAATCCACACAGATACGTAGTTGGCCGCTCTTCTTCTTGACGGGAACAATGTTTGCCAACCAGATTGGGTATTGAACCTCACGAATAAATCCAGCCTCAATGAGCTTGTTGACTTCAGCTTTAATCTGCACTGTCAGCTCGGGCCGAAAACGACGTTGAGCTTGCTTTACTGGCTTTTCCTCTTCGGAGACAGATAGCTTGTGCATAGCCACCTTAGGATCCAAACCAGGCATGTCTTGATATCCCCAAGCAAACACATCTCTATATTCGTTGAGAAGATGCTCGTATGATCGTCTTTCTTCTTCCGTTAGTAAAGCACTAACGCATACGGGCTTAGGGTCTTCTGTAGTCCCCAAGTTGATCTCTTGTAGTTTGTCAACCGTAGCTTGACCTCCATCTTCCATTTCTGGCGGAGCAGGCTGGACCACATTACGAAAATCCTGAGGATCTTCACTTGGCTCACTCCTTGTATAGATCAACACCATATTTACTTCTTCTATTTGAGCATCCATGGGATCCTCATCTTCGTAAGTGGAGGTTTCTGGCTTCTTATTCTTCAGCCTCCACTTTCTGGTCTTCTTGGTGTTGACCCTCTTGTTTTTAGGCATGTTAACTCTTCCAAGCCTCTCGAACACAGAAACTCTTGGAGCACCTGCCCCAAGTCTTTTGAAAACCGTGACTCGAGGTGCATTTGTTGCGTCTTGTGAGAACATATTTTGCTCTTGGCTTGTTAGAGTCATAGGCTCCAAGACTTTGGCAGACAATAACTCCCCCTCTTGAGAGATCTGTAGATCATCCATCGAGATCTTATTGAGGGGTTTCCGCGAAGCTTTGCTTTTCAATAGAGGTCTTGTCGCTTTAACTTTGATGGCCTTATGATGCTTTGAAGAGCCCTGCTTGACTGGTGCCTTAGAAGATTCGCCCTTGAACACCACCCTTACATTTTCATTTCTTTTATCTCCGAAATATCTTTGAATGACCAACTTCTTCTTTGGAACAGATTGGTCGATTTTGCGGAGAGGACAAGTGTAGCTTGTCATTAGGGAGTGCATAGCCTTCTCTGCTGCACTCAATGGCTTCTGGACGGGTTGTCTCTTATTCTTGGGTGTGTATTTGAATAACACCTTCGGACGTGTCTCTGGTTCTTCCTTTCTACAGACAAGAGAGACCTTGGGTGACGGGGACTCTTCTTGGGCCATTGCTCCCTTTCGAGGACTGTCACTTTTACCCTTATCTTTCATTTCCCTACGCGGATTGGAGTTAGAGTGAACAGTCTTGTAGAATTTGGCGTCTGCGTAATTAACGCTTTCACCTTGAAAAGGATCGCTATCGCCACGGATAGTCCTTTCATTTCCATTTTTATCGGTGTACTTCAAGCACTGATGAAGTGTAGAAGCAATCGACTTGCTGTCATGGAGCCATGGCCTCCCTAGCAAAGCGTTATAGGAGGTTCCAACATCGATGACATGGAAAAGGGCATCCTTGTAGAGATCGTCTAGAACCACTTTCAAGGCAATGGCGCCCAAAGCTTTTTTTCCCACTTGGTTGAAACCTTGAATGGTGAGCAATGTGGGCGACAGATGATCGACGGTCAATCCCATTGCTTCCAAGACCCGTTAAGGTAATAGATTCACCGCAGATCCACAATCCAGTAGGATTCTGTTCATTTTTGCATCTCCAATCGTACCCGTGACATATAAGGGTCTATTGTGATCGGTGCTTCCTAATCCGTCGAAGAACGTTATGGATGCCATGCATGAAGCCCATTGAGATGGAGTGGGTAAAGTCACCTCATCAACCTCCGCTTGATCCACTTGATCTTTATAGTCTTCCGGATCCATGAGAGCTTGAATTAAGGCTTTCCTTAACTCGGGAGACATTTGCAACGCATCATATACACTTAAGCGTGCTGGAATGCGCTTTAAATGGCCGATCACATCGTACTTCACCCGCTCCTTGGGAGAAGCCTTACGAAGCAACATAGGCCTTCGCGGCACCACAACCCTTTGGGCAGATGCCCCAGCTTCTTGGTCTTTCTGAGCCAATGCAGGATTCTCTTTTTCAACCGCCTTCTCAAAATTTGTAGCATTTCATTGACCAGTAGCCCCCTCCCTTTCCCTTTTTCCTTCGGCTTAGGAGGTGGCAAATTTTTTCCCGAACGAAGAGTAACCTCAACAGCCTCTAACTCTTCTTCCTCAACTTTTTCAGCCCATGTGGCCATGCAACATTGAACAATTTCTTCTGCCCAAAATAAATCCTCTTCAGAAAAATCATTTTCCAGGAGCTCTTTCGGAATGAAGTCCTTCAAAGTAATGATCTGGCGTATAGGCTGGATATACTCTTCATCAGAATCATCTTCTGATTTCTTGTTCTTCTTGTTTTTGCTCTTGTTTTTCTTTTTCTTGTTTTTCTTCTCGGGCTTTCTACCGACCATTCTAAAGCTCGTAGGTCTGGTATTCTGGGTACTCTTTGGATGAGACTTCTTTCGGCTTAGACAGACCTGCCACTTAGAACCATCCCCACTGTCTTCATCTTGTGAAAATGATTCTTCAATGTTTGACTGCATTAGGACCTCGTATAAGGTCGGGCGGCCTGGTTCGTCCCTTGGCATGTCAGGATATGCCCATATAGTGCGCACTTTGTCACGCAGCTGAAATTGCACCGGGACTGCCTTAGGGGGTAGTGACACCGTAGGGATGTCATCTAGTGCAAGAACAACCTCGACCTCTTCTACTATAGAGACGGGGTTTGACGAGGCTGCTTGGCCTTTTGAGGAGCTTGCACCTTCGATTTCAATTTCTCCCTTGTTGATCATCCTTTCCACGATGTCCTTGAACACATAGCAGTCTTCGAGAGGATGACTAACAATTCGATGATAAGGGCAATACTTTGGATCACCCGTTTTGTTGGCCTCGTTTGACCTCTTTGACTCGGGGAGTGACAACATATTCTCCGTCATGAGCTCATTGAATATCCCTCTCACATCTTCATCGTCAAAGGGATACTTTTTCTGCTTTCTCTCTTCGAGAGACAATCTTTTAACGGGCTCTTTAGCTTGCCCCTTTTCTTGCGCTTTAGGATTATTTCCAGCAGATTTTCCACGAGGCTTGATGAACGCAGCCATGGATTCTCCCCTTTTTGGAGACTTTTTGTTGTCATCCTTCCTCGTCTCATTGATCTGAGGTCGGCTTGCTACAGGTTTGCGTCGAGCCAGCTGGCGTTCAACATTGCAAGCCTTTGAAACCAAGGTATCAAAAGCACGGGGTTCTGCACTACCGACATGTATAGCAAGCTCTGGGAGTAGGTTGTTGACACACATCTGTACGCATGCCTCTTCGCTCAATTTTTCTGAGCATTGAAGTCTCAAACTTCTCCACCTTGCGATAAAGTCATTTGCGGACTCATTGGGTCTTTGCTGTGTATTAGCCAGATCCATGATGGACACCTTGGCTTTTGAACTCACGAATTGAGCCAGGAACTCCTTTTGCAGATCGTCCCATGTATGGATAGACTCAAGTTGAAGCTGAGTGTACCACGTGAATGCGGATCCCCGTAGTGATTGGATAAATTGTCTTATCAGTAGCTGATCACTTAAGGCAGTTTCTCCACATGCCGAGTAAAAGTGAGCTAAATGTTCACGAGGGGGCTCATTGAGGCCGTCAAATTTATCAAAGTTTGGCCTTTGGTAGTTTGGAGGAAATGGGATCGCGTCAAACTCCGCAGGATAGGGTTTTCTGTAACCGATCACAGGCGGACTCTGAGAAATCTTGAACTCTCACTAGTACAAAAAAGCTAATTAAGAGCGGTTTTTTATTGGGAAGCATAGCGTTTTTCAAAGCGCTGTTAACTGAAGCGCTGACAACACTATTGAAAGCGGTATTTAAAAAGCGCTTTTAGAAAATACAAGCATAGCGCTTATTTCAAATAAACGCTGTCTAAAATACAAGCATAGCACTTTTTTGAAACAAACGCTTTCTAATTTAAATTTTATAAAAAAACAAAATAAAAATCGATCCTACTAATAAGGTCGATTCTCGTGTAGTAGTGAGATCCACCACTTCTCCCTACAACAACCGTATCTTAAACTCAATTAAACGAACCATCAAACTGAAGAAAACATCAAAGGCTATATATCATTCAAGGAAAATTACACAGTAGTACATTAACTTATAAAAAAATGAAACTGAAGAAACTATACAACAAATAAAGAACAAACCCGAGAAAATCAAAAATCCTAAAATTGAACCTAATGACGTTCAATTGCATAGATGGAGATCTGATCGACGATTTGAATGGATCTTGTAGCTAGATATGGAGTGTGTTGAATGAATCTTGTAGATCTTGCGATTGTTGAAGGTGTTGTTGATGGCTCTCGATCTGCGCGGTGGATCTCGGTCGAGTAGATCTGGCGATTTGCAAAACGAATAAGACGTTGTTGAAGGATGAGGAGCCGAGGAGGATGGAAGGAGAAGTCGAGGCGGCGTTGTAGATCTATAGATCTGGCAATCTGGCGGAGGACGGTGTTGTTGACGTCAGAGGGGATGGAAAGAGGAGGAGGAGGAGCTCGAGGAGAAGAGATCTGGCGGAGGAGGCGACGCAGATGGGAGGAGGAGGATCGAGGCGGCGCAGATGGGAGGAGGAGGAGGCGAAGGAAGGTGTTGTTGTTGGCTCCGAGGAGAGATCTAGCGGAGGAAGGTGCTATTGTTGGCTCCGAGGAGGGATCTGGCAGAGGAGGCGGCACAGATGGAAGGAGGAGGCAGAGGATGGTGCGGAGGATAGCGGTTATTTTATAAAAGCGCTGTGCTTCACTTTAATTAATAGTGTTTTTAATAAAAGCGTTGTGCTTCCCTTTAATTAACAGCGTTTTTAATAAACGCTTTCAAATTTCCGCTGTTAATCTACACATTTGTACTAGTGTCTCGACTTCCCTGTGCGATCCTTCCTCCCTGACCGAGTTACCGTTTCTCTTGATAACTCGAATGATTGGCCCACGAGTAGGTCTGGGAGTGAGCTCTTCTCCGCCGGTTCCTTCCTCCCTGATAGCTTCGAAGCTGTTGCTAGTTGGGATCTCAGCGACGATCGACTCCCCAGTCACGTCGAACTGGACCTTAAACGATCTCTTCTTCAACCAGCGGCCACCTTCCATGAGAAAGGTAGCAGGTAGTTCGTTGAAATTGACAATAGCTTTTGGTGCCATTTTTCTCCTACAAATAAGAAATAGGCAAATATTAGTTTCAACACAACTAAGAGATGAAAAGGCAAAAAGTGTCCCACTGGGCGTGCTAAAAATACGTTGAACAAGAATGCGCGAATAATTGTAAAACATATTTTATTTAAATTTTTTAAAATTTGAGTTCGACCCCTTTTGGTTATCCTCTTGATTCAAAGTCGTATCGACACCAAGACTTAAGTGGTTTTGGTGATTTGGGCTGCACCCGAATTTTTAACGGGTTGCCTACGTATCTCTTGGGAGAGAATCAAGCCTTACGTAGTTCAGAGTGTTTGAATTGATTTGATTTTTTGGGTTTGGTGATTGAACCCGACAAGCTTGGTCGGGTGTCCTACGTACTCGTTTGGAATGGGATCAAATCACCCGTAGTTCTTTTGAGAACAAATGATTTGATTTGGTTGGATCTTGACCTCGTATTCATTTAGAAGTGAATTTAGAGGTTGACGACTGTACCCGATATATTTTTAGGATTTAATATCGGGTTACCTACGTAGCCGATATAAGGCGTCAAGTGTTTACGTAGTTCTTTTTGGAACCGTTTGAATTTGAGGAAATTTTATTTAGGGTTTTGACTCCGTTTTTTTTTCCCTCGTTTAGAAGTCAATTTTGAGATTGACCCGCTAGAATAAAACTGGCGATGAAATTTTGCGAGTTTAACTTTATGAATTTGCTAAACTTAATTTTAAAATTTGTACCGAGTATAATTCTTATATTTTAGTGGGTAAGTCTTGTGATTACACACAAAATCAAAGGCCTAAGCCGATGGTATGCAGATTGTGAAATAATATATGTATTATTTGATCTCTTTTCTTTCTTCTTGTTTTGTCTCAGCTGGTGACCCACATCGGAATGATCAATAGCACAGCCCACTTCAATAATTGGGTCCGACTTAGCCCACGTTCAATTCTGGATGAACTCAGCCCGTATTTTTAGTTTTAACAAAAGCAAAGTAATCGTCGTTTCTGATTAGCTTTGCAAGTTTTGATATCTCCCCCTCTCCGTCTCTTCTTTGTCAGAGAAGGAAACTACTGATCAGCTACTCGACTCTCTCCCAAGCGATCGACGCGACGCCGTACTCCTCCACAACCTCTACTGCCTTGGACCCCCCGATCTCGGGCAATCGACGCGAAGGAGAGCATAGAAGGGGGCGGCGCAGGGGCGAAGCGTGAGCGGAGCGAGCCGGAGGCAGCTCCAATTATGTCTTGGGTATTTTTTTCTTCATCTATTTAATCTCCTCTCCAAATTTGCTATCCAGCTTGCAATTTAGACGATTATTGTCCCGAATTCGGATTTTTCGTTCACCTCCAAACGGTTGATTGCTCACCTGATTTTGATTTCAATTTCTAGGGTTACAATTCGTGGAATTTGGGGCTTTTCGATTTCGGCATTCGAACGAGAAAAGGAAGAACGCGGGACTGTGGAGCAAACTCCCATCGATTGCAGACAAACTACCCTTCCCAGGTTTGTCTTCATTCTTGTCTTTGTCTTAACTGGGTCCGATTTGAATGACTTGGATTCCAAAGGTTAGGGCTGATTTTGTTGATCTGCAATTTGGGGACTTTTGTTTGAGACAGTTGAAAGAGAGACGTAGAGATATGTTTCAGCCGATGATGATTTTTTTTATTTGGATGCATCTACCTTGCCATTTGTGGAATATCGTTCGATATCTCAACTTGAACATAACATTAGACTGTTTTTTTTTCTTTATTTGTTGAAGGTTTGGGGCTATTGATTTAGGATTAGTTGCAATTTGGTAGCAACCAAGGAAGATTTGGGACTTGTTTGATATGGATGGACAACAAAAAGAGCAGGAGAACTAGGCCGGGCAGCGGACAGGTATATTCAACCCTCTCCCTTTTGCTTTGATTTAGGCCAACACAACTGTACGTGCTTCAGTCTTTTGCTGATTGAGTTTTCCTTTTGTTATGTTCTGCCTGCTGATTTGATTTGAATTTTTGTCATCTGGCTTGCTTGACTTGTGCAATATGGGATGATTAATCCTTCTCACAGTTTGGTTAGGTTTCCAGCGATTAGCCCCTATCTTTTCTTTGTGGGCTTTGCTAGCCAATTTGCATAAATTTGGCTTGAACAAAAAAAATCTACGTGGCTGAATTTTGTTTGTTGTTGGCCTTATTTTGCCAGTACTTTCTTTGGAGTTTTGATGGCTGAGTTTATCTAGAAAATCTGCTTTCTTTGGAGTTTTGATGGCTGAGTTTATCTAGAAAATTTGCTTTCTATTTCTCTGACTTAGAAAAGTGTCGACTGCAGTAAAGTTGTTTCCCTTGGGTTTGTTTGAATGTCTTCAATTTGTCTGTCTGAATTCGTCGTTTAGTTTAGGAAAAAATCCAGCAGCGTTTCGCCCTCTTTTAGGGCTATTTGATGATTCCGAAACCCAGGCCACGAGAAAAGCTCGTAAGGTTTTCAAGGGCGGGGTTTCGAGAATCGATTTCTGCAGCACTTCGACTTGATTTGAGTGATTTGATGATTCCGAAACCCAGGCCACGAGAAAAGCTTGTAAGGTTTTCAAGGGCGGGGTTTCAAGAGTCGATTTTGACGATCCTTTGTCATTGCTTGAGAGCGATTTGACGACCCCAAGACCCAGGCCGCGAGAAAAGCTCGTAAGGTTTTCAAGGGCGGGGCCTCGGAGTCGATAGGAACCACCACTTAGAGCGAGAGAACTACCTTCTTCTTCTTTTCTTCTTGTTGTTGGTGTTTGCGTGCTTTGTTGTGCACCTTTCTTTCTCTGCAGCTTTTTTTTTTCTGCCGTATGTGTGTTTTTTTTCTGGCATCTGTTCTTCTCTTCTTTCTAACCCTAGCCTTGACCACCTTTTATAGGGGAAAAGAGGAACTGAAGATCTATCTTATTTCCTTTTAAGATATATTTTTTCCTTGCTCTAGCTGATCTTCTATCCCCTTTTTTTTAACTGTCGATCTTTTTTTTTAGCAGATAAGGACAGATTTTTATTTACCTCACTGCAATATTTTCATTCTAGAACTCACGTATGACGTATAAGGGCTTCTTTTTTTCGAGTACTTTTCTACTTCTTTTCTTTACTTTATTCCTTTTCCAGCATAGCAAGTTGCTGGGCCACTTTTCAGCCCATGAATGTTGATTTGAGCCCATCATATAAATTCCAGGCATTCATTTAGTTGCACTTGAAAGGAATATAGTATATCTATATTAGATCCTTTTTTTTCTACGCATGTCTAATCTCTCATGTAATGATTGAAATTGGTTAATTTTTCAGCTAAACAATCACTTATTAGAGCTCGAGGAAGCTGGAGTCATTTGTCGCATTTCGAACCGAGTGACTGACAAAGCCACGGGCTATACGATCTAGCGAGGATCGGATGAACCGCCACTGTATCTTACAAACTCAATTACTATATTGAATGTATAGCTTCAGTTCATGAGGTTGTTGGATAAATGTATTTGACATGTAGCATACTCCGCATATATTTCGCTTGATCGTAATTATTTGTCGACCAACTTGTATTCGTGTTCGATATATAATGTATTACGTGAAAGCTTCTACAAAAAATAATTTCAGGAGATCAAACGATAACTTTTAATCAAACACGAAATTTTACCCCCAAACATTAATACTATTTCAGTGTAATTTATGTAAACGAATCACAAATTTTTAGTAAAAATAAAATTAGAGGCAAAAACGAACCTAGGGTTTGGACTTTGAAAAACACAAAAGGTATGTCAATTAAAATACATTTGCACTCCGAAAATGCAAAAATTGAATAGAAAACACTGATATTATACAATATGATCCTCAACTACATGAAATTGATATGAATATAACCTGAAAGAACAGATATCTGAGATTTTGCTGTCTGATCTTAATATTCAGTATAAAATGTTGATTTAGCACTTATATAATTATAAATTGCACTGTTGATAGATTGATGACATTGGTTTAAAAAATTCAATTTATCTGATAAGTTTTACAATCCAAATTACATATTGCAGAATATATGGAGTGTGTAACAGAGTCACCTAATGAAAACATAGAATTCTCAACTGCTTCGACTACTGCAATTGTTTGTGCAACACCGATCAGTGTTGATGTCGGCTCTGGAATAAATATCAATAATCTAATAGTGCAACATCAGCTACCATACAGAGTGTTTGTGACACCAAACAACACGAAGTATTGGATACCCATTTGCAGTGAAGAATTAGAGCCAAAAGAAGGAAAAGTTTTTCAGACATTGAATGAAGCTGTGAAGGCATATAAAGATTATGCATATAAAGCGGGATTTGATGTAAGACATGGTACAACAGTTAATGTTAAAGGTGTAGAGCAACTGAAGTACTTATACTGCAACAGATCAGGATACAAGAATGATAAAGAGACAAAGAAATTAAGAAAAAGATTATCTACACGAGTTGGTTGTACTGCTAAGATAATATACAAATATGTACCTGAGCAAGGATATGTGGTGAAAAAATTTGAGGAGAAGCACACACATCCATTTGTTGATGAGATCTGCAGGGTGTACATGAAGAGTAATAGGAAGATGCGGAGCTACCATCAAAAATTTGTACTTGACTGTGCAAAGCAAAGAGTTGGACCAGCAAAAGCATATAGGTTATATCAAGAAATGGTGGGAGGATATAGCAATGTGGGTCCAGCAGCAATTGATTTTAAAAATCAAAGAAGAGATCTTTTCGTTTATTTCAAAGGATCTGATGCACAAGTTGTCATTGACAGGTTCTTCCATAACAAGAAATATGCACTGCATTCTATTTTGCTTTTGATGTGGATGAAGACAATCAGTTGAACAGATTGTTCTGGTGTGATGCAACAAGCAGGAAAAACTTCTCATTGTTTGGGGATGTTATTTCATTTGATTCAACGTACAACACAAACAGAGATTACAAAGGATTCATATTGAACATTTACAAACCTCATATGTGTAAGCACTATCATAGATTTTAGTTATAAAACAGACAAAAATACTGATTGCCTGCTTTACCCACAAATATAATAACCAGACTGCACAGATATCATGTATAGATGCACAAAATCATATATATTATGCACTTCAAGATTCAAAAAGTGGACAACCACACAGGCTCGTGATCTTTTATTTATATGCATCTGTAATAAAAACTTTGCACATGTTTCTTTTAAAATTAATCTAATGTTCACAAATTTCTTATATTAAAGGTACAAAATGGTGTTCAGTCCCTTCACAACATATGACCACCATAAATCATTGGTGCTGCTAGCATCAGGGCTTTTGATGAACGAGAATGTTGACTCATATGTGTGGTTGTTTGAGCACTTCAAAAAAGCAATGGGTGGAAGTCCTAGAATTTTCACAACAGACCAAGATCCATCAATGAAGATTGCTGTTCAAACTGTATTCCTAGAGGCTAGACACAGATTATGCATGTGGCATATCATGGACAAGCTATCTCAGAAAATAGACAACTCAATGAATGGATACTTCAAATTCAGTGACAAGTTGAGAAGTATTGTATGGAACAGGGAGAGTATGCCAGAAGAATTTGAAAAAGAGTGGAATGCCTTAATGGAAGAGTATGGAATGACAAGTCACTCGTGGTTAAGTGAATTGTTTAGAATCAGAGACAAGTGGATCCCTGCATATTTTCAGAATGTGAAGCTTAGTGGATTAATTAAAACAACATCCATTTCAGAGAGCATGAACAGCTTCTTCCATAAGTTCTCCAACTGCACTGCAAATTTAATTGAGTTTATGTTGTATTATGAAAGTGGAATTGAAAATCAAAGACATATTCAAGGGAAGAAGAACTATGACTCTGTAATCCTGGAACCAATTCTGATTTTGCCACTTCCTCTAGAAAAGCATGCATCAACATTATGCACAATAAAAATGTGGGGGAAATTTCAAGAAGAATTGCAGGGAGCAATGTACAACTGCAGGGTGACAAATGTGACAGAGCTTGAGGAGTTGGAGAGATAGACTCTCAAGGAAAACAACAAGATATACACTTTAGAGCACAAACTTGAAGATCATGATTGCTGCTGCACTTGTAACTTGTTCAACAGGTTAGGTTATCCATGCTGACATATATTAACTGTTTTGAAGGATATACAACTTGAGAAGTTGCTAGAAACACTATTGCTGACTCGTTGGACCAAGGCAGCAACTTTGAGCAATGTTTTCACATTGGATGATGTTGTCGTGAGACAGTCAACTACAAAGCAAGAACAAAAACTCCTCTTGACAAATATTTTAGCTGAATTTCATTCTTGTGTGGACTTAGTTAAGGACAATAGTGATCAGATTAGGCACTTAACATCTGCATTAACAAATGCAAAAAAAAAGAGCTCCTACAAAGTGCACAAACATCAGCATCTTCAACGACTTCAAAGTCTGGTATGGATGATGAGTTTGATAGGGTGTTGTAGGAGGAAATCAAGTTCAAAATATAGAAATATAAATCAAACCAGATTCGTGCCCAAGCAAATAATTACAAGACTTCCTCCCTATGCAGCAGTGGGAAGTCAGGATCGATCTACGAGGAAGCGTGTCAGCTGATCTCAGGTAGCTGTAAATCTCACAGATAGAAAAGCAAATAGAAAGACAGAAAGAAAGATAGAAATAACAAACAAAAGTAGAAACTAAAGCAAAGACAGCAGCTTGGTCGATATCGACAAAGGAGTACTCGATATCGACTAAGCTCAGTGACAACAGAAAGCAAACTCAGACACAGAAACTCGATCTCGACAAACCCTAACTCGATATCGACTAAGCACTACTCTATATCGAATAAAAACTCCCCGAGATCGACAACACAGAAACTTAAATTGCAAAGCTTTCGAATTCAGAACACAAATTTTCAACGAAATAGATTCAATTAAATAAAGACTTCCAAAGCCAGGGTATCAACACCACAACGATAACCATGCAAAATAACACATAAAGGCATAAAAGATCATGCTTTCCATCAAATAACTTTCGTTATTAACAAATAGGAATATAGAGGCTTTCGCATAAACCCTAATTGTTATAACCCTTTTCACATAATTAACCCAAGTTGCATTAAGATCACTTTCGCTTCAATAATACAAACAAGGATCGCCTTCAACTCTCGCAAAAGAATCATGCTCATAGGGATAGAAGACGAATTGCATAAAAAGATCAAACCTTCACCGCATCACCTTACATGGCTACCGTCGGGCTCACCCCGACCCTAGAAGTGGGTGGACTACTCGCTCTTCATTATCAAGAAACTCATCAATAAACAAAAGAAACTAACTTGCATTGAATAAAACTAAAAAGAAAGCTTACAACCGAACAAGCCAAATCCGCTTTCGCCTTTCCGCCTTGCTCGCCACAAACTCTCTCTCTCTACTACTACTCACTTGTTCTCTCTGAAATTGAATGAATAAAACCAAGCCCCTAAGGCTTTATTTATAGGCTTCCAACCCTTGCTATTCAAGGTAAGAAAGTCTATCTATATCTATATCTAAATATCTACTTACTTAAAGATAAATAAATGGAATAAAAGAATTAAATCCATAAAGGAAAATATATCTAAAGTAGGTAAATCACTTCTTGTGTTGGTAAATCTCCTCTCCATAGATAGAACTTGATAGATCTTGGATAGAATCGGACTTCTTTCGTCCCAAGCAAGCCAAAACCGCATCGGACAGCTCACCGCGTAACGCGGTCCAGGATAGCGCTCCTCGATATCGAGTAAAGTACTCGATATCGAGTAACTGTGGCGTCGACTTCAGCTGGCTAGGCATCTCGAGTAGCTGGTTCTCGATCTAGCTCGGACAGGTGTGTCTGGTTACTCGACATCGACCAATGTTGTCGATATCGAGTAAAGTTGTGCTCGGCATGTCTTGTCCTCGGCCTCGGCTTCTCGATCAGGCTTCCTCGATCACAGGTGCAACTTCAAGTCCTGGTCGATATCGAGTAAACTACTCGATATCGAGTAGAGCTCCAGAGTCGGGTTGGCTTTGTCTTCAGCTTCTCGATCAGCTCCTACTCGACCAGGCACTGCTCGGACATCTTTGGTCGATATCGAGTAAAGGTACTCGATATCGAGTAATACTTGGCCTTAGCTCGGTTTGTCCTGGTTCCGTCGCTCTTTGACCTTGGAATTCTGTAGTTGATTTCCGAGCTTTTCGTCCTTTCTCAGAACTGCGGTAAATTTCCTCGAATTCTGCGAATTTAAACAGAAACTGGTGTAGATTCCATAATTTGGCAAATAAACATAAACTACATAGATTCTGTACTATTCTAGCCCAAATGCATGAAATGTATGCAGAAAACGATATAAAAGTAACTGTAAAACATGGCAGATTCAGCTTACAACAAACACCCCATACTTAAGCTTGCTTGTCCTCAAGCAATACTTTTATTTGTCATTCAGGGGAAGAAATCAAAACTCTCAACATATTAGATTCATTCTTATATAACCCTGCAATCAATTACCATCCTCGAAAAGGTACTAGTGTCACAAATCTATGCATGTGCAAAAAAAACAACTTCTACTCACAAAAGGAGGGTTATGCAAAACAATTCATGTGACAAAGCATTAATAATCAAGAGGACTTTAATTTAAGCTCAATAAGGAGTAGATTGGTAAAAGGCTAAAGGTGGGCAATTTTTGGCTATGTGGTGCTAATGATCCGGGGAAATGGAGTATTTCCAATTTGAATTTCCACATTCCTTCTTCATAACATTTATCACCTTCCATAATGCTTTTTTCAATAATAATGCTTTTACCTCTCTAACCTCAGCACTACCTTCTCGCGAGTCGCAAACATGGGTGTCATGAATGGCCCCGGATACTTAGTGCTTTGGACTCCTCACATGTGTTTCCCATCTCACTAAACTATTATCTCAGCGAGCAGGGTCGATCTACCTTTATCTCTTGAGGTGATCGGATTTTCTTTCAAGAAATAATCCTAAAATATGCACAAATAATGTCAAATATGGTCAAATATGCACAAAGTAAGCCCTTCCCCTACCCCATACTTAAACATTACAGTGTCCTCACTGTATAAAAACAAGGGTAAAGAAAGAAACTCACTAGACAGATGTGCAGGGCTTCCAAATATCGAGTGCTATGCTTGGGTCTAGTCCGATTTTAGCTTGCTTCTATCCCCATGGACCTGAAATATAGAAGACATATACCCACAATAGAAAAACTAAAAGGTTCAAAACCAAAAACAAACAAAACAATGTCCAAAAAGTCCTAAAATAAATGTCTATTTACATGCTCTAGATTTTATAGTCGCTAGGCCGACTTTCTCCATTTAAGCTCAAGGTGGCATTTGTAGGGTCCATGTAGATTGGGCTTCAAATAGGACTCCATTCTTGTCCATCAACTGCAGTCCTCCAGAATGGATCTTGTTCACCACGAAGGGTCCCATCCTCTTCTTGTTGAATTTGTTGGGAAACCAATGATCTTTCGATTTGGAGACATAGAGCTTGTCTCCAACTTCATACTTCTTAGGCTCATCATTGGAAATCCTACATAAGTGCACATACCAAGGCAAACCTCTCCCATGTATAGATAAATCTTTAATGGAAATAAGGGAAGAATGATCCATACCTTGGCTTACCTTTGCAAAAACAGATTCGGGGGCCACTGTATTTGGTCGATCTCGAGTAACAGTACTCGATATCGAGGAAGAAAATGCTCCTGGTGGCCTGCTGCTCGAGGATGCTGGAGTTGAGGAAGGTGGTGCCTAGTCGATATCGACTAAGGTTGTCGATATCGAGTAGTCCGTCGCCGCCAGTGGAGTGCTCCTCGCTGGAGGTGAAGTCAAGGCAGCGAGCTTTTGGTCAATATCGAGTAGTTTACTCGATATCGAGGAGTCTGTGGCTTCAGGCTGGCTGCTCGACGACGCTGCTGCTAGTGGTGGGTTCTGAGTTTGGTCGATATCGACTAAAGTCCTCGATATCGAGGAGTTCTGGTCGACTTCGACCCCATACATGCATCCTGTCAAGGCATCCGAAAAATAGTTAGTCGACGTCGACTTACCTTGGTTGAAGTCGAGCAGATCCTCTGTGTCTTCGTTCAGGATGGCCATGATCTTCTCCACCTGGGCTTCCATATCCCTCTTTTCCAGCTCTTCAGGAGTCATATTTCTTACCTTAGGTTCCCCGCAAGTAATGTAACCAGCTGATATAGATTTGACCTCTTCCATTGGACCTGTGTGCCTTTCAGTTTTATTAAAAGAATACTCAATTACCTCATTGCTGATGTTGAAAGTGAGTACTCCCTTCCTTACACTTATGTTGGCATCCACCGTCGCCAAGAAGGGCATTCCTAGAATAATTGGACAAGCAGGGTCCTCTGCCATATCAATAACTAATAAATCAGCAGGGACAAAGAACTTACCTACTTGCACTGGCACGTTGTCCACCATGCCTGTTGGAATGACCACCGTGTTGTTGGCCATATAAAGCTTAGCATCCACAGGCTCTAGGGCACCTATCTTAATCTTGGACCATATTGTTAAAGGCGTTATACTCACACTAGCTCCAAGATCACATAAAGCATTAAATTTATATTGACCAAATCCAATGGTTATAGCAAACTTACCTGGATCTGGCCTCTTCTCAAGTATGTCCATATGGCTGCACTCCTTTGTAATTTCAGCCATCGACCGCTTCTTGCTTAAAATCTCCTTGAGGAATTTGACGTAGGATGGCATTTCATTAAGAGCCTCAGTGAAGGGTATGGTGACATTGAGCTTCTGAAGCATCTTGATGAAGCGCTGAAATTTCTTCTCTGCTGGGTCCTTTGGAGATTTTGTTGGGAAGGGCAGCTTCTTTTTCTGATTTGGAGCCAGAACAGATGTCGGAGGTGCTGCAGCTATCTCGACGTCGACTTGGTTCTTCTCGATATAGACCAACTGTTCCTCGATATCGACTACTCTTCTTGGTGTCGAGTTGTTGTGCTGTGCAGACAAAGGTTGATCCAGTTTGTCGTCGATATCGAGTATTCCTTTCTCGATATCGAGTTGCCTCTTCTCAACATCGACCAAGGTCTGGTCGATATCGAGTTGCTGTTCAGCTCCTTCGTCCTGCTGCTTTCCGACCTCTGGCTCTCGTAGTTGATGGCCACTTCTGAGTTTTACAGCAGCGATGTGTCCGGTCTTTCCCTTGGGATTTGGTTCTGAAGATCCTGGGAGTGAACCTGACTGTCTTGGGACTCCTGCTGCTAGCTAACCAATCTGTGTATCAATTGATTTTCTCCAGACATCGATCTCCCCAAGCCTAGAGTTGACTCCCTGAATCTGAGTGTAGACGGAGTTGAAGGATTGCTTGGTGTCTGAATGGTTCCTCCGTATTTCCTCTAGGACGGTCTGTAGATCATCTCTTTTCTGGTCTCTTTCCGGATGTCCTGGAGCTCTATATGGCGGGGGGTTCCTAGGGGCACCTTCGTTCCATTGTGGTTGCTAAAACCTTTGGTCCCCCATGTAGCGATTGCGACCCCCTGCGTAAGCTGCCTCTTCGTGGTATTCTGCCAGCCTGACTTGCTCTGTGTGTGGGCACTCAGTAATGGTGTGCCTATGTGATCCGCATTTGATGCAGGGCTGGTTGACAGAAAGATACTTGACTTGCTTGAGGAGCTTGCGATTCTCATCTCTGTAGTACTGCTCCTTGACATCTGGGTCAATCTCTGTAGAAGGCTCATAGAGGGGCGTGGATGGGGCTGGCCTGGCGTAGGCATTCTCATCATAGTTTATTGGAGTCCCATACTTGTTGTCGTAGTTGGTCAACTTGTCGAGGGCAGCCCATGCGTCATCAGATACTCATAATGAGTATACGTGTTGATCCTATCTTTAGCGGCCAGGTCAAGAGAATTGAAGAAGATCTCCTGAACGATGCAGGGTTGTTGTCCATGTGTAGGGCAGGATCGCAGTAGATCCTTATATAGTTCCCAAGCCTTTGCCAGCGGCTCCCCAGGTTTCTGTTTGAAAGCTGTAATCTTCTAGCGAAGGAGTGCTGTCTTGGCAGGAGGGAAGAATTTGTTGAGAAATTCCTGCTTTACTTCATCCCATGTCGTGAGGGATCGCGGTTTCAGCCCTTCAAGCTAATTCAATGCTGGACCAGCCAGGGACCAACGAAAAGCTTTCATCAAGATATACTCCAAGGTGGTACCTCCAGCAAGAGTACGACACATATCAGTAAAGTTAGTAATATGCTGAAGAGGACATTCATTAAATCTACCAAAGAAAGCATTATTTTTAATTTCAATAAGGAACGGAGTGCGAATTTCATAGTTATTTTCAGGGATTAGAATGGCTGATTCAGGCACGATGAGAGTCGGGTGCATGTAATCCTCTGCAGTTGTAGGGTATTGGGCAAGCTCATCTTCCAATTGCCTCCTTCGTGCAACCTCCTGTGTAATGCATGCTCTTTCAGCGGTGAGAGCAGTATCTTTGGTGGCTAGTTCCCTCTGAAGCCTCTCAACCAGCTGTTCCTGTGTCTCTACGGCCGCCATGGCTCTTTTCATTTTAGCTTGGATGTGTATAAGGCGCTCCGGTTCGTCTAAGGCGTCAAACTCAAGTGTTTGACCAGAACGGCGCATATACCTGCGAAGTAACTCAAAAGAAAAGTGAGATCTGACTACCTAAGGCGCGAATGATTGCTTCCCCGGCAACGGCGCCAATTTGTTGTAGGAGGAAATCAAGTTCAAAAAATAGAAATATAAATCAAACCAGATTCGTGCCCAAGAAAATAATTACAAGACTTCCTCCCTATGCAGCAGTGGGAAGTCAGGATCGACCCACGAGGAAGCGTGTCAGTGGATCTCAGGTAGCTGTAAATCTCACAAATAGAAAAGCAAACAGAATGACAGAAAGAAAGATAGAAATAACAAACAAAAGCAAAAACTAAAGCAAAGACAGCAGCTTGGTCGATATCAACAAAGGAGTACTCGATATTAACTAAGCCCAGTGGCGACAGAAAGCAAAATCAGACACAAAAACTTGATCTTGACAAACCCTAACTCGATATCGACTAAGCACTACTCGATATCGACTAAAAACTCCCCGAGATCGACAACACAGAAACTTAAATTGCAAAGCTTTCGAACTCAGAACAAAGATTTTCAACGAAATAGATTCAATTAAATAAAGACTTCCAAAGCCAGGGTATCAACACCATAACGATAACCATGCAAAATAACACATAAAGACATAAAAGATCATGCTTTCCATCAAATAACTTTCGTTATTAACAAATAGGAATATAGAGGCTTTCGCATAAACCCTAATTGTTACTAACCCTTTTCACATAATTAACCCAAGTTGCATTAAGATCACTTTCGCTTCAATAATACAAACAAGGATCACCTTCAACTCTCGCAAAAGAATCATGCTCATAGGGATAGAAGACGAATTGCATAAAAAGATCAAACCTTCACCGCATCACCTTACATGGCTACCGTCGGGCTCACCCCGACCCTAGAAGTGGGTGGACTACTCGCTCTTCATTATCAAGAAACTCATCAATAAACAAAAGAAACTAACTTGCATTGAATAAAACTAAAAAGAAAGCTTACAACCGAACAAGCCAAATCCGCTTTCGCCTTTCCGCCTTGCTCGCCACAAACTCTCTCTCTCTACTACTACTCACTTGTTCTCTCTGAAATTGAATGAATAAAACCCAGCCCCTAAGGCTTTATTTATAGGCTTCCAACCCTTGCTATTCAAGGTAAGAAAGTCTATCTATATCTATATCTAAATATCTACTTCCTTAAAGATAAATAAATGGAATAAAAGAATTAAATCCATAAAGGAAAATATATCTAAAGTAGGTAAATCTCTTCTTGTATTGGTAAATCTCCTCTCCATAGATAGAACTTGATAGATCTTGGATAGAATCGGACTCCTTTCGTCCCAAGCAAGCCAAAACCGCGTCGGACAGCTCACCGCGTAACGCGGTCCAGGATAGTGCTCCTCGATATCAAGTAAAGTACTCGATATCGAGTAACTGTGGCGTCGACTTCAGCTGGCTAGGCATCTCGGGTAGCTGGTTCTCGATCTGGCTCGGACAGGTGTGTCTGGGTTACTCGACATCGACCAATGTTGTCGATATCGAGTAAAGTTGTGCTCGGCATGTCTTGTCCTCGACCTCGGCTTCTCGATCAGGCTTCCTGGATCACAGGTGCAGCTTCAAGTCCTGGTCGATATCGAGTAAACTACTCAATATCGAGTAGAGCTCCGGAGTCGGGTTGGCTTTGTCTTCAGCTCCTACTCGACCAGGCACTGCTCGGACATCTTTGGTCGATATCGAGTAAAGGTACTCGATATCGAGTAATACTTGGCCTCAGCTCGGTTTGTCCTGGTTCCGTCGCTCTTTGACCTTGGACTTCTGTAGTTGATTTCCGAGCTTTTCGTCCTTTCTCAGAACTGCTGTAAATTTCCTCGAATTCTGCTAATTTAAACAGAAACTGGTGTAGATTCCATAATTTGGCAAATAAACATAAACTACATAGATTATGTACTATTCTAGCCCAAATGCATGAAATGTATGCAGAAAACGATATAAAAGTAACTCTAAAACATGGCAGATTCAGCTTACAACATTGGGCAACCCAAGATTACTAATTTCTTATTTACACCGTTTTATAAAAAAAATGCACAAATATATATTCAAAGTATTCTAATTTTAATAAGTTTGTTAACTTGAAGGTATATTTGATGAGTTTGCTGGAGTAAGCCTCCCGAAGAATGTGGAAATAAGAGACCCTAAACAAGCAAAGACAAAGGGCAGTGGGAAGAGACTTAAAGGCGGAAAGGAATCATCAATTCAAACACAAAAAAGGGAAAACGAATATGCTGAATCTGCCATGAATATGCACCTCACAACAGCAGGACATGCCCATTAAGGGAAACCTAATATGAATAATAATCACAATTTGTGATTGACTTTTATAAATGCACTTTATTATTAGAAAAATATTATACTTTGAGTTTTTTTATTCATATATGTTCTGTAACAACTTTTATATTCTGTTTATTACTCTCTCTGTTTTGTATTAAAGATTGTTTCGAGGTTTGACACTTTTGTTAATATTAAATAATATTTTCTTGTGCAGTCCCATCACTTATTATAATTTGCTTAATAAACAATAATTATTTTAAAGAAAAATAGGAAAACATCCTGAATTATCAATTGATACAGAGTATAACCTCCTACCCCTATCTTACTTAGGTTCATCATTTGTGCAATATTGTGAAATTCTTGGACAATGTGTAATTCAGAAAATGATGGAAGCTCCATAGACTCTACTGAACACATCTTATCAAAAAATAAGTACTTCTTAATGTGCAAAATCTCTAACCATCAATAAAAGAAGAACAACAACAGTAAGAAAGGTGATTGTTTGAAAACAGACCTATAACAAAGACAGTACCTATATAATAAATATTTAAAAAAATAAAAAACAATAAAAAAAATCTGAAGTAATGAATAAAAGAGAATAAAGGAGTCTCCAACCAAGAAGAAGTATACAAACGGTTACTTATACATGAAAATAAAAAATCTGAAATAATGATTGCAGTTATGGGAAGTTGGGAAATATTAAAAATTTAAACTGGTAATGATTACAATTATAGGAAGTTGAAAGGGGTAATTGGCTTTGGAAAACCGCCAATTGGATAAAGCCAATCAGATGATGGGAGTTGAAGAGCCAAAACCGCCATACAGGGACTCCTCCATCATAACACATCACACAAAACGCCTGAAAAGAAATCTTCCTCCCTTATCCAACAAAAACAAAGAAATGTCCAACCTCAAAAGAAAAAAATGGAAGGATTCAACCCATTTGTTTTCTGTGAAGAGTACTACAAGATCAATGAGCAGATAGAAAAGTACCTGTACCCAGGGTACCATATGTCTCTTCTGGAGGAAGCTGCTGAGACAAACACAGAGACAATAAGGAAAGAGCTGCTAGATGCCGCTGAGAAGCATCAACTTTTCCTGTCTGCCCTCAACTAGGAGAAAAATGCAAACGGCTACAAGATCTTGGAGGCAACTGCAAATGGGGAGCAGGAACTACTGGAGACGGTAAGTTAACAAAACTTTAAATAGTATGATTTAAAATAAGATTCCAAAATTATTTAACTTTTGAGTATAAAAATTTATGTAGTTGCAAAAGAAACAAGAGCAAGTGGAGGAAGAACTGGCGCAGTACAGACCCTACGTGACTGAATGCATCAGGGAGGTCTTTGAAGAAGAAGACAAGAGGAGGAGGAAGATTGCAAACTTCCTTGGAAGATAAGCACTGAAGGGCATGAAGAAGAAGAAGTTGAAGAATACAGACTTTACTTTTGCAATATTAATTATATATTTTATTTAAAATGTCTGTATTTCTTCTTAATCTGAAGTTTAAGTTTGATACTATGGTATTTTGGATTTAAAACAATTATGAAGTTGTAAGTTTTTAGTTTAAAATATAATGAATGTATTTCAGTATATTTAGCTATGTGATAGAATGCAACAGGTAAGTCTTTGAAGAAGAAGACAAGAGGAGGAAGAAGGCTGCAAACATTCTTGGAAAATAGGCAATCAAGAGCAGGGAGGAAGGAGAAGAAGATGAAGAACTTAGATAATAACTGTAATTTGGAATTTTATAATATTATAGATTTAAGTATATTTGGAATGTAGCTGTAAAATTAACTGTAATCACAGTTAATATTATAAATATATATTGTGATTTATATGAACAATATATTTTTGTCGATGCACAATGAGATGCTACAATTGCACAGCACAAGGTTATAATTGCACAACACAAGGTTACAAGTGCACTATAACAGTAGAATAGAAATTGAACTTAAATGTGATTTTTAAACTATATAAAACGGACACAAAGGCAAATACATTGACAAAAACCACAAAAAATATAAATAATAATAAATTTAAAATCAATTAAATAAATAAAAAATATTGTATTTTAAATATGCACAATAAGATGTTATAATTGCACAAAAGGAGAATGTCATTGCACAGTATCAGACTGTGCCTTTATAACTGCACATAGTAAATTTGTAATTGCACAAAACGGGGTTACTTGTGCACTACAACCGTAGTAAAAAGAAATTGGACTTAAATGTGAGTTCTACATGTAAAATGAACACAAAGTAAAAACCATTCACAAAAAATAAAAATAATAATAGATTTAAAGACAATTAGATAATTAAAGACAGTATATTACATAAATAAAAAAACACTCTAGTACATATGCACAATAAGGTGGTATAATTGCACAATACGACAATGTGACTGCACATTATCATACTGGGCCTTAATAACTTCACATAATACAGTTATAATTGCACAAAACAGGGGTACTTGTGCACGATTACATTATAAAAAAAGAAATTATACTGAAATGTCAGTTTTAAACTATATAAAACGCACACAAAGTCAAAGACATTCACAAAAACCTATATATATATATATATATATATATATATATATATATATATATATATATATATATATATAAATCCAGACAGATATAAGACAACCAACAGGGAAAACGACACGAACATAAAAGCATGAATAGATAGCCATCTCAATTATAAAAAAATATATGGCATTATATTACATATGCAAAATAGGGTGTTCAGTTTGCACAACATGACAGTATAATTGCACATATAAATATTATGCCTGCACATGACCATAAAATAATGTCATAACATAAAGGCATATAGGTGCACATTTAAATGTGAATTTTAAAATAAAAAAACGCACAAAGAGTAAAATTCATACAAAAAAACACAAAGATATATATAATGCCAACAGGCCCAACTTAAATATAAAAAGATAGGCAAACAACAAATTATAAAAAATAAATATAACTCACGGAAACTTAAATATAAAAAGATAAGTCAATGATAAGAAAAAAAATAACAGACTTACACGTCAGAAGCTGATTTCTTAGATAAATAGACACAAATGCAACGCTCAATGTCAGACACACGCTCATTCACATCAACAACCCTAGAATAGTAAGGACTCTTCAAGGAATCAGCAGGTTTTAGTACCCTCTTACACCCAACATCTTTCTCAATTTGATCTTGCATAGAAACATCTAAAACAACAGCGCAACCCCTAGTAGACCTACGTAAAGGCAAGACAACAGGAGACTTTTGCTTCCTCTTAAACACTTTAGGAGTTGCACAATGAATGTCACTTGATGTTGAAATACCTAAAGAAGAAACAACATCTCCACCAGCATATTGCTTGGCAATATCAACAATAGACGCAGGAACACCAGTTACACCATCACCAACATTCGGTGCAACTCTGTTATCTTTATGTGCATCAGCATTGGAGTTGGGTGCAGAGACAAAACCCTTTTGTGCATACTGATCACACTTGGCAAAATCCTGCCCAATTTCCTCTTCAGTAGATTTAGTTTGAGATATGAAGGCAGGATCAGAACCAAAAAGATCAAAAGATGGCTCAGCAGGAAGATTCATACCCATAGACCCCTTACTCTTAGCAACTACAGAATCACCCTTCTTCCCAGGATCACATTCATTTTCAAAACAAACACCACCAAGCCCACCTCTACCTACATTGCCAACTGAACCAAAAGGATGATCGTCCTGACCAGCAAATTTCATCTTACACTTATTCATGTAAGCTAACTCAATTTGAGCAAGACAATCCAAAAACAAAGGATCTGACCATAAAGGATCTTGGGAGGAAATCCAGTCAGAAAAGGGGGTTCACTCAAATAAGAATGGTCTGAAGGGACACAACCACCCTTATCATCATCAAACTCCAAACCCATAAGGTTCTTGGCAGCATTACTAAGTGTTTTAACCATTTCATTCTCTTTAAACTCAGAAGGAATTTTATCAGCCAAATCAACAGACTCAGATATTGAAGTAGCAAGGGCAGCAGTTTTTTGAGCAAAGGATTGAATAAAACTCTACAAGGAAAAAAAATAAAAAAAAACACGCACACGCACACACACACAAACAAAGAACAAAAATCAAATAAAACACAAAATAATATTATAAAAAAAATCACTTATATATAAGGAACAACAAATACCTCAATAGGAGATGGTTTTTTTCATAAACAGATGGATTGTCAGAAGGAGCAGCTGAAGGAGCAGCACATGGAGAAATAGGTTGATATGCAGGAACAGATTGACGATCCTCAATTCTGCCAAAGCCTCCACTGGAAAGATCATCATCCTCATGCTGACGAAGCATAGGTGATGTCATCCCCATAAAAATAGGGAAAGACCGATTTACTCTCCTCAACACAGTACTTGAGAATAACTTCACCCTATCAATATAAAACAGCTAAAAATCACAAACACACGAAAAAAGGAAAAAAAAAACAAGAAAACACAGAAACAAAGTAACTAAAAAATGTAATACAATAAGAAAAAAATACAAGTACAAAGCAAAATAATAAGGTCAAAAACTTGAATATGAAAGATAAGTATCACTGAAAACCAAATTATTATAAATACAAGAGATGATGATATAATACTCACAATGACGAAGAGAATAGGACCTCTGAACTGACTGGTTTTGTTCTTTTCCCAAACTTTCTTTGAATCCACTAAACTTTCAAGAACAAAAGCACACCAATTCAATTCTTTAAAGTCCTCATTACTACACAAAACTTTAACCAAGTTGTGATTAACATTGCCATTTTGGTTACTGTCCACAAGCAAGGAATCAAATAACACAGCAAAGTTGACAACAAATTGATCGCTAGCAGCAACATCAGCAACCATATGATCAGTAAGAGCAGATGGATTAATGGAATCTCCAACAGAAAACAAACTCTTTCACTTCGTAAGAATATCTGACTTCTCTTTAGAAGTCTTCCTACATATCAAATTCTTACCCATAGGCAAGCCTAATGTAAAATGAACGTCAAGTTCAGTAATATCTAACTTACTTCCATCAGCCAACACCAAGCAACATCTGTTCGCATCAAACTGCTCAACCAACCAATGACAAAGACACAAAGGAAGATAATGAATACCCAAATCTAATAAACAACCAAAACCTATCCTTTTGATACAATCCTTCTGTTTATCATTAAACCTAGCCAATGAAAAAACAAACGCACGAGGATTTGACCTTGTTTTCAACGAGGGGTATTGATTAGCCCTTCTAATCCTCGACTTCTTAACAAAAACAGCACCAGCCCCAACATCTTGGGGGGCAATTGTGGATTGGAGTGGCACATCAGAGGCTACAGACTGCACATTAGTCCCTTCAGATTGCAAATTTTCTCCAACAGTTGGTTGCCCTTCATTGTCAATAGGAACACCAACTCCAGAAGGGACATCATCAGTCACATTAGGCGGGATATTAGTAGATAAAATTTCAGGACTGGGAGCTGAGGAAATACCATGAGACACATCTTTGGATAAACCACCTATACTATTACCATCTTCCCTTATTTACGTAGGAGAGGCACATTATCTTCTGATTCGATATCTATTGACACCCCTTCCCCATCTGATACAGAAAACCCAGGGGAATCACGTGCCAAATCAATAGCTTTAGAAGCAGAGCAGGTGGGCCGAGATTTCTTAATACGTTTTGAACGATAAGGCACAACAGCTAGAGCTTCACAATCAACCTTAGACCTTGTTCGTTTACCTATAAGGAATAACAGATCAAAAAATATAAACAAACATAAAAACCCTAACGACCAATAAAATGAACATAGATAGCAATACATATATAAAATTGACAAAGGACAATAAATGAACACAAAAAATTAACATAAACCGAGCACGAAACAGAGTATAAACACAAATACACAAGGAACATTACTAATATCAAACACCTAAGATCATAAACGACTATAAAACAAAAAATAGAGAAACAAACAACGGATAAATCACCGAAAAAAAAAACGAAACAGCATGAATAGACAAAGGAACACAACATTTGCACAACTACAAGCACTGAGGCATAAAATCGTTGAAGAAAAGGGGAAAACAAAAAAAAACGCACAAAATCAAAGTAAAAACAAAACCCTAACAACCAGGACAAATTACATAGCGCGAGAGTAACAGGAAATCAATGGCGTACCTACTGAAGAGCTCGACATTATGAATCAACGACAACAAAGACAACGAAAAAAAATCACCGGAGATCAAGGACGCAGAGGAATGAGAAATCGAACGAGAGAGAGAGAGAAAAGAAGATCAGAGCTGAAGAGGGTCTCGAAAACATATGAAACGGAAATAAAAAAAAGGGAAAGCCCAACGCAAACAGGCTCATCTCAATTCGGGAAAGAGTAATCCGAGCCCAATGGTGTTAATTAGAGAAATTTTACAACTTAAGTAAATTTTACACCCTAAGGATATTTTACATTTGAACCTTTTCCTATATATATATATATATATATATATATATATATATATATATATATATATATATATATATATATATATATATATATATATATATATATATAGATTTTAGAAAACAATTTTTTTTTTCAAGAGGCCCAAAAGAAGTATGGAGACCCAAAACAAGTTTTAGAAAAATGGTATCAAATAAAAATATTACAATGAAGTATAATCACACTTTATATTCGTATGTTATCAATTGTATAAAAATGTCATTAAAAAACAATGTCATCACAAATGATTAAGATCAATGAAGTGTAATCATAAATGTCATCAACGAATAAAAGTTATCAATAAAAGATGTCATCAGTGAAGTTTAATCATATTTTATGTTCCTGTTTCATCAATTGTATAATAGTGTAAAAAAAATGTCATCACTGTTGTGAGCTGAATCTGCCATGTTTTACAGTAACTTTTATATCGATTTCTGCATACATTTCATGCATTTGGGCTAAGATAGTACAGAATCTATGCAGTTTATGTTTATTTGCCAAATTATGGAATCTACACCAGTTTCTGTTTAATTTCGCAGAATTCGAGGCAAATTACAACAGTTTTGAGAAAGGTCGGAAAAGCTCGGAAATCAACTACAGAAGTCCAAGGTCAAGATGCAGCGGAACCAGTCGAATCAAGCTTGGAGCCCGAGTTTACTCGATCTAGAGTAAAGCCTACTCGACCTCGACGAAGGTGTCCGAGCACAGGCCATGTCGAGCAAAGCCTGGTCGACGAAACCGAGTCAAAGGCAACCCGACTCCGGAAACCAACTCGATCTCGAGTTCCTTAGTCGAGATCGATAACACCTCAGCGCCAAGTCCGGAGTCGACGAGATGTGCCAAGACGAGAAGCCAACGACGGAGACGCCGAGCCAACCCTACTCGATCTCGAGGAGGCCTTGTCGCGATCGAGGACCAGCACCTAGTCTGTCCGAGCCTGTCGAGGAAGAAGTTGTCCGACATCACCAGCAAGCCATCCTCGACGACTTCCCAACTCGATCTCGAGTTGCCTAGTCGAGATCGAGGAGCCAAGGAGCAAGATTCGAGCCTGTCGAGCAGAGCTACCCGACCAAGCCAGCCAGCCCATGATCGACGACGAATCCTACTCGATGTCGAGTTGGCTTGGTCGAGATCGACGAGCGCCGTGTCCGAAACCGCGTTACGCGCTTTGGCTGTCCGTGTCGAGCTGGGAATCCTTGGGGCCGAAGGAAGCCATGTCTATCCGAAATCCATCAAGTTCTATCTATGGAAGACAAGATCTATCAACATGAGAAGACTTACCTATTTAGATTTATTTTTCCTTTTTTAGATTTAATTCCTAAATTGCTTTTATTTATCTTTTAAAGTTTTAGATATAATTTTAGATATAGATAGATATCTTCTATCCTTGAATAGCAAGGAATAGAAGGCTATAAATAAAGCCTTAGGGGCTGGTTTTTCATAATTCAATTCACAAGTTAGAGAAGTAGTTCCACAGAGACAGTTTAGGAGTTCGAAGGTTTTAGGGTTTTGACATTCAGCGAAAGTTGGATTGCCGGGATTGTAAAGGCTTTGAATTTAGTTTAATGCAAGTTTCTTTTTATACATCAATGTCTGCTATTGCGATGAAGAGCGAGTAGTCCACCCACTTCTGGGGCTGGGGTAAGCCCGACGGTGGCCATGTGAGGTGATGCGGTAAAGGTCAGATCTTGTTATGCAATTCGTCTTCTATCCCTATTAGCATGATTCTTTTGCGAGAGTTGAAGGTGATCCTTGTTTGTATTATTGAAGCGAAAGTGATCTTAATGCAACTTGGGTTAATTATGTGAAAAGGGTTAGTAACAATTACGGTTTATGCAAAAGCCTCTATATGCCTATTTGTTAGTAACGAAAGTTATTTTGATGGAAAGCGTGATCTTTTATGCATTTATGTGTTACTTTGCATAGTTATCGTTGTGGTGTTGATACCTTGGCTTTGGAAGTTCTTTCATATATTGGTTTATTTCTGTCGAAATTCTTAAGTTCTGTGTTCGAGTTGCAAGTTTACAATTTCTGAGTTTTAGTCGATCTAGAGGAGAGCCTCGTCGATCTCGAGTAGGCACTGGTCGAGATCGAGTACTGTTGGTCTAGGTCGAGTTACTGTCGTCGGATTTTGAGTTTCTGTCTTTGCTGCTGTTAGTCGATCTCGAGTTACTGCTGGTCGAGATCGAGTAAGTTGCTGTCTTTGCTTTATTTCTTGTCCTTGCTTTCGTTTCTGTCTTTCTTTCTTTGTTTCTGTCTTTTCTGTTGCTTTTCTGTGAGATTTACAGCTGCCTAGGATCCGCTGACACACTTCCTCGTGGATTCGATCCTGACTTGCTCTTACTACATTGGAGGGAGTCTTGTAATTATTTGCGTGGGCCTAAATCTAGTTTGATCTATTTCATTATATTTCATACTCGATTTCCTCCTCACAACAATCACAAATGATCGCATCAATTAAGTGTAATCACAAATATGTCATCAGTGAATAAAAGTACAATCAATGAAAATATATCAATACACAATTTACTAAATTAAAAGTAGCATCAAACGATTTGATTAAAAAAGTAGCATCAAATAATTACATTAGAAAAATGGCATAAAACCACTATTTTTAAAAAGTGGCATCACATTAAAGAAAAAATTGTCATTAAAAAATAGCATCAAACCATTAGTTTGAAAAAATGGCATCACGGTAAAAAAATGATATCAAAAAAATTGCATAAAAAAAAGTGGCGTCAGTGATCAACGGTGAAAAAGTGGCATCAATGGTCAATGTGAGAGAAAGGAAGAGAAAGAAGGGGGGAAAGTGGAAGGAATGAAGGGGTAAGGAAAGGAGGGAAGGGTACACCCCTCCTAATTTATTTTGGGTGTTGTTAGATACACCGCAAATCCTCCATTAAAAAGGCACATCCATTCCAACGTGCGGGATTTGAGGTGTATTTAGTTTCTCCGTTTATTTTGTTTAGGGTCTAATTACCTAATTAGATTTAAAAAAAAAATAGTTACCTGAATCACCCAAATTTAAAACATGCACCTAGTGTAGAGCTGGCAAGTCGGTTGTTCGGGTCGGGTTCGGGTCAGGCTTGCTTGGGTCGGGTCTGTTTGGGTAAAATTTATGGTCGGGTACTGATCGGGTCGGGTTCGGTCATAATGAATTTTAGATTGGTCGGGTTTCTGGTTAAATCGGGCCATGCCCATTCGGGTTCGGGTCAAAGTGGGTCGGGCTCGTTCGGGTTTCGGGTCAAAAGACGGGTCGGTCTCATTTGAGTTTTGAATCAAAGTGGGTATAGTTTGTTTGAATTTTTGGTCAAATCATCTTCGACCCGTTTGGATAATTAGGTTGATTTTGACTCGGTTGAAATCTTAAATATGTAATTTACTTAAAATAAATGATTTTGACTCGGTTGAATACATGAATATGTAATTTTGACTCGGTTGAATACACTCATTGTCACTGACTCATCGGTTGTCGACCTATTTTAAAAAAAGTCATAATCGGAAATTCGGTATTCGGTATTCGGCAACATCGTCTTTTTTTAAACATTTAAACCAATTAATCGGTGCTATAATTAAATCAAATTAATTATACATTTAGGATTTAACCTTATTTTAACTAGCAAGTTGCAGATGGGCTTATTCGTGGTTTAATTATATAATTGACCCATTTCATTTTCAATGCCTATTTCATTTTTAGCTTTTGGCCCATTAGCTTTTTTTTTCATTATTATTATTAGTTTTTAACAAATCTAGATATAAATAATTAACTAGTTTTATTTCCCGCGAGCTTCGCGGTTTTTTCATAACTTTTATTTATATAAAAATAACTTTTAAAATCTAAATAATTGTTTTGTTTATATTCAAGCAAAAGATAGTTACATAAAATTAATTATTAATATACATAAATTGAAGCTATAATGATATTAATTGTCAATAGTGTTATAAACATTGGCCTTTATATTCATGCAATTTGCAATTAAATATACTTTATTATTTGTTTAAACCTTATTTAGAATTGTTATATAACAATATCGATCCTTATCTTTATTAATCTCTTTTTTTACTATTTTCACCTCTTAAAGTTTGTTTACTATTTTAATTCTGTTAATTATTTTCTACCAATTTATTAGAAATTGGTTTATTTTTCATCAAATAATCCCATTAATATTTTTATAAATAATATCAATGTATTTATTTTTATTTTTAAAGATATAAAAGTAATCTAACCTTTTTCATATAAATTAATCTAATGTAGATTTTTTTCTAGATAAAATATTTATAAAATAACTTAAAGTAGATAAGATTTATAAGATGTGAGGTTGAATATTTATACTAAAAATTAATTTAATCATTAATTAAAATAGACACATAGAATGACACATATATAATTAGATGGGGTTATCATATAACGTGACTTAAATTTATTGAATCATCATTAACTGACATGGTAAAACCAGAGAATGACACGTAAGTGAATTCGACCAGAGCCTATCACACGGGATTTTCACGTCTCTGTTTTAGTATTATTTACAAATTATAATAAATTAAATCATCATCAATATCATACTCCCTCCATTCTAAAATACAAGTCTTTTACTATTCATGCATGTTTTCTTAGGTTTATAAAAAACTATATAAAATATTAATTTTTTTTAATATAATATCATACTTCTTGGTACATAATCTTTTAACTATTATTATTATAGATATTTATAATTTTGTATATTATACTTGATATATTACCGATTAGGATAATAGGTAATTTGTATATTTATTATAATCTGATAAATAACAAACTCTTTTTTGTTATCAACCCGATTTATGTAATAGAATGATAGATTAAAGTTAATTTATTAGGATATATTTATTTTTCATTTATTATTACTTAAATATAAGTAGAAAATGGAAAGAGTTTTATAGATAATAAGATGGCGTACATATAAGTATCTTTTAATAATTAGGTTACCTTTTTATGTATGTAATACCATTTGGTGTTAGTTTTATTATAATTTGTAAATTCTATCATTTTACTTAGTTATTTTGTATTAAATAAGTAAAAATCAATTAACTAAAGATATGAATTATACTCCGTAGTGAATAATCAATGATTGCTTATAATTGTAGTATCTTTTTTTAACTTTTTTTAAAAGGGAAAAAAAGGTCCACAATTTTTATTTATTCAAATATAAGTATAAAATCTTATCAACATCTAACCAACTAAGATACCATAATATTTTATTATTTAAATTATTTTTCATTGTTAATAAAGATGAACCATATTAAATGATGTGGCTAAAAGATAGGATTTCATTAATTGACGTGGCTTAATTATATTGGATCGTCATTAATTGACGTGGCGAAAAACTCGGCCCAAATTGCACCATAAAACGACACGTGAGCGAATCGCAACAGAGCCCGCCACATAGGATTTCCACGCCTCTGTTTTAGTATTATATATATATATATATATATATATTGATGATTATGTCAAAATATAATAATATAAAGTCGAATCGGGTTTCATAGTCGGGTGTCAAAATATTATAATATAAAGTCGAATCGGGTTCATAGTCGGGTCGAGTTTGTCTGTGTTCGGGTCTGTTTCGAGTCGGGTCGGTTCGGGTTACGGATGACTCCAGATTTTCGAATTTCGATCGGGTTCGGGAGAGTTGGGCCGGGTTTTCGGGTCGGTTCAGATTTTGTCAGCTCTAACCTAGTGTATTTGTATCAACCTAGTGTATTCGGATCAGATTTTGTCAGCGTGGATTTCACAACACGCCACATGTTCAGTTCAGCTTCCATTGCCAACTCTAAATAAAAAATAAAAAAATAAAAAAAAAAACCTTATAAAATCCATCGCTGGCAGTCAGTTTAATGGAGAACAAATACAAAGGGATAAATAAGCTGCTTCATTTCCAAGACCGAAGGCCCAGTTACAATTCTGCACTCCCTACACTGCTCTAAAATAGTATCAGCTCAGAATGACTTCAAACAAATGTACGTAAATTTGACCCCAAAAAAAAAACAAATACACACAACTCGTCACAACTCCAAGTTATACATGTTAGCTCAGACACCACCCGTTACCTTTCAGCAAAGGCGCAAATGTTAGTTAGCCTATGGATGCAGCAAGCTAGGGAAGCCCTCGGGACATACCAGACAACCTTCAGTCTTCAGTGTATGTCACGTTAGCGAGCATGAAAACTCTTGTTCTTTGTGAAAGAGATCATTCTGTGAGAGTAAAATGTCAGTCTTGGATCTGCATGTCAAAATGGAGTTCACCATTTCATCCATTTACTGAAGTGATAGTGAGGGTAAGCTCCTGCGCGGATTTTGCAACCAAACCCCCTCTTCTGCAGAAAATGGAAGCGGTGATTTATTATGGTATGTCATCGATAAAAATGCATGTAGGAGAGATAGGAGATCCCATGTCAAGATTTGAGATTTTAATAGGAATTTGACCTCATAAGGGAAGGCAAGCAGCGGTTCACTTTTTCCAGTTCAACAAAGCAATGTTTGCACCGTTCCACCCTAGATCACATTTACCAGCAGTAAACAGAATTTTTCAAGTAAGAATGATTCTTAAAGAGCGTAGAAAGATTGAATATACAAAGACAGGCCAGAAGCTATTAGACCTTTGCTCTGCTTCAATGTCTACCCCGACTGATGGTGCTGATGCTGATACAGCTGAATAAACAACTGACCCAAATGCTCTCACAAGCTTAACCAGCATTTCTAATGAAACTCCTAAATGCCTGCAATCAGGCAGGGGGGTTGGAAATAAAAACTCGTGTGCAATCAAATCAAGCTTGATTTTTTTTATTTTTCTTTTAAAAAAATGCAATGAAGTGTAATGAAAGCCAGTGCAAAGGTCCAACAGGGCATTTCTTCCCCCATCAAACATATAATAACCACTATCAGGCCTTTCCTAGGAATGAAACAAAGCCGGTTTAGCATCAATAATAGTCAACATTGAGATTCTGCCTAGCTCACTTACTCAAAGAACAACTCACTATTAGAGAAGAGGAACAAACAAAAGATGAATAGTAGTTGTAGCTTATAACCTATAAATGCCAAACTTGTCACTCAATCACAGTGAAAAGGTACTTTATAAGATAGAGGTGCCTTATTAACTGCATAATTATTGAAGTTCCATCAAAGCTTTGAAGAATATATAAACATACAGTGATTTTCACCTGTCAATGTCACTTTCTAGGAGGCTAACAAGAAGTGGAAGGAGTGCTGTGCAAATCTCCAATGTAAGAATGTCAGTTCTTTCTTTAAGCAAGCTGATGACATCAGCAAGGACCTTATATGACCACAAAAAGGAAACTTATAAGGCATGTGCCAATTTGTTGATTTGATTAAGCACAAGGAAAGACCAATATGAAAAAAAAAAAAAAAAAAAGGGAAATCCTCAGAATCACCATAAATAGTGTACTTACACCATGATCACCCATCTTTTCCATTGCAAGTATAGCTGCTTTGATGTCATTTCTTTCCCAATATCTTTTGACAATCTGCAAACCGTTCATTCAAACAGATCATTCCATCGAAGGCTGTGTCTATATTTCTGTTCTTTTCTTGATAAAAGTGAACACTCAGAGGCAAAGTACTTTGAAAAATGAGAGGCTAAATTGAGCACTTGAAACAAATATTTAGAATGGATGCAATGTATCCCATAAACATGAAAAATGAGAAAATACAACATAGACGCTTCATCAAATTTTGAGAATGATTGGCTTCCATCCCCATTTATCCTAGTGGTCCCAAAATAAAGCACTTCCTATTTTCAACCATAACATAATGTATTTTCTAGAAAGGGGGATATTTCCATAGTCAGCTTCTTTCTTTTAATAATGTAGCATTATAACAAAATTTCAAATGCTCCTCTTTACAGGGGAGTAATAGTAAATATCAATAATAATAATAATAATATCACTATAAAAAAATAGATGTCTCTTTACTATTTGGCGTGTTTTTCAAGAAGCTAAAAACTATACTCCCTCCGTTCGCGAAAACATGTCATTTTGTTCGATTTTGTTCATAAAAACATGTCATTGTAGGTATTTTAGCTTCAGCTTTACGAAAATGCCCTTGACATGATTGATGGGTTGTGAGTTGTAGTTTTCGATAAAGTAAAAAAACAGAGTAATAAATGAGGGTAAATTAGTAAAAAAGGAATATATTATTGACTTTCTTAAAAATTTTGCAAAGAGTTAAAATGACATGTTATCGCGAACGGAGGGAGTATAAAATATCAAAGTTTTTTTATACAGTTTCATACTGTATTTATTACTAATAATTATGAAATTGTGTCAAAAAATCAATAAAAATCAATATTTTATATATTTTTTAGCTTCTTAAAGAACACATCAAATAGTAAAATGAAATTTATTGCCGAACAGAGAGTGTTAAATAATACGACAGAAAGAGCTGGAATTATACAAATACAAGCAATGAAATGAAATGGAATATTATTGTATTCAAAGCCTTACCTGCAATTTGGCCAAACGAGTTTGTATTGCACTCATAAACGGATTGTGTTTCTCCAATAAGTCGACTACAACATCCTCATCACTAACAGAACACACTCCATTTTCAGATGAGGGCCATCCTTGTTGTTTACACTTCTGTAATTAAATTTAAGCAAACAAAGATCAAGTTAAAAGCAATCAACATAGGTGGAAAAAGAAGGATGATCAAACGATAGAGGCTATGATATGAAAGTCTGCTATAAAAAAAAAAGGACAATCATAAACAAGTTACAATGCATTTTTAAGATTAGGATTTGCATAAAGTAGAACTAATCCTAGGAAAATAATTTTCAGTATATCAGGCTGATAGACATACATAAAGTAACTTCTAAGGAAAATTCTGGAGGGTCTACTACTGGAGGGAGTAAGGTAAATATGTGTATGATGAGCTACAATATTGACCTCTTTTACATGACTTGATGGAGCCAAATATTAGTCATATTGCAAGGAAATGAAGACTTGAAACAAATGAAAAAGTATCAGATTCTATGAAAGTTTAGACCGCTGGTATTGCTGGAATTGGCAAGGGTAATCAAATGAAAGCAATCCTAGATTTCTTCAGTTTGGATTTTTGGTGGGTGTGTGGGTGTAGGTGTTGGGGGGGGGGGGGGGGGGGGGGGGGTTGCTATCTTGTCTTTCGCGGATTCAGTCATTAGTTCTGTGAGCACACCCCCGACATATGGAGAAAAAGTGGCCACTTTGGAATAGGAGTATCCAGTTTGGTGAAGGGTATGAGGCTCTATCATAAAAAATATTGGAAACAGCCAGAAAGGTCAATGGGATGTGTCAAAATGCTGCTGGAAGAAAGTAAAATATACAGCTATATTAGAAACAATCGGAGGTTCATGCAGTCAAGAGTGAATCACCACATATATTGACTTATATTAGAACCATGAGGTTGCACAAAGACAGTTGGGTGAGAACTGTGCAATGACCTCTGAACTCTAATATTAACAGTTTTAAGGTACAGACAGATGCAGTCTACTCAGTAAAACATATGGAACATCATGAAGCAATACATACTGATTGGGAAAATATAAATGTGATTGCAGAATGGGGATGAAAATCTATACCGTATTAGCAGGCAGTGGTGCAGCACAGACGGGTGCATTTGAAACGTCTAAATTTTGTGATCTCTCCTTCCTCTCACAGTTGGAAACAAATGAACGTGTTCTCCCTACATGTTTTCAATTCAGCCCATTAGCATCAATTAAATAACAATAATTAATCCAATTGGTTAATAAGTTGGCATATATTAAAGAACAGTATCAGGTAGCAGTACACCTGTTCTTTGAACCTCATAAGAACTCCCATCCTTGCTCATTCTATGCATCCGAAAGTCATCTGGCAATGAACCAAAACATAAATAAGAAATTTTAGCAGCTTTACCTACCTTAATTTCTGTAGACAAAGAACAAGACTGTGATGGCAGCACCAGCAGCTGTGTATCACAAGGTGTTCATCAAATTGTGCAAACCATTGCCTTTCCAAACAAATATGCAAACAATTATACAACAACAACAACCCAGTTAGTCCCACATTTAAGCGGGGTCTGGGGTCAGGATGTACGCACTCTTTCCCCGACGAGGTCGAGAGAGTGTTTCCAATAGACCCAGAACAAAAGAACAAGTATAACCACATGGAAACAGGCGAAACAAAGGGTAAAAGAGAGAAACACGAGGCAAGCAATAATCAGAGACACTAAGGGCGTGTTTTCTGAACCTCTTTTTTAAGAGGTGGAGGGGGGTGGAGGTGGGTGAAATGGGGTGGAGGTAGGGGAAAATCCTCTACCTTGTGAGAGGAGGTAGGGGAGATGGAGGAGGTCCACCCCGTTAATGAAGGTGGAGGTGGTGCTGGGGAGAGCTGAAGAAAACACGCCCTAAGACACAAATCTATATCCCAGAACTCTAAACATTAGCAGCCCGAATGCAAACAATTATGAGAAAGGAAAATAGAACAGGCATATCTCACTGTGTCTTGTTCAACCAATGTTAAGTCCAAACTTAAAAGTTCAATATTCTGTCCCTCTAAATCTTCTGATCTCCGCACATATACCAAGAACCTGAATACCCATTGTATATGCATTCTTGACTACCAACGAGATGATTAGGGCGGAGAAAAGCCATACCAAAACAAAAACTAGATAAAAGATCAAGTACAAGCAATGTCAAGAACTATCTTGTATTAGCACCAAACCAGACCACAATCCCTCATTTGATTCTCAAAGAAACTCAGATTCAGTTTCTAGTGCCTCTGCTGAAAGATGTGTCAAAAGGGTCACGTGTATCATTTGTTTTAAGATCCAACATCACCTGCAACAGCACACACTCAAGAGTGATAATATTGAGTTGAACTCAAAATATGCCAAACACTCCACGAACCCTTTTTCACACAAGCAAGAAACTATTCATAAACAGTATTATATGACCTTTTCCCAGGTATCATACATATAATTGCCTTGATCCAAACTCATTCCCACTCTGGTGTTTTCTCCTAAAATCAAATTGGTATACACAGTTGAAGCACGAATAAAGAGATCAGTCTATCATATCGTTTGAAATTCCAGTACATGCTCCAACTTCACAAAGTCCAAAAAAAAAAATTGAAAATAAAAAAAGACTGAACAATATATCATAGAATTCAGTGATTGCACTATTCAACCACATAAACTATCAAACAAATCTCTTCTAAATCCTCTAACCTGACCATTCATGTAAGTCATTAATCAGGACTCATGAAACACCATGAAGGCGACAATATGCCAATATGTACAACAGAGGAAGTATTTTTATTGATTATCTGTTCATTTATTCTTATCAGTTCATTTATTCTCTAATATAACTTCCCTACTTTTGCTAAAAGAAGTTATTTTTCATCAAAAAGAAAAGAGAAGTGCAGTGAATACAGAAGATGAAAAAAGGAAAGAGAGAGAAATGAGGAAATGAGGAATCCAAACTCTACTCCATGAATTTACACTTTGAGATGTTTCTCCGTTTTCAATAGTGAACTTGACTTCTGATTAAAGCCTTCAAGATTGGGAAATTGAACAAGTATTGTTATTTTTTACCTAACATATCAATATTCAACTGAACAATAGAAGACCAAATGAGATGTAATTATCAGCAATGGGAAATATTTTAGGATGGTTTTAGCAAAGACAATTCAAATTGACAAATGTAGAATGCTTTGAGAAAAAAATAAACACATTTGAAGCAAGCAAGATACATACGAGTTCCATGCCGGTAGCCAGTATTTGGCTCTGCAGCACTCCTGTTCTTGAGCTTTGATGTAACAGAGCTGTCATCCTTTGTGTCGAGCTCAGAAACAGAATGATTGATGCTAAGATTCCTGACTAAGGGCAAGATGCCCTTGTTTGGAGCTCCACAAAATTCCGTGGGTTTGACAGCATCAGGCTCAGGCTCAGGCTGGATGCATACAATCGTCCCCTTTGACTCTTCATAGGCATTTGAAATCCCCCTATAGTTAGGCAATTTACCCTCCGAAGTGGGTGGGACACTTTTTCTTGCAAAAACATCCTTTCTTGTTTCAGAAGCCTCGCCCAATCTTGAATCATTTCTTGGCACAATAACAGGAACTATATCCTGTGTACTGTAGGATGTTAACTGTGACCTCACAGCATTTCTCCTCTGAGACACTGTGCTAGATATTGCAGTTGAAGTGGCAATATTATTTGGGCTGGTGCTTACACTTATCCTATGAGGGGTACGAGGTACAACAGCAGTTGCTTCACAAGAGACAACAAAGCCAATTAGAATATGCAGTCTAAAGAAAATTACAAGTACAGCGACACCAGATTGAGAAGATGAGAAAGAGAAAAACTACTAATGAACTTACCTGCTAGAACCTTATTATCATTATTTTCAGAAACTGAGTTTGTTGATGTTGCAACACTTCCTGCAGATTTCGTCTCTGTCTCTACTAAATCCGAATTCTGTAATGTTGAGAACTGTCCTATACCAACTTTATTAGTATTTTCAGTCAACACTGACAAATTCCTGCCAGGAGCAGATTTGGTTTCTGAAGAACCATTTGAATGCCTATTGAGGGAATATGGTTCTAATTTCTGTGTGCAGGTAGATCAAGATGGAAGACAATAAGTGTTAGGTGTAACATTTTTGAAACATTAAACCAACAATATCAATGAACTCTAAGCATAATACATACCGAGATGTCCACAACCCATACTCCAACACAACTTTGGTTGTAGGAGCAGCCAAGAAGCTTCCCTTCATGAACATTAAGATCTGATAATTTTGACCATCCAACCTCTATAGTGTCATGGCAAAATATTGGTTCCCAAGAGAAGACCTAAAACACAATGTCTTCTATTTCAGATCCAAGATACATTGAAAGCAATAAATGTGCGTAACACTTGATTGATTGTATTTCATTAACATATGGTTATCCTACCTTTAAACTCTCATTCAATCCACAAAGCAAAGTTCTACCATCAGGATTGAAGGTCAAACAACGCACTCCAGATGACTGGACAAAAGAAAAATCAAGTAGCCACATAATCAGAAGATGATGTCAACCAACACAAACAGATACATACTCATAACGTCACAACGGAATATTTACCTCAGGTCCAGCAGTTCCAGTAAGTTCAAACGTTTCAAGGTCCCAAAATTTAACAGTTTTGTCCGCTGAACCTATTGATAAAGGGATTAAAATTACCAATAACAAGGGAACATGAAAGGAGAATCCAGGCAATTATGTCCACAGATTCAGTCAATTAAGTTAAAGTTGGGAGATTATGCAAGGACACAAGTATGACAAAGCATCAAATGTGGCTGCTAATTGGAAAGTGGAACCAAAAGCTTGCAGAAATAATATTTCTATAAATGTTAGGCCAATACCCACAACAGCACAGAAATTATGAATCATTTACATTGTTTAGACACGTGTAATACATAATATGACATCTTTTGCTCTTCTATGGAGAGCAAGGGGCTAGCCGTTCTTAACTTCAAATAATACCATGCTAATAGTTTTGGCCATACACTTTTTCAACAAGTTACATGCTTCAACTACAAATGAACAAAACAACAAAAAGTGAAGATGGTGGAAGGGGCTCAATATGAGATATTTTGTGATAGGTTAGGAGGATCTCTGAAGTTGAAGTACAACAATCTCAAAGGAAACCATGGTATTCAACGAGTCAGATCGACAAGGCTCTCATACCAAATGATAGGGTCGAAAGATCTCCGAAGTTGAAGTGTAAGAATCTATTCCATAGAGACCCTGCTTTAAGCGGGATTACACTACACCCTGCTTTAAGCGGGATTACACTAGACTGATAAGAATCTATTCCATAGAGAGGTATTATGAAATGTCTGTAATGAGCCATTCCAACAAGGGAACCAAGCAACACAGTAAATCACATTTAAATAGGCATACATTATGAATAATATGTACAACTTAGAATTATAAAGAATGCATTAGAGAAATCGAAAAATAATGCCTTGTATGTTAAAGAATGCATTGGAGAAATAGATAAATAATGCCACATACAACACAAGATGTCTGACCTGTTGCCATGAGGAACTCATGCGGATGAAAATCTATGCACTGAACTTGCCCCTCATGACATTTAAAATCATGCATCAGCTTCCCTGCCGTCAAGTCCCACAGCTGTTTCACAGAATTGTGTAAAAAGCTTCAGGCAGACCACATCAAACACTAAGTCCATCCCCTTTCAAAGTGTTAGTTTTACTGAGATATGAGAGAGAATATTTCTTATTGCATTACAAAGGGAGAAGCCTAGAATAAATACAAGAGAGTAAAGAAGTCTAAGGGTTACAATCTGAAAGTACAAGGAGTAATTGCATCTAATACCTAGAAAACATAATAATTATGTCTAAAAGTAGACTAAGGATGCTTGTAGTCTGCCTAACACAACTTAGAAGAAAAGTTACACTATCATATTTCCAACATAAAGTTCATATTACAAACATGATATCATTCAACATTTCGACCATATGGTTAGAAGAATCAAGAGCGCTATAGCATTAATTATCAAGAGCAATCTCATGTCTAGATAACCAATGCACACGCATTTAGTGAAGATAACAGAACTTGATGATTGGATCTACATCGAAAGAGTCATGCCATATTTCCTTCCCAATATAGCCATAGACAACAGATACAGAATAAGGCATCAAAAGTAATTCGCACCTTGACAGTATTGTCCTCCCCACCTGACACAACCCAACGCCCATCTGGGGTAAATCTGAGTGAGCTTACCCCACGTACATGACCTTTGTATGTATGGATACATCCCTTTTTCCTAATATCCCATATCTTAAGGTTTGTATCCAAAGATCCAGATGCAAAGAACTCCCCAAATGGATGAAAGTCCACCGAAATGCAATTGGATCGGTGACCAGTAAGTGTACGAATGACTGCAAGCACAAATTTGAAAAGTCAAAAGAAAAGAAAATCAAGCAGCAAAAATTTTACATTATTGCATAATTATTTAGGATACGCATACTCTTTGCCTCTTCTAGATCCCAAATCTTAATTGTACCACTCGCTGCTCCAGCAGCTACTAGAACTTCAGAAGAATCAAAACTCACTGAATCAATCCCACTAGAATGACCTGACAAACTCTGCAGATACATGTAACAGTTACTACAGCAGGATAGCCAATGTTTAAGGATGAAAAGAAACAAAACAACCAACAAACAAAAGGTTAAAAGTGGACAAATTAAGGACATGAATGATTCCAAAGTCAATAAATATAAACAAAGTTCGCCCTTATTAACATTTTTTCAACCATGCCTTCAGTTCACACTAACCTAAGTAAATTCACTTTTTTCACATAAAAAAATATTTTTTTCAGCCACTGATGAAGTGGCTCACAAATCACAATCATAAATCAGCAAGCAACTGAGTTACTTGGTAGAACATAGCAGCAAAGCACATTAATACCATTGGCATAATTTGATCAAGGTAAATAAAGTTGAGATGTATCAAACATGAAATATTTACATAGTACTATTTAAATGGATAAAAGTGGGATGTTAGTGTTATTCGAATTGTTTTCATTTCATCAACATAAACGCATTAAGCAAGCAACTTCAAAGTCATTACCACCAATGATTTTCTTTCCATTCTCTAAACAGGATATCATTCCTTAGAGGCATACGTATTTTCTTTTCACCTCCAATGTAGTCAGATCTCTTAACAGAAAACAGGGGCAAAATGTTTTCAGCTATTTTGGCGCAGATGAGGTGGAAAATGCATGTTCAGGTCAAATAGGGATTTTCACAGATTGATACACGTGCTCAACCAAAGATGTTCCCATTTGGACCTGTGGATGCTCACCAAGTGAGAATAAAAGGGAGTAGGGACTATAGAGGTTCGAAATTTCTCAGAAACTCAAGCATGTGCTAGAAATTATGCCATCACATACTTTAAGATTACTCAAGCTGTGGTAATAAAAATGCGAGATAATTATAGTTGCATAAAGTGATGTATATATATTAATTTCAATTTTATTTATAGGTTTTACTTAAAATTGCTTACTTTCAATTATCAATTTTTGCTCCCTTGGATTTACATTTTCCAATGCCTCGGTGCAAAACTGAGATAGGCACAATCAGTTGCAAAATTTATGTACTTTACTCATAGGGCAAAACATGCAATAGATTACTTCTTGTTTTCAGATGTGGATTACATTTTAAGTTGGCTAAAAGTTAACCCAGAAATGAACTAGCTGGGAAAATTTAAGAGGAGACTGGAAGAGAGAAGCGTAAAAGAACAAATAAAATAGTCAAAAACTTACCACTATTGCATTGGGCTTTCCAATAGCCCAGAGATTAACCTTGTGATCTTCTCCTCCAGTGACCAGAACTCTGGATGACTTCCTGCCAATCTTAAGGCAGTTCACTGTAGAATCATGCGCTACAAATTCCTCTGAATCATTATTATCAAGGAAGCTTCTGAATGATATTTGACAAACAGAGAACAAAAAAGAAAAGCTCATCCACATACACCAAAACTCAACTCATGTTGCCGGAACAACAAGAGATCAATGGAGGAAAATTCTTGCTCCAGGGAAAAAAGGGCCTCAACCTCAATCCCTATTCAAAACAAACCAACTACTACAGAAAATAAAAGTGGGGAAAGAAGCTCAATCCCAAAAATTCAAAAGGGGAAAGTTAAAATAGGGGATTATAAACGCAAGAGGAAATGCGAAGGATACGTAGCTTATAAGCACGTTTACTCATCATGAATGCAGCAAATTCAGAAGCAGGAATATATGGCGACAGAAAAGCTGTTGCAACTCGAGGAATCTTCTTGTCATTTACCTATCCAGATCTCCGCAACAGCTTCAGAGCATATTCATGTTCCCTTGAGGGCATAAGTTAACATACATTATCATTAGGTCCACCAAATCCCTCCAAACGAAACTTCAACGTAAACCCCAAAAATTTCTGACTAGAAAGAGAGAAACGCAGAGAGAGAGAGAGAGAGAGAGAGAGAGAGAGAGTAGAAAGAAGTTAAGAAAAACTGGCACCTCTTGACATTTCTCCTAAACTGGGAACAACATTAAACTTTTTCCTAGTTCGTAACCTACAACAACAAGGTTTCACCCTGTTCACCTCCGTCTAGAAGTTGCAATCCCGAAAGATCAAACCTTTCCAGCGAAGAAAGCTCCCATTTCTCTCGGAAAATGGACAAGCAGATGCAGAAAGGCAAAATCAAATCTTCCACGGAAAAGTGACACGGGAGCCGAGAAAGTTGAGAGAGCTGGTTAGCAGCTAATTCGCTAGGGCTTCGACCACTGATTCACTGAAGATGGAGAGCAATGAGGGAGAAGAAGGCTACGAATTCGGAGCTATGGCGGACGCAGGAAGAGAGAGAAAATGAGTTGAAGGGGGTCGAAGGAGGGAAAGAGAAACAGCCGATTGTGTTTTGTACAGTACTGCGTAATGAATGTTTTAGCGTGAAATTAAATTAAATAATAAAAACAGAATAAAATAGAATAAATGAAAAGTGATTTGACATATTTGAAATTGAAATGAGAAACGCGACGGGGTCGTCACGTTGGGGTCGTGGGGTGGGGTGGGTTGGAAACGGTGTCGTTTTGATCGAGATAAAGCCTAGGTAAGTCGAAAATCAAAATTCAATTGCAAAGGCGTAGAGCAAGGCATTGATGGCGATGACTGATGAGTGACCCTTTGGGCCCTTTTTATTTGTCTTGCTTCCCGCTTTGTCCCACCAAATACACCACACATACCACATCACACCTCATCTTCCCTTTCAAAAATTAAAACTGTGCTTCCCTCTATACTACCTTCCATCTTATTTGGCCCCATTTCCTTTATTACAGGGAGGTTAAGTTGATTGCATTTCCTCTTTGTTTAAACGTATATAAGCATACTCAAGTGGCGGATCCAATGGCGCTCTAGGTTATCGAAACCTCCCCTAATCCGAAAATAAAATAAAATATATATATAGGAAAAAAAAAGATATTTTTGATAATTTTTACTACTTTTTGAGATATAAAATAGTATAAAGGGATAATGAATTGCTAAAGTAGCTTAGCTTAGTTGAGAAGGATGAGTATTTATTAGCTTGAGAGTTCAAATTTCATAACCTCACTTCTTTATCAGTTTTATTTCTCTTAGTTTTTTTTATTAAAAATGTCTAATAAGCAAAAAAAAATTAAGATTTTCTCCAATATATATTAACAAAAACATTCCTTTTTGCATATACATATAAAAAAATCTCATTTTTTTTTTATCATTTTTGTTAATCTTTAAATTTTTCTACAAAAATTTATATTTAAATCACAAATTAAAACTTTTTTAATATATTATTTTTTCATACATACATGCAAAAAAAATATCTCAAAAAAAAATTAGCCCCCTCCAAAAAAATAAATTCTAGATTCGCCACTATTAGGCCATCTCCCATGGTAAGCCAAAAAATGGATTTTGGCCTAATTTTGGTCCCACCTTAGGCCAAAACCCATTTTAGCCATTTTGTTTTTGGCCTATTTCTAAAAGAAATGCCAAATTTGGCTTCCTCTTTTGGAAGGTCAAATGCTAAATAATACAATTATAAACCTATATATTATATAGTTATGATTTTTAATTAAAAATAAAAGTTGTAGTATTGTAAAGATATTAAAGAATTCTTCGATATGAATATAATATTTGACATATTAGAATTATCATTGCATAAATAATATTTTTTTTAAAATGACATTAATCTTTTTTTATTATAGATTCATCAAAATTATAATAAAAAATAAATATTAAGTTGTTTGAAGTACTAATGATAGAATCGAGTGTCGGAAATGAGATGTGAAAGTTCTAAATTATATTAGTATTTATAAGAAATTTAGCCTGCCAAAATTGGCCTACGGTGGGAACAACAAAACTGTATAATAGGCCAAAAGAGAATATGCTATAGAATATTCTCTTTTGGTAGGCTATTTTTCCTAGCCATTACGGCTTACTGTGGAAGATGCTCTTAGTGATTCTATTTGTTTAAAGTTATGGACATGGGTTTGTTTAGCTCCCCATCTTTCGGTTCTTACGATTATTTTTGTTTTTAATCAAATACTATTATCATTCTCACGTCATGGCCCAATTTTTTAAAATACAATTATAATAACTTAATATTATAAATTTAAATAAAGGATTCGTAAAAGTTATTATAAAATAAAAAAAAGGGATCTACTAAAGTAACCCACTTTTGTGAAAAGGTTGTTATGCTAACCCGGTCCGAATTTTTTTTGCAGGAAACTTGATAGGAGGGGAACCGGATATGAAAACGACAGAGAGAGAGAAGTGAATAAACAAAAAGAAAACTATGTGGCCACAGTACACCACAAAAAGGGAAAAAGGCAGATATAGTACAGAGGAGAAAGAGATGAGGGGATCGATCAAAAAAGTAAATAGTGTACAGATATAATGGGGGATTTGGCGAATACAGAGGAGAGAGGGAAGTGTGGTTCCCGTCTGACCACTGACGCCAAAACTGAAGTAGAGGAGTGATGTGATCTAGACTCATAGATTTTTCCCTTTATTTTTCTATAGAAAAATATCCCACATCGGTTGTAAACATCAAGTGGTATCAGAGCTTCCAAAAAGGGTTCCTGTTGTAAGGAGAAAATCGAGTTTAAAATATAATAAAATAATTCAAACCAGATTCGTACCCCAGCAAATAATTACAAGACTTCCCCCCAATGCAGTAGTGTGAAGTCAGGATCGATCCACGAGGAAGCGTGTCAGCGGATCCTAGGCAACGGAGAAATCTCACAGAAGTGGTTGACAACAGGGGTCCTAGATCTCGAGTACAGTTACTCGACAGAAGATCGGACAGTCGAACAGCGCAGCAGCAGGCACAGGCCTTAGTCGATCTCGACTAGTCTTACTCGAGATCGAGTAGAGTCGTCTTGGTCGAGTTGGCTTTGTCGAGTTCCTGCACACAGAAGCTACGGCGATTCTGGAATCGAAGATCAGTAACTCGAGATCGAGAAGTGCAATTCGAGATCGAGTAAGACAGAGAATAAAAACGAAATAAAGTAAAGACAAGTGCTTTGGGATTTCGAACTAAACTGTATGTAAAAGACTTCCAAGATTTGGGGTTTGCAACAACGATAACCAAGCATGCATAAGGCAAGAATAAAACAGATAATCATATAATTCGCATCAAAGGACTAAGCTTTCGCCTTACTCTTTCAAGAAACCCTAATCGTCTCTACTGATTTTATGTTTATAATCCAAGTTGTTAGCATGGACCTCCATTAGATGGGTAATAAACATATAACAAGTAGCAGATGCTCAAAACATGATAAAAGTCGGATCTTTACATCAACCGCGCATGGCTATCGTCGGGCTCGCCCCAACCCTAGAAGTGGGTGGACTACTCGCGCTTCATGGCAACCTCAGACATTGATTGATGAAAAGAAACTTGCATTAAACTAAATTCAAAGCATTTACAATCCCGGCAATCCAACTTTCGTTGAACGCCAAAACCCTAAAACCTTCGAACTCCTAAACTTCTCTGTGAACTACTTCTCTAGCTTGTGAATTCAATTCTCCCTAAAATCAGCCCCATGGGCTTTATTTATAGTCTTCTAATCCTTGCTATTCAAGGATAGAATATCTCTATCTCTATCTAAATCTATATCTAAAGCATTAAAGATAAATAAATGGAACAACATAATTAAATCTAAAAAGGGAATTATATCTAAAAGTCTTCAAGTGGATAAATCTTCTTCTCCATGATGAAACTTGATAGAATCGGATAGACTCGGCAATCTTCGGCCCCAAGGAATCGCAATCCGAGTAGCACAGCTTAAACCGCGTTACGCGTCTCCGGAAGATTTCCTCGATCTCGAGGAGTTTTCCTCGATCTCGAGTTGGGTGGTCATCGACTTCAGCTTCAGCTCGGCGTCTCGGGTTGCTCTTCCTCGATGTGCTCAGACATGAGCTCCTGGGGTTCGTCGATCTCGAGAACCTTCCTCGATCTCGAGTTGAGTGGGCTCATCGACTAGGTTTTCTGGTGTTGTCGAGCGACTCTTCTCGACATGCTCGGACAGGTGCTCGGCTTTGTCGACATCGAGGAAAGTTCTCGATATCGAGTTGTGGTGTCCGGGAGTTTGGCCAGGTTGGGTAATTTCTCCTCGGCATCCTCGAGTGGGCTCTCCTCGACTCCGGGCATGGTCTTCGGGGTTTTGTCGACATCGAGTAAGCAACTCGATCTCGAGGAAAGAGCTGGAGTCAGGTTCTTCGTCTTCAGCTTCTCGACATGGGCTCCTCGATCAGTGTAGTGTCCGGACATGTCTTTGTCGATATCGAGTACAACTCATCGATATCGAGTAGACTTAAGCTTCCGTCCTTGCTTCTTGGTTTTCTCCCGAAATGGCTCCATATTATGCAATATTAAACAGAAACTTATGTAGATCTCTATTTCTGACAAATAAGCATATACTACATAAATTCGACATATTCTCAACCCGAAATATGCAAAGTGTATAGAATATGGAACGAAAATATGCACAAAAACATGGCTACTTTAGAGACATCAGTTCCTCAAGCTTTTTGTGCAGTGGTCACCGTCATCAAGCACAACCCATCAAAGCATTCACGGTAGGGCTGAGCTTCCGGTCTGGATCGAACCGGACCGGACATTCCGGTCCCGGTCCGATCCAATGGACTGAAATTTTTTGAACTTGGACCACGGATCGGACCGGGACCGAGATACATTGTCCCGGGTTTTCCGGTCCATGGACCGTTTGGACCATTTGGACCGTTTGGACCATCTGACAGCGATCGCAGGATTTGCAAAAAGCATAAGAATCACGAAATATATGTGGCCAAAAGAATCCTGCATCAAGTACCTTCCTAGCTGTCTTTTGTGGTCCAAAGTGTCCACCACATTCATGGGAATGACAAAAATTTAGGACAGATTGTACCTCATCGTCGGGAAGACACCGACGTATCACCTGATCTGCGCAATGCTTCCATAGGTAGGGGTCATCCCAAACGTAGAAGCGAGCATCGTGGCGTATCTTGTCCTTTTGAGCCTTTGAAAAGTTGGGTGGAAACTCTTTCGACACTAGAAAGTTGACCAAGTTAGCAAACCATGGGCGTGGGAGAGAACTTACCTTGAGGAGTTGTTCAAAGTCGGATTCTGCAGGGGCCGCGGGGCGGCCAGGGCTAGCCGCGGGGCGGCCGGCGATTGCGAAGGAGGTGTTCTCCGAAGACTCGGCCGCGGGGCGGCCTAGGGTTGCCGCGGGGCGGCTGGCGATTGCGAAGACCTGTAACAACTCTTCGTCAGGAAAGCTCCCCAATATGCCTTCTTGTCCATTCTCCTCCTGCACAATACGACTTAGATGGTCAGCAACTAGGTTCTCAGCACCCTTTTTGTCCCTGATTTCAATGTCGAACTCGCTTAAAAGCAAGACCCATCGAATCAGTCTTGGCTTAGCCTCTTTCTTCGTCAAAAGGTAACGAAGTGCTGCATGATCAGTATACACAATAACTTTGGTACCAAGTAAATAAGATCTAAATTTCTCAAGTGCAAAAACTACAGCAAGGAGTTCCTTTTCTGTTGTTGAGTAGTTCCTTTGAGCTCCATTCAGAGTCATAGATGCATAGTATATGACATGAGAGCTTCTCCCTTCTTTTTGCCCAAGCACGGCTCCCACAGCGTAGTCACTAGCGTCACACATCAATTCGAACGGCTGAGACCAATTTGGTGCTTGTATGATTGGTGCACTAGTAAGACAAGTCTTTAACTCATCAAACGCCGTCCTACACTGCTCATCAAAAGCAAAGGTGATCTCCTTCTTCAGCAGCTCGCACAAGGGTGAGGTGATCTTTGAAAAGTCCTTAATGAACCTGCGGTAGAATCCTGCATGGCCTAAAAAGGAACGAACTTCACGCACATTAGTAGGATAAGGCAATGATTGAATGATGTCAATCTTTGCCTTATCAACCTCAATCCCTTTATGGGAGACAATGTGACCCAAAACAATGCCTTCCTCAACCATAAAGTGACACTTTTCTAAATTGAGCACTAAGTTAGTGTCAACACATCTTCTAAGCACTAGCGCCAAATGGTTGAGGCAAGCATCAAAACTGTCACCATGGACTGTAAAATCATCCATAAAAACCTCAATAAATTGCTCTATATACTCAGAGAAGATACTTACCATGCACCGTTGGAATGTCCCAGGAGCGTTGCACAAGCCAAAAGGCATTCTGCGATATGCAAAAGTGCCAAATGGACAAGTGAATGTTGTCTTCTCTTGATCCTCTGGTGCGATGGCTATCTGAAAGTACCCTGAATATCCATCTAAAAAGCAGTAATATGGACGACCAGCAAGTCTTTCAAGCATTTGATCAATGAAAGGTAAGGGAAAGTGATCTTTTCGAGTTACCGCATTCAGCTTACGGTAATCGATGCAAACTCTCCAGCCTGATTGGACTCTGGTAGGGACCAACTCACCTTCTTGATTCTCAACCACTGTAATGCCTCTCTTCTTTGGTACTACCTGCGTTGGACTAACCCATTGACTATCAGAGATGGGATAGATCATACCTGCCTGAAGGAGTTTGAGCACCTCCTTCTTCACTACATCCATCATAGGTGGGTTGAGTCTTCGTTGAGGTTGCCTTGACGGTTTGGCTCCCTCTTCTAATAAGATCCGGTGCATGCAAGTAGCTGGGCTGATTCCCTTGATATCCGCTATGGTCCATCCCAGAGCTGTTTTATGCTCTTTGAGCACTCCTACCAACCTATCTTCCTGCTCTTTGGTAAGCTTGTTAGAGATGATGACAGGCAAGGTGTCACCCTCTCCCAAAAATGCATATTTGAGATGCTCAGGAAGAGGCTTAAGCTCAATTTCAGGTGCCTGGACGATAGAAGGTAGGAGCTTTTCATTGGGAGCAGTCAATGCTAGAAAGGTATCTGCCTGTGAGTATATAGGTAGGGAGGACAAGTCTCTCATGATCTCCTGCAGGTTAGTGGATAAAGCATAATTCAATGAGAACTCCTCAATAGGAGTTTCTAAAGCTACCTGCAGGTCATCTACACAACTCATATCGAAGGTATCCTGCATACAAGTATCAATGGTATCCATAAAGCATAAGGAATGATCATCAGAAGGGAATTTCATAGCATCATATATATTGTATTCAACCTTCTCACCATCAAATTCCATAGTCAAAGAACCAGAATACACATCAATTTTCGTTCTAGCAGTCTTTAAAAAGGGCCTTCCTAACAAAATAGGAGCCTCTTGGTTACCATGCTCCATATCCAAGACAAAGAAATCAGCGGGAAAGATCAAATTGTCAACCATAACTAAAACATCCTCAACTATGCCTCTAGGAAAAGCATTTGATCTATCCGCTAGTTGGATCACCACTCTAGTCTCATGCAAAGGTCCTAAACCCAATGATTCATACAGAGAATAAGGTAAAACATTAATAGATGCACCCAAGTCTAACAAAGCTTTATCAAACTTAGTTTCACCTATCACACATGGAATTGTAAACATGCCAGGGTCGCTACATTTCTTAGGCAGACGCTTTTGAAACACAGCAGACACATGTTCGCTTACCTTAATTTTCTGCTTCCCTTTCAACTTTTGATTCCTCTTTATTGTACAAAGTTCCTTGAGAAATTTGGCATAACGAGGAATACTTTTAATCAGATTGAGTAAAGGGATGTTTACCTCGCACTTACTGAACGTCTCAAAGATCTCTTTGTCATTGTCTGGTCTTTTTGTGTCTCTGAGTGCTTCAGGAAAGGGAGGAACGGGTTTAAAAGAATTAAGAGGAGAGAAATCAGGTCGAACATACCCGTCAGATGAGGTACTGGAGGGGCCGCGGGGCGGCTCGGCTGCCCGCGGGGCGGCTGGCGATTTTCCGCGTTGTCAGAATCGCCTTGGCCGCGGGGCGGCTCAGGGGTGCCGCGGGGCGGCTGGCGATTTCGAACTTCTTCTTCTTCGTCGTTCGCACCTGTTTCATAATTTTCTATGTTAGTATCATTATGGGGAGTGGTAATCAGTTCCTTACCACTTCTTAGCGTCACAACGCTGACGTTCTCCTTGGGATTCACCACCGTTTGAGATGGTAGCTGGTTTGAGTCCTTCGCTTGGAGTTCGCTCAGCGATTTAGCCAATTGGCTGAGTTGCTTCTCCAAATTCTTTTGGTGCTCAGCTTGACCCAAGACGATCTTTGTGAGAGCTTTGAGAGGATCCTCATTGGACTGATCATTAGTTGGTAGAGGTCCTCTTTGTCTTTGATCAAATTGTTGCTGAGGTCTGAAATGGGGTCCTCCTTGTGGATTGAAAGGGGCTTGGTTATTACCATAGCCATACCCCTGGTAACCTGCATTATACTTGTTATTGTATTGATTGGGATTAGCATAGTTACCATACCTGGGTCGCTGAGGAACAAAGTTCCCCATGGCATTCAGCTCTACCTGTGGCTCCTGTAGCATTGGACAAGTGTCCGTCGGGTGATAAAGATCAGCGCAAATGCCACATGCCTTAAGTTGTTGTGGGGTTCCTTGTAGCATGAACCTTTTCATCATATCTTTCAATTCAGCCACATCGCTATGTAAAGCGGAAGTTGAGGAGTCAACGGCGAGTACCCCTCTAGCATGAAGTCCCTTGCTGAATTGTCTAGAGCCATCAGCAAGCTCTGAAAACACATCCCAAGCAGCATTGGGTGTTTTGTTCAAGATGTTGCCTCCACAGGCAGAGTTCACCGTCTTGCGCTCCTCGTCAAGCAATCCATTGAATAGAAAGAGCACTAAATCCTTCTTTGAAAAGCCATGGCGAGGGCAACTAGCGCAAAGCTTCTTGAAGCGCTCAAAGTACCCATAGAGTGTCTCTGTAGCCTGCTGGTCAATGCTGCTGATTTCCTTCTTTAGACTGTTCAACTTGGTTGCAGGAAAGTACTTTTCCAGAAAGAGACGCTTCAACTGTATCCATGTTGCTGCACTACCTGGTGGCAAGTAGTAGAACCACTCATTAGCATCGTCCTTAAGCGAAAAGGGGAATGCCCTCAACTTGATTTGCTCCTCTGTGACGTTGCCTGGTTTCATTCCTACCACGACAGTATGGAACTCAGATAAGTGCTTGTGGGGGTCCTCACCACTCAACCCATGGAATTTGGGTAAGAGATGAACCACCCCAGACTTTAGCTCAAAATTGACACCATCAGCAAGTTCAGGAAACACGATAGCCAATGGTTGTTGAGCTAAGTTTGGTGTTGTGAGCTCCTTCAGCGTTCTATCATCCTCATTAGCAGCCATCTCTTCACTCGCTTCTTCTCCTTGATCAAAAGGTAACTCGCGAAAGCGATCACGAGCTTCTCGCCTCAATCTAGAGAGAGTCCTCTCAATCTCCGAATCTAAAGACAATAGAGATGAGTTAGTAGCACGAGTGTGGACCATATAAGTGGTCCACACAAAAATTAGCAATTAAAACAACACAAGAATTCAATCAGAAATTCCCCGGCAACGGCGCCAAATTTGACAAGAGAAAAACCTGTCGTTGTTCTTGCCAAAGAATACTCAAACTCACTAACTAGTATAGCGTGCAAGTAAGAGATCGATCCACAGGGAAATCTATTAAATTCAAGTCTAATTATAATTGCTAAGAGAGAAAAGGGGGAGTTTTTAGTGTGAAAAGATCTGCCTTTTAGCAAAGCAGAGACAAGCAAACAAAGTAAATTGATTGTAAAATTCAGTTGAGGGAAATAGGTTCACCTACAATTTCCGAATCTTCGATTGATGAATTCGATCCTTGTTTCAGCCTCTAGTTCTTGTCTTTTCCTATCAATGTCCTTGTCCAGATCTTAGGTAAATTACTAGTCCTACGAGTCCTAGCAACCCTTATCTCTAAATAACCCTAACACGGTTAAGATTTAACCTAGAGATAGCATTAAGATTATGAATTAACCAAGGTACATGCAATATCAAGCTACGAGTCGATATTTAACATATATTCAACTTCCTACACATCCAATTAGTCCTACGAGTCCTAAAGGGATATGATTGCCACTTGGGTTAAGGTTCGCTACGAGGAATCTACAAAACCCTAGCAATTGAATGAATCCACTCTAACTAGTCGGCCAGGCCAGAGAGAATAAAACACATTCAAGCAATTAAGCACAAAGAAGTCAAAACATTGCAATAGGAATAAGAACTAGATTAAGAAACTCACAATTCAATAATCAAAGATCCAAACTGTAGGCGAAACCTCGAGAGTTTAGTTGCTCATGCTCAACGGCGCTCTCAACAATGGTGTAAAGTGCATAAGGTCAATGAATAGAATAACTAGAAAAACCTTAAATGGTTTATAAGAATTCGGCCGAAAATAACTTAATGAAACCCTAATAAAATTCCGCACTGATGTTCCGCATCTGCGAGGGCCGCGGGGCGGCCGGCGATCAGCGAAATCCTCCGTTTCTTCCTTCGAACTGCGGGGCGGCCATAGATACTGGGGCGGCCTGCGATTCTTCCGAGCTTCCTCCTCTTCGTCTCCAGCAGCTCCTAAGTCCTTCTTTAACTTGTTTCCGCTCTTTTCACTACCATTTCACCTCCAATCTACTGTTCCTGAAATAAACCATAAAATCATGTAGATTCCGCCTCTTCTAACTCAACAAGTGAAAATGCAAATTCAACTAAATAAATGCAATATTCACACCTAAAAAATGCTAAATGCAATCTATTATGCAACACTAAATATGCTCTATCACTTCCTCTAAAGACGATGATTGAACAGTGATCATATAGCGCGAAGCAAGCCTCATCGCGAACACTACCTTACCTCTAAAAGCATCGACTAATAACAAAGAACTTATAAGCACGCCAAATTTCAGCTACTAAAGAGTAGCTGAAATTTGGCTAAGTGTTGGACGAGGCAAGCTATTGAGATTTCACTCGATGTCTATTGGAGATGACTCGATGTCTAGTGAAAACATTCACACTTAGAAGCTGAGAAGAGGAAAGCCACTCGAGATCCACCTGAGCACTCGAGATCGAGTGAAAGTGACTCGGTGTCGATTGGACCTTGGTCGATGTAGAGTGGAACCCTAGTTGGGTCGAGACGCATTTTGAAGAATCCGAGTTGAAGGAGACTTGCTTAATCATGAAGAGAAGATATTTATTTACCATATAAACTCCTATCCTTATGGGTATTTTTTAGTTTACCCTAGGGGATTTTATTATTTTATTTTATTTAGAAAGTTTTATCTTTAACAATTATATAGATTTTATTTCCTTAGAGAGAAAGTTAGGTTTACTTTAACTAAAGCATTTGGGTTTATTGTTTTAGGCATCCAAGAACACAATCAATTATGTGCCCTAGTTTAGGAAGAGTTGGCCGAGTGGAGGAGAGAGATTTGAGACGTTCGATTGTACTCTTTTGTTAGTTTCAATCCAAGTTTATGTTTATGTTTATAATGATGTCCATGATGATGAGGCGTGAGTAGTCGTCCCACTTCTAGGGTCGGGGCGAGCCCATCAATATCCATGTAATTATACTTGAGTTTATTATTCTTATGTGATTTTCATCATCTATCTCATGCTTAATCCCCTACGAAAGTAGTGGACAATTTCTTATTTATGAATTTGAAGCGAAAGTGGATCTATTGTGAATTTGGATAGTAATTAGATTTTGCTTGCAAAAGTCGGTTAACCCTAATTATGAAAAGGATAGAAACAAATAGATTCTTATGTGAAAGCCTATATATTCCTATTTGATGATGATGAGAGTTGTCTATTTGATGAAAAGCATATATCTTTCGATAATTTGAGTATGATGCATACATGGTTATTGTCACGGTAATCCCTTGCCTTGGAAGCTTTTATAATATTGTTAACAACTCCTTTTGATATTTCTGTTCATCTTTCGTTACCATTCTTACATTCTTCGGCCATCCTTCCCGACACATCGGTTACTGATTTTTGACTCGAGATCGACTAACCTAGTCGACATCGATCGCCTTGTTTGTGTTTTACATGAGAAATCGACAGCCACAGTGGACATCGATTGCAACTCAGTCGATGTCGAGTGACTTCTGGTTGATACAAAGAGCGGATTTCGAGACTGTTTAGGCGAGCGCTGACATGTTTCCTTGAGGATCGATCCTGATTCCCTACCACTACATCGGGAGGGAGTCTTGTATTTTATTTGTATGGACAGGGAGTTGGTTGAGTTTATACTTATATTTATTCGACAGATTTCCCTCCTAACATATAATGGGAATCTTTGACTTGAATTCAAATGTCTCTTGGCTCCAAATCTTGGCTAGGTTTTCGGTTTGGCATGGGTGAGAGAATGCAGAAGTTTTCTATCCCAAATGTGCGAAATTCGAATCCTGAAATTAGTTCACAAGTATTAGTTTCCCAAGTCCCGCTCTCTTCATCAATTAGATTTCAAAAATCTCGAGAAGGATGTCGCTATCCGAAGCCGATTTTTTAAGTTGAGGATGAGTTTTTTAAGTTGAGGACGATTTTTTCTCAAAATATTCGAATTAAATCCATTTATCCAAAAATTATGATTTGAAAACCCAAGGTCTTTACAGAATTAGTGATGAAATTGAGCACATGTGATCCTACACTAAAAGTTGGAATCTAACAAAAATTTGTCCTAATGAGAATTTTGGCTTATAGAGAGAACATTAAAAATCCCTCTACTTTCTTGAGTGCATTTACTCTTCCTGTGCATCTCTAAATGTTGTGATAGTTATTCAAATACAAAGCACATATATTTTTATGTGAATAGAAATTAAATGACAGAGGTACATTTTTAGCCTTTTCTATCATCTTTTTACCTACCTTGCATTATCTCTGTTTAAAGCTAGAATATTAGCCCGAGCCTTTAAATGTAAGATCCACAAAAATTATTTCCTAGCCGATATGAGTCTAACCCCCTATCTGGAAATTAGGATTTAATGTTGATTATGATAGTAATGATTGTGGAAGAAGTCTAAGTTTGGATGCAACTAAGAGTGAGTTTTATATATATTATGTTATCGGTTGGGTTTTATGTTTTTCTCCCTATGCATATCATGTAAAAGGATTTTTGGCTCCATTTATAAATGCACTTAGTATTATTAATTTTATTTTCATTCAAAAAAAATCGAAACAAGAAAAAAAAGTTTATGAATAAAGTTGATGTGCATGAACCAAATTTACCTTATTTCTTATTTTGCAAGATTTATTTGTTGGGATCCATTGATTCATTTTGAGACTGATTTATGGTCGAATTGTGTTGGAAATTTAGGAGTCTTGATTCCCGGATATTTTGAGTACCACGAAGCAAAATAATTTCATGCCCTTTATTTCTTACCAAGCCCCATTAAAACCCCACCGAATGGAATTTTCTTTGAAGTCTTCAATTGGGCGAAAGTCCACCCGATGGTTCTTGTTTGCATTTGCATAATTGGGCGAAAGGGGATTATACATTTAAATTTGCATATGTGTGATGACGTTGAATTCACTTGATTTGCTTTGCTACTATGATTAAGATGTTGCTTTTTGACAAGGACGAATAATGGATGAATGTGTTGTAGGTATAGGTTATTGTTTGGTTATTGCTTGAGAACAAACAAGTCTAAGTATGAGGTGTTTTGATGACTATTTTTTTAGTCATATTTTGTTAAGTATTTTTGAGTCAATTTGAGTCTTTTTCTTAGCTTTTGTATTGGGTTTAGTGTCGTTTGAGTAGGTTTTCGTATTTCTTAAGATATGGATGTCTGCACAAGCTTTGTTTGTGTTTTGTAGGTTTTTGAAGTTGTTTCGAGGCTATTTTTGGAGCATAAAAAAGAGTGAAGAAAGTTAGAAAAGTGCACGAGAAGAATGGAGGTGAAAAAAGTATGAACGAACGAAGATAGCAGAGGTAAAACCGAGCATGAAACCGAGCTCCAGAGGATTGAAACCGACCATTAGAACGAGACAAGAAGAACCAAAGCAAAACAGAGGTCATACCGAGCGTCATACTGACTAGGGGAGTTCAGTACCGATCCGAAAAGCGGAAGTACGAGAAGTGAATTTACGCCAATAGAAGTCATACCGACCCAGATTTGCTTAGTACCGATCGGGATGTGGCTCAGTTTGGACCAATGGAACACGATTTTACACAGATTTCTATCCCAATTTTAGATAAATTTAGGTAGATTCTTTTAGATTCTATTTTTCTAAGATAATTTTTGGGTTTTTAGCATAAATAGGACCTTGAGGTAAGCTTTAAACAATCCAATTTTTCAAAGAACATTACAACAGTAAGTGAGCGAGTTTTGTGAGCGATTTGAGAGCTTTTTAGGGCATGTGTTGACTTCTAGGCGAAAGTTTGGCGCGCTTTGTGAGGCTGTTGGAACGCTTGTTTGGAAACTTTTTTCAAGGTTTTAATTCAGTTCGGTTTTTTTTTCTACTCTTCCTATATCTTTGTTTATGCTCACCATGAATATATGTGAGTAGTTTTCCTTTTTCTAGAGTCGGGGTGATCCCAACGGTAATCATGTGTGTTGGATGCGATGAATCTTTGAGTTGATTTTTTTTTATCTATCTATATACCTTTGTACTTAATCCTTGCGGAGAGTTTGGGAAATTCCTTGTTTGCAATTTGATTGAAAAAAAGATGATTGTGATTTGGATAATAATTAGGGTTTTGAAATGCGAGTTTGAATAAGCCTAAGAAAAGGTAGTAAGGTTGATTGATTTGACAGAAGTTGGTTGATTACTCTGCTTGGTTGATGAAAGTTGACTTTTTAATGGATTAAAGTGTGATGTTTGTGTGACTCATTGTGGTTGCATGTATATGATTATCGTTGCGGTGATCCATAAGCCTTATAAGCCTTTTTTATCATTGATTTTTATTCCTGAAATTTGCAAATTAAAACCCCAAAAACCAATATTCTTCACCTTTTCCTACTATTTCCTTGCCTTTCTAAAGTAACCAAACAAAGAACCGACTCTCTCCCATGGATGAACCTGACTTCGCTATACTCAATGGAGTCTTGATTACAAATTTATTTGATTGATCGAGAAAACATTTCCAACATTATGCCCTTGCTATGGTTGTCTACTGGTCATAGTTGGGTTTTTCTGTCTAACCACTTTACAAATTTAAATTTCCAATTTCGTTGGCTCAAAGAAGCCCCTTGTTCCGAAGCAAGTCCAATCACTAATGGAGTCGCCATTGGGTGTGAAACATAGCTATTGGAAGGCTTCTGAGCACGGTTGAAGGCGAGGGACACTTTGTACAGGACGGATGAGTAAATCTACCATTCCATATACTCGTATGTGCACATGCTGGAGCAAACTAACCCATAGGCATACACGAGAATTGAACGCAACGTGATTGGGCAATTCAAGTACACCTTCGTGAGTATAGGAGTGTAGAGGAGGGTCGTCCCCCACCTACAGAAGGTTCGTCTTTCCTGTCCCCTCCTAAATCCTTAAATAGAATCGAATATTGACATTGTTGCCGCAACAATAGCATTTCTCATGCCCGTGACAAAATAGTTCTCTTCTCGCCACAATGAAAGGGGCATCTCGCGGTGGGGAGAAGGGAAACTCGCCATAGGGACAAGGGAAACTCTCCACGGTGACTTTGAACCGAGTCTTCATGGCCGATCTAGGTCGCGACGGCGACTAGGAACTCGTCGTGGCGATAACTTTGACATACTAAACGTGTAATGCACTTTTCGAAGTCCTCATTTGACCGATTGACACGTATGAATATACGATGGAAAGATCTATTTTAGGACTACAACTCTCATGAAGACATTAGAACCTAATTTAGAATGGCGAAAGCCAAAAGATTAGATTTTTCCATTTTCTTCGTTTCGACTCGTTTCTTAGATTCCCGATGTAACACCCCTTCGTAGAACACCGAAGAGATGTTGCAGCGCCAGCAATTACACAGACTTTAATGTCTTTGTAACCGCCTTAGGCTTATAGGGACATGCAACCATGCTCCCATAAACAAGATGATAGTAAGCAAATATTAAATAAGCGGAAGACTCAAATATAAAATAACATTCTAAAATAAATCAAGTTACCCAAAACAAAGGGGTCCAAAAACAATAACCGAATTGATGAAATAGTAGCAGCGGAAATAATAAAATAAATCTCATAAATTCTGAAAGTTTGTACCTTAAGTAAAAAACACAATAAATTGAAAACAATGAAATCCTTTATTCTTCAGCGCCTCAAGACCGTTTACCTAAACCTGCGGATTAGTGGCTGAGGTGTAGTATGCAAACCAGGGACCCCAGCCGTCCAAAGGAGAAAAATAGGACGGTTAGTCTTTTTACGACTAGCAAGTAGCAGAAAGTAAAATGTTCAAGACTCCGTCTACCACCCATTGACCATAAAAGGGTATTGGTGATTGTAGACTAAAATATAAATTAGGAGAAAATATTTATGTGGAACCTGACTCGTTTCATTAGGATGATCCAAAAGGACCGAGTGTTTGAATGGGATGCGGATTCGAAGATCCTAAGGAATCATATTCGGAGTACGGAAAGAATATGATATAACGCCACTGAAAATGGGTCACCTATTAGTAAGTAATGTACAACACAATAATAGTAGTAATACAATTATACAAAATGTTATCGTTTACTTAGGACAAGCGATACCAGTCTCGGCCGCATATATTGGGCGGATGACCTACTACCCTTAGGTAGATGTACCCATTCGAGAGATTTGCAATTTCGAATGGGCATCTCATGAGACTTTACCATTTTCCATTATTTAAGACACACATCACAATAACAATAATAACAACAACAATAATGATAATAATACAAACGGTATAAGTACCAATCCACAATTATATCCTAGGTGACCACAAAAAGGCATAATGTACACTTTTGATTTCTAAAGTGCACGAAATAATATAACTGACAAGCATGGATATTCAAAACCAATAATATACCATACTTAACCAGCATGAAGGAAACAAAATGAACAAATCATGCTTTTTAAGAAATCGGGCATTTAATATAATTTTCTCAAATCATGGGATCAAACTATATTTACCCGAGTTGTCATGCTATGTGAGATTTATTAGTTGATAAATAGCAACAAACGGAACTAACTTGTATATTTATCACAAATTCATAGCATGAAATTGATAAAGGACACGAAAGACAATAATTGCGAAAAAGGCACGAAATTGCAAAAATGCACTAATTGAACCAAACTACTTGCCTTAATCCGACGAAATGCTTATTCGTGGTTGAGGAAAATAATTTGGTATTAGACCTGAGATTTTACAGAATTTAAAAAGGGCGTTAGCAACTTTTTAGAAATTACGAAAACGGCCTCGTAACTTTTAAAAAGTGAAAACATACCCTTGATTTCTTCCGAAAGAAACCCAAATCTGTACCCAAGAAATCTCAAGAGCCAATAAGGGATGCCAACTGATTGAATAAGAGATATTGGTTAGCATAAGATCGACTACGTAATCAAAACTTGATAACTTGCGAAGATTGGAGCGGATCTTACCCAAACGGGACTCGAAAACGTCCAAATTTCGAAGATAAGATCCCTTGGTATGATATGAATCTAAAAAGGAAGGATTTTTATGCGTTAACAGGCCATGGGTCGAAAGAGAGAAAAAATGCTCACCAGTGAACTTGGAGGCTTCGGTTCGGGCAACTCCGAGAAGCTTTGAGAAAAAAAAGATGTTTCTGACAAAGGGTACTGCAGGGTTTACACCAAAGTTTGATTAGACGGCGTCGGACCACGGTGATGGTGGTGGCGAAGCATGGAAGTTGGCTTTTCGATCGCTTTCTGCAGAAACTTCCGACGTCGATTTGGACGTCTTTCCGGTGAGTTGTTACGTCGGGGCTTGCATGGTGGCCTCCTGGGTGTTTGAGGAGCCCTGTGGTGGTGTTCGTCGGCCTTGGTTTCACCGGAATCGTGATCGAGGGTGATCGGAGATAGCGGTGGTTTGTGATTTTTGGCTGATGTTTATGGCTTTGTAGAGAATGATGGAGAGGGAGTTATGGCGTGTGTTTGAGAGGTCTGGAAGTTTGCAAGGTCCCCTTTGATTTGCCCAAATCGGATCCCTGGTATTAGGGATTTTAGGTTGAAAGATTGGTTTGAAATATAACTAAAGATAAGAATTGATTTGTTTAGAGAAAAATATCTGATCCCGTGAAAGCTTGGGCTCGGTGCCATTGGACTGCGCCTTTGGTCTGAATGGGCCTCCTTAACGGTTTTCAGTCTGTGTAATTGCGTATATATACACGCGTAATACATATATTTACATACAAGAAATGTATACATATTATTTGTGAAATTATTTGTTTATTTAAATAATTTAATTTCCCAGATTTCATATTATAAAAATGTGAAATAACTATTTTCCAAATTTTATTTGATTACATAAATTAAATATTGACAATGAGAAAACATTTTGTCTATTTAAATCCATTCTTTTCATTTTATGTCGAATAATAAAATTATTCTAAAACTTTATATTATATATTTTATGCGAACTAATACAAGTTAATTTAACTTAATTTCACCTATTTTAATATAAAGAGAATCTATTTATCTATTTATTTTCATTAAAACTGAAATACTCAAAAATACTTTGGGGTATTTCACCCGATTTAGCTTCTAACCGTTCATTGGCTTGTTCCTTGCTCTTTGGGATTTCTTCATTAGCTATTCCAAATCTCTCCTTAGTCTTCTTAGCTCCGTTCCTCATGCTCTTAGCCTCGGATCTACGAATATGTATAATTTCAATAAAATAGCGTAGTTTCCGAACTTCACCACTGAAAGAGAAATATGCGAAATTAACTATAACACATGGCTATATGACAATGAAATACACCTAAAATTAGCATATGATGTCTATTAAAATATGCATTATCATCGTTCTAGGGTTTACATTTCCAAAACGGCACCTACGAAAAGCATGGGATAGTTTGGAGGGAAAATTAAATAGATTGGGAGAGAAATTTTACGGTTTAGGGAGCCAAATAATTATGTATCAGATCTCCATAGTTGTACATGGTATTCATAGCTCCAAAATGTGACGGAAAAACATAACTAACATGTTTGTGACCTTGTTGAAGTGTGTTGTTTCATGCGGAATTTGATCAAGGAATTCGGGCCATCAATTATCATTTATCGCAATGAACCTTCGTAAGGGAACGGGGGATCTCCCAACCCTAGAGACGATATACGAGGAAGAATTGAACCATTATGAGTTAAGTGGGAATCCCAATCTTTGATGATTTGTTCAAGCAGGCAAAAGACATTTTCGATTGATATAATTGTTTTGATGTTGATGCTTATTCCATAGTTATCGATGATTATGTAAACTATCGTCGGATAACAATACAAAAATGAGGAAATGACCGACCATTATAGCTAACCTTGGATGAGGTTCTAACATAGCCTCGACAAAAGAGACTAAGGTTACTAAATAAGCTCGGCCTACATACACGAGGTTCATATATAAGCTCGGCAAATTTGGACAAGGTTGTTCAAAAATGGTAAATAGGTACATAAACGTTACATTGATGGTGTTTATAAGAAGAAATAATATCAAAATCCTTAAATACTCAATGAAAGCAACTATCATATTGGTTCTAACCTTGCACATACTTCTTAGTGGCTCAAGTTCGATTCTAACATATCGCCCAATCCTTTTTTTTTTACTTTTATGTATATTTATTTTTAAATTTTATGAATATGTAAATAGATAAAAAAATTATTTAAAGTTTTATCTATATATATATATATATAAATATCTTCTCAATTTTATGAATAAGGAAAGAGATAAAAAAAATAAATTCATTTCAATTTTATCTTTATAAATCTAGGTAAATTTTATGAACATGGAAAGAGATGAAAATAAATTCTTTTAAATTTTATCTATATATCTTGTAAATTTTATGAATATGTGTTGAGGAGGGAATATCGAGATTGCAAATAAAATGTAAATAAATCAAAACAAATCGATTCCTTTCCGTGCACATAATGTTCAAGACTCCCTCCCGTTGTAGTAGAAGGAAGTCATGTTCGATCCATGAGGAAGCGGGTCAGTGGATCTTAGATAGTGGGCAAATCACGTTCAGAAGTCGACTCAGAAGCACTCGACCTCGACTGGATTGCAGTCGACTTGGATCAGTGCAGTCGATCTCGAGCAAAATCAGCAACAACAGGCAACAGAGTTACTCGACGTCGACCAGATGTACTCGACGTCGAGTAGAACTTGTCGTATAGAGTACCTGTAAAAGCAAAAACAACAATTGATCTCGAGTTGGGAACTCGATCTCGAGTATCAGTAGTCGATTTCGACTAGCTCAGAAGACTGCCAACCAATCCAATTGTACTCTGAAGGTTCGATAATATAAAATAACGTAATATAGAAATACTCTAGAAGGGGGGTTGAATAGAGTATGCCCGTTTTTCGCAGAAAGTCTCAAGACTTTTGGATCTTGTACCAAAACTTTTGAGACTAAACCTGAATCACAAAGTTAGACAATCGAACCAAGTGCGGAAATTAAGGTAAAACAATAAGTAAAGGACGCAACGAATTGTTAACGAGCTTCGGCACGAACTTGGCCTACGTCCCCGCCTAGGGTTCTTCCATAACCCTAGGATTCAACAGGCTTTATTGATTCCATAACCCTAGGATTCAACAGGCTTTATTGATTCACAAAGCTTAGGATCCTAATAGCTCACCGAGAAGCCTCTCTCCTATACAATTGCAATCTAGTCAACTCACGTTCCCTTGGAGTCCTAGACCAATCTAGAAGAGCCCCACCTCTCTCAGCTATCTAGTACAATCCTCTTACTCTCGAGAATCAATAGCCTAGTGCCCACTTCCTGAGTTATAAACTCTTGAGTATAACACTCTCTCGAAATATATCATATAAGCTCACTGTGTATCTCTCAAATGCTTTGAAACAAAATATAAGACTCTTAAGAACAAGCAGAGAGAACACGCTGAAGAGAGATCATAAACTTGAGGGCTGATTGTGCAAGATATTCGTGAATGTCCGTCCCTCTCTCTCTTCTTCATCTCCTTTATATAGTGAAGATCATCGGCGCCACTTGAGGAAGGAATCTTCTCCAACGGATATTAGAGATCATGGAAATCTTCACAATCTTTTATTCTGGGAAACTCCGAAGCCATGATCCACCAGATTTGATCTTCACGTCTTTTAGGTTAAGGAAGGAGATATCTTCGAAAACCTTGCTGTATGGTTAGTATATAATGTATATAATAATATTCGGAAACCATACATAAATAATATAAGATAATAATAACATAAAATACAGGTTTTGTGTTTCATCAACACAGCTGTCGCTTCAAGACCTTTGACACAAACTGTCCGGCAAAGCCTTTGAAACTAATTCCGATTTTCATCAAAGGGAGTGGAGTTATCAATGTCCCCCTTGATGAAAGACAAAACATGTACATCCCTACAACTTAGTTAAACAGATATATCATAAGCAAAATCGGACTAAGTACCTGCATGGGTTAGACGAATGTTGGATCATATAAGTTTTAAAACCAATGAAAGACATCCAACAAAATAAGGTCTAAACCATCAAACCATCTCCCCCTTTTTGTCTTTCAACAAAGGGAGGAGTTTAAAAACAGTTACCAAAATCAGACTTACCAGAATAATTCAAAATTCAAAAGTTCCTTTCAAATCTTAAAGACAAGAGAAGATTTATCCGATATTAAAATAATTTCCACAAATAAAATGTACTCGGATAAAAAGATTTTTCGGAAAATAAAATAGGTAACATATAAAGAAGGTTAAAAAACCATTAAAACTATATTTGATCAAATATCTAAAAAGATATTAACCAAATATATGATCCGTTATATGTGCTCTACTATGCAGTTCACAACCTTTGAAATGAGGTTCAAGGATCTTGACACTGAGTAGAAGTTATCTTTCGTAAAGGGAAAGCTCCCCCTACGAAAGTGCATCCTTGTTAAGCATCCCAATCTCTCGTCTAATGAAGGTGAACCTGTCCTCTGCCAAAGGCTTAGTAAAAATGTCAGCCCATTGATAATCAGTTGAAATAAACGAAATGGACACATCACCTTTTTCAACATGGTCTCTAATGAAATGATGCCTTACATCAATATGTTTGGTCCTTGAATGCTGAACAGGATTCTTAGCGATGGAGATGGCACTTGTATTGTCACACTTAATTGGAATACCTTTGAGGTTGATGCCAAGATCTCGCATTTGTTATGCTATCCAAAGGATTTGGGAGCAACAGGCTCCAGCTGCAATGTATTCGGCTTCTGCAGTGGATAGAGCAACTGAGTTTTGCTTCTTTGAGTGCCAACTGATCAAGGATGCTCCTAGGAATTGGCAACATCCTGATGTGCTCTTCCTATCCACCATATAGCCTGCAAAATCTGCATCAGAATATCCAATTAATGTGAAATCCTTTTGCTTTGAGTACCATAGTCCAAGCTCCTTAGTGCCATTGAGATATCGAAAGATCCTCTTCACAGCCACGAGGTGAGATTCTTTAGGATCATCCTGAAACCTAGCACACATGAAAACACTAAACATGATGTCAGGTCTACTAGCCGTGAGATATAATAAATATCCAATCATTCCTCGATACTCCTTTTGATTGACACTTATTCCAGTCTTGTCTTGATCTAGAGACAATGTTGAGCTCATGGGAGTCTTGGCTGCTTTGGATTGATCCATCTTGAACTTCTTCAAGAGATCTTTAGTGTACTTGCTTTGGTTGACAAAGATCCCTTTCTTGGATTGATGAACTCGTAATCCCAAAAAGAAGTTGAGTTCACCCATCAAGCTCATCTCAAATTCACTGCACATGATGTCAGAAAATTCCTTGCACAAAGATGTGTTAGTAGCACCAAATAATATATCATCAACATAAATTTGAATAACCAAAATGTCCTTTCCTTTGGTTTTGATAAAAAGAGTCTTGTCGATCAACCCCCTTTTAAAATCATTTTCTAAAAGATATTTTGACAAGCGCTCATACCAAGCTCTTGGGGCTTGTTTCAAACCATAAAGCGCTTTGTCAAGTTTATAAACATGATTGGGAAATTCTAATCTTTCAAAACCTGGGGGTTGAGCCACATATACTTCTTCCTCTAAGAAACCATTAAGAAAAGCACATTTGACATCCATTTGATATAACTTTATGCTCATAAAAGATGCAAATGCTAATAGAATGCGAATAGCTTCAAGCCTGGCTACGGGAGCAAAGGTCTCCTCGTAGTCAATACCTTCTTCTTGATTGTAGCCTTGAGCAACAAGCCTTGCCTTGTTCCTCACAACCTTACCATTCTCATCTAGCTTGTTTCGAAATACCCATCGAGTGCCAATGACTGATTGATGCTTTGGCCTAGGCTTCAAGGTCCAGACTTTGTTCCTTTCAAATTCGTTAAGCTCACTTTGCATAGCAATGATCCAGTCTGGCTCCTGAAGTGCCTCATCTACTTTCTTTGGCTCAATAAGAGAAACAAACGCGTGAAAAGCACAAAGATCTTTAAGTTTAGAACGAGTTTGAACACTAGAAGTAGGGTCAGAAATGATATCCTTTAATGAGTACGATGAGGAGTATTTGAATTTCCTTTTGCTAGTCTCAGCTCCTTGATTCGTCACACCAGCAGGATTGATTTGAGGTACATCTGACTCCATGGTCCTGTTAGATTCAGTTACAGCAGTTTCTGATATTTCAACACTGTTGGATTGGACACCAAGGGCTTTGGACGAATCTTCAACACCTTGGGCCAATTCTTCAGTGTTGAGAATCTGATCCTGCATGTTCCTCTTCTCTGTGTTCTTGATAGCAGCATCATCACCATCCTCGTTCTCTGTATGGATGTTAAGATCTAAATCTGCAACACTTTCACTCAAAGAACCGTCATTGCATTCATCAAATATGAAAACAAGCTTGTACTTTATATCATTGGGAGATTTGACTCGCATAAGACCACATAAATCCATATGTAAAAGTTCAAGGGGTCTAGAAGTACTTACAACCTTTTTGGGTTTGAAAGAGCTACGTGTTTGTTTACCTCGTGTGCATGCTTTGCGCATCTCAATACCTTTGAAGTCCATCTCAGGTAGCCCTCTTACAAGCCCTTTGGACACAAGCTTCTGTAGTGTATGTGGACTCACATGACCGAGTCTCCTGTGCCAGAGCTTTGGATCTTCCGTCAAAGCCTTTAGACAAGTTAAGCTTCCTTGTGCCACTTGCTCAGCATTCACGGCATAGATGTTGTTATAACGATAGGAAATTAGAACTATTTCACCTGTATCTTTTCTGCGCACTAAACATCTTTTCTTGTTAAATCCAACATCATTAACATAATCACATAGTTGAGAAATACTAAGAAAATTATACTTCAAATCATCAACAAGATAAACATTTTTAATACAGTGGTTAGGATCACTCCCAACACTACCGATACCAACGATGTCACATTTTCCTTTGTCACCAAGAGTGATTGTTCCTGTGGATTGCTCCTTTAGATCATGAAAGAGAGAACTCTTCCCACTCATATGTCTCGAGCATCCACTATCAATAATCCATTTATGTTCCTTCACCTTGGTGATCTCCTGCAAAACAAACATCAACCTTTGTGGCTAGACCAGTGAGCAAATTTAGATCCTTTATTGGGATAAACCATATTTGGTAAAATAGTGCCTTTGGGGACCCAAACTTGCGTTATCCGTTCTTTTCTCAAGTGAATAGGAAATGTATTATGAATAATATGAGGATCCTTTCTTCTATAGGGGCAGGTCTCTCTTACATGTCCCTTTCTCGCACAGTGGTGACATATAGGAGATGTTCTGCTTCCCTTTTCCTTCACAAAAGTGGTAATGTGTTGCTTCTTTAAAAACCTCGGGTTGTTACCAATACCACTTCTGTTTAGAGAACTTTTTTGCTCACCCAACATCCTATCAAGAGTGCCCTTGGACTTGGTAAAACTTATGAGGGCTGTCTGTTGGTCTTGAATCTTATTATTCAGGGAGATCTTCTCGTTCTCTAAGTCATTATGTTCACTTCTCAGAGACGAGAGATCTTGCTTGAGTTCAGATTTCTCTGAGTCAAGAGTCTTGACTTTAATGTCAAGACCTGAATAAGAAGTTTCAAGACTTTTGACCCGCCTAGACAGTTCCTCAATAGTTCTTTCCTGGTCCACGGTTTTCCTGATAAGAGTGTTAGTCTGGGCAATAAGTTTCTCTTCATTGGCAATCATATTAGAAATGAATTCCGATAGTACCTCTTTTGGACTTGCCATGAGCTCTCTTACAGTTACCTCGAGTTGCTCATCATGGGATTCATCTCATGTGGCCATGAGACAAAGGTTGGCCTTTTCATTATCGGAGTCCGAGTCAGAATCACTCCAAGTTGCCACCATGGCTTTCGTTTTCCATCTATCACTCTTCTTGGGCTGGCTCTTCGTCTTTTGAGGGCAATCTTTCACTAGATGGTCTGTTTCACCACATTCAAAACAAGACAAAGGTTTAGTTTTCTTGTCATATTTGTTGTATTGAGACTTACCTCGAAATTTAGAAGACTCTGATCCATCTTTGTTGTTGAATTGCTTCTTCATCTTGAGGATTCGAGAAAGACCCCTTGTAATGAGATCAAAGGGATCATCTTCATCTTCAGAATCAGACACATCTTTGGGCTCATCCTTCTTAGACTTGAGCGCCAAGTTCTTAGTGCTTGCTGGAAGTTCTCCATCGTCTTCATTGAGAATCATCTCATGTGTGATCAGCTTCCCAAGCAAGTCATCAAGGGGCAGAGTGGTGAGATCTTGGGCTTCCTCTATGGCTGTTAGTTTCGGACCCCATTTGTCTTTTGGGAAGCACCTCAATATCTTCCTCACTTTCTCAACATTCTCAAAGGTCTTGCCGAGAGAGTCAAGGTTGTTTGTGATTTCCGTGAACCGTGTGAACATAGCCTTAATAGACTCATCTGGCTTCATTTTGAATAGTTCATACTTTCGAAGGAAGATACTGATCTTGGTGTCCTTCACTTGACTGGTTCCTTCGTATGTGACAACCAGCTTGTCCCAAATCTCTTTAGCTGACCTACAAGATGAAATACGATTAAACTCATCAGGACTAAGACCGCAATATAGTAAGTTAATGGCCCTGTAGTTCTTGGAGACGAGTTCAAGATCCACTTGGATGTATTCAGCCTTTGTCTTCGCGACTTTGGTTCCATTTGGTTCTTCTTTCACTGAAACCTTCGGACCATTCTCTATAATGTTCCAAAGTTCTAGATCTTGATCTATAATGAACATTTTCATCAAGGACCTCTAGTGGACGAAGTTGTTTCCTACAAAGAGTGGTAGTCTAATGGTAGACCTTCCCTGTGCAAATCCTCCGCTTGCTTCACCAGACATGATCGAAAACTCACAAGATTGTTAGATCAAAAGCAGTGAGTAAAGCTCTGATACCAATTGAAGGTTCGATAATATAAAATAACGTAATATAGAAATACTCTAGAAGGGGGGTTGAATAGAGTATGCCCGTTTTTCGCAGAAAGTCTCAAGACTTTTGGAGCTTGTTCCAAAACCTTTGAGACTAAACCTGAATCAAAAAGTTAGACAATCGAACCAAGTGCGGAAATTAAGGTAAAGCAATAAGTAAAGGACACAACGAATTGTTAACGAGGTTCGACACGAACTTGGCCTACGTCCCCGCCTAGGGTTCTTCCACAACCCTAGGATTCAACAGGCTTTATTGATTCACAAAGCTTAGGATCCTAATAGCTCACCGAGAAGCCTCTCTCCTATACAATTGCAATCTAGTCAACTCACGTTTCCTTGGAGTCCTAGACCAATCTAGAAGAGCCCCACCTCTCTCAGCTATCTAGTGCAATCCTCTTACTCTCGAGAATCAATAGCCTAGTGCCCACTTCCTGAGTTATAAACTCTTGAGTATAACACTCTCTCGAAATATATCCTATAAGCTCACTGTGTATCTCTCAAATGCTTTGAAACAAAATATAAGACTCTTAAGAACAAGCAGAGAGAACACGCTGAAGAGAGATCGTAAACTTGAGGGCTGATTGTGCAAGATATTCGTGAATGTCCATCCCTCTCTCTCTTCTTCATCTTCTTTATATAGTAAAGATCATCGGCGCCACTTGAGGAAGGAATCTTCTCCAACGGCTATTAGAGATCATGGCAATCTTCACAATCTTCTATTCTGGGAAACTCCGAAGCCATGATCCACCAGATTTGATCTTCACGTCTTTTAGCTTAAGGAAGGAGATATCTTCGAAAACCTTGCTGTATGGTTAGTATATAATGTATATAATAATATTCGGAAACCATACATAAATAATATAAGATAATAATAACATAAAGTACAGGTTTTGTGTTTCATCAACACAGCTGTCGCTTCAAGACCTTTGACACAAACTGTCCGGCAAAGCCTTTGAAACTAATTCCGATTTTCATCAAAGGGAGTGGAGTTATCATACTCGATGTCGACTAGAGTAGTCGATGTCGAGTAACCTACAGAAACATTAGTAGGGTCGGCAAAGATGGCCGAAGAGTGTGAGGATGGTAAAGAATCGTGAACAGAAATAAACCAAGTGTTGAGTTTTTCGGGGACCCAACGAACGACATAATAGCGGTTGTAAACAAATTAAATTGTAGTCGACGTCGAGTAACTTGGTCGAGTTCGAGTAACTTAGCTGGCTTTACAGTGGCTTGTAGTCTCCATCCTTAGTCAAATTTGCTCGTGTCTGTGGTCGACGTCGAGTAAGTTTACTCGATGTCGAGTAGATTCCTGCAGTCGTCTCCTCCTTTTGGTTTTGTCCCAAAATGACTCCAAGTTCTGCAAAATTAAACCAAAACTTGTGTTGACCTCTATTTGTGGCAAATAAGCTTATACTACACAAATTCAACATATTCCCAAACCAAAATATGCAAAATACTTAGAACAAGGAGTGAAAATATGCACAAAAACATGGTTACTTTAGTGGACATCAATATGGAAAAAGATAAAAACACATAATTATATATGTGTGTGTGATTATATCCTTAGTAAGTGGAGAAACTACAATCATAGGGTTTTGAACTTCATGAGTATTGTTACAAACTCATGAAGTTCAACAGATCGAAAGAATATCTTAGGGTACAAACAAGAATAATTGTACAATATTATTGTAGAAATATTTGTAAAATTATCCTCAGATCAAAGATCAATCCTAGCCTTTTTTTTTGAAAGTCGATAACCTGATCGATGTAAGAATCGATCTCAAGCTTGATGAGCAACAACCAACAAAGGGAAATCTGGAAGAAGGCACAAACAGAAGATATGGATGAGGAAGAGACAACCAAAGAACCTAGCAATAATCGGAATAAACCACACCAACCAAAAACCATCAAATGAAAAAAACCAAGTGAAGGATTCATGAAATTGAACTTTGATGGTTATAGGACTACCTCTGGACTCACTACTTGTGGATACGTTTTCCGTGATGACCAAGGTAGTGTTGTCAAGTGTTGAATATAGAGCTGCGAAAAGACCTCGACCTTGCAAGCTGAGGCCCTTGGTTTTCATTATGGGATGCTGAAAGTGCAACAACTAGGGATCATTAATCTCGAGGTGGAGGGCAATTGTTTGATGGCTATTAACATAGTTAAGGGGGTATGAAAGTGTCTGTGAGAGATTGAGATGACGATGTCGCTTTCCCTCGGATGGTCTCTTGTTCGTGTTTCGTATTCCAATACATTTAGATAGGGCAATCGGGTTGCTGACAAGCTCGCACATCTTGGATTGGTCTTGACTCCCACTGATTGGAGATCTGATGTTGTGATCGATGATCTCATCTGTAAGGACACGCTTGGGTGGTGGCTCAAATGTGGTTGACTACCCCAAAATTTCGCCTTGTATAAAAAAAAGGGTTTTGAACTAAATTAACTAAGTTGAGTGACGACGATGGATGCAAATCATGAAAACCAATCGGAACATCAACGAATTGAAGAAGATGTTGATGTAAGTCCTAATCTTATACCAAGATTTGATTTTTATACCTTAATTAATTTGTATGTCATATTGGTTGATCGGCCCTACAATAATCAAAACAACGTAATATGGAATACATTCACAATTTGTTACGAGCTTATGTATAATTAACCTCGATAATATATACCGAACTTATGTATTACCCTTCGTAATATATATTGACCTTATGTATAACCCAAATTCAACCGAGGTCATGTAGTAAACTCGGTTAGTTTTTTTGAGGTTGTTATTCTTGGAACTGATAACGTTGTGTTTAATTCATTGTTGTTCCCTATTTCAGCTTGACAACATTGACTCTTACATAAGTTTCGACCACGATCAATCTAGGAGCGACTTAAACTCAATAGACGATGAAGACGAAATGTCTGACGTTGACGAGTTCCCGGATTTGAAATACTTGTTTAGAAAATGTAAAATTTAGAACTCTAAAGTTGAAATGGTCAAGGATTCTCGGGATATGGATAAGTCGGATTGTTGGTTATGCTATGAGACATGTAAAACGTCATATTTTTAATTGTCCCGATGAGCCAAACAAGGGTGTGAAGAAGAGAAAAGTGGCATCTAGATGGTGTGGTTGTATGTTTTGTATTCAATGTCATCAGGTCACTACTAGAATTTTGTTCAAAGACATCGGTTAAAAACCGATGTAAAACAAAAATATTTTCAACGTGTTAGTGGGTGGTGTTAAAAATCCAAACTTTACCACATCGGTTTTTAACCGATGTCTATAATAATTTGTAACATTGTTTTTATGTTTGAGAACGATTTAAGTACGTTGATATAATTACGTTTTGGTTGATGAACCTAATGTTCAACCATTGTTATTTTGCATTTCTAGACGTTTGAAACAGTGTAGGGCAATAAAAAAATTTGACATTAACATCGCTAATTTTTTTAGAAAAGATGTTTTATGATGATATACACATCAGTTATACATTATTCATTTTATGTGCACTCTTTATTCATTTATAAGTTTATGATATTAATTTATATAAATATAATGTATCGTATTGAATATTTTGAAGTCGATGTTATTAGTATATTCTGAAATCGTTTTTTCAGTTGGAAAACGATGTTTTTATGTTGTAAGATATCAGTTTATACTGGTTTAATGATGTAAGTGTTTCCTATTGGCATCGGGTAGCATTGCAGTTTTGATATATTCGAGGCTTCTGATTCGTTTTGTGTCTTTGCGGTTGACGTATGTACAAAAATAGACATCGTTTTTTTGTTAGGATGCCCGATGTCTTTCTGTTATTAATTATATATGGCATACGTTCCAACACACCTATTAATTACAACCAAACTATCATCCACCAAAATGCATTAACCACATTCAATATATCATCCACCAACATACATTTACCATATACATCATCCACCAATATACATTACCATATTAAACTCACATTCACCACAACTGTTACGCTACAAAAGGCAGTAACCCACATTGATAACGTCATTAAAAAATGATTGAGGACCCCAACACATACCACAGCTAGCTAAGACATTTAATGGGCCTGGTAGGTTGCAAAAGCTAGACCACAAGTGTACGTCTGCATTACCATATTCAACCATACCTCGGCCAAGCAATTCGGCCCTCTCTTTAGCTTCCTATGTGCACCCTTGATGTCTTAGGAAGTACTCAATTCTCAAGACTATCTTTTAGAGAATTTGCCTCTTTCACAACTTGTTCCACCTTTCTATGAAAATAGTTCCAATTCAGAAGAGATAGGAACATAATGAAAAGATAATCATTTCATATGACAAGATAATCCTTTCTACAATCTGGCAATTGTTTAAAATCTGATCAAAATTACATATTTTAATATCTGTAATTTGTAGTACTATATGTAAAACATACCTTAATGATTCAAGGAAGTTTCTGGAACATTTCATGAATGAGGAACAGATACCACATTGTAATTGTATAGGAAGGACTGAAGGAGTCAACCTTGTTGGACGGTTGTAAGAGTGCAAGAACTAGCTGTTTGTCAACATAAAATGCACAAGAAGATTTGTAAATTCAGCTTCATTGCTATCTTTCTCAGAAAAGTTACATCTAATGATCAGTTCAAGATCAAAATCAACTAAAAACAATGTGGATTTCCCTTGGCTCACCAGCATAAAACCTCTTCCAAGGAGGCAAACAACAAACTGTAATATATAACATGAAAGCAATTGAAATTACAAAAAAATGTAAACTCAAATTATAATATATGCAAGCACACTTCAGAAACTATAATTTCTAATAAGACACTCAAACCTCTTGCAGAGGCAACCAACAAACAGTGAATGAGCACCATGAAAGCACAAACAGTGAGTGAAGAGATATAAATCAGCAGATGGTGCAATTGAGCTAAACAAGAAACCCTAGTCCACTAATTTTAGTTGGTCGCCTGACTAGTCTATGAAGATATTTCACACAAATTACTCTATATCATATCATAATAAATCAGTCACACAAGAGCTTTTCATTCCCATCAAAGCTTGTACTGAAAAAGAAAAAATTAGCATATTCACCTAAATTTCTAGAACTTGTAGAAGCTACCAATGTGAGAAAAATCAAGTTTTGTGAAAGTAAGAGTCAAATTTACCTTCATAGTTGACCCTTTTGGGTGAAAGAAAATCATTAGCACAAAAGTTATCATGCATAGATAAAGCTCAAAAGTTATGATCCTTGCCTACATCATTCATAACCAAAAGATCAAGCTCAAAAGTTATGATCCTTGCCTACATCATTCATAACCAAAAGATCAAAATAACCAGTTGAACAAGATTAGACCAGTTCATCACTATAAAGAGGCAATATTTTATTTAATAAAGCTTGCCTTATGAGCATCACACTCATTTGAAGTAAAACCTACAGCCATATTAGCATACCAAATTGAATTACAAAAGAAAGAAAAGAAGGGCAGCAAGTGGAATTTTATTTCTTTCAATGTCTGCTCACTCCTAAATGAAAGAAAGACAACACTAAATTATCAAAAAGAGAGGACAGTTTGATAATACCATGATGATCAATAGTAAATGAAGACTACAAGGCAAATCTTATAATTAAGAACACAAGAAAAGATGTTTAGAAAATATGCTTCATATAAAATTTTGAGCACTGAAGTGTGTAGCTTGATTTCAAAGATTTAAGCCATTAATTTACACTATGAGCTTTCAATTAACTAAATATATTATTATCAAAACGGCTAACGTTGATGAAATTATAGCATTCTAAACTCTTTTACACTTAATTTAACTTTCAATTTACACTCTGAATATTGCTTTCAATTAAATATATTTACACCACTATAAGTAGAAATAGGTATAGGATGTCTATCAAACATACAAGATTCAATATAAGTCATAGGCAATTTCTTTCTATGCCCTCCCAATGCTAACACCCTTTTCAACCAACTAGGACAGAACATTTTCTTACTAAACCTCTTAGGTTTTCCAGCATGTACGTTTCAAAGAAGAATTATAATCACACATCATCACATTACTAGGTACAACAAACTTAATAACATCACCATGAGATTCATATAAGTCACCTAGATTATGCATATCACACTTCAACACATCATGCTCACAATCAGATTGCATCACAATGGGTTTAACAACATGTATTTCAGAATTGATATCCATTTATGATTCAGCAAAGGTTCTATTAAGCCTATCAACAATGTGTAAGTGTGGCTTACTTTGTTTTCTTCTTGGTGCTCGGTTTTGTGCATTTCTTTCTCAGCACAAACACTATATTTCTACACTTGATCAGCAGCAGCACATGGCATTTTCTCAACAGCAGTTACAACTGCAGATTGTAGTCTTTCAGCAGCCCTTACAGCAGCTCTTTTTGGTGTGTTTCCAGCTGCAACAGAACCTCCAAATTGCTGTCTTTCAGGAGCATGACCCAACCGGTTTTCAGCAGCAACAACCTCTCGAGTTTGCTTGCTCAAGGCAACCTCCAAGTGCTGTTGTACAGCAGCCCCAGCAGCCTCTATTTCCAGCATGTTAACAGCCCCAACAACTCCCTTTTGCTGCTCCTCGGTAGCCTCAGTTGCTGCACTTTTCAGCCTGATAGGTACTTCACTTTCAGCAACAAACAATTGCATTTTAGGAGTGTATTTTTCCCTTAAACTCCAAATCTAATATATGAATGATAGGAATATGAAATATCTAAGGAAACTCCAAATCTGCAATCAGAAGTTCATATTTACAACCTTAGATCTACTGGAAAAAGAATCGCAGCAAACAAATCCTAGATCTACAAGTTAAAATCTGCAATCATAGGTTCATATTTACAACCTTATATCTAGAAAAAAAAAAGAAAAATCATAGCAAACAACCCTAAAACTACACGTTCAAATATGCAATCACAAGTTCACAAACAGGGAAGGAGGATGGCAAGGCACAAGATTCGACAAGAAAAAGATTACTAGAATGAGAAAAAAAGGGAAGGAGGAGGGCCAGATCTAACAAAATACTTCGATACTTACCTAGATCTACCATCCCAAACACAAGATCCGCCATTGCAGCCGCTATCTCCTAATGAACATCATCAGACAAATTTTTTTGCAAAGGTTTAAAAAAATTGAAGATACTCATAAAACCCAAACATAGAGGAGAAAAATCAAAAGATTTACCCAGGTCTACGAAAGGGTTGTACTTGGATCATCTCGTCATCACACTCAATCGCGCAGGTGGGGCTTCCGACTTCGGCATCGTGGTAGTGAGAGGCGCCAGATCTAAGGGCAAGGATAGGATCGAGAGGGGGAGAGGAAGGAGACCATGGGGTACGTCGGGATTCGCCATGGCTGAGGGTAGGAGTTCCCAAATCGAGAGAAGATCGAGGAAGAGAGACAATAGAAACTGAATCAGTGTAGAAGAACGAAGAATAGTAATTAGGGATTTAAAATATCAGATTGGGGAAATTTGAGTTTAAGGGTGAAATTTTTTGAAGTATTGAAGGAAAGCACCGAGTGAAAATTTTATAAAGTGGATTCACTCTTCCTTTTTTTTTTAAGTGTTGGGATCTGACTGAAATGATTGGAGCTACCTCTTTTACCGCTTCAAAATTTAACTAGGTGTTAAACGCGCGCTTTCGAAATTTTTTAAAATGAAGTTTTAACATTGTCCAAGGAGTACAACCGATGTATTAAATCTCAATAACATCGACAATTTTTAAAACGATGTTGTAACTATTTTTAACATCAGGCGTTTTTCTAACCGATATAAAAGACCTGATGTCTATTAACAGAATTCTAGTAGTGACCGGTGATGCTAAACTGTTGGGGAATCGAAGTCAAGCATGGAGTTCATAACCATCCCCTTGTTAGGTATATGGATGGAAACCGCTATTACAGTAGGTTGAAGCCGGAAGAATACAAGGTTGCATAGGGTTTAATAACAGCTCACGTGAAGTTGGCGTTGATACTATGTCACATTAGGGAAGCATTTAAGCATAACGTAAATGTGGTTAAGACCATCAGAAATGCCAAACAAAAGGCGAAGAAAGAAGGTCAGCAAGGGAGATCAATTGTGCAATAGTTTCTGCACAAAGCAAACATGTTCAATTATTTTGAAAGACATATAACGTTTGTTGATGGTGTTATGAATGAATTGTTCTTTGCTCACCTAGAATTGGTAAGTTTTCTGAGGCCATTCCCATATGTGCTTGTCATGGATGTGATGTATAAGACGAATAAGTAAGTGCTTAAAACCTATTTAGTTACGAGTCCTTTGCTTTAAATTATTTTAATTTGTCATTTGTTATGTAATTAGGCACAAAATATTGCTTTTCGAGATCCTTGGATTCACATCAACATGGAAGACCTTTCCAGTTGCATATGTTTTAATGTCGGATGAGCAGAAAAATGCTTATGATTGGATTCTCTGAATATTTAGTAGGGAAAAGGCCAACCATTTTTGTCACTGATAGAGAGTTGACATTGATGAAAGCATTGGAAACCCAATTTCCGAATACACCACATATATTGTGTCGATGGCATATGCTCAAAGATATTGAGGCCAAAGCATTGACTTATATGCATGTAAAGGCAAAGCAATCATGTTTGAATGGCAATGTAGAAGGATATTGACGACAACTACAAAGGAACAATATGATGCAAAGAGAGCAAGGTTGCAAGAAAATGGGGGGAGCATCAAAATGTTATTAAATATGTGTATAGCACATGATTGGAACCATATAAGATGAAGACAGTTGGTCCATGGTTAGATTAGATCACCTATGTCCTACAAGAGCAAAAACTCAACATGCAATTGTTAAGAGATTCTTGGGCTCGGGTCTAGGGAGTTTAGACACAGTTTTTGAGAAGATGCATGCTTGTCTTGAATTGACAATTGTTGAGGTGAAGGCCTCATTAGAACACTCAAGGACCAAGGTCCAAATTGAAATTGCTAATGTGCAGAGCTTCAGGTATCTACAAAGGAATTGTTCGATGCATGCTTTAGATAACATAGTAGTTATGAAGCCGTCGCATAGGGAGATATCGGGGATTGTAACTACACGGTACCGATCACACTCGGTCTTCTTTGTGGTCATCAAATCGTAGCTTTTGTGAAAGCTTCGAAGGCTATTAGAGTGTCTACAATTCACCTAATGTGAAAGACCATGCGCTTACTAGAAACCGATGAAGAACAATCTGAAATGGATGCTATTAGATGATATAAGGACGAGACGAAGGCTAAATTTGATCAAGTCTTTTCTACATTAGCAGCTAAAAGGAGGAAATATGTTATCGCATTATTGGATAACTTCCTACATCCGGGTAAATTACAAAGAAATTAAATTGTTCAGAGCCAATCACTTAGTGCTATTAGTATGTAATATATATATATAGAGGATAGATCATATGTACTAACCTCTTATTGTGTATCATGTGAACAAATAAGAACCGTTGATTTAAAGAAAATGAATGTTCAGGATCGTGCCACGTATTAGGATAGATTTTATAAAAAAATTAGAAAAAAGAAGCCCAATCCAACGTGAAGCGCGTGGTGTGAATGAGTAAAACCCTATATTACACACCACCTCTTTTAATCGCCTTCTTCCCAATGAATATCGAAGGTGAGCAGCAGAGCGGTGCGGCGGAGCAGCAGAGCGGCGATGGCTCCCATGGCTCGAAGAGGAACATCAACACTGTGAGAGGCGGGATTTATAGCAATTTAGATCGCCTTCGTGTTGCTCCCATGGCGGATCGACGAAATTGATGCCCAGATCTGGGTTCTTCTCCTCAAATCCTTCCCAATCTCGAATTTATTGCAATGATGGTAGCTTCGAGTCATCCGATTCTTGAAAGTACGCTTTCGTGTTCTCCTCAAATCTGGTCCTCTATTCTAGATCTGAGTTTGCTGCCTCCTTGCCCCTTTGTTCCTTATCCATGGCGTCCTCCTTCACATCCTTCTCTTCAGATTCTTCGTTTATGCATATATATATATATATATATATATATATATATATACTACGTATTAATTAAGATTTGAGTATTTGACCCCTCTCGATACTCAGTTCCGCTAATCTTCAATTGCGTTGCTAACTCTGAAATTGAATCAATTAGGATCCGTTGATCGACGAGGATCAATTAATTGATGGAATTCATGGAGATTCTGTCGCGGATCAATTATTGAAATTGTGAAATCGTTGATTTCCAGGGAAACAGGGAAAGAAGATGTGTATCTGAAGGTGATTTGCTGCGGGATTAGCCACACCGATGTTCATCAGGCGACTATAGCTTCACAAGTTGTAACCCACATCTTGTCTCCTCCTAAGGTCAATTTGGACTCAGTGCGCTCCCAAAATGCGAAGTATCTTCAATCTCTCTTCGTTAGAAAAAGTCAAAACACATCCTTCTCTCTCAGACTCTTATCACTCCTAGATCGACTTAAATGAAAACATTATTCTGTTAATACTCGTGTAATATTTGTGGGTTTTGACCTTTATCTAAGATACTTCTTTTTAATCATCAAATATGGTTCCCTTATTCACTGTTCTTAATCTTATAAGCTTTTTTCTGGCACTTTTTGTTCAATTTCATTTCCTAAATTGTCAGTTCATTAATCAATCTTAGAGGTATTCGGGAGAAAAGTCGAATTATTCAGGTGTATGGACCGAATTATTCATGTGTATGAACCAATTTTGTGTTTAAGGAGATGAGTTTTTTTAGGTTGACATTCATATGAATGAAAAATGCATCTATACTATCGAGTAATCATGTGATACCATCGAATAATCCGGCGATACCATCAAATAATATTTAGATATTTGTTAAAATGACATAAGTAACCGAATAATATTGTAACACCATCGAATAATTAAGTTATGTCATCGAATAATCAAGCGATACCATCAAATAATCAAGCAATATCATCGAATAATTATTAGTTTAAAAGTTCAGAGCGTTTTCAAGATGGTAGTAGATTAGAATAATTCATCGATATCATCGCATAATCCGTCGATACGATCGAATAATCCAGATATACCATCGAATAATTTCAGGAGAGTGCATCACACACACCCCCAATTCAGCAAGTGGGCTAGAAAAAAACGTCGGCCCCACTGATTTTTAATAAAAAAAAAAGCTAAAATTGCCTTTTAATCTCATCTATCCATTTCATCTAATCAACGGCCCAGACGTGTTCACATGATACACAATAAGCCTTGAGTACCCCTGAACCATCCTCTATATATATATATATATATATATATATATATATATATATATATATATATATATATATATATATATATATATATATATATCAACGATTAGTGGATATTGGTACTGTCACTGCACAGCAAGCAAAGGATTGGGGCTCCTATTCTAAATGCGATTGCAAAAAGTATAGAAAAAAGAATGATTGATCATAATTTTCCCTTGCCTGACAATTGGACATACATATAGAAAGGAGATTATTGGAGAACCGGCGGGACCCGCTCCTACCCACCACGGGCACCATAGCATGTCGGGAATATATATATATATATATATATATATATATATATATAAAGAACCGAGTAGGTAATGTAAATAAAAATAATATAAATACTCAGAAGGTGGGGTTGAATAGAGTATAGGAGATTTTTGTAAACTTTCTACAGACGCAACTTCAAGGGTCTTGAAACTGATCTCAAGGCTTTGAACTAGACTTCAAGAGTCTTGAGATAACTCCAGTAACCTATTTTTTTCGACGAAAATAAAATGTTAATTATAAGTGCGGAAATAAAATATAATGAACACGTGAATTGTTAACGAAGTTCAGCTCTAAACCAGCCTACGTCTCCGCCTATGGTTATCCAACTCATAGGATTCAAAACACTGTTATTTCACTTCCTATGGATCCTAGATACAACCGAGAAGATCTTTTCTTCTTCTAAACACTCGAAGCCTCACCCACTTCTATCTAGTCAACTCAGATCCCTTAGAATCCTAGATACAATTTAGAAGAATAACCTTCGTAGCCTCATTCGCTACTATCTAGTCAACCCAAAACGCTCGTGAAATAATAGCTCTAACCACACCAATGTGTGTATACGTTTGAGTATAGGGATACTCTTAGTATAACAAGAATGATTTATCTTATAACGCTCATGATTTTTCTTCTCTCTCAACTAGAAATAAAAACAATTACAACGAGGGAGAGAAAGAAAATAAATAAGCTTGAAGATGATTGCTTTGGCTTTAAAGTGCTTGCTTGAATGATGTGCTCGTGTTGTTGTTTTTCTTCACCACTTGCTCATTCCTTTTATAGACTGCATGGCTGAATTTTGGCTGCTTGACATTTTAAATAAATCTCATCAAATTTGATTTTTTATTGTTGTAAAAAATCAGCCTTTTGAATTCAAACGTTGGAAGCGATTTTGAATTTCTTCTGCCCTTGAATTTGAATACTCCTTCCATAAAATCAGCCCACTTTCAACAAACCCTTCCAGCCGTATAAACTCTGCAAACCTTTGATTTGAACTTGTGCCAAAAGGTTAATAACAATAAAAGAATATATTCAAATCAAAGCTTATCCCCCAACTAAAACCAAATCTTTCTGTTTAAGAAAATACAATATAAAAAATGAATTTAAGTTAAACTAAATTTGGATAAATCAAATCTGATATTGAAAACCAATTTAAAAACAAATATGAAAACTATTTTAAACAAATCTTCTAGAACATCCACCCAATTAAAATATATATCATATATAATTTTGTGAGCCAAATAAATATATTTCAATAATAAATCAAATAAAACAACATAAATCAAATAAAACAACCACATAATATAATTGATATTTGCATAAACTACTACCTTATTTTTCTTCAATCACCCTACAAAAATATATCACATATATTCATCAAGATGGAGTCAACAATCTCTCAATGATAAAAACACATATCAATTATGCAAATAAATATAGCATATGCGAAGCGTCATATAACAAGCATAAGCATAAGCACCATATAGCATTTCTCCCTATTCTGTCTTCCAGCAAGTAAGGGAAGAAATCGAGTTTAAAAATATAACAACCAAATAATTTGTTATAGTCAAGACCTTGAAACAAATCTCAAGGCCTTGAGATGTTAGCAGACAGCATTATAAGAACTCAAATTCAGCAGTCATTGCTCCCCCTACGATAATGCTTCCATGTTCAACATATCAAGCTCAAAACACGAAAGTGTACGCCAATTCCCTTTAGCCTTTACAAAAGTGGTAGGAGCTTTCTTTGGAAAATTCTTGTTATAGTACCACTTTTGTTGAGGGATGATTGGAACTCACCTAACATGCTATCGAGATTGGCCTTGGAATGGGTGAATCGAACAAGTCATGCCTGCTGGTCTCGACACTTCTCAGTCAGCTTGATATTTTCGTTCTCCAATTCACTATTACAGTGTCTTAGAGAAGAAAGATCATGCTTGAGATCAGAGTTTTTCGATTCCAATGCATTGACTTTAATGTCAATAGCTGATTGTGTGGCTTTTAGATTTTTCATTTCCAGCGACAAATTACTCATGCTTTTCTCCTGTTCCAATAACTTCTCTTTCAAGGTGTTAGTCTTCAAAATATAATTATCTTCATTCATAATCATGTTTTGCAAAAATTCAGACAACACAACAGTAGGACTAGAAATCAAATTTATCACCATTGCTCCAAGACATTTCTTAGGAGTTTCTTCTTGATCTTCCATCAAGCAAAGATTTTCAGGATCATTTTCCGAGTCCGATTCACTGAAAGAATCTGAATCACTCTTCTTTCGATCATTCTTCCGATGTTTATCCTTCTTCTTTTGAGGACACTCCTTTACCAAGTGATCTGTTTCACCACATTCAAAGCAATTTAGAATCTTCAATTTCATACTAGGGTTAGAAGACTTACCTCGGTGCTTTAAAGATCCGGAATATTCTCGATTTGAGAATTGCTTCTTCATTTTGAGGATTCGAGCGAGTCCTCTTGTGATCAAATCAAATGGGTCTTCTTCATCATCCTCACTTTCTTCATCTTCTGATGGACTATCCTCCTTCTTCGTTTTGAGAGCCAGGTTCTTCATACTAGAGGATAGTTCACCATCTTCTTCATTGAGGACCATTTTGTGAGTGATGAGCTTTCATAGTAAGTCATCCAAGGGAAGAGTCCTTAGATTTTGTGCTTCTTCGATTGTTGTCACCTTTGGTCCCCATTTGGACTTAGGCAAGCTCCTCAAAATCTTCTTGTCCTTCTCTTCATTGGTGAAGGTTTTGCTGAGAGAATCTAGGTTGATCACGATGTGTGTAAATCTTGTAAATATTTCTTTCACCGTTTCCATGGGCAACATCTTGAATAACTCATACTGACGCAAGAAGATACTTATCTTCGTCTCCTTCACTTGGCTTGTACCTTTATAGATTACTACCAACTTATCCCATATTTCTTTAGCACTCTTGTAAGATGAAATACGATTGAATTCGTCAGCGCTTAAACCACAGTATAATATGTCCATGGCTCTGTAGTTCTTGGTCACATTCTCCAAGTGTGTTTGATTGAATCCACTCTCCTCTTTAGGCACCATGACTCTTGCAGGATTAGGCTTCTTTAGAACATGAGGGTCTTTCTTGACAAGTTCCCAAAGCTCCATATCTTGATCAATTATGAACATCTGCATTAAGGATCTCCAATGCACAAAGTTATCACCACAAAAGAGAGGTGGCTGATTGGCGGATCGTTCTTGAGCGAAATCTCCATTACCTACAGCACTCATGATCGATCTCACAACTTGTTAAATCAAATAAATGTGAGTCAAGCTCTAATACCAATTGAAGAACGGAGTAGGTAATGTAAATAACAATAATATAAATACTCTAGAAGGGGGGGGGGGGGGGGGGGGGGTTGAATAGAGTATAAAAGATTTTCGTAAACTTTCTGCAGACGCAACTTCAAGAGTCTTGAAACTGATCTCAAGGCCTTGAATTGGACTTCAAGCGTCTTGAGATAACTCTAGTAGCCTATTTTGCTATGAAAATAAAATGTTAATTACAAGTGCGGAAATAAAATATAATGAACACGTGAATTGTTAACGAAGTTCGGCTCTAAAACAGCCTACGTCTCCGCCTAGGGTTATCAAACCTATAGGATTCAAAACACTATTATTTCACTTCCTATGGATCCTAGATACAACCGAGAAGATATTTCCTTCTTCTAAACACTCAAAGCCTCACCCAGTTATATCTAGTCAACTCAGATCCCTTAGAGTCCTAGATACAATTTAGAAGAGCAACCCTTCTCGTAGCCTCACCCGCTACTATCTAGTCAACCAAAAACGCTAGTGAAATAATAGCCCTAACCACACCAACGTGTCTATACGTTTGAGTATAGGGTTACTCTTAGTATAACAAGAATGATTTATCCTATAACGCTCGTGATTTTTCTTCTCTCACAACTAGAAATAAAAACAATTACAATGAAAGAGAGAAAGAAAATAAATAAACTTGAAGATTATTGCTTTGGCTTTGAAGTGCTTGCTTGAATGATGTGCTTGTGTTGTTGTTTTTCTTCACCACTCGCTCCTTCCTTTTATAAGCTGCAAGGGTGAATTTTGGCTGCTTGAAATTTTAAATAAATCCCATCAAATCTGATTTTTATGGTTGCAAAAAATTAGCCTTTTGAATTAAAACGTTGGAAGTGATTTTGAATTTATTCTCCCTTTGAATTTGAATACTTCTTCCATAAAATTAGCCCACTTTCAACAAAGTCTTCCAGCCGTATAAGCCCTGCAAATCTTTAATTTGGACTTTTGCTAGTAGGTTAATAGCAATAAAAGAATAAATTCAAATCAAAGCTTATCCAGTAACTAAAACCAAATATTTCTGTTTAAGAAAATCCAATATAAAAAACGATATTAAGTTAAACTAAATTTGGATAAATCAAAACTGATTTTTAAAACCAATTTAAAAACAAATATGAAAACTATTTTAAACAAATCTTCTAGAATATCCACCCAGTTAAAATATATATCATATATAATTTTGTGAGCCAAATAAATATATTCCGATAATAAATCAAATAAAACAACATAAATCAAATAAAACAACCACATAATATAATTGATATTTGCATAAACTACTACCTTATTTGTCTTCCATCACCCCTACAAAAACATATCTGGTGGAAGACGAATGTCGTTGGCACTTTCGCCCCTTGCCAAATAGTAATAATATCCAAACTCAAACGCAAAACCAATAGATTAGGAAATCAATCAATTGATAAACCAAATAACTACTAGTATAGTGATGAAGTCCGGTGTCGAACCCACAGGGAGAAGCGATTTCTTATTCAATAACTCTAAGCAAAGACTCTTATGACAAAGCAATGATTTGTAGCAAGTACTAAATATGTAAAAGTAACCAGATTTATGATCGCAAAGTAAATTGATATCAAAGTAGAAAGAACATTTCACCTGCAATTCTCTGACAATGGTTGGAATTCATGGTCCTCGGATTGATCTATTAATTATTCATATTCATAGGTCTACTTGACTAAAGTTGACAGGTCCACAGAGATTCACTCATCTTATTCAATATCACTAAAGAATAGCATTAAGGACTCAACTAATCAAGACCAATTGACACATTGACTCAATGCAATTAAGACTAATAGTCGCATACCGAACTCAATCCTAATCGAATATCCTCAACATAGATTAATTGAAATCATCCACTACAAAGACAAAGAAACATCACTATCTCAATACCTTTGGTTGTTATCGAGAAAACAACAACGAGTTCATAGCTAAGATGCAATTCCTAACATGGTGATCAAGGATAGAAAGGAACACAAATATGATAATTTAGCACAAGATGATAACTAAGAATATGAATAACTAAATAGAATCAATTCCTCACAATCCAAACAACCATGTATTCGAATCACAGGCGAAACTATGAGTTTAGAAACTCATATGCCAATTCTCTCTCTAATTGTGCTCGTAGTCTCACAATAATCAACCACACAATGAATATAACTGAAATAACCTAATAAAGCATCTCAAAGAGTCGACCAACCCTATTAGGAATAGAATAAAAATAATAGGAAATAATAGTTTCGGATCCAAAATCGCAATTGCTGGAAACCGACCTACGGCGGGCGCCGTGCAAATGGCGGCGGTCGCCGCCTATGCAGTGTCCAACTTTCCTCAATTGTCTTCAATAAACTCCAATGCCATGCTTCCTTGCTCCTCTCTAGCTTCCTTCTTTTCCTCCATATGCTCCAAAACATGTCTCTTAAGCTCTTCCAACGTCCATTCAAGTGTCGGAATGTAATTCTGCAGAATAAACACTAAAAAGACGTAGATTTTGAACTCGAATACTTCACAAGCAATATACGAAACTAGACTCAAACAATAGCAAAACCACTATCTAATTGCAATAAGAAATACCTATAATGCCTACATGAAATATGCATTATCATAAAGCAAAACATCATCTACGCATCCCACGGGAAATTCTTTCATAACTCTACTCATCAAAAGCAAAATCATCAATAGTGCAAATATAATCAAAGCATATAAACGTCATAACATGTATATATGGGATCAAGTTGCTTGCATGCTCAAAAATCCAACTTTACCAAGGATAAAATGTGTATATCTCACTGTCATGTGTTTAGGCTTTAAGCATACACTCACCTCAATTCCATATACAAGCATCAACTCAAATATTGACATTTATATCACAAAATCTCCACCGGATACGTCAATGCAAAAATAAGGGCATCAAGAGGACTTTCGCTAAATGGAAACCTTCATAGAAGATTCCATTTGACGGGGTTATAATTAATGGGGTTTGGTAGAAACATAAGGGCAAGGAATTGTATTTAGTCATGTGGTGCTATAAATTCCGGGAAAATAAGATTCCAAAACTCCCAACATAACACAAACCAACTCAATAATATCAAGCTCACAACATCATCATCTCTCAATATCATTAAAACTCTGAAATCATTTCATAATCATCTCATCATCATCTCGCATATAATGAAATCTCAACACCCAACCAATATAACTTCTAACCAATATAAATCCAATTCTTCCTCATTATGCAAAAATAAAATAAATGGCTCTTTATTCTTTTTTTTTCTTGAGCCCAAAATACATGAAAACCAAATGCATAAAAATGAGGGAATAAATAAGCACATAACATTACATCTTCTCAAAACCATAAACCATAACATCACACTTTAGCTTCATTCTCCAAAATAGATTCCATAACCCACTCAAAATCTCAATTCCCCCGGAATAAGGATAAGGCTCATCATAGGTTAGGAATAATAATTTTTTGGAGCTATCAATAAAAAGGCTAAAGTCTCAAATTGGCTTCAAAGCAAGATATAACATAAGGTAGACATGGATAAATATATGGCTAAAAGGTTGTCTCTATCATTTGAACTTATCAAGCAATGAACATGTATATAATCGGCCTTGAAAATAGATAACCATGACAATACTCAATGATAAATGCATAGGAAGAGTAAATCACACAAGAAAAGCAAAAGGAATATAGATGTATCCCTTATAAGGCCAAAAATATCTCACTGGACAATTTTTTGTCGAATTTCAAGCATACTCCCAAACTTAGATCATACATGCTCAATTATATATGCCTAATAATATTTCACATAAAAACCAAATTTCAGGATAAGATAAAATCATTCCAGAATTCCATGGGATTTATAAGATCATGCCAGTATAAAGTCAAAATAGGAGGATTAACAAATGTTCAAAAAAGAAAACCCCTTTTTCAGGGCAATACAACGCGCTGTGCTCATGTTACACGCGCCCCCAATTTCGACTTCCAAACCCCAGATCCCTAAAATTATGCAGAAATCCGGCGGATCTCAATCCGTTTCAAGAAGCAAAATCCATCTCGTTGAGGATTCGAGTCTTAATTCCGTCGTTCTGACGTTTCTGAAACCCCTTTCTTCTCCTCTCACTTCGGCTGTCCGGGTGACTCTCGTGGATTGCAAAATTGGTGGTCGCCCTCTTGTTTGTAACAAATTCGGCTGTCGTCGATTTGGTTTGGTGGGGAAAAATTTCAGAAAAAGGAAAAAAGAAACTCGCCGGTTGTGGGGGTGGTGCTGCACAGTGCGGTGGCTTGCTTCGTGGAGGCCTTTCGTCGCTGGCGCCTTGCACAGCCCTGATCGGAGGTATGGGGCGTATCCATTTCTAAATCTTCTTCTTTCTCTCTCCTTTTCTCGGTTTCTTTCAAGGGCTTGGTTGGCTGGGTTGAGACTTCAAACCTCTCATCCTTTTCCTTCTCTTTCCCTTCTTTTTTTAATCAAAAAATCTAATAATAAAGCCTTCTGTTTTTGGTCTGAGTCGAGCTCGGACGGAGATGATGAAGGTAAACAACCCATGGATGCCGCGACTTTCGCCAATCCATTAAACACCCCCCGAAAGGGCCCCAAATCCCGCTTCGGCAGAGTGCACTCATGTGAGGGGTTCATACTCCTCATGGTTGTTGCTGTTCTATCTCGGCATTGCTTTGCTGGCAGGAAAAACAGGCGAAGAATCATGGACAAAGAAGAACCCAATTCCCTCCCTGTGTTGATCCAGGTGTTTTCGGCTGTTCTTTGTCACTTCTGGCTCAACTGTTATCTTGATCTTAAGCTCTGTGGTGGCTTATTCATGATCTATGGTAATCTTAAATATATTGGGTATAAGTGTTGTTTACTGAACTGTATTCGGATGACCACCTTTGTGGGGTGGTTTATAGATACATTAATTTGTGAATTGATGTTTATTAAAATCAAGTCTGATCATTTTACGTGTGTTTTGAAGGTTGTAATACACACTAGAGCTCATGTTGGAAAAATACCAACTCTCAAAGCTAGCTGCTCATGTCATAGACACGGTGAGATCTCACCACATGTGTGGTTAAGTAGAGTTGTAATGGCCATAAGCAGGTGTTTGCCTATGCAATTGGTTGGGACTATTCCCACTTATGTTATTAGTAATATAATGAATTTCTTACCTTTAATATGTGATTTGATTTTCTCACTGTGTTCGACACGAAACAACGCATCCCTATGGGGTATGATTGAATCTGTGAGTAAGGTGAATGCCTCCTCACCCGTTACCTCCCGAAAGGGTTTTAAACAAGTTGTGGCTGAGGCTGCTGCTGCCTATGCAGCTTATCCTACAGTTTGTTGGATTTCTGCTGGGGCTGCGACTTCTTGGATAACAATTGTCTCCCTGATGAGCTGCGGATTTGAGGGAAAAGCTTGCAATGCATACTTGGTTGCTTCTGATTATCCTTCGGTACCCTTCTATAAGGTGAAAAAAATCGCCTCCGTCGATGCTCCTTGCTTTAGGCCTGCGGTTTCTTGTAAGCCTGCCCTGCAGGTTGCGGGGTTACTCTCAACGGTGGTACCTTGCTGCCGGAGTAGACACTACGGTGAACCCGGGTGGGTGTCGTCCATTCTGCTGCGTGTGTATGCTACACGTTATTGTGGATGTCTCCTCTTGCTCTTTGTGAAATATAGCTGTACACCCTATTATGATAGTAATTGGTATTCTATAATTGTGATATTGGTTACCATATTTTTTTACGGCAGTTGTGTCATTGCCAGATTATGTTTTGGCATGATAATATTCAACACAAATGTTCAATTAAAGTGTAAAACAAAACCCCATGATAAAGCGTAGAAAGTAATGTTTTACAAAAATATATTTAGCGTTAACGAGTTAATTGGAAAATTAATTATAACAACCAAAACCCATGATCAAATCAATCAACTAAAAATAGTACATCGAAGAACTGGTTGGATTTCTCCCCAACTAAAGGGATCAAGTCAGAAGCTTCTTATGTATATATTGTCATTCAATGCGGCTTGTTGCTTCAAGCCCTCAAACAGCCCCGTTTACTTTGCATTAAATTTGCTGTCAACGATCCATCTGACAAACATCAGATTTCTACATTATCAAATTCCCGATGTGGATCTCACCATAACAATACATCAAAAACATCTTGGTTTAAGGACTCCGTATCCTAGTCCTTTTACCATCGACAATCATATATGAAGATGTGCTTTTGGAATTGTAGGGGGATAGGGAAAAGAACGTTCTGGACGGAAATAGACTCAATGTGTAAAAACGAACATATACAAATCATGGCACTAGTTGAAACTAAGACGGAAAATATTCCGGACGACAAAATGTGGAGAAATATTGGTTTTGATGAAGTTGCTTGGTCACCGGCTATCGGGCGATCTGGTGGTATTGGAGTCTTGTGGAAATCTCATCAGCTACTAGATTTCAATATCTCCATTGTTGTCCACTTTCCGCGTATTATCGGCCTAAGATTGGATAGCCTGCTTGCTGGGTTTCCAATCTTAGCCCTATTTGTCTATGCACCGCCCACACCAAGTGAGAAAGTTCCATTTTGGGAACTATTAAAAACGATTATCAACGACGCCACTATTCCGTGCATTGTTCTGGGAGATCTTAATGAGATCCTCTGCAGTGCTGATAAGCTTGGCGGTGCCTCCCTTCGGATATCCAGGTTTTCTCGACTTATCTCATTCAAAAACGAATGCTCACTACTAGACCTTCCCACCTTTGGCAACCCTTACACGTGGAGGAAAAACCCGGAGGAGAATTTTAACATCCGTGAAAAGCTTGACCGGGTGCTTGTACATCAACCGATCATCGAAGCTTTTCCTAACCTGATCACATACAATGGTGCCTTCTCCACCTCGGACCATTGTCCAATTTCCATCTCTTTTGAAGTTAATCCTAGTTTCAAAGCCCCACCTTTTAAATTCGAAAATGCCTGGTTACTTCGGAAAGATTTCCGTAACGTAGTTAAACAATCCTGGAGGGCTACTTGCCTTGGCTCTGCCATGTTCCAATTAATGTTCAAACAAAAAATCCTGAAAAAAAAGGCAAAAGAATGGAATAAAACGAGTTTTGGGAACATTTTCCGGCAATTAAAAGAGGTGGAGTCGGAGCTGCTAAATATTCAATCCTCGGGTACCGGGATAGTTTCTCAAACTAATCAAAGCAAGGAAAAGCGCCTGATCACCAAGAAAGAGAAGCTCCTAATATTTCAAAAATCGTTTTGGAGCCAAAGAGCTAAAATCAAACACCTCAAACTATCGGATTCCAACACCGCATATTTTCACCGAGTGGCGACATGCCGTAGGCACAGGAAACAGATTCGCAACATCGTCTCTTCCTCTGGCACAGTTGTTGTGGGTGAAGAGAATGTTAGGAATGAGATCAAAAAGGATTTCGAGAAGAGATTCAAGAAAGAACCAATAGACGACAGGCTCCTCGGCGAATTGCTAGACCTAATTCAGCTTTCCATTTCGTCGGAGGAAAACAGCTTCCTCACAAAACTCCCATCCAACACGGAAATTAAATCTGCAGTTTTTAACTTAGGGAGGAATAAATCCCCGGGTCCGGATGGCTTCGCTGCTGAATTCTATAAAAAATACTGGGATATCATAGGTAAATCTGTAACATGTGCGGTCAAAGGGTTTTTCCGTTCCGGAAAAATGCTCAAACAAATAAACCATACATTTATCTCCCTCCTCCCTAAAAGAGACGATCCCACGACCACCAGTCACTACCGCCCTATCAGTTTATGTTCCAATGTCTACAAAATTATCTCCAAAATCCTAACTGACAGAATGAAAAAGGTCATTGGTAAACTTATTCATCCCCTTCAGGGTGCCTTTGTATCAGACAGGGCTATTCAAGATAACGTTCTGATAGCTCATGAAATCTTCCACTCCTACAAAAATCGGAGGGGCCGGGAAGGATGGCTAGCAATTAAACTGGATATGGAAAAAGCATACGATAGAGTTGACTGGCACTTTATTCAAAAGGTGCTTCAAAGGTTTGGTTTTCACAACACTTTCATCTCCTGGATAATGGAATGTATTACGTCGGTTTCTTTCTCAGTATTAGTCAACAATGGCCCTACGGATCTGATTTATCCATCTCGGGGTCTTCGCCAAGGGGATCCGCTATCTCCTTTCCTCTTTATTTTAGGGGCAGAGATTCTGGCCCGGAAACTGGCTGCTGAAGCTAGCCTAGACAAAACGCACATTGGGTTCCCGATTGTACATAACGGCCCTCGGATTCCGTTCCTTTCCTTTGCCGATAATATCATAATTTTCTCAAAAGGTAGTTTGGATGCAGGGCGCACAGTGAAGGCGATTGTTGATTCATACTGCAAAGTGTCGGGCCAAAAGGTCAACTACCATAAATCTAGTTTTCAAGCTACGAAAGGTATCCCAAACCATAGGATCCTCGAACTACGCACCTGCCTCGATATCCCTAATGAAAATTCAATAGAAAGGTATTTAGGTTGTCCCATTATCAATGGAAGAGTTACTAAAAGCACGTTCGAAGAGATCATCTATAAATCAAAACAACAATTGACAAAATGGAGGGCTAATGCCCTCTCCCAACAAGGTCGTGCCACCTTGATCAACTCCAACCTGTCCGCTAAGCCGTTATATGCTATGCAAAATTTTATGCTCCCCGCGACTGTGCACAAAGAACTTGACCAGATAAACCGCTCTTTCTTTTGGAATAAGGATCTCGGGTACCGGCCGCTGATTAGCTGGGACAGGATCTGTAAACCAAAGCAGTGTGGGGGGTTGGGAATTCGAAAATCTAGCGACATGAATGTGGCTCTCCAAATGAAGCTATTGTGAAAAATTCTAGCCGAACCGGGTAATGTATGGGTGTCAGTGATTAGACATAAATACCTGTGTTCTGTCAGTATTTTTGATTACAAAAACAACGGATCTAGCTCTTGGCAGTGGTCTAAGTTGTCCGCTCTAATCGATAAGTTTAAAGAGGGGCTTATTTGGTCAGTTGGAGATGGGCGAGCTGTTAAGTTTTGGACAGACAATTGGATCTCAACCTCGCCTCTAACAGACAGGGAAGAATGCCCTCAAAGTTACAATCAAGACGAAACTGTTAGTGATTACATTCTGGGGGGTAAGTGGTGGACAGAAAAGCTTCAAGAGTCTCTCCCAATTGATATAGTGCATGAGATCCAAGATATCCCCCTACCTACCTCGACTATGCAAGACCGCTTATACTGGTGGCCGGACAGGGAAGGCTGGTTTACTACTGCCAGTGCATATAAATTGATTACAACTCAGTCGGCACCACTTCAAGACCACAATGCCTGGATTTGGAAGATTAACACACCTCCGAAAGTTAAAAACTTTCTTTGGAAAATCGCTCAGGATGGCCTCCCAACCGCTTCCAGGCTGTCCAACAGGGGTGCTTCGGTCCCACCTACCTGCTCTATGTGTAATGCGGCACCTGAGGATGAGATCCATCTGTTTCTGGAGTGTTCCTTCATCCAAGCGATACACCAGCTTCCGCCTCAGGTCCGACAACAAATTGTCTACCAGATTGCACAGTCCCGGGATATTAAGCCCATCCTATCTAGCCTTGGGAAGAGCCTTCCTCCTTCCGCTCTGACCAACCTCGCTTTCTCGTGGTGGACAACATGGTGTGTCAGGAACAAACATCTGTTTGAACAGGTTGCAATCCCGCAAAAAGAAATAGCCTTACGAATGATCAAATCCCATATAGATAACTGGAATAAGACATCGGTTGCTGAGGCTGACTTTGAGGAAGACTCTCGCCCGCTTCGACAGTACCCTGTCAAAAAACAAAGCAAGAACCAAAAAACAATTTCCTGGCGGAAGCCTCCCTTAGGCACTTTCAAACTAAACTTCGACGGTTCAACACTTTCTAACGGCGAAAGCTCAGCAGGTGCCATTATTAGGGACTGGGTTGGTCACCCGATTTCAGTACACCACCAACGCCTGGGCAAGCAAAATCCACTCAAAGCGGAAGCTTTAGCTCTTAAATTAGGGATCCAACAGGTGCGGCAACTACATATAGGAAAGATCCAGATTGAAGGCGACATCAAGATTATCATCGATCACTTAAATAGGAAATCCAAATGCCCCTGGGAGATCGAACTAATATTGTCGGATGTTCAAGTCCTGCTATCGACTATGGAAGAAGTAGTTTTCTTCCATGTTCCTCGCATGGGCAATAGAGTGGCGGATAAGGTTGCACACCTTAGCCACTCTGCCCGAGGAGTCGATATTAAAAACGATCCAGGTCTCCTTGACCTCATCCGCAAGGATGCTGCCGGGTAGGGTCAGCCCACCCGAATTCTTTCCGTATCAAAAAAAAAAAAAAAAGTCAAAATAGGACAAATTCAAATTAGATGGAAATCTTTTATAACACAATATGCAAAACAACAAACAAGACTCACTTTTTTTTCTTTAATTTTTTCGACATTTTTCACTTTTTTTTTTCATTTTTGACATTTTCTATAACAACATAAAAGAAATAACATAAAGGAAATAACAAAAATTCAAAAACAGAAATTCAAACATGAACTAACCTAACCCCTCCCCCCCTTCCCCCCCCCCCCCCCCCCCCCCACACACACACACACACATACATTTTGCATTGTCCTCAATGCATAAATCAATAAAAGGAACAATGAAATGAAAATAAAGGGGTTGAAGGAAGCAAATGACTAACCAATTACTGTGATGGCGATGTCTGGAGTCCTGATTGATGTCCTGAAGGGCAATCAATATCGCGTTCTGAAGACTAGAGAGCTTCTCCGAAAGACTAGCGAGCTTGTCAACAGTGCTCACCTCAAAATCAGCAAATTGACGCTCAAGATCATCCAAAGTAACACATGTAGGCTTGACGTCATCTTCAACAACTTCTTCTCCCACTATTAATTACCTCTTCTTCTCTAATCTCAGTAGGCTCATCATCAATGGCCTCATCATCCGTGGCCTCATCATCAACAACAGGCCATCGTCTCTCTAAACTATGCTCATCAGGATCCAATGGAAACAGGTGGTGATATAGACTAAAATATGACATACTCAGGCAATATGGCAGTTCCGCAGGTAGATAATTATGATGCTACTCAGATGGTCTCGACTTCCATTTGAAACACCAGGTTCCATCCAGATGTTGGGCCCATTCAGTCATGCCCCACCATTCCAGGCTGGCAAGATTGTAAACTTTCTTTCCATTGAGAGGCTGCAAATCATCAAGACAAACACCCACTCGTCGAGCAATCATCGATATCAAACCTTTGAAAACAGAAAAAGGTGTGCAGGCCTCACATGGGTAGCTCTAGTCACCTCCATACAGTTTCCCAAAAATAGCTAAACCCAATCAGGGATATGCACCCCTCCCCAGGTCAAGCAACAAATATAGATCTAGGCTCTCATAGTAACAATGGAAGAATTCTCTACACCCAAGAAAGAGTTACAGAGTACTAAATAGCACAACCTCAACGCATGATGAGTAATCGTGGATGCACATCGTTGTCGGCTCATCTAAAAGAACTGATCTGTAGCCTCCTTCCACATATCAAGAGGATTTGGAGCAGCCAACTCTTCTCCAAATTTGGCGTCAGTAGGCATTTTGGTAACACCAAAAGCTTGTGCAATGAGATCCTTAGTTACCACAAACTTCTGATTCCTCGGCTGAATACGAATCTCCATATCAGAACAATAATCCAGGGTAACCAAGAACTCTCTCACTAATGCCGGATAGCTATAATCAGCCACATCCAAGAAATCACTCAATCCCCTCTCTCTAAGGAGTTGATGGACTTTCTCAAATAGTCCATATTTCTTCAACTTCGGAGAGTGAAAGAATAGGGCGGATTCATACTCCCTCTTTTCAAGCTTGAGCCAACGATTCTCTTCCTCCCAAGATAGCAAATGGGGCTTCTTCATAACAGGAGCTGGAAGCATGATGCAACTCGAGGAAAAACCGAAGAAAAATCACGAAAACGACCAAAAGACAGGCTTGCTGCAGGGACAGCGGGCGCCGTGTCTGGGGCAGCGGGTTCCGTGTACTCAAAACCTCGAATTCGAGTGAAAATGTAGGAAAACCGACGTCCACACTCCTCCAAACTTGAAACTTTCTCGAACAACTTGGTTTCAAAGGGTTCTTAGGTGATAGAGATGAATGTTATGGGAAAGGTTGAATTTTGTGGATGTAGGGTAATGATGAAAAGTGGTTTTGTGGACAGAATCAACTGAAACACAAGGCTGTAAGTTTTTGGAATGGATTCAAGTAGGCTTTTGGGTATTGTAGATTTCTTTGAGCAAGCTTGGTTGATTCAAAATAGGGAGTAGCAATATGTGGTGAGCTGACGGGAAAATATATCAAAAAGAAAAATAGAAAATGTTAGAACTAGATAGAATGGAAATAGAAAAGATAGAAAATCCAATCCTAGGAAATAAGGAAACTAACCTAAAAAGAAAAATATAATCCTAAGATAGATGGAAAATAAGTAAAAGATAAAATAAATTAACCTAAGATAGATAGAAATAATCTAACCCTAAAAATAGATAGAAAATCATTTATTCCTATAGGAAAATAAATAAAACTGACCTTAAACGAAAATAACCAAAAATAAGAAAGATAGAAACTTCCCTTCCAATTTTACCAAAATTCGGTTTCGTCAGGCGAACAGGGGGCGGCGAGCGCCGTATGACGGGCGGCGGGCGCCGTGTCCACAGAATGTGACTCTGCACTCCAAATCAACAAAACTCAACTCCAACACAATTTTTAACTTACCGTAGCTTCCGAAATTCAGCGACACGATTGATCCTACTTTATTGAATTGAAAACTAATTGCAAAACAGAAGTAACACTACCTAACTACCTTGGGTTGCCTCCCAAGAAGCGCCTTTGTTTCACGTCTTTGGCTCGATATGATGCATTTCTTGATCAAGTTATTCCATCAAGATCCTCCACACTTGTCCTTTTCAAGACAACAGGGGGAACTTTAGGAACTTCTCCAACATATCCATCAATTTCATCCATCGATTCCTTCTTGAAATGAGTTACTCCTAGAGGTTATCATGCCATTGCAAAAACCTCGACATAGTTAGGAATCGACTTCTCATAGGGAATAGCAATAGAATCATTTGAATTAGACACATTTTCATGTGACTTAAACAAATTCTCAATTTTCCTCTCAATGGCATCTTTCCCTAATCCAATTTCATCTTTGTTAGAAAACTCAAGATTCATAGATTCAGTTTCAACAGAGGCATCTAACAAACCATTTGATTCATTCCTGTGATTACTTTCATTAGAGTCAAGAACATCTACAAAATCATTCGCAGAAGAAACAATAGGCTCAAATATAGAAAACTCAATCTTTCTACCATCAAACTCCATAGTTAGTGAACCTTCAAAACAATCAATCTTAGTCTTGGACGTTCGCAAGAATGGCCTTCAGATAATTGGGGTTTCAGGCGTACCTTGTTCCATGCTTAGAATGAAGAAATGATCTGGAAATATCAAGTCATTTACCTTTACCAAAACATCCTCAACAACTCCTCTAGGCTTAATACTAGAACGATCAGCGAATTGTATAGTAACACCAGTTTCAGATAATGCATTGAGACCCAAAAACATGTACAAGTTATAAGACATAACATTGATTGAAGCACCTAGGTCTAACATAGCTTTGGTGAAGCTAGCATTACCTATTGCACATGGGATAGTAAACATGCCTGGATCTCCGCATTTTTCAGGCAATCGTTTCTGAAGTAAAGTAGAAACATTCTCACTTAAACTTACCTTTTCTTTCTTTCGCATCCTTTGCTTGTGTTTCCTCGTGCATAACTCTTTCAAAAATTTCTCATATTAATGCACTGTTTTAATCAAATTGAAAAGTGGAATATTTACCTCACAATGAGAAAAGGTGTCATAAAGAATTTCTTCATCTTCCCACTTACGATCAGATCTTAAGGCATGAGGAAAGGGTGGTGCAGGTCTTGAAACCTCAGAAGACCACTCTTTAGAAGATTTCTTCGGGGATTGAACAACGTCATAAGTCGGATCTGTAACTGGAGGCAGCGGCGAGTGCCGTGGCGAGGGGCGAGGGGCGCCGTCTATGCAGTGTGTCTCCAATTCCGTCTCATCATCTTTATTTCCCAAATCAGCTTCTTCCCTAGGCCTCTCTTCAACATTCCTAGTGGGCACATTCACTTGTTTACCTTCTCTAAGGATCATGGCACTAACATTCTCCTTCGGATTCACTACCACCTGAGATGGTAACTTTCCCGAATCTTTCACTTTCAATTCACCAATCTCCTTAGCCATCTAACTCAGCAACTTTTCTTGAACACTCATCTTGTCTAATAACAACCTCAATGTGCAATCTCTATCTTCTTGTTGAGTGTTTCTAGGATGATTCCTAAATTGTCCTCTCTGAAAAGGAACTTGTTGTTGCTGGCCTTTACCGTTGAATCCACTTGGATAGCTTGAATTATAGCCCTGATTGTAATTGTTACCAAAGTTGCGGCGAGGTCCATAATCCATAACATTCACTTCAGCGGTGTCCTCCTGAATCACGGGACACTTATTATTCGGATGAGCTGGATCTCCATAAACACCAAAAGGTCTAGGCTGATGGGATTGATTCATTTGCATAGACATCTTGTTTACTATCTCCATAAGCCTATCGATATCATCCTTGTGTCCATCTCTCGAACTGTCCAACTTAGGAACTCCTCTAACTCCTTGATGTCTCCCATATTATTGCGATGCATTAACCAATCTTTTAAAAATCTACATTGCTTCCTGAGGTGTTTTGTCCAAAATATCTCCTCCACTAGTAGCATTGATGAAACTCCTATCGGTGTCAAGCAAGCCTTCATAAAGATATAGCATTAGATCATCCTCGGGTATACCATGTTGCGAACAACTACCCTTAAGCTTCTTGAATCACTCAACATACTCATAAAGACTCTCCGTAGGTGATTGCCCAATACTGGATAGCTCCTTCTTAAGTTTGTTGAGGCGAGTCGCATGAACGTACTTTTGCAGGAAAGCTTTCTCCAATTGCACCCAAGTAGTAATGCTTTTTGGAGGTAGGTAACAAAACCAATCGCTTACAGAATCCTTTAAGGTAAATGGGAACACTCTTAACATCAATTGGTCATCAATCAGGCCTTGGGGTCTAAGTCTATCACACACGCTCACAAAGGTAGCAAGGTGCTTTTTTGGTTCCTCCCCAGGTAATCCATGAAAGTAGGGCAAAATAGAAGACCAATTCGACTTATACTCAAATCTTGAACCCTCAGGGAGATCAGAAAGACTAATTTCAAGACGTTGAGCACTCAAATTATGTTCCTTTAGGTTTCTCAGGGTCCTTCTTGACGGATCAACAACTCTGTCTTCTGTCATCTCCTTATTTGTCTCAAACTCAAGCTTCCTTTTCAACCTAATAGATATTTCAATCTCAGAATCAAAAGACAAAGGCAATGAATTAGAAGATCTAGTTACCATACAAGAACACAAAAGACTTAAAGTGAAGAGTATTTGAAAGAGATAAAGAAATGAAAACTCCTTTCTTCTCCCTGGCAACGGCGCCAAGAATTTGGTGGGAGACGAACGTTGTTGGCACTTTCGCCCCTTGTCAAATAGTAATAATATCCAAACTCAAACACAAAACCAATAGATTAGGCAATCAATCCATTGATAAACTAAATAACTACTAGTATAGCGATGAAGTCCGGTGTCGAACCCATAGGGATAAGCGATTTCCTATTCAATAACTCTAAGCAAAGACAAAGAAACATCACTATCTCAATACCTTTGGTTGCTATCAAGAAAACAACAATGAATTCATAGCTAAGATGCAATTTCTAACATGGTGATCAAGCATAGAAAGGAACACAAATATGATAATTAAGCACAAGATGATAACTAAGAATATGAATAACTAAATAGAATCAAATCCTCATAATCCAAACAACCATGTCTTCGAATCACAGACGAAACTATGAGTTTAGAAACTCATAGTCCAATTCTCTCTCTCTCTCTCTCTCTCTCTCTCTCTCTCTCTCTCTCTCTCTCTCTCTCTCTCTCTCTCTATCTCTAATTGTGTTTATAGTCTCACAATAATCAACCACACAATGAATAGAACTGAAATAACCTAATAAAGCCTCTCAAAGAGTTAGCCAACCCTAGTAGGAATAGAATAAAAATAATAATAGGAAATAATAGTTTTGAATCCAAAATCACAATTGCTGGAAACCGGCCCACGGCGGGCGCCGTGCAAATGGAGGTGGGCGCCGCCTATCCAGTGTCCGACTTTCCTCAATTGTCTTCAATAAACTCCAATGGCGTACTTCCTTGCTCCTCTCTAACTTACTCCTTTTCCTCCATATGCTCCAAAACATGTCTCTTAAGCTCTTCCAAAGTCCATTCAAGTGTCGGAATGTAATTCTGCAGAATAAACAATAAAAGGCGTAGATTCGAAACTTGAATACTTCACAAGCAATATACACTAGACTCAAACAATAGCAAAACCACTACCTAATTGCAATAAGAAATATCTATAATGCCTATATGAAATATGCATTAACAATATCATATATATATATATATATATATATATATATATATATATATATATATATATATATATATATATATATATATATATATATATATATATATAGGGTCGGGTTCGGGTACACATACCTCCAAGAATGAGAAGGAAAGAAGGCTCCTGATTGGCTGAAAACAGCATCTCCCACGCGCCCCGTGTTTTTGCCCACTCGCATTGAACGCGTCATGCCACGCGCCATCTATAAGAGTATATTATTTTCCTCTCGTATTTCTGTTTCTCTCCTTCCTTGTTTTCCAAGCTACGAAAAAAGCCGATTTCCGATCTTTCCTCTCAGATCTGCGACTTTGATCTTCGAATCTCCTCTTCGAATCATCGATGACAATCGAAGAACTGAAATCACAAGATCTGGATCGTGAAATAGAAAATATTTCCTCAAATTCTGGAAATCAAGACAAAATCGATACAATCGACAGATCTGCTGCGACTTCTTCAATGGTAACAGGTAAGAGTGAGAACAATGATAATTTATAGTTATGATTGTTGTTTCTTCTGTTAAATTGCCTCAATTATGATGAACCACTTCATAATGTAAATCTAATTGCGTATATGGATTGAGTTATGGTAAACACTATCTGTTATGCATGCTGCACCACATACTATTGTACCTGCTATATCAAATTACATTGTTGATTGTGTTAATGTTTCATTCTCGAAATAATTCATCGATGTTTAACGAACCAATTATAATGAACTACTATTCCCGTATAGATTCTGAACAACTTCCAGGCGAAAATACTGAACCATATGCTATTATATACATAAATTGGTTTATTTTTTATTTACTGAACAGTTTATATATGCTTGTGTTATCAACATGCTTCCAGGCGAAAATACTGAACCATTTCATGTTGTATTCCTGAACTGCTTTGTTTTTATTTATTGAACATTTGAGAGAAGCTTGTGTTGTAGTACCTCAATGTTACTATGATGAACCAATATATGTTGTGTGAACTGAACCACTCTCTGCTATGTAAACTAAACCATTTCTTCACCACATTCTGCTATGCACCCAATCAATTCCCGTTATATATATTGAACCACTTCCTAGTATTTTATAGTGAACCACTTCATATTATATTCCTAAACTACCATTGTTGAAAAATCAATCTATCTATGCTTTGTTTTTTTTTTATTGAAAAATATATGCTTGTGTTATCATACATCAAAGTTACTCTGATCAACCATTATCTGACGTTTATATTGAACCATTCTCTGCTGTCTAACTGAACCATTTCTTGACCACATGCTGTTATATAAACTAAATCAATTCTCCATTTTAAAAGCTGAACCACTCCCTCATGTTTATATTGACACAGTTCCCGTTATATATAATGAACTGCTTTGTTTTTATTTATTAAATATTTGAAAAATGCTTGTGTTATTATTCATACTATTTAATGTGATGAACCCCTTTATGTTATTTGTGTTGAACCACTTCCTAATATATACACTGAACCCCTTTCGTTTAAATGGGTTCAACAAGATACAAATTGCATTGCAAGTCCAGTTGCCATATTACCAACGGGGGTTGGTTCGCCATCAGAGAAAAATGTTGTTTTGGAAATATCACCTGGGAATTCAAAATATTGGATACCAATATGTGATGATCAGTTGAAACCTACTGTTGGGAGCATTTTTGATACACTTGCTGAAGGTTCGAAGGCGTATGCGATGTATGCTTCAATTTGTGGTTTTGACACTCGATACAGCACACAGTCAAGAGCAGGTGGTGTTGTCAGGTTAAAGTATATTGTATGCAACAGAGAGGGAGTGAAAAATGGAAGAAATTCAACCGGAAAAAAGAACACACTATCAAACAGGTGTGGTTGTAAGGCTAAAATTATTTTCACAAGGACAACAGATGGCAAATATACGGTGAGGGAATTTGAAGAACGCCACACACATGAACTTAGAGATAAGTTTACAGGAAAATTTGCACAATCTAACTTCAAGTTGGAGATGATTCATAGGAAGTTTGTGTTAGATTGTGCTCAAACGAAAATTGGTGCTGTTAAAGCTCACAAGCTGTATGAAACAATGATGGGAGGGTATTCAGAGGCTGCTGCAACTGTTGTTCAGTTCAAAAACTTCAAAAGAGATTTGATGGCTTACATGAAAGATTCTGATGCTCAGATGTTGATAAACCGTTTAACAACAAAGAAGGAGATATGCAGTGCATTTTACTTCAACTATGCTGCAGATGAAGAAGACAAATTGAAAATGATATTTTGGGCAGATCCAGTATCAAGGAAAAATTACTCTATATATGGAGATGTTGTCATATTTGATTCTACATACAGGACAAATAGGTACGTGTTTCCATCAATTAAATATTGAACCACTATGCTAAATTTACTGAATCACTTTCTCTATATGTTTGATGGAACACCATCTATTGTAAAAATCAATCACTCCCTTTATCTTAATGAATAATAAACAGTTCTATATAATGAACCATTATCTATATATATTAATGAACCCCTCTCTGTTGTATTGATAAACAAATCTCTCTTATATTATTGAACCAGTTTCTTTTAATAATAAAACATAAACTTTTATATATGATGCAGCACTTTTTGATAAACTTCTATATATTATACAATTATGTTGAACCACCCTCTGTTTTATTTTATGAACGATTATTTTTTTGAATGTTTCAGATATAATATGGTGTTTGCCCCATTCAGTGGTGTAGACAACCACAACAAATGCATTACATTTGCAGCTGGTTTAATAGTGAATGAAGATATCTCATCATACTCATGGATGTTTCAAAATTTTAAAGAGGCAATGGGTGTTGAACCAAGGCTTTTCGTGACTGACCAAGACCCATCTATGAAGGCTGCAGCTAAATCAATATTTCCTACCACAGAGCACAGATATTGCATGTGGTATATAATGTGTAAGATACCAGAAAGAGTTGGCCCCAGTTTAAGCAAATGTACATCTTTTAGAAGAAAGTTAGATGCTGCAGTGTGGAATGATGAAATTGAACCAGAAGAGTTTGAAGAGATGTGGAAATCTGTTATTGAAGAGTACCAATTAACGGGCAATGATTGGTTAAAAAATATCTTTAGCATCAGAGAGTCGTGGATTCCAGCGTATAGCAAACATATACCGCTAAGTCGAGTGGGCAGAACTACATCAGTTGCAGAATCTCAGAATAAGTTCTTTAAGATGTATACAAATAAGTTCTTTAGCTTGGTTGAGTTACTGATGCATTACGATACTGCTATTGATAGTCAAAGACATAACCAAATTCTGTTGAATATTACTGATCAGACAAAATCCCCAGACATCGTGACTGATTCAGCTATAGAGAAATATTGTGCATCAATATTTACATTGTATGCGTTCCGAAAGATTTAGTTGGAGTTGAAGGGAAGATGTCGTGTTATCAATGTTACAGAAACAGAGGAGAAACATTTGTTTACTATAAGAGATGTTTCTGGTATAAAATGTTTTGAAGTTGAATACCATACTACTACACAGTTCACAAAATGTAATTGTGTTCTGTTTATGAGAGAAGGTTTACCTTGTCGCCATGTTTTCCTAGTGTTGAAGGACCTGGGCATAACCAAATTGCCTGAGAATTTGGTTTTACTGAGATGGACAAAAGAAGCAGTGTTATCTCCAGTATTCAAAATTGATGATGTAGTTTTTCAGCAATGTGCACAGATTGATTCATGTAAATCATTGAGAAGTGAAATTCTTACAAAGGTCCATAATTGCCTGTCGTTAATTGATCAAGATGAAGAAAATTTGAAGAAGTTTAGTGATTGGATGGATATATATATTGATTCAGTGAAAGAGGTGCTTACTAAGGTTGACCAGCCAATTGATAAACAGAAACTAATGGAAGATTTTGTTGGTGTGAAAGTTCTAGATCAGGTTGTAGTAAAGGACCCAGTAAAGGCAAGCAATAAAGGAAGTGGGAAGAAATTAAAAGGGGGGAAAGAAAAGGCAATGGAGAATAAGAAGAAGAAAACAAAAAGAATGTGTAAAGAATGCAACAAACTAGCATTCCATGACAGCAGAAACTGTAGGAAGATTCAAGCAGAGAAGCAGAAGATAGAAGAAATGAAAAAAGCTGCTGGTAATATTTCATAAAAAATTTACAGTTAAGTTTTCCTTCCTGTTGTTAGTAATTTGTTATTTTCAATTTCTGCAATGAACATTTATTTCAATTTGATGAACCACATACTATGATATCGCTGAACATTATATTGAATGATATTCCTGAACCATTTGTTTTATTATTGAACAACACCTTCATGTAGTGTCTGAGCCTATGTTATCTAATGCTTGAACCAAATCAACTGTATGGTGTGAACCACACAAAATGAAATCCGCTCTAAACACAATCGGATATCACTGAATCACATATTAGTTTACATCTGAACCATATTCTAACATATCGCTGAACAACATTCAGAAAATCTAATAGAGTAAATATAATGTATAAAAATATTACTTTTATTAATTTATATAAAATAAAACATTACATTATATATTAAACTTACAAATTAAAAAAAAAGTAAAATCTACTGTAAATATTACATTAAACTAAATATTATATTAAATCTAAAAATGTAAATAATTATTAATTTTTGTTCGCCTAGCTTCCTCTATACGGACCACTTCTTTCTTAAAGTCCATATGAATTACTTTCAATTCTTCAATCTGTACATCAATTCTTCCTTTTTCGTTGGTCAACTGCAAAACACAATTAAAAAATATATATATATATATAAACCATATTTTAAATAAACTAAGTAACAGTTTTTTAATTTTACCATAACGACTTCATTTGTGTTGCCATTACGAATAGCAACTCCTCGCCTCCTTTCAACATCTGCTTTCTCCCTTAGAGTCATGCCAAAATGCATTTCATGGACAGCAGCAGCAGTAGACAGCCTCTCCCTCGTTTCAGTAATATTTGTTTCTGCATCTAAATCTAAATAAAACATGTGATATCCAGGATAGAGAAAGTCATCTAGAATATCCATGTGTTCGTATATGACTTTAACCCAACTGACCAATACACATTTGTATTCAGGGGCTGCATTTGGAAAAAAAGAATTTTGAGTAGAAGTGATGCTTGAATCACTGCTCTCCATTCCAAAAAAATGACTTTTGACTAAATGTTGTATAGAAGCGAGTATACTTGAAAAATGACAAAATCAAGAGCTTATATAGAAAATTAGGGGCGGTTTTATTACAGTTACAAACCAGTTTAATAACCGATTTGAAAAAAACAGTTGAATGCCCATAGACAGTTGTAAAACAGCTGTGAAAAACTTCTAATTCATAACTGCAAATTACTTAAAAAATTGTAAACAAGTTTTAGTTCCTGAACATCGTAAAGTATTTACTCTGACCCAACTAATCTAATATAGATTCAACAAACTCTTTTTTACCGTTCAAGCAAATTGCTGAACCATTCTCCATTATATCTCTGAACCACAATATGAAATAACTCTGAACAAAACTCAAAAAATTCACGAATATATATCCAGATACACATACTGTTGTTAGATATATATTTATCGTTCAAACAAAAATGCTGAACCCATTCTCAATTATGTCTCTGAACCACGTACTAAAATAACTCTGAACCAAACTCAATAATTCACAAATATATAACCAGATACACATACAAAAAATGCTGAACCTATTCTCAATTATATCTCTGAACCATTTACTAAAATAACTCTGAACCAAACTCAATAATACACAGTTATAAGCACAGAAAAAGATACTGTTAGATATATATTAACCCAGAAATGTATTTAACATTGTTTGTTAGCTAATATAATGCATTTGTGATAGACACACCACAGTCCAGATGCCCCCAAAATAGAGTACCATTGTTTGAATCCATCGACACATCAGACAGCGAAAATACATTACCCAAAATACAGTGTTTGAACCATTGCTTTTGACACATTATAGTTTTGGTAACTGTGGATTGAATTCCCTAATTTTTGCCAAGATATCATCCTTTATCTCATTGATTGAAGACTTGACAATTGCTTCCATGTATAGCTCACGAAGATTCACCAAAGTCTTGGTGGAATTCTTTGAAAATCCACTATGCCAATCTGATCCATTAATTCCCATGTACGTCTCCATGTGACGCATACAGAAGACACCACAATCAACAAAGTTGTTGGTAGTTGCCCATTTAAGATCCATCAGCACTGGTTTTGCTTTGCGAATAAGATCAGCTTTGGACTTCAAATTTTTCGAATCTAAGTACTTACTTAGAAAATTAACCTACATTTAACAAAAAAAAAGTCAAAAACATATAGTTATGCAATATTTTAAGTATTGAAATGAGATAGAATTATAGATGATTAAAAGAACTTACAGCAACTCTGGGTATATTAGCATATTTACTCGAAAAGGACACTGTGAGCTTAATGTTATCGATGATGAAAACCTCCTTTGCCTTAAAATTGAATGTTATAAGATAAAAGTGCTCCGAAGCAAGAATAGGAAGCATTATCTGTTTACAGTAAAGAATAGTATTTAAAATATAATTGACTTGAAAAAAAATATAACCATTTAAAATATAATAGTCATTATTAAAAATAAACATACCAACTCAACCTCAGCCAAATTCGTTGGGCAAACATCTCTAAGGAACTCATCAAATCTATCGCAAAATACTTTAAATCTATCATCCGGGTCAGCAGCAGTGGTCGAAACAACTGTCTCTGTCTGTAATTGAATAAATGACACTTAATTAAGATGTAAAACTGTATTAGTTAAAAATTTGCTACAAAATCAATAAACTTATAAGACAACAATTAATCTTACACTGAGAGTACAAGGGCAAAAATATCTCCTAATAGATCCATAGGCCCTATGTGATTCTTCAAAATTTAGTATTTTGGCCCACACATCAATGATTTGAGCATCAACGTACTGCTCATATTGTAGTGTTTGCATTAAAGCTCGAGGGACAGTCACCCCTTTGTGCTGGAAAAAAACTTCCCTGTAATAAACATAAAATATTTATTAAAATTAATAAATTACAATTAAAACGAAAGGAAATTAACATATGAACCACAACCCGTTGGCCCACGCTGTAAATCTCCGAACCACTCTCAAACCACTTGCATCATAAACCCAAAATTAAAGCCTAAAGACCACGAAACAAATGAACCCCTGAAACACACGGGGTAATTCCCTGAACCACTCTCAGATTATAAAGCTGAACCAAACACAGAATAAAAAATATTAGTGCAACTTACATCAAATCATCTCAAAAATCTCCAACATATTTATACACCTTAATGGCAGAACCAGTCCTCCTCTTGTTAGGGTTGACAAATCTTTCATAAAAGGGACTTCTCATTTCTTTTGATGGTAATACATCCCTTGTTGGCTGAACCCTTTTATCAACAATTTCTTTTTCCTTCTTGTCACCCTGAGCCGGACAATATTAACATCAGTAAATGATATAATATAACAAAATTTATATATAAATCATATAAGTATAACTAATTACAATCAAACCTTATTTTCGCCCAAATACCTAATATTCACATACTTTATAGGAGTGAAGTATTAGTAAGTTATTGGGGTGGTATCCACATAGTGCCATACTTTAATTTCATGCCAATCAATTTCTTCTTTGTCCTTCTTTCATCATTAACATGTTCCATGTCAAAAATCTGAGGTTTTCTACGAACCTTTGGCACTGGAATCTTTATAATTATTTTTTTCTTTGTTTCAACAATATCAGCAGGCAGATCCTATTAGGCAAAAAAAAAGTATTATTTCCCAAATAAATTGTTTATAACAAATAATATAAATAGAAAAATATGATAAATTACTTTTGAAGGTTCAGCTCTTAATGGTGAGGGATATTGCTGTACCACTGGTGCCAGATGTTCTTCAAAAACCCGCTAAATTGAAAAAAGGGTATTAAATATTAAATATAAAACAATAACCGCTTAAATATATATTAAATAAAATCATAAACATGAATAAATTTAAAGAATTACTTGTTTATATGATGTTTGAACAGAATCAAGAATAGCCATATCCTGGAAAGGATTTGGAATAACAGGGTTCTCAATTACTGGAAGTTGCTCCTCTAAAACTGTCAGAACAGTGGGGGGGTTTGGAATAATAGGGTTATCAAAAACTGGAAGTTCCTTCTCTAAAACTGGGTGAGAAACAGGAGGAATTGGAATAACAAGGTTCTCAACAACAAGCATTTGCTCCTCTAAACTTTGCTGAATAACGGGAGGAATTTCTTTTAAGGGGACCTTTGGATAAGATTTCTCAACCGTCTCAAATACTTCTGCAAATGTTGGTACTTTTTCAGGTGGAGTCAGCCCAATACTCCATGATGGTTGCTCAAGCAGTATTCTCTCCATCTCTTGTTTTTTTGCAATAGCAATATCAACAATCTGCATTAGTCTATCTAACTCAGGATTGTTTGCAAATTCATCTGGCGTTGTCCTGACTTCAGGAGAGGTAGAACCAACAATTCGTTTTGCAGCATGGTTCATATAATCGAGTTCAGGATCCTCGTGATTCTCCGAAACAGATTCAATTGTCAGCTCTACTACATTTGATATGGATTTCACCAACATGCACATTGCAGCAACGTACCTCTCTTTTAGACTCTGAAGAAAAAGTAAAAAAGTTGTAATATACTGGCTTGTTTCATATATACAAAAAAAAATACTATTAAAATATTAAAAACACTTACTTTTTTACCAGCTCCTTCAAACAGCATAGCATGCTGCTTTATTACATCTTCAGAAACCTAATTAACACACACTGTTATATATGATAACAAAAATATTGTGCTTGAAAACAATCAATAATAACATCCATGAAATCCATATAACTTGTAAATCTCAAACAAACTCACTCAAACCACTGAATCAAACTGAATCTCAAATGGCATCTGCTGAACCATTATCTGTTAAGTATGATGAACCAACTAATAAGATTTGATGAAAGAATACATTTTGTATTTAACCCTTGACTAATTTAGGTATAAAACTGAACCAGACACACAAAAAATACCTGAACAACATAGTATGATTTCATATATACAAATCCTTACTTTTTTAATAGAACCTTCAAGCAACATAGCCTGATTCTTTGCTGCATCTTCTTTCCCAAATCCTTCAACTTCAGAAACCTATGTAACACACACTGTGTTATATGATAACATAGATATTTTGTTCGAAAAGGCAACCATTACTAACATACATGAAATCCATAAAACGTATAAATCTCAAAAAAAAAAAATCACTGAAACCAATGAACCACACTCGATCTCAGATTACATGTCATGAACCATTGTATAACCAGTATGATGAACCAAATACTGAGATATTTGATGAACCACTCCATTTTATTGTTACCTCTTGAATATCATAAATGTATATAACTGAACCAGACACAGAGTGGATGGATGAACAAGATAGTATATTATCGTATATGCAAAAAAAAAATACTATTAAAATATTAAAAACACTTACTTTTCTAACAGAACCTTCAAACAGAGTAGCATGATTCTTTGCTGCGTCATCTTTTGCATGTTTTCCAACTTCAGAAACCTATGTAACACACACTTGTTATGTATGATACCAAAAATATTGTGTTCGAAAAATATGTATAATAACATCTCTGAAGTCCATACAACTTATAAATCTCAAACAAACTCAATCAACCCAAGGAACAACTGAATTGCAATCAATCTCGAATAACATTTCTCTGAACCATATTTTATAATATACAAAGACTACTAACTGAACCGCATTCTATTAGTTGAATGTGTTAAAGCATTATCTGGTCAATATGATGAATCAATTACTAATATATTTGATGAACCATTTCATTGTATAGTTGACCCTTTAATATCTTATAGGTATATATACTGAACCAGACACAGAATAACTACATGAACACCACTGTATTTTAAAAACATTAACATGATAATCTACACAACCAAAATACACTTACTACTTCTGTAGGAACATCAAAAACCTTGGCATGTTCCTCTGTTGCATGCTCTCTACTGTGTTCTTCTTCACAAACCTATAAAAGAGATTGTAAGATATATCCTTTAAATAGAGTAACATATATTAGTGAACAACATAATTATACTATACAATAACAATGACTAAATAATATTACTTAATCAGACACAAATAACTCAGTGAAATATGCTTACTTTTTTGGGCTCATATTCAATTAACCCAAAAATCTCTTGTTGACTAATATTGTCCCCAACAGATAAAGAGACATGTTCTTCAACTGGCTCGATACTTAGACGTGTCAATACACGACCAGAACCAAACCCGCTGCCTTTCATCTCTTCCCCTTCCCTTGCCTTAATTAACTGGGGTGTCCAATTGGCAAGAATGGGTATTGATCTCGGTTTCTCTTGCCTTTGAAGGCGAACCCGATCAAGATAAAATAGCTGTTATATCAGAAAAATACAACCAAATATAAGAATATATAAAGAACATGCAAAAATAATAAAATAAATTGCTACTTATTTATCTCACTTACCACCAAAAATGGGAGTGAGCCTGTGAAACTAGAATTCTTGTTACGAGACCATGTTTTTTTAGTTTCTACAAGCCGGTCAAGCAGAAACCCACACCAATTAAACTGCTTAATGCTTTCTAAGTTTTCAGTTACATAAGTAACTAAAGTTTACTGTTCCATTAGAGTTACATTCAATCAACCCTGAAATCAAGAGTATTATAAAACAAGTTTTAAAAAATTGCCCTCCATCTTTGTCAGCAACCATTCCCTTCACCACATCAGCAACATGGATCCTATTTTTTTTTTGAAGGCAACTGAATTCTTCCACAGAGATAGAGATGCATCAGTCCTTGTATTGAATGACGCATCAATAGGCACTTGAATTGACCCCATCGGAAATCCAAGAGTAATTGCAACGTCAACATCTTCGATATAAATTGCATCTCCATTAGCTGTAATCAATGCAACCCGGTCTGCGTCAAAGTTTTCCACCAGCCAACGTGACAGGAACATGGTATATGCTTCATTTGTAGCTGCAAAATACTACCAAATCCCAGCTCTTTGATGCTTTTTCTCTGGGCATCATTGAGTTGTTTGAATGAGTCAACCAGAGAATATGGATGTGTCCTGGATTCTATACGAAAATATGTCACTGGTCCTTTTGGAGTAACCACAACTTTGGATTTGATTTTTGTTTCGTATTCTTCTTTTATGACAGGATCCTCGTCACTGTCGGGCTCTGGTTGTTTGGCAACCTTCCTCTTCTTTTTAACCTGACTCTTCACCACCTGACTTTTCTCAGGTTTCCGTTTGAATTTCTCCAAAACAACAGCCAGTGGGACGTCATCTAAAAAACAAATTAAAAGGGAAATATATCAATAATATGTTAAACAATACTGAACCAAACTATAAGTTACTCCTATTTAAAAAACAAAATAGTTACTCCTATACATTTCACTTATTTAAAACATGTGAAAAACTTTAGACAAATTTAAATGTTGAACAAGTTACTGAAAAACTGATGAACCCCATACTAATTAGTTTAATGAACAGGTCACTATTACATCAAACCCCACATGCATGATAACAAATTGAACAAATGTCACTCTTGAAACACTATTATAAACGAACTAACAAATAAAACAAATATTTAAACAACTATAACCCCTATAACCAAATAAAGTAAAATATAAACACTAGCTATATGGGATTTCCATTATTTATCAACGGCGACAAACTCAGGAAAGAGACAAAAATCGTTCGCCACTTCGTTCATAACAAAACGTTGACATACTTTGACTTTTCAAATACTACTAAAACAGAAATCCCAACCAACCCTAAATGTTAATGAACTATAATCAATTAAAGTAAAGTATAAATAATAGCGATTAAGGCTTTTCGATTGTTTATCAACAAAAACGACTGAAGAAACGGAGAAAATCATGGATGACAAACCGTTTAACTAATTTGACTCTTGAAATACTAATAAACCATAATCAGAAACAAAAATAAATGTTAATAAACTAGAACAAAATAAAGTAAAGTATAGTCACCGTCGTGCGCGCGGGTTTGCATTTTTTGATCAAAAGCGACAACTGAGCAAAGAGGAAAACACACACAACAAAAAGGATAAAATCGTTAATAAACGAAGGAATACTGATTAAACATACGAAAATGAAAAACAACGAAATCTGATTCAAGCTTACATTACCACGAAAATGGCGAGATCCAGAAGGTAATTCGAAACGACAGAGAGAATGACCAGTTTAAGGAGAGAGAGGGATTCCAGTTTTCAAGGCGATGAAAAGAGAGCAAACCCTTCACCACGCAAAGGTGCAAATTTGTCTGACATGTAACAACAAATACAACAAGCAAAATGACAAAGCTGCCCCTACAAACCGCTATTGGGCTTTCTTTCTTTTTTTATTATCTATTGGACTATTAAAAAGGTATTGGGCTTTATACTCTGTCCAATTATTTCTAGAAAACTGACACGTTTTATTCCATTAACCACACATTATATAATTTTAATTTAATTTGAGGAAATTTTAATTACTGTCTAAGATGAATACTGAACAACATACACTACATATGCTGAATCAAATACAGTTAGTAATACTGAACCAATTAAAAATACACTATTAAGGCCACATATTTTTTTCATTGAATCAAACTCAATCATAGATACTGAACCCGTGAACCAATTCTTAATAAACTACTGAATCAGGTATTAGATAAAATACTAAACCAATTAAAAACAGCCTACCTAACAGCAAATATTTTGTTCTGTGAACCAAATACAAAAATAGATGCTGAACCAAATCTTTATAAAATTTGAATTCAATTTAAGGAAATTTTAATTATTATCTAAAAGGAATACTGAACAACATAGTATACATATGCTGAATCAAATAATAGGTAGCAATACTGAACCATTTAACAATATAAAAGGCCACATATTTTTTTCATTGAATCAAACTCAATCATAGATACTGAACCCATGAACCAATTCTTAATAAACTACTGAATCAGGTATTAGATAAAATACTAAACCAATTAAAAACAGCCTACCTAACAGCAAATATTTTGTTCTGTGAACCAAATACAAAAATAGATGCTGAACCAAATCTTTATAAAATTTGAATTCAATTTAAGGAAATTTTAATTATTATCTAAAAGGAATACTGAACAACATAGTGTACATATGCTGAATCAAATAATAGGTAGTAATACTGAACCATTTAACAATATAAAAGGCCACATATTTTTTTCATTGAATCAAATCCAATCATAGATACTGAAAACCGTTAACCAATTCTTGATAGACTACTGAATCAAGTAATAAAAACTTAATTGCCTGTTATCATATATATCAAAACACAAAAACTTATCTTTGTCATTGTTACACAAAATTAACTGTCCCAAATGCCAAAATACATCCAAATAACCAACTAATAAAAGTTTCAACAAAAATCTTCAATTCCCAGGCTGGTAATCGGTAATTCTCGCAATAACGGGCTGCCTTTCTTCATTCATAGAAGAAAATACAATCGCATGCATATACAACCTCCGGAGATCAGACACACATTACACAAGTTCTTGGATAGGCCACAATTCCAATCATTTATACCCAAGTAGGTCTCCAAATGACGCATACAAAAGACGCCACAGTCGATGTAATTATCAGTAGTCGCCCACGGTAAATCCAGACGGAATGGTTTGCAGTTGCGAATAAGGTCCGCCTTGCTGGAGAGCATCATCTTATCTAGGTAGTTACTCATCAATTTAACCTTAATAATTAACATAAAAACAAAAACAATTAGTGGATGTTGGTACAGAAAGAATAAATGAACCACATACATGTGAAAATGAATGTATATACTTACAGCTACTTCTGGAATGTCAGAGTATCTCAAGGCAAAGCCAACTCCCAGCTTCATGTTGTCAATAATAACAACTTCCTTTAACTTAAAGTTAAAGCATATGATATAATAATGCTCAGATGCAAGAATTGGCAACATGATCTGCGTAAGAATATATTTAATTTAAATTACTTAATTCAAATAGATGACTCTCGAATAAGCTGATCAAATTTAGTATGAAACATGTAGAATCGCCTTTCAAAGCTTACATCAGGATTAGCCACAACTGAACCTAACTGAATAATATTAGCAAAGCTATGTTATACAATGAACAAAAACAAAAATTAAATACTTAATCACATGCATTAAAATTTAAAACTTACACTGAGATCACAAGTGCCAACATATCTCTTATAGCCATAAAATGTCTCTTGGTAGTTAAGAACTCTCACAAAAGTATCAATCAATTGGGCATCAACATATTCATTAGAAAGTAAGGATTGAAACACCACACGTGGCACAATGCGATCTTTGTACTTAAATAGAACTTCCCTGTTACAAAACCAGAAGCATAACAAATTTACTAACAGATTAAAATTAAACAAACTATATTTCTTTCATGCACAACATTTACTATGTAAATCAATAAATTTAATATATATAAGAGAAACTTACATCATATCATATTCAGGTTCAGCGACATAACTGATAAGCTTGCAAAGAAGTGGTGAACTTAGAAGACAGGGATTGACAACTTGGCTTCTCAAAGGGAGGTTTGATTCTTCTTGTCCATTCACTTCACCCAACTGTTGATTCTCCCTGGATTTCCTCTGTTTTTCCTTTTCATTCTTTATTTGCCTCTTCAACTGTCCCATTGTTGTTTTATCTACAAACAAAATTATTTAATATCTAAATTACATAACTAAAATAAAGCAATAAAGCCCACATAGTTAAATAATCTGAACCACTCATAATAAGAATCTAAAAATAAACCAATAAATACTGACATGCATATATAAACTAATGGAATGAACCCCACAGAGCTAGATCATCTGAACAACATTCAAAAATAGATACCTGAATCAAACTAAAATAAAGCACTAAATCATCCAACCTCCAGTTAAAGGAATGAAAGGATGAACCCCACAGAGCTAGGTGACTGAACCACGTTCAAGAATAGGTAAATGTCCCAAAGTAAAATAAAACAATAAATCATCCTACCCCAAACTAAAGAAATTGTAGGAATTATCCCAACATAGCTAGATCATCTGAACGACATGCAAATATATGTACTGAACCAAACAAAAACAATCATCAAAACTCATATATAGTAAAATACTCTGAACGAAACTCAAAATAACAATCAAAATAAAATATTAAATCATTTTAACATCAGTATGTTAAAATACTATTTAAAAAATGCGTTAAACGACAATAAACTAGTAAATACCGTTGAAGATGATCTAAAAAACACTAATTTTGAAAAAACATACTACTTATAGGAGAAAGAAAAAAAAAAGGAGCATGCAACAAGACACAACGACATACCGTTGAAGATGATGTTTTCCATTGTAAGCGATAACAACCAGCAACTTCGAAACTCCGAATATGGAGGTTACGTGGAACCAAAATACAACGCTGATGACGATTTTGAGTTCAGATACAATAAAACAAATAGACTTTTAGATTGAATCTAAAAACAAAACTCGATTCAAACTTTGAGTTTGAAATCGGGGGACGAAAAGAGAGAGGAGAGAGGAGAGAGGAATCGATTACCTTCGGACGGCGATAATGCTTTTCTGGACGAAATCCCCTAGGGCAAAAGATAATATCAATGACAGTAGAAGTTGAAAAGACAGAATCGGGATTCAAAAAGACAAAAATACCCCCCGATTTTTACACGCGCCTCACACGCCTGTGATTTCCGCGCCCCCCGAAATATTATTATTTTAATCCAAATCATCCAATTACACCCCTTCTTTCCTTCTCACCGGTATAAAATATTCTCACTTAAACCCTACCCTATATATATATATATATATATATATATATATATATATATATTTATCAAGGTGGAGTCAACAATATATATAGAGGAGTGTTCAGGTGAGAACACATCCTCCCGATGAGAATGAAAGAAGCATCCTAATTGGCTAAAAATCGAATTGAAAAAAATACAAAAATAAAACATAAAAACTGTCACGCGCTTCCTCCGCCATTGGTAGATTTGCAGCCCCCGCCCTCGTCATCATCGTCGTGCCTTCTTCCTCCGCCCAGTCTACCTCCCTTTCCTCCTCCTCTTCCACTCCGCCTCCGCCGTCTCTTCATCTTGATTGCGGTCGTCCATCAGCTGATCTCGCCGCCGATAGCCAGTAACCGGCCTCACGGTTCATCGATTCGAGGCTTCAAGGGGTTCCTAAGGTCGCTAAGACACGATTGAGGCTAGTCGGGGGTTCGAATTGGTGAATTGAACCTCATCGAAGGGTCGAGTTTGGTGAGTTTGGTGTGATATAGACATGTTCTTTTGCCTTCTTGGCTTTCGGCTTGGAACGCAAAACATCATCGACGGGTCGGGGGTTAACCAGTAACCTCATCGAAGAATTAGAACAGTTGTAGGTGAACCTATTGTTGCTGGACGGGAGTTTCTGGAGGCACTGACTTGTGACGCTGGTAAAATTGCCGGTGAATTCCGTGTACTCGGCGAGAATAACGGTGCCTCGCTCAACGAAGTTGTAGATCAGCTTCTACTGGTCCGTCCTTGAACAAACCTTAGCCTGAGTGTGTACAGATCTGTTTGAGATGAATCAATTGCACAGTGAACAATCAAACATATGGCATAGAGAGATGGATAGATCGATTGATGGAATCAATTGTGCAGTTGTTTCAATTGCACAGTGAACAAACAAATATATGATTGTTTAATTTGAATTGAATTGTTTGGGTTTCTTAATTTAAAAGGAACTATGGATCTCGTGGGATGATTGGTTTCATGAATGATAGCAAGCTGATGGTCCTTCTCAATGGCTTCGATTATGTTCCGATATATGAGGATAAGAATGGAGATTTGATGCTCATTGGAGATGTTCCATGGGACTGAGTTCATTCTTTCATATATAATATACTAGTGTAATTCCCGTCCCGTGTACGGATAATACATTAATACAATATTATAAATAATTCAGGTAGTTTTCAATGAATAAATAAATAATAATCTAAATATAAATCATTTTTCCACCAAAAAATAGTATAGATATAAATAAAATTAGTTCGACGGATTATAAAAAATCTAAATATCTTTTATTTAGATTCTCTAAATATAAATAAAATTCTCATTTATAAGGTAATTTTTTTTTCTAACCTACCATTAATTGAATTTCATGTAATTTAATAGATAACTGTTTTTTAAAAAGATTTTAATATTTTTTTTATTAAATATATAGTATAGATTTATTATATTAGTTTACTAAAATATCTATCCACAAATTAATTTTTTTCCAGCAAAAAAATCTATATATAAATAAAATAGCACTTATCAAACACTACATATTTATCTATTAATATTTTGGTAAGTCCGACTATGAAGTATTTTTTATTTATATTTATGTCAATTAACTAAAATATAAATATATACTATGTATATAGATAGATTGTGGCTTATATAACTTTCTATAAACTATGATAGCATATTATTTTATTAATTTTTTTTTTCCTATAATCAACTACAACGCGCCACGTATGCAGATACACTCACGCGCCGCCACGTAGGCAACAATACATGGGTTTTAGTATATGTATATAGATTATACATAGTTAAATTTCAACATATTTGTAACGAGCCAAATATAAATACCCGGGTTACGTTTCGAAGGTCGAATACCTTCGTTCGAATCTTGCAATCCAGGTACGGGTCGAGGTTTCAAACCTCTTTAAACATTAGTATGAAAGTGGGGATTTCGAACCCCAAAAACATCATAGGGCCGTTGGGTACCCTTAACTTGTCCTAACGACTAAGTCATAAAAATTCATTTAAGGAAAGCGGAACGAAAAACGAAAATAAAGTACAACTCGCCACTGCAGAGCCGGGTCAAAACCAAAACCATAAGTATAATTGATTACCACTTTGCCAAGTTAGCGGGTTAGACCGGTTCTTCGATTTCGCCCAATGAGATTTCCCGTCATAGAAGCATGGAGCAAGTAAGGAGCAAGTACCTGACACTATCCACGAAGTCAGGTCCAGAGACGCCCGCGGGCCCTAAAGACCGCGTTGAGACCATATAACATGCCTATATCTAGAATAATGGATGGTCTAATGCAGTGCAGAATTTAAACACACAAGCATGCTTTCATCAGATATTATAATATGCGGAAAAACTGTAAAGGGCCCCAGACAATGCCAAGTGGCATATCCCTCTCTTACTCCGACCCCTTTTTCATGAACGGACTTGGCTAGTACGGTACCCATTTCATCGTATGTGTGCACATATTGTCATAGCATGCTCATCATCATATCATAACATATCATCATTATCTCATCATATCATATCATCATCATCTCATCTCTTGTCCGATGGTGCTGGGCTATCATATCATGCTCATATCGACGCGACTGACTCAGGGCAACCTGATGAGGCTGGGCTACCCTATGACCCTTGCAAAGACTCTAGGACACACAAATAACGACCGTTCTATTTTCAAACACACCAAGTAGGCAAATGCTCATTCACAAATGCAATCCTAGTATGATACTACATGACATGCTTTTATCATATGCAACACCTACACACTATATGACACATCAGGCAGGAGGTCCGAGTTGCTGAGTAAGCTCTCGTAGGATACTTACCTGGAAATGCCGAACAACAAAAGATAACGCAAGTAGAGTCCAACCAGCAACAATCACCTATAATTATATAAATGGCATAAGCTATTATACTAACAACCATGCACACAGAATCCAAGTTTCCAAACATTTCTAAAACCAAACGAGAGTAAAACCATTCCAAGTCTTTTCAATATAATAAACATCAAACAAGGCCATTTGATAAATCTCATCAACAACATTTCCAAACTCATTTCCAAAACCAACTTCGATCAACAAACCAAGACAAAGAATCCCGACATTTGAAGTGACATTCTTTAACATGTTTTCCAAGTATAAAACCCGATAATTTAAGTTTTGTCATAATCTCATTCCGAATATTTAATATTAAAATAATACCTCAAAGGATCGCTTTTGAATCATCCTTATCTAAAACATATTCGAAAAGAATCGGATCAAAAACCAATAAGTGAGTCCAAGGCATAGGGTGGAGAGGCTCGGCCAAGCCACTAGGGGTATGTCGCAGTCGCGAGAGGGCAGGTCGCGGCCGCGACATACTCCCAGGAGTCCCCACCGCGAGACGACCTTCTCGTTGGCTGTGACTTGCGGCCGCAAGAGCCGTGGTTGCGGCTGCGAGAGGTCGTCTTCTATCTCTAGACTGGGCGTTCATCCTCGCCGCGACAACCATGGTTTCGTCGTGGGCGTTCATCCTCGCCGCGACAACCATGGTTTCGTCGCGGCGAGATCGAAACAGGTCTTGTCCATTTTTGCTCGTTTTTGCTTGTTTCAAATCGTTTTCGTTCAAACTTATTTTAAAACCTTCCTTACTCAAAGTACTACTCAAACAACACAAAAACGACTCCAATCATGACTAGAGGGGAGAGCGGAAGAGGGATTACCTAGCCTCTTGGGGGCTCATTGAAGATCTTGAGGGAGAGAGGTTTTTAAGGCTTAGATCCGACAATTTCTTGCTACGACACAGCCTAGGAAGGTTGAATATGAGTTAAAAAAGCACCATTTTTTAGAAACAACCTTGAAATCGAGAGGTTCAAGTGAGGGAAAGGTTACATTTGCTCAAAACTAAAAAACGAGTGAAAAGGGGACTCGAATCCACACCAAACCACAATGGATCTAGGATTTCTTGATCTTGGAAGATATAGAAAGAAGTTATGAACACATGACAATAAACGGATTCGAAAAATAATGAGAAACAAGGGAGAACGACACGTTTTTACCGAGGTTGCACCGTTTCTAGGCTCGGAGTCGCAGCAGGGAGGAAGAACACCGCGGCCGCAAGGAAGAACACCCGTTTCTGGGTTTTTTGTCGTGACAGCGAGTGGGGCTGTCGCGGCGGTGAGTGGGGTTGTCACGGCCGCGAGTCTCTGCAGATCCGAGCTTCTTGCTTGGATTTGGCCTTCTGATCTTGATTTTGGGGTTTGTTTTGTGAGGATAGAAATTCTTGGGATGGATTTGAGGTGTTTTTGGATCTGAGAAACACAAAAGAGGAGAGATAGTTGGGAGGTTTTGGATTCAAGAGGAGGAAAATGAAGGTTTTGATTTTAGGGTTTTTGTGGAGTGTGAAGATCCATACTTGGAGGCTAGGTTTTTAGATTTTGGGGGATGAGAGTTGAGTGATAAAAATGGAAATCATCTTAGGGATTGATGGTTATATAGTGGGAGCAAAAGGGGCTAACTAGGGTTTCATTAGCCAGAAGACAAAACACATTATGAGGAGAGAGAGAGAGTGGCGAGTGAGGAGAGTGAGAGTATAAGTGATTCTGCTCTTCTGACCTTAAATCCCGACATTCCAATCTAAGAATCCACATCCCGAAATCCGACGTTTCGAAAATCCAACCGAAATTCCAAATTCATTTCAAACGACTCCCAATTTCCTCAAAATCGAAATTCAATAATAAGGCTTAGAATCCCTGAAATTCGAATTTTAAGAGTATGTCAGGATATTTTCCATTGACTTTCCTAAAATAGAAATCGCTCGAGGGCGGGTTTTTCCGAAACTTTCCCTTTTTAGAAATTCCCAACATCCGGTCGTTACAATATTCATCACTAAGCTTTGATTTTGTGCCTTTGTTAGGATGTTTGTTGAATCGTGCAAGCGCCTACATATCATGAAAGAAAAGGAGGTTGTTGGACTTGGTTAGTATTCATCATCGATCGATTAATCCGCTTTTTTACGTATTGAAAAATTGTTTTTATGTGTACAATCAATTTAACTAATTACATAGGTTGGTTTAAGGAGACATGATAGTACAAAAAATATATTTATTGTCTCTAAGTCAAAGTGGCCAAAAGGGTCCAAAACATGTATATATGCGTAGTTGTACATTGAACGGTAAGACATATATGGTTCAGCACATATATAGAGAGTGTTTCAGTGACTAAATATATATTGGTTTATGAAGTAAATGGAAGTGGTTCATCAATTTTATAGTAACTCGTTCAACACATATAAATAGAGAGTGGTTCAGTGACTAAATAGAGAGAGGTTCAGTGACTGAATAAAGAGTATAGATAGTGGTTCAGTGACTGAATAGATAGTGGTTCAATGATTGTATAGAGAGTGGTTTAGTGATTAAATAGAGAGTGGTTCAGTGACTAAATAGAGATTGGGTCAATAACTAAATATAAGTGGTTCATCAATTTTATACTAGTTGGTCAGCACATATAAATAGAGAGTGGTTTAGTGACTAAATATATAATGGTTCATGAATTAAATAGAAGTAGTTCGTCAATTTTATACTAATTGGTTCAACGCATATAAATAGAGAGTGGTTCAGTAACTAAATATATAGTGGTTCATGAAAGAAATAGAGAGTGGTTCGGCACATATATAGATAGTGGTTCAGTGACTAAATATATATTGGTTCATGAATTAAATAGAAGTGGTTAATCAATTTTATAGTAAATGGTTCAGCACATATATAGAGAGTGGTTCAATGACTATATATATATATATATATATATATATATATATATATATATATATATATATATATATATATATATATATATATATATATATATATATATATATATATATATTGGTTCATGAATTAAATAGAAGTGGTTCGTCAATTTTATAGTAAATGGTTCATCACATATATAGAGAGTGGTTCAGTGACTAAATATAAAAAGTGGTTTAGCACATATATAGAGAGTGGTTCGATCAGCACATATATTAGTAAGTGGTTCAACAATTATATTAAAATAAATAAATAAATAAACAAAAAATTAAATTAAAATTAAAAGAAAAGATGAATATATATAAAATTTGATTCCCATAAACAAATAAAAGATGAATAATTATTTTTAAAAAAGTTGGCAAATAAATAAAAATAAATATTAAAAGAAAATAAAAGAAGAATGAAAACATTTTTCCACGGAAGCCCGCGTCTCTAGATGACTCGACATAAGGATTTCCATTTGCTTGAGACATGGGAGGATTTTCATTTGCTTGAGACATGGAAGTTTCGGTGTTTATCCTAGCTCTTCGATACGTGGAAAGACTTCTATAGAATGAATACCGTAAAATGGAAAGACTTTTATGCAATATATATTCCACGTATCTACGCAAGTGCAATGTACACATCAACCCACCCTCACCATCTTCCATTGAGTTTTGTACATAACCTCACCAAAATCTACCGAGGTAAAAAATAACCTCATCAACACATCCTCGCTATATTCAACTAGCTTTAGTGTTCTAATAACTCAAAATTTGACACCCACGTCACATTAATCAACAACTATCCAACATAAAACTCTAACAACAACCAATTTAATCAAATCATAGTCATCAAACCTTCAAACCCTTAACCCCTCTATTTCATACAAAACCAAATCATAAACATCAATTGTAATGAATTTTCTTACCTCAGAGTTGATAGATTTATAGAAATCTCTCTTAAATTGACCTCAAAACTCCAAAAACAATTGCTGCTCTTGGTGGCACGTTCAAAGTGCATGAGTTGTTCTTGGTGGGGATTTGGATGGAGGATGGGAAGGGTTTTACTTTTGGTCTTGGCCGATTTGCAATTACTTTATAAAATGGGAAGGACTTGTGTGCAATTACATAAATTATGTCTTGTCAATAACCCTTTTTCCATCTTACGAGTAATCATTTTGTTCGGGGTATTTGAAACAAAATGTAGTTAATTACATGTTACTATACTACATCAAAGAGTTGAATCAAGTGGCTTTGTGGCTGCATGGAATTCATTATTCATTTAATTAGAATATTGGAATGGAAATTGTATTGAATCTCTAGTTAACATCAAACTGTAGAAATAGAAAATGAAACTAATTACGCAACCCCTCTATCTTATCTTACCAAGATGAAATTCTCTCTCATCTCAAGATTGCAGTAGTGAAGAATTCCGTGAGAACATCCCATTGAAAGATACTCCTCCCTCAAGAATTGCTGCACCACCGAGTGAATTCATCATGAATTTGCTCGTCAAATTCATGATTATGCATCCTTATTAGCCTAATCACTAATTGGTGGAGCAATTATTTTCTTTTCGTATTGAAATCGAACCACTATTTCAATCGATTTCATTTTCCATAAAGATCAAAGATTAGTGATTGCTTTCGGTGTTGACTTTCTCATCTTTGTCGTTGACTGTTTTTGGAGATCTGTTCACTACTTTTGAATGGGGAGAATGGCACACAAGACCAAAGATGTACCTGTGGATGGCGTGGCTCCACCGTCTAGTGTAACGCTAGTGGTTCGATGGTAGCCCAGGCTGTTCAGAGCCCAACGAAGACTGCGAAAAAAGAAGGAAAACAACAACGACGACTTTCATTGATAGCGCAACAACTTGGAATGCGATCCCGGTGACGCTGATCGCAAACTATGGGGCTCGAAAGGGCAAATCGAAGGTTGTTGCGCTATCAATGAAAGACCAACAAAAAAACTCAAATAGGCGCATAGATTCACTCATCTGTAATTCTCTGACAATGGTTGGAATTCATGGTCCTCAGATTGATTTATCAATTATTCATATTCTTAGGTCTACTTGACTAAAGTTGAGAGATCCGCATAGATTCACTCATCTTATTCGATATCACTAAATAATAGCATTAAAAACTCAAATAATCAAGACCAATTGGCACATTGACTCTATTTAATCAAGACTAATAGGCGCATACCGAACTCAATCCCAATCAAATATCCTCAACATTGATCAACTAAAACAATCCACTACAAAGACAAAGAGACATCACTATCATCAATACCTTTGTTTGCTATCAAGAAAACAACAACGAATTCATAGCTAGAGATGCAATTCCTAACATGTTGATCAGGCATAGAAAGGAACACAAATATAAATTAAGCACAAGATGATAACTAAGAACATGAATAATCAAATAAACTCAAATCATCACAATCCAAACAACCATGTCTTTGAATCACAAGCGAAACTATGAGTTTAGCAACTCATAGGTCAATTCTCTCTCTCTAATGGTGTTCATAGTTTCACACAATAGCCACACAAAACCACACGGTGGAATAAACTGAAAACAATCTAAATAAGATCCGCAAGGGTCGAGAAAATCCTAGAGGGAAATAATAGAAATAATATAAATTAATTATCTTCGGATCCAAAACCGCGTATTCGGGATCTGGGGTAACGGCGGGCGCCGTCTCTGCTGTGCTCGTCGTTCCTCATTTTCCTTCAACGAATTCCAATGTCGTGCCTCCTTGCTCCTCCTTAGCTCTTCCTTGGCTCCTATGTGTTCCAAAACATGCTTCTTAATCTCTTTCCATAGTTCATCCAAGGACGGAATGTAATTCTGCAGAATAAACACTGAAAATGCATAGATTCCGAACTCGAATACTTCACAAGTAATAAACGAAACTAGACTCAAAACATAACAAAACCAATACCTAATAGCAATAAGAAACACCTATAATGCCTATATGAAATATGCATTATCAATGGGATAAGTCTTGATTGCAAATTCCTCCATGAATATGAGCATTTATATTGTTGTGGTTGTTGTTCTTTTGGGCATGAGGAGGGTGCTTCCTCGTTTAAGGATAAACGGATATGGGTTGGTACTAAGGCTAAGTCGACAAGGAGAGAAGTCTCCCAAGGGAAAAAGGTTGCACCTTGGGCCTCCGAGAAGGGCCCAACTATCCCCAAATGTGGTTGTTAAGTCCTCAAACAATGAAGCATATAAAGGTAAGAGAAATTCCTTGGGGTGTCATTTGGATGTGTGTGTCGTGGGCGATTTCAGGTGCTTGGTGACAAGAGTGAAACACATGGAGAAGATGAGAGTAATAATCCTCCTTTTTTTAAGGAGGTGAGAGAAACACATGGTAAGAAGGGTTCAAAGGGTGTGGGGAGTGATAAATATTACAAGAAAGGTTCCACTAAAATTGAGAGAATTGAGGAAGTGTTTGAACCCCACTGTTGTGCTTCGTCAAAAGAGGAAGACGCTAGCGTGAAGGATGATGGTGAAGAATTGGGAAACTCTACCGATAGCGAAGAAGATGCAACCTCGTCGAAGGAGGAGGGGCGTGTGGTGGAGTGGTCTAATGGGAGTGAAAAATAGTAGGGAGAGTTTATTGAGGTAATGCATAGAAAAAAGAGGAGCACGGGGGCTACCGGAAAAGCCGCGAGTGCAACAGGGGTGCCATGAACGCAACAAGTTATGCCGCAGAAGCGGCCTATGTTGCCGCGGGCACAACCTTGAGTGCTTCTGAGCCAATTGCTGGTGTGAATGCCTGTGAGCTTGAGCGCGCCTCTCATTAAACAGTTGACCTAGCCTAGTCACTTCGACCCCCCTTTGTGAGGATGCACCCCTTCTCCCGAAGTTACGGGGCTATTTTGTTGCGGCTATCCTGACTCTTCAAACAAGGAATAAAAGAGGGAGAAGGAAGAAATGGGTCGAGGAAGTTGCAATTGGTGCCCAATGACAGTTCTTTCATGGAATATTCAAGGGTTTCACCTACCCCGGAAACAAAAAGGTGTGAGGGAGATTGTGAGTAAATATAATATTTCAATGTGTGACTTCTTGGAAATAAAACTTCAATTGAGAGGGGCTGATTTGGGTAACTTTGTCGAGAGGTTATGTTCGGGGTGGAAGTTCACTTCTAACTTTCACCTTGATCGGCATGCTAGGATCCTCGTCATTTGGGATTCGTTGTTACATGATGTTGCAATTGAGACTGTTTCCGCTCAACACATAGCTTGTCGGATGGAATGTAAGATTTCGGCTCTGGTATATAGTGTGTGCTACATTGATAGGCTCTATTTTAGTTATATATTTGCATATTATATTATGTCATATGCATGCATATTTAACATATTTTATAGTTAAATTGGTATTATTTGGTTTTCGGAGTCTACATGTGTGTTTTTATCTATTTCAGGCATTTTGGAGCAAATTCGGAATAAATTTCAGAGATCCAAACGAGGTACGAGGCGTGCACATTACGGGTTGACAATATGGATCAAGACAACCAATTGGGCTGTCCGAAGTCGATCGGATGAGAGGAGCCCACATGAAGTTGCCGAAGACTTACCATATACATTTAGATAGAAATAGATAGAATTAGCTATATTTTTATTATATATTTAAATTAGGATAGATTACAATATTAGATAGATAGATTAGGATATTAGTTCAATATTTATACATTCATACGAGACATAAGCGGGAGAGACAAGAAGCTGTGTGTATACGGTGACTTTAAATTTCCTCTAACTGTTTTGGTTTATGTTTATGGAGTACTAATTTTCTAGTTTTCGCCTACACTTTCGAGACTTGGTTGGTGGTTTGTGAGTTTCTAATATAAGTTATTTTTCCTCTATAATTCTTTCAACTTCTTTGTGCGATATTGTTTATGTTATTGGCGTTATCTTGATTAGCTACCCTGATAATATTGATTTCATGCTAGGATTTAATACTTTTTTATTTGTGTTATTTCCGTAGTAGCACGCATAAGATTGTGGATTCCGTGTTTGAAGCATGATTATGTAGGAAGTTGACATATATCTTAAACATTGATTTACCGTGTTTAATTGGTGTTATTTATATGCTCAAGTTCTTGGGACTATTTGCTATCTCTTTGTTAAATCTTGACCGTGTTAAGGTTGCATTGAGGTGTAAGAGATTAATTGGACTCGTAGGACTTTTAATCTATTTAAACCAAGACGAGAGGAATTCATAGGAAAAGATAATAACTTGAAAAGGATGCGATGATCAATAAAACCAACCAAAGTCGAGAACTTGTAGGTGGAAACGTTTTTCTTCTATCCTTTATTTACTTTTGTCAATATTATTTTCTTTTATTTTCATTCATAAAAATCTTTTCTTTTTATATTGATAAATACACAATATTTAGAAATACTTGATTCTCTAGGGTTCGACCCCTTACTTGCATACTATACTAGTTTGTTTGTTTGGGAATTATTTTTGGCGAGGTAAATCAACGACTTTTCCTCCGTCATACATCTATGGTCTTCATAGTGTGGCTCGATGGAGGTTCTTATAGGAAGAGATAGGCACTGCTTTTTATGCTTTCCCTATACCGTGGATGGTGTTAAGGGATTTTAATAATGTTATGGTGAAGAATGAGCGGATTCATAGTAACCCGGTCAGCGGTTATGAGATGATGCATATGATTGATGGGTGTCATCAGCTCAGGCTTGAAGATGTGGTAGCCAAAAATTCTAATGAGTTCACTTGGAACAAGGGTATGATGTGGAGTAGACTTGATAGAGTTATGGTGAACCCAAAATGGTTGGAGCTGGGAGTGGAGCATCGAGCTCAATTTATTGAGAAATGAGATTGCTTTGACCACAAGCTCATCATTGCTTGACTTTTGCATGATATGAGGTTGAAGGGGCGACCGTTGTTCAAATTCTTCAATATGTGGGATGCTCATGAAAGTTTCAAGGATGTTGTAAGGTAACATTGGCACACCGACCGGAAGGGGGCTGCACAATTCCGATTGTGTTGTATGTTAAGGGAGCTCAAGGCGTCATTATATGGCTTAAATGTATTTCGGAGAGGATGGCTCGAGCTAATGCGAATTATGCAGAGGTTCTTAAGAGGCTCTATGAAAGCCCGGATGATCAGCGGGTGATGGTGGAATTTGAGCATGCTAAACGGCGTGCATCTTGGCTTGCTTCGGCTGAGTATTCGCTCTTTGCTTAACATGCTAAGATGAGGTATCTTCTCAATGCCAATAGTTGCACTAAATTCTTTCATGGTATCATTAGAAGAAATGCGAGGAGGGATATGATTCCGTTTGTGGAAATGAGGGATGGTAGTCGCACTTCTTCTTTGCAAGAGGTGGGTGATGAGTTTGTCGAGTATTATAAGGGGCTGCTAGGATCACATATGGAGGTGGGGGTGCCTCAGAGGGATATGTTTATTTAGGGATCTCATTTAGGGAAGGAGGAGAGTGAGGCCTTGTTGGCTCTGGTTCACGTGGGTGAGATTAGAGAGGGCTTGTGGTCGATAAGAAACGACAAGGCTCTGGGACCGGATGGTTACACGGCGAAGTTCTTTAAGGACTTCTGGGGTATCATGAGGAGGACGATATGTGATGCGGTGGGGAATGCTTTCGCTCCGGATGACTCTTGAAGCAATTGAATCATACAACGATTACTCTTACGTAAGGTTTCGCAACCCGTCTATGTGGACCAATATCGACCCATTTCGTATTGCAATGTAGGTTGTGTAGTCTATAAGCTCATTTCGAATGTGATGACTAATCAGCATGCTAGAAGCCTTTCCATGGTCATTGACCCGGGACAAGTAGGGTTTAAGAAGGGTAGTGTGATGGCGGATAATTTGTTATTGGTTCAAGAATTGCTTATAACTTACAATGTCAAGAGGGATATTCGTCGGTGCTTCTTGAACATTGATCTTGGCCAAGGATTATGACTCAGTGTCTTGGGAGTTCTTGAGATTTCTACGAGGGAGGTAGGGGTGCCGAAGAGGTTTGTACCTTGGGTTATGGAGTGTATGACTACTACTTCATACTCCGTCAAGGTATATTGAGTGCCCTATATATGGTCATTTTGAAGGGAAGAGGGGTCTACGGCAAGGTGATCCGTTTTCTCCCCTTTTTTGTGATTGTCATGGAGATGTTTAGACGATTGGTGAGGGTGGCTATCCTTCGAGGTGACTTTAGGTTTCGTAAACAATGCGAGGAGCGCTGGATATCACATTTTGCTTTTGCCGATGACGTGATATTTTTTTGTAGGGGTGATGCCGATTCGGTGAAGGTGCTTATGAACTCTCTTCGATGGTTTTTAAGGAGCTATCAAGGTTAAGTATTAATGTTGCTAAGTCATCCATATTTCTTGCAATGGTATTGATGATTATGAAGGCCGTTTCCTGGTCTCCAATGCTTATGAGTTCCTTTCACCTAAGGGAGAGAGAGTGAGTTGGTGTTGGGTGGTGTGGGCGAAGGGAGGAACACTCAAGCATGCCTGCATTATGTGGCTTCCTCGACTTGGTAGGTTGCCAACTTGAGGAGGATCCGATGAGTCAATTATGTGAGGATGCTCTTGAGACGCATGATCACTTTTTTTTAGTGCCCTTTCTCCTCCTTGGTATGAGAGAGGGTTTGAATGAGGTTTCGTATGCCTACTCGGATGATGACTATTCATATGGCTTGTGACGAGCTTAGAGCGGTTGCCAAGAATAAGTTCCCTCGGCAACGGGCTAAGGTGTTTGCTCTCCTAACCTCGGTCTATTACATTTGGCATGCAAGGAATGCATTGATCTTTGATGACAACTAGATACCTATGGAGATAGTTGTTCGATTGATATGTATACACGTGTTTCGTGTATTATATAGTATTTTTCCGTATGGCATTGTAGTCAATTCATGAGGCTGTTTTGGATTGGTTTGATTTGTTTTTATTAATTATTTGACGTATGTCATGGGGGTGTGCACATCCTTGTGAGTAGGGGTGGGCACAAACCCCGAAAATCCCGTCCCATCCCGCATCCCATCCCGATCCCCGTGGGATTTAGAAAAAAAAAATCAATCTCGTCCTGCAAAAATTATGCGAGACAGGACGCGGATGAAGAGTTCGCATCCCGCGAATCCCGTCCCGTCCCACATATATATAATTATATATATTTATTTAATTAATTAAAATTAATAAAAAAAATATAAGAATATATTTATATTATACCTTAATATTTATTTAAACCCAAAATTTAAAATGACAATAAAACACTAAAAACAGATTGTATAAGAAATACGGTTTAGCCTACTGTGTCTGGTTTTTTAAAATGACAAGCTACTACCTACTGTTTTAATCAAAGATACATGTATATAATGAAGCTACTGCTTACTGGTTTTTTCAAGCTACTACCTACTGTTTTAATCAAAGATACATGTATATAATGAAGCTACTGCTTACTGGTTTTTTTTGTTGTGATGGGATTATTATGCAAGACTTTAATTTGCACAATTCTACTTGTTATTTTTGGATTGTGTTTTAATCTTTTTTTATGAGAGACAAATCTCATCCCGTCTGGTCCCGTGAGAGATAAGACCTGGTGGGGTTTAAAAAAATAAAAATCAAATTCCATCCTGCAAAGAATACGCGGGACGAGACACGGGATTACCCCAATCTCGTCCCGTCCCATGCCCACCCCTACTTGTGATTATGTCCGTAGTTTGTAGTAGGTAATGCACCAACATGACTCTCTTGACCAATTATCATTTTAGTATAATTTACCATTTACCCAAAAAATGTATTTAATTATGAAACTAACCCACTAAAATATAAAAATTATAATTGGTGCAAATTGGGAAATTGGGTTTAAAAAATACAAAGTTAAACCCGTAAAAAAAATTTGTTGCGAGCTCATCCCAATGGGCCGGTTTCAAAATTGAGTTCTAAATAAATTTAGAGTCAAAACTGTAAAGACCGAAAATTTTAATTATGATTAATTAAGATTTAATTAATTTCCTAGGGATAATTCGATCAATTATCCTTCTTTTGACGATTTTGAAAACCCGGAAAAATTTAAAATTTTTGGATGACATATTTTATATGGAAAGAGGATTACAATTCCAATCTATTGGAATTCGTATGATAAAATTCCGAGAAATATTAGTGAGGCAAAAGCCTTGTCATCCGTTTATTTCGGTAATTTTCGTAACTTGTCGCGACATTTCGGGACGTTGTTTTAACATTAAATTGCTGCCCAAACCACCCCATTTCAGCCCTTTATATGATCAAATATGAGCCATATGTTTTTGCATTAAACAAATAGAAGCCATGTTGGATGAATGACTTGTTCCTATTTGGCCACTATTCTACCTAAACCTTACCAACTCCTTGACCAACCTTGGCTTCACCTTTTGGCTCTCTTAAAGACACATTTCTGGCCTCATTCAGCCACTTCACACGCCAAAAATCAGAGAGAAAAGAAGAAGGAAAGAAAGAAAAAGAAAGAGAGAAAGAAAGAGAGAGCAAGTTGCCCTAGCAACCTTGCCAACTTCAAACCACCATAACTCCCTCCTCACTCAAGCTTTTTGGCTGATTCTTGAAGCCAAATATCCACAAAAGAGAGGCCTTTCCAACCATAGTGAGTTCACAAAAATCCAGTCCCATTAAGCCACCCGTTGAGCCCCGTTTCCGAGCCAGCTGTGCTGAGCCCTTTGTGTTCTTGAGGTTTTCAAGTGTGTTTGGGTGAGTCTTGGTTTCCTCCCCTTCAAATCTGATTTTATACTTGTTTTAAAACTAATTTTAAAGGTTTTTGTCTAAGAATTCCTTTTATGTTTTGGTTTGGATTTGTCAAAAATGCTAGGTGTTTGGCGCAAGGTCCCGGGAAGCTTGGAGGGGTAATTTGGTCTTTTTCGAGAGAGGCTTCGAGGGTAATCTCTCATACACCTTCCCCTCTATAGGTTAGGATCCTTATGTGTAAATTAGGGCTTAGGAAGTGGAGCCTCTATGTGTTTTTGGTTGCGTTTTGTAGCAAACGTCAAGAAACAAAATGGATATATATGCCTCTGTAATTTGGACTTTATTTTCAATCCAACGGTCTGATTCGGCTGAAATCTTAATATGATGTTCACGGAAATGTTATCTAACTGTCCTTCAAATATTAGGTTGATCTAACGGTTGGATCAAGAGTTATTATAGTTTTAGTAACCAGTGTTTATAATGACTCGGTTAGAAAACTTGGTTAAGGGAATGCTAAGAATATGGCTAAATATATGATGGCATAACCGAAACTTAGAGCATATAAAATACAGAAATGAAGTATACCCATAACTTGGCTTATGATCCGATGAGAAGAAAATCGATTATGTGATAATACGATATAGATTATAACTGGTTAAGTCCGGATCACTTAACCAAAGTGCGTAATCTATAGAATCGTGAACCTTATGTGGATGTATGTTGATTATTAGGTTGGGTACATTGCATTAGAATACCACCTAATGAAAGCTTAATGAAATTAATAGGCTCTTGTTGATTGGATCCTTGGTTGTGCACTTTATTGCTTGCTTATTCTTCGGACTCCAGGTAAGTCCCCTGGACTTACTCATGATGGATTTATGTGATACTCTTTGTCTTATCGAGAGTCTTCATGCATCACGCGACCTAGTAACATGTTAGGAATATAAACTGGTAATATGACGTAGGATGAACTTAGTAAATCCAACGATTCATATGTATGCTATGTGTCTATGGTAGGACGGCCGTCAAAATCTGAATAAATGACTTATACTCGATGGAACACGAATGAAATGATGAAAGGCTTATGATGAGAAAGAATGAGTATGTTTGAGAAGGATGAGTATGTTTGAGAAGGATGAGTACGTTTGAGAAGATATTATGATATGATGGTGATGATGATGATGATTATGATGATGATACGGGCCCTTGTGTGTTTATTTCGCATTTATATATATCTATACACTTGCTTATGTGTTACATTTTAACATTCATGTAGTTTAAGTATGCCTCTTTATATGGCATTGAGTGTGTATATTTTCGCCCCGATTTATTTCTTGTTTTTAGATTCAGGTACCCCTTACCCGATATGACTTACTTATGTGGATGGTTGTCGGGACAGACCTTTTGGACGATTAGAGTGAGGGAGGCGCTTGACAATCGTACTCTTTTGCTCATACTTTTATCGTTTTGACCCGGCGTGGCCGTGGCGTTTTGTTGTATTTATGATTTCTGCTATTATTTCTATTCGAAACATTTTCACGATAGTCTAGGACAGGTAAAGCCTCCAACGGGCTTACGATCTTTTCGGGGTTCGTAATCCCCATCTTTTGACAACTAAATCCTCCGCTTAGATGAACCTAATAATAACTCGTACTCGGTCGTAAGATCCAAAGCTCACGGGAGAAGATCAAACTTCTCCTATAACGTTCCCCGATAATCTAGTACTCCGAACCTTATTTACCTTCTAAGTAGGTTTATGGAGGTTAATTCGGGTACTTAAATTTCGGGTCGTTACAAAAACCTCAAATTAAATTTTCTCAAATGCAAATTTGTTCTCAAAAGAACTACGAGTTATTTGATCCCGTTCAAATCGGGTACGTACGATACCCGACATAATGCTAAAGCTCGCCAGGTTCATTCACCAAACCCAAAAATCAAATCAGTTTAAACACTCTAAACTACGTAAGGATTGTTTCTCTTTCAAGAGGTACGTAGGTAACCCGCTAAAATTCGAGTGCAGCCCAAATAACTAAAACCACTCAAATGCTGGTATCGATACAATTTCGAATTAAGAGGATAACCAAAAAGAGTAGAACTCAAATCCTAAAAAATAAAATAAAATATGTTTTATAATTATCTGCGCATTTTTGTTAAACATTACCTATTAGTTTGTTTTCTTGCACAAGAAATGTAAATAAATATAAACAGAGATGAAAGTATCATCAAGAAGCTAAGCCCTAAAATTGGTTGTGTAAGCTAGATTCAATTCACCTATACTAACAATTTTTGGATATATAAGACTCTAAGCATGTGTTTCATCATGGTTCCCAAATATAATGATAGTTATTACAAAAGACCTTAAAATAAATAAAAAGGAAAGTAAGAAGGTTAGTGGTGCATGTGTTTGAATATTTATTGTTATATAAATTAATGTTGGAATGGAGTTGACACATACAATTTGTATAAACTTGATCTATATCAAAACTGATCTCAAGCCAAACATGTCTATCAATGCTTGAACCAACAATTCAACAAGTAGAGAACTATGCACTATGCTTAGGATAAATCTTTTAGTAACGATCTGCGAACGACTTGGATCTTTGATCTTTAGCCATTTATTTTTGTCATACAATCATCGTACCTAGTCTGTTCCAAAGTAACGATCTGCGAACTCCCCCATTCCAGGTATCACACTCGAATCATTGTCCAAATATGAATCAATCTCAGAAGTGACAATTTTTAGCATTAGAAATTTCTTGCATACTGCACATATTCCCTCTGGAGCCTATAATATGTAACAGGGTGGTTATTTGTGTAAATATTACAAGATTAGTTTTCTATTCCACAATAATACAAAGTTTCAGATCACATACTGATATGAGGTTCAGGAAAATGATGTTAGATTCCACTACTCCCTTACTAAGGAGGAGTGAGATGACTTTGATTGCTGAATTCCCTGATAGATTGTAACATCAAATTATTATTGCTTTATTGATATTTTATTTGTTCATTGTTTTCTTACCCGTGGCTAAAATTGGATCAAGCAATAATACTTGACGTGATGAGATATCAGTTGGTAGCTTCTCATATATTAACTGCACAATAAATAACAAAAAAATGATATAATCAAATAATTTTGGAGAATTGGAACATTAGATATGGTTTTGCAGACCTGTCGACCAGTGTTGCCTTCTCCATGAATGATAACTTTTCCGATTTTAATTCCTTTGCAACATTCTCTTAGAGCATTCTCCATGCTTTCTCCGCTATTTTATGGCAACATATATAGGAAATTATTGCTAAACTTGGTTACAATCAAAACTATCTTCAAAATACTTAGTAAATCCAAAGGCCTAAAAGATTTCAACTCTCCGTTAATTGATCTCTTAATCAATGAAATATTTTATTTACAAATATTAAATAAAATCATCTAATGTAAATTACTTCTATAAAATCAATATAGAGAAAGATACCTACATTATTGGCTAAAAAAATACCTTCTAATTATGGAGACTCCACATAATGTCTTGTTGAAAACAACTCCACTATACATTGATCCTGGACAAAGTATTAGCTAGGGTTACTTAGATCAGAATACTTGAATTGTGATGTAATATTTTTAAAGCATCTCTATGGACATACTATCTTAAAAGAGTAAAGCGTTAAGAATACCAGTTGGAGTGATGACTTGCTTTTCAGTGAAAGGAAGGTGGCCTAAACCATGTTCTACCACCTGAAATATCACCTGACACTCGTGTCAAATGAAGAACATAAAAAAGTAAAATGTAATAATGTGATGTTTTATATGTGCTTATTACCAAGCGAATAAGTCGATCTGCATAAAACACGAAATCATGCTTCATTGTTCTGGAATCACGAATGAGGGTATGCATTCCACGTATCTAAAGAGGGATCAAATATAATATCTCAAGAAATTTCCATTATTTAGCGTAAAAGCATTTTAAAGGATGGTTGTAATTAAAAATTGGTGTTTGTTACCTGAAATGTTGACATTATCACAAAAACATTGGGATATATTTTACATAAGTTATGTTGGCCTAGCTTTGTGCGGATGTTTTGTACAATCAAGTCAATTGCAACATTGTTGTCTCCTCCACGTGGTATAATTATGTCAGCATATTTCTTTGATGGATGTATAAATTCATCAAAACTTGGTTTTACAAATTTTGCGTACTGCAAGAACGTTGAGAAAATAGTTAGGAGAAGATTTTAACACACAATTACAATAAATGCTTGAGAAACAACTATAAAAATGCATATTAAAGCACTGTTGAATGTGAAATTCAATATGAATAACGTGGTTGCTTACTTGGTCAAGCACGTTTTGAACATTTCGGCCCATCTCAACAGTGTCTCGTTGGATTCTTCGTGCAAGACGCACATCGGAATCTACAAAGTAATGTAGTCATAATTAATGACATCACTATAACTTAAATGTTAGAAATAATACATGTAATAAAATGAATGAGTCATATAATGCAAATAGATTATTTAAATTGTGATGCATAATTATGAAGATTATATTGAGAAGCCATATATAACAAATATTGATTACCTATATCAACAAATATTTTCATATTCATACGTTCTCTTACACGAGGATCATGCAATATTAGAATTCCTTCCAAAATTATCACATCGGAATAATTCACCTATGCATTTAATTTTAAAAAAAAAAGAAATTAATGTGTTACAGCAACATATCAAGTTGCATATTTGTGATAATACATATATAGTTACTTAAAACAAAGTTGTGAGTACCTTGCGTGGTGATCCAACACATTTATGAAGCTTGTAGTCATAGGTTGGAATGCTTATAGCTTGCCCACGGATTAAGCTTTCAATGCATGAAAGCAAGAGCTCTGAGTTAAATGCATCTGAACCATATTGATTAAAAGTCTACTAGTTACCATCGACAAAATATAAAGAGAAAAACACTAGCATTGTCATTCAATGCAATAAATTCTTATGATAGTTTTCTCGCCTGGATGGTCAAAATTGTACTCTGAAATTTTTTCAAGCATTTCGTTGCTTAGTGAACGATAGAAAGCATCCTGAAAAACAACAATTATTCAATTTTTTATAATAAAAAACAAAGAATCTCATCTATATATGTATTGCATTGACTGTGTAACCATTCTGCAAATCAGTGAAGTGTAAACTTACTTGATGAATGACAACAACATGTTGATCATGAAGTTGAGAGATTATCTTTTCACAAACTGTAGTTTTCCCAGATGCAGTCCCTCCCGCAACTCCTTTCATTAAAATAAATAAGATGAGGGAAAAATTGTCAATATTGCAATTTGGGAGAACAAAAGCCTAATACCAATTATGAAGGGTTGTTTGAGAGAGCGAAGATGAAAATCCCCATTCATATCCATATCGACACGAGATCCCTTTGAGAGAATGATCTTATCTTCAATGGTGTCATTACTCTTCATTACATCTGAAGACATTTTTTTCTTCAAAATTGCAATTGATGTGCCTCCTACTATGAAATTCTATCTTCCAAATAAACCCGAAATCCCCATAAATGATGTTACAACAACAAAAAAACAATTTGCATACATCAAAAACAAAGAATTTGAAAAAGGTTGAGCATAATTTAGAGGAAAGTGTGGACGATAAAAGTATTTACCATAGGTAAACAAAACAATTAGACGGAGGTTGAGGGAAATATGGTTATGACAGATTAAGAAAATAAAGAGAGAGGTGGAAAGCGAAACAGATGCTTAGATGGACATTTTTTTGTATGTGATGAAAGTCATCTTCTATTTTTATATTCTCATCCCCATATAATGGCATCAACGCCAACAAGACAACGAAAGATACAAAGAAGCAACTCGCATTACATCCAAATTATCCGATGACTATAGCGTAGGGTCAGAAGTTCCTCCAAGACGTAAACATGTTCATCGCATGCTATTCAAAGTCAGTGGACATCATAACACCCTTGAGGACCATCCACCAAAATGGAATTGATGCGACATATCGAGTTGGAGCCGAATTGGGCATACGCTTGTGCGCATAGGGTTGCACGATCATGTGCTCACCTCAAGAAGTGTGTTTGGAGCTGCATGCCTGTGTGCTGGGACAATTGGTAGGGTGCGTTATTGACTCGTTGACTCGGCTGGTTTTGGGTGCCATTTTTATGCATTTCTATCAAATCTATCAATATACACTTTCTATATTTTATATTTCCATATTTCTATTTTTTTTTTGGCATCACCATCAATCACCACCATACTACCATCACCACTCTTCCACCACCATCAAAATCCTACATTTTCATCATTCTTCAGGCATACTTGCAATCTCAAAATTTATATTTTTACAAGTGTTTGGTAAAACTTCGACACTTTGATCTTATTTGAGAGAACTAGTTTTTGTAATAGATCAAGAAAATAACCTTTTCTGTTTTGGTTCCCTTTTCTTATTTTTAATTTATGTTTTTCATATGCATCGTTTTCAAGTTTTGTCATTTTCTTTTAAAAAAGTGTCATAAAGTTTTCAGTGAAATATATAAAAAAACCAAATAATAAATAATAAATAATTTCGCGGGGAGGATACATGACTACGGAAGAGCTCAATAGGATGGAGGTGAAGTCATTATATATTAAGGGAAGCTACATCCCTTGTGAGGAACCAAAGATGAGAAACATGACTACGGAAGAGCTAGAAGAGAGGGCTAGAGAGGCCCAATTGGAGAAGATCGTGGCAATCTAGAACCAACACACTGATCATCCAGTCGACGTCAACTCATCCCACTCGACATCAACTGCACTTGAGGAGCCAGAACCTATGAAATACCCCAAATTATTTTTGGGTATTTCGTTTTAAGTAAATATATTTTTAATAAAAGTTATTTCATTTTTAACTTATAAAAGATTGTTTTCAAATTAATTATATATAAAGTTAATTTATAGCTATTCTTGATATATTTCATTTTTTTATTCTTATTTGTTCATGTGCACTTATAATAAATAAATATGTTTTTTAAGTTATATTGTTCTAAGACAAAGTTATATTTTTTTTCCTTCAAAATAGAGAAGGATTTATAATTATAATTTGATTTAATAAACGTAAGGTATTTAATAGTACAGTTTGGAAAAATGTTGTTACACAAAAATAAAATACATTTAAATTTAAATTAAATGTTTTATTATTCTTATTATTTACTTTGGATAGAATTTTTATTAAATAGATTTATGGATAAATGTATAAATCAATATTATAATACTAAAGGAGAAGTCGTCTACGACATGTGATGGCTTCTTCTTTAATGTAGGTATTTTTAATTATTTATTAATTAATTTGTTTGGACAATTAAGTAAATTTAATTAATTAATTAATTAATTAAATCTAATTCGGTTAAGATTTGGTCGGTTAAAATTTGGATACGAAATCAGTGGATATATTTGATATTTTGGTTAGATATACATCAGATAAAATTAAAATAAAATCATATTTATTTTAATAAATCAAAGGGGTTTTTTGCTAATAGGACTTTTGGTGACCAAAATTTAAGCCCTAGGACAAAAGGGTTACAATATTAGGTAAATGTCCACTTTTTCCAATTTTACCCCTAATGTTATAATACTTATTTTCCCTGTCTCTCCCTCTCGCGTCCTTGCCGACCTCCATTGAAGGCCGAATTAAAGCTCCTCGCCTGCACCCTTGTAGATGAACGGAGAACGACAAAGCAAATTGAGTCTTCCAATTTCTCGGCGCACCTCCGCCGGAGGATTTTGCAGGCGGCGCAGGGTTACACAAGGTAGCGACTGCGAGATCGAGGACAATCTGTTGAAATTCGATTACTGGGGGATAGATCGGGTTCCAGCGAGGTTAGGCTTCCTTCCATGGAGTCGGCCTCGGAGAGGGAGACCAGATATGAAGTGGGATCCGAGCCGGAGGAGGAAGGGAAGGGGGACGGAGAGGGAGACCGGCCAGATCTGAAGTCTCGGAGAAAATTACACCCCCACCTCTTCTTCGGGTATGAACTTGGTGATGATTTATGGTTGGAGGTCCTCCTCCATATCCAAGAATTCAATCTGACATGGAAACCCAATTTCATCTTATTGAATTGAACATGAAGCTTATAGTGCAGTGTTGTGAGACTTCAAAGCTCAATCATCAAATGCCATCACTTTGCGTATTAACAGTACACTATTTTCATTTCTATTGCAGGAGAAAGAAGAGTTAATATTGAAGCTTTGGATATTGGCCTACTGGGTGATGTTCAACTTTAATGAAATCGGATCCTTTTGAAATTTGACTGGTTTTATGTGGTGAAAGGGGGAGAAGCTAATTAGTGTCATTTTTATTTTTTTTAATTGATGAAAGCATCAGATTTCCCAACACCCATGGGTTCAACACCAAGATGTGGCCAAGGGGCTGGCTAATCAACCCTCCCCCTCTCTTAATCACATCTCATTAATATCTTTTCCGTGGCCACTTTTTTTTTATAGTTTTTTTAACGAGATCATATATATTGACGTTATAATCTCTATAAGAATTAGAGAGGTATTAATTTCTTCAAATGTAGGTAATGTTGAGTCGTTTACGTCTATTTTGACGGTTATAGACGCTATAATCAAAATAAAAACAGATCATAGACACTGTAAACAAAATAAAAACAGGGTCATATACACTGTAACCAAAATAAAAACAGAGTCATAGACACTGTAATCAAAATAAAAAAGGGTCATAGACACTGTAATCAAAATAAGAACAGGGTCATAGACACTGTAACCAAAGGAAAACCTTAAGACAAGAGAATCACAAACCCTATAGGGGCTAATGAGAAACCAAAATACACGTGATGAAAGTTCTTCTCTAATTTCTAATTTTTAGTTTTTTAGATTTTTTTAAAGTAGTGTCAACACAATAAAAAAAAAATTAAAAATGTAACTACTATTGTAACCACTATAAAAAAAATAAAGTCATAGATACTCTCACCACTATAAAAACATGGTCATAGACATTGTAATCAAAGGGAAATCATATGATAAGGGAAGCACAAACCCTATAGGGCTAATGAGAAGCCAAAATAAATGTGAAGACAATTCTCCTCTAATACATGAATAGGTAAGAGGGTCATAGACACTGTAATCAAAATAAAAACAGTGTTATAACCACTATCACCACTATAAAAACAAAGTATAGACACTGTAATCAAAAGGAAAACTCTATAGACGCTGTAACCAAAATAAAAACAGATTTATAGACACTGTCACCACTGTGAAAAAAGGTTCATAGACACTGTAATCAAAGGAAACCCTAGGAAAAGGGAAGCACAAACCCTATAGGGCCTAATGAGAAGCCAAAATACATGTGGTGACAGTTCTTCTCTAATTTCTAATTTCTAGCTTTTTAGATTTTTTTAAAGTAGTGTCACCACAATAAAAAAAAAAGACAAAAGTAACTACTATTGTAACCACTATAAAAAAAATAAAGTCATAGACACTGTCACCGCTATAAAAACATGGTCATAGACACTGTAATCAAAGGGAAATCTTATCATAAAGGAAGAACAAACCTTATAGGGACTAATGAGAAGCCAAAATAAATGTGATGACAGTTCTCCTCTAATACATGAATGGGTAAGAGGGTCATAGACACTGTAATCAAAATAAAAACAGTGTCATAGCCACTGTCACCACTATAAAAACAAAGTCATAGACACTGTAATCAAAAGGAAAACCCTATAGACGATGTAACCAAAATAAAAACAGTTTTATAGACACTGTCACCACTATGAAAAAAGGTTCATAGACATTGTAATCAAAGGAAAATCCTAGGAAAAGCGAAGCACAAACCCTATAGGGGCTAATGAGAAGCCAAAATACATCTGGTGACAATTCTTCTCTAATTTCTAATTTCTAGTTTTTTAGATTTTTTTAAAGTAGTGTCACCACAATAAAAAAAAATTAAAAATGTAACTACTATTGTAACCACTATAAAAAAATAAAGTCATAGATACTCTCACCACTATAAAAACATGGTCATAGACACTGTAATCAAAGAGAAATCATATCATAAAGGAAGAACAAGCCCTATAGGGGCTAATGAGAAGCCAAAATAAATGTGATGACAATTCTCCTCTAATACATGAATGGGTAAGAGGGTCATAGACACTGTAATCAAAATAAAAACAGTGTCATAACCACTATCACCACTATAAAAACAAAGTCATAGACAATGTAATCAAAAGGAAAACCCTATAAACGCTGTAACCAAAATAAAAACAGTTTTATAGACACTGTCACCACTATGAAAAAATGAAGGTTCAATAATGTAAAACAATGTAATAAGAAATACTCTAGAAGGGGGGTTGAATAGAGTATGCCCGTTTTTCGCAGAGAGTCTCAAGACTTTTGGAGCTCGTATAAACCCCTTTGAGATAAACCCGAATCACAAAGTTAGACAATCGAACCAAGTGCGGAAATAAGGTAAAGCAATAGACAAAGGACACGAGTAATTGTTTACGAGGTTCAGCATGAACTTGGCCTACGTCCCCGCCTAGGATTCTTCCACAACCCTAGGATTCAAAAGGCTTTATTGATTCTCTTAGCTTAGGATCCTAATAGCTCACCGAGAAGCCTCTCTCCTATATAATTGCAATCTAGTCAACTCACGTTCCCTTGGAGTCCTAGACCAATCTAGAAGAGCCCCACCTCTCTCAGCTATCTAGTACAATCCTCTTACTCTCACAAATCAATAGCCTAGTGCAACTTCCCGAGTTACAAACTCTCGAGTAAAACTATAAATGAATATATCCTATAAGCTCACAATGACTCTCAAAGGCTTTGAAATAAACAACAAACTCTTGAGCGCTAGCAGAGAGTACACTTGGGAAGACAGATCTCGCTTGAATGAATGAAAGCTTGTGTAGCACTTGTATTTTCTGTCTTCTTCTTCCTTTCCTTTATAGAAGTAACATGGAGCGTGAGGGTCTTCAACACCAGATCTTCAACAACGGCTAGTTTGGATCATGGCGCGCCAGGATCTTATATTTTTGGACACTTCGAAGACATGATCTTTCTTGAAAAGGATCTCCTCAATATGCACCATAAGGAAAGATATAATTTTGAAAATACTTCCTGAAAGATTAGTTACACATATATATAATATAAAGGAAGTATATAATAATATTCGGACTTATAAAACAGGTTTTGGATTTCATCAACTGTTAATGTTCCAAGACCTTTGACATAAACATCCTGTCAAGGCCTTTGAAACATTTATTCCGATTTTCATCAAGGGAGGGAGTTATCAATCTCCTCCTGATGAAAGACAAAACCTGTGCATCCCTGCAACTTAGTCAAGCATAGATAATATAATAGAAATCGGACTAAGTACCTGCAAGGGTTAGACAAATATTGGATCAAATTTTAAAGCATGCAAAAGCCATCCAACCGAAAACCAAAAATCAAAAACCAAGGTCTTCCAAGACCTTCAAGCAGATAGGTTTTCAAAGTCTAAACAACACCACAGATCATCTCCCCCTTTTTGTCTTTCAACAAAGGGAGGAGGTAAAACAGTCACCAAAAAAATCACCAAATGTTTTGAAAACGTTTCCAAGAACCAGCGATGTATCAAGTTTCAGGGGTGGGATAGGGTAGGGTAGGGTTTAAGCTTCGTCGTCCGGAGCATCATCAGTGAGCCTCGTCCACAGTCCTTGTAGCATCTTGGAAATCCCGCTCATCTCCGTCATAAACTCCTTTTGCAGCTCCTTGATATCCAGGCGAACTTCCTCCAAGCCCAACTCTAGGTTGTCCATGCGTTCATCGAAAGCTGAAGCAGTGGGAAGGGCTTTTGAAGGAGTGGCAAGACTCAAGGTCCCTTGGGGAGACCGAGTGATGCCTATCTTTTCAAGGCCCTTAGAGTCGAACTTACCCATATGACGCTGTTGTTCTTCATTTTTGACATCAATTCCAGAAGCTTTGAAGAGAGGGGTCAAAAGGGTAACAAAGGGGAGGGGAGAGCCTTTTCTAGCTTTTCTGGCATGAGCCATGGTTCCAAGGATAGTATTGGCCAGATCAAGGTCAAGGCCATTTAAGATGCGGTAAAGCAGGACCATGGCATTGTCAGTAAGGAGTGAGCCAGAGTTAAGACGGGGTAAGAGGCATCGAACAATGATGTTGAAGATTATTTTTGCCTCAAGGGTTAGGGATGAGTGGGTAAGTTGCTTTGAGGTGCTGCTGGATGCTTCGGGTAGGAGGTACTTGGCACGAGCAAGGATGATGCAATTCTCTTTTGAGGGATGTATTTCAGAGGGTGGAACTGGGGTAGGTAAGCCAAGGAAATCTGCAAAGTCATTGGAGTTGAGAGAGATTCTAACCCCTTTGACAACAGACTCCAAAGACCAACCATTGGTGTCGTGTTTGGCTTTTAGGTTAATGTAAAATAGACGGGTAAGCTAGGGGTAGTAGACGGTTTCAAGGTTGAGAAGGGTCCAGGCTGGGGATTTTTTGAGAAGATCAATGCAGGGTAACTTCAAAGCTTCGAAGAACTCAAAATCCAAAAAATCAGAACAGCTAATCCTACGAGTTCGAAACTCATCTACCCACTTACCAGCAGTCTCAGCATCTTGAAACCAAGAAGAGGGCAAGGATTGATTTACCTGGATATGTGCAGGGGGGTCGGCATTCTTCCTGCAAGCAATTGTCGGAGCAGCTATCTTGACAGGCGCTTCAAGACTCCTGAGGGTGCCCTTCCTGGTGCGCTTGGGAGATGGAGGCTTGACAGCAGCAGGGGCTTTCCGCTTCTTTGGAGACGGGGGAGGAGGAGAAGGAGAGGGAGATTCTTCCTCCTCTTCCTCAGACCCCGAGTCCTCACCGGACCCCGCTTCCTCGTCATCTCCAGATCTCTATTGCTCTTCTTCTTCTTCTTCCTCAGGCTCCTCCTCGGATGGAACCTCCTCGGCTTTGGCTTCCTTCCGAATCCTCTCAGCTTCCTCCTTTGCCAGTTTCCTTGCAAGCTCGGCCTCCTCATCGGCCCTTTTCTTCTTCAGGGCTTCCTCCTCGGCTTCCTTGGCAGCATCTCTTTCCAGGATGGCATCGAGGTCATCTTCCTCCTCTTCCTCATCCACTTCCTTGGTCAAAATCTTTCTCTTCCCTTTCTGTTTGGCACTGAGAGGCTTCTTAGCAGAGCGCTTTTGAGAGCCCTTGGGAACAGTGGCCGTGCTCTCAGCGATGGTGCTCTGGACAACAGTTGGGACAATGGCTTGAGGAGCGGGTTCAGGTGTGGGAGAGGTAGCAGTGGCCTGACGTCCCTTGGGGGTGGCGCCAAGTCTTTTGGGTGTGACAGCTTTCTTTGTTTTGGGTGCCATGGAGGAAATCGGCTAGGGTTTCTTTAGAATAGGTTGAGAGGTTGAAGAAGAAGAAAGTGAAAGGGTTTGGATCAGTTTTGAGAGTGTGAAGAAATCGGGTACAGAGGTGGGTATAAGTAGAGAGAGATGATGGAGTGATGAGACGGGTTTAGAGTTCCAAGGGAGGGTAATGATAACATTGCCAAGATTTGAAGAGTTTCCAATTCAAAATTCAAAAATTCCCATTAAAATCGGACTGAAAAATAGAGGGATTTAGTTCCAAAATTAAAAATATCTTAACGGTTAAGAATATCACAAAAATGGGCAATTTTGAAATCCGATAAAAAAATATAATTGATAAATATCTAAAAAGATATTAACCAAAAATATATGATCCGATATATGTAATCCACCATTTAGTTCACACACCTTGACATAGTTCTCAAGGGTCTTAACACTAAGTAAAATATATCTTTCGTAAAGGGAATGCTCCCCCTACGAAAGTGTATCCTTGTTAAGCATCCCAATCTCTCGTCTTATGAAGGTGAACCTGTCCTCTGCCAAAGGCTTAGTAAAAATGTCAGCCCATTGATAATCAGTTGAAATAAACGAAATGGACACATCACCTTTTTCAACATGGACTTTAATGAAATGATGCCTTACATCAATATGTTTGGTCCTTGAATGCTGAACAGGATTCTTAGTGATGGAGATGACACTTGTATTGTCACACTTAATTGGAATACCTTTGAGGTTGATGCCAAGATCTCGCATTTGTTGAGCTATCCAAAGGATTTGGGAGCAACAGGCTCCAGCTACAATGTATTCGGCTTCTGCAGTGGATAGAGCAACTGAGTTTTGCTTCTTTGAGTGCCAACTGATCAAAGATGCTCCTAAGAACTGGCAACATCCTGATGTGCTCTTCCTATCCACCTTATAGCCTGCAAAATCTGCATCAGAATATCCAATTAATGTGAAATCCTTTTGCTTTGGGTACCACAGTCCAAGCTCCTTAGTGCCATTTAGATATCTGAAGATCCTCTTCACAGCCACGAGGTGAGATTCTTTAGGATCAGCTTGAAACCTAGCACACATGCACACACTAAACATGATGTCAGGTCTACTAGCCGTGAGATATAATAAAGATCCAATCATTCCTCGATACTCCTTTTGATTGACACTTATTCCAGTCTTGTCTTGATCTAGAGACAATGTTGAGCTCATGAGAGTCTTGGCTGCTTTGGATTGATCCATCTTGAACTTCTTCAAGAGATCCTTAGTGTACTTGCTTTGGTTGACAAAGATCCCTTTCTTGGATTGATGAACTTGTAATCCCAAAAAGAAGTTGAGTTCACCCATCAAGCTCATCTCAAATTCACTGCACATGATGTCAGAAAATTTCTTGCACAAAGATGTGTTAGTAGCACCAAATAATATATCAACATAAATTTGAATAACCAAAATGTCCTTTCCTTTGGTTTTGATAAAAAGAGTCTTGTCGATCAACCTCCTTTTAAAATCATTTTCTAAAAGATATTTTGACAAACGCTCATACCAAGCTCTTGGGGCTTGTTTCAAACCATAAAGCGCTTTTGTCAAGTGTTGAAGGGTAAAATTTTAAAGTTAAATTCATACAAAATGTCTTGATATGATCCATAAAAAAAAAAATGAATCATGGTTTATGCGGCCATATAGTATGTATGGGCGATTGAGAACTACATGTGATTGACCTTTACTTAGCTAAATTGAGTTGGCTAGCTAGTAAAAGATATCACTACCGGTCATATACGTCCCATGAATAATTTGAGGCAATTAATGACTAAAATAAATCCTTCTGAGCTCTTTTTCCCAATATTGAAGGCTCAAAACGGTTACACTTGTGGTAATTCATTTGTCCCAATCCATATTAAAACGGGATGAAATGACGAGAGAAACAGCTAGTGGATGCCAAAAATCAACGGCTGTATTAAAGACCTTGTATTAAAGACCTTGTTAGCCGTTTTATCTTGTGCAAATTGAATTCCTTAATTAAAGACCTTTGTATGCAGTATATATCTACATACATATATACCATACAAGAAAGAAAAAAGAATGGGGGGGGGGCCATAGTTCTTCTCCCAAAACAGAGAAAAAAAATGAAGGAATATACAAATTAGGGGAGCCTCTAACGCTTCAAACGGAGAACAAGTTCGGTCGGCGGAGGCCAAGGCTCCCACACATCATCTTGTAGATGGAGGCCTAGTCTGGTGGTACTCCTATCAAAGCAAAAGCAAAGGATCCTGCAACCGACACCATGAACTGCTAGACGCACAGAGGCTCTTAGTAATAGCCGATGACGAGGCCCGTAGCCGCTACAGTGAAGGCGGGGAGGATCCGACCTCGAAGACCGTAGTTGGCTTGAAACATTCCGTTTCGCCTTCTACATTGAAGACCCGTGGTTTGACACCCCGGAGTGGTATGAACCATTCCAGCCTCTTCACAAGGACATACCTCACATGTCTAACAGTTGATACTGCGCACCCTAGATGTTCCCCTCAACTCCGGCAACCTCAACGGCCGCCAATATGTGCAATCGGAGTGCTCAAATTTACCGATCAAGTCCACATCGCCAAAAGCTTGATCTCGGGAGCCGGCGACTAACAACGGGGCTCCCTCGGTGATCCACAACGGTTGCACAAGGAGTCGTCCACGACCGCCTTCCTGCGGCTTCCATATCCTCCATCTCTTCGTTGTCTCAATGCTCGACTACCCATAAGGCATCGCTACGGTAGTTCTCTCGTAATCCAAAAAAAAAAAAAAAAAAGAGAGAGAGAAAAGAGAGCATAAAAAAATAAAGAGTGGGCTACGAGGGACTTACCTACTGCATACCCTTGCTACAGCAAAGAACTCCGTCCACCACCGCCTTGGAAATCAATATATTGCAGCAATCGGATGCCTAAAACAAGTCCACATGGAGTTCACAAAACATCGCCAAAAGCTTGCTCTCGGAAGCCGGTGATTCACAACGGAGCTCCTTCGGCAATCCCCAACAGCTGCACAAGGCATCCCTCCCTGCTCTCCCACAGCCTCAAAGGTCACTAATATGACACCAAGACGATCAGCAAATGCGTCTCATGGAGAGACATGATACATGGCCAACAACTCAACAAGGCATCTTTCCGCGACTCTCGATCGGTCACCAATGGTCCCGCCATGCCTGCGACCCAAATTCTCAAGTCTAAGTTATGCCACCTACCACCGAAGGTCAACAACTTTTCCTACAAAGTGGTCGAAGCGGCCTCGAACGCCCGACAAAAGGAAGCATAAAATTGCCCTGAAATCATACTTTTACGGAGGGGGGACAACTGCTCAGGCAGTCATGTTTGGGACATTGGTGCAAATAGCTCGAGGTGTATCCCAGTCAATGGCGAGTTTGGCCCAAAAGAAGGCTATGCAAGGAGTACGTCGGAAGAAACGGCGGCAAAAACAGAGCTCGGTGGTGGCTGCAACAAATGCCAGAAGTTGGCTTGTCGACCACCTTTGGAGGATTCCTGCACAACATAGCATATTTCGTGCACTCCTCGAGCACCTGACGATGATCTTTGCATGCCTCCGACTCACTTTTCCAATATTATGTCATGCCAACTACGTCCTAAGGGCCACAAATGTCCCCGAGGATTGATTGAGTCAGTCTCGAACACCATGCAAATGGGGCCACGCAAAACATATATATGTTATATAGCGAAAAAAATATATATAACAGTCAAGTTGGCGACACTATTGTTGACAACGCCCTCTGTTTCCAAGCATACAGAGAATGGAGATCGATAGAGGGCACTGCAAAGAACGCGTCTGAACACAAATCAACAAAGACGAGTCTCTGTAGAAGCCGTGGAGATGCTGTGAAGTTGACACATTCACGCAGTTTCTGCGAAAGAACTGCCCAGCAGCCCACTTTAAGGCCGTATTGCGTTCAGCTATAGAAGTATATGAGCCAACAGAAACTAGTGATTGATAGAGGACATTACAAGGAACATGGAGTAATAAAAATCAATGACAACGGAGCTCTGTAGCAGCAATGGCGAGGCTCCAAAGTGGGCATGTTCACACAGTTTCTGCAAGTTCTTTTGCAACGGTTCGGGTCCGTTCATTGTGAGCTGTTGCGTCAGCACTTTCCAAGAGCCTCCTATGATGATGAGAGAGTATAATTGCGGTGCTTGGAAGCCTTGGTTATGCCCGTCGAAGCGTCCGTCGAGCTCGTAAAATACACAAGTCTAGTTCGACGACTAAGTCGGATGGAGTTCGACACACGATCTCGACACAAGGTCACATTAGGCTAAGTTAAAATGGTCCACAAGAACTTCGGTGGCTTAACATTATCAACAAGCTACTCGGGCGGCATCAAGCTCAACAACTTTCGAGTACCGCCTCAAAGCTCAAACCAAAAATCATGTCAAATGCCACGGAGGAACTACGGGTGATTTGATCCCTTCAAAAGGGTACGTAGGACACTCGATACAAAGTCAAAGCTCATCGAGTTCAATCGCCAAAACCAAATCAAATAAAGTTGTTCATGTAGAACTACGTTGAGATTTGATGCTATTGACGAGCTACATAGGAAACTTGACCCGAGTCAAATTCTCGTTGAGTTCAGTCATCCCAAAAATCAAATTTCTATCAAGTTGAAAGTGCCCCCTCGAACTCAATACAAAGCTTTCGCTCGTTGAGTTCAATGGTCCCAAAAACCAAATTTTCATCAAATCCAAAGTATCCACTCTTACTCGATACAAAGCTTTCGCTTGTCGAGTTTGGTCATACCAAAAATGAAAACCAAATTCCACCAAATTCAAATTTATGTAGAACTACGTTAAGATTTGACGCTCTTTACGAGCTACGTAGGAAATCCGGTAAAAGCACATGTCTATCGGATTCAATCACATACCCCAAAATCAAATGAAGTTGTTCGTGGGAACTACAACGACTTGATACAAAGGGCGACATTTCTCGTTGGATCTAGTCACAAGTCCAAGATCAAATGAAGTTGCTCGTGAGAACTACAAATGACGATATTTCTCATCTGCTCCAACCACAAAATAATGCTCAAACCCAAGACGCCCGAACTACGAAGGCTTGATGGTCTCAAACGAGCTACGTAGGAAACTCGACCTCAAGTCATACAAATGCCGAGTCCAGCCACAAGTTCCAAAGCAAATTCATACATTTGAACTACGAGTGATTTGATTCCGCCATCACGGATACGTAGGAAACCCATATCCGGGTCCAATCACAAAACTCAAAGAAAACAAATCAAACCCGATACTCTAGCGAGTTGAAACCCAAACACATAAACCTAAACACATATACCCAAACACATACCCAAACTCAAATCAGACATCAAGTCTAAACCAAATAAAATCCAAACACCTTACCACATACCAAGTCAGACACAAAATCTAACCAAACCAACCCCAAATACATAAAACCTATTACTTCGAACTATGTTGGACTTGATCCTTCCCATGAAGGTACGTAGGCAACCCTCATCAACGGGTGCAGTCCGAACCACCAAAAACCCAAATCCTTGTCCTCTTAAAGTATCCGCATAATTTAAAATTGTGAAGAAGTACAGATAAGGGTCGAACTTTATAAAAATAATTCAAATTGAAATGTGTTATGCGAGATTGTTCCTTTAACAATTTTTGCCTAACATCAAGTTTATAAACATGATTGGGAAATTCTGAACTTTCAAAACCTGGGGGTTGAGCCACATATACTTCTTCCTCTAAGAAACCATTAAGAAAAGCACACTTGACATCCATTTGATATAACTTTATGCTCATAAAAGATGCAAATGCCAATAGAATGCGAATAGCTTCAAGCCTGGCTACAGGAGCAAAGGTCTCCTCGTAGTCAATATCTTCCTCTTGATTGTAGCCTTGAGCAACAAGCCTTGCCTTGTTCCTCACGATCTTACCATTTTCATCTGGCTTGTTTCGAAAGACCCATCGTGTGCCAATGACTGATTGATGCTTTGGCCTAGGCTTCAAGGTCCAGACTTTATTTCTTTCAAATTCGTTGAGCTTACTTTGCATAGCAATGATCTAGTATGGCTCCTTAAGTGCCTCATCTACCTTCTTTGGCTCAATAAGAGAAACAAACGCGTGAAAAGCACAAAGATCTTTAAGTTTAGAACGAGTTTGAACACTAGAAGTAGGGTCAGAAATGATATCCTTTAATGAGTGTGATGAGAAGTATTTGAATTTCCTTTTGCTAGTTTCAGCTCCTTGATTCGTCACACCATTAGGATTGACTTGAGGTACAACTGACTCCGTGGTCCTGTTAGGTTCAGTTACAGCAGTTTCTGACGTCTCAACACTGTTGGATTAGACACCAAGGGCTTTGGACGAATCTTCAACACCTTGGGCCAATTCTTCAGTGTTAAGAATCAATTCCTGCATGTTCCTCTTCTCTATGTTCTTGGTAGCAGCATCATCACCTTCCTCGTTCTCTTCATGGATGTTAAGATCTATATCTGCAACATTTTCACTCAAAGCACCGTCATTGCATTCATCAAAAATAACATGTATACTTTCTTCAACTAACTGGGTCATTTTATTGAAGATTCTATAAGCTTTGCTACTCGAGGAGTAGCCAAGAAATATACCTTCATCACCACGCGCATCAAATTTCCCAAGGTTATCTTTCCATTGTTATGAACAAAACAAGTACAGCCAAAGGGTTTAAAATAAGATATAAGTGGTTTGCGGCCTTTGAAAAGTTCATAAGGAGTTTTCTTCAAGATAGAACGAATAAGACAACGATTCAAAATATAGTTAGCTGTGTTAACAGCTTCAGCCCAATAGGTTTTAGGTAATGCATTTTCTAAAAGCATAGTCCTGGTCATATCCTCTAAGGTGCGGTTCTTGCGTTCCACAACCCCGTTTTGTTAAGGTGTCCTAGGAGCAGAAAAGTTATGGGAGATGTCATATTTAGCACAAAGTTTTGAAAACTCAAATAAGGCCTCTGATTTTTCTTTTAAAAATGCAACCCAAGTATATCTAGAAAAATCATCAACAGCAACTAGCATGTACTTTTTACCATTGGGAGATTTGACTCGCATAGGACCACATAAATCCATATGTAAAAGTTCAAGGGGTCTAGAAGAACTTACAACCTTTTTGGGTTTGAAGGAGCTACGTGTTTGTTTACCTCGTGTGCATGCATTGCACATATCAATACCTTTGAAGTCCATCTTAGGTAGTCCTCTTACAAGCCCTTTGGTTACAAGCTTCTGTAGTGTATGTGGACTCACATGACCGAGTCTCCTGTGCCAGAGCTTTGGATCGTCCGTCAAAGCCTTTAGACAGGTTAAGCTTCCTTGTGCCACTTGATCAGCATTTACGGCGTATATATTGTTGTAGCGATATGCAGTCAAAATAACTTCACCTGTATCTTCTCTGCACACTATACATCTTTTCTTGTTAAATCTGACATTGTTACCACTATCACATAATTGAGAGACACTAAGCAGATTATACTTCAAATCATTAACAAGATAGACATCTTTAATACTATGGCTGGAATCGCTTCCAACACTACCAATACCAACGATGTCGCATTTTCCTTTGTCACCAAGAGTGATTGTTCCCGTGGATTGCTCCTTTAGATCATGAAAGAGAGAACTCTTCCCACTCATATGCCTCGAGCATCCACTATAAATAATCCATTTGTGTTCTTTCACCTTGGTGATCTCCTGCAAGACAAACATCAACCTTTGTGGCTAGACCAATAAGCAAATTTGGATCCATTGTTGGGGTAAACCATATTTGGTAAAATAGTGCCTTTTGGAACCCAAACTTGTGTTATCCGTTCTTTTCTCAAATGAACAGGAAATGTATTGCGAATAATATATGGATTCTTTCTTCTATAGGGGCAGGTCTCTTTTACATGTCCCTTTCTAGCACAATGGTGACATATAGGAGAGGTTCTGCTTCCTTTTGCCTTTACAAAAGTGGTAATGTGTTGCTTTTTTAAAAACTTTGGATTGTAACCAATACCACTTTTGTTTAGAGAGCTTTGTTGCTCACCCAACATCCTATCGAGAGTATCTTTGGATTTGGTAAAACTTATGAGGGTTGTCTGTTGGTCTTGAATCTTATTATTCAGAGAGATCTTCTCGTTCTCTAAGTCATGATGCTCATTTCTTAGAGAGGAGAGATCTTGCTTGAGTTCAGATTTCTCCGAATCAAGCGTCTTGACTTTAATGTCAAGACCTGAATAAGAAGCTTCAAGACTTTTGACCCTCATAGACAGATCCTCAATAGTTCTTTCCTGGTCCACAGTTCTCTTAATAAGAGTGTTAGTTTGAGCAATAAGCTTCTCTTCATTGGCAATCATATTGGAAAGGAATTCCGATAATACCTCTTTTGGACTTGCCATAAGTTCTCTTACAGTAGCTTCAAGCTTTTCATCGTGGGATTCATCTTCTGAGGCCATAAGACAAATATTGGCCTTCTCGTCATCGGAGTCAGAGTCGGAATCACTCCAAGTTGCCACCATGACTTTCTTCTTCCATTTGTCATCCTTCTTGGACTGGCTCTTTGTCTTTTGAGGGCAGTCCTTCACAAGATGATCTGTTTCACCACATTCAAAACAAGACAACGGTTTAGTCTTCTTTTCATACTTGTTGTATTGAGGCTTACCTCGAAATTTTGAAGACTCTGATCCATCCTTGTTGTTGAATTGCTTCTTCATTTTGAGAATTCGAGCAAGGCCTCTTGTGATAAGAGCAAAAGGATCATCATCATCGTCATCCTCATCTTCGGAATCAGATCCATCTTTAGGCTCATCCTTCTTAGACTTGAGTGCCAAGTTCTTAGTGCTAACTGGAAGTTCTCCATCGTCTTCATTAAGGATCATCTCATGCGTGATCAGCTTCCCAAGAAGGTCATCAAGGGGTAGAGTGGTGAGGTCCTGGGCTTCCTCTATAGCTGTTACTTTTGGACCCCAGTTCTCTTTTGGGAGGCACCTCAGTATCTTCCTTACTTTCTCAACGTTGGTAAAGCTCTTGCCGAGAGAGTCAAGGTTGTTGGTGATTTCTGTGAATCGTATGAACATGGCCTTGATTGACTCATCAGACTTCATCTTGAAGAGCTCATACTTTCGAAGGAAGATGCTGATCTTGTTGTCTTTCACTTGGCTCGTTCCTTCATAGGTGACGACCAGTTTGTCCCAAATCTCTTTAGCTGACCTACAAGATGAAATACGGTTAAACTCATCAGTGCTAAGACCACAATAAAGTAAGTTAATAGCCCTGTAGTTTTTGGAGACGATTTCAAGATCTGCTTGGTTGTATTCAGACTCCTTCTTTGCAACTTTGGTATCATTTGGTCCATCTTTCTTTGGAATCTTCGGACCATTCTCTATAATGTTCCAAAGCTCTAGATCTTGGTCTATGATGAACATCTTCATCAAATATCTCCAGTGGACAAAGTTGTTTCCTACAAAGAGTGGCGGTCTGATTGTGGACCTTCCCTGTGGAAATCCTCCGCTTGCTTCACCAGACATGATCGAAAACTCACAAGAGTGTTAGATCAAAAACAGTGAGTAAAGCTCTGATACCAATTGAAGGTTCGATAATGTAAAACAATGTAATAAGAAATACTCTAGAAGGGGGGTTGAATAGAGTATGCCCGTTTTTCGCAGAAAGTCTCAAGACTTTTGGAGCTCGTATAAAACCCTTTGAGATAAACCCGAATCACAAAGTTAGACAATCGAACCAAGTGCGGAAATAAGGTAAAGCAATAGACAAAGGACACGAGTAATTGTTTACGAGGTTCAGCACGAACTTGGCCTACGTCCCCGCCTAGGGTTCTTCCACAACCCTAGGATTCAAAAGGCTTTATTGATTCGCTTAGCTTAGGATCCTAATAGCTCACCGAGAAGCCTCTCTCCTATACAATTGCAATCTAGTCAACTCACGTTCCCTTGGAGTCCTAGACCAATCTAGAAGAGCCCCACCTCTCTCAGCTATCTAGTACAATCCTCTTACTCTCACAAATCAATAGCCTAGTGCAACTTCCCGAGTTACAAACTCTCGAGTAACACTATAAATGAATATATCCTATAAGCTCACAGTGACTCTCAAACGCTTTGAAATAAACAACAAACTCTTGAGCGCTAGAAGAGAGTACACTTGGGAAGACAGATCTCGCTTGAATGAATGAAAGCTTGTGTAGCACTTGTATTTTCTGTCTTCTTCTTCCTTTCCTTTATAGAAGTAACATGGAGCGTGAGGGTCTTCAACACCAGATCTTCAACAACGGCTAGTTTGGATCATGGCTCGTCAGGATCTTCTATTTTTGGACACTTCGAAGACATGATCTTTCTTGAAAAGGATCTCCTCAATATGCACCATAAGGAAAGATATAATTTTGAAAATACTTCCTGAAAGATTAGTTACACGTATATATAATATAAAGGAAGTATATAATAATATTCGGACTTATAAAACAGGTTTTGGATTTCATCAACTGTTAATGTTCCAAGACCTTGGACATAAACATCCTGTCAAGGCCTTTGAAACATTTATTCCGATTTTCATCAAGGGAGGGAGTTATCAAGGTTCATAGACAATGTATTCAAAGAAAAAACCTAGGAAAAGGGAAGCACAAACACTAAAGGGGCTAATGAGAACATGATATTCATGTGGTGACAGTTCTCCTCTAATATATAAATGGGTAAGATGGACATAGACGTTGTAACCACTGTTAAAATAGGGTCATAGACCATGTAATCACTATAAAAAAAAAAGGGACAAAAACATTGTAACCACTATTAAAATAAGGTCATAGACACTTGTAACCAAAAAGAAACCCTATGAGTAGGGAAGCACAAACCCTAAAGGGGCTAATGAGAAGCCAAAAGAACATGTGATGTATAGTATGGTTTAGGGTTTAGGGTTAAGTCTTTAGGGTTTAGGGCCAAGGCCCTAAACCCTAAATCCTAAACCCTAAACCCTAAAATGTTAAGTACAGTACGTCGTTAAGAGATGATTGATGTCATCATGGAAAAACCCTAGGACAAGGTAAGCACAAACCCTAAAAAGGCTAATGAGAAGCCAAAAGACATTAGGTGGACAGTTCTTCTTCGATATATGAGTGGGTAAGAGAGTCATAGACACTGTCACCACTATGAAAACAGGATAATAGACGTTGTCACCACTATAAAAACAGCGGTCATAAACACTGTAACCAAAGGAAAAACCCTAAGACAAGGGAAGTGCAACCCTATAGAGGCTAATGAGAAGTCAAACTACATGTGGTGACAGCTAGTTCTACTCTAATATAGGAATAGGCAAAAGGGTCATAGAGACTGTAAGCAAAATAAAAACATGGCCATAAACACCGTCATCAAAATAAAAACATGTTCATATACACTGTCATCACTATAAAAATAGGGTCATAGACACTGTCATCAAAATAAAAACAGGGTCGTAGACACTTTACCCAAAGAAAAACAAGGTCATAGACATTGTAACCAAAATAAAAACAGGGTTATATACACTGTAATCAAAGGGAAAGCTTATGACAAGGGAAATAATTTTTTGATGACAAGTTCATTTCAAGAGTTTTTTTATTTATTTTTTACGGGGTCACTGTCACCACTCTTATTAGTGGTGACACGCTGTAACCAAAATAAAAATAGGGTCATAGACACTGTCACCAATACAAAATAAAGACATAGACATTGTAATCAAAATAAAAACAGGGTCGTAGACATTGTAATCAAAGGAAAAATCTAGGACAATGGAAACAAAAACCCTAATTTGGGCTAAACCTAACCAAAACAAAGTCATGAACACTGTCACCGTGATACAAGCCATTACAACAAACAATACAAGGTAATATCACTGATGATAATAAAGCCGATTTGACACCACGAAATCATACTTCAGTAGGCATAAACAAAACTATGAAGCACAATGATCAAAAAAGTCAAACTAAATCTAGATGAATTTGAAATATGAAAAAAACTCAAAACTAATTCCAGATCAATTTGATATGAATCGGAAATACGAAACAACAGATGGATCAAAATTGGGAGAAAATGATTTGAGGAATTGATCTCCTTACTATTTCCGTAAAGCTCACAATATATGCTCGGCAATTCTCAGTACTACAGGAGGATCCATTAACAAATTTCAGATCTGCAGGAGAAGCTCGTCAATATGCAACGGAGGCGGCGGATAGGGAGCGAAGGCGGCGGGAATTGGATCTGCATCGTCAATTCGGATCTGCAGGAGAAGCTCCGAGGTCGGGAGAAGCGAAGGCGGATATGGAGCGAAGGAGGCGGAAGCGGAGGAGAAGCTCCGAGGTCGGGAGGTTGTTCATCTTCATCGTCAATTCGGATCTGCATGAGGCGGATCTGGCTGAAATCTGAAGCAAGTCGTCGTCAGATCAATCTGAAGCAAGTTGGAGGCGGAGAGGCGGAGGGGATTGAAGTGAAGGCGGCGGAAATTGGAGCGAAGGCAGCAGAGGAGGAGGAGAAGCTCCGAGGTCGGAGGTCTTGGTACCAGGAGGGAGGCGACTAGAGACGACGACGGCGGCTGCGGCTGCAAGGAGGCAGATCTGGAGGAGGAGAGATCCGGAGGGCGAGGATCGAGGAGGAGAGATCCGGCAGCGACTGATGCGTTCTCCCTCTTCAATTTCTCTTGCTCGCTTCTTGGATTGTGTCCTGGATCTAAAGGAAGCCATGGAAGCCCGAAGGAGACGATGATCGAGGAAGGGAAGAGCGAAGGAGGAAGCCGATGCTCAGATCTATGAACGAGGGTAGGTAAATGGGAAATTAATAAGGGCAAGGGTATAAGGGGGATTATGAAAAAATAATGGACATTTACTAGCAAAGGAAATTTTTTAGGACATTTAGTATTTGGTCCAAAGGCCTTCGGCCTTTGGAACAAATTACTTCTAAATCAAATATGACTTTTTTTTACCTGTTTAGATTTTAAATTGTGTGTCTTCTTATGTACGTACACCATCATTTACTATATAATCACTCTTCTTCTCACTTCATATACATTTTTCTTCTTCTTATCTCTACCTCGAGTTTGTTGCATCCGTTTGAAGGATAAATTCGTACAATCATACTAATCAACAATGGTGGAAATTACGGGTGAGACTCAATTTGATTTCTCGCTCTCTTTTATTTGCATTTTTTTTAATTTCAATTTCACATTCTCAACGTGAGATTTGCTTAGATTCATAACTATATACTGTAATTTATTTGGTTTGAGTATATAAGTCATTATTTCATCCCTTAGTTGGTACTCATGTTTTATTAGTTCATGGGTAATTGATACTATTTTATTTCAAGAAATCTGCTATACGTTTGATCAAACTCTATGGGATGAAAAAACTGATAAAAAAATATAGGAATGAGATATCTTAATTTTCAACGAATGAAGACAGAATAGTTGAACGATGTATATCGGGTTACGATCTCACATGAGAATCAAAATTTGACTTTAAGTACTTTGATTATTGTTTGTAGGAGTTACGTACTTGACTAATTATGGACCATAATGAGTATAGCCACGAAATCAAATAAGTGATAATCAATTGATCGACTGTTTGATACTTTGAGGTTAACCCTTAAAAATTAACTAAGTTGATATTTAATTTTTTAAAATACTAATTATTAAATATAAAATCGTCAATATATGTGATTATATATCTATTATGCTTTTGTAAATAAAATTAAGTTTTTTGGTTAAATCCCCCATTAATTAATTTTGTTCCAGTTTATTTTAGTTAGTATAATTCACTTATTATATAATTTTTAATCTAAACCTAGACTCTTTTTATTATATTTTTCTTAATTTTATTTTCAAATGAAACAAGAAAATGAATAAAGATGTGAAAAAATCAATATTTTATTCAAATCAATTAGAAGATGAGTAATTCAATTATTTTTATTTTAATCATAGGCATTGATATGGTTTATACTCATCGTATAGGATCATAACACTTAATAAGCTAATTTATGACGGAGGTAAATTAATTATATTAATAGTATCACAATTGAGCTGTTATTTTCACATGGCGTGCCTCCCATATGGTAATGCTATTTGCGCAATTTAATTGATTGAATATAAATGTTGACACCTTATTTAATTATTTTTACACAATATCATTTGAATTTTCAATTCAATCTGGTTTACTTAAAACTGAATTTAATTTAATTTGTTAAATTAAAAAAATAAACTCAAATATTTTTTATTGAGCAAAATTTAACATAATCGGTTAAAATCTTTGTTGTTGTTGTTTTTAAAATTCAAATACGGAATAACTAATAAGACATTGACCTAATCCTAGCAATATCTTAATATCATATTTTAAAAAAAATTACAATCTTAATCACGATCACCCTAACAATATCTGAGAATTTTTTAATATCTAGATTTGAAAAAAAAAAGGATCAATTTTATTGTCTTATAATAAACACTTCTGCGAATGAAAAAGCAATAAAAGACAAACTAACTCATTTCACACAAATGAAAAAACAATAAAACAAAGAACTAAAATATGCCATTTACTAACCCCAGTCGGGGTGGCTCACTGGTGGGGAGTAAGGGGGATGTCAGGAGGTCTCGGGTTCGATCCCTACATCTGCCTCTTTCATTGGATTTTGATTCAAGGTTTGCCTTGCTCCTTTCCAGTGGGTCGAACCGGTCGGCGCAAGTCGGTTTACTTGTTGTGTGACTCTTGCCGGCTGGGTTACGTGCCCGGGATTTGCCACCAAATGTGGGTTCCTCGTCATCAAAAAAAAAGTTAAAAATATTTTTATTTAAAGAAATCCCGCACAATGTGCGGGTCACTATACTAGTGTATTTATAAAGCGGGGAGAAAAGACTTGTACAAAGGGTTTTCTATTTATTTTCGGTCCAGGTGAACCGAACCCATAAAAACAAATGGCCTGAACCGGATCGGCTGAACCCTTCTTTCTCCTCAACCCTGTCAAACACACTCTTAAACAAATGAGAAATTTAGTTCCTCAAATCTCGCCCCAAATCTCAAACAAACTATTACAGAACGTTCCCTATCCGTTTCTAACGAGATTTATTCAGCAAATTTTGAAGATTCGGATTGAAACAAAGCCGAATAAGATTTTCCCCAAATGCGAAGCTCGTCCAAATCCGCTTAATTCGGGACGAATCTTATCAAATTGTGGATGTGGATAGTGCTAAGAGTGATTATCTAATCGATTTGAGGATTTATTTTAATCCAATTCACTCCCGAGACCTCCTCTATAAATACCCCTCGGAAGCTCGCTCTTGAGAACCATCCCACCACCTCTCTCGCAGTACCCAACTGATTTTAAGCGTTCCATCACATTCCCCACACACCGAGCAATATTTTTGTTAAGAAACATCTCTGAAAACGACCCCAACTCGTGGTAACCACCTTCACCGGAGAACTGTGTCCTCGACGTCAACAGCCGCCTTGCTGCCACCGAAACCGCCAGGGCTCGCCACAACCGGACTCTCCACGCCACCACGGTCAGGTAGCCGCGTTCACCTTGGCCGCCGTGCCCTAGGTTGTCATCGAGAGCTTGCCAAAAGCCCGAGCCCGACGTTGTCGAACCACCATCGTCATTAGCCATTTGAGTTACCTACCGTCGGGTTGAAGAAGGTGAAGTGAAAATCACAATTTTCACCCATATTTTCACTTCCTTTCCAAATACACCATTCTCTTAGTTTTATACATTACAGAATTATCACTTAGTTTATCAACTCATTCTAATTCGCGTTTACTCGTCAATTCGCAGCATCGTTGGCCAATCCTTACACATCTAGGAAGGAGGTTGAGTCCTCCAAATCACTTAGGTCAAAGCTTGCGACTTCGATTCAGGCAAGTGACTTTCCGAGCCTTTATGCTCATTTGGTGCATTCGTGTCTTGTTGTTTTCTTTCCTTGTTCGCTTGCCAAATTAATTAAAATAAATTACAATTCACTTGCTTGTGTGCTTTATTTACCATTCCGTTTGAATTTGGCAAGTATAATTGGGCGACCTTAAGATAAGATAATAATATAGTTATCCACCGTTTATTTAAAGCATGGTTTATCTTTGTTCTTTCATGTTAATTGGTTAGGTATGGAACATGTCTTTCTTTGATGTTTCCATCCTTATTTTTTATTTGCTGCCATTTCATTTGGCATCCATGTTACCTATAAATAACATAGGTTTTCTTGTGTTGCGTGATCACCTAGGATGTCTTAAGAAAATAGTAACAATGTGAGGATTGTGTGTTACGATTGGAACTCAATTGAATCAAGATCAATGCAAGTAAAACATATCAATCAATGTAAAGCAATGTGGATCGTGATGTGGGAAGTCAAGTGAAAGTGATGTTGTAGAGTTAGGTCGGAGCCGTTACTCCTCAGTCTAAAGGTTTCATGAAACTACACACTTCCAAACGAGGTGTGTTACACAACCAAAGCGATTGTAGGTCATAACCACTATGTCAGGGTGTGACCGGTGTTAGTTAGTAAACAGTTATTCGTGTTAATATATCTAAAAGACGTAAAATGCATTAATCATGTAAAGTGTGTAATTTGTGTTTTAAGTTATTCAACGTGAGGAAGTGAGTGAAGAAATGTTTTGAATAGTGTTTTTACGGTGATTACAATTAGCTTTGTATCATATTCCATTTATACTCGGAGTGTGGTTCCTGAGAGTGCTCATCACTCGCATCTTTTGTTACTCAATCCTTCGGGGTTATCTGTGTCTCAGAAGTCGTGTTTTAAAATGTTAAGTCTTCACAGAGATATTCTCAATAATCTCATTTGGGTTTAGATTCATACTGTATTATGGTCACTGGGTCTGAATTCAGAGAAGTCCCAGTTTTTGAGCCGTCATATGCTAGCTCTTGCGAACTAACCGTCCTTTATTTGGATGGCTGGTTTTCTTCATTCCGGACGCCAGACCAGTTTTCACAGGTTTAGGTCGAGTCTCAGAAGAACAGAGAAGTTGAGAAGACATTTAAGTTACTTTTTTAACATTGTATTTAAATTTTAAATTCATAGATATATTGTATAGAAGTTTTATTGTTTGATTTTATTTAAAAGTCTTCCGTTGTATATTTTATCAATTTGTAATTAAATCCTGAGTTTTAGAGGAAAGATTATTAAATATTTATTTTTATATTTCAAGTCTTCTGCTGTCTAATTGTATTTCATCTATGTATTTAATTGTTATCATCTTATTTGTGGAAGTATGGTTGCATGTCCCTATAAGCCTAAGGTGGTTACAAAGACATTAAAGTCCGAGTAATCACTGGCATTTTGGCATTCCCTTGGGCTATAAAAGGGGGTGTTACAACCTATGCTAGAAGCTAAGTATGGGGTCGACCCCATCCACTTGACATCGAGCCATGCCACTCGACATCGAGTGACTCACATTGACTCCCTTGCATCAATGAAGCCTCTAGAAGTCCAGACTCACTCGACATCGAGTGACCCCAGTCGAGATCGAGTGCTTTGTCTTTAGCTGCTAAGTGTGGCACAGGTTCACTATGTCGAGCGATGACGCCACTACTAGAATACTGCAATTAGACATCATGTGATTTAAGTCTGTCAAAAAAACAACAGATGTTAAATTAGTCTATTATATCAGTTTTTAAATATGCGATGTTGAAAAATAAATACACATCGGTTAAAGTTTTTGACAGACGTAAAATTGTTAATTCTAAAAATAAATAAAACGCGCTGAATTGAAACACTTGAATTTTTTTTGGAGGGTTATCTAAATTTGAAAACCCGCTCAAATATATTGATATACTTAGTAAAACAAAGCCTCCCTTTTATTCATCTCTTCCTCCAAATCAGACATGCTCTTCCGCTCTAACCCTCACTCCCTCAAAACCCTCGCCGTCATCCCAGAGCGCCGCCTCATCCTCCTTCTCCATCGCCGGGGCGGCGGGGTCTTTTTCACCACCAGATCTAATCACCCTCCCCCCAAATCCCCCGCCTTTCCCTCCCCTCCCACTCTCCAGATCTGATTGAGACCCTCCCGGAGACAACAGCAACCCCCACCTCTCCTTTGACCCCCTCCTCCTCTGTTTACTCTCCCTCTCCCTCACCGTCGTCACCGCCACCGCCCGTCGTCTACTCTCTCTCTCTCTCTCTCATTATCTTCATCGCTGGAATGGAGCTCACCCTCACGCCGCTGGTGTTCTCTTCCTCATCTACTTCCATCGGTGTCTCCCTTCCTCAGGTCTGAGTTGATTCGCCGGTGTTCTCGCCAGTCGCCACTTCCATCGTTCTTTGCGATACGTCTTAGTGAAATTCAGGTAACCCGTGCGAATCCCTTTCCTTTCAATTCGCGAGCCCTCTCGGTGAAATCCAGGCTTCTCTTTCTCTGGTTCTCACATTGCATTTTAGGCTCCAATTGATTTTAGTTCTTTTTAGATTGACTGACGAAACCCTAATTTAGCTTCATCTCAGTTAATTTCAATTGTTTTGAATTTGAGTATCTGATTTGTAGAGGCTGATTCAGCTGGATGAGTACGAGGTTCGTCCCATTAGATCTGGTTGTTCCAACCTTTCAAATCTCGTAATCACTCCCTTCGGAAATCGGGGATTAACCATTATTTTAAGCCTCTCCCCTGATAGTAGATGCTTCCTTAATATATTCATGTATTGACAGTAGCTGATTTCCTTGTTGTGGATGTAAATGTGGTTGTCAAAATGTGATTCTTTTTCCTGCCATGTAGTTGTTAATTAGTGGAGACCAAGATTTAATGAGAAGGCATAAATTAAATGTCCTCTGATAACAACAATCTTTTTTCTTCTTTTTGCATTTGGTACAGGAATTCAATGGCCACTAACGAGAACAATAGCTTCCATATCAGCCCTACAAATTCGCAAGGTAAATTTAAATTTCAAATCTTTCTCAGTCTCAGATGCAAATACAGGTATTTTATTTAGGTTGAAAGACATGAGCTTTGAGATCTAATCCCTAAAATATGGGGTTTCTGAATTGCCTCTTGAAGGTGGAGGTGAAATGGTTACCAAGAAGATCAAAGCAGAGAAAAATCAGCGCAATGGAAGAAGAGCCTTGAGTGTGATTAACCAGAATGCAGTGGAAGCTGTAAACCTAGCTTATGTACCCACCTTGTGTTGTCAACAAAAGAGCCATTAAAGAGTGGGTATCTCTTCGTATCCTTGAGGACACTTATTTCTTCAATTTTGGGGTCTGATTTGGACCTTTCACTTGGTTGCAGGGAATGTTTTATTTTTGATGAGAACCTCCCCAGTCGAGTAAAGAGACCAATTACTAGGTAAGAAACGCAAATTCTTATGAGCTTCTTCATTTTACAATTTACATTTGAAACTTGTTCGTCTAATTCATAGATCCATTCTTATGAGCTTCTTCGTTTTACATTCAAAAATGGAGGTAATCTTTCAAAAGTTCTCTTGATTTCACCTATGTAGTTTAATGTAATTGAGAAACCAACACATGAGGCTTTTAAAATTATTGTAGGCTTTTAGCTGCCCCTCAATGAATTATAATATTATATGTCTTAGTAATGCGACATTAACGAAAATATGAGATCTATTCTAATTGACTGGTAATTGCTTCTCAGTTTATGCATTATTCATTATTGATCTTTCTTTTTGCACAACTTTTAGCTTCTGGAATCATTCGCTTGCCAAAGTTTGACATGGTAATGGCCAAGTTGGACACCATTAGTAGGCCAGTGCTGTATGCGGAAGATATTCATATCACCACAGTGTATGTTTTGTTTGTGTTTTGGAACAAAACTATTGGTTTCTCTTGATTCATAATCGTTTTTTGATGTCCCGGACATGCCAATTTATACAGATATGGGAGGATATACTGCTTGCAAGTTGATAGGGTTGCTATGCTTCTACATTGCTATCGGTTTTACTGCGATGCTGTTGTACAGGAGGTACATACTTAATTGGAAATTTACTTTGTTTTTTTCTATTATTTGTTTACTGAAATTTACCTTGTTTAAACATTACCAATATTTACATTAGGCTAAAATCAGTTAAGGTGCCTTGAAACAAAGGGATAGATAGCATGCGCTTCAACTTAGTTCCAGTTTAGATGGAAAAATATATGATTGTATAGAGATTTCCATTATACCTCATTTCTGATGCTGCTTCATCCATACTCAACCTACAATTCCTTGCAATTTCAGGGCTCTCTACCAATTTATTCAAGCAAGATCGTTGTGAGTGTGGTAGATAATGTGCTGCTTGTACATCAATTGGATGCTAAGGTTGTCATACTGTATGATATATTTGCAGATTCCAGGGCACCGATTTCTGCTCCGCTTCCCCTTCTTTTGAAAGGCTATCCTAGAGCTCCCTCTTCCCATAGAATTGAGGGAAAAGATAGTGCAGTTTCAAATGTCAGTGACACAATTGATCATGAGTTGGTCCTTTACGGAGATGAGTGGAACTTTCTTGTTCCTGACCTCATATGTTACACTGCAAAAGGACTACTGTGGAAGGTCCAGCTGGACTTGGAGGTATGCTTTTCATTTCTTTACTTCAGCTTTTACCGCATCATACTTGACTGTTGCACTAAATGCCTTTCACCTTTCGCAGGCAATATCTGCCAGTAGCTCAGAAGCACCACTGATACTAGAATTCTTGCAGCGGCGTAAGTTGGAAGCTAATAAGGTAGCATTTTATATGCTCTGTTGGAGATGATTGCTAGCTTCACATCTTTCCATTACCATTGTTATTGTCAAGGGAAACTGGTAATTGGAATTTGCCTTTGTTCTTTCTGAGAGTGTGTGAGGTTTCCTCAGAAGTTCTCTAGGATCTTAAACAGCTTGAGTAAAACTGACATCTTTGCTCAGATTATTCAAGACTTCCTTTTTTTACTTTGCATGATGATGCCAAACCTGTGAAATGTTGAAGCCTTGATGTTTATTGTTCTCTCTTATTCAGGCTAAAAAACTATCCTTGGCTATATGCAAGGGCTATCATATTGGAAAGGAGGCCAGTGACTATTGTTGCTAGAGCAATGGATGTATTGGTGACATCTTACTCTAATGCAATTAAGTCAGGAATTTATTTTAAGGGATTGTTACCTGCTCCATCTCTAAATGCTCCACATGTCAATAGTCCAAGGATGTCTACCAATGATTCCTCTAGGATTACATATCCACGAGGGAAATCAATCCAGACTGAAGCTTCTGCTAATCAATCTTCAGTGCGTTCAGATTCGGACTCTGAGGACGAACGAACTCAATTGCCTGGACCTAATAATGTTCCATTCGGACTCCGGTGTTAGTTTGTCCTAAGATATATTCGTCGGTATGCTTTATTTGTTTTGAGATGTTGTGGCTAGCCAATTTTGTGGCTATGAATAGCGGCGGCGTATTTTGTAAATGTGACAATATGATGGTAGTATACATATGTACATGTTTTTATTAAATGACATATCATATTGAAGACCGTACAAAATACGATGTTCTATCGACAAAAGCGTGTTGCCTATCCCAAAATAAAACATCGGATTAAATATGAAAATAGTAGTGCATTCATACATTTAACATCAGATCCGTCCATTAAAACAGATGCCAGTATAGTTTTACACATCAGTTATAACAAAAAATATGATGTCGATAATATGGAAATACATCAGTTATGCTTATATTTCACGTGGTCGGTTAAATGAAAACAATATAAAATCATAAATTATATATCGAACATGATTATAAACGCGATCACTAAAATAAAAACTGTTGTGTATTTTGTATTAAGACATCACTTATTTTTATAAATAAAGATGTAAATGTCACTTTTTTGCTTTAGGATGACATCTTCACAAGTTTTCAAATGACAAGTTATGGATATTCATCAACAAGTGAATATGTCATAACAAAAAATGACGGGTTCTAATTAAGAAAAGACATCTGTTTAAAACCGATGTGAAAACTTTGATCTTTTACTACACGCACAAAGAGATCGGAAATTTTTTTGAAAGACATCTGTTGACAACAGATGTATAATTGAAGTTTTCTAGTAGTGCGCTCTAGTCGATGTCAAGTCCTTCAGTAGACATCGAGTGATCTTCAATGGATATCGAGTGGAATTACAGTAGCTTCATTGTCCCAACACTTAGCCGATTTCAACATAGTATTCAGTTGACGTCGAGTCAATCAGTCGACATCGAGTGGAATTCTGCACTTCTTGGTTTTGCCCCAAAATTGCTCCAAATTCTGCAAAATTAAACCAAAACTTATGTAGACCTCTATTTCTCGAAAATAAGCATAAACTACACAAATTCACTATATTCCCAAGTCCCAACCCATAATATATAAAATACTAGAATAAGAAGCGAAAATAAGTACAAAAACATGGCATAAAATATGGACATCAATTTATAAGACAATGTTACTTAAACTTATGGTGAGTTATTTAAGACTTAAATGTGTAAGATAATGGTATTTTATACACTGTTTTGTCTACCCAGATTGAGTGGAATTCAATTATATGCATTTAAGAAAATCAGCCATATTCCATCCATATTTCACCAATTTCACCCGCTCACCCGATGGATATAGATGAAGTGGATATGGGTGAAATGGATGTGAGTGGTGGGTCGGGTGGGGTGATGGGTCATCCATGGCGGGTCGGGTGAAATGGGGGTCCATCCACCCACCACCCGACCCATTGTCATTCTTATTAGTAATACATCTCAATAAATCATGCTTCTCAATCATAAAATTAAGATCTCAACATAAATCATGCTTAACATATTTTCATATCATAACATTTTATAGCATGCTTTCATAAAATACACATCATAATATCATACTCATCATATAGCATATCATAACAATATCAGCATATCATAGTTTATTCTTAACAATTATATCGATATCATAACATCATGTTCGCACTCATCACATAAGATTCATCAAGTCAAACCAAGTAGGAAATCCCCAAATTCCCGAAACTCTATAAATCTCAAGTCAGATAATTCATCATTCAAAAACACTTTCTCAAATTATACTTGACCCAAAATCAATTTATGAAACATCACCCCTTAATCAACTTATTTTTTTCGTAAAACAAATCAGACAAGGTTAGGGCCTTTCCAAAATCCCTTTTTAATTTATTAAATCAATTTTCAACCTTTGAAAATCTTTCCAATTTCTTTTCCAAGTCCAAGTAATATATTTTTAAATCACAACAACAATATTATATAATATATTATATTCTATTTAGTTAATATTCACATAATATACATACATACATACATACACACACACACACACACACACACACACACACACACACACACACACACACACACACACACACACACACACACACACACACACACACACACACACATATATATAAGTCTTTTAAAATCCACCCCTAATCTATATATCTATATAATACTTTAATTCAGAAGACCTTGCTGAGATGTCGACTCCTCCTTCATTTTAGGCACTTTAACCAATTCGGTTTTATCTACGTTTCTCCCTCCCCCTCCCCCTCTCTTATGTTCCCTTTCTAATTTCATCTTTTCACATATTCAACTCGGCCTAGGGTTCCCACCACCCACCGCCTCCGACCTTCACCGTCTCTCCTCTGAATCCACCTCCAGGGTTCCCACCTCCCACCGCCTGTCTTTTACTGCCTCTCTTCTGAATCTACCTCGCCTCCGACCTTTACTACCTCTACTCTTATGCTTCAATCGACATCGCATACACAGATTATAGTCTGTGTTCCAGAGTTTGATTCACACTGCTTCAAATTTATGATTGGATTCTGCGGGCTGTCTTCGGGTAGTTTTACCGATCGACATTGCATGCTTGAGGTTCAATTTGATGGATTTCCCCCTAATTTTTCCATATTTGATGTTTTAGGGTTTCAAACATTATGTGATCAACCCTCCTAGGGTTCATCTGATGAGGAGGTTTTGGCGATTCAAAATACGTCTTCTCCTTGCGCCTCTGACTATGGTCGATTCCAAGTTTGTCGTCGGTTGCTTGAGGCTTCTTCTCTGCCTACCCTCTTCTTTTTAATCTGATTTTTATTTTTCCTTCACATTCTGCCTTTCTCTCTTCTTGGGAGGAAGTAGCAGTCGCTTGATTCAGGTTGGTATTTTTCCCTTTCCCTCTTCCCAAGACCACCACTTATCTGTTTGATCTCCGACGAGGTACCCCTTTCATCTCTTATCTGTCTCCTCCTCTATCTCAGAATGTTGAATCTGCGTCCAATTCCTCTCGATTTGCAGGGTTTAACTGCGTCGCAAGGTAATCTTGATTTTATGCCTCCTCTTGATTTTGCTTTTATTGTGATTTTGTGCTAATCTTGATTTCATGTTTTTCGGTCTTCATTTCTCTTCTATCTACAACTCAATTTTCCTATAGATTCCCCCCTGCCCTATTGAATATTGATATTGTCTTATTGTGATTTTCCCACTCAATTTCCCTTTAGATTTTCCCTTGCCCTATTGAATATTGATATTGTCTTATTGTGATTTTCCCCTGCCCTTTTATCTACAACTCAATTTCCCTTTAGATTTTGCTTTTATTGTGATTTTGTCATGCCTTTTTTTATCTACAACTCAATTTCGAGATGCAGCTCTCTTTTTGTTCTTCGATTTTCTTCACATGTAGTTCTTCCTTGCCAAAGAAGGTTGGAGAGGCTTTTACAGAGGCATTGAGCCTAGATGTTTCAGTATGTCGGCATGAGGAACTTCTATGATACTGTCTTATGAATATTTGAGTATGTTTCTTACACCCTATGTGTCTATTTCATAATTTTCTTACACATTATACCTACAATCATCAATCTGTTTAAGTAGTTTAAGGAGACAAGTATGCACAATATGCATCCATTACAAAGTTGTCAAATACTGAATCAATCCTCTTGACCCAAAAAATTATAATTATGGTAGACTTGAACCCCCTTTACTTGAATACATTAGTAGGGTTCCCTCTCTTTCTCCTTTTGGTTTCTCAATTGTTATAAGTTCATATACATTGGATCAATATATGGTTTCACTTCCGTTGCTTTCTGATTTGCAATTGTATTGAAGATCGTTTGCTTCAACAATGGTGTTGTCTCAATCTATCTTTATTTTTCATTCTTACTTCTCATTTTTACAAGGTATGATTATTAACTGGAACTCTATTCACAATTGAGTTATTTGTATGTTGTGTGATCGAATAACTTCTTCATCTATAGTTATAAACTTATAGGATTTTAGATCCAACAATTGATTTAATCATAAATATTAATGATACATGCTTATTTGTATCTTGAACTTTTCAACTTTTATGTTTGCCTATAGATCCAATAATGACGGAACATTGCACTAGAGATGGAACATCCATACTACCAAGTCAATTGATGTCCCGGTTACACTCAAGCCCGGAAAGAATGCAATTGATCTCTTGAGCTTGACAGTGGGATTACAGGTTAGATATCCAGTGGCTATTATACTCAGTGTCCTTTTTTACGTGAATGCATATAATCACTTATCATTCGTGCATCTATATTTTGTTTATGTGCGGTGGTGTCTGTCCTTCTAATTATTTTAATTTCTTTGTTTTCCTTAGTTTTGTTTATTATTAAACTTTAAATATTCCTTTTCATTACTTTAACTTCAAAAGGGTACTGAAGAAAGGTTATCCTTTTTTATAAGATAGCTTAGGGACAAGAATATGATATTTTTCATGTACTAAGATAATCTGATATTTCATTTTTTTTAATTTGTCACATATTTTTCTACAAAAACCAATTACCTAAAATATGAAATTATCTTCAAGTTTATCCTAATATATATTCATTTCTGATTTTCTCTTATCTCATATCCTATTTCCCAAATACCTAAAATCTCAGAATTTTTGAACTCTTTTTTTTATTCGTTCAAATTATCTGATATTTCAGGTTTATCATAATACATATCTTAATTTCTGATTTATTCTTATCCCAATTCCCTAAAATATGATAGTATCTTCAATTTTATCCTATATATATACTCATGTCTGATTTCCTCTTATCCCATATCCTATTTCCTAAATACCTAAAATCTCAGATTTTTCGAACTCCTTTTTTTTATTCGTTCAGATCGATTATCTGATATTTCAGGTTTTTCCTAATACATATCTTAATTTCTGATTTCCTCTTATCCCAATTTATGTGGAAATGTAATAAGTTCCACATCCTACTGTGTTACCTGCGATAAACCTGTACAATTTCATGTACAAAGGTCTTAATCGTTGTCTTTTACCTTCCATATGTTAATTCATATTTTCCTATGTTATCTTTATTCACTTAGTAACATGATTATCCATTCTGTTTCACATATAGTTTTTTTTTTATTGTAGCTAAAGGTTAAAGATGACACAAGTACTGCCTCATTGATGATGTTCGACCAAGATGTTCAAAAGATTGTTCATTGTTCTATGACCTCATTGAGAGAGAAGCAAGCTAAGGTAATATCGCGCACTTTCCTAAAATTCTATTTCTTTTCTTTTCAATTTCCATTTGCACCTATTTTGGAACTTATTACAGTTCCACATAAATTAAACCAAACCTTCTCCATCTTACACCTATCATGTCTATCATGCAGATTGGTGATGTCGATGCATTCCCGGTTGATTTTAATATATTGCTCAATAAGAGTTTTTTGTTCACAGTAGAGGTCGATGCTTGGTGGGTTGCCAAAAACACTTACCTCTTTCATTTGCCAACAAAGGTTCTTGGGGGATCACATTGGCACGGAGATTTTGATCACTGACAGGGGAACAAATTGAAGCCAACAAGTGCTCTGCAACTGGAACTGCAAGCCATGAGCTTGTCTTCCATGATGGAACATTCTCCATCTCTCTCTCCATCTGTTTTTGCTGCATAATTTCTGGGAGAAAGGAGAAAATGAAAAGCCTCTCTCCTCATCCCTAGACTTGGGCAAACGCGGGTAAGCCCGCTCGGCCCGCCTCGCCCGTCCACATTAGCGGGCGAGTTTGGACTTGGGTAGGCCCGTAACGGGTACCCGCCTATTTTTATTAAAATTAATATATATATATATATATATATATATGTATATATATGTATATATATGTGTGTATATATATAATAAATAATGAGTATTAATTATTCATTTTAAAAAAACATGTAATATATACATACATACAGTAACTCTATATATATAATACATACAATAACTATTAATTATTCATACGGTAACTATATATATATATATATGTATTCATTTCAATATATAGTAGCTATATGTGTTATATATAAATAACATTAATTATTCATTTTAAAATAAAAAAACAGTAACTATATATGTATTTTTTAATATATATATATATATATATATATATATATATATATATATATATATATATATATATATATATATATATATTAAAATGAATTACAATAGGCTTAGTATAGCTTTAATAAGAAAATTTTATTAGGTTTGCGGGTACCCGTGGGCTATCCGCACCCGCATTCGCAGACGGGCTTGGACACGACTTCCAACCCGTTAAGCTGGTTTAGCCCGGTCCGCGCCCGCAACAACGGAATAAAATTTCGGGTAAAGCCCGTCCCATGCCCGCGCCCGCGTTTGCCCGGGTCTACTCATCCCCTTTTATCCCATACAAAATGGTAAAATGATTAACAACATCACATCTCTCATCACCTCACCCTCTCTCCATTTCTTGGCGCCAAAACCCCACCCTCACTTTCTCCTTTTCCCTCCTCACGTGTTCCCTCCTCAGGACAGATCTGCTACCGACCCTCTATATAACGAATTTTATTTCCAGAAATAACCCCCTAGTATACTTTTAAATTTGCCTAAAAAGTGGTCTATCTATGCAAACCATTTAAAAAAATGGTTTTTTTTTTGATAAGGTAACAATTTGAGGTCAGACAAGCCTGAACCACGAAGGCCAACAAGTCGGTAAAAATGGTGTGTATATGTATATATATATATATATACATATATATATATATATATATATATATATATATATATATATATTGATAAGGTAAAAAAAAATGGTACATATATGCAAATAGGATGATTTGCATGAATATACCATTTCAACCCCAACTTTGCAAAAATAACTATCACCCTAAAAATTGGCAAAGGGATGACAATTGGTCATTCTTGCAAATTTGGTCCAAGCGGTTGCAGGTTATCCCTTTGCACAAACCGGGAAAAGGTGGGAGTGAGTGGGACAGGTGTCGACCTTAAAGAGGAGGGAGTGTTATCATTTGGGCAAAAAAAAATAAAAAAAAGGAGTGCAGAGGTTGACAGTGACGGCTGGGAGAGAGAGTGAGCAAGCTTGGAATGACTAGCATTTAATGCTAGTGGAGAGATGGTTCACTTTTCACAAAAAAAAGTTTCTGCCAAGGCTAATTGGAGGGAAACCACATGGGGAGTTTAGCGGTTTTCATAGGGAGTATAAAAGGAGATGGGGGAGCTCGCCATGTGGACCAAAAAGTGCAAAACATCTAATTCTTTCCCATGGCTGCCATTAACGTCAAGTTGGAAGAATAAAACCCAGAAATTCAGTTACTAGCCAGACAAAGGGAAATCCTAGTCATCAACGAAAGATATGTAGAGATACATAGGGATACACGTGGCAATTGCGTATAATATACATCAACGAAAATAGGTAAGTATGGTTTTTGTTTTGTATTCACAGTAATGGATTCTCCCCATCATTCCCTTAGCTCTAACCGATACTGAAAGGACCATCTTAACCTCTTTATGTCGCAGGGGTGGTCTTACTTACTCTCGTTTGCAATGGTCGATGGGAGCATCTCGGAGGGGGATGGGTGTATCAAGGTCAAAATTCTCACAAAATAATGCTCATGAGGAGACCATGTCGTTTGGGTCCGTCAGGAGCAAGATAATGGAGAAGCTCGCGGTTGACCCGATGTGCTACGAGTTAGAGTTGAAATATCTACTCGATACGAAGACGGAGAGATGCTATCCCCCCCCCCCCCCCTATGGACACATGGGATCCTCCCGAACGGATAGCGCAGATCCGATTACTACCTCCAATTGTGAAGAGAAGACTTGGGAGATCGAAGACCAGCATGTACCCATAACGTGGGGAGTTCATTCGTCGGAAGCGTCGGAGGACATAAGGAAGCGTGGCGTGGATAGGCGATTATTTGATTGTGGAGTGGGATGCCGCATCTGTTGGGTATGTTGACGAAGGTAGTATTTTGGTAGTATGCGTGTCAATCAGGGAAACTTTGGGGTTTTGGTCGTTTATTTTGTGCATAACTTGGTGTTCGATGTCACATATGTACGGGGTTTTGTACTATCTAGCCAGTATAATATTTTCCCTAGCCACTCTCATTAATTACTAAGCCGATAACTGGGAATCCCTGATCACATTTTACATGTCTCAGAAACTGTGAACCGTAAGAAAACCGACAATTACACCCAAACATAATGCGTAATGAGGCAACATTAACCATAGCCATCTACAACAAATATAAAAAGTTTCCAAAACCATACATATGTAGTCAACATCACAAGTTTCAAAATGTGGAAATGCTTAGAAGTTTTTTCAAGTCAACCAAACACAACGAACAACAACATGTCTTAACAAACAGAAGTCCAAATATCGTTCACTACGAAATAACATCAGCACGCCCATCTTGGAGAACCGGTTCGACCTCCCTCTAAAATATTTTTCTGGAGGAAGGGCTAGAGTCGCCTGCACAAATATCACAAGAGAGTAACGAAGTGGACATCACGACCACAACAAAAAAAAAAAGAACGCACCAAATCTCTCTCAGAAGTGATAACAGCTGATACCTTCTTGCTCGACGGCGTCGCGACCTTTTTTCCTTTCGCTTTTGTCATTGTGTCCTTAATATGTCATTCAGATAACAACCATTTCAGCAGTAATCCTTGCCAGTACATACGAATGCCTAGCCAGAAAAATAATGATTATGCCAGAAATTTTAACATTATCCAAATGACAACACCACACAATTGCTTGGAAAAGCCATCAACAACTGAATATGATTACTTTAAGAATCATATGCTGTTTTTGTTATTCAATATACAAGAGTAACGAAAAAACCATCAACAAATCACAACACCACACAAATGATTTCAGGATCTTCGTTTTTGTTATTCAATATACGAGAGTAACGAAACTCAATGAACATGCTGACCATAAGAATCATATGCTGTTTTTGAGGTTCAATTGTTACATACTTCACCATTGATCTCATTTTATGCTACAAAATGCTAAATGTTGAATGTTTCTAACACTGGCGGTGATGAACACTGGCGGTGGCGGATCCGCTACCGACGATTCCTGGAAAAAGCCTTTCCCGAAAGGGTTGAAATCATATCCCGAAAGGGTTGAAACCAATTCCCGAAAGGGCTTGATTAAATCCTGAAAGGGCCTCTTGGTGCGTTTTACGAGGGTGGTTCTCGGGTGCAAGTCTGGTTGTTCTCGGCGTTCCTTTCCTGAGTTGGGACTCTGGCGTTTCGGTGTCGGGTCTGGCTGGGGTCGAGGCGATGTGTATCGAGGCGACTCCGCATTACGGAAATTTCCATGCAGGTTCGTCTTCATCGCCCACAGGACTCTTGATGTATCGCCGGTCAGCGGTGTCACTATTTGGTGGTGCTTGGCGTCGTCTCTTAGTCTATGTTGTCCCCAACTTAGCCGGGTTAGGTTTACTTGTTCGACCGTATTTGTTTGCTTCCCACTTTTGTATTGCACCTTTTCTTCTATTTATTATGTTCTTGTATTGAAGGTTCGCCGTCTGCCGACGTTGTCGGCTTCTCGAGGTGTCGGGTATGTCTGTTCCTTGAATTATTTCCTTATCAAAAAAAAAAATTAAAATAAAATTAAAATAAATGTTTTCAAGGTTGTCTAAGTTGATGTCCGGACTTATTGATTGTTATTCTAATGCAAGCTTCTCCAAACAACACATCAACAACTTTTATGAGTCAATAAACCAATCATATTAGTTTTCCCTACTTCCCCAAATCAAAGCCAACGCAGATTTTCCTATACCTAGCCATTCAATCGTTTCCGCTATCCACAAGAACGACTCCGCTCGCCATTGACGAGTTATCACATTCCCAATTTCATTCTTTCCTGGGGGTTGTCTAACCGTTTCTACCCTTTTTGGACCTTCAATTTCATCCTCAACTTATCATCAATGACAACTCTCCATCCCTATCCCCAAACCGCCCACCACACATACAGTTAGGGTTTCCCCTTCCCTTTCCCAAATTACCTCTCTTCAATGGCGGACTGAGCACCAGGGGTGTTGTCTCTCTCCAATTTCGGTTCGTCCCTCCCTTCAATGGTGGTTTCCCCCTCTCTCTCGGTGCCGGCGTTGCAGCAACCCTCTCTATCTCTCGTTTCCGGCGTCGCAGCAGTTGATCCCTCCAAGCTTTGTCAATGATGGTTTCCCCCTCCAAGGCTTTTGAATTTCTACTTTCACAAATTGTGAGAGATGACCGTGATAAGACTTCTTCTTCTTACCTGTCTCAGTTTTCTCTTTCCAATTACCCGCGGTACCGGGTTTCCTCAACCGGTTACTTTTGCAAATTTATGAGCCTTTTTGACATTTATGCAAATTGGGCCGGGGGATGGTTATTTTTGCAAAGGGCCAGCTCAATTGGTTAACCAGAACCTCAATGCGGTTAACCAAAAAAGCACAGCCCGCCGGTAGGGGTGGAAATGGGTCGGGTGATGGATGGGTGGAGCCATTTTTTCACCCGACCCGTCACAAAAAAATTTCACCCAACCCATCACCCGTCCGTCTAATATTTCACCCATCACTCGATCCGTCGGGTGAATCGGGTGGGTCGGGTGGGTAATTGGGTGAAGTAAATTAAAAGAAAAAGAGTGATAAGACATACTTAGAAATCGATCATATTGGATAATTTCACAAACCACGTTAACGTGGAAATCTTATTAATTGTATAAAAGATTTATTCATACATTATATCATTATTCTCATCTTACAAAGTTGGCATTAAAAGTTTAATATCAAATCAAATGAGATGAAATTTAGTCCGTTGCTAAACTCGTAGTTAAAAAAAAAAAAAAACAATTTGGTAAATCATGTCTTAACACACTAAATGCTAAGTCGTTGAAATGAGCGAAATTGCTAACATTCTAGTAGTATATGCAAAACAAATAAAATAATGTTTTTAAAAAGATGTGATGAGGAGTTAAATAAAATAACTTTATATTCTTTTAGATTTTTTTGCACAAAAACAATTATAAAATAGAGAAGCTAGAATTAGAAAAATGAAAAATATGTAGTTATGTTAGACTATATTTTTTATAAACTGAGATTTTTTTTAAAAATAATCGGGTGGATTAGCGGGTGGTTAAGCGGGTCGGGTAATGGGTCGGGTGATGGGTATGGTAATGGGTGAAAAACATATCACCCATCACCCGTTTCACCTAGACATGAGCAAGGGTCAAGGGTCGACCCGGACCCGACGGGTTTTGACCCGGCGGGAACCCGAAGGGTCGATGACCCGGCGGGTTAGGGTCAACAAGGGTCAGGGTCGAGGCGGGTCAAGGGTTAGGGTTAGGGTCATGCTGATTTTGACCCGCGGACCCGGCGGGTCGAACCCGAAGGGTTGACCCGTAGGGTCAACCCGCCGAGTCATCTATTTTTTTTCTCCAAAAAATCAAGGTGAAGAGGAAGAGGAATTCAACATTATCGAATGACGGAGCCATCTAGAGAGATCCCAATTTCCTACTATGTAGGCAATCACTCGTCAAATATTCGCCGCTTCTTGCTCAACTCTAGCGGTGGAGCAAAGTTTTAGCCAATGTGGTCAAATATTAGGCGAGAAGAGATCAAGACTCTTGCCCGAGACTCTGGAAGGTCAAATTTGCCTAAACGGTTAGAAGAGGGTGGAGATGCGAATTCAAAACAATGACCACTTAATCGAGTCAAACTCGGATGAAGAACTTGACGATGACCCAATGGTCAGGAGCTCAGATGCAAAGCAAGGAGAATAGTCTTAGCATGAGATAAGGTAAAGTAGGGATCAAAACAAATGTAAAGAACTATGTGAGTTTTCATTCCTCTTCCTCGAGAGATACGTACACAACTAGAAAACTGGTCCATACCCTTCTTCCTTTTTATTTTTAGTTTTTTAAACTTAAAAAACTTTTTAAAAAAATGACATGTCATGACCCGACGGGTCAAAGGGTCGACCCTTGACCCGGCGGGTCACCACAACCCGTTGACCCGAGGTTTGGAAGGGTCAGGGTTAGGGTCAGAGATATCCCGACCCTTGACCCGGCGGGTCCGACCCTTGACCCGGCGGGTCCGACCCGTGCTCATGTCTAGTTTCACCCACACATCACCCCTCCATCACCCGGTTTTTTTTTCGGGTTTTCACCCGTATAATCGGGTCGGGTGGGTCGGGTGAGTCGGTCACCCACGGATAATTTCCAGCCCTACCCGCCGGTTCTTGATTTGCCAATTGCCATTGGCTTTGGCAATCGGCACCGCCATCTCCAACATCGACCGCCAAGCACCGCCGCAGCCGCAGCCGCAGCAACCCTACGTCGGCTTCATTCCTCAACCTCTTTCCCAATCCCCCTGCCCCCTAAATCTCGACCTCTCACAAAACCCTACGCTTACTCCCTGTGTTTGATTGTGCTTACCTTTGCTTTTTGCTAAAACCCTAAAATTTATCATCGAGCTCTTTCGATTAGTTCTAACGAAATTTCATCTCCCTTTTGATTCTGCGGATTCTTCTTCGATTTGGCGATTTTCTCGATTTACGGAGATCAGAGATCGCTCTAGGAGTCTCAATAACGGTTCTCCCTCTTTCATCCCACTCATCTCTTCTTTAACCTTTTCTTCCCGTGTTTCTCTAACTAGGGCTTGATGGAAAGTCAGATGCAGTATCGGATAGTTTTCAGGGTTTGGAAGTGAAGCATTCAACACGAAGAAACGATGTTTGAAGGGGTGCTTACACCGTTGCTCCTGGGTTATCTGGGTCGATATATCAAAGACTTCAATAAGGAGCAGCTTAGAATCGGTATCTGGAATGGTATTTAGTTGACGATGATTGCACTCTCTCCCTCTCTTCTCTTGTCTGTTTCTCTTTTCCATATTTTTTTGGTCGTACTGAGAGGGTTTGAATACTGAAATATCTGAATTTTTGGTCATTTATTGTTATGCAGAGGAAGTGTTATTTGAGAATGTGGAGTTGATTCTTGAAGCCTTTGATTATCTCCATCTGCCATTTGCTTTGAAGGAAGGTATTGAATTTGGCTCCTTCCCTTTTTTTCTATATGCTTTTGCAAATTGCAGCAGATAATAAGTTACCAATTAATTCCACTGAAACTCTGCCTGCTTCAAGATTTAAGAGATTTTGCATGATTAAACCATTGGAGTGTTAGTAGACTGTTCTCTGTGCATGGGCCATCTTGGTGTATAAAGTACTCTTAAATAGTTGAGAATGGAAGATGGGATCAAATTTTAGGGGTGGACGAGGGTGGTGTCTTGGGAAGGGTCATACCTGATGCGCACAGAGCATCTTGTTTCCTTGAGATCACAAATGAAGGTTAACTCTCTACTGTAAATTGGAGGCGCTCATATTGCAATAATTCTTTAGTCTCTAGGTTTCAATTTTAATTTATTGACCACCAACTTGCTTAGAATTATTCTAATTTAGATTTGGATTTAAGTGCCTTTATTATGCTTACTGCCCAATCATCTCCCCTTTCCTACTTTTTTTTAGCGTTGATGCCTTTTATCTATGCTGTCAGCAAGCATGTTTGAGATCCAGTTTGGGAATCTGAATTGCTCCTTGTCACTTTTATGACTTATATTTTGTTCCTTGTTAATGAAGGACAGTGGATTATAATTTGATGGAGTCTGATATGTTGTGTTACTTTTTAAAGCCCCATTACTCTACTTGCCTTTAGTTGTCCCTGTTGTTTATCACCATGATGTTTCTTATATTTCAACCTTCACTGGTTTGGCTTCATCACTTCATCGTTGTACAGGCCGTGTGGGTAGGCTGAGTATAAAAATTCCGTGGAAAAAGCTAGGCTGGGGGGATCCCATAATAATTCTTTTAGAAGACGTTTTCTTTTGTGCTGGTGAACGGGATGATGATGAGGTATGGTTCCATATTGTTGTTATTCTTTATTTCTTTGTGACTCTTATCGTAGGATGAATAGCTGTTCTTTGTCACTTGTTATAGTACTCCTGAAGTAAAAGAATAGGTTAACTTCCATTTTTGTTTCTCAATCTTTTTCCTTTGTTTCATTTTGGTTCCTAGCCATTTTGGTCCTAGATTTTCAAATAAGCTTATTGCCTTTTAACTTATGTTTCATTTCTGATAGCGTTAAAGGACTAAAGTGAACAAGTAAGAATGGTTGTGGACTATTTATAAACAATTTAAAGGCTAGGGACCCAAGAAGGAATTTTCTTTATAATTATTTCATGTTAATGACTTTTTCTTGTTACTGGCTAGTGGTGTTCTGATGCTGTTGAGAAAAGAGAACTCGCTGCAAAAAAAGCAAAACTTGCTGCAGCTGAGCTTGCAAAACTGTCAAGACGTGTTTGCGGTGAGCATGTTTACTATATTTATATGGAATAAGGATACTGGTTCTAACACACAGTTTTCTGTTGAAGTTAATTTTGATGTGACTTATCCTAATGTATGTAAATCAACATGCTTCAGTTGTCAACACTCAACATCATGCTAGGCAAATGCTTCAGTTGTCAACACTCAACTTAAAAGTGTTTTATTTTTCTCTACTAGAAATGGGAGTAGTTTATTCGAGTACATGCATTATTTTATTTCTGGTTGACTTATCCTAATGTATATGAATTCCTAGATTCCTTGCTGATTCTATATTCTAAAATTTCATAAGTGTTTTATTTTTCTCTACTCGAAATGGGAGTAGTTTATTTGAGTATATGCATTAATGGAAAATATTACACAAGTTAACAAATTTGTGTTGAGGCTTGACATCAACGACTATTGCTTCTTTTGAGTGGAGACAGGGGTGTGTTCCCTTCAAAGATGAAACTGTATGAGTTTGATATCTTTGCTATTTGTGTGGGATCTGTATCTTTCTTCATTGAAAAAAATGTATTCATCTTCAGTCAAATTATGCTATCAAAATTTACAGTACAATACAACCTTGCTTCACTCGCCTAGTTGCATTCTTTGCATTCGAGACCCTTATGGAGAGTGTAGCTAGGTAGTAAGACAGGTAACCATGGAATCATAGAGAAATCTGATTATAGGGCACAATTTAGAGTCAATAGTTCAAGACAAATGTAGGTCCAAAAGAATTTCTGATTTAGCATATCCTTTAGTGTAGCATAATGATAAATACTAGGAGATTGAAGGCTCATGCTATTATGGACAAAATTAAAGTAATGCTGGAGCAAGATGGATTTTTCAGTACTTACATCAAACACTAATTGGAAACAAAAAACACGGAAAAAGTTCTTTGGATGCCTACAACACCCATTCTTCTCTGAACCTGACAGGAAAAAATTGAAGTAGGGTTGGAGGGTTTAAGGAGATAGCTTGTTTCCGGCTAAAACATACCCTTCTGAATTTTGGGTAAAGTGTTGCCGAATTACCTTTCAAGGTTCACGAGAAGCTTATGTAATTATATACATGTAATATTCAAGATTATTTTCCTTAGAAAACTTCATTTGAAGTAGAAAACCCGCAATTTGGAGGCACTATGTAAGGATCAAACATCCCTAAGTTAGATCAATATGGTTTGAAATTTATGTTAAAGACAATGTAGTTGATTATGTCTTTCCCATCTACCAATGACCAAGTGGCTAGTCATTGTGAACAACCTCATGACACCCAGTAGCAGTAGTGGCAATTATTCTAAGTTACCTTTACCAATGGAAGTAACTGGTAAGTTTCCTTCAAGATTACATCTTATTAGACTGCTGAAGAAACAGGGCATGCAAAGTTGAAATGATCAGAGTTCCTTCTTATATGCAATCTTGGCCTAACAGTTGCTTTTCTCAAAATATATTTGCATTCCTTCTTAGAATTTGGATTAGTTATAGTGAAACCTGTATCCTTCTTGCATTGATGAAAAATGTAAGAATCAAGGAAAGAAAGAAAACCAGAAATTGAAAGAGAGAAGCAATAATCAATTAGTCTTGGGAAAGATTATCTTAGCTGATAAGTTCTATGTCCAACTTCACTCTGCAGAAGGATTCAAGTTTTGTGTAGAGTTTGTTATCCCCATTCGTTGCTGATTGTCATGAAGAGTCCTCTGCTTATTTTTAAACTAAACAATCCATGCTCCAAATTTTCTTTTGACTTACAGATGATCAAGGTGGACAGTCTTTTATCTCACACATTGCTGGGCGGGTGAGATTCCTTCTGTTTTAGTGTTTTTATTTATGACTTTGAATATTATTGCACAAACAGTGTCCTTTCTTTCTTAAGTCATATTGATGTAAGAAAACACTTAACATAAAATTTATTTTGATGTAGATCCTTGATAACGTCCAAATCTCCATAAAGAATTTTCATATCCTATATCGCAAAGTGAAGCATGACTCGGTATTGTAAACTCTTTTTGTTTAATTAAGTTCATAGCATAACCTTTTTTGTCTACATTTCTGTGCTGTAGTTTCCGAGCTAAATTTTTGTTCTTTATTGAGTAAAATATTCCTAGTGTAGAACTGTAGATGATATTGGGATTTAAGGCATGCTGGGAGAGTTGGAGGCTGCTGTAGGGATGTTTCCAGCTCTTCTTAGCAGTCTAAACATTCATCTGTGAAGGATAATGATGATTCTAGGCTCTAGCATCCTGTGCAATTAGGTTGTTGAGTTAGATGTAATTCTGAGTGAATGTAAGCATTCTTATTCAAGCATTCTTTCAATGAACACGGTTTCCTATCACTCATTCCATGACTCATAATTATTATTCCTTGCAGACATACATATGATATGTGCTTGATATATGAATAATATACTAATGTTGTCATGTATGTTTTTTTTCTCTTGGATATGCAGTTGATCATATATTATATATGTCATTTTATGTTTCCATGCTTTATACCACCGCACTTCTTTCGACTATTCACTTTGGAACCTAGCCTTCAACTCTTCAATCGTGGCCCTTTTGATCCTCGATCATCGCCCTCTGTTCCTCGATCAACGCCTTTACTTTAAAGGTGCTTCCACTTGTTCTCTAACAAGAGGAAGGATTTCGGAGCTTACCTCGTCGACAACATCCTTGTTGTCAAACTCCTCGAGGCCTTCCCGCAGCTCGCCGATCTCCGTAGACATGGTCGCGATGTCTTCACGAGTCTCACCCATCGCGTCCATCAGCAGAGTCACCTTTGACTCTAAGGTCGGAGCTGGATTGGTCGGCACTTCAGCGGCTTTCGTCGCAACAGGTTGCGAGGTAGCTGTATGTAGGCTATAGAATCAAAAATAGAGCTCCTTCGGCTCTAAACTGCTACTGTTCTTATTTGATCTATCAGCTACTCGGCCAGCGACTGACCCTCATTTTTCCTCCTTCTTTTTCTTTCTTTGCCTTAAACTTCAAGCTTCCATCAAAGAAAGATCTGATAATAGCATAGATGAGGAAGTTGCATTTTGCCTATTAGTGCGGAAGCTTCCCTTGGATCATATTCTTACACATTCTATTGACTCAATTGAGAATTTAGTAAAAGTGTTCATAGTATGATGTCTGTCGTAGACGTACCATCGTCTATTGGTTGAGTACATCTCTCTTTCAAGGAGGAAGCGTGGATTCTACTTACCTGGGGTTGACTTTTTAAGTCAGTTGATAGTGCATTATCAATAAGCCTAAAATGACATTTTTCATTCCAGGGTCGATGCCCGAGCGGTCAATGGGGACGGACTGTAAATTCGTTGGCAATATGTCTACGCTGGTTCAAATCCAGCTCGGCCCAATCTCCAGCAACCTTGCAGGCCGATGGATTATGTCCTGCGACAAGAGATGGGGGCACTAGGGGTTGTCGCCCGGTCACGATCTCGAATGGACTTCTCTGGGTGGACTCACTTCTCTGCATGTTATACGATAACTGGTCGATATCCAGGAACTTTGCCAAATCACTCTGGTTGGCACTGACGAAGTGCCGCAGATACATCTCCACCAGGGCATTAACTCTCTCCGTCTGACCATCTGTCTGGGGATGAAAAGAGGTGGAGAAGTGTAGCTGAGACCGAAAGAGCTCTCTCCAGCCAGTGAAGCGTGGGTCTCTATCACTCACAATATGTTTGGCCCCAGTACTTGACGACGTGCCGGAAAAAGAGTCTTGCAGCTTCATCCGCTTTCTTTACAATTCCGTGGTGCTGGGATGAAGGCTGGCGGCGAGGAAGGTTCGTATAATAGAAGGGAAGTGTTAGAGTTCGAATAGAAGGTAATAGAGTGAAGGACGTGGCCCTTAGGAAAGGGCACGAGAAGAGGAAAGGAAGAGTTGTAAGGAGAAGGTACTCTGTAAAGACAATCAATAAAGAGTTCCGTTAGCGATCTTCGATGAAGAGATGCGGTAGGGTTCTACAGATTCAATGGGACCTGCCCGCAAGATAACTCAAATCGCCGAGAAAGAAATTGACCACTCTATATGGATAGCAACTCCCCCTCTAACTCGATGAAAAGTACATCTTACACTTCCTTGCTAGCATGCCTTGTGGAAGAAGTCTATAAACTTTTTTTTTAATTGAAGGGTGGGAGTAGACCAGGATCAAGTCAGTTTTCTAAAGTGTGAATATTTAAGTTACCTTAGGGTCGCCCTCTAAAGCCTTTTTCCCTTACATCCCAAGAGGCTTTTCAACCTCATAGGCAAGGAAGCGGATCACAGTGGCTAGATGCATTCTAGATTGATTCACTTTGTCATAATGCTTTCCCTCATTCACTGATTAACGATCAGAGCTCGAAGCCTGAAAGCTCAGGTCTTAGGCAAGGGTCAAGCTATTTCTTTGGATGATTGGTAAGGTAATGCTGTTCATAACATGTATTATCAGATGAATCAATTTTAGAAGAAAGCTGAGGTTTGACGTAGTTAAATGGTCATAGACTTTTCTCATAGCCATTAAGCTTGACTCTGCATAGTTGCCAAAAATGGGACTAGATCAACTCAATAGCGCCCATTTACTCTTTTATGGGGAGACCTAGGAAACAAAAGATGCCACCTACAGAAGTAGAAAGAAAAAGGCTTCTTCGGCTCTGTTTTGTCGGATGATATGAGCTCCTTATGGAACTCCGGGGTGATTCTGGTTTAGTCGTAGATTAACCTTGCCTGATCGTAGACCACCCTTTCGCTACCGTCCTAAAGTGAAACCAAGCGTTAGTTTGCTTTAACAAGATTTCACTTCAGTGAACCCGACGCGAAGTTTTTAAACCTGAGCGTAGCTATGTCACGTGAAGTGAAGAACTTCTGCTTCCTCTTTTAGACACCTTCTTTGATTATTCTCAAGAGCACAAGAGCTAGGGTAAATAGATAGCTATAGTACAGAGTTTAAGAAAGATATCCCTTTTCCAGGGGGACCGAAAGAAAGGGAATATCCAGACTTCGAAATAATGCTAAAGTGATAAGTGATAGAAGAGAAAGTTATTGAACTGAAAGCAAAGCACAACTGGAGATTCTTCAAACCAAGATCAGGATAAAGGAAGAAGATGAAAAAAATGGAATTGGCACACAGGCCCGCTAGGAGCTCATCAAAAAGTCCAACTGGAGCAAGAGCTCCCTCGTTTACCCTGTCTCCAGTCATGCTTTACTTTATGGCATATGTCTGAATTTCCGCATCCGTATTAGTTTCTTTTTTTTATTCTTATAAAAGAATATTCATGGTATCCGATCTGCTATCACCGCCCATGCTGTTGCTATTCTGGTTTACCTTTCTTTCTGTTACTTCTTCGTCTACCGCATTTCCTCTTTGCCGTATTCTCTTCCATTTATCGTATCGGGAATTCTTTCCTCTAACTATTGGTATTACATTATACTTCAAAATACTCATATGTAGTATCCTCATATTCTGATATTCTATTTCTTTGTAATCATATTATGGTATGATGTACTCTTCTGATCTGTAGCAAGGGTCTATCCAATATTAGCCGATTTTTTTTAGTAAGAGGGCTTTTGTTAAAGCAATCGAATAGGAAGTAGTTCACCTGTAAAAAGTCTCTTAAAATGACTTTATTAATAACAACTTGAATGAAACTTTAAAAAGAAATCATGCTAGCGAAATAGGACAGAAGATAAGAGTAGTGAACAGCGGGAAAGGGCTGCCGGATAGGCAGAAGCAAAAATCCTGGAATCACTTTCATGGCAATTTTAGCAAAAAAAGTTTGAAAGTTCTGATATAGGAGACCGCAAGGAAGATGCTAAAAAAGGCTTTATAGCTACATTTATGTTTCAGTATGCTAGACCCCTCCTCTAGTTCAAGAGCTTTAGGCCGGATACTCCCTCTGCTCTAGTTGCTTTTCTATGTTAAGTGAATCGCTATAATATAAAAAGAAAATATAAAAAATGACAAATGCCTAACAACCGATGAAGGGCTAAAGAATGGCGACCTCTGTGAGCTACCTCCGGACCATGAAAGCGCTCAAAAGAAGACGGTAATCAACCACTGTCCTTTCGTGATGTTCTCATGCAGGTACAGCACAAGGGCTCATGCTATCTTGAGATCTCGGAACCGGACCGGAGTCTGAAGGCTTTAAATCAGACGAGTGGGAAGAAGATGAGCAGCAGATCCATAAGCAGGCCCTTCGAATTGTCCCCCTGTGATCAACATTAATAGATAAACTTAAAAGAAAACCACCATGGAGTCAGTCTCTTATAGTTAAGGTTCTGGGTAAGACAGTAGAGTCTAAATTGATAAATTCTAAAATTATGAAAATGGGATTGAAAATACATATAAATGACATTCATCCTAGCAAAAACCTCTTCCAGAGTCTGTTTTTAGCAGCAAATAGGGAGGTAGTCGTTTTCCGATCCATTTTTTTTATAACCTAAAACCTGGACCCGCTTTACGATGTCTTAGTCGAACCCCTGGAATACGACGCCCTGCTCTTTTCATATCATGGGATTGAATACCCTGACTTCCGTCAGGCTCCCGAGAAAGCTATTTCAGCCTGCCGGGCAGTTAAGGGCAATTCCTACGTCCCTCATCGGTCTGAATCCCCACCCCCGCGGAAGGATGACAGTTTACGATCCTGTTTCAGCTGTCTGAACTAAAGCCAGTCAACTCGAAACATCCTGAGCAGTTACGGCAATTCACTCTTGGAGTTATGACAGTGGTTCTTATTTTCTTCTTTTTTTTTTCCGAAGCCCGTAAACCAGCTAAGAGAGACTTTCATTGGGACCGTACCACTTTTCGTGATTAGGAAATTGATTCTTGAATCTTTAGTAATAGTTATCCGGAGAATCTCTTTACTCGCCAAGGAAGGAACTCATCCCAGCAGTGCCTTCTTGTGAGTGCTAGTCGGCTACTATCCTTGAGAATGGGTGTTCTCCTGTGCTCCTGTAATAAGTCCTTACTATACCTAATGCGCAATTGATCTTATCCTCTACGTCCCGGGCGCTGAAGTCTAAATGATTGTAAACAATTCTGCATTCTGACTTATTTTATAGTGCTTTAACATTTTATGAATGAAGTTGATTTAATTTTTAGATATTGATTTAGTAGACGAACTTTTCTATTAAATTGATCCATTTGGGTTATTTTTTTTTTAAAACTATAACCTAAAGTTAATTTAAATGTCGTGGCTTTTACATCAAAATGTTGATTTCACTTTCATGGCATTGGAGCTTCATGATTTGCATCATGCATGTTCTACTTGATCAAATATATGTGCCTTGTGATCTAGTGGGCTTTGTAACATCTGCTAATGTGTCAAATGTCTTCCAGATGCAGATCCTGTTTGGTTTAAAATTTAAGAGTGTGACGGTGACCAGGCATAATCCTGTAGGGTAATAATGTCTTCTCAACTCTTAACTATTACTCAGTATATGATTTAGAGAAATATGACTTTCTCCTTTCTCATTATAAACATTGGCTATTTTATTTATTGGTTTGTTTATCCTTGTATCATACTCTATCTGTTCAAAAAACTTGATGTTTTAGGATAGTGTACTTGTATAAAAACTAGATGTTTTAGCCTATAATTAACACATAATAGTGTCGTATAATTACCTGTTTTAGATCTTTTAGCCTATCAAAGGAAAATTAAGATAGAATTTCTTAACAAGTGTGCATATGGCTAAAACATCACGTGTTTTGACATCCTCTGTTTCCCCTCTTTATGTAGTTTGTGCTTGCACATGTCTATTCTTCGATAAAAGTGCTTGGGGGCAGTCAGAAATATGCTCTCGGCGTAGTGTATGTATGGACCCCCATACCTTGCGTTGGACGGGACATTACTAGGGTGGTTGTTGTTTTGTCGTGCAAAGGGCTTTTCTGGCACTTGTTAATTGATGATAGAGATAGATGACATGTATATAACTGAAGGCTTTTCGGTGGTTTTGAAGTTCATATCATTCATTTTGTATTGTGCATTTTTTTGGTTGTATTGTATTATTGCAACTTTTTTCCGCAAGCGGGCATGCAACTATAATTGTATTATTGGTGCAAATTTCCAGTTTGTTTCTTATCATGATAATTGTATTTTTTTGAATTTCAAAACTAATTTTGAATCTGTTTTTATTTCCTCTAGCAAGAAAACAAGATCTGGTCAAGTGAGCAAAATGGTCGAGATACATGGTCTAGGAATATATTGTACCACCTTTAAAGGGTCACTTGATTTGGTGAGCGTGGATATTGGCAGAGTCTCCCAAGTGTATCCAAGAACTGAATCACATGATGACCAATATGTATTGATTCCATTTGATGCGTCTCTTGTGGTATGAGATGGTTTTGATACTCATCATGCTTGAGCCCAATTTTTCCTATATTTCTTTACAGTATTTTTTGTCAATGCAAAAATATTTTCCAGTCAAAGCCAGCAGGGTTGACGAAACTTACTTTCTATTTATATTTACTTGTGTGGTGGTGGTGGTGGTGGGTTTTTTTTTTTTTTTTTTTTTTGGGGGGGGGGGGGGGGGTTGAAGGCATCAAGATCCAAAATGAACATCATTTAGATTACTTAGTTTTGATTCAACTGGCGTGTAGAACAAAACACGATGCTGCTGACATATCTCCTACAACGTTCCCAATTGAGAGAAGCTACAAATCATATGAGAGTAGTTACAAAGCAGAACAAAGGGAGCGAAAAGCAAAAGCTAAACTTTTAAAGCGATCTAAGAGTAAAGCACTAAAAGCCTAGAAGTAGCTAGGACAACCTAACCCACAAATTATATAATTTTAACGTAACAAAAAATGGATGGAATATCAAATCCTTTCGTTTTAGTATTCTTTTACATTTTTAATTTTAGTATTCTTTTTCCTTATTATATGTATACTTTTTTTTTTTTTTATCTATGGCATAATGCTTTTCATATTCCCTATCAGGGGTTTTTATTTTATTTTTGCTTGTGTGCGTGTTCATTAAAGATATTATGTTCTACCTATCCTTATAATGCATTAGGTATCAATATGCTCTGCAAAATTCTCTTTCTTTAAATCATTTTAGAAGCTCCTTTACTTCTCTGTCTTGTTTTTATAGTTTAACATTCTGACATACATTGTCCTAAGAGAAATACGATTTTTCGTGTAGGTCATAAAGTCAGGGAAGCTTGAATGTGATGCTCCCCAATATTCTGTGTCCGCAGAGTTGTCAAAACTGGTTGGTTGTTTTCTGCTCCTCAATGTTCTTTCTTCAAAAGGTTGTGTCTGAAACTTAGTTCTGCTCCGGATGATGTTTTGCATGATTACCAGGTCATGTCGCTAGATCCAAGACAATTGCGCCATATTTCGTTGTTTTCTGAGAGTATCTGCATTTGTCAGCTGCGAGAGAAGTACATGAAATCAGCCTTATCCGTACATTTATGTTTCCTTTCTCTGTTATGTTTTGCTTATCTGGCATTACATGATGTGCACCCCTTTGGGCATGCTAGTATTTGGGTTTTCTTGTAAATCAGCTTTTGTTCTTTTAACCATTGTTTGAATGCCAGCCCTGCTGTAATGTAGGGAATGTTTTTTTTTTGGAAGTTTTCTCCATTGCCCCTGCATTACTCCTTTTTTTGTTCCAGATGATAATGTTGTAGTTAAAAGGTTCTACATGGGTAAAAACTAGCAGAAGAAGTGCAAAACATCCATGCTACCTGTACAAGTTAACGTTTTACTCCCTTCGTTTCACAATACATGTTTTTTTTTCAAATTAGATGGTCTTTTATGTTTTCTGGGTAGGGGATTGTAATGATTTGTATTGATTTGTGTGTTGTTGACTTTTTAAAAGATTGTGATTGTTTAAAATATGTAGTGGGTATTAAAAAATAATAAAATTTATGAAAAAGGTAGTGGAATGATGATTTTTTTTAAAAAAGTGAGGTGTTTTTATTAAAATTTGTGCAAATGTCTAAAAGACGATGTATTATGAAACGGAGGGAGTATGATTTTGGCCTCTAAACTACTTTATATAGGTCTTCTGAAAATTTGCTGTGCAAGAATTTTTTTGCATTTCACTGCTGTATGCTCTGTCTACAAGAAAATGTGCTAAAACAAGATCCTTGCCTTATCTGATTTTTGTAATCTTGTCATTTAGGTATGGAAGATATCGACCCCTTGGAAGAATGTTATCTAGAAAAGTAGAAGGCTGGGAGAAGGCGTGGTGGCATTATGCTCAGGAAGCCGTGCTGTCAGATGTTCGTAAGAAATTGAAGAAAATTTCATGGAGATACCTTGCTGAGAGATTGTAAGTATTAAGTAATGAAATTTTCATGGAGATACCTTGCATGAAAACGTGAAGTGTTTGTGTTATGATTGGACTATGTTGGTGCATCTTCAGTGTTGTTGATCAATACTTTGTTGTCTGTCGAATTTTTGTCTTTTATAATATCTGTGGATTTTTTCTTATCTCAAAGGTTGAAGTACTGCACTTTGCTGAAAATTATTTAAGAATGATGTAATGCATGAATAAAGAGACAATGGACTCTTTTGGGTGTGCTAGTGAAAGACTTGTTTGTGTCAGAGATAATGCTAGACTTTTCTGACCATTACGGGAATGGGATACTTGTTTGGGATTGTGCTTTGATTCAAGGCCCTATATTCAACACAAAATATCGCAGGACACAGTTGGCTTGAGAAATTGATTGTGCATGTTTGTGTTCAAAAGCTTGAGGCAAATTTATTTGTAAATTTGTTATTTCTCTTAAATAGGTGGCTTAAGTCTTGTGAGTTTACTTGGTAGGTTTCGATAGAGTATGGATAATCTCATATTTCAACTTCACCTATTTTATAACCGCGCAGCCAAACATAACAATATAGTAATTTCATTACAGATCTGGTGGTGTTCTAGTTTGGTAGATATGCTTTCTCAGTTCTGTGGATCTTTTTTTTTTAAATATTGGAAATAAAAACTATGTTCACATAATTGAGGTTCTTGTCTTATTATACCTTATTTGACTTTGAGCCGGAGCTTAAACTTGTTCTTGTAGTCCGACCATTATCCGTCCTAATTAATGTTTTCTTTTCTCCTTTGGCTAAAACTCAGAGATTCACGTCGTAAGTATGTGAAGTTTTACAAGATTAAATTGGATTTTCTTCAGAAGGAACAGGTGATTTTTTTCCCTTTCCTCATCTCTACGAGTATATTTTGCCAGTTCCGAGAGAATCAATGCAGGCTTGTGCTTGCCTGATTCAGTCTTGGTGTCTACTTCTGGTACAACGACACAACGGTGTTCCTGCTAGGATGGGGGCTTCTTTTTATTTACCCCATCACGTATGGGTGGAAATGGAAAAAAAATAGGGCTTAGGGATGACATTGCAATCATAGTATCATACTGTTTCTAAGTCTTTGTTTTTGCCTTTCTCCATTCAAAATTTTGTTATTAAGAGATTCCTGATAACAACAACAATCATCCCATTCAAAATTTTGATATTAAGGGATTCCTGATGGTTATTTTTTTCTTCTGGAAATGAAAGTTATCATTGACATTTAAGTGCTTCATGTTAGTGTTTTGGTTGCTAAGAAGTTCAATTCAGCTGGGTATCTATTTTCTCCTTCCATGAATATTTCTTGTGCATTGGCTATTGCTTTTGCTACATTTTATAAGTAAATAAATACGATTTGTGGCATTGAGTATTAATTCGTGAACTTGTGGAATCAGCCAGTTGATGCGAGTGTCCTTGGGGAGCTACAGCTGATGGAGAAAGATTTTGATATTGATGACATTTTGAAATTTCGGTCTATTGCTGAACGCCAGTTGGAGGTATGAAACTGGAGAAATATTTATTTCCACATGGTTCGCAACCTTGCACTTGGAACTTGCCATTTATCTTCTGCATCAAGTCATTAACTTTAAAGTGTCTTAGATCTTTTTTTTTTTTCAAGATTGAAAGCGGTCAATTTTTTCGCTACATATCTCGCGTCATTCATGGCTATTTTATTCTTAGTTTTGCTCTAAAGAGACCATGTTTCTTAAAAATGTTGAATCTGCATTATTGGTTTGTGACTTTATCAATTGCAGGAATCAGAATCAAGCTGTACCAATTCAGATTTTGGTATGGAAGGACCTAATAATGTTGCTGTGAGGTCACAACTTGATGATACATCACCTGTTGAATCTCGTGGCTGGTTGAATTGGTTATCTCGTGGCGTTCTTGGTGCTGGGGGAACAGATGATTCCAACCAGTTTTCTGGGGTTGTATCTGAGGAAGTTATAAAGGTATTAGCTTGTAATTAAATTAAAACCGAAAATCATTCACTTAAATGTTGATTGGTGCTCTCCCAGGATATCTGTGAAGCAACAAAGTTCCAGCCGATCCATGCACGTGATGATGATGCGGTTGGTATTGGAATAAACTTTCTTGCAACAGTCAAAATTAGCATCAACCAAATTTCATTGTCGCTGAGAAGCTTGTAAGTATCTTTCTTCATCTATTCTTACCGATGATTGTTAACTTCATTACGCTATGACAATTATTTAGGACCACCATTCTTCTAGTTTCTTACTTTTAGTCCTTGATAATCACCGGTAGTCTTTTGAGTAGTTAATTTCATCACATGCACCAATCTATAAGTCGCGAAAACAACAAGCTTTGTTTTATTCTTACTATACTTATTATGACCTTCATTGGGCTTGAAAAATTGCAGAAGAAATTGCTGCAAGGACAAAATATAGATTTATGGAGATGCATATTTTGACTTTAGATTAAGAGTTGGTACTGTGCATTGGTGATATACATGAAGATAGCCTTTAAGCAAAGCAACGACAATTGTCTTAAATTGGCCCCTGTATTTAAGTTTTATGGGATAACTATATATATCACGAAGTTATAACCGATTGATCAAATGCAGAAATTTAGGAAAACGTTGAAAATGTTTAACTTTTCCTTCTTATTCGTGTTAAAAGCTTTGATGGAATCTTCTTATTTACGAAGGGAAACACCCTCTCGACTTAGGGGGGAGAGGGTGCATATACCCCCATACTTCCTCTAAGCTGGATATATTGAATTTGTTGTCGATTCAAATCTATCTCATTATTTTCTGGTTAACGATGCCAGTCCTTTTTCTGTTTCTGATTGAGGTTTTGGGCCTTTGGCCATCATTCTTCAAAAATCAAATAAAATAATACAATATCTTTTATTTCCCTATACAATTGGGCTGGTACCAGTTATATTATTCTGTAGATTGGTGTAATCCTTTGTCTTGTTCACCATACCAGATCCACCTTAACAGTATTCTAAACATCACCCGAGATATCACATAAATTCACTAGAACAGACCTCCTATAAATGTCTTGATCCCTTGTCTCATCCCATAAGTCAAAAGCTTGTCATGGATTTCAACTCTGCTGATAAATTGGCATTTGGTAATGAGTTACACTTTGGGTGAAGGCTTCCTGTTATGATTAATATGGAGATTAATTTAAATGTCAACATTATGTAAGTTAAGGAAATCAAAATGCAAGTAAAAGGCACCATAATGTAATTGTTTCTGTGTACCATAAATTGCTGCTGTGTACCATAAATTGCTATTTACATTGCAGCCAAATGAAATAGATGATGAATGAACCACCGAATTGACGAATTCCTATGTATTCATAAAATTCTTTTTGCTACAATAAGCCCTTGTTTCTCCTTCAGCAACATTATGTTTGCAACTAGCAAAGTATGCATTCTATTAGAGAAACTGCTTCGGTATACTTGTTGGATGGACCATACAACAACCCAATATATCCCGTGATTAAGGAGGGTCTGGGTTGGATGATGGACCATAATAGGCATAAATAAGGGGAATAGCTCTACTTTTGGATTATCTAGAAAGATCAGTGAATATGCTTTCTGCATTGGGCTAGTTTAACGTTTGCTCTCTAGTGGCCAATTGAAGGGATCCTCTCTTGTGGCTCGTTGGATACGCTTTTGGTTCCCAGAGATTTGTCTCCCGTTTTGTGTTGGAATCCAAGTTTGCATTTGAGTGAGTTGCTTGTGTTTATTCCTGATTTCAACCTCTATTAATTGGTGCTCTTGTTGAGAGGATTTTAAATGGAATAGAGAACGATCGGGTAGCAACGATTGAGTTAAGTGTTTAAAAAAGCCAAACCCAGGTGCGCTTAAGCCCAAGGCACACATGCCACCGCCTGCCTTGGTCAAGGCGCATCAAGGGTGGAAAAGCCCACCCAAAGCGCCCAAGCGCAGCTTAAGCCACAGGCGCAGAAAAGATCAAAGCGACGGGCTTTTCTTTTTTTTTTTCTCCTTATTTCGGTTGATTATGGTATATTACAATCTTTCTTTTATTTGGATACAATCTTTTCATATCTTTTTTTTATTTGGAAAATATTCTGTTTTGGGGATTTTAGCAACTCTTTGTATCATAAATGATCAGCCCTCTATTCTTCAATGCTGCCTCCTGTTCTCCCTTTCTTTTATTTAGATGCAAGTCTGTGGACAATGGTGATGGGGACTTCGCTCCATTTCTAGACATTAAGGAAGAATATGATGCAAATGACATTGATGATTTTGCTTTACCCACTCCCTAACCATCCATCCTTCCCATTCAGCTTGATTTCTTTCTATTCTCTAATCTTCTATTTTTAGACTTATACTCCCTCCGTCTCGCAATACTTGTAGTTTTAGAGTAGTAAAGTTGTATAAAAAAACTTGTTGTTTTAGCTATAATTATTATCTTTATAGGTAATGATTGCTATTTTTATAGGTAATAATTGCTACTTTTAAGTACTTTAACCTATAAAAGTAAAGTAAATATAGGTTTTGTTAATAAGCGTGCATAGAGCTAAAACAACAAGTATTGCGATACGGAGGTAGTATTTAGTATTTTGTGATGCTCCGGATTTGGGGTTTTTTACTTGCTTACTATCTAAAACTTGATTTTATTACAATAATATGTTTTCAATCAGATTTTATTTCATCAAGGATGGTTTTTATAACATTTAGCTTGAATTATAAGGTGTTTTGAGGTTTTTTTATTTATGAAAAAGCCATCGCCTTAGCTTCTAAAGCCCCTTAAGCTACATGTATGCCTATCGCCTTGTGTCGCCTCTATCTTTTTAAAACACTGATTGAGTTCATTGAAAATTAGATAGATGGAAGTGTGGGGAAATACCGATCGAAATCATGTGGTATGGAGAATTAATTGGGGATATTGAAGTCGTGCGTGGAAGTGGTATTGGAATTTGGATGAATTTTAGAGGGAAGGTGATCTGAACAACAGAGGAAGGAGATGACAAACCTCCAAGGTGCAGTTAAATATTTTTCCTCTTCAGTGGATATGTATCTAAAGGAGTCTCTAGAATCTATATAAAATACTAAAACAAAGGCCGCTGGCGCGACCTGGCGGCCACGGAATTTTCTGAATTAAAGCGGGATTATTTTCGCATGCGTGGCATTTCTGAATTAAAGTAGTATTATATTTATGGGCCACATCAATTAATAAGTCAACATAGTTAGGTAAAAAACTTATCTTTTTAGATACATAATCTATTCAAATTATAATATATATTCCCTTATTATATATCAACAATATATATACCTTTATTATTTCAAAATAATCCGAACCTCTGGATTTTTTTTCCAATAGTGCTCAGTCAATTTCAAACTTGAATTGATTTGTAATTGTATATTGATTGATTTTTGCTAAATTTAATCTTAAATTATTTTATGCTTATTTGAAAGGTTCGATATAAAAAAATGTTCCAATCAAACTATTTTGATATTCATAATTTAATTAAACAAATTACAACTAAGATAGTAAAATATAATTTATTATCAGACCGCATAGAAGGTGTGTAACAAGAAAAGATTAATTATGAAATTATTTTATGGTATATATATTTTTAATTAAATTATTTTTATAGTACCTAATAGCTAAATTATTTTTAATGTAAGATGGTATGTGATAACGTTAGCAATTGATATAATTAATTATTAAACAATTTATAGGGTTACAAATAAATTTATAAGAACATGACATATAATAAATAAACTATTATATTTTGGTACGTAGTAATATATAATGATGGATTTTGAACAATAAAATAAATAAATTTATAAGCGTTAAATTATTTGATTAAGATCGGGTATTTTATAAGGGTTTTGATTTTTTATACGCGTCACATTCTTGATTAAAATGGTGTTAAAGCATAGGCCTGAAACGGCTTCTGGTGCGATTTCACATTCATAGAATTTTCTGGATTAAAACGGGATTATTTTTGCTTACGTGTTATATTTTGAATTAAATTGGTATTATATATTTGGGCAACATCATTTAATAAGCTAATATAGTTAGGTAAAAAAAACTTATCATTTTAGATCAAATAATCTATCAATATAAACTTATATCTCAGTTAGTTTTTTTTAGTCTTTTTAATGTTAACATTAAATCAGATTATAATATTAGTTCATAAATAAGTGGTGAACGTATATCATAGTTAAAAAAATCAGAAAAATACGATAGAATAAAATTACGTTGATATTAAAAGATCCAAAGATATCAACCAAATTATTATAACCTTTAAATTTCAAAAATATATATAAATTAAACATTATTTTGTTTATTAAGAAACCGCACAGCGGGCGGGCCACGATCCTAGTCATTCAAGAAGGCAGAATCAGATGAAGGGGTTGATGAAGTTGAAGAGAGAACGTGATCGGGCTATGTGAGAACGTCAATGGCCTGTTTTGAAGGGGTAGGCAATGTTAGACCAGTATGTGGGTAATGTGGGAATGGGTTTGATATTTTGTTGAGAGCAAGGGGGCAGTTTCTTAAGATTGGGCATTTGGAGGGATTTGCTTCTGTCACATGACTGTCCTGAATGATAAGTGACATCCTTCCTAGTTGTTTATCAAGTTGTGATGTAATCACTGTAAAGGCTTTCTGCCTTAGGCTACTTGAGCATTTGCCCTATGGGCTCCCTGAGATTTGTATCTCGTTTGTGTAAAATCCATGTGATTGCATTTGTGTGAGTTGTTTGTGTTGATTCCCGATTTCAACCTTTTCATTTTCTCTGTCTTTTTTTTTTCTTTTGCAGAAAGTTGGATCAAGAGGTTGCAAAGTTGAATCTTCATGGGTTTATGGTTGAATGTAAGGTGTGGGAAGATTCTGCAACCATAGTAACCATGATTGGGTCAACTCAAATACTAAATTCGTGTGAGAAGATAAATATATTGAAGATAGAAAGGGTATGCGCTTTCCCCACAATTTTCATTCTGGAGTAAACAAAAAATCACTTTTAATCTGGTTTGTTTTGCATATTTAATAATTTCACTTTCTTATACAATGCTTTTTTTTTGGCATCCTATCATTAATATCAAAGATGTACTTGTTATGGTTCAAATCTACCCAATAACCCTTGAACCCCAAATCCCTCTCTCACTCACTTTTTCCTTGACTTTTTTGAGTGTTGATATGATTCTATCATTAATTTTCGGATTGATATCAAATTGTACTGACATTAGTTGATTAATTATTCCGGGCCAGTGAACAGTAAAAGAGTAATTTTTACAGGAAAAACCCTACTAATTCAAATTTTCAAAATTTGAGGGACCAATAAGAGGTTAATAATTGATGAACAATAGACTGGTGGGGGAGTGATGGAACAGATGAAGCAATTTCATGAATAAAATTGCTTATTAATGATTGTAACTGAGAAATTTAGAGAAATTTTGAAGAAAGCCCTAGTTATAGAAATATGTATTTGATGTCTTTGTTGACTCCTCTGCTGGTCCTTTTAGAGGCCTCGGTCTTTTGTGGGGCAGTTGAACCAGAGAGTTCTATATTCTTCTTTCTTAGTAGGAGTTGAGGACATATTTTACACACTATATTAGTTCCTTGTGAGCAATAAGCATCGCGCCTAACAAATCCTCTATCAGCTGGAGACTGGAGTAAAGAGATGAGCAAAATTTTGCAGGCTAAATTTTATGTACCTCTACTGGGCAAGGTTGGCATGGTGTGGATAAATATCTTCACCAAATTGTCCAATGTTTTCTTGTTGCATGATAATACATTGCATTGATTGAAAAGCTAGGTTTATCCAAAAAAAAAGCTAGGAAAATGCTGAAAAAAGAATAATTCCAATGGAGGATTATTTTGAGGATCATTGACCTGGCTACTTTTTCGCATGCATATACTCCCTCCGATCAACACTAGTTCTCGTTTTAGGTTTGAACACAAGTTTTAAGAAAGTATTAATTCTCTCTACTTTTTTTAAGTCATTGTATTTATCTTTTTATTTTATTAAATGTGCACATTCCTCTTTTAAGCCAATCAATAAACAATTTGAGGAAAGAGTAGTCAACAAAAACTTGTTTCAAATTTCAATAAAAATCGCATAGCCCAATGCTAAATATTTGCCTATAGAACCGAAAACAACATTTAAAGTTGATCAATTTTTTTTAACCTAAAATGGCATTTAAAGTTGATTGGAGGGAATTCAATGTAAGGCAACTGTTATCTATGTTTCTCTCTTTTCTTGTCTATCATTGCAAAATGTACTTTGTGATATAAATTCTGTAATTTCCTTATGTCCATTTTACAGGCTCCTTATGACAAGAAGCAGTTGGAAATCAATCAATCTTCTATCAGTCTCCAGGTGGAAATTTTGCCAAAAACACAGGATGCTGACTTTTCAGTAAAGGTACCTTTCCCATTTGCATGAGCTTCGTTATGGTTGTCTTTGGAGAGTCTGTACTAACTTCGTGTCTCATCAGATCATGCTTCAGCCACTTGAAATTGACTTCAGCTTTGAGTTCTGCAGTAGTTTGATGGAGTTCTACAACGTTTTGGAATCTGTTGACCTTCAACGCGATAGGGTATGCAGTTTTCTCTGACACGACTTAATGTTAGCTAAAAGTTCTTATACATTTGAAGTTTCCTGTAGATCCTTCTTAAATACCTGATATTTTGCTACTTATCAAGGTTTTGTTGTTGTTAGCATACTTGCATGTGTAATTACTCTTAGTTAACTTTTACAGCTTTTCCAGCAGTTTATTATTCCTGCTTTACTTGTACCTTGCAGCTGCTCTCATAAGTTTTCTAGTTACTCTTTCTCTATATCAAGACACAAATGGAGCAGGAAAAGAAAATAATTGTAAAAGTTAACTTGGAGTAATTGCACTAGAAGGCCTATTGCATAATTTAGAAACGGAGTAATAGTTACATGCATGCAACTATGCTAATAGTTCCGCCTCTTGGTTGAGAATTGACTCCGTTGTTACTTTTTTGCATACATCTTTATTGAGGCCGAACCGAAAATGGGGTTGGAACCAATGTATTTGATTATTGGATGGTTGCATGGGAAGCTCGTTCAAAAGATGTACTGGAGGGTTACACTTTTAATCGTCTCAGAACAAGAGAGCCGTTGGAAAAATTTATTGTATTGCACCTATAAGAAAAAAGAATACTATTTCAATAGAGAACTCTACAACACCCCCAAACCAGCATATCCCATTGAGAGTAGGGTGTGGGAACCAAGATGTACACACTCTTTGTTGGATAAATTTGTTTTAATATTCTGTCACAAGTTAGTTGGGTGTTTTATTTATTATGTTAGCAGCTCTTGATTTAGGTTTAATTTTCCATAGGTGTATATTTCCTAGGCTCTTTTCCCTGTAGTTATTATGTCTTTTGCAGAGACTTTGTAGCTTTTCTTGTAAGCTTCAAATGTCATCTCTTTTTTTAAATAGTTGTTTTCTCCTCAAATAGTATGATAAGATAATATGGAGTTATGAGACTTCTCTTTGTACTTCCTCAAGACCCTCCTAAGACTTGTTGCTTTCGCTGCATTGTCTCATTTTCTCTAACATGGTATCAGAGATTTAGGTGTTGTTCACGAGCTTATTTTTCTTTCACCTATGATTCAGCCTTTATTGCTGAATCCCCACTTCAGTTATATAGGTTTCTTTCTTCTTCCTTCATGGCTGTTACTCAAAAGAAGAAGTTGAAGTAGAAAAATGACCATCATGAGAGTGGAAGGATATAAAGTCAGATTTTTTTCAACGGCTTGTTTATTATTTGCTCTAAGAGGATATCATAAGTATACTTTATTGGGAAAGAAAACCCTAAAAGGAAGTGGGTGAACCCCATAATTTGGCTAAACCGGGTGTTCTAGGGAAAATATTTCCCAATTTGGCTTCTTATCCTATGCCCTGGATAGAAAAAATCATTTTTTCAATATGAAGTATATGATTAATTTTTCATTTTCTTCGTTGTACATGATGATAAGATAGATGTTACTGCTGAATTTGTCCGGTGTTTAGACAGGTTGCATCACGACATTATGTTTCAGTTGTAGTTGTTTATAGTTTTTTTCAGTTTCTTGTTTACCTTATTTCTTTATATTTAATGCATGTATAAGGTGATACTTCATCTATATTGGTTATAAAACAAACTATTGTACAATATAGTTGTCACTGATCTTGGAGTATCACGCTCTTGCGAATTCTTTATGTTTGTGGCAGATTGCGTGGTTATTGAAAGACGGTGATGTTCTTGCGTGTTATTTACCCTCAGGATTGTTTTGCAGGTCCTTGCATCACTAAATGGGATCGCAGATGTCATGTCTCGATTATCATCAAAAGCTGAGTAAGTTTCTGATTTCATTAAAGGGTTTTGTGACTCTATTCCATATTTACAGTTGCTTTGACAAACTCATTAATTACATATGTTTCGTTCATCATGCTGCACAAATCATATTTTCATGCCAAGTGTTGTTCATTTTGCTGACTCTATTCCATATTTACCTTTGCATGTTATTTAAAGGAGTTTGTGACCATTCCATATTTAAATTTTGCAGATATCTTCTGTCAAGCCGACGAAGGGGGATTTGGGACCTTAATTTTGCTGATATATCCATTCATGTACCTTTTAGAGCTTTGGGCATGCTTTCTTCTAGCCTGGTAACTACCCCTCCCACCCCACCGCACCCCACCACAAATCCCCCCTATTGGATTTAATGATTAATGATCTACTCAAGACTTTATGGAATTGAATAAAAATTGGACGTCTAGGCAGATGTGCTTTGCACTTAGGTGATGGGTGTTAGAGCCTCAACCTTTTTCTCTAGGTTAGCTTTCTTGACACATCAAGGAAAAGTGATGCTTGTTCTCGAAAAAAACTATACTCCCTTTGTCTCAAAATATAGTTCGTTACACGTTTTTTAATAAACTAAAAACTCTATAAAACATTAATTTTTTAAAAATATATTCATACTTATTAGTAATGAATATGAAACTATTTTATAAAAATAATAAAAAAGTCGATATTATATAGGGTTTTTGTAGCTTGAAAAAACCTGCCAGAAAAGCAAACAATCTATATTTTGAAATAATGGGAGTATGTTATAATTTGGAGATTTAATTCAAACGAAAACTAAGCAGCTGAAAGTTTTCTTGTTGGTGGGTGTAAGCAACTGAATTTTTTTTTTAGGTAAAGACTTTTATGATATATTGTATAGCTTTTAAACCTTAAAATAATGTTAGAAATATCTTATTCCTTTGTTTTTGTAAAGGTTGGTGTGAAACTGTGTTTTGCTTGCATGGTAGAAATATCTAAAATTTGTTTGGAGAAAGCTTGTGTTCTTTCTGCTCATAAGAATTGTGCTGCTTGTCTCTTGCTTCGGTCATAGATAATAGACCCCCTTAGTATTTTGGTGCCTTGAGCTTTTTTCTTACCTATATATTATGTCCATGTGCAATATCTCTCTTTAAATGGGCTCCTGTGATAGACCCCACTAGGTTGTTTTGGTATCATAACTCTTTTGCAAACTCAAGCATTGTTCTGCTTCAATAATGGTACTTGTATTTACAGGAGACTGGAAAGGTCATGTACTGTTTTAATATATATATATATATATATATATATATATATATATATATATATATATATATATATATATGTATGTATGTATGTATGTATGTATGTATGTGTGTTTGTGTGTGTCTATATATATATATTAACGTATAATACACTGGTTAGGACTTTAACTCTTATGTAATATACAAAACATGAAGTTGAAACTCAAATTCTGTTATGCCTTTAAATTGAAACAAGTTTTGCTTTGCGTAAACTGGAATCTGTTTATTTGCTGTGTCTTCAACTTCACTTTCCTAGCTGGTAAGAAGATAATGTCATTGCTGGAAATTCTGGTTACCCCACAATTTTGTTTGTCCTACTCTTTCTCCATCTTTTCATTTGGTTACCTACAGGTCGAAAACATCATCTTGACTAGTTTTGGGTAAGAGTGCGTACATCCTCAACCCCATTTCACTGTGGGATTCTTTGGTTACCCTGTACTCCTGTGCATTGATCACCGGTAACTAAGATTGAAGACCAGTTTCCTCTTGCACTTGCTGTTGGCAAACCAGTTCAACCAGTCAACAATATCAGCTTCTCTGTGCTAAATTCTTGCCCATTTGAGGACAGTGTTTGCAACTGCTCGTGTAAATGGGCGTTCAAACCATAATTGCTGAACTGTTTCCTGATCATGGCTGCATTCCTGAGCATGAATCACCCTCCATTTAAACAACCTGTTGTGTATATGCATCCTATTATGAGCAGCTAGCCAACTTATAAAATACCATTTTCTATTTTGCAGTCAACTCTGGGGTTCCTGCCTAGTTCTCAGAATATGGTAGACTCTCCAACAACATATCTTCCCATTTCCTCCATCCATGAAAGACGTCACATCATAGCTAGGAACAATAATATTCTGTCGCGATGAAGCTTCCCGGAATTCTTGAAAATCCTGAATTATACACTTCCAAGCCCAAGAATCAGTTTGCTTTAGCTGGACATCTTCTAGTTTCCTGCCTCTTGTGATATTGGTGACTGCCCACCTAGTCCATGTACAAGGTCTCATGGTCATAATATTTGCCCCAAACTTCAGAAAACCACCTAGTCCATATACAAGGTCTTATGGAACACCTGACTCCAGAAGCCTTGTACCCCTCCCTCCAATGATAGCTTTAATTAGTTGCAACCTACTAGTAAATCCTCCATCTGGGTTCTCAAGTTCAGTCTCCCTGATGTTTGCTTCTGCAGTAGACACCTGAACCAAGAATCTCACAAAAGACATAATGAGACCTTTACCTGTGCATTCATCGATACTTGGGGGATTTCAATTGCACTGCCAAGCCTTTCTAGAGTATACTCATTAGAGTATGTTGGGTCAATATCAGGAAGGCAGACCCAAAAAAGAACTCTCTAACACCTCCAAGTAATGGATAAGTATTATCAATAAACCATGGACCATTGCTTAGCACTCCATCCCTATCTTCCATTGAAGTGAATTTGAAAATGAGCACACCATTATCCTTTTGGAAAAATTTAAATTCACTTACCTCACATTTGCTCTTGACGCACTCCTTTAGTATGTGGAAGGGAATCGTGTACCATTCTGGAATGATTCAGCCGCAAAGGACTTGCGGCTAGTACCCAAAGGTCATGGTTCGAACCCCGATGACCAATCTCTATTTACCAAAATCAAGGAAGGGAATCGGGTTTCCTTTGGTGACCCCAATAAGAGTAGAACCCCATTTCTCGCTATGGCAACATCCTCCATTGTGATCTTGAGCTTTCCTTTAACATCTGGGCGGAACTACAGCTTGACCGCCTTCTGGATGTCCTGATTGTCCTTGAACAACCTTGCAAATTGTCTTGTGCTTCCAGTTCCCTTGTTTCTTGAGGTGAAATGTTGCTTATCCGTGGAAAGCAAAGGAAAATCCTCACCTATACAGCCCTCTTCTGGTGCCAATTTGACCCAATGGCCCTCAATCATTTCACCAGCATTCCCTTACCATCACAGTCATCTTCAATCATCTTCTTATCTTGATCCATCTTATCTCCTCTTGGAGGCGGGTAGATTGACTGCACTCAATGTTCTATTGCATAGCTGCCGCATTAACTTGTTTGTGCACTTCATTAACCTTTTCCTTGGTGTGGTTCTCATTCGGTGCAGCAAACTCCCTACTTTGTCCCAAATCTCCGAAATCTTAGTCGGTTTGGTGTTTCATTGTGCAGTTTGCTTTGAGGACTTGAATTTAAAGAGTCTCTTGTTGTTGTTGTTCGTACAAGTAACAAATTCATTTTTGTAATTGCACTACATTCGTGTGATTTCCTCATGAAAATTCATTGATGCTTTGTCAACAGGAAATCAAAGCTGCAGGCTTTCACATTATGTCTTGTGGTGATATTCAGTCTATTACTAAGGAACTTTTCTGTAAATCAGCAATTTCATTTGGTTCCTTAAGTACAGATATCTGTGGTAGTTCTGGTTTCCAGCTTGAAGAATTATATGACTACTATGAAGTCAAATTGAATGATCTAGAGGTTAATAATCTTGCTGTATCTCATTATATGTCAGATTCTTTTTTTTTTTTTTTTTGTGCTTTTTTGGTGTTAGCTTGATGAAATTGATTGCTGTCTTTTTGCAGATTCTGTTGATCATGCCTGGTTTTCCTCAAGGAATTTCAATCCTTGAGAAAGTATGTGTTTCTGTTACACTGGCGCATTGCATTATCCCAGATGAAACAGTCTTGAAACAGTTGCAGGTTTCTGATAAAATATTCTTTCCTGTCACATCCCTTGTAATTCTGTGAACCAAAATATTACTACAGGTGGAATTTAAAGCATTTTGTGCATATATGTAATTTATGGAACACAGTGGTTCTAAATTCGAAAATAGAGGATGCTAATATCCCGAGGAAAGAGTTTTAGTTTTTCTCTTGTGCAGTTAATGTATGAGTTGCAGTTTCCTGCCAGATATCAAGTCACAATTCTCCCAGTATTGTTAGAAGGATCAGATGATTTTAAATTCTTTTGTTTATAGGACCATAAACTGAGTTTATAATCAATGCCAGTAAGTATGTTGGTATGGACTTGTACATATCTTAGATGTAGCAATTACCAGATATTCTCCGAAGATTGATCGAGGGTTATGGCTAATATGTTTGCTGATCTTTTCCTTTTACCTCTTTTTCTTTAGGGAACATCTTTTTATTTTTTTTTTTTGTTTGATTAATAAATCGTTTTTGTTGAGAAACAGTCTCTATGAGTAGTTAGAAATCCTATTTCAATATGAATAATGGGCAACTCTTATTGTCTATTTTATTTTTTAAGTTTGCCTTTTTCAGAGGTCTATTTCACTGTATATTTATTCAGGTCTCAATATCTTGTATTCCCTGATCTATAATTTTGTACCTTTTATTTTAGGCTCAAATCGTCATTCACTCAATTAGCATGCACATTGCTCCCTCAATATGTGGTCCAATTATGAGGATTGCTGGAGATATACATCTTTTGCTTTCTGAGTACAAAAAAAAACTGGATATGGGGAGTGGTTCACTGGATGTGGTCTCAATTAGTTCATCTATTCCATTTTGGTTCTCTCTATCTGCAACTATTGATTTGGCCGAATTGGACATAAACCTGGAGGACAGCAAAGATGACTCTTCATGTGTTGTGCTTAGCATGCACCATATTCATATCTGGTAGGATCTCTCTCTCTCTTCCCCCCCCCCCCCCCCCCCCCCCCCCCCCCAGTTTGTTCGATGTTCTCGTGAACCATTTTTATTTATTTAACAGGTTTGCTCAGACTGGTCACAGAGAGAGCTTGGTGTCTGCTAGGATGGTAAAGGTCATTAGTTATCAGCTCGGACATGAAGATGATATTTTCACATTGTGCTCATCTGGATTCTCAAGTATTGCCAGCAAAGAATCTGCAATGGTTGATGATTGCTTTATTTTAAGTTATGAGGATCATGAAAGTCAGCAAACTACTGGGCATAGCTGTTCCTTATGCTTGAACGACACTGAACTTCATTGCTATCCAAGGATTATAAAATTGCTGGCTGAATTTTGTGATAAATTGCCTGGTTTAAATGGATATGGTAATGAAGAACATTCTGTTGGCACTAAAGAGTCTGGTTGTTCAGCTGAAGCCCATTTTTTAGGACCTCAGAGATTTGGTTTCTCAAACTTCTCTGACAATAGGTGCTCTGAACGTGAATCTATTCCTCTGAATCAGTTCCCATTTGTTAAGACATACAACTCCGATTATGAAAGTAGCCTTTTCAGCTCTGTCGTTCCTCCTATTACTGTTTGCTGCAGAAGCTTCAATTCTAAGGATAAACATACTAGAACTCTGAATAGTTCTGGATTTTCTAATGCACCACATATTGATTGTGATAGTGTTCTATTAACAACAGAGCTTAAACTTCGAAGTATAAAATTGCATTTCCATGATACTTCATCTATTGTTGGTAGTGTGACTCTTCCAGTTGGGGAAGCTGTCCTCAGTAGCCATAAACATTGTTTCGAGTTGTTGTGTTCATTGGACGGACTGACCATATCTTCACCTTGGTGGGTCAGAAATGACCAGGAATTACTTTGGGCTCCGCTTCTGACGAATCAATCTCCTATTCTGAATGTACGCTTCAGAAAGGGTTCTTGTTTTTCATCAGATAATCTGTTTGAATTGAGTTTATCCGTTCAAAATGTATGTTGCATACTACCACCCGAGTATTTGGCAATATTAATTGGTTACTTTTCCTTGCCGGATTGGGCTACAATAGAGAACAACCCCAAAGCTGGTTCTGAGATGCAAGTTGCACCAAATGAGAAAAGCATTTCATATAAGTTTGAAATATTGGAGTCTTCTCTCATGTCGCCTATAGAGGGTAATGATAATAGCTTTCTCAAGCTTGAAATTCCAGAATTGTTTGGCAGCTTTATCCTGAATGCTGATTCTGAACATGCACTGGATGATGTTACACCTGAATGTTTGGTTCCAGCTGACAAATTTGCTGTTGGAATAAACTGTTTGACCATATGTGGACATAATTTGACTGTATCTCTATTTCTTTTAGAAAATTATGCCTTCAATTCCTCTCCTACTTTAAAAACAGCCAACACTAAGAGCTGCACATTTATTCAGTCACTCAATGCTGATTTATGGATTAGAATACCACGTGAAAGTCTGTCCATGCTCTCAAGTGATCCTTCTCATTCATGTGTCATGGCAAACATTACAAGTTGTGAATTTATAGCTGAAGGTATGAAGTATCTCATGATCTTGCACATTTTCCTTCTGCATTTACTTTTTCAGTTATATCGCTATAAACTTTCATTCATTCTCTTTCGTTGTCTTTGTCAAAAGATTGCTACTTCGCTCCTGGATTGCAAGGTTTATCTGATGTTGTAGACCAGTTTTTTTCGGTTGGGAAGGAAGCCAGATATTTCACACATGATGTTCAGCAGTTTCTTCAGTTAAAGAGGGCTCTGAAGGATAACCATGTTCTCCCTGTCGATTTATCAAGCAGTACATTGACTGAACTGAAAGTTAATGTGGGGTCGATGTGTATTAAACTACTTCGCTCAAATATTGAAACAAAAGTTGCAGAAGTAATAGCTAGGATGGATATGGCGTTTCTTCTCTCTGCTTCTTTGAGAAATGAAACTGTTTTATCCTTGAATGTCAATTTCTCTTCTCTTACTTTGGCTTCATTGCTTAATCTTGTTACATTGGCAAACTGTTTGTCTGATGGTTGTGCTTCTTCTGTCCTTGGTGTGCATTTCTCGACGTCCAACCAAAATAAATTGGAGCTGCTTGTTACACTCCCTTGTATGGACCTGTGGCTGTATTTGTTTGACTGGTTGGCAATAGTAGACCTTCTTGACTCTTACTTTCGGCCATCTCCTAAGACTCTATCTTCTCTGGCAGAAGGCCCTGGTGATCTATTGCAGGACCAAACAATGTCAGAGTGTTCCGTGCTGTCACAGAGTAAATTAGGTTGTGCTAAGCCAGAAAACTTGGTTCCAAGTTGTGTTTCTTTTACTTTAAGGTCAGAAAACCTGGGCATATCATTTCATATCCCTGTCTGGAATGGTGAAGAGCTTCATACTGAATCCAAGACATCTTTGTCTGAACAGGGAACAACAAATATTTATAGTTGTCTTCCAGGGGGACCAATGCAGTGCAGGTTCATCACTGTTTCTTTGCATAGTAGGAGTTATGATTTGTTTGTTGATGGTACTAATATCAAATTCAGGTCTACATTTGGGAAAACAACTGGATCAGTTGGAATAGGACCGTCTGGTATTTCACGCTCATGGCCATTTTTCAAACTTTTGAATCTGTCCTTGGAGTTTGAGGTTTTTGACTATAAGATGGTTCCAGTACATGTTAAGGGTGGCGTGCATTGTGAAACTTTTGATGTTTGTCTTTCACATCAAGTATTATACTTTTGCAATGGGATTGAATTTGACAATTCCAAGGAAAATGGAAATGGATATAATTTTGGCCGTGTTGATATCAATTGCCAATTAAGCAAGGCTTCTCTGTTGTTAACTGATGGAAGGGTATGCCACTGCTTTATACATTAAGATCTATAAAGGTTTAGTGTAGTCAATGGTCTGTTTATGATCTTAAGATGTCCTACTTGTACAGGAAGGTACCTATGTCTTACCCCCCCCCCCCCCCCCCCCCCCAACAAAAAAAAAGAAAAAAAAAATTTGCTTATGATCTTTACTTTCGATTTTTCTATAAGATATCCCTTGCATCACATGGAATCACAGTTGGGTTATTGATGCTGCCATTTCCCTCAAGTGATAACCAACTGATTCCGTTTTCTATGATGCAGTGGAGCTGTAATGGACCTCTCTTGGAACTTATCCTTTTGAATTCTTCTTTGGAAACCATAATTGAGGAGAAGAGCTTGCAAGTTGCTGCTAATAGCAATCTCAACATATACTATAATAATATTCACAAGGTATCAACTAAATTTTTTTGCCTATTATTCTATTCATGTAAGTGGTGAAACAGCTTATCAGTTTTTTTAGTTTCTGCCAATCTCCAGGTTTTGTGGGAGCCCTTTGTGGAACCATGGGCCTTTGAAGTCAGTATGATAAGAAAACATGACAAAAGTGGTCTTCTTGGCAATGGTATCTCAACTGAGATACAGCTGAAATCCACAGCTGGGCTAAACATAAATTTTAATGAACCAGCAGTTGAGGTATATATCACCTTACACTTGGGTATCCTTGGTGAATTAATATAGTTATCTTTTTGTTTAGTTTTCAAGGATTCTTAACATGATAAATGTGGCATGATATGGTCTCCGTACAGGTTATGTTTAGGGCAACTGAAATGATCAAGGATGCTCGATGTTTAGTACAGGTGAATACGAATAATCATGGACTCCAGATCTATCAGCACCTTGAGAGTTTCTGTGCTAGGAGATATGCTCCTTATGTTATAAATAACATGACATCCCTACCGCTGGTATTCTGTATCTATCAAGGGCTGACACTTGGGGAGGGTGTTCATATATCTACTTTGAAACAAGAAACTACTGTACCATCAGGTTTGTCTGTTCCAATTTATATAGATGAAGAAGTGGATGGGGAAACATATAACCGTAGACAAAATCATTCTTCCGATGGACTAAATCAGAAGCTGCCAAATAGTGTTGGACATCATTTCATGACCGTACAATTTGAGGGTACTGCCGAACCATCAGAACCAATTTCTATGGACCTTGTTGGTCTTACCTATTTTGAGGTTGATTTTTCCAAGGGAAATAGCAAGGCAGGGGAGAATGGGAGACTGCTTGTTCCTGTTGTCTTTGATGTTTCTGCTCAAAGGGCTACCAAGCTTATACAGCTATATTCAACTGTAAGTACTGTCTCTTTGCTACTCATACTTTATACTTGTGTGATTTTTCTTATGCTGAATAATAACAGGTTATATTAATGAATTCAACATCAACCCCTTTAGAGTTGAGATTTGACATTCCGTTTGGAATATCCCCAAAGGTAAAGTTTGGATTTTATCTTAGTAGTTGAATGATTGAGGTTGTCTTTTTTGACTTACAAAGGCATTCACGTTTTATACAATTTTGACGATAAATATAAACAGATTGTTGATCCAATATATCCCGGTCAAGAGTTCCCTCTACCTTTACATTTGGCCGAAGCAGGCGGGATTAGTTGGCGTCCTCTTGGTAACAATTACTTGTGGAGTGAATCTCATCACCTGTCAAACATTCTCTCATATGAAGGTCACAGTGGGTTTTTGAGGTCCCTTGTATGTTATCCTTCTAATCCAAGTAGCGACCCATTTCGTTGCTGCTTATCAGTACAAGATATATGCTTACCTTTTCTTGGTAGGCCCAAGATCGGGTCGGTTCAAACTACTAAAGGTACCTTCAAGCAATTTGTCAAAAGCGATAATCAGTTCTGTAATCAAGAACAGCAAAAGTCCAGGTTCATCCATCGGGTGATTTTGAATACACCATTAATGGTGAAGAACTATCTTCCAGAAACAGTTTCTGTTGTTATTGAAAGTGGTGGTATTAGTCGACCTATACCACTTACAGAGGTTTGTATGTGTTCCTATTCAGCCTATTTTTGCATGCTTGTAAAATTATACTACATGCCTATTGATAATAACCCAAGTTCTAATTTCAGGTGGAAACATCTGCATATCATATTGACTCTTCCCATGATTTGAGAATGACATTCAACATTGATGGATTTAAACCTTCCACCATAAACTTCCCGCGCTCTGAAACATTCGGTACTATGGCCAAGTCTTGTGGGACAATTTTGTCTTTGACTGAAACAATGAAAGTTGATTCTTCCTCAAATGGTAATCCTTCCACCCTGTACCTTGAAATCAGGTATATCTTTATGTACTCAAATGCCAATCTTTCTGTGCATATATGCTAGGTCCTGTGTTTGTCACAGTGGAGAAGATGATGGACGTGTCATCTGGGGCTCGGGAGCTTTGTCTTTCTGTCCCCTTCCTATTATATAATTGCACAGGCTTCTCGCTCAATGTTTCGAGCACAGAGCACGAACAGAAGGGCGCTTTTTTAAGGATTCCATCATGCTATAATTCATCAGAGCAATTTATCTCGAACAAGGATGGACTTGGGCTCTTATCAACTGAGACTTTTGCACCTCTAAAATCATCAAGGTTTGTCAGCCAAAGTTATACATTATCTGAAGGCGAACTGATCTTGACCACACAAACTAGTTGCAGAAACTCAGTGCTCTCCCGTACAGACTTATCTATTGGTGGCTCCTCAAGCTCTTGTCCTTCCTTGATCCATTATAACCTTGATGCTGATACAGCTTTCAACAGTGAAAGAAGCCAAAAAGAATCTGGAATTGTATCAGGAAATGATGTTTCGAACATCATTAATTCTCAGGCTGCAAAGGCTAAACCATTTATGTATTCACCTGATCCCGATGTTACTCCCAGTGAGGTTATGGTCAGATTGAGCAGAACCCTTCCTGAATGTACAGTGAAGAATCCTCCTAACAATTCCTGGTCATCTGCTTTTTTCCTGGTTGCACCAAGTGCCTCAACAACTGTTCTTGTCCCACAACCATTCTCAACTTCTGCAACTGTTATATCAGTCACATCAACTCTGCTCAATATCCCTCTCTCTGGTAGGACAAGAGCCATCTGTTTCCAGCCAAGGTAAATTTATTTCTTGCACATATTTTATGAGCATTCTAACAGTCTTGTACATGGCAGGACTTCTTGGAAAACAATGCTTGAGATTCTTATTACTTTTCATGTCTTGAATATCTTCTCAGCTTCTATTCTTTTGGTTTGACTTATTGTAGATATGTGATTAGTAATGCATCCAGCAAAAATCTGTGCTATAAACAGAAAGGATCGGATTATGTTTTCCAGCTAGCTGTTGGAAAACACTCACACCTTTTTTGGCCAGATACATCAAGGTAATGGTTTCATTGTCTTCTGTTGTAAGTTGTAACCAGTGCTTTCTTACTTGTAATTTTGGTGGAACGTTGAAATTGTAAGTTGCAGCTGGAGATATTGGCATCATATATAATATTCTGTTTCTTTTCACTGCTTTTGACAGGGAATTGCTGGTTTCTGTTCGATTTGATGATCCTGGATGGCAATGGTCGGGATGTTTCTCACCTGATCATCCCGGTGATCAGCAAGTAAAAATGAGAAATTATATTTCTGGTGCATCCTACATGATACGGGTTGAGGTACAGAATGCTGATGATGTTGGCCAAGATGAGATTATTGGAAACACCTTGAGCAATTCTGGAACAAATTTTATTCTACTCTCAGATGATGACACTGGATTTATGCCATACCGAATTGATAATTTCTCAAAAGAGGTTAGCAGATCTCTCACATTATAGAACCTACTGTGCTATGTTTTCATTTGCTTTCTGTTTTATTAATCAGCAACATTTTGAAAAGATTAGAACACATGGTAGAATGTAGTAATCAGTGTTTTGCCTCAATGTCGCATGATTTCACTTGATAAAGATCTGATATATGGACAATCTGTTGCATGATTAGGTTTACTAAATACATGTGATATGTTATCTTCTTGAGATTCTGGAAAATTGGAAATTATATAAACTGCATATGAGCATTCTTATGAAACCTCCTCTAATCGTGGCGTCTAGAACGAGCGAAAAATATTATTGAGGATGTTTACTCATTTTACTTGTGTAGTGTAAGAGAGTATCAAGAATTGAACGGCTCTCTTTCTCCTGTAATATGTCGAGGAACTTAATTTTCTAAAGAGAGAATTTCCCCCAACATCCTAATGAAGCAGCCTTTACAATTCCAGTTGGCAGCTTTAGATGCTCATGCTATTGAAATCTCATTTCCCATGAACTCTACGTATCTTCACAAAGCAAATATAAAGACTACTGAGTACTGCCCCTTTACTTAACACTTGGATGGATTTTAATTCCCAATAAGCATCTTGAAGGGGAAATAAGTAATTCAACGTATTACAAGCCTTCTCTAAACAGATCTACTAGGGGCTTCTTTTTATCAGGTTCCTACCTCCATTCCAAAATACGGAGTACATAAGTTTTTAGCTATTTGCACAAGTTTAAATAAAACACTTCACTTTAAAAAAAATCATCATTCCACTAACTTTTTCATAAATTTTATTATTTTTTAATAACCACTCCACATTTTAACCAATCAAAATATTTTAAAAAGTCAACAACACACAAATCAATAGGAAAAATGACCAAAAATAATACAAATTATCATCCATGAATCAATATTAATACGAACTTTAAAACTACCAAAACTAATACGAACTATCAGTCATTAACCAATATTAATACGAACTTTAAAAACTACCAAAAATAATATAAACTATGTCATATTAAACAATTTCATTTCGGAAATAATTCCGGTTGATTTTTTGGCTAATTTTTCAAAGCATCAAGTAAATGTTCGAAAATTTAGTGACGTGATGTCATATTATTAAATGCATAAGTGTAATGTTTGAAAAGAAAAACTAATTATCAATACAAACTGGATTCTAAGGTTAATTTATTCATCTAATTTGCACTCAAATTTGGTGTTTTTTCACAAAAAAAATAATACATTGAACGCTTAATGAGGAGATGCAACATTATTAGATTTTCGAATGTTCGATTACCACGTCAAAATTTTGGCTGAAAAATTAATCGGAATTTTTTTTTGTATCAACATTGGTTCAATGTGAAATAGTTCGTATTATTTTTGGTAGTTTTTAAAGTTCATATTAATATTGGTTCATGGTGGATAGTTCATAATTCCCCTGTTAATTAAAACTTGTCGTTTACTATTCATGCACGCTTTTTTAGAATGATAAAAACTGATAGGAAATGAGAGAGTTTGAAGAAAGAAAAGATAGAGTGGGAGAAGAAAAATCAGATCAATTATTCCTTAGAAGAGTTACATAATATAAAGAGAAAGACTAGTCTAGAAAGCTTAGGAGAGAAGCTACAAGGCATGGAGAAGGAAAAAAGTAAAAAGCTGTAAAAGTAAACTAGGGGTAATTACACTAAAAAGGCCTATAGCATAACCTAGAAACAAGGTAATAATTATATGCATGCTAGTATGCTAACACTCCCCCTCAAGCTGGATGGTAGAGATCTATCAATCCTAGCTTGGAAGTCAAATGATCAAATCTAGAACAATGGAACCCTTTTGTCAGTAAATCAGCAAGTTGATCTTCTGACTTAACGAAGGATATCCTAACAACCCCTTCTTCCAACTTCTCTTTGATGAAGTGGCGATCAATCTCCACGTGTTTGGTTCTGTCATGCTGGACTGGATTGTGAGCAATGCTGGTGGCAGATTTGTTGTCACAATATAGAACCATAGGTTCATCCCATTTGATCCTAAGATCTGTTAAGACAATTTTTAGCCATAACATTTCACATAACCCTTGTGCAAGAGCTCTGAATTCAGCTTCAGCAGAAGATCTCGCAACAACATTTTGTTTCTTACTCCTCCAAGTGACAAGATTTCCTCCAAGAAACATGCAATACCCCGAAGTTGATCTTCTATCAACAACCGAACCAGCATAATCAGCATCTGTGAAGGCTTCCACGGACAATTTGTTCCCTCTTTTAAAGAGTATTCCTTTTCCTGGACACCCTTTTAAGTAGTGAAGTATCCGATACAAAGCATTGAGGTGAGGCTGTCTTGGATCATGCATGAATTGGCTTATGATGGAAACCGGATAAGCAATATCAGGCCTTGTGTGAGATAAATAAATCAGCCTCCCACACAAACACTGGTACATAGCTTTATCCACAGTTGGGTCATCTTTGGAGTCTCCAAGCTTGTGATTCGGATCAATAGGAGTAGAGGCTGGTTTACATCCACTTTTCCCTGTTTCTTCAAGCAAATCAGTGATATATTTCTGCTGAGAAATGAATATTCCCTCACGAGAATGAGCAACTTCAATTCCAAGGAAATATTTAAGTCTACCAAGAGACTTAACTTCAAATTCAGCTTCCAACCTTTGCTTAAGCTTCTCCTGCTCAATTTTGTCGTCACCCGTGATAATGATATCATCAACGTACACAAGTAGAATAGTCACTCCCCTTGAAGCTGAATGTTTGATAAACAACGTGTGATCTCCTTGACTTTGCCTATACCCGGCAGCTCTCATAACGGATGTGAACCTTCCAAACCAAGCTCTTGGTGATTGCTTAAGGTCATAAAGAGCTTTTCTTAACTTGCACACTTGATGAGAAGAGGAGGAAGAGGAGAAACCCGGCGGAATTTGCATGTATATTTCCTCTTCCAAATTGCCATGAAGAAATGCATTCTAGTATGGAGAAGGAAAAAAGTAAAAAGCTGTAAAAGCTACAAGGCATGGAGAAGATAGAGTGGGAGAAGAAAAATCAGATCAATTATTCCTTAGAAGAGTTACATAATATAAAGAGAAAGACTAGTCTAGAAAGCTTAGGAGAGAAGCTACAAGGCATGGAGAAGGAAAAAAGTAAAAAGCTGTAAAAGTAAACTAGGGGTAATTACACTAAAAAGGCCTATAGCATAACCTAGAAACAAGGTAATAATTACATGCATGCTAGTATGCTAACAAAAACTATAAAAAATATTAACTTTTTTTAACATTTGTGTTTATAAATTCATACTTAATAGTAATAAGTATGAAAATATTTTAAAAAATTATTACAAAAGTTGATATTTCATATAGTTTTTAACGCCTAAAAAAGCGTGCATAAATAGTAAAACATCAAGTTTTTAATTAACGGAGGGAGTATTATTTTTGGTAGTTTTTAAGTTCATATTAATATTGGTTCGTGGCTTATAGTTCGTATTGATTTTGGTCATTTTTCCCAAATCAATATAAATCATTACAATTCCCTAGCTAGAAAACATAAAAGACCATCTATTTTTAAACAAAAACTACCATATAAACACTCATCTGTTTTGGAAAAGGAGTAGTAACATCTTTATCACTAGATTATATAGACATGAATAGAGCTCGCAAAATCTTAATTGACCCTAGAACCTAACCGACCCACCCGAATCAAAGTTGAAAATCTAGCATTATGTACAACCCAAGCTCGAGCCGGACCCATTTTGACCTGATGCCCAAATGGAAAAAATCATAGATAAACTCGACCGATGCCCAAATGGACACGATTATAGATAAACCCGACCTATAGCCAACTTGTCCTTGATCCGATCCGAACAAAACGCGACTTATCCTTGTAATCACCTTAATTTTCTCATTTTTAAACACACTAATCAAGTGAATTACCTATAATGAGTCCTAATTTAACTAAATAAATGAAGTTTAATAGTCAATAATGAAGATAAATAAAAAATAGAAATCATTTTGTAATAAAACTAACTAGGATCTGACCCGGACCCGAACTTGACCGAACCAACTCGAAATCCATTTTGACCCAAACGTATCTAACCCAAACTTACTTGACTCGAACCTGACTTGACTTGAAAACAATATACCCGACATATGACATGACCTGACATTGACCGAACCTAAATGGTTTACCCGAGCCCGACCCAGTCAACTTTATTGCCATCTATAGGCATGCACAAAATTGTAGGGCACAGTATATATACTATCTCACCTAGTTGTTACAATTCCTTACTAGGCCTTCTCTCTAAACAGATCTACTAGGAGTTTATTTTTAACTGTTATCATATTTATCACTAGCTGAATAGGTAAACCTTTCTTTAAGGGCCCCGAGTTTAGATGCATAAAATATATCTTGCATGTTTATGCTTTATAATTTTTATGAATATATTAGATAGGCATACATAAATTTGCAGGGCACAGAATGTGCAGTTTATGGCTCCTTGTTACAAACCTTTTTCTGTTAATAATCAAGTCATACAGTTCCTGAGATTATTGAGCTAGTGAGCTACAGCAGCAAACATGAGGGCAATTGACTAATGAGTTTTACTTTTCATCATTACCTTCAGATCCTACATATGTAGTATACTAATATTTTGCTTGTTCCTCTGCTATCTCTAATTTCTATATTGCAACTTGCAACCTACCTCCGTAAAGGTTACCATGGTCTTTCTTTCTTTCCTTGCACAGACATTACGAGTTTATCAACAGAAGTGTGAAACTCTTGAAACAATAATTCATCCTTATACATCATGTCCTTACTCCTGGGATGAGCCATGCTTTCCTCACAGACTTATTATCGAGGTTAATATCTCTACCAAAAAAATATAAAAATAGAACATTAGTTCAAGTAATCAATTCAAATTGACTCAGTAGTAGTACTTATTTCTTTTATTATTGTTTCAAGGTTCCTGGTGAGCGCATAATTGGATCTTACACCATGGATGATGTGAAACAATATCCACCTGTGCATTTTCCATCATCATCTGAGGTACATGACCCTTTCCTTGTACTTATTTGTGAAGTTTTATGGAATCGAGTAATTTATCCCTTGTCTTGAAATTTATTCTCCAGTTTATTTTCTTAGATATTGCGTCTTATTTTTGTTTTGTTTTTATTGCGTCAGAAACATGAAAGGATATTGATTTCATCAGTTCATGCTGAAGGCGCGATGAAGGTGCATTTCAACTTCATTTTCAATTACCATCTGTTCTTTCAAATACAGCGTTGATATTTTCCCCCCCTGACACAGGTTCTTAGCATTATTGATTCTAGTTGTCATGTTCTGGGTGATCTGAGGGGTGTAAATTCTAGTGCGTATGTGGAGAAAAGGAGTGCAAATAATGGAGGGGAAACCCTTGCTGAGTTCAAGGAGAGAATTTCAGTTACAATTTCTTCTGTTGGAATATCTTTAATAAATTCCTTACCACAGGTATGACTTTAAGTTGAGTAATGTGATAGCCTTTCTTTGGTGCTTCATAATGTTAACTTCCCCCTTGAGTTATACGACAGGAGATACTCTTTGCTTGTGCAAAGGATATAAATATTGATCTGTCTCAGACAGTTGAACAACAAAAGTTCTCCTTCAAGATCTCGGCCTTACAAGTTGATAACCAGTCGCGCAGTACCCAATATCCCGTGACATTGTCCTTTGATCAAGAGCATCGAGGGAATCTGGTTGGTTATATGCGATACGAAGATCAGGATTTAAAGCGCAAAAATGGAAATGTAAGCTCCTATGAGCCTGTAGTCTGGATATCAGCTGCAAAATGGAGGAACAAAGATATGAGATTGGTTTCATTTGAATGCATAAACATAAGGTATTATTCCTCAAGTTGCTGGCACTCTTTTTTTGTTTTGTTTTGTTTTTTGTTGAAAAATATCGATTACTTTCGTCTACCTCTTCCGGTGATATTTCTGTAAATGCTTGCAGAATCGCTGATTTCCACCTTGAGCTTGACCAGGAACTGCTTTTAAGCCTTATTGATTTTCATCGAGCATTAGTTTCAATCCAGAGCATGGATACAAGTTACATGCACCCAGAGGTTTATGGTTTTGAACCTAAGATGGATAAAATAACAGTCTCTCCTGGGCATGCTCTGCAAAACCTAAAGTTTTTGCAGGCCAGTCAACATTTGCACCTCTTGAAAGCTGATAGTTTCCCTTATGGATATTCTAAAAACAACCCATCTTTACCAGAAGTAGTTCCAGTTGGTGCTCCTTGGCAGAAAATTTACCTTTTTGCCAGAAGACATAGCAAGATCTATGTGGAAGCCTTTTCTGTAGCCTCTATTAAGATAACTTTAAGGTGAGGCACAAATCATTTGGTTTAGAATGTCATGAAGATCAGGATCTTGCATTTTTTTCATCTAACTTCAAGCTTCTACAGCTTTTCAAGCAATCCATGGACACTTAAAACTGGGGCTTTTGTGTCAGGAGAATCATCACTTATTCAGGTTAGTGTTGAATTCAAGGGGTTAATTGAATCTGTTTCTTTTTCTTTGGACATGCTTATCTGAATTACATGCCTGTACTAAAAGCTGTGAAAGTAATTGTCTTTATCATTGCGTAAGCTGTGGCTACCTTGACCCACTTCATCTGGACCCTGACAGTTTTGTTGCAACATATTATTGGATAGCAATCTGGCCCAACTGTTATATAATTAATTCATTATCCAAATTTGACTGGATATGAAACATTGACCAACCTTAAATGTAACAACCCTTTTCAAACCTGTCAAATCAGAAAGTTTTCACTATTTGAATTCATATCTCACTCAATTTCACTTGCCTGGTACATGTGTGGAGGTGTTAATATGTATGACAGTTTTGGAAATTATTTGTTGCAGGAAGAAGTGCTTATGAAACTGAAAATATTTTAGATATTGAGGAAATTTCTTCTTCTTTTCTGTCCTGTGCTCTTTAAGATAAACCCATCTCCATATAAGTATTATTGCACTTCTCTCAGAGTTGAGGCAGTCAGTGACAACATTGTCCTGCATCTCTGAACTTTTTGATGTTCATTTTCCCTGTATAAAGCGCTTGAATAATGCTAATCCTTCTGCATTTTTCATGAAGCCAACTACTTCTGGAATACTGATCTCATTAGACAGCCCTCTAAATTAGTTCCATTATCCAAGTAGCCCCTCTTTATTATTTTATTGTTATTGACCTTCCAATTTATATTTTAAAAAAGGATTCATCTCATTTCAACTATTTTGAGTCTTGGCCATCACCATTACCTCAAGTGTTTTGGTAATTTGCAGTAATCTAGTTTGATTGTCTTTCTTCTGTTGAATCCTTGATGTATAGTTATGAGACTATTGGAAAGTCTATCATCTGCTTGATACACTCGAAAGGAATGATAAATTTGTACTCTTGGATCAATGATAAATTTTGAATTACAATTCTCTATGAGCTTTACTATACTAAATCTGCATTGTTCCTTTCTGGTGCATCTTCTGTTTCCAGTTCGAAATTAATGTTTGCGATTTTGCTGCATATATGTACTTGATTGGCAGAGAGGTCTAATGGCACTTGCTGATGTTGAAGGAGCAACAATTAATCTCCGGAAATTGACTATTAATCACCATATCGCTAGTTGGGAATCTGTTCGTGAAATTGTTGGCAAACATTATACTAAGCAATTTCTTCATGAGATGTTCAAGGTAGCTCTGGAAAACTTTCCTAGATTTCATTTTGAAAGCTTTGGGCTTTATCTCTCTAATAATATCGCAAGCTAAAGATTCTGGCTTTTTGGGTTCAATTATGTCATTTGTACATCTGGATTTTTTATTGGCAAATAAATACTGAGATATGAAGGTCCTGACTTCAGGTGATTCATGTAATTTATGCATTTCCACTTCTAAAGTCCATACCTGAACCATGTGAGAGGTTGTAACAAATCCGCAAGAATATGAAATGTTCTGTTTAGCATTTTGAATGACACGGGTTCTTCTCAGGGATTTGTATTAATATGTTGACATCTGCTCCTGGTAGGTGGTTCAACTTTAGAACTGGCGAGTTTGAATCATTGAAAGGGGTTTCCACTGAATTAGATGGAATATATGTTGTAAACTTGAATAAGATTTTTTTTTCATCTGTTGAAATTTTCCTTTCACACGCTGGCATTCTGAAGCTATTGCCTACTTTAGATTACTTTTGTGCAGGAGGAAATCTACTCTTAGATAGTAAATGTTAGATTTTATTTTGCACCAATATGACTTTATCTGCCTTGTTAGTTATTTTTATTCTTTATCAGAATTGAATCGGCCTTTGAAAATAACATATATGAGTAGTCTGACTAATCTATTCATAAAAGCATGTTGGGTGCTTCAATGTCTATGAGCCAGTTCTCTATCACAAGATTGTTAGTGTTTGGTTTCTCCTGTACATTATCCCGTCTTGAAAACTTAAGAGAAACATTGAGAAATATTTCTTGATATACTCACCAATCAGCCTACAAGCAAGTGTCCCCACTCCCAATACATGACAAATTCTGTTAAAGGCGTTAGTTTTTGGAATCGTAGTGAAATTTATAAGCGCCATAGAATTCTGTTGTCAATGCCACGCAGTTGCAATCATTTTCAATTAAAGATGATTTTGAACCTCCGGTCGATTGACATGCAGGTTTTTGGGTCCGCTGGTGTTATCGGAAATCCTATGGGGTTTGCTAGGAGAGTAGGCCATGGCATTAAGGATTTCTTATCTGTTCCTGCAAAGGGTGTTTTGGAGGTAGGTTAAAAGTGTTTTTAGATCCGGCCATATATTCCTATCAAGTTTCTACGATTAATATTTTTAAAATTTCTGTTTAATTAAAGTTTTGCAATAATTTGCCAGAGCCCTGCTGGTCTCATTACTGGAATGGCTCATGGAACTACAAGTCTTGTTAGTAACACATTATATGCTGTTAGTGATGCTGCTACGCAGTTCAGCAAAGCTGCCCACAAGGTACATCACTTTTGGTAACTCTTTCCACATTGTCTCTGGCATTGCTTGTTCTCTTTTCAAGATTCTGGCTCCAATATTTTGGATCACTCATGAAAAAACATGATTAGTTTGTTACTTTGGTGTACATCAAAAACATATCCCCTTATTTTTCCTCTTTTTTGTTTTTTCTGTTTTTTCCCTTTTTTATTCCACCTCTGAATCAGTAAACGTAACCAAATATCGATATTATAATGCCCTTGTTTCAAATGTAAATGGAATATGATTAGTTTGTTACTTTGGTGTACATCAAAAACATATCCCTGAAGCATGCCTTCATCAAGAGAATGCCCAGGCTAAGAAAGATCAATATCCCTGATTTACTGATACGATTGCTAGTTCGTCTACAGGGAGTTCTTGCATTCACCTTTGATCATCAAGATGTTGCCCCAGCAGAAAAGCAACAGTTAGCCACATTGTCACACAGTAAAGGTGTAATCAGTGAATTACTGGAGGTATGTGATCCAGCATCTTTTACTGGTTTCTGACTTTATGCTGTGATGTGACTGGTAAAGATGCATATTTAGAATGTTTTCTTTCCTTTCCAAAACTCTCAAGAGATATTCTCTGTGGGAACAAAGACCTTGTTTCCCTGTGGGAAGGTACCTAGAATTAACGTTCTAAACTCGAACCACCTATGGGAATGTACCTTGAATTACTCAAAGATGCTGCCAGTGGATATTATGCTTCAAAGAATTTTATGACTTTTTAAAGATCTTAATGCTTCAATCTAATCTGTTAGACTATTATCAAAGACACTCGTGCTTTTGAAGGCAAGCTCTACAGTTTACAGAATGGTATTATCAAAGACACTCGTGCTTTTGAAGGCAAGCTCTACAGTTTACAGAATGGTCTAAAAGTGTACTTGTTTTAGTTCGAATACTGAGATAACCTAATTATAAATGAGCATGCTACAAATTTTAATCCCCATCACCTTTATATTTTACTTTTTGAACCACACATATCGATTAGTGCTGAGGTCGTGATTGTGTGAATTCATGCTTGTCTAATGATAGTCTTTGTGAGAAAATAGAGAGTGATAATATTTTCTGAATACACAGGAAAAACCCAGAATAAATACATGGAGATAGGTCAAGGGTTACAATTCGAAAGTACTAGGAGTAATTGCGCATAATACCTAGAACATAATAATTATGTCTAAAAAGAGACTAGGAAGCTAATAGTCTGCCTAAAGAGTTTACAAGAAAAATACAACTAACACAATTTACAAGAAAAATACAGCCAACAGACATCACTTATTTCCAAGTACCTTTGGTAAGCAAGTCTGCAAGTTTTGTGTTGAAATGTAACATCTTGATCATTCCGGCCTCCCTTTTTTCCTTAGTGAAGTGTCTATCCACCTCAACATGCTTAATCCTGTCATGTTGAATAGGATCATGGGCAGTGCTTATAGCTGATTTATTGTCACAATATAGCTTCATTGAATCCTCCTACTTGACCTTCGAGCCATGGAGAATAATTCGAAGTCATAACAACTCACAAGTACCATGAGCAGCAGCTCTGAATTCAGACCGACTGAGCGCTAGGCTGAGCTATGACCCCTTGTTGCTTGCTTCTCCAGGCAATTAGATTTCCAGCAAGAAAAATGCAATATTCTGTTGTAGACCTTCTCTTCTAAATAGGATGCCTTTCCCTGGACAACCTTTAGATAATGCGAAATGCGGAGTGCAACTTGCATATGTGGTTCTCTAGAATAATGCATAAATGGGATAATAACACTTACATGGAAAGCAATCCGGCCTTGTTTGTGCCAGGTATGTTAACCTTCCACATAAGTATTGATATATGGCCTTATCAACTGGTTTAGCATCTCTTGCCTCATCTATCTTGCAATGAGGATCCATAGGGATGGTGGCAGGTTTACAGCCACTCTTTCCAGTTTCCTTGAGCAAATCCGCAATAAACTTCCATAGATATATAAAGATACCTTCTTTGGAATGGGCAACTTCAACCCCAAGAAGTATTTTAGCCTTCCAAGCTCTCTGATTTCAAATTCACTTGCTAGTTTTTGCTTCAACCTTCCTTGTTCCTTGATTTCATCTCCGGAAACAAGTATATCATCAATGTTAACAAGTAAAATGGTTAGTCCCCTTGAATTAGAGTGACGGATAAACATTGCATGGTCACCTTGACTTTGATAATACCCAGCATTCTTCATAACGCTAGTAATTCTTTCAAACCATGCTCTGGGGGATTGCTTGAGGCCATAGAGAGCTTTCTTACTTTGTTTGGAAATGAAGCGGAGAAAGCAGGAGGCAAGTGAATATAGATTTCCTCATTAAGGTAGCCATTGAGAAATGCATTCTTGACATCAACATGCAGTAAATTCCAACCAATGTGAGCAGTGAGGGAGAGCATGAGCAACACATTGCATCTCTAAAGTTTGTTATTGACCGACTCTTGCCATAAATTCTGTTAGGAAGTAGCATATTCAGCAATGGAAGAATTCTCACCTTGTTTCGTAGAATGACTTGACGGTGAGATCAAAGACAAAAGCCTCATGATACGACTCCAGAAGAAGAAGAATTCAGATTAAGGGTCTTAAGTTTATTTTAGTTAGCATTTTAGTATTTGCCCATTATTTGACTAATTTCTGTTTAGGGTTTGTTACCTAGAAAACCAGTAGAAGAGTCGGTCAAAGTTATTTTTCTTACTTTTCTTTAAAAGCTGCACGCAGCTTCAGTTTGTTGGGGGTCTTTGGTTTATGAAATATATCAGTGTCGAAAGTGGGATAATTTCCTACCCAATTCCTCTAGCAGGATTCTTGCTGATTGGTCTTCCTAGGTGTGAGATTTTTGCTCTAGTGGTTTCTATCACCTCATCCTGGCCCTTGGAATAGGATTTGTGCTGGAACTCCCATATTTACTTGGCTGTACCAAAGAACATGCAGGTGAGGCTAATTGAGGCATGAGCCATGATATAATCATGGAATCTGCTGCTTCCCCAGAAGAAAACCGAGGATCTGTCACTTTTCAGTGAGATGTTTGAAATTCTCTTTGCTCTTGAGGTAGGTTTTTACAACCTGGGACCATGCAAGATAGTTCTTCCCACTAAACCTGTAAGATCAGTCTTTCGAGGAGTAACCATGTGAGGTAACCTCATTACCTCATAATTAGACATGATGCAAGGAAAGACAAACAGTACAAAGACCGTAGCAATGAAGGGCACATAAAAAGAAAAAAGGTGTAGCAATGAAGGCTACAGCTTGAAAAGAAAAACCCAGAATAAATACAAGGAGGCAGGTCAAGGGTTACAATCTGAAACTAATCGCAGTATTGCACCTAATAACTAGAACATAATAATTGTCTAAAAGTAGAATAGGAAGCCAACAGGGAATTTACAAGAAAAATATAGCTAACAGGCGCAACTTTCTGACATTAGTTCATAATATTTCCAAGTCTCGTCACTTTTTACATCAATATATGTTGGAGGAATGATTCGAGTGTCAACGATAAATCTTCTGTTTTCCTTTCCTCTGTCTACCAGGGCCTTACAGGCCTCCTTCAATCGCCCATCAGAGGAGCTGAGAAGCATGGCCTCCCTGGAGTTATCTCAGGTACAAATATCTTGCAACACAGATTCATGCCATCTGATGCTATCAATTTGACATTACCTGAATCTCTAAGGTGAAGTCATGTCATGCTTCTTCAATTGTATGATTCAATTTCCCCCTTTTATCGTATCGTTTTTGTTAGGATTCGCACTAGGTGTTACAGGGCTTGTTGCTAGGCCAGCAGCCAGTGTACTCGAGGCAACTGGGAAGACTGCTCAGAGTATACGGAATCGAAGCAAGCTTCATCGAATGGGACACCGTCTTTTTCGAAATCGACTTCCAAGGCCTTTAAGTAGGGAAGCTGCCCTTAGGCCTTACTCTTTGGAGGAAGCTGTAGGAAGTGCTGTACTAACAGAGGCTAATGATGGGAATTTTGAAGAGGAGGTTCTGGTCACGTGTAAGTCACTAAAGGAACCTGGCAAGTTCGTAGTTCTGATGGAGAGACTCATCATGATTGTTAAATGCACGTCCATGGTAGACATTGCCAAACCCGAGTTTCGTGGAATCATTATTGATCCGGAATGGGTCATTGAGGTTCAAATCGGCTTGGAGAGTGTGATTCACGTGGATGCTGATGAATCTGCAGTAAATATAGTTGGGAGCAGTTCACAATCTCCGACAAAGAGTAATCAAAGACTAGGCAGTGGAAGAGCGCAGCGGTGGAGTGGCTTTCCAACTCCGCTGCCACTCTTCCAGACCACCGTGGAATTGGCATCCAAGGAAGAAGCAGAGTACTTCTTACTCGTTTTACTGTCGACGATTAAGCAAGGGAAAGAGCAAGGCTGGGGGAATGTGCACCTTCTCCATCAAAGTACCTTGAAATAGAGGTTGCCATCAACTTTGCATCCATAATGTGCATATTTTAGCCATATCTTTGCACTGTAACATTGTCTAATTTTGCTGCTTTTTATCACCATCTCTTAAGTTTTGTTAGCCCACACCCCCCAATTGTAGATTGTAGATGAATAGAACATATAGAAAATTAGTTATACAAGCATTCAACAGCTAATATCCGAAAGATTGAAGGTTATAAAAGCTAATACCTAGACACTCCGGCCTGGTGAGCATAACTACTGTCTACTGCAACCTTGTTATGACTCGGTCTCTTTTTGACGCATCAAGATTCAAGACTGCACCATATGGTTGTTAATTGATATGGCCAATCTTCCTTTGCTTTTTTTCTATCTGATAATGTTTGATAACTTGTTCAACTTGAACTGAAGAATTTTCTCGACAAAGATCCCTCTTTACACCCTCTCTTTATTTTTCATCAATCCAAGTATTTTCCAGTTGGATTCATTTAGTGGATGTCCAAAAAAAAGTCTCACAATCAAGTGTCCACCTTTTAAATAAATAAAATAAATGTTCATATTTAACACTCTTACCTTCCATCCTTCCCCATTCTGGTGAAATATGAGTATTTGTGAAAATTTGAGGGAAGGTGTATTTTTCAGTTTATTTTTGTAACTATATTATTGAGTTTTTATTTTTCGTAATTGTACATTTTAGGATGGATTTTAACAATTAGTAATTAAATAAATAAATTTTACAAATTATAAATTTGATATAAATTTTGTTCTAGATATTCTTTTATGAGTGAATTGCAGTAAATAACCCAAAACCCGGATGGGTTTGCGCACATAACCCACTATCCGAAACTATTTACAAGGGCTAACTATTTCCCCTCAAAAAATTGCACCCCAGACGGTAATCTTTACCTGTAGTAATCGGTGGTGCCTCTCCTTTCCTTTGCTAGAGAGAGGGAGAAGGAGGCCGACGCTCGAGAAGAGGGAGAAGGGATTTGTCCAAAAGTGGACGTTTGAAAATTTTCAAGTGGATGTTTTACATTGAAAAATGTTATTTTTTATGTCATTTGCTTCTGAAAGTTTTTTCGGTTGTACATGATGGTTAGTCCATCTACCGACTTGTCCGGTCTCTCGGTTTCTCTAGGCTTGTCTGAAAAACCGAATTCTTATCTTGATAAAAAAAAAAGATGCCAAAAAATAAGTCAATTATACCCATTTTTTTTATTACAACGTTTGTCTCCCTAAATTGTAAATAAGGTTTTTATTGTCATTCCCACTCAAATTACTATCTCTCATATATAACAAACACTCATCAATATTTCACAAAGTTTTTTTTTTTCCACCCAAACATTAAACATCCACCTCATATAAAATATACACCTACACAAAACATACAACCACTCGCACTTATCTAAGACCTTATGTTTGCCAAACACGTACACACTTGATCTTATATAAAGTATGGTGATAGCACACATTTAGGTAGACATATTAGGATGCATTTAGCATGATTTAGATTTATATAATGCATAGATTAGGCTAGATTTGCATTTATACTCGTTTTATTGGTGGAGTCGAAATCTACATGCTTTATAGTTAATTTCAGGTAGATGTGGATCCGATGAGGGATGAGGAGACTATTAGATGAAGGAAGAGTGAAGAGGAAGAATAAAAGTGAAGAGTACGGAAGCGGAGTCGAATTTCGAGAGCCTAAGTTAAGAACAAGTCAGCAGAAGTTGTCGCCAGACATGCTGAACTTGCTTCACACTTTCTGGAGGCCTCGGTGGTTCGATTGATTATTATAAGCATGCGTTGGAAAGCTCTCTCCGAGATCTACAACTTTCGTGTTGACATCAAGACCAGATTCGAAAAGGAAAAATCTCTATAAACAGTAAGGCCGCCCCGTGGCTCATAGCTCAAATGAACGATTTCGCAATCGCCTGGCCGCCCCATGGCCTCTGCAGAAACGCCGAATCTGCTGGACAGACTTTTTTCTCTTTAATTAGGTTTTTAGAATTATTATTTGACCGACTCTTTTGAGGCTTTTTAAAGACGTTTTACGGTTTTGTTTAAGGATCTAATTCCTTAATTTATGCACTTGGAGATTGTCAATTAAGAGAACCTTAGAGGGGAGCCTCCATGGGCATGGAGTGCTAAACTCTTTCGTTTCGTCTATGAATTGAAGCTTTGGTTTGATAAAATTGTGAGATTTCTATTCTTATTCTATTCATATTGATTCTTTTGCGAATATTGTTGATTTCTTCTAGCCCGCGCAACTAGTTGAGATTATTGCTAGGATTTTGTAGATTCCTCGTAGCGAACCTTAATCCATAGTAGCGAGCATGCATTTTTAGGACTCGTAGGACTAAACTGGTGTGTAGAGAATCAATTACATGTTAAATACTGACTCGTAGATTGGTGTTGCATGTATCCTGGTTAATCCTTAATCTTAGTGCTACTATTAGGTTAAATCTTGACCGTGTTAGGGTTATCTAATTAGTAAGGGTTATTAGGACTCGTAGGATTGGTAATTTACACAATATCAGGATAGGAACAATAATAGGATGAAAAGAGAACTTGAAGAAGAATCGATGATCAATCAACCAAACTAGAGTGGATATTTGTAGATGAAACTATTTTCTTAATTGTTATCTCAACTAACTTGTTTATAGTTTATTTTCTTTATAACTTCAATCACCAAAACCATCCCTTTTCTACTAATTGGTAAATATACATTACTTGGGAATACTTGATTCTCTGTGGGATCGATCTCTTACTTGCTTACTATACTAGTTTAGGTTTGAGTTATACTTTGATAGGAACAACGACAGTTTTCTCCTATCATATGGGTTGGGGTTTAAGATCCTATTGAGTTGAATCTTTTCAAAAAAAAAATTATTGTAATAGAAACTTGAAAACCTTATAATTTATAAATATTTAATACATAGCCAAATGATTTTAAATCTCAACTAATTAATTTAAACGGAGTGATTATGAATTTTTTTAACTCTATCAAATGAAGTTATTTATTAATTTTATAGTATCTCATTCCATAAGTTGCAATCTACTAGACTTTTGTTGTTTTGTTGATTATGATTTCCATGTATCAAACAAAAAAATTAAATAAAAATAAATAAATAAATGACAAGATACCTTTAAACTTAAAACTTCATAATTTTCCATTTTGTCATTAACGTTACTCCATTTTTCTCTCAGAAGAGAAAGACATCCAAGAAAAGCAAAGCCTTTGATAAGTAACAACTTGAAATTGATCTATGAACAACATGACCGCTTTCGTAAACAAAACCATTATCGAATGTTAAAAGCACGCTTTAGGTTTGCCTTTTGTTCCAATGTAAGCTTTGTAGGGAACTTGATATCAAACTTGATCCGTAGATCACCCTTATTACCAGGTTCCTTTGTGATTGGCATACCCTCCTTTGCAACCACAAGCTCATAGTTTGGGTTTATAATGTCTATTACTGGCACACTAATGTTGCGCCCATCCAATGTGGAAATGTTCAATGTGGTTCCTCCTATAGCCTCAGCTAGAGTCACCTTTTGTTTAATGATGAGATCGTTCCCATCCCTTGTGTACACATCGTGCTTCTTCTCATCTATGATGAATATGAGGTCAGCCGGGAGCATCCCTGGTTGCTCGTTGCCTTTATCCGGGAATGTGATCTTCGTTCCTTTTTTCCATCCTGGCTTTATTTCAATAGTTACTATTTCGGTTTCTGGCACCATCCGTCTAAAAGAACACCATATTTTATCAGTTAGGACAAGACTTAAAACTACATGCTTTTAAGCCAATACCCAGAGATTAAAACGGTAGAAATTTTGTTGGAAGCCCGTTTTATGAATAACAGTGTCACCAAGGTTTATATACAACGAGGTTTCTCATCCTAAAAGTTTTATGGATGAAAAGAATCATAGGGCATCCATCCTTGAAATGATAAATGCAAGTTCCCTTTCTTCCAAATCACCTGTTCATGTTAAACAAGCCTATTTTTGTTCAAAATCTTCTAATTCTAAAAAATTCTATCAGGAAAAACACTCATCAACTAGGTAGCACTTTCAACCTACACAAGCCTATGTCAAATTAACTCTCCATAAAAATAGCCCTATGATTGTTCATTCGTGTTAATATATTAAGGGCGGTGAAGGCTAGGAATAAAGGGTTTGCAAACATGAAAATGGAATCAATTTAACATACCCATTTGGAGCTACAACTGTCCTAGAAACCTTCATCTTCCTTGAAGATCCCGAGTATAGCTCCTCGAGAGTGCACTTTAATGAATTTTCTACAGGGGGCGGTTTCTTCAGGTAGTTATTTCCATCACTAGTTGTACGATACATGTGTTGCTCACTCCCCGGAAATGACACCCCAGGTGCACTTGCACCATCTGAATACCTCTTGGATCTTCCATGGGGAGATCCATACTCAAAAGGGCTACTGCCAAAGAACTCAGCAAATATGTCTTCTGCACTTCTTGGGTAGAATCCTTGCCCATTGCTACCAAAGTTGGTGCCACCACCACTCCCTTGATGTGGTGGTGGCATGTCTTTCAAACCTTCTTCACCATACTGGTCATATGTTTGCCTTTTGTGAGAATCACTAAGAACCTACATCAACAACTTCATCATATATGCAAACACTAATACAAACTTTAGGATTTGAATTTAATATGGAAAATGTTGCAATTATAATATGTCTTTTGTCAATTTCTCTATAAAATAGTTGAATGTCCAATTCATCACATTTCATTTCCAATTTTATTTTGCTTAGTCAATTATATCTAACAATGTGTTACTGGTGATTTTATGGAAAGATAAATTTGCATAGATATCCATATAATGAAGACTTCACCAGGACAACATAAAGATAAGGACACCAAACATATAATTTACCCTTATGACATGATGTAATCTTACTAGAAACGTGACTCGATGAAAAATTGAAGGTAATTTATAGGAACAATATATTAGCTTGTGTAGAAATTCAATCGTTCAAAATGTTGATGGAAAAATATAAACAAAAATAAGCATCAAAACTTTTGATCAAGAACATCACTAAACACAAATTGTAATTAAGTGAAGTATTATACGACTTTAACAAAAAACTTGAGATTCACAAAGTCATAGATAAAAAATCAAACAAAAAACATATACAATATTGAGAATCATTGGATTGAAAAGATAATTTAGAGAAGAAAACAAACCTCATAAGCTTTAGAGAAGAAAACAAACCTCATAAGCTTCATATAATTTAGAGAAGAACACAAATTGTAATTAAGTGAAGTATTATACAACTTTAACAAAAAACTTGAGATTCACAAAGTCATAGATAAAAAAATCAAACAAAAAACATATACAATATTGAGAATCATTGGATTGAAAAGATAATTTAGAGAAGAAAACAAACCTCATAAGCTTCAGATATTTGCTTGAATTTGGCCTCAGCTTCTTTCTTGGAATTAGGGTTCTTGTCGGGATGCCATTTCATCGCTAGTTTTCTATATGCCTTCTTTAGATCCTCATCTGTTGCATTTTTTCCCACCTCTAATGTATTGTAATAATCCACCCCCATTTTTTATCTTTCCGAAAAAAAAATCAACAACAACAAAATCCCAACAACGATTGCATGTAGGTTTTCCAAAAAATTGATTTGAATCCCTTAAATTTTTTAATTGAAGTTATCAAAATGATAGGATATGCAGTAATCTATTATATGAATGAGTAAATCAATATAATCAAGACCCAAGTAAAATCCAAAACAAGATCAATAGGTAGATTCAAATGCTATTGGTATTTGGTTTTGGATATTTTTAGGTATAATTCCCTTTTTTTTGGTGGCTATTTGTTTTTATTTTCCAAACCAAATTTTCTTCTTACATCGTTTGTAATATAGAGAAATTTAGCGTATTTCACCAAAAAATGCTTTTATGTTCTAAACCAACTTCACATAGGCATATTTGCCTTTGGTCTAATCTCAATTTGAAGATTTTTTTTGCTTAAAATAACACTCCATCAAACAAGCAAAAAAAAAACCCAATTACTATTTACTACCTAGTGCTTCCCGCACGAAGCAAGATCTATTGAAATAGGCTAAAAAATATAGTATTTTGGAAGAATTGAATGTGTAAACGAGTATAAATTGAGTTGCTTATCATGTGCGATAATAGTTTATTTTAAGCCTTCCTATTTCTTTTCATTTTCAGCATGCCGCTCCGCGAGCAATGAGTGAGAAAGCAAAGTGGGATGTGGTTTCGTGACATTTATATTATGACTTTTTTTTGCCTTTTTGTCCAAATGCAAAAACATATAGAAGCTTGGGGATTATATTGGGTTGACCCATTCGTGCGGAAATTTTTATTCTTTTTGTTTTTTCATGGTCTTTTACTTTATTTGTTTTGTTACTACCACTTCAACCATGGTGGTTTATTTGGTGGCTTTAAGCCCGCATTAGATCAACTTCTTATCTAAGCTCTTAAAGTTCCTTCACTTAAACAACGTATGATGGAGTGGAACACTTTATGACATATATGAGATGGCGTAGTTACTTATCACCAATGAGCACCCTACCATACATTTTTTTTAACAACCTTAACAACATTTGATAGAATTTGATAGATATATAAGTATATGATAACGAAACCATTTGATTCCAATGATTAAGCATCTATAGTGAGGCAGAAGAAAGACGGTAGATGGCGGCAATGTAGATGACATTGATCTATTACCCTCCGAGTGTTGTTTTAATCAACAACATCAAATAACATTGAAGGAATTGGGTATGAAAATGACACCTTTTGTTGATGTTTTGTGATTAACTCATGTCAACGACAACTCAATTAATTCCCTTTCATTAGGGGTTTTACGAGGGATTTCAATCCTATTTTCTACAATTTTACAGAAGTACTCGTTTATTGTGGTGAACCCTAAATACCCAAATCTTGCGACAAACTACATTGTGTACACACAAAGTTGTATGAAGAAGGCCAACATAAGGTATATGCTCATGAAAACTTTTTTTTTACAGTAGGCAACCATTAGAATGTCTTTGTAAGCAAAGATCATTCATGATCATTCTGATGGATAATGTTACAAAGCTCCTTGTTCAAAGGGATGGTAAACGGATTACAGTCAATATCATTCTTAGCTATATAATCAGCTACTGAATTTGCTTCTCTGAAGCAGTGTCAAAATTCCATCTTGGTGAACTTCTTCTTCATAATTCTGATCTTTTCAAATATCTTGGGTATCTCCCATAGTACCTTTGCATTGTCTTCTATTGCCTTGATCACACCCAAGCTATCTCCTTCAATAATAACATTTTGCCTGCCTATTATGTGTGCTAGCTCAATCCCAATGCAAAAAGCAAGTGATTCAGTGTGGATAACCGATCCCTTGGAAACCTTTCCATGAAATATATCAATTACATGTCCATTCCAATCTCTAACAATATCCACAACTTGACATTCCCCAGAAGGATTGACGGATCCATCAACATTGATCTTATAGATGGGCATATGGGGTTTTGCCCATTTTATATGTTTACCCCTCATTTTTTTCACATTTGTTTCGACCTTTTTTCGGGCCTCCTCCCAGTCTGATATACTCTTGGCAATTTTCTGTACAATCGAGGACACATTTTCTAACTTATTATTTTTGAAAATGATTGAGTTTTTAATTTCCCAAATTGTTTGCCAAATTATACAAAGGTGCTCAAAATCCCAATAAAGGATTTGCCCGTTTTGTACTCATAATTGCCTATAATTGATCTGGAGATCGGACACCGTAGGAGAAGGTGAGTAGCATCTTCATCCTCCATGTTGCAGAGACAACATTAGGAAGGAACTCTGTTAAAAAATCTATTTAGTCGTGCTTTTATTGCTAAATTATCCGTTGTCAATTTCCAAACGAAATTCTGGGTTCTTGGTAGGAGTAGAAGGTTCCATATCCAAGTATAATCATTGTTTCTAGACCCATTATTTCGGCCAAGAATTTATGTCGACTTTGTTATGAAAATGCCATCCTTATTACATTTTCATATTATTCTGTCAGGCATCTCCCAGCCTGGGATTTGAATTTGAATAATCGTATTGACCACAAGTGATGGGAAGAGTTGGTTAAGTAATTTCATATTCCAATTCTTATGAGAATCTAAAAGTTGCAAGACTTTCATTTCCGGATCGTTATTTTGATAACATTCCAAATAAATCTCATCGACCAAAGGGTCAGTCCATACATTTATACTGGTGCCATCTCTTATAATCCATAGGAGGCCTTTATGAAAACGTTCTCTTAGATGGAGGAGTCGATCGAATTTCCAAGAAGTATTATGAATATTGAAATCCGCAATTTTTCCATTTTGTAAGTACTTCTCCTTGATCACCTTGACCCATATATTATATGGGTCTGTGTAGATTTTCCATAGAAGTTTCATTTGGAGTGAGATATTCTTTTCCTCAGCATTCTTAATTCCAAGACCCCCTTATTCCTTTGGAGCACATATTTTCTCCCAGGAGTCCCAGCTAATCAAAGGGTTGTACCGTTCAGATTGAGTTTTGTTCCAAAAGAAGTTCTTATTTATTTGATAAATTTGTTGTAGTATTCCTTTTTGTAAAAGGAAGCTTTGGATCAGATAATTTATTTTTGAGGTAAGATTTGCTCTGATGAGCGTCGTTTTTCCCGCTTGTGATAAAGATGAGGCTTTCTAGTTAGAAAACTGCTTTTTTAATTGTTGTAATGCCTCTTCAAAGGCACTATTTTTTACTCTCCTACTAATAATAGGTATCTCCAGATACTTCTCCATGCCTCGAGAAATCGGGATCTTCATTTGTTGTGCCAATGCTCTTGCCATAATTTGATTGACATTTCTAGATAGCTGAATCGAGCTTTTGTGATAGTTAATGGTTAATCCTGATAGATTTGAGAAATTGTTAATCACGTTTGTTATCGTATCAAGACTTTTGTGCGACGCTCTTGCAAATATGAGAGTATCATCAACAAATGTTAGAAATGGGATGGGAGCACCTCTAGCCTCTAGGTGTTAATTTTATACCCATGGAAGCATCATCCAATTGAGCTTCGGCCTGAAGTTCAAGAGCTAAGCTTTCCATTACGATGCCAAATATATAGGGAGCAAGAGGATCACCTTGGTGAATACCCCTTTTCGGCTTAAATTTCTTACCTTTGATTAATTAGGTTTTACCCATTAAAACTTCAAAGTTGTTTATATACCCACCAAATCATTTAAATTTTATTTGCATGTCCATAATATATTTAATGTAATATTATTGACAGAAAATATAATTAGAATTAAATTATATACTAAACTTAATTATATTTCAAATAATTAAAAAATTATCATTTTATGATTATATTGGATATGAAACATAATTAAAAATTTTAATATAAATTTTAAACTTCAACATAATTATAATTATATTTTTATCCAACGATATTATTTTGAATATCAACTTTTCATATGTAAATTCAAAATAACTAAATTATTAAAATGACCATAAACCATGGTAAAGGAGAAAAATATTTTTTTTTTGTGTAAAATCATATGATATTAAAAACTTACTCAAAGAATTTGAAATCAACAACTTTTTTATAATTATTTAAAAGTTTTAGATTTGGGTAGATGCCCAGTTAATATAATTTTCATCGGTATATACCCTATTTCGCTGAAAACAATCAATGACATTGACAAGTTGCACTAAAAAACTGAGTCGAGAGCCTTATTTATTCTTTAGAACGGAGAACCTTGTTGAGGTCAAAATGCATTTCCCACAAAAACAATTGAGGGCTCCTTTTAGGGCTAAAGTAGCAGCAAACTTCATGTTTGGTAAGTTCAGTTAGAGAGGTAAAAAGTGTTTTGTTCCGACCTAATAGCAAAAGCTTCTTTTGTTTAACCAAACTCTTGAGGCCTTAGATGCTGTCACAATGTTTAACCAAACCAATACTAAATATGTTCATACTCACAGATAGTTCTCAACTTCTGCCATCAAGATTTATCTGTGTACGTAAATTAAGCATGTATACGAACTTTTGAAAATTTCAAGAAGACAATAGTGATAACTTTACACAGGTGAAATTGAAATAATGTAACCTAAAAGTATAGAAAAGAAGACTAAGGAGTTCTTGTGTTTGTAAAAGTCTACCTTACGAACCCACAAAAAGGGAATCGCCACAAAAAAAAAAAAGAAAAAAGGTATGGACATGGTGCATGTCTTATCGGTGTAAACCTTTTACAAACACAATAACTCTTTAGTCTTTCCGTTTTTGGCCTTTTCGGCATGTCTTACCGATAAGACATGCACCATGTCTTATCGGTGTGAAACCAGCGCACTGGTAGTTGTTGTCATGGACTCCCTCTGGTTTTGTGGATTGCAGAATATCTTTGTCTTGCCTTTTTGGCGTTTTCTGCATCATGTGGGTGGGTTGTTCTTCCTGATTTGGGTTTTTGTATTCTCGTCTTCCTTTGGGGCTGTCATTGGGTTTGTTTTTTTTCGGAACTGCTGTCTATTGGTTACTATGGTGGGTTTGAGTTTGGTATTGGTCTATTATTCTAATTTTTCATGGGATTTGTCTTGGGCTGGTGTTGATTGTCGGAATGTGCTTGTGGATGCGGTTGTGATGTTGTTGCTCCCTCTCCCTTGGTGTGTTGTTTGTTGTTGATGAACCGTCTACTTGTGGTGCTATCTATTGGCGGGTGATCTTACCCTTGTTTCATGCGGCTGTTGCAACTGCCCTCCCAATTCTTCTTATCCTGTTAATTATAAGATGGGTGATGAATTAAAAAAGATGAGAAGGAGCTTGAATGAGCTCTAATCTTACTCCATCAATGGAGTTTTTCGGTTAGGGACAATTTGGGAGAATTGAGTTTGTTGTAACAAACTTTCTTGATTGAATGAATTGAGCTACAGATTACACAGGAGCATCTATTTATACAGCAAAGTATAATACCTTCGTCTTTTACCTTAGATTGCTCGTGTTCAACTATGCTCATTATCCTCTCCTCAAGCTGGACCAGTTGTAGCAACTAGGCCAAGCTTGGAAGCCAAAAATCGATGCTGCTCCTCACCCAACGGTTTAGTGAAGATATTAGCTAACTGCTCTTGAGAACGGACAAACGAGGGAATCAGGAATCCTTCTTGCAAACGTTCTCTGACATAGTGAAAGTCTAAGCGAAGGTACTTAGTTCGCTCATGGAAAATGGGGTTCTCAGCAATGTGAATTGCCGATTTGCTGTCACAGTGGAGGGAAATTGGTTTGGGAACATTGCAATGAATCCTTTGGAGAATCCGTGTAAGAATGTGTTATTGATGTCCAATTGATGGACACGCCAGTTCTAGATTGTGGCCAAAGCAAGAAACACTCGGATTGTGGTGAACTTCGCAACCGGGGAGAAAGTGTGCTTGAAGTCTTTGCCTTTAATTTGATTGTAGCCCTTAGCTACTAAACGATCCTTGTACCGCTCGACAGATCCATCAGGGCGAAATTTGATTTTGAACACCCAACGACATCCAATTGCCACTTTCTCAGGAGACAAGGATGTGAGAACCCAGGTGTTGTTAGTTTCCAGAGCAGTGAGCTCTTTCTGCATTGCTTCAATCCAAAGAGGATTGGTCTTGGCTTGACGGTAGGTAGATGGTTCATGAATGGATAGAACATGGGCCAAGGAAGCCACATATTCAGGTGGATAAAATTGGAGATTATCCACTGAGGATACCATGAAGGAGGTAGACATGGAAGAAGGTAAGGTAGGACAATAGAAATCTTTAAGGTATGGAGGAATGTGAGTCTGTCTTGTGGGTCATTTAGGGTCATGAGTAATGACAGAAATGGGATTATTTGAAGAAAAATGGGGAGTAGATGAAGAGGAGGAAGGAGTTGGGGAAATATCTGGAGGTTGAGAATGCTCAAAATGGGCTTCTGTGGAGGTGTTAGAAATGACAGAGGGTGGGATGTTTGTGGATAAAGAAGATGGGGATGTGGTATCTGCAATCACATTAGAACCAGTGATGATGGGAGGGGTAATATTTGGTGTAGGATGGTGAGCTGGATTCACTAAAGGAAGTGAAGGAGTAGAAGGGGAGGAGTTGTATGGGGAACAGGTTTGGAAAATGGAAATGAAGTCTCAAAGAAAAGGACATCCCTGCTCAGAATGACCTTATCATCCTCTAAATCTAGGAGCTTGTAAGCTTTATGCCCTGGAGGGTAACCCAACAGGATTCATTTTTGAACCTTAGCTGAAAACTTGTCCTAATTAGGACCCTTCTTCAAGGCAAAGCATAGACAACCTATCATTCTCAGGTGGCTATATGCAGGCTTCTTTCCATACAACCTTTCATAAGGTGTTGACCAACCTAACACTGAAGATGGAATAAGGTTTTTCAAGTGTGTAGCAGCTAATACACACTCACCCCAAAGATTAAAAGGCAGTGAGGCATGCAACCGGATGGCATGAGCAGTTTCAATCAAGTGCCGATGCTTTCTCTCAACTCTCCCATTCTGTTGAGGGACATAAGGTGTGGACTGTTGGTGCACAATTCCTCTGCTCTTCATGAATTCAAAACACTTAATGAATTCAGTACCATGATCACTCCTAATGACCTTTACTTTAGCATCAAATTGAGTCTCTACCATTAACACAAAATCAGAAATGATTCTAGCAACCTGTGACTTATCTGTCACAAGATGTGTCCAGACAGCTCGAGTAAAGTCGTCCAAAACGGTGACAAAATAACGAGAACCATTTATATTTGGAACCCTATAGGGCCCCCATAAATCAACATGAAGTAGATCAAACTTTGCAACTGCAATAGAATTGCTCAATTGAAATGGCAAAGAATGGTGTTTAGCCAACACACAAGGCTCACAGAAACTGTTTGAATCACCTGAAAACTGACAACCATGAACATGTTGTAGCTTATAAAATGAAATGTGACCCAATCTACTATGAAAGAAAGACCTATATGGAATTTTATTGATACTAGAAGCATAGTTATTGACCATAGCTTCTGCAATGTGTTGCAAACCAATAGAAGGGTCCTTTTCTGTAGCTAAATGAGCCTTGAAGAGTTGCTTGGATATCCGAGCTGCATTGAGGACCACCTTCCCAGACTTAGGGTCCTAAAACAGACATTGGAATCTCTTAAAAAGGATATCAAGGTCTGTATCATCAACTATCTTCCCCACTGAGAGCAAGTTGATCTTAAAATCTGGAATATAGAACACCTCTTGTAACAATATTCCACAGGCAAATCTGATATCCCCTATCTCCTTGACTTGCTTAATATATCCATCAGGAAGACACACACTAGTAGGTCTAGTAAGATGTCGTCTATTGATAAGAAACTGACTATTGCAAGTCATATGATCGGTTGCCCCTGAATCAATGATCCACACACTTGAATTCTTAAGATCAATTTTAGAAGATCAACTCAAGGCAAAAATAGTACCTGCAAAGCTGGTTGAACGCATGATTTCTTTCCCTTTCATCACCTTCAATACTTCTTAGCAAAATGCATTAATAAGGGACATATCCATACGTCCTTCATTGTCTCTCAAAGGAGATTCAAACATTCCAGCAGCTGTAGCAGCAATTCTTGATGATTCACCCTTTCTTTTTGGGTTTTTGAACCAATCTTGATAACTCCACTCCCTTGATGAAAATCGGAAATGGTTTCAAAGGCTTTGACACAAAGCTTGTGTCAAAGGTCTTGAAGCTAAAGCTGTATTGATGAAATTTAAAACCTGTATTTTATGTATTTTATTTATATATATTATTTATGTATGGTTTTCGAATATTATTATACATATTTTATACTAACCATATAACAAAGATTTTGAAGAAATCTCCTTCCTTAAAGCTGAAAGATATGAAGATCAAATCAGGTGGATTGTGGCTTCGCAGTTTCCCGGAATAGAATATTGCGAAGATCCTTCCTAAGCCATGATCTCAAGTAGCCGTTGGGTGAAGATTTTTGTTTCAAATGGCGCCGATTTCATCGAGTATAAAAGGAGATGAAGAAGAGAGAAGAAGGACAAGAGTTGAACACTGACGATCATTGAACTACAACGCACACTCAGCCCTCAAGTCAATCTTTCTTCTACGTGTACTCTCTGCTAGGTGTTAAGAGTCTTATCTTTTGTGTCAAAGCACTTGAGAGTTACACAGTGAGCTTATAGGATATATTCTGAGAGAGTGTTATACTCGAGAGTTTATATAACTCAGGAAGTGTGCACTAGGCAATTGATTCGCGAGTGTAAGAGGATTGTACTAGATAGCTGAGAGAGGTGGGGCTCTTCTAGATTGGTCTAGGACTCCAAGGGAACGTGAGTTGACTAGATTGCAATTGTATAGGAGAGAGGCTTCTCGGTGAGCTATTAGGTTCCTAAGTTTTGTGAATCAATAAAGCCTGTTGAATCCTAGGGTTGTGGAAGAACCCTAGGCGGGGACTAAGCCTTAAAGAAGCCGAACCTTGTTAACAATTCATCGTGTTCTTTACTTATTGCTTTACCATTATTTCCGCACTTGTTTCGAATTGTATAACGTTGTTGTGATTCAGGTATCCCAATCGAAAGAATTGAGTTTACTCCCAAAGGGTTTGGCAAGCGTTTCAAAAGTCTTGAGATTGTCAGCGAAAAATTGGCATACTCTATTCACCCCCCCCCCCCCCCTTCTAGAGTATCTTTATTCTACTTTGTTATGCATTATCGAACCTTCAAATCTGGATATCCTATGATTTTAAAACACCCATCCATAGTGTGGCCTATCATTCCATAGTGAGTACACTTTTTATCAGACTTATCTTGCTTCTCCTTCTTGGAGTACTTCCTATCATTCGTCGGCTTGCTAACAAACAGTGCACTAGAATCCTGCATTTGAGGCTTCTTGTCACCATCTGTACCTGCACTCACTTTTCTTAATCAGATAGTATGCTCTACCAATCGTAGGCAGAGGCTCAGTTGAAAGGATTTGGTTTCTAGCACTGTCATAATTGTCATTCAATCCCATAAGGAATTGAAGCAATTTGTTTCGATTATCAATTTCCTCCATTTTCTTCTTCGTTCCACAAGTGCATCTGCCAAAAGCTCCGCATGTACATTGAGGAATTCCTTCCAAACAAAGCACCTCATCCCATAGTTTCTTGATTTTCCCAAAGTAATCAGGTACATACAAACTCCCTTGGACTGTGTTGCACAATTTCTTCCTCAATTGATACAACAAGGGACCATTAGTCTGAGCGTACCTCTCGATGACGTCAAACCAAAAGCTCCCTTGAAGATCCTGCATACATGAATCCTTCAGCAACATTTGATGCCATGGAATTCAGGATCCAACATCGCACCATATAATCGCATCTCTTCCACCGATGCACGTCTTCTGGTGTAACACTGTCCAGTTGCAAGCTTCCATCGATGAAACTGTCCTTGTATTTGGCACCGAGAGCCATCTGAATTCCTCTGCTCCAACTCAAAAAGTTCGAACCATTGAAATGATTCGCAACTAATTGAGCGCCAAGGTGATCGGAGTTTGAGAGGTTCAATGGATCGTTCATAATCATCTGGCTTCCGCTTCCTCCAGAGTTCGGAGTTCCAATTACTTCATCCATCACAGCGATCGGATCTGATTGAGAAGCGTCGGATCTACCGTGTGCTCTGATACCATAAAAAAAGCGGAGAATGAGCTTGAATGAGCTCCAATCATACTCCATCAATGGAGGTTTTCGGTTAGGGACAATTTGGGAGAATTTAGTTTGTTGTAACAGACTTTCTTGATTGAATGAATTGAGTTACGGATTACACATGAGCATCTATTTATACAGCAAAGTAAGGCTCCCAATTACAATTGTGAAAAGACTATAATACCCTCTTCTTCTACCTTAGATTGCTCGTGTCCAACTATGCTCATTATGAATGCATATCATGCCTGGTATGTATTGGTTTGGTGGTTGCTCTACTAGTGTTGACCAATCGTCTCTCCCTTGAGTTGGTGCTCCGACCTCTTGTGTTGTTGGACTGGTTGTTTGGTTATCGAGTGTCTCTCCCTGGACCCTGACCCTTTTCGTCTCCTAGCTTGGAGATGGTTTAATTCATACACCTACTCGGATGGGATCCTCCCCTCCCACACCGTCTTCCTAGTGAATTTCACTTCGTGCTTTATGAAATGTGCTTTCAATTTGAACTGGAGTGGGAAGTGTGTGCTCGTAGTGATGTCTCACTTTTTATTTTGCGCCTTGGACCTTGGTTTGGTTTGGGGTATTTCCTTGTAATCTTATTACACCTATTCATATATTTACCTCTTTAAGAAATAAGAGAAAATTTCATTTTCATGTAACCTGATTAAAGATAATAGCACTCTTATCTAGATGGTTGTTGGTTGTAGTGATTCTTTTATTTCTTTTTTTTTTAAGTTGCCAGTTTTGTACTCTAATAACATGTACTATGTTTGAGTTCAGTTTACGAGAGTAAAGGGTAGTTTTCTCATTTCCTATAGCTTGAAACTCATGTGCAAATATTATCGAGTGTAACCAATTTCATTCATCCAATGAATTCAATAAACTTCAAATCTATCTTATTCCTCTTTGTTTCACTGTGAAATCACAGTTTATCATGGTATTAGATTTTTCGATCCTTCCTACTAGATTCCAAGTTTATCTTATTCTTGATCAAATCTTGATAGAGGGATTTTATAGTGGACTCAATCCCTATCAAAACAAATCCAAACTAACTAAGTATAGCAAGTAAGGAGACAATCTAATAGAGAATTTAGTTATTTGTAAAGTTTAAGGAAAAGAAAGAAAAAGGAGGGATTAGATAGAACCAAATAAACTATAAAAAAAATAGTAAGGTTAACAATTGATAAAATAGTTTCGCTTGATTAATTAATGGAAATATCGTGAGGTACCCCTGAGGTATTGCAATTTTTGCGAGGCATACAACTCTTTTCCATATTTCGTGTGGTGCCCCTGAGGTTTTGCATCTTTTTACCTCGCGCCTTTCCCTATTAAATTTAATATAAATGGATGATGCTCCGTTAGTTTTCAATTAAAAAAAGAAAGAAAGAATGGAAAAGAATCGAAGAGAGAGCGGAGGAGGACAAAGGTCGAAGATATGGACCGTCGTCGCCCTTCTCACCGTTCAACAACCTAATATGAGCCTCCAATTATACCTCCATCTCCGCCTCCGCGTCCGCCTTCTCCGTTGCCACCTCTAGTTGAAATGATGGGGATAGTGAACGAGAACGGGACCATGTTGGTGGACTTCAAATCAGCGATTTTGACCCGAATTAGGGCGATGATGCAGACAATTTCACCAAGGAGGGGGAGAATTAGACTCCTGGTGGTAGTGATGGTAATAACTAGCAGGTTAGAAAAGAGAAGAAGGCAGAGCTGCTTGTCGCCGAAGCTGCTGGTGGCTGGCTTCAGTGCTAGTAGAGACAACTGCTCCGGCGCCTCTTCCGATTTCAATCCAATCTCACCCCTTTCTCGCATCAATCACAATCACCTCAATCTCCTCTTTCGCTCCCAACCTAACCCTAGAAACAACTCCAATTCTAATCCAGTTTTAGTTTCAATTTCAAATTCCGATCTAAATTCATTCCCCAATTTATCTCAATTTAAGATCTAAATTTGGTTGCCGAATGCGATGATCAACAACGACACTAAACATGTTTCTAAGCTAAAGCTGGAGGACCTGCACCTATGTAAATGTCGAATGTATTTTATATATTATTTATTATGATTTTAATTAAATATATATAAATTATAAAAGTTAGAGAAAACTCGTCCTCGAGCACCAAGTTCGATTTTAAAATCCTTCCGACATCGTTTTAGAATTTTAATTTTGACGGATTTTGATTCCCCTTTCAAGTTGTGAGTCTTGATAAATTAATTTAATTCCGATAACGATTTACATGTTTGAATTAAATTTCGATTGAGTCGAGATTAGCGGGTTCGAATTTGAATGTCGGGTATATTCTTGCATTTATGGGTTGGGACCACGTAAAATCCTTTTCTTTCTTTTTCCTTCCTCTCTCTCTCTCCCTCCCTCTCGTTTCTTCAGAAGCTGTTGGAGGTTCCCTTACCTTACCTTGCATTGTACAGCTTGCAATTTTGGCCTTATGCACATGTTCTCTCTCCACCGACAATCCTCTTGAGGAGTACCTCTCCCTCTCTCCCGTTCTATCCTCTGCAGCAGACCAACAAATCCATAAGAGGAGCTCTCTCCTCCTCCTCTCATTTTCCGTAGAAAACCCAAAAATCCATCCTCCACTCTCCCTCACTTCGCTCTCTGTTAACCACCGGGAAACACACCCTCAATCGTCATCACCTTTCTGCTCTTGTTCGTCGCCGGAGGCACCATCAGTCTTCCATTTCAAAAGCCAGCAGCGCCCGGGGAACCCCGACGCCGCCGGAGCCACCAGCGCAGCCGATCGAGCTTCCTTCCCCTCTGTTTTGTTTGAAAGCGGTAAAATCTTCTAATCGTTCAGTTTCATTTTGAATTAATGAGTAGCTACTCCCTCATTCCTCCTACGTTCCCAGAAGATGGAAGATGGAGAAGTGCATCCCCGGAGCCTTGTCGGAGCCGCGAGCGCACCCTGTTTTCCGTGAAGGTTCATTGCGTTCTTCACTCTCGTTTCGATTCAAGTATCTTTCAATCAAGCTTGTACTCACCCCTTACCTCTTCCTGGGCCTAAGCTCGCTCCTTTCTCGTTGATTTTGGTCGGAATCCGCCATTGCAGCCGGAGCTTTCCTCGGAGTCGGAATCGCACCGCGCCTCGGTAATATCCTTTCCTCTTCCTCTCGTATTCTCGCTTCTCCCTGTGTGTGGGTTCTGGTCGGAATTTGTCGTCAGTTGGATGGGGAGAGTCTCGGATTGAGATAGCCGCCGACAGGGCGAGCTCCTGAGCCCTGTTCTTCCTTTGAGGAAGGAGAAGATCTAGGGTAGGTCATGGGCCTAATTGCTTGGGCCTGTTTTCTCGAATTCGGGTTATAACTTTGGACCCGGGTTATCACATTGGGCAAACGGGTTGAACCTTTCTTTTCTTTCCTCCTTGATCCGGGTTCCTTGTTCGTCCGGGTTGGGCTCTCAGACAAGCTTTCAGGCGGGCCTTCCTTTCCTTCTTTCCTTCTGATTGGATCAAGGTTGGGCCTTCTTTCTTCCTTTGCTGGGTTTTATTATGGGTTGGGGTTATGTATTTGATTTAAGTATGTATGTGTTTATTTATGCTATGTTGATATATAATATGTTCATATATTATGATGAGTATTTTATTGTTGTTAGCTTATTATTAATATGATATTATTCTGATTTCCTGATAACATGTTCCTAAAATTATGATTTCGTATTATAAAATCATTTTTAAAGTGCTATGATTTGAAATATGTATTTTGTAATGATTAAATATGTAGATTTGGGAATTTTGAAATGACATGTTGATCTTTGATTTAAATAAGGATTTTGAAAATTTATTTATTTGAGGTGCTATGTTAGTTATATATTGTGGAAAGTTATTATTTAAAAGGGTTCTCAAGTTCCAGAAACATCTCATAAATAATTTATTGTTTGAAAACCAAAATGCCGGAATTAATTCTATAATATGATTTTGAGGCATTGGGTTTAAGGTTTAAATGTTTAATATCGGGATTCTTTGTCTTGGTTTGATGATGTTGGTTTTGAGAAGGAAGTTTGGAAATATGGTTGGTATGATTCTATCAAAGGGTTTGATTTGAAGAATGATTTTGGTTGATGTTGATCGTATCGGAAAGGTTTTGGAAAATGGTTTCACTATCGGTTGGTTTTGAGTATGTTGAGAACTTGGGTTTCGTGCGTATGAATCTTGGTCTGTTGGCTTATGGAATTGGCTTGATGATAGGTGTGTATTGCTTTTGGATTGCTTTGGACTTTCATTTGGGCCCTTGCTTGTATTATCCTGCTCTTCTGCATCTTCAGGTAAGTTCCCTAGGGGGCTTACTCAGGTTGGACTCTCATGCCTGTTGTTGCATTTTATGTTAGGTGTTGCATATGCATAAAAGCATGCCATGTAGTATCATGATTAGCACTTGCACTTATGAATTAGCATCCTTATTCTTTATGCATTTGAAAAGAGAACGGTCGTTATCTTTAGAGTCGTTGCTAGGGTCATTGGGGGCATTCGTGTTTCATATCATTTCGTTCCCAGTCGAGTCTTATATTTTTATATGGCTGCGGCGATGACCGAGCGTCCTACCTTGGTGTGGGTACGGACAGATGGCTGCGGCACCGACCGAGCGTCCTACCTCGGTGTGGGTACGGATATATATGACCCCGGAGTGGGCACATATTGGGGATATGCCATTTGGCATTGTCTTGGGCCCTTTACAGTATTTCTACACATTATTATAACTAGGAGCATGCTAGTGTGTTTGACTGTCGTGCTGCATTAGAGCCTCTTTATTAGGTATAGCACATACTATGTGGCCTCAGCGAGGACTGCCGGTCCCGCATGCGTGGCTCGATCTGACTCCTTTCACCGTTCTTCTTTTAAAGGTGTTTTCTGCAGATTTTGAGTGCTCGATGTCTATATGACGGGGTTCCCTTTTGGCGATTATTAGACCGAAAGACTGACTTTCATACTTATAAACTTGGATAACTTGGATACTCGTATTTACCATGTTTTTGGTTTTGACCCGACTTCATCGTGGCAAGTTGTACCTTCTTTTCGTTTTCGCAGTTACTCTTAAATGATTTTCCGCGACTTAGTCTATAGGACAGGCTGAGGGTACCCAACGGCCCTTCGATTGCTTTGGGGTTCGGAATCCACGCTTTAAAAGGATAGTCTTTTGAGGTTTGAAACCTTAACCCGTACCTGGATTGCAAGATCCGAATGAAGGTATCCAACCTTCGAAACGTAACCCGAATATTTATATTCGGGCCGTTACAAAGTTGGTATCAGAGCTGAGGTTGTGCAATTCGGGTACACAAGGGTCGAGTGTATGTTTTGGGAACCACCCATGAATTTCAAGGACTTCTGAAAATGATTTAAAGGGGCAAAATGAACTTAAGATGCCAAACCCAAATCGGACTAAGTAACGAACTTGACTTGTTAATAAAAGAGAAAAACCGACTAAAGAGGGACCGAGTGGGTAGAAAGGCGTTAGACCATCCCTATTGGCACTGTTCTAAAAAACCCTTCAAGTCCTGCCTAGACCCCCGCCTAAACCCTTGAACTCGTCCCACCGCCAAGGCCGTCAAGGTCGTCAAAACCCGCCTAGACTGCAAAGACCCACCATGAAATCCGCCTAGACCCCGCCTACACCCCGCCTAGACCCTTGACCCTACCCTACCGCCAAGTATGCACCAAGCGTTTTTTGGAACATTGCCTATTGGATGTAGTTGGGAATGGGTAGGAAAAATATCAGCTTGTTCTTTACAGATGGGTCGGGAGACTCCAATGAGATCATTATGAGTGTTATTAGCTGATTATGCGCTGAGTGCTTGCTATGCTAGAGATCTGATTTGGATGCCCTAACTATGAAACGTGTATTGACTTACCTGTGCAAACGAAATAGCGGGAGTACCTTTATTCCTATATGGTCAAGCCTAGCTTGTGTGAAACAACCCCTTCCACCATGTTTGTTAACCCTTTGATGGTTCTATCGAGTCTTTCTCCCGGATGTCAGTGTCTTCCACGGGGAATCGGGTTGGTAAACAAATTATGTCGGAATCATGTATGGATATGAAGGTTGTCTGAGTGAGTATTGGAAGGTGGTTCTTGATGGCATTATGAGTCAAAAGTAAGGTGTCATGGGGATGTCTTTCTTTATTCTTATGATGATCAACTAGTGTTTTCTTACCACAAAGAGTCGTACCAAAGTCCCATGGGAAAGAGGGGTTATGGGTCCGTTGGGGAAGGTCAATGGTTGCCCTTAGGGATCTCTTTCTGGTTGTAATGGTGACTCTCTCTGAACTGCATGACATGATTTTGTAACCTCCTGCATGTACCTTGCAAATGCTCATTTATAAAATGTTGCTCATGTTATTACATCTGTGATTAGTTACATTGATCAAGTCTTGTGTTATGCCTCACTCTCCATCGTGATTATGTTGTCATAGCATGCATACTTGACTTATTGTATTAATTGTGCTAAGGATTGATTGGAAGTATGAACCACATGATATGAACCTATATGATTGTTGTTTTCGCCTGGGTTAGATCCATGATAGTATGATCAACTCTCCCTTATATGAATGCTTGTACATGATCTCCTTAGGATGCTAGATGATGACGTGTCAATGCTTATTACTCGTTTTGTGACAAGAATCTACAGCATGCCCATCTATTCTGTATTCGTCAGATTAACGACTGTTGGTTGTTTTGCAATTGATATTGTTGTGTGATTACTTGCGTTGGATGGGGAATATGTGGTATAATTGAGTCTTGATGAATGCATGCTTTGATGTTCATGATCATCATTGTGTGAGTCCAAGTTACACATGTTACGTCCCTATCATCCCAGCATACCTTACTCAGTATGTTGAATCGTCATACTAGTGCATGAATGTAAATGTCATGTGTTAGGAAGCTGCATGATTAATGTTCTCCCTGTAAATAGGTTCATGATAGTGTGATCGTTCAGTTCTGGTATCATGATAGAGTGAGTTCCTTACTTGATGGATACGTGTTACAACTTGATGTCAACATGCCTTATATGATACGTAATTCCCAATACATGTTAAGATGATGATCCTTAATGTAAATTCGTGGTTGTATGACATTTTGTACCCATGCTTGCCCCATTGCTTAGGTCACGTGTTGCACCTTGCTTCCTGTCCTGATTATATGTCGCCTTCGCATGTCTAATTGACCTGTTGTATTGGTCGTACTAACGACTGATTTGAAGCATGAATTGCATGATAGGAGTATGTATATAGTTGTTGCCTTTTCCTAGAGTAGGCCCATGATAGTGTGCTACACTTCCCTTGTATGAATTTCGTAAGATGATTTCCTCTACATGATTAGTCGATATTACCCGTGGCTTGTTGGCTAAATTAGTAATTCAATTGTGATCATGTTATTTGACGTGATGTCTTGGTAAATACATGCCTTATTCAAATGGTTGTTGATTTGGGACACATACCTTGTATGCTAGTCATATTGCCTATTGCGTAGGCTTGCATTATGCATTGTTATATTCCTCCCATGCTTCTATATCGGCGGGCTATGTTCATATGATTTCTTGCACATCGATGTGTTGGTCATTCAAGCGCATGTATGTATCGAATGTCATGCTGAGCCTTTAGCATCATGTAGGATCCTTGGTTGTGACTTGTGCGAATTTATACCTTGCTTGCATTACTGTTGATTATCTCTTGAGCTAGGTCCCTGATAGTGCGATCCTTCCCTCTTTCTATCCTTTTGAAATGTTTTACTCATGCAAATTAGATTGATGTTGAATTCGATGATCGATTGCTTTCTGTGATGGTTTATTCTAAGCATGCTTACATGTTATCACGCGGTAGTGTTTCCCTATTACCTTATGAATTGCTCTTGTGCTGACATAGATGTATGAATTGGCACCTCGCATGATCACCCACCACGTTATACATGACGCATGAATGTTAGAATGAATTTAGTCGAGTTACCTTGATTGTGGTCATGATTCGATATGTTCTATTAGTATCCTGTAGGGCTTATGATTTCCAATATGACTCGCTAAATGATTACATGTTGTACATGTTCTATGACGTGATAACTGGACCGTACTGTGAGACTAGACCGAAAATCGAGGAACAACTGCCGAGGTAAACCCTTCGTGAAGATATCACGTACTAATAGGAGGACGGGACATGAAGAACACGAACATGTCCAAGAGCAACCTTGTCCCGAACGAAGTGGAGATCGAGCTTAATGTGCTTCGTTCGCTAATGCTGAACTCGGTTGTTGGCCGAATAGACGGCGGAGACGTTGTCGGTGTAGACCGGGGTGGCCTTCTGAAGAGGGCAGCGGAGCTCAAGAAGGAGATTACACAGCCAAGAGCACTCGGAGACAACGTTGGCGACACCTTTGTACTCTGCCTCGGCGCTAGAGCGAGACACCACAGACTGTCGCTTCGCGGACCACGACACAAGGGTGTCATTGAGGAAGACACAGTAGCCAGACGTGGAGCGACGTGTGTCAGGACAACCACCCCAATCCGCATCAGTGTAAGCGACGAGGTCAAGCCGAGAGAAAGGGGTGATGGTGGCGCCCAGCACGAGGGTACCGCTGATGTATCGGATGATACGCTTCAAGGTCTGAAAGTGCGGTTCCCTGGGCGCATGCATGAACAGGCAGATCTGCTGAACGACTTAACTGATGTCTGGCCTCGTGAACGTAAGATACTACAATGCACCAGCGAGGCTCCGGTACAACGTCGGATCCACAGGGGTGGCAACTGGCTTGCAGTTACTCATCTTGGCCCGAGCAACAATCTTGGCAGCATACTTACTCTAAGAGAGAAATAGCCCCGACGCATGACGCTGCACGGCGACTCCCAAGAAGTAAGACAACGGACCCAGATCTGACATGGCGAACTCGGCACTCAACTGTGAAATAATAGACGTCCGAAGAGCATCAGAAGAGGCGGTGAGGATGATTTCGTCGATATATAGTAACAAAAAGGCCATGTATGTGCCTCTGCGATAGATAAACAGAGACGTATCTGAGCGGCTGCCAACAAAGCCCAAGCGTAGCAGATGAGAAGCAAAGCGCTGGAACCAAGTCCGCGGAGCCTGTTTCAGACCATACAGAGAGCGCTTCAGAAGACAAACGTGCTTGGGACGATCAGGATCAGCGAACCCCGGCGGGTGAAACATGTAAATTGTCTCATTCAGATGACCATGCAGAAAGGCGTTCTTGACATCCAACTGATGAATAGCCCAATGTCGCTATAACGCTAAGCTCAACACCACTCGGATAGTGGCAGGCTTGACCACGATGCTGAATGTCTCATCACAATCAATACCTACCTGCTGAGATCGACCGTTAACCACCAAACGAGCTTTGTAGTGCTCCAACGACCCATCAGAGCGGAACTTGTGGCGGAAGAGCCACATGCAGCGAATGACGTTCGCCTTAAGAGGGCGAGGAACTAGAGCCCATGTACCATTCCTTGTCAGGGCCCTGTATTCATCGAGCATAGCCGTCTGCCAATTCGGGTCGAGGAGGGCTGTTTTGTGGGAGGTTGGGATGGGGGAAAGGGAGGTCGGGTTTGAGGTAGGAGGGAGTTGGGACGTGGTTGGGGCGGGAGGAGGCATTGCGGCAGGCGCGAGAAAGGGCGGTCGCGGCAAGATGGCCGCGACGGGTTGATATGCCGCGGGCGCAGCATACTGTTGCGGCATCTGGTGTGGCGGGGGGGGGGGGGGATCCAGAGTGTGCAGGAAAGGGTATGGCGGGGCGATGGGTGGCGTTCATAGAGACGATCTGACGAGGTCTGAACACTCCGGAGATGCTACGGGTGTGCGGTCTGGTGGTAGGAGGAGGGGGTGGTGGTGAGGGCGGTGTAGGGAGAGAGGCAGGAGCACCGGTAGAGCTCTGGGAAAGGAGAAAGTGTGGGAAGGGAGACTCTGACTCAGGTGGAGACATATGAGGTGTCGAAGATGGGGGAGGAGGAGAAGAGAAGGGAAAGCGAGACTCATCAAAGGTGACATGACGTGACTCATCGAGGCAAAGGTAAGTAGGGCTAGGCAAAATGTGGATCGGACCGGAATCGGACCGGGACCAGACGGGAAATTACGGTCTTTGGATCGGACCGGGATATTACGGTCTGGTCCGCGGTCCAAAATATTATGATTTTCGGTTTCCGGTCCAAACCCGGGACCAGACCGGAATTTCCTGTCCGAACCGGAATTAGACCGGCTTTTATTTCATAAAAAGCCTCACAGGCTATACATTTATTTTTATTTTTTTGTCGTGCTTACAAATGATGGCAAGGTCTAGTTTTCAGCTTTTTTTTTTAAAGAAAGGCCCACTACTCTCGTCTTTCACAGTCTCGCGTCTCTCTCTCTCTCTCATTCTCTCTTCACGTCGCACAGAACAAGCCGCCCTCAATCTCATGTCTTGCCAGTAGCCACCGCCGGCGACTCTCTCTCGCCCTCGCCAGTCACTACCACCCATCGCCAGCAGCCAACCGAAGTTTGCTATGGCATGCAGCGACCGGCCAACCGTATAGGCATCTCTCTTCACTCTCTTTCAGATCTAGGGTTTAGGTATATTTTTAGATCTAGGGTTTAGCTTTAGATTTGAAGAAATCTCAAACATTCAACTACTCAAGATTAAGAATCTCGTCCCAATTTCAGATTTAGGGTTAGAGAAATTTCAATTTGTATTTAAAAATTTTTAGATCTAGGTTTTGTTTGTGTATATGTTGTTGCCTTGTATGAGCAAGGAATTTCGGTGAATGGATGAAATCATGAATGTATTTTCACAGGCGTTCAACTTTACGATTTTTAAAAAGAGATTGTTGGAAAAACGGTCCAAATGGTCCAAACGGTCCACGGACCGGAAAACCCGGGACCATATATCCCGGTCCCGGTCTAATCTGTGGTCCAAGTTTCAAAAAATTCCGGTCTATTGGATCGGACCCGGACCGGAATGTCCGGTCCGGTCCGATCCAGACCGGAAGCTCAGCCCTAAAGGTAACCGCGATGATCAGACGGATAACCTAGGAAGACACATGGAGTGGAGCGCGGGTGAAGCTTGTGTGGGGCGGTAGAGGACTGGTTTGGGAAGCACAAGCACCCGAAAGTACGAAGGTGATCATACCTAGGCAAGGTGCAATAGAGTGCCTGAGTTGGCGAGCGACGGTGTAGGGTAGTAGATGGGAGAATGTTGAGGAGATAACATGTGGTTGATAAGGCGTGAGGCCAATAGGTAAGGGGAATAGATGCGTGAAAGAGGAGAGAGTGCATCATGTTGGTTATGGTTCTAATGATTCGTTCGGCCTTGCCATTCTGCTGGGAAGTATAGGGGCAAGACAACCGATAGGAGATCCCATTTGTGGGGAAGAAAGAGTGAAAGTCTTTGTTGTCAAATTCACGGCCATTGTCACATTGCAAGCATTTGATGGATGTTTGAAACTGTGTTTTGATGTAGGCATAGAAGTTGACAAAGATAGGAAACACTTGGGACTTGAAATGCAACGGGAGACCCATAAGAAATGAGTGTAATCATTAAGAAACAAGAGGTAGTACTTGTGACCCTCCTTGCTAGGCACAGGAGAGGTTCAAATGTCACTATGAATGATATCAAAAGGAGCAAGGGTGGAGTTCAAAGACCGTTGGAACGGCGGTCTTGCATGTTTGCCTAACTGACAGGAAGAGAATAGACTAGAGCGTAGGTCTTTTTGAAAGGTGACAAGACTCTGAGAATGGAGGACATCTAGAACGGCAGTACTGGGATGGCCCAAGTGTGCATGCCACAGGCTGAACGACGATGCCGAGAGGGCGACCGACACGACTGACTGGACGCAGGAGGTGATGTGACAGGGTAGAGCTCCTCGGTGCTGTTACATCTCATGCGAGTAACCCCCGTAGTAAGATCGTTCACAGAGAAACCAAAGGGATCAAACGCAAGAGAAACGTTATTGTCAGTAGTGAACCGACGGACAAAGATAAGGTTTTTGACAATCTTTGGGGCAATGAGGACATTGTTAAGGTGTAGTGGGTGGGTTGGGGTCTGTAGTTTGGCGTGACCAATCCCCGAAGTAGCAAGACGACCACCATTGCCGACGATAATAGAGTGTGCATGGCCTTTAAAGGAAATAGATGAGAGGTTACCTGAGAAGTTCGTCATGTGGGAGGTAGCACCAGTGTCCATGTAACAAGAAGAGTCAGGAGATGTCGGCTGCATAGAGGAAAAGGCGTGATGCCCATCAGGCGGAACATAGCCTTGATCAGACGATGTCAGATAGGCCTGAGAACCGGCATGTCGATGGGCAGGAGAGCCAAAGTGCATCCAATGAGGGTTGAAGTCAGGCACCGGGGACCATCGAGGGGCAGTGTTCCAAGGACGAGGGCCACCAGTCCACGTATGTCGCGGCCGATGCATAGATCTGTGGACACTGCTGCGGGCGATGCCGATGCCGCGGCCGCAGCGAAGGTCATGTGAGGAGTAATTGGCGTTGGTTATGTGGTTGTACACATATTTCACCGTTAGTCACCGTATAGTAAGACACGGGTTACTCGCATGGGCTAGCTTAAAATATTTGATTACGTATTTCCGGGGAAAAAATTATTCCACCGAAAAAGACAGTAGAAAGTTAAACAAACGATGACTGTTGTTTTGGTCAAATGAACCTTAATTTACGATGAATGAGTGAGTAGCCATTTTTGAAATGATCCTAACTCTTCGCTTTTATTCCTTTTAATTAATTAAATTATAAAAATCTAACCGAGCAAGGAATATTTCAATCCCATAGATATTTTTTCAACTAAAAATTTCCATGAATTATAGCTCAATTACGCAGTTTTACATTTGTCGTTTTCTAAATATATACAACCATACCAATTAATCTAGCTTTTCTCTTTCATGTACGTTAATTAAAAAAAAAAAAAATACATTTTTTTACAATCCAAAACATGAAAATAAAAATAAGCAAGAACAACTACAAACAGAGGAGCAATATGAGCGGCCGGGAAATGCCACTTCAGTTGGACGCCCCACGCTTCAGACACCTCCTCCTCCTCCTCATCCTTGTTTTTATACTGTTTCTCCTCCTCCTCCTCCATCGGAATCCCATGTCCTCCACCGCAGTCACCTTCCAACACTCCCACTCTGCCTCCGCCACCGCCAAGACCACCACACTCCACAACATTCTCTTCTCCATTGCATCCTCTTCATCCTCCTTCGCCCACCGCGTCTCCTACCTCCGCCTCTGGTATCACCCTAACTTAACTCGCGCCCTTGTCTTCCTCGACAAGCTCCCTCCTCAATCCCCACCTGGAGACGACATCAATAGCAGTGATATTGACCCCTCCCTCCTTCCTCCTATGGTAACTTCCCATGGGACATCCAAATTTCCATACACCTTTCGGCGAGGGCATCGATCCGCTATTCGCGTCGCTAGGATTGTTAAAGAGGTGGTCGATCGAGGCGAGGCAGATGTTAGATGGTTCGTGTTCGGTGATGATGACACCATCTTCATCCCACACAACTTAGTGGCTGTGTTGTCGAATTACGACCACAATCGATGGTACTACATTGGCAGCAGGTCCGAGAGCCTCGAGCAAAATATAAAGATGTCCTTCGACATGGCCTATGGGGGCGGCGGCTTTGCCATTAGCGCTTCACTTGCTCGGGTTTTGGCTAGGGTTCTTGATTCGTGCTTAATGAGGTATCACTATTTATATGGGAGTGACAGTCGAGTATATTCTTGTGTGGCGGAGCTTGGGGTCTCAGTCACATTGGAACCTGGATTTCATCAGGTGAAATCAATTATCAATATAGATATAGATATTGTCTCTGATTATATATATTATTAATTGTCTCATATATATATATATATATATATATATATATAAATGCAGTTGGATGTCCGAGGATCAGTAGTTGGTTTGCTTAGTGCACATCCGGTATCACCAGTGTTATCTCTGCACCATATGGATGTAGTGGAACCAGTGTTCCCAGGGATGAATAGAGGATCAGCATTGCAACATCTGTTCAAGGCAGTGAGCGTCGACCCAGCAAGGATACTGCAGCAGACGGTTTGCTATAGTGAATCATACAACATGTCAGTTTCAGTGGCGTGGGGTTATGTTGTACAAGTGTACCAAGGGAATCACTTGATTACCGATCTCATCTCTCCATTCAGAACTTTCACTCCATGGAGAAGAAATGCTGTTAATAATAAGAGACAATACCTTTTGAATACAAGGGAGTATCCTAAGAATCCATGTATGAGGCCTGCTTTTTTCTTCTTCCAAGCTGTTGAGGCTCGTCAGGAAACCATTTGGAGCATCTATGTTAACAAGTTTATGTACGATTGTTACCAAATCAACAATTCTATTCGTCGCCTTCGAGATGTAAGGATCTCTTCCAGTAAGCTAGAGGATGATAATCCACAGCAGCAGCACAACCCTCGGAGGCGTCAGTGTTGTGATATTGCACACCCAGTTGATACATCAATGTTCATATATGTGAGACCCTGCAAAGAGGAGGAAGTGATCTCCATGTATCAGTAGTAATAATTAATCAGGCTTTATGAATCCAAGGATGTTGTTTCAATATATATGAAATTAATTGGTATCTATTAATTAATTTTGTGTGATATTATTGTCTTTTCTAACTACACGATACAAAGGGAAGCAAAAGAAGCGAGGTAACAAGATGGTGGCTCGATCAGATCAGATGAACCTTGCATTGACAGCCAGGGTAACTTGGAGACACCCTTGGTTGCTGATCGAATCCTCTGTCTATTAATTTTGACTTTGTGGAACCTATCGAGAAGCATAAGATATTTGTTATTCTTCTTGATCTTTTTCGACGTCGTCAAGTAAACCGATGGGCACAATCAAGCTTGGACATTGTATATTGCTAATGTTAATGTAGGACTGCAAGGAAACAAGCTAGACCATTGTTGTTCCAATTGTACGTGTTGGTTGCTTAATCAGGTTCTTTAATCACTTCTTTGCTTCAGTTTCATCGTAGGCTGGGTCATTAATTCTTCATTAGGAAAATAAAGCATATTCCTCGATTTCTTTTTTGCAGATTGTACGTACGTAACAACATGGTTTGTGAATTGTGATACCTGTGACATTGCTAAAATGCACAAACTTCCATTTCCTTTAAGCACTAGTATTTTTAAGCAATTTTTTAAAGAAAAAATTTGCGAAATAGGCATATTAATTGGACGTTTTTGCGAAATAGATGCGTGTTTGGACAATTTTGCGAAATGGCCGCTATATATACTTATTTTCGTTTTTGTACGGACATTTTTTTGTGTATCCCGATTCCCGAATATCCGAAATCTCTCTTCCTCTATCTCTCTCTTTGCGCTCCTTCCTGAGATTTGGATTCAAGCCGTCGACGACCTGGAGCTTACTCGCTCGCCGTCGACCTAGAGCTTGCCTCGCCGGAGCGCTCTCTCTCCTTCTGGCTTTTTTTTCCCGTTCTCTCACACGCGTACACCCCTCAAGGTCGAGCAGCGATGACGGACAGGCTCGGCGGGGATGGCTTTATCGGAGAGCTCGCAACCGCCTTTTCCTTCATCTCCGGCGAGCTCAAATCGTTGGGCAGCAAGGTCGAGCGAGCGAGCGAGGTCTTCCAGCAACAGGTCTCATTGTTGAAGCGATTTCTCTCATCGATCTGATTTTGATTGCCAATTTCTCATTGTCGAAGCAATTTCTCTCATTGTCTTCCAGTAACAGGTCTCAATTTTTTCCTTTTTCTTGTCAGAACAGCTATTCCTGGAGATATATGAGCTTCGACAAGCTAAGGTGAAGTTCTCCTATTTTCATTGTGCCTACTCTCTTTTGCAAAATTTCTATTCTTAATGTTAACGAGGTTTGTAGAACATCTGTGTATGTCTGCTGTATTGTGTATTCACGTGAGATTGGTCAATGCCTATTGTGCATACTTTACACTATTCAAGTAATTTCACTATCTAACAGCAAAGGTTGATGTAGTGCAAATAAGCATGTATTTCATTCATTTGTTGTACGAATTCTCCCAAATATAGAAATGTTATGTGTCGGTTTGGTCTAATTTATCCTATGCCATGTTTGTGTTTTCTTGACTGAAGTACTTGGGTATAAATAGTCAAAAGATATTTAGGCAGAGGCTTCACATTAATAAGCAACATCAAGAATAGAAAGATACCATCTCATTTTCGAATAAGTTATATAGTTGCACAAGTAAATATTCCTTTGTATTTTCTATTTTAGTGGAGTAATTGTTTATGCATTAAGAGAGAGTTGTGCAACTCTAAGAGGGAGTTGTGCAACTCTAAGAGGGAGTTGTGCAACTCTAAGAGGGAGTTGTGCAACTCTAAGAGGGAGTTGTGAAACTACTGAATCCAAGGCACTCAGAAAGCTGTCTTCTAGCAGCACTAGGGAAAATAAAAGAATTGGCGAAGGCTCAATTCTGAAGCGAAAATTGTGCATTGTTGCAAAGTTGGTATGAATTTAGATTTGTTAGGCCAAATTCATAAGTTGCTTGATGGATCTGTGCACATCTTTTCACGCACTCAGAAAGCTGTCTTCTAGCAGCACTAGGGAAAATAAAAGAATTGGCGAAGGCTCAATTCTGAAGCGAAAATTGTGCATTGATGCAAAGTTGGTATGAATTTAGATTTGTTAGGCCAAATTCATAAGTTGTTTGATGGATCTGTGCACATCTTTTCACGAAATGGGGATGAAACTACATCAAAATTTCTTGATGTGGTGCATATTATTCAAGATGCATGTAAAGTTTCTACAATTTCTTTTATACTGGATGCGGAGGTAATAATACGTCACTGGCCATTATTTGTCTGCATTTTAAATTTAACATGATGGAGGGTCTTTGAGGCAGTCTTTCTGTAACTGCTATTGCGGGGAAATGTTGCTTGCATCTGACCCTTGCGGCGTTGCTGGTGGAGTGGCTTTTGACATTAGTTATGGTTTCACCTTTAGTTTAATTTTGTATTAAAACATGAATGAATAAAATGAAAGTGATGGTTGAGGTTGGTATATTGGTATATGATTGTGTTTTAAAGTTTATTATGACTGACAGGGCTCCTTGTTTCCGGTGATAAGGCGCAGCCGGATCCTTTGAAATTAGCCAGTGGAAGTGATGACTGCACCGTGCGAATTTGGAGCATCAACGAGGCAATCTCTATCCCTGCCTCCTCTCTCTTACGGTCATTGACATTGCATTTTTGTGCATCTGAATTTCTCTAATATCGCTCTAGTGCACATTGAATATTCATATATCCTATTTTGAGAACAAATCATTCTGTTCCCCATACCATAGCTGATTATGATCATGCAGGTATCTTCAATGAAGGAGCAAAAACAACACCTCAGTGAAGTGCACTTGGTTGCTCAAAACGAACTGCAAGCCGTGATAGCTCAACTAGAGGAGCAATTGAAAGAATATCAAGAAAGGAATGAAGCTAGAAAAGTCGAGTTGGAGAATCTGAAGCTTGAAGCTGCTGAGAATTCTTCTTTGCAAGCTAGAGTGAAAGAACTCGAAGGAGAGCTTGTGGTAACTAAAGCTGATTTGAAAAAGGAGGTAAAATCTTGGCCATGAACATCAGTTTTTGCAAGGTTGTGTAGCAAATAACACTTAACTCTGATTGCTTAACAATATTTCTGCAGCTGGAAAATGTTCACACATCTGCTGCAACGCGAGAGGTAGAACTGTCGGCAAGGCTGGAGGAGCACATGCAAAAAGCCCGAGAGGTAGATACCATGTACCTTCTCTGGAGGAATCCACATTTGCAATTTGAATTCCTAGTTTAATATTCTTGTTCCGTAACAAGAACTAAAAAGAGAAAATACCACTACATGTTTCCACTTTCTTATGTTATGGAGCAGTTTATCACTGTCATGGCAAGTCCTTGAAAGAAATGTTTTCGGATTATTCAAATCTCAGAGTTACTCATTTGTATATGACTCTGTCATATTCCTCTTGTTTTCTGCTGGTGTTACTTTTGTGTATTTGATTGATAATGAGTTGTCTTGCTCACTTTTCATCTAAGTAGATGTTTTACCATATCTGTCATATTCACCGTTGCCAACCCTCAACTGCTGCATACAATTGACATTGGAGTTTCTGAGACACTTTTTGTTTTCATACTACAGTTAAAGCAACTCTTGAAAACTCTAGGAATTTTGCAATGGTAGTCCCATTGTACAACTCTAAAATAGAGTTAAATTCTTGTATTTTTTTAAAGGCATTTGTGTGTTTTTTTGGTTCCAGTTGATTCACTTTATCAAGCATCAAGTAGGCTCACATAGAACCTAGTTTTGTACTTTGATAGGTAGATATGATCCATTAGTGATTGAGGTTTTAAATCTGACATGATATGTGAATCATGACATTAAAATGGGTTCTTGCGATTAAATGAACAAAGTATTTTTCAGCTCGCAGTTTTTGTAGCTGTGAACGTGACAATTATTTTGAGGTTTCTGAACCAAATCCTAGTAAACAAAGCACTTTTGAAGCCTTCGATGAATTCTTGTTATTTGCTGGTATCTTATTTTTGGTGGCTTTAAGCAAGGCCCTTGAGCCAATCCTACACAAAGCGTGACTCTGATGTAGTTGGGTGCCCAACCCAGATTGTAGGACCTTCGTTAGGTTCATGTTTAACCAATGCTTAGTGAATCATCATTACTTTTTGTCCCCAGGATTTTGGCTGATTCCAAGAAATGTCCCTAGTGCAAGTCCCCAGTCAACAAGAATCAGGGCTCTATGCTTGTGACTTGTTGTACGCCACCTTGTATATTTGAATTTTGCTGGTAGGTGATTTGCTGCCTGTTAACTACCCGCTGATTACGAGTTCACTACACTAGTGCATGTTTGAAGCTTTGCTTAATTACTTTATTTTAAATGTATATATATCCAGGATTTGCTTGCGCCCTTGGACCAACCATGATGTATGCAATAGTTATAAAACTGCACTACAAGAGAGATATGTAAGACATTCTTTTTGCTTTATATTCCTTATTACATCTCTTAGGCAGCATTGCTGATATGTTCTGGTTGTCTGCAGTATGACGAGTCTGAGATGCCTTTGGCCAAGTTATCCCTGAAAAGATATGCTCATTACTATGAAAGATGGGCAGCCAATTAATTGGTATGTCTTAGGTTGCTAGCTGTAAGCTAATCAGTCATTCTTTTGACTTTCTATTTTTCTTGCAGTCTAGACAAAAGGCAATGGCGGACCTTCAATAGATACAGTGCGAACCAAAGTCACCACTCATGTTTATGGTAGAAGCATGGGCACAGGTGAATTCTTGTACTATATAGCAGACTTATCTTTTTCTTCATGATATTGATGACCAATCTTTCTTATATACTTCCTCTCTTGGTGTAGATTGTGGAATACCGACGAGTCTTGAAGTGGGCATACGTTTATGGGTACTTTCTACCTGAACATGGGCATACAAAGAGACCGCTTTTCGAATACTTGCAAGGTAATGCTGTTAAGCACATTTATTCTTGTGTAAGTAATGCTTTATCTTCCACTTGCTGACATTTTCCTCTACAGGTGATGCAGAGGCGAATTTGGAACAGCTTCATCTTTGTGTGGAGGAGGTCCATAAGGAGCTCAATGTCAACCTCACTGCAAAGAAGCCAACCGACTTAAGTCAGATTTGCGCAGAGGTGAATGATCTGACCAGGTGTGTAATGTTTCAACATGAGAATTTTTTTTCATTCTCTTGATAATATTACACCCTTCTTATCACTGATTCGCAAACAGAAAGACCCGGAGTTCCTTTGAGAGACTAGTGGATGCTATTGAGGATGGCTCATCGGATGTAGAGTCTCATCGTGGAGTCGCCTACAGCTGGACAGCGTAGTCGAGAGGCTTGGGATTCGAAAGCAGTCACAATGCAAGAATCGGAACACCTGATTTTTCATATGTGAAGTTCAGTGAGGCAAGGTGGGAGATAGATGATTTTTGGCCCTGCGACCTCTGCACATACGCAAACCCCTTCTCTGTCTGTTCTTGCCAGATGTGCGTTGAACCGAAAGAGGATGATGACTGACTAGCTAGTCAGTGATTTCTTGCTTGAACTGGATACGATATATCATCGGATCGACTTTCAGCTGATTCGCCTTATTGTATATATAGTTGCCAATGCCATCTTATTGTCACTTAGCTTCCAGCATAAGCATCTAATAGTTTTCTGCAGCTGATGTGCTGCTTTTTCATCTTCGATTTACATTTGCATACGGGTTTATATATACTTTAGGGTTTTTTCAGGTGCTTACTTGTCGATTTAGATATTGGGATGAACATTTCTGGATTTTTGGCCGAGTATTTCAATATGATCCGGCAATTTTTGGGTTTTTTTTGGATGGATAAATTATACAAAATCTCCTATAAATTATGGAATTTTTCACAAAACCCCTTATAAATTATGTTTGTCATTCATAGAACCAACAACTAAAAAATAATTGATAAAAAAAATTTGGGAAATCTTACATTAGGATATCAAATGATATCAAAAATATGATATTACAATATAAAGTGATATTGATATCGGGTTATACTAAACCCTAGATATTAAATATAATTTTATACTTTCTCAATAAATTATTGCACAACAATCGAGACTTGTGAATTTGTTCTCAACATGATTTTATTTTCTCTCAATATAATTTCATACTTTCTCAATAAATTATTGCACAACATCATCTTATTTTTGCTCAAGAATAGGTTATTTTTGCACAACAATCGAGACTTGTGAATTTATTCTCAACATGATTTTATTTTCTCTCAATATAATTTCATATTTTCTCAATAAATTATTGCACAACATGCTCTTATTTTTGCTCATCAATACTTTATTTTTTGCACAACATTTGAGACTTGTGAAATTGTGTCCCAGCATGATCTTACTTTTTGTAAATATAATTTTATACTTTTTTAATAGATTATTGCACAACATGATCTTATTTTTGCTCATAAATAGACAATAATTGCACAACATGGGGGATTGGTGAAATTTTGCTCAACGTCATCTTATTTTTGCTCAACTATAGGTTATTTTTGCACAACAATCGAGACTTGTGAATTTGTTCTCAACATGATCTTATTTTCTCTCAATATAATTTCATTCTTTCTCAATAAATTATTGCACAACATGCTCCTATTTTTGCTCATCAATACGTTATTTTTGCACAACATTTGAGACTTGTGAAATTGTGACTCAACATGATCTTACTTTTTGTAAATATAATTTTATACATTTTAATAGATTATTGCACAACATGATCTTATTTTTGCTCATAAATAGCAATAATTGCACAACATGGGGGATTGGTGAAATTTTGCTCAACGTCATCTTATTTTTGCTCAATTATAGGTTATTTTTGCACAACAATCGAGACTAGTGAATTTGTTCTCAACATGATTTTATTTTCTCTCACTATAATTTCATACTTTCTCAATAAATTATTGCACAACATCCTCTTATTTTTGCTCAACAATAGGTTATTTTTGCACAACAATCGAGACTTGTGAATTTGTTCTCAACATGATTTTATTTTCTCTCAATATAATTTCATATTTTCTCAATAAATTATTGCACAACATGCTCTTATTTTTGCTCATCAATACTTTATTTTTTGCACAACATTTGAGACTTGTGAAATTGTGTCCCAACATGATCTTACTTTTTATAAATATAATTTTATACTTTTTTAATAGATTATTGCACAACATGATCTTATTTTTGCTCATAAATAGACAATAATTGCACAACATGGGGGATTGGTGAAATTTTGGTCAACGTCATCTTATTTTTGCTCAACTATAGGTTATTTTTGCACAACAATCGAGACTTGTGAATTTGTTCTCAACATGATCTTATTTTCTCTCAATATAATTTCATTCTTTCTCAATAAATTATTGCACAACATGCTCCTATTTTTGCTCATCAATACGTTATTTTTGCACAACATTTGAGACTTGTGAAATTGTGTCTCAAAATGATCTTACTTTTTGTAAATATAATTTTATACTTTTTGTAAATATAATTTTATACTTTTTTAATAGATTATTGCACAACATGATCTTATTTTTGCTCATAAATAGACAATAATTGCACAACATGGGGGATTGGTGAATTTTTTCACAACATCATCTTATTTTTGCTCAACAATAGGTTATTTTTGCACAACAATCGAGACTTGTGAATTTGTTCTCAACATGATCTTATTTTCTCTCAATATAATTTCATACTTTCTCGATAAATTATTGCACAACTAGTGGTGAAAATTAGTGCTGACACTGATATTAGTTATAATTAATTATTGCACAACTAGTGGTGAAAATTAGTGTTGACACTGATATTAGTTACAATTAGTGCTGACACTGATATTAGTTACAATCGAGTCATCTTCATAAGTAATAACTTTGTAGTTCGGTATATATTTTTTCCGTGTCAACACTTTTTTTCTTTTCATGTCAGCACATTTTTTAGAGTTGCACAGCCGTATTTTAGAGTTGCACAACTTTAGTTTAGATTTGCACAACTGTATTTTATTTGTGTCAGCACCTCCAAGAAACACTTTTCATTCTATTTGTCTCCAATTCAAGTGGCTCAGTGCTTCAACCAAAGTTTACACAACCAACAACACGATAGCCTATACGGGATTTGAACCCGTATCTTTGTGTTTGTACACAACGCTCTACCGATTTGAGCTAATAGGCTTCACAAAATAATAAAATAAGATGGGTGGAGATTTATTACCAATATATATGTCATTTGACCAAATACACTATATGATTTGAGCTAATAAGCTTCACAACGCTCTACCGATTTGAGCTAGCAAACTTGCTGGCTCACACATGTAAACTTGCTGGCTCACACATATATACCATTTTTACTCGGCTGATGACTAACTAAAGAAGATACTTACAGATGAGAAGGATTAGAACTCGAGAGAGTTAGAAGGTGTAGCTTACATCAATTGTTCAAGCTCAAAGGCGCTCTTAAGTGGTGAATATGCACCTTTCTTATAATTCAGGGCCACCATTGCCGGATATCCATATCCGCCAACACCCACTCGCTTCTCCAGATCAGGCTTTTGCCTGCAGCTGCCCAGACAAAGCTGCAAAATAGCAAAGCTATAGTTCAAGTTCCCAAAACATGGGCGTAGATTACTAATTATAATCAAATTACCAAATTACAACGCCATGTGTGTGATGAAAATTGAAAATCGTAACATCTAGGGGACTTTTTTAAAAAAATGGGAAATTGTTTTATCAAAGATAACATTGTTTAGTGAATCACATAAAGATCATATTTACAGTATTCATTCGAACAAGTCAAAATTTTCAATCCCTGCTAGGTTGCCTTACAAATTCTCTACAGATTGATCGGAGTAAGAATTCAAGAAGAACTGGGAAAATTAAACCAATCTGCATACTCACCTGTATGGATTTCTTTTAAATTTCTCTGCAGCTGACAATAACATCTCTAGGTATATGTTCCTTCCTTCAGCCTTGGTGTCTAATATGTCAGGAAGGAAGGAAACGACAGCAGAACCACATGTCTCTTCCATAACGTCCTATTTACAAAATGGTTAGTTTAATTAGATGTAATAGAAAGTTGCACCTCATAGCAAAACCAATGGGCAGGGATCTTTGAAAGCTTACCGGGGTAGTCACCCCTGTGACCTCAGCAGGTCCAACCATTGTTTCCAACTTTTCTAGAGCAAATGATTCTATAGCAGCTGCAGTTCTTGAACCTTCAAAAGGATCTGGGCTTTGTTTGTCGGCTCCAAAGACTTCAGACAGCCTCCTTGATATGGAAGGTCCTCAATAAAGCCCTGGCTTCGTCGTACTCATTCAGACCTTCAGCATCTTCTTCAGCCGGTGAGCAAGCTCAAGTGTCTCGCTCTCACTGACTCCAGATGCACGTCTCTCATTTTTTTTAACACTCGGAGTCAGTGTTAGGCTGCAAAAAAACAAACACTCTCCGAGTGTTAAAAAAAAACGAAAGAAAACGCAATTTTGATGCACAAGCAATAGGATGTAAAGTCAAAAGCATTCACAAGGAGCAACATATGGGTCATGAACTATACGAGGTGAAAGATGCAAAATCATCATGTTCAGCAAGTGAATTGTCCAAAACGACCCATTTCCACTCTTCAGTTACATCTACAAGAGATAAAACACGCGTAACAGGACAACGTCTCTCAGGAAAAGACCGCTCAGCAGTCAGGAACATCATGTTCTCAGAAGTCGTTTGATCTAAACACAACAACCACCAAGCACTCCACCATAAATTACTATGACAGAAGCACTATATAATCCCTACAAGCACAGCAAGCACATCAACAATCATACACAATAATGCACAACAGTCCAGCAAATACATTGCACAAGCAAATCAATGGAGACGCTCCTTTTACTTGTTACAGATATATGTATTTGGCTGAGCACATAATCAATGGAATTGAAATTGGAAATAGCGATTGTTCCAGTTGCAAGCACATAAAAAATTTAAGTATGACAGAATCGGTATACAATGATGCACAGCAAGAGTATGTCAACAAACAAGTTCAATCAAACCATCTCTCGCCATCTCTCGATCTCAAATCTCGGACTAAGATCTCAGATCTCAGGAAACTGAGCCAGTGAGGAATAGAAGCAAAGCAAATTTCAATCAATCTATAACAATTGTTTCTAAGCAAAGCAAAGCAAAGCAAAACAAACTAAGCGGCGAATCCATGAACGAAAAGCAAAGCAGTCGATCACAAACAAAATCGACTCCATCACAAACAAAATCGCGTTCCTTCGATCGATTGATAAGGAAAACAGTTGGAAGCAAAATCTGTCACATGTATGCTCAATTTTCGAAGCCTTCACAGTGCAATTTGACAAAGAAACATAATCACAAACATCTTGAGACTTCAAAATCGACTCCAACACTTAAAAAATCGAAGAAAATTTGCGCCTTTGGCGCAAATTTTCACATCACAGACAAAATCGAAGGCCAGGAGGGAGGAATCGATTGATAAGTAAAATAGTAGAAGGCAATCACAGACAAAATTTGCACATCACAGACAAAATCGAAGGCCAGGAGGGAGGAATCGACACTTACAACCAGATTTGAGTTGATGAAGAAGAGCGCTTCCTCGAGCTCGCTCCGCCGCCTCGCTCGCCCGCTCTGCCTTGCTCGACCTCGCTCGCCCGCGCCACTTCAGATCTGGACCAGAGCAGGAGCACCGATGGAATTCGACTTCAGATTGGGACTCCCTCGCTCGCTGCCGCTGGACGAAGACCAGACGCTCGCTCCTCGCTCTCGGCCTCCCTCGCTCCCTCGCTCGGCCTCCCTTGCTCCGGGATGGACGCAGATGGAGGAAGATGGAAGGAGGAGCCGGATTCAGGAATCGCTCGCCGGAGATGCGGGAAGATGGACGGGGAAGGAGGAGCTCGCGGAGAGGACGGGAGAGAGCGCGCGTAGGAGCGCGTAGAAGGGTTTATATTGAGGACAATTCTCAAAATTGTCCCAAAACGCGGCTATTTCGCAAAATGGGTCATATTTCGTGGCTATTTTGCAAATCGCCCCTTTTTTTAATTGCTTCATGTTGATTTGTGGGGACTCTATAGGGTTGTTGCACTCAAAGGGAAATGTATTTTGTCACTATTGTGGATGACAATTTAATAATGCATATTTTACATATGCATTTTACGGTTTACCTAGTTTTAATTTAGGGTAGTTTTAGTTTGAATATTGAATGTTTTCTATTCATTTTGCATATATTATCATTTGATGGTCGAAGTTCGAAATCTACGCATTTTGTGGTTAATTTTCCAGATTCACAGATTCGGGCTCGGAAGGGTAGATCAAGGATGATGCTCTGGAGCTGCTGGACCTAATAAGGTTGGCTGAGAAGAGGAGGAGATATGTCCACGAAGAATCACACTAAGATGAGCCAAGACGGAGATGAGCTAAAACTCTAAAAGCACAGACGACAAGATAAGGATTCCTAAGCCCTGAAGATCGGCACCCACCGATGGGAGATCAGCATACGCCAATGGGGGACAGCGCCCGCCGATGTTGATAAGGGCAGATCAGCGGCGCCTTTTGCCATTATACCTTCACTGATCATGGAATGTGTCAATATTACCCGGGATATGGAAAAAGACTCAAACGAAAATCTCAAAGCAATCAGACGAGACGATATCGATTCTAAAAACATGTTTCCAGAGGATACAAGATATCAATTATGTCAACTAACTTGATAGAATTCAAGTTCTAAATTTCCAAGTAAACCGATAGTATTGATTCAACAACTCGAATGAGTAAATCAAAAGGCAGACTAAGTGCACCGCTTACGAGTGTTAAAATTCCAAATACAAGGTCACCTTTCTATGCGCTATGTATGGCAGTTTCAGTCTCCAGTCTCTCTGCTTACGACTTAACGGCCTTCCCTTACTTGAAGGATCCCTATTTTCCTTTACATCTGCCAACTTCCATACACAATTCCCTGTTTCTGGTTCAATTGCGTCTATAAAGAAAACGCCACTTTTCTCCTCGGATTTAGCCTCTTCATCTTCAACATATGACACTACCATTGGGTAGTCCTGGAACCTGTGGAGATCTTCTGGTACTCTCAGTAATCGTTCGGCACCTGGAGAAGATACCTTCAAGAATCAACACAGCACATTTACACGTCGGTGAGATATAATTTTGGTAATCTGCATCTCACTAACAAAGAAAGCATTGCAAAAGCGCAGGAAGCATTTACCTCAAGAGCAAGGTCATCAGGAATGTCACCCCTTGATCCTTCTTCCTCTAAACGCTTCTTGTATTGTCGAGAGTAACTTTCAATTTCTTCTACAGTAGGGCATCCGTATCTGGAATGGACAATCAAATGAAGTCATGCTTCAAGAACTTTGTACAGAAAAAGCCAATCCAGATGCTTTTTTTTTTAATTCAAACATAACTATATCTAGTACAGTTCAATATAATTTCATTCCCCACAAGCATAAAAGATAAATGCAGAGTAGCAGATAATGCAAAGAACAGATCCATCTGTTAAATTATTCAATCATTTTGATCATCCAGATCAGAAAGGCAGAAAGTGGATCCCATCCCTCAGACTCATAATGATCATAATATGGCAGCTCCTGAGAGGCAGTGAGATTTTCTCTTACATATTTGACAGATAAGCTTCACTGTTATATGAATACAAGCATGGGTCCAAACAGAAATGGTAATTTGAATAGACAATAAGAACATACTCATTTGATAGTTTGTCAAGTCTGACATAAATGTATCCTCGAGGAGAAACCTTAAAGGCAAACAAATTTACATCATCACTGAATTGGCTTAGGACTTCATGTGCAATGGATAGAACCTGATCACCCCAGGGGACACTTTGTAGAACAATTCCACCACCATCGCCACCATCACCGATCTAAAATTTTGAAAATATATCATTTACACATATCAGAACAGAAGTATCCAAAAGAAGAGGCAGCAATGGAAAAAGATTCTTAACATCTTAAAGTAGACAGGTACCTGAGGTTCTGTCTCCTCCTCTTCTTCCCATTCAATAATATCAGACTCTGGCTCTATATCGTCTGAAACTATTTAATAACATTCTGTCAAGACATACAACAACTCAAGCCATGCAAATTAACATTATGGTTACTAAGGATGAGGATGCACTTGGTAGACAAGAGAATGACATATTGGCAATTACCTTACCCGAAAGAACGGAAAAAAAAAATCCAACATTTGAATATCTATCCCTCCCTGCTTTGGCTTTCTGGGCTGATGGTGTTGTGTATTTAAATATCTATCCCTGTAGTCTTTTGTGTTCAACTATACACTTTACTCTCTCTTCTCACGCCCTTGGAAAATAAATTGCAAGAGTAAACACCCTTCTGCATTCCGTTCCTTTTGCTATTGATAGATTTTGACTTTTACCATTTACAATTTTTGTATATGACTATACCAATTTTTTTTTTCAAAAAAAAATAACCCCAAGGAAATAAAATCACAACATCTCCTAGAAAGCACATAGATCAATGTTGAAGGGATGCCTTTAATCGAATAGAATATCACACTCCTATAAAGCAAATAGGGAAGGTGGCACAGAAAAATACATCTGTAGGATAATACCCTCAAGCATAAAAAAATCCCCAATCTTTGGCTTGAATTCGGCTATGTTACCCAGAAACTCCAAAGGATTCAGATGTACCCTTATGTAAAACTATGATAACTACAATGGGGATCATGATTCTCTGCGCCCTCTATTTGTTTTCTGCTCCCCATTTCCATTTATGTTTCCTACGCCAAAACACTAATGGAAACACACTACGGCCTAAGTGCTTAACCATACCACTAGATCACAACGAATAACGATAGAACAACGGGTGAATTTGGCAAGTCACGCCACCGACTTTGCAAAACATGTTCTAAAGCTGAGGGTAAAAAAAAACATCCTTGTATACTTCTACCTAGGACAATAATCAAACACATAAAGGGCAAACAATGTCAGAGAGAAGCATCATGCCAGTCACATTTACACTATCAAGTTAAAAAATCAAGAACAGCAAGACACTATTGGATTCAGTACGAGGACCTAACTTTGAAGTAAGAAAACGCTAGTAATGAAAAACCCTAGGACTCTTACAGTGTCAAAAAGGCAGGGAGAGAGATTACAGTGCAAACAGTCATCTCCAGCGCGCATAGGTTTTGATTGTTGGGAGGAAGCAGTAGTGGAAGAGAAAGGGCGAGGAGTAGAGAGAGAGGAAAAGCGACATAGATAGATTGAGGAAGGAGCTTTTGGTTTCAATGTAATTGGAAGAGGCGGGATTGTTGGGAAAGGGTTTCTTCGATAGAGAAGCGAACGACAGGATTTGAACAGCAGCGTCCTCATCAGCTGCTGCTTCATTTCCCTCTTCGCAGTCACACAGTACACCAAAACCCTCGCCCTGCTTGCTCCTGCTTTCAATCAGACTAGGGGTGTGCACCGGTTGAAACCGAACCGGAACCGGCACAAAACCGGAAAAACCGGAACCGGAATATTCTAAATATTCAAACCGATAACCGGACCGGTAACATTCCGGTTCGGTTTAAAACCGACCCGGAATATAGAAAGTCAATCCGGATCCGGAACCGGAACAACCGGAAGTATATACGGTTATTTTTTTTCCATAAAATTTCTTTGATAATATTATATTTTTTTCACTTACACCGTAACAATTATGCGGAAATTTTTTTTAATCTCGTGCCGATCCCGTCCCGCAAAAATTATGCGGGACGGGACGAAGAATCCTCGTCCCGCAACTCTCGTCCCGTCCCGCATATATATAATATTTTTATTTATATAAAGAAAATAAAATTAAAAAAACATTAAGTATATGCTAGCATGTTGTATTACTTCCTACTTTACATTGTATATGCTACTGTAATTAATAAAACATTTAAGTATATTACTTGCTAGTTGCTACTGTTGTACTACGTATTAGTGAATTGATAAGTATATACTACTGTAGTTGCTACTGTTGTACTACTAATTAGTGAATTGCTAAGTATATGCTACTGTAATTTTAGTGTAATTATATATATATATGAGAATAATTAATGATTAAACAAATAAATCTTGATCAGTGTTGTAGCTTGTACGTACAAAAATTAAATTTTCGGTTTTATCCGGTTTAAACCGGTAAACCGCCGGTTATTACCGGAACCGAACCGGAACCGTAATTCACAAAAGTTATCAACCGAAAACCGGCCCGGAATATCCGGTTCGGTTATAAGACCGGTTCTACCGGTTCGGTTCCGGTTGGTTTTCCGGTCTAAACCGAAATCTGCACAGGCCTAAATCAGACGGCTACCAGAAGTTATATATGGAGTTCTACACGTGCAACCATAAGTTTTTTTATTTTCTTTTTTTGAGAAAAGTTTTTTTATTTTCTGAAAAGTAAATACATGGTTAACGAGGCAAATCTTAAGAAAAGAAAAGGTTGGAAGGGTTATCTCTCCCTACCAAATTAACCTATTTCCTTTTTATTTTTATGGAAATTTTGCGTAGTATCCATGAGGTAAGGGTTATTTCACACAGTGTACGAAAGTTTAAGCATAATTCGTGAGATATCCCTGAAGTTTTGATTGTTTTCGTCACCTACCCCTCCGTTATCTGGTTTGTTAAATAAAAAAAAAATTAAAGGAGAAATTGAAGAAAGTTACATTCGCATTTCTCTATTCTCTCTCGAGAGAAGCCAGAAACCCCTATTGAAAGTAGAAGTCAGGACCACCACCGGTATCAATCCGGCCCGACTACCCTCTGCGGAGGTAAGAACCACCACCGGTTTCCATCCGGTTCGACCACCCCTCTTCGGAGGTAAGAACCACCCCTTGAGAGGTAAAGAACCACCTCTTCGGAGGCCGTACGTCCCCTCTCCGGCGGTCAGAAACTTTCCTCGCCGGTCTAGGTCGGCCTGTTTAGTTTTGCCGGCCTTACCTATCCCATTCTGGAATTGTATGTTTATATGTACGGGATTAGTGTTCTTCGGCATCCTCTTCCTCGGAGTGGGTTCTAACCACCTTCAGAGCCTTTCTCATCGAGTCCTGCACCGGAGTCGTCGCCATCGGCATCATGCCTCGCTCAACTCGTCTCAGGAGCCCGCCCTCGCTTCGCATGCAGCCTGTTTTGCTCTGCCTCTGTCCATCCCTCTCTGATTGACCCCAGGGATGCTTGGCCTCCCTTTGGTTCCTCCGGGTTTCAATCTCCCCACCCCACCTCCTTCTCTTCCACCATCCTCGGATCCGATTGGTTTCCGGTCTGGGTGGTGGCGGATCTAGCCCTTTCGGCACCACCTTCTTGGATCCCAACCTCCCCCTTTGAGGTTCCGCGTCATCCCCGGCCATCCATATCCCCTCCTTCATATGGGTGGTCGCCCGTCAGCATCTGTGCGGCTGTGTTGTTTCTTCCCTTCTCTAGACTCGGATATTGGTGCTTTGGGCCCAAGGTTTGGCCTTGGGCCCGAAGCCCGCCCATAATAATTATATAAAAAAAAATGGACCACCGTTTAAAGGGAAAAGATATAATAATCTTAAACCTGTTCATTTACAATGGCAAATTATATCACTTAAATTATTATTATTGCTAATTTTAATAATGATTTTATTAATTCCGCTCACAAGGGTGTGTACTAAATCCCATTAGGGTTAGGAAAATTCTATCTATTTATGAATAATTATGCTCCCTGGCCGACCTGTTTGGCCCAGGAGCTCCTTTTCACATTTTCGACGGTTGATTGATCCTTCTTTTTGGCCCGTATTCGCTCCGTCTTCTGGCGTCGGATCGGTGCTTTGGTATGTCTGGGTTTTGCTCGGTGTTGGGTTGCAGTATCGGGCGTGGTTGATCCACGATGGATCGTGGTTGTTTTCGTGGTATTCGAACATCCCCCATTTAGGTGGGGGCAACATCGACGATCCACACATCCTCATGTGTCGCCCTTTCTTGTTGGGGTACTGTCGTGAGTCCTTGCACTCTCCTGCTTTCGTGGAACTCGTGGCACGTCTTAGTTCTCCATCGACATCTTTGTCGGTTGATGTCTTGTATAGGTTATTTGGGTGTTTCTTTCTTCTCTAATGTTTTGTGTTAATTATGTACTGTTTGTATTGACGGTTTTCCATCTTCTGACTTGTTCGGCCATCGAGTTTCAGGTATGTCTGAACTTGAATTCTTACCTAAAAAAAATATCTCAAGAACTCATCCCGACAAAGAAGAAGAGAGGAGACAAGGAGGGTGACATGAATTTACCCACAGACGTCTTCGACTTGCTGGGAAGATGACGCCGACGATAAATTAAGGCAATGATTGATGGTGGCGAAGGCGGCATCTGAGTTTTGGAACTTGTTAATACTCAACCTGACGGAGAAGCGGAGAGGATGGTGACGTAAAGGTTGCACAACGTTGGCTGTGGCAACCGAAGGCGACGTCTAGTGGTGACCACAAGTATGTGTTTTAACTTGGGATTGTTTGAAAACAATGCTTTATGGATGGTTTTAGAACCTAGAAATTTGGGGATTTTTTGAAAATTAGGGTTTATTGGTTTGGAGTTTTGAAATTTCTGGTTGGATTAATTGAGAATCACAAAGTGCAATTTTTGTTAGGCTACTGGAATGAGAAATCAATATCTACTGGAATTAGTAGCTCTATGTCTCTATCACATATTGGTTTGGCATGTTTCCTGTACTTGCTAACAGTAGGCAGTGACCATCATTGTTTCTCCGTATGTAACTTATATTTTGTTCCCAATATGACAGTGGCTATTGTTGGTTAATATGAAATTGTATTGGTCAAATAATGCATATACAGGTGGTTAATTGAGGAGCTAAAAAGGGTCATTGGCTCATTGCTATGAATCAAAGAGCAAAAGCCATACTTTGATGCTTATTTAGGTGATGTGTCAGCGAACTTGAAGGGGATGTGAGGCGCCATGTGGGGAACTATCGTGAACGTAAAAATCTGAAATTTATTCAAGACGAAATAGATTTGACACAACTTTAACATCAACCATAGGCAAAAGCTCCCGTTTCAACGCTCCACCTAAACTAAGCCTTAGTCAATGCCGATTTAGTAGAAGAAAAAGGAATTGAAGGTGTAATTACCCAAAAGTGATAGCCGAGCCATGGTGCCAACCAGTACTTGAGCCAGCCTACGATCCCGGTCTTATAGATTATCAAAGGCCATACGATTCCTATAAATGCATAAACTGCATCCAAACTAATCATAACTCGTTGCATTTCTTGCTTCTGAACTTCTTCAAGTCGAAGTGCTATAGTAGCCTGCACAAAGGCACACATAGTTGGCTAAGTGACCAAATACAAAGCAATTGGCAGATTTTGAAACAAAAGATGATCTTAAGTAGTGATTTTTACCATATATTAGAGCTTTGTGCAAAAGAGGGGAATCCTCGATGTTTTCTTTCATGGCAGGGTGCCATGTATCTTCAAACAACCTTGTGTTGTGAGCCTAAATTGTCATGTTTTACGCTAACTTTTATATCGATTTTTGCATGCATTTCATATCATTGGGTTAGAATTATACAGATTCTATGTAGTTTATGCTTATTTGCCAAATTATGGAGTCTACAATAGTTTTTTTTTAATTTTACAGAAATCAAGACGTTTGACAGCAATTCGGAGAAGGAAGGAAATCAAGACAGAGCTCGAGGTCGAATACAGAAAGTCCAAGTCGATTAGCAGCTGAATAAAAGCACGTCGAGCAGAAAACAAGGAAGAAAGCACTCGACAGGACTAGTCGACGTCGACTACACCTAGCCGATGTCGGGTACTTTGGTCCACCTCAGCTTCATCACACGAGATTGAGCACGAGCCGAGCAAAGAGCCACTCGAGACGAAGAATTCTACTCGACGTTGAGGACTTTACTCGATGTCGAGTACCCATCGAGAGTCCAAATTTTACCCGAGCTCGATCAGAATCCGAGGAGAAAAAGAACTCTACTCGACGTCGACTACTCTTGTCAATGTCGAGTACTCCTTGGCGCCATTCCGAGTCGAAATCCTAGTGAAGATTTGTGGATTACTTGCAAGCTAAGTCACGTGGAATTCTATCAAGTCATGTGAAGATCTATCAAGATTGAAGATATTTATCCACCTTAGTCTTACTTACCTTAAGGATTTATTTGTTTTATTTCCATGTTTTATCATAAGTCATTAGATAGATAGTTTTAGATATAGATAGATTATTTTTTCATTAGATAGCGAGGATTGAATACTATGAATAAGGCCCTAGGGGCTGGTTTTAGAAATCATTCTTCTCTCAAGCAATTGAGCAAAAATTAGTTAGGCAATTTAGAGTTTTATTTGGAGCTTGGCAGAGTAGAAAGTTGGAAAGGCGAGAGCGGATTTGGCTTCGATCGGTTGTAAGCTTTTGTTCAGTTTAATGCAATTTAGTTTCTTGAAATTATTGATGTGTGTTTTTATGATGAAGAGCAAGTAGTCACCCAACTTCTAGGGTCAGGGTGAGCCCGACGGTAGCCATGTAAGGTAATGCGATAAAGGTACAACTTTTAATGCGATTTCGTATTCTATCCATATGAGCATGATTCTTCTGCGACAGTCGAAGGTGATCTTTATTTGTGTTATTGAAGCGAAGCGAAAGCGAAAGCGAAAGTGAAAGTGATCTTTATGTGAAAAGGGTTAGTAATAATTAGGGTTTATGCGAAAGCCTCTATCTTCATATTTGTTAACAACGACAGTTATTTAATAAAAAGGCATGATCTTTTATACCTTTAGCATGATTCTTATATGGTTATCGTTGTGGCATTGAAACCCCGATTTCGGAAGCTTGTTATATTATTGAATTTCCACCAATTTCGTGTTGTTTCTGTTTTATTTTCGTCAAAAAGGTCACATTTTTATTATGCAGACTACTCGATCTCGACAACATTCTGGTCGACGTCGAGGACTCTGGTCGATGTCGAGGAGATTTCTACTCGACATTGCTTGGTTTCCGCTTTTGTTGTGCAGCTTTGCAGGTTAACTCGATTGAGGTAGTCGACATCGAGTACTTTTACTCGACGTCGAGGACTTCTGCTGATCGATTACGAGAGGAATTGGAACTTGAAAGGCGAGCGTTGACACGCTTCCTCGTGGATACGATCCTGAATACCCTACCACTACAACGGGAGGGTTTCTTGTATTTTATTTGGACAGGGAGTTGGTTTATTTTGATTTCTTTTGATAACTAGTTTCCCTCCTAATAAATTTTAGCGTCGTTTGTGGGAAAGCAATCAATCGCGCCCTTTTTAGTTCATTTTTACTCTTTTCTTTTTTGTTTTTGTTTTTCAGGTGCATGCGAAGAACTGATCACACTCCTATTGACCCAATTCTCAAGCCAGAACGCTTTTTTCACCTTCAACAAAGGCTAATGAGGAGACAAATGTCGAAAACTAACAACGAGAACAAGGTCCAACTCACACAAGCATAAGAGCTTGAGCAACTCCGCCAACGGATTGAGGAATTCACCACCAGAGAAGCAGAGTACGCCCGACGAGAGGCGGAATATCAATAGAACCAGCAAAGGTGGAAAGCAAGGGTGGATCGTGAAGTTAACGCCAGAAGGGAGCTTGAGGAGAAGATTCAGCATGTCCCAGCAAATGCAAATGAGTATCTGCATCCTACTCTAGAAGTTCCAGAATCACTGATCGTTCTTCCCCTCGTTAATTATGAAATTTGTCATTCTTTTATTACTGAAATTAGGAGGAATCAATTTAGGGGGAAACCCAATGAATGCCCTTTAGAGCATGTCACGACTTTTCTAGATTTATGTGAAGCTATTACAGATAATGCCAATCTAGAATATTTAAAACTAAAGGCTTTTCGTTGGTCCCTTGCAGGAGTAGCTTTGCAGTGGCTTGAGGGTTTGCCTGCACGATCTATTCGCAAATGGAATGAGCTAAGGGATTTTATTTCTTAACAAGTTATTTCCTCCTGCCAAAACAGCTGCGCTCAGACAACAAATCACGGCTTTCAGACAAAAGGCAAGAGAAACACTTGCACAGGTCTAGGAGCGCTATAAGCGACTGCTGAAATCCTGTCCTACGCATGGACAACCACCATATGTGATCTAGGAGATCATCTTCAATTGCCTAGATGCACCAACTAAGGAGCGGATCAACAATTACACTTCTTATAGGCATCTCGAGTACATGCCCCACGACGTGCTTGGAAACCTTTGAGACACTGGCCAACTATGACAACACATATGAGACTTTTGCGGCCTCTGAAGAAAGGTATGAAAGGCCTGCCCCATCTATGCCCTTATATGTGCCACCTAAGGAAGTTGATCCGGACGTCAGGGACTAGTTCCACAATGATCAGGTACGTCGTCTCACTAAGCAAGTTAAATTCCTTTCTAAAGATAAACCTTGTTTGGAATGTGGGTATGTGAGGCACAACATTACTGCGTGCCCACACGCCGACCAAATACTTGTAGCGGATACCCACGAAGAGGCGAGTTATGCAGGGGGGGACTAATCAGGACAGCATCAACAATAGAACTGGAGCCACTATCGCCAGCCCCAGTATCAAACAAATCCCCCGCCCTACAGAGCTCCTGGTCACCCTGACAGGGAAGGTAAGAGAGATGACCTGCAGACTATTCTTGAGGAGATACGGAGGAATCATACAGACAGCAAGCAATCAATCAATTCCATCCACACTCAACTGCACGACATCAACTCTAGACTTGGGGAGATAGACATCTGGCGGAAAACTATGGAAACCCAGATTGGTCAATTAGCTACATTCGTCTCCAAACAATCAGGTACGCTCCCTGGATCCTCTAAACCTAACCCTAAGGGTAAATCTGCAGGACAGGTGGCTGCTATGAATTTAAGGAGCGGGCGTCAAACGCAAACGCCCAAGCAAAACACGGAGCAGAAAGAAGCAGAGAAGTACTGGATATCGACTAGTCCACTCGACGTCGACCAGAATCTTGTCGATGTCGAGGACCCTATGGTCGATGTCGAGCAAAACATGGAGCCTACCTAGAAGTCGACTATTGTACTCGACGTCAACCAGCCTCCAGTCGATGTCGACCACCCTTCTGACAACGTCGACCACACCCCTGCACCTCCGAAAAAGAAAACACTGCCATTCCCAACCAAATCTTTGAAGGACCCATGATAATGCATATTTTAGATAGGCATTATAGGCATTTTTAGTTTAGTTAGGTTGCATTTCTTTCATACTTTGTTGCTAAATTGCATCTTGTGATTATTTTATAAGAGTTCGGATTCTTCGCAAATTTGTGTTTATCGTGCAGATTTAATCGGAACACATTTGGGAGATGCAATACCTCGAAGAGGAACACAAGAAACATTGGAAGGAAGCAAGGAAGGAAAGATGTAAGACAAGAGGAGATACCCGCAAAGGAAGGCAAGATGAACCGGCAAACAGCATGCCGCGGCCGCTGCAGCGGGGTACGAAGAAACAGTGTGCGGCGGGCGCAACACCTATGCTGCGCCCGCAGCATTGGTCGTCAGCGCGGATGCGCAGCGTTTTGAATAAATAAGAACCCTAGATCTATTTGTTTATTTTATGGCCGACTTTGGATGATTTAAAAGGCCAAGTTTTATGTTATTTTCATCACTTCTATTCTATTGATTCAGCAGACACTTTAGAGATTTTGAGCGATGTCTTCCATGAGGAACTAAACTCATCTATTCTGCCTGCAATTTGAAGCTTTATTTGGATTGATTGTGAGTTTCTAATTCCCGTTCCTTGTTTCCTATATTTGAATGCTTCAACTTCTTTGTGCTTGATTGTTTATTGATTTGTTCTATCTTGTCTGGCCAACTTGTTAGATCAATTCAATTGCTAAGGTTTTGTAGATTCCTGGTTGTGAACCTTAACCTAAGTGGCAAACTTGTTCCTTTAGGGCTGGTTGAACTAATTGAATTAGTAGGAAGTTGAATGTGTTGTTAAATCCCTCTTTAGGGGCTGCAAATACCTTGGCTAATCTCTAAACTTAAAGCTATCAATTGGGTTAAATCCTTCTTTAGGGACTGTTCGATTGATAAGGGTTGCTAGGACTGGTTGGACTAGTAACTATATTAGGTCGGGACAAGGGCATTCATAGGAAACTTAATAGAACGAGAAGAAGTTACAAGGATCGCTTCAACCAAATAAAGTGGAAAATTGTAGGTAGAATTGCTTCTCCTAATTGTCTAAACCAAATTCATTTACTTTGCTTTCATTAACCCGCTTTGATAAAAGGCGGAACTTTCACTCTCAAAACCCCCCTTTTGGTTACTTGATTGGCATCTTAATCACACTTGAATAGTGAATTTCCCTGTGGGATCGACCTCTTGCTTATTGCTATACTAGTTATAGGTTTGAGATTTACTTTGATGGATCAACGACATGTTTTCCCTCCGTCAAATTTGGCGCCGTTGCCGGGGAAATTTATTGATTCTTGTGTGTTTTTTGTGCTGATTTTTGGTGTGGACCACTTGCATGGTCCGCACTCGTGCTACTAACATATGTTGAAAGTGAGGTTATTGCAGGTAGACGGAGAGAGTTTTCATCAATACTTCATCAGACTGCAGGAGTACATTAACGATTTTTATTCATGGGGATATCAAGCTAGTATAAGAGAAGTGCTTCTATGCATCTTTGATGGCATGACTCCTGAGACACGGAGTCTTGCTGAGCGCCTGAGTGATAGAGGTTTATTGGATATGGGACTCTCGGAGATGTGGGAATTTTTCTGCTACATGGATAATCAATGTGCGCAGAATGAGTCACTTTCTCCAGTATCTCAAATCGTTGAGACCTCTGTTGCACCTCTTGAGGTCATTGTGGAAAATCACACTGAGAAGATAGAGGAAGAAGACACTCCATCTGAAGAGACCATACCTAGCTCCCCCATTGATGAATTAGGTCCAGAGCCTATTGTTGAGGCTACAGAGCAGGTAAAGGTTGTCTCCTGCATTAGAGAGAATATTGATGGATACGTTGATCCATTTTACTGCTACTTTGACAACCCACCAATAGAACTAAATTGGTGGTATTATATACCCTTTGTGGAGAGTCAAGCTCCTAAATACAATAAGTCGAAACAATTCTTAAATGTATTATTATTTAGTTTCAATTTATTTGTATGTAGTGCATGCTTGTTTGTTAGTTGTGCACAAGAGTTTGACAAGTTGCTGAGGGCTTTGACTATGTCTGATTAGTGTCGTAAGCTTAAGCAAAACGTCGAGCCAACGACTTGAAACAAAGGCGCTTCTCGGGAGGCAACCCGAGGTAATTTTTTCTTTCTTTTTCCCTTTCACTTTCCTTCTCCCTGCGCATATTTGATTTAATTTTGTTGTCTTTACTGTTTCATTGATGACAATGAAGACTTTAAGTGTGGGGGAGAGGAATTCTGTATATATAGATGCATATAGGAGATCATATTTCAATTTCTGCATCGTGTTTAATTTCTATAATCATTTTTATTAATTTTCATTTATTTTCTTATTTAAAAAAAATCGAAAAAACAAAAAATAATCATGCATTGCATACATATGTGTTATTCAAATACCCATCTAGCTTAGTTTGTCCTCTAATTTAAATTTCAAGCATAATCATTTAAATCCCATGGAGTTCTGGATGTTTTGGCCTTGTCTATATTTGATTTTTGTGGAACATGAGCTAGCAAATATAATTGAGCATGTATGATTGAGCTAAAGTATGATTGAAGTCCTCAAGACATGACCTTGTGAGAATGTTTAGCCTTATTTGAATCTTTTGCTCAATTGTGTGAATTACTCTCCTAGTGTTACTACCTCTTGGCATTGACTGCAATATCTATTTTTAAAGACCGATGCACATGTTTGATTGCTTGCGGAGTTTATGTTATATTTTGAGTCTTTTGTTTGAATTCGCACATATTTAGTGAATAAGGTGGCAATGGTTGATGCACTTAGTAACCGGATCTATGCATGACCCCCATGGATATGATTCGCGCAAAAAGGTGTTGAAAACTACCCACTAGGAAAGAAAGCTTAATCATTGAGTAACCAGGTTCATTCATGACACCATGTTTGCAACTTGTGCAAAAGATGTTCAAGTGGACTTCATATTAGTAGGTTGAGGTGTTGATAGACCGGGGTCATTCATGACATCCATGTTTGCGCTTCGCGTAAGGAAAGCACTAAGACAAGAAAAAGAAAAAGAAAAAAAAAAGAAAATAAAAGAAAATAAAAGAAAAAGAAAAAAAGTGTTGCATTTTATTTTCTTTATTGTGTCCCGCAAGTAATGACATTTCGGTAGAGAATTGGTGATATGGTGGTCAATGTCTATGAGCTTAAGTGCATGATTGGTTTGAGTTGAGAGTTGTATCTTAAAGCCTAAACACATGAGTGAAACACATACTTCTGGTGAGGTTGGATAATGTCTACTACTAAGCTGTTGATCACTATAATACATGCTAGGACGTTTGTTTGCTTGGTTTATGTTTTCACCTGCCATGGTGTTGCTTTTTGATAAAGTTGAAACTTGAAGGGATTTCCTGTGGGATACATTGATTCATGTTCATTCTATCATTGCTTGAGGACAAGCTGAAGGTTCGATAATGTAAAACTAAGTAATGTAAAGATACTCTAAAAGGGGGGTTGAATAGAGTATGCCGGTTTTTCGCAGATAGTCTCAAGACTTTTGAAGCTCGTGCCAAAACCCTTTGAGATTAGACTTAGTCTTTTCTCTGAAAACCTGAATCACGGAGTTAAACAATTCGAACCAAGTGCGGAAATAAGGTAAAGCAGTAAATAAAGGACTCGATGAATTGTTTACGAGGTTTGGCACGAACTTGGCCTACGTCCCCGCCTAGGGTTCTTCCACAACCCTGGGATTCAACCGGCTTTTATTGATTCACAAGACTTAGGATCCTAGTAGCTCACCGAGAAGCCTCTCTCCTATACAATTGCAATCTAGTCAACTCACGTTCCCTTGGAGTCCTAGACAAATCTAGAAGAGCCCCACCTCTCTATGTTATCTAGTACAATCCTCTTACACTTAGTGAATCAATCGCCTAGTGTCCACTTCCTGAGTTACAAACTCTCGAGTATAACACTATAACGAAATATATCCTATAAGCGCACTGTGTAACTCTCAAATGCTTTGAAATGAAATAACAGACTCTTAAGGACAACAGAGAGCACACGAAGAAGACTTATTTCTCTTTGAAGGCTTGAGTGTATGAATGCTTGTGTTCAACGAATGTGTGGCTGTCTTCTTCTTCCTTTTCTTTATATTGAAACAAATCGGCGCCTAAGGATCTTCACCAACGGTTAGAGAGGATCATGGCTTGAGCTGGATTCTTCACAATCTTCTATCTTTGGAAACTTCTGAAGCCATGATCTTCCGATTTGAATCTTCTCGATTTACAGCATAAGGAAGGAAATAATATTCAAAAAGGCTTCCTAAAAGGTTAGCGTATATATAATAATAATATGGAAGCATATAATAACATAAAATAATATTCGAACATAATATCTTATATAACAGGTTTTGTGTTTCATCAACACTGCTAAAGCTTCAAGACCTTTGACAAAAACAGACTGTCAAAGCCTTTGAAACTTATCCCGATTTTCATCAAGGGAGAGGAGTTATCAATCTCCCCCTTGATGAAAGACAAAACCTGTGCATCCCTGCAACTTAGTCAAACAGATATAATATAAGTAAAATCGGACTAAGTACCTGCACGGGTTAGACGAATGTTGGATCATAAGTTTAAAACAAGAAAATATCCAACCAAAAACAAAACCAAGGTCTTCCAAGACCTTTGAATCGAAACAGTTTTAAAAAGTCTAACACCATAGATCATCTCCCCCTTTTTGTCTTTCTACAAAGGGAGGAGGTAAAACAGTCACCAAAAGTTTTGAAAAGGTATCCAAAAACCAGCAATGTTTCAGATTAGGTTAGGGTAGGGTAGGATGGGGTTAAGGCTGTTAAGCTTCATCGTCCGGAACATCATCAGTGAGCCGCGACCACAGACCTTGCAACAGCTTGGTTATCTCGCTCATCTCCGTCATAAACTTCTTGTGCAACTCCTTAATATCTAGGCAAACTTCCTCCAAGCCCAACTCCAGGTTGTCCATGCGTTCATCAACGACTGAGGCAGTGGGAAGAGCTTTTGAATGAGAGGCAAGACTCCAAGTCCCTTGGGGGGACCGAGTGATGCCTATCTTTTCAAGGCTCTTGGAGTCGAACTTACCCATATGACGTTGTTGTTCTTCATTTTTGAAATTGATTCCAGAAGCTTTGAAGATGTGGGTCAAAAGGGTGGCAAAGGGGAGGGGAGTTTCTTTCCTGGCTTTTCTAGCATGAGCCATGGATCCAAGGATAGTGTTGGCCAGATCAAGGTCAAGGCCATTTAAGATGCGGTATAGAAGGATCATGGCATTATCGGTAAGGAGCGAGCCAGAGTTAAGACGGGGTAAGAGGCAACGCACAATGATGTTAAAAATAATCTTTGCCTCTAGGGTAAGGGATGAGTGGGTAAGCTGCTTTGAGGTGTTGTTGGATGCTTCGGGTAGGAGATATTTGGATCGGGCAAGGGCTATGCATTGTTCTTTTGTTGGGTTCTCGGAAGAGGGTGGACAAGGTCTCGGCAAGCCAAGGAAATCAGCAAAGTCAATGGAGGTGAAAGAGATTCTAACCCCCTTGACGATGGATTCCAAAGACCAACCGTCGGCATTGTGTTTGGCTTTTAGGTTTATGTAGAACAGGCGGGTAAGTTGAGGATAGTAGATAGATTCAAGGTTGAGAAGGGTCCAGGCAGGGGATTGTTTGAGAAGAGATATGCAAGGTAAATTCAAAGCTTCAAAGAACGCAAGATCTAAAAAATCAGAACAACAAATCTTACGAGTTCGAAACTCATCTACCCACTTTCCAGCCGTTTCAGCATCTTTAAACCATGAAGAGGGTAAGGATTGGTTTACCTGGATGTAGGCGAGTGGATCAGCATTCTTCCTGCAAGCAAGTGTTGGAGCAGCCCTCTTGGCAGGCGACTCAAGACTTCTGAGAGTGCCTTTCCTGGTACGCTTGGGAGATGGAGGCTTGTCCACTGGTGGGGCTTTCCGCTTCTTTGGAGACGGGGGAGGAGGAGAAGGAGAAGGAGAGGTAACAGGTTCTGGCTCCTCTTCCTCCTCGTCCTCAGACCCCGAGTCCTCAGTGGACCCTTCAGCGACCTCGTTGTCTCCTTCAGCATCCTCATCATCGCCAGTCTTGTCTTCCTCTTCTTCTTCCTCTGGTTCCTCCTCAGTGGGAACCTCCTTCTCAGCCTCTTTTCGAATTCTCTCGGCCTCCTCCTCGGCCAGTTTCCTCGCCAGCTCGGCCTCTTCCTCGGCCTTTTTTTTTCTCAGAGCTTCTTCCTCGGCTTCCTTGGCAGCATCCCGTTCTAGAATGGCGTCGAGATCCTCCTCTTCCTCCTCATCATCCACCTCCTCAGCGATGATTTTCTTTTTCCCTTTCTGCTTTGCACTAAAAGGCTTCTTCACTGAGCGTTTTTTAGAGCCCCTGGTAACTGTAGTCGTGCTCTCAGCAATGGTGCTCTGGACAACAGCTGGGACGATTGCTTGTGGAGTGGGTTTAGGTTGAGGGCAAGTAGTAGTGGCCTGGCGTCCCTTGGGGGTGGCGCCAAGTCTTTTGGGTGTGAAGGCTTTCTTTGATTTGGGAGCCATGGAGGTTTTCGGCTAGGGTTTTAGAACAGGTTGAGAGGTTGAAGGAGAAGTAGAATTGGAAAGGTTTGGATAAGTTTGAAGTGGTGAGAGAATCGGGTACAGATTGGGGTTTAAGTAGAGTGAGATGACGGAGTTGATGGGACGGGTTTAGAGTTCCAATGATGGGTAATGATAACATTGCCAATTTGAAAAAATTTCCATTCAAAATTCAAACCTTCTCACAATTTAAAATAGGAGGGAAATATCCGAAAATATTTTGTTCCAAAAGTAAAACATGTACTCGGATGGGGGAATAAAATGTGTAACAAATATAGAATTTTAAAAACCGTTAAAAATATACTTGATCAAATATCTAAAAGATATTAACCAAATATATATGATCCGATATCTGTACTCTACCATTCAGTTCACAAAGCTTGACATAATTCTCAAAGGTCTTGACACTGAGTAGAATTTATCTTTCGTAAAGGGAAAGCTCCCCCTACGAAAGTGCATCCTTGTTAAGCATCCCAATCTCTCGTCTAATGAAGGTGAACCTGTCCTCTGCCAAAGGCTTAGTAAAAATGTCAGCCCATTGATAATCAGTTGAAATAAAAGAAATTGGCACATCACCTTTTTCAACATGGTCTCTAATGAAATGATGTCTTACATCAATATGTTTTGTCCTTGAATGCTGAACAGGATTCTTTGTGATTGATATGGAACTTGTATTGTCACACTTAATGGGAATACCTCTGAGGTTGATGCCAAGATCTCTCATTTGCTGAGCTATCCAAAGGATTTGGGAGCAACAAGCTCCAGCTGCTATGTATTCGGCTTCGGCAGTGGATAGAGCAACTGAGTTTTATTTCTTTGAATGCCAACTGATCAAGGATGCTCCTAAGAATTGGCAACATCCTGATGTGCTCTTCCTATCCACCTTATAGCTTGCAAAATCTGCATCAGAATACCCAATTAATGTAAAATCTTTTTGCTTTGGGTACCACAAGCCAAGCTCCTTAGTGCCATTGAGATATCGGAAGATCCTCTTCACAGCTACGAGGTGAGATTCTTTAGGATCAGCTTGAAACCTAGCACAGATGCAAACACTAAACATGATGTCAGGTCTACTAGCTGTAAGATATAGTAAAGATCCAATCATTCCTCGATACTCCTTTTGATTGACACTCTTCCCAGTCTTGTCTTGATCTAGAGATAATGTTGAGCTCATGGGTGTCTTGGCTGCTTTGGATTGATCCATCTTGAATTTCTTTAAGAGATCCTTGTTGTACTTGCTTTGGTTGACAAAGATCCCTTTCTTGGATTGATGAACTTGTAATCCCAAAAAGAAGTTGAGTTCACCCATCAAGCCCATCTCAAATTCGCTGCACATGATGTCAGAAAATTCCTTGCACAAAGATGTGTTAGTAGCACCAAATAATATATCATCAACATAAATTTGAATAACCAAAATGTCATTTCCTTTGGTCTTGATAAAAAGAGTTTTGTCGATCAACCCCCTTTTAAAATCATTTTCTAAAAGATATTTTGACAAGCGCTCATACCAAGCTCTTGGGGCTTGTTTCAAACCATAAAGCGCTTTGTCTAGTTTATAAACATGATTGGGAAATTCTGAACTTTCAAAACCTGGGGTTGAGCCACATAAACTTCTTCCTCTAAGAAACCATTAAGAAAAGCACACTTGACATCCATTTGATATAACTTTATGCTCATAAAAGATGCAAATGCTAATAAAATGCGAATGGCTTCAAGCCTGGCTACGGGAGCAAATGTCTCCTCGTAGTCAATACCTTCCTCTTAATTGTAGCCTTGAGCAACAAGCCTTGCTTTGTTCCTCACGATCTTACCATTCTCATCTAGCTTGTTTCGAAATACCCATCGCGTGCCAATGACTGATTGATGCTTTGGCCTAGGCTTCAAGGTCAGAACTTTGTTCCTTTCAAATTCGTTAAGCTCACTTTGTATAGCAATGATCCAGTCTGGCTCTTGAAAGGCCTCATCTACCTTCTTTGGTTCAATAAGAGAAACAAACACGTGAAAAGCACAAAGATCTTTAAGTTTAAAACGAGTTTGAACACTAGATGTAGGGTCAGAAATGATATCCTTTAATGAGTGTGATGAGGAGTATTTGAATTTCCTTTTGCTAGTCTCAGCTCCTTGATTCATCACACCAGCAGGATTGATTTGTGGTACATCTGACTCCGTGGTCCTGTTAGGTTCAGTTTCAGCAGTTTTTGACGTTTCAACACTGTTGGATTGGACACCAAGGGCTTTTGACGAATCTTGAACACCTTGGGCCAATTCTTCAGTGTTGAGAATCTGTTCCTGCATGTTCCTCTTCTTTGTGTTCTTGGTAGCAGCATCATCACCTTCCTCGTTCTCTGCATGGATGTTAAGATCTATATCTGCAACACTTTCACTCAAAGAACCGTCATTGCATTCATCAAATATAACATGTATACTTTCTTCAACTAACTGGGTCCTTTTATTGAAGATTCTATAAGCTTTGCTACTTGTGGAGTAGCCAAGAAATATACCTTCATCATTACGCGCATCATATTTCCCAAGGTTATCTTTTCCATTGTTATGAACAAAACAAGTACAACCAAAGGGTTTAAAATAAGATATAAGTGGTTTGCGGCCTTTGAAAAGTTCATAAGGAGTTTTCTTAAGATGGAACGAATAAGACAACGATTCAAAATATAGTTAGCTGTGTTAATAGCTTCAGCCCAATAGGTTTTAGGTAATGCATTTTCTAAAAGCATAGTCCTGGCCATATCCTCTAGGGTGCGGTTCTTTCGTTCCACAACCCCATTTTGTTGAGGTGTCCGAGGAGCAGAAAAGTTATGGGAGATGCCATATTTAGCACAAAACAAATCAAACTGAAGTTGATCAAACTCCCTACCATGATCACTCCGAATTGACACTATGGGCTCGTTTCTTAAAGTTTGCAACTCCTTACAAAGTTTTGAAAACTCAAATAAGGCCTCAGATTTTTCTTTTAAAAAAGCAACCCAAGTATAAAATCTAGAAAATTCATCGACAACAACAAGTATGTACTTTTTACCATTGGGAGATTTGACTCGCATAGGACCACATAAATCCATATGTAAAAGTTCAAGGGGTCTAGAAGAACTTACAACCTTTTTGGATTTGAAGGAGCTACGTGTTTGTTTACCTCGTGTGCATGCATTGCACATATCAATACTTTTGAAGTCCATCTCAGGTAGCCCTCTTACAAGCCCTTTGGACACAAGCTTCTGTAGTGTATGTGGACTCACATGACCGAGTCTCCTGTGCCAGAGCTTTGGATCGTCCGTCAAAGCCTTTAGACAGGTTAAGCTTCCTTGTGCCACTTGATCAGCATTCACAGCGTATATATTGTTGTAACGATATGCAGTCAGTATAACTTCACCTGTATCTTCTCTGCACACTAGACATCTTTTCTTGTTAAATCTGACATTATTGCCATTATCACATAATTGAGAAACACTAAGCAAATTATACTTTAACCCATTCACAAGATAGACATTTTTAATACTATGGTTGGAATCACTCCCAACGCTACCAATACCAACGATGTCACATTTTCCTTTGTCACCAAGAGTGATTGTTCTTGTGGATTGCTCCTTTAGATCATGAAAGAGAGAACTCTTCCCACTCATATGCCTCGAGCATCCACTATCAATAATCTATTTTTGCTCCTTCACCTTGGTGATCTCCTGCAAAACAAACATCAACCTTTGTGGCTAGACCAATAAGCAAATTTGGATTCATTATTGGGATAAACCATATTTGGTAAAATAGTGCCTTTGGGGACCCAAACTTGTGTTATCCGTTCTTTTCTCAAATGAACAGGAAATGTATTGCGAATGATATGTGGATCCTTTCTTCTATAGGGGCAGGTCTCTTTTACATGTCCCTTTCGAGCACAATGGTGACATATAGGAGAGGTTCTGCTTCCTTTTGCCTTTACAATGGTGGTAATGTGCTGCTTCTTTAAAAACCTTGGATTGTAACCAATACCACTTTTGTTTAGAGAACTTTGTTGCTCACCCAACATCCTATCAAGAGTGCCTTTGGATTTGGTAAAACTTATGAGGGCTGTCTGTTGGTCTTGAATCTTATTATTCAGGGAGATCTTCTCGTTCTCTAAGTCATGATGTTCACTTCTCAGAGACGAGAGATCTTGCTTGAGTTCAGATTTCTCTGAGTCAAGAGTCTTGACTTTAATGTCAAGACCTGAATAAGAAGCTTCAAGACTTTTGACCCTCATAGACAGATCCTCAATAGTTCTTTCCTGGTCCACAGTTCTCTTAATAAGAGTGTTAGTCTGTGCAATAAGTTTCTCTTCATTGGCAATCATATAAGAAAGGAATTCCGATAATACCTCTTTTGGACTTGCCATAAGTTCTCTTACAGTTACCTCAAGCTTCTCATCGTGGGATTCATCTCCTGAGGCCATAAGACAAACATTGGCCTTCTCATCATCGGAGTCTGAGTCAGAATCACTCCAAGTTGCCACCATGGCTTTCTTTTTCCATTTATCACCCTTCTTGGACTGGCTCTTCGTCTTTTGAGGGCAATCTTTCACAAGATGATCTGTTTCACCACATTCAAAACAAGACAAAGGTTTAGTCTTCTTATCATATTTGTTGTATTGAGACTTACCTCGAAATTTAGAAGACTCTGATCCATCCTTGTTGTTGAATTGTTTCTTCATTTTGAGGATTCGAGCAAGGCCTCTTGTGATAAGAGCAAAAGGATCATCCTCATCGTCATCCTCATCTTCGGAATCAGATCCATCTTTGGGCTCATTTTTCTTAGACTTGAGCGCCAAGTTCTTAGTGCTTGCTGGAAGTTCTCCATCGTCTTCATTAAGGATCATCTCATGCGTGATCAGTTTCCCAAGCAGGTCATCAAGGGGCAGAGTAGTGAGGTCTTGGGCTTCCTCTATGGCTGTAACTTTGGGACCCCACTTTTCTTTTGGGAGGCACCTCAATATCTTTCTTACTTTCTCAACGTTCGTAAAGCTCTTGCCAAGAGAGTCAAGGTTGTTGGTGATTTCCGTGAATCGTGTGAACATGGCCTTGATAGACTCATCAGACTTCATTTTGAAAAGCTCATACTTTCGAAGGAAGATACTGAACCGGAAATGGAGAAAATCGCCATGTAGGGTCTTTAAGATAAGGCTCTTCTCCATCTTACCAAAATAGCACAACTGGTTTTATGATTCGAGACTGACATGGGAATCTGGTAAGTGTGGGTGCTAAATGCATTGGCCGACAAACACCGCTTGTTGTTGAGGCGTCTGTGCTAAGACTTGGCCTCCTCAAAGCTCGGAAACTGGAACTCGAGAAAATTATCATTGAAGAAGATTCTCTAATTATCATCAATTATCTAAAAACAGGAGTAAAATGTCCACGGGAAATTGAAATTCTTTTGTCGGACATCTGTTCTTTACTTCTTGGGTGTAATGACGTATCCTTTGCTCATATACTTCTCAACGGTAATTGCGTGGCTGATAAGGTTATACACCTTGGCCTAATTACCAAAAACCCGGATCTTCTAAATGATCAAGGTCTTCTTGACCTCATCCGCAAGGATGCAATTGGATAGCGTCTTCTAACGAATCTGAATTCTTACCGAATAAAAAAAACAAAAAAATAGATGCAAAAGAAACTGTGGAAGACGTACAATTATGGGCGACCAAGCAAACTTATTCCTAACACGCTGGGGACAAATTGTGGCACCACTATATCAGGAGTCCCTATGGACAGTGAAGACGCCTTGACCCCAGCTAGATCTGACTCCAAACGTCAGAGCCCCAATTAAGAAGAGGATCACGAAGACCAACCAAAATCACAACCGAGAACCACCCTATAAGACGCACCAGGCCCTTTCGAGATTTTGATCAAGCCCATTCGGGATTTGGTTTCAACATATATATATATAAACAAATATACGTATTGGCTCGGGTGAGAACCATTTCTACCAATACAAACCAAAAGGACCATTTTTATTGGCTACTTTTTTATAGTGGACCTTTTCACTCTCCAACTAAAATCCAACCAAAAAAACAAAAATTACATAAAATAACCACTATTTTAGAACTTTAATTTGTGTATTATTTTGGGTTTTCTTTAAAATTCCGCATTTATCTTGTTATAATATGTGATCTTGCAATTTTGGTATCAGAGCCAAGTTAATTAAAAATAATATGTATTTACCTATAAGTCAATCTAGAGGTATCTACTAATTGTCCCTATAAGACTTATCCTCATGCTCTACATTTAGATACAAATGATAAGCATTTTGGAGCAATTTTAAATGTCATTTCAAACCAGCTTATAGATCTAAAACTTGAAATTAGAAAATTAGAACAGTTATATTTTGATATTAGTAGTAAGATCTTTAAGATTGTAAAAGAAACAGGTGAATTGCATCACTCAACCAATCTAAAAGCCATTAACTAAATTAGCCATTAACGAAGCTAGAAGAAATTAGAAATGCTATGAACATGGTTCAACCAGTAATGACAGACCTAGGCTAAAGCCAAAAGAATTTCTGGAAAAGAAAGAAAGATTTGAAGTAAGCATTATGCCAAACCATAGGCCAAATCAAAGAGAAATTAATCTAGAACCCATAAGTGAAACAGGTTATAAATTAAACCTAGATGATGTAAGGAATAGACGTGAAATCATAGAGTTCTGGAAGAAAAGTGTGATGATCAAGTGTATTAAACATGAATATAGGATGAAACTCTTCAATTCCTTAATTATATATAACATAGTTTTTATGGATGTATTGTCGTCTGGTATGAAGCTATTGGTGATGAAGTGAAACAAGAGCTTAGGAATTTGGAAAGCCCAGTGAATATGTTCACATTAATGTGAATCGATAGAAGAAGAATTCATTGGAGGAAAGGAAGACGAAGATAAAGAAGCTTTAAAATGGAAAAGAACTTTAAACAATCTTGAAATCTGTAACATGAAATATGTTGATAATTACATAACAGAATTCGAGAAGTATTATTACAAGATAGGAGAAAACAACACTAATTTACAAATGTTCTTTGATAAACTTCCTGCCCCAATTAATGAACAAATAAGTGAAGAATATCGAGAGTTAATAAAAAAAATGGAAGTAAAGATTATCTTGGTAACAGAATTTCCTGTGTTAGGAAATGGGTCGAGAAAAAATGTCGAGACGTGAGAAGCAGCCAAAGAATGAAAAAACAATTCTTAACTTGTTGGGAGATGCCAATAGAGTGGGAATGTAACAACAAAGATTATCAAGAAAGAAGAAACTATAAAAGGAAAAGTTTCAACATACAAACAGGTGAAAAATACTACTCGTATAAGAAGTATTATAAAAACCATTTTCAAAAAATAGAAGATTTTTCCAGACTCGCTCTGTCTTAAGAAAAATAAAAAATGCAAATGTTGGGCATGCGGAGAATCCAACCATTATGCTAATGAATGCAAAAAACAAGAAGAAAAATAGATTAGCAGAAGCTCTAGGTAGCTTGGATTTCATCGAGCTATTAGAAGATGAAGCAATAGATCTAGCCCTAAGAAATAACAAAGGGATATAAGAGATAATAGAAGAAAAGCTCGAAGAAGATATAGAATCTGAAAATGAGTCAATAGAAGTTGAAGAAATTAATGAAATGATTGAAGGAGAAGCCCCTAGTGAGTTCTCTGATGAATATGAAATGACTACCTTAGCTCAACTTCATGCCTCAATTGATGAAGAACAAGTAGAAAAAATGACTAGATGATCAAGGGTTGATTTCCCGATCATCGCTAAATAATAGTTTGTTAAAAATCGCTATTCTCTAAATATGCTAAGTATGTTTGCGAAAAAATCTTTGGCAATGTAACCGTCAAAAATAATGAAAATCAAGCAACTTAAGTAAACTTAATCAATTGGGAAAATATTCAAAAACATAACAAAGATTAAAAAATTTAAATATATCTTCATATGTGACATCCAAGTAATTATAACTCAATTACAAGACTATGGGAAAGATGTGCAATGCATTAATTTTGTTTGTGACATTAGGCACAAAAGGTTTAGTGATCAATGCATTAGCGGAATATTCTGTAATTTGAGTCAATTAAGGAGCAATTTCTTAGATCTGTAGACCTAACTATTACGTTAGTCTAGAAGATCATTATGCATCTAAATTCTTGGCTATAAAATTATTAACAGAAGGTATCCTTATGTATAAGGGAACTTGTCCTTTGCAATTAAAGTGGAAGGTAGTTTATAAACTTGAGAATACTACAAATCCTCCACGAAAGTGTGATAGGCTAAAAACCTACTCGCAAGTATATGGGATCGATTGTAGTATCAAGTAATAAAATTACGTTCTCCCAAAAAACCTAAGGCTCAATATCAATTAATATAATTAAGCTAAACCAACAAATAAGAATCAAGAAGAGAGTTGATAAAAAAAAACTAACTAATGACACAAACAATTATAAAATATAGATAAAAGACATCTAAGGATCCGAGTATTGGGTTAACATCCATCCAAGTATCGAATTCATCTAGTTGTTCATATTCATCTAAAAGCAATTAAACTCTCGTGATTCACTTTAGACTATTAACTAGTAGACCGGTGTTATTCACTCTCAAAACAAAGCTAGTAAATTCACTCTCAATCTAAGACTATTGTGTTCACTTTCGATGAAAAGCTAAGCTTGTCAAAACTATTCACTTTAAATAAAAAGTTAGCGAGTTCACCTCAAATAGAAAGCTATTATTAGATTCACTTTGATTCAGGACTATTAAACATAATATGTTATTCACCTTGATTCGAAGCTATTAAACATATCGCGTTATTCACTCCGAATTAGACTATTAAACAAATCAATACTTGACTACATACCAAACCTAACAACTCATCACCTTAGACTAGAGAATTAGCCAAGCATAATCGAATACATGATAAAAGCAATTGAATCAATCTCAACAATCATCAATTAAATTAGAAGAGAAAGAGTAAGAAGACTTATCCTCAAATCGTACAAATAATCCAAAAGTTGAAACTTGATTGAAGCTTAAATCTTCGATCACACCAAACTAAATCTCCATTGTCTTATAAAACGATAGAAAAATAGACTCAAAACTAAACCCTAATCTTACCCTAAAACTAAAACCTAATCAAATGACGGTCGAAGCCTTATTGCGGATTCGCGGCACAAGTAAGTCTGACCCCCTTGTTCGTTCTCACATAGGAGTGACAAATTACAGTTTAGCCCTCGGAACTTAAGAATTAAAATTTAGCCCAACACCTAATTACAAAATTCAACCCATAAAATCCAAATCTGGCAGTTTTTGCACTTTAGCTTCCAAGGTCCGATTCAATCATGCTCACTGCTTCGTATTAACTCTCAAATTTCCATATAACATTCGTCCAAAAATGCCTAGAATATATAAAAAGTAGGTGTAGACTCCGAAAATGCAAAATAAAATAAATAAAGTATAAAATATGATAAATATGCATGAAAATGACCTAAACTAATATGCAAATGCAATCCTAAAATATGACTAAAATAGACGTTAATTATCAAAATCTCATATAGTGGAAGCTGAGAAACACGAAGTTGTAGGTCCAGGTAAAGAGGTTGTGCCTTTTAAGCTAAGACCTGATCAAATAAGACTTAAGACAATTTGGGTAAACACATTTGAGAATTCTATGACCACTAGCAATGATAAAGTGTTAACCATAGATGAGGGAGGTAGAATCCATACGAATGTTAAACCACAAGTCATTATCTCTAGATCTCCAAGCCTATCCAGAAACACTAGTTTTAGGTCCAATCCTAATCTTAGTATTACCCCGAAGAATCAGGGAACTACTACAAGCAGGAAAGATAATTCGTTTGTGGTAGATGAAGACATAAGGAGCATGATAGCATCATTAAATAAGAGGTTAGAAAATAAGATTGTAAGAGAACTAGCCAAACATAGTCTAAATCTAGGTTCTTGTCCTTTTAGGAATCTGGTTAAATACCTTTGAATCCTCCAACATTCCTAAAGGTTAGAGAAACTCAAGAAGGATCATCTAGTTCTGAGCCAAAAGGGAAGATAATAGGATATCAAACTAAAACCTTTAGTGAACCTATCTATGAAAATGATCTAAGAGCTAAGAACCTCAATGAATCTCTACCAAAACCATTTTTTGAAGATGAAATAGGTATGAGAATGGAAGTAATAGACCTCAGACATATCTATGAAGATAATATGAGAGTAGAAGAAAGCCTTTAACATCTCAGCAGAGGACCACTAAAGAAAAATTATAGAATTAATTACCAACCCCAATAGCATTTATATCCCAATAAGTATTTGCTTAGAAGGGTTCAATAACTATGAATTATGTACCTTTGTAGATAGTGGATGTTCGGTATGCTTTGGTAAGAAAGCCTTATTTCCTGAATTTATATGGCAAAAATCTCGTAGACCAATTCGTGATAGTATGATGGTTCATTCAGAATTAGCTTCTGATGTACCAATCATAATAGGAGGAGTTCAACGTGTAATTCCTACACTCTGGGATACTAATCAACCTTCTCATGATATGTTAATTGGAAATAACTTCTAAAGACTACATGCCAATTACTCAACACCTAGACATAATGGTCTTCAAGATCAATGGAGAATGGAGAAGATGGTTGGGTTAAAAAGATTAAACAAGCTTATATACACCAAACAATAGAATTTACGTGCACTAAGCGTGGTTGAGAGTATATTCTTCCTACACAAAAGGAGTTTGCATTCTCTACATGTGAGGTAATTTTAAAAGAGAAAATCCTTAAGTAGGAAGAAAAAATGCGAAAGAAGTTATATTATGAAAATCCTTTGAAATTTTGAGAAAAAGATAAATCATTTGCTATTGTAGAATTAATAGATCCAAAAGCCGTGACAACGACCAAGTGCGACCTTTGGCGTAATGGTCATTGTGACCACTAATATTTTGAAGAAAAAAAATACTCCCTCCGTCTCAAATTAAATGTCGTTTTACTTTTCGGCACGCTTTTTAAGGAGCGAAAAACTCTATAAAATATTATTTTTTTAATTAATTTTTTATATAATTTGATACTTAGTAGTAATAAGTATAACATTATATAAAAAAAATTAATTAAAATAATAATATTTTATAGAGTTTTCCGCTCCTTAAAAAACGTGCACAAAAAGACAAAAGACATTTAATACAGTATGAGACAGAGGGAGTAGTCACAACGACCAAAGGCGAGTATGCGCTAAAGGTAGATTTCATCATGTGATAACCAGAAATCGTGTAATTTTAACAAAAAAGAATTTTGTGAAGGTGATCTTCGTATTTGCCCGCTTCTGGCAGTAAAAGCCTTTCACCAATCACACACACCCATCGGCTGACAAATCTCCCTCCCAAGGCTCCCATGATCCCCTAAAACCCTAGATCAACCCCACGCCATTTCCCCAATGGAAGACGATGGTGGCTTTAGCTTCGATTTTGAGGGCGGCCTCGATGCCTCCGTCCCTCCCAACCCATCCGTCTCCGTTGCCGGTGTCCAGTCTGACGCCGCTGTCCCCTCCGCTAATGCTACTTTTGCCGCAGGTAACGCTTCTGCAACGGCTGCGGGAGGAGGTGGCGGAGGAGATGCCCTGATGGGACATGGAAACAGGAGGAGCTTCAGACAGACAGTCTGCCGCCACTGGCTTCGAAGCCTCTGCATGAAAGGCGAGGCCTGTGGCTTCCTTCATCAGTTCGATAAGGCTCGGATGCCGGTTTGTAGGTTTTTCAGGATGTTTGGCGAGTGTAGGGAGCAAGATTGCGTGTATAAGCACACCAATGAAGATATCAAGGAGTGTAACATGTAAGCTTTCTTTGATTTTCTTGGCCTTGATGGTTAAGTTGTTTTAGTTTATAGTGTAATTGGAGGTCCATACTTGTTTCTACTTGAATTCGCAGCTGTGTCTGAACGCTTGTTTTGAAATTATATGGGCTTACTCAATAATGAAGAACGAGAGACAGAAAATGAATCACTTTCATTATTTGAGTAAAATAGTAATTGAAGTATTTATAATTTTACAAATGCTATGATGCAGAAATGAAGAGCCAGGCACTGTAAGATCTCTCTTAGAACTAGAATTCTCTGAATTTTCAATAATCATTCTCTGAACTAGAATCTTGCTGATCTAGTAGCTCTTGTGAATTCAGATGGAGTCAAAGTCACAATCAGACTCCCATCACATTGCCAAATAGCACTTGTACAAGCCCAGCACGTTAATATTTATAAGTGGTGGTTGGCAATTATCCCATGTGTAGCTCGTCCATGCCTGAAGACTAAACCTTGAAATTTACATCTTCTATGCACGGCAGAACACCTCATCATGGTTCTCTGTTCATCTTTATGTGGTTTCCAAAATACATCAATTTGATGCTTAGTTATCTTAATGTTTTTTTTTTTTTTTTGAATCAGTAAATATGTAAACTCCAATATGGTCATTTAAATTTTGATACTTTGATTTTGGGTGGGTTGAAACTTGAAAGTATCATCTTATCCTTCAATCTAATTTTGTCTCTCCCACATGCCACACCTCAAGTATGGACAGTTAATAATGTTAATAGCAATTGTATACACATTTCACATAAGTAATTGGTGCCAGAAGCATAGCCTGCGAACACTCATTCCGAATAAGTTTGATTCGTATCTGAGAAGGAAAGTGAACTATTTGTAGAGTACTCTGTCAGAAGAGAACACCATGATCTTGACATGTTTTGGCTGATCTTTTCTGTCATTGTAGGTACAAGTTGGGGTTTTGCCCAAATGGGTCTGACTGCCGTTACAGACATGTGAAGCTTCCTGGACCTCCTCCACCTGTTGAAGAAGTTCTTCAAAAGATTCAGCATCTAAATTCTCATAACTATGGTTCATTCAACAGGCCCTATCAACAAAGAGGCAGTAACTACTCCCAACAAGGAGCTCACCCTTCACAAGTTTCTAATCATGGAGATGAGACTGTACTTTCAAAACCTTCATTTGCTGACCCCTCTAATATGCAACAACAAACCCAAAATGAACAAGCTTCCCAGAGTCAATTACAAAATCCTTCCAGTAATTCGCAATTGACAAGGGCAGCAACACCACTACCTCAAGGAACGACTAGGTATTTCCTGAGTTTATAATTTTCTGCAAGGCCTTTAGTTGTATTTGTGCTTTTCTCTTGTCAATGCAACAAGCATACTCAATATTGCTGCATGGTCCTGGTCCCAGCTCCAACTGCTACCTGGAAAGTTTTAATTTTTCTATTTTAGGGCCTTTTTTTAGACCCGGCTGATACATCAATTATTTTTCTCAAGAGCATGAATGGAAATACTCTCTTAAGCTTTTTTTTGGGTGGATTTGTGGAATAACAGGTATTTTATTGTTAAGAGTTGCAATTCTGAAAACCTGGAGTTATCTGTTCAACAAGGTGTTTGGGCTACACAAAGGAACAATGAGGCCAAACTGAATGATGCTTTTGAGTCTGTTGAGAATGTAATTTTGATCTTTTCAGTGAACCGTACGAGACACTTCCAGGTGTATATTTTAGCTGGTATCACTTACTAGTTTGTGTAATATTTTCTCAATGTTATTCTTCTGAATTGATATGAACCATTTCTTCTTATCATGTCTATTCTTTGCCTTAGGGTTGTGCTAAGATGACATCTAAAATTGGTGAATCCAACGTTGGTGGTAACTGGAAGCAGGCCCATGGAACTCCACATTATGGGCGAAATTTTTCTGTCAAATGGTTGAAGGTAATTTTCCTTTATGATATAGTTACCTTCAAATTGTTGTTATGTGGAGTCTTGGGCACAAATTCAATGTATTATGCTATCAACATCGCCACCCATTCGAGCAAGAGTTCCATTTGAAAATACAAGTGTGGTGTAGTTTTTTTTTTTATTTTTTTTTTTAAGAGGTAAATTTATAGAGATGTAAATAATTTCAAAAGGGGCAAGCCAACCAAAGGTCTTACCGCAAATTTGGCCTTGGATAGTATAACACCCAACAATCCGTGTGATTACTCAAAATGGAACCTATGGTTCCTACTCAATCCTCTCAATGGCACTAAACTACCTCCACTCTCCTTCATACACTATTAGGCTATAAGTCCCGCTCTGGTGATTCTCCATCAGCTCTGGTTCAACGCTCCAAGCAGCTTGATCCCTAATCCACCTTCCGAGATGGGAGTAACGACAGAGTCCCAAGCAACCAAACAAGTGAATCAGAAAGTGTGGTGTAGCTTTTCTAGCAGAAATGTCAGCTGTTGAATAATACCTTGTTGCCAAAAAGGATAGGATTAATAGGTAACTCAGAAAGTTTAATTGTGGCTTTTAAAATAGGCGAGACTCCTTCAATTAGGCGCACCCTTGGTGCCAAAGGTGCGCTTACGTGCATCTTAAACAAAGGCCTTCTACTCTCCCCTTAAATTCACTTAAATATCCTGAAAAACAGCCCATAAATTTATAGTATGAATTTATGGGCTGTTTTCTGATATTTCCATAATGCGTGCCTAGGCTCTAGGAACCCTAGCACATAGGTGCAGCTCTCGCCTTTTAGAGGATCTGGATCTTTTAAATGGGAAATTACTCCTACATTGGTGGTTTCCAACTCTCTACCACTGTTATCTGCTTTCTATTGATATTGGACTGTACAAGGAAGTTGATGATTATGAAATTTAGAGTCAAAGATGGATGGAAGCAGTAGATCAGGATTTTAAATACAGAAATAGAATTGAACTGAAATAATTGAGGTGAGATTTTTTTTTGTTGCATGTGAGGATAGTTCTTAGGAATAGATTTTTCTTTGTGTCACAACATATGAGTAGGAGTTTAAGAATGACTTCTTAAGCTCCATGCATCACAACTAGGGAGTGGCGGAGCCAGGATTTTGGTGAGGGGGGTGCTAGTTAATTTCGTGAAATATTTTTTTAGTGTATATTTATTAAGAAGATTTTTTTAAAAAAAATATTGAAAAAACACTAAAATAGTGATTTATTAAAATATTTTTTCGTATTTAAATAGTTGAGAGTAACCAAAAAAAATAGAAGAGAAACAAAAAATATAGAAAAAAATCACGTGACATTTTTTTAATGAAATAGTTGATAGAAACAAAAAATATAGAGAGAAATCAAGAAAAAATAATGATATAGTAAAACAAATATTAAAAAACACTAAAATTGTGATTTATTGAAATATTTTTTTGTATTTAAATTGTTGAGAGTAACCAAAAAAATAGAAGAGAAACCAAAAATATAGAAAAAAATCGCATGACATTTTTGTAATGAAATAGTTGATACAAACAAAAAATATAGAGAGAAATCAAGAAGAAATAATGATATAGTAAAACAAATAAAAAGTGAAGGAGTTGAGATTTGAACCCAGGACCTTTTGATTTTGATTCTCCTTTCTTTCTTCCTTTACCACTCGAGCTAGATAGCACTCTTGTTTTAAATATCATTTAAAGATTTTAAAGATATTATATTACCTTAAAAATACTAAATATATACAAAAAAACAAAAATTGTATTTTTTTTCACTGGGGGTGCTCGAGCACTCCAAAGCACTCCCTAGCTCCGCCACTTCAACTAGGAGCGAATGGCATCACATAACAAAAAAAATATGAAAAGGAAGGCAGAGAGAGAGAACAAGCTTTATGGTTTATCATTGATCTAGATTCCCTTAATTATAAATCTTTAGTACCTGGATTTTGGGATTTGATAAGCGGGGGGCGGGGGGGGGGGTGTGACGGAAAAAAATAGTAGTTAAAAAAATTATTTTGGTAAAAAGAAAGTAAAAATTTGGGAAAAAATTAGTGTCATGAGTTCAAACCTTAGTGTTTAGCACCTGGATTTTGGGATTTGATAATAGGGAAACGTGAGTAATTAATGCAAGAGGTCATAATTTCACACCTTAGTCTTTACCTTGTTGCAATACTAATTTTTTCTAATAAAATTGACATATTTAAATGAAATTTAATTGTTTTGTTTCAATATTTTTCAAAAAAGTATTCATATTTCATAATGCTATGCATATGTAAAGTAACCTACGGCCACCACTATCGCTAAGATTTTAGCTTCCATAGGGTATGTGATCATGTGATACTTTGTTTCAATTGTCTTCTGCCTGGACTTGAGCTGTTGGGTTTTAAACAGCTTTCTTTTACCCTTTTTCTGCTTATTTAGAGTGGTTGTCCTCTATTTTCTATTAGGAAGGAGCAATGCCTCTATATTTTTTATTAGGAAGGAGGAATGTGTTAATCTTCTTCTACTAAATCCCCCAACCTGAACCAGTGAGTTCTTAATTAACTGGTCTTTATAGAATCAAGTTTTTTTTTCAGTACAGGATGCAGACCAAAAAAAAAAAGTTTTTTTTCAGTACAGGATACTGATTCTTGTAGATAGTCGCTAGCTTTCCTAGTATGAATCAACCTCATGTATGTGAATGCAATACTGGATGTTAACTTTATGTTTACGAACACATAATACTGGCATACTGCTTGAAATACAACTTCTTAATGTAGATTTGAGATAAGAATATAGTAGTGTAGGTGTGTATGTTCAAGTTATGGAACAAGATAAATGCTGTTTATAGATAAAAGCTTTATTTCAGTGCAGGATACTGATTGTTATAGATAGTATCTAGCTTTCTTAGTACAATTTAATCTCAAGTATGTGAATGCAATGATGGAATGTTAAATATATGTTCCTGAACTCATACTACTGGCATACTGCTTGAAATACAATTTCATAATGTTGGTTTGAGATAAGAATATAGTAGTTTAGGTGTGTGTGTGTGTTCAAGTCGTGGAAGTCGTGGAATAAGTTAACTGGTCTTTATAGATACGAATACTGATTCTTGTAGATAGTAGCTAGCTTTCGTCCTACGAATCAATCTCAAGTATGTGAATGCAATGCTGGAATGTTAACTGTATGTTCATGAACTCATAATACTGGCATACTTCTTGAAATGAACTTCTTAATGTGGGTTTGAGATGATTAGATGAGAATATGGTAGTTTAGGAATTAGGTGTGTGTGTTCAAGTTATGGAATAAGTTATTAATATTTACGTTGGACTACATATGTGGACCTTATAAAGTTTCAGTAAAGGAATTGCAGAAATTTAAAACATTTTAGGTGGAGCCTAACTCACATGCAGTTGTAATCTGTCATTCTACTTAGTCAGCCATGGACAAAGACAAGATAGTAAATTTGGGGAATTATTTCTTAACTTTAATTTGATCACATGAAGAGGCAGGGAGTATTTAAGTTTGATTACCTTTCATTGCTTCAATTGATGCACTTGGTGATGTTCTAATTAAATCTAGTTTATGAACTTTTTACACAATGAAGCTCCTAATCTGGCAGCTAATTGTATGTTTCTCAGGTCCATCCACCTACAGCTTTTAGTAAAATTAGTACTCTTAGTCAAGTGTTACATGATCAAGATTAATATCATGGATGTTGTTTCCTCGTCTGTTTGATTTGTGCTTTTTTTTGCTAGGAGTCTTTGTCACGTCGTTTGTTGGTTTATTAGAAATATTTTGGGATTTTAGGAGGATTCTATTACATAATCTCTTCTTTAGCTTCATTGTTTGCTTGGAATTGTTTCTTTTTATGAAGCATTGAATTCCCTAACATCCCAGTCTTGTAATTTGCCTATGAGACTTCCACAATCTTGTTACTTTGAACAAGAAGTCCTTATATTTGGAAGCAAAATTAACAACGATGTCCCTTTCCCCCCTCTTTGTGCAGTTATGTGAATTGTCCTTTCAGAAAACCCGCCATTTGAGGAATCCATACAACGAAAATTTACCGGTGAAGGTACTGATTGAATCAATTGTATAAGGTTTGGTTTTTTTTTATTATTTTTTTGCATTTGTTCCTTTGAGCGTCCTTCATCCTTATTTGAGTAATATGTTAATTTCTCATTATTATTTTGGGAAAACTAATTAAAATACCCCCACCTTTGGAGGTATGGTAAAAATCTATCCTCAACTTTCAAAAGTAATAAAAATATCCCGACCTTTGAGGGTAGTGGTAATATATTACCACGGGTTTTCTCACGAGTTAAAAATACCGACAAGACCGTCTACGTGGATTTTTTTTTAACAAGGCAGCCTGCATGGAAGTCTTTTTACAAATTAGCCTTAAAATTGAGATTTCTTGAACAGTTTCTTAAGAAAAAAATAATCCGACAACAAAATTAAACCCGAAAAATGAAATTGATTTAACCAAGCAACTAATCTGGTCACACAATTGCCTCAAATTTACACAACACGACTATTCTATTCCTAACACCAAACCGACAACAAAACTAAAGCGACAACAACATCAACAACTAATAGGGAAAAAACAAAACTTACTCAGCCAACTCCGTGAACGAATCAAAGAGGAAGAAGATGTGAGAGAGACAGCTCAAGACAGGTGACAACGAGGGAGGAAGATTGTCATTGAAGATGAATCATGAGCTGTCCAGAAGACAATTCAAGAGGTGACCACGGAAGAAAAAGGAGGGAGGAAAAGGCGTTGGGTATGAACAGAGTCCAACAATTTATTTATTTTTTCTACGGAAACTGTTTAAAAAAACCCTTTGTCAAAAAAAATCCATATAGGCTACCTTGTCAGCATTTTTGACGCGTGAAAAAACCCGTGGTAATATATTACCACCACCCTCAAAGGTCAGGATATTTTTATTACATTTGAAAGTTGAGGATATATTTGTACCATACCCCCAAAGGTTAGGGTATTTTAATTAGTTTTCCCTATTATTTTTTATTTCTTGAAAAAAATATGAAACATCGATATGAAAATGATCCCCTAAATGGAATTACCTTTTGTATGTAATACTCTTCTATACTTGTGTATTAAAGTCTTTATTTATTCATTGAGGTTTTATTTTTAGTTTGAACTGTAATACTCTCCTGTACTTTTATTAAAGTCTTTCTCTCCAGTGAATATTATTTTGTAGTTTGAACTGCAAGATTTTGCGCGTCTTTCGTCCTTATTTGAGTAATCTATTAGTTTCTCCCTTTTTTTGGATTTATTGAACATAATACAAAACTCCCTTTTTTTGGATTTATTGAACATAATACAAAACATTGATATGAAAATGAACTCCTAAATGGAATTACCTTTTGTGTGTAATACTCTCCTATACTTGTTCAATGAAGTTTTATTTTGTTTATTTGTAGCAGTTTGAAGTCATAAAGACTTCTGTTAAATAACAGGAAATGGATATGATATTGGCTCCATGTACAACATTATGTGTGCTGGACAATGTAAACGTGTTTTGGGTGCTGTACTTTAGTATCTGGTTGTCTTTTGAACTAATTAAATGAAAATGTAATTGCAGATAAGTAGAGATTGTCAGGAGCTTGAGACCTCTGTAGGGGAACAGTTGGCTTCCTTGCTTTACGTTGAGCAAGATAGTGAGCTTATGGTATGCCAGGAATTAGATATCACACATTTACAATTCTTTTCTCTTTGTTCATTATTTTCAAAAAATCACATTTTTCTAGGACTTGCTGTGTGTTCGATCATATAAGAGCTGTCGCACCATTTGCTCGTTTTTTTTTTATGCCCACCATACACTTGTATTGTATATCATTCAAAAAACTCATATAGCTACCTTGAGTGTAATTTTACCTGGTAAATGATCTCTGGTTGGTGAACGCCCAGTTAACATTTACATAACTCAATGTCGAATTGATAAACAAGTGTTTCTTTTTCTTATGCATTTGAATTGTGGTGGCAACTTTTGTGGAAGGGTTTATTGTATTTTTTTGTTTGTCATGGTATAAAGCTTTGCCTTTTTTGGAATCTATTACATTCTATGGTTTATTTTTCTTTAAAAAAAAGAATTAGTTTGAATAAATAAGAGTTAGTTTGTTTCTGGAAATACCTCAACCCCCTAGACCCTATTTTTGGGCGGGATATACTGTTATTTTTAAATGTCTAGTAATTTTGATGTATTATATGGTCATCAAGTATAATTTGTTAGCTATCTCCACCTCTTTTTTTCTTTTTTACATATTAACATCTGATGTATTTTCAGATTTCTATTGTTTGAGCACCTTGTTAAAGTAAATTCATCATATGAATGCAGAAGATAGTGGCAAAAAACACTGATTTTTTGGCCTTCTGGGATTATTTGATATTGTTGTTCTAATAACTTGGAGATGTATTATTTGCTTCCCCAGTTCAGTAATGACAGAACTAAGTTCATGTTACATTTTGTTAGGCAACTCTAGTGGCCGCTGAATCAAAGCGGGAGGAGGAAAAGGCCAAGGGAGTCAACCTGGAAAATACGGCTGAGAATCCCGACATTGTACCATTTGAAGACAATGAAGAAGAGGAGGAGGAAGAAAGCGAAGAAGAAGAAGAGGGCTTTAGCGTTGGAGTTCCGAACTTTGCCTCTCAAGGTAGAGGAAGAGGTAGAGCAATGATGTGGCCTCCTAACATGTCCATGGGGCGAGGAGCCAGGCCTTTACCTGGAATGCGAGGATTTCCTCCTGGCATGATGGGTATGGATGGATTTTCCTATGGGTCTGGACCTGGACATGATGGTTTCACAATGCCGGATCCATTTGGGATGGGTCCGCGTCCTTTTGTGCCTTTTGGCCCAAGGTACCCCGGTGACTTTGGTGCACCAGGACCTGGTATGATGTTTCCTGGCCGACCTGCCCAGCCTGGTCCCATCTTTCCTGGTGTTGGTGGATTTGGTATGCACATGGGCCCAGGCCCAGCTCGCCCTCCTTTCATGGGTGGGATGGGAATGGGACCTGGAAGAGGTGGTAGACCAATGGGAATGTCCCCGTTTGCTTCACAGCGAGGTGGAGCGTACCCCATGGGTAATCGGCCTCACAAGAGAGACCTGAGAGGACCAGCTGGTGACTCAGGTGGTGATGCATATGGTGGTTCGGCTCCAATGCAAGGGAAAGGTCATAATCAAGATGAGGATACAAAGCAGCACCACCAAGTCTCAAGGAGCCAACCTGAAGACAAATTTGGAGCAGGAAACAGTTTTCGGAACGAAGAGAGCGGAAGTGAGGATGAAGCACCCAGGCGAACGAGGCGCGGGTAGGGATAGAAGCTGCGATGAGCGTCGACGGAGAAGGTAGCAGACTTTATGATTAGCAAAATCCCTGATTGTATGAACCACTCTAGTGTAAATCTGTGGTGAGTTTTAACATATTTTTATATCTGATAGCTAGAAATTCAGCTACTTGTGATTGCGTTTTGTGCTGTTTCATTAATTTTTGTATGTTCCCTTCCTCATTTTGGTTGGAGTTCAATTCGTGGTCAAATTCCACGCTTGGTGTATCATAACATTCTACACAATTAACATGTTAACAAGAGTGAAATGAACAGATTGATGTAAACACCGATAGGCTTTACGTTTGATGCACTGTAATTGTTTGGCTTGTACATCGAATGCTATGACTGATTATATCTATATCTATTATCCAAAGCATCAACATCACTGCTTATGACACTAACAGCCGGCCTCATCCTGGGCAAACAGTGGGCAACCCCGTTTGCTTTCCGGCGTACATAGCTCCACTTGCATTCCTAATCCTGTCGATGAGTTTCCCCGGCTTACCCCTGACCTCAGCCTTGTGATTACCTCAAGACCGTCGGATTCCATCCAGATGCGAGTCCCCATAGCAATGCCTCTGCCTCAGCCACTGCCACCTCCTTTCTCTGAACTCGCTTTGCTCCTGCCAGCTTGAGTTCGCCATCTGCATCGCCGCATTGCTACTCACAAATCCTATGCTACACCCTCCATTTCGCTACCATTGTCCAGTGCTCCAGCTCCTTTGCTGTTCCATGCTCTATCATCACCCCAGGGTCGATCCTAATGCAATAAGGGCCCGGGCGAAAAATAATTAAGTGCGCTAAAAACTTGAAATTTCTAACTATCAATAAAACATTTAATTAACTTAAAATCCATATATTTCTAAAATTTGAATTTCCCAAAACAGATTTAGTTTATCATAGGGCTGATTATAGAAATTGCCAGTGGCAGGAGCGAGGATGTTGCGTTGGATGAACGGCCACACGAGATTAGACATAATCTGCAATGTCGACATTATGAGTGAGGCGGGAGTTGCGAGTATTGTGGATAAGATGCGGGAGTACATGTTACGTTGGTTTGGACACGTCCAGAGGAGACCCCCTTCGGCTCCGGTGCCTAGAAGCGAGAGGTTGGACCTGGGAGCTACCCGTAGGGGAAGAGGCAAACCGAAGAAGAGTTGGTTGGACTTGGTGATCATCATTCATGATCTCAACTTGCTGAACCTTTCAGAGGATATGACTATGGATAGAGACCACTAGCGGAGGAGCATCCAGGTATCAGACGTCTAGTGTCCTAGGATGTGGTGTGGTGTCTTTTCTCCGTCACATTTGTTGCTTTTCGTTTGCTTTATTTTCTTTTGGACCCCCTTGCCCCATTCTTCCATGTGTTAAGTTATTTTGTTTTGTTATTTGTTGGGTCTATCGGAAACACTTTCACGACTAGTTCGGGATAAGAGTGCGTACATTTGGGACCCCCCTCCCAGACCCCACTTCCTCGTGGGATATACTGAATTGTTGTTGTTGTTGTAGTAGTATAGGGCTAATTACAAAGTATAAATATTTTATCACTAAATTAAGGTTACTAAGAACTTTTTTTTCCTGGAAAACACCCTAAAAACTTGCCGCCTACAACAATGACAACTATAATGGAAGCCAAAAAAAAAATCAATGACAACTGTATAACAAAAAAACTTTTTTTTTCTTGCAAAAGACCCTAAAAATCTTTTTTAACATTATAAATTTATAACCAATACGTATATATACCAAATATTTTAAATTGGACCTTTTTTCAATCTTTAATTAGATATAGAAAAAGGCCATAGAATTGGGTCATTCAAAATTTTTTTGGGGGGTTGTTATATACACTACCAATATCTCGTCAGTCACATGGTCCCGGTGCCGACCTCGTGAGTCGTCATAAAAGTTGCAGATACAGGTTCCTTGAGATGGCAAGCCACATGCGATGCCGACTTCCTAGGCCGCCATTGATGGGGCTGGTCAAACTGCAAGATTTCTGAGCGCTGCTCTACGTCTTGTCAACCTGCAAAATTCTTGTAGCCACTGGCGACTCCCTAGGTTGACAAGGGTCAAAAACTACAAGATTCCCATGGGCTACAACAACCTGCAGGATGCGTCCCGTCGTCCTGAGCTGCTGACGTCTCCCTGGGTCGACAGGTCCCTACATGTAGCACGTGGGAGCCTCTGACAGATGTGGCTAGACTTTACGTCCCATCAGCATAGCGATGCCGATTATCTTGGTTGCCATTGCTGCTCCACCACTCAGCTATAAAAGCCCACACTCGGCTGCACATTATACACACACCATCACCATCATTTTAATGGTCGTCATTACCTTCCAATATATTTAGTCCATGCCTTCATGGTAACTTGATCGGCCCAAAAACCATCAAGTTGAAACATCGAACTATAATCCATACCCATATCCAAAGGTTGGTTATGTTCCTGCATAATATAACTTATGTCCTAAGCAAATTTTTGTGCGAAATTACACTATATGTATATTGACAAAATATGCTAAAATAACTCTATATTATATGATTATAATTCAGATTACGTAACTATTCTATTATGATCCCCAATTTAGCTTGTATCACCGTTCAAATTATACCACAACCATTTAAACAACAAAGCCACAACTATAAAAACCTTCACGCTATATGAACAACTTCATTCGAGCTTTGTCACCAGAACGCTATATAGCTATAAAAACTTTAACGTTGTATGAATATTTTACCTCGAGATTCTTCACCAGTTCCTCCGGATCACTAAACTGAAAATGTCGAATGTTAGCTCACCTCCATCCTCTCCTTCCGGTGATGCCATTTAAACAGATGCTTTGTGAATAATACACGAATGGTGGATGCTGTGAATACTATGGTTTCTCTAAAGAGGGAGCAACAACCCGAATCATTTGATCCCAACCCCCAAGCCCCTATTTATAGACCTTTGTATGGCCAAGCATCACACGAAGTCGATGCAGGAAGCCGACACCTCCACCATGCACGCTGACTTAGGAAGTAGGCACCTCCTCCTGACTGTCGATTTAGGAAGTAGGCATCTACAGTCTGCATGCTGACCTAAGAACTCGACATCGTGAGTTTGACGAGATTTTTCCGTGCGAATAACACAACCATTTTTTTTTTCATCTCTAGATATAAAAAATGGGCTATTTTTTCATGAGAATAAATTAAGGTAACTATTACCATATATATACCAAAACATTTTACAATTGGGCTCCAATTTGTTTGGACCCAGGACAAACGTCTAGCTTGCCCTTGCCTCTGGGTAAAGCATGCTACCGCTTCCTCCCTAACTATGCTAATTTTGGTGTTAAATTCTACACCTGTTTGCCTCGCAACATTGTATCAGTACATGTATGGGTGTTTCCTTTCCCCCACAAAACTCGCATCTATCATCCTCAATAATCTTTACGTGTCACAAGTTATCCTTGAACAAGATAATCCCTCTACAAGCTCGCCACATAAATGATTGACTGGTCAACATTGTTTGGAGACTCCATACTCGATTCCACATAAATGATTGACCGTTCAACATAGTTTGGAGACTCCATACTCGATTCCACATCATCTCCATCATTGATCCATACGATTGCCAACCTCCGTCCCCTTTGTAAAGTCTCAAAATTTTTAAAATATTATTTTATAAATTAAGACTTAATTCAGATTTAATGTTGATTTAAATTCGATTTAATCTCTAAAATTTTGAAAATTTTGAAATTCTCCATCCTCGAGCAATTGAGTTTTATTTTAATTCTTCCGAAGCGAATTCCGACATATTTTTTAATTGGATTTTAAAAACGAATTTTAATTCCGCTTTCTTATTCTGAGGCTCGGAAATATTTCTTGGATTTCATTAATGATTCGAATTTGAAAGTTTATCTTGATTCAAGTTGGGATAAGGTCGGTAAAGCGGGTTTCAGGTTTTGGTTTCCGGTATTTCAAAATTTGGGGACCACCATTATTTTTCTTCCTTTCTCATTTTTTCTTTCTTTCCTTCTTTCTTTTCCATGTTTGTCATCTTCCCATCACACACTCCCTCCGCTTTGCCTCTTCTAGCAACAAGCCCTCCCTCTTACTCTTACCTACACCTAAAATGGTCTCCCTCTCTCTCCTTTTATATACATCCTCAAAAAACCCTAAATCTATACCATACTCTCACCTCTCCTTCCTTTTCCTCTCTCCAAACCAAAAGCCCAGAAAACCCCCATTTGCACCTATGTTCCGCCACTACCAAACTTCTCTTCCCTCCTCCCTGGTTTCGGTCTCCAACCATCACCCGCCACAAACATCAGCCACCACCAGGCCTTCCTCCTCATTATCGCCAGAAACCAGGAACTTCCCTTGTTCTTCGAAGGAGGCCGAGCAATCTTCTTCTCATTCCCATTGAGCAGCGAGCAGCCTCTAGTTCCTCCTCCTTCCTCCGACGTTTGTAGAAGAAGCCTTCGAAGCTACGAAGTCGAGCCCAAGAGCCCTTGAAGCCGCCATCTTCTCCCTCATTTCCCATGTTCCGTTCAAATGTCGGTATGGTTTTCTCTTTTGTTTTCTAGCCCAATTGACAAGAGGAAAACATGTCGTTGTTCCTGTCAAAGAATACTCAAACTCACAACTAGTATAGTTGGTAAGAAAGAGGTTGATCCACAGGGAAATCTACTCAATTCAAGTGCAAGTCTAATCGCAAGTAAGAATATGAAGGGGGTTTTGGTGAGAAAAAGATCAGCCTTTTATCAAAGCGGAAACAATGCAAACAAAGTAAATTGTGTTGAGATGCAATAGAGAGAATTAGGTTCACCAACAATTTATCACTTCGATTGATGAATTCGATCCTTGTTTCAGCCTCTAGTTCTTGTCTTTTCCTACGAATGTCCTTGTCCAGATCTTAGGTAGATTACTAGTCCTACGAGTCCTAGCAACCCTTATCTCTAAATAACCCTAACACGCTTAAGATTCAACCTAGAGATAGCATTAAGGGTATGAATTAACCAAGGTACATATAATATCAAGCTACGAGTCGATATTCAACATGCATTATATTTAACTTACTACACATCCAATTAGTCCTACGAGTCATAAAGGGTATGATTGCCACTTGGGTTAAGGTTCGGCATGAGGAATCTACAAAACCTTAGCAATTGAATGAATCTACTCTAACTAGTTGATCAGGTCAGAGAGAATAAAACACATTCAAGGACTTAAGCGCAAAGAAGTCAAAACATTTGAATAGGAATAAGAACTAGATTAAGAAACTCACAATCCAACAATCAAAAATCCAAATTGTAGGCCAAACCTTGAGAATTTAGTTGCTCATGGTCAAACGTGCTCTCTCAATAATCTCTAAAGTGCATAAGGTGAACGAAAGAATAACCTAGAAAAGTCTTTTAAAAGCCTCCCAAGAGTCGGCCAAAAATATAATTAAAAACCCTAATTAAAGTCGGATAATTGGTAGTTCAGCAATGGGCCGCGGGGCAGCCAACCCAGGCCGCGGGGTGGCCAGGCGATTGCGAAATCGTTCGTCACAGCTTCGGGTCGCGGGGCGGCCTTACTGTTCACAACGATTTTTCCTCATCGAATTTGGTCTCAATGTCAACATGAAAGTTGTAGATCTCGGAAAGAGCTTTCCAACGCATGCTTATAATAGTCAATCGGACCATCGAGGTCTCCAGAAAGTGTGTTACAAGTTCAGCTTGTCTGGCGATAACTTTTGCTGACTTGTTCTTCCCTTAGGCTCTCGAAATTCGACTCCGCTCTCGTTCTCTTCACTATTCTTCCTCAACATGAATCTTCCTTCATTTCATTCCTCGTCAAATCTACATCTACCAGAAATAGTCAATAAACATATGTAGATTCCGACTCTTCCAACACCACAAGTAAACATGTAATTGTAACTAAAGTATGCAATATTTACCACCAAACTAAGCTAAATGAATCCTAATATGCATATCTAATCATGCTCTATCACCAATACACCCTAAAAGTGCACCTTTATGATCGCTTACCTTCGTCTCAGGCTCCCTGAAGCTCCTCCGTCCTCGATGAGCACACACCAACCCGGAGAAGTCGCACGAAGCTCGGACGACTCCCCTCAGTGAGCCTCATTTTCCCTCCTTTCCCTTTCTCACGTTTGAGTCTTTTCGGGTCCATGGTGGTCGGGGAAGGGTGTCGATCAGGCTGGGTGAGAGTCGGGTTGAAAGTAGCTCCGACGAGGTCCTTGTTCTTCTTCCTTTTCCATTTTCTTCGAACAACATACATGGGGCACAGGTTGGGGATGAAGATAGGTTCGGTTGGTCTGGTTCGCCTTTTCCTTTCCTTTTTTCCGGTCCGATTTGCCTCCTTTTAAATTAGTTTGGTTTGAGAGTGTGTTTTGGGTTGGGTTTTTTGGGCCTTTCGGGTTGGACCTTGGGGGCCGGTTTTGGATTATTGGGTGAGGGTTTGTTAGATTAATTTTGTTAACTCGTTTATTTACTATTTAATTGTTATATAATGGTTTATTTAATTATTATTAAACTATTTTGTTTGCTTGATTGCTTTATTTAATTGTTTAATTTTTTCAATTTTTTTATTTAATATTTATTATTTGGTTGTTAATTGACCATTTTCCATATGTTAAAGCTATTTTGATACTTGTGTGATTATTTGGGATATTAAATAATTGGTTATATCTATATGCCTTTTGAAATATTTCTTGGAGTTGGGAATTTGTTAAAACCTTAGGATAATGATTTTAAAATAAAATAAGAAATATGTCAGAATTATTTTAATAGTGTTAGAGATGTGAATGAGACCAAAGTGTCCCACATCGGAAAGTTGAACAAAACAAGCCCTAGTATATGAGTCGGTGGGCTACTCCTTCTATTGCCAATTGGTTTTAGAATGGAACCTCACTCGGCTTGTGTGCTAGGCTACTAGCGTATGTGCGCCCGTGCACACGACCCCCAGTCACCGGTCCGAGTCAGTCTTTGATATGGTATCAGAGCGGTTAGCCTAGCGGCCCGTGTCGATCCTGGTCTGGGTTACCCAGTTGTCCAAGTCTCAACTAGATGGTAATTCCTAGTTGAACTTGCGGGGCGTGTTAGAGATGTGAATGAGACCAAAGTGTCCCACATCGGAAAGTTGAACATAACAAGCCCTAGTATATGAGTCGGTGGGCTACTCTTTCTATTGCCAATTGGTTTTTCTATGGAACCTCACTCGGCTTGTGTGCTAGGCTACTAGCGTATGTGCGCCCGTGCACACGACCCCCAGTCACCGGTCCGAGTCGGACTTTGATAAATAGTACAATTTTGCAAGTTGGGTAAAGGTTTGATTTTTTATAAATGGAATTGGCAAAGTATGATTTTTAAAGACTTGTTTGACTATCGAGTTGACTTCCTTGAGATTTAAATGATTTTGAGAAATTTTGGAACCGATTTACTTGAGCTGACTTGGTGAATTGATTAATGAACTTACTTGAGCACTTATGTGAGTTATGACATGAAATATATGAATTATGTGAATGAGATGAAGATATGTAAATAGAAGCATGATTGGACATGTTAGAATCTTGAAATGAATTACGGGAATTGATGATATGAAATGTGATGATATGTGGCGATTTGAGATGATATGAAATGATTAAGATGAGATGAGATGTTTTGAGTTGAGATGATATGATATGATCTCAGATGAGTGGATAAGAGGATGATGTGACTAAATATGCGATGATGAGTTCTTTGAATTATGTGAAGTTATGAGTGAAAGCTAAATGCGCCTTGTGTGACTTAGACATAGAATTATGCATATTATGTATTACTTGTTAGGTCATCTGTGACCTTGTTTGATATTGCTTGGTCTTGCTGTTTATTGCTTTGGATTCTGCGCTTCTAGATAAGTTTCTAGGGACTTACTCAAGTTGGACTCTCATGTCTGATGTCATGTAGTATGTCAGGTGTTGCATCCTGCATCTCATGTAGTAGCATGCTTAGGCTTTGCACAGCTTATTGAGCATCGGCCTTCTCTTCGCGTATGTCAGAACGACCGTTAATTGTGAGTCCTAGAGTCATTTGCTAGAGTCATAGGACGACCTAATCCCGCCGGGTTCGTTCCTAATCGAGTCATTATGATTATACCATGAGAAAGAAAAGAGGCATGAACATGACATATGAGATTGAGAAATGAGACATGATAATGATATATGAGATGATGACACATGCTATATAGCATCGAACGCGGCCAATTCTTGCGCTATCAGAATGGGTCCTAGAGTCATTTGTTAAGGTCATAGTTCACTTTCCCCCGACCCTAACCCTAACTCACAACCCGCTCCGACCCTTTGACCCAAACCTAGCGGGTCACGGGTGGACCCGGCCAACTGGTGACCCATGGCCACCTCGAGGTGCGGGAGTAGGAGAGGGACATGCCACTTGACATTCTGTGAGCGCCTATTACAGTATTTCTGCATATTATTATATCTGATAAGCATGACTTGTGTGTTTAATTTTTGCACTGCATTAGAGCATCCTTATTTAGATTTAACACATATTATGTGGCCTCAGCGATGTCTCCAGGACATGCGTGCGTGGCTTGACTTGACTCCTTCCCCCCATTCTTTTTTAGATGTCCGTTCACCCTTCTATATGTTGAGTGTTGATTGGCGGGTTTAGCCATGGCGTAGGTTAGAGACTGACCTTATATAATGATTTACTTTTGGATTATTATACTTATGTTTTGACCCGGTTTTGCCGAGGCAACCTTGTATTTTGTATTTATGTTTTGCATGTTGTTTTAAACATAAACTGTTTTGTGCGAATTAGGAATTAGGACATGTAACGGTGTGTAAATACCGGGTCCCCAATGGACCTTACGTAAATTTAGGGTTCGAAATCTCTACTTTCAAAACTTAACCCTTTGGTTTTATATCAACTCATACTTGAATTGCAAGATCCGAACGAATGTATCCATTCCTTCAAAACGTAACATGAGTTCTATAACTCGGACTGTTACACCCTTCGCATTCCTCTTCAACAACACATAGTATGCCGACCGAACGTTGAACATCCTTTTTTTTCATGGAAACAACCTCTTAAACCATCCATATATCCCAGCCCTACCATCCTGATGTTGATGACCTCTTTTCTGTTTACATGCCATATCATCTCCCAAACAGCCCCCACCCAAAAGTCGATTAGCTCAGCTACCGTTAGATGCTCACTTCCCTCCATAGGTTTTGTAATTACCTTGTATAGACCCTTTCTTGGCACTCATGCATCCCTCTAATATCCTCCTAACATTGTCGTGCTAACAAGTCAACATTAAAATTTTCCATAGAAGCCATTATTATTCAATCCAATCCAATTAATAGTGCATAAAAATGTTGTACAGACATTATTATTCAACATAAGCGAAGAAGATGGAAGCTGAAAAGAGACGGTCAATCCAATCCAATTAATAGTGCATAAAAATGTTGTACAGACATTATTAGTCATCAAAGACGAGGGCATTGAATCCTTGTTGTATGAAATTTCAGATAACTCATCAACTCGATCAAGGTAAACACTAACCGAATAAATAGCATTTCTCTATGGATCAGATGACCCGTCTAGGACCCGATCTAGAAAAAAATTCAATACTCGGTTAATGATAAACTGAGGCTTGTTTTCGAGCAGCAAGCGATCAAGCGCCAAGGAGCGGTGAAATCTCAGTAGACCTCCACATGCCACTGCTTGTTCTTCTTCAGCTGTGAAAGCTTCGCATCCCAGCTTTCCCCTCTCTCCTCGGCCACTCTCTTGAGCGTATCTTGGATCCCGGGCATCATGCCCTTTAGACCGCAGAAGTAGATGTGTGCACCGTTGTCTAGGAGCTTGAAGATCTCATCACTGTACTCCTCGATCTTGTCCTGAACATACATTTTCCCACCCTTCTTGTTTTTCTGCTCTCTACTGAGGGCCTTGTCGTACCGGAAGTTATCTGGATACTCGCAAAGATATTTGGCGAATTCCTCATCGTACAGGAGACTATCGATGTTGGCCACCCCGAGGAACAGCCAAGCTAGTCCACCGAACTTGAATGTCGGGATGTTCTCCATGAACATGCGTCGGAGGTAGCCCCTAAATGGAGCCACACCAGTGCCTGTTCCAATCATAATGTGGGTCGCATTCGGATCATCTTCAGGTAAAAGCATGATCTTACCAGATGGACCTGAAAAAGTTATTCAGAGTATGATCGAAATCAGGTTCTAGAAAACTCTCGCCATCTGTTACAAATTGCAAAGACAACTTTTCCTCAAAATGGTGTACATAATGGCAAGAACTATAAATAAAATGCATCAGTCGATGAATCAAATATGAGTTTTGTTATAATGGTATAGGAAATATGGAAATTAATCAACCTGCTAGGCAACTTTGTGGGAAAACACAAAACAACATAGCCCATAATGGACCCAGAAGCATTTCCATTACTAACCGAATGCAATAATTTGTACGAAAACTAGGTGGCATATGTTTCATAAGCAACATTATCACAACACCAGTAATAATACCAGTTTCTATTAAACAAGATAGATTTTAGCCTGCTAATGAACTACTAAGTGGTGCCTTAGTGCCTTCAGTTTAACTGAAGCACGCACAATATTTTCAACCTCGTCCACGACTTAGTTCCATAGGAAATCATTGATGTAATTTGCCCATAAGAAAAACCTTACCAGCAATTTGGATCTTGTCTCCTGGCTTGGAATTGCAGAGGAAATTACTGCAAATGCCATTCTTTGAAGGGTCTTCTTTCCCAGTCTCAGGATCATAGTAAACAGCCCGGCGGACACACAAACTTGCTGTCCTTCCATCAAAATAGTCCCCGTACCTTGTAGATGCAATGGAGTACAGACGAACATTGTGGGGGTTACCTGGCTTTTTGGGGTTCTCACCCTGTTAAAGTGTTATCAAAGAATCAGATACCCAAAATAAATAAATAAAACCAAAGCAATCTTCAGGTCAAACAATAGAACAGTCAATTCAGCAACATCAACACCACAAAAAAGAAAGAAAAAGCAGAATGTTGATAAATTATCGCATTCAATTTCTTTTCTCCACTAATTTTACATCAACTGAGTTAAGTGCATAATGAAAGGTACGTACAAAACAAACACAATGGTAGTGAAGATAACATTGTACAATAACACAGGATTTGCTATTCTGAATCATTTTGTATTTTTTTGCTAGGCTATGTAAGCCTACTTTTACACCTTGTTATGCTATTAATGTTAGGTTATGCTATAGGCATTACGTTTTATTACCTAGGCTACATTTCTAGGTTACTTTTGCATGTTGGTTTCCTCTTGTCCTGTATTAATACAGGACCCTACCATTGTAATTGATAGCTCGGAACTTCTCTTAAATAAGTAGTTTTCCTACACAGATTTTTCTCCTCTCCCCCTCTCTTTTACCAACATGGTATAAAAGCTTCAGGTGTTATTCCTAAGCCTATTTATTTTTTCTCTTGAAGGATGCAACCTCCATCACTGAATCTTTCAAGAGATCTGAATCCCCATTTCAGATCTATAGGTTTGTTCTTCAGACTTCATTGCTCAGAATAATAACCTCTTACCAGCTAGAGATTTGTCCTTCCTTTTTCGGCCTTCATTGCTGAAATTACTTTGTTGTTTCTCAAGCCTTCATTGTTGAGAACTTTTTCAGTTTTCAACCTCCATCAGCTGATTTTTTTTAAGGATTTCATCCTTCACTGATGAATCTTCATCCTTTCTATGACATCATTTGCCCACTTATGGTTCCTTAAAAAACGGTAGTGAAGTTTGTTGTTCTGAATCTTGTGGATTTCAATGCTTTAGCTGCTTTATTGGGCTTGTTCTGACAACTAAAGCTCAAGAGCATAAGCTGTCAGTGGCTGAGATGAGAACGTTGCGCTGGATGAGTGGACACACGAGACTCGACAAAATCAGAAACAAGGACATTAGGAGCAAGGTTGGAGTTGCGAGTATAGTGGACAAGCTGCGGGAGGGTAGATTGTGTTGGTTTGGGCACGTATGCAGGAGACCGTCTTCAGCCCCGGTTAGCAGGTGTGAGAGTTTGGATCTCGGAGATATCCGTAGAGGGAGAGGTAGACCAAGGAAGAGCTTGATGGAGGTTATTCGTAAGGATCTCGACCTTCTAAACCTGTCGGAAGATCTGACTTCGGACAGGGACCACTGGAGGCGGTGCATTCGGGTTGCAGAAGGATAGTATTTTGAGCTTTATGTTTTGTCCTTTTGCCCTTACTTCTTTTTATCTTCCCCTTGCTTCGTCTATGATTATGCTTCCTTTTTATGAGTCATGCTCTCTCATAATTCTAGTATCCTATTATTCAGGGTCTCTCGGAAACACTCTCTCGACTTGCTCGGGGAATGAGTGTGTACATCTTGACCCCCAGACCCTGCTTTGGCGGGATATACTGGGTAGTAGTAGTAGTTGTTGTTGTATTGGGCTTGTTATAGTGTTCGGTCCAACAAATTTGAATAAGAAATGGCCATTTTCAACTATAATCAGCCTCATTCATCCATGCTTAGCTTATCTCAAAGGCCTGCTTTCAAGATAGTATAAAGGGAGAATGTTGGATTTTTCAAGAGCTTTCTTTGAAGCGGGAATGAAAGATCTAGAAACCCAACTTGAGGGGGAGTGTTCGATATACTATTCTGAATTATTTCGTATTTTGTTTGTTACGTTATGTAAGCCTACTTTTAGGCCTTAATATTCAGCTATTAATGTTAGGTTGTGCTATATGCATTAGCATTTGTTACCTAGGCTACTTTTATGGGTCACATTTACCTTTTGGGTTACTTCTTTTCTGTATTTATGCAAGGCTGTACCACTGCAATTGATGATTCAGAACTTCTTCTGCAGGTCTAAATAAGTAGTTTTCCTACACAGATTTTTCTCCTCTTCCCCTCTCCCTTTTACTAACAAGTGAAACTCTTGTCATGCTAATACATTTCAATTCATGAATTAACACTTTGAAAGAGTAATAAGTCAATCCAGGGTTTGTCACACTATGATGAAAAAATAAATATATCCCACATCAATGATAAACAAAATGTCAAAGTCCAGTATGGCAGCATATTAAAAAAATAAATACAACTTCCTAGCAGAGGAACAGAATCCAAAACCAATTTACACACAGCAAGAAACAAGGTATATATAATAGGAAACAAGAAAGATGACTAACCGGGGGGATAACACCATAGCTCTGCCCTTCCCAGTAGGGTACTTTGCCACCGTGATCAATCACTATGTGACAAGTCTCTCCTGGAGCTGTTGGGCCAACAATCCTCTCAACAGACACAATTGTCGCTGTATAAGGTTCCTTGGCTTTGTACAAATGCATTGGGGGCTCTTTGGTAACTTCGAGTTCAAGAGGTGTCACATCAACTTTAGGCGAGATGGACTGCTGACCAGACATGCAAACTATAGGCTCCTTTCTTAGTTGCAAACTCTTGGCTTTTGAGCTGAACGCAATTCCAGGCGTCCATAGCTTATTGTGGAAGCTCACATTGCGAGTCTGAAAAGGAATGACAAAAGTTTTACACTAGTATGTGAAACATGCTATATGGACAGAAGTGCAGCTGAAGATTCTTCACCCTCATTTTAGTACTCGAAATTAAATTTAGAAGGAAAACATTTACTCCTAAATATAATGCAATGAAATCTATCTGTGGTGAGAATCATGCACAAGGTGTCATTTTTCACAAAAACATTTATCAAAAACAAAATTACATTTAACCGCCTATTATATTTTACCCGTAATTCTACCTCCGACCAAAATACCACCTATTTCACCCTATTTGAAACATCAGAAAGGGTGTAAAATGTCAAAATACACCTCATTTATATAAAGACAAATTACCTATTAATCAGACATATTCTAGACACTTTATAAGCTTCTTCATATCGTTTTCACAGATGACAACACGGATCTGGGAATGACGAAAAATGAACTGCAGTCATATTTATAATGGCATAACCGGTGAACTAAATCAGGCGTGGTAGTGTACTTGTGTAGTTTACCCAACTATAGAAGACAGTGGGTATGAATGAGAAAGATTAATATCAGTTCAAATAAGCTTGCAAACAATAAATGATGAATTTAGAGGTCAATAGCATAGGAAAAATCTGGACCCAAAAAAAAGGGAGTTTTCATGATCTAAATTACAAATCCCATGAAAATCAAGGGGTCCAGTAAATAAGTCAAACAAGAAATTCAACGATCATGCGAGCTCGATTTATATCGAGAAATTAGAAGTCATAATCAAGTAAAATCGATCGATCAAACCGAGGAAAGCACCTGGAACGCGGATGTTTTGAGAGAGCAATCACTTCCAACTGGAACAGCAATTGCAGCAACCTAAAAAACTCAAAAAAGTAACCAAATAAAAATAATAATCTGGAATGATAATTACAGGACGGAACTATCAATTTCGATGCTCGTATTAGAAACGAGAGAGGACGAAACAAACCTGGGAGACGGCCGAATGCGCCATTGCTAAGTCAATGGAGCAGCTTCAAGGTGTCCAGAGAGAAGGAGATCGGAGGAGAAAGATCGAGCGAGGGAGGGTTTAAATAAAGAGGAGTGAACACTGAAGACCGATCGGAGTGGGCCTTTGAGAAGAGGGAAAGGGCAGTCGCGATGGCTGCGGAGGGATGATTTCGGAATATAAGGAATTAAAAAAATGGTATGAAAATGGCCTTTGCTGTTTTGCCATTTTACTGCTTTGATAAAGCCTCTCTCTAGTGACCTAAGCTCAAGCCCAACAGACACCCCCAATCATATTCATCCACCCTTGAGAAGTTTTTCATAAAAACAGAGGATAGTTTAGGCAAAACAACACTTTTTGAGTCCCTACTTGCAAAAAAGGCGTTTAAACTTGAGTGAGGTTATTGCCAAGGTTATTAAATCTCTATCATAGGGTATAGTGACAAGATACCAAAACGACTATTGACAAGATAAATATAACTAAATTGCACACAAATCATTTTCCGTTATAGAAAATATTTACAAAGTGAACCGAGATCTAAAAAAAAACCTAATCAATCAAACTCAAATCTAATCCAATGATCTGAACTAGTGAAATGATTAATTGGCTAAAAAATCCATTGTAATCCTCAATACTCCCGCAATTAGGTGATGGAGAATGAGAAGTCCGAAGGAGAAGTCTCAAAGGGTTGCATCTGGAACTGAAGAAGAAAAAGTCTCATCGAAAGCTGCGGGGCAAGAGCCTAAAGGTGACGACGATGGAGCATCAGGTGATGGAGGAGAGTTATATAATATTATCGACGAAGGAGGCGCTAGAGGGGAACTAATATCCGGGTTACGTACGGCGACGAGGTATCTGTCGAGGGTGGGCTCGCTTTGAGTAGTCGAGCATTGCAAATCAGCTCAAGAGAATTAGTTGAGCATAATGAAATAGCTCGTCGGAATCGGCCGAGCTTCAAGAAAGAGCTCGTTGTTGTAGATCATCTCTTTCAACCAATCCACGTTTTGGTTCCCTTTCAAACTTGTCTTCCCCTTTCAACTTTAAGATTTCATCCTCCATTTTCTTCATTAAGACAACCAAATTTTACTGGAAATACTCTATCTAATGTGGAGGCAAAAGAAATTCCAATGTAGCATCAAAGCAAAGATTAAAATTTAGATATCTTGTCCTCGTGGTATGGCTAAATACAAAGGTAATCATCCCATGAATGCAACAATAACACTACACTAGCTACCCACTGACAATAGCATCTCATAGCACAATAACAACTTTGAAGTTGTTAATCCGTTGCATCACAAACTTTTGGTTTGCTGCATATCTGTCATCCAAGCTGCCCAAAATGGTTAGCAATTTCCATCCTTCTTTGTGCTTACAAAGTCCCTCGGATCATACACAAAGAAAACAACTCTGCCTCTTGGATTCCAAACAAATGAACTCGGAATATTAATCACTTCGTAGGAGTTTCTACTGCAGATATAAGTTGAAACCTCCATTATCTTCATCACAGAGGAGCTCGTTAGAATCACTCGAGCTTCATGAAGGAGCTCATCGAAATTAATCGAGCTTCATGAAGGAGCTCATCGGAATTGGTCGAGCTTAATGAAGAAACTCGTTGAAATCGGTCGAGCTTCATGAAATAACTCATTGGATTAGATCAATGACCTCGATACTCGGATCTGACAGAAACGTGCACGGTCTTCCGTATTTCCAAGAGATGAACATAAGGGGAGAATTAAGGGAGGGGCACACCCTCTCAATACGAGTTCAAAACCTTTCTGTTGGGCAGAATCACATGGAATTGAAGGTGACGGGGCGGCTTGCAGAAGACGCAAAACCTAGCAGAAAAAAGGGGAAGGGACTTGTGATGCAATATAGGAGAATTCATCTTGACAATAGTCGTTTCGGTATCTTGTTCATAGCCTCACTCAATGTCTATTGATAAAATAACATAAGGGCTTTAGGCAAGATGTCAGAATGGCTATTGACAAGATAATTTTACCTAAATTATCATAGGTCCTTTTCATTTTTTCCGAACACATTGCAAAAAGGGACAAAACTCTCTTTTCCCGAATCAAAACCTAAATCTGTCGAACGAATTATTTTGATTGAAAACAGCCTAAAATCGATGAAATTAATCAAAAGATCAATCAAACAACACACGAATTGGTATATCGCTCGCTTTACGTGATTATCGAATGACGATTTTTGGTCTTCGTTCGAAAAAACCGTCGAAGGAAGGAGCTCGGCAGATAGAAACGAGGTGAATGAATAAGCTCGGCACGATTAGACGAGGTTAATACGTAACATCGGCGAACAAAAATGAGATTATGATGGAGCCTCGTCTACGTTTTGTGAGGTTTATAAGGACCCCTTTTGAAGATCTTATCTAAATCCTCATACACTTAAGCCGAGCTTAATAAATAACCCCGGCTTCTGTTGTTGAGGTTAAGGAGGGAGCTCGGCTTCTGTTGTTGAGGTTAGTGAGGGACCTCGGCTGCTGTTGTTGAGGCTATAAAATAGCCTCATTGACACGTATTGCATAAATTCATTAAATTGTGTATATGTGTGATGGATATTGTTATAATGCAAACTCATATGCTTCTAATAATGAGACAGACTATAAGAATGAGACAGACTAAATCACTAAATTAGTTTAGAAAATGTTGTTTTTCCCACTTTTGATTGTAACTCTCAATTACTAAATCAATATCATAACTTTATCTAAATAGCAAATTAGTTGTTCTTAATCAGACATGAAACAGATTAATGCATATTTTAATGTTTTATCTTCTAGTAATTGTTTCAAGTGGCCACTTCCCACCTATCCTCAAAATTAGATTTGACATGTTAAGCTAATTAATTAATGAAGTAAAAAAATAACAGAATTACAAAAATAGAGAGAGGAGAATGGAGAACAAAATCACACTATTAAGCAATGATCTGCGAAGAACTCAAGGATAAGTTGAGAATCTCCACATTGGTCATGAAGAATTCGTTCCATTGTATGTAAATTATTTCCAATCTAGCTTTAAACTCATTTTTGAATACAGGTTGCAGTTACACAAAATACCTTATATGTAAATAAGAAAAATGTAATTACTTTGAGCTACATTACCTGTACTAATCTGAATAACAAGCCATTGGTAGTGACTGTTGTTATGCTATGGAAATCTAATGTATTAGCAATAGAAAAACAACTAGGAATTACATCCACGTTGCATTCACGATGGTTTCATGAACAAAAAATATTGATATATGTCAGTTCGACAAGTAATATTGAAATCTTAAATTACCTCTATTGATGTTACATTCATGACGAATACATCTATTCACTAATGTTTTGGCTTGTGCTATGCACGGGTCTAAATTTTTTTTCTATAAATTATATATAAAATAATATTTTTATGTTATAATTATTAAAGATTTATCGCCAGGGAAAAATATTTTTGTATAAATATATTGAGATTATTTATGATGAACTTTAACCGCTAAATTGTTATCAAATGTATAGTTTTTCGTGCTTCATACTAATATTTATATTTAACACCACAGACATTATACAACTAACCTTTTTCTTGCTTCTATTTATTCAAATTAATATGATATATATTATGATTTCTAATATTAATTTTAAAATGATGAAATTAAATAAATGAGTAATGTTAATCTAAAAAGGATATTTCTAACTGATGAGAAAACATTTAGTGAATGAATTTATTGGGCAAAAAATCTATTTTATAAGTTCATTCTTACAATTTAATATATTGATTTTTTAATTAAAAAATGATGTTTATGCCAATTTATATGATTATTATGATTTCTAATAAAAATAATATGATTATTATGATTTACAATATTAATTTTAAAATGGTTAATCTAAATAGATATATTTTATTATTTTTAATCTAAAAGTTTTCCTAATTGTTAAGGATATATTTCGTTAATGCATTTAATTTATTGGGCAAAATGAAATCCTCTTTTATAAGTTATATAGATTTATTCATTTATTTATATTATTATTTATTTTTATTAGGTTAAATTCTAGACTTATCATTATGTAAAAAAAAATTTCTAATTTTTCCTCTTAGATTTATTATTATTTATAAAAAAAACTTTAATTTTTTTTTTCAACTTGTACTAATGGTTGGAGGTTTTAGTTGACTTCTTATTATAGGGATATATTATTAATCTAAATAGATATATTTTTATTGTTGAGAATCTAAATATTTGAAGCTAACTTTATATGTTATATAGATATAGATGTTAAACTGACGGTTATTTTATGAACAAATAATATTGAAATCTAATATTAGTCAATGAAAGTCGCTATCCCATTGGTTCTACCCCTGCACATATTTCACAACATCTTAGGTTCGATTTCGAATAACCCATGAATTTTTTACTTCAATTTTTTTATTCTTAGGATATAGAAGAAGCTCAACAAAATCTACCGAGCTTATGAAATAGCCTCGGCTTTATTTGGTGAGGTGATGTTGTAAGCTCGGTAAAGTTTGATGAGGTTAACACGTCAACTCGTAATAAGGTTGAATTTACCACAACATTTTCTAAACTAATTTAGTGATTTAGTCTGTCTCATTCTTATAGCCTGTCTCATTATTAGAAGCATATGAGTTTGCATTATAACAATATCCATCACACATATACACAATTTAATGAATTTATGCAATACGTGTCAATGAGGCTATTTTATAGCCTCAACAACAGTAGCCGAGGTCCCTCACTAACCTCAACAACAGAAGCCGAGCTCCTTCCTTAACCTCAACAACAGAAGCCGAGGTTATTTATTAAGCTCGGCTTAAGTGTATGAGGATTTAGATAAGATCTTGAAAATGGGTCCTTATAAACCTAACAAAACGTAGACGAGGCTCCATCATAACCTCATTTTTGTTCGCCGAGGTTACGTATTAACCTCGTCTAATCCTTCCGTGCTTATTCATTCACCTCGTTTCTATCTGCCGAGCTCCTTTCTTCGACGGTTTTTTCGAACGAAGACCAAAAATCGTCATTCGATAATCACGTAAAGCGAGCGATATACCAATTCGTGTGTTGATTGATTGATCTTTTGATTAATTTCATCGATTTTAGGTTGTTTTCAATCAAAACAATTCGTTCGACAGATTTAGGTTTCGATTCGGAAAAGAGAGTTTTGTCCCTTTTTGCAATGTGTTCGGAAAAAATGAAAAGGACTTGTGGTAATTTAGGTGAAATTATCTTGTCAATAGTCATTCCGACATCTTGCCTCTAGCCTCACTCATAAAATAATCGGAAATTTTGCAAGGTGCCCCTGGGGTATTGCAATTTTCGCGAGGTATACAACTTTTTTGCATATTTCGCGCGGCACCCCTAGAGTTTTGATTCTTTTCGCATCGTGCCCTCGGGGTTAAATTTAAACGGATTTCAAGGAACTCCGTGAACGCTTAGAAAGAAGAAAGCAAAGAGAGAGAGTGCAGTCAGAGCACGAAGCTCGCGCGCGAGAAAGAGAGCACGACGAGGCAGGTGAGGACGACACGAGAGAGCACGTCGGTAAGGACGACACCAGGTCAGAGCTTACCTTCTGAGTTGTTATATAGAGATTCAAGAGCATCCCCTTTCGATCTATCCTTCTTGATTCAAGAGCTTACCTTCCCGAAATCATGGGCAACAATCCTGTTGGCATTCGACAATCCAGGAATGTGGAATATGAGATCGGTAAGCTATTGAATCGTCAAGTGAATTCATCGTGCAGGTAATATGTCGAAGTCTGAAGTTGAAATTGGAAAATTCATTCCCTTTTTGTGAATGTCTGGTGCTGGAATGTCTGGTGCTGCAATCCCCAATGTCTGGAGAGGCAGATTCCAACCGAAGAAGCCAATTAGGTATGTCTTTGAATTATTTTGAAAATTAGGGTTTCAAACTTGGGGTTTCGAATTTGAGTTTGTGAAATAGTCAATTCATGTATCGAATTTAGTTTATGAGGTGTTATATGAATCTGCATATTTGCTGTTATGACTTTAATTTAGCATGGAATTTAATCTGCATATTTGTTATTATATGAGTTTCGAATTTGCTGCATATTTATAGGATTTACAAGCGAATATAAGTGACTATAGTGGCAGCCCACTTTCCTCTTCAATGTCATAAACCCTCAATCGTACCTTGTACCTAATATCGAATTTGCTAGATCAATCTGTGCCCTACAAAAAGATGAACTTAATTGGGTGAGCAAGTTGCTGCTATAAAAAAAATAATAGGTAGGTGATTCACTTGGCTATTGAGAGTTGATGAAACATTGACTATCAACTGTCATTTTGGGGAGGTTTCGGGTGGGAGTGGCATGATAACCATAGCACGTGTACAGATATAACAACTTTTTAGTATGATTTATGATTTACAAGCCAATATAATAAATGGACAAAGGTTTCCATTTTCCTTTTGTTGTGAGCTGCTAAGTAGTACCCCTTGCATCAACATTTATGTTTTATAGCAGCAACCTTTTTGTAGGCATAGCTAACTAATCCTTTTTTGTAGACATGAATGTATATGACAATACTTACTAATCCCTTTTGTTTCAATATATTGGGTTATGCTTTTAGATTCTATTAATTGTAGGTGTTAGTGTTCTTTGGAAACATGTTGTTTTGGGTTGATGCCTTGTTTTCTTGAACAACTACTACTAAGCTTCGAAACAATTGCCTTATTTTTCTTTAGTTTTTCGTTTATTTGAATTATTTTTTAGTCTATTAGCTCAATTGGGAGAGCAATGTGCTTGGCACAAATATGTGGGTTCGAATCCTATATAGGCTATCTAATTTTAAATTAGCACCGTAAACATGAATGATTTTTACATATGGCTTTTAGGACTGATGCATATTTTAGAATTGAGTTAGATTAGGAGCTCTTGTACAAATGGCTTGTTGAGTTCTTGATGCTCTTGTTGAGCTAATAGGCTTAAACCTTGCATATAGGGATATCGAATTAGAGTATATGAGTATGATATAATTGCGAAAAAACAGTCCAAGGAAAAAGGTTGAAATGCTTGCAATTCAGCAGTACACTTTCAACTGGAAAAAAAAAGGTGAACTGCTGACAATTTTGTAGTGACACATCTTTGGCAAACCTCCAATTAATGATAGCTACAATCAAATGTAAATTTCCATCTATACACAAACCCATTTCTTGCAACTCAATTATAAAATTTCAGTTGTAAGCTTTCAATAAATGAAAACTGGAAAAAAGAAGAAGAAAAGAAAACAACAACAAGAATCTGAATTCAGCTATATGACAGCTGCATAAAATTTCTATTGTAACCTTCCAATTAATGACAGCTACAAAAAAAATCACAGCGACCAGAATCTGCAATCAATTGTAAATTTTTTATCCATACACAAACCCATTTGTAGAAAGTCAGGTATAAAATCTAGCTCATGTTTGGACACTTCTTGCAATTCAAGTATAAAATTTCAGTTGTAAACTTCCAAATAATGACGGTTGAAAAAAAAAATAGCAAGAAGAATATGAGCCTGAGCTAGAGCAACATTGCCATAAAATGCCAACTTTAAGAAATTGCAAGAAATCAGCAAAAGGAATTTGCATCGTCAGCTTCAAAAAAAAATTAGCAAGAAGAATATGCACTGGCAACTTGAAAAAAAAATCAGCAATAAGTCCTCTTCAAAATAAAAATTAGCAATAAGAATTTGCATTGTCAACTTGGAAAAACAACAAGATAAGAACAAAACACAACTTCAATCAACAAAAGAAAAACAACACTAAGAATTTGCATTGTCAACTTAGAAAAACAGCAAGATAAGAAGAAAACACAACTTCAATCAACAAATGTTTATACTTGTATAGTTGTGCAGTTATTAATTAAGGCAAGTGCTTTAGTAACCATTAAAATAAATATTTATACCCCAATGGATCTCTTAATTGACAAAAATCATATAGCGTTCGTATTTGTCTCCATTTGTATCTTTGATTGAATAAATGGGCAAAACCATCCAAAGCTATGATGACAAAAATAACCTTTAGCCTATGTGGGATTCGAACCCACATCAATGTGTGCAAATATATTGCTCTACCATTTGAGCTAATAGGCTAATATAAAAGTGTAACGAAATTCTTAGAGTATCCAAGAAATTGATGTTTAGTTCACTGCCTTGTCCAATGCTGATAAGAAATCATTCAAACCAAATAGACTAATTTATGTGCAGGATAGATAGAATAGAACCAAATAGACTTCCCTATAACTTTTACCTGTCCTCACTCCTCAACGACAAGTTGATAAGGCAACAACATTCAGTAAAAATATGCAAGGTAAGCAATTCAGTTAAGTTTTAAATTTAGATCTCTATCTGTTTTCTAAATGTCTGTGAAATCAGTTTAACAAGGTAAGCAATTCAGTTCAGTTGTAACTCGGTAAGGGCATTTGCATAAAAATATGCATAGAACCTTCACACAATTTCTATCAAATGTTTCCCAACTTGTAAAGGATTGACTACTCATTCCTTTATTCTGAAATAACAAGTACATAGATCAACTCTTAAAATAATAAAAACATTGCAAATCAAACTTTTATTCTTCAGGTTGTGGAACCCATAAGCATCTTCAAAAATGCAAATCAATTGAAACTCTTCAACAATTCGAAAGAGGCATTGGAAAATCCCCAATTCAAAAATCACACAATCCAATAAATTTCAACAATTCGAATCCCCTAACCCCTAAATCCCCAAACCCTAGATTAAACTAAGAGATACTCACCTCCACCGCCGCCGCCCTCAGTCACCGGCGCTCCTTCGTCTTCTCTCTCTCGCCCTTCTTTCTTCGATGTTCGTCTTCTCTCTCGTGCGCGTGCAAACTGCCTTCGTCTTCTCTTTCTCTCGCGACCTGCCTTCACCCTTCTCTGGTCGATCTTCGTTCGTCTTCTCTCTCGCTTTCTTTTTTTTCTTTCTTTCTTTAGTTTTTTTTAATTGAAAAGTAACAGAGATGGAAGGATCCGTTAACTTTAACAAGCAAAGGGCGCGAGGCAAAAAATATCAAAACCCTACGGGCACCACACGAAATATGTAAAAGAGTTGTATACCCGGCGAAAATTGCAATACCACAGGGGTACCTCGCGAAATTTCCGTAAAATAATTTTTTATGAAATTGCACATAAACCTTTTTTTACAAAATTATTATGAAGCTTGAGATAAAGAAAAAAATGTTCATCAAGAACAAAGAATAAAATTATCAATCATCTCGGGACAATTAGTGGAGTGGAAAAATATTTTTTTTTGGCATCACATCGACAATTCGACATCATTGTCGTGCCGAGAGGTTTGAAAACCGAACATTCAATTTCCCCATCCCCATCCCCGTCCCCGCGCAGGGAATCACTGGCGGGGCAGGGAACGGGATGAGGACTACTATTCCCGTCCCCATCCCATCCCCACGCGGGGAATCACTTTGGCCCCCATCCCCGTCCCCATCCCCATTTAATTTCCCCATCCCTGTCCCCGCGGCGGGGATTCCCCGCGGGGATTGGGGAGCCCCCGCCCCATTGCCATCCCTAATCGACATCATTGTCGTGCCGAGAGGTTTGAAAGCCGAACATTCAAACTCCCACTTATTTTGGTGATGGAGAGACGATTACTTTGACCCTTTTTTTTCGATTTAAACAAAGTCGCTTGCACCCTCTATCCAAGAGAGGTCCTTCTTCTACAAGCTAATGTAGCGAAATCCATTTGGTTCCAATCAACCGCCACTGATGATGAATATACGAGACTCGACAACGATTAGACCGAAAGAACAGTATGAATCTTACGATATAAAACTTTGACTCTCTTCTCAAAATTTGTGCCTGAATTTCTCATCAAAATTTGTGAGCAGAGAAACTATTAATTGCAAACAATAGAACACAAATTTGGTACTGAACTTTGATCTTTAACCTGATTCTCAAATTATGGAGGGGAGATATTATTAAGCATTGTTTTTTTTAATGTGCAAAGCTCGTCGACAAGATATAAAATTTGTTGTGGAATATTAATGTAGGGTTTCAAAGATGCACGTACGAGTGCTTCTCTCTGACAATGCCACCTATATGCTCTTTTACTTTAGATTTATATGCAGATGGACACTTGTTATTCCCCATCTTTATCCTTACCAATCACAGACAATTGATTCTGAAGATGCGACGATTAAGAAGACAGGTGCTCCTCTCTAGTGGTCGTATGGATCTTTTGTTTGGCTTGCTCTCCACTTGTTTTTCATATATGGATTCCTCTAATATCTTCCTTGCTCACGCATGCTTAACTAAGTAAGTTCTATTTAGACATGATTATCTTCCGAAAACACCGAAAAACACAACCATAATAAGAGTAGACCTTTATTCTAAAAACTAAATGGAAAACAAATAAAAACACACAAAACATGTGATAAACAATGAAATAAATATTCTAAATGCATGTCCAAAAATACCTAATATACAATAACTTCAGGCTTCCAAAAAGTGCATTGCAAGATTAGCTTGTTGAGCGATAACTTCGGCTCACTTGTTCCTTGTTTAGACTATTTTCTTCTTCTCAAAAACTCCTTATATATTCATTAAGCTCCTTGTATCAAATTGACTTTCTCGATCAATGCAATATCTCAACCCAACTCTCCTCCTCATATCCACATTTACCTAAAATCATCAATAAAAATGTATAAATTCCGACGCTACCACCAAACAAGTAAATGTGTAAATTCTACCTAAACAAATCCGCTAGAACAAAGAACATGTCAATTTCAACAAGCCCACCATAAACAAATCCAACAACATCACATTGTGAAACATTTGCCAAGCCAATGTACAAAGCAATTGACTCAATCTCTTTTCTCAGTGTTGGAGCCTTCTAATATGACAATGTATTTATAGAAGCTCTAGAATCACAAAAGGCATTAATTTGTACCTTTCCAATGAAAATCCTTTTTTAATCATCAATGCACTAAGATTTCTTCTACAACTCATTATATGATCATAGTTGACGATGTCCTAGAAAATAGCCCCCTTAATTAGCAGAGGCAGAACGTCATAAATGGATCACCCAACACAAAAGTCACACACAAAGCCTGATATCAGCAATCGCGATCAAAACCAGACCCTTACGAATCCGCAAGCCCCCTATCACCCAAACACGGATTGTAGACCCTCCTACAAAATCACACGTGGATCACGATCAGGGCCTTGAATACTCGCATACATACCATTTACGCTAAGTAAACAAAAGCCCCACGTCATCCCACCTTACACCGAAAGCAAGCAGTTCCCTGGCCAAGCACCTTTTAGCTGGCATCACCACACGTAACGACTCAAACCCTCTGGCATGAGGGGATGAGTTACATGTGTCCTCTGCCACACCACGAGGTTGCTAGCCAGCTGCTCGCTTAGTAGCATTATAAATACCCCCCTTGGGGCTACAAGAAAGGGGTCCGATTTTATGAAGAAAAGCAAGAGCTCTACAATCCTCCCTAAGACAAAGTCCTCGGAGCTAAGTTCCTAGAACCTTTGATCGTAGAAGAACGTCTCTAGAACAAAACATCATCTGACAAACTTCCTCTAAAGACGACGATTAAACTGTAAATATCGAACGCGAGCAAATCTTATCGCATGGAATACATTATCATCAAACGCCAACTCAGAGAAAAGAACTTAATTATACATGAACACCCTCCCCGGTTGACTTTGTAGGTAATTAAGGACATCTTTCGTCACCTTGAGGTAATAAGTATAGGTGAATTTCTAGAAACGCTTCATTGGCGTCATCTGTGGGAACCTTTCACGGCGAGAGGTTTCTCCTAGAAATATGCTTTATTTTTCTTATAATTTTCAAATCTATAGTTTTCTTTCCCTTACAAGTATACTCGTTTTACTCCTTGCACTAACCATTATAGAAACATGAACTTCACACTGTTCGGTGAAAAATCCGGAAACTAACATCACGTGGGATGAAGGGTGGACCAATGGATTGAACCTTAACGATCCTCCCAACGAAGTGGCTCACCCTCAACACGATGAGGAGATTCCTCAACAACCCTTCTAGAATGTTGCTCCAGCGCCTCCGTTTGGTCAGTATGGGACATGGGGAGGATTTCCCCCATATCAATACTTCACGGGCGGCTACCCTCAGAATCCTTCTTACAGACAGCCCGCGAACATGGTGCCCCCCCCCAAATACGACCCCTATGGCTACTACCAACAGCAGGGCCCAGCTTGTGCCACATTCAATAATTTCCCCAACCTAGCTGACGATCTGTTGAATCCCAATCCAGATCGCGACAATAACAATACTGACAAGAGAACCCGCGACAATAGCACCATGGATATCTCTTCGCGATCTAATTATTTAGGTGGGCCTAACACAGTTCATAAAGACGAGTCTACATTCCCCTATGCCTTCTGCAAGACTATACGTGAGACGCCCGTCTCAATAAGATGGAAAGATGTTTCGATCGCAAAATATACCGAGAATTTTAACCCCAATGATCACATGAACCAGCTCACAACGTCGATTGGGATAAACGAGAGCAGCGACGCTATGTTTTATCGATCGTTTCAATCCACCCTAAGCGGGGTGGCCTTGACATGGTTCGCCCTGGACATCTATAAGTAGTTTTGCCCAACTATCCGACATATTTGTCGCTCACTTTGGCAGTGCTTGCACTCGGAAGCGTACTATGCTGGATCTCAATTCCATCAAACAAGAGCCATCTGAATCCCTGGGAAGTTTCTTCAGCAGGTTCACCACCATGGTCGTGCAAATCCTAAAATTCAACCAGGAATCTGCTAGTATCATCCTGATAGACAACCTCGCCGAAGGCGAATTCAAAACTTACCTATTAAAAAAGAAGCCATGCAACTATGATAAGTCACACCACCTTGTGACCTTGCAAATCCACACCATGGAGGTTGCGAGTTCAAGCTCGCGATCAAACGAAACAAAGCCCTTTTTGTTCCACAAAATAGCTAAAAAGTTTTGCGAAAGAGGATGTCAGGATACTCATCTACGCAACAACCCTCATTGGCAACCCCCTGTCGCTCCCCAGCAGGTTCCTCACAATGAAGTGTAGTATAATCAATTGGCGGTAAAAGGGGTAATCTGAATTAAAAAGAGACCAAAATTACATAGCATATTTAGATATACACATGTCTATAATGGGACACAAATAATAGGAAAAATTGCATGGATATACTAAAAAAATTTCAACTTTGTAAACATTTCACTGCTATATGAAAAATAGCAAGGAGGGGGAAAAATGCTACGTTTGCAAAAAAAAATGATAACTTGAAAGACCGGTGGCAGGTACCTGAGAGGCAAAAGAGAAAGGAAAGAAAGAGGATTATCTCAGCTGCTGAGAGGCAAGGCAAAAAAAAAATCATGAAAAATGGAAGAAGGCATAGAGAGAGGGAAAATTTCAGCCATTTAAAACTAATTTTAGCCATTTTCATATGTTAAAATTAAAAAATAAATTTATTTTTGAACTTAATTTTATTTTATCTATCTATAGACACCCACTTTATATATGTTTATGAAAAAAAATATTTCGAAGTGAGATTATTTTCTAGACAAAGAGAGAAACAAGACTTACGTGTCAGTCTATAGGTTATTCTTGTTAGTAGCGTCCATTTATATGCCAGTATAGGTACATCCCATGCCAACTATTTTGACTCTAATAGATAAACCCAAGTCCGAATATAATAATTATCTTAACATCTATCACGACAGTCAACACATGCCACTCAATCCGGTCGTCATGCCACTAACGTTTATTTACGTGCCAATATATGAATTTTTCGTGCCAACTCTCACGAATCTGATTGAGATACATAAGTACAAATAGAACAAGCAATGCCAAATCTGTACAAGTCCTAAAATCAACTAAAACCAATATACTCATGTAGTTATAAAAACAATAATAGGGAGTTTCTCACGAGACCTAAAACCATCAAAAGCAAGTAAATGTACGAGTCCTAACACAACAAAAATCATGCAGTTCTAAGACAAACAACAAACAAGCACATTCCCTCCAAGTGGGCTATCCGGCCAGGAGCCTATTTCAATCTACAACGGCAAGGACGTCGTCCATATGACGGAGTCCCATCTTGGAGAAATGGTTGACCCTCCCAGTCTTGGAGAAATGGTTGGCCCTTCCAATTATGCTCGACAACTTCAGCACGACCTTCCCTCCTTTAGTTCTAACAATAGCTCACTTGTTTTTATATATGAGATGCAAGTGTGTACATTAAAGGTTTCAGGTTGCTAAAACAAGTGTTAGTAATTACAAAATCCATGCCAGTAGAGAAAAACTACGTGCAGTAAAGAAAAAATCTGTGCCAGTAAAGAAAAAATGCGACAGAAAATATTCACCAATGATGGCTTATAAGCTCGAGAAAGTATAGAGGAAGCTTTAAAACACATAAAAAATAACGTTTTCCAAAATATGGTCAAATATATGTAAAATTGATGTCTATATATATAGAAAAATGAATCTAGTATTGTGGTATTTTTTATTTTTTATTTTTTTTATATTTTGAATGTAAAAAATTACATATATAATTTGTAAATTGGATCATGTCTCTTTCCTCTACAATTACTTTCTCTCTCTGGTATGTGACCCCCTTCTAATGTAGTCCATCATGTCCCTTTCTTTTTTGTCCATTCTTTGTCCGACATGTGTCCCTCTCTTTAATTGAGAGTTGAAAACCTCATGGAAATGTATAGGCTATAGTGGGTTGCTTAGATTAAAAAAACCGGTCACTTGTGCAAATGTTTTGGTGGGTTGTATAGCTGTGCAAATTTTTAAGGGGGGGGGGGGGGTGTCAGTTATGCAAGTGGGGGTTCTTTTTGGTATATTTAGTACAATTTACTCCAAATAATATCATTACCATAGATAACAAAATAATTATTAAAATAAATAAATGAAAAATAGGTGGCAAAAAAAAACGCATGGCACATTATTAGTCGTTAAAAAAAGGCAGGAAAATATTAAAGCAAAAGCTGACAGGTGACAGTGCAGCTTCTACTTTAGACCATGTGCAACAATGAGTTTTTATTACCGTATAGGTAAGAGCATCCGCATCCATTGGTTTTCCCTTCCCATATAGGCTTCCCCATCCTTACTTATGGATATCGGATCAACCCTATCATGGGAAGGGAAAGGGGAAACCTTAGTGGGAAGGGGTAATCCCATCCCCTCCCCCATCCACTTTTTGTTTTGTAAAATTAATAAAAGTGGGGTTTTACAATTTTTTTATTAAGTGGATTAAATTTTGTTTGGTTAAAAATATGTGGTGGGGTATAAATAAACTTATAACAAATAGTAAAGAGGTAAACTTATGGATGTAGGTGAAAAGTTATAAATTCTTAAAGGATGAGGTAGAGTTAGTGAAAAATGAGGTGTCAAAATATTACGAGGAGAGAGATGAATAGGGTTACCCCATGAGTACCGATGCTCTAAGGGTAAACTCATGGTTGCAAATCAAACCTTAAGGGAAGAGGTTGGAAGGGGTTACCTCTCTCTACCAAGGTAACCTCTTCCACTACAACAGGCCCCCACCCTTTTATTACTATATGGGCAATTTGCACAACTATACAACTTTTTTTGTGGGTTTGCAAAAATGCCATTTTTTTGAACATTTTCACAACTAACATGGGTGGTATTAGTGCAAATAAAACTAGGGAAGGGTAATGGCGGTTGCAAGTTCTCACAAGAAGAGAGAGAGAGAGAGAGAGAGAGAGAGAGAGAGAGAGAGAGAGAGAGGACATGAGTTTTGGTGGGGGATTTTGGCGCCAAAAAGAGGAGAGAGAGGAGGGTAATCATTACATATGTGAAAAGGTGATGGGAAAGGGGTTTCCCTCCATTTTTAAAGTATAATAGGAGAGGAGGAGATAGGACATCACTTTCTTCATCCCATGGACAAGAGAGCTGGAGAAGAAGGCCACCATTGGAGAACAACCCATCGGCATCAAGGTCCAGTTGCAGAGCACGTGTCGGGCGCATTATTTGTTCGTGTTAGTGTTAGTTAACTTTCGTGTCACATAGGTATCTGAGAAACCCTAATTCTCAGGTGCAATGGGTAGGCTTCTCTCCCGTTTCTCCTCATGTTTCGCGAAGAGTAGATACCCATTAACAATGGTACTGATCCGAGTTTTCATTTGTAGGGCAAAACGCCAAGGTCTGTGTCACTCTCATCTTCAACGGCCGTTGGTTGTTCGATGGTGTCGGGTGGGTGTATTCTAGTGAAACCGAGCGGAAGAATGTGATCATTGAAGAGGACATCGACTTCGCCTCTCTGAATCAACTGTTGAGGCTCAAGGTCGGCCATGATTGTTCATATGAAGATTGGCGATTGTCTTACATGCCAAAGGGGGAAGAAGCGGGTCATCCGATAACGATAGGTGATGATGACGACCTTGAGGCTTTTAAGTTTATGAACTCGAAGTATGGGGAACATCCATGGCCCATGGCGATATATGTTGGTCCAGTGGTGAGAGAGAGCCTTCAAGTACCACAACCCGACGTCGGGGAAGAATGCTTGAGTGGGCCTCGTAACTCTCAAAAGGTGGACGAGCTGGAGGCAGAAGGTAAGGCACAACCAAACCCTATGTTTGTAGATGTTCGATTATATGGTGGAGGAGGGGTTAGCGAGTCAATAGGGAAGAGCAACGATATAAGGGTGAAAAACAAGGTTGACACGGGGTTTGGAAGGGGTGACAAGGATATATGTGCAGGTGACAAAGGTAAGGATCCGGAGGTGATCCTCTTGGCTGAGGTGATAGGGAAGAGCCAGGATCACATTACAGACAAGGGTTTTGGAACTGGTGACAGACTTACTTTTGAAGGTGACAAGGGTAAATGTCCGGAGTCGAACCACATGGGTGAGGTGATAGGGAAGAGACAGGAGGACGATACTGACAGGGGGTTTGGAACTGGTGAAAAGCTTATGAGTGTAGGTGACAAGGGTAAAGGTCCGGAATTGATCCAGTTGGGTGGGGTGATAGGGAAGAGCCAGGAGCACGCAGCTGACAAGGGGTTTGGAACTGGTGACAAGAACATTCTTGAGGGTGACAGGAGTGAGGGTCTAGATGTTATTCACTTGGGTGACACAGACTCCTCCTCCGATGACACGGTAAAATGTCAAAGTGACATGTATAAGGGGTTGGATGTCATATCCATTAGCAGTCAGGAGGAGAAGGAGGACTTCGATGTGGGAGTGAAGAGGGAAGAAGTTTGGGATGATTTTGACTGGCAGGATTTTGAGGAAGACCCGGGTATGAGGGTGTCGACGGAGGGGGACGAAGTTGAGGATGAGGTGATGAGGGAACTTGAAGATTGGGTTCCTAGGTCCAGCACATCCCCACCTACGATGGAGAAAGTTGAAGCTATGGTAGACAGAGCAACGCCTCAGACCCAGGATCCACGGCGCAACCTGACAGAAATTTCGGAGGGACAATTGTTCGCCTCGAAGGCTGAAGTGCAGAGTTGCCTTAAGTGGATTGCATTGCAAAAGTGCTTCGAGTTTGTAGTGAATAGGTCATGTAAATCGACGTATTTAGTTGGTTGTGTGGACACCAAGTGCACGTGGATGTTAAGGGCGTCGACTTACCGGCGCACGACTATGTGGTCCATCCGACAGTATGTCCAGGAGCATACATGTGACCTGAGCATGATGCACAACCATAGCCGACATGCTACGTCGAACATGATTGGACGCAACCTCGTGACCACGTAAGTGTGTTACTTTAGTTGCGAACAGCTATTTATGTCACACAACATTATTCCACATGTCACATAATGTAACTCACCATGACACCATTATATGCAGGTTCACCGGAACTCGAAAGGACCTCGTTACCGAGCAAGTGCAGAAAATGAGGAAGTCCAAGTATGGAGTATCGTGTAGCTCCTGGAAGGCACGAAGGGCACGTCTGACAGCGAGGGAGGTGAAGCATGGGACCGACGAAAACAGCTACCGAGATATTATTCCATACTTGCACATGTTGGAGTAGACTAACCCCGGGACATATACTAGGTTAGAGCTGGACGCATCCCAAAGATTCAAGTACGCCTTTGTTAGCTTCGGGGTATGGCGCAAGGCGATCCCCTACCTTCGAAAGGTAAAACCCCATGTCGGTACTATAATATTGCATGCCACCTAACATAAATATCCATGTCACCTAACCAGCTGGTATCGATATCCATGTCTAGGTGATTTCAGTGGATGGGAGTTTCCTAAAAGGGAAGTTCTGGGGCACGCTTCTATTTGCCACAGCCCAAGATGCAGACCACAGTGTGTACCCGATTGCGTTTGCGATTGTCGATGGTGAGAATCACGGGTCATGGGGCTTGTTCTTCAAGAACATGCTACATGTCGTCGAGGATGCACCGGACGTAATGTTTGTCTCTAATTGGCATCTTAGTATCGTCAAAGGTTTGAGGGACCACTATGTGTTTGCCAAGCAAGGGGCCTGCCAATGGCATCTATTTCAGAATGCCAGGGTGAAGTACAAAGGGGTGACGGGCCTGCAGACATTGTACTTTAAGGTGGCGAGGGCGTACACGAGGGCAGAGTTCGAGGAGAACTTCGCTGATTTCTGCGCTCAGTCACCCCTTGCGGGCCAATACCTGAAAGAGGCTGGATTTCAGAACTGGGTCCGGGCATACTTCTTGGGGATGCGCTACAACATATTGACGACGAACAACTCCGAGTGTTTGAATTCCGTGTTCAAGGAGCCCCATGACCTATCCATCACAGCTTTGATTGATGCTGTCATCGAAACAGTATCCAAGTGGTTTTACGAGCGTCGGGAAAAAAGTACCAAATCGGGGTCGTCGGTGAGCAATTACGTTCAAGGTGAGCTGAAAACGAGCTATGCGTTGGCAAAATTCATGGATGTCAGAGCGCTCAGTGCACACGAGTACACTGTCCGTAGAGGGTCCTCCACCTGAGTTGTGAACCTGAGTGCCCGGACCTGCACATGCAAGCGGTTCGACATTGACCAGTTTTCGTGCCAGCACGCCATAGCCGCTACAAGGTTTCGAGGTACCAATTTCTTCTCTCTCGTGAATGACTTCTACAAAGTCGCAGCATGGAAGGCGTGTTACGAGAATGTGCTATATTCACTTCCTCCAAGAGCAGATTGGCGAATCCCCCCGGCCATGTCCAGCGTGGTGTGTCTCCCCCCCGGACGTGAAGCGGCGCCCTGGTCGCCCTAAGATTTGTCGATACCCATCTCGGGGAGAATTTACCCATTTCAAGTGCCGTCGTTCGTAGATGTGTTCCTCCATTGGTGGTCCAATGCCTTACCTCAGCAGTTGGGTCTTCTTTGGCATTTGCAGTTTGGGGTGAGTGGTTGAACCATTCTCCGTCTATGTTATTTTGTGAACGGGCTAAGTACTTGGTAGTGTAATTAGGCTGTTTGTACATATGAAAAACTCTAAGTAGGCTGTTGTACTTTTGGGAACGGGTTATATACTACAGTTAAGTGGTGAAGAGCTTCATAGTACTTTTGGGGATGGATTCAGAAAATAACCCCTGTCACCCTCTTTGTATTCCCTTGCCAGGTTGAAGGGGTTATCATGTCACAGTTTTGAATTTGATGTTTGACATTTCGGTGGTTGACGCTATGATAATGAAATCATCCATGCATTGGCACTTGTTTCAGCTCATGTTTACATTCCTGAGTGTTTGTGCTAGTCGTGTTAGGAAATCACCCTTGTGACCATATTGAAATCACCATTATGACAATGTTGAAGGGGTTATTATGCAAGTTGACACGGGATTCCAACTTTGGTGACACGGGTGATTTCCTGACAACTTATAACCAAAGTTTCGAGAATGACAACACAGTTAACCACTGGTCATAGATAGACCAAATTTTTGCCAAACTTGCAAAAATAGCACAATGGGGGAAAATTTGCAACAATTGACCCTTTCCCATTTATTTGCAAAAATTTGCCCGTAACCTCACCATTTTTAGCTAGGTTTGGGCGGGAAAAGAAAAAAAAATATTTTTGGGTGACTTGACACGCGTCCCGGATATTACCACACACACACTCTCTCTCTCTCCATCGGGACTCCATCTCTAAATTTCCATAACTCAAAAGCGTTCGAAAGGGGGAGGAAGAAGAGAGACCGGCGACGACAAACAACGGTCGAAGAAGAGACGGCCGGGAACTGTCGGATAAGAGAAGAACGCCGGGAGGAAAGTGAGAAGGTACGCCCCCTTTCTCTGTTGTCCGTTTTCTTCGAATCTGGCCTTCGGGGTGGGTGGATGAATGAACCTGCTATGGTGGTAAGGGATTGAACGTCAAGGAGCACGGTTTTGGGGATTGGATAGGGCAAACCCGCGGTTAGGGTTTAGGAAGCCCGAAGAGGATGGCTATGGTGGGGGTCGAATTTGGGAATGGGGAAGATTAGGGGTTTGATTGAAGAAGACGGATCGAGGTTTTACATGTGTTTAATTTTGAAATCTGGTGTGGTCAAGAGAAAGGGTGTGACATGGGTGGGGAATCTGGGTGACATGGGTTTATAATCTGAAACTGGAATTGGGTGTCTGACATTGGGTGTGGAGTTCAATGAGTAATAGGTATGGTAAACACATTTCCATTAATTTGAAATTGAGATTTTGGGAGTTGATGTGGAATGTATGTCGTCGGTGGTTTAGAAACTATATGACATTGGTGACATGGGTTTAGAAATTGAGTGACATGGGTTTACAAAGTGAGTGACATTGAATATAAAATTTCTCGATAACTTATTGTTGCTCTTAAACTGCAGGAAACAAATGGTTCGGACAAAAAAAGCAAATAGTGACAAACAGCGGGAGCCCCGTTACTGTGTCCCGGAAGAAAAGCACTTTCGGGCACGGGTAAATCAAGGGTCGAGGTTGGTGATGCTTGCCAACATCGCCAGCTACGTCGAGGAGACGGACGCTGCTAGGGATATCGTGGTGAAGACACTCGAGAAGATTATGGATACCTTGGAGAAGATGGATGATAAGGTACTTTAGTCTTTCACATTATTTTCTGCTTAATCTTATTAAGTTTAGTGACTAGGGTAAATAGAGTAATGACATGGGACATACAGTAGGTGACACGGGAAATAAAAGTGTTGGAGGAGATGGTGGATTTATTGTAACAACTTATTGTGTGCAGATACAAGTGTTGGAGGAGACGGTCCATGAACTTCGGGATGGAAAATTGATTGGAAGAGGCAAGGAACAAAGAGTAAGGGATAGTGAAAACGAGGTTGTAGATGTTGAGAAAGAGGAAGATGGATCTGAAAACGAGGTTGCAGATGTTGGAATCCAAGTAACTTGTAGATCGGTTTTGCAGGATGTTGATGTTGATGTTGATGTGCCAAAGAGGACTCGTACTGCAGCTGTGAAAAAGCCCCGACAAGTTGCTAAGGTACGCTCCCTGTGGCCCGTGCCATTCATCCTTTATGTTTTCAATTGTGGCATGGGGATGTTAGCAAGGCGACATGGGTTGTTTTGTTTGATGACATGGGAAATGTGTTTGGGAATTCAGAGGTTGTTCGTCGACCAGGAATTTGAGAGAAAGGCGTCGAAGAAGACGAAACCGCGGGCCTCTAAAGGGAAGGACGCCGTCATTCCCGGTGAAGCCGTTGCCATGGGACTAGTTTCTGCAGCCGACTATGAGGCCCTACAGGGATGGCTCGCAAGGTAACCCATCGTATCATTTCAGTCTTCATTATACGACACAGTTACCCTTTGATTGATTCCACTCCATTGTACGGTCCAGTGCGAACGGTGAGAACCGGTCAACGGGTTGCGGCAAGGACCTGTCGAAGGAGTTTTTTACCACCCTTCAGACACCCCGCTATTGGATCCACTCAGAGGTACGAAGCTGGTATATTGTAGTTATCACATTTGATTATGATTCGCCTTGCATACGCATTTGGGTTGCACTTGGACTATGTTGTGGGTTGTAATGGGGTTAACTTGTCGCAACACTTCGACCAGTCATGCTCCCTGCTACGTAAACAAAGCACGGAGAGGGGTTACGACATTGGGCGTCGAGTCATCGTCTTAGACTGCTACTTCTCCAGCTATCTGGAGAGGGAGTGGAAGGAGTACAACTCAGACGTCGGGGGGTATGAGGCGAGTGGCATAGTCCTCTCATACTTCGATGGCCGGTCCCCGGCGCCCATGGCCCGTCCGTGGGCAGGCGTGGACCTCGTCCTCCTACCCCTCAACCTGAGGGGCAGACATTGGGTTGCCGTTGCTCTTGATCTGAAGGAGTGGCAGGTGAAGCTGTATGACTGCGATGTGCACTGCGTGATAGACGCCCAACTCCCACCCCTGTTGCTGCATGTTACCCACCTCCTCCCCATCATCATGGATGCACACGCTGAGTTGAAGGTGAAGTATGCATCGAAGCTGCCAGGCCCGTTTCGCATACATCGCGAAAAGCGCCTTCCGCAAAACAAGCTCAGGTATGTTTGGTGCGACGCCTGTATTTCATTTCACTGGATGATATCTGATGTCTCCAAAGTAGCCATGTCTTTATGCATATTTTAGTTCCATATTCTTTACATTTTGCATATTTCGGGTTGAGAATATGTCGAATTTATGTAGTTTACGCTAATTTGTCAGAAATGGAAATCTACATAAGTTTCTGTTTAATATTGCAGAATATGGAACCATTTCGGGAGAAAACCAAGAAGCAAGGACGGAGGCCCAAGTCTACTCGATGTCGACTAAACCTAGTCGATCTCGACAACCCATGTCTAGGCACCTGCACTGATCGAGGAGCCCATGTCGAGAAGCTGAAGATAAAGAACCCGACTCCAGAACCTTCCTCGAGATCGAGTTCCCTACTCGATGTCGACAAAGCCACGAAGACCACGCCCGGAGTCGAGGAGAGCTTGCCCAAGGAGACCGAGGAGAAGTTACCCGACCTGATGCCCGGACACCTTCCTCGAGATCGAGGACTTTTCTCGATGTCGACAAAGCCGAGAGCCCATGTCCGAGCATGTCGAGAAGATCTACCCGACACTACCGAGCACACAAGTCGAGGAGCCCAAGTTACTCGAGATCGAGGAGAATTCCTCGAGATCGAGGACACTTGGAGCCAGAGTCCGAGCCACATCGAGGACCAATAACCCAAGAAGCCGAGCAGCTGAAGTCGACCACCATTCTACTCGAGATCGAGTAAACTTACTCGAGATCGAGGAAATCTTTCCAGAAGACGCGTTACGCGGTTTGAGCTATCCTACTCGAATTGGGATTACTTGGGGCCGAAGATTGCCGAGTCTATCCGAGATCTATCAACACCTATCCACATGAAGATACTTTAGCTTTTAGATATAATTCCCTTTATTAGATTTAATTATGTTGTTGCATTTATTAATCTTTAATATTTTAGATATAGTTTTAGATATAGATAGAAATATTCTATCCTTGAATAGCAAGGAATAGAAGGCTATAAATAAAGCCTTAGACTCAGTTTTATTAATTCCATCACACAAGAATTTTCAGTAGGAGAAGAGTAGAGAGAGAGAGAGAAGCCGAGTGGAGCAGGAGAGCGAGAGTGATCCGGCTTTGTTTGGTTTGTACTTTCTTGAGTTTGGTTTAATGCAATTAGTTTCTTTTTATCAATCAATGTCTGAGGTTGCAATGAAGCGCGAGTAGTCCACCCACTTCTAGGGTTGGGGCGAGCCCGGCGATAGCCATGCGTATTTGAGGTAAAGATCTGACTTTTATCATGTTTTGAGCATCTGCTACTTTTTATGTGTTTATTACCCATCTAATGGAGGTCCATGCTAACAACTTGGATTGTAAACATAAAATCGGTAGAGACAATTAGGGTTTCTTGAAAGAGTTGTCTAATTGTTGGAAAAGGCGAAAGCTTAGTCCTTTGATGCGATTCACATGATTATCTGTTTTATCTCTGCCCTATGCATGCTTGGTTATCATTGTTGCAAACCCCAATCTTGGAAGTCTTTTTCATACAGTTTAGTTCGAAATCCCAAAGCAATTGCCTTTACTTTATTTTCTTTCGTTTTAGTTTCTGTCATTACTCGATCTCGACCAAGTCTGGTCGATCTCGAGTTACTGATCTTCGACCCAGGTCGCTGTAGCTTCTGTGTGCAGGCAATCGACCAAGACAACTCGACGTCGACGAAGACCTTACTCGATCTCGAGTAACCCTTTGTCGAGATCGACCAAAACCGCCGGGAGGGCTGCTGCGCTGTTCGACTGTTTGATCTTCTGTCGACTAACTGTACTCGAGATCTAGGACCCCTGTTGTCGACTTCTATCCGGGAGATTTCTCCGCTACCTAGGATCCGCTGACACGCTTCCTCGTGGATCGATCCTGACTTCCCACTACTACATCGGGAGGAAGTCTTATAATTATTTGCGTGGGCCTAAATCTGGTTTGATCTATTTTATTATATTTCATACTCGATTTCCTCCTATCAACGAATTGGCGCCGTTGCCGGGGAAGCTATCATTCGCGCCTTAGGTAGTTAGTTCTCACGTTTTTTTCTGAGTTACTTTACAAGTGTATGCGCCGTTCTGGTCAACCACCTGAGTTTGACGGCTTAGACGATCCGGAACGCCTCTTACACATCCAAGCTAAGCTAAAAAGAGCCATGGCAGCTGCAGAAACACAGGAGCAGCTGATACAGAGGCTTACAAGGGAACTAGCCGCTAAAGATGCTGCTATCGCCACTGAGAAAGCAGCCAGGGAACAAGCAGAAGCTGAGCTTGCCCAATACCCAACCACTCCAGAAGATTATATGCATCCAACTCTCGTCGTGCCTGAATCAGCGATTCTAATCCCTGAAAACTCTTTTGAAATTCGCACTCAATTTCTTATAGAGCTTAAAAACAATGCTTTTCATGGAAGGTTTAATGAATGTCCTCTTGAGCATATTACCAATTTTTCTGACATGTGCCGTATTCTTGCTGAAGGTACTACTCTGGAATATGTCAAGATGAAGGCCTTTCGCTGGTCTCTCGCCGGTCCTGCATTGAAGTGGCTAGAAGGACTGAAGCCACGATCCCTCACAACATGGGCTCAAGTAGAGCAGGAGTTCCTCAACAAATTCTTCCCTCCTGCCAAGACAGCACTCCTCCGCCAAAAGATTATAGCTTTCAAACAGAAGCCTGGGGAGCCGTTGGCAAAAGCATGGGAACGATACAAGGAGCTACTGCGATCTTGCCCTACTCATGGATAGCCACCCTATGTCATCCAAGAGATCTTCTTCAATTCTCTTGATCAAGTCACTAAAGACAGGATCAACCAGTATACTCGCTATGAGTATTTGACGATGCCACCAATCGACACCTGGGGTGTGCTAAACAAGCTCACCAATTATGACAACAAATATGGGTCTACTGCAAACTATGAGGAGAACTCCTATGCCAGGCCAGCACCATCTATGCCACTCTATGAGCCAGCAAAGGAGATTGACCCAGATGTCAGGGAGCAGTTCTACAGAGACCAGAATCGCAAGCTCCTCAAGCAAGTCAAATATCTGTTTGTCAATCAGCCTTGCATCGAATGCGAATCACAGAGGCACACCACTACTGAATGCCCACACACTGAGCAAGTCAGAATGGCAGAGACACATGAAGAGGTAGCCTACGCTGGGGGTCCAAATCACTACATGGGAGATCAAAGGTTCTATCAACCACAGTGGAACCAAGGTCCTCCTAGGAACCCCCCACCCTACAGAGCTCCAGGACATCCAGAAAGGGATCAAAAGAAGGATGATCTGCAGCTGATCCTTGAGGAGATGCGTCGGAATCAAGGCACCATCAACAACCAGTTCCAGAACATCACTACAAAATTTGGAGAACTGGACATCTGGAAAAGGGGAATAGAGACTCAGATGGGTCAAATCGCTGCACAAATTCCACGACCATTCGGACAGCTCCCTGGGCAAACAGAACCAAATCCTAAGGGGAAGACCGGACACGTCGCAGCTATTAAACTCAGAAGTGGGCATCAATTACACGAGCCAGAGGTCGGGAAACATCAAGACAAGGCAGAGCAGCAACTCGACATAGAGCAGAAGCAACTCGATGTCGAGGAGGCACTACTCGATCTCGACAAGAACCTGCTCAACATAGACCAGAAGCTGAGCCTGGACTCCACTGCACAGCCCAGCAATTCAAAGTCGACCACCCAAGTCGATCTCGAGGACACCTTGGTCGAGATCGAGGAGAAGCACGCCGAGGTCGAGGACTCTGCAACACCTCCGATGTCTGATCTGGCTCTGAAGCAGAAAAAGCCGCTGCCTTTTCCTTCCAAAGCACAGAAAGATCCCACTGCAGGTAGGTTTAACAGATTTGTTAATATGCTGCAAGAACTGAATGTTTCTATTCCTTTTACAAAAGCCCTGCAAGAGATGCCTGGATATGTCAAATTTCTGAAGGAAATCCTGAGCAAGAAGCGATCCATCTTAGAGATCGCAGACGAGTGCAAAGTACTCCACTTCCCTGAAAAAAGACCTGACCCTGGTAAGTTTTCTGTTACTGTGGGATTTGGTCAATATAAATATGAGTCTCTGTGTGATTTAGGAGCAAGTGTGAGCATCATGCCCCTATCAATCTGGCGGAAGGTAAAGATAGGATGCATAGAGCCTGTGGATGCCAAATTATACATGGCAAACAATACAGTGGTCATCCCAACAGGTATAGTTGAGAATGTCCCCGTCCAGGTTGGTAAATTCTTTGTTCTAGCAGATTTCCTTATTATAGACTGTGCTGAAGATCCTACTAGCCCTATTATTCTTGGTAGACCATTCCTAGCTACTGCAGATGCCAGAATTAGTGTTAAGAATCGATCGCTCATCTTCACCATAGGCGATGAGGTTTTAGATTTCTCTTTTGGCCCTGCAAAAGAAGAATTTTCATGGCTAGAGGTAAAAAGCATCAGCGACCACGAGACCAAGCAATCAACGGAGGAAAGTACCAGAACTGTACTCGAGATCGACCAAGCCTCCTCGATCTCGATAACCCTTCTGCTCGATCTCGACCAAGATTTGTCGACATCGACAACTTCCTCTGATGAGCCACAGACTTGCCCAGAGCCTAAGTATGGGGTCCCTGTACTCGATGTCGACCAGCCGTACTCGACATCGACTAGCCCCAAGCCCGAAGATTTCTGTTTTGGGTCCGAAAAGGTAAGTTCAGGTATGAATCCTACTCCCCCTCAGTCCATAAAGAAATTTATCAATAATTTAAGGGGAGGTAAGGCCCCGTGGCGAGAGAATCTGCGAAAACCAAGAGCTGAAAGGAAGAAGAAGAAAGAGAAGGAGGATTATGCAATCAACCACCTGTCAGCTGAGCTTGCATACTATCATCAGGACCTAGATGATCCAGGAGAAGGGCCAAGCATGAGCGGGCCCCACACCAATGGTCTTTGAGCGCAAATGGAGAAGTCGACTTAGCGACTCTAAAATCTAGAGCTTGTATATAAGACTTTATGAATTTTGGGACTTTTGAACTTTTTGGTTTTGGTTTTGGTTTTTGGTTTTGTTTTTTTAAGTTTAGAATACTTCATGTGGATAGTCTTGTTTTTTTTTTGTGCGCAATCTAACACTTTTAGGTCGGCAAGCATATAAGGATCGCGAAAAGTGGAATAAAGAAGTCCCTGAAAAACAGTCAGAATCGACGAAGGCCAAGTCGACGACGACAAGGAGGAGTAGCCCAGACACTCGTCGATATCGAGTAGGCCAACTCGAGATCGACAAGCCCAGAAGCTCCTCGACTTCAGAAGCCACTAGACGCAGACAAGCTCCTCGAGATCGAGTTCTCTGTACTCGAGATCGAGAAAGACTCTACTCGACCTACACTGATCTGCCCTCCTCGATGTGTTATCCTGTGAGTTCCTTCCTTTACTCTTGTTTTTATTTGATACAGTGGGGACACTGTATATTTTAAGTATAGGGTGGGGGAAGGGCTCATTATCATTATTATATGTTTTAGTCTTGCTTTTGGTTTTACATGGTGAACATTTTAATTTTTATGTTATGCATTCATGTTTAAATTTTATGCATTTTAGTTTTCTTTCATACTTAAGTCTTGTTTTTAGTTGCATAAGAAAAAAAATAAAAAAAATAGAAAATGTCGAAAAAAGAAAAAAAATGCATGTTTAAATTTTTGCATTGTTTTAGTTTTTATACCCTAACTTAGACGTCCTATGATGATAAATAATGATTGACTTGATCATATAAATCCTATGGCATGTTTGGAAGGTTTAGCCTAAGTCCTCAAAATTGTTTTTATGTGGATTGTGAACTTGTCATGAAATTGATCACATATGATCCTAAGCTAAAGGTTAAAATCCAACAAAAATTGTCCTAGTGAGAATTTTGGCCTTATAGGGAGAACATTAAAAATCCCTCTGCTTTCTTGAGTGTATTTACTCTTCTTATACATCTCTAAATGTTGTGATAGTTATTCAAAACCAATGCATTTATATGTTTATGTGAATGAGAGTTAAATGATGGAGGCACCTTTTAAGCCAAATTTATCCTCTCTTTACCTACCCTGCATTATCCCTGCTTGAATCCAGAACATTAGCCTGAGACTTTTATTGTGAACTCCACAAAATTATCCTTAGCCAAATTGAGCCTGACCCCCCATTTGGGAATTAAGACTTAGAGTTGGTTGAAATAATGATTTGTGGAAGGAATAAACTTATGTTTCATTTCAAGTAAGGAGGATTTTTTGAGGATTATTAAGATATGGGTTGGTTTTATATTTTTATCTTGCTATGCATACTAAGTAAAAGGATTTTTGGCTCACCTTATAAATGCACCATTAGTTTTTATTTTTCGTTTCAAAAAAAAAAAAGAGAAAAAAAGTATATATGTTTGTGAATAAAGTGCATGAGCCAAATTTACCTTATTTCTTTCATTATTTCGCAAGATACATACTTTGGAGAGGTTGAGAAATTTTGAAAGATTACATATTTCATTGACATAAAATGGAGAGTTTTGGTTGATGCATATGATTGAGAGTTATGGTTTGGTTATGTTGGAGATTTAGGAGTCTTGATTCCCGAATTTTATTTAGCACCACATGGCCAAATAATTCCATACCCTTATATTTCTTACCAAGCCCCATTACAACCCCGCCGAATGGAATCTTCTTTGAAGACTTCTATTGAGCGAAGTCCTCCTGATAATTCTTGTTGCATTTTCATAATTGGTTGCGAAGTGGATTATATTTAAATTGCAATGTTTATGAGATTGTATATGGAATCGAGTTGAGAGTTGATCTTCATAGCCTAAACACATTGAGAGCTGAGTGTAAACACATTATCCCTGTGAGGTTGGATTTATATTGCCTATGCCTATGGATCGCTCATATATCTGTGATGACGTTAAATTCACTTGTCTTACAGTGCTACTAACTGAGATGTTGCTTTTGACAAAAGGCGAAGACTTGAAGGATGTGTTGTAGGTCTTGGTTATTGTTTAGTTATTGCTTGAGGACAAGCAAGTCTAAGTATGGGGTGATTTGATGTCTCCAAATTAGCCATGTCTTTATGCATATTTTAGTTCCATATTCTTTACATTTTGCATATTTCGGGTTGGGAATATGTCGAATTTATGTAGTTTACGCTAATTTGTCAGAAATGGAAATCTACATAAGTTTCTGTTTAATATTGCAGATAATGGAACCATTTCGGGAGAAAACCAAGAAGCAAGGACGGAGGCCCAAGTCTACACGATGTCGACTAAACCTAGTCGATCTCGACAACCCATGTCTAGGCACCTGCACTGATCGAGGAGCCCATGTCGAGAAGCTGAAGACGAAGAACCCGACTACAGAACCTTCCTCGAGATCGAGTTCCCTACTCGATGTCGACAAAGCCACGAAGACCACGCCCGGAGTCGAGGAGAGCTTGCCCGACGAGACCGAGGAGAAGTTACCCGACCTGATGCCCGGACACCTTCCTCGAGATCGAGGACTTTTCTCGATGTCGACAAAGCCGAGAGCCCATGTCCGAGCATGTCGAGAAGATCTACCCGACACTACCGAGCTTACAAGTCGAGGAGCCCAAGTTACTCGAGATCGAGGAGAATTCCTCGAGATCGAGGACACCTGGAGCCAGAGTCCGAGCCACATCGAGGACCAGCAACCCGAGAAGCCGAGCAGCTGAAGTCGACCACCATTCTACTCGAGATCGAGGAAATCTTTCCAGAAGACGCGTTACGCGGTTTGAGCTATCCTACTCGAATTGGGATTACTTGGGGCCGAAGATTGCCGAGTCTATCCGAGATCTATCAACACCTATCCACATGAAGATACTTTAGCTTTTAGATATAATTCCCTTTATTAGATTTAATTATGTTGTCGCATTTATTTATCTTTAATATTTTAGATATAGTTTTAGATATAGATAGAAATATTCTATCCTTGAATAGCAAGGAATAGAAGGCTATAAATAAAGCCTTAGACTCAGTTTTATTAATTCCATCACACAAGAATTTTCATCAATCAATGTCTGAGGTTGCAATGAAGCGCGAGTAGTCCACCCACTTCTAGGGTTGGGGCGAGCCCGACGATAGCCATGCGTGTTTGAGGTAAAGATCTGACTTTTATCATGTTTTGAGCATCTGCTACTTGTTATGTGTTTATTACCCATCTAATGGAGGTCCATGCTAACAACTTGGATTGTAAACATAAAATCGGTAGAGACAATTAGGGTTTCTTGAAAGAGTTGTCTAATTGTTGGAAAAGGCGAAAGCTTAGTCCTTTGATGCGATTGACATGATTATCTGTTTTATCTCTGCCTTATGCATGCTTGGTTATCGTTGTTGCAAACCCCAATCTTGGAAGTCCTTTTCATACAGTTTAGTATGAAATCCCAAAGCAATTGCCTTTACTTTATTTTCTTTTGTTTTAGTTTCTGTCATTACTCGATCTCGACCAAGTCTGGTCGATCTCGAGTTACTGATCTTTGACCCAGGTCGATGTAGCTACTGTGTGCAGGCAATCGACCAAGACAACTCGATGTCGACGAAGACCTTACTCGATCTCGAGTAACCCTTTGTCGAGATCGACCAAAACCGCCGGGAGGGCTGCTGCGTTGTTCGACTGTCCGATCGTCTGTCGACTAACTGTAATCGAGATCTAGGACCCCTGTTGTCGACTTCTGTCCGTGAGATTTCTCCGCTACCTAGGATCCGCTGACATGCTTCCTCGTGGATCGATCCTGACTTTTCACTACTACATCGGGAGGAAGTCTTGTAATTATTTGCGTGGGCCTAAATCTGGTTTGATCTATTTTATTATATTTCATACTCGATTTCCTCCTATCAACAATATCTCCTCCTCTGTTTTGATAAAATCTCCATCAGTGCAGTGGTGACTGTGGCCCTTACACGATCAGATTCATGGAACTCCTCATGGAGACCGATCCTACCTTCGATGGGCTGGACGACACGTTTATTGGGGAGTACAGACAGATGCTAGCGGCTGCCATCTTCATTGGTCGACTCGGTGGACGCATAATCTGATTGTCGTTTGGGTGTAGTTATGGAAGTGAATTGTTGTCGTTTTTTGTGAACAACGTTGCTCTTAATCTTGTCCTTTGGTTGTTTGGATACAATTACTTTTGGGAACGGGTTATACTCTACTGGTAAGTAGTAAAGAACTTCGTAGTACTTTTGGGGTTGGATTCAGTAAATAACCCCTGTCACCCTCTTTGCATTACCGTGTCAGGTTGAAGGGGTTATCATGTCACTGCTTTGAATTTCATGTTTAACGGTCCGGAGGTGACACTTTGATAATGAAATCACCCATGCATTGGCACTTGTTTCAGCTCATGTTTACATTCCTGAGTGTTTGTGCTAGTCGTGTCAGAAAATCACCCTAGTCACCATATTGACATCAGTGACACGATAATTATGTAAGTTCACACGGGATTCCAACTTTGGTGACACGGGTGATTTCCTTACAACTTATAACCAAAGTTTCGACCATGCCAACATCGTCAACCACTGCCTAAAAAATATCATAAAAATAAATTAACAGTCTACAACACATAACCACCGACTGAAGATAAAGAAAGCGAAATAGTTCATAGAAACGTACTAAAATACCAACCTAGTGAACTACCGTCCACAACTAAATGTTCCGAGCAGCAACCATGTTCATAAAAATCAAACACAATAAAAACGATGTTCATAACAACATTCTACCATAAGATCAAAGTTCATAACACTGGGCAATGGTGATCACAACTGCGATCATAACCATCTACCATTGAAGATGCCAACAGCGAGCATGTGCATGTACGCCCCGATGAATGCGTCGTCAAGACCGTCGTAGGTGGGGGCGTCCTTCGTGAGGAGTTGCATGAACCTGATCGTGTATGGACCGCAGTCTCCACTGCAATAGGGATTCTGAAGTCAGATTCATTACAACCGGATGCCACTATGAGACGAAGAGATATTTAAGTGTTCCACATAAATTACCTCTGCTTGTTCTGCGGCATCCTTTTCTTGCGACTAAGGGCGAACGACTTTGACAACTTGTCGGCGTAGGTGGCCATCAACGTGGGGTGGGCATTCATCAGTACCGGGATAAGGTGGGTGATGCAGCTTAAGTGTACCGGCAGATGGCGGTCCCTCACGATGTAAACGTCCGAATCATAAACCCTTACCTACCACCCGATCAGATCTATCGCTACGACGATCCAGTTAATATTGTCCACGATCAACGGTAGGAGGATGAGTTCCGCCCCTTCCCACGGCCGGCCTATCGTCGCGGGGGATCGCTCGTCGAAATAGGCAAGCAGCTTCTCGTTGGCTTCGTAGCTATCCACATCGCTCTTGTATTTGTCCCACTCGGTCTGCAGATAGTGACCGAAAAATGTGTCCACAACCACAACTCGACCGCCAACGTCACCGGCCCTCTCCGTTACCCCTTTACGAAGAAGATAGCACGCTTGGTCCATGTGCTGCATCGATTACAACCCTAGTAAAAATCCAATACTATTGCAGTACCTATTATAGTAGATACCGTGTCATTCACTAAACAAAGGTAGTCACTTAGGCGGGTTTCGTACCTCAGAGTTTAGCCAAACTGTGGGCGTTTTTAGTGCGATGAAGAACTTCTTAGTCAGCACCGTGCCGTACGCAGTCTTCCACCTGTCCTCATCCCCGCTGCACAACCACAACCACAATGTTAGGAGAATGGAGTCATGTATGCAATCACTTGGGTATGTCTACTGATGAGTGTCACCTATCCATCCAGCGGAGGAAGCCATCGTTGTCTGACATGGATACAAGACCCAGCTTAATCGCGTCCGTGCCTTCGACAACGTTCTTCCCTTTTTGGCCCCGCAGTTTCTTCTAAGGCGGGGACTTCATTTGTCCTTCACCTCCTGTTACTCTCTTACTCTTCCTGCCTTGAACGGGTTCCGCTCTTGCAGCCTCTGAGATCTGGCAATTGGTTAGACAGTTTCAACGGTCAGGGCAAATTTGTTTTTACCCCCGTGTCACCCTAACAATTATCCGTGTCGGCTAACACTGATACATTTGTCACTTACGTACTACTATAGATTCAAATGACAATGTCAAGTGACAACCAATTTACCTTCTCATCCTGTCATTTCGGCGTTGGTTGGTCGTCCATTATAGGTGATACCTCCGTTGACCCGGCCTTAAGGTTGTTCTCCTCAGCCTCCTTATGTTTCCCATCATTCTCTCCACTGACATCTCTCCCAGTTCCTCCAACGGTCTCGGCTTTCACAGCCTCTGAGATCTGGCAATTGGTTATGGTTATTTCAAGTGTCATTCAGATAATTTCTTTGTTCCCTTTTCACTTCACATATTAAAACGTGTCGCTTGACATTAACAACCTAGTGGTTGGTCGTCCACCTTAGTTGGTCCCTCTGTCCCCCCAATTTTTTGGTCGTTATCCTCTCCATGGACATCGCCCATTGGTTTCTCCACACCTCGTGCATTCGACTAGCCATCTCGCATCCCATTCACAACACCTTCCAACACATAAATTAGGGGTGGTTCGCAATTTTTTTTGGCATTGGGAGAAAAGTTACTCGTGTCACGTTTGGACAATACCCGTGTCACTTTTGGAAAATACCCGTGTCACCACTTGGGGACAAGTTACCCGAGTCACTTATAGAATATACCCGTGTCACTTATGGGAGAAAAGTTACACGTACTTTGTCATCTATGGTCCGCATCCATGTTGACATAGTTCCCAGCCTTTCCAAGATCAGTTCTAGTGACTTCCCAACCTTATCTTCCCAGGATTCCCTTGTCCCATCTCGTTGCTCCGAACTCGGACCGGGCTTGCCAGAGCCTTCACCGTAATAACTGGGTGCCAACGCAGCCTCAATGTCATCAAAGTAGAGGTCAGGCTCCTCATGCTGGTAGAAGCACCCGAGCAGCAATTCATATTCGCCAGCCTTTGGTACTAGTATCGGGTTGTCTTCGACCTTTATGCTATCCGATTTCTCAGGGTCCATGCGCGACTGGATTGTCTCATAGCTTAGATTATCATCCTCGGCTGTCCACCTCAGCATGCAAGGCAACGCCGTCTTCGACACCCGGTTCGCAAACGCCTCCCCAATCCCCGGGACCGCTTCGTACATCAAAATCTACAACAACCACACATGACACTCGAATTCATCAATTGCACTTAATAGTTAAAGTATAACTTCAGTCAAGTAGGTAACCTAGAACGCATACGGAAAACCCATTAGCCCATATCCATTTCGGTCGTCCTTCGCCTTCGGCTTCAAGTCGGCATTTCGGTTGTCCTACGCCTTCGGCTTCAAGTCAGCGACACGTCGTTCTATGACACCCGACAGGGACTCGTGGGTGGCCTCGTACACAATCCTGCCCCAGGGGTAATCCAGAAATCGATCAACGTTCTCCACAAGCTTCACAATCTACCCTCGTATGGCTTTCCTGGGTTCTCCCCCCAGCAGAACTCCTTCGACGATGAGGATGAGAGCGATCTTAAAACGCCTTCTCGTACTCGGCTCCTTCAAGATGGAGTTCTTGAAGGCGTTCTCTAGCTTACCCACCTTCATGTTGTCCGTTCCGAATAAGTCCTTGAGAGCCTTCTTTGTCTTCTTGTCATCCTCCGTCTCTGTGTCTTCCCCCCGAACTCGACCACACCGTAGCCCAGTAACGAGCGCAAACTCCTTGATCAAGAAGCTCTAGAGCTTGTCTTGGAGCATGTACCAAGTCTCCCACTTCTTTTCTGTCACAAGCTGTCGTTGTAACGCGTAATGCAGGAGTTGCGATGAGAATTGAACCCGATTTGCCATTTGCACAATACCCCCTAATTGCCTTCGCAACAGCTTCTCCCAATCGACAGGGTCGACCCAGTCGTCCAAGTTCACGAGCAGCGACACTAGCGAACCATGGTTGACCCGCCCTCGGAAATGCTTCTCCTCCGGCACTGCAAGTCGTGGCTCCACCTTCTTCGGTGGTCGGACACCCTTCCTCCTCAAATTATGGGACCGAACCATGTTCTTCCTGCAATTAGGTGGACATGAACATAATCAATATCCACACAAATTCACCCCCCTAGTTAGTAAAATTTGTCTGCGAGTGTTTCACGAGAAATTTCCCATGTCACCTAAGGGGGTAACCCTTGTCACCCAACAGAATAAGTCATGTCATGAATGTCAGTTGGCTTCTCCTAATACTCCTACAGTACCCGTTTATGACAGGGGTTATTCTCCACTCTCACATTCTAGGTTAAAGGGCCCGCAACCCTCCCACGCTCATCTTCAACCTCCCTCGCTCTTCTCTTTCAATTCCTCAGATCCCCATACCCCTTTTACCCCAGATCTCTATTTCCCCGTATCCCCCAATTCCCCACATCACCGTTAACCCAAATCCCCAATTTCCGAATTTTCTCCATTCCCAATTTGCATGCCTTTGAACGAAACAATGGAAGAATGCAAATGAAGTGGGGAAGATTGCAAATTAAGTGAAGATTCAGCGTAGTAGAGATGGGTGAGGACGGATTTCAATAATCAATTGAGTTGTACCTGTTTTCCGGCGCCTTCCTCTCCGGTACGGGCTTCTCCGGCGTCTTCCTCCCTTGTCCTATATCGTATGTTCACAGCGGCCGGACTGTTGCTCTCCTCTTTCCCTTCAATTCACAACCGCCTCCCTTCTTGCCCTCTATTAATATTCGCTCTCTCTCTCTCTCTCTCTCTCTCTCTCTCTCTCTCTCTCTCTCTCTCTCTCTCTCTCTCTCTCTCTCTCTCTCTCTCTCTCTCCCCCTTGTGGTGGTGGTTTTATTCCCCAACTGCAATGAATGCAAGTTGGTGAAAGTTACTTTTGCTTTTTTATTCTTTACCTTTTATTTTCGAGAGACAGAATATTTTGTTTTTCTTTTTTTCTATTTTTTAAAGTAGGTCAAAGTAACTGTGCAACTGTTGTGAGCTGAATCTGCCGTGTTTTACAATAATTTTATATCGTTTTCTGCATACATTTCATGCATTTGGGCTAAGATAATACAAAATCTATATAGCTTATGCTTATTTGCCAAATTATGGAATCTACACCAGTTTCTGTTTAATTTCGCAGAATTCGAGGCAAATTACAGCAGTTCTAAGAAAGGTTGGAAATGCTCGGAAATCAACTACTGAAGTCCGAGTTCAAGAAGCAGCGGAACCAAGACGAATCAAGATGGAAGCCCAACTTTACTCGATCTAGAGTACACTTTACTCGATCTCGACAAACATTGTCCGAGCATGTCTAGTTGAGCAGAGCATGGTCGAGAAACTGAGAGCCAGATCAACCCGACTCCCGGAGCCTTACTCTATCTCGAGGAATCTAGTCGAGATAGACCAAATCCTGATGCCATATCCGGAGTCGAAGAGATGTGCCAAGTCGAGAAGCCGAGGACTGAAGACACCGGGCATCCAAGCTACTCGATCTCGATGAAGTTCCTCGATCTCGACAAAACCAGTGGAGCCTGTCCGAGCCTGTCGAGGAGAAGTTGCCCGACATCACCGAGCCAGCCATACTCGACGACAACGCTCTCGATCTCGAGGAAGGTACCCGATCTCGAGGACCCAGAAGCACATGTCCGAGCTTGATCGAGCACCAGCTACCCGTGATGCCCAGCCAAGCCATAGTCGACGACCAAGCTACTCGATCTCGAGTAGGTTTACTCGATCTCGAGGAAACCGCGTTCTGAAGACGCGTTATGCGGTTTTGCTATCCTACTCGGTTTGGGGTTGCTTGGAGCCGAAGATTGCCGAAGTCTATCCGAAAATATCAAGTTCTATCTATGGAGAAGACCTACCTACACATGGAAGATATTTTGCTACTTTTAGATATAATTTCCCCTTATAGATTTAATTCCTTTATTGCACTTATTTATCTTTAAGCCTTTAGATATAGATTTAGATAAAGATAGGTATATTCTATCCTTGAATAGCAAGGAATAGAAGGCTATAAATAAAGCCTTAAGGGCTGGTTATTTTATCCTTCAATTTCAGAGAGAATAAGTAAGTAGTTACATAGAGAGAGAGAGAGAGAGAGTTTGTGGCGAGCAAGGTGGAAAGGCGAAAGCGGATTTGGCTTGTTCGGTTGTAAGCTCTCTTGGGTTTATTTCAATGCAAGTTAATATCTTTTGTTATTTGATGAGTTTCTTGATAATGAAGAGCGAGTAGTCCACCCACTTCTGGGGTTGGGATAAGCCCGACGGTGGCCATGTAAGGTGATGCGGTGAAGATACAATCTTGTTATGCAATTCGTCTTTTATCCCTATGAGCATAATTCTTTTGCGAGAGTTGAAGGTGATCCTTGTCTGTGTTATTGAAGCGAAAGTGATCTTAATGAAACTTGGATTAATTATGTGAAAAGGGTTAGTAATAATTAGGGTTTATGCGAAAGCCTCTATATGCCTATTTGTTGATAACGAAAGTTATTTTGATGGAAAGAATGATCTTTTATGCCTTTATGTGTTACTTTGCATGGTTATCGTTGTGGCGTTGATACCTTGGCTTTGGAAGTTCTTTATATATAGAGTTTATTTCTTCCGAAATCTGAGTTCTATGATTCGAGTTTGCCATTTGAAAGTTACTGTTGTTAGTCGATCTAGAGGAACTTTAGTCGATCTAGAGGAACGCTACTCGATCTCGAGTTGGCTTTAGTCTAGATCGAGTTACTGTTGGTCGGATCGAGTTTCTGTTGTCGCTTCTGAAGTTTCTGTCGTTGCTGTTTTTAGTCTATCTAGAGTAGCTGTTGTCGAGATCGACAAGTTTCTGTCTTTGCTTTATTTTCTGTCTTCGCTTTGTTATTTCTGTCTTTGTGTCTTTGTTTCTTTGTTTCTGTCTGTTGCTTTATTGTGAGATTTACAGCTACCTAGGATACGTCGACACGCTTCCTCGTGGATCGATCCTGACTTCCCACTACTGCATAGGGAGGAGGTCTTGTAATTATTTGCTGGGGCACGAATCTGGTTTGAATTATTTTATTATACTTCATACTTGATTTCCTCCTTACAACAAATTGGCGTCGTTGCTGGGGAAGCAATCATTCGCGCCTTAGGTAGTTAGTTCTCACGTTTTCTCTGAGTTACTTTACAGGTGTATGCGCCGTTTTGGTCAACCACCTGAGTTTGACAGCTTAGACGATTCGGAACGCCTCTTACACATCCAAGCTAAGCTAAAAACAGCCATGGCAGCCGCAGAAACACAGGAGCAGCTGATACAGAGGCTTACCAGGGAACTAGCCGCTAAAGATGCTGCTATCGTCGCTGAGAAAGCAGGAAGGGAACAAGCAGAAGCTGAGCTTGCCCAATACCCAACCACGGCAGAGGACTATATGCACCCGACACTCGTCGTGCCTGAATCGGCTATTCTTATCCCTCAAAATAACTATGAAATTCGCACTCCTTTCTTAATAGAGATTAAACATAATGCGTTTCATGGTAGATTTAATGAATGCCCTCTTCAGCACATTACCAACTTTACTGACATGTGTCGCACTCTTGCTGAAGGTACCACCTTGGAGTACATCCTGATGAAAGCTTTCCGCTTGTCTCTCGCTGGTCCTGCACTGAAATGGCTAGAAGGGCTGAAACCACGATCTCTCACGACATGGGCTCAAGTGAAGCAGGAATTTCTGAATAAATTCTTTCCTCCTGCCAAGACAGCACTCCTGCGCCAAAAGATCACATCTTTCAAACAGCAGCCTGGAGAGACGCTAGCAAAGGCATGGGAACGCTATAAGTATCTACTGCGATCCTGCCCTACACATGGACAACAACCCTGCGTAGTTCAAGAGATCTTCTTCAATTCTCTGGACTTGGCGGCAAAGGACAGAATCAACACATACACCCACTATGAGTATCTGACAATGCCGCCTGCTGACGCATGGGCTGCTCTCGACAAGCTGACCAACTATGACAACAAGTATGGGACTCCAGTCAACTATGAGGAGAACCCCTACGCCAGGCCAGCACCATCCATGCCCCTATATGAGCCCCCTAAGGAGATTGATCCAGATGTTAGGGAACAGTACTACAGAGATCGGAATAGGAAGCTCTTCAAGCAAGTAAAGTATCGTTCTGTCAACCAGCCTTGCATTGAATGTGGATCACAGCGGCACACCACTACTGAGTGCCCACACACAGAGCAAGTCAGGCTGGCAGAACACCATGAAAAGGTAGCCTACACAGGGGGTCCCAATCTCTATATGGGGGACCAAAGGTTTCAGCAACCACAATGGAACCAAGGTGTCCCTAAGAACCCTCCACCCCACAGAGCTCCAGGACATCCGGAAATGGACCAGAAAAGGGATGATCTGCAGACAATCCTTGACGAGATGAGGAAGAACCATTCAGACACCAAGCAGTCCTTCAACTCAGTCTACACTCAGATACAAGGTGTCAACTCTAGGCTTGGGGAAATCGATGTCTGGAGAAAGTCAATGGAAACACAAATGAGCCAGCTAGCAGCAGGAATCCCCCGACAGTCAGGAACCCTCCCAGGATCATCAGAACCAAATCCCAAGGGGAAGACTGGACACATCGTTGTTGTGAAACTCAGAAGCGGCCATCAACTGCAAGAGCCAGAGGTCGGAAAGCAGCAGAGCGGAGAAGCTGAGAAACAACTTGACATCGACCAGCACTTAGTCGATCTCGAGCAAGGGCACTCGATCTCGAGGAACAATTGGGAAATCCTTCTTCTGCACTGCACAGCAACTCGAAATCGACTACAGTAGTCGATATCGAGGAAGATCAAGTCGAGATCGAGAAGACTGCTACACCTCCGACATCTGTTCTGGCTCCGAATCAGAAAAAGAAGTCGCCCTTCCCGACAAAATCTCCAAAGGACCCAGCAGAGAAGAAATTTCAGTGCTTCATCAAGATGCTTCAGAAATTCAATGTTATCATCCCCTTCACAGAAGCTCTCAATGAAATGCCATCCTATGTCAAGTTCCTGAAGGAGATTTTGAGCAAGAAGAGATCAATGGCTGAGATTATAGAAGAGTGCAGCCATTTGGACATACTTGAGAAGAGGCCAGATCCAGGTAAGTTTGCTATAACCATTGGATTTGGTCAATATAAATTTAATGCTTTATGTGATCTTGGAGCCAGTGTGAGTATAATGCCTTTAACAATTTGGTCGAAGATTAAGATAGGTGCCCTAGAGCCTGTGGATGCTAAGCTGTATATGGCCAACAATACTGTGGTCATTCCAACAGGCATGGTGGACAATGTACCAGTGCAAGTAGGTAAGTTTTTCGTCCGTGTTGATTTCTTAGTTATTGATATGGCGGAAGACCCTGCTTGTCCAATTATTCTAGGAAGACCCTTCTTGGCGACGGTGGATGCCAGCATAAGCGTGAGGAAAGGAGTGCTCACTTTCAACATCAGCGATGAGGTAATTGAGTATTCCTTTAATAAAACTGAAAGGCATACAGGTCTAATGGAAGAGGTAAAATCTATCTCAGCTGGTTACATTACTTGTGGGGAACCTAAAGTAAGAAATATGACTCCTGAAGAGTTGGAAAAGAGGGATATGGAGGCCCAGGTGGAGAAGATCATGGCCATCCTAAAGGAGGAAATAGAGAATCCACTCGACACAGACCAAGGTACGTCGTTATGGACTAACTATTTTTCGGATGCCTTGACAGGATGCAAGTATGGGGTCATAGTCGACCAAGATTCCTCGATATCGAGGACTCTAGTCGATCTCGACCAAAACCAGGAGCCTCCACCAGCACCAGCGTCATCGAGCAGCCAGACTGAAGCACCAGACTCCTCAAGATCGAGTATTTTAATCGAGATCGACCACGACCTCGCTGCCTCGACTTTGCCTTCCTCGACGCTGAGTCCACCAGACGGGCCAGGCTCCTCGAGATCGACCAAGTTTGTCGAGATCGACCAAGCCTCACGCTCCCCAGCTCAAGCATCCTCGGGCAGTCCACCACCAGAAGCTGAAAACTCGTCGTGATCGAGTACAGTTACTCGAGATCGACCAAACACCGTGGTCCCCATTCCGTTTCTGCGAAGGTAAGCCAAGGTATGGATCTTTCTTCTCCTATTTCCATTAAAGATTTATCTATACATGGGAGAGGTTTGCCTTGGTATATGCGCTTATGTAGGGTATCCAATGATGAGCCTAAAGAGTATGAAGTTAGAGACAAGCTCTATGTCTCCAAATCAAAAGATCATTGGTTCCCTAACAAATTCAACAAGAAGAGGATGGGACCTTTTGTGGTGAACAAGATCCATTCTGGAGGATTGCAGCTGATGGACAAGAATGGAGTCCTATTTGAGGCCCAAGCTACATGGGCCTTGCAGATGCCACCTTGAGTTTAAAAGAAAAGTCGGCCTAGCGACTATAAAATCTAGAGCTTGTACATAGACATTTACTTTTTTAGGACTTTTTGGACATTGTTTTGTTTGTTTTTGGTTTTGAACATTTTTAGTTTTTCTATTGTGGGTATATGTCTTCTACACTTTTCAGGTCCATGGATAGAAGCAAGCTATAATCAGACTCGGCCCAGGCATTCTTCCATTCGATATAAAGAGGCCCTGCACGCCTGTCTAGTGAGTTTCTTTCTTTACCCTTATTTTTATACAGTGAGGACACTGTAATGTTTAAGTATGGGGTGGGGGAAGGGCTTACTTTATGCATATTTGCCATATTTGACAATATTTGTGCATTTTTAAAATTTATTTCTTGAATTGCTTATACATGGCTATTTTGGAATTCATTATTGAATTATGTGCTTATATGCATGTTTTCCAAAAGTTTGAGAAAAATAACCCCCATTGAAATTTTTTTTATTAATGTCATGGAAGTTTAATTGAACTCAACGATGCAAAATTGGATTCATTAGAGATATATCATGAAATTCCCTAGTAAAGGGAAGTCACAATGAAATACATATTTTTATGAAAACCATGAAAGGAGGTAAAATTTGATGTTGCTTTTGACATGTTGCATGATAAGATGATGGAGGACTTTATATTTCCATATAATGCTCATATTGTTTATAATCCAAGCCTTACCAATGCTTATGCATCACAAAAGCCATACTATGCCTTATTTCATATTGCTCCACATGATCTAAATATTTGCCCATTCTTTACCTTATCCGGGGATTATGTTGAGAATGATGTTACATTATGGAGATGTCATATGGTGTTTGTGTTGTTGTTATTATATTTGGAGTTTGGAAGGATTATTTGAAATATATGGAAAATTTAATGAGTGAAAGAAAATCCGATCAAAGATCGACCCTGCTCGCTGAGATAATAGTTCGGCGAGATGGGACACCAGGTGAGGAGTCCGATGCACTAAGTATCCGAGGCCATTCATGACACCGATGTTTGTGACTCGCGAGAAGGCAGTGCTGAGGTTAGAGAGGTAAAAACATTATTATTGATAAAAGCATTATGAAAGGTGATGAATCTTATGAAGAAAAGGAATGTGGTTGAAAAAAGTTTGGAAATACTCCATTTCCCCGGATCATTAGCACCACATTGCCAAAAATTGCCCACCTTTAGCCTTTTACCAAATCTACTCCTTATTGAGCTTAAATTAAAGTCCTCTTGATTATTAATGATTTGTCACGAATGAATTTTTTTGCATAACCCTCCTTTTTTGAGTAGATGTTGCTTTTTTAATTGCACATGCATGGATCTGTGACACTAGTACCTTTTCGAGGATGGTAATTGACTGCAGGGACATATGACAATGAATCTAATATGTTGACAGTTTTGATTCCTTCCCCTGAATGACAAATAAAAGTATTGCTTGAGGACAAGCAAGCTTAAGTATGGGGTGTTTGATGTGAGCTGAATCTGCCGTGTTTTACAGTAACTTTTATATCGTTTTCTGCATACATTTCATGCATTTGGGCTAAGATAATACATAATCTATGTAGTTTATGCTTATTTGCCAAATTATGGAATCTACACCAATTTCTGTTTAATTTCGCAGAATTCGAGGCAAATTACAGCAGTTCTAAGAAAGGTTGGAAATGCTCGGAAATCAACTACAGAAGTCCGAGTTCAAGAAGCAGAGGAACCAAGACGAATCAAGCGGGAAGCCCAACTTTAATCAATCTAGAGTACACTTTACTCGATCTCGACAAACATTGTCCGAGCATGTCTAGTCGAGCAGAGCATGGTCGAGAAACTGGGAGCCAGATCAACTCGACTCCCGAAGCCTTACTCTATCTCGAGGAATCTAGTCGAGATAGACCAAATCCTGATGCCATGTCCGGAGTCGAAGAGAGGTGCCAAGTCGAGAAGTCGTGGACTGAAGACACCGGGCATCCAAGCTACTCGATCTCGATGAAGTTCCTCGATCTCGACGAAACCAGTGGAGCCTGTCCGAGCCTGTCGAGGAGAAGTTGCCCGACATCACCGAGCCAGCCATACTCGACGACAACGCTACTCGATCTCGAGGAAAGTACCCGATCTCGAGGACCCAGAAGCACATGTCCGAGCTTGATCGAGCACCAGCTACCCGTGATGCCCAGCCAAGCCATAGTCGACGACCAAGCTACTCGATCTCGAGTAGGTTTACTCGATCTCGAGGAAACCGCGTTCTGAAGACGCGTTACGCGATTTTGCTATCCTACTCGGTTTGGGGTTGCTTGGAGCCGAAGATTGCCGAAGTCTATCCAAAAATATCAAGTTCTATCTATGGAGAAGACCTACCTACACATGGAAGATATTTTGCTACTTTTAGATATAATTTCCCCTTATAGATTTAATTCCTTTATTGCACTTATTTATCTTTAAGCCTTTATATATAGATTTAGATAAAGATAGGTATATTCTATCCTTGAATAGCAAGGAATAGAAGGCTATAAATAAGCCTTAGGGGCTGGTTTTTTATCATTCAATTTCAGAGAGAACAAGTAAGTAGTTACATAGAGAGAGAGAGAGAGAGAGTTTGTGGCGAGCAAGGTGGAAAGGCGAAAGCGGATTTGGCTTGTTCGGTTGTAAGCTCTCTTGGGTTTATTTCAATGCAAGTTAGTTTCTTTTGTTATTTGATGAGTTTCTTGATAATGAAGAGCAAGTAGTCCACCCACTTCTGGGGCTGGGGTGAGCCCGACGGTGGCCATGTAAGGTGATGCGGTGAAGGTACAATCTTGTTATGCAATTCGTCTTCTATCCCTATGAGCATAATTCTTTTGCGAGAGTTGAAGGTGATCCTTGTCTGTGTTATTAAAGTGAAAGTGATCTTAATGCAACTTGGATTAATTATGTGAAAAGGGTTAGTTACAATTAGGGTTTATGCGAAAGCATCTATATGCCTATTTGTTGATAACGAAAGTTATTTTGATGGAAAGCATGATCTTTTATGCCTTTATGTGTTACTTTGCATGGTTATCGTTGTGGCATTGATACCCTAGCTTTGGAAGTTCTTTATATATTGAGTTTATTACTTCCGAAATCTGAGTTCTGTGATTCGAGTTTGCAATTTGAAAGTCACTGTTGTTAGTCGATCTAGAGGAACTTTAGTCGATCTAGAGGAACGCTACTCGATCTCGAGTTGGCTTTAGTCTAGATCGAGTTACTGTTGGCCGGATCGAGTTTCTGTTGCCGCTTCTGAAGTTTCTGTCGTCGCTGTTTTTAGTCTATCTCGAGTAGCTGTTGTCGAGATCGACAAGTTTCTGTCTTTGCTTTATTTTCTGTCTTCGCTTTGTTATTTCTGTCTTTGTTTCTTTGTGTCTTTGTTTCTTTGTTTCTGTCTTTCTGTTGCTTTTCTGTGAGATTTACAGCTACCTAGGATCCGCTGACACGCTTCCTCGTGGATCGATCCTGACTTCCCACTACTGCATAGGGAGGAGGTCTTGTAATTATTTGATGGGGCACGAATCTGGTTTGAATTATTTTATTATATTTCATACTTGATTTCCTCCTTACAACAGCAACCAACTCCCACCCTGAAAGATTCCTTTTCTATTGTCGTTTTGTTGTTTTGTCCCAATATCGGGTCACGTCTTTGCATGCACGTATCATCTCACAGGTTTTTTCGTGTCACTATTCACTCTTTCATATTCCTACGTATAGTCTAAATGACCCATGTCACCCCTTTTAATCCTCATGTCATGTAACAACATATACCTTGTCACCAAATTGGATAGATACATATAACTACACTGCCAAGTTTAACAAAAAATATGTCTGCATACCTAAAATATCCAAATGTTCACATTCGACAACTACCAAGTTTCGCAAAATATCCACATGTTCTGCTTCAAATATTACAGGAGGGTGTTATGATTGGAAGCAAGTGTTCACAACAAACATTCACGAGACACTCCAAAGTCTAGCATCCGAGTCGACCATGGAATACCCCAACAGCTAGCTTTTGGCGGTATACCTCAATGTTTGTGTCGTCCAATCCATCGAAGGTCGGGGCGGTCTCCAGCAGGAGCTGCGTGAATCTAATGGTGTACGGGCCACAATCACCGCTACAATGGGGAACAATCGGTCAGAACGCGGACACCAATTCCACATCCAATGAAACGAAATTGAACCATGTGAACCAACTTACCTTAGCTTGTTCTGTGGAAGGCTCCTGTCCCAGCGAATGGCAAACGGCGTGGGGAACTTATCCGCATACTTCACCTTCAGATCGGGGTGTGCCCGCATGATGAAAGGGATGAGGCTTGTCACAGGCATTACGAGGGGCTAGAGTTGGCGTTCCGTCACGATGTGGACGTCGCAGTCATACACCCTGACCTCCCACTCCTTCAGATCGATTGCAAGCGCAACCCAATGTTTTTTCCTCACATTGAAGGGGAGGAGGATGAGGTCTGTACCTGACCACAGTCGCCCCAACGGCTTCGGGGACCGGCCATCTAAGTACGCCATCAATGCATCACTGGAGTCGTACGCTTCGGGGCTGGCGCTGTACTCCTTCCATTCCCACGGTAGCTAAATTCCCGTCAAGCACGTATCCACAATGATGGCTCGACTGCCAAGGAGCAACAAAACCAGAAAATCAAGCTGGAAACAAGGAAAACTCGAGGCAACACGTTAGTCGATGTCGACTACACCTTGTCGATATCGAGTAAAAGTTACTCGATTTCCAGCAAAGCTGCCTAGAATCGAGCAAGGAAAGTTGGAGAAAGTTGGTCGATATCGACTACCTTTTGTCGATGTCGAGTTGGCCACATATCGAGCTGAGCACCAGACGTCGACAAGTGAAGCTGAGAGACATCTCAGTGGCGGATTTCGAGTTATCCGAATCTTGTTAAGTTTCTATCCCGAAGCTAGTGGTGATATTTTCGAGATGAAATTCTATCCACATCTATCAAGATCTATCAACTCCATGGAGGATTTACCTACTTTAGATATATTTCCTTTTTGGATTTAATTCTTTTATTCCATTATTTAATCTTTAAGTAAGTAGATAAATAGAAATAGATATAGATAGACTTTCTTACCTTGATTAGCAAGGATTGGAAGCCTATAAATAAGGCCTTAGGGGCTGGATTTTATTCATTCAATTTCACACACAATAAGTTACATAGAGAGAGTAGAGGAGAGAGCTTGTGGTGAGAGAAGTTGGAAAGGCGAAAGCGGATTTGGCTTCAATTGGTTGTAAGCTTTCTTTAGTTTATTTAATGAAAAGTTATTTCCTGTTATTGATGTCTTTCTTGATGATGAAGAGCGAGTAGTCCACCCACTTCTAGGGTCGGGGTGAGCCCGACAGTAGCCATGTGAAGTGATGCGGTAAAGGTACGATCTTTTTATGCAATTCGTCTTCTATCCCTGCGAGCATGATTCTTTTGCGAAAGTTGAAGGTGATCCTTGTCTATGTTATTGAAGCGAAAGCGATCTTAATACAACTTGGGTTAATTATGTGAAAAATGGTTAGTAACAATTAGGGTTTATGCGAAAGTGTTGTAAGGAGGAAAATCGAGGCTTGCAATAAAAACATAAATAAATCAAAGCAAACTAGATTCCGTCCCTTGTAAATGATTACAAGACTTCCTCCCGATGCAGTAGTGAGAAGTCAGGATTGATCCACGAGGAAGCGTGTCATCGGATCCTAGGCAGCGGTGGAATCTCACGGATAGAAGTCGACCACAGATGCTCGATCTCGACTAGGGTTAGTAAACAGAAGATCGGGCAAGTCGAACAGCGCAGCAGCAGCTCCTAGTTTTGGTCGATATCGAGGACACTCTACTCGATATCGAGTAAATCCTTCGTCGATGTTGGGTACCTGCAATTAGACAACTCTTTCAAGAAACCCTAATTGTATCTACCGATTTTATGTTTACAATCCAAGTTGTTAGCATGGACTTCCATTAGATGGGTAATAAACACATAACAAGTAGTAGATGCTCAAAACATGATAAAAGTCGGATCTTTACCTCAAACATGCAGGGCTATCGTTGGGCTCGCCCCAACCCTAGAAGTGGGTGGACTACTCGCTCTTCATCGCAATTGCAGACATTGATTGAAAGGAAATAACTTGCATTAAACCAAACTGAAGAAAGTACAAACCGAACAAAGCCAGATCACTTTCGCTTCTTCGCTCTACTCGGCCTCTCTTTCTCTCTCTACTACTACTTCTCCTACTGAAATTGAATTGCTGTGTGATGGAATGAATAAAACTCAGCCCCCTAAGGCTTTATTTATAGGCTTCTAATCCTTGCTAATCAAGGATAGAAATCTCTATCTAATATCTAAGGATAAAACATTAATAAAGGAACATTTATCTTAAAAGGGAAATATATCTAAAAGGCTAAAATATCTTCAAGAGTGGATAAATCTTCTCTTCATGGATGGATTTTGATAGACTTGGATAGAACTTGGATAGAACTTGATAGACTCGGACAACCTTCGGATCCAAGCAAGCCCAAACCGCCTCGGACAGCTCACCGCGTAACGCGGTCCAGGATGGCGCTCCTCGATATCGAGTAAATTACTCGATATCGATTAACTGTTGTCGTCGACATCAGCTGGTTGGGCACCTCGAGTAACCAGTCCTCGATCTGCTCGGACACTGGCTCTCAGGTCTTGTCGATATCGTGTAGATTACTCGATATCGAGTAAGTGTTGTCGATCATGGCTGGCCTGGTGTTGTCCATGGGTGAGATGCTCATAGATTTAGCCATCCATATCTTGTTTTTATTTTCCCATAAATCTAGAAAAATCCAAATAAAAGAGTCGTGTGTGTGTCAAATTTTGTTCTCGTGCTCGGTTGAAGCTTTGAAACTTGTGGGATCGATCTCTGGGTTGCATCACTTCGTCTTCGGCTTCTCGATCAGCTTGTGTTCCTCGACTCCGGGTTGTTCTTCAGGTCTTTGTCGATATCGAGTAACTTTCTGGAGTCGAGTTGGCTCGTCTCCAGTTCCTCGACCTGCTGCTCCTCGATCAGTGCTGTGCCCGGACATTTTTTGTCGATATCGAGTAAGACTCGTCGATATCGAGTAGCTTTCAGCTTTCGTCTTTACTTCTTGGTTTTCTCCCGAAATGGCTCCAAATTCTGCAATATTAAACCAAAACTTATGTAGACCTCTATTTCTTGCAGATAAGCACATATTACATAAATTCAACATATTCCCATCCCGAAATATGCAAAGTGTATAGAATATAGAGCTAAAATGTGCATTTCAACATGGCTATTTTAGAGGACATCAAATCACCCCATATTTAAGCTTGCTTGTCCCCAAGCAATAACTTGGATGGTCATTCAGGGGAAGGGATTTAAACTCTCGACATCATAGATTCATTCTTATATAACCCTGCAATTAATTACCATCATCGAAAAGGTACTAGTCTCACAAAATCCATGCATGTGCAAATAAAAAGCAACATCTACTCACAAAAGGAGGGTTATGCCAAAAACATTCATGTGTGACAAAGCATTAATAATCAAGAGGACTTTAATTTAAGCTCAATACGGAGTAGATTGGTAAAAGGCTAAAGGTGGGCAATTTTTTTGCAATGTGGTGCTAATGATCCGGGGAAATGGAGTATTTCCAAAATTTCATACCACATTCTTTCTTTATAAGATTCATCACCTTTCATATTGCTTTTGTCAATAATAATGCTTTTACCTCTCTAACCTCAGCACTGCCTTCTCGCAAGTCGCAAACATGGGTGTCATGAATGGCCCCAGGTACTTAGTGCTTTGGACTCCTCACAATTGTGTCCTATCTCGCCAAACTTTTATCTCAGCGAGCAGGGTCAATCTACCTTTATATCCTGAGGTGATTGGATTTTCTTTCACTCATTTAATTTTCCATATATTTCAAACAATTTCCTACCAAACTCCAATATTGATAACAACACAACAACCATATAACAATCTCCATAATGTAACATCATTCTCAACATAATCCCCAGATAAGGTAAAGAATGGTCAATATTTAGATCATGTGGAGCAATGATTGAAATAAGGCATAATATGGCTTTTGTGATGCATAAGCATACGTAAGGCTAAGATATAACAATATGAGCATTATATGGAAATATAAAGTTCTCCATCCTCTTATCATGCAACATGTCAAAAGCAATATCAAATTTTACCTCCTTCTATGGTTTTCAATAAAATATGCACTTCATTGTGACTTCCCTTTACTAGGCAATTTCATGCTATATCTCTAATGAATCTAATTTTGCATCGTCGAGTTCAATAAAACTTCCATAACACTATTTCTTTGAACAATTTACAAGCAATGGGAGATGTCTTATAGAACTTTGAGTTTTTAACCTTATTCAAAAATTTAAAATTTACTCAAAATTTCACCATGTAAAACCAAAAAGCAAGAATAAAGCATATAATGATAATGAGCTCTTCCCCCACCCCATACTTAAAATATACAGTGTCCCCACTGTATAAAATCAAATGAAAACAAGAGTAAAAGAAGGAACTCACCGAATAATGCGTCGAGGAGGGCAGAACAGGGCATGTCGAGGAACTGGTCTTGTCGATATCGAGTACGGTACTCGATATCGAGTAGGTTGTCAGCGTCTAGTGGAATCTGAAGTCGAGGAACTTCTTCTGGCTTGGTCGATATCGAGTTGGCCTACTCGATATCGATGAACTTCTGGGCTGCTCCTCTTGGTCGTTCTCGACTGGCCTAGTCGATTTCAACTGTTTTTCAGGGACTTCTTATTCCCCCTTTCGCGATCCTTTTATGCTTGCCGACCTAAAAGTGTTAGATTGCACACATAGACAAGACTTTCCACATGAAGTATTCTAAACTAAAAAACCAAAAACAAAATCCAAAACCAAAAAAAAAGTTCCAAAGTCCCAAAATTCAAAAAGTTTTATGTACATGCTCTAGATTTTAGAGTCGCTAGGCCGACTTCTTCTTTTGTGCTCAAGGACCGTTAATGTGGGGCTCGCTTGTGCTTAGCCCTTCTCCTGGATCATCTAGGTCCTGATTGTAGTATGCAAGCTCAGCTGACAGGTGGTTGTTTCCATAATCCTCCTTTTCTTTCTTCTTTCTCTTCCCAGCTCTCAGTTTCCGCATATTCTCTCGCCACGGGGCCTTACCTCCCCTTAAATTATATATAAATTTCTTAATGGACTGAGAAGGAGTAGAACTCATAACTGAACTTACCTTTTCGGGCCCAAAACAGAAATCTTTGGGCTTAGGGTTAGTCGATCTCGAGCAAGACTGGTCGATATCGAGTACAGGGACCCCATACTTAGGCTCTTGGCAAGTCTGGTGCTCAGCAGAGGAAGTCGATGTCGATGTCGATGAAGCTTGGTCGATATCGAGTACAACTTTGGTCGATATCGAGGACATCATATCGATATCGAGTTGGCCTCTGGTGCTTTCCTCCGTTGTTTGCTTGGTCCCGTGGTTGCTGATGCTTTTCACCTCCAGCCATGAAATTTCCTCTTTTGTAGGGCCAAAAGAGAAGTCTAAGACCTCGTCGCCTATGGTGAAGGTGAGCAATCGCTGTTTGACACTAATCTTGGCATCTGCAGTAGCTAAGAATGGTCTACCAAAAATAATAGGGCTAGTAGGATCTTCAGCACAATCTATAATAAGGAAATCAGCTGGGATAAAGAATTTACCAACCTGGACAAGGACATTTTCAACCATACCTGTAGGGATGACTATTGTATTGTTGGCCATGTATAGCTTGGCATCCACGGGCTCTATACATCCTATCTTCACCTTCATCCCGATTGATAAGGGCATGATGCTCACACTTGCTCCTAAATCACATAAGGACTCATATTTATATTGTCCAAATCCCACAGTAACAGAAAACTTACGAGGGTCAGGTCTCTTCTCAGGGAAGTGGAGCACTTTGCATTCGCCGGCGATCTCTGAGATGGATCGCTTTTTGCTCAGGATTTCCTTCAGGAATTTGACATATGCAGGCATCTTTTGCAGAGCTTCTGTAAAGGAATAGAGAAATTCAGTTCTTGCAGCATATTAACAAAACGTTTGAACTTACCTGCAGTGGGAACTTTCAGCGCTTTGGAAGGGAAAGGCAGTGTCTTTTTCTGCTATGGAGCCAGAACAGACGTCGGAGGTATTGCAGAGTCGTCGACATCGGTCAATTTTTCCTCGATATCGACAAGGGGTTCCTCGATATCGACAAGGGTTGTCGATCTCGGGTTGTGGGGCTGTGTAGTGGAGTCCGAGCCTGGCTTCTGGTCTGTGTCGAGGAGATTCTTGCCGATATTGACCAAGGGTTGGTCGACATCGAGTTGCTGCGGCTTGTTGTCGAGTTGCTGCTCTGCTTTGTCTTGGTGCTTTCCGACCCCTGGCTCGTGTAATTGGTGCCCGCTCCTGAGTTTGATAGCTGCGACGTGTCCGGTCTTCCCCTTAGGATTTGGTTCTGTTTGCCCAGGGAGTTGTCCGGATGGTCGTGGAATCTGCGCCGCGAATTGACCCATTTGAGTCTCAATGCTTCTCTTCTAGATGTCTAGCTCTCCAAATTTTATATTGATGTTCTGGAACTGGTTGTTGATGGTGCCTTGATTCCGGCGCATTTCTTCAAGAATGAGCTGTAAGTCATCCTTCTTTTGATCCTTTTCTGGATGTCCTGGAGCTCTGTATGGCGGGGGGTTCCTAGGAGGACCCTGGTTCCATTATGATTGATAGAACATTTGATCCCCCATATAGCGATTGGGACCCCCTGCGTAAGCTACCTCTTCGTGTGTCTCTGCTATCCTGACTTGCTCTGTGTGGGCACTCAGTAGTGGTGTGCCGCTGTGATCCGCATTCGATGCAAGGCTGGTTGACAGAGAGATACTTGACTTGTTTGAGTAGCTTGCGATTCTGGTTTCTATAGAACTGCTCCCTGACATCTGGGTCAATCTCATTGGAAGGCTCATAGAGGGGCATAGATGGTGCTGGCCTAGCATAGGAGTTCTCCTCATAGTTTGTGGTAGCCCCATACTTGTTGTCATAGTTGGTGAGCTTGTCAAGTACACCCCATGCGTCAGCTGGTGGCATCGTCAGATACTCGTATCGAGTGTACTGATTGATCCTGTCCTTAGTGACTTGGTCAAGAGAATTGAAGAAGATTTCTTGAATGACGTAGGGTGGCTATCCATGAGTAGGGCAAGATCGCAGCAGTTCTTTGTACCGTTCCCATGCTTTTGCCAGCGGCTCCCCAGACTTCTGTTTGAAAGCTGTAATCTTCTGGCGGAGGAGTGTTGTCTTGGCAAGAGGGAAGAATTTGTTGAGAAACTCTTGCTCCACTTGGGCCCATGTTGTGAGGGATCTTGGTTTCAGTCCTTCTAGCCACTTTAATGCAGGTCCGGCGAGGGACCAACGGAAGGCCTTCATCTTGACATATTCCAGAGTAGTACCTTCAGCAAGAGTACGACACATGTCAGAAAAATTGGTAATATGTTCAAGAGGGCATTCATTAAATTTTCCATAAAAAACATTATTTTTAAGTTCTATAAGGAATTGAGTGCGAATTTCAAAAGTATTTTCAGGGATTAGAATAGCCGATTCAGGCACGACGAGAGTCGGGTGCATATAATCCTCTGCAGTGGTTGGGTATTGGGCAAGCTCAGCTTCTTCTTGCCTCGCACGCTCAGCTTCCTTTTCCCTTCCTGCTCTCTCAGCGGCGAGAGCAGTATCCTTAGTGGCTAGTTCCCTTGCAAGCCTCTCAATCAGCTGTTCTTGTGTTTCTGCGACCGCCATGGCTCTTTTCAGTTTAGCTTGGATGTGTATAAGGCGCTCCGGTTCGTCTAAGGCGTCAAACTCAGGTGTTTGACCAGAATGGCGCATATACCTATCAAGTAACTCAAAGTAGATGTGAGATTTAACTACCTAAGGCGCGAATGATAGCTTCCCCGGCAACGGCGCCAATTTGTTGTAAGGAGGAAAATCGAGGCTTGCAATAAAAATATAAATAAATCAAAGCAAACCAGATTCCGACCCTTGCAAATGATTACAAGACTTCCTCCCGATGCAGTAGTGGGAAGTCAGGATCGATCCACGAGGAAGCGTGGCATCGGATCCTAGGCAGCGGTGGAATCTCACGGACAGAAGTCGACCACAGATGCTCGATCTCGACTAGGGTTAGTCGACAGAAGATCGGGCAAGTCGAACAGCGCAGCAGCAGCTCCTGGTTTTTGTTGATATCAAGGACACTCTACTCGATATCAAGTAAATCCTTCGTCGACGTCGGGTACCTGCACAGGAAAAGCTACAACGATCTTCGAACGAATATCAGTAACTCGATATCGACAAGAGTTAGTCGATATCGAGGAGGGCAGAAACTTTAAAATGAATTAAAATAAAGCCAAGGCTTTGGGGATTCGAAATAAACTATGTATATAAGAAAACTTCCAAGATTGGGGATTGCGACAACGATAACCAAGCATGCAAAAGGAAAGAATAAAACAGATAATCATGTAAATCGCATCGAAGGACAAAGCTTTTGCCTTTTCCAACAATTAGACAACTCTTTCAAGAAACCCTAATTGTATCTACCAATTTTATGTTTACAATCCAAGTTGTTAGCATGGACCTCCATTAGATGGGTAATAAACACATAACAAGTAGTAGATGCTCAAAACATGATAAAAGTCGGATCTTTACCTCAAACATGCAGGGCTATCGTTGGGCTCGCCCCAACCCTAGAAGTGGGTGGACTACTCGCTCTTTATCGCAATTGCAGACATTGATTGAAAGGAAATAACTTGCATTAAACCAAACTGAAGAAAGTACAAACCGAACAAAGCCAGATCACTTTAGCTTCTTCGCTCCACTCGGCCTCTCTTTCTCTCTCTACTACTACTTCTCCTACTGAAATTGAATTGTTGTGTGATGGAATGAATAAAACTCAGCCCCCTAAGGCTTTATTTATAGGCTTCTAATCCTTGCTAATCAAGGATAGAAATCTCTATCTAATATCTAAGGATAAAACATTAATAAAGGAACATTTATCTTAAAAGGGAAATATATCTAAAAGGCTAAAATATCTTCAAGAGTGGATAAATCTTCTCTTCATGGATGGATTTTGATAGACTTGGATAGAACTCGGATAGAACTTGATAGACTCGGACAACCTTCGGATCCAAGCAAGCCCAAACCGCTTCGGACAGCTCACCGCGTAACGCGGTCCAGGATGGCGCTCCTCGATATCTAGTAACAGTTGTCGTCGGCTTCAGCTGGCTGGGCACCTCGAGTAACCAGTCCTCGATCTGCTCGGACACTGGCTCTCAGGTCTTGTCGATATCGAGTAGATTACTCGATATCGAGTAAGTGTCGTCGATCATGGCTGGCCTGGTGTTGTCGAGCAGCCTCTCCTCGACATTGCTCGGACATGTGACTTTGATCTTGTCGATATCGAGTAGAGTACTCGATATCAAGTAAGTGTTGCCCGGCATATCTTCGTCTTCGGCTTCTCGATCAGCTTCTGTTCCTCGACTCCGGGTTGGTCTTCAGGTCTTTGTCGATATCGAGTAAAGTACTCGATATCGAGTAACTTTCTGGAGTCGAGTTGGCTCGTCTCCAGTTCCTCGACCTGCTGCTCCTCGATCAGTGCTGTGCCCGGACATTTTTTGTCGATATCGAGTAAGACTCGTCGATATCGAGTTACTTTCAGCTTCCGTCTTTACTTCTTGGTTTTCTCCCGAAATGGCTCCAAATTCTGCAATATTAAACCAAAACTTATGTAGACCTCTATTTCCTGTAGATAAGCACATATTACATAAATTCAACATATTCCCATCCTGAAATATGCAAAGTGTATAGAATATGGAGCTAAAATGTGCATTTCAACATGGCTATTTTAGAGGACATCAGAAAGCCTCTATCTTCCTATTTGTTAATAACGAAAGTTATTTGATGAAAAGCATGATCTTTTATGCCTTTATGTGTTACTTTGCATGGTTATCGTTGTGGTGTTGATACCCTTATCTTGGAAGTATTTTAGTTTATTGAATTTATTTCGTCAAAATTCGTGTTCTACATGCAAAAATTTACAATTTTAAGTTTCTGTCCCTTGTCGATTTCGAGCAATTTTTGTCGACATCGAGTAGTTTTACTCGATATCGAGGACGGTTTACTCGACTTCGGGTTACTTTGCTGAGTTTTGGTTTCTGATTGTCGAATTCGAGTTCTGTTCATCGATATTGTACTCGATATCGAGGAAAAGTTGTCGATATCGACTAAGTTCTGTGCTTTGCTTTCTTTTCTGCTTTTATTTGTTATTTCTGTCTTTTTGAATTGTTTGCTTTTCTGTCTGTGAGATTTACAGCTACCTGAGATCCGCTGACGTGCTTCCTCGAGGATCGATCCTGACTTCCCGCTGCTACATCATAAGGAGGTCTTGTAATTATTTGTGTGGGAACGAGTCTGGTTTGGTTTATATTTCTATATTTTAAACTCGATTTCCTCCTACAACAAATTGGCGCCGTTGCCTGGGAAGCAATCATTCGCGCCTTAGGTAGTTAAATCTCACGTTTTCTTTGAGTTACTTCGTAGGTGTATGCGCCGTTCTGGTCAACAATCTGAATTTGACGGCTTAGACGAACTGGAACGCCTTATACACGTCCACCCTAAACTAAAAAGAGCCATGGCGGTCGCAGAAACACAGGAACAGCTGATACAGAGGCTTCAGAGGGAACTAGCCGCCAAAGATACTGCTCTCACCACTGAGAGAGCAGGCAGGGAACAGAAAGCTGAGCGAAGGAGGGAAGCAGAAGCTGAGCTTGCCTAGTACCCTACCACTGCAGAGGATTACATGCACCCGACTCTCATCGTGCCCGAATCGGCCATTCTAATCCCTCAAAATAATTTAGAAATTCGCACTCACTTCCTTATTGAACTTAAAAATAATGCTTTTTATGGAAAATTTAATGAATGCCCTCTTGAACATATTACCAATGGTCTCTTGCTGGTCCCGCGTTGAAGTGGCTGGAAGGACTGAAACCACGATCCCTCACGACATGGGCTCAAGTAGAGCAGGAATTTCTCAACAAATTCTTTCCTCATGCCAAGACAGCACTCCTCCGCAAGAAGATTACAGCTTTCAAACAGAAGTCTGGGGAGCCGCTGGCAAAAGCATGGGAACGATATAAGGAACTACTGCGATCTGTTGTAAGGAGGAAATCGAGTATGAAATATAAAACAATATATCAAACCAGATTTAGGCCCACGCAAATAATTACAAGACTCCCTCCAACGCAGTAAGAGAAGTCAGGATCGATCCACGAGGAAGCGTGTCAGCGGATCTCAGGTAGCTGTAAATCTCACAGACAGAAAAGCAGAAAAACAGAAAGAAAGACAGAAATAACAAAGCAAAGCAGAAAATAAAGCAAACACAGAAACTTTAAATTGCAAACCTTCGAAGACAGAACTCAGATTTCCAACAAAATAAATCAATATACTAAAAGACTTCCAAAGCTAGGGTATCAACACCACAACGATAACCATGCAAAATAACACATAAAAGCATAAAAGATCATGCTTTCCATCAAATAACTTTCATTATTAACAAATAAGAATATAGAGGCTTTCGCATAAACCCTAATTGTTACTAACCCTTTTTCACATAATTAATCCAAGTTGCATTAAGATCACTTTCGCTTCAATAACACAGACAAGGATCACCTTCAACTCTCGCAAAAGAATCATGCTCATAGGGATAGAAGACGAATTGCATAAAAAGATCTAACCTTTACCGCATCACCTCACATGGCCACCGTCGGGCTCACCCCAGCCCCAGAAGTCGGTGGACTACTCGCTCTTCATCGCAATAGCAGACATCTTTGAAGAAAAAGAACTAACTTGCATTAATAAACTCAAACTTACAACCTCTTCTCCTTCTCTCTCTATGTGTAACTACTTGTCTCTGAAATTGAATGAATAAAAAACCAACCCCTAAGGCTTTATTTATAGGCTTCCAACCCTTGCTAATCAAGGTAAGAAAGTCTATCTATATCTATATCTATTTTATCTTAAGGCTTAAAGATTAAATAATGGAATAAAAGAAATAAATCAACTAGGACTATATCTAATTTGTGGATAAATCCTTCATGGAGTTGATAGATCTTGATAGGTCTTGATAGAAGTTGATAGAATTTGATCTCGAAAATATCTCCATTGGATTCGGGATAGAAACTTAACAAGAAGTCGGTTAAGCTCGGAATCCGCCGCCGTGGGTCCAGTCGATATTGACTTGGTTAAGTCAATATTGACCTAGTAAAGTCGATATTGACCTGTGGTTCCTCGGTTTCTCTTCAGCTGGTCGATATTGACTCCAGAGATGAAAATCGAGTGACCTTTAGTCGATATTGACCTAGAACCGGTCAATATCGAGTTGAATCTTCAGCTTCTCTCCGTCTTGGCTCGGTTTTGGTTTCTGAGGAAGATATTGAGTCGATTTTGTGGTCGATATTGACTTACTGAGGTCAATATTGACTTGCCCTTTTTCTTCACTTCTTGCTTCTGGTCCATATCGGTTTGACTCTTTAATTTTCGACCAGATTGAGTCAATATCGAGTAGGATGAGTCGATATTGACTTGTGCTCAGTTTCTCGTTCTGTTCTTTAAACACACTTTTCCGAGTCCTCGTTCGTCGGATTGACGCATATGACCATGCGTTGGAAAGCTCTTTCCGAGGGCTACAACTCTCATGAAGACATCAAAGCTTAATTCAGAATGATGAATGGTGCAAAATGCCCTTTTCTCCAGCTGCACCATCCTTAGCTTCTTCATGAGTTTTCCTTTAAGCTCCAAAGTGCGTCCGATTTCTGCGAAATATAAAAAAAAAACTTGTGTAGACCTCCATATATTGCAAATAAACATATACTACACATATTTTGTATTATTTTAACCCAAATGCATGAAATGCATGCAGAAATCGATATAAAAGTAAGTGTAAAACATGGCGAATTAGGCTCACAACAAACACCCCATACTTAAGCTTGCTTGTCCTCAAGCAATACTTTTAATTGTCATTCAGGGGAAGAAATCAAAACTCTCAACATATTAGATTCATTCTTATATGTCCCCTGCAATCAATTACCATCCTTGAAAAGGTACTAGTGTCACAGATCCATGCATGTGCAATTTATACAAAAGCAACATCTACTCACAAAAGGAGGGTAATGCAAAAAACATTCATTTGTGACAAAGCATTAATAATCAAGAGGACTTTAATTAAGCTCAATAAGAAGTAGATTGGTAAAAGGCTAAAGGTGGGCAATTTTTGGCAATGTGGTGCTAATGATCCGGGGAAATGGAGTATTTCCAAACTTTTCATACCATACTCCTTTTTCATACGATTCATCACCTTTCATAATGCTTTTATCAATAATAATGCTTTTACCTCTCTAACCTCAGCACTGCCTTCTCACGAGTCACAAACATGGGTGTCATGAATGGCCCCGAATACTTAGTGCTTTGGACTCCTCACAATGTGTCCCACCTCTCCAAACTATTATCTCAGAGAGCAGGGTCAATCTACCTTTATCTCCTGAGGTGATTGGATTTTCTTTCACTCATTAAATTTTCCATATATTTCAATCAATTCTTGCCAAACTCCAATAATGATAATAACAACACAAACACCATATAATATCTCCATAATGTAACATCATTCTCAACATAATCCCCGGATAAGATAAAGAATGGCAATATTTAGATCATGTGGAGCAAAATATGAAATAAGGCATAATATGGCTTTTGTGTAATGCATAAGCATAGGTAAGGCTAGGATTTAATCAATGAGCATTATACGGAAATATAAAGTCACCCATCCTCTTATCATGCAACATGTCAAAAGCAACATCAAATTTTACCTCCTTTCATGGTTTTCAAGAAATAATGCGCTTCATTGTGACTTTCCTTTACTAGGCAATTTCATGCTATATCTCTAATGAATCTAATTTTGCATCGTCGAGTTCAATATAAAGCTTCCATGACATTTATCAAAAATTTCAATGGGGGTCATTTTTTCAAATTTTGGAAAACATGCATATAAGCCCATAAATCAATAATGAATTCCAAAATAGCCATGTATAATCAATTCGAGAAATAAACCTTAAAAATTCACACATAATGTCAAATAAAGCCAAATATGCATAAAGTAAGCCCTTCCCCTACCCCATACTTAAACATTACAGTGTCCTCACTGTATAAAAACAAGGGTAAAGAAAGAAACTCACTAGACAGGTGTGCAGGGCTTCATAATATCGAGTGTAGATGCCTGTGCCGAGTCCGATTTTGGCTTGCTTCTATCCCCATGGACCTGAAAAATGTAGAAGAGAAATACCCACAATAGAAAAACTAAAAAGTTCAATACCAAAAAAAACAAACAAAAGCAACAATGTCCAAAAAGTCCAAAAAATAAATGTCTATGTACAAGCTCTAGATTTTATAGTCGCTAGGCCGACTTCTCTTTTAAGCTCAAGGTGGCATCTGCAGGGCCCATGTAGCTTGGGCTTCAAATAGGACTCCATTCTTGTCCATCAGCTGTAATCCTCCTGAATGGATCTTGTTCACCACAAAGGGTCCCATCCTCTTCTTGTTGAATTTGTTAGGAAACCAATGATCCTTTGATTTGGAAACATAGAGCTTGTCTCCAACTTCATACTCTTTAGGCTCATCATTGGAAACACTACATAATCGCACATACCAAGGCAAACCTCTCCCATGTATAGATAGATCTTTAATTGAAATAGGAGAGGAAAGATCCATACCTTGGCTTACCTTTGCAGAATCGGATGGCGAAAGCTCCTGAGGGTCTGGTCGATATCGAGTTAGGTCACTCGATATTGAGTTATGCTGCTCTTCAGGTGGACTCTCAGTCGATATGGAGGGAGATGGGTCGATTTTTTCAAGTCGATATTGAGTAAGGTCACTCGATATTGAGTTGACTAGGTCAATATTGACTGGCTTCTGCTCAACAGGAGGAATCGACTCAGGAGATGCAGGTCGATATTGACCAAAGGGGGTCAATATTGAGTCGTTTTGCTCGATATCTGGTGGGGCTGTCTCGGCATAGGGAGGTCGATATTGACCTGTGGTAGTCGATATTGAGTTGACTGGCTCAATCGACTTCTCCGGGTCGATATTGACCCCATACTTAAGACCTGGCAAGGCATCCGAAAAATAGTTAGTCCAAATCGACTTACCTGGGTCTATTTCGATTGGATTCTCTGTCTCTTCGTTCAGGATGGCCATGATCTTTTCCACCTGGGCTTCCATATCCCTCTTTTTCAGCTCTTCAGGAGTCATATTTCTTACCTTAGGCTCCCCGCAAGTAATGTAACCAGCTGATATAGATTTTACCTCTTCCATGGGACCTGTGTGTCTTCCAGTTTTATTAAAAGAGTACTCAATTACCTCATCGCTGATGTTGAAAGTAAGCACTCCCTTCCTTACGGTTATGTTGGCATCCACCGTTGCCAAGAAGGGTCTTCCTAGAATAATTGAACAAGCAGGGTCCTCCGGCATATCAATAACTAAGAAATCAGCAGGGACAAAGAACTTACCTACTTGTACTGGCACATTGTCCACCATGCCTGTTGGAATGACCACCGTGTTGTTGGCCATATACAGCTTAGCATCCACAGGCTCTAGGGCACCTATCTTAATCTTGGACCAAATTGTTAAAGGCATTATACTCACACTGGCTCCAAGATCACATAAAGCATTAAATTTGTATTGACCAAATCCAATGGTTATAGCAAACTTACCTGGATCTGGGCTCTTCTCAAGTATGTCCATATGGTTGCACTCCTCTGTAATCTCAGCCATTGATCTCTTCTTGCTTAGGATCTCCTTGAGGAATTTGACATAGGATGGCATTTCATTGAGAGCTTCTGTGAAGGGTATGGTGAGATTGAGCTTCTGAAGCATCTTGATGAAACGCTGAAATTTCTTCTCTGCTGGATCCTTTGGAGATTTTGTTGGGAAAGGCAACTTCTTTTTCTGATTCTGAGCCGGAACAGATGTCGGAGGTGTTGCAGATGAGTCAATATTGACTGGAGGGGACTCGATATCGACTGCAGTATGGTCGATATTGACCGGTGGATGGTCAAAATCGACTGCTGGAGTCGGTTTCGGGTTCACTGGTGCAGATGGGTCGATATTGACCTGGGGGTGGTCAATATCGACTAGGTGTTGGTCAATATCGACTAGGTGTTGGTCAATATCGACCTCCTCTGCAGTGCCATCTTTTGCTTCTCCGGTCTCTGTTTCGTGTAGTTTGCGTCCGCTCCTGAGCTTTACGGTTGCGATGTGTCCGGTCTTCCCCTTGGGATTAGGCTCAGAAGATCCAGGGAGTGAACCTGATTGTCTGGGAATGCCTGCTGCTAGCTGGCCAATTTGTGTTTCCATTGACTTCCTCCAGACGTCGATTTCCCCAAGCCTAGAGTTGACACCTTGAATCTGAGTGTAGACTGAGTTGAAGGACTGCTTGGTGTCTGAATGGTTCCTCCGCATTTCCTCTAGGATTGTCTGTAGATCATCCCTCTTTTGGTCCCTTTCCGGATGTCCCGGAGCTTTGTAAGGTGGGGGGTTCCTAGGGGCACCTTAGTTCCATTGTGGATGCTGAAACCTTTGGTCCCCCATGTAGCGATTGGGACCCCCTGCGTAAGCTGCCTCTTCATGGTATTCTGCCAGCCTGACTTGCTCTGTGTGTGGGCACTCAGTAGTGGTGTGCCTATGTGATCCGCATTCTATGCAGGGCTTGTTGACAGAAAGATACTGGACTTGCTTGAGGAGCTTGCAATTCTGATCCTTGTAGTATTGCTCCTTGACATCTGGATCAATTTCCTTAGAGGGCTCATAGAGGGGCATGGATGGTGCTGGCCTGGCATAGGGGTTCTCCTCATAGTTGATTGGAGTCCCATACTTGTTGTCATATTTGGTCAGCTTGTCGAGAGCAACCCATGCGTCAACTGGAGGCATTGTCAGATACTCATAGTGAGTATATGTGTTGATCCTATCCTTAGCAGCTAGATCAAGAGAGTTGAAGAAGATCTCCTGAACAATGTAGGGTTGCTGTCCATGAGTAGGGCAGGATCGCAACAGATCCTTATAGCGTTCCCATGCCTTTGCTAGCGGCTCTCCAGGCTGTTGTTTGAAAGATGTAATCTTTTGGCGAAGGAGGGCTGTCTTGGCCAATTTGTTGTAAGGAGGAAATCGAGTATGAAATATAAAATAATATATCAAACCAGATTTAGGCCCACGCAAATAATTACAAGACTCCCTCCAATGCAGTAAGAGAAGTCAGGATCGATCCACGAGGAAGCGTGTCAGCGGATCTCATGTAGCTGTAAATCTCACAGACAGAAATGCAGAAAAACAGAAAGAAAGACAGAAATAACAAAGCAAAGCAGAAAATAAAGCAAACACAGAAACTTTAAATTGCAAACCTTCGAAGATAGAACTCAGATTTCCAACAAAATAAATCAATATACTAAAAGACTTCCAAAGCCAGGGTATCAACACCACAACGATAACCATGCAAAATAACACATAAAGGCATAAAAGATCATGCTTTCCATCAAATAACTTTCATTATTAACAAATAAGAATATAGAGGCTTTTGCATAAACCCTAATTGTTACTAACCCTTTTTCACATAATTAATCCAAGTTGCATTAAGATCACTTTCGCTTCAATAACACAAACAAGGATCACCTTCAACTCTCGCAAAAGAATCATGCTCATAGGGATAGAAGACGAATTGCATAAAAAGATCTAACCTTTACCGCATCACCTCACATGGCCACCGTCGGGCTCACCCCAGCCCTAGAAGTCGGTGGACTACTCGCTCTTCATCGCAATAGCAGACATCTTTGAAGAAAAAGAACTAACTTGCATTAATAAACTCAAACTTACAACCTCTTCTCCTTCTCTCTCTATGTGTAACTACTTGTCTCTGAAATGGAATGAATAAAAAACCAGCCCCTAAGGCTTTATTTATAGGCTTCCAACCCTTGCTAATCAAGGTAAGAAAGTCTATCTATATCTATATCTATTTTATCTTAAGGCTTAAAGATTAAATAATGGAATAAAAGAAATAAATCAACTAGGACTATATCTAATTTGTGGATAAATCCTTCATGGAGTTGATAGATCTTGATAGGTCTTGATAGAAGTTGATAGAATTTGATCTCGAAAATATCTCCATTGGATTCGGGATAGAAACTTAACAAGAAGTCGGTTAAGCTCGGAATCCACCGCCGTGGGTCCAGTCGATATTGACTTGGTTAAGTCGATATTGACCTAGTAAAGTCGATATTGACCTGTGCTTCCTCGGTTTCTCTTCAGCTGGTCGATATTGACTCCAGAGATGAAAATCGAGTGACCTTTAGTCGATATTGACCTAGAACCGGTCAATATCGAGTTGAATCTTCAGCTTCTCTCCGTCTTGGCTCGGTTTTGGTTTCTGAGGAAGATATTGAGTCGATTTTGTGGTCGATATTGACTTACTGAGGTCAATATTGACTTGCCCTTTTTCTTCACTTCTTGCTTCTGGTCCATATCGGTTTGACTCTTTAATTTTCGACCAGATTGAGTCAATATCGAGTAGGATGAGTCGATATTGACTTGTGCTCAGTTTCTCGTTCTGTTCTTTAAACACACTTTCCCGAGTCCTCGTTCGTCGGATTGACGCATATGACCATGCGTTGAAAAGCTCTTTCCGAGGGCTACAACTCTCATGAAGACATCAAAGCTTAATTCAGAATGATGAATGGTGAAAAATGCCCTTTTCTCCAGCTGCACCATCCTTAGCTTCTTCATGAGTTTTCCTTTAAGCTCCAAAGTGCGTCCGATTTCTGCGAAATATAACAAAAACTTGTGTAGACCTCCATATATTGCAAATAAACATATACTACACATATTTTGTATTATCTTAACCCAAATGCATGAAATGCATGCAGAAATCGATATAAAAGTAAGTATAAAACATGGCGAATTAGGCTCACAACACGATCTTGCCCTACTCATGGACAGCCACCCTATGTCATTCAGGATATCTTCTTCAATTCTCTTGACCAGACCACTAAGGATAGGATAAATCAGTATACTCGATATGAGTATCTGACGATGCCACCAGCTGACGCATGGGGTGTACTCGACAAGCTCACCAACTACGATAATAAGTATGGGGCTTCTACAAACTATGATGAGAATACCTATGCCAGACCAGCCCCATCCATGACCCTCTACGAGCCTTCTAAGGAGATTGACCCTGATGTCAAGGAGCAGTACTACAGAGATCAGAATCGCAATCTCCTCAAGCAAGTAAAGTATCTTTCTGTCAACCAGCCTTGCATTGAATGCGGATCACAGCGGCACACCACTACTGAGTGCCCACACACAGAGCAAGTCAGGCTGGCAGAACACCACGAAGAGGTAGCTTACGCAGGGGGTCCCAATCGCTACATGGGGGACCAAAGGTTTCAGCAACCATAATGGAACCAAGGTGCCCCTAGGAACCCCCCGCCATACAGAGCTCCAGGACATCCGAAAAGGGACCAGAAGAGGGATGACTTACAGACTATCCTAGAGGAAATGCGGAGGAATCATTCAAACACCAAACATTCCTTCAACTCAGTCTACACTCAGATACAATGTGTCAACTCTAGGCTTGGGGAGATTGATATATGGCGGAAGTCAATGGAGACACAGATTGGCCAGCTAGCAGCAGGCGTCCCCAGACAGTCAGGTTCGCTCCCTGGATCTTCAGAACCAAATCCCAAGGGAAAGACCGGACACATCGCTGCTGTGAAACTCAGGAGCGGGCACCAACTACGCGGGCCAAAAATCGGAAAGCAGTAGGACAGAGCTGAATAACAAATCGATATCGACGAGCAGAAAGTCGATGTCGACCAACACTTGGTCGATATCGAGGAAGGACAACTCGATGTCGATGAAACACCTGATCACCCTTCGTCTGCACAGCACAGCAACTCGACATCGAGAAAAGTAGTCGATATCGAGGAACATCTGGTCGATGTCGAGGAAAACCAAACCGACATCGAGAAAGCTGCAACACCTCCGATATCTGTTCTGGCTCCGAACCAGAAAAAGAAGCTGCCTTTCCCAACAAAATCTCCAAAGGACCCAGCAGAGAAGAAATTTCAGCGATTCATCAAGATGCTTCAAAGGCTCAACGTCACAATACCTTTCACAGAAGCTCTCAATGAAATGCCATCCTACGTCAAATTCCTCAAGGAGATTCTAAGCAAGAAGCGGTCAATGGCTGAGATTACAGAGGAGTGCAGCCATATGGACATACTTGAGAAAAGGCCAGATCCAGGTAAGTTTGCTATAACCATTGGATTTGGTGAATATAAATTTAATGCATTATGTGATCTTGGAGCTAGTGTGAGTATAATGCCTTTAACAATATGGTCCAAAATTAAGATAGGTGCCCTAGAGCCTGTGGATGCTAAGCTTTATATGGCAAACAACACGGTGGTCATCCAACAGGCATGGTGGACAATGTACCAGTGCAAGTAGGTTTGTTCTTTGTCCCTGCTGATTTTCTAGTTATTGATATGGAGGAGGACCCTGCTTGTCCAATTATTCTAGGAAGGCCCTTCTTGGCGACGGTGGATGCCAACATAAGCGTAAGGAAGGGAGTACTCACTTTCAACATCAGCGATGAGGTAATTGAGTATTCTTTCAATAAAACTGGAAGGCACACAGGTCCCATGGAAGAAGTAAAATCCATATCAATTGGTTACATCACATGCGGGGAGCCTAAGGTAAGAAATATGACTCCTGAAGAGCTGGAAAAGAGGGATATGGAGGCCCGGGTGGAGAAGATCATGGCCATCCTGAACGACGACACGGAGGATCTGCTCGACATCGACCAAGGTAAGTCGACGTCGACTAACTATTTTTTGAATGCCTTGACAGGATGCAAGTACGGGGTCAAAGTCGACCAGAATTCCTCGACATCGAGTAATTTGGTCGACATCGACCAAAATCAGAATCCTCCACCAGCAGCCCCCTCTTCGAGCAGCCAACCAGAAGCCAGGAACTCCTCGACATCGACCAAATTGGTCGACATCGAGAAAAAATCTTCTGCCTCGACTTTAGCTCCCGCGACGAGCACTCCACTGGCAGCAAAAGACTCCTCGATATTGAGCAATTTAGTCGATATCGACCAAAACTTGCCTTCCTCGACTCCACTATCCTCGAGCAGCAGCCCACCACCAGAAGCAGAAAACTCTTCGATATCGAGTACCCTTACTCGAAATCGACCAAAATCAGAGGTCCCCGAATCCGATTCTGCGAAGGTAAGCCAAGGTATGGATCTTTCTTCTCCTATTTCAATTAAAGATCTATCTATACATGGGAGAAGTTTGCCTTGGTATGTGCGCTTATGTAGGATTTCCAATGATGAGCCTAAAGAGTATGAAGTTGGAGACAAGCTCTATGTTTCCAAATCAAAGGATCATTGGTTTCCCAACAAATTCAAAAAGAAGAAGATGGGGCCCTTCGTGGTGAACAAGATCCATTCAGGCGGACTGCAGCTGATGGACAAGAATGGAGTTCTATTTGAAGCCCAAGCTACATGGGCCCTGCAGATGCCACCTTGAGCTTAATGGAGAAAGTCGGCCTAGCGACTATAAAATCTAGAGCTTGTAAATAGACATTTATTTTTTGGGACTTTTGGACATTGTTGCTTTTGTTTGTTTTTTGTTTTGAACTTTTATTTTTTCTATTGTGGGTATTTCTCTTCTACATTTTTCAGGTCCATGGGGATAGAAGCAAGCTAAAATCGGACTAGGCCCAGCAACATTACACTCGATTTTCGACGTCCTGCACGCCTGTCTAGTGAGTTTCTTTCTTTACCCTTATTTTTTATACAGTGACGACACTGTAATATTTAAGTATGGGGTGGGGGAAGGGCTTACTTTATGCATATTTAATCATATTTGACATTTTGTGTGCATATTTAAGGTTTATTTCTTGAATTGCTTATACATGGCTACTTTGGAACCCATTGAAATTATGTGCTTATATGCATGTTTTCCAAAGTTTGAAAAAATGACCCCCATTGAAATTTTTTGAATAAATGTCATGGAAGCTTATATTGAACTCGACGATGCAAAATGGGATTCATTAGAGATATAGCATGAAATTGCCTAGTAAAGGGAAGTCACAATGAAGTGCATTATTTTCTTGAAAACCATGAAAGGAGGTAAAATTTGATATTGCTTTTGACATGTTGCATGATAAGAGGATGGAGGACTTTATATTTCCATATAATGCTCATATTGTTATCCTAGCCTTACCTATGCTTATACATCACAAAAAGCCATAAAATGCCTTATTTCATATATGCTCCACATGATCTAAATATTGCCATTCTTTACCTTATCTGGGGATTATGTGAGAATGATGTTACATTATGGAGATGTTATATGGTGTTTGTGTTGTTGTTATCATATATGGAGTATGGAAGGAGATTGTTTGAAATATATGGAAAATTAAATGAGTTAAAGAAAATCCGATCACCTCGGGAGATAAAGGTAGATCGACCCTGCTTACTGAGATAATAGTTCAGTGAGATGGGACACACAGGTGAGAAGTCCAAAGCACTAAGTATCCGGGGCCATTCATGACACCCATGTTTGCGACTCGCGAGAAGACAGTGCTGAGGTTAGAGAGGTAAAAGCATTATTGTTGGTAAAAGCATTATGAAAGGTGATGAATCTTATGGAGAAGGAATGTGAAAATTCAGTTTGGAAAGTACTCCATTTCCACGGATTATTAGCACCACATTGCCGAAAATTGCCCACCTTTAGCCTTTTACCAATTCTACTCCTTATTGAGCTTAAATTAAAGTCCTCTTGATTATCGTTGTTTTGTCACATATGAATTGTTTTTGCATAACCCTCCTTTTGTGAGTAGATGTTGCTTTTAAATTTGCACATGCAGGGATTTTTGACACAAGTACCTTTTCAATGATGGTAATTGACTACAGGGTTATATGAGAATGAATCTAAGATGTTGAGAGTTTTGGTTTCTTCCCCTGAATGAAAAATAAAAGTATTGCTTGAGGACAAACAAGCTTAAGTATGGGGTGTTTGTGTTGAGCCGAATCTGCCATGTTTTATAGTTACTTTTATATCGTTTTCTGCATACATTTCATGCATTTGGGTTAGAATAGTACAGAATCTATGTAGTTTATGCTTATTTGCCAAATTATGGAATCTACACCAGTTTCTGTTCAAATTCGCAGAAATCGAAGCAATTTACAACAGTTTTGAGAAAGGAAGAAAAGCTCAAAAGTCAACTACAGAAACCAAGGTCAAGGAGCAGCAGAACCAGAAAATCAAGCTGGAAACAAGGAAAACTCGAGGCAACACGTTAGTCGATGTCGATTACACCTTGTCGATATTGAGTAAAAGTTACTCGATTTCCAGCAAATTAAGCTGCCCATAATCGAGCAAGGAAAGCTGGAGAAAGTTGGTCAATATCGATTACCTTTTGTCGATGTCGAGTTGGCCACATATCGAGCTGAGCACCAGACGTCGACAAGTGAAGCTGAGAGCTGAAGAAGTTCGTCGATGTTGAGGAAATTCCTCGATATCGAGGAATACCTAAGTCGATTTCCACCTCTGGAGCCGGGATCGACGAAGCTGAGCACTGGGAGTCGAGTAACGTTACTCGATGTCGAGGAAATTCCTCGATATCAAGGAAACATCCAGTCGACTTTGCTCCTGAAGGCCAGCATCGAGTTGCTGAGCGGAAGATGAAGAAAGCGCTAGTCGATATCGAGGACTCCTGCTCGATATCGAGGACATCTCAGTGGCGGATTTCGAGTTATCCGAATCTTGTTAAGTTTCTATCCCGAAGCTAGTGGTGATATTTTCGAGATGAAATTCTATCCACATCTATCAAGATCTATCAACTCCATGGAGGATTTACCTACTTTAGATATATTTCCTTTTTGGATTTAATTCTTTTATTCCATTATTTAATCTTTAAGTAAGTAGATAAATAGAAATAGATATAGATAGACTTTCTTACCTTGATTAGCAAGGATTGGAAGCCTATAAATAAGGCCTTAGGGGCTGGATTTTATTCATTCAATTTCACACACAATTAGTTACATAGAGAGAGTAGAGGAGAGAGCTTGTGGCGAGAGAAGTTGGAAAGGCGAAAGCGGATTTGGTTTCAATCGGTTGTAAGCTTTCTTTAGTTTATTTAATGAAAAGTTATTTCCTGTTATTGATGTCTTTCTTGATGATGAAGAGCGAGTAGTCCACCCACTTCTAGGGTCGGGGTGAGCCCGACAATAGCCATGTGAAGTGATGCGGTAAAGGTAAGATCTTTTTATACAATTCGTCTTCTATCCCTGCGAGCATGATTCTTTTGCGAAAGTTGAAGGTGATCCTTGTCTGTGTTATTGAAGCGAAAGTGATCTTAATACAACTTGGGTTAATTATGTGAAAAAGGGTTAGTAACACTTAGGGTTTATGCGAAAGCCTCTATCTTCCTATTTGTTAATAACGAAAGTTATTTGATGAAAAGCATGATCTTTTATGCCTTTATGTGTTACTTTGCATGGTTATCATTGTGGTGTTGATACCCTGATCTTGGAAGTATTTTAGTTTATTGAATTTATTTCGTCAAAATTCGTGTTCTGCATGCGAAAAGTTGCAATTTTAAGTTTCTGTCCCTTGTCGATTTCGAGCAATTTTTGTCGACATCGAGTAGTTTTACTCGATATTGAGGACGGTTTACTCGACTTCGGGTTACTTTGCTGGGTTTTGGTTTCTGATTGTCGAATTCGAGTTCTGTTCGTCGATATTGTACTCGATATCGAGGAAAAGTTGTCGATATCGACTAAGTTCTGTGCTTTGCTTTCTTTTCTGCTTTTATTTGTTATTTCTGTCTTTTTGTTTTCTTTTCTATCTGTGAGATTTACAGCTACCTGAGATCCGCTGACGTGCTTCCTCGAGGATCGATCCTGACTTCCCGCTGTTACATCAGGAGGAGGTCTTGTAATTATTTGCGTGGGCACGAGTCTGGTTTGATTTATATTTCTATATTTTAAACTCGATTTCCTCCTACAACAGTATCTCGTATTATTTTCAGGAAGAGGTTTAAATATTATAATATGCGATGAACATTCTAATATTTTAACATCTACTCCTTATGTAGTGTACAATTAAGTTTTTCATAATACATAGTTTGTAATAATTGATTTTTTTTTTGTATTTTAACATTGTCATATTTATGTTAACCTCTATCATTTTGTTTTCATGCATCCTGATATATAGTTTTATAGTGATTCCTTATATATAATGAATCTTTGGCATCTGTACCATTCAAGGTGGTAGTTCACTTTGTTCAGTATTCCTTTAGTATAGACAAGGAGAGTCGATCCAAAACTAGATCAACCTCAAGCAAATGACAATGTAAATGATCCAATCAATCTTGTATACAATCCAAGTAACGAATCTGGCAACCTTTGGAGAAAAAACATCCATGTAATTTTCAATTTTTGATGTAATAGTTATCTTAGAATCATCATAATATATGTCCCAAGATAAATGGATGAAGCAAAACCTATTCATTAAGAATAAAAGATCAAAAGTCATTTGTTCAAACATTAAGAAATCGAAAATCATATATAATAAAATAATATAAAATTTTATAAATCTCATATCTTACGCATAGGCATCACACTAGTTTACCATGAAATTAACCTCTATTGAAGGGGCTCACGATAAATGATAACACACTAATATTGACTTGGGTTAAGTTGCACCATGACTTTATTTGTTAGTGTGTAATAGGTGCATCAAGATAAGTCGGTTATCAATTTCCATAAACCATTATAGTAAGCTGATCCCTTTTTGTAGTCACAATTTTAATTTTTAGTAGTTATGGGGCTACACCCATGCCAGGAGGCTCAAATTTCAAATACCCTTGAAAATATGGAGTCACTTGTGACTTCGAGTTTCAACCCCTTAAATAGACCACACAATATCCGATTCAATTATACAGTATCCGATTCAGATGTAAACTGATGAACTAATCGAACTAGACTAAGAAAAAAACAGAAATTTCCCGAGGTGCCCTTACGGTATTGCAATTTTCGTCGGGTTCTTTTACATATTTCGTGTAGTACCCCTAGGATTTGTTTTACTTAGCCTCGCGCCCTCGGTGGGTTAAAATTAAGAGTGGGATTACATCTTCGTTACTTTTAAAATTAAAAAAAAAGAATGAAAGAAAGGCAGATCGCGCGAGAGAGAAGACGAAGGTCGAAGAACGAAGGGCGAAGGCAGGTCTAGCGCGCGTGCGCGCGTGTCCGAGAGAGAGAGAGAGAGAGAGAGAGAGAGAGAGGACGAAGGTCGAAGAATGAAGGGCAAGAGAGAGAAGAAGAAGGTCGAAGAATGAAGGGCAAGAGAGAGAAGAAGAAGGTCGAAGAAAGAACGCCGACTAGATTGTCGCCGGTGTAAAGGCTCGGATTTTCAAATCTTAATTTTTTGAAAAAATGAAATTTAAAATGAATTTAAAGAAAAACTCGTTAAATCAGATTTAAAAACTCATGGAACGGATTTTCGACCTAAATAAAATTTAGAAAACTAACTTGGCAAGGCAATGCTTATCATCGGACTTACAAAAAAAAATCTAATTGCACGAGAGAGCGAAAATCGGAAAAATAACGCCGGAAACTAATTTGTTGGACTAACCTTGGGATACGAACTTGCAACGTCTGACGAAGACCCTCGCTCTCACTCTCCTAGCCTAGCCGACCAACCCTTGCCCCAAACCCTAGCCACCTTGGAAGCTTGAGACAATATCAACATTGGTCGAAGATGCCTCCCTCTTGTGGAAGAACACCCACAACCCCCTTTTCTTCCCTCTCTCTCTTGCTCCCCTCATTTTTAGAAAGGGACAAACTTAAGCTTATCCTTATACATCCTTCAAATCAACCTCAATCCCAACAAGATCAAGACTTCACATAACCTCACCCATTCCAAACACAAAAGCCAAGTCACAACCTTATTTTAAAGAGAGACTTGGGAGACCAACACACAAACCCTAAACACATTCAACCCATCTCTCTCTTTTCCTCTCGTACTTGTGCGTCAACCACCACACCAACACCACCGGCCCCTGCTGCCACCATCTCCAACCACCACCACCACCAAACGCCACCCTCTCCCACTCTTTTTCTCCTTAGTCGAGAGCTTCAAGCTCCACTCATCCCTCCAACTCTCTTCCTCCTTGAAAGCCAAGTACCCCAGCTATTTCTTCACCTTCCATTGGAGTCCAGGAAGCCATTGGAGCCATTCAAAAGACCGAAAGATCGAGAAGGAAGCCCCGAAGTCCTATTTGTCCTCTTTTGGTCTAACAAGAGTAATAGCTTCCTTTCCCTCTCCTTTCTCCTCCAACCTTCCAAAGTTGATACCTTTAGCCCCCCTAACACCCCAGCTCACCCAACAAGAAGATCCAGAAGGAACGAGCTCGAAATCGCCCTCCAGAAGGAACGAGCTCGAAATCGCCCTCCACGATTCAGGCCCGGACTCGCCGCCACGAGAAGGAACTCGCGACCGTGAGTTAGAACAAGCTCTGAGGGTTCTAACTCGTGGCCGTGAAAGGCTATTCCATGACAGCAAGTAAGCCCACCTGGAATGCCCTAGGGATCCCAGGCTCACGGCCGTGAACAAGGCTCGTGGGTGCGAGACCCCAGCGGCTACGAGACCCCTCACGGGCACAAAGCTCTCGCGGAGGCAAGTGGTGTTCCGCAGCCATGAAACCCTGGTCCTCGTAGGGTGTTCACTGAGTTATCTCCTGGCGACAAGAGACCCTTTCGCCGCAGTGAGTTATCCCCTGCCGAGACCCTTTCGCAGAGGCAAGTGGTCTCCGCCCTATCGGGAAGGGGGGCGGTGGTTGGAGAAGGATATGCCACTTGGCATTCTATGCTAGGGCCTTATTTAATATTCTGCACATATATAAAATGCGAGCATGTTTTGCGTGTTAATATTCATGTCCTGCATTAGAAGCATGATATTAGGCTTAGCGTATGTGTGTGCTTATATATGGGGATCAGCCATGCGAGCTTCAATCTGATCACATGCACACTTTATTTTTTAGGTATATGATATGCTTATGATTACTGATGTTGATTGTCTCTATGAGCGGGGTTCCTTGCATGGTAGAGAGTGAGCATCTGAGACTCTGACTTTACCCAAACTTGCAGGATTTTGGGATTTGACATTACCTGGATTTCGTTTTGACCCGGCTTTGCCGTGGCACCCTATTTATGGTTTTAGATTTATGTTGGTTTGCATGATAAATGAATTTCCCGCGACTTAGACTTACGACAGGTACAAGGGATTTACCCCCGGGATTCAAACGATACTTATGTTTTTTGGTGCGAAATCCCACTTTAAAGCAATAATCCTTGATTTCAAACCTTTGACATGTACTCGAAGCGCAAGATCCTAACGAAGGATCCTTCCTTCGAAACGGAACTCGGGATTTCTAATCCCGGGCCGTTACAACCGGTGGAGCTCAGTTGGTGTCGAAGGTGAACATGAGTATCTCTGAGTTTAATCTATGGTTTGGGGATTTAGGGGTTAGGCGTGATTATTTGAATTGTTGAAATTAAATGGATGACTCGAATTCTTGAGTATCTACTAGTTTAATATATGGTTTGAGGATTTAGGGATTAGTTGGTGTCAAATCATCCACAAATCTTCACTGGAAAAAATTGCTGGAAGAGTTTCATCTTCCATAAATCATCCCCAATTTGATTCACTTAGATGGATTTCGATTGAATGAGGTTTCATCTTCATTGAAATTGTAGGATGAGTGCACAATTGTCCACACATTGGGGAAAAATTGAAAAAAAATATCACACAGATTCTTTGCTTCTACGAGGTGCCTGCTATGGTTTTAATGGTAACTGACACGACTAAATCGACATATCTAAAATGCTTTCATCGATGTCCATTTTGGATGGTATGTTCTAGTCACTTGTGTCGATTCAAAATGCTCCCATGAGAAGCATCTACTTTGAAATGTCATTTTGCCAATGATTTTGTTCGTTTACTATTTATAGGGGAAATATACATGATTTTCATTTTTTTCAATGGTGTGAGAACGATGCACCTACTCTGAAATCTAATCTAGCATTGATGAATAATACCTTCGAAGATTGCAAAATAAAAATGGAGTGGCTTGAGTCGAGTCTTGCAAATTCAAAAGAGAAGAGAAAGTTGCTACAGTTGAAGGTGAATTCACTTGAAGTTGAGAATGCTTCTTTGAAGACAGAGAATTCAATCCTAAAGTTGGAAAAAAATATTCGAATATTGTATGGGAGAATTTCGCTACAAGACTTGTCCTATATTCTTGGGGTGCTTTTTTGTTGTTGTAGCATTAGGTTACATTATATTGTTGATATAACCTAAATATCTCTAAATTGGATAGATTGTGTTGTATTGCTCTAGCATTTGGTGTATTTTGTGTATGAATGGAGATGTTACTTTATTAATGTGAAAGTGCGGGTTTATCTAAGTTGTGTTGTAGCATATTTTGTTTGTTAAATGTGGTTTGTGCAGGTTGTGTTATACTCTTCTCGCATTAGGTTTTGTGTTTGCTGTCAGTTTTTTGTTGCAAGTTTGGGTCCGAAATGTGAGCACATATGTGATTAGTTATAATAAAAAAAACAAGTGCAGGTTGTAGTCGTTGTTATGCAAATGATGTGCTGAAGTGATCCTAATGCTACAAAGAAGTTGTGGCCGAATATAAGGCAAATGCCTTTTTCAAGCAAGTTCAACAAATTATAAAATACAACTAAAAAACTTCCTGTTAACTGAAATAACGAGCTCTTAAAGTAAGGTACAAAATTCCATCACATAAGTGGTTATTGGGTTGTATCCAAATATCACAAATCTAATTTGTATCATAAATATCATGTGGGGAAGAATATGATTGACAGATAAGCTAATAATATATGACACCTAAATCATTTCAGTATAATACAAGTCAAAATAGAAATGTAAGTGCCGATTTGATTAATAGCTAAGCAAAAACAAAAATGAAACAGAGGAACATACCTACAACATCCTTGAGGCCTTAATCACCATGTCCAGCTTGTCCTCAGCGAATTCGATTATGCCATCAAGAGGTAAACTCTCTGCAAATTCTTGTCTACTGCAATATCTGACCATAATAGTTCGTCCAATACCTACAATAATCCAATATAATGTTACAACCCTCTTATCTCATATTAGTTATGTAAAACAATTACGAACTGATGTTTACTTGTACCTTCAAGCAAGGATAAGACAGGAAGGGCTCTATCAGCTCCTAACGTGGAATTAAATGACTCCATAAAGTTACTCGGAGTATGAGGTGCATGCAAAGTACGATCATACCTATATCGTGTCCAACACTCAAGTTCACCCAAATCTTAAAGCCACTTTACAAACCCCTTCCCAGCCACAATTTCTACCATCTCCATTGCTCTCCTAAATTTATGCTCAGAGAATTAAATGCTTTGCAACAAGACCAAGACATATCCTTTACTGGAAATCTCATGAATGCCTTCTTGAAATTAGCAAAGAGGTTTGTACAAAAATAATGACAACCAATCGATGACCATACTTCATAAGGGTTGGTTCAACACCCTACATTGGGAAACAAAGATTAGGCCTTATAGATAGATAACCCAATTCAAACATAAAAAGAGGTGCAGAAAGTCAAGGAAAATGTCACATTTTGCCTGTCTGATATAATGTACACTAGTTGGTCCTCTCAGTGCTCTGCAAAACCTCCCTTAGTTGATAGAAAAATGAAGACCAAGTGCTCTTACATTCATTCGCATACACACTATATGCTAGAGGATAAATTTTGTTGTTGCCCTCAACAACAATAGCGGACAAGACGACACCACCATACTTTCCTTTCAAATGTCATTTGTCTACTCCAATCAATCCCGACACCCATGAATGGCTCCATCTATCATCGACTTCATCGATATGAACACACTCTTAAATTGTGGTGGCCTTTCGGAATCATCTCTACCTTGTGTCCAAACAACATGAGCTCTAGATCCAAGGTTGGATGACATCACCACCTCAAAATAACCCGGTAAACTCCCAAAAGAAGTGTCATGCTTCACATTAATGATCGCAAGAGCAAGCGTCCTTGCTTTGTACAAGGAGGTTGACTTCATATTTATTCCATATAAACTTTTTATAGTTGCTCATGTGCTTTCATCATCCGCTCTTACATGGTCAAGCAGCTTCTTCCGAGCCCACTCCGGAGTTGCCATTGAATTGAACTTCATGAGTTTGAGGCAACTATGAATACCATATAATGACCTGGATGCCCATGTTACTTCATCTGCAAGTCTTAATGTGTGAATCCTCCACTTGCTCATTGATTGTCCACAAACATCAATGCACCTACTATAATCCTCTTTTAGTACCACAACAGAGAAACCCTCTTGAACACAATAATCTCGCAACACATTTAACAACACCTCATTATCCAAAAAATCATCCAAACCTTCAATTTAATATTTCCGAAGCTATTATCACCGTACAAATATCCGTTCTCATAAATTCTATCGAATTAATCTCTGTCAACATCATCAGAATAACAAATGCCATCATAATCAGCCAACACCAATGAATTATTATCTACCAAGTTCACATCATCAGAAGCCAAATCAACATCATGCGATGCATTAGAAGACAAATCGGTGTTAGCCAATTCAGCCTCAACTAACACACAAGCATGAGTTGTAGAATCAATCACATTCTCCTTCTACTAATCTCACCGGATGTGGGTGTATAGAGTGACTTTGACTTTTTGGTAAAAGTCCATCTCCTACTACAACCTTGTTGTAGTAGGAGGGACCTTCCTACTGTAAGTGGATTGACTACCATGGCTTGACTTTTCCGTTAGTTTTTTTGACTCAATCAAACTCCTTGCCAATTCTAGAGACTTAGAAGGTGAGTCACTAGATAGACCTATGGCTAGTTTAATCAATCTCTTCTCACTAAATAGACCGATCATATTCACAACATCGATGTCACTCTCTGATTGAAAATTTTGGCAATCATGCCAATACTATAATGTTGGATTCTCGGGAAGAAACTTGCCTTTTTTTTGCCCCCTCTAATATTTACACAAAAATATCCAATATGCTAGACTTATGTGGGTCTTCCACCTCAAATTCAATGTACTCTCGATGAATATAACACATTTGTATGATTATCCTATTTGTCAACCTACAAGAAAACCACAATGCCACATCATAAGAAACAAGTTACTTCTCTTACTTCTAAATGCATTAAGTTCATATACAGGTCAGTAATAACAAGCAAGTTACTTCTCTTAAAATAGGCAAAACATTTCATTCAACCATTAAATTATATGGTAGTAACTTAGCAAGCACTGCAATTTTATTAACAAATCCACCTATACACAAGCTGAGAAAGGAAATTCATAAACGAAATTTCAACTTCCCCGCTTCCATCAATGCCACATCACAAGAAACCCCCCAATTTCAAATTGACTTCACCAAATTCACATCACAAGAAAACAACAAATGCATCAATTTCAACCTAAACCCTACATTTCAATAAAGGGGAAAAATATGCTAACCTGATATCACCTTCTTCTCCAACTCCGATCCCTGGCCTACACAATGGGTCACCATTGCCTTCGCTCTCAGTTTTGGGGGTTCCGTGTTTGGCTTCTCCTCCCACTATCGCGCGTCTCCATCTTCACAAGTCACAACGTCTCTAGCAGCAGCCTCGTCACGGCCCTCAGTCACCGTTGCTGCCCTCGATCATCGTCGCACTCAGTTCTCCCTCATTCTTCAGTCGACTCTAAGTGTTATTCGTTCTATGTCTTCGTTCTGCTCCTTCGTTGTGTGCCTTCGTTCTACGGTGGACTTTTGGTGAAGATATCTTCGAGTTTTTTTTTTTTAATTTCAAAAGTAAAGGAGATGTTGCACTCTATTAATTTTAACCCACCGAGGGCGGAAGGCGAAATATAACAACATTCCAGGGATACCATACGAAATATGTAAAAGAATTGTATAACTGACGAAAATTTCAATATCACAAAGGCACCTAGCGAAATTTGGGATTTTGTTATAATATTATTTTATATGGATGTACAAGATATATGTATATTTACTTAGATAGAGTTTTACCTTTTAGATAATATATTATTCTTGGAGGCAAAGGAAATTCCTTCTATATATATTGTATTTGGTGGAATTCCCGGAACACACAATTGAATACAATCTCTCATTCTCCCATTGATTCTTCTGTTTTATTACACGTTATTAGCACGAATTGCTTCTCTTATATTGATCAGAGATAGCGGAGAAGTTTACTTGTGCCTCTACTATTCAAATCTTACAAAAGATGAGTTTTCCGTTCCTTTTATTTGAAATTATCAATCTATTATAGTATCCTCTGTTTTGGTGTTATTTGTTTTGATTACTTGTTGTATTCACATCAATATCACACAGCCCAAAGAGTATTCACCTTTTCCATGTAATTGATCGATACTCCGTATATTGTACACTTATATGTTTTTTGATTGAATTTAATTAATCTTCATCTCGAATCGAAGAAAAGAGATCAGCGTTCCCTAATGGTCCCCTCGCTGCGGCGTGAAAGTAAAAGGGCTCACCTTGTTCCGAGGCCAACAGCCATGGACGAGGTTGTCCCAGATCGATCTGTCGAGACGTTACTGCGGTCATCAGTTGGAGACGTCATCAGAAGGGATGAGCACACGGGTAGCAGTGGTAGCCTCCTTTGCCCCTGGACGCCGCCAAGAAATCCTGCATCGCCGCCAACTGGAAGGTCTTTGATGACGGGGCCAGATCCGAGCCCCTGCTGATCACGACGGCGATGGGGTACTGGAAGAAATTGAGGCCTTTAAAGACGCTGACTTGGCCGGGAATGCCTCGATCGGGATCACCATCGATCGGGCCCAAGAATCGTGTCATGGTCGCGGTCGCCTCGATCCCGAAAATGACGCCGTTTTCGTTAGCAGATCCTTCCGTCCCCGCTCCGCGCATTTTCGATCGCCGCCTCGAAAGGATCGATGAAGCTGTAACTCCACCGCGACGACAGCGCAATGATCATCCGCCTGCTGCTGTGGGAGACGCTCCTCCTGCCACCGCCTCCCGCGTAATCATAGGTCTCGCCGCCACTGTTCACGTCCTACTTTCAGCGATGAAGACGATGAAATCGGATGAATGGTTCCAAATTTAGAACAATTACAAAACCAGCCCAGTGTATTTAGAAATTGCGAAATCGGCCCACACTTTTCTGGTAATTACAGAAAAGAAACCAAACTTTTAGGGTTACAAGTTTTGTTCCTAGTGAAGGTTCCGATAAGTGGAAAATCTCTTCCCAGAAGCGATGAGATTTAGCGAGTGAAATGAATAAAAACATCCCCTGAAGAGGATGTATAAATAAACTATATCAATCCCCGAAGTGCGCCGTCGTGGAGGTAAATGGAGGTAAGTGCAATTTGATTTTTCTAATTTATTATTTTTTTTTAAAATAATTTAATTGGTCTCCCGAAGTAGAAAATGTGATTGATAAATTTCATCCCGTAGTGATGAAACAATAAATATCATTCATGTAGTAATGATCAGCAATGATTATTATTTTGTTTTATTTTTTTGTATATTATATTTTGATCATCATCTCTTGAAGTAGATGAAAAGTCATATTTTTCGAAGTAGATAGTGAATAAAGATAAATCTCCCAAAATTTCGGAGTGTGATTATGTACGTGTTGATCACATAAGAGGTACATTGACTTTCCTTACTTGATGAATTAGAATTCCAAAAGGTTTAAGGCATTATACATAAAGATGGATAGAATTATGTTATATGGTATGTGTTTTAAATAAACCATGATTATAATTTATTAATATTTTGATTTGGTGATGGGTGGTGTCATGCAAGTGGTTTGTCCACGGATCTACACTAGGATATCATGGTAAAAGGAGCCGAACCTTAGAAGATTGAATTATACTTGGTAAGGAGCCTATTTGTGGTAGGCTCAACTTTAAGGCTCATAATAGAGTTGGATCGATCTCTCAGTATTGGTATATGCGATCGAGCTTGCGGTCAGGCAAGCCTAAACATCATATATTTGAGTTATGATTTTTGTACATTAAATTTGGATTACCATTTAGTTGCTAATTGCAATATGACGTTATTGATTGCGCATATAGATTTTATATCATAAATCATGTCATATTGCTAATATACTTTGATATATAAGAATTTAGAGCCATATGATTGGGGGTTGACGATGCATATAGATATGATTATTGGGTAAATTGATCGTATATTGGACGGATACATGATAAATGATATCTAAATGAATTGATACATTGATAAGTTGATAAATAAATAACGTCATCATGCATCGATTAAGATATTAGCCTCATCTTTGTACTGATGAGCTAAGATGAAATTGTTGATTCCATCTTATACTTGTAACTATTGGTTTCATATGATTTGTTTCATAGAAGGTGAAATATAAACTCCCGGAGTGGATAAACTTGTTTGTTTCCTGGTCACCAGAAGTTGACCTTATTTATGTATCATGAAGTTGATTTGTATTATATCCCCCAAAGTAATTGCATGCAAATAAGAAAAGACATTTTCTCTCATAGATGATGATGAAATTATTGAAATTGAAATTTGAGATAGTTATTGAACCTACAGTATTTGTGAATGATAGTGTTTATTGAAACAAGTGATAAATATCTGAATTGATATCCACCTGAAGTGGATGAATAAATTTTAATTATATGTAGTGCATTTATTTTAATTTACTGAGATTGTTTTTTTTTTTATTAGGAAAGAATCTGGGCGAGCGAGCTCTACCCGACAGCATCCTTGCGGATAAGGTCAAGAAGACAAGAATTGTTATAAATATCGACACCCCTGGCAGAGTGGAAAAGGTGTGCAACCTTATCCGCCACTCTATTGCCCAAACGGGGAACATGAAAGAAGGATACTTCTTTCAAAGTCGATAGTAAAAGTTTTACATCAAACAGTACTAGTTCGATTTCCCAAGGACATGTAGTTTTTTTGTTGAAATAATTTATGACTATTGAGGAGTCTCCCTCGATATGGAGTTTCTCAATACGGAGGTGGATGACCTATTGAATACCTAGTTTTAGAGCAAGCGCTTCATCCATTAGTGGACTTTGCGAACCCAGTTTCTGATAATTTATGGATATAGGCTTGCCCTCCCAGTCCCGGATAATGGCACCACCTGTGCTGTCATAATTAGATAGCGATGAACCATCAAAATTTAATTTGAATGTTCCCCAAGGAGGTTTGCGCCATTTAGTATATTTTACCTTTTTCCTTTCGATTTGTTGCACGTGTTTTTTGGTAAGATGAGTGGTACCCTTGTCAAGATCAACATCTGACTGATAAGTTTTTTCCCAATTGTGTATTTGATTTTTAATGAACTGTAGTGTCATGTCCCGACGTGGGACAGGAATTTGTCTAAAAATAAATTGGTTCCGAGTATACCACGTACTCCACCAGGTGAAAGCGAGTTTCATCTTAGCCTCAGAATTGAGGTTTTGTCCTAAGATAGAGAGAATAGGTTTTATATCCTGACCTTGAAGTATCAAATTAGCTAAGATTGAGTGAAGTCGTTGAGGAAATTGATACAAAGAGCGGGCATAAGGGCATTCTATGAGTAGGTGAACCTCGTCCTCGTCCGCACCATTACAAAGGCTACAGGTAGACGGCACGACCACACCCCTAGAAGCAAGCCTTGTTGCAGTGGGGAGACCATCTTGACTTAGTTTCCATAAAAACTTTTGTATTTTTGGCGGAGCATTAATATGCCAAATCCAGGCATTTATGTTATCATGACTTGTCGAAGGCAAAGTGATCAGCTTATATGCACTTGAAGTTGTAAACCAACCCGCTCTGTCGGGCCACTAGTACAGACGGTCCTCAAAGGAGGATATGGGTAGTAGGATGTCCAAAATTTCATTGACGATGTCCGTGGGTAAAACGTAGTGAAGTTTCTCTGCCCACCACTTACCACCCAAAATATAATCACTTACCGTTTCCTCTATGTTATCAATTTGAGGGTAGTTTTCCCTAGACTGTAGTGTGGATGTTGTTATCTCATTATCTGTCCAGAATTTAATGGATCTACCATTTCCGATCGACCAAATAAGTCCGGTCTTAAATTTGCCAACTAGAGAGGTTAGTTTTGCCCACTTCCAGGACATGTCCCCACCCTTTTTATATTCTAAGATTGAAACCGCTCGTAAGTACTTATGTTTAACCAGCGAAACCCACACGTTATTTGGTTCAGCCAGAATCTTCCATAGTAATTTCATTTGGAGGGCTTCATTCATCTCTTTGGCTTTCCGAATACCTAGACCTCCACACTTTTTTGGTCTACAGATTCTGTCCCAACTAATGAGGGGCCGGGACTGGAGATCTTTATTCCAGAAAAATTGTCTATTAATCTGATCTAGTTCTTTATGAACCGAGCTTGGTAGCATAATGTTCTGCATAACATACATCGGTTTTGCGGCAAGGTTTGAACTAATAAGGATAGCTCGACCTTGTTGGGATAAAGCGCCTGCCCGCCACTTACTAAGTTGTTCTTTGGACTTGCAGACAACATCTTCAAATGTTTGTTTATTAACCCTACCGTTAATAATAGGGCAGCCGAGGTATTTTTCCAGTGAGATTTCACTTGTCATATTCAAGCAGTTTCGTAGCTCAGCAATTCTAGTGGTTGAGATTCCTTTTGTTGGTTGAAAGCTGGACTTTTGATAATTAACTTTTTGTCCGGAAATTTTGCAGTATGCATCGATTATTGTTCTAACTTTCTGTCATGCCTCCACACTCCCCTTGCAAAAAACAATAATGTCATCCGCAAAGGAAAGGAAGGGAATTCTGGGGCCGTTTCTGCCGAAGGAGAAGCCAATCGGGTTGTTGGGAGCACAAGAGTCAACGGAGAGTTGCCTAGCCAAAACTTCAGCTCCAAGAATAAACAGGAAGGGAGAAAGGGGATCCCCTTACCTAAGTCCACGGGTTGGGAAAAACATGTCGGTGGGTCCATTGTTAACAAGAACCGAGAAAGACACTGTCGTAACACATTCCATCACCCAAGAGATGAAAGTGTTGTGGAATCCAAATCTTTCTATCACATTTTTAGTAAAATTCCAATCTACTCTATCATATGCTTTCTCCATATCTAATTTTACTACTAACCATCCCTCACATCCCTTTCGAGACCTAAAAGAGTGGAAGATTTCATGCGCTACCAACACATTATCTTGAATTGCCCTATCAGACACAAACGCCCCTTGGAGAGGGTGAATAACCTTGCCAATAACAAATTTAAGTCTTTCAGCAAGTATTTTTGATATTATCTTGTATAATGAGGAGCATAGACTGATTGGTCGGTAATGACTAGTGTTGGTGGGGTTATCAAGCTTTGGAAGAAGAGAGATAAATGTATGGTTTATTTGTCTTAGAAGTTTTCCTGAGTGAAAAAAACCCTTAACCGCTTTGATAACCGATGTTCCGACAATGTCCCAATATGTTTTATAAAATTCTGTTGTGAAGCCCAGGTCCCGGTGATTTATTGTTTCCCAGGTTGAACACATCCGATTTAATTTCGGCATTGGATGGGTTGTGAATCAGAAAATCGTTCTATTCAGGCGTTATGGAGGGGTTGATTAGAAGTAGCATTTCATTTAACAGGTTTTCATCAATCAATTCTTTTTTAAATCTTTTTTCAAAGTCAGTTTTAATCTCATTTCTCACATTTTCTTCCCCTATTATCAAAGTGCCTTCTGTCGTAGTAATATTTCGGATTTGTTTCCTATGCCTATGGCCGGACCCAATCCGATGGAAATATGTTTTGTTAGAATCAGATAACTTAAGATTCTTAGTTTTGGCTCTTTGGTTCCAAAAGGTTTTTCGGAAGTGTAGCAGTTTTTCCTTTTTTTATAATCAGGTTCTTTTCCTTATTATTCATTGTTCGGAAAGTGTCCCCATCAAAACATTGTAACACCCCAAACTTGAGATAAACTGGAAAATGTATTTTTAAGAAGAGAAAACAATATACCAGATTTCAAAGATTTCAAACGGAATCAGTCTCTACTCCAGCTACTGCGAAACCTGAAATGAGGTTGACTAGTGCATCAAAACACCAGCCAACCGTAGTCAATCACTATGCTTGGTCAGTTTATATACTGGCAAGTCAAACATAATAAGACTAATATACATATATACACATATACAGTTTTACTAGTTACCGCACTGCCTATGATGCCAGTAGGTCCAAAAATTTTAAGGATTGATTGTCTCTCTACCAATCAACCCATAGAACAGGTCCAAGGTAATCTCACTAGAAAACCTTGACATCCCACGTTTGCATTCCGGAATAAATGAGGGTTATCTACCTCGCGGACTCATGTCCATATAGTTTCCATATCTTGAGCCATCGACTAGTCTACAACGATCTACTATATTTCACATTTATATAAGATAATTAAATTCGATAGTAGCATCAAATAAAGCTTACTTGCCTTGATTACAATATTGTCACCTTCAAGTGTCTGGCACTGTACATATGGAAGAATAATCATCCAATTAGCTTGTATTCAGTAATGAATTGTTTATTAATCTAATAAACTTATATCCCCCATATCCCGTAATCCCTCGCATGTCCAATCTCATTTCTAACGTATTTAGACAGTATTAAGATTTTAAAAATTAATTTAGGATTTCTTTTCCTAAATTTAATTGGGCATCACGACGGCTTAAGAATATCAAATAATTCAAAATAATTGGACATTATCTCAATTTATCAAAAATACTCATTTACCCAAAAATATACCCTAAATTATATATGAATATTATAATGACTTTTAACATTTAAAATCTTAATAAAAGGGATCACCGTTGACAACTTACATGTTGGCAACGAAAAAACGGACGGTGACAACTAGCGACGAATGATGCGCTCGATCAACAACGGCGTTGGTTAATTGGGCCTTCTTCTTGTATTCTATGGAGTATATGCACAATAGCCAGCCACCTCCACTAGCCTTATTTATATATCTCCTCAACCAATCACTATATACTACGTAGCATACACCTGTCCAAAACTAAAAGCATTCCAATCTTCATACTAATCTAATCCTACGTGGGAATTATACCCATTTGCCAACTTTCCAAAATTGGCATGACTCATCTAAGCTATTGCAAGGTAATTATTACCCTCTACCACATCTATAATTAATTTTTTTTAAAAGAGCTATATTGCATTGCTTACAAAAACTCAAATGTAAATATTTAATCATTTACCGTCTTCCTTTATAATAATAATAATAATAATAATAATAATAATAATAATAATAATAATAATAATAATAATAATAATAATAATATACCGATAGGGGTATGGTAGATTGAATATGAATCAGTTCGTTTTCCACATCATGTAGTTGACGAAAAATATTTTCAAAGGTATGCTTATTCCAATCCTTAGCCTTTTTCTTGAGAATTTTTTGTTTGAACATTAGTTGAAAAAAATACGAGCCCGGCACGAACCTCGCCATGATTGTCTAACTACGTTCCGGAATTCCTTCCGCTGAAGCCATGCATTCTCGAATTTGAAGGGAGGAGCTTTAAAGACCAAACCACTATCGAGGGATAAAGATATCGGACAGTGATCGGAGGAGGAAAAGGCTCCATTAAAAGTAATTAGGTCGGGGAATTTCTCAATAATCTGGTGCTGGACCAACACCTGGTCAAGTTTTTCTCGAATACTGTTTTCTTCATCAGGGCTCCTTCTCCAAGTGAACGTGTTTCCGAAAGTAGGAAGATCCACAAGAGAGCAATTACTTTTAAAGTCAAGCAACCTAGTGAATCGGGAAGTGCGGGGACTGGAGCCACCCAACTTATCTTCACTACAAAGAATCTCGTTTAGATCTCCAATGACGAGACAAGGGATAGAAGATCCTAGCACTATCGAACTCAGAGAATCCCAGAAAGAATCTTTGTCTTGAGGAGTCGGAGGTGCGTAAACAAACAGAAGGAGGCATTTAAACATATCTTTAATATTTTCATAGCGAAGACCAATAATTCTAGGTAAATGAATTTCCACTGAGATGATTTTGTTTGTTAGTTGGTACAATGTCCAAAGAATACACAATCCCCCGGAACGACCCGAAGCCGGGGACCAAATAGCCTCGTCAAAACTGACGCTTTTCCAGGACTTGTCGTTTGGGACTGATTCACATTTTTTTTCTGCTAGGGCCATTAGTTGGATGTTGTTATTCTTACACAAACTATCAATTTCCATCCAAAACGTTCTCTTCCCAATACCCCTGCAGTTCCAATAGGCGATTTTCATTTAAACCCTTCCGAGATACGAGGGCAAGGTGTAACGACCCTCGTATCAAAAAGGTTTACAGTGATATTGAGATGGTTTATGTGACTATGAGAGACTTGGAGAATAAATCTTCTCTTTTTCTTTGAAAGGGACATCGTGTAAATATACAGACAAAAACTAGATGCAATTTCGAAAGATTTCGGTAGAATCACTTGACTTTTGGTTTTTATAATTAGTTTTGCAACTAACTCTATGATCACCCTAAACTTTTCCCCTAGCTTCATCTTATTAAAATTTCTATTAGATTTTGGAGCACCTCTATGATAGGTGTTGAGGCCATTAGGATTGAGAGTTCTACCCGTTAATGAGATAAGCACACTACAGGACTTCTCAAACAGATGATCGAAAATGTTGATTAATAAATATGATTTATCACTAGAATTCATAGGATGGGAACTTGCTGAGAAACGGTAAGAAGAGGCTCCACTCAATGCAGAGGGAGATTGAGACCTGCGAGCCCGAAGGGATCCCCAAGCGCAAGATATATGCAAGGAAATTTCATAGGAGACAACCCCATTAAGAAGTTCGATGACCCCAAATCGTTATACGAGCAGGTTTCATGCCAAATGGAGGGTTGAGACAAGTTTACAGTACAGCAAAAGTCAACAGGTTTCAATCCACACCAAATACACCTACATAACTTAGCGACTCGAAATATTTTTGAGAAATGGATCATAAAATTTTGTACCTGTGCAGACGCATCCATGTAGCATTCGAGAGCTCGAGGGCGAGAAACAACAATCTTCACAAACCCAATAACCTTATCAAAAGAAACATGAGTAGCAACAGCAAGTATACTAGATGAATCATCGATGCTAAATTGGGACCAACAAGCAGGGTTCAATAAATCAGTCGCATATTAAGAAAGGAACTTTATCATCAGACCAAGAGATATTAAGCATAAACACCAAGATGATTTCTTGGATACACTTATATGGTATGGCAAGCACATGAAACCAAAAAGTCTTGAAAAAGACTTTATCATATCTAGGGATATGAGCAAAGGAAGCCCCAATATCCACAGATTGTTCAAGGCCCGAAAATCGGAGGGTAAGGGGTGAAGAGGAAACCTCTAACACCGGGTTTTCTAAACACCAATAGACGGTGAATAACAGAGTGTTAAGCATCAAGCGAGACAAGACAAGTATCATCTTAGTGGAAATCAAGACAACTAACAAGCAGTTGATAATTATACTGAGTTTATGAGAAAAAGTTGAATTCCAGAAACACAACATGTGAAACCTGGGAACAAGGAGCATCAGAGATGCCCACCAAATCATATAACTCAGACTGCCCAGAGACAGCACCACCCGAGCCCGAAGCGGCCACCATTTAATCTTTTGTTTCCCCAGACTTGCATCCATCATCAGGGATGGAACCGTGAATCGGTTGTTTAGCCTTGCTAGGAGACAGCACCACCCGAGCCATCCAGATCCAATCATATAACTCAGACTGCCCAGAGACAGCACCACCCGAGCCCGAACCGGCCACCCTTTCGGGAATTAGAGAGGGAAGGTGCATAACACACCACCCCGGTTTTGGTATTTCCATGAGATGAAACCCCATCAACAACCAAAAGCTGCCAGCAGAGTCGACACCAACGACCGGCACTCCCCCACTGGCAATGACAGCCATCTTCTGAACCACCGCACCCGCACCTACCGCCACTCTTCCAGGGACCAGGAATGCCGCACCTCCGCCCCCAATTCGAAGATTTCTTCTTTCTCTTTCTGAAATTTCTTCGAATCGGCTCAAACCGCATCCAAACGACCATTGACACACTTGGGAAAGGGCGACGGGCCATCTCAACCGAAGAGCCTCCAGCAAGCTCCCTCTCTTATTTTGAAATATGGATTTGTTCCCCATGGACAGGACATAAACACCACGCCTAACAAAAGAACATCGTCCTAGACGACGGGATTAGGGGAGGCGAAAATGGGGGTAAGGAGAATTACTCCAAACGCTCAAATTGGAACTCTATACAGGAGAAAGGGGAAGAAATCAACCGAATTCGGTTAGTATTGAGAGGAATCGAGGCACACAAAGGTGATTTAGAGGAAGAATTTGCAAGAGCGATGGTTGGGGACGGCTCCGAAGAGGGGTAGGCTCCAAAGAGAGTTTATTCAACAAGGATAGATTACTGAGATCGCTTTTATTATTTACTTGTGAGGTGTACATATTTGAATTTACTTTTGCACAAAACTCAAAGTGTTTCCCGAAGAAACAACTTGTTAAGAGTTGGTATGTCGTAAACATATGTGATTTTATATTATATATATTGTTTGTGTTAATAAAAGTTCTCTCTTGAAGTAGATACACTTATCTCTACATATGAAAGATTATCAACGAAGGAGCCTAGATGATCCAGCACCTTTGATTATGCAAACTTGGTCGTATTTAATTTGTTATTAGTATAATTTGGCTATCTGAAGCCATATGGAATCTATGTTTTATTTATTTGATTTGATTTGCATTTTATGTATATGTATATGCACTGGAAATGTTTCTTGAAGAAATCATTATGGGTAGATGATGGCAATTTTATTCAACTAATGATCATTTGGGAGAAGAGTTTGAAACATATCCTTGTTAAATTGTGTGAAATTGATAAAATTAGTTCACGAGAGCCCGAAGACTCTTTATTTTGGGAACTTGTTCTTAGTCTACTTGGGTATGTTAGAACTCAAATAAATAGCTAGGTAAATGACCTATAGTTCATAACAACCTCTTTTATTGCCAGATGCAATATATATTGTTACCTCTAGCAGAGGACATAAAGAGGATACGGTGCGCGCGACCGTTGTTAGGATACTGGTCATAATTTTGAAAATGATTATAGATAATCATGTATGAGTCGACTCCCACATCAAGGAGAATGTGGAAGAACAAGTCAAAGATGATGGTTTACCTAATTTGGATTTGTATTCTCCCAAACTTTGAATAGATCATCGTATAAAAATGTTAAAATATATGGTTTAGAGCTTGGTATCTCATGATATGGAAAACCTGAAGTTTTCGGGATGAAATAACTAAAGATTATTTCTATAAAGTATATAATTGGCATAATTAAACCTTATACATATCTCAAAAAGAGCATCGAAATTAGTCCTCGAAGGACTGTTGATATAATTAAGCATTAAATTCATATGAGAAGATGACTCTAGAAGAGCGTCAAAACACTCTAAGTGAAAGAGTGATGACAGATAAATTGGGATCGTGAAAGCCGATAATTGCTAGAAGCAGTGGTTTTCCTCTAGTCGAGGATGTCAAAAGAAGATCCAACACATAATAAATAGATTACCCATATTGGCAATATGGATGTAATAGAAATGCTATCAATGAAATTGATATGTTTGATAAATGAGCATTGAGAAGCCGACGATTAAATCGACCAAGTGAAGTCGTTACTTATGAGATTATCACTTAGGATAATGCTAACGCATGAAATGACCCAGTAGAGTCGTCAATAGCAGGCATAAATATCAAGAGATTGGTTCGATTTCGGTCAACAATAGAATGGATTCTCCTTCTTTGTAATTTATCTCCATAAGAGAGTTTTATATTTACAAGTTTTTAAATGTTTGGTATAGGTACCGAAATCTCCCCAGATTACACTAAGTTGTTGTAAACTAAGAAAGATGATGTATATGGAGGATTGGGTCCCCATAGATGATCAAATACCTAGAGTTTATCACGGATGATAAAATACTCGGTATTTAGGGGGGGAGGAAAAGGATACCAATAAGTAATATGTTGCATGAACTAGAAGGGACCGGAAGTTCAATAAACTATATAGCAAACAAGCTAGTAAAAGCATTAGTAAATGCAAAAGATGGTGACAAAAGTCACATTTACAACAAATAATGCACTAGCATGATTTAGATCGAGGTTCTAGTAGTAACTTCAGACAATGGTGATATGTCCACTGGTATAAAACTCTTGAAGAGATTTCATGAACGTTGACAGTGTTAGAATTGATTATGAGTTGTCTTGAAATGACCAGATCCTTGATTATCGTTGATGACACATATCTAAGTTTGCACTTGAAGTGCTTGATAAGAATAATTAGAGCTTCTAAAAATATCTAGACCTGTAGTTCGAGTGTACAAAGAGAGATATATTACGATATGAAGACAAATGATATTTTCATCAGATTGTGAAAGGATATTAAGGGTCCAGAAGTACCATGTCTTTAGAAAATTGGTGATTTATATGCTAAATTAAGGGGGAGAAAAATTGTACTCTTTTCCTTAACTTTGGTTTTTGTCCCATTTGGGTTTTTCCAAAGCAAGGTTTTTAACGGCAACTCCCCTCATAAGGATACATGGTATATCCCAAATTCCAGAAAGAAATAATTCAGCAAAGATGGATTATTTAACATGAAGTTTTTGGACATGTAGCTCCAACATTGAAAAGTGTAGTATTAATTGGTTTTAAGTGGGTATTCGTACAAAGGAAAATATAAAGCCAAATTGATTGCACAAAAGCCTATTAAAGGTTACATAAGAATGTATTCACCAAGAGTGAGTATAATTTTGGCTCCAAATGTAAATGATGGACGTTGTAGGTGCATACCCATATAAATGGAAAGAATCGATTGAAAATGCCTGAAGCATTATTATCAAAGTCCTGTCACGTGCACTTGGTTAAAGATTCTTATTAGAGTACCTGAATTACCTATAATTATGAAAGTGGTGATATTTTATTAGGCCCCGAAGTACCATACAAAGTTGTACTCTTTTCCTTAATCTTGGTTTTTATCCCACTGGGTTTTTCCAAGGTAAGGTTTTTAACGAGGCAACTTAAGCACCATTTATAATACATCAGATCCCCCAGATCAACAATGAAAAGCACACTAGGTCCTGAAGTACCTTATGCTTTTGCATCCAAAGCAGCTCAACACCAATACATGGAATTCAAGCGCGTCAAAGTCAATCACGAAGACATTCCAGCTTATACACATCAAAGGCAATGTTGAGATTCGACCATAAGCTCATGAAGACGGCGACATTAAGAGGAATAAGAAGACTTCGAGGAGGATGTTGAATTCAGGGGAAGTATACACGCACTGCACTCTTTTTCTCTTCGATCAGGTTTTATCCCACTGGGTTTTCATGACAAGGTTTTTAATGAGGCAGAACAACAAGAGCGTACATAGAAGGTTGCATTCTTTTTCCCTAAGCTATGGTTTTGTCCCATTGGGTTTTCCTAACTAGGTTTTTAACGAGGCAGTCAACGGAATAAAGATTGTAAATCCAAGGGGGAGTGTTATAATATTATTATATATGGATGTACAAGATATATGTATATTTACTTAGATAGAGTTTTACCTTTTAGATAAGATATTATTCTTGGACGCAAAGGAAATTCCTTCTATATATATTGTATTTGGTGGAATACCTAGAACACACAATTGAATACAATCTCTCATTCTCCTCTTAATTCTTCTGTTTTATTACATATTTTTATTTTTATTTTTTTCGGAAATTTCGCCAGGTACCCCTGGGGTATTGCAATTTTCGCGAGGTATACAACTTTTTTACATATTTCGCGTGGTGCCCCTGAGGTTTTAACCCATTTCGCCTCGTGCCCTTCCCGGTTAACTTTAACAGTTTTTGCTTTATCCCGTTAGTTTGCAAATTAAAAAAAGAAAAAAAAAGAAAGAAAGGCCGGACGAAGACATACGCGATACCAGAGAGCAGCGAAGAGAGAAGCTGAGAGAGATGGTGATACAAATGGCAACCGCAAATCAGAAGAAGCCTTTGTCGTCTTCCCAAGTTGCCCACATTCAACAGCAACTCCTCACATCCTTCCCAGCTGGTCTTCACACTCCCCACCACCCCCCTTATGCTGATGTCAGTACCCCTCTTTCTTCTTCTTTCCTGATTCTTCCATTCATTTTCTATGCTTGTATATCTATCTGGTTTCAGTTCAATTTGTGTGCCATTTGATTTGGGTCTAATTACAAACTAGTCGCTATAGTACCGCGTTTTTGGGACTTAATTGGGAATGCAAGAAAGAGGAGACTGTGAAACCCTAGTCCATTGCTGAAATCTTATCTTTGGAAACTTGAATTAGATGAAATACAAGGCAATTACAGAATTGAATGAGGAAGGTGGGTCAGTTGAAGAATCAATCTTCCAATTTATACAGGCGAAATATAAAGATTTGCCCTTTGCTCACAAGAGCTATCTGAGCGCTACCTCCCTGAATCGTTCAAGTTCTGTTCCCTTAACTGCAAGGTAGCATGATCTTTTTTCATACCCTTATCTCATCATCATATATCACTTACTGACTTACATTTGCTTTGATCCTTCTAACAAACTCATTCGGCTGAATTTGCTTCAGATTGAGCATGATCTGGCCTCTTATGTGCCATCCACGACCAACTAAGGTAACTCTTAGTCTTAGTGTTGGACCCTTATGAGCACATGTTCTTGATAGTTCCCTTAGTAGACTTGGTTAGATTGCTGCGTTGTGCTCAATGTAACAGTAACTGCTTTAAAGGATCTTGACAGTAGTTGTAACTTGTTGTTAATCGAACTCAATTTTTTCCGCACATAATTTCTCATGGGTGCATTGGATTGAAGATATTGATGTGTTGACATGGAACATTTGATCTCCGGCCTCAAAACCCGGTGCATCCACACTCTGCTGATGTGATTTGTGACAGTTGAAGACTAACAACAACCATCTTCGATTTTCTGGTGGTATAAGATGAAGGGTTTCACTTCCTCGAGTTCTTGCCCGGAAGAACTCAAGGAGGGTATAAACAAAGTGAGATATAGGAAGAATATATGTCTTTGTAGCAGTGTCAAAGAAATTGTTTCTAGGCAGCAAAATAGTGAAACCTCTTGCTGCCTAGTCACAATGTATGTCTGAAATCTATTGCTCCTTACAAGACAGTAGAAAGCACATAGAACTAGTGGTGAAAGTTCATAAGAAGTTAATCTGATGAAGTGTTTAGTGTTTACTAGCTTCTAGTCACAATGATCATTACTTTGCCCTAATGATTATCATATTTTTATGCTCTTATTCTACTTGACAAAATTAAAGCCTATTAGCTCAAATGGTAGAGCAATGTGTTTATGCACAAAGATGCGGGTTCAAATCCCGTATAGGCTAATCTCAACTTAAGTTCAACTTCATACCACATGATTTTTCGTATTGGCAAGTTCAATGATTTTTAGAGTTTTTAAGTATGACCCTCTTGCATCTTATTTACAACTTTGAAAACCAAATTGATGCATTTAACATACTAAATTCGATCCAATATAGAGCACACATAACAACCGAGAAAAATTGAATGGGCAATGAGTCAAAGATGAGCACACATAACAAATTATCTAATTATCTAATTTCTATACCTCAATGAGCATAAATAAAATGTAGATTATGAATAGCCTATGTGGGATTGAACCCACATCTTTGTGTTTAGGCACATTGCTCTTCCATTTGAGCTAATAGGCTATATATACACACATGAATAACAACAATTTACAACCAAATTCTATTTCTATAAATGAACACAGGTTTTATCAATGATAAGTTTATGACAACAAATTTTATAAATGCCCCACAGACCAGCTTTTTGACATATGGATTTTCTGCCTAGCACTTTAGACAGCAAGTTTGTGACAGAAAATTCTATAAATTGGTAAAATTAAGGCTGTGAAGAATTAATTATGCTCTCATATCTAATTTCACACCTTGGTTAATTTTGCCTTCAAATTGCAAGTTCAAAATATCAGATTATCTTACCCCAAATTCAAAACAATAACTCAAGACCTAAGCAACTCTAAATCGAAATCCTAATTTTCGAAAACACAAGGTAGAATCCCCTTCTAAAATTATTGACTTCAATTCATAACAACATATGCTGTCATGCCATTTCTTTTCTCCCCTTCTAAAATCTCCAAATAAAAAGTAAAGAATTCAACCCATTTATTGGCAAATACAACAACTGTAAGTCTATAACAAGTTGGAATGCAATTGACTACAATTCCTAACAGCTTGCAAGTAAACATCTCCTAGGTTTATTATAGATACAACCACGTATGATAGATCAACATAAGTTGCAGAGTACTGTCAACAGGTCAATTACTATGAGACATGAACACCGAAATCAGTATGAGCTTCAACTTTCAACGGGTCAATTACTATGAGACATGGACACCGAAATCAGTATGAGCTTCAACTTTCAACAGATCAATTACCAACAAACACAAATTATAGTACACTTAATAAAAATCAAATATTAACAACCCCCAATTCAAAACCCTAATTTTCGAATAAGAAACAAGGCGTTACATACCTTCTTTAATCGCTCTTTTCTGCCCAATTACAGCTTGGTCCCCTATCGGCTCGGCGTCACCCATACGCTCAGTCGGAGGGCTTCGAGCGCAGGTCCGAGCAGGTCCGAGCCTTCTCTCTTCGCTGCTCTCTGGTATCGCGTCTTTCTTCGTCCGGCCTTTCTTTCTTTTCTTTTCTTTTTTTAATTTGCAAACTAACGGGATAAAGCAAAAACTGTTAAAGTTAACCGGGAAGGGCACGAGGCGAAATGGGTTAAAACCTCAGGGGCACCACGCGAAATATGTAAAAAAGTTGTATACCTCGCGAAAATTGCAATACCCCAGGGATACCTGGTGAAATTTCCGTATTTTTTTTAATACCCCTGCCCTCGAAGGCTCGAAGAGTCTAAAGGACTCACGCTCCGAGTCACATTGCAAATCAACACGGACTACCGAGGAGCAGCTTAACACCGCCTAGCAATTCACCATCGGAGCTCTAGATGTTGGGTGGATTGTACGGAGACCTTCCACCTCCGTCGTCCTCCGATGACGACAAATCCATCAACCCCGCCTCCGCCGCCTCCACCGCCTCCGTCTGGTCCAGCAGCGTCAAGATGGCTCCTCCCACCCTCCGCAAGGCTCCCTCCGCCTTCCCCCCTCCTCCCTCCGTGCTCAGGTCTCAGAACGCCCTCAACAAGTCCAAAGCCCCAAATCCGCTCCCGCCGAAAACCCTAAGCCCTGTCCCGGCTCTCGACGAGGATCTGACGTCTCCTCCGGCATCGTTTCAACCGGCGCTCGTTGGGGTGACCTCTTCGGTGGTGGAGGAGTACGATCCCGCGAAGCCCAACGACTACGAGGAGTACAGGAGGGAGAAGAAGAAGAAGGCAGTGGAAACCGAGATGAGGAGGGAGCTGGAGAAGAGGCGGCAAGAGGAGGAGGAGAGGGAGAGGAAGCGAGAGAAGAAAGAAAGGGAGCAGAGGGAGCGAGAGAGGGATTTTGGTGAATCAAGGCTGAATATCTCAGGGGAAGAGGCTTGGAAGCGGCGGGCAGCGATGAGCAGTGGTGGCGCAGCCATCCCGCCGCCACCTCCACCACCGAGGTCGCCGTCTCCACCAGGGAAATCTGACGGATTCTTGATTGAAAAGTCCGAGACTGTGGGTTTGGGAGTTGGGGCTGGTGGACACATGACTGCTGCCCAGCGGATGATGGCAAAGATGGGGTGGAAGGAGGGGCAGGGTTTGGGGAAACAGGAGCAAGGAATTACTACGCCATTGATGGCTAAAAAGACTGATAGGAGAGCTGGGGTGATTGTGAATGCCAGTGAGACAAAGCAGGATAAGAAGGTCATCAAGAGTGTCAACTTTAACGGCCCGCCAACTCGTGTTTTACTGCTAAGGAACATGGTATGTGATCAGTCACTGCTTACTAGCTTATCATGTTGTTTATTTATGCTTACCAGGTTAATCTCATGCATTATCTATATATTCATTCATGTCACTGGTCAACTAGAGTTAGAGGGAGTATGAGTGGGAATTGGTAGATGGGTGTTTCATAGTGATATGCTATTTCTGGAATTTTAAGGGTAAGTTGTTATAAGGAGCACAGATTTAGTCGTCCTCAAGTGGGTTGCCAAACATTTTGAGGGAGCATGGCCTTTTCTATTGCTATAGTGTTGAGGCTTCGATTTCTTTTCCAATGAATAATGTGATAGATCCATGAACGGTACAAACCTGATTCAAATTGAACTGTCATAATCAACTTGTCAGTTAACCTCTAGGGATGATGAACCTGGTATTATTTACTGAAGGCCCCAAAGGCAGCCCCCATGATTAGAGATCCCATTTCGAATCGGGATTTTGTCCTAAAGTTATTATTTATAATTATTTTGTTTCCTTTGGAGTGATATATTTGAATGTATAGAGTGAGAAGGTGTTAATAACTCTATAGGAATTGGGAACAGAGAAATCTGATATGGTTATGAATCATGGGAGTTTCCAACAAGCTGATTTTGAGGGGATAACATCTATTGTTCCACACTTTGTAGCATTTAAATGAGTATGTTGGTCATGTTTCACAACAATATGGAAAAAATGGTGACCTATTTTCCCTGGAAAATTACACTCTTTAATCCTGATTGGAAGGGTTAAGTATCACAATCCTAATGCTATCATATTTCACTATCTACCATAATATTGAATTATTGATGCCCGTATTACCAATCAGAACTGAATTTGATATCATGAATCCTCTGACACAACAAAAATTTCATAAGACAAACCAATATAGTTAGACATAATAATTAGAAAAATCAAGATTGAGCAAACTTATACTATCAATGTCCTGAAAGCCTGGTTAATAGATTAGAGTGAATGCGAAGAGAATAGAGATGGATCCTTACAAAAAAAATGAAAAGGAAATAAAAGAGAAGGCATGCATATGTAATGGAATTTGAAAATCTGGCTGCTTATGGTTCAGATCAAGGAGTATCAGGTGGAATTTATAGTGACAAGGGGATGAGGTGGATAAGTGAAATAGGGGAGAGGAATAGGGTTGATGGATGAATAGGGAGAGGAATAGGGTTGATGATGGTAACTATGTTGTCTCTTTGACTTGTTTAACGATTAACACCCAATAATAGTCTCTCAGAAACATTTAACAATGGTTAAAATTCTGTGAAAATTTTGCCAAATATCTGGTTATTGAGCAAACTTCTAATATGCAATAATTTTTAATGTTAGGGATATTTGGCTATCGGATAAACTTCTAATTGAACTAAAACCCCTATTAATAACCCTAAGGTCTGTTGTTATGAGTCAATTGATAGAGAAGTGGTTTAAAAGAATATGAATCCAAACCCAATGGGTGGTCCATGACTCGAGGTAGACAGTTGTGACACCATTTTGGCTATCTTTGGTTGTTGGAGGTAATATAGACCAAACACAGGTCTGTTTCCTTGTTGACCCTGCTGGTCCTTTTCTGTATTGTATGTATATTCTATTTAATTTTAGAACCTGACCTTTTTACTGATTTAGCTGTATGAAAATTAACCCCAAAAAAAAACTATTGACTTTTGACCAAAAAAGACAACAGGAATTTAGTATGAACTATATAGTATTTCAAAAGGTTTTTGATTTTCGATTTCATGCAAAACTCGTGTGAAATAGCTAACTAACCAGATATGACATGATTTACCTGCAATATCTATGTATAAATCCATAATAGAAAAACTATTCAGAAGTTCACTAATTTCTGTAAAGGACTCATCAATGTGAAACCATAAAGATGATAGTATTGGTTAATGAGAATATCTGTGTGTCAACATATTCATGCAAACATTAATACAAAAATACGCCATATTCACTCAATTTAATTCTCCCTCCAGCAAGTTCTATATCAAATTTGGCCAATTTTTTGTATTTTGGATGGTACTAAATTTTGAACATGTAAATAGTCATAATTTCTGAAGTTCATATATTTTTGGCCAAAACCTCTATTTAGCATTCATTTTTGCCCATTTTCCCTATGCTCGGTTCGTTTAATGAAAATGGAATTATAGGTTGGTCCTGGTGAAGTTGATGATGATTTGGAAGATGAGGTTGGATCAGAGTGTTCAAAGTACGGAAAGGTGACTAGAGTGCTCATTTTCGAGATAACACAGCCAAATTTCCCAGCTGAGGAGGCAGTGAGAATCTTTGTGCAGTTTGAAAGATCTGAAGAAACTACCAAGGCATATGTTGATCTGGATGGTCGATTCTTTGGTGGCAGGGTCGTCCGTGCAGCCTTCTACGACGAAGAGAGGTTTAGGCAGAATGAGCTAGCTCCTGTGCCAGGAGAAGTACTCGGTTTCTAAGATCACCATGACTACAAGAAAATCTCAAAGAAATAATTTGCAGATTTTCTGGTGATGTAAGTGTCTCATGTTAGTATATTATTAGCAGTTTGGTCTCATGAAAGATTGATTACCCGCCCAGGAAAAAAAAATATATATCCACCATAGCTAGAGTTGAGGGTTTTCATATGAAGAATTCATACCAACAAATGTGTGGGGATGAGATATTGATGTAAACTGGTCAAATGGGTAGGGCGAGCGTTACTTGCAAGGGAGGAGCTATTTTGGACTTCTTATCATCACAACATATCATTTGTTCCCGAGTGCTTGCTTTAGGGTGTGTTTGAAAGCATATTAGCTTAGGTTATAAGAGGTTAATTTTTTTTCCAAACTGATTGCTCGGTGTTTGGCAGCGTCTTTCCCTGTAGTTGTCAGAGGTTGAGTTGCAGGTTATTTTCACCAAATTCTGAAGCTTGGGGGAGTAGCTTCGGAAGGTTATTCAATCGGTTGTGAAAATTGTGCAATTTTGACCTTGAAGTAGAAGAACTAGAGAGCGAAATCAACCATCCAACCAACCATGGTTGCTACTGTATCATCCTCCGTCTGGGCCTCTAGGGCCATCCACGAGCCTCCCTCCGCCGACTTCCCCACCCTCGCTACTCGAATCCGCCGTCGCCGTCTGCTACTCTAATCAACCATCCTCCGTCTGCTACTCGAATCCGCCGCCGCCGCCACCATCCACGAGCCTCCCTCCGCCGACTTCCCCACCCTCGCCGCTGCCGCCACCACCAAGACCAAGAAGAAGAAGGGCCAAGCCCTCTCCCTCGCCGAATTCACCACCTACTCCGCCCTCATCTCAGACCTCCGGCCTCCTCTTGCAATCAGAAGGAGAAATTGGTAGGTGTGAGGTAGTATATAAAGAGAGGAAATAGGGATAAGATGAGAAGGGGGAAGAGGAGGAGGATGGATGTCAATGGAGATGGGGAGGAAGATGAGGCCTTACTTCTACATTGAGACCCAAGCGTCGTCTGCAATTCCGCGTGAAAGAGGAGGAGGATGGGTAGGGGTGGGGTAAACATTTAAGGGCATTTTAGTCATTTTTCTCATAAATACATCTCCTACACCTCCTATCAACCAAACACCAATTAGGTTTTTTACCAGGTTATTTTTTTAAAAAAAAACTCCACCTCCCACACCTCCATAATACACAAAATAAACTCCAACCCCTAAAAAATATCCAACCCTTAAAAAACCTCTCAATTGCCAAACACGCGCTTACTTTGTGGTCTACTTGGTTGTAATTTTAATTTATGGGTATTTTATTTAGGAATTTTTACCACTAGGTACAAACTACAAAGTGCAACTTTTTTTTTTTGAGAAGGAAGCAGTTCACTTGATAATGAGATCTAGCTGAGTGAATCATGACGGATGAGGTCACATAGACTGATGTGTAAATAGGGTGTTCATCAGTAGAGCAGTCATGCGTGCAACCATGTTTGCCACTCTATTGTATGAACGAGGCACAAACAAAATCCTTATGTTATCAAGGAATGTTAGTATTGTCTTAATACCTGTCATATTAAGTTCAATTTCCTAAAGGCATTTGCTGGTGTTGTTTAAATGGTTAATGATTATTTGAAAGTCCCCTTCCACTACAAGTTTTCTGATTCCCAATTGTTAGTCCCCTTTCACTACAAGTTTTCTTATTCCCAATTGTTTAGCTTTTATTACTCCTCTGAGCACGAGTATTTCTGCCCTGATTAGTGTTTGTTTTCCAAATTTTTTATGCCCCGTAGTTATTGTTGTACCCTACTAGCCACAAATAACATAACCTCGTGTGATGTTGTCTGTGTCCATCGAGGACTCATCAAAATTTACTTTAAGCCATCCATATTGAGGTTTTTGCCATTTGGTGTTTTTTGCCGTTTGTTTTAGGGGTTTTGGTTTCGGTGGTATGTCGAATGTCAAACCAGTCTCCAGAAGAGACGCTTTAAGCCAATTTTCTTTTTGTGTGGTTATAAGTGCCCCGATCTCGCCATCTGTTGGTGTACTGTTATTCCTAAACATGATGTTGTTCTTGTAATATCATATGTTCCACCATTTTAGGACTATTGTTTACTTAGGAATGCCATCTAATTTGTTGCATGGAAATGTCAAAATCTGGTTGAGCCTAATATAGGTGTTAGGTATGTTCCAATTATTTGTTTGACAATGTGTATTTGCAGTGGGGGTTTGTTACTAAATTCACATTCAAGGAGTAGATGTTTATCGTTTTCAGTTGCACATTTGCATAAATAACAGGCAGTAGGTAATGAAACTCCATGTTGCACTAGGCGTGCTTTAGTAGGAAGTCTTGATTGGCCTATTTTCTATAGAAAATTCTTAATTTTTGGATTTATATTTATATTCCATATCCATGCGTTTGGATCATCTGGTTATATTTCTGAGTTAGTTATGAGTTTTAAAGTTGAAGTTGTATTGAACCATATTTCATTCGCATGCCACCAGAAGAGTCTATTGGGGAAGGAGATGTGAGGGAGGGGAATACTGGTGATATCCTTCACAATATCCGGATCCACTATAAGTGATAATTTCTCAACCCACCATTTCCTACCCAAAATAAATTCACCATCTGTTAGCTTTATGTGTACAACCTTTGTTGGTGAAACTCTTTGGATGAGAGGGGAGGTAGTAAGCCAGTTATCTTCTCAGAAGTTCGTAGATTTTCCTTTCCAATAGATCATACTAATCCAAATTTGAATTTCTTTAGTAGGGGAATGAGTTTCCTCCATTGGTACGATGTCTATCCTTTTAACTTGTATTGTAGAAGCCAAGAAGGTGTTGATCCTTTAAATATTTATATTTCATTAATTTAACCCACTGATTGTTAGGTTCCACAAGAATTTTTCATAGTGCTTCATCTGAAGCGCCTCATTCATGTCCTGTGATTTTCGTATTCCTAATCCTTCTTTTCACATTTTGACTTGCAAATTCTATCTCAACTTATAAGTGGCTTATATTGCAAGTCTTTATTCTAGAAAAAAGATCTATTAATGCGGTCAAGCTCCTGCTCTACAGTGGTTAGTAACATAAAGTGTTGCATTGTGTATAATATAAGGGTTTAAAATTGATTAATATTGATTAATATTGCCCTTCCTTTGTTGGGAAAGGGAAATGACTCTCCATTTGGTTAGTTGATGTTTGGATTTCCATATTATGTTTTCAAAGTAGTTCTATTTACTTTACCATTGATTACTGGGTAACCTAAATAGGACTCTAAGTTGTTTGTGCAAGGTAGAGCTGGCAAAATCTGTCCCGACTCGAAAACCCGACCTGACTCACCCGAACCCAGATCCGACTGAAACCCGAAAATCTAGTGTCATGCACAACCCGAACCCGAACCTGAGCCCGACCCATTTTGACCCGATATTCGAATGGACACGAATATAGACAAACCCGACCCGTCCTTGACCCGACCCAAACAAAACTCGACTCTTCCTTATAATTACTTTAGTTTTCTCATTTTTAAATACTCAAATAATGTGAATTACATATAATGAGACCTAATATACTAAATAAATGAAGTTTAATAGTCAATAATTAAGATTAACAAAAAATAATCATCATTTTATAATAAAACTTAATGTGACCCGACTTGACCCAACCCGAAATCCATTTGACCCGAACTTACCCGACCCGAAAACTGACCTGACCCGACCCAAACCCGACCAAACATACAGTATACCCGACATATGACCCGATCCGACATATAACCGAACCCGAATGGGTATACCTTAACCCGACACGAACAGTCGAATTGCCACCTCTAGTGGAAGGTATATGTAGGTTACTTTCTATTTCGAAAATTCTTTGTTGTGTCACACTAGAATTGGTTTGGAAGAAAGATTTGTTGAAATTGACTTTTTGACCAAATATTTGAGAATAGATATCCAAAATCCAACGGACTTGTTGACAAGGTGATGTGGCTTGGGTGAAGATTATTATGTCATCTGCAAATGCGATGAAAATTTTCAAGGACCCTGCTTCCCAAACTTGAATCCTATTGGGCTTCGTTCATAATCAGTAGAGTTTTGTAAGTTTCTTGCTAATATTTCTGCACCAAGAATAAACAAAAAAAGCTGATAATGGTCCCCTTGTTGTAAACTACGTGTTGGTTTAAACATTTTTGTAAGTTCATTGTTGACGAGGACATACAAAAAGGTAGAAGTCATACATTATGTGATCCAAGTAATAAGTGCTTGGTGAAATCCAAAACGTCTTAGTAATTCAAGTGAGAATTCCCAATCAACTCTATCGTAAGATTTTTTTTTCCATATCAAGTTTAATCGCCATCCATCCATTTTTCCCTTTGTGACTTTTGAACAAATGAAATATTTTTTGTGCAGCTAATAGGTTAACATGGATTGCTTTGTTGGAGACAAAGACACCTTTTTTTTAGTTGGATAAGTTTTCCCATGATTTCTTTAAGTCTTCTGTGATGATTTATGATATTATTTATTTATTTTCTAAATCCTTGAGCAGAGATTAGCCACTCATGACTTACCTCAAAACTGCAAAATTGTATGACGAATACTGTAAAGAGTTGTCTGTAAGTCATGTCTAAAACCCTAGGAAAACTAAGCTACCAGTAATTATAATGCTAAAGTTGACCACAAAACCCTAGAATTGTCGGCTAAAATGGGATAGAAACATATCTCAAAATATGGAAACAAACTTTAATAGATAAACTCTCAGAAGATTACGTGGATCCGGCCTTATCCTCCATCGGCAGGTGCCAACCCATTGATCCACTGGATGTCTAGCGGGCGCCGCTCTCCAACCGCACCGATCTTCTGAATCTCGGATCCCTTGTCTTTGCTTCCTTGCATTCAACTCTCTCCTTGTCTTCGCTCCATTTTAGCTCTTCCTTAGGCATGTTTGCTCCTCCTTAACCATCCTTAGCTCCAACATCTCCAGAGCTCCAACATCGCCCTCTCGATCCACCGTCGAGCCCGAATCTGCGAATGTGCACATTTAATCATAAAAATAGTAGATTATGAACTTCAACCATCAAATGATAAAGATGCGAATTAATTGAAAAACATGTAATATGAAACCTAAACTACCCTAAAATCACCTAGAATGCATATACAAAATATGCATTCTCAATGAACATTTTGATCTTCCATGAGTAATTTCAAGTACCCAACAATGCATTAATTATGGGAGATGATAAGTTCACCGCTAATTTCTACTATTTACACCGCAAAGCCACCGCATACCTATGCGGTGGCTTAATCACATTTTCCTCTCAACCACCGCATAGGTATGCGGTGGGTGCGTTGACCGTATGCCGACCCACCGCATGTATATGCGGTGGGTTAGGGTATAACGGAGTCCATTATGCCGAAATCTGATTAGTTCCAAGATATCTGAAACCCACCGCATACCTATGCGGTGGGTTTATTGAATTTTAAAAGAATTTTAATCAACCCATCGCATACCTATGCGGTGGGTTGTTACCGCGGATGGAGCCCATTATAAAAAGGCTTGCGGGCCCCATTCTCCGACACAATTTCCGACTCTTCTCCGATTCCAATTCTTGTCTTGCTTTCCGAGCCCGGCCGTTGGTTCCGTCGTTTCTCCCATCCCCTCTTTCTACCCCAACTTTGTACCCGAGTCTTGAGATGGTGAAAGACAATCGTAGAAAAGATGCGTCTCATGGTGTCGGTCCTTTTCGGAGACATCCGTTACAGGTAACAATGAAACTATATGAAAATTGAATTGCATTATTTTTAAGCGGAATGAGATAGTGTTAATGTATTATTGTTATAAATAATGTAGCCCGATCCGACTATTTAGAGGAGAAGGACGACAGACGCCCCGGCACAGCCTAAGCCACAGCCACAGCCTCAGCCTAAGGTATGTTGAAATCATTTACTAGGTGTAGGGAAATTGAAATCGAATAAGTATTTTTCTGTTTTGTTATGAAACGATAGTATTAAGTTGAAATCATTAACTAAGTGTAGGGAAATCTTGCAACATTTAGTAAGTCATACGATATAGTATCATATTTGAGCGATAGGATTTCGACAAATATTTTTTATTTTACACAGTCCACATTATCGAGGGGGTTAGGAGATAGGGTGGTTCTGCAATCTGCTAGGAGGGCTGCCGTCAAGGAGAGACATCCGTTGGAGGATGTAGTGGCTCCTATGGAGATGGATAGTGACGCGGTAGGTGATGATACTGGGGCTGCCGCTGGGGAGAGCCAGACGTTGGAGGATGTAGTGGGTCTTATGGAGAGGGATAGTGACGCAGTAGGTGCTGATACCGGGGCTGCCGCCAGGGAGAGACAGACGTTGGAGGATGTAGTGGATCCTTCGAAGAGGGATAGTGAGGCGGTAGGAGCTGATACTGGGGTTGAGCCATCGATTCATTCAGGTGTTGACCACAGTGACGGATTGGGTCATACGTTACAGTCGTCTATAGAGACATATCAGAGTCTCGTGCAGATTGAGCTGGATTTGATGACTAACCGCACCGATGACCCAATGGTGCAGTCGGCCAAAGAGTCTAGCCGAGCGGAGGGTTTTGAGATGATGTAGGAGTATCTATGGGGGGACCCAGCACCGTAGAATGGAGCCGAGCGAGTGGATGAGCAGCTACTCGGCACCTCTGCTCGGAGATGTGGGTGCTGGGATGAGTCATGCTCGAGCGGGCGACCAGGAGCCATGGGTCGTCGGGCATATTGATTTTACGTCGTTCACACCGTTAGTATCTACGGGTGGGGGGTTGACACCTAAGAGTCAGCATGCGGCACCAACGGCGACACGTAGGAGCTCCGAGCCTGAGACGATTGTTGGGAGTCAGGAGGGGGATGTACGAGGACAGACGAGCGAGTCGGCGCCGCATACTGAGGTTTGGGATCCTTCGGATGTTTCGACTTATGCGGCAGAGGTGCAGCGAGTTCAGCCTGCAGTTGTTCCTCGACAATTGCACGATCCGCTTTATGGGCCTGCTGACGATGTTGGTCAGAACATGGGAGGAGATCAGGCGGCACATGCCCCGGTCCGTATTGAGGAGTGGAGGCGGAGACAGCGTGGCAAGAGTAGTCGTGCAGGGTGTGTTAGGGGGCATGGCGAGCCTAGCGGCTCTGGGGTAGGTCAGCCCGAATGGCCAGGGGGGCCTCATACCGTTTCACTCCTGAGAGATTACGAGGCACACATTGCACAGGCCGTATGGAGACGGGAGGAGGAAGCCTTGCGGAGGGGTGTGCGTGTGCAGAGATGGGGACAGTGGCTGGGCCGGGTAGAGGCGCTGTTGCAGGTGGATGGTCAGGAGTCATGGTTTTCTGCAGTGCGTGATAGTGGCCTCTGGGAGCTGCGAGATTTTGAGTGGGATCATGTGGATCACAGTCTGATCAGTGCATTTGTTGAGCACTTGCATCCCGAGACGAACAGTTTCCACTTTGCATGGGGAGAGATCACTATCACACTTCACGATGTCTTCTTCATACTTGGGTATGGTTTGGATGGAGAGGAGTGTACTCATGTGCATGACGTGGTGGCTGGGAGTGACCGGGTTGGGGACTTGTACGGCTTGACTCAGCACGAGCAGGAGAGCGCCTTCGGCCATGGAGGCCCGACTATTGCGACTATAGCTGGCAAAATCTGACTCGATCCGAGAAACCCGACCGACCGACCCGAACCGAAACCCGACCGAACCCGAAAATTTAGCGTTATGCATAACCCGAACCCGAAACCGAGCCCGACCGACTTTGACCCGAAACCCGAAGTGACCCGAATACAGACAAACCCGACTCAACCCGGATCCGACTCAAATAAGACCCGACCCGAATTCCAACCCGACCTGAATTCCAACCCGACCCGACGCCCAACACGACCCGACTCCCAACTGACCCGAGTCCTAACCCGACCCGACTCCCAACTGACCCGATCAACTAGGAAATCAAGTATGATTTTGATAACAATATATTGCCAAATTTCAATGAAATTAATGGTAAATAGAATGAGCTTACCAATGTTATTAAAATTGGGATTCTAAATTGGATTGGTAAAAAGGTGTAAGGATCGAATCGTATAATCGAATCGTAGGATAGTAAAATCCCACCTTATGGATGAATTTTCTTTTAAATGAAGTTACTATGTTAAATATTAGATAAATATTATGTTAAATCATAAAAAATACCCATAAAGATGTAAAATTTTAAAAACAAACTAAATATAATATAGATTAACTAAATATATTATAAATTTCTTAAATATAAAGGGTAAATATTAGAAATTTCTTATAATAGACATTTTATAGGATTGTTATAATCGCAATAAAGGACCGGGATCATTTTTTCCATTTTTAGATCGTAGGATTGAATCAAGAGTTTAACAACATTGAGTTTACGAGCCAATGAGTAGATTATTTATTAAATCATATTTAATTTTACTAAAATGCTTTTTGAAATCCATAAATAACATGAATTACATATTTAATTTAATAAAATTGATTACTCAAAAGCAAGGTTCTAACTTCTAAATATCGCTTATCGGGGTCGTATTATATTTATACTTCAAATTTTAAAAATAAACATGAAAAAATTAATATTTAAATTATAAAATTACCCATAAACTTGATAAAATAAAAAGTTTACATTCAAATTGATATACGTTTAAATTTTGATCCGATATACCTATATAATATATGGCTATATGGTAAATTGGTAACGGATTCTAAATATCTCCGACATATCGGCCGATATATCGGGGACCGACCCGAGTACCGACCCGAAACCCGAACGAGACCGACCCGATTCTGACCGAAAACCCGAATGGGTCCGACCCGATTCTGACCGAAACCCGACCAATCTGAATTTCATTTTGACCGAATCCGACCCGACCCGACCAAGCCTGACACAGAAATTTTGACCGAGTTGACCCGACTCATCAGTGACCCGACCCGAATGCGATCGACCCGAACCCGACCGGATGACCCGAATTGCCAGCTCTAGTTGCGACCCTTCTTCAGAAGATAGCACCCATGCGACAGAGGGTGCGAGATGGCGTCCCACTTGAGCATGATATGGAGTGCATAGTGGGTGTTGCGATGGCGATAATTGGGTCTGCGACGCTGTTCATCGACAAGTCGGGTGGAAGTGTATGTCCGGAGGTGCTTCTTCGCCTTATGGATGCAGCGCATGTTCCGGAGCTATCTATAGCGGCAGGGGTCTTGGCGTGCTTGTACCGAGGATTGGGCGAGGCGACTAGGGAGTTCGCCAAAGACATGGACGGTTGTACACTATTGTTGTTGGTAAGTCATTCGTTCTCTCATTATGTAATTTTTCTAGGTTAATAATTAAGCTAAAATGACTATGTCGCTGACCGTCACCCATGAAGCGAGAGGAGATCGCAGCGCCAAGTGTACAATGCGAGGGCAAAGTTTAAAGCAGAAACGAGAGGAGATCGAACCGTCACCCAGGAAGCACTCCGCGTTTTGCGGGAGAAGGGTTACTTCTACTCTACGAGGAGATCCCCTGACAATCCCAACAGGCTTCAAGATCTATTCATTGCCCATACAGACGTTCGCCATCTTCTGTCCATATTTCCATACGTCGTCCTTGTAGATAGTACATACCGGACGAATGCGTACGTTTCTATCTACACTTATTCTTTTACCCCTTCCGACCAGGGTTTGCAAAGTCAAATATTTCATGGTGCAGGTACAAGATCCCTTTGTGTGAGTTCGTTGGATTCACTTACACAAAGAAAAACTTCGTCATCGGGTTCTGGTTCATGTCGCACGAGAACACAGATATGTACATTTGGGCGTTGGAGCAGCTCGTTTACCTCATGCGAGGTAACCTTCATAACGTTGTTGTCACAGATCGAGAGTTGGGGTTGATTGCGGCGCTACGAGTAGTTCTTCCCAGTGTCAGGCATATGTTGTGCACAGTACACGTCCTCCGTCGATGCGAAGAAGCTGCTTTTCAAAAGTCAAAGAATCTTGATGTTGCTAGGCGTTTCAAGAACGCATGTGTTGGCTTGTTCCAATCCAGATCGGTTGAAACTTTCACCGCCAGAAGGAGGGGTATGCATGCAGAGTGGGGACATATCGAAGGGCTGATGCCGTATTTGGAGGCGACGTGGTTACGAGATTACTCGGAGAATATAGTTCGTGCATGGACAGACGCAATCCAACATTTTGGTACGACCACGACGAATAGGTGCACCTCTTTTTTTCTTCCGAAATTCATTATACGCCTATTTTGCTTACAATATATATCGATATTCACATGCGAGTCCCACTCCTCTTGTAGGGTGGAGTCTTCCCATTCTGTGTTGAAGAAGACCTTAAACTCTGCGATCGGTGATTTCACTCACGTGATCACCACAATCGATCTGATGATGGCGGACCAAATAAGTGAGGTGAAGAATACAATGGGGCGAGCGAACAACACCTGGTCGACAGATTCCCACGGCCTATGGATTTTCGATCGAATTCAGAATATTGTGTCGAAGGAATATTTCAACTTGTTGTTCGAAATCTACATGAAGATGGAAGTCGAACCGCCTTCGCAACCATGCAGAGATAGATACTAGAGGGATGTCTACGGTCTCCCATGCACACATGAGATGCAAGCTTGTCGAGACACGCAAATACCCATCAGACCGTCCCAAATTCACATTTTTTGGAAGCAATTGGATTGGAAGAGGCCGCATGTTGACAACGTCCAGGATAACACTCCCCTCAGCAGAGCTGATGTGGACATGTCGTGCATGATCAGTTTGTTCCAGAGTGGAGCTATGGACGAGGATACTCGTTGGAGAATCGCGTCGGTATTCAACGACGGGGATCGTCCCTCTCATACATCGTTGACCCCCTGGCCCGGAGGACCGTAGACCACCCGGGAGACCGAGGACTCGCCACCCGTGTCAGACGAACCCTCTACCTTGGGAACATGAGCGTGCTCGGGCCCAACATCGAGTAGATAGAGAGGGGAGCAGTGGATCAGCACGAAGTCGAGGTCGGGGTCAATCGTCATCAATAGAAGCAGATAACGTGGAAGGCAATGAGGAGGGCACCGGGTCCAACCCCATTGCCATCGACAACCCTCCTAGGGGCCGAGGAGTAGGCAGGGGACGAGGTCGAGGACTGGGTCGTGGGAGGGGACGTGGCCGAGGTCGATCAGCATCCGAGCCAGCTCCGGAGACTGTAGGTGACATTCCACCTCCAGCACAAACGGCCCTTCCACCGTAGAATCTACCTCACGTAGATTTCAATTGGGGCACTGGCAACATCGACGAATTCATGATTACTTTCGTACGAGCCGTCACAAATGTTGCAGGGGATGGTCACTGTGGGTATAGATCTTTTGCTTGTCTTCTGAACATGGGACAAGACACATGGTTTCGAGTTCGACGAGAGCTGCCAGTTGAGTTGCAGCTGCATTCAGATCGGTACCATTACTATCCTGCCTTAGATGAGCTCATCACGAGGGTCAACTATTTCAGCACGTGTCATGATGCTACGTATTGGATGGAGATTCCGATCATGGGCGAGGTGTTTGCCACGCTTCACCAGCGTCCTTTGGGGATTTTGTCACAGATGATGCCGATGTTGTGCCTACCTCTGTACGCCACCGGGGGCCCGACAATACCGGCCTATGAGGAGCTAGATGGAATAGCTTTAGTCGGCAACAGCAACCACTTCGTTCCGGTACGTTTCGTATTTCATATTCATTCAGTTTTTAATGTTTTGTTTCTCTCTTCTAATCTCAATATTCACCTTTTATCCACAGATTTGGTTGTTGCCTGGTTCCCATCTACCTCCGGTCTACGTTACATGGATACGGCATCACGATCGCACGGTCAACGGTTGGGAAGAGCAGTTTGTGGCGAGGATTGCACGATATAGAGCTTACCGCCGTCGTGATGGTGGCCGTCCCCTGTCCTATTAGCACTTTTCACTTTCTCGTGTCATTTTTCGAACTCCATATGTTGAATTTTATTGTATCTTTGTATGTGCCATTTTACGAACTTTGTTCTATGACATTTTTCGACATACGCTTTTTTCCATCCTTGACATTTATCACACTTTTGTTTACTTATTCTTATGCCATTTCCGATTGTTTGACCATTATGCATCAATGTCTTGAATCAATTCGTGGATTGTCCGGATCCGTTCTCGTCCTTCTAACCTAAACATATGCGCTTTTTCGGATAATGACAACTCCAGGTGGCGCACATGTAACCGGAATCCACCGCATACGTATGCGGTGAAGTTAGGAAATCAACCGGTCCGGTCCGGTCCTTCAACACGTAACTCGGATTTAGGTTATCCGAAACCCACCGCATAGGTATGCGGTGGGGTTCAAACGGAACGGACACACCCACCGCATATACATGCGGTGGGTCTGCATACGCCTCTATCCACCGCATAGGTATGCGGTGGGTCACCGGCTCACCGCATACCTATGCGGTGTGTGCGTTGACCGTCATTAAACCCACCGCATACCTATGCGGTGATTAGCGGTGGAAATAGTAAAAATTAGCGGTGTAGATATCGTTTCCGGTTAATTATGCTTTGGTTGTCTCATTCGATTTCAATATTTTTGATATTTTTGTTGAGTGTCTCTTTTAATATTCCTTTGTATGCTACTAGAGGTCCTACCCCAATTATCATATTGCATCTTCCTTTTTCCGCTTTAAGACATATGGTGTGTGGATTATGATCTCTTTTTATATATCCTATTGGCGTTTCTCCTGAGCCAAGTCTAGATCCATCAAAGTTTAACTTGAAATAGTTTTGTTCAAGTTTCTTCCATTTAATATTCTTCCTTTTTTGGGTTGTGATCGGTTTCATGGGCGTTGGCTCATTTTCTTCGAGATCTTTTTTAGAGTAATTCAAGTTAACAAATTTTTTAATAAAGTTTGTTATAGAGTGTATTTTCCCTATTTCATTCTTGAAATCATTTGGTTTCTAAAGTACCATATACCCTCTAGATAGTTGTTGATGTTATGAATGATTTCTTACCTTACCCAGTATTTGTTTTAGATCATTTAAAATTCCGCTAGGATTTTTATTAAGGTTTGTGTATTTGCTGATTTCTCTATATATGCTTGGCTTGATGGAGTTGGCAATGTTTCTCATGCTCGTGCATTGTAGAAGGATATGGTATAGATTTTCTCGAGGGTGATTACAAAATTCATAGTGCATAGGCCCCACAATCCGTCGTTGTTCTAGTTTAGCTTTTGTAGGGAGTCTTTTTTTTAAAAAAAATCATAGGAAGTTTTTGCTTTTGGTAGGGTGTCAGTTCTTATAGCCATCTGCAAAATATTTTTTGTTGTTCTTTATTTGTGTGGATTAGGATTACTGTTGAACCAGTTGAGAACCAACCGTTTTTTCTTTGTGCCCAATATATGTTCTTTATGGAAATTTAACCCAGTAGTTGTTGACATTCAAGAGTGAGCTTATTTATGTCACATTATTTTGTTTGAGTGATATAGTTCTGAATTGTAAGATTTCTATTAATGTCGGTTTGATGGGGGAAGAGAGCGGATAATGGTTACTGGAGAATTCATTTATCTTCCTAGAATCTTATGGATTTCTCATCCCCCACCCGCCATTGGAGCCCTTGACTAAAGATGTCTCTTAAGGACATAAGATGAACCCATTGCCAAGAAATATTCCTTTTCCCCCTATAAGCAAAGATAAATTTATATTTCTCACTGATGATCTAAACCCAAATGTTGTTAGGTTGAAATATGATTTTCCACAATTGTTTTAGTTGTAATGCTATATTGATTTCCTTGGCTTTTATGATTCTTAAGCCACCATTTTTCTTGGATTTGCATATTTCATCCCATTTTATTTAGGGTCTACGGTTATCATCTTTATTCTAGGGAAAAAATTTATTTATCTTGTCAAATTCTTCATGAATATAGGCAAGTGGTAAAAAACTTTGCAGTGTATAAATTGGTGCACATAAATTTGTTTTGATGAGCATGTGATAATGCGTATTTTGTATAGGCATTCTAGGTAATTTTAGGTAGCATTATTTGATATGTATTTATATCTAAGTCACATCTTTATCATTTTATATTCGGAATTCGGAATCCACTCTTTTTATGGTTAATTGTGCATATTCATGAATTTGGACTCAATAGATGGTGCAAGAGGGCGATGCTGGAGCCCTAAATCTGCTGGAACACTTTGGATGGCTTGAAGAATGAAGACCCAAGAAGAGATACGGAGAAGCCAAGAGAAGAAATGAAGAAAACACGAAGAAGTAGAGGCGGCACCCGCGAATCCATGTCCAGCGCCCGCTGATCCTGGTGCTTGCGGATACAGGAGCGGCATCCGCTGAGAGCGGTGCCCGCTGATAGTACCCTTTCAGCACCTATCGATGGAGGATAACAAACCTTCAAAAGGTATGCCAATATTAACACTACCCTTACGATATTTGTGTAACAATATAGACTAGCATTATCAAACAGGGTAAATGGTGAGATAAAGACATACTTCGAATCCCTGAACTACTCCATCACTGCTTGACAAAAAAACGTGTTTGAAGCCATATTTCAATGGTTTTACACAAATGTGAAGTTTACGGAGTTTCATAAGGTGGCTGGAAATCCGGTGTACAATAATGCCACAAAGATTCTAGATGACAAGCAAACATCCCACTACTACATTTGTCGTTAAACAACCACGACATGGCTGGCCCAATTGCCAAACTTTTAGAGTCATTGTGGATAACAAGTTAAAGGACATGAAATGTGAGTGCAAGAACTTCGAATTCAGAGAGATTTTGTGTACTCATATTGCGCGTCTTCACTGAGGAACGGGTGGATTTCGTCCCTGAGAAATATATTTTGGATAGATGGTGGAAATACTTGCCTAGGCAACACCTGAAGTTCTCGGTTCCTTACTACAAATTGCTTCACAATAGACCAGAAGGAAGCCAACGGATTGCGAATATACATGCAGCTTTTGATAAAAAGTTCGAGGATTGCAATGAATGATGTCGATATAAATAGTGTGACATCCCGGATCTTAATTCCATAACCTCAGAATGTTAATATGAAGCAGGCGCCAACAGACCTCTTCAAGCCATTCATGAGACATCCCGAATCTTAAGCATGCGTTGTTCGACTTCCAACATGTATTATGTATTGTCTACATTGTCAACAATTACCTAATGTCATGCATTTTGTGTTTTTTTTTCCTAAGTTCTCCCTTTGTGACTTTGAATTGTCATGCTTGTGGGGGGTTTTGAATCCTTTTTACTCGTACTGAATATTATGCCTATATTTCTAAGGAACTCCACTCCTTGTTACAAAACAAAATCGAGAGCAAGTCAACACCAACCTCTTGTACAGTATTAAAACTCACTTTCAATGACCAAGTTGAGAGAAGAGTTCAAACAAAATGAGGCATTGTTGCAAAAATAAAATGAGGCATCGCCCATTGGGCCTAAACCCAATTCAAATCAAATTGAGAGAAGGATTTCAAAAACAAAATGAGGCCTTGTTACAAAGAAAAAATGAGGCCCCACCAATTGGTTCTAACCTAATTCAGACCAAACTGAGAGAAAGATGTTCCTAATATCTTATAATAATCATAATATTAATGTATCTTTGTCATCTTCTAATATCTTATAATAATCATAAAATGTATATTCTTCCACACATTTCATAATATCTTATAATAATCATGGTATTAATGTATATACATAGGATTTCATAATGTCTTATGATAATCATAATATTAATCTTTGGGCTATAAACTCATCTCATCAAAAGTTTTGCACCATGGTATTGATTTTCTCATCTTCCTAGTTACTAATAACATATGTATATAGGTTGGGATAGTTTTGTAATATATATATATATATATATATATATATATATATATATATATATATATATATATATATAAAGCATAGGGAGACGGTTGTAACTAAGAGAAAGTTGTAATATAGTCGAATTTAACTATACCTGGTTGGCTGGTTGTAATTATTTAAAAATATAGGCACAATTCTATGAAATTAAGGACTCGTTTGTTTAGATAATAAGGGAATGAAAAGGTAAGGTATTAAATTTTACATATAAAATATATATGATTTTTTTGTGAGATTGGAGGAGATTCGATTCTTAGCCTCAACAATCGCCTTGATAAGGGGGAGTCTCTCCGGTGGGCTTCCCAATCCTACACCTCGCACACATCGGTGGTGCACCCATTGTATCCACAAGCTCTCCTTTTTGGCGTTGATCCTCCACAAGTGCTTGCTCATGAACGCCTTATTCCAAGTGCGGATGTCAAGTAATTCCAAGCCGCCTTCTCTCCGGGGCATGCGCACTTTGTCCCATTTCATCCTCGGTGTCTTCCAAAGAAAAGAGCGGCACAAGCTAGTCAAGGCTTGCATAATGGCTTCCGGCACCGGAAGCACCGAAAGCCATAAAATCAGACAAAAACAGGGTGGATCTCCCTTGCAATATAAAATCAGACAAAAGCATATGGGAAAAATAAATCAATTTAATGTAGTGGGAAAAAGTAAATCAAACACAAGTATACTTAATATACATCTCTTGTGATTTCAAAAAAAAAATATACATCTCTTGCATGTCTGTATTGATGAATTTTTATTTTTTTTTTTGGATTAGGTAAAAATTCGGATGAGAGAACCCTATCCGAAAGCATCCTGTCGGATGAGACCAAGAAGGTTTGTATGAAGATACAAATCTGGCCCCCTGGTAAAGTAGCAAAGGTGTGCAACCTTATCTGCTACCCGGTTACCAATACGGGGTATGTGTGATATTCTAACCGAATTTAAAGTTTGGAGAAGGGCTTGGATATCAGACATAATTATTTCTATTTCCCATGGGGATCCAGATTTTGAGTTAAGAGCATCTATTATAATTTTTGAGTCACCTTCTATAATTAGGTTTGTTATCTTTAATTCTCTTACTTTTTCCATCCCAAGGCGGAGGGCAAGAGCTTCCGCCATGAGAGGAGATTGTCCCCCAATGGTTTTGCCCCCAATGCTAACTGGATCCCCAAACCAATCTCCCCAATAGTGCAGTTTGTTGTCGATCTAGAGGATCCATCGAAGTTCAGCTTATACTTTCCCGTCGGAGGTTTCCTCCAATGGAGTGTTTGTTTGTTTGTTTTTATTTCTGTTGTAGACTAGCTCCTTTTTGTTGGTTGTTGAACCCTCATTTTCAGATTCATTCCATCTGATTGCCCTTTTCCAGTTTTCAATGTTGTTCATAATCATTTTCCTGAATCCCTCTGGGGACGGGATATTCTTATCCTTGAATATAGCTTGGTTTCTGGCAAACCATATAGTCCACCATCTAATTGCTATATGTTGTCTCTTTTCTACCGGAAGAATTGAACCAATAATTTGCAAAATTTGATCCATATCCCTATTGCTACATATCAGAGTATGGATCTTGTGGGCTACTTCCCTGGGGAATTGTTGTTGGAAGTTGTTGATGGGGCATTCTATGAATAAATGTATATCATTCTCCTCGGCTTGGTTACAAAGTATACATGTATTTGGTACCGCCACACCCTTTTGGGACAAGCGGGTAGCCGTGGCAAGTCCCTTTTGTTTTATTTTCCATATAAAATTTTTGACTTTGAGGGGAACGTCAAGTCTCCAAATCCACGAGAATTCCTCCGATGATTGTTGTGAAGACGCTGATACTAAATTATAAGCACTTGTTGTTGAGAACCAACCATTTTTGGCGGGCCACCAGTAGAGTCTATCTGTAAAAGGGGTGATTGGTAAAGGTATGTTCATGATTTCATCTATTATGTGGGCAGGGAGGACAGAAAGCAGCTTCTCCTTCCACCATTGTCCACCGAGAATGTAGTCGCTCACAGACTCCTGTGTGTTTATATTATCTATCGAATCTAACCTGTTGCTAAGAGGTGTCGTTGTTACCCAATTGTCGGTCCAGAACTTGATTGATTTTCCATCTCCTACCTGCCAAATGAGCCCTGTTTTGAATTTTGGGATTAGCGAGCTTAGCTTTGACCATTGCCAAGAGGCATTACCTTTCCTGGAGTAGTTCAGTATGTGACTTTCTTTTAGGTATTTGTATTTAATAATTTTAACCCAGTTATTCTCAGGTTCTGCCAGAAGTTTCCATAGAAGTTTTAACTGAAGTGCCTCGTTCATGTCTCTGGTTTTCCGTATTCCCAATCCCCCCTGTTTCTTCGATTTACATATTTTGTCCCAACTGATGAGTGGACAGTGCTGAGCATCTTTATTCCACAAGAAGGTTCTGTTGATTTGGTCTAGCTGTTTATGAACAGTCGCAGGGAGCATGAAGCTTTGCATTGAGTATAGAGGTTTTGATGCAAGGTTAGAAGTGATTAGGGTTGCTCTACCTTGTTGTGATAGGGCGTTTGCACGCCATTTGCTTAATTGGTCTTTTGATTTGCAAATTATTTCTCCGAACGTATCCTTAGTGACCCTCTCGTTTATAATTGGACACCCCAAATATTTTTCCAAATTTTGTTCTAGGGGAATGTTAAGAATCCCTTGAAGGTCTCGTGCTCTATTTCTGGGGATACCCGGGGTAGTTTGAAATGATGACTTATGGTAGTTGACTTTTTGTCCAGAAAATCTACAATATTCTTCGATTATTTCCTTAACTTTTGTACAGGCAGAGTTGCTTCATTTAGAGAAAATTATGATATCATCCGCAAAGGCCAGGAAAGGGACAGAGGGGCCTGAATGGCCAAATTTGAAACCTACGCTGTTGCGATTTGACTCCGCCTCAAGCGATAGTTTGCGAGCAAGGACTTCTGCTCCAAGAAGGAAGAGAAACGGAGAAAGGGGATCCCCTTGTCTCAAACCTCTTGTTGGTTTGAAGAGATCTGTAGGGCCGTTATTTACTAATACAGAGAAAGAAACTGTTGTCACGCATTCCATAATAATGTCCATGAATTTTTGATGGAATCCAAATTTCTGGAGGATTGATTTCGTATATTGCCAATCTACTCTATCATAGGCTTTTTCCATGTCGAGTTTTATTGCCGTCCATCCCATAGTACCTTTCCTTGTACGGAAGGAATGGAAAATCTCATGGGCAATTAATATATTATCCTGAATTGCTCTGTCGGAGACGAAGGCACCTTGAAGTGGATGAATGAGTTTTCCTATTATTTGTTTAAGTCGCTCTGTTAGAATTTTTTAGATGATTTTGTATAAAGTGGAGCATAGGCTAATGGGTCGATAATGCGAAGTCGTAGTGGGATTGTCATTCTTTGGTATTAAAGAGATAAAAGTGTGATTAATTTGTTTTAGAAGTTTTCCAGAATAAAAGAAAGCTTTAATAGCTTTGATAATATCAGTCCCCACAATGTCCCAATATTTCTTATAGAATTCAGCTGTCATCCCATCCGGACCCGGAGATTTGTTGTTACCCATTGAAAAGACCGCTTTTTTAATTTCACTATTGGTTGGTTGTTGAATAAGAAGTTTGTTGTCTTCTTCTGTGATCATTGGGTTGATTCCTGATAGGTAGTTTTCCAGTTGGGGGTTCGTATAAGTTTGTTCCCGGGCGAATCTTTTCTCAAAATCTCTTTGGATTTCCTTTTTAACATTTTCATCTCCCACTATTGGGGTTCCTTCCGCAGAGGTAATTGATCTGATTATCTTTCGGTTTCTTCTACCAGTGGCTACTCTATGAAAATAGGAGGAGTTGGTATCTGCTAGTTTTAGATGTTTTGTTTTGGCTCTTTGGTTCCAGAAAGTTTTGTGAAAGAGGAGTAGGTTATCCCTTTTTAACAAAAGATTTTGTTCCTTTATATATTCATTTGAGTTTTGATTAGTTTGTTGCGTTGATTGAAGTTCAGTTAGCGCTTCGTCAACGGCTTGAATTTGAAGAAATATATTTCCAAATGTTTTCTTGTTCCATGCTTTAGCTTTTTGTTTAAGGATTTTTGATTTATGCGTGATTTGGAACATGGCCGATCCAACGCACGATGCTCTCCATGATTGTCTGACAATATTCCGGAAGTCTTTTCTCTGCATCCACATGTTTTCAAACTTAAAGGGTGGCGGTTTAAAGTTGTTGTTTTTGGATATGTTTATTGTTATGGGGCAGTGGTCAGAGTTTGCGAAAATTCCATTTTTTGTAGCCAGGTCCGGGAACATATCAATTATCTCATGGTGTACAAGTACCCTGTCTAATTTTTCCCAAATGTTGTCGGGTCCATATTGCTTCTTTCTCCATGTGAAAGGGTTGCCGAAAGAAGGGATCTCTAGCAATGAACATGCATCTTTAAATTCTATTAACCTTTGGAATCTTCCCGGACGCGTTTCAGCGCCACCTATTTTCTCCGAGGGAGAGCTAATCTCATTTAAGTCTCCCATAAGCAAGCAGGGAAGGTTGCTTTGGTCAATTATATTGTATAGGGTTCTCCAAAAATCCTCTTTATCGGGAGGATTGGGAGGGGCATAAACAAAGAGCATCAAACATTCAAAATTCTCCTTAATGTGTTCGTATCTTACGCCGATGATTCTTGGGAGATGGATAACAATTGAAATGGTTTCATCTATGAATGAATTTTCATTCCAAAATAGGCTGATGCCACCGGCCCGGCCGGAGGCTGGGGACCAACACATGTTTGAGAACCCGGCATTTTTCCAGAGAGCTTCTTTCGGTTCTGTTTCGGTCTTTGTTTCTGCTAGAATAAGCATTTGTATATGGTTTAAGGTACGTCATTCATTAATATTCGTCCAGAAGGTTCGCTTCCCTATTCCTCGGCAATTCCAAAATCGTATAATCATGGTGAATTTCTTTTGATATGGTCGGGCAGAGAGTTAGCTCTCCCATATCGACATATTTCTCCTTTGATTGTTTCACTTGTCGGATTCAATTGTTTAGTTTTGTTATGAATGTTGATGGAATTATTTAATGTCATCATAGTGTACTCATAATGTGAGCTACTAATGATCTGTTCGTCTATTGATATGGGAATGGAGACTTTGATCCATCGCTTGCCGGGGGAGTTCTCGGTAAGGACATGGATTAGAATTTTAGTACTGTGAAAGGTAATGAGGATTGTAGCTTTCATTTTGATTTTCCCTTTCTTTTGGAAGCATGATTTTATTCTTGAGATTTTGTAAGTTAATGGGCTACAATGAAGATGAATTAGATTAAGATAGTTACAGTGGACTTCACGTAAGTCCAGGATAAGCCAATTGAATCGGTTTTTATCAGCTAGGCTATAGACTATGTTTAGAGCCGGAGGTATCCCGTCGACAATGCTACAAGTAGACAGACATACATTCTGATTCTTCTTCCAGGCCCGATAAGGGGAAGTTGATTTAATTCTAAGGTTGAGACGATTCTTAATTTTCCACGAATTAATAGGAGAGAAAGAGAAAGGGATTAACTTCAAAGTGTATTTTCCATAGTAGATCATAACGCACAACCTTTTAGTTCGAAATGTACCATTGAATCTAAGGAAATGATTCTTAGATATATACACAGAGCGAGGGGTTTTACCAGGTCCTCGGAGGTAGGTAGGAGTCCTTTGTTTCCCTGCACATTCCAATTGATCCTTATTTGTGCCAGGATGTGTGTGGATTTTTCCATCAAAGTAACCTGAGAAAGCCATTTTTTCTAAATACCAGCAGCCCATGGAGGCCGGGAAATGTGTAGGAGCATCTTCATGAAGATACCACTGTTGCACATAAGGATTTTTATGTGGAGAGCTAAAATAAACACACAGCATCAGGCTGGCTGATTTCATTAAGACAAACATTACATAACAGGCCCCTAACGAGGCAGATGGAAGCATTACATAACCTTCACACCTACTGGGATCATACGCATACATATTCACCTTGGGCTTCTTAATCTTCTTTTCCTTCCTCGGTTGTTGCCCTTCTACCCCTTTCTCAGTTGAGAGAGGCCCTTCGATGTAAATCTGTGTTTTGCCCTTTCGGGATGGTTTTGGGTGGGGGACGAGGATCTCATCCTCCAATGGTTTTTTCCCTTTCTCCAAGGAGGAGGAAGCCATGATTGAGCCAAGAGAAGAGCGATTAGTCAGCAGATGGAAGTAGCAATAAGAGTAAGAGAGAAGGAGAGTTTGAGTGTTGGTTGAAACCAAAACCCACTGCTTTCTTTTATAGACATGGATGGGTAGGAAGATTTGAGAGAGAGAGAGAGATTCGTACCCAGACTGAGACGACCAGATCTGATGTGAATCCGGCGCAAAGGCTGGGCCGACCACGACAGGACAACCCAGGGAGTACCGTCGAACCATAAAGCCGCTACAGAAGACACCGGACTTTTATGTTGGGCCAAGGCGGAGGGCGAGCACATTGGCCGAAGCGTAATCCTCTCCAATGGACACTTCTTTGCAGCAGAAATCCCCGATAGTGGTGTTCAGGAGGAACAGATTGGATCCACAGCCCCATCAAAGGGCTTGAACCAGGCGAAAAAGGAAGGTACCAGAGAGAAAGTCCTCTTCGGAGCCAAAATAGATCAACTTTCAGATCTTTGAAGGACAATCGAAAGCAGTTTCAAGGGTTTAAAATCACTCATTTAGTCCTTTTCAACCTCCCACCTTTAAACTTTTAACACTTAGGGCATGTTTGGTACTTGATTGTTTTTTGAGGGATGGAGATGATTATTGAGATGAAGATTATTTTTGTGGATGATGAGGGTTGATAAGATGGAGATTATTTTGTAAAAATAATCGCGTTAGTGTTTGGTAGAAGGGAGATTATTGTTGGGCAGGTAAGGGAAAAAGGCATTAATCTCCCATCACAATCCCCTCCATCTAAAAAAAATAGGATTGTCCTACAAATCCCTTTAATCCCATGTCACACACCTAGGGGTGTTATTCGAGCCGAACGAGCCGAGCTTGGCATGTTCAAGCTTGTTCGTTTGTTAGAGCATGCCCAGTGGTGGGCTTCAAGGCTCCTAAAGCTGCCAACTAGGATTAAAAAAAAAACTCAATATGTACTAAGGGCCTCTTTCATCAAACCCTTGTATACAAACCCGGCTCACGGAGCCCATAGCGCCAAAATCAAGAAAGCAAGAGGAGCAACGTGCACAGGGCTAGAAAGCAACAATATATATATTTTTTAAAATCAATTTTTCTACATTTTCTGAAATTAAAAAAAATAATAAAAATTATCTCTGAACGTAATTTAATTTTATCTATCCATAGACACCCATATTGCATATGTTTGGAAAGAAAAAAAAATCAATTAACTAATACCCATATACTAGCTGTTGAAAAAAAAAGTGCCAACCTTGCATTTTGCATAATAATAATAATAATAACAGTAAATAGCATCCAATATACCAAATATTTGAGGTCTTTGCAAAAATGACATTCTCCTTCAAAATTTGCAAAAGTAGCAAATAAGCCCAAAATTTGGCAAAAATAACCGGTTCACATGACCCCCTTTCACAGGCCACCATTCCTGTTGAACAAAACCCTCACCGCCCCGCCTCCTTCTTCTCTCCGGCCGTTCCCTGCCCTCCACGAGCCACCTCCGGCCACCCAACCACCACCGTTCGAACCGCCACCCTCACCCGCACCCCCCGAGCCCAGAACCCAACCGGCTCATGCCCCCCTGACCCCACACCGAGCCCTCATCTCCCCTAACTCGTTGTTCGTTTTCTCGCCCTCCAATGAAGTCACCCTCCTCGAGGAATGGATCGAATTCGGTAAGCACGAACGTAGTTCGAACCCGCTCTCATCTATGGCGGATTGGAGTCAGTGAGTGCTTCTCTCCCTCCCCTTCTCTCTCTATATATGGCGGACCTTGAACGACGAGCGGCATATTAATTTTCTTGCCTCCTGTTAATTTTCTGTCAGTGTTAAAAATCAAATCTTGCCCCTTTGAGGTTCAATTGTTGATTCATTTTGAGAAAGATTGGCAGTGTTTTACTTTAATTTCACTCAAATTACTCGCTTTGTTTTTTCAATTCTTAAAAAAGAAAAAGAAAGAGGGTAATTTTCTGTTTGCCTAATTAGAACTCAACTTGCAGAAATGGTGGGTTGTGGTTGTAAATATGGTGCCTGGTGGAATGCATTAAGTATTTTGCCCAAAAATTGGTTTGCAGCTTCAAGAATGTATCTTTATTAGTTTGAGTTTTAAACCAATTGAAACTCTTAAAATCTTTTTGAAGGGGACTGCACAGCTGATTTCTGCCAAGAACAATCAATTGAATCTTGAATTGGGGATAATAATGGAGAAGATGTCAAATATCTTTCTTAGATTTTGTTGGCAAGATTAAGTAACGTGGATAAAAATCTGGAATCCTAATTTCCAGTATAGTTATGGAGGATTGAACACCTGTTTTAACAAGTGGTGTATCAATCTACAGGGTGTAAATCGCCATTGCCTTGCAACCCAAACTGCTTCTACTCTCCAGCTAGTAACTAAATCACATGCTTACAGGTAAATTGGCATTTCTATCATGGCAGGCATTTTTTTTTAATGGTAAGAATTATTTCAATACTGGCTAGCTTTTTTTATTTGCTGTCATTGGTGTTACCAACCTCTGAACAGGTTGTTCAATGATGTCACAGGTTCACACCGAGCGGCCATGACTAGAGTTAAAGGAGGGAAGACTTTTTGTTGTGTTAGGAATCAAACGTGATCTGACATTGGCAAGACAATCATGCATGTGGACTCGTATGCAACTTCATATTGTTGTATTTGTGTTGGTGATATTAATCGTGAAGTGGGATATATGGGCGGCCGACATTAGCTTTAGAGGGAGGTCTAACCACTTCTCAAATATGGGCCTCCTGGATCGCATGAACCAAGCCCTCGCTGCTGCACACTGGAAGATATTGAAGGAAAGCAGCCGACTTGTACTTCGTTGTGTTTGTTTTAGGTATAAAACGTTTCCTCCCTTTTTGATGGCTGATCCCTTATGTTCTGGATTTATGTATGGATGGTTTTATGGTTGGTTGTTCTGAATGTTGTTCTGACTGCTTTAGTTTGTGCTTAATATTGTCTATCCTGCTGCTGGGAAGTTTCTGAGATTCACACAAGATCTGACAGGGATTAGTCTTATATTGGCTAAGACGAATCCGGCAGGGGTTACTTCTACATTGGCTAAGACATCGTTGTCACTGGCTAGATAATAGTATCTACTGGCTAGTAATTTGCATCGCAAATATTCGGGTTTCGCATCTTAGGCAAACAAAATAGACAACCACATACTTTACCTTGAGTTCATACAAAATAACAAAACCCATCCTTCGCCGGCTGAAAAGAAAAGGCGTCCGTATGACGAGCGGCATATGATGACCTTACCATTCCACACTTACTTAGGTTTTAATTGTTTAATCGTTTCCACCTTTTGGATGACTTGTGTTTGATTACTTATAGGTATGTTGTGGTCTTTTGGTCACTTGTTTATATGTGTTATGGATGGTTATTGTGAATTTTGCGTTATGGCGCATTTCGTTTGAGTTTAATGGTCGATATACTTAGGATGAGAAGTTTATGAGATAAATAAGATGTGTTAGGGGTTATTATCTTATTGGCATAGACTTTGATTTTATTGGCTAGGGAAAATCATATACTGGCTAGTAAACAAAAAATCGCATACATTTGTCTTTTGCATCGTTGACAAACTAAACGGCCAGTTATGTACATTCAAAACCACCAAAATCCCAAAGTGTCATTGAGTTACAAGCAAACTAACAAAATACTACATTCGACTACGTAAAAGAAGAGTTACCCAACTAGACATCAATTTCTTCACCTTGCCACGCCATGCTTGCTTATGTCCTCCGACGCTTCCGGCGAAGGAACTCTCCCCAAGACGGGTACCTGCTTGTGTCCATTATCTTTCTCCTGACGGACCCAAATGACATGCTCTCCTCTATGAGCATTTTCCCCTCCTCCATGTCCAAGTCGGGAGCTTTACCTTTCATCTCCGGAGCAACGATTGTCGGTTCTACCCATTATGTTGTTTTGTACTTAACTTGTTATGTATTGGTTAGGAACTTTAGTACTTTGTAGTTTTTGGTTTAGGTCTTAATTGTTTGATCGTTTCCACGTCGGGAGCTTTACCTTTCATCTCCGAAGCAACGATTGTCGGTTCTGCCCAGGTTTTCTGGTTTATCTTGTCAGTTGTGTGAATTTCTGTGCCAGCTATATTGTTGTATTTGCCATCCAAATGGTTATCCATGTCATCCTCCAAATTGAGATCAAGATGCGATATAGACCAAACATTACTTCGAAATATTTTTTTCCATAAACATATACAAAGTGGGTGTCTATAGATAGATAAAATTAAATTAAGTTCAAAAATAAATTTATTTTTTAATTTTAACAAATAAAAATGCCTGAAATTTAGTTTAAAACAATTAAATGGGTCTCTTTCTCTCCCCCTCTCTCTCTCCCACCCTCTTTCCATTCGACACGTGTCCAAAATTTTCACACCCTCTTTCTCGGTTTGTGCAAAGTGTAACCGTCAACCTGTTGGGATTAATTTGCAAGAATGACAATTTGTCATTCCTTAGCCAATTTTTTGGGTGTAGGTTATTTTTGCAAAGTGGACCATGAAATGGTATATCCATGCAAATCAGCCAAAACAGTAAATAGCATCCAATATACCAAAATAGTAATAGTAATAATAATAATAATAATAATAGTTATTATTATTATTATTATGAAATTGTATAATGATATTATTATTTTCAAAATAATAATAATAATTAAGTAATTGAAAAAGGTAAATACTTCCTCCGTCCAAAAATACATGTCCTTTTATTTTTTAGCACGTATTTTTAGAAGTTAAAAACTATGTAAAATATTAACTTTTTTATTAATTTTTTTAAATAATTATAAAATTTTTTTTTATCAGAATAATTATAAAATTATTGATAATAAGTTTATAATTATTAAAAAAAATTAATAAAAAAGTTAATATTTTAGATAGTTTTTAACTCCTAAAAAAACGTGCATGAATAGTAAAAAGACGTGTATTTTTGGACGGAGGTAGTAGTAAAAAGTAACTTAAGGGCTCGAGAGTCGGGCTCACGAATGAGGGTGCAAATAATAAAAAGTTGGAATGGGGCCCTTAAGCTGATGTGGCAGAAGAAAAATAAGTTAAGGGCCCGGGTTCGGGCTCACGAATGAGCATGCTTTTAAACAAGCTCGAGCCGAGCCGAGCCTAATTTTTAAACGAGCTTTTTATTTTGTTCAAGCTCGGCTTGTTTAGGAAATGAGCGAGCTCGAGCCGAGCTTTTTTCGAGCTTTAAGTAGTTCTACTTGGTTATAACATGTTAACTTAAAGAAAATTTTAGAAATTCCATAGAATTCGAGCTATTCGAACGAGCCGAGCTTTCAACTGAACTTAAAATTTGTTCAAGCTCGGCTTGTTTAAATAAGTGAGCGAGCTCGAGTCGAGCTTTTTCGAGCCGAACCAGAGCCGAGTTGTTCAGTTCATATAACAGCTCAACACACACCACTTCATGCAACCCGATGCATTTCCTACTACAATCTTCCTATTCCCCACAATCCCTAGCCAAGCACAACGCTATTGCATGATAAAAACTAGTTTTAAGATAATGAATAAGCAACTCGTACATAAATTGCTAAGAATATAAAGAGGGCAAGTCCTCCCTTTAAACGTAACTTAAATATAAGTTCTAGCTTCTTTTAATTCCTTATAAGCCTACGTAGAGAGTAGAGAGTAAGTTTAAGAAAAGAGCAATTAAGAAAATATGTGGATCGTTATATCTGCTTATTGGTAAAACAGTTTTGAGTGTTCATCCGAATGATTCTATTCTTGTCACGAGACGGAAGAGTAGAGATATGAGCTCCTCAAATTCTAGCCACCTTCTCACTCACCACAATCGTTGCGAACCGTTGAACGTAATCCAACTTTTCCACAAACTTAAATGTTGTTGCATTCTGTCCTATGGGAGTTTCAGATGATGCTCGCAATTATTCCATTGAGTTAAATGTTGTCGCACCGATGATTGATTAATAACTCTCCAACGACTAGAGTTGGAAAGACCCAACTTGCACCCGAAAATATATCAAAACATGCAACACAGAAAACCGATCTGACCTAATTTTACCTAATTACCAAATTGACTCGGAAACAAAACGACATGTGCTGGTACGCACCAGCAAATGGACAACTTAACCTCCTCAGGAGTTGAATGGTTATGCAATTACATTCATACCTATTAGTTGCCACTTAAAGCCCTCAGGAGTCAATGCAGATGATAAAGAGTAGACTAAAAACTTGAGGGATACACACAAGCAAATGGATGTTTCATGTTCATGGAGGGTCACAACAGTATTATCAAGGATTCAAAGCAGCACCCTAATGAGCAGAATATCAAAATTTGACAGTTCAAAACTAGAAATTTTCACCTATAAATTTATCACTTGCAGCCCCTTGGAATTATAATTCTGTCTGAAGCACCAAAACATACATGACAGAAAGTGAACACAAGTCGAAACATTGACAGCGTGAATGCCAGTCTACTTGTTATATGCCAACCAAATGCCTCTCCTCTCATCAATGAAATCTCTAAAAGTACCAACAAATATAAATCCTCTCTTTCTCTCAGACATTCATCGCGGCACCTTCAGAGAGGACTTTCTGATATACTTATACCCCTGCACAACGAAATCAAATAAACCCTTTTATCTAGGATAACGTTTAACAGCCAAACACAATAAGGAATCAGTTTAGATTGCATAATTATATCATATCCATGACAACAATCATGCTCATACAGTACAAAATTTGCCATGTTTCAAGAGATTGATAAGCTCAACAAATAAGATGGCAATAAATCCCCAGCAAGTCCCTCAAATCCACAAAGGCCAAATGTATTTTACTTTTAGAGTCCTATCACATGGTTGGGCATAATTCATTACGAAGATTCCCTGATCTATTAATTGCTAGTATAAATAGGAGAAAGTTGCAAACCACCTCCATTCCAATTTCCATCTATTATTGATTTTATCCTTCGATTTTCCAGTCTCCTTCAAGTCCTTATTGACAATTGTATTTTGATCCATATAAATTTGAATGCCAATAGATAGAACGTTGAATAGTTGTATAATACCAAATGTTACCTACTTCAAGTTTCAACAGAACAGTCTAGATTCCTCACATAAAAACATTTGCCTATTTCATGATTTTGAAACACAAGTACTAAGTATTTGCAATAGTTCCATTTCTTTGATACTCGAATTTTAAAAAGGTTCGGAACATAAGCATCAAGTATTTGGAATAGTTCCATTTCTTTGATACTCTAATCTTTAAAAGGCCTGCTATCTAGTACCATTGATAAAAAGATGCTAAACAAAAATAGTAATAATAAAGCCAAGATTTTCGTCCCAATTGTAAGACATTTAGTTTTCAGGCATTTATACCTACAATTATTAGCCTATTATCCTAGTACTCCTCATCCTTTCATACTGCTTCTGATCAGAAATGCACATCATGACTTCTTTCCTATGTGCCAACCAAAGCCACCGATATTTATAAGCTATTTCCAGTCAGAAATTTCATCTAAAGTTCTACAGCTTACATTAAACCAATCATTCCTTCCACCGCGCATTTCAATATGCAATGTGTTTACAAGAGAATTCCAAGTATCCATACTTGCTAGTATGCAGTAAGTCCTGCTAATATACTCCATCTGTTAAGCAAGAACTTGCCACTTTACAATTCACGCACACTTTTTAAGAAGCAAAAAACTAACATAAATTATCAACTATTTTAAAAATTATTTTACAATTTCATAGTCATTACTCCCTTTGATCCAAAATATATGTCGTTTGACTTTCCAACGTGTTGTTAAGAGGTAGTAACAGGTAGGAAATTATTTTTAAAAATTAATTAAAAAAAGTTGATATTTTATATAGTTTTTATCAATCTTAAAAGCGTGTAAATAGTTATAAAAAAAAACATGTTTTTCTTAATGGAGGAAGTAGTATAGCCAACATACAAACACTCACAAATACTTCATTTTCGGCTTTCGCCTTTTCACATAAACAACCTATAAATAAATCAATAGTTGAGATGATTCCAACCATTATTCTTTTTACATTATCCACTGGCTGTGTAACATATTTTTAGTAATCCACTATTCAGTGACCAAAGACCGTGAAGCCTGAATGATATTTGCAGAAAATAGAGTGTATTTTAGTCATATATTTATATATTATTTTAGATCATTTTGATGCATATTTTACTTATTTTATAGTTAATTTGATATTATTTAGTTTTCGGAGTCTACACCCGTGTTTTATTAATTTCAGGTATTTTTGAGCGAATTCGAAATAAATTGCATTGGAAATTATACGAGAATGAGGCGAGTTGTGTACTTCTCAAATCACGGATCTACTAGATGGGCTGATGAATTTCACACGAGTGGACGGTGCAAGGCCGAAGGAACCACATAAGACTTGCGGCTGTGCTATATATATTATTTATATATATACACCGTAGTACTTAGTTGGATAGATTAGTTAGATAGATATTTATATTATATTTATATTAGGATATATTATAGAATACTCCGCATTAGATAGAGGCGGCTACCAATTCATATATATACATTCATACGGCTTATGCCGTGGGAACCGGGGAGCCGACTAACTCTTTTCAACCCTAAACCTTAGTTATGTTTTGTCTTATTTTTATGGAGATCTAAACTCCTCCGTTTCGTCTATGGATTGAAGCTTTGGTTTGATAAAGTTGTGAGATTTCTATTCTTGTTCTATTCCTATTGATTCGTATTGATTCTTTTGCGATTATTGTTGATTTCTTCTAGTCCGTATAACTAGTTGAGATTATTGCTAGGATTTTGTAGATTTCTCGCAGCGAACCTTAATCCATAGTAGCAATCATGCCCTTTTAGGACTCGTGTAGAGAATCAATTATATGTTAAATGCTGACTCGTAGTTTGGTGTTGCATATATTCTGGTTAATCCTTAATCTTAATGCTACTATTAGGTTAAATCTTGACCGTGTTAGGTTATCTAATCAGTAAGGGTTACTAGGACTCGTAGGACTAGTAATTTACACAAGATCAGGACAAGAACAATAATAGGATGAAAAGAGAACTTGAAGAAGAATCGATGATCAACCGGTCAAACTAAAGTAGATATTTGTAGACGAAACTATCATCTTAATTGTTATCTCCGTTATTTGTTTATAGTTTATTTTGTTTTCTTTCTCATTCTCATCACACCAAAACCCCCTTTTCTATTAATTGGTAAATAGACTTAACTTAGGAATAACTTGATTCTCTGTGGGATCGACTCGTGCTTAACACACTACATTAGTTAGTAAGTTCGAATTTATTTTGATACGGTTTACATGACTAAAAACCGTTTATCACTGTGCCATCATCACAAAAGTACTAAGGACATGTTTTCTAGCACTCTGTAACACCATAATTGTTGGCAATATTTTATTGATCAAAAGTTATTGGCAATGACAGAAGTAAGTTGTTTATATCAAAATTTGAGTTGATTTAGATTTAATAAACAAACCTGTCGGCAATTGCATTAATCATCAAGGTAATAGTAGGTTCCAGCAGATTTTTGTTCCCTGTCCTTCGTTGATTCCAGCTTGTTGATCCTTGGACGATAATTTGTAGGATCCCGTCTAAATGTGATATCAAGATGCTGCATTTTTTCAAGCAGACTAAGTTAGTGCCACATGATATTGTAAAGGCATTACAGTAACCTCAATATTAGCATGAACCTAGCACAGTTATCACTTTATGCAGTAAATACACATATTTCAAATAAATTAAGGCATCTAAAGCCTCCTACACCCCCCCCCCCCCCCCCCCAAAAAAAAGAAGAAATTAAAACTGCAGCCCCTTACTTTCTCCCAAACAGCTTCCTTAATATACCCAAGCATTCAGAAAAGATTAACCAACCACAAGGAACAGAGTTCACAATAGACCAGCAAACTTACAGATAAGAAAAGATTCATGCCCGTCAACAATGACTGGGGGGAGTTTGCTGAACAATCCACCGATGGACTACCCTCATAGACGATAACTCTATCCGCCAGATAAGTGGCCATAATGAAATCGTGCTCCACCACAAAAGCAGTCTTCTTAGCATGAAGAATAAACCTCTTTATCACTTTTGAAGCCACTATACGTTGTTCAGAATCTAGGTATGCACTTGGCTCATCAATAAGGTAGATATCTGCAGGCTGTATAAATCAAACAAGTTGGATGCAAGCGTGAGTCCATTTAATCAAGATTATTGAATTCAATCAGCAGTTCACCAATGACAGATACTCTCAGCAAAATTCCAAAAGCAGCCTCCTTTGTGCTTGAACACACTTCTTTTGCAAGAGTTACGCTGTTACGCACCAGAACACTAGCTTTTTCTTGTATCAGGTGCTACATGCCCATAACTGACTAGGAGCTATGAATATATCATTTGTCCAATACCTCACTAGAGTTACAACCTCGAAATGAAATTATGTGCCATAATTCAAGAATATTGCAATCCCCGTGTAACTTAAACAATATAGTTTTTAGTCACAAACATTGCATACAAATTATGTCAAGGGATAAATAAGGTCCAAATTCCAAAATGTATTTTCATTATAATTATAAACAGGAAGTTCTACATGGAAACTATACCCTCTACAAATCTACATTTGGAGGGAATAATATTCAAAGTGACCAACACTAGGTTAGGAAATTGCTGCAACATATATGTTTGAATTTTTTTTAAAGGTAGTTTGATCATAAATGATAAATCTAGGAGACATTAACTGAAGTGTCCCAAACTTAGGTGGGACTAGGAGTGTGCACACTCCTCCACCATTCATATTATTGTGGTGTACATTGAAGCGCATTTTCAGTGTTAAAATGCAGGTAAAAAAAATGAAGCGGTTTGCAGTTATGTGATTTGATTGCAAGAGTTGATGTGGAAATGATTTTAGGGGATTTTTATATTAAGAAAAAAATCTAAGCGGATTATAGTGAATTAGGCTGGGTTTGGAGATAGATTTTTTTTTGGAGATTATTTTTGGAGATGTAGATTTTTAGGAGATGGAGATTATTTTTGTAGATTTTGGAGTTTTTGGAGATTTGGTTTTTTTTTATCAATAATCTCTTTATGGTGTTTGGTATGTATAATATTTTAGTAGATTGTTTACCATTGAAAAGACAAAATTGCCCTTACCCCACTAACCTCCCCTCTCATTCCAATACCAACGCGTACTCAAGCTTTGGTAGTTGTGGTCGGCACCTGGGAAGGGAAAATCATAATCATCCGAATCTGAGCGAGCTTGCACACTGGGGGCCTATCTCCGACAGCGGCCTCAAGCAATTGGCGTCTGCACCCGCCGGGAGTAAGACCATCTTCGGTCTGCATCAATCTGAGGTCGTCGACGGTGGCGTGAAGGTTGGCCACTGTCGGTAGTAGGCGGCAATGTGCAGTTGAATCTCCAAAAATGAATCTGAGGGTAACAATGAACTTCGGACCATAATCTCCTTCCAAAATCTCTATAATCTTGGGTTCCCAAGATTTTGGAAATCTCCCAAAACAATCACCCACAATCTCAATCCCGCTTCCCTCATAATCCACCACCAAACACCATGTATTCAGATTTTGCATAATCCAAATCTCTCATAATCTCATGCCAAACACAGCCTTAGTGATTCTATAGCAAAGCCAATCAATCAATATATAATACTAAAACAGAGGCATGGAAATCCTATGTGGCGGGCTCTGGTGCGATTCGCTTATGTGTCTTTTTCTGGTGCATTCTGATCGGATTTTCTTGACACGTCAATTAATGATGAACCAATAAATTTAAGCCGCGTTAGACGATAACCCTATCTATTTATACATGTGTCATCCTATATGTCCATTGATGATTAAATTAATTTTTAGTATAAATATTCAACCTCATATCTTACAAATCTTATCATTTTACCTTAAGTTATTTTATAAATATTTTATCTTGCAATCTTATTTAGAAAACTTATCTTTATACTCCACATCTAAGAAATAATCTTTTTAATATAATAACTTATTTTTAATATAAATTTTTCATCCATATCTTAATTGATTCCACAATTAATATATTTTTTTTTATTAATCTGTAATCCGATAAAAAAAATTATCTTATAAACTACAGTAATATTACTATCACTGTTCTAAAAAAAGGTCTGGGCCTCCGCCTAGACCCCGCCTAGACCCTCGAAGGTCCCCCACCTTTGAGTTTAGCCGCCAAGGCCCTTGAAGGTCACCCGCAAGGTCTTAACGGCCTTGCGGGTTTAGCGAGTTAGTGAAAAAAACCATTTTGAGGTTTTAACTCTTAAAAACCCCCACATGTCGATCTCTCTCTTAGTTCTCAACCTCTATACTCTCTTTTACTCTTGATCCCTCACTCATATAGTCATCTAACTCACGACCTAACTCCTTGTTAACGCCTAGACTATTAATTAAAGCTTCTTTGTTTATATATGTTATGAATTAAACTTTATTATTTTATATACGTATGAATATGGCCTAGCTAGGATTAAAAATACATCTCAAAATAGTAAATCCGCCTAGACCCCGCCCAATCCGCCTAGACCCTTGACCCTATCTAGCCGCCAAGCATCCGCCAAGCGTTTTTTGGAACATTGATTACTATTATACTTTTTTGGACATTAAATTCTTTTTTCTTAAATAATAAAACACGGAGCAATAAATAAAACTTTGATCTTCTACAAAGTAAAATTTATATTTCAAATAAATACAAGCTCATCTCATCTCATCTTTTATTTTTAAACTAAGCATGTAGTTAATTACTAATGACAGTAAAACGATAGAGAACATCTAATATATACGTACTAAAATATGGATTTCATTTATTTGTTATTTTTACTGCAATATAATCTATATATCTATCTATATCTATATCTATATAATCTATATCAATCATCAATATATATAATACTAAAACAGAGGCGTGGAAATCCTATGTGGCGGGCTCTGGAGCAATTCGCTTACGTGTCTTTTTCTGGTGCAGTCTGGTCGGGTTTCTTGCCACGTCAATTAATGATGATCCAATATATTTAAGTCACGTTAGACGATAACCTCATCTATTTATATATGTGTCATCCTATGTGTCCATTTCAATTAATGATTAAATTAATTTTTAGTATAAATATTCAACCTCATATCTTGAGTAGTTACAAATCTTATCATTTTACTTTAAGCTATTTTAAAAATGTTTTATCTAGAAAAAAATCTACATTAGATTAAGTTATTTTACTACTATTAACGATTTTAAAATAAACAAATACATATTTTATAACAATAAAAAAACTACGTACATGCAGAACATGAATCAAATAATAGGTTTGATGTTATATTTATTTTAATTATTTATAATATCATAACCACTAAAGAGATTTGTAATTTATCTATTACCATTTAACCTAATCTTTTATCTACCCATGGTTACAATTTAATTGGAAGAAAAAATAACCTAATCTTTTATCTACCTATGGTACGTTACAATTTAATTAACTGGAAGAAAAAAATGGAATAAAGTGTTACATTTATTTTATTTTAATTTGTATTCCATCTCTATCTATCCTACCATAATTGAAACTATATTGATTATTTTTTACTACCCTCATGCCTAAGATGAACTAAAATATATTTTCATTATCAATAATTTAATTTTATAGATGCGTATGATATTAATGTGTGCGTGTATATATATGATGTGGAGCAAGAGAAAGTATGCATTTTATAATATTTTAACGATTAAAGTTAGTCGTTCAAAAAAATTATCATCAATAATAAATTGATACTCCATCCGATTCAAAATAAGTGTTGTTTTAGCTCTTAACACAATTTTTAATAAAAGTATTAATTATTATTGGTTTTATACACTTTTTTCTAAATCTTATCATTCATTAAATGTTTACCAACTTTTTCAACCAATATGTGGAGAGTTTGAAATAAAAGTAGTCAACAAATACAATTTTCAATAACAATTTTAATTAATCAATCTATTATATAAATGATCTAAAAACATAAAACGACACTTATTTTGAATCAAATTCAAAAGTCTAAAACGACATTTATTTTTTATCAGAGGTAGTAATAATTAGGAAATTAAAAAGTCAAAAAACAATGCAGTATTTTATAAAAAAAAAATTATTATCTTACACAATTTGTGCATAAATAATAAAAGTCGTATAAAAAAACCGCGAAAATCGCGGGTAGTAAACTAGTTTCTCAAATAGCAATTAGCAGCAAAGTGAACAACAACAAAAATTAAAACCTTGTATAAGGGCGATGTCTAGAACCTCCAGAATTAGAGGGGTGACTGATTCGATTTGAATTTTATATTTCCCCACGCGTTGCAATTGTTAGAAATGCATGTAGTGAGAGAGAGGCAATGAATCCCTCATGGGGAAATAAGTGGTTTAGGCCTTAGGGAAGTATTGGAGCCACATAAATAAATATAACTGATTGAAATCATGTGACAGGTTGGTGGCAGGCTCTAATTGCAATCATGCTAGTGTAAAAAAAAATCATAACATAGAGCAGCCAAAGAATGACCTACAAAATTATAAAAGTAATGGAGCATAGAAATTCACCTTTCCAAGGCAGAGACACAATGCAACTCTCTGCAACTCCCCTCCAGATAAATTCACAACTTCCTGATCCATTAGTTGTTCAATCTGAAGGGGCTTCATGACATCTGAGACAAATTGTGGATGCATGTAAGAATCACGAATCTTCTGATGCAGAAGGTGTCTGACGGTAGACTGGAACTTTGGACTAATCTTCTGAGGCTTGTATGAAACATTGAATTCAGGCACTTCCACATCAGATCCTTCGACAGTGTCAGGTTTCAGCAAGCCAGCCTGAATTTTCAGGATGAAAAAGACTTGTTACAAAAAAAAAAATTCTTCCATGTGTAAATGGTCTTGTTTAGTTCTTCTACAAGCATTATAAGTTGCTGCTAAGCATGACTATGCTAAAGGAAAAAGTACCAGCATACGAATAAATGTCGTCTTTCCAGTCCCATTTTCTCCAAGCATGACAATAATCTGAGAATCTGTAAATTCACCCTCAACAACTTTTAGCTTAAAACCTCCTTGAGTCTTTGTCATTGTAGGATATCTGTACCGTGCGTATGTCTCAACTTCTTCAGCATTCTCTTGTGGTGTCTCAGCAACCTAAATATTCACGAAATTCAAATGTAAACAATTATAACAATGAAATATGAGACCATTGGGGAATATACATCCCCATGGTCCACCCAAAGCCCGACCCTTGCATCTATCATTAAATTAAATAATACCTTAAATGTAAGGGATTCATCCCTAAACCTCAAATTTTCTGTAGGAACAAATCCAGCCAAGAAAATATTTATCCCTTCTCTCACTGAAAAGGGAAGGGTAACAACACCATAGGCACCAGGTTTTCCATATAAGCAGCAAATAAAGTCCGACAAGTAATCTAAGACGCTAAGGTCATGCTCCACAACTATCACATAGCTGAAATGACAAGGAATAAAAGGTCAATGCAGTTTCGGATATGAACATCCAGAAAAAGAGGCCAGCACTATACAGCAGGAGAACAGACTAAAACCTGTTAGGCCTAAGTAAGGATCTGACAACTCGTGCAGCTTTAAGCCTTTGCTTTACGTCTAGATAACTTGAAGGTTCATCGAACATATATATCTCAGCATTCTGTATGGCAACAACAGCAATAGCGAATCTCTGGAGTTCGCCTCCAGATAAATCTCCCACATTGCGGTCAAGAACCTTATTTAGCTCAAGATCGTCACAGAGTGAAGCCTTCATTTCCCTCTCATCTTTCTGATCAAGCACTTGTCCAACATTTCCTTGAACTGCTTTAGGAATATGATCTACATACTGGGGCTTGATGATTGCCTGAAATTCAACCATACATTATCACCATCTACTGAAGATTAGTACTGAGAATTATGGAGTAAAGTGAAAACCTACATTTATTTTTAAATAACCCTCAAATACGCCATGTTGCTTTAGCATAATATCTAGAACCTTTGCTGTTTTGTTACTCTTCACTCCATGACATCTATAGAAAAAATGTTGTATCCCATCCCAACAGCCTCGTCAGAAAATAGGAGGGATGTGCATAGGATGTGCATACTTAGCAGCTTATAAAATCATATCAACTAAAAAACCATTAGTTATGAAGAGGAAATAAGGGAAAATCTACCCTTACGCTAATATCCTCGCCCCTTTCGTTGGGAAAAATATTCAATAGAAATATGTATCTCAATTGATAGATATCTGTGTGTGTGTGTGAAAAAATAGTAAATACCTCCCTACAATGGTCAAGTGGCCAACTATAGCTGGCCGAAATAACTACACAATGCCATTACAATCAAAAAACATTATTGAGGAATTTATCATGGATATTGATTTTAACTGTATTTCTACACAAAAACGTTTTATGATAGCTATTCTATGCACCTTCAAATTGTCCTCCAATATCCGAGTGAAATAGTGAAAGGAAAAATATCCAATAAAATTATGTATCTGAAGTGACATATATCCGTGTGTGAAAAAATAGAAAATACCTCCCTAAGATGGTTAAGTGGTCAACTATAGCTGGCCCTAATAACTACACAATGCCTTCTCAATCAAAAAAAAATTATTGAGGAATTTATCATGCATATTAATTTTAATTGTAATTCTACACAAATACGTTTTACGATAGCTATTATATGCACCTTCAAATTGTCCTCCAATATCCGAGTGAAATAGTTTTGCAGCTCAGAACCACGAAAATGTGTCAAAATTTCTTGCCAGTCTGGAGGATTCTGCAAAAGCCATTGTTGCAGTTGAGAGCATCACATCGAGGAATCTTTAATGTTGTTATCAACAATTATGCATTTTACCTTGAATCGTCCCAAATTAGGCTTAAGTTTCCCTGCCAAAACCTTGAGAGCAGTTGACTTTCCGATGCCATTAGTTCCGACCAAACCAAGAACCTGTCCTGGCCTCGGTACGGGTAGCCTGGGTCGTAAAATTTTTTTGACAAAACTTTAAACTGAAGCAACTAAAAGTACTTAATGTACCAGAACTATGACCAAGACCAACCTGTGCAATTTGAACGTATTAGCACCGTAACGATGCGTTGTATCCTTATCCAGATCTTTTGGCAGATTAATGATCTGAATTGCTTCAAAGGGGCATTTCTGTAATGGTATAAAATACAATCAGCTTTACTCCACCATAAATAGTCCATTTTAAGCCACCAGCACTTTCCTTGGTCAAACTGCAACAAAATATAGAAACAAAAAAGGCACAAGATAAAGGAGAGAGTAGGCACCTTTACACAAATACCGCAACCAATACATAGCTCCTCGGAGATGAATGCAATTTTTGATGCAGGGGTAACCTCAATGCAAAGCTTCCCTGAAATTATGAAATTAAAAATATCAAGGCAGAACACACAGGTGGATCTCAAACATTGTTGTCAACTTTCAGCAACCAAATGCATCAGATAATATGTTATAGGATAAGCATCCTTCATTCATCAGATGCGTATAACTGGCATATGCCTCCTCAAAAGCAGGTAATTTACTAAAAGACAACTACCCACAGACAACCATCCGATTAAACGAAACAAATGGAAGTGAGATTTCCTTTCTGACAATCTATCATTGGTCAAGTGTACTTGAAACCTGAGAATTGAGCCCCTAAAATATTCCCTATGGCATAACTATTCAGGATACTCTAATGCCGTTCCCTCTGGCCTCCATTACGAATATCACTTAAAAATTGTTGGCACCTAAGGGTTTTATTAATACTTTGAGCCATGAAAAGATCACTTTCTTTTAAGTGACATTTGTCCCCACTAGTTGTTGGTTATTGACAAATTCACTCATAAGGATACATCAAAGCCCTAGAACAATCAAACGGAAAATCTGAAGAGTTCTCTTCTTGTCTGTTAAGGAGAATAATATTTAGTATTTATAAAAGAGGAAAATAACCACCGAACTGCAGTTAATTCGGTTATGACAGAGATCTTTAACCTTCTTGCACCACCTGTCCAACTAATAATCCCAAAAGTCTGAGAATATATAGTTCCCTCTTCTAACCCTTGTGGGAAACTTATTACTAGTCTAATATAAAGACTTTCTAACCGCCTATGTTTCTCCAACATGACAAAGACTGCCTAACCTAAAATGGATAACATCAAGTAATTGATGCTTGTGAGGAATTATAAGAACCATTCGACATGTTGGAAAAATAAAATGACCAATGTTTTTACTTCCCTTGAGGTAGGCACTCCCTATTAGCCATCAGCTCAATCTTCATCTTGTACCATAGCACAAGGTTAGAGCACTTAAACTTCTAATATGCAAGTGGAATTCAATAGCAGAATCAGACAATCTTTATTGGATTTGCAGTTAGAAAAGTAACAACCAGGAAAAAATTTACTCCCTCCGTTTGCGAAAACATGTCATTTTAGAGATTCGATTTTGTTCATAAAAACATGTCATTGTAGGTATTTTAGTTTCTACTTTTCGAAAATGCCCTTGACATGATTGATGAGTTGTGAGTTGTAGTTTTCGACAAAGTAAAAAAGTACAGTAATAAATTAGGGTAAATTAGTAAAAAAATGATTGTATTATTGGCTTTCTTAAAAATTGCACAAAGAGTTAAAACGACATGTTTTTGCGAACGGAGGGAGTATCAAGGAGACTTTAGCAGCAAATCAAACTTCTTTCAGAAAATTCATCTGTATATACCACCACGTCATGAAAAATGTTAAAATCTAAAAAAGTATCAAATAATCTACCAGAAATGGTAAATCACATAATAACATAGAATTTAGTTGATATTGAAAGTGTAAGTTGAAATACACAACTTATCCTCCTTTGTTTCCTAACAAAATCAGCAATTCCAAAAATAATGTGTGATTTTAAGGATAGAAAGTGTATCAAAATTTTGAAGCATGGTGGATAAATACATGCCTGTCTTAACAACTGGACAGCTCTTCTTGCACTCTTGCCGACATTTCTTCGGCTTGCAACGGTCAGAACTCACAATCGCAATACGAGTAAGGCGGTCTGACATTTTATCTGGGTAGCAAGAAAATATCAACCAGTGTCAATGAACCAAATCTGAGAGAAGAGAGGCTGCAAAAACATTAAAAACTAAGAAGCAAAAACAAATGAGTATGATCCTAAGAAATAAAAATCCCACCAATGAGCATTATACAAAATGCAAAAAGAGAGAATGATTTCATAGGTAACCCAAAACTTGCTGATTATAAGCACCATACTGGATCTTGTACTTAGATGGGAGCAAAATTATTTAAAACTAAATCTAGGTGCTCTACAGAATGTTGATATCTTCTTCTCACCTCTGCAAATTAATTTTACACGCTTAAGAATTTAAAATTGGAGCTTGGCCGTACAGCAGAAGTCCTAAGATGAAATCATAAAAGTTTGATTTAGAGTAACTTAGCCAAACGTACAATTTCAGAGTATGCAACGAATCAACAAAATCCAATCAGAAATTTATGCAATTGTAGACTACACATCTGTTTTGCAAAATGATACAATCCTATTTGCCTCATTTTCCTTCCTAAAAGGATTCATGCAGGTCCTGACTATGCAGATATCCACGGAATTAAAAATGACAAGAACATATGCAGCGGGGGAAGGGGAGAACCAAAAAAAAAAAAAAAATGCCCTAACACCTGAAAAAGTTGATCAATTTCGGCAGCGGAACACGAGTTCCTACTAAACAGGTAGGACAACCAAATATACAATCCAAAGCTTCAATAGAAATCCGTATCGATCGCAGGAAGTTGGTATCGATAAAGTCACAAATCAAAGTCTGAAAAGAAAAACAAGGTCGCAAACACGTGGAAATCTTCAAAATCAGCTCAGCTCGGAAGTGGAGTGAAAAAAGAGGAGAAAAATCAAGCAAAATACCTTGGAAAGTTGCAGAGGCTGAATGGTCTCGCGGCGGACACACGCAGCCCCCCAACACGAAGACGAAGGAGAGAGAGAACCCCTAGAGCAAGCTGCCAATCTCCTTTTGTTTTCTCACTTCTACTTTTCCTCCGCATTTCATAAAAGGGTAAATTACAAAAAAAAAAAAAAAAAAAAAACACTTAAAAATAGGTTAGTTTTCACAAAACCACCCTTAAAATAGATATTTATAGAAAACATCCCGTAAATTTATTTTGCTTTCAAAGAACCACCAATGACCCTTTCTATGTGTACAAGTTATAAAAAAAAAAAAGTTAAGTTTCACACTTTCTTAAATGTTTTTGGTTACTTTATTATATAATTAGGTCATATTGAATACAAAAAGTGATAATTTAATGATATAATAAGCTAAATAATCAAAATTCTAAAACTATTTAGGGAAGTAGTCAAATTTTGAAACTATTTAGGGAAATATCCAAAATGTTGACTTTTTGACTTTTTAACTTTAGAAGAGGGAGGCTAGAGGCAAGATGTAAGAATGACCATTGACGAGATAATTTAACCTAAATCACCACAAGCCCTTTTCATTTTTTCTGAACACATTGCAAAAAGGCTCAAAACTCTCTTTTCTCGAATTGAAACCTAAATCTGCCGAACGAATCGTTTTGATCGAAAACAACCTAAAATCGATGAAATTAATCAAAATATCAATTGATCAGCACACAAATTGGTATATCGCTCGCTTTACATGATTATCGAATGGCGATTTTTGGTCTTCGTTCGAAAAAACCGTCGAAGGAAGGAGCTCGGCAGGTGGGAACGAGGTACATGAATGAGCTCGGCAGGTTTAGACGAGGTGAATAAGTAACCTCGATGCATAAAAACGAGGGTATGACGAATACTCGTCTAGTTTTTGCGAGGTATATAATGATCATTTTGAAGATCTTGTCTAAAGCGTCATTGACTTAAGCCGAGCTAGATAAATAACCTCGGCTTTTGTTGTTTAGGTTAAGGAATGAGCTCGGCTTTTGTTGTTGAGGTTAATGAAGGAGCTCGGCTTCTGTTGTTGAGGTTATAAAATAGCCTCATTGACACGTATTGCATAAATTCATTAAATTGTGTAGAGGTATGTGCGATGGATCTTGTTATAATGCAAATTTATATGCTTATAATTAAGAATGAGAAAGACTAAATGACTAAATTAGTTTAGAAAATTTTGTTTTCTTCACTTATGATTTTAACTCTCAATGACTAAATCAATATCATAACTTTATCTAAAGAGCAAATTAGTTGTTCTTAAGCAGATATGAAATAGATTAATGCATATTTTAATATTTTATCTTTCAGTAATTGTTTCAAGTGGCCACTTCCCACCTATCCTCAACCTAAGGATTGATGGCGAGTCCGTTGAGCCAAGCGGTTATAATTATAAACCCTAAACCCTAAACCTAAGGAATGATGGCGATCGAGTCCATATTAGAAATAAGCTACCCATTCAACCTTGTTTCAATCTACAAGGTATTTGAATTAGTATCCTCTACTACCTCGAGATATGTTGCGCGGGATGAAGTATGATGATCATGACTGCGTGACGGGCATTCGTCAAGTGTACAATGCACGAGTCCAGTTGCGGAGAAACGCTGAAGAGGGACGGAGGGACCTGCCTCAAGCGCTACACAAACTCCACCAAAAAGGATACTATATCGCCGCCAGGAAGTCCTCTAAGGGAGGAGTAGACGAGGTTACTGACGTACTTTTGGCACATCCGCACTCGTGCCATCTTCTAATGTTGTTTTCATATGTTATCGTGATGGACTCGACCTACAAGATGAACGAGTAAGAGTTATCACATTTTGTCGACTACTTTTATATTTGTCATATGTTGTAGCTTTTCTTTTTTACTAATTCATGTTCATGTGGTAGGTACGAAATGTCGTTGCTAGAGATCGTTGGGATTACTAGCACAAAGAACACATTTGCAATTGCGTTCGTATTCATGGCAGGGGAGACCACGAATCACTATAATTGGGCATTAAGGCGACTACGTCATTTGTGCGGACAACGACTCCCAAAAGTAATTGTTACAAACAAAGAGTGGGGTCTTATCAAGGCTCTTCGGGAGGAGTTTCCCACGGAGAAACATATGTTGTGCTCCTTTCATATTATGTGCAACATCGAACTGAAGGGTAGGATCACACAATCGAGCGAGAAGCGAACCGCGTTTTACAATGACTGCTTTGCCTTATTTGAGTCGAAGACTGAAGAAAGTTATGAGGTGCGTCTACAACCGATGAAGTCGAAATGGGAGGCACGATGGGGTCTTATGAAGTACCTTGAAGACACCTGGCTCATAGAATTCAATGAGGCGATTATTCGTGCATGGGTTGATAAGTTCCTACATATGGGGATGCGAACTACGAATACGTAAGTGAAATTGAATTGTCTAATTTCGTAAGTATTATATTTAATTATCCTACATACGTCACACTCATTGTTTTTTTTATGTTATAGTGTCGAGTCATCACATTCAAAATTAAAGTCCATGCTAGGCACGGCTATTGTTGGGTTCGTTGACGTTACAAACTGTATTAACAACATGGTCAATGAACAGGTAGACCAGCTCAGAGGTAGACCAACTCAGAGGGTTCCTTGAGAAGTCATGGTTGACAATCAAACGGTGTCATGAGTGAACCAATTTTCGCCCGGCTATTGATGCTGGTGACCGACGAGTGCTTCGACCTTCTGCTAGCCAACTACAACAAGGCGAAGGCACTTCCATCAAGCCATGATGGTGTTTACAGGGATCTCTATTGGAGGGATGCTTACGGTGTTCCATGTGTACATGAATTCTTAGACGCGATCTCCAACCGACAACCTATTAGGCCCTCGTAGATTCATCCATTCTGGAAACAAGTAATGTGGGATCCAGTTATTCCTCCCGAGGGCTCCAGTGGAGGAAACGATGACACAACTCCAAATAGTCAAGAATATGCCACCCTTCGAAGTGAGATTGATGGAAACAACCTCACGCTCACGCCCGATCAACATGATTTGATGGGCGAGACATACTTCAACATGAACAACCCTGGTTTGTCGACCATGAGAGAGCCAACCGAGATCCATCGAAAGGGTCGTCCTATAGGGAGACGATCTTTGCAGCGAGACCTTTCTGGATTTGAGCACGGGAGACGGGATGGTGCCGCTAGGGAACATGACAGAGGCCGATCAAGAGGGAGAGGTCGGCAGGTAGATCCTTCGATTATGTTGACTGATCACATCCATAAGTTCATGCTACACTTTGTTGATAGATGTTGCCCGGTTGCTGGTGATGGTCATTGCGGTTATCGTGCCTTAGCGTTGGTTATTGGGTATGGCGAAAACCAATACATGCAAGTCAGAAGAGAGGTCGATGTCGAGCTTCGAGCGAATAGGTGGTTGTACCAACCCGCATCACTATTACACTCGATTGACGATCTCATCGAGAATGTTGATGTGCAAGACCCAGCTCCTTGTTTACATCGTCATGAAAGATGGATGGAGGCACCAACAATGATCCCACTTGCTGTAGTAATCTTCTACCACAAGGTCGTAGTGGTCCTAAGTAACGACAATCCTCACACCTGCTTTCCTATTGTCGCAAATGGGTTGAACCAAACTCCACCTACATAGGTTATTACATTAGTCTGGATGGGAAGAGTCCATTAGAGCCCCGTCTGGCTATTACAAGGGTCACCACTTCCTCCTATTGTTCCAGAATGGTCGCATTTCCACCACCCAAGTGTGAATGGCTGGATACCTCATACAACGAGTGCATTCAAGAATACATCAACTACCGTCAAGTGGAGAGAGCGGGCCACGTGTAGTCATGATTTGCTTTTCACGTAGCGTACGAAATTGATTTGAACTAATGCAGCTATGTACTAGACTATTATGCAATATTATTTTAACGAAGTGTTAGCAATCCGCAATACATACAACTAATATTTAAGAATTGCGAAATAACATATTTGATCAACTTTCATATTATGATTAACATTGAAAACTGCAAGCCCTTACAATCCTCCAGCAGATTGAAATTTACTTAGAACAAACATAATTAGAAGAACAAAATGAAACATAGCACAATCCCAAACAGAGTACAGGAACAAAATGAAAACTGCAATCCCAAACAGAAACAAATAGGAAGGTCCAAGTACAAGTTCGCGAGTCCATTCCCATGCTACTTAGATGTTTGGCATAAACTGGTAGAACTGCGATGCACGAACTTGAGTAGGCGCCACAGGCAACACTTCATCACGAGCTTCCCTGATGTATTCCCGAATCTCAGAAGCAGAAAACACCTGATTACCCCGAGCCACCATAGATTCCAGACGATACAACAACACACCAAAACGCTACATAGAAAACAATTGGATTCTCTCCATCGGAACTGTCTGCACATACCCAAACTGCGCAGAACTCGGTCTAGCATGTAAGGTTCCTTGATGGTGGAAAATTGGATTATTTCTTTGTACCGAGATACTCGTTAAAACCCATTGAAATCTAGATGACCGTAGGGCATGAACTTGACGTCCTCCGCACGCATTGTTTCCAGTTGTTTTATAAACTGAAGCTGAGTCCTCACCGAAGTCATACTTAGTGTGGGTCGAGCAGTGTATCGCTTTGCCCAGCGAGGGTCTCCATGTACCGCCGGGTCCTCAGAAACGTCGGGTGAGAAGATTGGGAAGTGAGCAAAGATCCAATTCTGAAAGACCGTAACACATGTCAGACATTGACTAATATTAAATAACAAAACACATCAGATGTAAGGGATGGACTAATACCTGCAGCAGAGCAGTACACCCACCAATAGTAGACATCCTGTACCTAGACGAGATCCCTAGCTGCCGATATAGATATGCAAGGACGCCCGCTCTCCAAGCATACTCTGCGGTGCGTGCATGATCGATGACGAAGTCCAACGCAACTATTGGTATGGAGGTTGTGGTTCTGTCGTTCAGCACTACGCTACCTAGAACCTCCAGCAGATAACCTGTTGCAAGTACCAGATGGGGTGTGTTTGGCTTGAGCAATAGGTCTGCAAGGTGCGAATCCAGGCTGTTGTGGTAAAATGAATTCCTACTTGGTACGAAGTCATGTTGGGAGAAGTTGAAGTTTGTTGCCATCCACTGCTGTCGTACACCGTTTGAATGGGTAGGATTCAGTGCGGCACCGTCGATTGGCAGACCAAGCAACTTGTGCACATCGTACAAGGTAATTGTCATCTCCCCCCATGAGAGATGGAAGTTGTTGGTCTCCGGATGCCACTGATAGAGGAAGGCTTGAATGAGACCGTGATCGACTATCCCAAAACTGATATCCTCCAAAACATGCAACCCACTGTGCCTGGTCAAATACCATCAGTTCCACTGGGTTGCATCACGCGTCCATCTTCGCAATGCCTGAAACCGTTCTATATGCTTGATGCTCTTTACATGCATCTCACCTTGGGATTGTTTTCTCCGACTTGGCCTTCCCTTCAGATTTAGTTCTGTGTAGTATCATCCGAAAGAATGCTCTTGGCTAGTTGACTTTTCCAGCTGCCAAATTCTTTCTTGTTAAAAAAAGAAGAAGTGAGAAACCTACTTTAGGGTGTATAGAACGATTTTATATGTGCATTGATTAAAATTTAAAATTTATAATATATGAAGATATGTATATCAGGCATTCAGGGGTACCATTTCACCCACATTATTTTATTTTATTTTATTATTTTTTTTGATAAGGAAAAAATTCAGGTGGTGGTTAGCCTACCCGAGAGCATCCCGAGGGATGAGATCACGAAGATCTGAAAGCAATACAAATACAGAATACAACAAAAGAAAACCCGAAGCAAACCCGGAAAAACCTCAAACCCTAAGCAAACAAGCAAACACAACAACGAGAGGAAGGAAGTCCGGCGTGGTGAAGTGGATAGCGAGCGCATGGGACAACACCTGCTGACACGATGTCTCGCCGCCGGAAAGACGGAAAACCGAAATCCTCGTAAGGCAAAGACGACTCCTGGGGAAGTGTGGATCACACGACGTTCCCCCCACCTAGATGAGGGATCTTCGGAGACCACAAACACCACCAACACGATCACTTCGATCAACCAGGGCCTCAAAACTGCTCCTCAACCGAAACTAACCACGAACCAACAGACGGACATCCAACCAAAATGAGGAAATGAAGCACGACCACGAGTAGAGCGAAGAGCGAGAGAAGATTCCGAAATTTATTTAACTATAATTAATAAAACTTATTACATTTAAATTTTCTTTAATTCATTCTTTAATCAACGGGTCAGCTTTGGGCCCAAGGCAACCCTTGGGCCCAAAGAATACCACCTAGGCCCAAAGGGAGAATAGTGCAAAGCACTCCACACGGAAACCCTTCGCTTTGAAGAATAGCAAAAGACGGCGGTTAACCGACCACGGCCAACGAAACTAGAGCCGCACAGCCAGCCAGGCCAATGAGCCGCGGGATGCCAGGGGGTACAACCGGGGGCGAGTCGCCAAAGGATACGAGGGTACCCGGCGACTGAGCTACGAAAGACGGAAGGGAGGCGGCAGGGGTAGCGCCACCAAGCCCAGGCCGGAGCCACTAGACCCAAGAGCACCCCACCCAAAGTAGCCGATGGAAGAGGCGAGGAGAGATACAGTCCACAGACACAGCCATGGATTCAGGAGGAGCGAGTGTGAACGGACCCGAGGGCCACACGCAGAGTCGTGTATAGAAATTGGAGGAATGGGGTTCAGAAGGCCCGACTTTGACAGAAAAGGGAAGGTGACGACAGGTGTTTAGAGGAACTGGAGAATCAGAGCACACCGAGGAGTCCGGTTGAAACGGACCACCACCGGCGGAATTCAACCAGGGAAAATCTCAATTTAATTAGATATTTTAGGGGGAATTCGCCCCAAAATCGAGCGAGGCAAGATGTAGCGTGAGGGATAACCAGGCAAGCCAAAGCAGCCCGAATTGTCGACTCGGGGGGCAAGCCGAGCGGCGGCGCCGACCACGGGCAAGAGACCGACGACACAAGGCGGGGGCGGACCCGAAGCCAAGGGCCGACGGAGATGGTTTTTAACCTCCGAAGTCCGAAGAGGGGTTGTAGGCCTCCGAAGAGGGGTTGTAGACCTCCGAAGAGGAGTTATTTGGCCTCCGAAGAGGTGGTATTCGGCCTCCGAAGAGGTTGTCGGAGTTGAGCCCCTAACAAGGGTTTTGGTTTTCCGGCAAGGAGAGTTTCAGAGAGTTTTTTCTCCTTCACCCACATTATTTATTTACATAGTTTAACAATAAGGGGTACCATTTCAGCCCCATTATTTATTTACATAGTTTAACAATAATTAATTATAGTTATCAAATAAGTTTATGTTTTATTATTTATGAAAGAAATAGTTTTTTTAGTTTAGCTTATTAAATGAAATTTTATCGGACTAGATGTAAATGGTAAAATAATATGCATTAGTTATTGATATAAATTATTTATTTAAGTTAGGATTGACAAAAAGATATTAATTGTGTAATCAAATAAGATATTATTTAAGTTAGGACTATTTGAATCTATCTTTAAAGTTTAAACTAATCAATTGGAATATCAAGCAAGATACGGCAGAAGTTTCACCGTAATTAAATTAAGTTTCAATTTTAATTTGTAGAGGGATATATTTTTATGGTTATAAATTCTATTATTTAAATTATTAAAATCTATTGAAATTACACGTAGATAAATAGATTACACAGTTGTATGACATGACTTAAAATTATTTGACATTCATTAATTGACGTGTAAAAAAAACTCGGCCAGAATGCACCAGAAAACAACACGTAAACGAATCGCACCAGAGCCTGCCATATAAGATTTTAACGCCTCTGTTTTAGTATTATACTAGCGCAGTACCCGTGCGTAACGCACTAGATTTGTAAAATATATTATATTTTTTAGAATATATTATCATAATTTATTTACATTATATAGTACATATATTATAATAATATGAAAACGATATAGTCAAATAATATAAATTTGGATAAAAAAAACAATCCTTATATTATAGCAATAGATAATATGAGGCAAAACGTCAATGTCTCATCTTCATACTTTCCTAGATGGGAACAATTGAATACATAATTGTAGAGTGTTTTTTTTCCCAGGATTCTAAGTTTTTTTTAGTAAGTTGATTGTTTACTTTGAGCATTAAACAAATATCTGTTGTGGTAATGGGTTGGGATGTAAGACCAAATAATTTGGTAGTTGACTACATATTACACAAACGCTAGGTGAGTGAAATTTTAAGGACTTTTGGATGGAGAGCACATAAAAATATCGGAGAAGAAATATTCTTGTAATAAACTAATGAAAAGGAATGAGGTTTTTAACCAACGCAGTGTAATGACTTTAGTTAAACTTACTAATAAAAAAAAATCCATATACTTAAAACAAAAATGGGTCACCTTAAAATTTTGGGCTCGAGACAAAGACTTGTTTTGCCTCCCCTCGAGCTTGACCCTGCTTTTTAGATGGAAACAATTGTATATATAATTGTAGAGTGTTTTAAATTTTTTTAGCATTATAAGTTTTTTTAGTAAGTTGATTGGTTATTTTGAGTATTAAACAAATATTTGTTGTGGTAATGGATTGGAAGGTAAGACCAAATAATTTGGTAGTTCAACTACATATTACACAAACGCTAGATGAATAGAGTTCTAAGAACTTTTGGATGGAGAGCACATAAAAATGTCGAAGAAGAACTATTCTTGTAATAAACTTAAAAGTAAAAAAAAAAAATGCTTCATCCGTCTCTAAATACATGTCCTTTTATTTTTTTGACATGTTTTTCAAGAAGCTAAAAACTATATAAAATATTATATATTTTATTGGTTTTTAAAAATAATATTATACTTATTATAAGTATAATATTATTTTTAAAAACTAATAGAAAAAGTTAATATTTTATAAAGTTTTTAGCTCCTTAAGAAACGTGTTAATCAGTAAAATGATCCATATTTTGAGACAGGTGAATTTTAGAGTCACCACTGTTGTTTGAGAATGAGTTTTTTAGCCTTCTAAAAAATTTGGTAGTTGGACTACACATCATTTGTTGTGGTAATGGGCTGGAAGGTAGAACCAAATAATTTGGTAGTCGGACTACATATTCCACAAACGCTAGTGAATATAAGTCATTTTATTTTTTTGACATGTTTTTTAAAAAGCTAAAAACTCTATCAAATATTATCTTTTTATTAGTTTTATTTGAGCATGTTATATGATTTGCAATTTCTAAATAGAAGCTTTATTATTATATATTAGGTCAAAGCATCGATAATTAGCTTAGTGTCATAAAATATATGACAAATAAAAAATGAATAAAAATCTTTTGGATCTCAAACTTGTACTTTCAATTCATTTGAAAAAAGAAGAAGCAGAAGAAGAAGAAGAAGAAGAAGAAGAAGAAGAAGTGGAGGAAAAACTATTAAACAAAATGGGAAGTGGGAATTGAGCTCATAGCTTATTAATAATGAAAATCTTGAACTTGGATTCAAATTTAATATTTTAAAAGAGTATTTTATTTGCCTACAATCAACAATAACCATTTAATATTTCATTTAAATATGAAATTTTAAATTATTTTAGGTTAAAGGAAACCTATATACTCTAATCATATTAATAATCTTGAATTTTTATTTTTGAAGCATAAATACTCTAATCTTGTAGAGTATATATCTTTTCTCTTGAGATCATTGAGGTTATGAAAATCATTCATTGTCATCACCATCTTGCATTTAAAAAAACACAAAATCAATTTCAGAATATATTTTTTTTTTACAGTATGCAAACAGTTGGAATTTGTTACGTAAAGTGTAACAAACGATACCCTTTCTAGCTATGAAGTCAGCTACTTTGTTTGCTTCTCTATAACAGTGTTTGAACTGGATAAGCTGGAATTCTGTAGCCATAATGTTGATCTTCTCAACTTGATGAATGACTTCCCATGGAGTAGCGATCTCTTTTCTTATTGCTTTGATGATAGTCTCATTGTCGCTTTCAATGATAACCTTCTGGATCTCTTTACCACTTGCATGCTTGATGCCTACAATGATAGCTTCTGCCTCTGTTTGTAAAATCGAACCTGGAGATGTATTTTGAAAGAATACATCTAGTAACCCGCTCTCAGAGTCACGAATGACCCCACCCACCTGGCATTCACCCGTGGGTTTAACCGAGCCATCTATATTAATTTTATAGATACTGCTCGGTGGTTTAGCCCACCTAGTCTTACGTCTGGTAATATTCCGGATTTTGTGGTTGTTTTCTACTTCTATTTGCGAGTTCCAGAGTTTTATGTTTGAAATAATCTCAAAGACTAGGTTGATTGTTGCATTTGGTTTTTTATTTTTGAAAATGTAATTGTTTCTGGTGTCCCAGATGGTTTGCCAAATAAAGGCTAACTCTTTGATTGCTGATCTGCTGCAACTCCTCTTATATTGAAGAATATACTTTATATCCTCATCATAGTATTCTTTGAGAAGGAGAATTTTTCCGCTTATACTTTCATAGTTTTGGATTAGTTTCCTTGTAAATTCGCAGTTGATGAAAAGGTGGTTGGCATCCTCATCTATCGAGTTACAAAGTGAGCATTGTGATGGTACCCTATTGAAATGTTTGTTTAGTCGCTGAGTGGTTGATAATCCGTCTACCATTATCTTCCAAATTAAATTTTTTATTCTTGGTGGTATATCAAGTTTCCATATCCAGTTATAGACTTTCATGTTGCCCGTGTTCGTAGTGGGGTTTAGGAATTTCAGAATATAAATGGTAAGATATGAGAAGAAAATATATACACGGATGAATCAAAACAATTCAAGTCCATAACCATCAAGTGAATTCAAATACAAAATTTACAACAAACATAAAGTAGGAGTTTGGAATTTTGTTATGGATAATTGAAATTTTGATTAGTATGACGTGAATGAAAACCCAAGTCCTTATATATAGAAAGAGAGATAAAAACAAAAAAAATTCTCCCCTTGCAAGATTGATAGATATATTAGATAATTTGGTCTTATTTTACTCCATCAAAAAAATTAATATTTTGAAAATTGGTTAAAAACTTCATGAGATGAATAATAAAAAGTTGCAATATTGCCTAAAAATCTAAAGAATCAGTTTTTTTTAGTTGATTATTATTATTATTATACATAATTGTTGATTAAAAATAATAATTAATTAATTAAAACTTTCATTGTTAAAATATTTTTTTCATGAAATTAGTTTTGTAATTAAAAAGAGATTGAAATTGAAATTGGAAAAGTTCAAAAGTGCAGTTATAGTTTGAAATTTTGAATTGGAGAAAATATCTAACAAAATCAAATATCAAATAAAGGTAATACAAATTAAAAGATTTCCTATTTTGCTAAGATTTGACGACAAAAAGAAACGAAAAATTATATCAAATAATTAAATTATGATAAAGTTTAAACAATCCATTTTTTAATTAAAAACAACTTAAGGTAATTTTTAAGGAAAATTAATAGATTTTATAAGGAAATTCTAAACAATTAAGTCAATATTTTCCCGATTACGTGTGTGTGAGTGCATGGTAGTTAGATTGTAAATAAATTATTCTAAAAAAAGTTATAAATTAATTAATTAGATTTATTATTTTAAAAAAATAAATAAATTAGATTTTTTTTCACGTATTACTTGGTACTTAGCTTATAAATAAATTATTCAAAAATTGCATTAATTTAATAAATAATTAAGTTGAAATAATTATTTAAACTAGAGAATATATAAAAAAAAATCAAATCATCTTAATTTTAGTAGTAATTAATTGCAACTAAATCAACTATTTGTCTATTTATAATACAAGTTTAAATAGAAATTAATAAAAATTTATCAAAATGAGATAAGTACATAATTTATTTTAACAATAAATAAATTATTTATTTATTTATTTAGCATTCTATGTTTTTTCAGTAAGTTGATTGGTTATTTTGAGTATTAAACAAATATTTGTTGTGGTAATGAGTTGGAAGGTAAGACCAAAAAATTTGGTAGTTCGGCTACATATTACACAAATGCTAGGTGAATAGAGTTTTAAAAATTTTAAGAACTTTTGGATGGAGAGCATATAAAATGTCGGAGAAGAAATATTCTTATAATAAACTTAAAAGTAAAAAAAATGCTTCATCTGTCTCTAAATATAGGTCCTTTTAATTTTTTGGCAGGTTTTTTAAGAACCTATTTGGATAAAAATAAAAATAAAGGAAAATCAAAGTATAATTTATTTAAAAAAAACCCCATTTATTTATTAATCAAAGTGAATGGAAAAAGTTTCTGGAATTTTCAAATAGATCAAGTTTATCCCATGTAACAAACTCATAGTTTATCTCGTAAAAATCCTTTCATCAATTAATTTAAAAAATTGAAAACACTCAAACTTGATTTATTAAAAATTCCTGGCACAAGTTTATTAAGTTTCATCACTTAATAATTATAGAAAAATTCAAAAAACCATTTCACTTATTTAAAGAAAAATTTAAAAATCACAAAATCTTTATATGAGTTGACTAATTATTAAAATGCCACATAGGACCTCGATCAATAGGCAATTAAGACGACATGTGGTGTAAGAGACTCTTTCTATATTGTAAGTATCGATATGTTATAATCAAATTATGCTAATGAATATCAAATCTTTTACATAACTGTATGCTTGTATACTTATTTTTGGATATAATAATTAAGAGATTTTTTTAAGGGGGAGTTTGTGAAATGTCCAAAAAAGTTGTCCTAATTGGTGAATTGTCCACATTTTTGGACAAATTGGTGGAGTGTCCATCTTACCAATAACAATTTTATCATCTTGCCTATAGCGGCATAGCCTCACTCTTTTTTCTTTTTCTTTTTCTTTTTCTTTTTTTACATTTTGTCGTGCAAAAATAAGAGTATGTTGTGCATGTGCAAATATAACCGTTTGTTGACCAAATATGACCCAAATCTAGTTGTTTTTATTTTTTGTCGGGCAAATATAAGAGTACGTTTTGCAAATATAACTGTAAGTTGTGCAAATATGACCCAAGTCTAGTTTTTTTTTTGTTTTTTTTTTAACATTTTGTCGTGTAAATATAAGATAACGTTGTGCAAATATAACCGTAAGTTGTGCAAATATGACCCAAGTCTAGTTTTTTTATTTTTTATTTTATTTTATTTTATTTTATTTTAACATTTTGTCGTGCAAATATAAGAGTTGTGCAAATGTAACTGTAAGTTGTGCAAATATGACCCAAGTCTAGTTTATTTATTTATTTACATTTTGTCGTGCAAATATAAGAGTATGATGTGCAAATATAATCGTATGTAGTGCAAATATAATATTTTGTTGTGCAAAATATAATATTTTTTCCGCTTCATTTTTTCGTTTCATAACTTTTTTGTTGTGCAAAAATAACTTTACGTTTTGCACATATAACAATTTGTTGTGCAAATGTAAAAATAAAGGTATAGTAGATGTAAATCACATAATAAAACCATATGTTGTGCAAATATAACAATTTGTTTTGCAAATAGAACCATATATGTTGTGCAAATATAACATTTTGTTGTGCAAAAATAAAAATAAAAATATAGATTATGGATCACATAATAAAATATAGATAGTTTTTTTAATTTCTCATATTCATAGGGGGATTTTTGTAATTTAACAAAAAAGTCATCATCTTCCCCATGATTTCTGCGAAGATTCACGCTTGCCACCGCCGCCGGCTCGCTCCGGCCTCCTTCGCTCCGGCCTCGCTCGCTCGCCACCGCCTCCCTCGCTCGCTCGCTCCGGCCTCCGCCTCCGCCTAACTGCTGCAGAACTCGATTTTTCGGAAGCCGAACTCGAGGAGATCTAGACGATCTCCCTGTCTCGGGCTCCAGAAGCAGAGATCTCGAATTCCTTCAATCGGAGGAGGAATCCATAAGCAGAGATCAGGATCGGTGTTGTGAGCTGAATCTGCCATGTTTTATACTTACTTTTATGTCATTTTCTGCATACATTTCATGCATTTGGGCTAAGATAGTACATAATCTATGTAGTTTATGTTTATTTGCCAAATTATGGAATCTACGCTAGTTTCTGTTTAATTTCGCAGAATTCGAGGAAATATACAGCAGTTCTGAGAAAGCTCGGAAATCAACTACAGAAGTCCAAAGTCAAAGAATGATGGAACCAAGACGAATCAAGCTGGAGCCAAGCGTTACTCGATATCGAGTACATTTACTCGATATCGACCAAAGAAGCCGAGCAGTGCCTGATCGAGTAGGAGCTGATCGAGGAGCTGAAGACGAAGCCAGCCCGACTCTGGAGCTCTACTCGATATCGAGTACTTTGCTCGATATTGACAACCCCAGCACCACACTTCCGAACCGGATCGAGAACCAGCTACTCGACCAAGACCAGTGAAGAAGTCGTCGACAAGGTTACTCGATATCGAGTACTTTGCTCGATATCGAGGAGCGCTATCCTGGCTGCGTTACGCGGTGAGCTGTCCGTGTCGAGCTGGAATTGCTTGGAGCGGAAGGAGTCCGATTTCTATCCACATCTATCAAGTTCTATCTATGGAGAGAAGATTTACCCACACATGGAGGAATTGCCCACTTTAGATAGATTTCCTTTATGGATTTAATTCCTTTATTCCATTTATTTATCTTTAAGCTTTTAGATATAGAGATTTAGATATAGATAGACTTTCTTACCTTGATTGGCAAGGGTTGGAAGCCTATAAATAAAGCCTTAGGGGCTGAGTTTTATTCATTCAATTTCAGAGAGAAAAAGTAAGTAGTTAGATAGAGAAAGAGAGAGTTTGTGGCGAGCAAGGTGGAAAGGCGAAAGCGGATTTGGCTTGTTCGGTTGTAAGCTTTCTTTGGTTTATTTTAATGCAAGTTAGTTTCTTTTGTTAATGAGTTTCTTGATGATGAAGAGCGAGTAGTCCACCCACTTCTAGGGTCGGGGTGAGCCCGACGGTGGCCATGTAAGATGATGCGGTAAAGGTCTGATCTTTCTATGCGATTCTTCTTCTATCCCTGAGAGCATGATTCTTTTGCGAAAGTCGAAGGTGATCCTTGTTTGTGTTATTGAAACGAAAGTGATCTTAATGCAACTTGGGTTAATTATGTGAAAAAGGGTTAGTAACAATTAGGGTTTATGCGAAAGCCTCTAACTTCCTATTTGTTAATAACGAAAGTTATTTGATGGAAAGCATGATCTTTTATGCCTTTATGTGTTATTTTGCATGGTTATCGTTGTGGTGTTGATACCCTGGCTTTGGAAGTCTTTAAGTTTATTGAGTTTATTCATCGAAATCTGCGGTTCTATGTTCAAAAGTTTGCAAATTTAAGTTTCTGTCTTTACTCGACGCCGAGCAGGTTTTTGTCGATATCGAGCACATCTGGTCGATATCGAGGAAGGATTGTCGACATCGAGTTGTCTGCTGTGATTTCTGAGTTTCTGTTGTCGACTTGCTGTAGTCGATATCGAGGACTGTTGCTCGATATCGAGTAGCTTTTGTGTCCTTGCTTTCTTTTCCGCTTTTCTTTCCTCCCTTCTGTCTTTCTGTTTGCTTTTTTGTTTGTGAGATTTACAGCTACCTGAGATCCGCTGACACGCTTCCTTGTAATCATTTGCACGGGACGGAATCTGGTTTGCTTTACATTATTCATATTTTATTGCAAGTCTCAATTTCCTCCCACAACAATCGGCCAAGCGAGGGATCTGAGGAGGTGAGCGAGGGATCCAGAACCAGAGATCGGGACCGACAATCGATTGAATTCCAGAAGCAGAGATCGGGATCGGCGAGTGATTGAATTCCAGTTCCAGATCTCGAATTCCTTCAATCGGAGGAGGGATCCAGAAGCAGAGATCGGGATCGGCGGGCGAGGGATCTGAAATCTCTCAGAGAGATAGAGATGAGCGTGCGAGAGAAAGGAGAGGGATCCAATTAATTAAATTAGGGTTTTAATTGGGTGGATAATTTGGACTTCTGGAACAAACAACAATATCCTTAAATTCTTTAATACTCGGTGAATTAATCCAATATCAGGAGAACGCGCCCCTCTTCTGTAGCACGCGCCTCTCTTCTTCCTTGTGCCTCGCCTGGTTCCTAGCCGGCCGTTTGGCCTAGGCGCAGCGCTGCCGCTGCCTTTGGCTCCCAAATTGAGCTCTACTCTTGATTTCTCCTTCACCAAATTTCATCCCTTAAACAAATCTCAAGCTAACCCTAAATCTCCTCACAAATCTCTTCAAAAAATTGTCTATAACCCCCAAATCTTTAATCTCCAAACCGTTTTTGCCACATGCATCTGGTCTGATGGGTGTTCTTGTCCGAGAGCGGCCCTGAGGAGGTGTATCGGCACCAATTTCGACAATCCCCCCACCAAATCGACCATCAATGCAAACTCTAGGGGACGCCTTCCATTATCGGTACTGATGGATGGACGAATCCTCATCAAGAAAACAAAATCTCAACAATCCCATCAGATCTTCCCTACTCCGGCGCTTCTGGTGTCCCCTCGACGTGTCCCTCGCTCGGAGTTGGGTCGCCGCAGCTGTCCGCTAGGGTTGCTGCCGCCACCTTCAGAGAGCCATCCCATTAACCTTGAGACACAACCTGCATACCAGGCCCCTCTCAACCCTCTCCAAATCTGGAGGAAAAACAATTACAAACACAACCCTTTATACAAAAAATTTCAGCACAAAACCTTTTGTTTCAAAACTTTTGGGTTCAAACTCTCCTATTTTCAGGCTCAAATCAGCAAGAGCAACTCGGTTACGCATATTACCAACCGAAATCCAGCCCTAACGACGTGGATTGAGATCAAGAAGGATGGCAAAGCAGCTGTAAATACCATCCCCAAGACAGATAAGTTTAACCATACTCCTCTCTCATTTTTAAATGCTGAGTTATGTAAAACTACTGATGCCTTCAACAATTATCTCAAATCGGTACCTTTGTATGATTTGTTGCTCCCTCTTGACTGCCATTACTATCCGGGACGCCCTACCTTTTATTTGGCTTGTGTGGGTTGCCTTGTTAGTTGTTGGCACTCAAAACCTGTTATCAATCACTTGCATGGTGCTTCATTGTTAATCGATGACCTCTTTAAGTATTACAATTTCATTGTGGTTTTTGAAGATTCTAGTCTTAGTAATATCTGTCAGAATATTGTCCTCGTTACTGTGAGTAAATTTGATGCTACTTTTAGGATCTGGCTGAATAGGTGTAATAGTTTAAGCAGTAGGCTGGATTTCTCTAGTCACTTGCCTCTGAGCTCAATAATTGCTGGGATTAACTTTGGTTATGTTCAGCATAGAGTGCATGTCCTAACCTTAATTAATTCCCAGCCTTTCTGGTTACAAAACAATGTTGTCATGTTTTGCTCTACTTTTATCAAACAATGTTGTAATCTGATGAACAACTATGATTCTTGGATGGATGGCTTTCCATATCTTTCTTTTGGGGGCCTTCAATCCCAAGATCACTATGCGGCTAAGGCTACTTATGCTTGTAACTGTTTATGCTATTTTTCTCTCTACCATGGTCATCTTGTGTCTCCTTATATTCTATTTCACAATCTGTGCAAGGCAAGAAAACTAAATAAATGCAGGTACTGGATGAAGACATGGATCAGATCTCAAACAAGGATATTAGGTATGCTTCTAATCCTTTTGCTAAACTTCAAGCATTGTCACACAAGTCTCGTTAGGGGCTTTGTGGAGGCATGCTGCACAAACCTTACTCCCAAACCTTTACAAACAAAACTTTCAACAAATTTTTTTGCAACAAGTGCGAGACACAGGTTTAAACTTCAATGCAGATTTCAAAACCAATGGTGGACTCAATCTGCTCATAGAACTTGGTACCAGCAAATATACACCATCAGGCAGCACGAGACAGAAGTATGGTTCTATTTTAGTCTTTCTGATTGCTTATGTCAAAACAGCAGCTATCAATGTATAAGAAATAAAGGAGGTTTTCTTGAATCTTGCACCAGTTTACATTTTAACATGCTAAAAGCTCTTATTCAATGGAATTCTTATGATTAAAGTTGCATACTGGAATGTCAGAGGTTCCAAAAGGCCTCTCTTTTGGCAAGAAATCAACCATTTAAGGTCTACAAACCACCTTGATGCTCTTATGCTCACTGAAACTAAAGCCACTGAAGCCCCGTCAGATCAAATGATCAAAGCCTCGGGGTTTCACAAAGCCTTGAGTATCAGTGCTAAGGGTCACAAGGGCGGCATATTCTTCCTCTACAAAACAAAATTTGAAGATTCAAGTGCAATCCTAGAACAATCTGATAGATTTCTCATGTTCAAAACTAAGGTAGAGAACCATGAATTGGCATTACTCTTTGTCTATGCACCATCTGTTGAATCAGAAAAAAACCAATTCTGGGAAGGAGTGTTCTCGATTACTCACAAGCACTCTCTCCCAATCCTTATCATTGGAGACTTAAATGATATAGAAAACGATACAGAAAAAATAGGGGGCGCTACCCCAATTATATCTAGATTTAGACGATTACAAACTGTAAAGTACGAATTGGATCTCCAAACTGTCCCGTACACGGGTTCTCCATTTACATGGAGGAAAAACAAATCAAACTTTAATAATACATATGAACGATTAGATAGAATTCTGGCAAGCCAAAATATCTTCAACTGGTTTCCAAAGATTCATACTAAACACCACTCCTTCTCCAACTCTGACCACTGCCCGATCTCCTTAGAAATAGGATCTAGAAATCTCACTAAAGGTACGCCTTTCAGATTCGAAATGGCATGGACAACAAATCCTATATATGAAACTATGGTCCGACAAGTTTGGCGCAATAATTTTAATGGATCCCAAGCCTTCAAATTAATACAGAAACAGAAACTGCTCAAACAGAATACCAAAAACTGGTGCAAATCCCAAACCAGTAATACTGCTAGGCAGCTATCCCAAGTGGAGAATCAAATATTTAATTTGCAAAATAGGTTACCTTGGGGAAACATCAGTAAACAAGAGGAAGAAAAGCTAGCAAGACTAGAACTCAAAAGATTCAGACTCTTAGAATGCAACCACAAATTTTGGAAACAAAGGGCCAAAACCAATCATCTACAATTCGCAGACAGGAATACAAAATTCTTTCAAATAACAGCTAGAATCAGAAACTCAAAAAGACCTATTAAATCCTTCACATCCAAACAAGGCAATATCTTGTTTGACAATGATGCCATCTCCGACCACATCACAAAAGAGCTGTCAGAAAGGTTTATAGGTACCCATCAAAATCAAGTTAACCCAGGAGATGTTTGGAACATTCAACCACAAATAACCCCAGAGGAAAACCGAAACCTAACCTCACAACCGTCTACAGCTGAAATAAAAAAATACTATTTTTGAAATGGCAGAAGATAAATCTCCCGGCCCAGATGGTTTCCCTCCAGAATTCTATAAGAAATACTGGCATATAGTAGGCCCCTCTTGTTGTAAAGCAATAAAAGCCTTTTTCCACTCTGGGCAACTATTGTCAGAAACAAATAAAACCTTTATTGCTCTAATTCCCAAAACAGATAATCCCACCACAATCAACCACTATAGACCGATCAGCTTATGTAACACTATTTACAAAGTAATCACAAAAATCCTGGCCAACAGATTGAAACCTATTCTCCCCAAACTCATCAATCCATTTCAAGGAGCCTTCGCAGAAGGGAGATCTATTCAAGATAATACCCTAATCGCTCATGAAATCTTCCATAGCTTTCATAAGAAAAAGGGTAGAATTGGTTGGATGGCACTAAAACTAGATATGGAAAAGGCATATGATAAAATAAATTGGAACTATATCAAAGCAGTTCTTCAGAACTTTGGTTTCCATCCGCAATGGATCAGATGGGTTATGACGTGTCTCACAACATCCTCCTTCTCAGTTCTAGTCAACAACTGTCCAGGTAAACAATTCAAGCCCAACAGGGGAATTCGACAAGGAGACCCACTTGCACCGTACATATTTGTATTAATTATGGAAGGCCTAGCAAGAGAAATGCACAAGGAAGCCATGCAAGAGGATGCGCTAATTGGAATCAAGCTCACTAAAAACGGTAACCCTATACCATTCCTTACCTTTGCAGATGACACAATTATTTTTTCTAAAGCTGCTCATACTAGTCTAAATACCATTCAAAATATGATAAACAACTTCTCAAACCTCTCAGGTCTCACCATAAACTATAGTAAAAGCTCTATTCAATACTCTAAGAATGTGAATCAAAATTTAGCTAGAGACCTAGCTCAGAGCATGGGAATTCCTATCTCTAGTACTCTTGAAAAGTATCTAGGTATTCCAATGATCAATGGCCGAATTCGTAACTCGGTCTTTGATGAAGCTATTCAAAACCTGAAAAAACAATTGTCAAAGTGGAAAGCCTCTAACCTGTCTCAAGCAGGCAGAGCCATCTTAATCCAAGCCAATCTAAGCTCCAAAACTAACTATTTGATGCAAAATTTTATGCTCCCTAAAGGTATTCTAAACCAAATTGACCAAATAAACAAAAATTTCTTTTGGAATAAACTTCAATCTGAAAGATATACCCCTCTGATTAGCTGGGACAACATCTGCAAGAGTAAAACCCAAGGTGGATTGGGAATCAGAAAAGCAGAAGATCTAAATATAAACCTCCAGTTTAAACTTCTTTGGAAACTTTATACAAATGAAAATAACATTTGGGTAAGAGTCATCAAAGAAAAATATTTACAAGATAGCAACATTAGAGACAAAACAAATCAAGCTACCTCTTGGCAATTTGGCAGACTCCTATCCCTTAGAGATAAATTTGAGAAAGGCCTACTTTGGATTATAGGAGATGGTAACCAAATAAATATCTGGAAAGATCCTTGGATTCCTGATAAATGCCTCAAAACCTTCTTGAGTAACAATGACCCAAACATGAAAGTCAGTCACCTCCTGACCCCCCAAAAGTTCTGGAATAAGCCCCTTATCCAGAGTCTCTTCCCCCAAGACATAACCAACCGTATCTTATCCCTCAATATCCCCTCATGGAAAGCTCATGATAAGCTGATCTGGAGGCCCAATCCCACAGGTAACTTCTCAACTAAATCGGCAAAAAAGATTACCAACACTCATAACCACAACATTGAAAACCATAACTGGATCTGGAATCTTAATCTTCCTCCTCGGCTTAAAAACCTAGTTTGGAAAATTAAAACAGACGCTCTCCCCACGACTAGCAGGCTTAATAGGTACATCAATAGAGTCCCTCACACCTGTTCCCTGTGTAGTCAAGAAAATGAGGATGCCACTCATCTCTTTACAAAGTGCTCCTTTGCAAAGGAACTAATAGCCCGTTTCGAACATACAACAGGTAAGCTCTTTCACAACCTCTCCTTGCAAGGACCCCTGTGTGACAATATTACCCAAATCAAGCAAGGAAACCAATTTTTTGAAGAACTAGTCGTTATTTGGGAAAGAATCTGGGAAACTAGAAACAAGCAAATTTTCAAACAAACCAGCCCGGACACGTTCTGTAACCTAATTAACTGTATTATTAAAGATATACAGGAGTGGAGAACAACAAATCCTACAAGTACAAAAAAAGATACTAACAATAGGAAGAAAAGGTCTAGAAGTAGTTGGACTAGACCAGTAGGAGCCATCTACAAGATTAACGTAGATGGTTCTGTCAAACCCACGGGCGCTTGCCAGGTGGGAGGAATCATTCGTGATTCATGGGGCCATGTAACTAACATTTTCTACCAAGAAATTGATCAAGGTACAGTTATTCAAACGGAGGCAGCAGCAGTGCTAGAAGGAATGAAAGTAGCCACAAGACTAGGCATAAGACATATAATCTTAGAAGGTGACAACCAAGAGCTGATGAGGATTCTTGCGAAAGGACAAGATAGCAGATGGGAGATCTTACGCCAAATTGAACAGATCAAGATCATGGAGGCAAACTTTGAAAAGGTTGAGTACAACCACATCTACAGAGAGGCGAACAAAGTTGCAGATTATATAGCTACTAGAGGTATCATTAGTGATAGATCTACAATCCTTTTTAATAGGGAACTTTGTACCATCATCCGTAAGGATGATCCCGGAGCGCGTTTACATCATTTGTAATAGTTCTGACTGTTTGCCCACTGTAAAAAAATAAAAATAAAATTGGGTGGATAATTTTTCAATTTGTCCAAAACCTTGACATTCGGCCAATTAGGCCGAAAAAATTGCCTTCCTAGCAAATTATCTCTTTTTTTAAAGGAAGGGTTAAAGTACGTACAACTTGAGATCAACATATAATATATCTTTCATATAAAGAATTGATTTACCATAAAAAAATCATTTCAAAATTAGCGGGTTATTGTTTAAAAATAATTAAAGAGGCTTGTTTGAGAAGATTAAAATAGAATAAATTGAGTTTTTTATTAAAAAAAAATTATTGGTTGAAATTTATAAACACGCCACGCAATCAGTTAAAAAAAATTTTAATTAGTGATGAAGAGAATGCTAGCTTTTAATAAACGATATGAGAAAGGCTTTTGGAATCACTGCTTCACATTCTGTTGAATGGAGGAGGAACATAAAGAGCCCGAATCCAAACAAGACATGGAAGCTCGCTACCGAGAAGGAGGCATTAACCGGATGCAGAAACTGTGACAATAACATCACTCACCTGCCATTGAGACTTTGGGCAAGCAAACACTGAGTTGATTTAGATGCAAGTTTGGATTCAACTCTTTTGTCTAACCCAAGAGGCAACTATGGTCCCACATTGGCTAAAGTTATTCATTAATAATTTCATAAAGTGATGTTCGAAGATGAAACCGTAACCATCAGTTTCGGAGGCATGATTACCCCGCTGGCTGACTAATTACATGTAGATTGTAAAGATCTCACCCCCATATGTAAGGGGCATTATCTAGTGTGCCTATATTATTTGAGAAGTGCAAGAATTCAGGAAGGCCACAAAGCTCCATACATCTGAAAAACATAGACAAGTCGCACCCTATCCCTGCCTATGCCAATCCCAAGGGCCCGTAAGACCGCATATTTCTTTCTTTTTCCAATAGTAAAGCCACTAAGCATTCAATAAGATAAAAAGGAGTATGTCTCGGATGATGATCTCAAGAAGGTGGAAGAAGAATCCAGTACGGTCCGCATGGACTATATCGACAAGAAGCTTATAGAGATGGCAAAGTCCAACAAGAAGCTATCCTTGGAAATAAAAAAGCTCCAGGAAGAGAACCAACGAGCAACGAAGGAACATAATACACTCGTGGAAACAATGCGCATTGGGTTCGAAGTGTAAAGACTCGGATTTCTAAATCCTAATTTTTCAGAAAAAGGAAAAATCAAATGAATTTAAAAGTGAAATTTAACGGAAACCTCGCTAACTCAGATTTTAGAACATATGGAATGGATTTTCGACTTAAAATAAAATTTTGAAAACTAACTTGACATGGGAACATCATCCTCGGGATTTTGAAAATCTAACTGATTGAGAGTGCGGGTTCCGAAGATTGTTTCTGGGTAAATTTATATTGGGGTTTTGGGACCACTTGTGGCTTGTCTTTTTCCCCTCCTTTCACCCAATTTCAGTCAATGGATCCCCTCCCTTCCTGGTCTATCGATAGCAACTCTCTCAAGCAATCCATCCCCCATTTTGACAAAGTAACCCTCTCCCATCTCCTCCCCCTTACCTTTCTTGTTTCACATTTTTGGAAAATGCCTAACCACTTCCTGTAGCTCCTTGTCCCATTGCAGCATCAAACAACAACAGACCAATATTTTTCCCTTCCTCCTCCTCACTCCCTTTTTAATCTGAATCCAAAACCCACGCCGAGCTGCTCCCTTCTCCGACTTGATTTCCAAAAGAACCCCCTTTTTGCCCGTTCTCAAATTCAAAGCAATCCCCACTGCCCTCATTTTGTCTTCAATTTTCCCAAACCTAATTGGTGCAGAGCAATCCCTTCCTCATCCTTACTTTCCTCCCTCAAAATTTACAAAAGCCTCATCGCTTCCTTCTCTGAGGCTCGGCAGTAACACCAACACCACCACCTCCATGCCGCCTCCTCCTCTCTCTCCAATCAACGACAGCCAGCAACCGAGGATCTTCCTCCTTCGTCGTCTGAATCACCTAGAAGCCCAGTAGCACCCCGACGCCGTAGCACCACCACATTTCCTCTTCTTTCCCTGTTTTCCTCCATTCTCGACGGTAAACCCTTCATTCACCTCTTTTCGCTCTAATAGGTCATAAAACCCATCCTTTAAGATCCCTTTCTCCATCCCAGGTCGAGCAAGTGCGTATCGAGCCTTCGGCTAGTCCAATCTAACTCCGACGAGGCACATCGAATCTCCGATCTTACATGCCATTAGTCAACAAGGGAAGGAAGAGGGTCAGAAACTCACCGAGGGTGAGGAGGGGGAAGGGAAAAACATTGGTCTTATAGTTGGACTAACTTGAGAATTATGTGATTGATGACTAACTAGCACGACGATATGATTGATGGACTAATAACATGTTTTGTGTGGACTAATGGCATGTATGAATGACTAACGACATGATGAGATGTTAGAATCTCGTATCATTCGACGTATGCCTTATGAGCTATGCTTATTATGATGAACGTTGGAGATATATGATCATGCGGATATATGAGTATTATTGCGCATATATGAATGTAGTGGAATAGAACGGTGATAATGACGTGATCTTATGAGTGGCAACATGATGAGTGGTTGAACTTGATGAGATTATGATTATGATGTGGTTATACTTATTGAATGATGCGTGTTTATATGATTGAGTGGCTAGATGTAGACTTATATGGATGTTCTGATATGAATTTAGGTGACATTATCTGATTGTTCGTGCTACTTGCCGGGATCGTACTTTTGTTGTTCTGCTTACTAGGTAAGTCTCTTCGGAGCTTACTCAGATTGAAATAGAGATATTCCCTGCTTTAGGTGGATGATATACTAGGTGCTTGCATTCATGATCAGCATTCCATGTAGTACCATGCTAGGTCGCATTGACCGTTGAGCATTCTATTTCTTTATGCGTATGTAAACAAAAAGACCATTATCTGTGAAGTATCTAGAGTCTTTGCTAGGGTCATAGGATGACCCAGTCTCATCGGGTCTCGTCCTGAGTCATCGAGTCATATGGAACTTCCTTTACATATATTATGAGCATGATTGCGAAAGCTGCCCACGTGCTTTTTTTTATTGTGGTTACGGGTTGAGCTTGGGGGCCGCCCGATTATAATGGAATGCATTCACGAGTTGGCCAGTCTCCGCTCTATCGGAAGGGGGTGGAGGTAGGAGAGGGATATACCACTTGGTATTCTGTCCTAAGACCTTATTATTATTACGCACTTGATATTAGGAGCATGTTAGTGTGTTAATGTTCCGCCTTGCATCTAGAAGCATCTTTATTAGGTATAGCATATATGTGTGCTTAGGGCCGGGATGCAGAGCCAAAGTGGGCATCGATCTGCTCCTGCCCAACATCAATTTTTTTAGGTATCTGTTATGCTTACTACTATTGATGCTGATTTGGCTCCATGACCGCAGGGTCTAACATGGCGGAAAGAGAGAGTTGAGATTCCGACTTCACCAACTTAATAATTAACGGTTTGGATTTACGTAATTGAATAATTTTTTGACCCGGCTCCGCCGTGGGAATCTTATGTATGAATTTGGAAATGTTACTGGTTGTATTATCAATAAATTTTACGACTTAGGTCATAAGGCAGGTACAAGGGACTTACCCTGGGGATTCCAACGATCCCTCTCGATTTTGGGTGTGAAATCCCACTTTCAAGCGCAATTGTTGATTTCAGACCTTCAACCTGTACTCGGGGTGTAAGATCCTAACGAGGGGTTTCATCCCTCAGAACATAACCCGAGAATCATAATCCTGGGCCGTTACACGAAGGATTACACAAAAAGATTGATGATCTGGCGCAGACGGCTCCACACTAGGATACCTAAAGATGAGGCGATTAGTTACCCATTCTCCCCCTTGTGTTCTTAATTTTAGTTTTGTTTTTATTTTCCATTTTTTCATTGAGGACAATGAAACGTTTAAGTGTGGAGGATGGGTTTAGGTTTAGTTTTCATTTTGATTTTAATTTTTAGTTCCATTGTATTTATAGCATGTTTAATTTTTCATTGCATTCATATTCATTAGTTTGTATTCATTATTAGAAAATAAAAGAAAAAAAGAAAATGTAGAAAATCCAAAAAATGTCATGCATTTGCATAAAGTGTGTCATTGCCTAAATAACCATCTAGCCTAGTTAGTCCTCAAATTATTTTTGAAATATGATCATATAAGTTCCATAACATGTTTGGATTGTTTAGCCTTATCCTATATTTTGGTTTTTATTTAAAACATGTTAGGTATACATAATTGAGCATGTGTGATCTAAGTTCCTAGGCATGATTGAAATCCAACAAAACTTTGTCCTAGTGAGAATTTTTGGCCTTATAGGGATTACGTCTATATTCTTTCTGCTTTGTTGTGTGATTTACTCTTCTTATACAATTATCTCTTAGTATTGACATGATTATCTATTTTCGAGGCCAATTATATACATATTCATTGCTTATAAGTTTCATATGATAGAGACAATTATATTTTCTTAGCCCATATTTATCCATATCCACCATACATTATACATTTGCTTCAAGTTGAACATACGGGAGAAATAATGTTTATTTGCTATGTGTTAGGGACTTAATCATACTCCCTCTAATATGCAAGAGTTTAGGGAGTTAGGTGGTGTTATCGACAGGTTTGACCTACCTCAACTCTATGCTTAAATCGACCCTAGGGTAATTGCTTAACTATTATTGCATAACAACCCAATGATCATAGAATTATCACTGTTGTGAATGTAAGTGAAGCTATATTACTCATCATACTCCCTCCGCTAAGAAAAACATGTCGTTTTATGAGTAAAATCTCGTTGATAAAAAGATGTCGTTTTAGGTGTTTTGGTGTTCACTTTCCAAAATTACCCTCGTAATGATTAGGGATTTGTTAGTTGTAGTTTTCAATAAAGTGGAAAAGTAAAGTAATAATTAGGGGTATAAGTGTATTTTTGTTTGCTTTTATTTGCTTTCTTAAAAAATGTGCAAATGTCTAAAACAATATGTTTTAATTAACGGAGGGAGTATTATTATTTACTATCTCAATCACTGCTTGTTTAGGTTTCTATTTACGTTATTCATTTGCTTCGTTATTTTGCATTGCATACATTTAAGAGTCGTATGTGTTCTTTGTGGGATCAACCTCTTGCTTTAAACCACGACATTCATTTGCTTCGTTATTTTGCATTGCATTGCATACGTTATTCATTTGCTTCGTTATTTTGCATTGCATACCTTTTGCTTTACCGATACTACCTATAAAGTTAGAAAGTGGGCCTGGGTATACTATTTGGGGTTTTTAAACCACGACATTTAACGTTCACCAATAATCCTCTTATAAAAGAGTGCAAAGCTTTTGATGCGGGACCATCCAAGACACCTTCGGACACACCTATACTTGGGGATGGACCTATGATTCAAGCTCATAAGAATGATATCATCCTCAAGAGGAAGAAGAAGGCTCCACCATGGGAGAAGGTGCAAAGGTAGAAGCTTGACGTTTTAGATTCGTCAGCCGTTTGACAGCTTTTCGACGTCTCAGTAAAATGAGTCATACAGATTCAATATTAATCGGATTGGATCGTGCCATACCTTGTCGGAACGAGAACGAAAAGATCTACAACTTTGCTGTTGAAGGTTTTTCCGAGTAGGGCTATGAAATTTTCACCAAAATTGGTCCTTGAAGCTTCTTGCACTAGACTCGACAATCCTTTTTTTTTTTTTTTGAAAGCTTACTTTTGCCCCTAGTGAATTTTATCCTCCTAGGACTAAGCTTTGAATAATTTTTTTTTTTTTAAATATCGGATTGTTTTTTATTTTTTTTCGTTTTTTTTAAACCTAATGCAAGAAACTAACAATGAAATAAAGGACTCTTGAAAATTTAAACTATGGTGAAAGAAAATAAAATTTATGTAGCCCTAATGAAATATATATAATTGAGGTTTGGCTATCTTAGGTAAGTAGATCTATCTAATGCCTTTTATAATTTATGATAGATAAAAGTAATTTAATCTACCAAAAATCACAATTTAAATAAGGTAAATGAAAATAGATAGATTTATGATAGAACGAGATAGAAGCAAACCACAACAACTAGGGTTTGTAAATTTTGCAAGCTGCGGCCAACAATTATGATAGATGTATGCACAAAGACTTGCGCACAAAGTAGCGCTTGCAAGGGGTCTCGGCTACGGTAATGTGTTTAGGGCTAGCAACTACAAACGATCACAAACAAAAGATTAGTAACAATTCAATCAAAAATTCAAGAAGTAAAAATCAAGAACAAGAAAGACTCTATTTTTTTTTGTAGTTTTTGTGTTTAGGGAAACAAAAGACACAACTTTTGATGTCGGAAACCTAAGCTCTGATGCCAATTTGATACGGGGTTAGCCGTAGAATGGCCCGATCTTCGACAATCAAATTAGAATAACAAGAACGGAAGCAAATGACTCAAGAACAAGACAAAACGCAGCAAGACTCGAACAAAGAAACAATAAAGACTCGACCGATAAGGACTGATTCGAACTAAAATAGAACGAGGCAAAGACCCCAGGCCTCCTAAGAGGGTAGGAACCAAATACCAACGACTACAAAGCCCGCCTCTACAACCTTACACAACCAAGCGGACAACTTGGAGGCACAAGGAGGGGACTTGTGATTACCTGGATCACCAAGCTCTCGCGAGGTTGACGAACTCAAAGCAAACCAAGTTAGATCTATAACCAATTGTTGCAATCGACGAGCCAGGCTTCGAGTCGATTGACTTTCTCTCAATTGTGTTTCACACAAACTGAAATTTTCATAAAAGAGGCGTCTGCCTTACAATGGAAGGATAGCCGTCTACTTATAACCCTAAGAGGCTAATTTACTAATTAAAATAATAAATAAAAGAAATTATTTAAATAATCCTAAAGGAACTTAAAATAGCTTAATTAATTAAGTCTTATGACATAACACACGAAAAAAGCCAATTTGGCAAAGAAAGACTTCGGCGTCCAGCAGCTTCCGCCTTCCAGCAGCAGCATCGCGCACGCCCGCGCAGACCCGGTGCACGCCCGCGCAGCCAGGTGCACGCCCGCGCAAAACAGTGACAGCTTGCAAAGAATGTGATTTTCGGTCAAGCTCTAGGTCGAATCTGGAAAAACCTTCAACAGCAAAGTTGTAGATCTCTTCGTTCTCGTTCCGACAAGGTATGGCACAATCCAATCCGATTAATATTGAATCTGTATGACTCATTTTACTGAGACGTCGAAAAGCTGTCAAACGGCTGACGAATCTAAAACGTCAAGCTTCTACCTTTGCACCTTCTCCCATGGTGGAGCCTTCTTCTTCCTCTTGAGGATGATATCATTCTCATGAGCTTGAATCATAGGTCCATCCCCAAGTATAGGTGTGTCCGAAGGTGTCTTGGATGGTCCCGCATCAGCTTTGATCCACTATTAGGCATCGAAGAAGCTTTTCTATGTGGGTAGAGTTGACCTTTAAAAGGCGCAAGTGATTGAGTTCAGTAGTTCCTCATATAACTACCTCAAGTGGGACATTATCCAATACACCCTCCAAGTTCTCAACTTCCCAAACATTATGATCAAATAGATCATGGAATGTGTGACAACTCCATCTTTCTTTATTTTTATTAGTGGTGTGCCTGAGGAGTTCTTCAAAGGGAAACACGTGCCAGAGGGGTATTTTTATGATCAAAGTGGGCTTGGGTACTATTTGAGAATTTTAAACCACGACATTTAACGCCCACCAATAATCCTCTTATCAAATAGTGCAAAGCTTTGACCCCCTCTTAGGCATCGATGAAGCTTTAAATTATGCGGGTAGAGTTGACCTTCAAAAGCGCAAGTGATTGAGTTTAGTAGTTCCTCATATAATTGCCTCAAGTGGGACTTTATCCAACACACCCTCCAAGTTATCAACTTCCTAGACATTATGATCAAATGGATCATGGAATGTATTACAACTCCATCTTTCTTTATTTTTATTAATGGCGTGCCAAAGGGGTTCTTCAAAGGGAAACACGGGTTGAGACAAGGTGACCCTTGTCCCTTATATCTTTGTTTTATGTATGGAGATACCTGAACCAAATGCTACTAGAGGCTACTGTTGATCATAACTCCAATTATCACCCTGGATGCAAGAGACTGAAATTTACACACCTTGCATTTACCAATAACCACCTACTGTTTTGTAGAGCCCATGTGAAAAATCTATTGAAATCCTCAAGGCTATTTAGATATATTTTTTAGGCCTTTGTTTTAAAATCTAATTGTGGAAAAAGCCAAGTTATCCAAAGCTATTATTGAGAATATGAGGTTCTCAGTTGGAACACTACCAGTCAAGTATCTTGAGATCCTTCTGCACTCTCGTAGGATTGTCGGTCATGAGTATAATCCTCTTATCAACAAATGCAAGGCTTTTATCCTCTATTAGGCATCGAAAAAGCTTTCTTATGCGGATGGAGTGCATTTGATTAAGTTAGTCCTTGGGTGTGCCTACTCATTTTGGAGCCAGTAATACATCTTTCCTAGTAAGGTTACAGAGAAACCGGAAGTTGCTTGTAGAAACTTTCTCTAGAGTGGGAAGGAAGATGAAAGGCGGTATCCGGTGGCTTGGTATGATTTACTAGATCATATGATGAAGGAGGACTTAAGATCAAGAAAATATTAGCATGGAACAAGGTTTTGTTTAGTCGATTGCTAGGTGATATCATTCAACAACGCGAAAATATTTGGACAAGATGGGCAATGGAAAACCTAAGTAAAGGCGGTGATATTTGGAATATGCATGAAAAGGTCACGAACTCATGGGCGTGGAAAACATACTTAGGATGAGAGATAAACTCAAGGAGAAATTGAAACAAGGAAATGGCTCAGCTTAGAATGAGTGGAATCGACTGATCACTACCAGTGGAAGCATCTCGTGTGGAAAAGTTTATGATATAATTCGTAATCGAAGTGCATGAGTGTAGTGGGTGGAAATGATATGGCATGGTGCTCAAAGCAAAAAATGGACGTTTAGGATGTGGCTTGCAATACGTGTGTGTTGTGCAAGAGAGGGGAAGAAAGTGTTGGACATCTATGGTTCCAATGTTGGTACGTATCGAAAGTGCAAGACCGTGTTTGGGGCTGGAAGGGAGTCCATTTGATACTTTTGAAGATTACCGAACGGCTTCACTGGTGCTGCAAAGAGCCAACAAAAATGAGAAGATTGTTGATAATGCATATTTCATATAGACATTATAGGTATTTCTTATTGCATTTAGATAGGAGTTTTGCATATGTTTTAGTCTAGTTTCATATCTTGCTTGTGAAGTATTCAAGTTCGGAATCTACGCCTTTTTGGTGTTTATTCTACAAAGTTACATTTCGACCTTGAATGGGATCTTGGAAGAGCTTAAGAGACATGTTTTGTAGCATATAAAGGATAAGGAAGTGGCTATGGAGGAGCAAGGAAGCACAACATCGAGAAAAGAAGGAAACCCGTCATTGCGAAGAGTGGCGCCCGCCATGCTGTTGTGTTCAACGATTGCGATTTGGATTCGAAGATTCTATTTCCTATTATATTATTATTATATTTATATGGTTTGAACGACTCTTTATTAGGTTTTATTGGTTTTGTTCCAGCAGTGTGTGACATAGTATTATGAGACGAAGAACACAACTAGAGAGAGAGGTTTTTGGCCTATGAGTTGCTAAACTCATAGTTTCGCATGTGATTCGAAAACATGGTTGTTTAGATTGTGAGGATTTGATTCTATCTAGTTATTCATGATTATATTTATCATCTTGTACCTATTGATTATATTTGTGTTCTTTTTTAATGATTGATCACCATGTTAGGAATTGCATCTTAGATATAAATTCGTTGTTTTATTCTTGATAACAAACGAAGGTAATGAAGTAGTGATATTTCTTTGTCTTTGTAGTGGATGATTTCGATTGATCTATATTGTTAAGTGTCGATTAGGGCTGATTGTGGCTTGTGCCTATTTGTCTCTAATTGCATTGAATCGATATGCCAATTGGTCTGATTACTTGAGTCCTTAATGCTATTCTTTAGTGATATTGAATAAGGTGATTGTATCCCTACGGATCCTTCAACTTTAGTTAAGTAGACATATGCTTATGAATAATTAATGAATCAATCCTAGGACCATGAATCTCATCCATTGTCAGAGAATTACAGGTGAAATATCTTCTCTACTTTATTATCAATTACTTTGAAATCATAAAGTTAGTTACTTTTCTTTCTTATCAATTTGTCACAAGTCATTGCTTTTGTTATAAGGGTATGTGTTAGGGATATTGATAGTGAATCGCTTCTCCCTGTGGGTTCGACTCTGGACTTCATTGCTATACTAGTAGTTGTTTGGTTTATCAATTCATTGATTTACTAATCTATTGGTTTTGAGCTTTGAGTTAGGATTTTATTACTATTTGGCAAAGGGCGAAAGTGCCAACGACGTTCGTCTTGCACCAATTGTCATTGTTCTAGGGCAAGTTGTTAGTTCTTGTAGAAATAATATACTCTAGTTAATTGACAAGGAACTGATCTATTACTTAGGGGAGAATGAAACGCGTAGAGAGTGCGCTAAAAAGAACATTGACGCTTGTAAACACAACGGATTTCACTCAAGTGAAAGTGAAAAACATTGGCTCATGAGAATTTTTATTGTAAAGAGGGAGAGGCCTAAGAAAACCTAGAGTTAGTAGAGATTGTTTTTTGGTTGAGGTCCTAGGCTTATGTATAGCCTTTCCTTTTGCACTCACATGCTGGTTTGGGTATGGTTTTCTTGTAACTTGCTTACTCTTATATATAAATTTACCAATTCAATAATTCATCTAGCTCAATCAACTAGTTGAGGGTGAATTGATATTGTTCTATTGCTAAGATCTTGTAGATTCTTCGTAGAGAATCTTAATCTGAAGTAGCAATCATACCCTTTAGGACTCGTATGACTAAATTAGTGTGAAAAGAATCAACTAGTGTTGAATTCCAACTTGTAATTTGGTGTTATATGCATTCTAGTTAATCCTTAATCTTAATTCTACTATTATATTGAATCTTGATCATTTCATGGCTATTTAATAGTACATGTTACTAGAACTTGTAGGACTAGTAATTTATATAAGATCAAGAGAGGAACAATCACTTCAACAAACAAAGTTACTAGTCCTACAAGTTCTATCTTGATCTTATGTAAATTATAAATTGAGGCTCCACATTGTAAAAGAGATGCTCCCTAAATTCGCTTATCTTTTTCATCTCCTTAGTCGGTGGCGAGAAGGCTAGAACATCCATGTACTCGTCATTCACCTATTGAAGCTTTCTGTCTCATGTACAATCAATGATCTCTACAACTAAAACCCTAGGATTAGGTTCAGTATCCCTTGTGTAGAATGATAGAATTGATGTAAAGTCCTCCTCGAGGGTTTCATTCATTGATCACTCATATATATAGGCTACAATGGATTGGGCCTTTTGGCCCACTATACAATATGAAGACTATGTAATCTATCAAACCCCCGCAGTCGAAAGTGGAGGGTCCCGTACAGTGATACTGGACCGAAAATCAAGGAACAACTGACGAGGTAAACCCTTACTGATAGGAGGACAGGACATGTAGAACACGAACATGTCCAAGAGCAACCTTGTCCCGAACGAAGTGGAGATCTAGCTCAATGTGCTTAGTGCACTGATGCTGGACTGGGTTGCTAGCCATATAGACGGCGGAGACATTGTCAGTGTAGACCAGGGTGGCCTTCTGAAGATGGCAGGGGAGCTCAAGTAGGAGATTGCGCAGCCATGAGCACTCGGAGACAACGTTGGCGACGCCCCTGTACTCAGCCTCAACGCTAGATCGAGACACCACAGATTGTCGCTTCGCTGACCACGACACAAGAGTGTCGTTGAGGAAGACACAGTAGCCAGACGTGGAGCGACGTGTGTCAGGACAACCACCCCAATCCGCATCAGTGTAACCGACGAGGTCATGCCGAAAGGAAGGGGTGCTCGTGGTGCCCAGCTCGAGGGTACCGCTGATGTACCGGATGATCCGCTTCAAAGCCTGAAAGTGTGGTTCCATGGGCGCATGCATAAACAGGCAGATCTGCTGAACGGCGTAACTGATGTCTGGCCGAGTGAACGTAAGATACTGCAACGCACCGGCGAGACTCCGGTACAACGTCGGATCATCAAACAGAGGACCAGAGTGAGCGCTGAGCTTGTTGGAGGTATCCACTAGAGTGACGACCGGCTTGCAGTTACTCATCTTTGCCCGAGCAACAATATCGGCAACATACTTACTCTGAGAGAGAAACAACCCAGACGCATGATGTTTCACAGTGATGCCCAAGAAGTAAGACAATAGACCTAGATTTGACATGGCGAACTCGGCACTCAACTAGGAAATAATAAATGTCCAAAGAGCATTAGAAGAGGCGGTGAGGATGATGTCATCGACATATAGTAACAGAAAAGCCATGTATGTGCCTTTACGATAGATAAACAGAGAAGTATCCGAGCGGTCGCCAACGAAGCCCAAGCGAAGCATATGAGAAGCAAAGCGTTGGAACCATGCCCGCGGAGCCTGTTTCAGACTATACAGAGAGCGCTTCAGGAGACACACGTGCTTGGGACGACCAGCATCAGCGAATCCCGGCGGCTGAAACATGTAAACTGTCTCATTCAGATGGCCATGCAGAAAGGCATTCTTGACATCCAATTGATGAATAGCCCAATGTCGCGATAACGCTAAGCTCAACACCACTCGGATAGTGGCAAGCTTGACCACGGGGCTGAAAGTCTCATCACAATTAATACTTGCCTGCTGAGATCGATCGTTAACCACAAGACGAGCTTTGTAGCGTTCCAACGACCCATCAGAGCGGAACTTGTGGTGGAAGAGTCACATGCAGCGAATGACGTTTGCCTTAGGAGGGCGAGGAACTAGAACCAATGTACCATTCCTTCTAAGGGCCCTGTATTCGTCGAGCATAGCCGCCTGCCAATTCGGGTCGAGGAAGGCTGTTTTGTAGGAGGTGGGGATGGGGGAAAGGGAGGTCGGGTTCGAGACAGAAGAGATTTGGGAATCGGTGGGGGCGGGAGGAGGCGGTGCGGCAGGCGCGGCAAAAGGCTCGGCCGTGGCAAGGTAAGCGCGGCGGGTTGATGTGCCGCGGCGCAATAAGATGATGCGGCCACGGCATCTGGTATGACCGGGGGGGGGGGGGGTCGGGAATACGTAGGAGAGGGTGTGGCGGGGTGCAGGGTGGCGTTCATAGAGACAATCTGAAGACACCAGAGATGCTACGGGTGTGCGGTCTGGTGGTAGGAGGAGGAGGTGGCGGTGGGGGCGGTGTAGGGGGAGAGGTAGGAGCACCGGTAGAGCTCTGGGAAGGAGAAAGTGTGGGAAGGAAGACTCAGACTCAGACTGGGACATAGGAGGTGTCGGAGATGGGAGAGGAGGAGAAGAGAAGGGAAAGCGAGACTCATCAAAAGTGACATGACGGGACACAATAAGCTTATGACTCCGAACATCGAGGCATATGTAACCACGATGATAAGACGAATAGAGGGTGAAGCTTGTGTGGGGCGGTGGAGGACTGGTTTGGGAAGCACAAGCACCCGAAGGTATGAAGGTGATCATACCTAGGTAAGGTGCAATAGAGTGCCTGAGTTGGCGAGCGATGGTGTAGGGTAGTAGATGGGAGAATGTTGATGGGATAACATGTGGATGATAAGGCGTGAGACTAGTAGGTAAGGGGAATAGATGCGTGAAAGAGGAGATAGCGCATCATGTTGGTTATGGTTCTAATGAGTCATTCGGCCTTGCCATTCTGCTGGGAATTATAGGGGCAAGACAACCGATAGGAGATCCCATTTGTGGCGAAGAAAGAGTGAACGTCTTTGTTGTCAAATTCACGGCCATTGTCACATTGGAAGCATTTGATGGATGTTTGAAACTGTGTTTTGATGTAGGCATGGAACTTGACAAAGATAAGAAACACTTGGGACTTGAAATGCAACGGAAAGACCCAAAAGAAATGAGTGTAATCATCAAGAAACAAGAGGTAGTACTTGTGACCCTCCTTGCTAGGCACAAGAGAGGTCCAAATGTCACTATGAATGGTATCAAAAGGAGCAAGGGTGGAGTTCAAAGACCGTTGGAACTGCAGGCTTGCATGTTTGCCTAACTGACAGGAAGAGCATAAACTAAAGCGTAGGTCTTTATTATAGGTGATAAGACTTTGAGAACGGAGGACATCTAGAATGGCAGCACTGGGATGGCCCAGGCGTGCATCCCACAGGCTGGACGACGATGCCGAGAGGGCGACCGGGCACGATCGACTGGACGCAGGAGGTGGTGTGACAGGGTAGAGCTCCCCGGTGCTGTTACATCTCATGCGGGTAACCCCCGTAGTAAGATCGTTCACAAAGAAATCAAAGGGATCAAACGTAAGGGAAACGTTATTGTCAGTAGTGAACCGACGGACAGAGATAAGGTTTTTGACAATCTTTGGGGCAATGAGGACATTGTTAAGGTGTAGTGGGTGGGTTGGGGTCTGTAATTTGGCATGGCCAATCCCCGAAGTAGCAAGGTGACCACCATTGCCGACGATAATAGAGTGTGCAGTACCTTTAAAGGAAATAGAAGAGAGGTTACCTGAGGAGTTCGTCATATGGGAGGTGGCACTAGTGTCCATGTACCAAGAAGAGTCGGGGGATGTCAGCTGCGTAGAGGAGAAGGCGTGATGCATAGCTGGCGGAACATAGCCTGGATCAGGCGATGTCAGACAGGCCTGAGGACCGGCATGTCGAGGGGTAGGATATCCGGAGTACCGGTGCATTTTTTTTTGTGGCCACCCAAGTTAATAAACAATTAACTCAGGGCCAGAAACGAAAATAGTAAAACACAAGGACGTTTATGTAATTACTTCAAAAGAGATTGCAAAAAATCATTGCTTTCTTCTTCGTTGGAAGCACGGACAGAGACAGAGATGGCTCGGCGGCGACGGGCAGCGGCAACCGGAGATGGCTCAGACAGTGATGGCTAGGTGTGGGTGAGGCTCGGATCCGGGCTAAGAGTGGCGGGATCTGTGCTTGTGGTGGCCGGGAATTCCGAATCTGGGCAGCAGCGAAGATGCGAGGGAGGACAGCGAGAGCGAGGGTGCGGGGCTCGTGGAGTCTTGATCGGAGATGCGCGAGGGAGGACGGGGCTATGGTGACCGGCGACGGTGAGCAGGTAGCGGCGGCGCAGGTGGAAGGTCGGAGAAAGAGGATGACCGGTGAGTAGGGGAAGTCCGGTGAGGGAGGACATCGGCGGTACGAGGCTGGAAGCGGTAAGAGGAGAGGTGAGGCGGGAGAATCAAATTAGGGTCCCGTGAGGAAGAAAAGGTTGTGATACCATGTAGAATGATAGAATTGATGTAAAGTCCTCCTCGAGGGTTTCATTCATTGATCAATCATATATATAGGTTACAATGGATTGGGCCTTTTGACCCACTATACAATATGAAGACTATGTAATCTATCACTTAGTAAAACTCCAGTATGATTTTTAGTAGTATGGTTAGCGGTGCCACGAAGTTGGAAAACATCAACAACTTTCACATTCTTAACGGACATATTCTTTAGGTTTTTCTATAAGCCAACGATCTCATTAAAAGATTCATTATCAAAATCAAACATAACTTTACCTCACCTATAGGAGTAGTGCGCGGGTCAAAATAGCATGAAAAACAGTTTTTCAACTAGATCCCAAGCATGATCAATTGGCATATTCATAAAGCTACTCCTAGAAGAGTTATCAATAACACTCCTGGAGTCATTATGAATACTTTGATAGAAATTTTAATTTTAGTTTACTTTATGATTCCATGATTAGGGCACATTCTTAGTAGGCTCTTAAATCTTCCCCAAACTTCATAGTAGGTTTCTTGGATTTGCATCCTGAAAGAGTTGATCTTGATTCCTAATTTAGCAATCTTCATGGTTAGAAAGAACTATGTACTTTTCCACTAGCTTGCTCCAACGATCTATAACAGTCCTTCACTACATCTCTCAAATAAAAGAAAAACCAATAAATCTTAACAACGTACATATATCATTAGTCATGACATTAACTTTCAGAGTAATCATAAGATCTTAAAAATCATGTATATGCTTCTTAGGATCTTCTAGTGGTCCGCCTCCATATTTATTCCTCTGGATCATCTGAATCAATCCAGGTTTCAGATCATAGCTAGTGAGGTGCGTTTATAGCAAAGGGAGCAACACCTTAGAAATGCGTCACATAGTCGCCTAATTGTAATTGTAATTGACATTGCGCTTGCAGGTACCAAGTTGTTAGCAGGATTCAAATATATACACTACAAGAAAAGTGGTTTATTTTCGACGCTTTATTTGCGACACTTTTTAAAGCCGTCGATAATTTTCGACACTATAAGTTGTCGAAAATTTTCGATAGTTTTAACTGTCCATATTGACACATTCCGACACCTTAGGGCATCGATAATGGTCTTAGTAAAAAAGTAAACTTAATTTCACTAGACTTCTATAGTTTTCTCCCGAATCCCGACCCAAACCCTTCCAAGTTTTAGAGCTTCAACGCTTCGCCATCTCACTTCAACTTCGTCGGAGCTTCAACTGGAGACTCAGATCGTATTGTCTCTCCCGTCGACTCAACAGAGCTTCAATTTCGCCATCTCCCTTGCTCTTCGTTTTCCTTTCTCCGCCAGTCGAAATCTCCTCATCGTCTCGACAGTCGCCAAATTGGAGATTTGTTTTCGAGTTTAGTTTAATACCGATGTCGGAAGTTCAAATCAGGTATTCTCGTTCTTCTCTCTCTAGATTTTTTGGAATTTTGGTTTAGTTGAAAATGAGATATGGATCTGATTTTATAAGGAGCACATTTCTAGGGTTTTTTTTCTTCCACGGATTATGTTGAAGTGTTCATGGTCTGAAAGACCTACTTTTGATTTGCACTAGAAAAGCGTGTGAATTCCGACGGATTGGAGAGAAGAGGTTCATTTTCTCAGTTGTAGTTTGAGTCAGGTTTCTCCTCTTCTTTTGTCTTTGGATTTTTTGAGTTCGAACTGGTGTCCATTTCTATGATATTAATCAATAAGGAGCTTTTGTTTTCCCGAACCAGGTTTCTACTGAAAGTTCCTTGGAGTTCAGGACTTCGAATCATCACTATAAGTTGGAATTAGGTGATAAATTTAGGGCTTTCGTAGGTGACGTTGTGATTCATAATACTGCTTTGAACTCTTGTTCTCACTCTATATTTGTTTGGCCTATTATACTATTTGCATTCTTCTAAAAAAGGGAAAATAACCAAAAATAATACGAACTATCAACGGTGAACCGAAAAGTAAACTTAATGGACTTCGAACCGAAAAGTAAACTTAGGGCATCGATAATGGTCTTAGTAAAAAAGTAAACTTAATTTCACTAGACTTCTATAGTTTTCTCCCGAATCCCGACCCAAACCCTTCCAAGTTTCAGAGCTTCAACGCTTCGCCATCTCACTTCAACTTCGTCGGAGCTTCAACTGGAGACTCAGATCGTATTGTTTCTCCCGTCGACTCAACAGAGCTTCAATTTCGCCATCTCCCTTGCTCTTCGTTTTCCTTTCTCCGCCAGTCGAAATCTCCTCATCGTCTCGACAGTCGCCAAATTGGAGATTTGTTTTCGAGTTTAGGTTAATACCGATGTCGGAAGTTCAAATCAGGTATTCTCGTTCTTCTCTCTCTAGATTTTTTGGAATTTTGGTTTAGTTGAAAATGAGATATGGATCTGATTTTATAAGGAGCACATTTCTAGGGTTTTTTTTCTTCCACGGATTATGTTGAAGTGTTCATGGTCTGAAAGACCTACTTTTGATTTGCACTAGAAAAGCGTGTGAATTCCGACGGATTGGAGAGAAGAGGTTCATTTTCTCAGTTGTAGTTTGAGTCAGGTTTCTCCTCTTCTTTTGTCTTTGGATTTTTTGAGTTCGAACTGGTGTCCATTTCTATGATATTAATCAATAAGGAGCTTTTGTTTTCCCGAATCAGGTTTCTACTGAAAGTTCCTTGGAGTTCAGGACTTCGAATCATCACTATAAGTTGGAATTAGGTGATAAATTTAGGGCTTTCGTAGGTGACGTTGTGATTCATAATACTGCTTTGAACTCTTGTTCTCACTCTATATTTGTTTGGCCTATTATACTATTTGCATTCTTCTAAAAAAGGGAAAATAACCAAAAATAATACGAACTATCAACGGTGAACCGAAAATAATACGAACTTTCAAAACTACCAATTCATATACAAACTATAACACATTAAATCAAAATTGATACAAGCTGCAAAATTCACAAACTCTAAATTCATTTGAACTCAATATATAATTAATAATAAATTGTTGTCAAAATTGTAAATTTTAGAATTTATCATATCCCCCATTCTTTCTACAGTAGCAGCTATGGCGGAGCATCTTCCCCCATTTGTTCTACAGTTGTAGGCAGCTATGGCGGAGCGGCGATGGCGGATGTGGCACAGTCCCGCACAACACTAAACACCCAACCACAACCAACTGTCAATCGAACGAGATCCACCGGCGACAACAATGAACGGCGGCAGGCGAGGCTGGAGACGACGGACGTCGGGCAGACAGGAAGTAGACGTTGCACCAAAACGACGATGGAGGTGCAGAACACCATGAGCGAAGATGAACGGGTTGGTTGAATGGCTGGTTGAATTCCGCCATTGAAGAGGGCCTTCCGCCATGTCGGAGCCCGATTCAAAACACCACCGAGTACAAGGGGTCAAGATACTCAAATTAAAGGTCGAATCCGTGAGAACGGATAACGAGAACCCAAAATCAGCCAGAAATCCACCCAAATGAAAGGTCGAATCCACCATTGAAGAAGGCCTTCCGCCATTGAATTTCATTAAACTGGGAGCCTGGGGAAGACGGGAGAAGGGATTAGGGTTTTTTAGATAAATTAAATTTTATTCTTTAATTTTATAAAATTTTCCCAAACTTTTTAAGTAATTATAAGTTGAGTCTAAAATAATTTATAGGTTGTGAATTTTGGACCTTGTATCGATTTTGGTTTAATATGTTATAGTTTGTATGTGAATTGGTGGTTTTCAAAGTTCGTATTATTTTCGGTTCATCGTTGATAGTTCGTATTATTATCGGTCATTTTTCCTCTAAAAAAACATACATGTTCTATGTAGGGAGCCTGTTGGGATGAGCTTGTTGCATCGCATTGCAGTCTATGTTGCCACTTTGAACTATTCTTGTTGATAAACTTACTGAATACTAGCTTAGTAGACCATACTTAGTATAGATCTTTTGTTTTATTTGAATATGAATTGCATTGCTATCTTATTTTGAATCAGAATTTTTTTTCTCATGCTTGATAGTGTATTAGTATCTCAGCAATGTTCTCGTTCTTGTTGATTCACTTTTCGATATCTTAGTATGTTTTCTTTCATGTTTTATTCAAATCTCGATTTGGTTTCAGTTCAAGTGTTTAGCAGTATAGCACCAATTTAAACAATACCTTTTTAATGTTTTTGTGGTTGTTGACAGTTAAAGATCTCTTCATTAAAGTCCAATGTTTTTGGATTGAGTTCTCAGTGATAAGAGCAGCTGCTGGATTGTTCAGGCTAGACATTTGAGAAGCTTGAAGATCACTAAGCCCTTTAGCTACCCTCCCGTTAACATGCTCAAAGATAAAGGGTAAACCTCTAGACTACTAGCTTGTTTTGTTTTAGTTTTATTTTCTTTATATCATCATCAAGTCTATTAACTAATCTATATTTCTAACAATTAAATAGTATCTGTTATGGTTTATTTTTTGAGGACTTGCACTTGTTTCATTCTCAAATTGATCACTTTTTTTTTATTATGATTAAGTTTTTTGTTGCTTAATGTTCTGCTAGGTTGTTGTTGTATTGCTCTTCAATTGCTGCTGTGATCTGCAGTGTCGCCCTTTGATTAATGTTGTTGTGTTGGTTATGTGTTGGCATGATCTTTGCTTTGGAATCGTGTTTATTACTTCGTGATGCTCTAGATGGTTTTCTTACTTGCATGCTATTTTAGACCTAGTTTTATCACAATATGCTGTAAATTTGGCTATATCACCATGAACATGTTTTTATAGTCTCAGCCTTGAAATATTTTACTTGTAACATGTTTTTATAGTCTTAGACTTGAAATATCTTTATCACTTCCTTGTTTGAAAGCAAAGGAGTTGAACTCATTCTTCATACATTCAATAGAAATTTTGTCTCTATTTCAATTAGTCTAGCACTGAATTTTGTTGGAGATGAAGGAGATCCATGTTTGGGGAAGATAGTTATTTGCTGGAGCTAAGATTTTGAGGTGTACTCAGCTTTTAGCTTTTGAACTGAAGCTTCTATATTCCACTTAAATGTTTGCTAGAGATGTGTATGTATGAGCACAATTAAGAATCCATCGCCATGAAATGGGTGAGATTCAATATCCAACTGCCTGGTAAAATGACAATTTTTTCTGTGTGATGATCTGCAGAGATGAAGTTAGTATTACAATGACCTATCTCAGAATTTTCTCTCATTCCATGCCATTTTTTGATGTCTGGACTCTACTTGGTACATGCCATACTTCAGTTTTGCTAGACTTTTAAGTTAGGTTCTATGTTGATCTACTTATTCTCAATACCTATTAGCTTCTTATCAGCTTCATCAATTTCATCAGAAACTGCCAAGTTTTTTTTTCTACTATTATTTATCTCAACTGTCTTATTATCAGTTTGCCAATCTGTTTATATCCAATTTGTCTAGATGGTTTTCTTTGTCAAGAGTATCTTTGATCAAATAAGTATAAATAGAGAATTCATGCACCAACTGACCATCCCACTACTCTTTTTCCTTCTGCTTGTTTCAACCTTCTGTTTGTTTCAATCTTTTTACTTATACTGATCCTTTTGCTTTTTTCATCCTTCTGTTTGTTTCAATGATGATTCTGACATTTCAGATACATCACAACTTGGGTAAGTTCCTTGCCTCTTGGTTTTGTGCTTCAATCAATATATGACAGTATCAGGAAAAGAAACTACCTATAAAGAAACATAACTAATACAGATCAATGTATCTATTTAGCCTTGTATATGCTGAGACTGTTATCTGTGTGTATTTGTTGCATTTGATGGATTCTTTGTTTATATTTTGTTTATACATGGCCTGATTATAGTATTCTACAAAATTGTCTATGCATGACCGGACTGAAGCGGTTGCCATGGAACTGCTTATTCAAGAAGAGCTCAAGTTCTAGTGCTTCCAACTAACTACCTACAACTTCTTGTGGTATCTGACTGTTTCTCACCTTTGATAACTTGTGTTTTGTCCTTCCATTTTATGAAAACTTCGGCCGCTTGTAATCTTTTCCACGATTTTAAGATGCTTTTTTTCTGAAGCTGGGTGAAAGGGAATGATGCAGGTTCTACTTGAAAGCTGCAGCAACTGATGAAGAGAGGAGAGCAGGGCTGAGCACCTCGTAGAACTAGCGATGTTTGATCATGCTCATCTCCAGTTTTAGCCCTCGAGTGTAGCAGCAGGGGTAGTCATGCTAGTTTCCCTTGCAGCAAAAAAAGACGAATTCTGCCCTCGAGTACGTGTAGCAGTTTTGGCCCTCCGCGAAGAGACATGTGGGTAAGAGCATGGACAGATTCCCTGAGATTTAGATCTAGATCTCCTTTTGTTTCAATTCCCATATGCCGCTTTAATCAGTGGAGTATTTATGATCAGTTGCTCTTTGTTCTTAGATTTGAACCCACTTGTTTCATTCTTGCTACTTAGCTGGTCTTTGGTCTTCCCTTGTTTGGATTACAATGTTTGATTTGTACATGTAATCTAGGACTAAGAACATGGATAGATTGTGAAGATTCCTCAAATTGTTTGTGAGCAAGATTCCTCAACTTGAATAAATGTGTAGTGAAAGAGGAAGAAAGAAGAAAAATACGCTTTTTTTTGGAAAAATAATATGCCAATTTCGACGCCTTATGGTGTCGAAAATGGCATGTCATTTTCGACGCCATAAGGTGTCGAAATTGGCATGCCATTTTCGACGCCCTATGACGTCGAGATTGGTCTCGACATAATTCTGCGTCGAAAATAGCCCTTGCCATTCGTGACGCAAGAATTTTTGACGCTTTTTAAAAGCGTAAAAAATGGAATTTGCAACGCTTTAAAGCGTCGAGATTGGTCTTAAAAAGTGTCGAAATTGACAATGTTTTCTTGTAGTGATAGTTGCCTAATTGGGCAAGTAGCCTCTTAGTTAGTCACCACAGAGAGTGTGTACTTGTCTAATACCTTTGACGTCAATGACGTGTAGCTTTGTGCTCTTTCTTGGCTTCAATGCTTGACGAAGCTCGATCTGAAAAGGTTTCCATTTTCGGTGGGACCCGAAGATGGACCTCGAGGGATCCGAATCACTCCCGACGGGCTTACCTGACCCGCACCGAAACATTCGGCACGGCCCAACCTGTGCCACGAGAGTTAAAATACCCTAATCGAAACTATCCCCTCATCGAGGCTTCGTCAACGAAATGGGGATCAATCATATACCTGTCACCGCCCGTTGGATTAGAGTAGGCGATTAAGACCTCTTGATTCTCACTTCAGACTCTTGACTCGCAAGAAAGAGCCAAAAAGTTATACGCGGATGAAGTCTGATCTTATCCGCGGAGCGGTTCTTCTTCCTGACTAGTAACTTTCTCACTTTGTTTCCTTTTTTCGCTCTCTCTCTCTGGATCTTATTCTTTAGGGGATATCTTTTCTCGTCTGCTCTTTACTCATTTTCCTTCCCTTTTTCCTCGTGCCAAAAGTCCCTGTTTTCTATTTAACTTTTCCCTTTTATAGTTGACGAGAGGTCCCTGGGCTGTCGCCACGTGTCATCTTCTGATCGACACGTGTCTTACTCGTGGGATGTGGGCTTGTTGGGGACGTACCCCCTCTTTTTGTCCGCGGGCGAAATGGCCCTGAAGGTGAAGGATCCAATTCTGACCGCGGTTTCTTTTATGACGTTCTTATTTCTCTTTTTGTTGTTTCTTTTCTTTATTACCTTTTAAATATTTTCTTGACCGGTTTGTCACAGCTCCTCGGGCCGGGTTGATTCCGAATGGGATTGACGCGGGTCGATATTCTTAGTATGGAAAACATCTGATCGTCGGTGAAGTCTTATTCTCGCATTAGTTTGTATAAAAACGGGCTTTAGTTTTTTGTGACGGCCCATTAAGGGCCCATCAGGCCCAATTTGCCATTGGAAGTTCTACAGTTGGTAACTTTCTTATAAATTACCCCGTTCCGTTTCTATCTACTTCCCACTTGTCTTTTTTGGCTCTCCAAATTTTGTTTTTATCTACTTTTTAGTTTTTCGACGGTGGTTTCTGGTTGCCGATTCCCTCTCGGTTAAAGTTTCCGGTAGCGTTCTTCCAAAAACCAAGGTAGTTCTTCTTACTTCAGGTTGTTTCCAAATTTTTTCCTCTTTATCTTTTCAAGTTTTTTGGTGTGTAGATCGAAAATTAGGGATGAACTCTTTTTCTAAACTTGTTTTTCCTTTGATCGAAATTTTGCTCCGCGTGTGTAAATCTTCACACGATTTTCTCTAGTTTCTTTGGGAATGGCTAATCTCAACGGAGAACATGACATGCTGGATGATTTTGAAAAAGAAGAGGGGTGGAGAGGTGATGTTGCCTCGTCTTCTCATACGTGTCAACCCCAAGAGGTTTCTTCCTCTTCTTCCGAGAGTTCTTCTTCTAGCTCCAGCGATTCTTCATCGGAGTCATCTTCTTCTAGATCCACGTCTACCTCGGCTCGGGTTGGTCCCACGGGCCGTCCTGTTAAGGTGAGAAGGCGACGGAAGCGCTCTGACCCTGATTACTATTCTTCTCCTTACACAGTTTCTTCTTCTTCGAAGGGATGTGCGGGAGATGAAAATTCCGTAGACGTGGGTGAATCGGGACTCCATTCTTCTGATGACGCGGTCCCTTCCTCTACTTCTCATCCTGTGGATGTTGCTCAAGAAACTGAACTGACTTGGATTCTTTATGCAGCTTCTCCCATTGGTGCGGCAGAAATCCAAAAAAGGATTCGTTCTAAAGAGAACCTGACTGATCTGGATACTCCACTATACGAGCTTAAAGACTTGGACACTTGTCTTTTTCGCGGGAATTTTAATCTTCGGCCGCCCGAAGTTCTACAGTCGGTAACTTTCTTATAAATTACCCCGTTCCGTTTCTATCTACTTCCCACTTGTCTTTTCTGGCTCTCCAAATTTTGTTTTTATCTACTTTTTAGTTTTCCGGCGGTGGTTTTTGGTTGCCGATTCCTTCTTGGTTGAAGTTTCCGGTAGCGTTCTTAAAAAAACCAAGGTAGTTCTTCTTACTTCAGGTTGTTTCCAAATTTTTGTCTCTTTATCTTTTCAAGTATTTTGGTGTGTAGATCGAAAATTAGGGATGAACTCTTTTTCTAAACTTGTTTTTCCTTTGATCAAAATTTTGCTCCGCGTGTGTAAATCTTCACATGATTTTCTCTAGTTTCTTTGGGAATGGCTAATCTCAGCGGAGAACATGACGTGCTAGATGATTTTGAAAAAGAAGAGGGGTAGAGAGGTGATGTTGCCTCGTCTTCTCATACGTGTCAACCCCAAGAGGTTTCTTCCTCTTCTTCCGAGAGTTCTTCTTCTAGCTCCAATGGTTCTTCATCGGAGTCATCTTCTTCTAGATCTGTGTCTACCCCGGCTCGGGTTGGTCCCACGGGCAGTCCTATTAAGGTGAGAAGGCGACGGAAGCGCTCTGACCCTGATTACTATTCTTCTCCTTACACAGTTTCTTCTTCTTCGAAGGGATGCGCGAGAGATGAAAATTCCGTAGACGTGGGTGAATCGGGACTCCATTCTTCTGATGGCGTGGGCCCTTCCTCTACTTCTCATCCTGTGGATGTCGCTCAAGAAACTTAACTGACTTGGATTCCTTATGCAGCTTCTCCCATTGGTGCGGCAGAAATCCCAAAAAGGATTTGTTCTAAAGAGAACCTGATTGATCTGGATACTCCACTATACGAGCTTAAAGACTTTGACACTTGTCTTTTTCGCGGGAATTTTAATCTTCAGCCGCCTCCTTCTACTCGTCCTTTGATAGTGGCTGAGAGAGTTCGCCCGCGGCGGTCTCCTGTTGAAGAACTTAGGGGTTGTACCACCTTGCTTGGATTAGCCGATCTAGAAGCCATTTCCCAAATTTTTCCATGGCATGCCGATTTAGAGTTTTGCCTTCCTGAACAAGGAGAAGGTTGTCTGGATGTATATGAGGATTGCTTAGTTGTCTACGTGGCTAGTTTATCTCAGGGATTCCGACTTCCACTGCATCCTTTTTTAGTGGAATTTTTGGGAGAACATAACTTGAGCCCTGCTCAAATAGTCCCAAATGGTTGGATGTTTTTTACTAGTTTTATCATGAGGTGCATGGAGATCGGGGTTACTCCTTCCCTAAAGTTGATGTTCAGCATTTTTTCTTTAAAAAAGGGATCTCAGGACTCAAGGTTTTATCAGTGTAACTCTAGCTGTGGCTATGTGGAGAGGCTTTCTAGCAAACCTAATTGGAAGCACAAGTGGTTCCTTGTCCGCGACAAATCAGGGAATGGTTTGAATTGTCGGATCGTTCCAGGACGGTTTCGTCATGTGAAAAAACCGGTAGTTTCTGACCTTTCTAAATTCAAAGAACTATTTGCCCATAAACCTAGGTTTCCTTGGCCCGAGACGATCTCTGCATTCCGTCTCGAGAATGCTGGTTTGAGTCTTTCTCATCCGCGCTTAGGTGTCTCCTTTATTTTTATTAATCTACTTCTTTAAGAATTAATGTTTGTGCTTTGTGTTTTGCTCATATCAAAAGATTACTTATACTTGGATGTTTTTATTCTCAGATTTAATGGATTGTGATTCTCTCTTGAAGCGTCATAAAGCGAAAGCCGGGAAAAAGAAGAAAAGCTCGGACATCCGTGATCCTCCTCCAACCTCTGAGACGACTCCGGTTGTCAATGTTACCACGGTTGAAGAACCTGGTGTTTTAGGGGAAGCTACTTCGTTAGTTCCCATTTCTCAGGAAAAGCATGCTCACTCGTCTGCCCCTATAGCTCCCAAAAAGAAGAGGAAGGTTAGCGAGGTTACTGAGGTATCTGCCGCGACTGAAAAGGGACTTTTTATTGAGGGCGAGGCGAATCTTACCGAGTTCCCAATTCCTGGATTTGGGATGGCTGATCTCGCCAGCCTTGCTTTCCCTGTGAAAAAGCTTTCATTTAATGAGCAGGGATATATTAGGCGGTTGGACGATGTTAATCTTTCGACAAATTTTGATCGGCTTAATGAGTGGGTAAGTTACCTCTACATTCTAAGCAACTTCTTGTTCCTATTTTTTATTTGAAAGAAGTTTCGTGGATTGTTTTTTATTATGTTTGTTTGCTTTTGGTTCCAGCTGAGGGTGATACAAACTGACGTTGAGAGACGTCTGGTATGCAATGAGGAGGATCTTGTGAAGAAAGACGCGGAGATTAAAAAGCTGTCACACCAGGTGTGGATTCTCGGGAATACAGTTGACGACCCAACTTCAGTTGAGAAGTTTAAGAAGAGATCTGTGGAACTCCATGAGGAACTTCAGGTGACCAAAGGGAATGTAGAGGTTTTGAAGAAAGAACGAGATGACTTGAAATCTACACTGGATACTGTCCGCTTGCAAGTTAAAGAGCTCGAGGTTGCGGAGGAGCATTCGCGGAACCTTCTTCAAACAAAACAAGCTAGCATCGATAAACTGGAGGAGGATTACTCAATTCTCCGCGAGGAGCAATCCATCACTAAACAGGAGCTTGAAAACATTAAAGCTCGTTCGGACCAAGATGTGGCTCTCCAATGGCTTCAAACCCCCGGGGGTTTGGAATATTTGTCTTCTGAATGGATCAAAACAGAGGCTGGTGTATCTTTCTTGTCTTCTGTAGCCAAGGCTTGTCTTCAGACTCCAAAGAGCACAAGTATTCTAAAAGACAGGTGCTTTAGTTATTTTCGGAAGGGGATGATCGCGGGTATTAATCAAAGTGTGTCGCGCTCTGCAGCACATCCTGGGGTTCCTTTGGAGAAATTTGAGCCAAGCATGAGAAGTGTAGATTGGGGGCTTTCAAAGGAAGAGATGGCCGCGAAGGAGTCGGACACTGAGGATGAAGACACTGAAAATGCTGATAATGAAAAACGAAACATTGACCACTACCACTTGAATGCTTAGTGTTTTAACCTTAGTTTGTTGCGTAAGACTAAAACTTTCTTAGCTTGGGCGCCTGTAAAGCTTTTTGGTGTTTCATGGGATGCTCGCTCCCTGTAAAGCTTGGCTTGAAACTTATACTGGATGCTTTGTTTGTGTAAATTTTTGCCTATTGATGCCTTGGCGTCTTTCCCAAGTGTTAAGAGGGTTAGCCCAAATGTACAAAGCTTTCCCTCCACTTGTCTTTAATCCGCAAGATGTGGTTTTCCTTTTTTAAGGACCAACTCCTCTTAGAATGGCTACTACTTCTCAAGATTTTATGATTGTTCACATTATCCTAGGCATCATGACTTCAGGGGGTTTTAATCCCTGGGCTTTTTTCCAAAGAATAGATATCGCGGATCAGCTTTCTCGACTTGTGAGCTTCCTTTTTGATTTTCTTAAGAAAGTTTAAAACAGTTTTTCGAATTACGTTTCTTGATCGCATGCAGGTTTTACCACCTCAATTTGAGGCAGAATATGGGCCGCTGCCACCCGAATGGGCTTTCCTATCGTTATATCTAGTTCGTGATTTCCCAGTGGCAGTATCTTGGAGCGAAAACGGTCTTTTTCAACTTGAACGCGGATGGGAAGATTTCCTTATCCTTCATCATCTAGGGATAGGCATCGTTATGATGTTTTTTCATAGGGGCAACGTTTCTTTTAAAGTTTGTCCGCGTCGCGAGATTAGGAATGATGATGTTGCTAATCCCAGCTTCGCATCCTCTTCAAGTGGTTCTTGTTGAATTTCCTAATAATTAGTTACGTATGTTTGTAGTTTCTCCATGGGTTCTGCTTCGCATGTGACTTCGGAGAAGAAACATGACTTTCACTTCCTATCTATCTTGCTTTGTAACCTTTATCAGGGCTTACAACGTTGTAAGACCTATCTATCTTGCTTTGTAACATGACTTTCACTTCCTCGATGTCAGGGCTTACAACGTTAACTTCAAAGATGGAATCTCCCATGTATGTGAAGATCAAAGCTGGTCCCACATTAACCCGGTTTGCTTGAGTAAACTCGCGCCACCCCTGTGTTAACTAGAAAAGGTCATCTCCATCTCTTTCCACCTTCATTTCATGCTCCTGGTTGGAACGAGACCAGAGCATGGCTTGAGTGTGCGCATCTTCATCGATCAAAACATAAATTAAAGGAAGTCGGAGTGTTTGGAGTTGTTCTTCCCTCATGATGACCCGGTAGAAAGCCCTAGGAGGCAATCCTGGATCCATTTCTCAGAGGATGTTTGTCACACCCATCCTTCTTGTGCGTTTTATACCAGCCGAGTGAGGTTCTTTTGCTTTGCTTTTATCGCCCACTGTTGTGAGGTAGTCCGTATGGCTTTTTGAACTGTTTTTGTCGCTTAGAGAATTTCTCTTGAGAGGACTGCTCGGCTTAGGCGAAATGACTGGTCATTCCGTAACAAAATAAATCTCTGCCTGAAGAGGACGCGTGCCATACTCTTCTCTATCGTGCATTGCGCGTCATGCATGCACTCTCCTTATTTTGGTTGATTTACCGTTTCCTCATGATTGATGGGACAAGAGCAAAAACTGTTAATCATTTCTTCTTTTTGAGATGTGAGGATCCACCATAGTTCATCTTCTAGCTTTGAGGGATGACATGGCTCACGTGCAAGAATCTCGATGGGCTTTCTTCCAGGCAATCGATTGTTCGGAGCAACTTGTGCGTATGGTGAGGTTTTATGTCTATTCTAGCCTTCTTTCCTTTCTCGCGGATTCTTTTTAAACTTATTTTTCCTTTCCCTATAGCTGCTGCTGCTCAGATTTGAAGAAGTATATGAGGATGCCATCCCCGAGCGAGTCCTACTTTCTTCTCATCAGTTACGAGATTTCTCAGTCTGTATAGAGCGACGAGATAACGGACTTCTCTACCTGGGCCGCGGATGGAACGATTTTGTTGAGTCTCACGACTTTGAGAGGGGCACTTCCATGATCTTCACCCATATAGGTGACACGCGTTTTGAAGTCCAGGTGGTGGACCCCCGCGAGGGAGAGCGCATGATTGATCATAGTGATCTTCCTTCCCAAGGCCCGGTTTCAAATGGCTTTTAAGCATAGTTGATTTTCCACTTGAGTTAATAACTTAGCTTTGCTTTGTAAAATAAAATGACGCTGGATACTTCTTCCATGACTGTCTACCTTTGCCTCCCTTTGTGTCCGTACTATAATGTAACTCTTTTTAATTTGTTATTTACATGTTCATGTGTGACAGAAAACAAAGTTCAAGGTTTAGCTTGTGATTGTTAATGCAATGGATATGTCCGCGAAAGTTTTCACAAGATGTACTTTAACTTTTGTTTAATCACTAAGTTAGCTTTTCCTCTACGATTACCCTCAATCACGGGCTCTTGTCTTCACGAGTGGGTGAGCATACTGCTATTATAATCGTTGTCGATCATGAATCTCCGACCTTCGAGTTTTCAGGGTTGTGCATGTTGGCCATGTGAATCAGATTCAGGGTTTATTTCCTGTCTGTATTTTGTCATCATATGCTATTCACGGGTTCCTTAGGTTTACCTTACTTAGCGATGTTTTCTGTTGCCTCGTGCATGGCGAGCCACTTGTCGGGTTCAGCCCGTGACCTTTCAATTTTTCTGAGAACCCATCTCTGCTCGCGTGGTGTATTCCTCTTAGATTCCTGAACCATTTACCAGGGTTTTTCTATAAAGGAAAATATGTTGGGGTAAATCTATCTTCGAAGCTGGGTTTTTTTTTTCTTTTTTCATCATGCCTTCTCCGATCCAATCGAGTTGGTCATTTTTTTAGCGCATCAGCTTCCTAGAACAACTTCGCCGTTTGGTTAGTTTCTGTTTCTAAGACTATTCATTCTTCAAGTTCATATCTTCCTGAAATCTTATTTTTCCGTGTTGTTTCAGTCCTTACCATTACGCTTTGAGGATGAATTTGTCCCGGATCTCCCTAGGAAAGTTCTTTTGTCAACTAGGATTCTTCATGATTTCTCCGTAGAAGTTGTTCGTGGAGATTATGGAGTTCCCTTTTTGAGAGGCGGATGGAACGACTTTGTTGAGTCGCATATTATCGATGTTGGTTCTTCTGTGACTTTCATCCACAAAGGAAGAATCCGTTTCGAGGTTCATATTCTGGATGTAGTGGGAGACGAGGTGGATGCTGAATGGGCCCCTCCTCAGTCAGAGGGTCCGCCCTCAAATGGGTTCCGTTTGAGCCAATGTAGAACCCCTCTTATTCCAGCTAGGCCTAGGTGGAGGTGACTGAATGAAATTCGCGGGATACCTTATGTTTTTCTTCTCTCTTTTTTATGTGACGATGTGCCTTTGTCATCAGTTGTCTAGTTTCTGTTAACCATTAGCCTTGGTTACGGTTTCTATGATAATAAAAATCCTTGCGTCTTTTGGTTGTTATGTTTGAATTTTTAATAAACAAATAGTACGCGGCCAAAAGCTCCAGCGTCATAGGGATTTACAACTTCCTCTCTGAGAGCTCGATTGCTCATCTCCGAGATTTAGATTGCTTCGATCGGAGGCCCGATGCGGAGCCAAGCTCCGGCGTCCTAGGGACTTAATGAAAAGCTTTTCTTCCGAGAATTAGATTTCTTCAATCGGAGGCCCGACGCGGAGCCAAGCTCCAGCGTCTTAGGGACTTATTGAAAAGCTCCTCTCCGAGAATTAGATTGCTTCGATCGGAGGCCCGACACGGAGCCAAGCTCCAGCGTCCTAGGGACTTATTGAAAAGCTCATCTACGAGAATTAGATTGCTTCGATCGGAGGCCCAACGCGGAGCCAAGCTCCAGCGTCCTAGGGACTTATTGAAAAGCTTATCTCCGAGAATTAGATTGCTTCGATCGGAGGCCCGACGCGGAGCCAAGCTCCAGCGTCCTAGGGACTTATTGAAAAGCTTATCTCCGAGAATTAGATTGCTTCGATCGGAGGCCCGACGCTGAGCCAAGATCCAACGTCCTAGGGACTTATTGAAAATGATGCGATGAAGTTGCGAGAAAAGCACCCACTAACCGCTTATTTAACTAATTGCGGGGGCGACTAAGATTTTCATGCTTAAAAACCTGAGCCTTTACACGTAGTACTTTTTCAAGCTATCTGCATTCTAGGTTTTGTTTAAAACTATGCCTTCTGGGGTTCCAAGTTTATATGCTCCCTCCTGGATCACTTTCATGACGATGTATGGCCCTTCCCAGCTAGCATCAAGTTTTCCTCTGGTGGATATATGTCGGAGTACTAAGTCACCTTCTTTGAACCGTCGCGGATGGACTCGTCTATCGCGGTATCTGGATAGACGCCTTTTGTACTCCTGCTCTTTTAATGCTACTTCCATCATGCGTTCTTCTATGAGATGCAATTCAATCTCCAGAGCTTCATCATTGGTCTCTTGGTTGTATGCTAGGATTCGTGTTGATGGGACCAATCTTTCCACCAGAATGACCGTGTCTGTCCCATAAACTAGAGTGAAAGGAGTTTCTCCGGTCGAGGTCTTTGATCTGGTCCAGTAGGACCAAAGGACTAATGGCAAAAGTTCCGCCCAACGCCCTTTCGCCATGCCTCTATGTTTTTTCTGTATCCCATGTAATAACTACCGGTTGGTTGTTTCTCCTTGCCCATTTGTCTGGGGATGGGCAACGGATGAGAACTTGAGGTTTATGCCCAAATCTACGCAAAAATCTCTGATAGATTCGCTATCAAACTAAGGACCGTGATCTGTGATTATCGAGTCTAGTACCCCAAATAGCAGATTATGTTCTTCCACAAGAACCTCCTCACTTTCTCCGCGGTGATAAGCCTCATTGCTTCAGCTTCTACCCATTTTGTGAAGTAATCCACCAAAATAAGCACATATTTTAATTGTCCTGGAGCAGTCGGAAATGGACCAAGAATGTCCATTCTCTGAAACGTTGCTTTAGCATTTCTGAGTCCGAAAGGCATGACCCGATAGCAAAATATTCCTTGGTTGGTGATGAAGGTCGTTGCCTTTTTATCTTGTGGATCGAGGCATGTTTGATTGTACCTAGAGTAAGCATCATGAAAGCTGAGGACCTTGTTGCCCGCGGTCCCGTCAACGAGCTCGTCTATGGATGGTAATGGGTAGCTGTACTTGGGGCAGGATTTATTGAGGTCGGAGAAATCAATGCACATCCTCCATTTTCCATTAGACTTTTTCACCAAAACCACATTCGAGAGCCAGTCCGAATCTTCCACCTCTTCAATGAAACCGGCTTCTAAAAGTTTATCGGTTTCCTCTTTTGCAGCGGCAGCCTTATCGGGGGCCATTTTTCTTTTCTTTTGTACTATGGGTTTCGTTCCTGGACGGATCCTTAACGTGTGTAATGCAGTCACGGGTGGGACTCCTAGGAGATCTCGCGGAGTCCATGCGAAGACATCCCTCGACCTTGCTATGATCTCCAAGACCCGTTCTTTTTCCTTCGGCTCTAATGCTTGTCCCACATAGATCTTTTCTTCTGGATTCGAAAAGGGTGTGTAGACAGTCATTTCATCCGCGGTTGGTATTTTCGCCTCTGTTGGTCTAACTTCAAGCTCAGCTTCCGATGGTTCCGATGGGTTACTGTCTCCCACCATGGATTCACACTTCTCACTAATGCACAATGCTTTTTTTTTCTTCTTGATGGAAGTTAGATAACAACTTCTGCTTTCAGGCTGCTGTCCGCGGACTTCGCCTACTCCCCCCCCCCCCCCCCCCTGCAAAGGAAATTTCCCAACAAAATGGTAGATGGACACTATCATCTGGAATTTATAGAGTGAAACGCGTCCCAACAAAGCATTGTATACAGTCGGTACTTTAACTACCGTGAACACAACATCCTTCATCCGCCTTCTTGGGACCGTTCCCAAGACTACTGTTAACTTGATTGTCCCGACCACTTGTACTTCTCCTCCTGAGAAGGTGATCAAAGTACCCGCATAAAGTTTTAACGATGCCGCGGAGATTCCCATCTGAGAGAAGGCGTCCCATGACAGTATATCAACAGAGGAGCCAATACCAATGAAAACTCTTTTGATTGTCTTGGTAGCTATTTGAGCATGGATGACCAAAGGGTCGGAGTGCGGCATCCTCACTTCCTCAGCGTCTTTGGGAGAAAAAATGATCTCCTCATGCTGTGTCAAAGAGATTTTTCTACTTGACGCAGATGGTGGTTGTTTTCCTTCTCGCTCGTAGTTTCTCTTTTCCTCCCTGCTTGATCCTGCCATGGAGTATCCTCCAGCAAGGGTATTTATGAATCCTTCGGGTTCTGGTATGTGGCCTTCTCCCGGTCTTCGGGCTCCTTCCTAGTTTCTTGGTGCCTGGTTAACGGATCCTTGCATGGTGGGGAAATGATTGTGCCTACCTCCGCGCCACCTTCCTCCCCTGCCCCTTCCTCGATTGATAAAAGGGGCATCTGCCCGCTGATCTTGAGGTCCTCGGTTTCGGTTCCGTCGGTGGTGAGGGCCATCCGGTCGAGAGTTACAATTTTCCCAATCTGGTCTTCGGTTGTATCGATCCTCTCTTTGTGGTGGATATCTCTGTTCCCAATTTCGGAAAACACCTTCCCTCGGATGATAAGACCGCGGATGATCCACCTCGTGTCTTCGACCATCCTCTCTTTGGCGGGATCCTTGACCTCTTTCAGAATTCATGTGCACTTCATCGAGGTGGGAATGGAAATCTCTTTCATCTTACTGATGCCTGGGAGGTTTAACCTTTTCCTTTTTGAATTTTCCGGCGAGTTTCCCAAAGAAACCTTGATTGCCTGTGTTTGCTCTTGAACTGAACGCGGCTGCCTCTTCTGCTTCAATTTGTCTTGATACACGATCCCTCAAATCATCATAGCTGGAAGGTTTCTTTTGAAATAAATAAGTTTTGAAGTCTCCCTCTGCTAAATTCCCCATGAGAATGATGGTTGCCGACTATGATTGAAATTAGGGATTTGTACTACCACGCTGGTGAATCGGGTAAAGAAGTGTCCTAGTGTTTCCCCAGCTCCTTGCTTGATTGAGTTTAAATCAAGCATTGTCTTCTTCCGCGAGCGTGCACTTCCAAAATGAGATTTGAAAATATGAGTTAACTGGGTAAAACTTGCCATAGAGTTTTTCGCCAAGTTGGTAAACCATGTGAGGGTTATCTTCATCAGTGTTGAGGGGAAAGTCCGGCACATCATGGCATCGTTGTATTCATTTATTCCCATCGCGGTGGTAAAGTGACACAAATGATCATCGGGATCAGTCGTTCCATCATACTTCATCAAGCTCACGTCTCTCCATCTTTTAGGTACCGCCGCGGAACATACTTCTCTGGTGAAAACAGAAGGTAAGACTGCCGGACCTTCCGTTCTCATGTTTGCTGAATCTGACTTGGTGGAGGTTGAAACGTCCGTGGATCGCTCTCCGCGTCGATGTTTGTTCTCATGTTGTCATTCGTCATTCTCCCAGGATTGATGTGGCATTGTATGGCCCTGGCCCTGAAAACCATAATTCATGTTGCCGAAAGCATTGCCAGGGTTGTTAAACGTGGTATATCGTCTATCAAAATTTTCATGCTGTCCACCGTGATAAGCCATTCCCTATTGACACGGGTTAGGTCCCCCATAATCATAATAGTAATAATGCGCTAGCTCTTGCTGCTGAGGATTAGGTTGCTCATGATGAATCTTATAGTGCCAAAAATTCTGAGGTATGTATTCCCCCCCGCCCCCATGTTGATCATAATAATGATAGAGGGGGGTAACATGAGGCGGCTCCCCTGCTTCACCTTGAAGATCAGGTTGAGATGACAACGGAACGTACATACTCGAGGCTTCCTGATCGTGGTGGACCTCCTGGCTCATTTCCTGAGTCGCATCATCTTGATTAGCACTCATTTTTCTGTCACCGAATTAGTTAAAGTCAATGATTCATTCGTTTATTACTCCTTCAAAAAAAAGTCTTTTTCTTCTATATGTGCGAACTTCTTGTCTCCTCCAGGAGTTGGGAGTCTATTTGATTTTCTCATATTGTAACTTTCAAAGGAACCCCTTAGCGGGAGGGGGTTCCCACAGACGGCGCCAATGACGAAGCTCGATCTGAAAAGGTTTCCATTTTCGGTGGGACCCGGAGATGGACCTCGAGGGATCCAAATCACTCCCGACGGGCTTACCTGACCCGCACCGAAACATTCGGCACGGCCCAACCTGTGCCGCGGGAGTTAAAATACCCTAATCGAAACGATCCCCTCACCGAGGCTTCGTCAATGAAATGGGGATCAATCATATATCTGTCACCGCCCGTTGGATTAGAGTAGGCGGTTAAGACCTCTTGATTCTCACTTCAGACTCTTGACTCGCAATTAAGAAGGAGCCAAAGATTTATACACGGATGAAGTCTGATCTTATCCGTGGAGCGGTTCTTCTTCCCGACTAGTAACTTTCTGTTGTGAGCCTAATTTGCCATGTTTTACACTTACTTTTATATCGATTTCTGCATACATTGCATGGATTTGGGTTAGAATAATACAGAATCTGTGTAGTTTACACTTATTTGCAATATATGGAGGTCTACACAAGTTTTGGTCATATTTCGCAGAAATCGGACGCACTTTGGAGCTTAAAGGAAACTCATGGAGAAGCTAAGAATGGTGCAGCTGGAGAAAAGGCCATTTTTCACCATTCTTCGTTTTGAATCAAGCTTTGATGTCTTCATGAGAGTTATAGCCCTCGGAAAGATCTTTCCAACGCATGGTCATATGCGTCAATCCGACGAACGAGGACTCGGGAAAGTGCGTTTCAAGAACAGAGCAGAAAGTTGAGAAAACTCTACTCGATTTCGAGTACATCTACTCGATCTCGACAAAGGCTGTCCGAACACCTGGTCGAGCAGAGCTGATCGAGGACACTGAGTCAGAGACAACCCGATCCCGGAACCCTACTCGATCTCGAGAAGGCCTTGTCGAGATCGACTACACCTCAGTGCCATGTCCGGAGTCGACGAGCTGTGCCAAGTCGAGAAGCCGAGGACGGAGAAGCCGAGCCAACTCTACTCGATCTCGAGTACATCTAGTCGAGATCGAGGAGCCAAGGAGCACCAGTCCGAGCCTTGTCGAGCAGAGCTACCCGAGCCAGTCAGCCCAAGTCGACGCCAGTCCTACTCGAGATCGACTAGCCCTGGTCGAGATCGACGAGCGCCGTGTCCGAAGCCGCGTTACGCGGTTTGCTGTCCGACGCGGTTTGGCTTTCCTTGGGGCCGAAGGAGTCCGAGATATCGGAGATCTATCAACATCTATCCACACCTATCAACACATGGAAGATTTTGCTCTTTAGATAGAATTTCCCTTTTTTGATTTAATTCCTAAATTACTTTTATTTATCTTTTAAGCCTTTAGATATAGTTTTAGATATAGATAGATATTTCTATCCTTGAATAGCAAGGTTTAGAAGCCTATAAATAAAGCCCATGGGGCTGATTTCTAGTCATTCAATTTCAGTAGGAGAAGTAGTAGAAGAGAGAGAGAGAGTGAGTGACCAAGAGGAGTTGGTGAAGCGAGAGCGGAATTGGCTTCTTTTGGTTGTAAGCTCTATTTTATTTTATTCATGCAAGTTTATTTCCTTTTATTATTAATGTTTTTAATTATGATGAAGCGCGAGTAGTCCACCCACTTCTAGGGTTGGGGCGAGCCCGACGATAGCCATGCGTAATTGAGGTAAAGATCCGACTTTTATCAAGTTTTGAGCATCTACTACTTGTTTATGTGTTTATTACCCATCTAATGGAGGTCCATGATAACAACTTGGATTGTAAACATAAAATCAGTAGAGACAATTAGGGTTTCTTGAAAGAGTTGTCTAATTGTTGGAAAAGGCGAAAGCTTGGTCCTTTGATGCGATTCACATGATTATCTGTTTTATTTCTGCCTTATGCATGCTTGGTTATCGTTGTTGCAAACCCCAACCTTGGAAGTCTTTTACATACAGTTTATTTCGATATCCCAAAGCACTTGTTTTTATTTCCTTTCGTTTTAGTTTCTGCCCTTACTCGAGATCGAATAGCACTCGTCGATCTCGACTACTGATTTTCGACCAAGGTCGCTGTAGCTTCTGTGTGCAGGTACTCGACGAGCCAAGCTGACATCGACCAAGACTCTACTCGATCTCGAGTAAGGCCTTGTCAAGATCGACTAGCCCAGTGCCTGTGACTGCTGCGCTGTTCGACTTGCCTGATCTCCTGTCGACTTACCCTAGTCGAGATCTAGCACCTGTTGTCGACTTCTGTGAGATTTCACCGCTGCCTAGGATCCGCTGACACGCTTCCTCGTGGATCGATCCTGACTTCCCACTGCTGCATCAGGAGGAGGTCTTGTAATTATTTGCAAGGGACGGAATCTGGTTTGCTTTACTTTAGTTATATTTTATATTTGCATACTCGATTTTCCTCCTTACAACAAATTGGCGCCGTTGCCGGGGAAGCTATCATTCGCGCCTTAGGTAGTTAGATCTCACGTTTTCTTTGAGTTTTCTTCTACAGGTATATGCAGGACACCCTCGAGTATTTCGAAAGGGAAAGAGAGAGACAGTATGCAAAAGAATTTGAATATTTGAGATGGCTATACATCGTTGATGAGGAGGCATGACTTGAAGGTGTACGCGCATTCAGGAAGCTACGAGATTCGTCAAAACCACCGCCAGAAGCCCTAATCCCGCTAGAAGGAGGATCTGAACCTGAGGTCGACCTTGACCAACACCTAGTCGATGTCGACCCATCTCCAATCGATATCGATCTATCTCTAGTCGATACCCAGGTATGTCCTTCCGCTATCTCAATTCCAACTTTGCCCTATGTCTTTGAAAAACCATTTGAAGAACCTCAAGAAGAAGAAGAGCCAGAAAAGAAGAAGTTGAACATCGTTGCCCATGTTGTTTCAAAGTCACTTTTGCCTTATAAGGTGAAGGCTATCCCCGACGATTTTGAGCAACCGATGTTCATATTCAAGTATGGGGTCCTCGCAAAGTGGCATGAAGCTCCGCACGATGAGGTGGAAATATCTCTTCCCACTCCACCGTTTTGCTATGGTGGAGACGCGCAAACAAATCAACCAATGAAGCGGAAGAGGTATGATGAGGAGGTATGCAAATTTCCTTTATATATTCCTTTATGCATGCCAGCTGGAGCCCAGGAAGATGGATGGGTGGAGCCATGGAGCGTCTACTCGGGGAGGTTCAAACTTCTTCACATGATGCCCCTGGATGACATCCCACGCTTCCCACCACCGGAGGAACCACCAGATACACCTATACCTCCAGACAAAGACGAGCCAGGCTAAAGCTAAATGGAGAAAGTCGGCCTAGCGACTATAAAATCTAGAGCTTGTAAATAGACATTTATTTTTGAGACTTTTGGACATTGTTGCTTTTTTTTTTTTTTTTTTTGGTTTTGAACTTTTAGTTTTTTCTATTGTGGGTATTTCTCTTCTACATTTTTCAGGTCCATGGTGATAGATGCAGGCTAAAATTGGACTCGGCCCAGGCATTCTTTCATTCGAAATTAAGAGGCCCTGCACACCTGTCTAGTGAGTTTCTTTCTTTACCCTTGTTTTTATACAGTGAGGACACTGTAATGTTTAAGTATGGGGTGGGAGAAGGGCTTACATTATGCATATTTGCCATATTTGACATTATGTGTGCATATATAGAATTTATTTCTTTGAATTGCTACATGGCTATTTTGGAATGCATTATTGATTTATATGCTTATATGCATGATTTCCAAAATTTGAGAAAAAATGACCCCCATTGAAATTTCAGAAAAATGTCATGGAAGTTATATTGAACTCGACGATGCAAAATTAGATTCATTAGAGATATAGCATGAAATTGCCTAGTAAAGGGAAGTCACAATGAAGTGTATATTTTCGTGAAAACCATGAAAGGAGGTAAAATTTGATGTTGCTTTTGACATGTTGCATGATAAGAGGATGGAGGACTTTATATTTCCATATAATGCTCATATTGTTGTAATCCTAGCCCTACCTATGCTTATGCATCACACAAAGCCATATTATGCCTTATTTCATATTATACTCCACATGATCTAAATATTGCCCATTCTTTACCTTATTTCCTATCCGAGGATTATGTTGAGAATGATGTTACATTATGGAGATGTCATATGGTGATTGTGTTGTTGTTATCATTATTGGAGTTTGGCGGAAATGTTTGAAATATATGGAAAATTTAATAAGTGAAAGAAAATCCGATCAAAGATCGACCCTGCTCGCTGAGATAATAGTTTGGCGAGATGGGACACCAGGTGAGGAGTCCGACGCACTAAGTATCCGGGGCCATTCATGACACCCATGTTTGCGACTCGCGAGAAGGCAGTGCTGAGGTTAGAGAGGTAAAAGCATTATTATTGAGAAAAAACAGTATGAAAGGTGATGAATCTTATGGAGAAAGAATGTGGTATGAAATTCAGTTTGGAAATACTCCATTTCCCCGGATTATTAGCACCACATTGCCCAAAAATTGCCCACCTTTAGCCTTTTACTAATCTATTCCTTATTTGAGCTTAAATTAAAGTCCTCTTGATTATCAATGCTTTGTCACGAATGAATGTTTTGCATAACCCTCCTTTTGTGAGTAGATGTTGCTTTTGTATATTTGCACATGCATGGATCTGTGACACTAGTACCTTTTCGAGGATGGTAATTGACTGCAGGGTTATATGAGAATGAATCTAAGATGTTGAGAGTTTGAATTCTTCCCCTGAATGACAATTAAAAGTATTGCTTGAGGACAAGCAAGCTTAAGTATGGGGTGTTTGTTGTGAGCCTAATTTGCCATGTTTTACACTTACTTTTATATCGATTTCTGCATACATTGCATGGATTTGGGTTAGAATAATACAGAATCTGTGTAGTTTACACTTATTTGCAATATATGGAGGTCTACACAAGTTTTGGTCATATTTCGCAGAAATCGGACGCACTTTGGAGCTTAAAGGAAACTCATGGAGAAGCTAAGAATGGTGCAGCTGGAGAAAAGGCCATTTTTCACCATTCTTCGTTTTGAATCAAGCTTTGATGTCTTGATGAGAGTTGTAGCCCTCGGAAAGATCTTTCCAACGCATGGTCATATGCGTCAATCCGACGAACGAGGACTCGGGAAAGTGCGTTTCAAGAACAGAGCAGAAAGTTGAGAAAACTCTACTCGATCTCGAGTACATCTACTCGATCTCGACAAAGGCTGTCCGAACACCTGGTCGAGCAGAGCTGATCGAGGACACTGAGTCAGAGACAACCCGATCCCGGAACCCTACTCGATCTCGAGAAGGCCTTGTCGAGATCGACTACACCTCAGTGCCATGTCCGGAGTCGACGAGCTGTGCCAAGTCGAGAAGCCGAGGACGGAGAAGCCGAGCCAACTCTACTCGATCTCGAGTACATCTAGTCGAGATCGAGGAGCCAAGGAGCACTAGTCCGAGCCTTGTCGAGCAGAGCTACCCGAGCCAGTCAGCCCAAGTCGACGTCAGTCCTACTCGAGATCGACTAGCCCTGGTCGAGATCGACGAGCGCCGTGTCCGAAGCCGCGTTACGCGGTTTGCTGTCTGACGCGGTTTGGCTTTCCTTGGGGCTGAAGGAGTCTGAGATATCGGAGATCTATCAACATCTATCCACACCTATCAACACATGGAAGATTTTGCTCTTTAGATAGAATTTCCCTTTTTTGATTTAATTCCTAAATTACTTTTATTTATCTTTTAAGCTTTTAGATATAGTTTTAGATATAGATAGATATTTCTATCCTTGAATAGCAAGGTTTAGAAGCCTATAAATAAAGCCCATGGGGCTGATTTCTAGTCATTCAATTTCAGTAGGAGAAGTAGTAGGAGAGAGAGAGAGAGTGAGTGACCAAGAGCAGTTGGTGAAGCGAGAGCGGAATTGGCTTCTTTTGGTTGTAAGCTCTATTTTATTTTATTAATGCAAGTTTATTTCCTTTTATTATTAATGTCTTTAATTATGATGAAGCGCGAGTAGTCCACCCACTTCTAGGGTTGGGGCGAGCCCGACGATAGCCATGCGTAATTGAGGTAAAGATCCGACTTTTATCAAGTTTTGAGCATCTACTACTTGTTTATGTGTTTATTACCCATCTAATGGAGGTCCATGATAACAACTTGGATTGTAAACATAAAATCAATAGAGACAATTAGGGTTTCTTGAAAGAGTTGTCTAATTGTTGGAAAAGGCGAAAGCTTGGTCCTTTGATGCGATTCACATGATTATCTGTTTTATTTCTGCCTTATGCATGCTTGGTTATCGTTGTTGCAAACCCCAACCTTGGAAGTCTTTTACATACAGTTTATTTCGAGATCCCAAAGCATTTATTTTTATTTCCTTTCGTTTTAGTTTCTGCCCTTACTCGAGATCGAATAGCACTCGTCGATCTCGACTACTGATTTTCGACCAAGGTCGTTGTAGCTTCTGTGTGCAGGTACTCGACGAACCAAGCCGACGTCGACCAAGACTCTACTCGATCTCGAGTAAGGCCTTGTCGAGATCGACTAGCCCAGTGCCTGTGACTGCTGCGCTGTTCGACTTGCCTGATCTCCTGTCGACTTACCCTAGTCGAGATCTAGCACCTGTTGTCGACTTCTGTGAGATTTCACCGCTGCCTAGGATCCGCTGACACGCTTCCTCGTGGATCGATCCTGACTTCCCACTGCTGTATCAGGAGGAGGTCTTGTAATTATTTGCAAGGGACAGAATCTGGTTTGCTTTACTTTAGTTATATTTTATATTTGCATACTCGATTTTCCTCCTTACAACACTTTCACACTTTGTTTCCTTTTCTCTCTCTCTTTGGCTCTTATTCTTTCGGGGATATCTTTTCTGGTCCGCTCTTTACTCGTTTTCCTTCCCTCTTTCCTCGTGCCAAAAGTCCCTGTCACTACAACAGAAATGCATTTTAGCGACCACAATTTTAGCGATGATTTATTTTTCCTCGGGAAATGTGACATTTGGCGACGAACATACCCACTCCTCATAAAAAGGCACAAAAACTTTAGTGAGAAACCTATATTCCTCGCTAAAAGTGGCATTCAACGAGAAATTTTTTCACTCATCGCTAATTGTTATCATAATGTGGTCACATAAACAATTGGAAAAATAACGACGAATTTAGAGCTTTTACTGATAAATGTTTTCATCGCTAAAGATATATTCAATGAGGAATTTTCAATTTTGTCGTTATATGTTTGGTAGGAATTATCTAAAACCCGCCAAATTTATTAACGACGGATATTGTAATTTCTCGCAAAAAATAGGTGTTTTTCGAGGAAGGAATTGTCGCTAAACGTATTAATCAACGAGGAATTTTCAGTTTTATCGTTATATGTTTGGTGAGAATTATCTAAAACTCATCAAATTTATTAGCGACAAATATTGTCATTTCTCGCAAAAAGTAAGTGTTTATCGAGGAAAGAATTTGACGCTAAACATATTAATCAACGAGAAAATTTCATTTTCGTCGTAATAGACTTGGGTGAAGTAGAGAAAACGGTTCATTAACAAGAAAAGTTTAAATTCCTCGCCATTTGCTCATGGTTTGCGATGAATATTTTTATTGTTGACGAAAACATTAACCAAGGAAAGGGTACTTTCGTCGCTACTTCTAGGAAATTTTACCAAAAAGAATTAGAGATAAATATTACTATAATTTTGTGTTAAAAATATGGGCTTTTCGATGAATAAATGTGTCTCTAAACATATTAATTAGAGAGAACATATCATTTTCATTGTCATTTGTTGATGTGAAATTAGAGAGCATAACGATCTAATTTTAGTGGCGATAAAAAAATTTAAATTGTTCACCGTATGTTCTTCTAGCACGCACTTCTTTTTATTTCTCACTTTTTAATATAAAGAAATTAAGAAGCAATATATTTGAGTAAGAATAAATACACACATACCTAAAATAGAATTTATTAAACTATCTACTTGGAAGCTTCAACCAATGATCTCCAAATTTAAATAGATAGTTAATTCATTTTTGGAGCAACTGTCACACAAACAAGAGGAAAAATTGATCAGTTTACAGTTTTGATAGAAAAATGGATAACTTCCTCCACAGAGTACCAAATCGAATTCTGTAAATTTCTACTGCTTTCTACAGAAGTAATCAACCTTTTCCTTAATGAAAGTTTGGCCTGAAATGAGGTATTTTTTTTTGGTGCTACTGTCAACAAAAGAGAGGAAAAGTTGATCGATTTTGATATAAAAATGCATAACTTCGTCCATATAACACCAAATCGAGTTCTGCAAATTCCTACAGCTTTCTAAAGTGGCTGTCAACCTTTTTCTTTATGAAAATTTGGCCTAAAAAGAGTTATGATTTTTTATTTGTTGCTGCTGTCACACAAAAGAGAAGAAAAAATGATCGGTTTTGATAGAAAAAAGCATAACTTCATCCACGGAGCACCAAATCGAGTTATGTAAATTCCTACCGCTTTATAAAGAGGTAATCAACATTTTCCTTCATGAAAGTTTTGCCTGAAATGCGGTATGTTTTTTTTTGGTGTTGCTGTCACACAAAAAAGAGGAAAAGTTGATCGATTTTGATAGAAAAATGCATAACTTCGTCCATATAGCACCAAATCGAGTATTGCAAATTCCTACAGCTTTCTAAAGTGGTTGTCAACCTTTTCCTTTATGAAAATTTGCTGTCAAAAGAGTTATGATTTTTTTTGTTGCTGCTGTCACACGAAAGAGAGGAAAAAATGATCGGTTTTGATAGAAAAATGCATAACTTTGTCCAAAAAGCATCAAATCGAGTTCCGTAAATTCCCACAACTTTCTAAAGAGGTGATCAACCTTTTCCTTCATGAAACTTTGGCCTAAAAAGAGTTACATTTTTTTTTGCTACTCATGTCGCACAAACGAGAAGAAAAAATGATCGGTTTTGATAAAAAAAAAATGCATAACTTCGTCCACATAGCACCAAATCGTGTTTAGTAAATTCGTACAACTTTATAAAGAGGTCATCAACCTTTTTCTTCATGAAAATTTGGCAAAAAATGAGTTATATTTTTTTTAGGTGCTGCTGTCCCACAAAAGAGAGGAAAAATTGATCGGTTTTCATAGAAAAACGCAAAACTTAGTCCACAGATCATCAAATTGAGTTCTGTCAATTCCTACAGCTTTTTAAAGAGGTCATCAACCTTTTCCTTCATGAAATTTGGCCTAAAAAGAGTTATCATTTTTGTTTTTGCTGTTGCTGTCACACAAAGGAGAGGAAAAAATGACCGGCTTTGATAGAAAAATGCATAACTTCGTCCATAGAGCACCAAATCGAGTTCTGTAAATTCCTACCGCTTTCTAAAGTGGTAATCAACCTTATCCTTCATGTAATTTTGGCCTGAAATAAGGTATGTTTTTTTGTTCGTGCTGCTGTCACACAAAAGAGGGGAAAAGTTGATCGATTTTGATAAAAAAATGCATAACTTCGTCCACAGAGCACCAAATCGTGTTCTGAAAATTCCTACAGCTTTATAAAGTGGTTTTCAACCTTTTCCTTTATGAAAATTTGGCCTAAAAAGAGTTATGATTTTTTTTGTTGCTGTTGTCACACGAAAGAGAGAAAAAAATGATCAGTTTTGATAGAAAAATGCAAAACTTTGTCCACAGATCATCAAATTGAGTTTTGTAAATTCCTACAACTTTATAAAGACGTGATCAACCTTTTCCTTCATGAAACCTTGGCCTAAAAAGAGTTACATTTTTTTTTGCTGCTGCTGTCGCACAAATGAGAAGAAAAAATGATCGGTTTTGATAGAAAAATGCATAACTTCGTCCACATAGCACCAAATCGAGTTCAGTAAATTCGTACAACTTTCTAAAGAAGTCATCAACCTTTTCCTTCATGAAAATTTGGCCAAAAATGAGTTATGTTTTTTTTGGATGCTGCTGTCCCACAAAAGAGAGGAAAGATTGATCGGTTTTGGTAGAAAAATGCAAAACTTTGTCCACATAGCATCAAATTGAGTTCTGTAAATTCCTATAGCTTTCTAAAGAGGTGATCAATCTTTTTCTTCATGAAACTTTGGCCTAAAAAGAGTTACATTTTTTTTTTGTTGTTGCTGTCACACAAAAGAGAGGAAAAAATGATCGGTTTTGATAGAAAAATGCATAACTTCGTCCACGGAGCACCAAATCGAGTTCTATAAATTCCTACCGATTTCTAGAGAGGTAATAAACCTTTTCCTTCATGAAAGTTTGGCCTGAAATGAGGTATTTTTTTTTTGGTGCTACTGTCACACAAAAGAGATGAAAAGTTGACCGATTTTGATAAAAAAAAAATGAATAACTTCGTCCACAAAGCACCAAATCGAGTTCTGCAAATTCCTACATTCTAAAGTGGTAGCCAACCTTTTCCTTTGAAAATTTGGCCTAAAAAGGTTTCTGATTTTTTTTTGTTGCTCCTATCACACGAAAGAGAGGAAAAAAAATGATCAGTTTTGATAGAAAATTGCATAACTTTGTCCACAAAGCATCAAATCGAGTTCTGTAAATTCCTACTGCTTTCTAAAGAGGTGATAGAAAAATGCATAACTTTATTTAATTTTCTTCTCAAATTAAAATCCAATATAAATATTTTTTATGAACACTGATTTTAATAAATTATCGTAATAAAGATATACTTAACAAATAATATTAAATTAATTTTAAAAATCAGCTATTTGTTAAATTACTTTAGATATAATTAACAATAGATTAGGAAAAAAAACTTTTACCTTATAAATGTGAATTTTATTTATATTTTAAGATAATATAAACAAAAGATATTAAGATTAAATATAGTCTTGTCTAAATATTTTTTTTTATATCTATACTATTTGTTGGTGGAAAATTTATTTATATTTAGATGTATTCTCCGTGCACGAGATGGGATCTACACTAGTATGTAGGTAGATTGAAGATCATAAAACAAAGGAAGAAAGAAAGGAATAAATAAGAGCCTTTTTCTCTTAAAATATAAGCCTTTGATACCATTTTTTTGGCGTAAATATATATATATATATATATATATATATATATATATATATATATATATATATATATAGTTACTTCCTTAGAGGCTTAGAGCCGTTAGAGGGAAATGCACAAACTAACCCAAAAACCCGGAAGTATTGCTTAATATAATAATATATGTTCAAAATAAGATTTTACTAAATTTTTACCCCGCTACACTTCATCAATATAACAATACTTCATATAATATTTTACCCAATTTCAATAGATATTGATACATTTTTATAAGATCAACTAGTACATTTTTGAAAAGATTAAATAATTCCTTTATATTAAATTATTGAATTATATTATACCAATAATTTTAGTATTTACAATATCTGACTATCTATCTATTTATATACATATACTAAAACCGATGTATAGCGTTCTATATTGCACGTTGTGGTTGATTCTACTATATAAATTAATCCAAAATCTATCTATATATATTAGTTAATTGACAAAAATATAAATAAAAATTTATCTTATACATATATTTTAAAATTAGGTAATATCCTCTAGAATTATATCCATATCTAATCAAAGTGGGTCAAATTCTATCTTATGCATTATGCATATATAGATATATTGATTAAATAGAGTTAGAATAAAATTTTATATCTTATGCATATATTGATTATTTCAAAAAAAATTGATTGGTTCATACGACTACTATTAAGGAGAAAGCATCATGTGTCTCTGCCGACTCTTCCTTTATTTTATATAGTAATAACTAGTGTATGCCCCGTCCTATGCACGGAGAATACATTAATACAATATTATAAATTTGATTGGTTCATACAACTACTATTAAGGAGAAAGCGTCATGTCTTTGCCGACTTTTTCTTTATTTTATATAACTAGTGTAGGTCCCGTCCCGTGCATTGAGAATACATTAATACAATATTTATTTATCTATAAATATTTTTGGTAAGTATGACTATGAAATACTTTTTATTTATATTTTTGTCAATCAACTAAAATATATAGATAGATAGATTGCGTGCGGCTTATATAACTTTCTATAAATTATGACAATATATTATTTTATTAATTTATATTCTAGAATCAACCACGACGCGCCACATAGAAATTTTTATCCTAGAATTAACCATAACGTATCATGTAGGACGTTATGCATCAATTTTAGTATATGTATATAGATAGATAGATAGATTCAAATGAATCAACATTATAGACTAAAACAAAGTTGTACGTTTACCCATTAATTTATTTTTAAAAAATAGCTACATATATGTTTATGCATCAAGATTGTTTTTTGTTATAATATAATAATAAAATTATACTTATATCGAACCATATTCTAAACCCATGATATAGATATTTTTTTATATCAACGTATTAATTTCAAAATATTATATTCATGTCATGATTATGTATAATACATAAATTAATTTTTTTTTAACATAAGGTTATTACTAATAATTTCAAAAAAAAATTATCTCCACCTTAATCAATCTAAAGATAATAATTTTCATAAGTTTTTAAATATAGATATATTTTGGAAAGATTTTACCCAATTTGTAAGATTTTGATAATAATTATATAAAAGTTTGATAATACTTTCAATGTATTAATGAGAATCAATGGTAATTTTATTTTAATTGTGTAACCATTCAAAAGTGTTGAAATAAATTAATTAACTCTCTGAACGGGTATTTATATCAAATTTATTTAAATTGTAAAAACCGCACACGGTGCGGGTACTGAATTAGTTGCAATGTATTTTAGAATTACATTATATGTAAAACTAGTTCAGTACCCGCACCGTGTGTGGTTTTTTAATTTAAAAAATTTGATACTAAAACCCGTTTATTCAATTAATTAATTTCTTCCATACTTTTGATTTTTCAAATCTAAATAAATTTATACTTTATTAATATAAAAAGCTAATTTCTTCTTCCACCTTCCTCATTGCTAGTAAAATCTTATCTTATATAATAGTCTTTAAACTTAATTATACTCCGTATCTTCTAAAAATATATCCATATCTAATCAAATTGGGTCAAATTTTATCTTATGCATATATAGATATATTGATTAAATAGAGTTAGAATAAAAATTTATCTTATGCATATAATTTAATATTAGTTAATATCTTATAAAAATATATCCATATTTAATCAAATTGGGTCAAATTTTATCTTATGGATATATAGATATATTGATTAAATAGAGTTAGAATAAAATTTTATCTTTTTTTTGGGGGGCAATAAAATTTTATCTTATGCATAGATTGATTATTCCAAAATTTTATGATTGGTTTATACGACTACGATTAAAGAGAACTCGTCATGTGCCTCAGTCGACTTCTTCTTTATTATATATAATAGATATAATATAATAGATGGATTAGTTTGGCATTCATTATTGCCTAAAATTTAGAGTTACATTATAAACTTAATGTAACTTATTGACATAATTTATAATATATTTTAATTTAATTTTAGAATATTTAGTCACATTATAAAATTAGTTAATATATATAATATTTAAGTGTTTATAGTTGTAATTATTTTGTTAATATTTTTATAGAACCAATCACAACGCGCCAAATGGGACGTTGTGCGTCGATTTTAATATATGTGTGTGTGTATATATATACGGATATAGATTTATAATTTTAATTGTGTATACAGTAAAACATAGAAATATTGCACAAAATATTAAAGTAAATAATCTCCCAAATTCACAAATTTTGGATAACTTGAAATTTAACGAAATTTTGAAAACTTAAAATTTAGTGCCCGAATTTCGCTCTATAATTCAAATACGTATGCAAATTTTTTTAACAAAAGGCGCTAATTTTTTTAAACCAAAGGCGCAATTTTTTTTTACCAAAGGCGCTAATTTTTTTTAATTCAACATTTCAACTACACTAATATAAGCTAATATATATCTGTATATCTATCCTTCCCAAAACAACACACTAAAAAACCCTAATTCAGTCTTTCATACGGCATATCAGTCGAGGGCCGAGGCTACTCTCAACAGGAGGCGGAGATCTTCACTCGTCTTCTTCGCCATCTCATTGCATCTAGCAGGCTCAATAACATCGAGGTTCCCCTTCTGTCTCTTTTTTTTACATGCTTCACCTTATGCTTTTCTCAAATTGATGTTCGATTCTGCAATTGGTTCAATCAGAATATATTCCTCTTCTTTTTTTTCTCTAATCAATTGACAAATTGGTTTTCATAAAATTGATATGAATTGATTATAAATGATAAATTGATTACAAGTATATTAGTAATCGACAAAATTAAAGGTGTATCTCTCAATTCCAATTCAATTCGATGAACGCAGAGGTAATTGGTCAACTAATTAATTAATTTCTAATTCAATTCATTTCACGGGATTACTTTGATTCAATTGATTTACAGGTGCAAGATTAATCAATCCTTTGACATATAGAAACAAATACGGGTATAGAGGATTAGGGTATGGGATTCCTTTCCTTGCTTCTTTTTACTGAAAATAAATTGGCCCTTAATTTCTAATTCCATGAATTGTGCGAGCAACTAGTCAACGGGTTAATTTCTAATGTCGTAATTTATTTTTAACTGAATTTTGAATTCTTTGTTTGATTTTTACCCTTTGCTTACTTTATTTTTTATATGGAGTCCGAACAGTGACGGATGAAGAGATATGTGCAAAGGTACTAGGAGCGAAATCCGGCGACATCAAAGGTTTTGGCTTTGGACCTCGAACCCCACCCAAATATGCCTTTGTATCATCAATTCAAGAAATGAATGACAAGAACCAGGCACATCAGGAAAACCTTGATGAAACTCAACTTGTTGTCGAAGCTCGATCAAGCTCACGCTATCATTGCATTAAAGGAGACTACAAACAAGTTCAAAGATTTTATGGCAAAGTTCAATTAGAACATGGAACGTACTCCTTGGATGTTATTGATTATTAGTATATTTTCTCAACATTTTAGTAACCTAGATCGATTTGGATTTTAGTTGGAACGTACTCCTTAGGTGGAATTCAATATGAATTATATTACTAGTTTAGGGATATGCAATATAATATTCATGCTATATTTTATTAACTATTAATTATATATATATTTTTTAATATTTTATTATTTAAATTATAATATGTGTACAATTTCCTCGAATTTATATAATCATAAAAATTTTCTCACTATAAATAAACATTGATAGTGACAAAATTGAACTTCATAGTTAAAACATATAATTTTCATCGCTAATACATTACAATGTAGTGAAGAAAAACTATTTTTCTAGATAAATTGATACATATTACGATGAAATTAAGTTCTCTCGCCATATTCTGGTTTACAACGAGGAATAAATTCGTCCCCTTAAGCCTTTTTTTACGATGAAAAAAATGTCGTTAATGAACACCTTTCTCGAGTCAAAATTTTGTCACTGAAACTATACATTAAAAGACGAATTCTTTTTCCTCGCTAAAAAACATTGAGTGCGATGAAACAATTTCTTCGCCAAAATTATCTACACCGACAAATATAATTTTGTCGTAAAATATCTATTTTTAAAATTACAAATTTATAATTACTATTTTCTGTTTGCGAGGAAATAAATATTTTATCAAGGAAAATGTCTTTTTTGCGATGAAAATTTTAGCCACCAATAAAATGGACGTAAATTGATGTTATCATTAACGAGGAAAAAACATATTATCGATGAAATTACATTTGTCGCCAAACACCTTCAACGAGTATTATCGAATCCTTCCACTTGTTTGGCGACAAAAAAATTGATTTTTTACGAGAAAAGTATTAGTCGCTAATAACTACTGCGAGAGAAAATATTTCATCGCTAAAAAAAAATTCAACGACGAATTTTTTTCCCTCGACTAACCTTTCCTTGACGAGCTTTTTGCGACGAACTGGCGACGAAATGTATTTCCTCGCCAAATCCCTTTAGCGACAAAAAATCAATTTTCAGCGGCAAATTTTTTCCCCGCTAATAGCCATTTCTGTTGTAGTGTGTTTTCTGTTTAACTTTTCCCTTTTATAGTTGACGAGAGGTCCCTGGGCTGTCGCCACGTGTCGTCTTCTGATCAACACGTGTCTTATCCGTGGGATGTGAGCATGTTAGGCACGTACCCCTCTTTTTGTCCGCGGGCGAAATGGCCCTGAAGGTGAAGGATCCAATTCTGACCGCAGTTGCTTTTATGACGTTCTTATTTCTCTTTTTGTTGTTTATTCTCTTTATTACTTTTTAAATATTTTCTTGACCGTGCTTAGCTAATTAAAGTCCCAACTTTAATCATCATTGTTTCCCCGTGAACCTTTTAGCTCGTTTGTTCATCTTCTTCCCATCTTTACTAGTAATAATTTAAAAAGGATTTATTGTTTTTGTGAAAGTCAAAATTTTGAAAATTTGAAACGGTTATAAATTTTGGTAGATTAACTTTAAAAAAAAAAATTATTTTAAATATACACATGTAAATTTAATAACAGGGGTGTAGAAATGCGTAGATTTGTGATTAGTGGCAGTTGAAGCGTTTTGAAAGGGAGGGCTTGAGCAGAGTCCACGTGGGATGCAGTGCCTGATAACCGGTTCCATGTCCTCTCCGCGTCATTCGCGTTTTCCCCCTAATCTCCGTACAGACATGGCGCTCTTAATTGGTGTCCGATATCCTTCCTCGATGCTTAAAAGTTTTGATCTAATAATCTCTCTGAGGCGTTCCTCTTGAATTGCGATCTGATCTGATCTGATCGACGAATGCAGATTCCATTTCTGGATTCCGAATAAAATCCGGGCATCTGTAGAACCTGGTCCGATCCTAGAGTGGAGATATTATGGAGGATCGGGAGAATGAACAGATTATGTACGAAATAAGCGTGGTGATTCCAAAGAGGGAAGCGGTTGAAGATGGGGTACCTGTTTCTCAAGATGATGCTATCAAGGTTCTCATTGACGAGTTTAACAAGGCTGGCCTCATCGTTGATCGAGTTGTAGGTCTGGCTGAGGAATTCATCAATGTACGTTGGTGCAATTGGATTAATTGGATCATCATTAATTGTCTTAATTTCTTGCGGTTTTTTTTTGGTTTTGTTTAAAATAATCGATTTCTAAAGGGTACGGTGGTTTTAATTAAAGAGGTAGTTTGTTTTGTTGTTGATTGATCAGTTGGCGGCACCGGTGGATGTCCTAGGGAAGGCTGCAGAAAGTTTACGGATAACAAAAAGGACCTGGATTGGTACGTAATTAATAAACCTGCTGTCCCATTCGGTGCAGTGCAGATGCATATATAATTGCATTAATAATCTTCTCGTTCGATCATTCATCAAATAATAATAATTGCCTTAACTTGAAAACATATATATGTGAATGTGAATGTGAATGTGAATGTGAATCCTATATATCCGGGTGGTTGTGGTTTGACGTACGTACTAGTGTTTCAGGAATGGATCTGCCGTTTGAGTGGGATCAGGTGGACGCCTTTGCGACACAGGGTGATGGTTCCTTGTTCAGCTGGTGTGAGCGTTCAAGTTGCTATCAGCGGTTGTTATATGGAGTTGTAAGAATATACTATATATTATATTAATTAATCCTATATATTTGTATCCTTTTTATTTATTTTTCGGCGTACAATAATAATAATAATAGATATAGATATAGATATAGATATAGATATAGATGGATGAAGAAATTGTGGAAATTAATAATTAAATTAATAAATGAATTGGATGGGCGTAGGTAAACGAAAGCAAGTCACCAATAGCACTGAGATTTGACAAGAAAGAATTCTGCTGGGAACCTGGGGAGCGTCTACTCCAGAGGCTGGAGCTTATGGGCATAGTTAAGCAAATTTTTCCTTTACATGGTGCGTGCGTGCGTGCATCGTTACTCATTACTTGACTTCATTTTTATCCGACCTCCGAACCATCTTAATTAATTTAAATATAATTGATGCATATTTATATACATAATTAATTTGAAGCAATTAGCAGATGAAGTGAAAAGGAAGCAGCTTGTGCAGCTCTGGGCACTTAATTGGCGACAGTTAACAAGCCAGCCCATTGACGACGTTAATTTCTACTTTGGGACCAAGGTAAGTACGTGTACGTTAACGTTGTTGCAATTAATATCATCCATCCGATCCACTTTTTTAACTCTTAACGTACTCTCTGTCTATAAATAAATATAAGTAATGTGGTAGCTGTTTCATCATATGATACAGATTGCTACATACTTTGCATTTCTAGGAATGTATACTCGATGGCTTCTTTTCCCAGCTGCATTAGGAATCACCATTCAAATAGTTCATTTTGGGTTAGCAGCTCTCCATCCATCATATCTCGATCTCTTTAATTAATTGTCTGTACGTACGTTTAATTATATATTTCAGCTGCGCGATGCGATGCGATGCATTCAATTCAATGATTATATTTATATACAACACATACGTCATCATTAATTAATATAAAATAATTTCCACTGCTGCATGCATTGCAGACCCTTGCAATATATGGTTCTTCCATTCTTCTTTATTTGCGTTATCATATGGGCTGTCCTCTTCTTTCAGTTCTGGAAGCGTAAAAACTTTGCTTTAGTAAGCAGGTACCAACCTCAATCAATCTCTGTCTCTGATCCATCAATATACATTAAATCAACTTATCGAATACTGATCGATGGAGGTTAATTAATGTACGTACGTGACAGACTCCGAATCAGCTATATAATTGGTACGGATGGGTTGAACATAGTTGGCGATTGGGATCCCCCACAATGTCCAGAGGAACTTGCAAAGAGGATACACGCTGATAAGATAGCAGAGAAAGAAGTTTATCAGAAGTTTGAATGGCTTGGCCATCTAATGCGATTCAGAAACAATGCTATCATTTTGTTGAGCCTTTTATGTCTCCAATTGCCTATTGAATTAGCATATGCCCATCTCTACGAGACTCTCAACACCAATTTTCTCAAGTCAGTACTCCACTCTCTCTTTACTTACTCCTCTCTCTACACAAATTCATTTCGGGACTGTCTTATATCTTTATCTTTATATTTTGCATCCCATATATATATATATATATATATATATATATATATATATATATATATATATATATATATATATATATATATATATATATATATATATTAATCTTAATTTAAATATAATATAGCTTTAAAGTCTTTATGTACATTAAATGAGTAACTTGATCATTGTTTGTTTGCTATGATAAATTTCATATATATATAGCATTACTATATTGCAACGATCTTTTCCTATAAGTCGCAAAAACTTTTCTCATACGGCTTAGCTCAACCAACAATCCATAATGGGGATGATTTTTTTATATCAAATTTAGGTTCTCTTTTGAACAAGCATCCACGGACCCGAGGGACAGGCTGGGTCGGTTCTATCCCGCCCCATTTTTTTAAAATAAAATAATAGGCACAAAATTTAAGAAAATTAATATATGAAAAAATAATTTATTTATTAAATTAAGGGTTTTGTTAATGAAAATGATATAAGAAATTTTTAGCCTATTTAGTCTGTCTAAATTTTAATTAATGGTTTCATGTCTGCTTTGCTTTTGACAAAGAACATCTATTTGGTATGTGTGTTTTATGTGTTTTGATATTGTCAGTGTCTAGATCAACATCAATAACCAGCTAAGGCGGAAGGAAAAGAACTAAAAACACAAATCAGATAACACAATCGTTTATTTGCGAGGCTTGGTCCAAGACCTACATGGGTCCTCAAATATCGGTCCCTAATTACACCAATTCAAATAAAATAGGGTATATATTAGTTCTACAACTCAAAGAAAACAAATAACATGCGAAAAAGGAAGAAGAACTTCCCATTCATGATGAGGTTGTGAAGAACAACGGTCAAAACCACAATAGATTGTCGGAGAAAATTAAACCATTGGGATGGGGAAACCTAGCGATGCTCTCACGTGGAGATTCGGTGCTGCTAGGGTTCCTGGCGCTCTCTCTCTCTCCCTCTTCTATGGAAGTATGATGGAGAGAGAAAAATATATGTGGCCCTAATTGAAACACATTGTTTCAACTCAGGGCTTTAAGAAGCTTTAAGCAAATGGACGTGGATTTTACAAGTAGCTAAACTGGGTGACTTAGGCTTGTAATTTATTTATTTTTGATTAGGAAAGAATTCGGGCGAGCGAGCTCTACCCGATGGCATCCTTACGGATGAGGTCTAGAAGACCAGAATCGTTGTTAATATCGACACCCCAGGCAGAGTGGCAAAGGTGTGCAACCTTATCAGCCACTCTATTGCCTAATCGGGGAACATGAAAGAAGGAAACTTCTTTCAAAGTCGATAGTAGAAATTTGACATCTGATAGAATCAGTTCGATTTCCCAAGGACAGGTAGATGTTTTATTTAGGTGGTTTATGATTATCATGGAGTCACCTTCAATGTGGAGTTTATTGATACGGAGTTGTAGAGCCTTTTGGATTCCGAGTTTAAGAGGAAGCGCTTCCGCTTTCAAAGGACTTTGCTTGCCCAGTTTTTTATAGCAGATGTGTATCGGATGTCCTTCCCAGTCCCGGAGTACGGCTCCAGCCGTGCTATCATTGTTTGAAATTGTGGATCCATCAAAATTTAACTTGAAAGTTCCCCTAGGGGGTTTTCTCCAAGTAATGTTACCATGCTTTCTTTTCGTCCTTGGATGCTTGGAGATTCGTGTGCGTAAGGGGAAGTCCTCATCCAAGCTATGTTCAAAGTGAGCTGTTTTACTCCAATTTAGGCTTGTAAGATCACAAACGGACAATAATTGTTGGCAACCCAAAAGGCTAACTCCTATAGGATGTGAAAGACCAAACCCCAAACTAAAAGAAGCTAACCAAACCCCAAACTAAAAGGAGCTAACCCATCTTATACAGCCATGTAGTTATACACATATCATTACATATAATACATAGTCAAATGTTCAACTTAAGAAATAATCTCAAAATGTTCCATACAACGCTTTTTAGATGACAATTCAATCAAATGGCATTAAATATGTTGTACGTTGAGTCCTAAGGAGTTAATTATTAGTTTAATTACTAACAATATAATTATAGCTATCAACTCATATATAACAAGAGTTGTTAATAGATATGGTTAACCAACTATAGCATTTATAAAAAAAATTGTCCTCTTTTGCAGTTGCCTTTCCAAGGGATGGCCAGAAAGAGTTTTTTTTTTTGTAATAACTTTGAGGATTAATTTTTGGAAAACTCTCCCGTATGGAGAAGAGATTACTCTCGTTTTATCTTATCTCATCTTATCTTACTTTCATTCAGGTTTTCAATCACAGTAGTTTACCTTGTCATCATTCAGTATTTTACAGACATGGGAGGAAAAGTGTCCGTCCGACTCATTAAAGAAGAGAAGAATGAAAATAAGGAATATAGGGCTGACAGTTTGGTGTACAAGGTCTTTGGAGTTTATTTTCTTCAAACATATGTTGGACTTTTCTATCATGCTTTGGCTCACCGTAACATCCAGACACTCCGCCAAATAGTGATTTGGCGGTTGATTGTATCAGAGGTTAAAATGCATTGCATTCAAATAAGGAAATGCTTCTTCTGTTTCCATATTATCCTCAAAAATATATTAACTCCATTATGTTTTTAGATTTTTGAGAATTTGACTGAGAATTGTCTGCCTTACCTCAAGTACAAATTTCAAAAGTACACAGCTCTAAGGTAATGATAATTTGCTTTACAAATTCCCTCTTTTTTGGGGTGGTCAAATACATGATTTTTACTTTCTATAAAGCAAGGAGAAAAAACTCAAAAGACAATCATCCAAGGATAAGGTAAAAATAACCTCTAGAGTGGAGAAAGAGTTTCTAAAACCGGCTTACACTGCCAGGATCGGTGATGACCTTGAAGATGGACTTTTTGATGGTAATATATAGTCACTTCGTTGCAATGAGGCATTGAATTCTTATATATGAATTATTTCATCTGAATCCAGTAAATATGAACATTCTATGTAGATTTTCTAGAGTTGGCTTTGCAATTTGGAATGATCATGATGTTTGCATGTGCGTTTCCTCCTGCTTTCGCTTTTGCCGCTATGGTAAGGCAGTCATGCGTACCCTAAATTTTCCTCATTTACCCCTCTTGATGCCAAAAGTTATCAATAATGCTTTGTTTTTTTTGTTGTAGAACAATATCACGGAAATCAGAACTGATGCGCTAAAGCTGCTTGTTACATTGAAACGACCAGTTCCTCGTGCTGCTGCAACAATCGGAGCATGGCTGAACATATTTCAGGTATGCATCATCCATCTGTTTTCTCATTCTAAATGTACCCTACTAATTCAAGTCCTGGCAACTTGAATCAACTCTCCATCAAACCCTCAAAATAAAACTCAGCTTTGGATGTTGCAGTTTTTAATAGTGATGGCGATATGCTCAAATTGCGCTCTCCTGGTATGCTTGTATGATGCTGAAGGGAGGTGGAAAATAGAGCCTGGCCTTGCTGCCATTTTGGTCATCGAACACATCCTCCTCTTCGTCAAGTTTGGATTGTCTCATTTCATTCCGGAGGTACCTATATGATTTTATTTTCTTCTAGCTCTCAAACAACTTCCTCTAAAATTATACTTCTGATCTCCTTACATAACTTTCCTAAACTTATAGTCCACTAATTCAAAATTTTCCTAGAAATACTTTTACATAACTTTCCTAAACTTAAATTCCACTAATTTAACAATTTCCTATAAAGTATTAAAGAACTTTCTTACTGAAATTCTACTAGTTCAACAACTACAGTGATTTGAATTGAATGCTTATATTGGGGTTTGTAGGAACCGGCATGGGTAAGAGCCAATCGTCTCAAGAATGTCAACCAAACCCGAGATGTGTCCAACTCAGTTCTTAAGAGCATCTCCAGTAGAGAATATAGCTCTGGAATAAAGAGCGAGTAACAAGATAGGCGCGCTCTCAAATGATTCCTTAATTAGATATGTGTATTGAAAACCATAAGTGCGTAGAATATAATGGAGATCACTTAAATTGGGGTAAAGAAGAGTGTTTTCCAATGTGCAGTGTGTAGCTGCAAGTTTTGATTCTCAACTATTGTCATCCCTATTCACCCCCAACACACACAAGAATCAAACTACAATATATCAATCAAAACCTAGAATTTTGAAGATATAGCAAGGTTGTTTATTATCAAAAATAAATAACAATAGAATCAAATAAATAATTTGAAGTTGGACTTGCAAAACCAAGTTTTGTTGTAGGAAGATGTGATTTAGAATAGTGGGTGAATTGAATCATATAGCGATAATATCAGATTTGAATTTTTGATTTAGTTTTGATATATAATCTCACTATTGAGCTTTATTTCTTTATTTCTTGTGCACTATTTAGCATATTTACATGTGTATATATAAACATATCGATATATGAAAAGAGACATCCTATAATTATCAAAATTCTGTCTTTACATGATGTCAATGTCAACCTACCTTCTAGAGTTTACACCTAGCGCCTCGTGTATGGGCAAATTTAATGGAGGAATGGCTTGGATCAATCAATCTCAACATTTAGCACTAGTATACAAATCTTACTTGGTAATATTTAATTATCACAAACAAGTTATCCAAAATAACCAATATTAAACTTATTTTTAAAAATTTAAGATACTTTTTAATAAATTATCGGTATTATAAATATTTGAACAAATATAAGACTGGTTATTTAATTAGGGTAACTACTAACTAGTGTCTACTTTTGAAATACAAAATTATATGAAAAAAGGTTGGTGGTTTTGAAAAATAAATCGGTAATAATATTTGGCTAGATAATACACAGTCCAAACTGATCTAGCCAATGATCTTTCTCCGCCAAATCAAATCCTCATAACCTTCGAACGACGAGCTACCGGTGACTCAATCCACCGCCCCCTCACCGATGACTCCTTCCACCTCTCCACATTGCCAGTGTCTCCCTCCCTCAGCCTCCTCGTCATTGATCTTGTTTCCGGTTCTCATGTGCATGGATTCCCTATCTCATTTCGCCTCCTGCTGGACCATCGTCTATCCATTTTGCCACGGACGTCTCTCCTACAATGCTCTTGATAAGCTTCCTTAGCACCAATTAGTCAAATTTGGCTTTCCGCCATGTCAATTCTATGGTTATCCGTGTATGGTTCCTCGAAGTGTTTGTCGCTCACATATATTATTACTCAATCCTTTAGGATTATTCATGTCACAAGAGTCATATTATAAAGTATCAACTCATGATAAAATGCTCAATAATAATCCCATTTGGGTTTAGATTCATATCGTTTAATAAGGGGTCTTTTTTTTAACTGTCATTTGCTAGTTATCAAGAACTAACTGCCATATTATCTTTGGACAACTGAGGTCCCTTATATGTATACTGAAGAAACATCAACCTTGAATAATTAGGCATTTTTTATTTTTAGAAAGCAATTCTCTTCACAAATAGTTACTCTGTATTATTTATTTATAGATTGTGGTTATTTGTGTAATCAAACTTCTATCACAAAATGTTTTTTTTTTGTATGAGTAACTATAAATATGTTGTTATTGTGTTCAAATGAGCTAAGAGATAAAACAATAATTGATAATTAAACTTTCTCTTATCTTCATAATGATTATTGAGGTTAACACTTTTGTGAGAAGGAATTAGCAAATTTCATCTCCAACATATGGTATCAAAGCCAATATAAAAAAAACATTAAGCATATATAATTATGGCGTCAAACAACACAATGCAACTACATCTCCCAAAGATAAATGGGAAGAATTATGATAGTTGGTCTATCTAACTAAGGCTTTATTTTCGTTCACAAGAATTAGGCAATTCTACAAGAGGTAGGAGAAGAGTAAATTTTGCAAGTGATAAATTGACAATCCAATGTTACAAATGTGATCGGTTTAGGTATTATGCATTTGAATGACAAACAAGTTTGCAAGCGGAACAAGAAGATCATGCCAATGTAGCCGAAGCGGAAGAAAACTTGCTTCTTGCTTGTAATTAAGAAGAACAAGACACATAAAGTTCTAATGCTTAATATCTCGATACAGGTCGTAGCAATCACATGCCTGCATAATGAGAAATGTTAGATGAATCCATGCAAGAAGAAGTCAATTTTGGGAACAAATCTAAAATTCTGAGGAAAGGTAAATGGAACATGAGTATTCACTCGAAAAATAGGACTATTGTTACTATTGCAAATGTGCTCTATGTACCTGGCTTGTTTTGGGATTTATTGCATGATCTTAGACCAGCTTTTAGAAAAAGGACAGAAAATTCACATCAAATATGGAGTATGCAACATTATGAGCAAAAGTGGTAAAGTACACATTGCAAGGGTGAAAATGATCAAGAATTGGATGTTTCCTCTATCTTTTCAAACAAAAGTTGTCATGAACTTACAAGCAATAATAAAGGATAGTAATTGGCTATGAAATATTTGATTCGGTCATTTGAATTTTAAAGGAGTGAAATTATTGGCGTAAAAAGGAATGGTGATTTGTATCCCTTTAATCAATGCTCCTAATAGACCTTGTAAGAGTTGTATTCTCAAGAAGCATCATCATGACCCATTTTCAGTTGGGAAATCTACTAGAGCGCGCAAAGCACCAATTGGAACTTATCCATACAGATATTTGTGGACATGTGGAGGTGGAATCATTCGGACACAAAAGATATTTTTTACTTTTTTTGGATGATTTCACCCGAAAAAAGTTGGGTCTATTTCATAAAGGAGAAATCTGAAGCATTCAAGAATTCAAAAATCTTGTTGAAAAACAATGTGGTTTCTCTTTGAAGACTTTGGGATCTGATTGAGGTGGAGAATTGACATCAATTAAATTCAATGACTTTTGCAAGGAGGGGATTCATCGTCAGCTAACAATCCATTATACACCTCAGTAGAAGTGATACGTTGCGAGTTCCAATCCTTCTCTTGTGGGTCGGAATCAAGAACAACGTCTTATTTTTGTCCCGATCTTGCAATTATCCTTGATATTCTTGATGTTTACAAGCAATTACAATAAAGGTTTCGAACTAATGCGACAGAAAGCAAAAACAAACAAATAACAACCAAGGCAAAGACAACAGCGACGGAATGCAGTGGCGACGGATATTGCGGCTGCAGCAGCTAGGGCAGCGGCCGCTGCCTGGTGAACAGCGACGGTTTCCTGACAACTGTGTATGCGACGGTGACTGCTCCTGTTTTGGCGACGGTTCTGCAGCTAGTGTCATTTGTTTTTGGGTTTGTGCGTGGGATTAGGGTTTGGATCTTTGAAGGATGAATGATATGAATGTGAGAAAACAAAGGTTTTGGATGGGAGGATTGAAGAACCTTTTAGCCAAAAGGTTTCTTCAATATAATTTTTTCTATCTAATGTTTATTGAATGAAAACAAACGTTTAAATAGGCTCCTAATCTCTAAAAACCCTAGATGGAATAAACTAAATAAATCCCTAGATAAATATCTTCTACTTAGTGGCCAAGAAAAATATCTTAAAGAGATAGACTTTCCCTTTCCACTTTTATTCATCTAACTAAGTATTACTAAAAATAAGACATTACATAAATAGCTCCAACTAACATATGAATTATGAAATATGGAAAGAACTAAAAACTAATAATAATAATAATAATAATAATAATAATAATAATAATAATAATAATAATAAAATATTTTTCTTCCTATTGAGGATGACACTCTTTGCCATCAATAAACCTCGAATCGATCTTGAGAGCTCGCCTGGATCAAGATCATTGTTTGACCCACAGAAGGTCATCTTGATCCACATCAAGAAGGGCATAACTGAAAGAAAAAAATAGAACAATATTTGAGATGGCCAGAAGCATGTTGAAAATTGAATCATTACAAAGCTTTTGAGGGCATAGGTTGTTTTTGTTCTATATATGTATTGAATAGATGTCCAACAAAGAACATTCGTGATAAGAATCCAGAAGAAGCTTGGAGTGGAAGAAAGCCAAACGTATCTAATTTACGTGTATTTGGGTGTACTGCATATGCGCATATACCTAGTCAACAAAGGAAGAAGCTTGATGACAAAAGCCAAAAGAGCATTTTTGTTGGCTACAGACTACAGTGAAACAACCAGGGTTATAGATTATATAAGCCGGACACAAATGAGATGATAATAAGTAGAGATGTCCACTTTATTGAAGATGAGACATGGTGCGGTAATGGAGAGAATAACTCAACTAGAAACCATGTCATCATTGAAGGGCCCGAAAAAGATTCTCCAACTCATTCCGCAAATAACAATTCAACAGTAGAGGTTAAATCTCTTAATGTGGCAAAAGAGCCAAGAGCCTCTAGATAGCATCAAATAACAAGAGTTAGACCAACTTATTTAAATGATTATGTTATAACTGGAGACGATGATGATGAAAACATATTCGATGATGAATCTCTTGTCAAATTTTGTTTATTTGCTGATTGTGATCCGATTTTCCATGAAGAAGCAGCAGTTGAAGAAAAATGGGTTGGTGCTATGAATGAGGAGATGTATTCAATTCAAAGGAATTAACTATTTTGAGGTATTTGCTCTAGTTTCCAGAATGGATATTGTTCATTTGATTTTATCTATTACAGCTCAGAATATATGACAGATTTATCAAATGGATGTGAAATAAGCATTTTTGAATGATGTACTTGAAGAAAAAGTTTATGTTGAGCAGCCATCGGGATTTTTAAATGAAGGGAAGGAAAACAAAGTCTATCGTCTTAAAAAGACTTTGTATGGATTGAAACAAGCCTCTCTTGCTTGATATTCACGAATGGATACCTACTTACTGCAAGATGGTTTCCAAAAATGCCCTTATGAGCACACATTGTACACAAAGTCAAATGACAAGGGAGACTTATTGATTTTGTGTTTATTGTTAGGGGAGTAAAGTAGATATAGATATGAAATCCGAACAAATCCACTCCTAATCTTAGCAAAGATAAAATACAAGACTCCCCCGATGTAGTGGTTGGGAATAAGGATCGATCCTCGAGGAAGCATGTCAGCGCTCGCCTAATCAGTCTCGAATCGCTCTCTGTGTAGACCAGAAGTCATTAGACGTTGACTGAGATCCAGTCGATGTCGGTTGTGGTTGTCTATTTCTAGTGCAAACCTGCAAAAAAAAAAGCAAACAATCGACGTCGACTAAAGTGCACTCGACGTCGGGTTAGATCCACTCCATATCGACTGGAGGTCCAATCGATCTCGAGTCAAAATGCAGAAAAATAGAAACTAAAGTCGTCGGCAAAAATCGGCCGAAGAATGCAAGAATGGATGCGAAACAATGATCAGAAATATCAAAAGGTTTGTTATCAATATAATTAGACCTGAGCATGAGCGGGCTTGGGCCGGACCCCTGACGTCTTAACGGCCCATTGTACTGGGCCGGGCTTGGGCTAGGCCCTGTTTTTGGGCCTACTATCTTGCCCAAGCCCGCCCGCATTACCGGGCCGGGCCGCCCACCGGGCCTACCGGGCTTTTCATGACATACCTTGTTACCTAACTAACTTTTCCTTTTAAATAAATTTTCAAAAAACAAAGGTCAATTCAAGACCATAAGACACTGCAGTTTAATTTAAAACAAGGAAATTAAACCGAAGCTAGATGAATTCATATAAAGTCCACACTTCAGAATATTAAATTACCTATAATATTTACTACCATATGATATAAATATTTTTTTTAGTCTTAAATCACATATAATGTAATATTGGTATTATATACTCATATCATGATTAAAAAAAATGTCATTATATATATATATATACAATTATATATTATACATATAATATTAATATATACCGGGCCGGGCCTAACGGCCCGGTGGGCCTACCAGGCCGGGCCTATTGGCCCGCTTGGGCCAACAGCTCTACCCAAGCCCGCCTTTTTCCTCGGGCGGGTTGGCCTAGGTTTGCTCAGGTCTAAATATAATAAAAGCTTCCAAGGCAGAGGAATTACCCCGACAACAAATAGGAATATAGAGGATCTTGCCTAAAATCCTAATTGTTTCTATCCTTTTCATAATTAGGGTTAACTGACTCTCATAAGCAAAATCTAATTACCATCTAAATTTATAATAAATCCACTTTCGCTTCAAAATCATAAATATGGAATCGTCCACTACTCTCGCAGCGGATTTAAGCACATAGGATAGAAGATTAAAATCACATACGGATCTTAAATTAAGCATACTTACATGGCTATCGTCGGGCTCACCCCAACCCTAGAAGTGGGACGACTGCTCACACCTCATCATCACAAACATCGTCATCGACATAAAAGAAATAACTTTGAATTAAAACTAATGAAAGAGTACAACCGAAAGTCTCAATCTTTCTCCTTTTCACTCGGCCTCCTCTCTCTCTATCTCTCTCTCTACTCTATAACTTGATTGCTCAAGTGCTAATGGATGATTAAAACCTAGACCTAATTCCTTTATCATAGATCAATCCTAGCTAGCCAAGGAAAGAAATCTCTATCTAATTGCCAAAGACAAAAGTTCCTAAATACAATAACATAAACTAATAAAAAAAATCCTCGGGGTAAATAAACATTAACCCATAATGATAGAAGTTCAATAAGGAGAAATAAAAGATCTTCTCTTCGTGCTTAAGCAATCTCCTTCTCATTCGGACTCCTCAAAAACGCGTCTCGGCGGCTAAGGTTTCACTCGACATCGACTAAGATCCAGTCAAAATCGAGTACTCCACTGGATCTCGAGTGCTTCAGTGTGTGTCGAGTGCTTTCTCCCTTCTTGGCTCCAAGTGTGGGAAATCTTCAGTCGACGTCGAGTCAACTCCAGTAGACGTAGAGTGAAATCTCAATAGCTTGCTTCGTTCAACACTTAGCCAAATTCCACTTTACTCCATTAGATGTCGAGTGAACTTCACTAGACATCGTGTGACTCATTAGCTCGGTTCCTTCTTTTCCAGTTTGCTCCGAAATGTTTCCAATTCCTGCGAAATTCAACCAAAACTTGTGTGGACCTCTAAATCTTGCAAATAAACATAAACTACACAAATTTCATACTTTCCCAACCCAAAAGTATAAAATATAAAAAGAAATTGGAATAAAAGTAAGTGCAAAACATGGTAAAATAGGCGCACGTCAACACCCCACATTTAAGCTTGCTTGTCCCCAAGCAATACTTTCAATGGTCATACAGAGGAAGGAACTAAACTCTCAATATCATAGATTCATTTTCATATATCCTCTAACAGTCAATTGCCATCCTCGCAACGGTACTAATGCCAACAAATCCATGCCTGTGAATAAAAGTAATATCTCGCGCAAATGGAAGGTTATGCAAAAACAATATCCTGTGTAACACAACATAATCAAGAGGACTTTTATGCACATGGTGAAGTAAAGGCAAAAGGTATATTGGTAGGCTATATTTGGGCAATGTGGTGCTAAATCCGGGGAGAACTTCTCAAGCTTTCTTTCTTGCTTTAATGCACTTTCTCCCATCATATGATATTTCCACAACCCTCATCATCTCATAATAACACTCTTTTCTTTTTTCACTGATATGCTTTTACCTCTCTAATCTTAGCACTGCATTTTCGCGAGTCGCAAACATGAATCTCATCAATGGCCCCGGATACTTAGTGCTTCGGACTCCTCGCCTTATGTCCCATCCTGTGGAACTAACATCTCACGCAAGCAGGATCGATCATCCTTTATCCCTAGGAGACCGGATTTTCTTTCGCTCATTAAATTTTCCATAATATGATTATCCTGTCATCAAACTTCAATAATGATAACAACACAAATAACCATATAACATCTCCAAAAATGACTTCCATTCTCAACATAATCCCCGGATAGGAAATAAGGTAGAAGATGGGCAATATGATAACATATGGAGCAAATATAATGTAAGGCTCATATATGGCTCTTGTGATGTGAATAAGCATAGGTAAGGCTAGGAAATATAATAAAGCTTATATGGAAAACAAAGCCATTCATCCTCTTATCATGCATATGTCAAAAAGCAACATCAAATATACCTCATTTCATGGTTTTCAAGAAAATATGCACTTCATTGTGACTTCCCTTTACTAAGCAATTTCATGCAATATCTCTAATGAATCTATTTTTGCATCGTCGAGTCTTATTGAAGCTTCTATGACACTTATTCAACTTTTTCAATGGGAGTGATAAGATAATCTTTGGATGAAAACATGTAAGCATATAGATAAATAGATCATATCCAAAGAACCATGTAAGGAGTAATGTAAGGAAACATCAAATCATATATAAGTAAGCATTTCCCCCACCCCATACTTAAACATTACATTGTCCTCACTGTATAAAAACAAGGGTAAAGGAAGAAACTTACTAGAGTTATGCGCAGAAACTCGAAATAGGTGTTGTATGATGCTGCGAGTAGTCGACGTCGAGTGGGTGGTAGTTGATGTCGACTGCAGCTTCTTCCCAATGTCAGTCGAGTGGAAAAAGGTCATAGCACTCAATGTGGTCACTCGATGTCGAGTGGATCTTTAGCCCTCCGTCCTTGGTTCAAGTTTATTGCTCCTGCACCTACACTTGTCAAAAAAAAACCAAGCTAGTCCAAAACCAAGTTCAACACAAAGCCAAATATCCAAAAACCCTAAAAACCATAGTCTATGTGCATGCTCTAGACTTTAAAGTCACTAGGCTGACTTATTCCGTGGTAATATCCCGGGTGGAACATGACTAAACCAATATTAGAAACATCTGTAAGAATATAAAAATAATTAAGTGAAGAACACCAACTGATTGGCAAAAAAATAAGATAATCATGTTATTATAAATATCGTCCGCGGACAAATGTCCAAAAAAACTAACTCAACCACGGTCATCCGCGGATGTAAAAGAGTAAACACGTGGCAGCCATGCCCACACCCCACGAGTAGAACACGTGTCGAATGGCAAACACCACGTGGCACAACACTCGAGACTGTCCAAGACCTATAAAAGGGAGAAACTTTATGAAAAATGGGACTTTTCGGGGAGGAGGGGAAAAAGGCGGATTCTGGCCTAGTGAACTCAAGAAGAAAGAAGAACAAGAAGAAGAATTCGTACGCGTGGAAAAGAACCTATTTCATAGCAAAATCAGTATCGTTCACTGGACCAACTCCGCGGATACAGACCCTGTTTGTCTTTAGTATAAATTTCTATTAAGGAAAAAGACTGTTGTTATTAATTCTCAAGATATTCAACAGCGACAGGTAAGTGAACCAATTTTCCGAATTGTCTAGAAAAAACTCGATAAGGGAATCGCCTCTCAGAAAAACTCTAAGGTTACTTCCTGCGGCACAGGTTGGGCCGCGTCGATTATTTCGATGCGGGTCAGGTAAGCCCGTTGGGGAGATTGATCACTTCACCAGGTAGATTCCCGGGCCCCACTAAAAATGGTGGCCTCAAGGGATCGGGGCTTTTTCACTGGCGCCGTCTGTGGGAACCCCCTCACACTAAGGGGTTTCCTTTTTGATAAGAATACACAAAGACCCTTAAACCTTTGAAAAGTTAGGGTCCGCGTCTGAACTTAGAAATACAAATTTTTAGATATATGAAATTAAAATTTTGATCGTAACTGATTCACGACATTAAGAAGATAAGTGACAGCCAGAACAATCCAACACAAGACATGAGTCAAGGGGTCCACCAGGATCAGGAGGCCTCCAGCATGTATGTCCCGTTGACACCACCACCAAATCCAGATGGTGAGATGATAGATCAGCACCTCGGAACCCCTCCACATCATTATGGCAATCAGTATGGACTGGATGGAGGATTCATCCCGCAGAACTTCTGGTATTTTGAAGCACGTCAAGAGCAGCCTAACCCTTTTCAGCAAGAGCAGTCTCAGTACTTTTGTTATGATCAGTGGGAACAGAATCCGCGTCAACAAGGGAATTATCGACAGGAAGAGCAGTATGGAAATTTTGATAGGCGTAACACTGCATACGATAATCCCAGCAACTGGAACTACGGCTTTCAGAACTAGGAAATACCGCGCCAGGCATGGCAGAATGATCACTGGCACCGAGAGAATAAACATCGACGCAGGGAAAGGTCAGCAGATGTTTCCACCTCAACAAAATCCGACTCAGCGGAAAAAAGAAACGAAAATGCACCAGCGGGTTTTCCATCAGTGTTTACCCAAGAAATTTGTTCCGCGTCTGTACCAAAACGGTGGAGAGATGTGAATCTCATGAAATATGATGGAACAACTGATCCTGAAGATCATCTTTGCCATTTTACAACTGCTATGGGAATAAACGAGTATAATGATGCCATGTTGTGTAGAACATTCCCTTCGACCTTAACGAAGATCGCGCTCACCTGGTTTACAAACCTTCCAAAAGGGTCCGTGGCCAATTTTACCCAGATGTCCCACATCTTCACGTCCCATTTCGGAAGTGCGCGATCAAGAAAGAAAACCATGCTCGACCTGAATTCCATTAGGCAAGGAGCTGGGGAATCCTTGGGACACTTTTTCACTTGATTTACCAGCATGGTAGTTCAGATCCCCAACTTTAATCATGAATCAACAATTATCATACTAATGGGCAATTTAGCAGAGGGAGATTTCAAGACGTATCTGTTTTGGAAGAAGCCAACTAGTTACGATGACTTAAGAGAGCGGGTGTCAAGGCAGATTGAGGCAGAAGAAGCAACCGCGTCCAGCTCTAAGGCGAATACTGGGAATCCAGGTCTCTTTGGGAAGCTTACTGGAAAATTCAGAAAAGAAAAGGCCAAGCCACCCAGGCATCATTCAGAAGCAATAGATTTTCATCCCCGCCGCGATGAAGTGCATATGAACTTAGAAAGAGGACAGGGATCTCGCCACAAGGAAGATCATCCGCGTTCCTATCATCCAAAAGAGAACCGATATGGAAATCGTGATATGAGGTCTCCACCTAGAAGGGAGAATCGACCTGACCATAGGCCACGTTGGGAGGACCGAAACCCTAGGTTTGACAAAACTCATAATCCACAGGAACGGTTTTTCAGGCAACCGGATCAGCGAAGAGATCTCCCTTTTCACAACCGGGGAAGAGGGAGAGGAAGAAGGGGACGCGGAGGTAGATACAACTATAGCCTGCAGTCCAGAGATCTGTCAACCAAAGGGAAGCTCAAAAAACAGAGGCATGCCAAATACCAGAACCTGAGGGCTTCATCAACACCCTCGCAGGAGGCTTTTCCATGGCTGGGTCCAGTAGACAGGAAAAAAGAAATTACGAGAGGGAAGGAAGACAGCCACCGTTCGCGTCAAGCAGAAAAATTTCTCTTGCACAACATGAGAACATTTCCTTTTCCCCAAAGGACGCTGAGAAAGTAAGGATGCCGCACTCAGACCCCCTGGTCATTCACGCGCAGATAGCCGCCAAGACAATAAAAAGAGTATTTATTGATACTGGGTCATCTGTTGACATCCTATCGTGGGAGGCATTTTCTCAAATGGGAATTTCTGCAGCATCGTTGAAACCATATTCAGGAACGCTAATCACATTCTCAGGAGGAGAGGTACAAGTAGCAGGCACAATCGAGCTTACAGTTGTTTTGGGAACATCCCCAAACAGACGCGTGGAAAATATTGTGTTCACAGTGGTAAAAATTCCCACCGTATACAATGCTTTGCTGGGTCGCGTCTCACTCTATAAGTTCCAGATGGTAGTTTCAATCTACCACTTTGTGGGAAAGTTCCCTTTACCCGGAGGAGGAATTGGTGAGGTTCGCGGGCAACAACCAGAAAGCAGAAGCTGTTACTTAACTTCCGTCAAGAAGAATAAAGAAGTGATGTGTATTAGTGAAAATTGTGAATCCATGGTCGGGGACAATGACTCGGCGGAACTTTCAGAAGCCGAACTAGAGGTTAGACCGTCAGAAGTAAAAATACCTACCGCGGATGAAAGAATTACGTATACACCCTTCCCAAACCCAGAGGAGAAGGTCTACATGGGACAGGCACTGGAGACAGTAGAAAGAGTTCGAGTCTTAGAAATCATAACAAAGTCGAGAGACATTTTTGCATGGAATCCTCGAGATCTGCTGGGTGTCCCACCCGCGATAGCTTTGCATACATTGAGAATTCGTCCAGGAACGAAACCCATAGTACAGAAGAAGAGAAAGATGGCTCCGGAGAAAGCTGCCGCAGCAAAAGAGAAAACTGATAAACTTTTAGAAGCAGGCTTCATAGAGGAAGTGGAAGACTCAGAATGGCTCTCAAACGTGGTTTTAGTGAAGAAATCTAATGGGAAGTGGAGGATGTGCATAGATTTCACTGATCTTAACAAATCCTGCCCAAAGGATAGTTATCCATTACCGTCCATAGATGAACTCGTTGATGGAACCGCGGGTAACCAAGTCCTTAGTTTTCTTGATGCTTACTTAGGATACAATCAAATAAACCTGAACCCTTCAGACAAGAAAGCTACAACTTTCATCACCAATCAGGGGATATTCTGCTACCGCGTCATGCCTTTCGGACTCAGGAATGCTGGGGCAACATTTCAGAGAACAGTCGACCGGATCTTTCGTAATCAAATTGGCAGGAATGTATCGATTTATGTTGACGATATCGTAGTCAAAAGCGAGAGAGCAGAGGATCACGCAGCGGATCTACAGGAGACTTTTGATTCTCTTCGAAGAGGAGGTTTGAACTTGAACGCAGAAAAGTGTGTCTTTGGGGTTGATTCCGGAAAATTCCTTGGTTTTATGGTTAGCCATAGAGGAATTGATGTGAATCCCGAAAAAGTCACAGCAATTCAGAATCTTCAACCACCACGGGCGATTAAAGAGTTACAGTCTTTAAATGGAGCAGTAAATTATTTAAGCCGTTTTTGCTCCTGCCTGGCGGATAGGTCATTACCTTTCTTTGCTCTGCTCAAGAAAAAGGGACCGATACGATGGACTCCCGAGTTACAAGAAGCATTTGGAAGTTTGAAAATTTTTCTGTCATCACTTCCCACTCTTCATCAACCCGAGAAGCAAGAAGTCCTTCATCTGTATATGTCAGTAAAAAGTGTCACCATTAGTGCAGTTTTGACGCAAGAGGAGAAATTCCCAGTTTATTACATCAGTCGTGTGCTGCAGGACGCTGAGACAAGATATGAACCAGTAGAAAAAATGATTTTGTGCTTAATATTCGCGGCAAGGAGGTTGAGGCCATATTTCCAGGACCATCCTATCCGAGTTATGACGGACTTACCGATGCGTCAAATCCTCCACTCACCATGTTTGTCAGGAAGAATGATGAAGTTGGCGGTCGAACTCACAGAATTTGAAATAGAATATACCCCGCGGAAAGCAGCTCTCGCTCAGGTTTTAGCCGATTTTATTGGCGAAACAAGTTTCGAATTGAATACTCAAACAGAAAGAAGTGAGTGGACACTCAGGGTAGATGGTGCAGCCAACAAAGATGGGTGCGGAGCAGGGGTCACACTAACAACACCTGATGAACGGCAGTACAATTACGCTTATAAATTGGACTTCCAGGCTACAAATAACGAGGCTGAGTACGAAGCCCTGCTTGCTGGACTAGAGATAGCTTTGGTTAAAGGTGCTAGGCAGGTATCAGTTTACACTGATTCAGAAGTGGTGACGCGGCAAATAACAGAGGAATATGAAGCGAGAACTGGATTAATGCCCGATTATCAGAGAAAGGCACGGGCATTATCAAAGGCTTTCTTAAGCTTTTGCTTAACGGCTGTTCCTAAGGATGATAATCAGCAGGCGGACGCGTTAGCTCGATTGGGAGTTGTTATGCCTGAGGAAGTAGGAAGAGAAGTGATTTTCGAAAGGATGAACAATCGAAGGCTTATTCAGGAGGTCTACCAAGTACAGGAAATTGAGATAGAAGATTGGAGGGCACCGATCGCGGACTATCTGGGCAAGGGTGTTCTACTTGAAGAAAGAAATGCTGCTAAGAAGATAATTGCCAAATCCTCTCGATTCACCATCAGGGAAGGAAAGCTATACAAGAGAGGATATTGCCTCCCAGATTTGTTGTGCATATCATCAAAAGAAGGAAGTCTCGTAGTAGAAGAATTGCATGATGGAGTTTGTGCGCATCACCAAGGATGGAGGGCTGTCGTGGCCAAAGCAACCAGGCTAGGATATTATTGGCCAACTATGAAGCGTGATGTTCAAGATTATATCCAAAAATGCGACGCGTGTCAAAGGTTGGAAACTTGAATCACCGCCCTTCTGAGGTACTGAAAAGTATAACCGGTGCTTGCCCTTTTTCTGTCTGGGGAATGGACATTCTAGGTCCGTTTCCCACTGCTCCCGGTCAGTTAAGATATGTCTTGGTCTTGGTTGATTATTTCACAAAATGGGTGGAGGCCGAAGCAATGGGATTAATCACCGCGGAGAAGGTGAGGAAATTCCTATGGAAGAATATTGTCTGCCGTTTCGGAGTACCCGACTCAATAATTACGGATCATGGGCCTTAATTTGATTGTGAAACAATTAGAGATTTCTGCGTCAGTCTAGGCATCAACCTCAAAATTTCGTCCGTGGCTCACCCGCAGACGAACGGGCAGGCAGAAACAACCAATCGACAATTGTTATATGGGATACAAAAGAAACTTGGCAACACAGCAAAAGGACGGTGGGCAGAACCTTTACCTCTAGTACTCTGGTCCTACCGCACGTCAGCAAAGACTCCGACTGGAGAAACCCCGTTTTCTTTAGTCTTTGGTATGGACGCGGTTATCCCAATCGAGAGATTGGTTCCTTCGGCACGAATAATGGCATACGACCAAGACACCAATGATGAAGCGTTGGAATTCGAGCTCCATCTCATAGAAGAACGTAGGATGACAGCAGCTTTGAAGGAGTAAGAATACAAGAGGAGGCTCTCCAAGTATCGGGATAGACGAATTTTCCCGCGGCATCTCAAGGAGGGGGATTTGGTGCTACGCCAAGCTACCTCTGAAGGGAAACTAGACCCCAACTGGGAAGGACCTTATGTGATCATCAAAGAAGTTTAAGAAGGTGCGTACAAGCTCAGCACCCCTGAAGGTATCGCTCTAAACAAGACCTGGAATGCGGACAATCTAAAAAAGTACTATGTGTAATAACCAGGTAGGTATATGAATATAAAACTTAGTCGCCCCCGCAAAAATTAAATAAAGCGGTTAGAGGGCGCTTTCTATCATCTCTTGCACCTAAGTAATTTTATAATAAGTCCTGGTACGCTGGAGCTTGGCTCCGCGTCAGGCCTCTGATCGAATCCGCATTCTCAGAGATGATATTTTATAATAAGTCCTGGGACGCTGGAGCTTGGCTCCGCGTCAGGCCTCTGATCGAATCCGCATTCTCAGAGATGATATTTTATAATAAGTCCTGGGACGCTGGAGCTTGGCTCCGCGTCAGGCCTCTGATCGAATCCGCATTCTCAGAGATGATATTTTATAATAAGTCCAGGGACGCTGGAGCTTGGCTCCGCGTCAGGCCTCTGATCGAATCCGCATTCTCAGAGATGATATTTTATAATAAGTCATGGGACGCTGGAGCTTGGCTCCGCGTCAGGCCTTTGATCGAATCCGCATTCTCAGAGATGATATTTTATAATAAGTCTTGGGACGCTGGAGCTTGGCTCTGCGTCAAGCCTCTGATCGAATCCGCATTCTCAGAGATGATATTTTATAATAAGTCCTGGGATGCTGGAGCTTGGCTCCGCGTCAGGCCTCTGATCGAATCCGCATTCTCAGAGATGATATTTTATAATAAGTCCTGGGACGCTGGAGCTTGGCTCCGCGTCAGGCCTCTGATCGAATCCGCATTCTCAGAGATGATATTTTATAATAAGTCCTGGGACGCTGGAGCTTGGCTCCGCGTCAGGCCTCTGATCGAATCCGCATTTTCAGAGATGATATTTTATAATAAGCCCTGGGACGCTGGAGCTTGGCTCCGCGTCAGGCCTCTGATCGAATCCGCATTCTCAGAGATGATATTTTATAATAAGTCCTGGGACGCTGGAGCTTGGCTCCGCGTCAGGCCTATGATCGAATCCGCATTCTCAGAGATGATATTTTATAATAAGTCCTGGGACGCTGGAGCTTGGCTCCGCGTCAGGCCTCTGATCGAATCCGCATTCTCAGAGATGATATTTTATAATAAGTCCTGGGACGCTGGAGCTTGGCTCCGCGTCAGGCCTCTGATCGAATCTGCATTCTCAGAGATGATATTTTATAATAAGTCATGGGACGCTGGAGCTTGGCTCCGCGTCAGGCCTCTGATCGAATCCGCATTCTCAGAGATGATATTTTATAAATAAGTCCTGGGACGCTGGAGCTTGGCTCCGCGTCAGGCCTCTGATCGAATCCGCATTCTCAGAGATGATATTTTATAATAAGTCCTGGGACGCTGGAGCTTGGCTCCGCGTCAGGCCTCTGATCGAATCCGCATTCTCAGAGATGATATTTTATAATAAGTCCTGGGACGCTGGAGCTTGGCTCCGCGTCAGGCCTCTGATCGAATCCGCATTCTCAGAGATGATATTTTATAAAAAGTCCTGGGACGCTGGAGCTTGGCTCCGCGTCAGGCCTCTGATCGAATCCGCATTCTCAGAGATGATATTTTATAAAAAGTCCTGGTACGCTGGAGCTTGGCTCCGCGTCAGGCCTCTGATGGAATCCCCATTCTCAAAGAGGATATTTTATAAAAAATTCTGGGACGCAGGAGCTTGGCTCCGCGTCATATCTCAAATAGTATCTAAACACTCTAAGATCCAAGCCCCACGACGGATCTCTGTTAAAGGCAATCTAGAAAAAAGAAACATGGTTTTCATGAACCCTCTTGAGACTCCCAAAGTTTTCTAATTTTCAAAGGAAATTGTGGCTATAAATCCATCATTAAAATAAAAACAACAAAGGATAAAACATGACACCACGTTCGAAAGGGTTGACAATTTAGGATAAAAGAAAACAAGTATCCATCAGCTCATGTCCGCGGAGCCCGAGCAGGGATAAGGCGAGTTCTGCCCTGACTTAAGCGAAATCCATTTGAAGGAGGACCTTCTGACTCCGGAGAAGCCCACTCCGCATCTACCTCATCCCCCACAGCATCTAAGATCTGGACATCAAAGCGATTTCCTCCTTTATGGATAAAGGTTAAAGAGGAACCAATATGGACGTTGTGTGACTCGGCAAAATCATTCCAGCCTCCCCTTAAAAATGGAACCCTATAGTCTCCGCGTATAACCTCCACCGGGAAGTCCCGAAGAATCCTGGTTGACAAAAGAACGCTCCTGGGAAGATCTGGCCCAAGTCTATCTTCAAAACATAGTGGCAAAGACTAACACGAAATAGATTTTAAAGGATGTTAAAGGATAAACTGACCCAATAAAGGAAAATTCAGCAATAAAGAAACTAACCAAGCGGAGAAGTTGCTCAGGAAAACTAATCCTCTCAAAAAAGGACCAAGGTAAACCAACAGAGGAAGGCATAATGAAAGCATAAAACAAGTCTAGTAACCCTTTCCCCCATGCTCTCTTTTATAGAGCACGTAAACAATACTGGACATGTGTCGAAAACAGAAATATGGGGCAAATAAATTCGAATGGTCAAATCATTAAGACAAAAAACCACAGGCACCATGCATGAGATAATAAGTAAACACTATTACTGAACTTCTCGGAAATCCCGTGAGAAGAATATCATAACAAATAGACCTCGAAAGACCAAAACGATCACACCGTTAGCATACATAACTGAGAAATCTCCAGAAAAAGCCTGACAAACAACAAAGTTGCGACTAAAATAACAAAGAGGCTTAAAGTCTTATTCCATTGTGAAAATACAGTTTAAAATCCATTCGAAGCTGCGACGCGGAAGATAGGATCATCATGATTTCCTCCGCGTGGATCCACCACCCGAACCTCTAAACGAGCCTCACCCATATAAGTAAAAATCATGGAGACTCCCCTTTCAAAACCATGCGATTCCACGAAATCCTTCCATCCGCGGCCAAGGTAGAGAAGACCACCGTTGTGCCGCTCTATACGGACCAGGAAATTGTGCAGCAGATGAGAAGAAAGTAAAACCTGGCTAGGAACAGCATCTGCATACTCCTCCTCAAACCTAAGCAGAAGCAACTAAAAAATAGAAGGAAAATGTAAAGCCCAGAGAAAATTCTCTAAAAGAAGTTAAAATTTAGTATAATTAGCTCAACAACTGCAGGAACTGTTCGGGATAATCGATCGCTTGGAAAAAAGCCCATCGTGATTCTGACCCAAAAACCCCATCCGCCCTAAATGATAGAGGAGGGATTATAATGGATCCCCGCATCTCGATGAAATTAGAGGAAAACATTAAAGACCCTTTTTGCTTTATTGACGATCACGGGAGAACAGTTGAACAGGAAAAAGGAGGAATTGCATGCATGACATGCAATGGGTGGCACAGCCACCAAGGGCACGCGTCTCCTTTTCTCTAAAAACAAAGTTAACCAGAGAAGAATCTTTTCCCAAAACCAGTAAAAGAAAATTACAATGGGGGAAATTAAAGTTACTTTTTGATAAAAAGTGACAAAACCAACAACAGGAGAGCCTCGCGCAACGAGTATAAAACAAGCTTGAGTATCCACAAGGGATGAACAATCTTAAAACAAGATGGATCCAAATCCACAGCCTAGGGATTTTTATAGAGTCATTATGAGGGAGGAACAACTTCAAACCCTTCGCATCCCCCTCATGTATGTTCTAATCGACGAAGACGCTCACACTCAAGCTAGGCTCTGGTCCCGCTCCAACCAAGAACACGAAGTGAAGGTAGATAGGGATGAAGATGGCCTGTTCTGGTTGACTCAAGGATGGCATGACTTTACACAAGCAAATCGAGTCAATGTAGGGTTAGCTTTGATTTTTACCTACATGGGCGATTCCATCTTTGAAGTCGACGTCGTCAGCCCAGACAGCGAAGAAAATGGAGAGGTAGGCCATCCTTGAATTCCCACTAGGTTCTTCGCGTCAATGGTGTAAAAAGCTTAGAGGGATCCAACCCCTGAGAAAGGTTTCTGTATGCTGTTTCGTATTATTAATAATAAAGGATCCCTCCTTCTATTTCATTTCTAAAAAACACATGGGTACAATAAGGAGAATCACGGATTCCCTTTTTTCTTTATTTTACGAAGGCTTATATCAAAAGATCGGTTTACAAACTCCTAAAGCATGACGCGGAAATAACTTAATTAGAACTGCATGATGAAGAAATCGAGTCCAAGGTAGCCTCGTGATCATCCTCGATTTCACGACGCGGACAAACTTGGAAGGAAACGTTGCCCTTATGAAAAAACATCATGGCACTTCCTATTCCCAGGTGGTGAAGCAGAAGGAACTCATCCCAACCATTATCAATTTGTAAAAGACCATTCTCACTCCAAGATACAGCCACTGGAAAGTCGCGGACGAGATACGTTGAAAGAAAAGCCCACCGAGGCGGAAGAGGCCCATACTCAGCCTCAAACTGGGGAGGCATGACCTACATATTAATAAAATCAAGACCTAATATAGGAAGCCCAAACTCCGATTGAAGTAAAATTAAAAGAAACTCACTAGCTGAGAAAGCTGTTCCACATTCTCAATCTTTCGGAAAAAAGCCCAAGGATTAAAAGCTTCCTGGAGGCATGATACTTGCAATAGCACGATCGGTTAACACAACATAGGAGGCAGCAAAAAAGATGGAGATTAAGGCTTTAAAAAGAAAAAATTCATCCTAAGGGGTGAAGACAAGTGGTGAAGGATTTCGAACATCAGGACTAACCCGTTCAACACTTGGAGAATTCGGAATATAAATATATAAATATTTACTACAAACAAAACATACAATCAATACCAATGTTTCGACCAAAGAGATCTTCAACCCATATTCAAAACAAAAGAAGTATCTCGATGATATACCAAAAAACAGGAAACCACATACAGGTTCCCAAAATCCATAAAAGTTTCATCCCCCATAAAAACCAAAGGTCAAAGTCTACTAAGGAGTGGCTGCCTTCTCAACTTCTTCCTCCGCGTCCTCATCGTCGTCATTTTCAGAATAAGAATGCTCCGCGTCCATCTCCTCTTTTGAAAGTCCCCAGTCGGCACTTTCCAGGCTAGGCTCAAATTTTTCCAGAGGAACACTCGGGTTGTTTAACGAACGCGTAACACTTTGGTTGATCCCTGCAACCATTCCCTTCCGAAAATAGCTAAAGCACCTATCCTTCAAAATACTAGAGCCTTTTGAAGTCTGGAGGCAAGCTTTTGCCACTGAGGACAGGAAGGAGATACCAACCTCAGTTTTTATCTACTCAGAAGAAAGATAATTCAAACCTTCAGGACTCTAAAGCCATTGGAGGGCCACGTCTTGATCTGAGCGCGCCTTGATGGTGTCAAGCTCCTATTTGGTGATGGACAGTTCTACGCGAAGGATGGAGAAATCCTCTTCCATTTTATCAATGATAGCCTGTTTAGTTTGGAGGAGCTCCCACAAAGCCCCTTCAGTAGCCTCCAGCTCTTTGACACGAGAGACGGCAGAGCTCGAAGAAACTTTTAAATCATCATATTTTTTCTGTAAGGCCGCCATGGCCTCTTTCTGAGTTTGCACCTCCTCATGAAGGTCAGCCGACCTTTTCTTAAACTTCTCCACTAAGACTGGGTCTCCCACTGTATTCCCCAATATTCGAAGCTGATGGTTCAGTTTTTTAATTTCTTCGTCTTTCTTTCTAAGATCTTCCTCTCCCCATACCATACGTCTCTCAACATCTGGTTGGATTACCCTCAACTATAAAAATCAAGGTAAGAGTAAGAAAAATTGAAAATAAACCGCGTCAAAAAAGACGAAGAAAAGCAAGAAAGGAATTTTAACCTACCCACTGAATAATACGATCAAAGTTAGTTGAAAGAGTGACGGGATCCAGTCGTTTGATATATCTTTGCTATGGGAGACAACGCTTCTTGGCTGGAAAAGCAAGGCCCTGTAAGTCAATCGGATCAAAGCCTGGGATAGAAAATTCGCGAAGAGTCGCTACACCCTCCAAAAAGAGCCCCTTTTTGTCTGAAGCTGATGGCCCAATAGCAATGGCAATCTTCCTCCTTTTTGATTTAGAAGTCTCGGGCACGGACGGACAAGTGCGTTTCTCTCGAGATACAGGAACCAGTGAAGAAGATTCAACTAAAGCTCCAGTCTCGTCCGCGACACTTACATCAACATTCGATGCCATTTCTAGGGCCTGGGGAGGAACAGGAGGATCATTGGCCACTAAACTAGATTTCTTCTTCTTCCCAGATTTGGCCTTATGCCGCTTCAAAAGTGCATCCAAATCCATTTTGTCTAAACCCAAAAATACATTTCATGATAAGTTATCCATTGAAGAAAGACAAAACATAAAGACACCAATCTATATACTGAAAGAAACAAATAAACAAAGAAGCCACCTAGTCGCGGATGAGGCATGCTCAAGCCAGCCATCTCAAGACGAAACGCGGATAACATTTTATCCCACGGAAATCTAGGAATATGAGAAAACAATAGCTTGAACTGAGAAAGATTGGAAATTTTTGGTTTCATCACAGAGCAAAAAGGCCCTGGGACCGTTCGACAGTTAAAACCTTGCCCAGATCTGTCGCGGACCAAAAACCACTTGTACTTCCAATTCGGCTTACTAGACAACCTTTCCATGTACCTACAACTTGAGTTGCATTGGTAAAATCTTGAATCTTGAGTTCCCTTTTTTAAGGAAAAAATACTGAACATCAACTTCAAAGAAGGAGCAACACCAATCTCCTTGCACCTCATAATAAAACTGGTAAAAAACATCCAACCATTAGGGATGATCTGAGCAGGACTCAAATTATATTCCTCCAAAAACTTCGAGAAAAAAGGATGTAAAGGAAGTCGGAAGCCCTGGGATAAGCTAGCTGCATATACGACCAAACAATCTTCATAAGCGTCCAGACAACCACCCCCTTTCTCAGGAAGACATAATTCTACACCCGCTGGCGAAGGGAAGACTTGCGAAAGAGCGTCAAGATCTTCTAAGTTCAAAAGAGTAGTACAACCCCTCAAGTTACTCACAGGAGACCTCCACGGATGAACCCTATCAGACACAACTGGTGGACGACTGGTGGAGGTGGAAGAGGTTTAAAATCTCCCAGGAAAAGACAAGTATCTAAATCCCCTAAGTTATACACTGGGGTGTCCAGGTCGCTCAAGTTCTCCTTAGAACGGATTACCTTCGGACTTTCTGCTAAACCAATTGGAGGAAGCTCATAAGGAATCCAAACCTCCTCCGACTCTTGATCCGCAGACTGAGAAATAGAGGAAGCCCCCGCGTCCACTGAAGAACTAGCACCCGATTCATCCACAGCCCTTGGATTTTCATCTTCCGCGCATCCCTTCGAAGAAGAAGAAACTGTGTAAGGTGAAGAATAGTAATCAGGGTCAGAATGCTTCCGGCGCCTTCTCACCTTAATAGGACTACCAGTAGGACCAACTCGATCCGGAGTAGACGCGGATGTAGAAGAAGATGACTCCGACGAAGAATCATCAGAGTTGGAAGAAGAACTCCCAGAAGAGGAAGAAAGTGCCTCTGGGGACGGACGCGCCTGAGAGGATGAAGCGACACCACTCCTCCATCCTTCATCCCTCTCAAAATCTTCTAACAAATCGCGCTCCTTGTTGAGACTAGCCATTTCTAAAGAAATTAGAAGAAAATCGTATGAAGTTTTACTTACACAAAGCAAAATCTCATCCAAAAACACATTCAGAGACAAATTTGCACCCAAGTTTACGATCTAAACGTCAGGAAATTAAAAAACTTAACGGAGAAAAATCAAGAACAGCTTAGAACAAGAAAAAATACCTTGAAGAAGTTGAAGAAAACCACCGGAAACCTCGAGCAAACAACCGGAACCCTAGAAAACCGCCGCCGGAAAACCAAGATGTGGATAAGGATTATATTTCTGGAAAAGCAGAAGAAGACAAGTGTGGAGTGAAAAAGAAAATGGGACGGGGTAACTTATAGGAAATTACTAACGTTTAGACTTCCGAGCATAAATGGGCCTGATGGGCCCAAATTGGGCCAAAAACTCGAAAAGAGAAGGCCCACCGACCCTAAATCAGGACTATAGCAGTAACGAAACTACAGATGTTTACTTTTAAAAATCATTATCGATCCGCGTCAATCCCTAGTTGGAATCAACACGGCCTGAGGAGCTGTGACTAAACCAATATTAGAAACATCTGTAAGAATATAAAAATAATAAAGTGAAGAACACCAACCGATTGGCAAAAAAATAAGATAATCATGTTATTATAAATATCGTCCGCGGACAAATGTCCAAAAAAACTAACTCAACCACGGTCATCCGCGGATGTAAAAGAGTAAACACGTGGCAGCCATGCCCACACCCCACGAGTAGAACACGTGTCGAATGGCGAACACCACGTGGCACAACACTCGAGACTGTCCAAGACTATAAAAGGGAGAAACTTCATGAAAAATGGGACTTTTCGGGGAGGAGGGGAAAAAGGCGGATTCTGGCCTAGTGAACTCAAGAAGAAAGAAGAACAAGAAGAAGAATTCGTACGCGTGGAAAAGAACCTATTTCATAGCAAAACCAGTATCGTTCACTGGACCAACTCCGCGGATACAGACCCTGTTTGTCTTTAGTATAAATTTCTATTAAGGAAAAAGACTGTTGTTATTAATTCTCAAGATATTCAACAGCGACAGGTAAGTGAACCAATTTTCCGAATTGTCTAGAAAAAACTCGATAAGGGAATCGCCTCTCAGAAAAACTCTAAGGTTACTTCCCGCGGCACAGGTTGGGCCGCGTCGATTATTTCGATGCGGGTCAGGTAAGCCCGTTGGGGAGATTGATCACTTCACCAGGTAGATTCCCGGGCCCCACTAAAAAGGGTGGCCTCAAGGGATCGGGGCTTTTTCAGAACATGTAGGGTCCATAGAGGTTGGACCTTTTCTTCGAGGCTCTCGAGCTTAACTTTGAATATGACTCATTTCTTGTCCTTGAGCTCTAACTTCCCTGAGCAGAAGCGATGTACTCCTACCACACCCTTACTCTTTCCCGTGTACTTCTTCTTGAATCCCATCGTGCTTGCCTTGGCTAGGAAAACCATATCATCTTCCTTGAAGACCTTCGATTCCTCGTCCCTAACTTTAATGACATGAAAAAAACAAGAAAACCGTCTCATAGAAATACTATTAATTAACTCAGGAGGGTAGGGGTCCTTACCGAAATTTACCTCGTCGGGATTTGAGGAAACGTCTTTCGTAGCTGCTGAGAAGGGCACTCAACATCGAATGGGGCCAGTCGATGGGCATGCAAGAGTCGAGAAGGTTGGGGTGATGTTGAGTAGATACTTAGTCGACATCGAGTGGTGAGAGTCGACATCGAGTGTCTTGACCCCATACTTAGCTTCTGGAATGTGGTTTGGGTCCTTAGGTGCAGTCGATATCGACTAGGATGAGTCGACGTCGACTAGATGCTCAGTGTGTTGCTCATCATCTTGATTCCAAATAGCCAAGATTTCCTCCAATTGGGCCTCCATAGCCCTCTCCTCTAGTTCCTCTGAGGTCATATTTCTCATTGTTGGTTCCTCACAAGGGATATAGCATCCCTTGATGTGCAATGACTTGACCTTCATTCTATCGAGTTTCTCCATGGTTTTGTTGAAAAAGAACTCAATAACCTAATCACCAATAGTAAAAGTGAGCATCCCCTTTCGTACGCTGATGTTGGCGTCTGCAGTGGCTAAGAATGGCCTACCAAGGATGATAGGACATGTATGATCTTCCGTCATATCGAGCACAATAAAATCCGTAGGCACAAAGAACTTGCCTATCTTGACAGGGACATCATCAATGATTCCTGTGGGCGTGACGAAGTTGTTGTAGGCTATGTAAAGCTTCTTATCAACTGGCTCTAAAGCTTCAACGTTTACCTTTGAACAAATAGACCAAGGCATGAGGTTCACACTAGCCCCTAGGTCGTAGGGAGCCTTTTAGCAAAGTTGGCCCAGCCTAATGGTGATGGCGAATCTCCCTGGATAAGCTCTCTTCTCAGGGATCTCTATCTTGCTACACTCTTCGGCGATCTCAACCATTGATCGCTTCTTTCTCAAGATGTCCTTAAGGAACCTTATGTACGATGGCATCTCATGAAGAGCTTTGGTGAAGGGTATGGTGACATTAAGCCCTTGAAGCATCTTTATGAAACACTGAAACTTCTTGTTGGTGGGGTCCTTCAAAGATTTGTAGGGATATGGAAGTGTTTTCTTCTTCTTTGTAGCTGTCGGCATCGAAGAAGGTGACTCGACATCAACTGGATTTGAGTCGACGTCGAGTGGAGCAGTAGATTTCTGGTGGTGCTGTTGAGGAGAATCGACATCGACTGTAGGTGAGCCAATGTCAAGTGGAGTTGAGTCAAAATCGACTGGAGCTTGGTCGACGTTGATTGGAATTCCAGTGTCTCATTTCTATGGCTCGTGTTCGGGCATTTGTAATTGACGCTCACTTCATAGATGAACAGTAGCAACATGCCCATCTTGTTTTCCCTTAGGATTGGGCTCAGGTTGCCTAGGGATCGATCCGGATGGTCATGGAGCTTGTGCAGCCAATTGACCCATTTGGGTCTCTATATTTTTCCTCCACACATCGATCTCTCCAAGTCGCGAGTTGATACCGTGGAGCTGAGTGTGGAAGGAATTGTTAGATTGTTTAAATTCGGCGTGATTCCCCCTTAACTCATCAAGAATGAGTTGCATGTCATCCTTCTTTGATTCCCTCTCAGGGTGTCCGGGAGCTCTATACGGTGGTAAGTCCCTTTGGTATTAGAGTTGTTGGTATCCCCAATTCTGTTGATATCCTCCATGGTTGGTACCCCTCATGTAGCATGCCTCCTCATGTGCCGCCGCAAGCTAGACTTGCTCGGAATGTGGGCAGGCGGTGGTGTTGTGCTTGTGTGACCCACACTCCAAACAAGGTTGATTGTTGGTGAGGGACTTGACTTGCTTCTGCAACCGCCGCACTTGATCCTTTGTGAATCGCTCCATCACATCGGGATCAATCTCCTAGGATGGCTCGTAGAGTTGCATAGATGGGGCAGACCTAGCGTCGGAGGCCTCAAGAGTCTCATACATGTTGTCGAACTCAACTAGCCTCTCAAGGGTATATCAAGCTCGTTGTGGTGTGAACTCAAGATACCTATAAGAGGTATAAGTGTTGATTCTCTCATTCGTTGGCACATCCAGGGCATTGTAGATGATCTTCTAAATAACATAGGACGGTGGCCCATGCGTCGGGCAAGATTTCAGCAGGTGTTTACAATGCTCCCAGACTTGAGCTAATGTCTCCCCTGGCTTTTGCTTGAAAGCCATGATCTTCTGCCTTAGTTGCGCTGTTTTTGATGGTGGAAAGAACTTGTTAAGAAACAAGTCCTTTAGATCACCCCATGGGTGGATAGATTGTGGGGTCAAGCTCTCCAACTATTGTAAAGTCTTCCCTACAAGTGACCAACGAAAAGCTTTTAGTTTTACATACTCAAGATTAGGTTCATGCCATCAGCAATAGTTTCGCATAAATCTAAGTATGTAGTAATATGAGCCATAGGACATTCGCTAGTCTTTCCATCATAAGTATGTCTCCTAATCTCATAAATGAAAGTAGGTTTAACTTCAAAAGAAATGCGAGAAAGAATAATAGGAGATTCTAGCACTACCAGAGTAGGGTGCAGGTATTCTTTCGCATTCTGAGGGATGTGCTGCATTCGTTCCTCAAGTTCCCTTCAGGCTTAGGCATCGCGATCTGCCCTCCCTTCCCACCTTTACTGATTCCTAGTGTATTCAGCCTCCTTCTGATTGTACTCAGTCTACCTAGTGTTGAGATCCTCCACCTGCTTGCGGAGCTTATCAAGCTCCTGGTCCGTCATTGGATTCGCCTCTTTTTTATTAGACATGAGTCTTTTCAACCTTTCCTGTAGATGAAGGAAGCGTTCCGGTTCGTCTAATCCTAGAAACTCTGGTGTGCGATCAGCACGTCGCATACACCTATAAGACAACACTAGAAGAGAACGTCAAAAAGACTAAAAAGGGCGCAATTGATGGATTCCCCGGCACCGGCGCCAAAATTTGTTAGGGGAGTAAAGTAGATATTGATATAAAATCCGATCAAACCCACTCCTAGTCCTAGCAAAGATAAAATACAAGACTCCCCCGATGTAGTGGTAGGGAATTAGGATCATCCTCGAGGAAGCATGTCAGCACTCGCCTAATTAGTCTCGAATCACTCTCTGTGTCAACCAGAAGCCACTCGACGTCGACTGAGATCCAGTTGATGTCGGTTGTGGCTGTCTATTTCTAGTGCAAACCTGCAAAAAAACAAAAGCAAACAATCGACGTCGACTAAAGTGCACTCGACGTTGGGTCAGTGATGCGTTGCTATTCTCAATCTTTCGCCTGTGGGATTAGGAACAAGAACAACGACTTGAGTTTGTCCCGATCTTGCAATATTCTTTGATATATTCTTGATGTTTATAATCAATTACAATAAAGCTTTCAGACTAATGCGACAGAAAACAAAAGCAAACAAATAAAACTAAGGCAAAAGTTTGGATGGGGAAATTGAAGAACCTTTTTAGCCAAAAAGGTTTCTTCAATAAGAACCATGATATGAATGTCGAGAGGCAAAAGCTTTTGGATGGGGGGATTGAAGAACCTTTTTAGCCAAAAAGGTTTCTTCAATATAATTTTCCCATCTAATTTTTATTCAATGTAGAGAATGTCTTTAAATGGACTCCTAATTCTAAAAATCCTAGATAAAAATAAACTAAATAAATTCCTAGATAACTATTCCTACTTCATGGCCAAGGAAAGTTTAGGAAAATATCTTAAAGAGATAAACTTTTCTTTTCCACTTTTATTCACCTAACTAAGTATTACTAATAATAAAACATTCCTTATCAAAAAATAATAATAATAATAATAATAATAATAAAACATTCCATAAAAAGCTCCAACTAACAAGATCGGTGCCAAGGTTTCAGATGATGATGAAGAAGGATTTTATAATGCACGAAGAGTTACTAAATATGGAAAGAACCTCAAAACTAATAATAATAATAATAATTAAAAATATCTTTCTTTTCTTCAATCATGGTGGCACCTTCTTCTTCTTCTTGAGGAAGACACTTTTTGCTATCAATTGCCCTCGAATCGATCTTGAGAGCTCGTCTGGATCAAGATCGTTGTTTGACCCACAGAAGACCATCTTGATCCGCATCAGTCAGATCCACTCGATATCGATTGAAGGTCCAGTAGATCTCTAGTAAAAATGCAGAAAAATCGAAACTAAAGTCGTCGGCAAAGAACGGTCGAAGAATGCAAGAATGGATGCGAAGCAATGATCAGAAATATCAAAAGGTTTGTTATCAATATAATAAAAGCTTCAAAGGCAGGGGAATTACCACGGCAATAAACATGTAAGCGACATGCTATAATCATGAAAAATATATGTTTTTCATCAAAATAGACAACTCTCGTTATCAACAAATAGAAATATAGAGCCTCTCGCATAAAATCCTAATTGTTTCTACCATTTTCATAATTAAGGTTAACCGACTCTCGTAAGCAAAACCTAATTACTATCCAAATTTATAACAAATCCACTTTCGATTTAAAATCATGAATATGGAATCGTCCACTACTCTCGCAGCGGATTTAACCACAAAGGATAGAAGATTAAAATCACATAAGGATCATAAATTAATCATACTTACATGGCTATCGTCGGGCTCACCCCAACCCTAGAAATGGGACGACTACTCACGCCTCATCATCGCAAACATCATCATCGACATAAAAGAAATAACTTTGAATTAAAACTAACGAAAGAGTACAACCGAACGTCTCAATCTCTCTCCACTTGACTCGGCCTCCTCCTCTCTCTCTCTCTCTCTCTCTCTCTCTCTCTCTCTCTCTCTCTATCTATCTATCTACCTATCTATCTATCTATCTATCTATCTATATATCTATCTCTACTCTATAACTTGATTGCTCAATTGCTAATGAATGATTAAAACCTAGGCCTAATGTTTTTATCTAGTTGCCAATGATAAAAGTTCCTAAATAAAATAACATAAACTAATAAAAATCCCCGAGGTAAATAAACATTAACACATAAGGATAGAAGTTTAATAAGGAGAAAGAAAAGATCTTCTCTTCGTGGTTAAGCAATCTTCTTCTCATTTGGACTCTTAAAAAATGCGTCTGGGCGGCTAGGGTTTCACTCGACATCGACTAAGGTCCAGTCGGCGTAGAGTACTCCACTCGATCTCGAGTGCTTCAGTGCGTGTCCAGTGCTTTCCCCTTCTTGACTCCAAGTGTGGGAAATCTTAAGTCGACGTCAAGTCAACTCCAATAGACGTCGAGTGAAATATCAGTAGCTTGCTTCGTTCAACATTTAGCCAAATTCCACTTTACTCTAGTAGATGTCGAGTGAACTTCACTAGATATCGAGTAACTCATCAGCTTGGTTCTTTTTTTTTTTTCAATTTTCTCCAAAATGTTTCCAATTCTTGCGAAATTCAATCAAAACTCGTGTAGACCTCTAAATCTTACAAATAAATGTAAACTACACAAATTCCGTACTTTCCCAACCCAAAAGTATAAAACATAAACAGAAATCGGAATAAAATTAAGTGCAGAACATGGTAAAATTGGCGGACATCATTTATACATAGCTGATTAGAAATTCACGTACTGGAAACAATGAGACCTTGATCCGGGAGTTTACACATCCTATGACTCTTCAATCTGAGATGTTTGATTTAGGGATGATGTCGTATTTTCTCGACATTGAAGTGGTGCAAACATATGATGAGATATTTATTTCTCTGAAGAAATATAAAAGTGATATTAAAGAAGTTGAAAATGGAATAATTTTCTCCAATTCAAACATTTATTCAATAACATCTTGAAATGAAGAAAGAAGGTAAGGGAGAACTAATAAATGCTACTTATTTCAAGAGTATAATTCGTAGTCTACTCTATTTGACTTCCATGAGCTTGAGATTGCTTATGGAGTTAGGTTAATCAATCGTTCCATGGAGAAATCATATCAGTTACATTTGCTAGCACGAAAAAGGATTTTACAATATTTTAGTGGTACTCAAAATCATGGAATGTTCTATACATGGTTAGATAATTAAAAATTAGAAGGGTATACAGATAGAGACTTGGCAGGAGATTTTGAAACTCGAAAAAGCACATCGGGATTTTGAAACGATTTCTTGGTCTTTGTAATAGGGTAAATCCGAGCTTATCCCAAATAACGAATAAAAACGACGTCTATTATTTTGTGGTATCCAAATCAATTCAAACATTTAATCACACCTTAACCAGCATAAATGAGGAAGAAATCGTTTCTTTTATTTAAAGCGATGACCGTTTCTTTCCCTTAATGAGGTGACCGTTTCAATTCCTTTAATTAAATGCATTGACAATTTCTTTTATGCTGAACTAGTATAAATACGGGAAGGAAATTCTTATTGAGAGAGGACTGACTTGAACATCGGAGAGTCCTACGGAGGAGACAAGCCCCGCCCCGTCCTCGTTTGTTCTTGTTTTGTAGGCTATGGTTGGGGTTGAGTAGATCGTCGAGATTGATCTCCTTCGACAACTATGATGCAGATTTTATGCATTACATTTGCCGCCGTCTGTGGGAAATTCGATCAAAAAGCCATGCGATTGGATCTCCCAGTCTAAAAAAAAATAAAGAAAAGAAAAAAATTGACTGGTGATGGGAGGAGGAGGTGTTGGATGCTTGGCCTTGGCCCCCAAACCCTAGGAGAGGTCGTTGCCGGGCTGAGAAGGGAGAGACGAATCGGGGCCATTGGTAACCACTTTCTCCATCCAAGCAAGATAGGAGCTAGCAAAGACAGAACACAGGCTGTAGAAACACGACACCAAGGCTGAATTTCAACAAAAGAGACGAATCGAGGCCTGAAGCTGCTCCAATTGTCTTCTCCGGCGATGCGGTGAGAGAGCAAGGTGGCACGGAGAGCCGTTGTCGGCGATGGGACTGGAATGGGTGTCGCGTTGCCGATGGTGGAACAGGACTGCTCCATGCCTTGCGTCGTCTTCTCCGCTCATAAGTTGAGGGAAAGAGGGGAAATGGGAAATTGGGAATCAAATCCTCCACAACGCCTGCCTCCGCCTCATCATCGGCGCCGCCGCGTTTCCCTCGTCGGAGAAGCCGAAGATCGTCGTCAGGAGCAGAGCTGCTATCCCCCACCTCGGCGTCGTGGTCGCATTCTCAGCCGCTTGCCGTGAGGCCTTCTTAGGTTGTCGTCGTCGACTTTGCAGCCCTCCGTGGAAGTCGATTTGAATGATGTTGTTGAGCAGCTCAAGGAGATCATTACCAAAATTGAAGTGATCAATCAAAAAGCTTCTCAATTTCGTATCTCCGGACCTTGATTTCATTCTTGTTCAGGTAAGTGCAGGTTTGTGCCCTTTCATTTGATTTTCATTAATAAGATTGGCAATGAACTGTGCTGAGTTCTTTTAATTCTTGTATGGTTCATGCTCCCAGAGGTCATATGTATTCATTGATTGCAAGAGTTAGAAATGATTTTACTCGTGCTTATGAGGCTAGATACTTGCTGATGATTTAAAAAACATGAATGAGTTCGAATCGTATTAGTTTGAATTGAATGAGTTTGAATTGAGTTGATCATGTTCTTATTCTTGTTGTTTCGATAGTTGGATGTGCCTTTTGCTTTGTTTTTGTTTGCTTCGCTTGTGTTGTACTCCTGAATAGGTGTTTATAGAGGGAGTATGAGCAACAAACATCGCATGTACTCCCCAAGGGAAGCATGAATTCAAGTCTCACAATCGAATCGGAGCAAGATTCAATACTATAAAGTACGATGGGGCAACCAAAGTGATTTGGGGGATCAAGAGCTATAAAGAGACAAAAGGCAAGTTAGAGGTTCAGTATTTTACCCAAAGCCAGCTCCTAGCCAGGTCAAGAATGACACTACAACAAAATTGGGAATAATAGAGGCCACCGGTCCTATTACTCGAAGCAAGGAATTCGTGAGCTAAGTTTTCTACTCCCCTTGCTTGTGGAAAATTTCTTAATGAAGACATGGTTGTTTATTAATATTATCCTTTAAAATGTTTATTGAAAGATGAATATGTATCTCTTGCAAGCTAAGATTTTTAGCATACTACTTCTTCACAAAAATATATAAATTGTATGCAGGGGCATATAACATGCTAGGGGCACTACACATTACAAGACCACTCTTCTAGTTGCTTAATTGATATAAATTATGTAGAAGTACAACATTTTTTACCAGGTCCAATGCCAATAGATGTCATGGAACGACGTCTTCAAAGCTATAAAAACTATTCAAGAAAGCGAGGATTCACCACTTATGGCCAATCAAATGACAGCAAAGGCAGAAGAATCGCCACTTAAGGCCACCGGAAATCGCCACTTACGACCACAGGAAGTCACCACTTACGACCAACTATCTCCATTTATGGCCAACTATCACCACTTACGGCCAAAAGAATCGCCACTTATGGCCAACTATCGCCACTTACAACCAAAGAATCGCCACTCAATGCCAACGATAGCCACTTACGGCCAGCAGCCAATTACGACCAATGTTAGCCATTTAAGGCTAACCGTCACTTAAGGCCAATGAATCACCACTCTTGTCGGCTTCCCTCATCATTGAGACATGATGAAGAAATCCGAGGGGCAATTATAATAGGGTAAATCCGAGCTTATCCCAAATAACGAATAAAAACGACATCTATTATTTTGTGGTATCCAAATCAATTCAAACATTTAATCACACCTTGACCGGAATAAACAAGGAAGAAATCGTTTCTTTTATCTAAAGCGGCGATTGTTTCTTTCCCTTAATGAGGTGACCGTTTCAATTTCTTTAATTAAATGCCTTGATCGTTTCTTTTATGCTGAACTAGTATGAAGAAAATTCTTATTGAGAGATGACTGACTTAAGCATCGGAGGGTCCTACGAGGGAGACAAGCCCTGCCCCGACCTCGTTTGTTCTTATTTTGCAGGCTATGGTTCGGTTTGAGTAGATCGTCGAGATTGATCTTTTTCGACAACTATGATGCAGATTTTATGCATTATAGTCTTCTAAGAAGCAACAAGTGGCGGTCTTATCAACAGCAGAAACTGAATACATGGCTACAACAGTTATGTCATGTCAATCAATTTAGCTTCGCATAAATATAGAGAAATAGCAGCATGCGTAGAAGCATCCACCGCCAATCATTTGTTATAATAAGTCAGCCATCGCATCGGCTAAAAATCCATATTTTCAAGGAAGATGAAAGCATTGATATATATATGATATCGTCATATTCGAGATCTTGTTAAGCATGAAGAAATTCAGCTTGAATTATGTAGATCTGAAGAACAAGTGGCTGACATAATGGCAATTACCACTTATCAAAATTTGATAGTATAAAGAGTAACCAAATAAGATATGACAATGAGATAAATCACAAATGCCATATTCTTCAAACTCGACAAATAACATAAAACTTCTTTGGTCAATAGTCACTATGTAGTGGGAGTTAAGAACCATTAAGAATAAAATTGTCTTCAATGACGAAACTTACGAATACAGTAGGAGTCAAGAAGCATATCTACGACAACTATTGAAACAACATGACACCAAATTATTATTGTGGAAAACCGGTGAAAACCACTACAAGATAAATTTTGACTATTCTAGACTCCCGTCACATTTGGCTTCAACTTGCTTTATTATTTGTGATCAGTTTTGTCATGTCTTTTGGCTTTTTGTAGTGCAGTTATGTCTCTTTGTTAAGGAGCGAAGTCTTGGCACTCAACTCGAGCCTTGTGTCGACTAAAGAATTGAGCTTGTGATGTACTATGTATTGCTGTTGAGGGTGGTGATAGTCTTAACCAAACCGACATTGAGTGTTTCAGGGCTAAAGGCGAGATAAAAATGGGGTCTCCTTATTATAAAATATAGGTATAATTTTTTTTTGCTTCTATGAATAAAATATAGTAAGATTAACGCTTAAACAACATATAACTAAACTAAATAAATAAAAATCTATCTATTTTATATATGTCAATTTTCTTCTTCTATTAATTGCAATAGACAAAAACCCTAAATAGAATAAAATAAAAATTGGGGACCATATAATTTAACGTCATTAAGATCGGTGTTGGCCGCATGATTTGCTAGACGGGGGGCGAAATTTATGTTTTGAATTTATTTTCTCCGTATATATAATAAAGAATTTTCAAAAATATTGAAAGAAAACCAAAAATTGTGGTATAAACATGATCTTTTATTAAGATTTTTATATAATAAAATTTAATACTCCCCCCGTTAATTAAAACATGTCGTTTTAGACATTTGCACATTTTTAATGAAAGCAAATAAAAGCAAACAAAAATACACTTATACCCCTAATTATTACTTTATTTTTTCACTTTACTAAAAAACTACAACTAGCAAATCTCTAATCATTAAAGGATAATTTTGGAAAGTGAACACCAAAATACCTAAAATGACATGTTTTTCTTAACAAGATTTTACTCATAAAACGACATGTTTTTCTTAACGGAGGGAGTATTTTTTTCACATGTGTGTGTAGCATTATGAATACTTTTTAAAAAATATTGGAAGAAAATTATACAATTTTTAAAAATATGTCATTTGTAAATCGAAAAAAATTGATATGATTGAAAACTATGTGAAAAAAACTCATAAATTGTGGTTTAAATATGACATTGATAGTGAAAAAAAATTTATAGAAATAAAAATTAGAAGAATTTTTTTTAAATATATATGTAGCATAATGAATACTCTTATTAAAAATATTTAAAAAAAATATTTAAATATAACATTTATACGAGTAAAAAATATTACAAAAATTTACACAATGAGATTTGAACCTTAAAACCCCCTTGTATGAATTAAGTTTCCTTTTCCTTTCTTAACCAACTAAGCTAGACAACATTTGTGTCTTATTTCACATTTTTTATTTTTTTACCTTTATTTTTATCTTTCAAAATCCTACGTTTTTCCCGCCTCCCTGAACACCCTCTATGGCCGCCACTGATTAAGACAATCTTCCGTGTTTGTCACTACCCTTGGAAGATTGAGATGATTTTCATGAACTTCTAATTTCTCCTCTAGCAATTTGAGTAGGCCTCTATCATGAAATCAACGGAGTAGCGAACAGAGTGGCTCATCTTGGATACTCCATGAACTACGTGACTATCATATCGAATTCGAAATTCGTATCACTCATCCGAGAGAACGTCATTGGGAGGTGGGTTAATAGGGCATGAGATCTCCCAAATAGGGTTGTTATTTGAATCAAACGAGTCGAGTATTGCTTATTCATATTTCGACTCGTTTAGAAATAAGTTAAGCCTAAAGTTGGAATCGAGTTTTAAATTATACTCGTATTAGACTTGTTTAAAAAATAAACAAGCTCATATCAGTTTTTTTTTAAGTCGAACCCGAGCCAAATTCAACTCAATTTTTTTTTTGATACAGGCGAGAGTTTGGGATGTTAGTAGAAAAATGGTCTTTGGCCACACTTAATTTACCACGGTTTCGTGTCTTCGTGTGGTAAAATTTCAAGGTTTACAAGTTTACCACGGTTCATAGGAGAACCGAAGTAAATTAACATCAAATTTACCACGGTTCCGTGTAATTTCGTGGTAAATTTTCAAATTCGACAAGTTTACCACGGTTTCTTGGAGAACCGAAGTACATTAGAATCATATTTACCACGGTTACTTTTATGTTCGAAATTTTCAACATTAGGAATAAAACCCTAACCGACCCTTCTCCGTTCCCGGACCTTTTTCTTAATTGCTCGCCTCCCAAATCTCCTCCCGAGCTATCTCCATAGCTCCTCCTCTCTCCATCCGGCACTTCCTCCTCATCTCCTCCTTCGCCGCCGTCGCCGGTTATGATGAGCTCCTGCGCCATCGAATCTCCTCGCCATTAATCAACCATCGCGGCTCCGTCCATTGCCATCTCCATCGCCCTTGTTCTTGACATCCCTAAGAGGTCGTTCCCTTGAGACTTTTGCCAGTGTTCTTGACATCCCTAGGAGGAAGTGAAAGTGGAGGAGGACCTGCCGTGGATACAGGAGAAGGCCTTGGATTTGGTGGAATTAATTTACAGGCTCCGTTAAGCGATTCCCGGTCCTAGGGTTGGTCGGAGTTCCATGACTTGGATTCTTGTCGTTCCTCTCGCCTATTTCGGTATTACTTTCGCCATTGCGTTTGTACGGTGAAGAAGTTCAATTCCCCTAGAGAGCAACGCCATAAACTGGTAAGCTTTCAATTCCGAATTGTGTGTTTATTGCTTCTCCCTTGCATTTGGGATTAATGGTCAGTTGTTGCAGTCAATCGAGGTGATGTTAAATTCGGGCATGGCTGTTAACCTTAGGACTCGGTATTCTTAGTGAATGGTTATGTAAACTTAGGTTCTGTCACATATCTACTTTGAGTGCAGAAATGGTGATGTAAACCTAGGATCGGACTAGGACTCCTTTAGTATCTATAAAGAAGTTGGGATGTATGAGAGGCAATTCAATCCAAGTGAGAGAGTTGTAGTCAAGATATAATGAGAAGTTTACCTAAGTTATGAGTGTGTTATTCCATGAAGCTCTTGAGTCTTGATAGAGGTGATCTGGGGGTAGGGAAGCTCTGTTCTCGATTGTCTCCTCCTTGTTCATCAAGTCTAGGTATGTTCAATGCGGTTATTTCTGTTCAAATCTAGGGGGTTTTCTTGATCGTTAACTGATTGCATGTTGTATCCCTTCCTTGTTTCCTTATTAGTCGAGCATGGCAGCAAAGGCCTGGTTGTTTCAGACCCATCCTTTGTTGCCTGAATGGTATTAATTGAAAGTATAACTCCTTTGCCTGCATTGGTTAAATTGGGAGTTTAATGTGTTCTTGTGAAATGAGATTTAGTACTGGATTTTGGGTCTGAATTGAATTGGTTTGATGAAGATGAGGGAACATCTATGCTTTATATATAAACAGGATATGATGGAGAAGATATAGAGAGTAGGAGGGGCTATATTGGGTGGTTTATATTATAATCAATACTTAATTACATTGGGTTCCCTTAATGGCCAACATATTTTCATTATGAACATTAATTGTGTATTAACTAATTTTTTCCGTGGCTCTGCCCTCTACTAAGAGTTAACTCAATTTTGTAAGATTCAAATTAGATTATTAAGAGAATAAATTATGTTGTGTTTGTGTTTGTGTATCCTTGATGCACAACCTAAGACTATAGCTTCATATATATCACTATATAATCCTTCTAAAACCCTCCATATATGCATGGATGGGTGTGTATATATGGTAGGATTGGCAGCTAGTCTCATTAAATATGTTATAACATGGATTAATCACAAATCGTAAGTGGTTGGTTTAGATTTCATTTTAAGTAATAATATAGAATATTAGAATCTCTTGTGAGTTCCTTTAATGGACTTATTAGTGTACTAAATTAGAATACAGAGTGATTTTGGTAGATTGAACTAGCAGACTAAAACCTTTACATATCATACTTCATCACTTTTTGAATCAATTATCCGACTTGATAATCAAAATACCACAAAATTAAATGACCAAGAAACCCTAGTGAAAGCATTGTGAATGAAGCAAACTGGATTGGGATGGTCAATTGGTCACCCTTATTTAAACCTGTATATTTTTTTAATTCAGATTCGATGGTTAATAAGTTAGATATAGAACCATAATGCCAAGAAAAACACCTCTCAATGTTTTTTTTTTCCAAGTGTTGAAAATTTTATGCAAGTTAAGAGAAAATTTGCCCAAATTAACCAAGCTAACAAGATAAAGCTATATATGTTCGAGTTTTCTTAGTGCACCATCTGACATTTTCATGTGGACTACGATGGATTCCTTGTAGGCGGGATATGGACATTAAACTTATGTGTATTTTCATCAAACTTAAAGCACTGGAAAGGGCCGTCTGCTGTAGTATACATGTTGTACTGTTTGGGTACGAAGGAGACAGAGGAGCACCTTTGGTTTGAATGCTCGGTTATTACCAGCATACAGAGCCATTGGAAGTGGATTGGGCTGTTGCAGGAGCTAGACTAGAACCATTGAGGAATGGCTTCAATGGTTTGCTAGAGAAGCAGAGAGAGTCCGAATGAGCCCGATGCTTTAAGGTAAATTGCTTGTTTTTTGCACCACGGTCTACTTTACCTGGAAGGCCTGTAATAAGGCTATATTCCAGGACGAACTGTGCTACCCCAATTGAAAGTATAACTCCTTTCCTATTTTCAGAGGATGATGTTGGAAAGAGTCGTGCCCTTGCTGCTGTCTAGAAGCTGAACAATGCTGTTTTAGTTAACACCTTGACTACTAGAATAACCACGTACAGAACATCTTTCACATTTTCAGGTATTTTGCCAACAGATTTTGTCATTTCCACCCAACCGATCCTTGGATGGTCTTCTAGATTTCTTCTGCTTTTGAATTCATTTTTTCTCAATACTAGTGCTTAATGGCATATTTGTGGATTTTTCAGTTTCCGTGTCATTTTAACCAAAATATTGCTATTACAATAGTTTCTTAACGTATTGGTGCAGATGTGTGATTTAGTAAAAGGGGATCGACAAACTGATTTTTCAGTCAGCTTAACGTACGTATTAGTGTTTGTTCCCTAGCTGAATGTGGTGGCTGGTGGTTCTCTATGCAGTTTCTTCATCAAGATGTGAGAAACTGAACTTATATTGCATTTATGCCATCTGACTTTATAGGCTTCAGTCTTAATTGATAATTTTATGTCGCATGAAACTGCTGCATATAGATGTAAGGAAGTTATACCTTCTCAATCCTCTTCTGAAAGTTTAGCTTGTGATGCCTTTCATGCACTTGCGGATTTGTCTTTCTTAACACCCATTTTAAAATTATAATATTATTTTATTTAAGCCTATTAGCTCAAATGGTAGAGCGTGGTGCTTATACACAAAGACGTGGGTTCAAATCCCGCATAGGCTACTATAATAATCTGGTAACAATTACCACAATACATATTTACTTCGGTTGAACAATTTACCACGGTTCAAAAAAAATACCAAATGACCAATTTACCACATTTCAAAAAAAATACCACATGACCAATTACCCACGGTTCACCAGCGCAAAAACTACGAACAGATTTACCACGGGTGTGCTATTTTACCATGGTTCTATTCACGTGGTAAACAGATTTACCATAGCCACTTTTACCTCGGTTCCGTGTGCAAGTTTTACCACGGTTCTGAACCGAGGTAAAACCGGCTTTCTGTACTGGTACGAACGAGAGTTTGAAACTCTAAATCAAGGTTATTAGGATCGGGATTCTAGGATCGAATCAAAACAGGGTGTGTCTATCGGATCGTAAGATCCCATTAGGGGATCGTAAGATCTTCGAAATATAATAAAATAATAAAATATAAAACATAAATATCACAATGTGGCTTAATTTAAAGTTCTAAAATGAGGGAAAAAATGTTAGTCCCACAATATATTTTGATTTCAAGAGATAAAAAGCTACATTTACGACCTTAAACATTATCATATTGATTAAAAGACTCGAAAACAATTGTCTCTAAGCCATTTTTCGCGTTTTGTACATGAATGTATACATTTAAACTCCCTGAAATCAAAAGGATACAAAACAAATGTTTAAAAAATACATATTGTTAATAAAAAATAGGATCTTTAGAATCAAGTAGAATCGTAAGATCCTATTGATCCATTAAGATTCTATAGATCCAATAGTAGATCATACACAAAAAAGATTCTATGTATAGATCCGGATCGGGCTCCTGAGTATGATCGTAGGATCTTAGGATTCTAAAGATCCGGATCGAGATTCTAATAACAATGCTCTAAATCAGTACTGTAAGACGACGAGCCGAACTCCAATGCCATATGAGTGAGTCAACCAGCCGCTCTGTTCGCCTCCCTAAATATGTGTGGGATACAGAAGACGTCTCGAACAAGCAAAGCAGACGAAGATAATCTGACATAAGGATTTTGATCTCCCAGGGAGTCGACCACACACCATCAATCACATTCACGATTGCGAGGCAGTCTCCCTTCACGCAACTCTTCGAATCCCCAGCCTTCGAGCTTCTAGCAACCCAAACAAGCAGACCAACTACCTCAGCCTGGAGCACATACGCCGTCCCGCATCTACTGGCATTGCACGCAATCACCCTACCCTCCTCATCTCTGATAACAAAACTTGCAAAAGCAGCACCAGATAACGATTTAGCGCCATCAAAATTAAGTTTAAAGACGTCATGCTCAAGTTTAAACCATCGAATGGTATTCTTTTTTCGAGGGTTGTCTCTAGGTTTGACTCATTGTCTTTTCATCATCTTCATATGAGTCATCTTGTTTAGTTTTTTTTTCTAGTTTTGCTTGTGATATTTGATTATGTCTACCAGTTCATCTGTTGTTCGTAAGTTCTGGTTGTCAAATATAATCTTGTTTCTTTTCGTCCAAATGCACCACCAGGAGAAAGCCAAAATAGCCTTTTGCTCATGGTTTAGCTGTCGAAATATTTCGTTGTTGATGGTCTTTATACTTTGGTTACTTGTGTCAGCATTTGTTAATTTTTGTTCAATATCTCTATCCAGAGATCCAATGATTCTTAAAGTTGTCCGACACTCCATGAGGAGATGGATAGCGTCGTCCTCCCTAGAGTTACAGAAGATACAATCCATGGGCGTATGAATCCCTTTGTTTCGGAGTCTAGGCTTTAGTATATAATATTAATCCGTTCAGTCCTACTTTCCATAAGAAGTTTCTTATCGTTGGTGGACAGTTAACTTTCCATATGCCAGAGAATAAATCTATCTCAATGTCATTTGATTGTGATAAATTTTAAGTCGCTTGAAGTTGAAAACCAGCCATCAGAGCTAGGTTTCTAATAGAGCCTATCTTCAAACTACTGCGAAGGTAGGGGATAGTCGTAATTATCTCTACAAGGTCCGTAGGCGAATTCAACTCAAATAACATCTTACTCCCAAACCCATTCCTTTATCATTATATTTATTATATTTATATATAATAAATGAGAAGTCGGCTGAGACACATAACGACTTCTCCTTAAAAGTAGTCATATGAACCAATCACATTTTTTTAAAAGAAATAATTAATATATGTACAAGATAAAATTAGATATATCTATTCAATCAATCAATATATCTATATATGCATAAGATAAATTTTACCCAATTTGATTAGATATGAATATATTTTTAGAAGATATTAACCAAATTTAAATGCTATTATTTAAGATAAGATTTAATAATTAATATATATGCATAAGATAAAATTTTATTCTAAATCTATTTAATCAATATATCTATATATTCATAAGATAAAATTTGACCCAATTTGATTATCTATGGATATATGTTTAGAAGATATTAACGAATTTTAAATACTATATAAGGTAAGATTTTAACTATTATATAAGATAAGATTTTAACTATGTAACATATGTAACCAATTTTAGAAGATATATATAATAGATATAATAAATGATAAGATGTATATAACATATGACATCTTCTCCTTATCTTAATAGTAATAACCAATCAAATTTTTTTGATCTCCACCTTAATCAATTTTAAGATAATAGTTTTATAAGTTTTAGACATAGATATATTTTGCAAAGATTTTACCCAATTTTTCAAGATTTTGATAATAATTATATAAAAGTTTGATAATATTTTCAATATATTAATGAGAATCAATGGTAATTTTATTTAAATTGTGTAACAATTCAAAAGTGTTGAGATAAATTAATTAGCTCTCTGAATGGGTATTTATATTAAATTTATTAAAATTTTTCAAAAACCGCACACGGTGCGGGTACTGTATCTCTCTATATAAAAAAACCTGAGTTCTCATATGAATCGCAAAAAATTTATTCCCATTTTACCCTTCTGTTTTTATGTAATTACACACACTATTTGGAGCTTATACAATCATACTTCATTTTTTTTACAGTAGGCAACCATTAGAATGTCTTATAACTAAGAACATTCTTGATCATCCTGACGGATGATGTTATAGAGATCCCTATAAAAAAGGAAACTAGAACTACTATTGAGACTATTCTTCGCAATGTAACCAGTAGCGTGGTTAGCTTCTCTATAGCAATGTTGAGCTGTTGTTGTGGCGAATCCTTTTTGAAGCATTTGGATTTTCTCGACTACTCTTAGAATCTCCCAAGGGGTAGATTTCCGATCTTTTATTGCATTGACAGCTCCCAGACTATCTCCTTCGACGACTACCTTACTCCATCCTTTAGTACGGGCTATTTCTAACCCTTTGCAGAAAGCAATGGACTCTGTATGGATTACAGATCCCTTAGGAACTTTATCATCAAAAATATCAATAACTTGTCCATTCCAATCTCTAATTATACCCCCAATATGGTAATCACCCGACGGTTTAACCGACCCATCTACATTAATCTTGTAGACACACATGGGGGGTTTTGCCCATTTATTGTTTCTGGTCCTCTTGTTTTTTGGTTTATTAATATCATTTTGTAGTTTTATCCATTCTCTTGTGCTGTGAATCGATTTCCTTACAATTTCCTCGAACCTATCAGGCTTGCATCCCTTCAAGATTACAAAGTTGCAGGATTCCCAAATATGTTGCCATAGAATACAGAGATGCTCAAAATGAGTGTTATTTCTTCTAAGGTGTTGCATATCGGTTGTTGACGCTACTGGGTAAGAAAAGCCAAAGAGCTTTCCACCACCCAGTTGTTCATATTTTACGGTAATCATCTTCGAGATCGGACATTTGAGGAGTAGGTGGTCTGTATCCTCATTCTCTGCATTACAGAGGCTGCATTGGCTAGGAACCCTGTTATAGTACCTATTGAGGTGTTCATTTGTTGCCAAGCTATCAGAAATAATTTTCCATATAAAGTTTTGGGTTCTTAGTGGTAATTGTAATTTCCAAATCCAAGTTGTATCAGCGTTGTTTGGGTTTAGAGTTGTAGATTTTTCACTACTCGATTTAGTTGTACATACACCGTCCTTATCAAATTGCCAGATCAGTTTATCTTTGGCTTCCCAAGATGGGATAGTAATCCTGGTGATTTGTTGAACAACTGCAGGGGGAAACAGTTGGTTGAGCAAAGCAATGTTCCAATCCTTTGTTAGCGTGATTAATTCTGAAACTTTCAGTTCCGGGTTGTGGTCCAGCCCAAAAATTCCAAAATTAATATTATCCACCTAAAGCCTAAAAGTCCAGCCCAAGCAAACAAAACTAAAAGGCAAAATTACATAAAATAGCCCTTTAAATATGGTATTTTGCAAAAACTATCCTTTAAAACTAAAATTATATAAAATCACCCGTTAAAATCATTTTCTTAGAAAAGTCACACCATCCCCCAATTTTCGTTTATTTAATATTAAAGCGTTTGAAAAATCAATTATAACGCTAGTTTTTATTATTAATTTACTCCATCCTATTGTATTAGTTAATATATTAATTAGTTAAGATGTTTTTCAAAAGTAAAAAACTCTACAAAATATCAATATATATATATATATATATATATATATATATATATATATATATATATAATTTCATACATATTAGTAAAAAAACTCTAATATTATTTTGTAAGTGGGTGAAATGTACAACACTATATACACTTGATAATTTTATAGTCCTCCTTGTAATGACTAATGAGTATACACCAATATTTTTGTTTTGAATATAATAAATTAAAAATACACCAATCAAGCTTATTTAAGAAAAAACAAATACCCTTACCTATCGGAAAATAACATAACATTTACAAAAATTATTAGGGTTTTTTTTTTGTGATTGTCCATAATTTGGACAAAAATTAACACCTAGGACAAAAGAGGGGTGGAATTAAGGGAGTGTCCACAATTGACACTTTTGCCTCTGCCTTATAATCTTTTTTTTTCCTCCTGTACGTCTTCTTTTAGATTGATTTGCTTCGTCCCTTCTCTGCGGGCTAATCGAAGAGAGCGAGAGCAGGGACGGGATGACGAGTGCGAGAGCGGTGAGGACGAGAGCGTGAACGGCCGAGGTTGTCGCCACCATTGTTCGTCGCCGCCGCCGTAACCACCAGTCGCCGCCGCTTCTTCTCCGCTGGTCGCCACCGCTGCTCCTCCACCGATCGAGAGCTTCGTAAAAGGTTCCTCTCTCTTTCTCTCTCTATGCTCTTCCATCTGTTGACAGTCGTCGCTGCTCCTCCACCGATCGATAGATTCGATGAAGGTTCGTCTCCTCCATCTAGTTTTCTAGATTTTTTTTAAGTAGTGTCACCACAATAAAAAAAAGTTAAAAGTGTAACTATTGTTGTCACCACTATAAAAATATAGTCATAGATACTGTCACCACTATAAAAACATGGTCATAGACACTTTAATCAAAGGGAAATCATATGATAAGGGAAGTACAAACCCTATAGGGGCTAATGAGAAGCCAAAATAAATATGGTGACAGTTCTCCTCTAATACATGAATGGGTAAGAGAGTCATAGATGTTGTAAGCAAAATAAAAATAGGGTCATAGACATTGTCACCACTATAAAAACAGGGTCATAGACACTGTAATAAAAAGGAAAACCCTATAGACGTTGTAACCAAAATAAAAACAGCTTTATAACACTGTCACCACTATGTAAAAAGGGTCATAGTCATTGTAATCAAAGGAAAACCATAGGAAAAAGGAAGCACAAACCCTATAGGGGCTAATGAGAAGCCGATATTCATGTCGTGACAGTTCTCCTCTAATATATGAATGGGTCAGATGGACATAGACGTTGGAACCACTGTTAAAACAGGGTCATAGACCCTGTAATCACTATAAAAAAAAGGGAAAAGCATTGTAACCACTATTAAAATAAGGTCATAGGTACTTGTAAACAAAAGAAAAACCCTATGATTAGGGAAGCACAGACCCTAAAGGGGTTAATAAGAAACCAAAAGAACATGTGATGTACAGTATGGTTTAGGGTTTAAGATTTAGGGTTTAGGACCAAAAGAAAAACCCTATAGACGCTGTAACCAAAATAAAAGCAGCTTTATAGACATTGTCCCCACTATGAAAAAAGGGTCATAGACACTGTAATCAAAGAAAAACTATAGGAAAAGTGAAGCACAAACCCTATAGAGGCAAATGAGAAGTCGATATTCATGTGGTGACAGTTTTATTCTAATATATGAATGTGTAAGATGGACATAGACGTTGTAACCACTGTTAAAACAAGGTCATAGACCCTGTAATCACTATAAAAAAAAGGGACAAAAACATTGTAACCACTATTAAAATAAGGTCATTGTAACCAAAAGAAAAACCTTATGATTAGGGAAGCACAAACCCTAAAGGGGCTAATGAGAAACCAAAAGAACATGTGATGTACAGTATGGTTTAGGATTTAGGTTTTAGGGCCTTGGCCCTAAATCCTAAATCCTAAAATGTTAAGTACAGTACGTCGTTAAGAGATGATTGTTATCACCAAATGAAAAACCCTAAGACAAGGTAAGCACAAACCCTAAAGGGGCTAGTGAGAAGCCAAAAGACATTAGGTGGACAATTCTCCTTCAATATATGAATGTGTAAGAGAGTCATTGACACTGTCACCACTATGAAAATAGGATATTAGACATTGTCACCACTACAAAAACCGAGTTATATACATTGTCACTACTACGAAAAAAAAGGTCATAGATACTGTAATCAAAGGAAAACCCTATAGACGTTGTAACCAAAATAAAAAAACAGGGTTATAGACACTGTCACCACTATGAAAAAAGGGTCAAAGACACTGTAATCAAAGGAAAACCCTACGACAAGGGAGGCAAAAACCTTATAGGAGCTAATGAGAAACCAAAATACATGTGGTGACATTTCTCCTCTAATATATGAACGGGTAAGAGGGTTATAGACGATGTAACAAAAATAAAAACAGGGTCATAGACATTGTCATCAAAACACATGACCAAACGGTAAAGAATAAAAGATTGGAGTGAGGAGGTCACATTCTAAAAATAATCTTCTTGAACTCATTCCTACATATCAAGTTATTTTCAAATGGGAGTCTTGTTGCAAATTCTAGGAATATTGCTTAAAAGACATGTTCTTGCTTGGAGTCATTTTGTCTTCTGGCATGCAATTTTTTTTTTTGCGTTTCTCCATAACCCTCTATATTAACCACGTTATTTTTCAAATGCTTCATCATGTATTGATGGTGACCTTTTCAAAGAGCCATTTCCCATTCCCTTAACAGGAGGAGATGGTAATGTAATTGGCTTACTTAGAGGCTTCCATTGACGAAGAGGGCGGCGTCGAAGCAAGGGGATTTGGCATCTAAGCACAACTATGAGCGAGGAGGAAGAGGATGGAGGAAGATCGAGTACGCCGATTCATTGAAGCAAGAGAGAAGTGGAGGAGGAAGAGGATGGAGAGGAGCGAGAATACGGAAGCGTGGAGACGGAAGCACAAAGTTCATGAAAATATAAGGCATGGGTAATGTTGGTATTATGAAAGATTTTTAGACATTTGTTAGCAAAGGGAAAAGTGTAGGACAATTTGTATTTGACTCAAAGCTTTTGGTCGAAGGCTTTGGGCCATATTTCTTCAAATTATTATCACATTTTTTTTTTTGATTAGATAATAATTCGACTACCAGACAAACCTGGCTCCTCGAGAGGCCGACAAAGTCGGCAGACGGCGTACCGTCAAACATACAACGTAACGTAAAATAAAAAACGGTGCAATACAAAAGCGGCAACCAAACTGCCCATTCAAACAAACGAGCCTAACCCAAAACAGTAGGGGACAACGTAGATTAAACCCGGAGCCAAGCGCCACCAAGCGATGACACCACTGACCAGCGGTACATCAGGAGTCCTGTGGGCGATGAAGACGAACCTCCAAGAAAATTTCCGGAACACGGAGTCGCCTCGATGCACACCACCACAACCTCAGCCAGACCCGACACATTCAATTATACAAAAGGAAATAAATTGATATTTTTCTTAACTTATGAAATAAAAAGCGACTGACATTGTTAATCGAAAGGAGTAAACTAAATTGCGTGAAAAAAAGGGAGAGAGAGACCAAGCAGTTTACTTTAGGCTTTTCCAAAGGCCGTAACCCAGAAAGACTGCCCTTCCCCCAACTGCCTAAACCCGACAAGAGACAGCGCTTTCAGCTACACTTCGCCGCCGGCCACCTTCCTTCGGTTCGCCGGTAAGGATCTTTCTCATCTCTCCTCTTCGCTATTCTTCTGCATTATGAGTCTGGCCTGTGCTTTGTCGTCCTCTGTCCTGTACTACCAATTTTTAGCGGTCCTTTCCCCCTTAGCAGTTATCAGTCTTGGTGGGTTTCTTCGTCTTCCTGGCCTAAACCTCGCTTATGAAATTTCCCAGATCTAGGGCTTCGTTGTTGTTTCAATTCCTGTTTTGGTTCTTCTATAAACCTATTCGAATTCCTGTCATAGTTTACAAATTGCCGATACCTAGGGCTTCTGTTCTATAAACCTAGTATTATTATCATTATTATTTAGATCATTTCTCTTCCTGCTAATCTTTTTTAATTATTGGTTCATTCTTGCTGTTTAACTTTGCTGGCTTTCGTCATCCTCCATTCCACCCTCCCTGCGATTTTGTTATAAATTTTGTGTTAAAGCTAATGCTGAAATTGGTCGCCGATGGAGTGTTTAAGATGATTTGAATTTAGTTCATTCGACATCCCAATTCTATATTTTTTTGCCAATCAGTCGGTATTATTGGCCATTCTAATTATTGTTGAACTTCGTTGGTTTTGGTCGTCCCCTCTCCCTGCAGTTTTGCTGTTTTTTTTTTCTATTAGAAATGTTCTGTCTTAAATGGGTCGGAGATGGCATTTATAACTCGATTTGAAATTCAATAATTCTTTTTCCAGTTCTAGAATTTTGCTAATCAGTAGGTGTTATCAGTCATATCAAACTAGCCCTGATTTTTTAACAAGTTGAATTCAAACTTCTGCATCCCCACTGATGTGAAAACTTCTGTTTGCAGGAGAGGAGTTTTGGAGATACTTGTCCTATTAGCATTAATATCAATGGCTTCTTTGTTCAAGGTACCTTTTTCTCTCCCTTTCTCCTAGTATGGAGGTTGAATTGTTTTCTTTCAGTAATCAATTAAATTATCAATTTCATTACAAAAAAGTTAAAACCATTTAAAACAAGGAAATTTGTGGAGACTTGCTTCTTCTGTTTGTGGAGATTTGCTTCTTCTGTTTAAAACAGAGGTTGAATTGTTTTCTTTCAGTAATCAATTAAATTATCAATTTCATTACAAAAAAAGTTAAAACCATTTAAAACAAGGAAATTTGTGGAGACTTGCTTCTTCTGTTTGTAACCTTTTAATCTGTTTTTAAGTATTGTATTGGAAAGAATATCCTGTGAACATTAGACCATAGCAATTTGTATCATGTGTCTTCTTAGAGACATTTGCCTCAACAATTCTAATTTAGCCACTCCACCTCTTGATTTTATGTGGTAACTGAGTAGTTTATTGCACTTCCAATTCTGATATTTGTGAATTAAGGACATGCACAGAAAATTGGAAAGTTATAAATTGCAAAGTTTATCAGCTCACCAGCCCTGCAGAGGATTTGGAAAACACCGCTATGACTGCTCTATATTGGTCACAGTGGTGTTCTCAGTGACGTTGATGACATGAGTCAAATTAGGACCTTCCTTGTTTTTTATTGTTCTTGGTTTCAAAATATTTAAATGGAAAGAAAGTTTTGAAATTTGAAAACTGTTAGTAAATGAATCTAACATCATTTTACTGAAATTTTTTGTATATATTGTTTTATACTATTATGTATTCCATGAAGCTAAATTACTCTAGTACAAATGCTAAGAAGTAAGAATGAATAAGGAATGTAATTGGTGGAAGAGAGATGTTAGATCCCATCACATTGCGTATACTAAAATCGGTGCCTATAAGATTAGAGTTTTGTAATCTTTTCTTTATTCATACTGAAAACTAGTTAAGTATCAGCATTTTATGCTGTTTTCTTAAATATTAATTCATTTGATATTAAAAAACGTATAAAATAACTTGTAATTAAACATTAACTCTAACTACCACTATACTTTATATATTAATTTATTTTATAACAATTTAGATAAATTTTGTATTAACACCCTTTTATCTAATTAATTTCTATCAATATATTTAATTGACTATCAATAAAAGAGATAAAATATAATATATCCATACTTTACAAACATGGGTAAAATCTTGTAAGAATATATCGACATCTAATGAAATTTGGTAAAATATTATCTGAACCATATATTGTTATATTAATCTTCTAAAAATATATTGAAATCTAACTGAATTAGGTAAAATCATATCTTAAACATATATTATATGATATCTCTTTCAATTGGTTAAAATTACTAAAGGAGAAACCAACGCATGTCACAAACGACTTCTCCTTTATTACATATAATTGATTGAGAACAAGTAGAGATTGATAGTATGCAATGATGCATCTATATAACCTTCTGTTTGCCTGGCTGTTTATAAGCATGTATATCAAGAATAAGTACTTTTTCACCTCCTTATATAAGCAATTAACACATTGAGCCAAACACACGTTATGTTTGTTTACCATCAATTTTTCCTTGTTCGATATGTGGTCTTTCCAAGTGAAGAAACATGATTTTGGATGCTTACGTGTTCAATTCTTTTGCATTAGAGTATAACTTCTTGTTAAACCTTGTTATAGTTTTTTTAAATCTTCTTTGTCCTCTTTTTGCGTTTTATTATATATCATAGGATCCAAACAAGTTATCAGCATACAGGGACAGAAGATTTCCCGGAACACAAGAGGAATTCGAGCATGCACTTAAGACCTCATCTACTGTTTACATTGGCAACATGTCTTTCTATACAACTGAGGAGCAAGTTTATGAGCTTTTTTCTCGGGTTGGAGAAATAAAAAAGATAATCATGGGCTTAGATAAGAACACAAAAACTCCATGCGGCTTCTGTTTTGTGCTGTAAGATCCAAGATTTACTAGTTTCCATTTCTTTTACCTTTTGAGAGTTCTAATCCAGCATTTCTAGACTAGCTTAGTTACAGTATTTTTTTTCAAGTGATTTGGGACAATAGTACTGATTCCCTAACTTCTTGATTAGTCTAGCAAGTCATTTTCCTAAATGGGGAAGGAAATTAATTTTATTTTGATGAGTTCGACAATTAATTTACTTCTTGGGAATGGATTATTAAATATACCTTTTTTCTCAACTGCAACTCCGTTCCCAGATACTACTCAAGAGAAGACACTGAGGATGCTGTGAAATATATAAGTGGTACTATTCTTGATGATAGGCCTATTCGTGCAGACTTTGATTGGGGATTCCAAGAGGGCAGGCAGTGGGGACGTGGTCGAAGTGGTGGACAGGTCAGCTGTCATTTTTTTTTTCTTATGATTCATTATTATGGAGCTTTAAAACTTAATTTGATATTATTTTCTTTGCAGGTTCGCGATGAATATAGAACCGACTATGATCCTGATATCCTTCGAATGTTTACATCAAATTGCCTTGAAAGTACTTATGTGTTATTAGTTTTGTTATTATTTTGTTTATATGTTTGACCAATTAAATTGTAGCATTTGGTTTAGTTCCATTGTTAGATCTTTTGCTTAGATGCTTGTTATTATTGTTTATGAAGGCCACTCTCTTTCCTTCCGGTAAAAGAAGCACTGCTCCCTTTTTTCTTTTTAAATCTTAATCTGGTAAGAAATTGTGCTTTCTCAATAATCATTTACTCATTGTTCTTGAACTATGAAATAAATTCAACTGTAAATTCATGTTCCTTGTGTTGTAGGCCTGATAATATGTTAATGACTTGTTGTACTCAGTGCTATTTCTCTTCATGATTTACTGTTGTACTTTTATATCTGTTCTATTTTGTTTACATCTTCGAAGGAACCTTTTGAACGGTCACATAGAGAACTCATTCTGTGTCCACTCGCATGAGTGGCTTGCATTGCTGTTTAATATCTTTATGTTTTGGTGGTTATGGACTATGAATAGTATGACCATGTAAATTCTTTCCTTAATGAGCAATACGTAGAGGGGGTTATGGAAAACTGGTTCAGAAAGAGCTTGAAGCACAAAGGCAGCTTGTAGACTATGGTTCTGGTTCATTGGGCACTTTTCCACCAGCCATGCCATCTCATTGTGAGTTGTTTTGTGAAAATTTTCTTTTTAAGTATTTGTCATAGCTATTCAGCAAATGTATGGTACGGTTTTGTTTTTGTTTTCTTTTGTTGAACGTACAGATAATTGTTCAATATTCTGTAATAGAATAATGTTCTTGAATGCCTAAATCTATCATAATTACCCAAGGCAAGTAGCTTTTGGCATTCCAGTTTGTAGGGACAACTCAACACAATTTGTTGTATTCATTTGTATATATTTTGATCCTAAACAAATAAGTACGTACAAATTAGCAAGCTAGTTATTGGGCAGAACATCAGGGATTCATATACCACTTAGAAGTAGTTGTTACCAGATGTCCAATTTTTACCTCAGGAGTAATTATTGTGAGTGTTTGCTCTTGTTCAAAATGTGGAATATAAAATTTGGTCTTCCACTCCTCTGGCCCCACCTTCCCACGTGAACAAACTTCAATGGTCGTTAGTACAAACATTAATCTATGACATTTTAAATTACAGTCCGGTATCTCTGATTTCGTTCTTTTGCACTTTCAATGTTTTGAGTACTGGGAAAGGCTCTTGCTTTGAGGCTCATATATATCCCCCTTTTCCATGCAGATGGTAGACATGGAGCAGGTCATGGTCATAATCGTCAGGGTAGAGGTGCTATTTTGCTTTCCCTTGCATACAGTCGTAAAAAAATCTTCCATTTTTCTTCTTCAAATGTCATTTTCATTCTCTCCCTTGGAGTGGCAGAAATATAAAAAAAATTCGCTTTTCTTAAAGGGTCTATGAGCACTTGTTTTCTTGATAGTAGAATGATTAATGTGAGAAATTTTTTAATCATAGTAGAAATTTAATTTTTCTCATCATTGTTTCCCCTCTTGAGGGCACACATGGTCTCACCGTTGTGTTGTCTTTTTGTGTTTTCCCTGTTATACATGGCTTAATTGTCTCTCTTGTCCTATTGTATAAGGTGTAAAATGGTTTGTTGTTGACCTTGATGCACTTGTGTTGACAGACTACCCAAGGAAGCGATACAGGGATGAAGACAGGCATACTTCTGAGATGTCAAAGAGAAGCGAGCATGAATCACGCAGAAGCTCAGAGCATGAGTCCAGACCGGTAAGTTCCTGTCAGATCCTTTGGGCTCTAAATTCTGCATCAAATGAACTTGTTTTTTCCAATATATCTTTGGGCAATGTCACAAATACATCTTCCAACTATTCTTGAGCAGGAGAAGAATCCACGGTTCCGTGAGAGTGGGGATTCAGATGAAGAAGAAGAAGAGGGGCGCAAGAGAAGATCATAGGCTCTTGTAGAGTATTGTGGTGGGAGGTATTTGCTGCAAAATCCGAGCAGTGCAAGAGAAGATCTTAGGGTTGTCTTACTCGTCACTGTTGCTTTTCCTTGTCTTTTTTCTTTTGCTTTGCTAGTCAAGGGCTGACTCATCCTCGGTGATTTGGAACTCCAAATATGTGCACTGAATTAGAGAATACTCCGTATGATGATTGGGCAGAAGTAGGAGAACGCTCCTTCCCGTAATCAACTGTCAACTGTTGTCAACGACTCTGTAGTGACTTGCGCTGGTTCAACCTTTTGATTCTGTGTACGGCGGGCGGACCAGATCGCTGTCCAACTGAAAATCATCCATTACTCAATTTACGCGTTTTTAGTCATCACTACTTGTACTAATTAGTAATGGGGATCTCAGTTTGCCGAAGGGTAATAATTTCGATCCGTTAATTGGGTTGCGGGGCAAGTCGGGTTTTGGGTAAACCGGGGTTGATCCAAATCCGAGGTTGACTCTATTTCGGGTCAATCTGGATCCATTTCGGAAAAGGATCCTCTCCTAATCAAAATTTCCTAATATTTACCTAATAGGCTAATCTCAACCATTAATCAATGGCCAAGATTACACCCCATGTCATTAAATCCACCTTAATTAATAAACTACCCTTCTTTGCTTCTCCTTCCATCGTTTCCCCTTCTGTTTCAAACCGATAAACCATAAAACCCTAAAAAATGGTGGTGGGCGAGGTATTGCTCCAACAACTTCCTTCTGCAGATTCCCATGTGTTATGCTTGCTTCAAGAAATCAATAAAAATTTGACAAAATCCAGGCAACGATTGCCGACCTATTATGCGAAATCGGAGAAATCTGATCGATTTGATATGTGATTGCAAATACATCATGAAGTCCCCACGAAGGGGTAATCAGTGGTAATTTGTGTTGGATTTTAACTGAGATCAGTGTTCAATGTATCCAATCAAGGTTGCTACAGTAGTGGTTAAGAAAGTGTTCGACTAGTTGATTGAATTTCCATTGCAGGATTAATTTTGAAGTTTTCTTCCTATATCAATATGTATTTGAAATCCGATTTGGTTAGGGCTCTGAAATATGCGATAATGGGAGGAAGCAATGGAGCGGTACATCATTACCATTGACAGGGGTTTTTGTGGTTTATCCTGTTGGATAATTAATTAATCAATTAAAATGAGTTTAATTACTAATATGAGATGTAAACCTAACCATTGATTTAGATTAATGGTTGAGATTAATCTATTAGGTAAATATTAGGAAGATTTGATTATGAGAGGATCCATTTCCATCAATTTCGGTTTAGTTGATTTCTACATTTTTCAATCAAAATTCATGATTTAGCGAAGTAACTCCGAAAAGGCTAAACTTTAATGCTTAGATTTGCAATAAATGAATTTAATGATATATTTTTTTTTTGGGATAATTAGGTAGCTGTAGCATTTTCAGTTTTTGTTTTGGTAAATGTATCCTTTAAGCTTTTGTTTTGCTAATTATACTTTTTTTTCCTCTAATGACAATTTTGCCCATATTTTAACAATTTCCTTGATTGTAACACAAATCTTTTCCCTTCCACTAACTCTCATTTCATTGACACTCATTTCTTCCACCTTCAACTACGTATATTACGAAGGTATTCGAGATTACTTTTGTGTTTTTTTTTTCTAATGCATCTACCATAATTTCTATCGTGACATTGAAGTTTGATGTTCCTACTACAATTTCTAATGCATCAGTCTTCTTCCCCATCTTTGTACAATTCAGTGCAAATTAGACTTTCGAACAATGACGTAAAGGTATGTGATTCTCATCATAGAATCTCATGTAATTGTAGAAATAAAATTAAGATCCATATCAAATACACCTAATCTATCACAATATGGTTACTGGGTACGGTGCTTTTAAGCAAGGTTACGTTTTGCTGTTGTTAACGAATATGTATAGTAACACAAAATTTTGCTTGCTAAAAGTCTTCACAAGTCGAACTTACTGATCCAATGACCCTGAAATATGATGCCTTCACGCCATTGATGGTTGTAAACCCTAATATTAGAACTCAACAAATTTTTTTATGGATTGGGAATTATTTTTTTTAGGTGGGCAAATTTTTAAAAGAATTTTTTTTGATGAATCGATATTACGTGGACGAGTTTTATCGTGATGTATACGCTAATTTGATGAACTGATTTTTGTAGTTACAATAATTTTAGGCACTTGTAATCGCTACATGTGGTTACAATAATTGTTTCATGTGGACGATTTCTTGTAACTCGAAGCCCAATCGTGAATTATGGTTACAAGAATTCGCACGTTACAATTATTTTAGTTACAATTAATTAGTTACAAGAATCAAATATATCACCTACAACAAATTAGTTACAATAGGTACAATTAATTAGTTACAAGAATCAAATATATCACCTACAAGTCTATAACAAATTAGTTACAATAGGTACAATTAATTAGTTACAAGAATCAAATATATCACCTACAACAAATTAGTTACAATATTGAGATTGTGTTGATTACAATTATAGTTACAATAACTAAGAACGTTAACAAGAAATTAACTACAATACAAATTAAGGCACTCATCTAGGATAATATTTAAAAATTGTAATTAAGGTTTTAACATATGGTAATAAAGGTTTCAATAAATTATACTAGATTACAATATAGTTTTCAACATATGTCATTCAAAATATTTTAATCTAGATTACCCTAATGTAAGATTACAATAGGTTACAATAGGTGTCAATAAAATTAAGGTTTCAATAGATTACATTAATCTAGGTTACACTATAATTTAGGGTTACAATAATTAGCAAAGTAGGAAAAATGTCAGTGTAAATCAATAGAAAATGATGGTGATTGATATGCCTAAATGAACCACGTACTAAAAGTTGGCAAATCTTAGATTATTGAAGATGAATAGCTAACAGAACAATCGAATTTCAAGGCTAAATCAATAGAAAATGGCATTTGTGCTTAATTTCCCTTTTCAATATGTAAACAAATCTTATCTATATTGTTACTTTTAATTTAATTTTTAAAAAGATAAAAATTCTACTTAAACAGTCTTAAAGGGCATATAGGTAAACTCCACCCTAAAAAAGTACAGTTACTAAAAAGAAAAATTAAAGGGTATAGTTACCCAAAAAAAACTTGAAAAAGGTATATTATCCGAAATTTTCTCTATTTTTTTTGCGGAAGATCATAAATTTAAAATTGAACTCTAAAATTTTAGGGAAACCTATTTTTAAGTTTTTTTAATAAAAAAAATCAAGACGAGATATCTGTTTTAAATGATTTTTTTTGCTGTACCCCTAAGGTTTTTGTGGTTTTGGTTTGTAGTCCATGACTTTTTATTTTTTGGATGGTGCCCCCGAGTTTTTCACAAAAAAAATTGCACAAAATCACCATTTACTTCTAACATTTCACAAAATACCCATATTTTTCCCCAAAGGCAACCTAAGATTACACTTATTTTTAAAATTAAACAAAATCCCCTATCATTTTCCAAAATTTAACATAGATCTACCTTTTATTTTTAAAATTTTATTTTTAAAATAACATAAAATGTACATTGTTTGTCAAACTTTGCATATAACCATCCGTTATTTTGTCAAACAATGTATAAAACTACTCATGATGATTGGGTGGCTAACCAATTTTGTAGTGCCCATTTGAAAGAAATAAAACACACATTTTCATTTGAAACACGTTCTTCATGCATTATCACATTTTCTCATTTGATAGGATGGATTTTCTAAGATTCTCCACGGGATTTCTTCAAAGCGTCAAGATCGATCTTCACATTTCAATCTTTCAAGATCTTCCTTGCGTGTATATTCTTTATCTGTTCATAGATCCGCTTTCCTCTCTTTCCAGGGTCTTGTGACCCTCAATGTTGGGCGGGTCATGCGATCTTTTTGACTTTCGTCCTGACCATGATCTACAAAAGCCTCTATACAAGCTCTTCACAAATACATATTAAGCATACCAATTGTTTGTCCTTAACAATAAGAGGACAGGGAGGTTTTGAGACCCTCCAACAATCACCAGATATTAGATTCCCTTGCCATTACATAAAAGGAACCACGAAATGCATATGCTCCCCCTATTTCATGCAGATCTAGAATGTGTTCGGTATGAGTTTTTAAAGGATTAAGTAGATTGTGTCAAAAAGGTATCTCCTCCTTCGGTAATCGGTAGGAGCTTTCAGTAGATCTTGTGAAGGGGATTATGTGGATTATGGTAGATCAATTCCGGACAAAAATGAAATCTCCCCATAGCAAGATTCAGGAGATTGTGGGGAGATTTCAAGATCAGTTCTCCAATATTGCCCCTCGACCTCACAAAAAATAGATTTGGTGGAGAGAGGCACAAGGGTTTGGAGGAGAGACAACGCTAGTGAAGATTGATCACCATTTCCGACAACCAAGGTAAGCTTCTCACCTCTCCTCTCATGTCTTCTCCTCTCTTATCGTTAGCAGGGGGTGTGGATTGGTGGACGGCGGTGGAGCCCAAGTGGAGGGGAGTCACTGCCGGCGTACACTTCCTCAACTTGGGTCGGTGGAACCCTAGCAATGGCAACTTGCGAGCATCCCTTTCGACCGACAGTAGTGAAGTCCTCCGGCCACTACGAGGCGGGCAACAATAGTGAAATCCCTCAAATGTTAGGCATCGACCCCCATTGAAGCTCAAACGCCCCTTTTATCTTCGATTGAATCCTTGTATTCGTCCATAAACTCGGATTGAGTTCCACTTTTGCAATCTCCTCTCTGGAATGACCCCATTCATTCACGAAGGCGCCTTTTCCCTAAGATTTTCCAATTTGATTGATGTCGATTGCCTCAGTTTTGTTGATGGCTTCGTAAGCCTTCGAAGGTTGCAAATAACGATTTCGCTTTTGACAAGTACCTTTTCTTTATCTTTGATTTTTCCCATATGATGTCGGTTTTGACGATTTCGTTTTCAATTTCAGAAATTGTACATGGTTTGGTACTGCTTACAATTGCATGTTAGCTATTTCTCCGAAAATGGGGTTGTTTTCTACCAACTGCATTCGATTTATTCATTGTCATTGTCGATTTCAACAACTGCATATGTTTTTTTTTTCCATATTGTGCACTTGTCTTTAGGCCTGATATACGAGCCTACGAGCTCGAGTACTAGTTGTTCAAGCTCAGCTCGTTTATAAACGAGCCGAGCTCGAGCTCAAATCATATTCGAGTATATATATATATATATATATATATATATATATATATATATATATATATATATATATATATATATATATATATATATATATATATATATATATATATATATATATATATATACGCTCAAGCTCGGCTCGCGAGCTTGGTGTAGAACTCGGTCTCGGCTTGTTAAGCTCGTTTATCATCGAGCCCGAACTCGAGCTCGATGAGCTCGATTGGGCTCGTTACGAGCTCGAACTCGGGATCGATGAGCTCGTTATGACTAGAATATTCAAGCATCAATATTAAAGCAAGATTAAAGGACCATTACAACAGCCAGATTCAAAACATAGGTAAAAAGTTTAAAGTTCAACATTCAAGCAACACTTGAGTTAAAATTCAAGCATCAAGGAGCATTACAACATCAACATTCCAAACCAACATCAACATTCCAAACATACATCAACAATTCAACATTCAAACAAGATTAAAGTTCAAAATTCAAGCAACACTACAGCAAAAACTAAAATTCATCATTCCAGCAGAAGTAGCAAGATTCAAGGAGCATTAACGCAGTAGCAAAGTGAAATTAATGCAGCAAAATTCCAGCAGCAACATTCCAGCAACATCTTGAGGGAAACAACAAGATTCCAGCAACATTACAGCAGCAACAGCAGCATTCCAGTAGCAGCACCATTACAGTAGCACCTTGAATGTTCGAGTAAAATCAGTCTTAAAACAATTTACAGCAGCTTGAAGTAACGAAAATCATATAACTAAAATGCAATAAAATGAGAGATGGAATTACCATAATATCAATCATCAAGGCATTGCAAATCGAGGAAATACAAATCAGACTAAAACCAATTATGTCCATAGACAAGTGCTTCTAATGTTTGATCACCCAAAGATCATTAATCATCCCCAAGAACTCGACGCCCAGTGCTAAAGGCCGACTCGGAAGACACACTAGTTATCGGAACATCCATAATATCCCGATCCATTTCGGATAAGATTGGAAAGCGTGTCATATGTTGTTTCCAGTGGCTCAAGACACCAAAACCTTTTCCACCTGCATCCAACCCGTCATCGAGCTATTTATCAATCTCTTTTGTAGATGGATGGGCACTATATTTGTTCTTCAACCATTCTCGAAAAGCCACCATATCTTGTTCTCATGCGCTACTGATTTCTCCTTTAACGGATCAGACATACCGGTTCCATCCATGTTACAATGGTTTCTAGAGTATTCTTCGAAGAGTGCATTCAATTCACGCATCACATATTGAACCTTGCCTTCAACATTTTCTGCTCCATTTAGCTTTTTGAACACGAATTCAACCCATTCAATCTTCTTGCGAGGATCCAACACTAGAGCTATTATCATCAAAAGATTGGTGTCCTGCCAATACTTGTCAAATTTTGCTTTAATTTTCTGAACCATGGTTTTCATGGACGGTCTTTGATCTTTCTCATATTCATCTAGGAGCTGCTTGATCTTCCAAATTTCAAGAAAATACAAATTCAAAGTTACATAATCCCTCCCCGAGAAGATTTCTGTAACATTGTTGAAAACAACTAGAAACTTGCAAACATCTCGAGCTAATTTCCACTCCTCGATCTTCAGATGGTGCCAATGTATATGAAGTGTCTCTAATGGCATACCTTGGGAAAGCCTCTTTGAATATAAGTTCCCTCTCTAACATATGGTAGGTGGAGTTCCATCGGGTTGGAACATCAAAAATCAACTTCTTATTGGTTGGCAAGCCCATGTTCTTCACAACTTCATTCCATTTGTGAAGGCGAGAAGGGGTCAATCTGATGTACCTCACACTATCACGAACTTTATCAATAAAGCCCTTGAGAGCTTCTAACCCATCTTACACCATGAGATTCAAGATATGCGCTCAACATCTAACTTGCAAGATCTTTCCGTCAAAGTAGAAAGCACCGCTGGACTCAAACTGTTCTTTAAGAGATCGAGTGGCCGTATCATTTGAAGTTGCATAGTCGAATGTAATTGAAGAAACTTTATCTTCAAGACCCCATTCAGAAATTTTATCAGCAATGGCAACTCCCGTGTGTGGTGGGGGCAACAATAAGAAATTTAAGATGCGATTTTGTAACTTCCACTCCTCATCAACATAGTGCCCAGTGATGCACATATACGATTTGGTTTGCTTGGAAGTCCACAAATCTGAAGTTAAGCTAATCCTTCCAACATTTGCAAACATTGCCTTCATCTTTTCCTTTTCTTCTTTATACAGCCTCATCACGCGATCTTTAATAGAAGATGTCCAACTGGCTCATACCTTGGGTTAAGCATCTTGTTGTGAATTCTAAACCACTTATGCTCAACCATAGAAAATGGATACTCATGAACCATTATCATCTTCGTTGTAACATCATAGACTCCTTCCTTATCATACTTGTAAGATGTCAACGAACCACTTCCTGCAGAATCGAAACTCAACATTGTCTATTGAGATCCACCTTTACTTTTACCCAAAAGTAGAGTTTTTTTGACAGTGCAAGAATTCACATGCCTTATGTAGAAAGATGTTGGTCCTCCTTTGCTAACCGTCATCTTGAGGCCACAATAGCTGCATTTCACAAACTTTTTTCCTTTCTCTTCAACTTCAGTCACCTCATCCCAAATTTGCGCCGTCTTTTTTCTCTTCTTACCAACCATATTCCCAGTCAATTCTGTTGCCTCGTCAACTTCCTCATTCGAAGGAGCTGTGGCAGAAGCCCCTATGTCGACTGAATCGTTGACACCTTGAGAGTCATTGACATTCGGAGACTCGTTCACATTTGGAGACTCGTTGACATTTGGAGACTCATTGACATTTGGAGATGACATAATCTACAAATAAATTATCATCACAAATCAGAATTCACCGTCTACAAATTGACATTGAAAAACTTTTCACATCCATAATATAAAGGGAAAACTAATTAAAATACCCCCACTTTTGGAGGTATGGTAAAAATATATCCTCAACTTTCAAATGTAATAAAAATATCCTGACCTTTGATGGTGGTGGTAATATATTACCATGAGTTTTCTCACGGGTAAAAAATGCTGATAAGACAACCTATGTACGTGGATTTTTTTTACAAGGGTTTTCTTGAACGGTTTCTCTATAGAAAAAAATAAATATTTGGACCGGGTTCATACCCAACGCTTTTTCCTCCCTCCTATCTTCTTCCATGACCGCCTCTGGAACTGTCTTCCAGTTCATCCAGGTAGCTCATGGTTCCTCTTCAATGACAGTCTTCATCCCTCGTGGTTGCCTATTTTGAGTTGTCTCCCTCACATCTTCTTCCTCTTTGATTCGTTTACGGACTTGACTGAGTGAGTTTTGTTTTTTTCTCTCTTCGTTGTTGTTGTATTCGGTTTAGTTTTGTTTTTGGTTTGATGTTGTGGATAGTCATGTTGTAATTTTAGGCAATTTTGACCGGATTAGTTTCTTGGTTGTATCAATTTCGTTTTTCAGGTTTAATTTTGTTGTCGGTTAATTTTTTCCGAAGGAAACCGTTCAGAAAAACCCAATTTTAGTGCTAATTTGTAAAAAGGCTTCCACGCAGACTACCTTGTCAAAAAAAAATACACTTAGGTTGTCTTATCAGCATTTTTGACCCGTGAGAAAACCCGTGGTAATATAATACCACTAATTCAAAGGTCGGGATATTTTTATTACATTTGAAAGTTAAGGATATATTTTTACCATATCCCCAAAGGTGAGGATATTTTAATTAGTTTTCCCTAATATAAATGAAGTAAAACAAATTGCTTGGAATTGCTTGACTTACTTGGTCAATAAGGAACATTATCTCCACAAGTAAGAAGCTCAACTCTCTTTTTCTTTATCCAATAAACCGGTAAGATGAAGCAAAACAAGTCAATCTGACATTATTGAAATCAGTAACAAAATCTCAGGAAAACTATAACAAACTATAACAACAAAACTATAACAACAAAATATGACATTATTGAAATCAACTCAACTCTCTTTTGCTTGACTTACTTGGTTACTGAAATGAGAAATCAGTCACAAAACTATAACAAACTCAAATCAAAATCTCAACAATCTCCCTTAGCAAACGAAATCAATCTAACATTATTGAAAACCCATAAAAATCAACAATTAAAGCGACATTTAGCATAAAACTATAACAAACTCATCAATCAACAAACTTATCAATCAACAAACTTATCAATCAACAAACTCAGCAAACCACAAAGCTATCAGATTCAACAGATTGACAAAAATTTACAGCAACAAGCCAACAAATTTACCAAAACAGATTCGTAGCCAACAAAGATATCAGATTCGTAGCCAACAAAGCTATCAGACTCATCAATCACCAAAACACAACAACAAATTTATAGAAAAAAAAAAAAATGAGAGGAAGCACTCACCGGTGGTGACTGGTGAAGGTTGTGCCGGAGAAATGGAAACACAGGGGAGGGGAGGAGGAAAATTGTAGCTGATGGTGACTGGTGAATGTTGCGCCGCTGGTGACTGGTGAAGGTTGCGCCGCTACCCGCTGGTGGTTAATATCAGATCTGCAAAATCAAAGGAACAACAAGTACTAAGGGGCGATGGCAAGAGCGGAGAGAGGTTGCCCCGAGCTGCAGCGAGGGTGCTGTTTAGCACCGATGGAGTCGAAAATCAGATCCAAGTACAAGGGTAGTAGGGCACTTGCAAGGGCGGAGAGAGGTTGCCTCGGATAGCATGGGCGGAGAGAAGTTGCCCCGGATAGGGGCTGCACCGCCGGAGAGAGTTCGCAACTTCGGCCGGAATACGGCGCCTGACTGGCCGACGGACGTAGCCGGATAGTCGGACAGAGGATGAACGCAGGTTACGCCTCTTGCAGCCGCCACTTAGGGATTTAGGGTTCAATGTTTCATCTTTGGAAATGAACGCAGGTTACAGTGTTACACACATACTAATTGAGAGGGGTAATTTTGTCAATTTCAGTGGGTTACGAGTTGGCGAGCTACTCGAGCTCGTGCTCGAGCTCGGCTCGAGCTCGATTCGAGCTCAGGAGTAGGCTCGAACTCGGCTCATTTATACTTTCGAGCGATCCCGAGTCGAGCGTTTACCAAGCCGAGCCCGAGTCGATCCCGACTCTGTAACACCCCCTTCTGTAAACGAGGGAATGTTGCAGCGCCAGTGATTACTCATAATTTAATGTCTTCGTAACCACTTTAGGCTTATAATTTAATATACCATTATCATCATATTCATTGCAGGAATCAATAACACCCATCAATTGGATCAAAACCGACGTAGACATGACCGGATTTGATCGAAAACGGATAAGAATTGAGAATATTCATAGGAATAAAATTCAATGTGGTTCTTCCAATTAAGTATATAGATTGGCTTGCATTGAATTGAGACTAGGATTAATACTTGTGACGTGTCGAATTAAATTCGAAATTGAATGATCACCATTGGAGACGACCAAAGTGTGTGTCGATCTAGAGGAGGAAGAAGAAGGGTGGCAACCCGGTTTCATGTACCCTAAACTGGTTTAGTTGTAGGATTTTGATCCGCTTATTTATCCTACCCGGTTTTGACCCGATATTTGTTGTATAAAGGACGGGGGAGTTTTTAAAGTATAAATAATGCAATAAGTTAAGAGAAAATTTGCGTTTTTAGACATCTAGAAGGTTTTAATTAGGTCATTAGCTAATTACAAAGTTTTTTTAGGGCGTATGATCGGGATTCAATCTTTATTCTGCCAGTTAGCCCTTTCTCCTTCCCTTATTCTCTGATATCCGCCATTTAGCCCTTTCGTTCACTCTCCTTGCTCCCTCATTCTCTGATATCCATCTCTCCGTTCCTACCTTGCTCGCCTCGCCCTCTTCTTTCTCATCACGCTCCCATGGCGGCTTGCTCGTCCTCGCTCTCTCCATTCCGGCCACGAGTCGGAGGTGCTTCAGCCACCGCCACGAGTTGGAGGAGGACAATTTCGAAGGGGGACTATCAGCCCCAACTCGAGTATTCCAAGGTAATTCCTACTCCATTTGTTGTAATTGTTAAATTGGAATCAAAGAAAATAATGGAGATTTGAGATCTCCTTCCACTAGATGCAAGATTGAGAAATTTGAAGGTGTTGGATAGCTTTGAATTGGGTGAGGTAAGAGTTGCATCCAAGGTGTTCGATGAAATGCCTAGATGAGGTAAGAGCTTTGAATTCGATGAATTGGGTGAGGTAAGAGCTTTGAATTGAGAAATTTTAGATCTCCTTCCTTGGTCTGCAGTGTTTCTCTAATCTCAGAGACAACAACTTTAGAATTTCTCTAATCTCTGAAATATCTGACAAGTTACTGTGGAATCAGTTATCAAAGATTTTCAGGTTATCTTGGTATATTTCTTAGTGCTTTTTGTTTACTGGAAATTGAGTTATTATATATGATTGTTTGGTGCTTGTAGCTTGCTTGAGCCAAGGCTTTCTGTGAATGATCTGATCGATCAGATGAACTTAATCGAGGATGTTTTTAGGAGGGATCAGTCTTTGTCCAAATCAAAGGTTTGAAGGTGAGTTTCTCAGGCTTGTATGATCTCTTTTGGTTGCGTTCCTCCTGTTTAATGGCATCAGATAGGTTTAACAGATGACAAAGGTGCTTCTTCAATCCTAATTTAATCGCATATGATAGTTTGGGATTGAACTATGGGGCTGTTTTTTAGGCTGCTGTTGCTTCTATTTTCATGATGTTTTGTGACTATTTTGGGGCTGCTGCTACTGTTTCATTTTGGGGTTGTTTATGGGTTATTATTAGGCCTTTTACGGGTAACTAAGGGCTGCTCTGAAACAAGGGAGATGAGGAAATATTGTTGATTTCCCAAGGCATATAAAAACTTGGTAAGGTTGATTGCTTGGCCTGCGTTTATGGTTGGGTCTCTTGCTTTTGGGAAGCTGTTTGAGGCTGCGTTTATAGTAGCCTTCTTCTATCATTTATGTTGTAAGATTATAGATGGGATTAATTGGAGGATGACCTTGTTTGTTCCTCTTGTGATTCCATTTTTTTTTTCTGCTAGTGAAAATGTATATAGTCTACATTTATGTTATATTAAACTATAATAAGCTTGAAGCCTATAAGCTCAAATGGTAGAGAGATGTGCTAATGCACAAAAATGCGAGTTCAAATCCCGCATAGGCTAATCTTAGCATAAAAATTAAGAATGTGGTATGAAGTATTGGGCTAATCTTAACATAAAAATTAAAGTGACACGTTTTGTTTTCGCATTGATGTCTCATTGCATCAATTGTATAAAATTGTCATCCCAAATAATTGAGATCAATGAAATGTAATCATAAATACGTCATTAGTGAATAAAAGTCATCGATGAAGTTTAATCACATTTTATGGTCCTATGTCATTAATTATATAAAAATATAATAAAAATGTCATCAATAAAAAATATTATCACAAATGATTGAATCAATGAAGTGTATGTAATCACAAATTTGTCATCAATGAATAAAAGTCAGGGTCATCTCAAATGTGTCACCAATGAAGTGTTATCAAATTTTATGCTCATACGCTATCAATTGTATAAAAATATTATCAATAAAAATGTCATCAACCAACAATGTCATCACAAATGATTGAGATCAATAATGCGTAATCAGAAATGTCATCAATGAATAAAAGTCATCAATAAAAGATGTCATTAATGAAGTTTAATCAAATTTCATGCTTCCTTGACATCAATTGTATAAAAATGTAATAAACATGTCACCACAAGTGATTGCATCAATGAAATGTAATCACGAACGTGTCATCGGTGAATGAAAGTAGAATCGATGAAAATTTATCTATATACAATTGATTAAATTAAAAAAAAAGTGGCATCAAACGATTTGATTAAAAAAGTGGCATCAAATAATTACATTGGAAAAATGGCATCAAAACACTAATTTGAAAAAGTTGCATCACATTAAAGAAAAAAAGTGTCATCAAATATCATCAAAAAATTGACTTTAAAAAAGTGTCATCAGTAGTCAACAGTAACAAAAAATTGGCATCAATTGTCGACGTGGCATCACACAGTACACCAAAAATATCATCAAGGTATGAAAAAAATGTCATTAAAAAATTGGCATCAAAGCGAAAATAAAATGGAATCAAAACGGTAAAAAAATGGCATCACAAAAATGTCATCACTAAAAAAAAATTCCACATGATTTGGTAAACGTTGACCGGTCAACGGTCAACTGCTTGACCAGTCGATGGTCAAACAGTTGACCATTGATTTTAATACCCCATTTGGGGAATGGACTACCTAACCTAATTAAATAAGTTTATTGTCTAATTAGTTAATTGAAGATTCTAAATAGCCTACTTACCTAAATCACCCATAAGTTAATTATTGCAATTTGAATAAAAAAAATACTCATCTAAGTCAAAAATACCTTTAATGTTTATTTAAATATTTACATAATAATCTTTTATAAAATGTAAACCGCATATATATAAACTATATTTTATCTTCCACTTGCACATTTTAAATGATTATTAATTCCTTCAAATAACCTTTCAAACATTAAAACATAATATTATTATAATAAAATCATCCTTAAACTTGTAGTCATAATTAAAGTTAAGATAAAAAGTGGAGTTATAAATCATAATATCTTTTAGAAAAATGATAGCACATAGAACATCTAAATAATTTAATCAAAACGATTTTCACATAAGATATTAAAGAATAAAATAATAAACTCACATCAACTTTTATATTTACAACAAAATGCATACTCCATTTTAGTTATAATATGTTTCACTCTTAAATTCATAAAGTCAAACCATATTTTATATTTTAAATAATAAGAACCAAATAATAATAATATATATTTCATAGAGAATTGTATAAATTCTTTTATATAAAAATTATAACCTTATTTTTTTTCCAATTAAAACAAAAATACCCAAAAATACTTTGGGGTATTTCAGACTCATGTATCAAGCCTACTTATCTTGCTAACACTCGAATGATACTTATTCTGTTGCACCTTCTGTATAAGTACCACAATGACTTCATCAGGGAGCTAGCCTAGTGGTTGCCCGAAGAAGTACCCCTCGATTGGGGTGGGGTGGGGGGGGGGGGGGGGGGGGGGGGGGGGGGAGAAGATTCCACCGTGGTACGAGCAGGTATGACACTAACCCTGTATAATCCCCTACCATGTGAACCTCTTAGATGTTGCACGTATGGTGAATTTGCATTGTTAATCGCAATGTCATGGCTATGCGTTTCCGTCCTTGGGTTTATGATGTACTTGGTTCTGCTCAATTCATATGTATTTCAATGGGACATGAATGAATAGATGGGTGTTGTGGTTGACATAGCTATATCAAATATGTCTGCTTAGTTGCAAACATATTTGAATTGATGGGTGTGGAATGTGAAGTTGATAGTTGCTCTGTTAAATATTGGCCATCATCTACGTCATTTTCAGATGTGTTTATAAGCAATTCCTAATGTTTGATCATTTTTCTTTCTAGGAGAGGGAAGACTACGCCGAGGTGAGCTTGTTGTGAGCCTAAATTGCCATGTTTTATACCTACTTTTATATCGTTTTCTGCATACATTTCATACATTTGGGTTAAAATAGTACATAATCTATGTAGTTTATGCTTATTTGCCAAATTATGGAATCTACATCAGTTTCTGTTTAATTTCGCAAAAATCGAGGCTATTTACAACAGTTCAGAGAAAGGAGGAAAAGCTCGAAGTCAACTACAGAAGTCCGAGGTCAAGGAGCAGCGGAACCAAGACAAATCAAGCTGGAAAGAAGGATATCTACTCGACAACATATTGGTCGATATCGACTAAGCCTTGTCGATATCGAGTACATCAGTCGATTTCCACCCAGAAAGAGCCAGAATCGACTAAGTCCAGAAAATTGGTTGATATCGAGTTGCTGTACTCGATATCGAGTTGCCCCAGATCGAGTTAAAGACCCCGGAATTGACGAAGAAGCTGGAGCTGAAAGCTGCAAGTCGATATCGAGTACCTCAACTCGATATCGAGTAAACATAAGTCGATTTTCGCCTCTGGAGCCAGTATCCAGCAGCTGAAGTGAAGTCGGAAAAATGCCAGGTCGATATCCAGTGAAGCTACTCGATATCGAGTGGTGCCCAGAAGCCGATTACGAGGGTATCCGAGTCTTGTTAAGTTTCTATTCCGAATCCAATGGAGATATCCACAAGGGCAAATTCTATCAAGATCTAACAAGTTGGAGGAGGATTTATCCACAAATAGATATAATTAGTTTTAGATTTATTTATTTATTTCCATGTTTTAATCTTTAGATAAAAGATAGATAGATATAGATTTGGATATAGTTTTCTTTCCTAATTATCTAGCGTTGTGGTGTTGAATCCCCGATCTTGGAAGTCTTTTATTTCATTGATTTATTTCCTAAAATTTCAGTTTTAAAGTTACTGTCTTGTCGAAATCGAGTTCTGCAAAGTTGACATTTTTGGTCGACATCGAGTTGTTTGGTCGAAATCGACCAGAATTATGCCTTTGTTCTCTGCCTGTTTCTGAGTCGATATTGAGTGTCTGAGGTCGATTTTTTTACTCGATATCGAGTACTGGTAGTCGATATCGACCAAAGCTGCTGTCTTTGCTTTCTTTTCTGCTTTTCTCTGTTATTTCTGTTTGTCTGTTTGATTGTCTGTTGAGATCTGGAACTGAAAAGGCGGGCGCTGACACGCTTCCTCGTGGATCGATCCTGACTGCCTTCTACTACAACGAGAGGAAGTCTTGTATTTATTTGCTAAGACATGGAGTCAGTCTGATCTTATATTTATATTTGTTTTCATACTTGACCATCCTCCTGCAACAACAAATTGGCGCCGTTGCCGGGGAAGCAATCAATCGCGCCCTTTTTAGTTCTATTTCCTTTTCTTTATATTCGTTTTTATTTTTAGTTCCTTTTTACTTGCTTTTTCTGTTTGCTTTTCAGGTGCATGCGAAGAACTGGTCGCACACCTATAGACCCTATTCTCGAGCCTGAGCGATTTTCCATCTCCAGCAAAGGCTTAGGAGGAGACTCATGTCAACATCCGACAACGAGAATGTGGGCCCGCTCACACCTGCACAGCAGATTGAGAAACTCCGTCAACAAGTTAAGGCATTCACCACCAGAGAAGCTGAACACGCCCGACGAGAGGCGGAATACACACAGAACCAGCAATGGTGGGAGGCAAGGGTAGATCGCGAGATCAACGCGAGAAGGGAGCTTGAGGAGCAGGTTGGGCACATCCCAGCCAATGCAAAGGAGTATCTGCATCCTACTCTGGAAGTTCCAGAATCAGCGATCATTCTTCCTACTATAAACTTTGAAATTCGTCCTTCTTTTATTACTGAAATTAGAAGGATTCAATTTAGGGGAAGAATAAATGAATGTCATTTAGAGCTTGTCAACACTTTTATAGACTTATGCGAAGCTATAGCTGATGGTGCCAATCTTGAATATCTAAAACTAAAGGCTTTTCGTTGGTCCCTTGCAGGAATAACCCAACAATGGCTGGAAGGATTGCCTCCACGATCAATTCGCACTTGGAATGAGCTACAAGACCTGTTCCTTAACAAGTTCTTTCCTCCTGCAAAGACAGCTGCCCTCAGACAACAAATCACGGCTTTTAGACAAAAGCCAGGGGAACCACTAGCACAAGTCTGGGAGCGCTACAAGAGGCTTCTGAAATCCTGTCCTACTCATGGCTAGCCGCCTTACGTCATCCAGGAGATCATCTTCAACTGCCTGGATGCGCCTACTAAAGATAGGATCAACAACTACACCAACTATGAGTATCTTGGATACACTCCACGCCGAGCATGGGAGGTATTTGAGACACTGGACAACTACGACAACACCTATGGGACTTCTACGGCCGCCTCTGACGAAAGATATGAAAGGACTGCCCCATCTATGCCGTTGTATGTGCCACCTAAGGAGGTTGATCCAGACGTCAGGGACCAGTTTCACAATGATCAGGTACGCCGTCTCACCAAGAAAGTTAAGTTTCTGTCTAAAGATAAGCCTTGCTTGTAATGTGGGTCTGTGAGGCACAACACTACTGCGTGTCCACACGTCGATCAACTACATCAAGGAGAGACCCACGAGGAGGTAAGGTATGCGGGGGACACTACTCAGGACCGCATTAGAACCAGAACTGGAGCTACTATCTCCAGCCCCAGCATTAGAATCCCCCTCCCTACAGAGCACCTGGTCACCCTGACAGAGAAGGAAAGAAGGATGACCTGCAAACCATCTTTGAGGAGATGCGGAGGAATCATTCAGACACCAAGCACTCTATCAATTCCATCCACACTCAGCTGCATGGTGTCAACTCTAGGCTTGGGGAAATTGATATATGACGGAAATCAATGGAGACTCAAATTGGCCAGCTAGCAGCAGGCGTCCCCAGACAGTCAGGTACGCTCCCTGGATCTTCTGAGCCCAACCCTAAGGGCAAATCTGCGGGGCAAGTAGCTGCAATGAATCTAAGGAGTGGGCGACAAATGCAAATGCCCGAACCAGAAGGAGAAGTTGCAGGAGACTCCTCGACGTCGACCAAGCCACTCGACGTTGACCAGAACTTACTCGGCGTCGAGGACCCACTACTCGACATCGACCAGAATGTGCAACCCAAGACGAAGTCGACCACTGTAGTCGATATCGACCAGCACCAACTCGATGTCGACCAACCTATACTCGACGTCGACCAGCCTTCAGCACCTCCGACAAAGAAAAAGCTGCCTTTCCCGACGAAATCTCCAAAGGATCCGGCAGAGAAGAAATTCCAGCGCTTCATCAAGATGCTTCAGAGGCTCAATGTCACCATACCCTTCACCGAAGCTCTTAATGAAATGCCATCCTACGTCAAATTCCTAAAGGAGATTCTAAGCAAAAAGCGGTCAATGGTGGAGATAGCAGAGGAGTGCAGCCAGATGGATGTACTAGAGAAAAGGCCAGATCCAGGTAAGTTTGCTATAACTATTGGATTTGGTCAATACAGATTTAATGCATTATGTGATCTTGGAGCTGGTGTGAGTATAATGCCTCTATCAATATGGTCCAAGATTAAGATAGGTGCCCTAGAGCCCGTGGATGCTAAGCTTTATATGGCAAACAACACAGTGGTCATCCCAACAGGCATGGTGGACAATGTGCCAGTGCAAGTAGGTAAGTTCTTCGTCCCTGCTGATTTCCTAGTTATTGATATGGCGGAGGACCCTGCTTGTCCAATTATTCTAGGAAGGCCCTTCTTGACGACAATGGATGCCAACATAAGCGTAAGAAAGGGAGTGCTCACTTTCAACATCAGCGATGAGGTAATTGAGTATTTCTTTAATAAAACTGAAAGGCACAGAGGTCCTAAGAAAGAAGTAAAATCTATATCAGCTGGTTACATTACTTGTGGGGAGCCTAAGGTAAGAAATATGAATCCCGAAGAGCTAGAAAAGAGGGATATAGAAGCCCAGGTGGAGGAGATCATGGCCATCCTGAACGAAGAAGCAGAGAATCCACTCGACATAGGTCAAGGTACGTCGATTTGGACTAACTATTGTTCGGATGCCTTGCCAGGTCTTAAGTATGGGGTCAATATCGACTAGGAGAAATCGACGGGCCTAGAAAACAACTCGATATCGACCACCACAGGTCGATATCGACCTACCCACGTCGAACTGACCCCACGAGAAGTCGAGACAGTCAAAATCGAGCAGTACCACTCGATATCGACCAAACCACGCCGAGTCGATTCCTCATGTTGAAGCAAAGCCAGCCGAAATCGAGCCAGGTGACTCGATATCGACCACCCCTGGTCGATATCGTCCTGATCAAATCAACACGTCTTCCTCCATATCGACTGAGATTCCACCAGAAGAGCAGCCTAACTCGATATCGAGTAAGCTTACTCGAAAGCGACTAGACCCTCAGGAGCTTTCGGAGCCCGATTCTGCAAAGGCAAGCCAAGGTATGGATCTTTCTTCTCCTATTTCAATAAACGATTTATCTATACATGGGAGAGGTTTGCCTTGGTATGTGCACTTATGTAGGATTTCCAACGATGAGCCTAAGGAGTATGAAGTTGGTGACAAACTCTATGTTGCCAAATCAAATGATCATTGGTTCCCTAAAAAGTTCAAACAGAAGAAGATGGGCCCTTTCACTGTGAACAAGATCCATTCAGGAGGACTACAACTAATGGATAAAAATGGAGTCCTGTTTGAAGCCCAAGCTACATGGGCCCTGCAAATGACACCTTGAGCTTAGTGGAGAAAGTCGGCCTAGCGACTATAAAATCTAGAGCTTGTAAATAGACATTTAGTTTTTGGGATTTTTGGACATTTTTGTTTTTGGTTTTTGGTTTTGGACATTGTTTTTTAGTTTTTCTATTGTGAGTATTTCTTTTCTAACGAATCTTGCAAGTAAGAGAAGCTGCAGACTTACTCGACGTCGAGTAAGTTACTCGACATCGACCAAAAATATCGAGCAGAAAGGAGCCTGTGGTCGAGGAAAACCACCCTGGAGGCATCACCTTACTCGATCTCGAGTAGCCTCGGTCGACATCGAACAGCTTCCTCGAAATCGACCAACTTTTTTCGATGTCGACCATCTCTGCAGCAGCATTACACTCGATTCCGACGATTAGCACACCTGTCTAGTGAGTTTCTTTCTTTACCCTTGTTTTTATAGAGTGAGGACATTGTAATGTTTAAGTATGGGGTGGGGGAAGGGCTTATTTTGTGCATATTTGATTTTATTTGACATTATGTGTGCATGTTTAAAGTTTAATTCTTGAATTGCTTATTCATGGCTATTTTGGAATTCATATTTGATTTATGTGCTTATATGCATGTTTTCCAAAGTTTGAAAAAATGACCCCCATTGAAAATTTTTGATAAGTGTCATGGAAGCTTTATTGAACTCGACGATGCAAAATTGGATTCATTAGAGATATAGCATGAAATTGCCTAGTAAAGGGAAGTCACAATGAAGTGCATATTTTCTTGAAAACCATGAAAGGAGGTAAAATTTGATATTGCTTTTGACATATTGCATGATAAGAGGATGGAGGACTTTATATTTCCATATAATGCTCATATTGTTATATCTTAGCCTTACCTATGCTTATGCATCACAAAAGCCATATTGAGCCTTATTTCATATTATGTTCCACATGATCTAAATATTGCCCATTCTTTACCTTATCCGGGGATTATGTTGAGAATGAATGTTACATTATGGAGATTATTATATGGTGTTTGTGTTGTTATCATATATGGAGTTTGGTAGGAATGAATTGAAAAAAATATATGGAAAATTTAATGAGTGAAAGAAAATCCGATCACCTCAAGAGATAAAGGTAGATCGACCCTGCTCGCTGAGATAATAGTTCGGCGAGATGGGACACACAGGTGAGGAGTCTAAAGCACTAAGTATCCGGGGCCATTCATGACACCCATGTTTGCGACTCGTGAGAAGGCGGTGCTGAGGTTAGAGAGGTAAAAGCATAATATTGAAAAAAGCATTGAGCGATTAGAGAAAGGTGATGATTCTTATGAGGAAGGAATGTGGTATAAAAATTTGGAAAGTACTCCATTTCCCCGGATCATTAGCACCACATGGCCAAAAATTGCTCACCTTTAGCCTTTTACCAATCTACTCCTTATTTGAGCTTAAATTAAAGTCCTCTTGATTATTAATATTTTGTCACTTATGAATCGTTTTGCATAACCCTCCTTTTGTGAGTAGATGTTGCTTTTTAATTGCACATGCATGGATTTGTGACACCAGTACCTTTTCGAGGATGGTAATTGATTGCAGGGTTATATGAGAATGAATCTAATATGTTGAGAGTTTTGATTTCTTCCCATGTATGACGATTAAAAGTATTGCTTGAAGACAAGCAAGCTTAAGTATGGGGTGTTTGTTGTGAGCCTAAATTGCCATGTTTTATACCTACTTTTATATCATTTTCTGCATACATTTCATACATTTGGGTTAAAATAGTACAAAATCTATGTAGTTTATGCTTATTTGCCAAATTATGGAATCTACACCAGTTTCTGTTTAATTTCGCAGAAATCGAGGCTATTTACAGCATTTCAGAGAAAGGAGGAAAAGCTCGAAGTCAACTACAGAAGTCCGAGGTCAAGGAGCAGCGGAACCAGGACAAATCAAGCTGGAAGAAGGAAATCTACTCGACAACATATTGGTCGATATCGACTAAGCCTTGTCGATATCGAGTTGCCCCAGATCGAGCTAAAGACCCCGGAATCGACGAAGAAGCTGGAGCTGAAAGCTGCAAGTCGATATCGAGTACCTCAACTCGATATCGAGTAAACATAAGTCGATTTTCGCCTCTGGAGCCAGTATCGAGCAGCTGAAGTGAAGTCAGAAAAATGCTAGGTCGATATCGAGTGAAGCTACTCGATATCGAGCGGTGCCCAGAAGCCGATTCCGAGGGTATCCGAATCTTGTTAAGTTTCTATCCTGAATCCAATGGAGATATCCGCAAGGGAAAATTCTATCAAGATCTATCAAGTTGGAGGAGGATTTATCCACAATTAGATATAATTCCTTTTAGATTTATTTATTTTTTTTCCATGTTTAATCTTTAGATAAAAGATAGATAGATTTAGATTTAGATATAGTTTTCTTTCCTAATTATCTAGGGAACGAAGCCTATAAATAGAGCCTTAGGGGCTGATTTCTATTCATTCAATTTCAGTTAGAATTAGTTACATATAGAGAAAGAGAGAGAGAGCTTGTGGCGAGAGCAAGGTGAAAAGTTGAGAGACGGTTTGTCTTCGTTCGGTTGTAAGCTTTCTTTAGTTTTATTTTAATGCAAAGTTATTTCCTTTTATTATTGATGAGTCTATTGATGATGAAGAGTGAGTAGTCACCCAACTTCTAGGGTCTGGGTGAGCCCGATGGTAGGCATGTGATATGATGCGGTAAAGGTACGAGCTTTTTATGCGAATTCATCTTCTATCCCTCCAAGCATGATTCTTTTGCGAAAGTTGAAGGTGATCCTTGTTTGTGTTATTGAAGCGAAAGTGATCTTAATACAACTTGGATTAATTATGTGAAAAAGGGTTAGTAACAATTAGGGTTTATGCGAAAACCTCCATCTTCCTATTTGTTAATAACGAAAGTTATTTGATGAAAAGCATGATCTTTTATGCCTTTATGTGTTATTTTGCATGGTTGTCGTTGTGGTGTTGAATCCCCGATCTTGGAAGTCTTTTATTTCATTGATTTATTTCCTAAAATTTTGGTTATAAAGTTACTCTCTTGTCGAAATCGAGTTCTGCAAAGTTGACATTTTTGGTTGACATCGAGTTGTTTGGTCGAAATCGACCAAAATTATGCCTTTGTTCTCTGCCTGTTTCTAAGTCGATATTGAGTGTCTGAGGTCGATTTTCTTACTCGATATTGAGTACTAGTAGTCGATATCGACCAAAGCTACTGTCTTTGCTTTCTTTTCTGCTTTTTTCTGTTATTTCTGTCTGTCTGTTTGATTGTCTGTTGAGATCTGGAACTGAAAAGGAGGGCGCTGACACACTTCCTCGTGGATCGATCCTGACTGCCTTCTACTACAACGGGAGGAAGTCTTGTATTTATTTGCTGAGACAGAGAGTTAGTCTGATCTTATATTTATATTTGTTTTCATACTTGACCATCCTCCTGCAACAACAGAGCTCCAGGCTTAGGATCTCCGATGACGAGAACCGCCCACCCCTGTAGGAGATTCCTCTGCTCCTGAGGATCCCAGGATCCAGCAGCTAGAGGACATCGCAATGGAGCTCACTACCCGACTGTATGCAGCCGAGGCAACTGCCCAGAGGAATGGGGAGGAGTTGGGTCGGGTGAATGCTCTCAACGACGAGCTGGCTAAAGGACATCGCAATGGAGCTCACTACCCAGGAGCTAGAGGACATCGCAATGGAGCTCACTACCCAGTCTGTTTTTGTTTCTCCGTAGGGGAGAGGGGGGGGGGGGTTTCATTGGGTTAGTGAACTTGTAGACGTTATCGGTAAAGGTATTGTGGCACGTAACTGTGTGCTTGTAACATATACTTGCCTTTTTTGTCGTTGATCAACAATGGTGCATGACCTTCTCCCATTGTATATTGGATAAACAAAACATGTAGTGTTGAATATGAGTTAGGGTAGCGTTACGATAATAACATTTGCGTTCATTAGGCAAGTGATTTGATTATACAATATGAACCATTAATAGGTGTTGTGCCAATCTTCATTCATACTACATAAACATAACTATCTTGGACACGTTCATCGGCCACTACAATACCAACACCCTTAGGTGCACACGGGACAAAGATTGATGTTGCAGTCGCAGATGCACCACACTACAAAAGGGTGCCAAAAAATGCTTCTTCTGATATACTAAATGTCCATAAGTGAGACACTACCGGCGACGTCGTCTGTCAGCACAAATTTGTCTTGTTATCTCGTCACGTAGGTCTTGCATTCCCTCTGGTTCAATGCCGTCCTCATCACTTGATGAGTGCAGGAGCTCGTCCTCATCGTCTTAGTCAACTTCGATGTCAGCTTGGTCCACATCTTCACCCCCGGGATCGACGTAGGGGTCATAAGTGTCTCCTACGACCGACCCACCTTCCCCTCCGGATCAATAGATGAAGTTATGCAAAGCAAAGCACGCGATTATAATGTTGACCTGCTTGTCCACCGGATACTTGTGCATTGGTTTCGTAATTTTCCACTGACTCTTGTAGATGCTGAAGGACCTTTCTATGGACCCGCGCAACGAAGAGTGTCTTTGGTTGAAAGCTTCCTTCTCGTGGTCTGCTGGTTCTTGAACAAATGATGCTCGGTGGTACTTCATCTTCGAGTACGGGATCATGTATCCCACTCTCTCCGGGTAGCCTTTGTCGCACAAGTAGTAACTTCCGGGAGGAGGGTGGGGGAAATGCATACCCGGGTTACTCAGGGCATGTTCAAGCACACAGGCATCATGGGCACTTCCCTCCCACACGACAGAAATGAATGTGAAGTTGAGGTCGAAGTCGCACACGACAAGGACATTGAATGTAGTGATCCCCTTGCGGCCCCGGTAAGACAGTTGGTTATCCCGGGGAATACAACCTTCGATGTGTGTCCCATCAAGAGCTCCTATGCACCCCTGCATTGATTATGTGAACGGTGACAACTTCCTCTTTCATTGGGCATGATACATGACCGGGTATGATTTTACCTTGAAGTATCTGCTATATCGAATGTCGTTTCTTATCTGCTCCGGAACCTCTAAGAAGTTCAGGTCAACATGCTTAATGACATATCGAGCAAGGCAATTCCATCCGTTGTGTCGGCCAACCAGCGCTTCGAGGACATCGGTGATGGCTTCGCTTATGATGGAAGTGGAACATTGAAAACGCTCGCATGAGTAACGTAGAGAAGCACCCCAAGCCATGGTGTTTACGAAGACCCCAACCTTCTCAATGACGCTTATGTTGTTTGATCCCCGCAAGTCGTACCGGTGATGAAGAATGGAGCAAAGCGATGTGAAGACATGCTTAGACATACGAAAGACTTGGACACAACGGAGGTCAGTCTCGTGGGTGAGGATGTCTTGAATCCATTGCTCTCCTGTATACTCGGATATGTAATAAGGCACCTTGTGGACGTACTTGCAGTAGTGAGACGCTTTTCGCATGGTTACAAGTACAAGCAGATACTGCGCGAGGACTGCTCTCATGTGGTGGCGCTTCTTCCGACGTTCAACTGACAAGGCATCCATATAGATTAGCACTGTAAGGCACCGGACATACAAGCATACTGCGCGAGGACTGCTCTCATGTGGCGGCATTTCGTTTGTTCCCATTATCGGATATGTAACTCCTTGTTCACTGAAGGCCTCGACGATTTCTTGACTCATGTCGTTGGGCAGATTTATGATTTCTTTGACTTGTGCTAAGTTTGTTGCCTCTTCTTCGTCTAGTTCAGGCTCCGAATCCCCAAGAACACCATCTGCAAGCATCTCGAGCTCCCGATCAGCACTCTCTTGAATCGTTTGCCCCTCTCCAAGAACATCGATTGCCGTCGACGTTGAATTTGGGATTTTCGTTTTAATCTGAGCGGAAATTGATGAAATTGGCTTCAGATTCATCTGCGACACCAGTTCTTGAGTTGTCGGAATCGATTTATTGTGGAGCTTAGCCGATTCCATGGCATCTACCAATTCTTTAGGCCTGTCCAATTTTACTAGGGATTTGATTTCCCACTTTAGGCCATTGATGTAGCACCAGATGAAATACAATTCAGACAAATATGGATTGATGGACAGTAACCCTGATCGGAGGTTTCCAAACCACTCATTGTACTCCTCAAGGCCATCCCCTTGGATGAGATTGTTGAATTCTTCAAGAATCTCCATAGCTCGGTTTGGCTGCGATTGCTTTCAATCGGTGCCTTCGGCCATTCCTGAGGACAACTGACTCTGATACCAATTTGTCAGGACCAAAGGTCGGAGAGGGAAAGCTATGGCTTTCTAGTGTGACTGAGAGAGATAGAAGGAGGAGAAAACTCAGAGAGGGAGAAGGAGATAGAGAATGAGAGGAAAGTTCTGTAATTCATTCCATAAACCGTACAATACCTCTGGTGGGTATTTATAACCCATTTCCTAATTTCTTAGTAATTATACACATTACCCTATTATTCTAATCCTAACAATACATCAAATAACTTGAGAGATTTGATCAAGATTTGAGAAGAAGCTCTGCAACTGCAAAGCTTGAGGATAAAGATGGAGGGAAACCAGAGAATGAGAGTTTTCCTCCTTCTCTGTATATCGATGTGTGTGTATGAAAAATGTTATGTACATCGAGTTATATGTATAACTAGATACAAGAGATTTGGGCGTAATACATGTGTGGGCCTTGGCCCAACTGTACTATGAAATATAAGGCTTGGATATGTCGTCTTCTTCTACCTTGAGATGTCCAACACCCTTCTTCAAGCTTGAGGGAGCTCGGCTACACCAATCTTGTCCAGCAGTTGAGGGAAACAAAATCCTGGCAATGCCTTGGTTAATGAATCTGAAAGCTGATCTTTGAAAGCCACATACCGAAGAGCAATCAGACCTTCAAGCACTTTCTCACAAACGTAGTGGCAATCCAATTCCACATGCTTCGTCCTCTCATGGAATACGGGATTCTTAGCAATATGGATTGCTGCTTGATTATCACAACTAACCGGAATGGGAGTGATGTTGGACACACCTAGTTCTGAAAGCAATCGTGTCAACCATGCTACCTCTGTACAAACTCTTATGATTGACCTGTACTCTGCCTCGGCTAAGGAAAGGGAAACAGATGCTTGTTTCTTCGATTTCCAACAGATGAGGCTTCCATCCAGGACCACAACATACCCACTGACCGATCTCCGAGTTAGCAGACACGAAGCCCAATCTGCCTCACAGTAGGCCTGCAACTCAAAAGATTCTGATCTTGACAAGAAGAGAGACTGATTATGTGTGCCTTTAAGATACCTCAATGTTCTAATAGCTGCATCAAAATTCTTATGTCGAGGAGCTTTCATAAATTGGCTAAGGAATTGCACCGCAAAACACACATCTGGCCGAGTATGTGTCAACAAGTTTAATTTCCCTACCAATTTTCTGTAATCAGTTGGATTTTCCATCAAATCCCCACCATCAACAATCATTTTGGTGTCAGTGGACATAGGACTAGCAGCTATTGAGGATGACTCACAGTTGAATTCTTCAAGAGTCTCCTGTATGAATCGTTTCTGACTTATGTACACACCTTTCTCTGTGTAAACAAATTCCATTCCCAAAAACAAGTTCAATTGCCCCAAATCTTTGATCTTGAACTCTGAATCTAAGAAGGCACGTATGCTCCCAATAACTTCTGTGTCATTCCCTGTCATCAATATATCATCAACATACACTGCAATGTATGTAACACTGTCTCCCGAATGCTTACTAAAGAGGGAATAATCATTTAAGGATTGAGAATATCCTTTGTACTGTAAAGCATATGAGAGCTTAGCATACCATTGTCTCGAGGCTTGCTTAAGCCCATACAATGATTTCTTGAGGCGACATACATGTCCTGGAGGTGCAGTCATGCCTGGAGGAATGTTCATGAACACTCTTTCGTGCAAATCCCCGTGTAAAAAAGCGTTGTTAACATCAAGTTGCACCATCTGCCATCGATGCTTTACTGCCACTGCGACCAATGTCCTTACTGTTGTCATCTTTACTACCGGAGAGAAGGTCTCTGTGTAGTCCACTCCCTCCCTCTGGGTGAAGCCTCGGACTACCAACCGAGCTTTGTATCGCTCTATTGTACCATCTGCCTTCCTCTTGACTTTGTAAACCCATCGACACCCGATGGGACGAGCCCCTCTTGGCAAGGGAACCACCTCCCATGTATCATTCAAAGCTAAGGCTTTGAATTCGTCTTGCATTGCTGTGTCCCAAACAACAATTGTAGCGGCTTCCTGATAACTTCGAGGTTCTGATTTAGGCTTGACATCAGATAAGTGAGAAGCCCCTAACTGCAGTGCCGTGGTGATTGTGTTACAGTAAAGGCTCTCATGCGCCTCTACATGCGAACACACATAGTCTTGGAGATGTATAGGAGGATGAATAGATCTAGTGGATCTTCTGAGCACACTACTGGGCGCTTCTGAGATATGAAGAGCTGAAGATAATTCATCTGGAGAGGACACTGCTGGGACAGGATCAGAAGAAGCAGAAGTCGATGGAGAAGAGAGTATAATGGGGCTATCATCATCAGAACTGTGTGGGATGGAAGATGGATGAGGCATATGATGATCAAATGATGAGATGTCTTTGTATGGAAACCGGGTTTCAAAGAAAACAATATCCCTTGAAATCTGGACTCTATGATGGTCCAGATTTAAGACTCTAAACCCCTTAGTTCCCACTGGATACCCAAGGAATACACAAGGAGCGGCTCTAGGCATGAACTTATGCCTGTCATGTTTGAGGGTGGAGCAATAGCATAAGCAACCAAAGCTTCTGAGATTTTCATAGCAAGGTTGCTTACCTCTCAACACTTCAAAAGGAGATTTTCCCTTAAGCAATTTGCTAGGGAGACGATTGATAATGTGCACAGCAGCTAGAACAGCCTCTCCCCAATACTTCAAGGGATGCTTTGATTGAAACATCAAAGCTCGAGCAAACTCCAAAAGGTGCTTATGTTTACGTTCAACAACACCGTTTTGTTGAGGAGTTGCTACACAAGATGTGTGGTGCACAATGCCCTTGCTCTGGAAGAACATGGAGGATTCTTGGCTCAAGCCTAGCTCCTGGGCATTGTCTGTACGTACAACCTGAATTCTACATTCGTACTGAGTCTCTACCATCTCAACAAACATTTTAATGAAAGACAAAGAGCTACTCTTGTATCCTATCAAATGAATCCAGGTAGATCGGCTAAAATCATCAACAATTGTCACAAAATACCGATTACCATTGTATGTCTGCACATGAAATGGTCCCCCATGTCAATGTGTAGCATCTGAAATGGCCTGATAGTAGTAATGACACTTCTAGGAAACAACAAAAGTTGTTGCTTTGCTCTAGCACACACCTCACAGGGTGTAACAGACTTAACATCAATACTTGAAAACAAACTATGCAGTTTTTGTGAAGGCAAATGACCCAGCCTATTGTGCCATGTATTAGCAGTTATTGCAGTAGCTGCTACTATAGGACGATCAACAGAAACCAGCGAATCAACCACTCCCTTTTCCAGGAAGTGGAGACCCCTGCTACATCTGCCAAGCATAAGAGGTTTCTGCCCTTGAAGCCCCTGCAACATGCATACTTGTGGGGTAAACAACACTGCTCGTTTAGTGTCTGTCACAAGCTTCCCTATGGAGAGTAGATTGCATTTGAAATAGGGAACAAACAACACATCTTTCAATAGCAATCCATCTGTAAGCCTACCACTTCCCACTGTGTCCACTTTCAAGGAAAAACCAGTGGGCAACACAATGGAGAAGGGCCGAGGAAGAGGAGCTTGTGCAACAAACAAAGAACTATCTGTACACATGTGGCTATTGGCTCCTGAATCCAATATCCAACTGTGTTTTGAAGAATTATGATCAAGAGTTGTACCTGCAAATCCAGCAAATTACGAGCTTGATCCTGAGAGTGCATCTCTACTCTTCTGGCTGGTGACACTCAGCATATCCAGCAACTGAGAGTACTGAGTATTTGTGAGCTCAGGGAGACTCACAATGTCTCCATCATTGGCAACATGTGCAACCACCTTCTTATTCTTGCCATTCTTCTTTGGAAAACCATGAATGAAGTAGCACCTATCAACTTCATGGTTAGTCTTTTTGCAATTAGTGCAAAATAGTGCAGGTTTATCTGGCTTCTTTGGATCTGCTTTCTTTGTGTCACTCTTCTTGACTTCAACATTGAATGAAGAAGTCAGATCTGAACTCGGAGCAACGGAATTCTTGAACTCATGCTGAGTCTCCTCTTGTGAAATCATCGAGTAAGCATCACTGATATCTAGCAAGGGTTTTATCATCAGTATAGTGCCCCTTCCTGCAGTGTAGCTCTCGTCCAATCCCAAAAGAAACTGCATCAACTTCAATTCCTCAAGGAATTTCCCATTATCCGGCTGCAACTTTCTCAGATTATCAAATTCTCCCCATAACGCCTTCAGTTTGTTAAAATAAGTTGCTACTGTGGAGGTACCTTGAACAAACGTAGCCAATTCCTTATGTAAGGCAAACATTCGAGCTCCACTAACCTGGCCATAGCGCTACTCCAGCTCCTCCTAGTGTTCCTTCGCAGTCTCGGCATACATGACGCTCCTCTGGATCTCTGGAGCTAAGCTATTATGGAGCCAGGAAATGACCATGCCATTGCATCTATCCCAGATCTCAGCCCGCGGATCATTATCGTCTAGTCTCGGAAGCTTTCCGTTCACAAAACGGAGCTTGTTGTTCGCGCTGAGAGTGATTTTCACCGATCTCTTTCATTTTCCAAAATTCGTTCTATCGAAGGTCCCTGGAACAATTGCGAGTCCAGGATGATCACTGGAGTGAAGAAACAAAGGATCAGTTATCTCTATCACCAGCTTGTTGCCTTGATTGTCCGCCATCTGTACTGAGAACGTCGAACGGTTTTAGAGAGAGGAAGAGAACAATGGATCTATGAACGGATCTGTGTACAGAAACCGCAACAATGATCTATTGCTCTGATACCATGAGAGATTTGATCAAGATTTGAGAAGAAGCTCTGCAACTGCAAAGCTTGAGGATGAAGATGGAGGGAAACCAGAGAATGAGAGTTTTCCTCCTTCTCTGTATATTGATGTGTGTGTATGAAAAATGTCATGTACATCGAGTTATATGTATAACTAGATACAAGAGATTTGGGCCTAATACATATGTGGGCCTTGGCCCAACTGTACTATGAAATATAAGGCTTGGATATGTCGTCTTCTTCTACCTTCAGATGTCCAACATAACTAGTCGATATCTCACATTTTGTCAGGCATGGCTACACGAGAGCTCACCACTAACACTCATTTATCCCAACTGGTACTAGTACTGACATTCAAGTGTTAATGGACGAGATGAGCCATTTAGAAAGATTTTCGACCTATATTATCCTTATCAAAACCTCCGCTATTTTAATTAGTGATTTATCTTTGTGTTGTGACGTTGTCTTCATAGATATTTCATGTTTATACCAAGTACAATTTTTATATTTTTTTATTCAGTTTCCTTATTAGGATTGTTATTTAATATTTGCCATTTAGAGTTTTGAATATGAATTTCTATGTTCCAGACAACCTTGTATACGGAGACATATTATTTTGCATGACAAACTCACAAACAGTTCCACAACGGGTGTGATCGAAATCGAACTAGTATGTATGTATGTATGTATGAATAAACCATGAAATGAAACGCGAGGATGGGTACATTCAAACTGCTGGAGGATATAGTGAATGAAAGTTGTCTGAAAGAGCTGATAGAGAATGAAGATGGGGAACCAATATTAAAGTGAAGAAATGGATCTAGCGATTGTGATAAACAAAGAGTAAAAATTGGCAAGCAATAGTAAAGAGGACAGCAAAAAGAGCCTGTTGATGAAGAGAAATCATCTTTAGGTTTTGTTCCAGCAGATTGTGTTTGGGAGCAGTGACAGTGTAGTCGGTGCAAGGAGAGCACAGGAAAGCCATGGAGATGGAGTTGTTTCCTTGCTGCCCACCTCTGTAAATCGGCCTTCCAATTACATGCTTGTACTGCCCACCGGACCATCCCTGCAGTTACAGTGCCACCAATTCATTTTATTACTTGTTAGTTCTTCTATATATGCTTAATTATATCGATCAGCATGCATTCTCTTTCTATGACGAATTAGATTTTTTTTTATAAAAAAAAATGAAGAATTGATGATGGCGGGTTAAGCCATGTTTATCAAGGGATAGCAGATATACTAGAAATACTAATAATTTATTCTTCTTTTTCCGTCACATCATCCTAACATCCCATTCTCATTTTCCCATTTTATCAATAACATCTCTAGTATTCCAAAACCCATCTTTTCATACCAACTCAATTTACATATATATTCCTCTTCAATCATTATTTCCATTCTCAATTATATTATTATATGAATTTATTATTATTATTCAAATATTAATATTAAAATAATATGATTTATAAACTAAATAGTGCAAACTATAGATAACCCAAAAAAGCAAAACTAAAGAGAAATATTTAAAAAAATATTTTTGTAATAATTTTTTATTTTATATCTTGCATTATTTATTATTTAAAATTATTCCATTATTATACTTCAATTTTTCGGATTTTATTTTGCATATTTATAATCAAAGAGAAATATTTGTTTTAAATATACTCAAACATATTCAAAATTGATGTCTACATGTAGATAAAAATGAATCTAGTATTGTGGTAATTTTTATTTTTAATTTTTGATATTTTTTTTACTGAAATATTGATTTTAATGTGTAAAACTAATTTTTCCTAGCCGAAACCTCAGTCGTCCATCACTGCACACGTGTTCTCCATCTGAGTGCTTCTCCTGCAGGCGAATGAGGGCGTGCCACCTGTCCACCTTAGCAATAGGAAGTGCAGGCGCTGAAGTGCTTCAGGCGCACCGTTTCGCTCCTTCAACACCCTGAGCGACATAGTTTTGCAATCTAAATTCCGAAATGATTAATTGCCTACCAACTGGCCTGACACGGGGTGAATAAAATATGGGCTAGTATCGATACTTCATTAGCATCGGCCAAGTATCGCAATACCAACTCTTTTAATTTAGGGAAATTTACAGAAAACCACCCCTTAAATGTTGTTCTTTTCACTTAACCACCCCTTAAATTTGAAATTACAGTAAACCACCCCTTAAATGCTTTCCATTAACAAATCACCACCCTTGGTCTATTTTTGTTAAGCCATCCTTAGATATATTATATTTTAATATTTTTAAACTCAAAATTTATGTATAAATATATTTAAAATTTGAATTGAAGGGGTTGGATTGTTATAGATATAATTTTTTTAAAAAAACTTATAAATATAACTTAGAAATATCTTCCGGTTTATGTCTTAAAATAATTTTGTAAACATTATTTAAATTATTTTTTTAAGTATAATATGATTATAAATAATAATTTCCATTTATATAGTTAAAAATAATATTAAAACTATTTGTTTATATTTTAAAAATTGTATTTCAATAATTAACCTTTGGAGAAAAATTATAAATAACCTTTAAAAATAGGTTATTACTCGCAATTAAAATAATTAAACACATATTTTAAGTTGAAAAATGTTTAAAATATAATTTATTAAACGAAAACATAATGTAAATTGGTGATGGGTGGTGATTTGTTAATGGAAAGCATTTAAGGGGTGGTTTACTGTAATTTCATATTTAAGGGGTGGTTAAATGAAAAGACCAACATTTAAGGGGTGGTTTTCTGTAAATTTTCCTTTAATTTATTATTATTAAAACTTCTAGCTAGTATCTTGAAGAGTATACCCTCCGATAAAAGTGCTCTTACAACTACAAAAATTAGAGTAACCCGAAGCAAAGTTTAGTTAAAGATGACATTAATTTTTATTGACATGAAAAATAAACATTACTTCCTTGTTAAAAAAAATCATCAAGACAACTCAAAAAGGTAATTTAACTAAAGATTGTACACTGGCCCCATTGCTAGCTACAAAGCCACTTTGAAAAGAGGATTTCATGATCGATATGATGATTGTGCTTGACAACTCGATCGAAGCTTCATCTTTTCGAAAAAGTATAACACACATATATTATAAGAAATGTTTTTTTTGCTGCTAATCTTATAACAAAACTAAACCAAGAATTATATAGATTATTAATATTGTAATATATAAAGATTTAAATATAGAACAATAGACATTAGATTTAATACAATATTTTGATTTAAACCCAATGGTTAGTAAATAAGTAAAAAAATAAAAGGGAGAAAATGTAAATGTATGAAAGAGATGAAGAGAAAAAAGAAAAATAATAATAAGAGAAAATTGTGATTAGTTTAAAATTTTTAAAATAAGAAGGTGTTGACACATCATCAAAAGTATTCTAAATTAAGATATTATATACAGATAAATATTTTGAATTAAATCCAATAGTTAGTAAATGGGTAAAAATTAAAAGAAAAAACATGATTGGGTGAAAAAGAGTGAAACGTGGGAAGGCTGTCACGTAAGCTTAAGGTATTCTGAATAGTAATTATATAGATAATTAGTAAAATTAAAGAAAAAATAGAATTAAAGGAAAAAGAAAAAAAAAGAGAATTTAAGAAAATCAAAGAAAAATGACAAAAAAAAAAAAGATTGGTTAATGCTCCTAAAATACCTCTAAGATTGACACATCATCTTAAACTCTTCTAAATTAAGAGTTTATATAAATATAAGTAGATTGATCTTTAGGTTGGTAACTATTTAAAATATTTTTATTGGTTAAAATAAGTATTGGATATAAAAAAAATTGTAAATTTTGTAAAATGATTAATGGAATATATCGTTTTTAGAGATGTTAAAATCCGTATAATTTGAATAAAAACACATATAACTTATTTTTAACCAAAGAGAAAGAAGTTTAGAGCACTTTTAACGGTACTATTTAAGATGCTTATTTGTAAAAAAAAAATTAATAAAAAATTATCAATTCGGGTGTTGGGATGCTTGGAAGATGTAAAATTAGCATCGATGCTAATTTCCTTATCCTTCCTTTCATTCATTACTTGTACAAAGGGGGGGGGACATGTGTAATGATCTCACTGGCGGTCGGGAGGAACGACTAAGATCAAAGCGAACCAATGGTTGAGATTTAATCTGACACATTTTAATTACATTCATATAATATTATTTTTTCTATTTAAAATGTAAATTTTTAAAAAAAAATTTATATCATAATACTAGATTTATTTTTCTCTACACGTAGACATCAATTTTGAATATGTTTCGACATATTTTGAAAAAAAAAAGATTTATTTGGCTATAATTATATTGTAATTTTCCTCAGTAAATTGGATCTTGGTCGTTCAATGTCCAATTGCTTATTATAATACCTTTCCGGATATGGAATCTCGGAAGTGGATCATATATACTTTTACTTATTCATTTTATAAATGACGGAAATTTTATAATTAAATTTTAGGAAGTAAATACTAATATAATATTGTAATAACATTTTAAACATGTTGGAAATATTTGTTATAGAGGGGTGTATTCGTAAATTGAATTGGTTAAAAAAAAGATGGATTGTGGGATGTTAGAGATGTTATTGTTAAAGTGGAAATAAATCCCGGTGGGCCATACAACCGTGGGGGGTCCACACGGCAGAGCGCATCATGCGCACCCAAGCCGAGCACACAAGACCAACGGGGTTCCATCCTAAAACCAATTGGCAATAGGAGGAGTGGCCCACTGACTTATATGCAAGGCTCGGGTTATCGTGTTTTTCGATGTGGGACAATCCCAAGACATCACAACACGCCCCCTCAAGTGCAACTGCCTGGCCTCGCAATTAAGCCAGTTGCACTTGACGTCTTGAGCCTTAAGGCCGGCTAGCCCAATAGATCGACCAGGGTCCCGGACCGCACCTGCTCTGATACCATGATAAATCCCGGTGGGCCATACAACCGTGGGGGGTCCACACGGCAGAGCGCATCATGCGCACCCAAGCCGAGCACACAAGACCAGCGGGGTTCCATCCTAAAACCAATTGGCAATAGGAGGAGTGGCCCACTGACTTATATGCAAGACTCGGATTATCGTGTTTTTCGATGTGGGACAATCCAAAGACATCACAACAGTAAGGTAGAGATGCTAAGCTGATGTGGTAGAGAATTGAATAAAAAAATAGTATTTTTAGTATCTTGAATAGTAACGGATAAAAATGGTCTTAGGCAAATGGACATGCATGTTTAGTTTGATGGATTTTGTATTTGGGAGATGTTTTCACTAGTTTAAGGGGCCACAATTTTGGAACCCAATGTAGGTGGATTCCATTACAGCATACATCAAATCTGACCTTTTACTTTAACATTTCCTTTTTTTCCCTGAAAAAAGTAAACTAGAACCGAAAATGAAAAAAAAAAGCAACTAGAAATTAATTAGCAGGATAATTACTCTGCCCCAATTCCCCATCCCACAACACCGCCCCACGTAATTATTTTGCAATTAAATTAATATTAAAAAAATTAAAAAAAATATATCTAGCTTCTACATATTTAGTATAACATATTTGAAAAAAAAAACTTAAAAAACCGAATTATAATTTTTTCTAAAAAATATATAGTAAAACAACATCTTTTTAAAAAATCTTCCTATCTCTTCTAAATTATTATAATTTTTGTAATTTGGTTTTTGAAGATTTTTTTTTTCAAATATGTTATAATAAGTATGTATAATCTAAATATATTTTTTAAATTTTTTTTAATATTAATTTAATGGTAAAATAATTACGTGGGGCGGAGTTATGGCCTGTGGGGCGGGGGATTGAGGCAGAGGAAATCACACTGGGATAATTAGAGAATCACCTGAATTTGATCACCAGCGGTAACAACCAAAGAATTAGGAGCAGGGGTGAATGACACCCATCCCTTCTTGGAGTAGACATGGAACTCGGAGCAGCCTTCCCCGACGACGTGCAAGCTGAGTGCGTGGGGGTAGTCCGATCCCCGGATCATCATCCGGATGACATCGTAACGGAAGGAGCTGATGCAACGCTCAACGGGGATGTCATTGGGGTGCCGGTAGATGTGACACACCGACCTCGATGAGTCCTCCAACCCTTCCCCTCGAGCAGCTGTTATGCTATGGGGGTGGGGGTCATCTACCATCTTTATGGCTTTTATAATGCCCCTCGAGACCTCCTCTATAGCTGATGAAACCCTCTCCATTTGCTCTCTATAATAATAATAATAATAATAATAATGTAGAGATATGTGAGTGAATAATAATAATACTCCTATTATCAATTGATTTTAACGCTTTATCATCTTGTTCATATTGGGTAAAAAAAACAAGAAACCAATCATCTAACCTGAAGATTGAATAGCTGTTGGGCCAAATTTGTTCCATTTTGGATGTGAATCCAGAGTCGTTGCACCATACAAACTCCTCAAACAAGCCCACGTCGATGTCGGATTCAATGTCGTCTTCATGTAAGTAGTCATCCTCCCCTGCAGCAGGAAGCAGCTCATCCTCGAATCCGAAACCTTGCATATGGTGAGAGGACCTCTCAACCGCCTTCTTGGTGGCAGGAGGCAGTCGGAAAATCCCAGCAGCGGCACACACCGCAGCCTGCAGGGTATCAGGGGAGACGCCGTGATTGAGCAGCTGAAAGCAACCGGTCCTCTGGAGAGCATCCCTCGCCACCTCCAAGGCTTCCGGCCTCTCAAAGTCCACGGTTGGGACCGCCATGTCCGAGGGGAGGAGCCGCGGGAAGAGGCGATCCGGGAGGACGAGGTCGGGGATGCGGAGGCTGTGGTGGAGGAAGTCCGTCAAGACGTCGTCGTTGGCGACAGATGACGTCCGCCGACTGCCGGCTATAGGTGACGGGGGTGGAGCCCGGAACTCTGCTGGATCCAGCAGTATAGATTGGGGTGATGACGCCATGGGGTATGGATATATGAATATGGATCGATCCAGCTAGCTAGGTAGCCTGTTGGTTGTAACTCATCCAATTCCAAGGTATATATAATAAAGATTGGGAATTCAAAATGATGGAGGGATGCGGATGGCACAGACAGACATTCATCATCATCATCATTCATCAATTGGGGCCAGCGGCCAGGGAGAGTATGCTTTTCCTCTTCTTCAATTCCATTCTTTCTTTTCTTTTCTTTTTTTTTTTCACAATCACTTTACGTTTCTTTTTTCGAATCTTTTTCTTTTGCCATCTACATCTAGCAAGTGTGGATGGAGAAATGTGTATGAGAAATGTAATCCAGGGCTACGAGCCTACGACTAAACACTACACTAGTAGAAATTTTTTTTTTAGCTAGAGCTTATTAGTTAATATAATCCGGATATAAGAAAAATAGGATCCCCCCACATCATAGTAGTGCATGAGGTAATCTAGCTATAGAGCCCAAACCTAAAACACGCGTCCATCTGAAAAGACATTAGAGGCCGGATCTGATCCATGTCGGGGTTATTTGGCACATGATATAGCTAGGCACGGGACTAGGATTACGATCTTAGATATGATGGATTTGCATATAATTTTAATTTTATCCTTATATATCGTTATATCTACTGGGTTAAAAATTAGAGATATTTTTTAATGATATTTAAATTAGTAACAATGGAGGTTTTATATAAGTATAGTTTTTATGAAGAAAAAATGGCTTCAAAATCAGTGAACCACCATGGGAAAAATAGCTTCAATTATGTGAAGAAAAAATTGGAGTGGGTAACAACTAACAAGCCCACACAAGGAAAAGTTAGAAAATTTGAATTGGGTAGCCCACACAAGGAAAAGTTAGAAAATTTGAATTGGGTACAGACGTACACGCCACACAAGGAAAAAATTAAATGAGAGGAGGAGAGTTGGATTCAAACGCATGCTTACACCGCCCCCTTCCTCTTCCTCAACCAAATGAGCCAATCAAACACTATGATACAAGTACACCTATAACTATATATATTACTAAGAAGATCAACTCTCAATAAAGCTTAGGAAGCCGATGAAGAACGAAACCAAGCATCACTGAATAGTGGCACTGCGGGCCAGCGGTACAGCAGGACTCAAACTCTTGTAGGTAGTGCAGATGAACTCCAAGGATACTCAATCCCGGATACAGAGTTGCCCTGAGTGCATCACCACGACCCCAGTCAGACCCGACAACAGACGCCACGCCCCTCAACCAAGCAGAAGACGTCCAAGAAACCTTAGAAGCAGAGCCACAAGCTGCTCGAACACCACGCCAACAAGATTTCACCTACAAGAATAAAATCAAACCCTTACGGGATTGATCAAACCCGTTCGGGTGGGTTTACTCAAACCATTTCGAGTGGATTTACTCAGACCCTTTCGGGATTTAGACAAACCTCATTCGGGCAATTAAATTAGTTTTTTATTATTATTTTAACTAGGTGAGTAGCCGCGCGCAAATGCGCGCGGCGTTGCCGTGTTTTTGTAGTATGTATGAGAGCATATCAAGTTACATAACATCGATTTAAAGAGAGACTATAAGGAGAGCAAGATAGACAATGAATCATACCTAAACTCCATTGTATGCACACATTGCTCAACCTTAATCTTATAAACTACATAGTATTTGGCAAGAATCCGTCAAGGTAAAGATTCTCATTTTATTAATTATTTCTCACATTATAATAAACACGGTTGAACACATGTTAAGAAATATCTTCATATTCACTTCACTTAACTCCATCGACCTTTAGAATTCCTACAATAACAAGTTTTTCATTAATAGACGATAGACATTTCATGGCTATAAGGTTCTTTTGTCATTGCAGCTTCTATATCCTCAATAACATCCATCTGCTCATTATTCCACTATAACTTTTATTTCGAAGAATTTTCAATGAGTGCTACAACTGACATCAAGATTCCCATAACCAACATCCGCTTATTGACCTTGTCATGCACCAATTCCATCTGCAACCATCTTCTTGCCTTCAATCTTCACATTTTTCTTCATAGGAGCTTACCTCCTAGAACTCCAAGGTTCTATCACAATATGATCATTATTCCAAATCACTATTTTTACTTTCATTAATTTCCCATGGAACCATGATTAGAAATAGCTAGCAAAGTCCTTTTCAAGATTTGTTGTATATTAAAACACCAACAAGTTTCCCTCATGTAGATTTATCACACTATGCATATGAGTAGGAAGAGGGGTGTCCAAGCCTTGAGAAGTTAGCTTCAAGTGTATAAGTAGGTGCAACAAACCTCATCATCAATTTTAACATGTCCTTGAGTATATCTTAACCTCGCCATTATTCCAACAATCTCAAGTGCTATATGAGTGACATAACAAGAATTTGGAGTGTGCACGATGGAAAAAATTGACCACATAAATGATGTAATATGAATTTTGACATAGCCCTTTAGTGTAGAACGTGAGAGAAAGAAAATGAACTAACCTCGCAACACATCACCTTCATGTACATAACCTTTAACCGAATTAACCTGGTCAGTTCATTCGTATCCACATAGTAAGAAACAATAAATACTAAAAATTACTTGTATACTCGACTCTCAAGCTTTTGTGTTATCTTGTTGCCTCGATTGACAACAAAGGCTTGACTCGGGTTTTGAAAATGCAAAATTTTCCTACACTTGCACATTTTTTGCTGGTTTCTTAGAGACATATAGATTGGTTAGAAATTTATAACTAATAATCTAAACAAGAGGGAAAAAGTAAAAAGGTGTTACAATGGTGACATTAATATGTTTACAACTTCTGACAAGCAAATAAAATTCAGTGAAAGTAAAGAGGTACAAAAAGTAAATTCGAGTCTACATTATATGATGTAATATTATTATCCATGTGGTAGGAACCATCAAAGATCCATAAAGAGAGTAAAGCTCACCCCAATATGCAGATTATAGTGAAGCAAAGAAATGCCAAATACAAATGAGTTTGAGAATAATAAAAAGTTGAAAATTCAAGAACAATAACTTGACAAATTCCCACTTCCCAACTCATTTGTATTTTGCATTTCAACTGAAAAGTGTAGGTACTTTATATCTAGCAATAAACCATGCTCTCAAATTAACACTCACGTTCAATTTCCTCCACATCTACAAGGTTTCTAAAAAATCCCTTCAATTTTGATTCTTGTTCCATTATAGCCCATGTAGTTCGGTTTTGATTTATCCATTCTTTTCTTTGAGAAAATTAAACTACTGGCCTCTTCATCAAAACCTACACTTTTCAGATTTTCGGATTTTTTAGTTTCTGCATTAATTTTTTAGATTTTCTATATACATAGTTTCAAGTATTCTGTATTCAAATTTTAAGATTTTCTGTATTCAGATTTTTAGTCTTTAACGTTTTGCTTTCATTTTCATTTTCAGTTTGAGTATTCTGTATTTCAGTTTTTCTGTATTTCAGTTTCTGCATTAATTTTCCAGATTTTTAGATTTTCTGTATGCAGATTTTCAGATATTCTGTATTCAGATTTTAAGATTTTATGTATTCAGATTTTATGTATTCTGTATTTCTACCACTGTAGGCCTTCAAAATTAAGTGGGGGAAAACGTAAGGAATAACTTGCACATTGAAAATGAGCTCTAAAAGTTTAAAATGCCTCTTATTGTATCCTTAGTAAGAGTTTCAAAGTTTTTTCAAAGGACTGGAATATTTTAAGTCTAAAATTTTCATATTCAGTTCTAAACATCCAAGTTCTAAAATTACAACATTCAAGTGAAACGAAGACAATTACTAAAATAAGCTTCTAGCAATGCTTCAATCACATGGGTATAATAGGAAATGAAATACTACAATTCAAATGATAAAGGGAATATGAATTTAGCAACTACTCTATATGCATGAAGAGAGTTGACATTAGGAACTCTGCTAGTTTTTTTTTCTAACTTAATCATAGTTCAAGATCTTCTAGATCATGGTCATAACCTCAATCGTGTTAGCAGATTGACGTACCTATGAAAAGTCTTCTTTCTTTGATGCTTATGAACTTGATGAGTTCCCGATGATCAACAAATCATGACATGTCCAATGCATACCCGAGAAGATAGATAATTCTGAACTCAAAATCAGATCAAAGTAATGGAATTTCAATCATCTGAGCTATGGAAAAGAAAACACAACTAATGGAAGATTCATTTGGCTTGAGATGAATTCAAGATCAATACGAAGCTAAAATTGTGATCTTTTAATCATTTAATTGAGATTGATCCATTTCACATATCAGTAATGAACTTGATTCTCTAGCCGTACGAATCAAATAAGAGATAAAAAAACATGATTTGGCTAATTGTTACAACCTAAAAGATTAAGATTTTGAAAGATTTGTGTATGAAAAGTATAAATTTAACATGCTAATTTGCTGATGAAATTGGGGCCTTTCAATGTCTTGATTGTTCATGGTGAAATTTGCGAGGTTAAATAGAGGTATATTTCACTTTGTTTATATGTTTATTTGATTTACTTTTTTTTTGTCAATTTAGTAAGTGCGCTCTAAATTTTTCTCAGAAAAACAAACACTCTATTACAAACCCAAAACCAACTACTAAACTGAAAGTTAAGGAGAAACTTTGAAAGTGAAAAAGGCAACTTCAAATACATAAAGTATTCATACTTTAGATCTGCAACATGCCTTGCCAGATTAAAAGAAGACATGTTTTTTCTTTCTTCTCTTTACCAGCCTAATTAGCTCTTGCAATATTCAAAACATTGTTCTTAGAGAACAATAAACTGTGATAGAAGCCTAGATGGAAATACCAGCAACATAGAATGTCTTTTAGAGTTAACATCAGTTGTCTAATTATATCTTCATTAAGGAAATATGGAATCCAATTTATCTTTTCTTTTTTATCTATGTCATCATTTATACTATTTAGATAGTAGAATATAATGGTCTTGCTTTTTTACCTCAGTGAAGTAAATTGAAAGTCCTTGAGAAATTATAGCGCAGACAAAACCTTTCACTTAGGGGATAACCTAATGAGTACAAAAATAAATTAGATCGTTAATTGTAAGAGAAAGACTAAATTAAGACAAAAATAAAGGCTACCGGTTGTAATACATCAGTGAAATTCCTTTAAGTGATATCTATTATAAACACTTCATCACTACAAACAAAAGATTTCACTTAGGGAATAAACCCATTTCAATCGAATTTCAAAAGACCCGATAAAAGAAGACAATCAGGGATCAAATTAAAGGTAACGCAGAGAAAGAAATAAAAAAAAATATTAGGTTCGCACAAAAATGAGGCTACAATTATTATCACAAATTACCAGAAAACCAGGAAGGAGTTTTCTGAAGGACAAACACAATACTGAAATTCCATTACTCCAAAGACGGAAAATTACTATTCCTTATCATCAGAAAAATGTTTCAAGTATAAAAGGCACTAAAAGAAATAAAAAGCTCATCTGTTTCCAAAAAAAAAACATTAAACAACATACAAAGAGGCACGAGAAGCAGGTGAATACTGACACTCTTCATTTCAAAGATTGCCATAAACAAAAAGAAAATGAGAAAACATTTAATCTTCCAAAAGCCCACACAATATCCAAGAACCAGAGACATGGCAAATAAAAAATGAAATTACACAGATCATTAGATATATCTCCACAAACATAAAATCCCATACATGAAATTGTTTGTGAAACATAAAGATAAGGAAGCCCGACAAATGAAAGAATGAACTGAGCGTATGCCATTCAAATAAGCATGCAATCTAGGATAATAGATCATAAACTGTTATACAGGCAGTGGCGGCTGGAAAGCAATCTATAGTTTAGTTTATTTGCTTCTGCTTATTACCTACATAACCGAGTGCTATAATCGACTACTAAAAGATGAAGTAACTAACTAATAGTTTGTTAGTAAACCAATAAGCAAACAAAAAACAGACCCTGTGCAATGGTCTCTCAAATGATCCAATTTCTTATGGGATTTATATTTGGGTGCGTAACTTTTTCATTCCTCACAGACTAAAGTTTCTTAAGACAGACCTCCAGAGGCTAGGAGTCTGGGACATGTAGCAAGTAGTTCAGAGACTCTATTTCCTTGTACTATATTCATCTTTGAAACTTGTAAGTAATCATCTAACCTGATTCAGCGACGGTTGCATTGTGTGTTCCACAATAGCAATATGTGTTATCTTCTCATTGTGTTCATGCAGCGTAATATTCAAATTCTAACAATAAAATGTATGATAGCCTACCAGTTAAAGGTAGAATAATAAACATACTAGTCATAAGATATTGATATGGCAGGCACACCATCAAAAAAGGCTCCTTGAGCACCAACAACAGTCCCTGAAAAAACACTGCAATCCATTCACCAAGCATGTGTAATGGTATCAACAGTCAGCATTCAAGAATAAGCTTAAACTTAATATATGGCTAAAATTCCTCGGCATTCAAGAATGAGTTATGCAAATAGGTTTTCTTTTTCTTATTTTCTGTATGTTTAATTATATCATGGATAACATTGAACAAAATTGGAGATATAATAGCAGCCAAACCAGTACTTACATGTGGTAACCATTGTTGCCTTCCGTATTTGATAATCGCCGAATGACTGATTTTTTCAATCTTTTTGGGACAAGAGGTAACTATTTCTATTTCCATTCGAAGAGAAATCTGGCTACACACTCTCCTTTATTTATTTTCAAGTGGCAGAAAAAAAAATCCTTTATTTATTTTATGATATTTAAGAAAAAAACAGTACAATTTTGTTTATGTTAATTGGAGTCTACCTCTAACCTTTCATCCACTTCTCCTTTAGTTTACTAACAGTCAATTCTATTTCAGTTCTTTAAAATGAGCTAAATAATGTTGGAAAGTTTATGCCTTCCAATTCAATCAATCAAAATATATTTTTCTTGGCTCATATTTTCATAGTTGTTAAAATTAACTCAATAATGAGCTAAATTCCTACAAGAAACCCATTAATTTAATAACAACTAAAGCTTTAGGCATGACCCGCTAGAGAAATTAAACCCTGATTAAACTCAAAATCTTCAAATCTCAACAATTTCTATACATCATATATGTAATGCAATAACCGAGGTCGTCATTGTAACTCATAAACTGATATAATATAACCATCAGAACTGATTTCCTTCAAACAAAGTACAAGAAATCGTGAAACAAATTTAGAATCTAACCTGTTGAGGAGAGAGTTACACTCACGTGAATGTCCTGGAAGAAATTTGTACCATGTAATTTGGAACCTTCGCAAAATAATAATAATTAAAACCCAATCGGAGACCCACCATAGAAAAAAATCAATAAGAGAAGACTTGATTAACGCCCAATTGGAGCACAAATGCAGTGCAAGAAAAAGTCACAAACCCAAAGAAGAAGCAAACCTACATGAAAATTGAAAACCCTAAATTGGGATTGTAAACTCCGACAAAATCCTAAATTTATAAAATGAATTGTACCATGAAGTAACAAAAATAAATGACATGGATGTGCATACCAAGATTTGATCGAGAAAGATGGAACCCTGAATTGGAGACGAATCCAACAAAGGAGGGAAGAGAACCGCAATCTGTTGGAGAAAGGAGGCGAATCTAGAGGAGAGAGGTAGGTCGACGTTGACTGCGAGGCCGAGTAGTGCCACCATAAATTGTGAAGATGTTAGATAAAACGAAAGAGAGATGAAAGCACCGGCGAGAGGAGATCTCCGGAGAGGACCGATGAAATCAGAGAGAGGCCAGTAGAAAGTTAGAAACGGAGATTGAAGCGATGGACATGATCGAACACATGGAAAGAGGAAGGGCTGAAGGGGCAACCTATCACAGGAAAGTTACAAATCTATCCCTAAACCGAATGGATAATAAGAAAATAAATGAGGGGCAAAATAGTAATCAGCATTAGTGAACAGTAAAATGGGAGTTAGGCTTTTATATAGTAATGATATATATGCATTTTCGCAAACTTGGGCCCGAAGGATTTTTCCACAAACTTGGGCCCAAAGGATCCAAGAGAGGGGGAAATGACGTCCGAGGCCAGACCGGTGGCGAGAGTCAGCGAAGCCCGCAGGTCACCGAGACCACAACCCACATGCAGCACCGACCGAAACGAAAACAGGAGGACCAAGGCTGAATAGGGTCGAATGAAAGCTGGCCAACGAGAAGGGAACCACCCGACGCCGCAGCACCCAACACCTAGAAATCGACGGGGAAGGAACAAAAAATCTCAAAATTGCAGAAGCCCCAACCTAATTACAAAAGATGACCCAACACCCCACTCCCGAACGAGAAAACCCTAGATCGGAATCTAGGACCCAAACGGAAAAAGAGGGATGAACCACCACCTCCAGGAGACATGGAAGATCACAAGGGAGAAGAAAGATCCCAAATCGACGAGTGTGGCCGGAGGGACGCCCAAAATCAGAGACCACGAACGGACGCCGACTGAAACATCCAAATCCGGCCACAAGGCACAACCGGAAATGAATTAGATGGAGGAGGATTCAACACAAAGAGAAGAAGGAGAGGATTAGACCAGAAGATTGGATACTCAGACTTGATTCATCCGATTTGGGATTGGGTTTTCACAAACTCCCCCTCTCTCAAAAAGAAGAGAGAGGAGGGGGCATTTTTTTTAAATAATTTTAGCTCATTGGAAATGGAGGGAGTACACAATATTGATTATATATGGCATAGCTAAAGGTTCATGCTATTTTTTTTTAAATAACCAATTTATTTTATTTTTTAATAATTCACCTGTTTTGTAATTAAACAAGCATGATGTTCAAAAGCACCTTGCGAACCACATTCAAGCACCACTCTCAATTCCAGTAAAAGCACTTTGCACAAAATGAGGATGTGATAGGGGTTTTCCCTCCAGGGATGACAAGACACCAATCATTATAAGTAGACCTGTCAAAACATAACCCGACCCGAAAACTCGACCCGATCGTCCGGAATTTTTTGGGTCAAGACCCGAAAATTTTGACCCGGAATTTTTTTTCGGCCCGAACTCGAAAAACCAAAAATTTTCTAGATCATCTGAGTTTCGACCCGATGACCTGATTGACCCGGTAATTTTGACTCAATTAAACCGATTGACCCGGTGACCCGGTTGATTTATAATTAAATATAATTAATTTTTTATATATATAATTAAAATTTATCGTAAAATTATCAAATCATGATTTTTTTAATTTAAAAAGAAAAAAATTGACAAACCCGAAATCGACCCGAAATGACCCGAAACCCGGTCAAACCCGGGTTCTAGTCAACCCGGAAATACCCGGAACCCGTTTTACCCGAGACCTGAAGTGACCTGATCCGAACCCGACCCGAATGACCCGTTTGACAGGTGTAATTACAAGGGAAAAAGAGGATGTGATAGGGGCTTTCCCTCCAATTTGCAAAGTATAAAAAGAGAGGAGGGGAGAAGACACTCAGTTTCTTCATCCCCTGGACAAAAAGGTTGGAGAAGAAGGCCACCATTGAAGAAAAATCTGCCGGCCTCAAGGTCCAGTTGCAGAGCACTTGTCGGTCTTATTCCTTGTTCGTGTCAGTGTTTAGAAACTTTCGTGTCACTTTGGTTTATGAGAAACCCTAATTCTCAGTTGCAATGGGTAGACGTCTCTCTTGTTTTTCCTCATGTTTTGCGAAAAGTAGATACCCATTAACCATAATGCTGATCCCACTTTTCATTTTCAAGGGAAAACGCCAAAGTATGCGTCACTCTCGTCTTCAACGTTTGTTGGTTGTTCGAGGGTGTCAGATGAGTGTTTTCTGGTGAGACCGCGCGCAAGAATGTGATCATTGAAGAGGGCATCGACTTCACCTCTCTGAAAAAACTGATCCGGCTCAAGGTCGGCCATGATTCTTCATATGAAGATTGACGGTTGTCTTACGTGCCAAAGGCGGAAGAAGCAGGTCATCCGATCACGATAGCTGATGATGAAGACCTTAAGGCTTTTAAGTTTCCGAACTCGGAGTGTGGTGAACATCCATGGCCCATGGCGATATATGTTGGTCCATTGCTGAAGGAGAGCGTTGAAGTACAACAACCCGCAACCCAGTAATGAGCACAAATTGCTTGATCGAAAAGCATCGGGGCTTTCAATGTAGCATGTACCACGTCTCCCACTTCTTCTCCGTCACAAGTTGTCATTGTAACAAGTAATGCATTGCGAGGAGAATTGTACTCGGTTTGCCAATTTCACAACCCCCAAGCTGACTTCTCTGCAGCTTCTCCTAATCGACGGGGTTGACCAAGTCGTCCAAGTTCACGAGCAGCGACACTCTCGAACAATGGTTCACCCGCCCCCGAAATGCTTCTCCTCCGGGACTGCGAGTCGTGGCTGCACCTTTTTGGGTGGTGGGACACCCTTCCTTCTCAAGTTTTGGGACCATCTTCTTCCTGCAATTAGGTGGACATGAACATAGTCAAATATCCATACAAAATCATCACCTAATTATTAAATCTGTCTGCGAGTTTCTCATAAATTTAGGAGCAACTGACCATGTCACCTTATTCTAAATCCATGTCACCCAACAACAATACCCATGTCATGCATGTTAGTTGGCTTCTCCTTTCTAGAATCCACGTTTCTGACATTTCTTCTTGTCATCGCCGACATTCTGCGTGAAAGGACCGGTAAACGTCCCTCGCTCCTCTTCAATCTCAAGGCCATACATCCCCATATCCCAATATCCCCGTCCAACCTTCAATTCCATCGTTCTTCGTCCCCTAATTTCCCATATCCCCATTTCACTTATCCCCTAATTCCCCATATCCCCATTTACCCAAATCCCCAATTTTCCCATCCCCCCCCCCCCCCCAAATGCATGTTTAAATGAAACAATGGAACATTGCAAAATAAGTCCAGATTTATAGTAGCAGAGAATGGAGAGGGGTTTCAAGAAAAACTTATGCGTTGTACCTCCTTTATGGCGTGCTCCTCTCTGGTAGGGTCTTCTCCGGCGTGTTCCTCCCTTCTCCTATGCCCTCTGTCCAAAGCGGATGGCCTTGTCTAATGTCAATTCAATTCTATCTTTCCCTTTCTCTCCAACTATTAAAAGCCACTCCCTTTCCCTTGTGGTGGTGGCTTTTTCCCCAACTTCAATGAATGCAAGTTGTTGAAAATTACTTTATACTGTTTTCCTTTTTTTTCAAGGAGAATTTTTTGTTTTCCTTTTTTCCTATTTTTCAAGCAGGTCAAAGTAATTGTGCAACCAACTCCCACTTGGAAAGATTCCTTGTCAGATTTTTGTTTTATCGTTTTTCCTAGTATCGGGTCACGTCATTACATGCACGTGTCACTTTTGAGGTTTTCTCGTGTCAATATTCAGAGTCTGATATTTCTATTTATTGTCGAAATGACCCATGTCCCCCCTTTGAATCCACGTGTCATCCTAGAATGTCTAACTTGTCACCCATTTGGATCGAATAGAAAATGTACCAAATACAACCATGTTCATACCTAATATAACGGCCCGGATATAAATACCCGAGTTACGTTTCGAAGGTCGGATACCTTCGTTCGAATCTTGCAATCCAGGTACGGGTCGAGGTTTCAAACCTCTTTAAACATTAGTAATTAAAGCGGGGATTTCAAACCCCAAAACCATCACAGGGCCGTTGGGTACCCTTAACATGTCCTAAGGACTAAGTCGCGGAAATTCGTTTAAGGAAAGCGGAACGGAAAACGAAAGTAAAGTACAACTTTTCACGGCGGAGTCGGGTCAAAACCAAAACCATAAAACATAATTAAATAACATTTAGCTAAATTAGCGAGTTAGACCGGTTCTTCGCTTTCACCCAAGAGGATTCCACGTCATAGAAGCATGGAGCAAGTAAGGAGCAAGTACCTAACACTATCCACGAAGTTAGCCCCATAGACGCCTGCAGGTCATAAAGACCGCGTTGAGGCCATATAATATGCATATATCTAGAATAAAGGATGCTCTAATGCAGTATGGAATTTAAACACGCAAGACATGCTTTATCTGGTTATAAGTGCATAAAGACAGTAAAGGCGCCAAAAGAATGTCAAGTGGCATATCGTGTGTGTGTGTGTGTATGTGTGTGTGTGCACATCAAATCAATCATCATCTTACTCATCATGCTCAGGCCTGATGGTGCTGGGCTATCATATCGTATCATATAATGACACAACGACTCAAGACAAACCCGGTGATGTTGGGCTATCCTATGACCCTAACAAAAGACTCTGGGACTCACAAATAACGGCCGTTCTCTTTTCAAACACATAAAGAATAGGGATGCTCATTCATAAGTGCAAGTCCTAAGCATGATACTACATGACATGCTTTTATGCATATGCAACACCTACATACTATATGACACATAAGGCAGGAGGTCGGAGTTGTTGAGTAAGCTCCCGTAGGATACTTAGAGGCGCGCATAATCCAAGCAATCAACACCAATAATAAGCAATGTCCAACAGATCACAAATCACCTAACAAACATACAAATATGCATAAGTCTATCTAAGTCACACAAGACGCCCCTAACTAACATACATAACTTCATATATGTCATTTCCGATCATTATGTCTTATCTCGTCATATAACATATATCATTTCATATTCATATCATCTCAACATATAATATCTCATCTATCATCTCATCTTGAATCATCATATAACATTTCATATCTTATTTAAAATTCACGTAATTCTCAAGAAGGATTGAACAATAAATTCGCCGAGTTAATCAAGTAAAACATTTTCCCAAGGTTTTTCAAAACTCTTAAATCTCAAGCTAAGCCAACTCATTTTCCAAAACAATTTCTCAACCATATTTGGCAAAAATCCATTTATAAAACTTTAATCTTTAATCAACTTGCAAATTTATGCCATTAAAATAATCTCGGCATTTCGGTTTTCAAAACAATCAAAGCTACTTGAGAAATTATTCCCGACATACAAGCCAAAAATCGTTAATGAAATTCAATAACTACAGTTCAAGACATCCTTTCACATATTTTGAGAATTCCTTTAAAACCTTCAATTAATTTATCAATCAATATTTAATTAAAATAACACATCGAAATGAATCCATTTCACAAATCATATTTATAAATCAAGGCCAATAAATCATTTCATAATTCCTAAAATCACATATTAACACATCATAAAATACATGTTCCACATATATAATATCACTTTTAAGACAATTTAAAATGAATAATAATTTTCAGAAGTATTTTTTTCATAAAATCAGAAATACCAATACAATACTAATATGATAGATAACAATTATATAACTATATACTAACATAATATGACCCATATAATATAACACATAATATAACCAGGCAACTAATACAATAACCCAAAATAATTAAAATGACAATAACTCATAACCCAACGACAACATGCCCAACCCCAAACCTGATCCCCCAATTGACAACCGGATCTCGAACCTGGATCCAGCCCATAACCTGGAAGGAAAGCCCAGACTGGACCCTTCTTCCCCAACAAACAGAGCGTTGTTCAAGCGTTTGAAAACGCAAAGGAAAGAAGAGGAAACGGAGTTTCTGTCGGCGGCTCCTCGCCCGATTCACTCACACAACTCTCCCCGATACCAAGAAACGCAAAACCCATCAAAACAACACAGAAGGAGGGAAAAAAAGGAGCTCACCGGGATTCGGTTTTTCGTTGGGGACACGATTTGGCTCAACGGAGACGGAGGCGAGGCGTGCTTGGTCTGAGACGAAAGAATAGGTCATAAAGGTGGACCTTTATATCGATTTGGGTCGAAAGAAGGAGAAATTGGAGCTTACCGGATTCCAATAAGAAAATAGGGGAAAATGGAGAGGTTTAGTGCCGACGGTGGTGCTCCTGGTGTCCCTTGATTATCGGAGGCAAAGAGCGGGGATTCTGGTTGCTTGTACCCGATGGGAGGAGTTGCTGCTAGATCTTGAAGAAGGAAGAGGAAGCGGAAATGATGCTTGACCTTTCTTCGCAAGACAGGGCCGCTCGGAGGGTGCTCGGTGGTGAGGGTGGCTCTGGCGGCAGGGTCAAACGGGGCTGTGTTTGCTCGGACGAGAGAGGATGACAGTGCTGCAGTGGCTTGAAGTTCTCGAAAATAGGCCCATGGGCGGGCTCGACCTCTTTGTGTGACAGAACATGGGAGCTTCGAGGGTGTTAGAGATGTGAATGAGACCAAAGTGTCCCACATCGGAAAGTTGAACATATCAAGCCCTAGTATATGAGTCGGTGAGCTACTCCTTCTATTACCAATTGGTTTTAGAATGGAACCTTACTCGGCTTGCGTGCTAGGCTACTAGCGCATGTGCGCCCGTGCACACGACCCCCAGTCATCGGTCCGAGTCGGACTTTGATATGGTATCAGAGCGGTTAGCCTAACGGCCCGTCTTTCGATCCTGGTCTGGGTTACCCAATTGTCCAATTCTCAACTAGATGGTCATTCATAGTTGGACTTGCGGGGGCGTGTTAGAGATGTGAATGAGACCAAAGTGTCCCACATCGGAAAGTTGAACATATCAAGCCCTAGTATATGAGTCGGTGAGCTACTTCTTCTATTACCAATTGGTTTTAGAATGGAACCTCACTCGGCTTGTATGCTAGGCTACTAGTGCATGTGCGCCCGTGCACACGACCCCCACTCATCGGTCCGAGTCGGACTTTGATAGAGGGGAAAGGGGTGGCGATGGTGAACACAAAAGAGAGGGAGAGTGTTTGGGTGGCGGGAAAGGGACCTTAAGGTGGTGTTCAGGGCTATGAGAAAACCATAAAAGGGGAGGTTTGGGGTTAAGATATTCCAGAAGGAATAAGGCAGAGAGGAAGAGAGGTGAGACTATGTGTGTTTGGCTGGGTGCCATTTCAATTAAAAGAAAAGGGAGCAGAGGTCTTGATCCTCTTCAGATTGACGTGGGTTCCTGCAAGTCTCATTTGCCATCTTGCTAAGATTGGGAGGGACAATGTTCAAGAGAGGAAGGTGGAGAGTGAGGGTGTTTACTCATTTTGGGTGTTCACTGTGAGGGAGAGAGAGCTGCAGTAGGCCGAGAGAGAGAGAAGAAGAAGAACAACAAAATAGGAAGGAAGTGGTCCTCAAGAACCAATTGTCAAAATACCCGGAACCCGCTATCTCGACATTATCATGACTCATTTAAAATTTAATAAAATTTCCGATTCTAAAATAAAATAATGAATCTCAAAATAAATTCCAAATCTCGAAGTAAGAAGGTGGAAATAAAATCCATTGGAATCAAATTTTCAAAACGATGCCGGAATCGTTCATAATGATTTTTAAACCGAAAGTTGTGCTCGAGGACGAGTTTTCTCCAATTTTATATCTTAGATATAAAATAATATACTTTTAATTAAAATAATATTAAAATAATATTTTGGTCTTTACATTCATCCACCTCTAAAAACAAGTCTCGTCCCTGAGACTAAAATCATTACAAAGCAAGGGGAAGAAGTTTGAAATTGGTGAGTCCAAAGATCACGCCATTGATCCCGTAAGCACCTCATAAGTGCCCCTATGAGATCCTCGCAGTATCTTTCTCGTGATCATAATATTACCAATTGATCGTAGCAAGTATGTGATATGGGCCCCTATCACATCCTTACCCCGACTTCTCAGCTATATCATAACTCAAAATCATCATAGCGTCTCTAATAGATCTTAACAAGCGATCTATAACTGCCCTTATAAATGCTTCTATCGACTTCGTGAGGCGATATAATGTAAATCCAGTTCTGTAAGGTTCAAAAGAATTTTGCAAATGGAAAGATTGACCTCGAAATCATTGAAATTCTCGATAGCGTTTATTCTCTTAAAATCCAAGTTAGTCCTTTTCAAAACTGCTTCAAATCTTCAAATCCGACGTTAGTCAAGCAATTTCAGATCACGAGAGGCGGAATCATCCACCTCTAAGGGCTAATCCCATATTTCCTTCCTAGGTTCCAGAATCAATCAGACTATCATTCTCAAATCAAGCGGAATCATAAGCCAATAAGCACATCAACTCATATAGCCATCACATCATCAACCACTCCTCACGGGGCAAATATCAAAACAACAACATGACAGTCTCATCAAGTAAAACATCTCACCCGCATAACATGTCTAACACATAACATAAGTCATACCAACATCTCAAATGACGCCAAAAGCAATGACAAAATCTCAACATCATACTACAATCCATAAAAGGTATTTCCTCATCAAACTAGAAGTGATCACAAGTGCATCATTGAAACATCATAGCTAATCACGCAAGCACACATGTCAAGAGATCAATGAGTTAGGTGTCATGGAGTTAATATGCCACTACAAGTCAAATCTCACGATCGCATATCAACATCGCAACAAAAGTAGATCGAACCAGTCATAACAGGGATTTTTCATGAACACATAACTCACTTAATCATCTTATCAACCTATCCAAATTCTATTTAACGTTGACATAACAAATTTATCATGTCAACATTAGTATTGTAAGGTTAGTCATAGCGGAATTTCATCATAAAGTCAACGAACTAAAACTAATTGACAACACATCAACATAACAAGATCATGCTATTAAGATTCATCAAAAGGGAATGTCTAACAATATATCAATCATCAAAATGTCAACATGCTATCTAAACATCATCTTCACTCATCACAATACCATATAATGATCATTTAGCAATTAGGCATCATTATCTCATATATACAACACGTAAATTTCATCGTCATGTAAGTGTAATATCGTCATCAACTAATTCAGAAAGCATTAACAATTCGAACGGAGGACACTTCCGCGTGCAAGTCATATCATACTCATTAACCGTAATCCTCGTGACATACTTGTCCCGCCAACATCATTGATCCTAAGTAGGGGTGTGCATATCCGGGTACCCGATACGAACCAGATAATCGTGTCGGGTACCCGAAACCGTTAAGGTCAAAATGGTTGAACCATATCCGAACCGTCCTAACCCGGGTACCCGACACGGTTAAGGTATTCGGTTCCGTGTCGGATACCCGGGTACCCGACACGAACCAAGGTTTTTTTTTGTTTTTTGGGTCTGTTCGTGTGCTATAGGCTACATCCGCATCAAAAAAAATTATACTGTCGTTGCTGCTACTGTAATGGCCGACATTTGCATTCAAAGCAAAATTGAAAGAAATTAACATTCAAAGTGGTTACTGCAAGGATGAATTTTTGAAGCATTCAAAGCAAAGGCTTCCCAAATTGAAAGGAGACAACAAAATTGAAAGAAATTAAATATATAGGCAGCAATACACCACACACGCAGCAAACTAGCAAAGGTGGGACAACGCCGGCTTTGAGTCTATGTCAGACTGGTGTTCGTCGGCTTCACCCATCGTTGCCGACTTGCTGTTGGTCATGGCACGAGGTGGGACAACGCCGGCGTGAGAAAGGAGGCTACGTCGGTGATTGAGGCACGGGGAAGCCAGATCTGAGAGAGAGAGAGAGAGAGAGAGAGAGAGAGAGAGAGAGAGAGAGAGAGAGAGAGAGAGAGAGAGAGAGAGAGAGAGAGAGAGAGAGAGAGGCGGAGGGAGGTAGCGGCGCTGGATGGCTTCGGCTCCGATAAGCGCAGGGCAGCCGGGGATGGGAGATGGAAGGAGGGCGGCCGGGGTTTCAGATCTGACCGAGCCAGCGACGAGGATGGAATAGAAGAAGGGAGGGCTGAGAATGAACACGAATGACGGAATGAGAGTACTGAGTTAGGGTTAGGGATTTAAAAGGTAAAAATAAAAAGAGAAAAGGATTTAAAAGGTAAAAATAAAAAGATAAAAAAAGTGGTTGCGGGAGGGAATCGAACCTGTATTTGCTGTGAGTCCTTCCGCCTCCCAAAACCAATTGAGCCAGCTAAGCATCTTGTCACTATTGGGATCTTATGTCTACATCTATTAATACACCAGATCTAAAATTTAAAAAAAAAATTTAAACAGTTCGTGTCGGGTATCCGATAAGGCGATTTGCCTGACCCGAACACGAACCGTTTAAAGCCGTGTTTTCTCGGTTCGTGTTATTATCGTGTCGTGTTTTTTCGATTTCGGGTTTTTTCGTGTCATGTTGTCGTGTTTTCGTGTCGTGTTTTCGATTTCGGGTTTTTCTGCACACCCCTAATCCTTAGGGTAATGGGTTATGGACCCACGCTTCCGCCGCGCTGTTCTATTACTATCCAACTTCCCGTTCCCTTTTCCATGCGGTCGGGCGTCCAATGTATCACATAAGAGTCCAAGTTAGCGGAGATAGGGGAGACTTCGACCCGGGAATAGCAACGATGCCCTTATGGAAGTGTATTAGGTTACAAGTGTGACAAACAACCCCAAATTCAAGCATATCACTCACATTAATCCACACTAACATGTACCTATCTCAAGGGACAACAACATATGGTTTCATTCCAAAAGACCCAATCAAGTCCTACACTGATGCATGTGAGACGAGCTAGCAGTCTATTATTCCATGAAAGCAGATATGCCTAGCAATTTCAAGCAAATTATGCGGAGCCAATAATGGTCATGTGGGGTTTAACGAGGATGAAAAGTATCATGTATATGAACAATGCACGAGCATGGTATACGTATCAACAAATGATGTCAAATATAGCATTGTGAGGTACATCATAACAATCAACTAAGCATCATACGAGAATACATAAGAGCGGCATAGTAATCATCACATCTAACTACAAGGATCATATAATAGGTTAAGAATGACATGTAATCATATGACGAGATACACTTAGGAAGCATAGGTCCTATATGATGCTAGCGATACATAACAATCAACTAAGTGTCATACGAGAATACATAAGAGCGCAGCCCAATGTTTGTTCTTAACGTTGAAGAGAAGAAGGACGAGGTTCGAACTTGACCACGGACGCCCCATCGTCTTCGGGGACTGGCCGTCTAAGTACGCCAGCACAGCATTAGTAGGCTCGTAGCCTTCGAGGCTGCCACTATACTCCTTCCATTCCCTATCCAGATACAGTCCCGTCAAGCATGTATCGACAACGATGACTCGACTGCCAATATCATTCGCCCTGTCCGAGACAACTTTACACAGAAGGTAGCAACACTCTTCCATCTCCTGCATGAAGTGAACCCAAATAAAAATCCATACTCCTGACACGTGATATTTCAAAGGTGACACGTAGTCATACCACTGTGCCAAACCAAACTCGAGGCGTCTTCAGGGAGGTGAGGAAGTCCTTCGTCACGTCCATACCGCAGGCTGACTTGCGCATCTCCACATCCCCACTACACCGTAAATTTATGTCACGGTTAGTGGACGTTCACCTCTCTACCTTTTTCGTATATTGAAGAGTATGACACAAAAGTTAGGTACCTTGCGAGCAAACTTGTCAGGCCGTCGTTGGCTGTCACGGACACAATTCCTAGCGCAACAGCATCAGCGGGAACTGCGGCTACCTTCTGGCACGCGGTTTCTTGGTCGGAGGAGCTAGCTCCTCTCCATCACCCTTCTTCGTCTTCTTCGCCCATTAGATGCATATACATGGGATACCCGGGGTTTCCCCGTATCATCACCAACTGCCAATTGGGAAACAAAGGCAAACTTGGGATGTTAACTCAGATGTCCCGTGTCAGCCAACCAAATTCACCTTGTCATCATGAAGTCATTACTGCAATTGTTGACATAATCCACAGGGTTAACCACAACTTACCTTACCACCTTGTCCTTGTAGGGGCTTCTCCCCAGGCCACCTTCAGATGCATTCGATGTAACGACCTAAAACACATGATGAAGATTGAGAGTAGATCTCCAATTTTCCGTGTCACTCATCACCAAAAAGTTTGTCACCCAAAAACAAACTTACCTCCTTGCTCTTTCCTGCCCCCCATCCCCTGCCTTGATAGCTTCACTTTCAGCGTGCTCGTCCCCGTCATTAGTACCAGACCCCTTCGCAACAACATCTCCCATCTGGAAATCAAATCAAACTTCAAATTGGGCGGAAACTATCCCATGTCACTTAACATATAACACCATATTAGACAACTAAATTCTCCCTGTCACCATGAATTCATACATTCATGGGACGGTTACCAGCTTATCTTACCACCTTGTCTACCAAGGGTCTTCTCCCCGCCTTCAGATGCGATTGACTTAACCAAATCAGTAAGTACGACCTGAAAAACAAATTCACGTGTGAAAGTGGATCCCCAATTTCCAGTCGGACTCAACATCATAACGCATGTCACGCAAAAACAAACTTACATTCTCATCGCTTTCATCCAACCCATCCCATTCATTCTTATTGTGTTGTTATTCCCGATCCTTCGCCCGTGGTCTTGGAATAAAGAACAACGTCTTATGTTTGTCCCGATCTTGCAATTTCGCCTTGAGTTCTCTTGAATTGGAACTAGCAATTAAAGGTGGAATAAGTGATAAAGCGGCGGAATTAACGAAACCCTCATGGATTGCAACGTTCTAGAACCAACAACCACGAACATTGGAGAGGTCGCGAGTGCGACCAAGGGAGCCGCGGGCGCAGCTACTATTCACGGAGAGACCAACGATGGAGTTTCTGGGTAACAACGACATTGTGGCCTGATTCTAGCAACGGTTTTGCAGGATTCCTCTTCTTCTTTGTGTTTGGATTATGTGTTTGAATTGGTATCGGATGATTTGTTTGGATGAATGTAAGAACGAATAACTTGATAGCAAGAAAGCAAATTTTTTGGATTGATTATTGAAAAACCCTTTAGCCAAAAGGGTTACTTCAATTCTATCATCAATCTGATTGTATTCAATGTAGAACATGTGTTTAAATAACAAAGCAATGCCAATCCTTCCTTGCAAAAGATGGAATTTGGCTAGATAAAAATAAAAATTAAACTAGATAAATATCATACTTAGATAGATAAAACCTAAACATAGTGGTTAAGGAAAAACCCTAGAGATATTTTTCTTCCCACAATTATTTCCTAAATAATTATAATATTTATTTATGTTCGGAAAAAATTAATTATCCCGAAAGGGTATTTTTGTAATTCCACTTGAAAGAGTTTGAGCCAAATCCCAAAAGGGTTTGAACCAAATCCCGAAATGGCTTGAACCAAATCCCGAAAGGGCTAGAATAAATCCTGTTAGGGCTTAGTTAAATCTTTTGGCGTCTTTGCACGAGCGGTATGGGGCTCTACTTTCAGCGTTTCCAGGAGATCTTCTACTTGGTTGGGGGAGTGAAGTCTAGAGTCGGGACTTGCTGGGATCGAGGTGGTGCGTTATGGGAGACTCCGTATCCGGGATGTTGTTTCCTTGGAGTTTCGTCTGCACTTCCCAGTTCCCACAGGAGATAGAGTTATGCTGTATCACTGGCCTGCGGTGCTACTATTTGGTGGCTCTTGGCTTCGTTCTTCGCCGTCGTCCGCAACTACTAGGAGTAGTTCTTCTTAGATCGTTTCTTGTAGTAGAGTTTTTTCTGCTTGTTTCTTAGCGCCTTTTTTCTGTTTCTACTGTATGCTTTGGCGGTTTTCGTCTACCAATTCATCGGCCTCTTGAGATTCAGGCTAGCCCGATCTCGAATTCTTACTTAATAAAAAAAATGCATAAATAATAAATTAATTAAAGAAATAGATGGAAATACGTCTAAACAGTGACAACTGCAAAGATGGTTATTTTCGGCCAAGCTCTAGGTCGAATGTGGAAAAACCTTCAATAGCAAAGTTGTAGATCTTTTCGTCCTAGTTCCAACAAGGTATGGCATGACCTAATCCGATAAATATGGACTCCGAACGACCCATTTTACTGAGACGTTGAAAAGCTGTCAAATGATCATGAACGAACAAAAAATGTCAGAATCAAGCTTGCACCTTTGGACCTTCTCCCATGGTGGAGCCTTCTTCTTCCTCTTGAGGATGACATCATTCTCCTCCATTTTCATTTGACTCGTCCTTGAGTCGTCGCCAGGATCAAGATCATTGTTTGACCCACAAAAGGTCATCTTAATCTGCATCAATTCTGATCGGTAACTTGGTCTTTTAGTCCATCATCCTTCATCCAACCCATCTCGTTCCTTATCTGCATCAATTTCAGCTGAAGATCTACCATTCTGAGTTGTTTGTTGCCTAGCCGTCCTTGTCCCTTTACCAACCCGCTGTTCAGTCACCCCCTCCTCCAACACTTTCAGCTGCAGGTCAACAATATTATTCTATTACATGACACCTTTCAAATTTAATTAAAACCCAACATATGCATATAAGATTCTTTCAAATTAAGTTCAAAACCAACAACTTCATATCAGACTAAGGTCACCAAATTCACTTTACAACTAACACATTTAATTTATATTAGACTAGTCCCTATTCAAATTCATAGCAAATTCGTTCAATATCAAAAACTACGTGTCACCTATCAAATTTCACGTGTCAAGAGTCCATTTACCCTTGCCACCACAGTTCCCCATACTCTCCAGAAAACGAATATATGTGATTGAATTATGTACCTTTCCCTACATTTTCTCCATCCAACTTGACATTGTCGCGAACCTCTCCATCACTGCTTCAAGTGTCTTGGCCACGTGGTCCACCCAGGCGTCCTTGTCATCGGGTCCTCTCCGCATAGTTAGGACAGCCTTTGAGGACCTCCCACCAGGGGCGCGAAAATGGCGAAGCAGGGGTGTCACAATGTCTTCGAATAGGGGGTCGTACTCCTCATCCCGGTAGACACATCCATCCATCAACTCCAGCTCAGCCTCCTCCGGTATTAGTACTGGATTCTCCTCAATCTCAATGGCCTCCTCTCCCTCAACTCATTGCGCTTGAATATCTCCTCATAAGAGAGGTTCTCATCTTTGAGGGTCCATCTCAGGCAACGAGGGAACGCCTTGTGCGACACCTTCGACACAAACTGGAGCCCCCAATCCTGTATGGATTCGAACAACCAAATCTACAAGGCATCCAAACTCAAATTAGAAACTTTTCAGCATATGAATTACAAACTTATCGTTGTACATCAATATGGGTCTGGTTGAGAAGGTCACCTGAAAGGCAAGCGGATAACCCATCAGCCCACAACCTTTGCGCTTGTTGCGATGTTCCGGCTTCAAGTCAGCAACCTGGCACTTTACGATGTCGTTCAGCGACGCGTGTGTGGCCTCATAAATGATCCTTCCCCATGGGAATGCCAAGAAGCGATCGACATTCTCAACCAGCCTAACAATCCAGCTCAGCAACGGCTTCATGCTTCCCCTCCCCCCCAGCAACACTCCTTCGACGATGAAGAGAAAAACGAGCTTAAATCTTTTTCTCGAGCTCCTCTCCTTCAACAGTGAATTCTTCAATTCGTTCTCCAGATCCCCCACCGTCATCCTATCATTGGAGAAGAAGTCCTTCATAGCTTTCTCATCGTCCTCCATCTCAGCCCCCTGGGTCGACCACACCGCAACCCGGTAACTATGGCAAACTCCTTGATCGAGAACCGCCAGAGCTTCCCCTTTATCATGTACCACGTCTCCCACTTCTTCTTCGTCTCAACCTGGCGATGTAGTACATAATGCACCAGTTGTGACGAGAATTGGATGTTGTGCGCCAACTGGGCGACCCCACTGAGCTGGTTGTCAAGGAGCTTCTCCTAGTCATAGGGGTCAAGGTAGTTGTCGATGTTAGTTAGCATCGACAATTTTGATCTCTTGTTCACACTTGCCCGAAAGTGCTTATCTTTTGGGGCTGCGTATTGGGGCTCCCGCTTACTCAAGGATTCCCCTCCCCTCGGCCTCATATTCCTAGTCCGCACCATTTGTTTCCTGCAATTTCGGTCAGACGAACAAAATCAGTTTTCCACTTAAATTCATATCCCCTTGTCACATAATGCTAAATCCTCAGTCAACAAACAGACAAATCCATGTCACTACACCCCTGTCACACAACAATTTCCAAATCAAACACACCCAAAACCTCAATTCAAATCCCAAGTCAATTTCCTCAATACTTCCTCAATCGACCACCAAAAACTTCCCCTTATCGAAGTACAAAAACAAATATCCAACCCCTTCTCACTCAATTGGATACCCCTGTCACTCAATCCGAAACACATGTCACTCCTTATGACTTTTATACCATCAAATTTCAAATCAAACACAACCAAAATCTCAATCCTCCTTCAATCGCCCACCTACAACATCCACACATCCCAATTTCCACATTTCGTCATTTCCTCTTTTTCAACTAATACCACAACAAATTCGAAATCCTTCTCTCCGAATTGGAAACCCCTATCACCCAATTTGAAACCCTAACCACTGATTTCCCCTTCCCATACCCGAAAACCACCACGAACCACCCTCTTTCTTCCATAGTAGCCACCAATGCCACCCCTCCACAACCCACCATTCAGACCACTATTGACACCATTTCCCTAACCCTGTACCAACTACTTCCCCAACCCACACCCGCTCACAGTACCAGCAAAGGGAGAAGAGGAAGATCGAGTGGGGCATACCTGTGTACTCTGTCGTCGGCGTTCGTGGGTGCTCAACAATCTCCGACCTCTCCTCTTCCAAATCCGATGATGATGAACCGCCTCCCAACTTCCTTCCCAAGCACGCTCTCTCTCTCTCTCTCTTTGCTTTTCAGTTTTTGAAACCACCAAAATGGGGAGAGAGAAGTGTGATTGGATTGAAATTTAATAACTTCCCCTTTTTTTCTCCTTCTCGTCGGCATTTAAATGATGGCCCCTCTTCTTCTTTTTTTTTTCCTTTTTTTTGGTGTAAAATCAAGGATATAGCCGGTTAAAGGGGGAGTTTTAACCTGCACTTTTGTGCAAATTTGAGCGAAAATGGGCTAGGTGTGCTAAATTTCAAGGGTTAGTGACACTTTTTCCACGTTTTTTATATGCTATCTACTTCCATTTCCTCTATACAATAAATATCAAAATAACCAAGAAAGATTAGATACATTTAAATCAAAGTCAAGGTGGACATATAAACACAGCTAGAAAAGTAGTCAATAGATTGATCCAATGATAGCCAAGTGTCATCCTTTATGACAAGGATAAGCATTTCCACTTTTCCATGTTTCTCGAGCTGAGAGGTAACAAAAATAGAAACCTATGTCATTTTTTATTTAGGAGTAACAAAGCTTTGGAACATCAATCTCACCATTATGAGCAATTTGGGAGCTAAGCAATGTTCCCCATCCAACAACCAAATTCTTATTTTAACTATAAAAATAGAATTATATACACCAAATATTTAATTAGAACAAAGGCAAAATTCAAACTCTCTATATATAATCAGCTATAATTTGCACATCATGTAAATAAAACCAGCTAAATCTCTAAGGTCCAACACTATTTCCTCGTATCAATATAGTCAGCCAGTTATGCAAAAAAAAAAAGTACTGCATGAGGTCAACGTGTCGGGGAACACGTTGTTCATATTCATCATAGCGCAGCCGTTCCTCAAAATGTTGTGCGTTGTAAAGAAAACAAAATCAAACAATCCGCTAGCACTGAAGAACACAATGCAACTGTAAATGCAGTTCAAGGCAAGATGAGGTTATGATTCCAATCCCGTTTCCTTTTCATTTGTGGCGGCCAATGGCCCCTTTAGGTAAGCACTAATCCCCGAAACCTTACCTATGATGCAGCAACTCAAGGTATTATATACCCACCAATCACGTGAGCTGCACACACCAAGAGGAGGATATAGTCTCCAGCTAGGACAACTTTATTACAATTTACAAGAAAGAACCACTAAAATGTGCAAGGGAAAAAAAAGGACATCAAGAAAAAGATAATAAAATGCTTAACAAAGGAAAACACCATGCTAAAACAAGCTTATTCTCCATATCACCCCTTCAAGTTGGACTTGGTGAGAATCCAACAAGTCCCAACTTGGATAAAAGAAAATGATGATGTTTTTAACAAAGAGGCTAAGGTTGAATAACGCTTGCTTGGAGACATTATCTAATAAAGTGGCAATCAATCTTCAAGTGTTTGGTCTTTTCATGAAATACAGGGTTCTTTGCTATATGAAGAGCAGCTTTGTTGTCACAAAACATTGGAATGGGCAAAGAAAATGAGCTCTGCAGAACACCCATTACTCCTTCAATCCACAAAATCTCACTAGCAGTCATAGACATGTTCCTATACTCAGCTTCTGCAGATGATTTTGACATTGTATTCTGTTTCTTAGTCTTCCAAGAAACCAAAGAAAGTCCCAAGAAAATACAATATCCAGTAAGTGATCGAGCACTGAATTGGCAAGCAGCCTAATCAACATATGAGTAGGTAATGAGATCAAGAGTGGAATCTCGTGGATAATATAGCCCAACTGCCATGGTTCCTTTCAAATATTTGACCACATGTAAAGATACTTCATAATGTGGCAATCTAGGTTATGTCATGAACTGATTTAAGTGTTGTACAACATAAGATATATCCGGCCTTGTCAAATTCAATAATAATAATCTTCCAACAAGTCTTCTGTAGGTTTCAGGATCTTCCATGATCTCTCCAGAGTCGGTAGAAAGTTTTAGCCCCCTTTGCAAAGGGAAAAGAGCTGGCTAATAAGGCATATTTTAGTAGGAATTATAGACTAATTTTAGTTGCATTTCATTATAATATAATCATGTTTTATAGTTAATTGCACATTATGCTCTTTTAGTGGTAAAATTCGAAAAATACGTTGTTTTATTGGATTTATGCAGATTCTTAGTCCTGACATGGTGAAGTGCTTGGGAAGAGACTAAAAAGAAAGTCCAAAGAGCAAGGAACATGCCAAGTAAGGGTTAGAAGACAAATCGGGAAGCTATGGAACAGACACAAATGAAGGACATGAAGAAATCTCATTTTTTGGTCTTTGATCATTTCAATTCAGTTTCTGAGGTCTTCATAAGAGTTGTAGTCCTTGAAAAGATATTTCTAACGCATATTCATATGCGTCAATCAGACGAACGAAGACTCCAGAAAATGCATTACAAGTTTGGTCAATTGAAGTTGTAAAAGGATCGCCAAAGCAGCGCCCGCCAGTTTTTTAGCAGTGCCCGCCGGTTTTGCTATTTCCAGATCTGCTAACGAGGCCCACACTACTAAAATTGTGTTCATAGACATCAGATCTTTTAAATCGGTCAAAAAACGCACGATGTTAAAAATATTTATAACATCAGTTTAAAAATTATCGATTTTATTGAGATTAGATACATCGACGTCACTTAATGGACAATGTTAAAATTTCATTTTAAAAAAATCAAAAGCACGTAGAATAGATTTAGCTGAAATTTTAAGCGGTAAAATTTAACAACTTTGAAACACTTAACCAAAAAAAAGACTTTCAAATTTTTTGGAGGAAAAAGGACCCAAATTCTAACACTTAACCCTAAAATCCCCAAGTTCCCCTCCATTTCCATTCCGTTCTCTATCAAATTGGACACAGACCAAAAATCCCCAAATATGCTTTCTTCTCTGACTGGTTGCTCCTTTCGCTCCTCCGACTGCTCATCTTCAACAAGCATGGAACTGTGCCCTCAACGTCATCTTCTCCGGTTGGTCGTGTTTACCATCTCCAGTTGGTCATCCCCTTTCTCTCTTCTACCCCCTCCACCGCCTAAGATCCCTCCAAACCCTAAAACCCAATGACTCTCCTGTTCACTTCTCCTACCTACAAATTAAGCAAAGAAGCTAGATCTTCTGTTCATCTCGAGATCTCTCAATGACTCGCTCTGTCTCTCGTCTGTCATCTCTATGTCACATGTTTCAACCAAATCCATGCGTTGCCTACTGCCATCTGATGCCGACGCCAAGAGCGAGGTACCTTCCTTGCTTTCGCCGGAACCAGAACGGAGATAGCCCATAAGTCTTTGCCTCACTGTCGACTTCCTTTTCCTATCTCCAGGTGTGTCCCTTTCTCTTTCGTCTTAGCACTATGTGCCTCGCATGTTTCACTTCTCCCCCTTTGAATTTTCAATATTAAAGATTTAGGGTTTCTTTACAGGTTAGTGAACTGTTTGACCTAGATGAAATTGTTTTTCAATGCGAGTTTAGTCTTTTAGGGTTTAAGGTTTCGATTCTTTGATGTCTGTGATTTCAATTTTTGATTCTTTAAAGGTCAGTGATTTTGATTATTGATTTTTTAAAGTTCGGTGATTTAGGGTTTCAATTTAAGGTTTGTTTTTTTGTGTATATAACCTTTTTCTTTGAGATTTCAGCATTCTTTTTTTGTTCAATACAGGGTGTTGGGAGCAAGATCATACATGGGCTCAATGGTTGGAGGCTATGGAAATGTTTTTTTCCCGCTGAAAATGGGGTTGAATCTAGTAAATACTACTGTAAGTATTATTAGCTCACTCAAGTTTTGCAATTAGTCCTTATTTTACCATTGAGTTCACTAAAAGATTTTGTTATCAGGTTATGATTGACGAACTAATTTATTTTCCGTGCTTTCTCTAGTTAAATCTTCAAGTGGGACAATACAAGCTGAATACAATTTTGATGGTAACATGAGGATAATGAGTGGCAATGCCTTTCTGCTACTAATGTGGTACGTAAAGTGAATGTGCTGCTAAACGTGCTGGTTCTTTCTATTTGTTGACTTAATTCTTTCTATTCTGCATGATTGCCATGTCATTCATTCAAAATATATGTTTAGCTTGTTTAGTTTATTGAATTTCAGATAAAAATGATATAGATATTGGCCAGTCCTTGGGCATATATCTTGTGGAGTTTGGTATTAGGTCTTTAAGTCCCTGGGCAACTGGAGATGTTAGTCTTGACCTGATCTTTGATTTTCTTTGAATTTGATCTTCATGCCTATATCTTAACCGAATAAAGAGAGTAGTGAAGAGTGGTAGGTTATACATGTATATGCCTCACAATCATAGGTGACTGATTGCAGGCGGGGCGGAAAGCACACATAAATCGTTTGCTTTGTTTTCTATTATTCATAGAGTATGACAACCTTAAACAAGACTTGCTTCTGACAATTTTAAATAAGAAGGCTTTTCTTCTTCATAATTTTTATCCTTGCTGGTGCATCTACTAAATGGTTGAATTCAGATAATCATTTTTTGCTTGCTTTAGCTACATGATTCAGTGATTCACAGTGATGCTGAGGTTGAGGTAAGAAAACTCTTCAGGATGGTTGTGCGATTCGGAAGATGCGTCTGCCTTCAGATTTCCAAGAATTCAGGGAAGTTGTAGAGACTCCTCATCCTTGAGTGGTTGATTACTGTTATATTTGGTGTATATAAGCACATCATGCACATATCGGTTCCTTTTCTGCTGAGGTAAAACTTTTTGACCCGTCATTTCTCTGCTGGCAGGAATCGAATTGCGAGGAGGGCTGATTGTGGATTATGGAAGCAGTTCCTCAGAAAATAAGCATGCATATTGAACAAGGTACGAATTCCCATCTTTCAATATGCGTATATGACAGGTCCTTAGTTATTAAGACAAGGACTCGAGTTAGAAGATCAAATATAATGTTGATGCTTCATTGAATTTGTAGGGTGTCTTTTTAATGGGATTGGAGCTGAAGACATTCGTCAAAGATGGTAAAATTTCCCTCTTACTAAAAGATTATGTTTTTTTATCATTAAGGTCATAAGCTTAGTTGTAAGATGTTACCTGCTCTGCTCAGTTGGCTATAATGGACCTATGGCCATATTTAAGATTTCAAAAAACATTTTGTTTATGGGTGTATAGAATTAGAACTGAATTGGCAACAATATGAGATAGTTCCATGTAATGATCTATTGAGATCCATTAAGTTGTGAATGGGGTTTTTTGATGATCTTAATTTTCCACCGGTTGCTACAGTTGTGGCAACTTTGCTACAGTTGGGGGATGGGGATTGCAACACCTATGGATCTGAAATTGAGAGTTTGGATCTTGTTTCTAGTTCTACTACTGTTTTGGACTTACACTGGTCTTGCCATTGATCCGTGGGTGGTGATGCGAGATTATTTGGAATTGCTTATTTGCCTAGCTAGTTTACTTAACTTCTAATATATCCTTTTTTAGATCAATTGGAATTGCTTCTTACCCTAATCAGAAAGTGAAACTCCTGATTCTTAAATGGGTATCAAATTGTGTACTTTCTTGACAGTCCCTCTGTTTAGTCATTAAGCGCTTCAATTTAAGAAGGAACTTCTTTTGGATTTCTCTAACACGTTGTTTGATATACTCAGCCACATCATGTCGACGTTGGGACAAAGCTTATATGAGATGATCTTATGACTATTTTTTGGGCTACAAAGGTTTTCCTAGGTAGAGTGAATGTTTGTAATTTATGCAATTTGCTTTCTATTGATGGTGCGGCTTGTGACTGATTTCTTACCTGATACATGCTCCTTTCTTACAGGAGATTATCAAGGAGTAAGCTGCTAACTTGTATTTGTTACCCTGCTCCTTCGAAGTGCTTGTTTTAGATCCAGGAAAGTAAGCGTAATCTCTGAATATCTCTGGGTGTGATCTTGTTTTACTGATCTTTGTTTTTATTGTGTCTGATTAGTGCAATATGATATGGAAAATGCAATCTTAGTTTGCAAATTTGAGTTCCAAATATAGTATGGATCAAAAGGCTTCCACCCTTCATCCCTGTAGAAGACGAGGGCAGACGCTTGGAGCAAATACGTTCCTCCCTAGTTGCTACTCTAACAGCTCATCACATGAAAGTTAGATAGTTTTGATAGAATATTAGATAGTGATATTTTAGATAGCTTAGGTAGTTTTATTGCTTGGACTTGGGGAAAATGCGAGAAAGACAATGAGTTAATGGTCATCTGCGGTAAGGACTAGCTTTTGTAACCTACTAGGCCCATTAAACGCCGTAGCTAGCTATGGTACATGTTCGGTCCTTTGCAATTTTTTAATGACGTCAATTTGGGTTGTTGCCTTTTGCAGCGAAACAATTGTGGTGAATGTATGTTGAATATGTTAATGTATGTTCGTGGATAATATATTGAATATGGTGAATGTACCAGGATGATATATTCAATATAGTGAATGCATGTTGGTTATAGTGAATGCATGTCGGTGGATGATATTTTGGCGGTAATTAATAGGTGTGTTTTAACGTATAACATATAGATAGCTAATAACCGAAAGACATCAGACATCCAAACAAAAAAGCGATGTTTGTTTTTGTACATAAATCGACTGCAAAGGAGAAAAATGATTTCAGAAGCCTCGATTATAGAAAAAATGCAATGCTACCCGATGTCAGTTGGAAACAAATACATCATTAAACCAATATAAATTGATGTTTTCTAACATAAAAACATCGTTTTCCAATTGAAAAACGATTTTAAAATATACTAATGACATCGACTTTAATGACATCTACTTTAAAATATTCAATATGATACATTATATTTATATAAATTAATTGCATAAACTTACAAATGAATAAAGAGTACACAAAATGAATAATATATAACTGATGTATATATCAATCTAAAACATCTCTTATTAAAAATATAGTGATGTTAATGTCAATTTTTTTCATTGGCCTACATTATTTCAAACATCTAGAAATGCAAAATAACAATAGTTGAACATCACACGCATCAACCAAAACGTAATTATATCAATGTATTTAAATCGTTATTAAACATAAAAACAATTTTATAAATTATTATAAACATCGGTTAAAAACCGATGTGGTAAAGATGGGATCTTTAACACCACCCACTAACACGTCGAATTTTTTTTTGTTTTACATCGGTTTTTAACCGACGTCTATGAACACAATTCTAGTAGTGCCAATTCTATCTCTGTGGAAACTCTATCTATCTTTTCTAGGGTTTGGGCCGCTGAGTTCCAGCCCTATATTAAACATGTTTTCAGTAGCTTTAAATAATGTAATCATCTAACATTGAGAACTTTTCTCATTCAATTCATTAGGGTTTGATTTTCCATTCAAGGAAGTTAGGTAAGACATGCTTGGCTAATTCTTTGTTGCTTTCATCTACACTTTCGAGACTTGGTTGGTTGTTTGTGAGTTTCTAATAAAGTAGTATTTCTCTCTTTAATATCTTTTGATTTCCCTTGTTTTTATTGTTGATATTATTGTGATTAGCTACCATGATAGTATCTTGTTGGGTTTTTGTTCTATCTTACTTGAATGAATTCTGAAGTAGCATGCTTAGGATTGTGAAAACCTTGTTTGATCATCACTAAGTAGGGAATTTGACATGTGTATTAAACATCGATTACCATGCTTACTTGATATTATTCATGTGCCTAGATTCTTAGGAACTTATGCTATCTTTATGTTAAATATTTGGCGTGAGTTGGTTACATGAAGGTGTAAGGGATTAATTGTGCTCGTTTTGCTTACATCTATTTCAACTAAGAAGGGAGGAATTCGTAGAGAACAACTTTAATTGGATTCGACGACCAATAAAGTCAACCAATTCAATGTCGAGAATTTATTGGTGGAAACATCTCTTGTTTAGAGAGGGAGGCTTGGATTGCGGACTTCCAAGTTCGCTACCGTCAAGCATTTCCTCCACCTTCCAAACTGGCTTCCGATTATGTTGTTGCCTCAATCAATGAAAAGGGTGTGGACTTTGAGACCAACGACGCAGCCCAGGTTAAGAACGAAATCGTTGCCCAGAAAACAGCACAGCGCGACGATTTTGTTTCGCAGATTTCCGTTGACTCCGACTTCGGAATTGAGTGAACTTAGTCTTGATGCAAAGCTGACTCGACGAGCTTTTAACGGTGGGTCTCACGCTGCAAGACTCTCCCGGTAAGGTGTCCGAATCTGCCCTGCAAGTGGACTGCAGTGCTGCGCAGGATGTTGTGGTCGTTGCCGATGACGACAATGAGGGCGTTGGGGACACTTCTCTCGAGTTAGCTATTGTACCTCTTGAGAATGTTCCTAATGATGTGAATTCTGAAGTTCATAGGGTTATTGAGCCTATTGATATTGTTCCTTTTGATTGCTCAATGATTGCTATGACAGGTGTTGTTTTTTAGGTTCCTATACCTCGAAATCTTCTGCCACCTATTTTTCCCATCCCCCCATTGTCATCATGTCTGAAGGTTGCTGCTCCTTCCTTGCTGATCATCAACGACTCGATTCAAGGATGAATTGAAGCTAAGACGGGGAGAATGATGCGGATCAAGATGGCCTTCTGTGGGTCAAACAATGATCTTGATTCAGGCGAGCTCTCAGGATCGATTCGAGGGCTATTGGAGGAAGAGTATGTCCTCCTCAAAAGAAAGAAGAAGGCTACACCATGAAAGAAGGTCCAAAGGAGGAAGGTGAGCTTAGGCACACGTTTTGGTTCGTCATTGATGTTTGACAGCATTTCGACGTCTCAGTAAAATAGATCGTTCGGAGTCTATATGTATTGGATGAGGTCGTGTCATACCTTGTTGGAACGAAGACGAAAAGATCTACAACTTTGCTGTTGAAGGTTTTTCCAGAACCAAATTCGAAGTTGGCCGAAATTCATCATCTTTGCAGATATCACTATTTGGACGAATTTCTATATATTTATTTAATTATTTTCGGTTTTACCTATATTATTTAGATAGAATTACTTTATGTAATTAGGAAAATAATGTGGGAAGGAAAATATCTCATCTAGATAAATTCCTTAACCACCAAGCAAGTTTAATCTATCTTGATTTAGGTTTGTTTTATCTTACCTAGGATTTATCTATCTTTAAGATTTTTTTTTATCTATCTTTTATCTAGTCAAACTTCTATCCTTTGCAAGGTAGAATTGGCAAAGATCTACTATTTAAACACCTGTTATGCTTTTATTTTAATTAGATTGGAAATTATAATTGAGGAACCTTTTTAGAATTAAAAGGTTTTCCCAATTCCCCAATCCAAAAGCTTTTACAATTTCTTATGTTCTTATTGTTCAAGTTCACAAAGATCCAAACCCATCCTGAGAAACCGTCGCTGAACCAGAGTTCCTGTCGTTGAGTTCGTCCAGATCCGTCGCCACCGTGACACTATTCACTCGCGGCTGCGACACTGTTCACTCGCCGTCGTTGTTGCCTTTTGTTCGTCGTTGCTGCTGTGTTTGTTACTCCCTCCGTCCAAAAATACATTGCCTTTTAGCATTTTGCACAAGTTTTAATAAAACACCTTACTTTTAAAAAAACATCATCATTGCACTAACTTTTTCATAAATTTTATTATTTTTTAACACCCACTACACATTTTAACCAATCAAATTATTTTAAAAAGTCAACAACACACAAACCAATACAAATCATTACAACTTTTTACCTAGAAAACCTAAAAGACCATCTATTGTTGGACAAAAATTTACATCTAAAAGTCCATGTATTGTTGGACGGAGGGAGTATTTGCTAAAATTGTTCAAGTGTTGTCCGTCGCTATTTCTGTCCTTATTCATATTGTTTTAATTGTTGATCATCAAGAGAAGTTAAAGAATAATTGCAAGATCGGACCATCAACAAGTCGTTATTCTTGATTCTAAGCCCACAAGTGAAGGATCGGGAATAGCAACGTATCATGCACACATGAGGAACCATGTGTTTTGGCCCCTACTCCCCCCGAAGAAATCATTCACAACTCACCTATTGAGGAACCAAGTCCAGAGCCGATTTTTGTGGCTCTTGAGCAAGGTAATGATAAATCTTATACTTTTATGGATTTTGGTGAATATGTAGATCCTTGGGAGCATCACTTCGACAAGCCACCAGTGGAACAGTGTTGGTGGTACTACTTACCCTCGGTAGGAAGTCACACTCGAGCATGTGAGGAGTTGAAGACTTTCTTCAACATAAATCCGCTTGACTTTGGCTATTTCATATGCGATGCACGGTTACCGCAATGGTGTGCACCAGTGTTTGATTTGCTAAAGAGGGCGTTGGCGATGTCCGAATGAGTCTTGAAACAAGGACCAATGAACCGTCGAGTCTCAGACGATAAACAATGACGCTTCTTGGGAGGCAACCTGAGGTAAGTTTTCTTTTTTCTCGCTTTTAAAATTCTAGTTAGTTATTTAGTCTTTCACTTTCAATAAAGTTTAGAGTTCCTATTTGATGGATAAAGGTTTGTGGAAATATTTGTGAGCTAACTTGCAAGATAGGTGAGAAGAGACAAGGAAAAAAACCAGTTGCACGGACAGAAAAAGTTCGTCGTGGCAAAACTCCAAAACAAACACTGGAGAGGAAATGCAGTAGCTATACCGAACCTATACCGAGCAAGAGGGAGGTCGGTACCGACTCCTGGGAGAATTTGGAAGATCTGATGAGCCCCAATTCGCCATGGCAAAACCCATCCATCGTTGTCGCGAACACAACCCAACAGCCCAACATCCATGCTCCTTGTAAGCGCCACGACATTCCCTTTTCGCCACCGCGAATTGCCCGAGGTGGCCGCGCAACAACAAGTGCTATCAGCTACTTGGCCACTCGCTAGCAGCGACACCAACCAAGCCACCAGGCTAGCCGATTCTTCGTCCTTCCCGTTCTTTGTCATCTTCGTCGGAACTTTTTCCACATTGTGAGTAATTTTTCTTTCTTTTCCCTTTTCTCGCATATTTATTTATTTTTATTGGCTTTTATATTTCATTGAGGACAATGAAAGAATTAAGTGTGGGGGATGGATTTAGTGCATATAATGAGTTCATATTTCTATTTTTGCATGCATTTCATGTTTAATTTCAGCACTTTAAAATTTTTTGAATTAGTTTTTATATGCGTTTGGAAGAAGAAAAAATAGAAAAAATCCATAAATCCATAAATATCATGCATTGCATATATGTTATTATCTAAACACCCACCTTAGTTAGTGAAACTCTATATTTTCTTATGGCATGAATTTGTAAATCCTACGATGAGTTTGAATTGCTTAGCCTTATCGCTTTAAAATGTTTTCTTATGGAGCATGGTTTTGTGATGTAATTGAGCATGTATGATTGAGCTTGAGTAAGATTGAAATCCTACAAAATATGACCCTTGTGAGAATGTTTTAGCCTTATTGGAATCATTTATAATTTCTTTTGCTTATATGTGTGATTTACTCTCCTTATATTTCTACCTCTTAATATTAACTTCATTATCTATTGTCAAAACCGACTCACATGTTTGTTGTTTGAGGAGTTTATGTTTTTATTTTTGTTTATAAAGATATTTGGCTTTAGTTTGTTTATTTAGAAATAAAGTGGCAATGGTTGAGATGCCTAGTAACTGGTTTTATGCATGACACTCATGTGTATGATTCGCGTCAAACGGTGTCAAAACTCAAAACTATACGCTATGAAAGGAAGCTTGGCATTGGGTAACCGGGTTAATTCATGACACCCGTGTTTGCAAATCACGTAAAAAGATGTTCAAGTGGACTTTACCAAGTAAGTTAAGGTATTTAGTAACCGGGGACATTCATGACACCCAAGCTAAAAAAAAGAAGAAGAAAGAAGAAAAGGAAGAGAAAAAACAAGAAAAAGAAAAGAATTATAGCCAAATCGCTTATTGTTTTAATGTTTTTCCGCAAGTGATGAAATTTTGGTTGAGATTTGGTGATATTGTTGTCAATGTCTATGAGCTTAGTGCATTTTGGATTGAGTTGAAAGTTGAACATGAATGCCTAAACACGTGAGAGTATGAGTGAAACACATATTCATGGTGAGGTTGGATGATGTCTACTTTTATTCTTTGATCGATAAATAGATGCTATGATATTTATTCACTTGATCTTGTGCTCTATTCAAATTGATGTTGCTTTTGATTGAGGCTATTACATGAAGGATAAACTCGTAGGTATAGATTGTTTTTATTATTCGCTCGAGGACTAGTGAAGCTTAAGTGTGGGGGAGTTTGATAAGACATATTTTAGTAGGTATTATAGACTAATTTTAGTTGCACTTCATTGTAATATAATCATTTTTTATAGTTAATTGTACATTATGTTTTTTTAGTGGTAAAGTTCAGAAACTACGCTGTTTTATTGGCTTTATGTATATTCATAGCCCTGACATGGTGAAGGGCTTGTGATGCGGGACCATCTTCTACACCTCCGGACACGTCTATCATACTCGGGGATGGACCTATGACTCGAGCTCGTGCTAAGAAGCTTCAACGAGACTCTTTCATGTTCGTGAGTCATGCTTTATTCTCAAGCGCTGTTCAACTTCAAGAAGAGTCATTGAAGACTTATTTATGTTCTATTCTTGATGTTGAAGCCGAGCCCCTTTAGTCATATGTTAGGTCGAAAATGCTAAGTGTTGGAACCCCTTTTAATGCTTTTTTTAGTAACACTTTTACTTAAGTTATTTTAGGTAACTTTAGGGGTTATTTTTAATTATTCTTTTAATTATTATTTCCATCTAAAATCAGCCTTAGGGTTATAAGAAGCGGCTGATCTCCATTGTTAAACTCACGTTATTTCTTTGAATGAAATTTCAGTTTGTGTGAAACACAATTGAGAGCAAAGTCAATCGATTCGTAGCTAGGCTCATCGATTGCACCATTGGTATTGATTTCAGCTTGGTTTGCCCTGTGTTTGTCAATCTCGTAAGGGTTTGGTAATCACTGGTATCCATGAGCCCCCTCCTTGTGCCTCCAAGTTGTCTGCTTGGTTGTGTAGGTTTGTAGAGGTGGGTTATATAGTCATTGGTGCTGGTTCCTACCCTCTACGGAGGCCTGGGGTCTTCATTTTGTTCTGTATAGACCGACTCATCCTTATATCGGTCTTTCTATTGCTTTTGTCGAGTCCTTTCATTCAGTCCAAGTCGAGTCTTGGTCTTCTTTGTTTAGTCGACATCGAGTCTTTAGTTTCTTGCTGAGTCTTGTCGAGTTTCTTGGTATTCTTACGCTATTTGATCGAGTCTTGTTTATTTCTTGTTCAAATTCTTGAGTTTGTATCTTGATTATTGAAGATTGGGCCATCCTACGGCTTACCCCGTATCAAATTGGCATCAGAGCTTTGGTTATCGACATCAAAGTTGTATCTTTTCTTTTTGTTCATCATAAAAACACAAAAAACCCACAAAAATAGAGTCTTTATCAATTTTTGGTCTTTTGCTTCTTGTTTTGGAATTGATTGCTACTAACATTTCTTGTTTGTGATTGTGTTGGTTGCTCTTAGCCCAAATACATAGCTAATCGAGACCATTGAAGCCGACCTCACCCTGTTCACGCATCTATTGGTGCAAACCCTAGTCGGCGGCATCAAGGATCTCTTCCTAGTCGATTTCGGCCAAAGAGGATCCCTAACCCTAGTTTGTCTATCTTCATCTAGCTTATGTTATCTATCTATTTGCCTTATTTAATTTCTGAATTTTAGGTAGATATAAGCAATTTTATCTATCTTAGATTATAAAGGCATAGATAGAACCCTACTTACCAAAGTTAGCCAAACCTAACCTATTAATATCTTCTTAAGGGCTGAATTTTATTTCATTCACCTAGTTTGTTTAGTTTCGAGTTTTCCCTTTTAATTTTCTGAATTTGTTCCATTAGGTACAAAAAAAAAATCAGTTCAAAATTTTCAAAAAAAAAAGAGAAACTCAAAGGCTTGGACCTAGGGAGGATAAAATTCACCTAGGGAGAAAAGTAAGTCTAAAGAAAAAGAAAAGAGAAATGTTGATCGATCTAGTGCAAGAAAGCTCCAAGGGACCAATTTGGTGAATCCCAACAGCCCTAGTCGACACCTTCCTTGCCCAAAAACACAACCTTGAAACCCTACCTTGCAACTGCAGCATTCTTACTAGAGGGTTCAAATCAAAAGAGGTAAATTTCCAAAGGTTGTTTTTTTTTTTCTCTTTTCCACAAAATCAATCTTTGCATTGTTCTACTTTGCTTGTGTTGAGTGCTCATCACCATTGTCGAGTGCCCCTTTGCTTGTGTCGAGTGCTCATCACCATTGTCGAGTACTCCCCTTGCTTGTGTCGAGTTATTCTTGACATTGTCGAGTGCTCTCTTGTTTGTGTCGAGTGTGCAGTCCTTTGACTCGTTCATTCTCCTTGATGACATTGATATTATACCTTGTGTTGCTAGGTCCTAGCTTGAGTATTGATTTGCCCAAGGCAGATTGAAACAACAAGTGTAACATACCAATAAGAGAGGAGTGTGAGTGATACACTTGTGAGTTTGTTTATACTTTTCTACTAACTTTCACATAGTTCTGTGTTTGTCTTTATTTGCAATGTCTAACCAGGGCAACAACGGTAACAACGACAACAACTCTACCCATACATAGGCCACACTTCCTCCTGAGGTATTCATTATGTTCAATACCATAAACGAGAATATGGCTAGGATGATGGAGAGATTGGAGGCCATAGAGGCACGACCATCCGGCTCTAACACGGTGTCCGGATAGGGCAACCCCATCTGGAACGGGGTGCCTCAAGATGAAAGGGAAGAAACTAATCCTAATCCCCCTCCTAATCCTAATGCTAACCAGCAACATAATGTGCCTCCTTATTTAGATAATCCATTATTTGATGAGAACATCTCTCCACGAAAGGAGAGACATGGTAGGAATAATGTGTTTGCTAATGCGCAGGGACGCCAAGGTCGTAGGCAACAAGAAGAGTTCTGCCCTTCAGATGACGAATATGACTTCCAAGAGGAGGATCATTGGGAGCAACGTCCTAGGAGGAATGATAGAGGAGGTCGACACCACTACAGAGCACTTAGGGAGCCTGAGCAAGATGGCATAGCCAAGGTGAAGGTGAGGATTCCTCAATTCGAAGGCAAGACTGATCCAGACACCTACATCGATTGGGAGACTAAAATGGATCAAATCTGGAATTGACACAACTTCTCCGACGCTAAAAAGGTACAACTTGCTTCTCTTGAATTTCAAGGTTTCGAATTAATTTGGTTGGATAACCTAGTTAAAGAGAGAAGGCGAGCTTTAGATGCACCTATTGCTTCGTGGGAGCAAATGAAAGCGCTTATGAGGAGAAGATTCGTTCCCCAACACTACTCTCGTGAACTTAGACAACGATTAGAAAATCTTAAACAGGGTAGTAAAAGTGTTGAAGAAACTTTTAATGCAATGCAAGAAACCATAGCTAGAGCTAATGTAGTTGAAAATGGTGAGGATACTAATGCTAGGTTTCTTAGAATTTTACATCCTGTCTTAGTTCATGAAATCGATTATTTTCCCTATTCTACACCTACTGAATTGTTGCGTTTAGCTATGAAAGTAGAAAAGGAATGATAGATACAGGAGCCAAGGAGGAAGAATGTCGATTGGTCAGCCCCAAGGGTGGCGCCAGAACCGGCCTCAGCAGCCCCAAGGGAGGAGTGACGGCGGTTTTAGGGAGAGAGCTAGCCAAGGCCAAGCACCCCAAGAGCCCCTCGGCAAAGGAAAGGCACCTATGGTCGCCAGAAATTCGTCCAGGGCATCTATTGGCCCTAAAGGGAGTAATCCTAACCCCTCTACTACTAGATCTAGGGATATTTTATGTTTTAAATGTCAAGGTAGAGGACATGTTATGAAGGATTGCCCTAATAAGAAAAGTCTCATGATTAATCACTTAGGCGAATATGAATCTGAAAATTCTTGTGATGAAAATGAAGACCATGTTAATGATGATCATAACCTTAACTTACTTGCTTATGATGATGATGATTGCATTGAATATGAGCATGGTGATTCCTTGATTGTTAGGAGAGTTTTAAGTGTTCAACCTGCACCTTGTGATGACAATCAAAGAGAGAACTTGTTTCATACTAGATGCTTAGTTAAGGGTAAGGTTTGTAAAGTGATCATCATTGGCGGAAGTTGTTGTAATTTGGCTAGTCAAGAAATGATTGATAAACTACAACTTCCAACGGTTCAACACCCTAGACCTTATAAATTGCATTGGATGAATGATTGTGGAAATTTGAAAGTTAACAAGCAAGCTAAAGTTCATATTAAACTAGGACATTATGAAGATGATGTTTTATGTGATATTGTACCTATGCAAGCTTGTCATATACTTTTAGATCGTCCTTGGCAATTTGATCGTAAGGTCTTATATGATGGCTTCACTAACCGCTATTCCTTTGTTTTTCAGGGAAAGAACATCGTCCTCAAGCCTATGACACCAACACAGGTGGCCGATGAGATTGAGAAGAGGAAGGTAAGTGAAGGTAAGCTAGTTAAGGAGGCTCAGTCGAGCCAAGCTTCTACCCCTACTCGGCCTAAAGATGTTCTTTTGGCATCTAAGAGAGCATTTGTAGATGAGTTTGTGGATGGGGAAACAACCCTCATGCTCCTATGCAAAGGGTTGAATATGTTAAGTGAGGAGCTTTGAGCTACCCTCTCTCCTCACATCCTATCTCTTCTTGGAGAGTATAAGGATGTCTTCCCTGGTGATATACCACCAGGCCTACCCCCTATTTGTGGCATTGAGTATCAAATTGATCTCATTCCGGGGGCTGCATTGTCTAATAGGCCTGCTTATCGCATGAATCCCACTGAGATCCAAGAGGTTCAATCCCAAGTCCAAGAATTGTTGGATAAGGGATACATTAGGGAAAGTTTGAGTCCTTGTGTTGTTCTTGTGTTATTAGTCCCTAAGAAAGATGGTTCATGGAGAATGTGTGTAGATTGTAGGGCTATTAACAACATTACTGTGAAATATCGTCACCCTACTCCTCGCTTAGATGATATGTTAGATGAATTGCATGGTGCCTCTATATTTTCTAAGATTGATTTAAAAAGTGGTTACCATCAAATTAGAATGAAGGAAGATGATGAATGGAAAACAACCTTTAAAACTAAGTTTGGACTCTATAAATGGTTGGTTATGCCTTTTGGTTTAACTAACGCTCCTAGTACTTTTATGCGCTTAATGAATCATGTGCTTAGAAATTTCATAGGTAAATGTGTTGTTGTTTATTTTGATGATATTCTTATTCAAAGTAAATCACCTAAGGAACATAAGGCACATCTCAGGGAAGTACTCTCTACACTTAGATTAGAGCACTTGTATGCAAACCTTAAGAAATGTGAATTATGCAATAATCAGGTGTCTTTTCTTGGTTTTGTAGTGAGCTCGAATGGACTACGAGTTGACGAAGCCAAGATCAAAGCGATCTAGTAGTGGCCGGCCCCTACCTCAATCGGCCATGTGAGGAGCTTTCATGGACTTGCGAGCTTCTATCGGCGTTTTGTGCGCAACTTCAGCTCCATCGCAGCCCCTCTCACGGAAATCACAAAGAAGCGGAGCGAGTTCAAGTGGGGCGCAGCTCAGAAGGAAGCTTTTCGCACCTTGAAAGAGAAGCTGACGTAGGCTCCTTTGCTTGCATTGCCTGACTTCACTCGACCATTCGAGGTGGAATGCGATGCTAGCGGAGTTGGAATTGGAGGAGTTCTTATGCAAGAAGGTAAGCCAATTGCATTCTTCTCCGAGAAATTGAAAGGTGTGTGTCTCAACTACTCTACTTATGATAAAGAGCTTTATGCATTGTTTAGGATACTTAAGACATGGTCCCACTACCTATGGCCTAGAGAGTTTATTCTTAGGACTGATCATGAATCATTGAGGCATTTTAAGAGTCAAGATAAACTAGATAGGAGATATGGTAGGTGGATGGAGTTTATAGAGACATTTCCTTATGTGATTAAGTATAAGAAAGGCAAAGACAATGTTGTTGATGATGCTTTATCTAGGAGACATGTTTTAATAACCACTTTAGATTCTAGAGTTCTAGGCTTTGTCTATATTAAGGAATTGTATAAGGATGATGAGAATTTTGGAGAGGCATTTCAAAATTGTGAAGCTAAGGGTCCTACCGACAAATTCTATATCTTTGATGGATTTTTGTTTAGGATTGATCAAGTGTGTATTCCTAGGTGTTCTCTACGCTTATTACTTGTGAATGAAGCCCATAGTGGAGGTTTAATGGGTCATTTTGGGAGAGATAAGACTTATCGTACACTTAGGACACATTTTTATTGGCCAAATATGCTTAGGGATATAGAACATTGCCTTAAGAGATGTATTGATTGTTTAAAGGCCAAATCGAAGCTTATTCCTCATGGGTTATACACGCCACTACCAACCCCCTCAGCCCCTTAGGAAGACATTTCTATGGATTTTATTATTGGGTTGCCTAGAACTAAGAAGGGGAGAGATTCTATATTTGTGGTAGTGGATATATTCTCTAAGATGGCTCACTTCATTGCATGTCATAAAACCGATGATGCTACTAATGTTGCAAATATGTTCTTTAGGGAAGTAGTTAGGTTGCATCGTGTGCCTAAGACTATTGTTAGTGATAGGGATGTTAAGTTCTTAAGTCATTTTTGGCGAACCTTATGGAGTAAACTGGGAACTAGGTTGTTGTTTTCTACTTCTAACCACCCCCAAACTGATAGCCAAACTGAGGTGACCAATAGAACCTTAACTATCATCCTTAGATCCATTATTAAGAAGAATTTGAAACTTTGGGAAGAGGCCTTGCCTCATGTGGAGTTTGCCTATAATAGGACTATGCATTCCTCGACCAAATTAACTCCATTTGAATGTGTTTATGGTCTGAATCCACTAACCCCTCTTGATCTTACCCCATATCCTATAAAGGAAAAAGAATTATTTGAAGCAGGTAAACATGTCGAGTTCGTTAAGGAGTTGCATGAACGAACACGCCAAAAGCTTATGCAGAAGGCAGAGTACAATGCCAACAAAGCTAACAAGGGGCGGCGACATGTGGCTTTCAACCCTAGAGATCTTGTGTGGGTGCACCTAAGGAAGAAGAGGTTCTCGGAGCAACGGAAAAGCAAGCTAGCACCACGAGGAGATGGACCATTCAAGGTTCTTCAACGAGTTGGTGACAATGCTTACAAGCTGGAGCTTCCTGGAGACTATGGCGTGAGTGCTACGTTCAACGTCGCGGATCTCATTCCTTATCTTGCGGTGGACGAGACCTTGGATTCGTGGTCGAATCCTTTCCAAGAAGGGGAGGTTGATGCGGGACCATCTTCTACACCTCCGGACACGCCTATCATACTGGGGGATGGACTTATGACTCGAGCTCGTGCTAAGAAGCTTCAACGAGACTCTTTCATGTTCGTGAGTCATGCTCTATTCTCAAGCGCTGTTCAACTTCAAGAAGAGCCATTGAAGACTTATTTATGTTCTATTCTTGATGTTGAAGTCGAGCCCCTTTAGTCATATGTTAGGTCGAAAATGCTAAGTGTTGGAACCCCTTTTATTGCTATTTTTAGTAATACTTTTACTTAAGTTATTTTAGGTAACTTAAGGGATTATTTTTAATTATTCTTTTAATTATTATTTCCATCTAAAATCAGCCTTAGGGTTATAAGAAGCGGCTGATCTCCATTGTTAAACTCACGTTATTTCTTTGAATGAAATTTCAGTTTGTGTGAAACACAATTGAGAACAAAGTCAATCGATTCGTAGCTGGGCTCATCGATTGCACCATTGGTATTGATTTCATCTTGGTTTTCCTTGTGTTTGTAAATCTCGTAAGGGTTTGGTAATCCCTGGTATCCACGAGCCCCCTCCTTGTGCCTCCAAGTTATCCGCTTGGTTGTGTAGGTTTGTAGAGGTGGGTTATATAGTCATTGGTGTTGGTTCCTACCCTCTACGGAGGACTGGAGTCTTCATCCTGTTCTATATAGATCGACTCATCCTTCTATCGGTCTTTCTATTGCTTTTGTCGAGTCCTTTCATTCAGTCAAAGTCGAGTCTTGGTTTTCTTTGTTTAGTCGACATCGAGTCTTTAGTTTCTTGCTGAGTCTTATCGGCTTGGGAAGAGAGCAAAAAGGAAGTCCAAAGAGCAAGGAACAAGTCAAGGAAGAGTTAGAAGACAAATCGGGAAGCTAAGCAAAAATGAAGGACATGGAGAAATCTCATCTTTTAGCCTTTGTTTATTTCGATTCAGCTTCTGAGGTCTTCATGAGAGTTGTAGTCCTTGAAAATATATTTCTAACTCATATTCATATGCGTCAATCGAAAGAGTGACGACTCCATAAAGTGCATTACAAGTTTGGCCTGTCAAAGTTGTAAAAGCAGCGCCCACCGGTTTTTTAGCGCGCCCACCGGCTTTGCTGTTTCCGGATCTGCAAATGCGTCCCAATTCTATCTTTGTGGAAACTCTATCTATAATTTCTATGGTTTGTGTTGTTGAGTTCCAGCCCTATATTAGACAGATTTTCAGTAGCTTTGAATAATGTAATCATCTAACATTGAGAACTTTTATCATTCAATTCATTAGGGTTTGATTTTCTATTCAAGTAAGTTAGGTAAGCCATGCTTGGCTAATTCTCCATTGCTTTCATCCACACTTTCGATACTTGGTTGGTTGTTTGTGAGTTTCTAATAAAGTAGTATTTCTCTCTTTCATATCTTTCGGTTTCCCTTGTGTTTATTGTTGATATTATTGTGATTAGCTACCATGATAGTATCTTGCTAGGTTTTTGTTCTATCTTACTTGAATGAATTCCGTAGTAGCATGCTTAGGATTGTGATAATCTTGTTTGATCCTGACTAAGTAGGGAATTTCACATGTGTCTTAAACATCGATTAACATGCTTACTTGATATTATTCATGTGCCTAGATTCTTAGGAACTTATGTTATCATTATGTTAAATATTTGGCGTGAGTTGGTTACATAAAGGTGTAAGGGATTAGTTGTGCTCGTTTTGCTTTCATCTATTTCAACTAAGAAGGGAGGAATTCGTAGAGAACAACTTTAATTGGATTCGATGACCAATAAAGTCAACCAATGTCGAGAATTTGTTGGCGGAAACATCTCTTTTTTCTATCACTTGCTTTTGTTTAGATTAGTTTCTTTTATTTACTTTTATGCCATATTTTGCTTCTCAATCAATAATTGCACAATTCTTGGAAATGCTTGTTTCTCTATGGAATCGACCCTTTACTTGTATACTATACTAGTTTGTTTCTTTGAGAATTATTTTGATAAGTGAATTCAATGACTTTCCCTCCGTCACTGGCTTACAATCAAATAATTTGTAATCCTGCACTATGTCTAACACATACTTTCTCAAGCATAAGAAAGTCCCTTCTCAATCCTTGAGATCTCAAGACCAAGGAAGTATCTAGCTAGTTCCAAGTCTTTGAAAATGAATTTTATTGTGCAAAGCATCTTTTGTTTTCAGAATCTCCTTTTCATCATCTCCAGTCAGCAATAAATCATCAACATAGATGAGAGCAACCACCAATCTTGCAGGAACATGTTTTGCGAACCATGAATAATCTTTAATAGATTGTGTGTATCCCAACTGATTAAGGAATTGACACAACTCTGCATTCCATTGCCTTGAAGTTTGCTTCAGGCCATATATGGATCTCTGGAGTTTGCAAACTTTCCCCGAACATTGAGTAAGATATCCCTCAGGTGGTTGCATATATACTTCCTCTTCAAGGAATCCATGAAGAAATGCATTGTTAAAATCCAACTAATGCAATTTCCAATCTTTAATAGTTGCTAAAGCAATCAACACTCTCATTGTAGTTAATTTAGCCACTGGTAAAAAAGTGTGTTTATAATCTTTCCCTTTGATTTTATTATAGCCCTTGGCTACCAATCTTGCCTTAAACCTTTATATACTTCCATCAGGTTTGTACTTGATTTTATAAACCCATTTACTTCCTATGGCCTTCTTTCCTGGAGGTAACTCTGTTATTACCCAAGTACCATTTTTCTACAAAGCTTCCACTTATGTGTCCATTGCAGCTATCCATCTCGGATTTAATATAGCATGTGGGTATGAATAAGGCTCATGTATGCTTGCCATCAGACAATAAGAGTTAAAAATTTGATTTCTAATCATAAGTGTGCTCAACACATGTTGCGAAAAAAGACTGTGAGACTGGTGAACTCCTTCCTGTGTATCTACAATCAAAGTCTTCAAGTCTTCTTGGTCTGATAGTCTCTCTAGTGGACCTCCTTAATGGAGGGAATTGATTCAATTCATTAAGAGGCACCATCTCTGGTTGCTCATTTGGTACTAGAGATGTGCTAATTGCATTAGACCCAGCACTAACAGAATCTTGTACAAATTGATGAGTGGAAAGAGATCCTGTATGTGACCTATCCTGTGGACTCCCAGATCCAATAGGCACATGAATATTGTGATCTAAGCAGTATGAAGCTGGATTAACAAGAGGAAGCTTGGGAGTCTCTGGCATGTCCCCATTTTCTTTCTTAGAAGGATTTTCTTTGAAAGGAAATGAGTTTTCATGGAATACCACATCCTTGCTATGAAAGGTAAGCCTCTCATTAATGTCCCATAACTTATAGGCTTTCTGCCCATAAGGATATCCAAAGAAGACACACTTCCTTGCCTTAGGCCCCATTTTATCTATTTTAGTTCCAAGAACCTAAGCATAACATAAGCACCCTATCACCCTTAGCTCCTCATATCCAGGTGATTTCTTGAATAATCTCTCATAAGGAGAATATCATCCCAACATTTTTGTTGGCATTTTGTTTATCACAAAGGTAGCTGCTAAGATAAAGTTCCCCCAAAACTTCACAAGCAAGTCAGCATGAGTCCTCATGACTCTAGCTGTTTCAACCAAATGTATATGCTTCCTTCCCCCCCTGCCATTTTGACGTGGTGTGTAAGGCACTGATCTCTTGTGCATTATCCCTTCTTAAGCAAAGAAATCCTGATACTGCCTTGAAGTAAACTCAGTCCCATTGTCTGTTCTAAATGACTTTATAGAGGAGCACTGAAATTGATTTTTGACAAAAGCAGCAAAATCAACAATGGTCTTCTAAACCTGTGTTTTCTTTTAAGCAAAAAAGTCCATGTCACCCTCGTGTGATCATCAAGAATAGTGAGGAAGTATTGAAACCCATTATATGTGGGTGTTCCGTAGGGACCCCAGAGATCCATATAGATCAATTCAAAAGGCCTCTCAGCCATATTACCACCCCTTTCAAAAGGTAACATGTGATGCTTAGCAATAGAACAAGATTCACAAACAAAATTATTCAAATCTGTTTGATTAAACATATTCAAATGTTTCAGCTTAGAAACTGAACTATGCTCGAGTCTGGCATGAAAAAGATTCAAACAAGTTTTCTTAGAACCAAAAGTCTTAGATGCAAAAAATGAACTAATTCTTTCATGAGGATCCATTTGCTGCTTCAGCTTCCATTCTTCTACTTGCTCTGAGCTAGCACTATCTGCTTAGTCCCAGGGTCCTAAACAAAACAAGCAGTTCTAGTGAACACAACAATCAAATCATTATCATCCAACAACTTTCCTGCTGACAACAACCTCTGCTGAAAATCAGACACAAGAAAGACATTGCTCAAAGCAACTTTCCTTGTCAACTGAAGATTACCCATCTCAGTAACCATTTTCACAGATCCATCTGGCAAACCAATGTTCACTGGTCTCTCAAGTTTAATAAAGGCTGAAGTAAATTGATTTCTATGCATCATATGATTACTAGCACCAATATCCACAATCCACTCATCTAACTGACTATTTGCAATAGAAATATTAGCATTTGAAACACAAATTTTACCTGGAAAATTTGTAAATGGCATGTCAATGCCACCCTTTCCCTTCATCTTCCTCATGACTTCTTGGAAAACAACATTCACCATTATTAGATCCATTTGTCTGTCAATATTAACCTTGTCACTTGGATCATCATCCAAAGGGCTGCTCTGAGAATTCCTTGGAGCTACGAGCCTTGCATTGTTTGCTGAGCTCCTACCTCATGTACCAACTTTCTCTTTTTCCTTCAAAGTCTTGAACCACTCAGCTCCACCATGCAACTTGAAATACTCACTAGTTGTGTGACCCTTGTAGCCATAGTGACTACACTTCTTTTCATATTTCAACCTCTTTAATTCTTTCCAATCCTTCTTGGAAGAGTGACCTCTTGATGATCCACTTTGATATTGCATATTACCAAACTTGTTGGCAACAAAAGCACTGCTCTCACTGGAGCCAGTTGATGGATCGGTGGACACATCATTTCCCCTTTCAACCTGCTGGAGGATGTAATAAGCCTTGATCAAGGCAGGTAGTGGATCTATAGCCAAGATCTGGTTCTTAGCAGCTTCAAAATTCTTATTTAAGCTCATCAACAATTGCATAACCTTGTTTCTAGAATCCATATATGTGAATCTTTTCGCAACATTGCAAGAACACTGACTAAGAATACCCAAGTGCATTCAGGAAATCCCTTCAAAACCTGCAACGTACTCATCCCAATACTTCTTAAGAGTATTATACAGATATGCAAGACTCATAGTACCCTGAGTGACAGTCCCTAGCTTCTTCTTGATTTGATAGAACCTAGGAACATTAGATTGGCTAAATCATTCAACTATTTCATCCCATAGATGTTTAGAAGAATCCACAAACATAAAAGCCTCTGCTACATTCTTAGACATAGAGTTCAATAGCCAACATCTGACCATGTAATAAGCTCTAATCCACCTCTCTAAATCTGCACTCTCAGCAGCAGGCTTCACACATCTACCATTTATGAAAACCGAGCTTACACTTAGCTCTAAGAGCCATCATAACTCCTCTACTCCATGTCATATAATTTGTACCATCAAAAGGAATATCTACTAGTTGTGCACCAGGATGATCAGAGTTAGTTAAGTGTAAAGGATCACCGAGATTACCTTGAGCAGAATCACCAACATTCACTCTAGCATCTGAACTCATACTGTCACTGATGTGGAACATCAGTCAATTCTTCCAAGCTCACGAATAAGAAGAATCTACTCCCTGCAGCTCTGATACCATGTAAAGAAAACAATCTGCTAGCACTGAAGAATACAGTGCAGTTGTAAATGCAGATCAATGCAAGATGAGGTTATGATGTCAATCCCCTTTCCTTTCATTACTGGCGGCCAATGGCCCCTTTATGTAAGCACTAATTCCCAAAACCCTACCTACGATGCAACAACTCAAGGTATTATATACCCACCAATCACGTGAGCTATACACACCAAGAGGAGGATATTGCTTCCAGTTGTAGGACATCTTTATTACAGGAAAGGACCACGAAAATGTGCAAGGGAAAATAAAGAACATCAAGACAAAGATAGTAAAATGCTTAACAAAGGAAAACACCATGCTAAGACAAGCTTATTCTCCATATGCGCAATGGCCTATTCTTCTTTGGGAGGATTTGTGATCATCACATCGTTCTTTGTCTACTTCGTCCTCCTGGAGACAACGAAAACCCCAATCGAAGATATGTATGGAGTGTAGGAGGGAACATTCGTTCGTTCTGGCAAACATTCATCCACAATCAAGTGCTCAGGGGCATTCGAGATATGTGGGTTTCAAAGCATTGCATCCCTGGACAGACAAGGGACTAATAAAGCCCGCTTGACGGTCATCAGCCTAGGACTTTCTGCAATAATCAAGCAAGCGATCAACCCATGAACGTTTCCTTTTCAATGTCAAATGCCCAGAAATTAGTGACAATCGATTGGAAATAAACTCTCGTAAGTACAATCCCCTCCATACATCCAGTAAATTTCGTGCAATTCCTTGTATATGGGAACGGACATGGAATGGATAGCTTGTTCCGCTCTCCTCTTGTCACACTTCATTACATATTCCTAGGCTGCCTTTCATCAAATTAATACTGTCCAAAACCCGGAATTTTAGCTCAAAATGTACATTGTGCAGCACATTTGCAGCAAACTGCACGCTTTGGCTGAAGGGCATTGGGCAGTGAGAGTTTACAGATTAAGCTTAGAGGAAAATTTACAAAACAAAAAAAAAAAAAAACATTCACTATTAGCGTTTCCAGCCAATTTTATTTCAATACCTGTAGCCGGCAAATGAATTCGGTAAACCTTAGTTCCAAACCACGTAACAACACTTAAAAACAAATTATTCTTGCTGGCATTACTAAAGCCACAAGCACACAAAATGGTTAGGTAAGGTTTTCACCTTTCACCAAGTGGGCAGGTACGGAAAATAAGCAATCCGACATTTTGTCATGGAAAGACCAACAAACAATAGAACATACCATGTGGAGTTGCAAATCAAAAGATTGATTCTATGTTTACGTTTACAGCTTTATGACTTACAATGAATGATGTGGTGATTTCGCTAAGCCAAGGGGGAAATCACCTTGGACATGCATTATAAATCTTAAAGCTGCAACCTTGCCATGATGAAAGAGCAAGTTATCACTGATTTTAAACGAGTTTATTTCAAATACAAGTACTGGCCAAGGGAGTGAACCAAAAATGGATTTGGTAAATCTGCCACTTGATATACCCAAACCCAAGAGGAGAGGACTATGAAGGTAAATTAAACACCTTTTCAGTACAAGTCAAAGAAGAATACATCACAATAATAGGATACAAAACACTTGAAAAGAATGAACTAGGATTCCTCCTTTAATAGAGAGGGGAAAATGATCCTTTTCAAGTGTAATTTTTTCACTTTTGACTGTATGGCCAGGGTATGGCACTTTTACGTATCCACCACATATTTATAAGCCATTTTTTCCCCCTAATTACCTTTCCTACTGAAGAAATTAATCACCTTTTGGACGTGCTTTCATCCATAGAACCACCAAGACGCTGCATAGCAGTCACAGGCTCACTGCATCTAGCACACCGGAATGATGGAGCTGCAGACCAACGTGTTTGAAGACAATAATAGCAATACCTGTGGGTAACCAGATTACAAATTCATCAGAGAAATTTCAGTTAGTTACCAACCACATAAAATCAATCCAAGGAATCAGATACAAAGTTGTATTCGCCCATATAAACAATATTATGAACAAAGGTGCCGGTTTGGTTGAAATTTTATGAAACACGGGGAAAGAGAATGGATTAGTGTAATTTGAATTCTAATTTAAGTGCTTAAATTTTTAAGTCTGCCCTCATTTTGTTACCCCATGTTCTAATTTAAGTGCTTAAAATTTTAATTCTTCTCCCTCCTCCTCGTCTGTCCATTATTGCACGCCTTCTCTTCTCCTCTTCTCTCCTCTTCTCCTCGTCTCTAATCTCATCCCCCGGTTTCTGAACCGAGACCAGGACTGTGGCGCTATGCACTGCGATGGTGGTACCTCGCGCCGCGACCGCAGAGCTCTATGCCCCTCCCGCAGCACCATATAGCGCACCTATTGTCCTTGATCTCCCTCCCTTGTGCCGCAAGAGAGCCGCGGCCGCTGCGTCTTGGGCTGCTACCGCAGCACCCTACGCCGCGCCAGCGGCATTCCTGATTGTTTGTTTGTTCTTTACCTCCTCTTCTCCTTGTCTCCCTCCTTTTTGTTGTTAGTCTTCTTCCTTCCTGCGGGTAGTTTCATTTCCTGGAGTCATCCTGCGTATTTCATGGCCTCTTATTTTTTTCTTGATCTCCTAGTGACTTCGGCAGAAGTTGTTTGACTCTCTTGGCTGCATGGTCTAGGTTCATGAGCGTCCTCCTACCCCTCCCAGTCAGTCGGTTGAGCTGTGGCTGACTTGCGCTTTCACTAGACCTTGTCTACTAGACTTGGGACCCCCTGGGGTATTCTGTGACCTCAACAGCCTATCCATCCTTCCTGAATTGATAATCCTCTACCGTGAACCATGGTTGATCATGATTGGTTTGATTGCCTGCGGTTCTCCTTGCCGGCCCTTGACATGCCCGCGGCTCCCTGCGGTGCTCAAGCAAAGGTTTTGAAGGCATTGGGCTGGACTCAAAGCATTATTTTTAGGCCTATATTGTATTAACTGTATGCACGTATATGGTGGACTACGGAAACATTTTGATGGTTTGGGTGCTTGCATGCACGTTTATTTATTGTTGCATCTTTCGATGGGTGTTGCATGCCCCGTTTATGGTCTTGTCCTTATACCGGGGTGTTATACTCCTGGGCTAGGACTTCTTGTATGGTTCCCCTAGCTAAAACACCGGGCTTCACCAACAACACATAGCTAGGGGTACCCACTGCTTTCCTTTTTTCTTGTATTTTTAACCTTAAAATTTTTTTAAAAAAAATTAAAAGAAGAAGTGGGAAGCAATAAACCATGTCATTCAGGAGTTTGCTCAGGGGAAAATTGATTAATGAAACTCAAAGAAGCATTTGATAGCAAAATACAAAAAACAAAAGGGACCACTGAAATTGAAATTTTATAACATTCAAAATATATTGGGTTGGGACAAATTGAAAGAAAGATGACAGAACAAATAAGTTAAATGAATCGCAATTAAATCATGCTAGGAAAATTTATCCTTCTTCCAAAGTATGCAAATTAATTGGCCATGCAAGCGTGTAACTGATGGTGCCCCAAGTGTAATCAGATCAAGGAGAGGACCTTTAAAAAACAAATTGCATAAAATTCACTAACAAACCTGTGCTGACAGGGCAAGGCAACAAATGGAATTGTTGGGTTTGATTGGCATAAAGGGCAAAGAGTGTCATCACCAGTAGAATCCGAACTTCTGTCCTTGGAAAATGGGCGAAGCAGGTTTTTGATTGATGCTGAATTTAAAAGAGGAAGAAGCAATAACAGCATCTCCTGCAAAGACCCAAAGTTCCCAAATGTCAATTACAACCTCAACAATGATACACAAAAGCTTGTCATTTACGGACATACCCAATGAAAACATCTATTAAAATAATGATTTGCAACTTAACAAACTTATGCAACATAATGCCAGCACAGCCGTACATAGGATCTATGTTACATGGAAACAGGAAAGGGAAACAAAATAGACTCGGAGAAACATCTATTCCAATTTATATTTATCATAGTTTTACATGAGGATACATAAGTGCCACATTCATACCTTTCCAAGTTTCCCCAGGATATAGAAAGAGTATCTCGAGTTAATGGAAGGCAATAAATCCAAGAGATTTAAGATGACTTTTCACAAATACTCCGTATATTCATATAGGGTTGTTTTTGTTGTTGTTGTTGTACGTAGTAACCCATCTGGTGCACATCTACCCCAACAATTAATCTTATTTGGCATAAAGCAAGTAACACTTTATCACACATATTAACCATTTTTAGGGCAAGATTGTAATGCAGTTCAGCTAATATAATCACACAGCTTAGACAATAAAAGGCTAAACTCATCAAAACATAATAAACAAAACAGAAAATCCATGTTCCAAATAAAGAGGAGTCATGCATAATTGCTTTATCAAAGATTAGACAAGAAGCCAAAGGTTAAAGGGAGACCATGTAGTCCCCATACACATACAAAAAAGTATATCAATTTACGCCTAACATGATCAGTAATAAGATGGGGGTAGACTACAAACAAAACCAACCCAAATTAAGCCATTTTGCCCAAAACTATCCGTTACAACCAAAAAGCTTTAAATCACCCCTTACCCCCACCCCCACCCCTCAAAATACTAGGAGCTAATTAAATAGAAGATCCCTGCTTGAGAACAGTTTCAGGCTTCCAACTTGCATAAGCCTTGTAGAAGAAGAAAGAGAATTACCGAGAACTCATTCCAAACTAACTGGCGATTCATATACTCAAAGCTAACAGAACGATTCATGTTAGGGCTCCCATAGACAAGCCTAGCTCTAAGAGCTCTCTCAATCAGACTTCTGTACCTGCATAATAATGTAAAGACAGCGTCTTTTGTTTTTATTTTTTTAAAAAAAATAACAGCTTAATCAGTGAACTATTTATCTATCATATATAATAAAGGAGATGTCGCATGTGTCATTTTGTGTCTTCTCCTTAATTATAGATTTTTTAACCAATTGAAACTTTTAGTATTGGTATATGGATAGAATAAATTAACCAATTAAAATTAATTACTATGTGATAAGTTAGTCCCATCTAAAATCATTCTTTTAATTTAATTTAAATAATTTTAATTAAATAACATATCATAAAGATAAAATATTATGCAACTCTCAAATATGTTAACAATCTTACCCATAAATTTAAAAAAAAAAAAAAAAAAAAAACAATATCACAATCCGTTTAACCAAATATATTATATATGTAACTTGGAATTGTATTTTAATGTTTTGCTCTCCAATATTGTGTTAGTTAACATAGCACATGTTTGACCTACTTTAAGTTTGTACCATTCTTCAAGTTATCTTCTACCCTCTTAATTTTCTAGGATTTCTCTTGTTTTTCTAATAATTCTCCATTTTATCTTATTTTGATAGGATATTCAATGTTCATCAGGCGACGGGGCACAACTTTGTTCTAAATCATACCAACCTTTGATTGCCTTTCAATTATAGAGGTTCGCTCTCTTTTTTTACTTCTTCCAGTTTTTAGACCTATTCACATGTATCTTGCTCTCTATTTGTGTATTTGAAATATGATCAGATGTTGTATTTGAAATTAATTGTTTTAGATGGTTCAAAATGTCTAAGAGTTGAGACTTTAAGTTTGTACCATTCTTCAAGTTATCTTCTACCCTCGTAATTTTCTAGGATTTCTCTTGTTTTTCTAATCATTCTCCATTCTCCATTTTTTCTTATTTTGATACATAGGATATTCAATGTTCATCAGGCGATGGGGCACAACTTTGTTCTAAATCATACCAACCTTTGATTGCCTTTCAATTATAGAGGTTCACTCTCTTTTTTGACTTCTTCCAGTTTTTAGACCTATTCACATGTATCTTGCTCTCTATTTGTGTATTTGAAATATGATCAAATGTTTTATTTGAAATTAATTGTTTTAGATGGTTCAGAATGTCTAAGAGTTGAGACTTATAATCTTCCATTGTGTAACATTGTAAAAATATCCTTCTCTTGCCTAGGCTTTGTTTCAGTTTTTTCAATTGTAAATCACTTATGTGTGTTCTAAACATCTAATTAGGTAGTTGTTGCCAGCTAGTTTAACTAATAATAAGAACGATAAAAACAGGAAATATTTCCTGAATAACTATCCCTTTACAAAGTAAGAAAATGGCCCAACAAATTATGTTAGATATGGGACCTAAAAGTTCAATTAATAAGCCCCTGCTAATATCCAGGACAACTTGTTTATCAACCATTTAAATCACTCATTGTTAAAGATAAAACTTTAAAATTAAATTGAGCTATTTCCCTGTCTTTACTTGTTCACCATAAAATCAGTCTTATTTCTAATTTGTTCTTCTAGCTGTGTTATGTATTTATTGCCAGCTTCCCCGTTCTATATAATCTCATAATTCACTAAAAAAAAATCCACCTAAAAAAACATTTTCCACATTGACTTTATTTCCTTATGTTGTAGGGTAAAAAGTAAGTGCCTCATGAGAACTTACTTTCCAGTGTAGAGAAAAATGAGCAAGTTGCCAAGTGAGGCAGCCTTATAAAATCCTTCAATACGCTGTAAGAAAATCCATGCTTGTTGAGACAGTGATCTCTGTAAGAAATCAAAATATTGGTGATTATAAGATTAAAATTTTTAAAAACATCTTATTGAAAGTAATAATAGATCAAAGATGAAAAAAGGTGGAACCTGATCCGAATCACCCCATCTGCGGAAGGCAGAAAAAGATTGTAAACGGGACCAAATATACTGACTACCAACTGTGGCAATACAGTACCATAGTTTTTGAGAAACAGTAAGTCCGGACCCCTCCAAACCTGTTCTTACTGTGGATGACATCAAGTCCAGGATTAGTTATACAGAAATTATCATAAGTGGAATAGTAAACAGAGATATCAGATCCAACACACAAGGACATTAAGTCTATTTATGGGCCAAAAAAAATGAAAAACTGTATCCCTATAAATCAACTAACCACATAGAGACCCTAAACCTGGAATGGACAAAACAGTAGGAGAAATAGAGAGAAAATTTCATCCTAGCAGTGTCTAAAATAGCTAGAAGCGATGAAAAGCAATGGGACTAGCCTAGCTCTATAGCACACCTTAGAGGCAAAGGCGATCACATTTCCATAAATCTGTAAAAACGCTTTAAACTTTTGTTACTTTCAAGTTTAATAGTATAAAATATGTTCATAATGTAATAAAACCAAATTAAAAACCTAATATTATAATAAAACAAGTCTAAAGCATCATAGATACTAAATGCAAGTTTAAAACATAAGAGATTAATGAAAAGAAAGACTTCAAGTGGAATGGAGTGGACTGGTGGATTGCTAGGAAGTGGGTCAAATGAAATCATCAAGGTCATCTACATCCTATTCTTCCTCAATGTCGAGACAAGGAACGAAATCCCCATCACCTTCATCGACAGACTTGTATCCTTTGTTGTTCTCCTCTTTTTCTTCTTGTGATCCCAACTGTTGGGTATGTGAGCTACTACTACCTGCTACACCTTGCCCTACCTTTCGACCTTTGCTTGACCGCAGATTAAATCTTTGTACATTCACACCTAAAAGCACTAGCAACCTGCTCCCAAGTAATATCTTCATGCAACTCCAAAAAGGGAGAAGAGTAGAGAATTGAGAGAAGTAGAATGGTAGGTGTGGGTGAAGAAGGGCAAATCATACGTGTAGGAGGAATAGAGGAAGGCTTAATAGATTTATTAAAAAAGGGAAAGGATAAACAATGAAATATAGAAAATAAAATCTTCAAACAACACCAATCAACAACAACTCAGTATATTCCGCAATTAAGGAGGGTCTGGGGCAGGATGTACGCACGCTTTTCCCGACCAAGTCGAGAGAGTGTTTCCGAAAGACCCAGAACAATCTTCAAATTCTGTTTAAATATATTTTCCAAAATTAAAAAGATATGAGAAAATCTTATAGTAAAACAAATGGAAGGTTATTGATCCGCATAAATCAATGAAATCAGAAGTTTACAGAAAAAAGAAAAGCAATGAAAGGTGTGCTATAGCGCACCTTGCGCCTATGGCACGCCTCGAGCGCCTCTGGACTGCCTTTCCACTCAACAAGTGCCTTGGTCAAGACGGGCTATTTAAAACTGTCATACCAACTCCTTCATTTCTCTAAACTTCGTGAAAAATAGATGAATAGATTAAATGACTATTTAAAATTTTAAAAAAGAACAACACCTCTTCTATTTTTAATACAATAATATATAGAGTCAGATGCTAATTTTCATCTCATTCCAATTCCCTCAATTTGTGAGAGTTTTGACAGTGCCTAACTTTTGGAAAATTATGAAAACTTCTTTAGTATGAAAACAAACATTTAAAGGGGATAGTGTCGTGTTTGAATCTTTGAGGTAATAGCATCAAGATGTTTAATAATTTCAAAAGGGGAGAAAAAACTTTCTCAAAATTAAAGAATAAAAATGCTCAGAGTGGAATAACTCAAAACTCTAATCGATGAGCTTAAAAATAATCAAATATCAACTATTTGTGAAGAAATGGCAGCGATTCAATTGAATTGCACAACTATGCATAAGCTGCACATAGTTATCCCAGCAATTAGCCTCGCACATATTCAATTCAATTTAACAAGGAAGCTATACCAACAAGTGACCATTAAACCAGCGCACCAAATTTCTTTTATCACAGCATGTCCACATTTTGGATTTCCAGTTCAGAATAAAAATGTGCACATTTGATCCTTCATAGATCCCAACTACCTACTTTAGAAAGTTATTTCTATACAAAAGAGTGCACTCTTCAGTTCAAAATGGAGACATTCGCATTCAAACAAACGTCAGTCTTTCTAGGTGATGGAGACAGTCATGTTCAAACAAACTCCTGACTACAAATCTACTATTTCCATTGCTGTTAGGTAACCATATATGCAGCATATGGAATCATACAAACGATGTATTTGACAAATTCCTTCAAACTGAAGAGACTAGAGAGTGCCCCCCTATGCAGCATTAGTGGTCATATCCAATCATCTAATCTCACATCGAAACACCAAAAATGCCTCTCACAAAGCAAAATGTAACCATATCCACATCAAAACTAGTGACCAGCCATGCAATGGCAACAGTCTTTGCAGACTGAGTTCAACTAGATAAACAAACCCAAAAGTGACGTGTAAGGCTTCATGAAAATATAACCTACACAACAAGGAAAAAGAGAAAAGAAGGAGAAGTAACAATACGACAAAAGAATTTTAATGATGGCCTAGTTAGAAAGAAAAGAAGAGAATAAGGAACTAAGGAAGTAAAAGAACAAAAGAAGACGGCAGGAGGAAAAAAGAAGACATTTAAGTGTTGTGGAGAACTGAAAAAGACAAGGCAAATCAAAACTGATATTAATGAAGACAGTCATAACCAAGAGCCTTTTAATCTAATTTCACGCTTTTCTGGTCTAACTTACCCTGCCCCAAATGTGAGAATTAAAAAAAAATTGCTTCGAGCTTATTAATAATGAAACGTGTAATAAGAGAAATAAATCCTAAAGCATATATCAAAATAAAATGGAAAGTAATTACGATGTTCAAGCATGTAGATTGTCAAGGTTTCACCCAGGTGTTTGTTGGCCAATAATAAGATCAGGTTATAAATATATAATAATATATTAAAACTTAATTTAGAGCAAATCCAATTAGTATGGATCATATGTCCTAAATGCATTGGTATGAGACAAAGACCAGAAAAGAAAAATGATATTAGCTGTGTTACTGCAAAGCACAAGTTTGGATGACCCACACTACAAGAAAGAAGGACCTTCAAACCTCACCTTTTCCTCTAATCTCTGTTGCACGTTCATCCCTATATCTCAGATTCATTAGAGAATTTCCAGGTGTTGGCTTATCCACCCAAATAGAAAATCTCCATATGAGAAACTCAAGGAATGCGTCTAGCTCTGGTTCATATTGAAATAGCATCCCTGGCTAATTCCAAAAATGAGGAAATAGTTAATATACGAGAATCACGCTGACAGGTTAACATAAATTTTCAGCTACATAGAGTTGTAGTAATTGACACTGCAGTAGCTGGCAGTTGGCACCTTCATCAAAGTGAAGACTTTAACTAATTGTTCCTTGAGCATAGCTGCCATTTCTATGTCAAGCCTTCCTGCATCGATTTGGTTTACCCTTGATATCATAATAGGGATTGCTGACTGCCACCAAAATAAAAGCATTAGCCTTAAAAATGCATCCACCGCCAAAAACAATGAAAGATGCATATAACAAATTAAACTAATTGAAGTCATATCAAAGGGAAGAGGAGGATATATGGGGAGCAATAATCACTTGGAACAACTGGAAGTCTTATTCTTGGATTAAGAACCTATCTGATCTTACTGGATCGTGGATTAAATTCTACTCATTATTAAACATTAGAATTGGTAAAGATCTCCCTGAACTGAGTTTATATTCTTATATTCTATAACTTTTATTAGCAGATTGGAAAATAAAGCTCTGCAAATAAGGATTAAACACGAAAAAGAGATTTGAGAAGCCAATCTACCAACGGGGCTAAGGTGGCCTGAAATTGAGGATTTGCTCCCCAGTGAAGAAATCCTAGATTCCCATTGCCAAGAAAAACCACTCATTTGCTTGTATGATGAGGGCAACATTACCCCAATTTCCGTAAGTTTGCAGGACTAAGTAAAAGCAGCATATAATTAAATCAATGAATCAACAATCTGAAGGTTATAGGACATTTAATGCATTCTAGACATTCAATTCCTAAATTAGCTGCGCCTTGGAAAGTTAGAAACACAAGGAAACTAAAAATTCAATCCAAGTGCGAACATCAAACAGTAGTACTAAATCAAGCAAACGATCCTGGACTTGAAAGAGGGCCACAGAGAAACTTAAAACCTAGAAAATAAAAGAAGTGTGTGTGAGAGATATACGGAGCGAGGAAGGGAGGAGGAGCTCCATTGAGGAAGCAACTGCCTGTAAGAATTGATCCAAGCGTCTACAGGAGGGACCTCCATAGTATCCGAAGATGAGGAGGAAGGCGAAGAAGAAGAAGAAGCCACTGCTACTCTGTCCATCGCAGAGAGAGAGAGAGGAGGAGGAGAAAGGTTCGTAACGCTGGCCGTGTTTGGAGGTCTGGCTACGATGAATTTAAAAATAAAATAAATAAATAACATTTTCTTATATTATTATTATTATTATTATTATTATTATTATTATTATTATTATTATTATTATTATTATGTGGATGTACATAATATACACTTTACTTGTATAGAGTTTTGTCTATAGATAGATTGACTATTGCTTGGAGCCTAAGGAGTTTATCTTTATATATTGTATCGGTGTAACACCAAATACAATATCATATTCTCCCCTTTTCTTTTGCCCTAATTTATAACATCTTATCAGCACGATAGTTTCTAAAAGCTAAAACCCTAATTTTTTTTCTATTCTCATATCTGTCGCCCATTCATCCAAACCGTTCTAGATCCAATACTCCATCCTGAAGACAGACCTACGGTGTGTGCCACCGGTGGTATGTGCTCCTCCTCCTTGGCAACCATAGCCATGTACACCACCAACCTTATTTACAAATCCACAATCAAATCTGTTAGTATAAGTGTATGCTTGTATTGAGAACTAGATCAAATGTAATGGAATCATAAGACAGGGATATTAAAGCAACATGGAGCCCTTGGGTGAGAATAGGCGTGTGGGACATCGGACCATGTGGTTCGAGTCAGTCTCTGGCCATTCGAACCTAAGCTGGTTCTGTGATGGCTTATAGAGCATGTGTTGAGACATATGTTATTTCATAACATATGTAACAACATTGGGCTCGGGCATCAATTGGGCTTGGAGGCCCATACACTTGCTGAAGCTCTTTAGGGTTTCCTGGTTAGCTCCACTACTAGCACAGTACCCGTGCGTAGGCGTGGCCACGGGTTACGGGTCAACCCGTGACCCGCCGAGTCCGGGTTGCCGGGTAGGAACGGGTAGCGGGTTAGGGTTAGGGTCGGGAGATCCGTGACCCGCCGGGTTGACCCGCCGGGTCGCCCTATTTTAAAAAAAATCCGTTGGTGGTGGGGCCCACAGGTCGGAGGTGTTTTTTTTTAAAAAAATATAGTCGTTGTAACGGCTAGTAGACTCGGGGCTATAAATACCCGACTCCTCCTATCACAAATCCCATCCAATCCATCAATCACCTATCATTCTATCAATTTGATTTTCAGAAGCTCGTACGTTGTAATCATGTCCGGTGACAACCTCAAAGAGGCGTTGTTTCAAGATCACTACAATAATGCGGATGTGCAAGCCGATCGATCATTCGTAGCCGTTTGTCGTCATTGTGCTAAAAGGTACAAGATGCGGAATAACCTTGGCCATGGTAATTTGAAGTATCACATCACCAACAAGCACCCCGAGAAGATTAAGAACGATGGCACTTCGGGCTCGAGTGGAACGAGTGGTGGTAAAAACTAGTCTATTATTCCTATGTCCTAAGTCTTAATAATAAGTAGTGAGTATTGTAGTAATGTAGTAAGTTTATGTTTTACGTTTTTATGTTATTATGTTATGTTATGTGAATCGGTGAATGTGAGTCGTGATTTGTAAACGTGTAATCGTCTTTCGGTTTACGATAAACTTGTGTTTGAATGATTCAAAGAATATTGTTTTATAAGATAATATTTTTACTAATTACCTAACAACTTAGAAAAAATTACCTAAACATTATATATTACATTTAAAAAGTTCAAAAAATAAAAATCTACATAAAATATATTGGAAACTTAACATATAAATTTAATTAAAAGTTAAGCTAGTTAACTAGTAGCCAAACACCACCCAAGTGCAAATTAAAAAAAAAAAATTTGAATCAAGGGCAACGGTCACATTTCAAACGGTCGACCCGCCGGGTCGACCGTTGGACCCGGCGGGTCGACCGTTGCCCAACGGCTACATTGGAGGGAAAGGGCTCGGTTTGGCTCTATAAATAGCCCCTTTCCCTCCCAATTCCAACCCACACCTCACTCATCTCCTCTAATCTCATCTCAATCTCTCTAATCGCTCTATAATCGCTCTCTAATCGCTCGATCTTGTCTCTCGTAATCTCCTAAGTCTCTTCAATTCAACATGTCGGGTTTCATCAACCGAGTTACTAACCGAGTTACTAGGGGTCGCAAGAGTGTTAGTGGAGCCCCATCTTCATCGACCCCGAGTGTCGGAGGAGGCGGGTCGAACCCGGCGGCGGCACCAAGCCTTCGTCGAAGTGCATCGGTCTCGGCGGCGAGCGGATCCCGACGTCGTCGAGATGATGCTCTACTCGCCGACCACGTCGACGAGATCGAGGAGGAGGAGGAGGCCGAGCTCGAGGCCGATGGGACCCCCACCCCCCAAGCCGGAACTCCGACGATTCCGACCCAAGAGTCCGGGTTCCCCGCCGAAGGGAGCCAAGGAACTCCGGCCGATGGCGACCCTATTACTACGGCGGAAGTTCGAGCCGCTACTTTCAAGTATTGGTTCACGAAGGGTCCTAGGGAGCCGGCTTGGGAGGAATCGAGTTGCGCCGCCAAGTGCAACTTTTGCTCCACGGTCTACAAGCACAAGAAGGGAGGCGGATATGGGAACTACGGTCGCCATATCCGTTCGAAGCATCCCGAGAAGCTCGGCCTCGCCAAAGGGCAAACTCAACTAACCGGGTACACATCTTCTTCCTCTCAACCCCCTGGTTTATGGTCTTATGATTATCGTAGTTGTCATGATCAATATGCGGAAATGATAGCTGCCGAGGGTTTAGCTTATAGTTTTTCACAACGTTTATGTTTCAATGAATTTATTACGCAAAATGTTCAACCTGCATGGCAAGGTATTAGTCAAAACACGGTTAAGAGGAAAATACTTAGACGGTATAACACCCGTAAAAATGAATTAATCGAATATTTTCAAAAAAACCATGATTTACACGTTTCGATTTGTAGTGACATTTGGACCGACCATTGGCAACATCACTCATACATGGGTGTTACTTGCCATTGGGTTGATCAACGTTTTCAATTGCACAAACGTGTTTTAGCTTTTTGAGTTTTCGACGAAGCACACACGGCACGAAACATAGCAGGTGTCCTTTTAACGGTTTTACAAGAATATAGATTAACTAAAAGAGTTTTTAGTATCGGTTTTGACAACGCTTCTGCCAACACCGCATCTATCCCCGATTTAATCCAAAACTGTCAGCCCGCGATAGGCGGCAAGTTTTTCCACATCCGTTGCGCCCCTCACATTTTAAACTTATGTGTTCAAGATGGTTTATTATATTTACATGGTGTTGTTGAACCAATTCGATTTGTTTTGCGGGCACTTTGGCGAAGCAAACAGCTTCGCCAGCAATGGAGCGCTTATTGTCGTAGCCACCAAACCCGCCCAAAAACGTTCCCCAAGGACGTTTGCACTCGGTGGAACTCCACTTACACAATGATTTACGATTCAATCGCTTACAAGGAACTTCTTTCCGGTTTTGCAACACTACACATCCCGGACTCACACATATTTGCCGATGTGTGGACTCAGGCCCGGGACGTTGTGGAGGTTTTCAAAGTTTTTTACGACGCAACTCGGACGTTTTCCCACGTTTACATGCCTACATCAAACGTTTTTTGTTTTATTGCAATGAACGTAGCACTAGCCCTTCAAGACGGAGTTAACACGCCTTCCATTTCCCAAGCAACTATGGGGATGCGGCAGAAATGGATCGCATATTACAAATTTATACCCGACATTTTCCTCGTAGCGAGTTGTTTCGACCCCAGATATAAATTAAACGGAGTTCAATTGTTTTTAGAAAACTATTATCCGACTTTAGGAATTGTGGATGATCCTGATTGCAATGTTACAATTATTGTTGCTAGAGTTAGAGGATTGTTAGAACAACTATATACTGAATATTCGACGGGCGATAGAGCGCCCTCCGGTCGTCCTCCCATGCCTTCCAGTTCAAGCGGGTCACGAACCAGCATCACCGCTAGAACTAAGGCACTTGCCCGAGATATCTTTGGGTCAAAGAGGTCGAGATCTTTGTCGAGCCCCCACTCGGAGCTCGACGAATATTTGTCCACTAACTTTGATTTTCTCAGCGATGAAGAGGAAGATTTCGATGTCCTTGAGTGGTGGAGCCTTCCCGAAAGACAAAGATTCCCGACATTGTAGGTAATCGCCCGACAAATACTTGGGGCACCTTGCTCCACCGTAGCCGTCGAGCAGCTTTTCAGTCGCGGAGGTCAGATTCTTTCGGAGACGAGATCAAGGTTGCTTCCCGAGAACCTCGAAGCCCAAGTTTGCCTTGCAGATTGGAAGAAGGCGGAGATGCGGATGCAGAAGAACAACTTGGGGACTGATTTCGAGGATGATGACGGAATAGAGACAGAGTCCGTTGGGAGCTCCATTGATGGCGCGGTCACAGATGGCTCAGGAGGTGGTGGAGGATCCGACGATCAAGAAGACTAGAAGAGGAGGTAACCGGGCCGGGGTTCAGACATACAGGTAAAAGAACTACGTGGGCTTTGATTCCTCACCCCCGGGAAGATACGTAGGCAGTCGGGAAACCGATTCAAGCCCTTCTTCCTTCCCCCCCAACACTCCCTAATACAAAAATTGTACAACTTTTTTGTAATTTGTAAAACTTATAGAGTTATAAGTTGTAGACTTTTTAGTTTTGAAAATTATAAGATGTAATATTACATATTGTATTTTGTACATAAAGACTAAAGAGTCAAGTTATGATTTGTGAACACGAAAGGATATTTGTCAAACACATAGGCGTTCAATTCCTGTTCCCTTTCTCGACAAATTCGATCCGACAATTCAGATTCCGAAGTCCGAAACAAGTGCAAACCCGTCCAACCCGGGTTCCAACTCGTCGGGTCGACCCGGCGGGTACCCGGCGGGTCTGACCCGTCGGGTCAACCCGTCGACCCGATGACCCGCCGGGTGACCCGAACCCGCCAACCCGTGGAAATCCCGGGTTAGGGTTCGGGTCGCCTTCCCCCGACCCTTAACCCGGCGGGTCGAACCCGTCGACCCGCCGGGTCTGACCCGTGGCCACGCCTACCCGTGCGTGACGCACGGGATTTGTAAAATATATTATGTTGTTTTAAAAGATATTATCATAATTTATCTACATTATATATATATATATATATATATATATATATATATAATAATATTATTATTATGATAATATGAAAACGATATAGAAAAATAATATTAAATCCAAACATCAAAATGATAAATATACTAAACTGGTCTTGCTCACTCGATTCACATCTTCGATCAATAATTAAAAGTGTGCTATATAGATCACGATAACTTCATTAATCCACAATGTTGGAGAATTCATAGCGTCGTTGCACAGTTTTGGTTTTGGAGGTATTGTCGAGTTTATGAAACCTGTAAAATGAATATAGTTCATATTAAGATGGTATATTAAGTAATAATAGATACAACAAATAAGTAAAATAGGGCGTGCATTACCTTCTTTGATATGCATTAGTATCGGAAAAAATCGGATTTATATACAACTTTGTCACATCGGTTAAATTAAAGTTGACAATATTCTCTCATCTACACACAACAAAAGTTAAACATATAAAAGTAAAGAATGCATGTTCACGAGGTAAAATAAAAGAAATTATAACTATTGGTAATATTGAGAAATAAGGTCATTAAAAATTATAATTATTGGTAATCTTGAGAAATAAGGTCAATAAATATAGTTAAATAAGAAATATGACTTGAAACTTATGTCCAACATCTTTTACAATAAGAAATTGAAATGTATCAATGATGTAGCTATTCAGATCCATATTGATGGGTGTATATATAGTTGTTTAAATAATTTCAAACCAACAGGTCACTTCAATATACGATTCTTGTGAAAGAATTCAATATTAAAGGTGGTAAAACAAATAACTAATAACAAAATATACAAATCAATGCATATAAAAATGAACTTGCTTATCATTCTTCACGATAAGATCAACTCTACCAAGTGTGTGTAGAGATATATCATGAACTTCTTTTATATGTAAATGGATAAATATTGGCTTAACCATTTCGGAATGGCTCACCGGAAAGGACTTGTGGGTAGTACCCATAGGTCCCCGGTTCGATCCCCGAAATGGCCGCTCTTTATTTACCTATTCAAGGATAAATATTGGCTTTTAACAAATTACTGTATAAATAATTTAGCAATAAAAATGCCACCAAAATTTTGAGATAGCAGAAATCCGACCAAATACGGGTAAAATGAGATTGTAATTTTTTTGTTTGTAATTAGATAAACATTGTATTTTAACAAATCATTGTATAAATAATTCAATAGTAAAAATCCCACCAAATTTTTTGAGATAGCATTAGAAATCCTACCATATACGGGTAAAATGAGATTGCAATATTTTTTATTTGTAAATAGAAAAAAAATTAGATTTAAAAAAAATCATTTTATAAATAATTCAATAGAAAAATCCCACCAAATTTTCAAGATAAGTAGAAATCTTACAAAAAACGGGTAAAATGAGATTACAATCGTTTTTTGTTTGTAAATAGAAAAAAGATGGATTTTAACAACGGCTATGTTTGAATTAAATAGTAAAACCCACATAATTCAACAATCATTGATGTTTGTGAGATTAGCAGTGATGTGAAGAACACCAATTCAATTCAGCATATGCATCGAGAGAAGTCACTGCGGCAATAGATGTGCATCAAGAAGCAAGATTCCATCAATGGATAACTTATTGTCATCACCCAGTAAGAAATCTAACTTATTTTCTGAAAAGTGGTCGATTACAATGTTGGATCCACATTTCTTGAGCACTTTGTTTTCGAAACGTGCCTTCGTCTCGAACACGTCAGACTTCCTCTCATTCAACTTGGGCAATGATCTTCTAAATAACAAATATATTAAGTTTTAACACAAATAAATGAGAAAAAAATAAATAAAATTTACAATAGAAAGTAATTAATTGGTTAATTTAATTAAAAAAAAAATATCTTTAATTCAATATGTTGACGACAAAAACAACAATTATAATAAAATAATAATAATAATAACTACACAACCTTTATCTATTGGTGGAACAATATTTACTGGTAATTAAAATAAAAATTTTGTAAATAAAAGATGATAAAGGTTTTTACAAATTTGTATTTCGGAAGGATCATAACAACTTTTCAATTTCTAATAAATATTTTGGATAAATAATTAATTAATTTGCTTAGTAAAAATTAATTAATTATAAATGTGGGACCATGATTCATTAGAAGTTGCCATGTAAGCCTATTTGTAAGCAAAAGTCTCCAAGTGGCATCATCAACATTTGATTTAGTATTATATTAGAATTAGATATTAGATATTAGATATTAGATATATTTGAAGAGCTAACCCTAGCTGCCCACTTCGGATCTTACTATTCATTCCGCCTTCAGAAAGAAAGAGAGCGCTCGTTGAGGGCGACTTAGGGTTTCTGAGTGGTGTTCTTCCTCCAAGCGAGAGAGAGAATAGAAGGAGAAGACGAAGTCCTGAACAGGAGAAGCTTCCTCGCTTCTGCTTGTGGTGTCATTGTCGTCGGTGTGTTCGGAGCTTTGAGATCTCTTAAAGGCGTTGTCGATATCGCCTGTCTCCGTCGACTTGTGGTTTCTCAGGAGGTTTTCTTGAACCTTTGTCTAGTTGATGTTCTCTTGTATTTCCTAGTCTAGATTCGTTCGTTTGATCTAGTGTTCGTTGTACTCTTGTAATTGCTATAACTATCATAGTGGATTTAGGGCCTTGTTCTTGAGGCCCCGGGGACGTAGGATATTCATATCCGAACCTCGTAAAACTCGTTGTGTCCTTGTGTGTTTGGTTGAGTACTCTCGTGTTAGATCGAATCTGCTAGATCTAGGTTTAACAAAATCTCTCGCCATTGATTTCCTCTTGGCTGCAACCCCACCAAGACCAAAATACCCACCGACTCAGATCAATTGATTGATCTATATATATAAGCCTCTCCGCTGATGATCGACGACGTTGGCATCCAATTTTTAATTAATGTTTGCCTCATCGAGTTCATCGGAGACAACAGCGCCGTAGCCACCACCTACAAAATCGGATTCGGCATCGAAAAAAAAGAGAAGGATTCCAGAGAGTGGAGGGATGACAAGGACTTCGATCTTTCTCCAAACCGTTGTTGCGGCGGTGACGACCTCTACGACCGGAACCGATCTCTGCCTCCACCTCCACCGCGAGGAAGGGAGAGAGATTTCAAGCGGAGGATGAGCCCTCTCAACTCCTACTAATCTCGATGGAGCATACTACTACTTTATTTATTTATTTATTTTGATTTCCCTCAATTTGAAATATTGATTTATTGTGTCGATCTAGCCCCTTCCTTTGATCCGTGAAGGCTTTAATTGGATCTGATTTTCGTGTTTTATTTCTTTGTGAGGTTGGGATCAGCAATCTGATGCGCCCGCAAAACAGAATGACGGTGGTGGTGGTAGTCCTCGAGGGGAGGAGTTGGGGAGATCGACGGAGGAAAGCGGCGAATGTGATGCCCGGCGCCGCTTCGTATGAGGAAGACGAAGTGGCGGCGAGCCTCTACAAAAACCAGCCCGGAAGAAAGGCCACGGCGAGTCTCTTTGAGGAAGCACCGGAGTCCGACGCCGTCGCTCGACTCGCTCTCTGCAAATTCACGAAGAAGACAAGGGTGTATTTTGTACTAATTACAAAACCAATCTTGAAATTATCAAAATTGCGGATGGGGCATGTATTTTTCTGATAAATAACAGAAAAGACCCAACCTTTTAGGGTTACAAGTTTTGTCCCTAATGAAGGTTACGATGAGTGTAAAATCTCTTCCTAGAAGCGATGAGATTTAGCGAGTGAGGTAGATAAATACATCCCCCGAAGAGGATGTATACATAAATTATATCAATCCTCGAAGTACGTCGTCGTGGAGGTAAGTGAAAGTAAGTGCAATTTTAAATTTTCTAATTTATGTTTTTGTTTATAAATAATTTAATTGGTCTCCCGAAGTAGAAAATACTAAATCCCTCGAAGTAGATGAAAGTAAAGAAATTGATATTATAAATCACTTGATGTGATCGATAAAATTTATCCCCGTAGTGATGAAACAACAAATATCATCCATTTAACGTTGATCAATGATTATTATTTTGTTTGTTTGTTTGTATATTATATTTTTATCATTCATCTCCCGAAGCAGATGAAAAAACATATCTACTGAAGTAGATAAAAACACATTTTTTTTATGTCTTGCTTCGGATTTTGTCTATCTATCTCTATATTAAATCATATTTATTTTTGAGATAATGAATAAAGATAGATTATCGCCAATTGGAAAGTTAATCAAAATAAGGCATTTTGATAACATTGGAAATCCGTTTCGGAGTGTTATTATGTACATGTTGATCACATAAGAGGTACGTTGATTTTCCTTACTTGATTAATTAGAATTTCAAAAGGTTTAAGACCTTATACATAAGGATGAATAGAATTATGTTATATGATATGTGTTTTAAATAAACCATGATTATAATTTATTAATATTTTGATTTGGTGATGGGTGGCGTCATGCGAGTGGTTTGTCCACGGATCCACTCTAGGATATCATGGTAAAATGAGGCGAACCTTTGAAGATTGAACTCTACTTGAGCTTGTCTATGTTAATTAGGCTTGACTTTAAGGCTCGTGATGGAGTTGAACCGATTTCTTAATACTGGTATATGCGATCGAGCTTGCGGTCAGGTAAGCCTAAACATCATATATTTGAGTTATGATTTGTGCCTCTTGGTAATTGCAAAATGATGGTATTGATTGCACATATAGGTTTTATATCCTACATCATGCCATAGTGTTAATATAACTTGATAAGTTGGTAAAGAAATAACGTCATCATGCATCGATTAAAATACTAGCCTCATCTTTGTAGTGATGAGCTAAGATGATATTGTTGATTACATCTTGTACTTGTAACTAGTTGTTTCATATATGATTTGTTCCATAGAAGGTTAAATACAAACTCCTGAAGTGGTTGAACTTGTTTGATCCCTGGTCACCAGAAGTTGACATTATTTATGTATCATGAAGTTGATTTGTATTATATCCCCCAAATGTAATTGCATGCAAATAAGAAAAGACATTTTCTCTCATAGATGATGATGAAATTATTGAAATTAAAATTTGAGATAGTTATTGAACCTACAGTATTTGTGAATGATAGTGTTCATTGAAACAAGTGATAAATATCTGAATTGATATCCACCTGAAGTGGACGAATAAATTTTAATTATGTGTAGTGCATTTATTTTAATTTACTGAGATCGCTTTTATTAGTTACTTGTGAGGTGTATATGTTTGAATTTCTTTTGCACAAAACTCAAAAGTATTTCCAGAAGAAACAACATGTTAAGAGTTGGTATGTCGTAAACATATGTGGTTTTATATTATATATATTGTTTGTGTTAATAAAAGTTATCTCTTGAAGTAGATAAACTTATCTCTACATATGAAAGATTATCAACGAAATAGCCTAGATGATCCAGCACATTTGATTCTGCAAACTTGGTCGTATTTGGTTTGTTATTAGTATAACTAGTACTTTTCCCGTACCTTGTACGGGTAAGTATTTTTATTGAAAGTTACCGTTTTAGTTCTCCCTCGTACCATGAATATATTTCATTTCATTTGAATTGTTGTAATGTTATCCATTACATTTAAATAAAAAATAAGTTACATCTCTCAAATTGGAAAATTCTTCTTGATTGATGACCTACGAGTCTAAGACACATTGCACACTTATAACTCAAGGGTTGTGTGTCATCTTTATATTCGTCATCATTTACAGGATTATAGAAATGAGAGTATAGCCATCAACCAAACACTCCTAAGCCAAGGTTTGAGTAAGCAATTTTAATTATTTTGTTAAAAAATTACTACATATTAAATTACTTGGAAAAATAAAATGCTCTCGATGTGCATATATAGTCAAAAGAGAACATCAATGAACGTTGCATGTGCGTAGCCAATAAAGAATACATTTACATAGACTTATCAAACATCAAATGCCTCCCTTTTATGCCTTTCGGGTTAGCTAGTAACCTCACCAATAATATATATGTTAAGTTACAAACATGATGTTATGGCAAAAAATCACAATAACATTTAAAATACCCAGATGTACCATTCTGCACTAAGTAGGATTGCAAAACCAATATCCCACACAAGTGAAGTCCGAACGGCCTGCAAAAGCAATTGTCTCACACAAAGCATATTCAAATGATAATATATATTCTATATATACACGCACAAGAATGAAAGAAAATATGAAATAAACACTTTTATATAAACATTTACCATATAAGTAAAGAAGGATCATATGTTTTGTAGAACTTCTTTGTAGACAACATTCTTTGTTTCCGTCACACTCTTCCCATAAACCTTGTAGGAACCACTTTCCTGGTCTTTAGATCATCGTATCGAGATTTTTGCTGGCACCATCTTTGAACATAATACCATATACGCCAGACTCTCCAGCAGTAGGATTCGTTGGGTTGTTGGCTCTAGAAGAGGGACCAGAATTTCCCCTAGAAGCCTTCCGCCGCAGAGTTTCCTTCGCAGACGCTGATGTCTTTTGTCTCTTGGGCTTAGGTGCCCCTCTAGTCTTGGATGCTCTAGTTCTTGCCATATCTACAATTACCATTCAGCTCAAGTATAAGATTAATGTAAAACATCAAATACACCAAAGGTTAAATCACGTCATTTTACAAAAACATGCTCAAACACCTAAACGAATTTCATCTCCTATACATGTTTTGCTCAACCATTATTCCTCGAAGTTTTTCTCCAAAGTGGTAAGATTAATATATCGCTTGTATAGTGCATCTTGACAATTAAGAAACAGAAAGTGGGATACAAAAGCAACCGAGAATCATATTCAAATTCGAAGACAAAATGAAAGAGAACCCACCACTTGAAAAATAAATTCACCAAGTCCAATTCTATCAAATCTTTTTGAAGAAATTACACCAGAACAATCTATTGAATGGTATATATATCAATATTTCCTGGTAGGCAAGTAAACAGCTAGATCAAACCTTGAAAACTCAAATTCTATTAAAATGAATCTCATAAATCATGATAAATTATAGTCTCCTAAACCCAAGTAAGAAGAGGATCCACTCAGAAGAGATCTTTATGAAGAAAACTGATTATTCGAGTAAATTAAACTTTGAAAAACTCAGATTCTATTAAACTGAATCTCATGATACAGAAATATAGTCTCCTAAACTCAAGTAAGAAGAGGATCCACACAGAAGAGATCTTCATAAAGACAACTGATGATTCGAGGTAAAATGAATGGATCCTACAAAGGTGCCGAAATGAAGTAAGACTTTTAGCACTAAAAATCACACACACAAAAAAAAGTATTAATCAAAGTAATGGAATAATGAATAAAAAGACTGATACTTGGTATTGGTATAACCTTAAATTGTGAGTACATCCTGCTTCAGCAGCAATATAAGATCATGATCTAAAGAAACCGCACGCAAAAGCAATTATTATAAAGAGATTAAAAACAACTGCAACAAAAGGAATCCAAGCAGCAGGAGACTCGAAGTTCTTTAAATTCAAAATCAAATTTAAGATCTGATCGGCCGCTTCTATGAAGTGCAAGACCAAGCAGATCTAGCAGCTTATATAACTCCTGACACAATTCAAACCCAGTCTTAAAAGAATTAACGGGAATTCAATATAAACCAAAGTTCGTGCTTGATCAGATCGACCATAATTAAGCAACTTAAACTCCGGTTTCAGATCCAAAAGCATCACAGATAATCGTTGCACCAGACCACGAGAAACAACTACAAGATCAACCAAAAAAGGAACAAAAAAAGAGGGAAAAAACTGGGTTCTCATGGCACAAAACAAATCCACAAACCATAAGTTCCTATCACAAACAAAAAATTCCCAAATTTCTTTCTCAGAAACATACACCACAATTCCAATGCCAAAGCACAAATTCACAAATTTCTTTATCACAAACCCTAATCGAAATTTCCACAAATTGATTCTCAAATCCACTAAGTCTAATCTAAATTCATTCTAATCTTAACCAATTGAACTTAATAACAATAAAATTAAAAGATAGAGGAAAAAAACTACTAACCTTGAAGGTCTAGATCGAAGAAGAACAAAGGCACCTTGTTGTGGCGCTTGTGCGGGAGACGGGAGTAGAGTGCGGGCCGAGTGCTGGGTGGAGCTCGACGTAGCCTGTGCGGGAGACGGGAGTGGAGTGCGGGCCGAGTGTTGGGTGGAGCTCGGTGGCTCGGTCGGAGGTGGACCTTGCAACGGCGCCGGCAGCTCGGGGAATCGCTCTCTTTACCGCGCTTCGTCTTAGGGCTTTGACGTTGCGTGTCTCTGTGCGACCGTGAAAAATAGAGACAGCTTTGTCTTTGAACTCTTTTATATATATATATATATATATATATATATATATATATATATATATATATATATATATATAAAGGCAAAACAAAAAAGAGGGATGGATGGAGAATCGAACTCGGGTCCATTGTCTTGCAAATTAAAGCCACCCCAAGTCCACTTGGGACTGCCACTGAACCTCACCACCATAATTTTTTTGGTTGTTATATTCAAATTGTATTCGATATGGAAAATTGCTTTTCATGGCCATGAAATATTTCACACCCTTGCCGTGAAACCAGCTGGAGTAAAACTATAGATTCATTTTTGGGATGGTTTTAAGGTGTTGCGTGTTACCATGGAGTCCATATATTTCAAAGGTAACCTCCATTTGAGTATTTCTTTTCAGATGTTTATATAATTAACTTCTTTTTTATTCAATATCGAACACTGATTTTCACGGCCATGAAATATTTCACACCTTTGTTGTGAAACCAACTGGAAGAAAACTATAGATTCATTTTTGGGATGGTTTTAAGGTGTTGCGTGTTACCATGGAGTCCATATATTCCAAAGGTAACCTCCATTTGAGTATTTCTTTTCAGATGTTTATATAATTAACTTCTTGTTTATTCGATATCGAAAACTGAATGTCAAATAGAAAATTAAATATATCATTCAAATAAAATTATATAATCCCAAAAAGACAAATAACATTAACAGCATAAGGAAATTGTAAATGTTTAAACAAACCACACTTCAAGCCACAACACAAAACGGAAACAAAACAACCAAATGTTCAACAAACCAAACTTCAAGCCCCAAATTAAAGGAGGCAGCCAGTTTCTTGATTTGAATATCTGTGCATAAACCTGGTAAAAAATGAGCTAATTCATGATTGAACCTGATCAAATTTCTCAAAAATGTTATGATTTAACGGGCAAATACATCACTTTTTACTAAAAGATTCCTAATTTCAGTTATAGATCAAAAAGCACATTCCCAACATCCTTGCCATGCTTTTCCTAGCAGCATTAAGAACACCAATTCCTGCACTGAGCCCAAGCAACAACATTTTTTTTGCTTGGGGAAGTCAATCATTGGTCTTCCCTGAGCCCTCACAACTCCCAAAAACCAGCAATTGCAACACCTGTTGTTCTACATATTAAGACCAACAATACATCAATGATGTAACTTAGCAGTGATCTTTATCGGTCAGAAAAGCAACTTCAATAAATAAAGAGAAAATGAACCCAAAAGAGATGCTACTAAATTATTGATAATTATACTACATCCAGAATCGGAAATCCTGTTAAAGCTCAATCTAAAATATGTGGCATAATTGTCAATAAAAAAACATTGTTTAGTTTCATCAAGAACCAAAAGGAAATAAAAAAAAATCACAATTTAAGCTACAAGTAACAAAAATTACATGGGGCAAAAAGTTGTACATGTACATCATCATTAAACATTCTATAGTTATGCCTATAGTGTTGCAACAACTTGAATGTCCATTTGCTTTGGAAATCTTCAAACTGCACACAATGCATACCAATTTATCCAGTATAAATTCACAAGCCTTGAGGGGTTAGCAAACCACAAAGAAGTAATCAAGAAATAGATCCAAACTCCAAACAAATCAAAATGGAAAAAAAAAGCTCCAAACAAAAAAATCTCAAACTGGATCCCAAGTTACAAATCATAAGCTCCAAACAAAATATTCATCTCCATGTCAATGTTCCATTTTGTTATAGCCAAAATTGAGTCTTCAATTCTCTATAGTTACAAATTGATGAATAGATGATCATTTGAGCACGCTAAGGAATGCCAGATCTGAGATCTCTCTATCCCAGACTCCAACAAAAAATCCAAAATACAAAGTGATTACAATAGTTAATAAACCAATCTATAAATCTTAAAATTAAGATGTTATTGATATTCACTCATGAAAGAGAAAATGGAAGAATAAAACACAGAGAGATGGAGAATTACAAGGTATCCATTACATGTTGAAACCAACACTATCAACAATCATTAAAATGTGTAAAAAGAAAGAGAAGCCACCTGATCTCGTATCTGGTCAAGAAAGGTTCCACCTATCAACCCTGACACAATAATGCCCATGACAATTGTTGGGATGTAGTATTATACTCAAAATGAAATGAAGAAAAAATACAATACTTTAATCAACAAATTTCTACTCGCAAACACTTATTGACATTTTTTTCAAAAATATAAGAAGATCACCTCAGACAGAAGAGGGTATAGACCATTAATGCAACCTTCAGCCACAACACCAATGCACAAAATTGCATCTTCTCTTTCTTTCCAGGACTGATCATCCATAGAGGAAAGTTTGGCCTGCAGAAGAGTGTAGAAATGATGTTACAACAATAACAACTAACACTGCCAAAAGCTAAATAAGATCAAACTGCAGCTTCTCTTTTTTAAAAGAATTCTCCCCTCTAGCTCATCTACTGAATAATATGATAAAAGTTAAAAGACATGTGCATCTTGTCTATAAGGTTGATCATTTATGATTTGGAAAAATGCCAACCAAACCCAAGTGTATCATTTAATTTTATACAAACCGATATAAGAATCACCATACATCATAATCTCTAGAAATTGATTGCTAAATAAAGATGAACAAAAATAAGATTTCTAAATACCATAAAAGGGAACATCTTAAAAAAGATCATGAAGAAATAATATAAAAAATAACCATTTAGAAACTCAGAAAGTAAGCGCAGACCTTCAGTTTTAACACGACAGTAGGCACAAAGTAAGATATATTACTCGTCGCACCCAATAGCGCTTTGTTGTTGCTTCATGGTCAGCTGATCTTGGAGTTCTCTTTTATAGCCTTTTCCCTTCCATCCCCCATTTGCAAGAATAACATAAAGTATTATTTAAGAGGAAGTAATCAAGAAATAGATCCAAACTCCAAACAAATCAAAATGGAAAAAAAAAGCTCTAAACAAAAAAATCCCAAATTGGATCCCAAGTTACAAGTCATAAGCTCCAAACAAAATATTTATCTCCATGTCAATGTTCCAGTTTGTTACACATAACCCAAAATAATTCTGATGTGTAACAACAAATAATGGCTTTTATTCAGTCCATTTCACAGCAATGGCATGAAAACAAATATGGCCATAATCAAATATACCCATTCTACAACTATAATCAAATTCAAGATTACTTGCAACCAAAGAAGTTAAAAGCTAAGTATTAGCACATGAGTAACTTATATGCTACATAAAGAAGAATGGAAAATGTTATCGTAGATAGATTCATAATAACCTAGAATATGCGACATTCAATTGCTTCACAATGAAACCCGAAATTGAGATATAGATAAGATCAGATCACGAACACGAACACGAAGAGTACGTATGAATAAAAATTCTTACATGAAAAATATATCATATATTTGATTTCATCATGTGGCCACCTTTTCGAGCATGATAGTGAAATCATCATATCATATACATCCACAATTGGAACACGGAAGGACATCCCAATTATCTTGCCATTCAAAATTGGAAGCAACTTACCGAAAGCCTATATATCCGCAACTGCAAGAGCAACAAAAGGAGAGAATGGTTAAGAATTCATCTAAATCATCAAAAGCTTCTAAAACTAAATGAAAGGTTTTTATAAGCAGACCTTTGCATCTTCCCCCCAAAAAAAAGCCTTCTCTTTGCACTGAAATTGATCAGATTCAACAAAATCCACCCCATTTCAAATAATCCAACAATTCTTGAATTAAATAGAATATAGAAGAAAAATCAGTGTTGTATATATGTCTAAGCTTAATAGAAGATACAAGAAAAATAATGTGAAAGTATTGCAAATAATGAAATATATATACATGAGAGTAAATTCAAAGAATTCATAAGCAATCATGTTTGAGAAAGATATACCTCAAACTCTGATCAACGATGCTACCCAAATTCAACTGCAGACTCTCTAAGACAACAGGGCTCAAAAGAAGCAATCTTGATTTTTTTTTTATATAAAAGTAATTTTGAATTTCACAAAGCCATCGTCTCTCAAATCGAACGTCCTTTTATCATTGCGATTGAGTCCAATTGCAAAGTTTGCACTCCCGTAGCGGCGCCACATCGAATTGAGATTTTCAAGTCGGCAAAACCACTGTAATTGATGAAGAAAGGAAACAAAATACCATAATTAATTGATAGTATAAGGAGGAGAAGAGAAGATTAGGAGAACATGGATCGAAATCATTGAATGATGGAAAAGGAAGAGATCGAGTGTAATAGGAATTCCTGGTACATTGAGCAGTTCTTTTTGGGCAAAAGAGGGACACGTGATTGCGTTGCCGCCTCCAGCCCTTGCCGCCGATCAATTGTGCCCCACCTCCAGCCCTCGCCACCGACCGATTGCCCCCAGCGCTCACCGCCGATCGATTGCACCCCCAGCCCTCACCGTCGATCGATTGGGCCCCACCTCCAGCCCTCGCCGTCAATCGATTGTGCCCCGCTTCCACAACCATCAACATATCAATTCTAAGGAAGAAAGAAGAGACCAAAGAGAAAGAAAGAGCTCGTTATATGGCAACAATGGAAGGAAATCGAAGCAAAAATGAAAGCAGACACAAAAGAAAGGAGAAGAAGAAGTAAGGGAAAGATCTCACGACAGCAGATCGGGCGAGAGGAGAAAGGACGAAGATCTCATCGACGTGGAGATTCGTCGATGCGTTCAAGGCATCGACGTCACGAAGGAAGAAATCTCCAGGTGCATCCCTCTCCAATCGTCTTTCCTCCGCCTGATTCCGCCCTCTTCTCCGGCAGATCCAAGGCCCGATGCCCCTCTCCCTCTTAGCCATGCCTCCTACTCCTTCACTGACGGTTTCCAAACCCAAACCCTAAAAAATTGAAAACAAAGAGTGCGTGAAGGAGGTTTTTTGACGGAGAGTGGATGACTTCAATTTCAGTTTTTTGAAGTAGCAGGCAAGAGAACGTGGGTGAGAAAGGTGAAACCGCTCTTCTTATCTTTGCTCAAACAATGACACGTGGCTCATTCTTTTGTGAAGAGCCTGCTTCTAAAATAATAAGTATAAGGGGTGGATAAATCCTCAAATTTCATGAATTTCTTTGACAATATATATGAACTAAATATGAGAATCATTTAGATACATAAAAAATCAGCCCATCAAAAATAGCTATTTCCATATACATCCAACCCTTAATAATATAAATATCAATTTCCCGCACAAATTTCAAACCCTAGACATTCAAAACACAACTCTAGATCCAATCTCTACCTAGGTTCACATAAAAATAGATAATCTGAAATTTAGAGAGAAAAGAGGGAGAAATAATACCTTTGAGTTGAAATAGGGGGAAGAAATGTGTAATTAGAGAGAATTAAGGGGTGAGTTTCTCGGTTTCGTGCAAGAAACAACTGTGGCCGGCGGTTATGGTCTGATAGTGCATGAAGGGGGAGGGAAACACGGCTTGACAGGGGTTGTAGGTGCTCGGGGTGGGTAGATCCGGGCTCAAGGAAGCCGGAATCGGAGGCTGGTGGCCGGATCTGGGGAGATGAAGGTGGTCGACGAAGAGAGATCTGGGCAACAGCAAGAACAGGGAGGGCAACTGGGCTTCGGCGGTGGGCTGCTGGTGGTCGGAGTGGGTAGATCCGGGTCTCAGGCGGCCGGAATCGGGGAGAGGTGGCCGGATCTTGGGGAATTGGCTAGCGATGGTTTTCTGGGCAGCAGTGGTGCGAGAGCGAAGACAGCAATGGCGGCTGAAAGGGGACGCTGGGCTCGGCGGTGCTGCAGGTGTGGCATGGTGGGCTCGGACTCGACTTGGTGGCCGGTAGGGTGCAGCTTCGGGCTCGAGGGAGAGGGCGAGAGGAAGATGACGGTGATGGCGGATAGGTTTGGTCGGCAAGGGATGTCGAGGTCGAGAAAGCGGAAGGAGAGGGGAGGCTGTGTCCAGGCCCTCTTAGCCATGCCTCCTACTCCCTCACTAACGGTTTCCAAATCCAAACCCTAAAAAATTAAAAACAGAGAGTGCGTGAAGGAGGTTTTTTGACGGAGAGTGGATGACTTCAATTTCAGTTTTTTGAAGTAGCAGGCAAGAGAACGTGGGTGAGAAAGGTGAAACCGCTCTTCTTATCTTTGCTCAAACAATGACACGTGGCTCATTCTTTTGTGAAGAGCCTGCTTCTAAAATAATAAGTATAAGGGGTGGATTTGGCTATTTGAAGCTACATGGAATCTATGTTTTATTTATCTATTTGATTTGATTTGCATTTTATGTATATGTATATGCATTGGAAATGTTTCTTGAAGAAACCATTATTGGTAGATGATGCCAATTTTATTCAACTAATGATGATTTGAGAGAAGAGTTTGAAGCAAATCCTTGTTAAATTGTGTGAAATCGATAAATTTATTCTTGAGAGCTCGAAGACTCTTTATTTTGGGATCTTGTTCTTAATCTACTTGGGTATGGTAGAACTCAAATAAATAGCTAGCTAAATGACCTATGGTTCATAACAACCTCTTTTATTGCCAGATGCAATATATATTGTTACCTCTAGCAGAGGACATAAAGAGGATACGATGCGCGCGATCGTTGTTAGGATACTGGTCATAATTTTTGAAAATGATTATAGATAATCATGTATGAGTCAACTCCCACATCAAGGAGAATGTGGAAGAACAAGTCCAAGTTGATGGTTTGCCTAATTTGGATTTGTAATCTCCCAAATTGTGAATGAATCATCACATGAAAATGTTAGAATGCTTTAGAGCGTGGTATCTGATGATATGGAAAACCTGAAGTTTTCATGATGAAATATCTAATGAGTGCGTGTATAAAGTCTATCTTTGGCATAATTAAACCTTATACATATCTCCAGAAGAGCATCAAAATTAGTCTTCGAATGCCTATTGATATAATCAAGCAATAAACTCATATGAGAAAATGGCTCTAGAAGAGCGTCAAAACACTCTAAGTGAAGGAGTGATGATAGATAAATTGGGATCATAAAAGCCAATGGAGGACTAATAATTGCCAGAAGCAGTGGTTTTCCCCCAGTTGAGGATGTCAAAAGAGGGATCCAACATAATAAATAGATTACCCATGTTGGCAATATGGATGTGATATGGAAATGTTATCAATGAAATTGATATGTTGAGCATTGAGAAGCTGACGATTAAATCGATCAAGTGAAGTCATTACTTATGAGATCCTCATTTAAGATAATACTAACACATGTGATGACCCAGTAGAGTCATCAATAATAGTTACTAAGCAGGCATGAATATCAAGAGCTTGATACGATTTCGGTCAACAATAGAATAAATTCTCCTCCTTTGTAATTTATCCCCAGAAGAGAGATTTATATTTACAAGTGTTTAAATGTTCGGTTCAGGCACCAAAATCTCCCCAGGTTACACTAAGTTGTTGTAAAGCAAGAAAGATGATGTATATGAAGGATTCGGTCCCCAGAGATGATCAAATACCTAGAGTTTATCACGGATGATAAAATAGTCGGTATTTAGGGGGAGAGAAAAAGGAGATCATGAAGTAATATGTTGCATGGAAGAGAAGTGAACTGAAAGCTCAATGAATTATATAGCAAACAAGCTAGTAAAGGCATTAGCAAATGCAAAAGATAGTGACAAAAGTCACATTTATAACAAATAATGCACTAGCATGATTTAGATTGAGGCTCTAGTAGTAACTTCAAACAATGGTGATATGTTCACTAGTATAAAACTCCTGAAGAGATTTCATGAACATTGACAATGTTAGAATTGATTATGAGTTGTCTTGAAATGACCAGATCATTGATTATCCAATAAGTAGAGGATTAGTTGGAAATTAGTTGAAAGCTCTAAAAATATCTCGACCTGTAGTTCGAGTGTACAAAGAGAGATATTATAATATGAAGACAAATGATCTTTTCATCTTTGATTAGATTGGGAAATGATATTAAGTGTAGAAGTACGTACCATGTCTTTATAAAATTGGTGATTTATATGCTAAATTGAAGGGGAGAAAAGTTGTACTCTTTTCCTTAACTTTGGTTTTTGTCCCATTTGGATTTTTCCAAAGCAAGGTTTTTAACGAGGCAACTCCCCTCACAAGGATACATGGTATATCCCAAATTCTAGAAAGAAATAATTCACGTAAAGATGAATTATTTAAGCATGAAGTTTTTGGACCTGTAGCTCCAACATTGAAAAGTGTAGTATCAACTGGTTTTAAGTGGGTGTTCGTACAAAGGAAAATATAAAGCCAAATTGATTGGACAAAAGCCTATTAAATGTTACATTAGAATGTATTCACCAGGAGTGAATATAATTTTGGCTCCAAATGTAAATGACGAACGTTGTAAGTGCATACCCATATAAATGGAAAGGATCGATTAAAAATGACTGAAGCATTATTATCAAAGTCCTGTCACATGTAGTTGGTTAAAGATCCTTATTAGAGTACATGAATTACCTATATTTGTGAAAGTGGTCTCATATAATTAGGTCCCGAAGTACCATACAAAGTTGTACTCTTTTTCTTAATCTTGGTTTTTATCCCACTGGGTTTTTCCAAGGTAAGATTTTTAACGAGGCAACTTAAGCACCATTTAATACATCAGATCCCCAGATCAACAATTAAAGGCACACTAGGTCCTGAAGTACCTTATACTTGTGCATCCAAAGCAGCTCAACACCAATACATGCAAGTCAGGCACGCCAAAGTTAATCATGAAGACATTCCAGCTTATACACATCAAAGACAATGTTGAGATTCGACCATAAGCTCATGAAGACGGCGACATTAAGAAGAATGAGAAGACTTCGAGAAGGATGTTGAATTCAGGGGAGCATATACGCACTGCACTCTTTTTCCCTTGTCCCACTGGATTTTCCTGACAAGGTTTTTAACGAGGCAGTACAACAAGAGCGTACGTGGAACTAGGCTGCACTCTTTTTCCCTAAGCTATGGTTTTGTCCCATTGGATTTTCCTAGCTAGGTTTTTAACGAGGCGGCTGGAGGAACAAGGAATGTACATCCAAGGGGGAGTGTTATAATATTATTATTATTATGTGGATGTACAAAATATACACTTTACTTATATAGAGTTTTGTCTATAGATAGATTGACTATTGCTTGGAGCCTAAGGAGTTTATCTTTATATATTGTACCGGTGTAACACCAAGAGAGATCAATTGAATACAATCTCATATTCTCCCCTTTTCTTTTGCCCTAGTTTATAACACATTTTTTTTATTAAGTAAAATTTCGAGGTCAACAGAAATAAATAAATAACATGATAAAAGCATTTTAATGCTACCATAACAATTAAAAAAAGCTCTGCTGGGGCTGTTATTAGGGACTGGGTTGGCCACCCAATTTCTGTTCAACATCATCGGCTGGGCAAACAAAAGCCACTGATAGCGGAAGCCCTAGCCCTTCAATTAGGGATACAACAAGTGCGGCAACTCAGCATTAAAAAGATTCATATTGAAGGTTATAGCAAGATAATCATAGACCACTTAAATAGGAAATCCAAATGTCTATGGGAGATCGAGCTAATACTTTCGGATGCTCAAGTCCTGCTATCGACTGTGGAATTTTAATGCAAAAAGTGAATTACGGAAGGAGGAGTAGGCCCGTACTATCTCCGGCATTCAGAGCAGCTTCGACTCTTCCAGCAGTTTTACCCGTTCCAGCCGTCGCCGCAGTGAGTAGTATGTTACCTTCCTTACACTTCGTTCTATTTCTTTGTTGTGTTGTCCTTTGTATTTTGGCATTGAGGACAATGCAATCTTTAAGTGTGGGGTAGGAGTTTTATGATCTGTTTTATGATTTCCTGGGTTGTTGAGACATTTTCTATACTTTTCTTGGCTTTATCTGTACTTTTATTGGTTTTATGTCGGTCTGTACTTTGATTTGGATATTTCGTACGTTTGGATGGTTGGATGTTCTTATCTTTATGGTTGGATGTCTTATGTTTGGATTATGTCTTAATTGTCTTGTCTGTGTCTTATGTTTGAGTTTCTATTACTTGAAAAAAAAATGTCAAAAATCCCAAATATATTTCATGCATTGCCTAGTATGTCATTATTCAAACAACCATATTGGTTAAGCGACACTTCGAGCTTTTGATGACATGAACTTGTAAACCCTACGACATAATTGAAGTGTCTAGCCTTATTTTCTTTTCTGAAAATGTTTTCTTGAGGAATGAGATTGGTGATGAAATTGAGAATGTATGGTCAAGATGGAAGTATGATTGAAATCCTACACAATATGACCCTTGTGAAATTATTTTTAGTCTTATTAGAATCATATAATTCCTTTTGCTTGTATGTGTGATTTACTCTCCTTATGTTTCCACCTCTTGATATTGACTTCATTATCTATTGTCAAGATCGACTCACATGTTTGTTGCTTGTGGAATTTTATGCTTTTATGTTTATATTTGGCTTTAGTTGCTTATTGAGTGCTTAGTATGAATAAACTGGCAATGGTTGAGATACCTAGTAACCGGATCTACGCATGACACCCATGGGTATGATTTGCGAAAAACGGTGTCAAAAGCTACCTACTAAGGAAGGAAGCTTAATCATTGAGTAACCGGGTTCATTCATGACACCCATGTTTACAACTCGCGTCAAAAGATGCTCAAGTGGACTTTATTCAAGTAACTTGAGGTGTTGATAGACCGGGGCCATTTATGACACCCATGTTTGCGACTCGCGTAAGGATACACCGAAGCCGAAAGAAAGCATAACAAGAAAATGAAAAAGAAAAAGAAAAAGAAGAGCCGAAAAAAGAAAAAAGAAAGAGAAAAGAGAAAGAAAAAAAAGGAGAGATTTAGAGCCAAATTGCTTATTTTTATGGTTTTTTCCGCAAGTAGTGGCATTTCGGTGGAGATTGATTATATTGTTGTCGATTTCTATGAGCTTAGTTGCATTTTGGATTGAGTTGAGAGTTGTTCTTTAAAGTCTAAACACATGAGAGCTTGAGTGAAACACATGTTCCTGGTAATGTTGGATGATTTCTATTTCTGACGATTTGATCGTTAGATACATGCGACGATGTTTTGTCACATGATCTTATGTTCCTTGAAAGGGTTTGTGTTTTGGTTTATTTTTGTAAGGCTATGGCATGATTGATGAGTTCGTAGGCATAGGTTGCTTTTATTGGTCGCTCGAGGACTAGCGAAGCTTAAGTGTGTGGGAGTTTGATAATGCATATTTTATATAGATATTAGAGGTAGTTGTTAGTACATTTAGGATAGCTTATTTCATGTTTTTTTTAGTAGTTCGAGTCAGTAGTGTTTAGTCTTGCAAGCTTGGAATCTACGTTCTTTTTGTGTTTATCTACAGATTTATGTTCCGACGCTGGAAGGATGCATTTATGGCTTGCCAAGGATGAGTACGGAGAGCTAGGAGCCTGAGGAAACATGTGAAGAAGACAAGAAAGAGGCGTGGAGGAAGTTTGCTTGGATTCGTAAGTGATTAATTGAAGAAAGTGAGCTACTGATGACACGACGCCTGCCGCCTCACGCACGGTGCCCACCGCCCGTGCTGATACGGAACCATTATTTTGTTCTTTTGGAAACTAATTAGTTTAAAGTTATTTTTATGTTTTAGCCGACTTTAGAGACAGAAGTTGGAGTTTGTGAAAGACCTAATTGAGAGAGAACTCCAATGGAGATATTGAGAGGAATACTTTCCATGAGGAACTAAACCTCTTTTGTTTCGCCTGCAATTCAGAAACATGGTTATATGATTTGTTTCTATCTATTCTAAGTTTGATTGATTTAATGTCTTTGTTCGTTATTGATTGATTGCATGTATTCCTTCTTGATTGGCCACCTTGATGGAATTTGCTTTCTTGCTAAAGGTTTGATTAGCCGTTATAAGTTAATTGGATTAGTAGCACAGCATAATCAATCGATCCCCTAAAAGCATCGATTGAGTGTGTTACAATTCTACTCTATCAATTGCATCGATTAGGGTTAGAGAGTTATGCCTCGATCTTTTGGTTGTTTGTGTTATTGACATTGTTAAACTGCTTAGGGTTGGAGTAATCCATCATTAGATGAATCAAACAAGGAAAGATAGGATAGAGTCAAGGATCAAAGACATAACCATTGTTGATGAATTGTATGGGAAACTATCTAATACATAATTATCACCAATTCACCATTGTTACGTTTGCCACATTCAATTGCCTTTGATATTCAATCATTCTTCGATATTGTTCCCTTTTGATAGCGATTTGATAGACAGGAAATGTATTCTCTCTGTGGGATCGACCCCTTACTATTCCACTATACTAGTTACTAGGTTGCTAGTTGAGTTGTTAGTTTGGGTTATTCTTTTTGGTGTTGTAGAAAGGTAACGACATTCGGCACCACACCAGGGACACAAAGGGAAAACTGTTTTCAGACTTGCATCGTGCCTATTTGCCCAGAAGTAGGGTTGATATTCAAGCCGGGTAACTCGAGCTCAGCTAGGAAGAGGCTAGGCTCGAGCTCGTTCGAATTTAAAAGCGAGCGCAAGCTCGAGCTTGCTAGTTTTGCTCATTTAAATGTGCAATTATGTTTTACCCTTAGATTTACTTTACCCTAGTTTTTGTTTTGCACAGAGTCGTCCAGTCCATTACTCAGCTCTGAGCTCTCTCTCTTGAGTCTACTCACGCCTCACGCATAGCTCTCCACTCTTGCCCTGCTGTCTCAGATCTCTCTCGTAAGCTCACTCTGCTCTACACTCTTGATTTGCTCTGCTCCGCTCTCGGCGACTCGGCCATTTTCCCTACCTCCAGTCCATTGTCGTGCTCATTCTTGTTGCCTGAAAGGAGAAAACCGTCCCTGTTCCTATTAAAATATAACTTAGACCTACAAACTAATATAGTAATCAAGTAAGAGGTCGATTCCACATAAATTAAAGTATTCATGTGCAACGTTTATTTACCAATTAGTAGAAAATGGGGGGTGGGGGAGAGGGGGGGTGTGTGTGATGAAATTAGAAAGAAAACAAAATAAAGTAAAAATAAATTAATGGAGATAACAATTAACAAAATAGTTTCATATACAAATTTCCACTTTAATTTGATCAATTGATCATCGATTTTTCATCAAGTTCTTTTCTTTTCCTATGAATGTCCATGTCCTGACCTAATATAGTTACTAGTCCAACGAGTACTAGCAACCCTTATTTCTCAAGCAGCCCTTACACAGATAGAGGATTTTACCGAAGCAATAGCTTTAAGACCGGAGATTAGCCAAGGTATCCCCAACCCTTACACAAACGAAGGATTTCACACACATTCAACTTCTTGTCTTTCCAATTAGCTCAACGAGTCCTAAAGTAATAAGTTTGCTAATTTACTTAAGGTTCGCTATGAGGAATCTACAAAACTCTAGCAATTGAATGAATCTATTCTAATAGGTTGATTAGGGCATAGAGAATAGAACATATCCAAAGAATTAAGTGCAAAGAAGTCAAAATAGAAATAAGAACTAGATTCAGAAACTCACAACTCTATTTAAACTAAAGCTTCAATCTGCAGACAAAACGAAATAGTTTAGGCCTCCATGTAAAATTATCCAAGTAAATACCCTTTGAAAACCCTAAGAAAATATCCTTACATAGCAAAACAAATCGTGTCTTTCACTAAAACATAGGATAAAACTAATTTAGGATAAAGTTTAAAACCGCGTCTCGACGGCGACCTTGTTGTAGCTGCGACTTATTCTTCTGGGCCTCTGTAGTAAGGAGGAAATCGAGACTTGCAATTCAAAATATAAGTAAAGTAAAGCAAACCAGATTCCGTCACTTGCAAATAATTACAAGACCTCCTCCTGATGTAGCAGCGGGAAGTCAGGATCGATCCTCGAGGAAGCACGTTAGCGGATCTCAGGTAGCGGAAAGATCTCAGCGAAGTCGACCAAAAGATTCCTCGATATCGAGTAAAGTACTCGATATCGACTAACCTGTCGAGTAAAACAGAAAGCAAAAACGAAACAGAAAACGAAAACCAACAGAAGCAACTTGACCTCGACAAAATTACCTCGACATCGACAAAAAGTCCTTGATGTCGACAAGAATTACCCGAGATCGACAAAACTCAGTAATTAAAATTTCAATCTTTTCGAACACAGACATGGATTTCGATGAAATAAATCAATAAATTATAGACTTCCAAGATCAGGGTTTCAACGCCACAACGATAACCATGTAAAATAACACATAAAGACATAAAAGATCATGCTTTTCATCAAATAACTTTCGTTATTAACAAATAGGAAGATAGAGGCTTTTGCATAAATCCTAATTGTTACTAACCCTTTTCACATAATTAATCCAAGTTGTATTAAGATCACTTTCGCTTCAATAACAAAAACAAGGATCACCTTCAACTTTCGCAAAAGAATCATGCTCACAGGGGATAGAAGATGAATTGCATAAAAAGCTCAAACCTTTACCGCACCACTTCACATGGCTACCGTCGGGCTCACCCCGACCCTAGAAGTGGGTGGACTACTTGCTCTTCATCATCAAGAAAGAAATCAAAGATTTCAGGAAAATAAATTGCATTAAAAATAAACCAAAGAGAGCTTACAACCAATCGAAGACAAATCCGCTTTCGCCTTTCCAACTTCTCTCGCCACAAGCTCTCTCTCTACTCTCTCTATGTAACTAATTGTAACTGAAATTGAATGAATGGAAATCAGCCCCTAAGGCTTTATTTATAGCCTTCATTCCAAGCTAATCTAGGAAAGAAAACTATATGTATATCTAATTCTATCTATCCTTTATCTAAAGATTAAAACATGGAAATAAATAAATAAAATCAACTAGGACTATATCTAATGTGTATAAAATATCTTCTCTCTTTACTTGATGACACTTGATAGATCTTGATAGAATTTCATCTCGAAAATATCACCATTGGACTCGGGATAGAAATTTAACAAGATTCGGAGTACTCGACGTCGGCCTCTGGAGATTTCCTCGATATCGAGTAGAATTGCTCGATGTCGAGTAGCACTTTCTTCATCTTCCGCTCAGCAACTCGATTCCGGCCTCCAGGACAGCACATCGACTTGACTTTTCCTCGATATCGAGAAGATTTCCTCGATTTCGACCAAGGCTTGGTCCATCTTCAGCTTCTTCGTCGATCTCGGCTCCAGGATGTGAAAATCGACTACGTTTTCTTCGATATCGGGTAAATTCCTCGAAATCGAGTAAAATGTTCAGCTCCCAGCTTCCTCGTGTCGATGTCTGGTCTCCAGCTCGATATGTGGTTACTCGATATCGACTTAGCCATGTCGATATCGACTAACTGTTTTTTCCTTGTTTCCAACTCGATTTGTCCTGGTTCCGCTGCTTCTTGACCTCGGACTTCTGTGTTGACTTCTAGCTTTTCTTCCTTTCTCAGAACTGCTGTAAATTGCTTCGATTTCTGTGAATTGAAACAGAAACTGGTGTATATTCCATAGTTTGGCAAATAAGCATAAACTACATAGATTCTGTACTATTCTAACCCAAATGCATGAAATGTATGCAGAAAACGATATAAAGATAGTATAAAACATGGCAAATTAGGCTAACATCAAACACCCCATACTTGAGCTTGCTTGTCCTGAAGCAATACTTTTAATTGTCATTCAGGGGAAGAAATCAAAACTCTCAACATATTAGATTCATTCTCATATGTCCCCTGCAATCAATTACCATCCTCGCAAAGGTACTAGTGTCACAAATCCATGCATGTGCAATTAAAAAGCAACATCTACTCATAAAAGGGGGGTTATGCAAAACATTTCATGTGACAAAGCATTAATAATCAAGAGGACTTTAATTTAAGCTCAAAGAGAAGTAGATTGGTAAAAGGCTAAAGGTAGGCAATTTTTGACAATGTGGTGCTAATAATCCGGGGAAATGCATTATTTCCAAACTTTCTTAACCACATCCCTTCTTCATAAGATTCATCACCTTCCATAACGCTTTTATCAATAATAATGCTTTTACCTCTCTAACCTCAGCACTACCTTCTCGCGAGTCGCAAACATGAGTGTCATGAATGGCCCCGGATACTTAGTGCTTTGGACTCCTCACATTGGTGTCGCATCTCGCCGAACTATTATCTCAACGAGCAGGGTCGATCTACCTTTATCTCCTGAGGTGATCGGATTTTCTTTCACTCATTAAATTTTCCATATTTTTCAAACATTCCTTCCAAACTCCAAATAATATATAACAACACAAACACCATATGATAATCTCCATAATGTAACATCATTCTCAACATAATCCCCGGATATGAAAGGTAAAGAATGGCAATATTTAGAACATGTGGAGCATATATGAAATAAGGCTCAATATGGCTTTTGTGATGCATAAACATAGGTAAGGCTAGGATTATAACATGAGCATTATATCTAAAGATAAAGTCCTCCATCCTCTTATTATGCAACATGTCAAAAGCAACTTCAAATTTTACCTCCTTTCATTGTTTTCAAGAAAATAATGCACTTCATTGTGACTTCCCTTTATTAGGCAATTTCATGCTATATGTCTAATGAATCCAATTTTGCATCGTCAAGTTCAATAAAGCTTCCATGACATTAATCAGAAATTTTCAATGGGGGTCATTTTTTCAAACTTTGGAAAACTTGCATATAAGCCAATAAATCAAATATGAATTCCAAAATAGCCATGCATAAGCAATTCAAGAAATAAACCTTAAAAATGCACACAAAATGTTAAATATATCAAATATGAACAAAGTAAGCCCTTCCCCCACCCCATACTTAAACATTACAGTGTCCGCACTGTATAAAAAATAAGGGTAAAGAAAGAAACTCACTAGACAGATGTGCAGGACGTCGTAATCGAGTGCTATGCTGCTGGGCCTAGTCCGATTTTAGCTTGCTTCTATCCCCATGGACCTGAAAAATGTAGAAGAGAAATACTCACAATAGACAAACTAAAAGTTCAAAACCAAAAACAAACAAAAGCAACAAAGTCCCAAAAATAAATGTCTATTTACAAGCTCTAGATTTTATAGTCGCTAGGCCGACTTTCTCCATTTAGCTCAAGGTGGCATTTGCAGGGCCCATGTAGCTTAGGCTTCAAATAAGACTCCGTTCTTGTCCATCAGCTGCAATCCTCCTGAATGGATCTTGTTCACCGTGAAGGGTCCCATCTTCTTCTTATTGAATTTGTTGGGAAACCAATGATCCTTTGATTTGGAAACATAGAGCTTGTCTCCAACTTCATACTCTTTGGGCTCATCATTGGAAATCCTACATAATCGCACATACCAAGGCAAACCTCTTCCATGTATAGATAGATCTTTAATTGAAATAGGAGAGGAAAGATCCATACATTGGCTTACCTTCATAGAATCGGATTCAGGGACCTCAGATTTTGGTCGATTTCGAGTAATATTACTCGATATCGAGGTGTTTTCTTCAGGTGGTGGACTGCTAGTCGAAGAAGATGCAGTTGAGGGAGGCAGTTTTTGGTCGACATCGACAAGTTTGCTCGATGTCGAGGAATTCTTGGCTTCTAGTGGATTGCTCGTCGAGGGAGGAGAAGTCGAGGACGGTGGTGTTTGTTCGATGTCGACAATATTCCTCGATGTTGAGGAGTCCTTGGCTTCCAGTGGAGTGCTCGACGAAGCTGCTGCTGGTGGAGGGCTCTGATTTTGGTCGATGTCGACCAAATTCGTCGATGTCGAGGAATTCTGGTCGACTTCGACCCCATACTTGCATCCTGTCAAGGCATCCGAGAAATAATTAGTCGACGTCGACTTACCTTGGTCGATGTCGAGCAGATCATCTGTGTCATCGTTCAGGATGGCCATGATCTTCTCCACCTGGGCTTCCATATCCCTCTTTTCTAGCTCTTCATGAGTCATATTTCTTACCTTAGGCTCCCCGCAAGTAATGTAACCAGCTGATATAGACTTTACCTCTTCCATGAGACCTGTATGCCTTCCAGCTTTATTAAAGGAATACTCAATTACCTCATCGCTGATGTTGAAAGTGAGTACTCCCTTCCTTACGCTTATATTGGCATCCACCGTCGCCAAGAAGGGCCTTCCTAGAATAATTGGACAAGCAGGGTCCTCCTCCATATCAATAACTAGAAAATCAGCAGGGACAAATAACTTACCTACTTGCACTGGCACATTGTCCACCATGCCTGTTGGGATGACCACCATGTTGTTTGCCATATAAAGCTTAACATCCACAGGCTCTAGGGCACCTATCTTAATCTTGGACCATATTGTTAAAGGCATTATACTCACACTAGCTCCAAGATCTCATAAAGCATTAAATTTATATTGACCAAATCCAATGGTTATAGCAAACTTACTTGGATCTGGCCTTTTCTCAAGTATGTCCATATGGCTGCACTCCTCTGTGATCTCAGCCATTGACCGCTTTTTGCTTAGGATCTCCTTGAGGAACTTGACATATGATGGCATTTCATTAAGAGCTTCTGTGAAGGGTATGGTGACATTAAGCCTCTGAAGCATCTTGATGAAGCGCTGGAATTTCTTCTCTGCTGGGTCCTTTGGAGATTTCGTGGGGAAAGGCAACTTCTTTTTCTGGTTCGGAGCCAGAACAGATGTCGGGGGTGTTGCAGCTTTCTCGACGTCGACTTGGTTCTCCTCGACATCGACAAGATTTTCCTCGATATGGACTACTTTCCTCGATGTCGAGTTACTGTGCTATGCAGACGAATCGTGGCCAAGTTTTTCCTCGACATCGAGTTGACTTTGCTCGACATCGACCAAATTTTGGTCGACATCGACTTGCTGTTGGTCGACATCGAGTTGTTTTTCAGCTTATTCGTCCTGCTGCTTTCCGACCTCTGGCTCGCGTAGTTGATGCCCGCTCCTGAGTTTTACAGCAGCTATATGTCCGGTCTTCCCCTTGGGATTTGGTTCTGAAGATCCAGGGAGCGTACCTAACTGTCTGGGGACGCTTGCTGCTAGCTGGCCAATCTGTGTATCAATTGATTTCCTCCAGACATCGATTTCTCCAAGTTTTGTATTGATGTTCTGGAACTGATTGTTGATGGTGCCCTGATTCCGTCGCATTTCGTCAAGGATAAGCTGTAGGTCATCCTTCCGCTGGTCCCTTTCTGGATGTCATGGAGCTCTGTATGGCGGGGGGTTCCTAGGGGCACCTTGGTTCCATTGTGGTTGCTGAAACCTTTGGTCCCCCATATAGGGATTGGGACCCCCTGTGTAAGCTACCTCCTCGTTGTTTTCTGCCATCCTGACTTGCTCTGTGTGTGGGCACTCAGTAGTGGTGTGCCGCTGTGATCCGCATTCGATGTAGGGCTGGTTGACAGAAAGATACTTGACTTGCTTGAGGAGCTTGCGATTCTGATCTCTGTAGTACTGCTCCTTGACATCTGGGTCCATCTCCTTAGAAGGCTCGTAGAGGAGCATGGATGGGGCTGGCCTGGCATAGGCATTCTCATCATAGTTTATTGGAGTCCCATACTTGTTGTCGTAGTTGGTCAGCTTGTCAAGGGTAGCCCATGCGTCAGCGGGTGGCATTGTCAAATACTCATAATGAGTATACGTGTTGATCCTATCCTTAGTGGCCAGGTCAAGAGAATTGAAGAAGATCTCCTGAACGATGTAGGGTGGTTGTCCATGTGTAGGGCAGGATCGCAGTAGATCCTTATATCATTCCCATGCTTTTGCTAGTGGCTCCCCAAGCTTCTGTTTGAAAGCTGTAATCTTTTGACGAAGGAGCACTGTCTTGGCAGGAGGAAAGAATTTGTTGAGAAATTCCTGCCTTACTACAACCCATGTTGTGAGGGATCATGGACGGAGACCTTTGAGTCACTTCAATGCTGGACCAGCTAGAGACCAACGAAAAGCCTTCATCATGACATATTCCAAAGTGGTACCTTCAGCAAGAGTACGGCACATATCAGTAAAGTTGGTAATATATTGAAGAGGACATTCATTAAATCTACCAAAGAAAGCATTATTTTTAATCTTAATCAAGAAAGGAGTGCGAATTTCATAGTTATTCTCAGGGATTAGAATGGCCGATTCAGGCACGACGAGAGTCGGGTGCATGTAATCCTCTGCAGTGGTAGGGTATTGGGCAAGCTCAGCTTCCACCTGCCTCCTTCGCTCCGTTTCCTGCGTAGTGCGTGCTCTCTCAGCGGTGAGAGCAGTATCCTTGGTGGCTAGTTCCCTCTGAAGCCTCTCAATCATTTCAGCTTGTGTTTCAGCAGTCGACATGATCCTTGTTAGTTTAGAATGGATGTGTATAAGGCGTTCCGGATCGTCTAAGGCGACAAACTCAGGTGTTTGACCAGAACGGCGCATACACCTGCAAAATCAAAACTTTAAAGGAAAATGCGAGATCTAACTACCTAAGGCGCGAATGATTGCTTCCCCGGCAACGGCGCCAATTTGTTGTAAAGAGAAAATCGAGACTTGCAATTCAAAATATAAGTAAAGTAAAGCAAACCAGATTCCGTCCCTTGCAAATAATTACAAGACCTCCTCCTGATGTAGCAGCGGAAAGTCAAGATCGATCCTCAAGGAAGCACGTCAGCAGATCTCAGGTAGCGGAAAGATCTCAGCGAAGTCGACCAGAAGATTCCTCGATATCGAGTAAAGTACTCGATATCGACTAACCTGTCGAGTAAAACAGAAAGCAAAAATGAAACAGAAAAAGAAAACCAACAGAAGCAACTCGACCTCGACAAAATTACCTCGACATCGACAAAAAGTCCTTGATGTCGACAAGAATTACCCGAGATCGACAAAACTCAGTAATTAAAATTGCAATCTTTTCGAACACAGACACGGATTTCGATGAAATAAATCAATAAACTAAAGACTTCCAAGATCAGGGTTTCAACGCCACAACCATAACCATGTAAAATAACATATAGAGGCATAAAAGATCATGCTTTTCATCAAATAACTTTCGTTATTAACAAATAGGAAGATAGAGGCTTTCGCATAAACCCTAATTGTTACTAACCCTTTTCACATAATTAATCCAAGTTGTATTAAGATCACTTTCGCTTCAATAACACAAACAAAGATCACCTTCAACTTTCGCAAAAGAATCATGCTCACAGGGATAGAAGATGAATTGCATAAAAAGCTCAAACCTTTACCGCACCACTTCACATGGCTACCGTCGGGCTCACCCCGACCCTAGAAGTGGGTGGACTACTTGCTCTTCATCATCAAGAAAGAAATCAAAGATTTCAGGAAAATAAATTGCATTAAAAATAAACCAAAGAGAGCTTACAACCAATCGAAGACAAATCCGCTTTCGCCTTTCCAACTTCTCTCGCCACAAGCTCTCTCTCTACTCTCTCTATGTAACTAATTGTAACTGAAATTGAATGAATGGAAATCAGCTCCTAAGGCTTTATTTATAGCCTTCATTCCAAGCTAATCTAGGAAAGAAAACTATATATATATCTAATTCTATCTATCCTTTATCTAAAGATTAAAACATGGAAATAAATAAATAAAATCAACTAGGACTATATCTAATGTGGATAAAATATATTCTCTCTTGACTTGATGGCACTTGATAGATCTTGATAGAATTTCATCTCGAAAATATCACCATTGGACTCGGGATAGAAACTTAACAAGATCCGGATTACTCGACGTCAGCCTCTTGAGATTTCCTCAAAATCGAGTAGAATTGCTCGATGTCGAGTAGCACTTTCTTCGTCTTCCGCTCAACAACTCGATTTCGGCCTCCAGGACAGCACATCGACTTGACTTTTCCTCGATATCGAGAAGATTTCCTCGATTTAGACCAAGGCTTGATCCGTCTTCAGCTTCTTCGTCGATCTCGGCTCCAGGATGTGAAAATCGACTACGTTTTCTTCGATATCGGGTAAATTCCTCGACATCGAGTAAAATGTTCAGCTCCCAGCTTCCTCGTGTCGATGTATGGTCTCGAGCTCGATATGTGGTTACTCGATATCGACTTAGCCATGTCGATATCGACTAACTGTTTTTTTCTTGTTTCCAGCTCGATTTGTCCTGGTTCCGCTGCTTCTTGACCTCGGACTTCTGTGTTGACTTCTAGCTTTTCTTCCTTTCTCAGAACTGCTGTAAATTGCTTCGATTTCTGTGAATTGAAACAGAAACTGGTGTATATTCCATAGTTTGGCAAATAAGCATAAACTACATAGATTCTGTACTATTCTAACCCAAATGCATGAAATGTATGCAGAAAACGATATAAAAGATAGTATAAAACATGGCAAATTAGGCTAACATCAAACACCCCATACTTGAGCTTGCTTGTCCTGAAGCAATACTTTTAATTGTCATTCAGGGGAAGAAATCAAAACTCTCAACATATTAGATTCATTCTCATATGTCCCCTGCAATCAATTACCATCCTCGCAAAGGTACTAGTGTCACAAATCCATGCATGTGCAATTAAAAAGCAACATCTACTCACAAAAGGGGGGTTATGCAAAACATTTCATGTGACAAAGCATTAATAATCAAGAGGACTTTAATTTAAGCTCAAAGAGAAGTAGATTGGTAAAAGGCTAAAGGTAGGCAATTTTTGACAATGTGGTGCTAATAATCCGGGGAAATGCATTATTTCCAAACTTTCTTAACCACATCCCTTCTTCATAAGATTCATCACCTTCCATAACGCTTTTATCAATAATAATGCTTTTACCTCTCTAACCTCAGCACTACCTTCTCGTGAGTCGCAAACACGGGTGTCATGAATGGCCCCGGATACTTAGTGCTTTGGACTCCTCACATTGGTGTCTCATCTAGCCGAACTATTATCTCAGCGAGCAGGGTCGATCTACCTTTATCTCCTGAGGTGATCGGATTTTCTTTCACTCATTAAATTTTCCATATTTTTCAAACATTCCTTCCAAACTCCAAATAATATATAACAACACAAACACCATATGATAATCTCCATAATGTAACATCATTCTCAACATAATCCCCGGATAGGAAAGGTAAAGAATGGCAATATTTAGAACATGTGGAGCATATATGAAATAAGGCTCAATATGGCTTTTGTGATGCATAAGCATAGGTAAGGCTAGGATTATAAAAATGAGCATTATATGTAAAGATAAAGTCCCCCATCCTCTTATTATGCAACATGTCAAAAGCAACTTCAAATTTTACCTCCTTTCATGGTTTTCAAGAAAATAATGCACTTCATTGTGACATCCCTTTACTAGGCAATTTCATGCTATATGTCTAATGAATCCAATTTTGCATCGTCAAGTTCAATAAAGCTTCCATGACATTAATCAGAAATTTTCAATGGGGGTCATTTTTTCAAACCTTGGAAAACTTGCATATAAGCCCATAAATCAAATATGAATTCCAAAATAGCCATGCATAAGCAATTCAAGAAATAAACCTTAAAAATGCACACAAAATGTTAAATATATCAAATATGCACAAAGTAAGCCCTTCCCCCACCCCATACTTAAACATTACAGTGTCCGCACTGTATAAAAAATAAGGGTAAAGAAAGAAACTCACTAGACAGATGTGCAGGACGTCGTAATCGAGTGCTATGCTGCTAGGCCTAGTCCGATTTTAGCTTGCTTCTATCCCCATGGACCTGAAAAATGTAGAAGAGAAATATCCACAATAGAAAAACTAAAAGTTCAAAACCAAAAACAAACAAAAGCAACAAATTCCCAAAAGTCCCAAAAATAAATGTCTATTTACAAGCTCTAGATTTTATAGTCGCTAGGCTGACTTTCTCCATTTAGCTCAAGGTGGCTGTTGTGAGCTGAATCCGCCATGTTTTACAGTAACTTTTATATCGATTTCTGCATACATTGCATTCATTTGGGCTAAGATAGTACAGAACCTATGTAGTTTATGTTTATTTGCCAAATTATGGAATCTACACCAGTTTCTGTTTAAATCGCAGAAATCGAGGCATTTTACAGCAATTCTACAGAAGACCAGAAAAGCTCGGAAAACGGCTACAGAAGTCCAAGGTCAAGGAAGCAGCGGAACCAGTCGAATCAATCTGAGAGGCAAGGTTACTCGATCTCGAGTAGACCTTACTCGACCTAGACGAGCATGTCCGAGCAACCTTGGTCGACAAGGCCTGATCGAGAAAGCCAGACCAACCCGACTTCCGAAGCCAGACCACACCCGGAGTCAACGAGGAGAGAAGCTGCCCGAGAAGCCGAGGACGAGAAGCCGAGCACACCATACTCGATCTCGACAAGTCCTAGTCGAGATCGACAAGCCACCCAGTGCAACTCCGAGCCCATGCCGAGGAGGAGTCCTCGACAACATCAGTCCGAGTCATCCTCGACACCACTCTACTCGATCTCGACAAACCTTGGTCGAGATCGACGAAGCCCCTGAGTCCAGATCCGAGCCAGTCGAGTAGAGCCACCCGAGGAGACCTAGTCGATGACCCATCCCTACTCGACATCGACAAGCCTTTGTCGAGGTCGACGAGCACAGTGAGCCAAGACCGAGTCTGTCGAGCACCAGCTAGCCGAGACGACGAATCCGAGCCAGCAAGTCCTACTCGATGTCGACAAGCCACTAGTCGAGATCGAGTAGACCTCCCAAGTCGAGTTACGCGGTTTTGACGAGTCCTACTCGGTTTAGCTTTACTTGGGCACAAAGGAAGACAGCTTGACCGAATTCTATCCAAGGAGCAAGATCTATCAACATCATGAGGACTTACCTAGTTTAGAATATCTTTTCCTTATAGATTTATTTCCTTAAAACAATTTATTTATCTTTTGAGCTTTAGATATAATTTTAGATATAGATAGATATCTTCTTTCCTAGATTAGCAAGGAATAGAAGGCTATAAATAAAGCCCTAGGGGCTGGTTTTTCATTCATTCCAAGACACAATTCCATTCAAGTAAGTAGGATAGAGAGAGAGAGTTTGTAGCAAGCAAGGTGGAAAGGCGAAAGCGGATTTGTCTTGTTGGTTGTAAGCTTTCTTTATTTAATTTAATGCAAGTTAGTTTCTTTTGTTATTTAATGTCTTTCTTGATGACAAAGAGCGAGTAGTCCACCCACTTCTGGGGCTGGGGTGAGCCCGACGGTGGCCATGTGAGGCGATGCAATAAAGGTCAGATTTTGTTGTGCAATTCATCTTCTATCCCTATGAGCATGATTCTTTTGCGAGAGTTGAAGGTGATCCTTGTTTGTGTTATTGAAGCGAAAGTGATCTTAATGCAACTTGGATTAATTATGTGAAAAAGGGTTAGTAACAATTAGGGTTTATGCGAAAGTCTCTATATGCCTATTTGTTAATGACGAAAGTTATTTGATGGAAAGCATGATATTTTGCGCCTTTATGTGTTACTTTGCATGGTTATCGTTGTGGTGTTGAAACCCTGGCCTTGGAAGTCTTTTAATATAATGAGTTTATTTCTGTCGAAATTCTGAGTTTTGTTCGAGATTCTGCAAATTTATATTTTCTGTCTTTCTTGTCGACATAGAGTAGAGTTTCGTCGATCTCAAGTAGGGGCTTAGTCGAGATCGAGTAGGTCCAGTCTAGGTCGAGTGAAGCTTCTGTCTTTTGTCGATTTTCAGTTTCTGTTTCTGCTTTTCTTGTCGATCTCGAGTAGAGGTTGTCGAGATCGAGTTGCCTGTTGTCTGTCGAGTTGTTTGCTTTCGTTTCTGTTGTTCACTGCTTTGTCGATATAGAGGACAGCTTACTCGAGATCGAGTAGCTTCTGTGTCCTCGTTTTATTTGTTGCTTTGCTTTGTCTTTTCTGTCTTAGTTTAGTTCTTTGCTTTTGTTTGTTACTTTCTGCTTTTATTTCTGTTTCTTTTCTGTGTTTCTGTCTTTCTGCTGCTGTTGTGAGAATTTACAGCTACCTAAGAACTGCTGACGTGCTTCCTCGTGGATTCGATCCTGATTTTCTCTTACTACAACGGGAGGAAGTCTTGTATTTATTTGCTGAGACAGGGAAGTCAGTCTGAACTTTATTTCATATTTATTTCAAACTTACCTGGATCTGGCCTTTTCTCAAGTATGTCCAAATGGCTGCACTCCTCTGTGATCTCAGCCATTGACCGCTTTTTGCTTAGGATCTCCTTGAGGAACTTGACATATGATGGCATTTCATTAAGAGCTTCTGTGAAGGGTATGGTGACATTAAGCCTCTGAAGCATCTTGATGAAGCGCTGGAATTTCTTCTCTGCTGGGTCCTTTGGAGATTTCGTGGGGAAAGGCAGCTTCTTTTTCTGGTTCGGAGCCAGAACAGATGTCGGGGGTGTTGCAGCTTTTTCGACGTCGACTTGGTTCTCCTCGACATCGACAAGATTTTCCTCGATATCGACTACTTTCCTCGATGTTGAGTTGCTGTGCTATACAGACAAATCTTGGCCAAGTTTTTCCTCGACATCGAGTTGACTTTGCTCGACATCGACCAAATTTTGGTCGACATCGACTTGCTGTTGGTCGACATCGAGTTGTTTCTCAGCTTCTTCGTCCTGCTACTTTTCGACCTCTGGCTCGCGTAGTTGATGCCCGCTCCTGAGTTTTACAGCAGCTATATGTCCGGTCTTCCCCTTGAGATTTGGTTCTGAAGATCCAGGGAGCGTACCTAACTGTCTGGGGACGCCTGCTGCTAGTTGGCCAATCTGTGTATCAATTGATTTCCTCCAGACATCGATTTCTCCAAGTTTTGTATTGATGTTCTGGAACTGATTGTTGATGGTGCCCTGACATTGACTTTTCCTCGATATTGAGAAGATTTCCTTGATTTCGAGCAGGCTTGGTCCGTCTTCAGCTTCTTAGTTGATCTCGGCTCCAGGATGTGAAAATCGACTACGTTTTCTTCGATATCGGGTAAATTCCTTGACATCGAGTAAAATGTTCAGCTCTCGGCTTCCTCGTGTCGATGTCTGGTCTCCAGCTCGATATGTGGGTACTCGATATCGACTTAGCCATATCGATATCGATTAACTGTTTTTTCCTTGTTTCTAGCTCGATTTGTCCTGGTTCCGCTACTTCTTGACCTCGGAACTCTGTAGTTGACTTCGAGCTTTTCTTCCTTTCTCAGAACTGCTGTAAATTGCTTTGATTTATGTGAATTTAAACAGAAACTGGTGTAGATTCCATAGTTTGGAAAATAAGCATAAACTACATAGATTCTGTACTATTCTAACCCAAATGCATGAAATGTATGCAGAAAAATATATAAAAGATAGTATAAAATATGGCAAATTAGGCTCACATCAGCCTCCAATTACCACGATCACGGCCAAGATGCAATAGTCACGGGAAACCTTTTGTAGTTCCATTTTGCCTTCAAAATTTGGGCTTGACATAAGCAAGAAACTTGTAGCAATTAGAAAGAGCTTTCGAACGCATACTCATAATAATCAATCAGATAGTCGAGGCCTCCAGAAAATGTGAAATAAGTCCAGCTTGTCGAGAAATAATTTCTGCTACATGACTTGTTCTTTGTTTAGACTATCTTATTATAATAAGAATCTCTTTAGATCTTCCTTAAGATTCTTAAATCAACTTGACTTTATTGATCAATTTTTTATCAACACAAGTCTCCTCCTCAGATCTACATTTACCTGAAATAATCAATAAAAATAAGTAGATTCTGACTCCACCAACATAGCGAGTACAAATGCAAAATACGAACTAAATTATACAATATATACATCAAACCAAGGTAAATGCAATCCATTATGCCTATCGAGATGCGTGTTATCACTGCTCATCCCAATTCTAGCCCATTGTCGTCGCCTCCATTGTCACCGCCTCTCAGATCTGACCCTCGTCTCGTATGGTCTTCCATTGTCGACCCTCGTCTCAGATCTGCTCTTGGCCTGATTAGTGCTCTCTCAACTCTCTCTCATATCCCATTCTTAATTGTAGGTGCTCCATCTTTAATGTTATTGTTCAACTTAAGTCTATGTGTATTTGCTTTTGTATTTTTTTGTTTGCGCATATGTTATATTCAACTATTAGTTTGTTTCTCAGCTAGAAAGTTCAACTTTCCGTTGTAAGGTTAGATTCCTTGTTGAAATGTTTACTAGTGCAGTTCGTGTTTCATGTTGAACTTGTGAGGAATCGAAATTAGTTGTTATGGGAAATGAGAATGTGTAGAAAGATCACCTATACAGTAGATATTAGTGGAATGGGTTAGTGAAATTAACTGTTCTAGAATGGATTATAGAGGATTAGTGAAATTAAATGTTTTGTAAAATTAGAATGTTTACTAGTTCAGTTCACTTCGAATAAAAAACGAGCTCACGAGAAATCGAGCTCACGAGTAAACAAGCTCACGAGCTCGAGATTGGGCTTGAATATCATGCAGATTGTAACCGAGCTCGAGCAATCAAGCTCACGAGTAAACAGGCTCATGAGCTGGAGCACCATTCACAGGCCGCGAGCCAAGTTTGAGTACGTACCCACTTTGGCTCATTTCAATATGGAGCTCAAGCTCGAATCATTTACAAACGAGCCGAGCTTGAACACCAGCTACTCAAGCTTGTTTGCTCATATATCAGCCCTACCCAGAAGCCGAGTGATTTGTAGCTTCAAACCAGTTGGAGCCAACCATTTTGCCAACATTACTACTTTGCACTAGCTCTCTCAAGACCTCAACTCTCTCCCACTGGGCCTGATTGGTAAACATGATTGACAACATGTACTTTGAAAGGGGTCATGAAAGTTGGATCTACATTGGATCTCATTTGAATCCTTCCATCTATCCTTATAAGGATCGGAGATTTTGTTTCAAACCCTAATTAGAATAGGAGTATGACATGTTAATGTACCTCGGATGATCCACATCTCAAAATCAAGCGCAGATGGGTGTACAATGTAGTTGAGAGTCCTCACAACCCAGACACAACGAATTAATTATCAAGAGTGCACTCTGCTACTAAACTAATAGCCCATCGTGTGAAAATCTTCAAGATCTTTGAAGCGGTTGCAACAATCACATTTGCGCGTTACAGAATGCAGTAATAGACGGAGAGAGTTGAGAACAAATGTTGAGGATGAAGAAAGAAGAAATTGTGTATTGTATTGTTTGCAACTTTCAAGCTAAGCCTTTTATACAATTTGTATCGGGCCCTTTAGCCTTGTATCACACTAAGCCCAATTCTAGAAACTTAAGCCCAATACTTCATTTATGTTTTTGATTTTATACCTAATACCCCCTCAATCTTGAGGTGGAATGTTTCTTGAGGTGGAATGTCATGTAACCCAAGACTGGGTAGAGTTGCACGCAGTTCCCCTGCAATGGCTTTGGGAGACAATCCACGAGCTGTAATTGAGAGGGTGTTTGAGACAAATCAACCAATCATTCCAACAGTTTTTCATGAGCAAAATGGCAATCAAGATCGATGTGCTTAGTACGCTTGTGAAATACCGGATTCTTTGTAATAAAAATTGCTGCAGAATTTTCACAATGAATAGGTATAAGAGTAATGTTCTCGACCCCAAACTCAGCCAGTAAACGACTAAGCCAGGACAACTCGGCTCAAACCCGACGAAGCGAGCTATACTCTACTTTGGCTAATGATAGGGAGACATTGCCCTGCTTCTTTGATTTCCAAGAAATCAAATTTGAACCCAACAACACCACAAAATCGCTAACTAATCGGCTAGTTTAGGGACAACTCGCCTAGTCAACATCACATAATGCCTGAAGATTCATGGGAGAGCCAGAACTGAGCACTAAGCCTTTGTGAATGATGGCTTTCAAATAACATAGTACCATATAAGTTGCCTCTATGTGAGGATGTCTAGGTTGGGGAAGAAACTGACTCAGGTACCGTAAAACAAATGCCAAATCGGGATGGATATTGATAATGTCATTCAGTTTATCTACGAATCGACGATAGAGAAGAGGATCTGGCAAAGGTTCCCCTGTGTCAACAAGGGGCTTCTTACCCGGCAACAACGGACTGGCTACGGAAGAACAACAAAGAAACTCATCGAGTACCTCACGAATAAACTTCCGTTGACTCAAAACGATTCCATGATTAGTCTTAATGAATTCAATTTCAAGGAAGAAATTGAATTGAGCTCACCAAGGTCCTTGATACGAAATTTATGTTCCAGAAACATCTTAACATCACGTATCGCAACAACATTGTCTCCCGTAATGAGAATAGCGTCAACATACATAGCAATGAATGTTGTTCAGCCGTTGGGTTTCTTGGAGAAAATTGAGTAATCGTTCTTGGATTGTTGATAACCCCATGATTTGAGAGCAGTCGACAATTTGGCATACCATTGTCGTGAAGCTTGCTTCAAGCCATAATGCGACTTATGTAGCCGACATACCATCTGTGTATCTTCCACCTTAAGCCCAGGCGGAGGGCGCATATATACTTCTTCATCAAGATCGCCATGTAGAAAGGCGTTATTGAGGTCTAACCGAAAATTATCGCCACGAAGAGGGGTCATCTTCACCACAGGGAAGAATGTCTGTGTATAATCTACTCCTTCTTATTGTGTGAATTCACGAACCACAAGTCGTGCTTTATAATGTTCTACAAAGCCATCGGCCTTGCGCTTCACCTTATAAACTCATTTTCAAGGTATAACACACTTCCTTTTTGGTATTGGAACAACACTCCATGTGTGATTCAAATCCAGGACATCAAATTCAACCGTCATAGCATCATGCGAAGCCTGCGGCTTGGTTTGTTACATATTTTTTGTTTAATTATATATTTTGTTTAATTATATTTTGTTATCTAGCCAAAATATATTTTGTTCGATACATACAAAATATGTTTTGTTTAATTATATTTTGATATTTTGTTCGTTACTCACACGAATAAAGAATGCAACAAATGACACAACTATACAATAGTCTCAAATATTACAACCTTATGTAATACACATATCACAAACTTACAATACTCTTAAATGACATCAGAGTGGTGTAGTGTATTTTTGCACCGTTTGAATCACAAACATACTTCAACACTGATAGCATCTATTTTAGTCATATTTTAGGGTTGCATTTGCATATTAGTTTAGGTCATTTTCATGCTCATTTGTCATATTTTATACTTTATTTATTTTATTTTTTATTTTCGGAGTCTACACTACGTTTTTATTTGTTTCAGGCATTTTGAGGTCAATATTGAGGAAAATCAAGCTTTAATGTGGAGCGGCAAGCACAATGGTTCAGACCCGAGAAGCTAAATTGTCAAGTGCGGAAGTTCCTAAATGTGGGAGCTGTTTGATGGAGTTAATTTATAATTGGATGTTGGAATGTAATTGAGTTTTTTAATTTTGTGGGCTAAAGTTGTAATTTTCTCAAATTACAATCTAATACTGCCGGTTAGATTGGCAGAGGGGAGGTTTTTGGGTTTTGTTCAGCATACATGGCTTCGGCCTCTTGTCTAGGTTAAGGTTTTACTTTCGTTATTTTTCTTTTGACATTATAAGCTTTGAATAACCATTTCAGAATAGCTCACCGGAAAGGACTTGTGGGTAGTACCCATAGGTCCCCGGTTCGAACTCCGGAATGACCGCTCTTTATTTACCAATTCAAGGTATAAGCTTTGGATAAACCATTCCGGAATGACTCACTGGAAAGGACTTGTGGGTAGTACTCATAGGTCCCCGGTTCGAACCCCGGAATGACTGCTCTTTATTTACCAATTCAAGGTATAAGCTTTGGACCGAGAACAGAAATTTTGGTTTGCATTCTATTCTAAACTTTGATCTATTTCTGTCTATAATCTAGTTCATTGTTTGTTATATTATGCTTTTCTAATTTCTCTGTTCTAGGGTTTGGGTGATCCCGACAATGTTTTGGTAGCATTGAGTTTGATATTCGTTTGTCTGATTTGTGATTTAATCCTATTGCGTCATCTAGGGTTTGGGTGATCCCGACAATGTTTTGGTAGCATTGAGTTTGATATTCGTTTGTCTGATTTGTGATTTAATCCTATTGCGTCAGCCCTAATAGATAAAAATTGGTTAGAACTGATTTAAGGTTTGAAATCGAAAGACGAAAACCCTAAATTAAAATTTAGATGGTGAATTGAGACCAAAACCTAAAATGACAAGTTTTCGCGAACGGATGGAGTATATATTAAGAGAGGATCCTGATCCAAAATTATAAACAGGGTAAAAATTTATAAACTGTTGGTAAAAGTAGTTAAAAATTTATGAAAAAATATAAACTCCGTATGGGACGAAAAACAGTTTATTTGTAAAAAGTGGAGTTTATTTGGTTGTTATTAGAGGTATTATAATACTTTCAAACCAAATAAACAAAATAAACTCCAAATAAGCTTTGTTTAATTTTTTAACAGGTTTATTTTAGTAACCATACACACCCATACACTTTTCCTACTAATAATTCTCCCTAATACTTATCCCAAAATTGGTATCTTTCCGTGTTTCCGGATTCCAAGGCTCCGTTTCCGAGGTCCTGTTTGTATGTTTGTTTGTTCTGTATGACTCGATAATTTCGAATTGCTGTATCCTACGTGTCTGTCTGACTTATCTGTCTGCCTACCCACCCCAGCGGCCACCGGCAACGGCAACGGCAGCGACAGCGAGCGTATTAGGAAATGATTCGAGCTCCTCTTCTTCTAAATCAATGTACTGTCCTACGTTTTGTGCACCCCATGGTTGATGTTCCCCATCCCAATCAATTATCATGGTCAACCCAAATTTCTCTCTCTGCCTATTCAATTCCTGAGTACATTACATTACACACGGATTAACTTGTTTTATTCTACTCCGCACTTTGACCATATTTTTATATTTTAGTTAATTTAATTTTTTTTTAATTTAAATTTTTATTTATCCAACAATAAACTACGGAGTACAGTATAAGCATTCCACAATCCAAATCCAAATCCAAATCATCTCACCCCTAATTCTTTCCCATTTCAGGTTCCGTTTTGAATTTAATAGTCCACCAAAAAAGGCCAAACCAATCAAATAATTTTCTACTCCGGCGGTGGCCAAGTTGGGTGCCCATAATAAAGTGGAGTATTTTATTAAAAAGGTATTCTGGAGATTTTGGGGGGGCGATTGTTTGTTTGATTGCGGAAAATGGGTAAGGTGGCAGTGGCTGTAGCGGTGGTAGCAGGAGCGGCGGTGTGCGCAGCGGCGGCGGCAGGGGTGGTTGTTCAGCGGGAGACGAAGAAGCAAAGGAACTGGGAAAGAGCGATTGAAATCGTGAAAAAGTTGGAAGAGGAGTGTGGGACCCCAATTGAGAGATTGAGGGAGATCGCAGATTCAATGTTGGATGATATGAATGCTGGTTTAGCTGTGGACGGAGGCGGCCTCATGAAGATGCTTGTTAGCTTTGTTGATAATCTCCCAACTGGGTATTCTCTCAATTCTTTCTTTCCTGTGTGTTCTCTGTTTGATTTTGATTCTGGTTTGAGTCTTCAGAGATTCCGGTGTTTGTTTCTCCATTCAGGTTGACTTTTTTCTTTTTTTAAAAAAAAACCTCTTAAAAAAGAAATGCTATTTTGTAAATTCTACCTTTCCTGCTTCTACCAGATCCTCAATCTTTTATTTTTTTTTATTTCTTGTTCTATTGTTCTAATAAAGTACAGTAGCTTTTTTTTTTTTGGTTATTTCAAAGAATAACAAAGAAAAAAGCAAGTTGATTATAATGAACAATTTTTATGATTAATTTGCAAAGTTATTTTGTCATTCCCAAACTGGTGTGGATGTGGCATCTAATTGCAATTCTTGGCAATTGAATATTTGAAATACAATTTTATGCCTCCTGGAAAGCCATTCTCAATATGCAGAAGTTTGAATCTTTGGAAAAATGAATGTGCTTCTTTGTGGCAGATACCACACTTTTAACATAGCTATGGTAGCTAGGTCTCCAGCTATATTAATATGCAGTCATATGAATTGGCTGGTATCATTTCTGTTTGTGTAGTTTATATTTTGAATTGGGAATTTGCATTCCTTTATCCTTCTCCTGCGTCATCTTTCTTCATGAGCATGCCCATTGAGATCAATCCCGCGTTTTAATCGTTTGGAAATATGATTTCGAAAGTCCCGTCTTCTGGGATGTTGTGGCTGCCCTGACATTTCAGTTTAGTTATTTATGATGAATTACATTGAAGGCATGCTGCCTATCTCGTGTTGCTTCAGGGATGAAAAAGGCTTGTTCTACGCGTTGGACCTAGGTGGGACGAATTTCCGTGTTCTACGGGTTCAGTTGGGTGGAGAGAATTGTGGTGTTAAATCTCGTGAATTTTCTGAAGTGCCCATCCCTCAAGATTTGATGGTCGGCAAATCAGAAGTAAGTATTTCCCATGATTTATTTTAGTTCATGTTGGATATGTCTTAGCACTTAGATAAATGATCGGTGTTTCAGGAGCTTTTCAGCTACATTGCAGCTAAACTAGCAGAGTTTGTTGCTCAAGAAGGTGATGATTTTCAGCTTCATTCTGATAGGGAAAGGGAAATTGGATTCACCTTTTCATTCCCTGTAATGCAAACATCCATCAATTCTGGCACTCTGATCAGGTGGACAAAAGGATTTTCCATCCCTGATATGGTAAATTTTGTTGGCTTTCGTTACACGATCTTGTGTTTTTTTTTTTATCATCCATTGCTGGCTTCATTTGTTCATGTACTGTTTTGTATCCTGTTGAAAATTGAATATAGGAAGGTTGTTAAAAAAAATGTGATGAAGCTTCTGTAGCTCATTTATCCTGTCGAAAATCGAAGAGTATTTATGCATACGTTGAGGCTGAAATTATTATCGGTCCTGCTTCAGGCCGTCAGTGAACTCTAATGGCCCGATGGGCATTTTCTTTTTAAAAGTCTTTCGCACTTTGAAATTCCGGCAACCAACATAGTACAAAGAACTGTGTTTATTTTTAGTTATTTTATTGAAACAAATGTATATCATTTGAGCTACGGTCAATCTTCAATGGTTTCAGAACTTATATTTGTAAGTACTTCAGTTAGACTATCTATGTAGTTAAAGCTACTAGCTTTGCGTGCTTGTTAATGTACAGTTGCCTTTGTTTTTAATTCTGTTTTTTTCTTTTTTGCCTGGTCTGTTCTCTTTGAATGAAAATAGGTTGGTCGAGATGTGGTGGCAGAGTTGATGAAGGCCTTGAAGAAACAGGGGCTTAAAATGCATGTGACAGCTTTAGTGAGTTGAATTCTGATTGTAGCTTGATAATTTAATCGTAATCTCTTTCTTAAATATCTGTCGATGTAGTGGGCCTAGTGGCTATTCTGCCTTTACAAGTTGCTGATTATTTTTTGTGGTCTAGGTGAATGATACTGTTGGCACATTAGCCGGAGGGAGATTCTTGAACAAGGATGTTATTGCTGCTGTGATATTAGGCACTGGAACAAACGCAGCATACGTGGAAAGAGCAGATTCAATAAAAAAGTTGAACAGCCCTTTGCCAAGATCAGGAGAGATGGTAACCAAATAGTGAACGCTTATTTTGCAGCTGCTATTGATCGATGATTCTGCAACTTATGCACATACATTGGCATGCACTTTTTTTGGTGATGTTATTTCCAGGTTATTAACATGGAATGGGGTAACTTCATGACGCCACAACTTCCTTTGACAGAATATGACAGGGCGTTGGACTTGGAGAGCTTAAATCGTGGTCAACAGGTGATATATATTTATAAGATTACTTCATTTTATCAGCAAGATCAACATGGAAGTTGTATGTTGTCTTACTGCGATCTGTTTAAGCAGATTTTCGAGAAGATGATTTCTGGAATGTATTTGGGAGAAATCGTAAGGTTAGTTCTATGCAGAATAGCTGAAGAGGCTGCTTTTTTCGGCAAGACGGTTCCTAGTAAACTTAAGAAGCCATTTATATTGAGGTACTAATTGTCTGATTTCTCGTCTTTAAAGTCCAATTGTTTGTCAGATTATATTGTTGGCATAACATTGAACTGCATTCATACATCCTCTCTGGCGGGGTGCTTGCTTGGTTTCATTTTCTATTATCACCATATCGTATTTAGGTGTTGCTTATATAGTTTCAAGCCTTTGGCAAAATAGAAAAGGATTTCAATTGTGATATATGGCTTATATTTTTGTTGACTTAAAATTGCAGGACGCCAGACATGTCTGCTATCCACCATGACAAATCTCCTGATCTTAGTGTGGTGGGAACCAAATTCAGAGACATTTTAGACGTAAGACCGATCTCTTCGTGCAAGTTAAAATCCGTTTTTCCATGTTCACATCCTGTTATCTTAGGATACAATATATTTTTGGTGATGTTTTCCTAATCGATTTAGTAAGTCAATGCAAGAGGATATTTCATTCCAAATATTTGGATTTGCAACATACATTTCAGATACGCGACCTATCCGTAGAGCAAAGGAGAGTGATAACCCAAGTGTGCAACATTGTGGCTACACGAGGAGCACGCCTGGCTGCAGCCGGGATCTTAGGAATACTGAAGAAGGTCGGACGGGACAGGCCAACTGAAAGCGGGACACCCCAAAACGGAGTGATTGCCGTTGATGGTGCGCTCTATGAGCACTATGTCGAGTTCCGAGAGTGCCTAGAGAGCACGCTGCAACAACTCGTTGGGAAGGAGGTGTCTCAGCACGTTGCCCTTGAGCTCGCCAATGATGGTTCGGGCATAGGAGCTTCCCTCATTGTCGCCTCCAACTCTCGGTACCTTGAGGTCCACCACACCTAGTCTTGGTGGTGCCACCGTTTCTTTTCTTACTTTTAAAATGTTTTTTTTAAGGTAAAAGCTCAGAGGATTAACTCTTATCTAAACATCTCATTATTTACAAGCACCGTTCGATAATTAGCATGCTTTAGAGTTTAGAAAATAGAACTCCAAGTTGTTAATCAATCGTTCAGCTATTGTTGTATTCTATGTTTTCAGGAAATACTCAAATCCAGAGCATTCGATCTTTCGATCTGTTTTTTGAATAAATACGTACGCCAAGTATTCTTTAAACAGGAAAAAATAGGAGAAATTTTGCGATGTGAAATAAGAACAATGGAAAAGTAGATCAACTCAATGTTTGTGTATTCTCAAGTGAACATACAAAAGCCTTATATAGGCAAGGTAGAAAGAGCTAAGTAAATAAGGTTATAATGGTAGGAGTTGTAGGAGGTGAATTGGTGAAACATCCACTACAATAACTAGTTATCATAACACTCCCCCTTGGATGTGCACCTCGTAGTCTACGTATTGCCTCGTTAAAAACCTTGCATGGAAAAACCCATTTGGGACAAAAACCAAGATCAAGAGAAAAAGATTACAATACTAGTGTAAACTACGCTCCACCTCAACTTTGCATACATCCTTCAAACAACGCATCCCCATGTCGTGTACGAGTCGCTTGAATGTCGTTGTAGGCAAAGTTTTAGTGAACAAATTTGCCAGATTTTCACTCGATGCAATCTTCCGGACATCAATCTTGCTTTTCACTTGGAGTTCATGAGTGGAGAATAATTTAGGGGATATATGCTTCGTCTTATCACCCTTAATGTACCCTTCTTTGATTTGGGCGATGCACGCTGCATTGTCTTCATACAACATTGTCGGGTGTTTTGCAACTGACTCTAACCCGAATGATTCTTGGACATGTTGGACAAGTGATCTGAGCCACACACTTTCTCTTCCAGCTTCATATAATGCGATAAGCTCTGCGTGATTTGATAATGTGGCTACAAGTGACTGCTTTGTTGAACGTCGTGATATAGCAGTCCCACCATACATGAATAAGTACCCTGTTTGTGAGATAACCCTGTGCGGATCAGACAAATAACCTGCGTCAGAATAGCCAACTAATTCTGCACCCTGGTCTCCTTTGGATCTTTCAAAATACAACCCCATCTCACTAGTTCCACGTAAATAACGCATAATGTGCTTGACACCATTCCAATGTCTCTTTGTTGGTGTTGAGCTATATCTTGCTAGTAGATTAACTGCAAAAGCTATATCCGGCCGGGTATTCGTAGCAAGATACATAAGCGCACCAACTGCACTGAGATATGGTACTTCAGGACCTAATATCTCTTCATTGTTAACTCGAGGACGAAAGGGATCCTTGTCGACATCAAGTGGTCGTACAACCATAGGTGTACTCAATGGAGATGCTTTGTCCATGTTAAAGTGTTTTAGGACTTTTTCAACATAAGTTGACTGATGAATGAAAATTCCATCTCTTGTATGCTCGAACTGCATGCCGAGGCAGTACTTGGTTGTTCTGAGGTCTTTCATTTCAAATTCTCTTTTCATGTAATTAGCTGTTTGTTGAATCTCTTCTGGAGTCCCGATAATGTTTAGGTCATCAACATAAACTGCTATAATTACATAACCCGACTTTGTCCTCTTTATAAAGACACAAGGGCTTATTTGATTATTTATAAAGCCATGTCTTAGTAGGAAATCACTAAGGCGGTTATACCACATGCGACCTGATTGCTTTAACCCATATAAAGATCTCTTCAACTTGATGGAGTACGTGTGACGAGGTATTGATCTTAATGCTTCAGGCATTTCTAATCCTTCGGGGATTTTCATGTATATATCTGTATCTAATTATCCGTAAAGGTAAGCAGTTACTACATCCATAAGTTGCATTTGGAGTTGTTGAACAACCGCCAAGCCAACTAGGAATCTAAGTGTTGTTGCATCCACTACAGGTGAATACGTCTCTATATAATCCACTCCTGGCTTTTGTGAAAAACCTTGTGCTACAAGTCTGGCTTTATACCTTACTACTTCATTACGCTCATTGCGTTTTCGTACGAACACCCATTTAAAGCCGACTGGTTTTACGCTTTTTGGTGTTGAAGCTACTAGTCCAAAAACACCGTGTTTGTTTAATGAATCCAGCTCTACTTTGATTGCACCTTTCCAACTCTCCCAATCATTTCGATTTTGACATTCCATCATCGTTTGAGGATCATTGTCATCTTCATCCATGACTTCTATTGCCACTGTATAAGCAAATATGTCATCTAGGACTACGTCATTTCGATGCCACCCCAAGCCGGTGGTTGCATAGTTAATTGACATCTCAAAATTGTCCTCGACATCTTTTTCTTTGCTTTCGGGGTCATTAGATAATATCTCTTCTGGGATTATATCTTCATGGATGTTAGTGATTGACACATCTCGATCAACACCTTTATGTGTTGTTATTGTTTCTTTCCTCTTCCGGGGAATTGTATCCTTAGAGCCTAGTGGTCTCCCACGCTTCCGGCGTACTTGAGAATCACTTGCTATTTGTTGGTTTGGAGTTACTACAGGAATCTCCAATCGAGCTGGTGCATTTTCAGCTGGTATGTGTGACATCGTCACCTTCTTGGCATCTGTAAACGCATCTGGTAATCTATTCGCAACACTTTGCAAATGTATGATCCGTTGAACTTCAAGTTCACTTTCATTTGTCCTTGGATCTAGAAATGATAGAGAAGTGGAATTCCATGTAATCTCTTTCTTAATTATCTCCTTATCTTTTCCCCCTAGAGTTGGAAATTTTGTCTCATCAAAGTGACAATTTAAATACCGAGCTGTAAATAGATCACCGGTCATAGGCTCGAGGTATTTAATAATTGATGGGGATTCAAAACCCATGTATATTCCCAACCTTCTTTGTGGTCCCATTTTAGTTCGTTGAGGGGGAGGAATAGGGACATACACCGCGCACCCAAAAATTTTCAAATAAGAAATATCGGGCTCTCTTCCAAAGATAAGTTGTAATGGGGAGAACTTTTTATCAGCGGTTGGTCGAAGACGAATCAAAGATGCAGCATGCAAAATTGCATGGCCCCAAGCTGATGAAGGTAATCTAGTCTTCATTAGGATTGGCCTGGCTATTATCTATAACCGCTTGATTAACGACTCTGCTAGGCCGTTTTGGGTATGAACATGAGCCACTGGGTGCTCAACCACGATACCAATTGATTGACAATAGTCATTAAAAGACTTTGACATAAATTCTCCTGCATTGTCTAACCTGATTCTTTTAATTGAATAATCAGGAAAGTGAGCCCTTAATTTAACAATCTGGGCCAATAGCCTTGCAAATGCAACATTCCGTGTTGACAGCAGGCTTACGTGTAACCATCGTGTTGAAGCATCTATCAACACCATAAAATATCTAAATGGTCCACATGGCGGTGTGATTGATCCGCATATGTCACCTTGAATTCGGTCAAAGAACATAGGAGATTCTGCGTTTACCTTTGTAATTGACGGCCTTGTTATTAATTTGCCAAGAGAACAAGCCATACATGTCAAGTCACCCCTTGATAAGAACTTCAAGTCTTTTATTGGGTGTCCATGTGAATTCTCAATGATCTTGTGCATCATTGTATAACCTGGGTGACCGAGTCTGTCATGCCACAAAGAAAATTTTGCATTGTCCACTAACTTCTGGTTTGTGACATTGTAACTCTCAATGGGGTATATAATTGTGCCATATAAACCAGGTGTTAATATTCTCATCTTTTCTAAGAAATAGATATTCAATACCATCCTCATTCATGGTTTCCATATGATAACCATTTAGTCTAATATCTTTGAAACTCAACAAATTCCGTTGCGAGTTGCTTGAATACAAAGCATCTTTGACGTCAATTCTTGTTCCTTCGGGTAACAAGATGGAGGCTCTTCTATAACCTTCTATGAGATTGCTTGTGCCGGATATTGTATTCACACTGGTTTTTGCCATTTGCAGGTTTAAGAAAAACTTTGGGTTTTTCAAAATAGTATGGGTTGTGGCACTATCTGTGAGACAAAGCTCCCCTCCATTGAATTTTCCACTTGGTAGATCCATTCTATACAAGTAAATAAGCATGTATAAATAAAACGATGTCATGCAAAACTTTATTTAAGTGGAAAGATTCCATTACATTTGAAAATAAATAACAACCAAGCAAACTTTATTTAGAGATAGGATGCAAAACTGAAATATAGAAATAGCTAGAAAGTCATAGATTTAATAATAGAGGAATAGATTTAATCAAAGAGGATGGTGTCGTCATCTTGGGGATTGCCATCCGCGGGCTCAAACCCGGGCAAGACCTTGTCACTTTCATCTTATTGGAGAAAATCAGATGCTTCAAGATATGTGTTCTCAAGCCCGTCAAAGAAAGAGTCGGAGGGGCTCCCTCCTTCAACAAGATTGGCCTCTGCACCTTTACCCTTGGATTTCATAAAGTCTTGATATAGCTTCACAAGGTGTGGTGCCGTACGACAGGTACGGGACCAATGACCAGGTACTCCGCATCTATAACAAGGACTTTCCGTTTTCGATGCAGGTTTGTCTTGCTGATGTTGTTTCTTTGACTTGTTCCCAATATTCTTCTGGATATCGGGGTTGATCCATGTGGAATTACGACCTTGGTCAGATCCACAACCCCGACCTCAACCCCGACCACGTCCTCTTCGGGAGGAGGTAGCATTCGCTTCAGGCGTGTCTTGATTGTTGTCGGGAAGTGGGACGGAACCTGGGGGTCGTTTTTCATGGTTGTTCATGAGCAACTGATTGTTTTCTTCTGCTACGAGCAAGCTTGAGATGAGTTGAGTGAATGTTGTGAACCCACGTTCCCTGTACTGCTGCTGGAGCACTAGGTTTGATGCGTGGAAAGTTGAGAAAGTCTTCTCCAACATATCAACGTCTTGTATGTTTTCTCCACACAATTTCAATTTTGAGGCAATACGATGTATTTTAGAATTGTAGTCCAAAACCCTCTTAAAATCTTGCAGCCTCAAGTGCATCCACTCATACCTTGCACGAGGTAAGATAACAGTCTTTTGGTGCTCAAAGCGATCCTTGATATTTGTCCATAGTTCAGATGGACTTTTCACTGTCAAATATTGAGCTTTGAGGCTCTCGTGAAGGTGATGACGTAGCAAAATCATTGCCTTAGCGCAATCCTGCTGGGATGCGCTAGTGTCGGGCTTGATAGTGTCCCCTAAATTTTGGCTAATCAAGTGAAGTTCCGCATCGGGCACCCATGAGAGGTAGTTTCTTCCGAAAACATCGAGTGCGGTGAACTCCAAATGTGCAAGGTTCGACATCTCTATACATATAAAAAAAACATGTAAATTGTTATTCTAGCATGTAAATAAAGGTGAACTGAAAAACAGAATGTTAATGCACGTTTAAACTGAATACCAAAACATGCAAGGCATGCATTTTAAATTAAGTATATCAAACGAAAAGATGTAATTAAGTATATCAGACAGAGGGGTGGAATTTACATGAGCGGGGATATACAAAAGGCTGTAGTTAATACATCAAAGAAGAGTTTGCATGATTACTACATACATCTAGTTCTAAATTAATGCAAGTCATAACAATAATTAATTTCACATGCAAAAGGTTTTAGATTAATGCATCTAATTAGACATGATAAATCAATGAAGTGATGAAAAAAAAACGTAAAACCTCATGCAAAGTAGCAACGTAAGAAGTCGATCTGCAATATGGCATTAAATATAGCGTACTCCATATATCAGTGTATACAATAATTTAATATATATATTACCCATCTACTTCGGGAGATGGTATAAGTCGATCATGACGAACAATGAGGATAGATCATCCACTTCTAGGGATTTAAGCATCACTAAAAAAAACTCAATCATCCACTTCGGGGGAGAATCCACTTCAAGGGATGATAAAAAATTTTCTCTTCGAGGACAATTTTGTTTGGTGAACATCCTCTCTTTGGAGATAGTAAACAAAAAGGAAATTATAAAAAGAATAACAAATGATTCAAATGTAATCCAACTTTCATGTGGTACCGGTTAATCAAATGAAGTTGATCAAATTTATCCAACATATATATCTAATACAGTGGAGAAAGAACAACAACAAAAAACGCAGCAATGACGAAATTGAGTTGCAGGCATGAGATCGAGATGGGTTGATATATACCACCGAACGATTAAAAAAAATAAATGATCGGACAGTGGGTATATGTATATATTCAAAGAACGCAGCAATGAGCATCAAAAACATATATATCTTTAAACACCCATGAGCATCAAAACAATCGGACACACGGATTATATACTCTTTATCTATCGAAACCTTACTGACTGAGACGATCGTGCTGATAACGTGAAATAAGAACAATGGAAAAGTAGATCAACTCAATGCTTGTGTATTCTCAAGTGAACATACAAAGGCCTTATATAGGCAATGTAGGAAGAGCTAAGTAAATAAGGTTATAATGGTAGGAGTTGTAGGAGGTGAAACATCCACTACAATAACTAGTTATCATAACACGATGCAAGTTTTTTTTTTTGCCTTTATTGAGGGAGGGTTCCCATGTTGATTTAATTAATTTTTTGTCCATCTCTAAATTTCTGGGCAAATTTGCCCCTCCCAAATCCCAACCCTAAATTAGATTAACAACTAGCGTAGTGCCCGTGTGCAGGCCCGGTTTAAGGGCGGTTCAAGAGGTCCAACCGCACAGGGTCCGATTGTTTTGGGGGCCCAATATATGTTTTAACATTATATGGATGTAAACCTTTTTAAAATTCAAGAAATAGCAAGTAGCATAGTGGTTGAATTGTCACCGAGATGCCCTATTGCGCCTGGTTCGAAATCCCACGTTCTCCTTTTTTTTTTTTTTTACCTTTCATCTAATTTTTCTAAGGCTTTCTCTTTTCCTTTAGTTTTTATTCTCAATGGACCCATCTTAACATTTAGTCTCTCTACCACTTTCCATTATATTTATTCATGTAAATATGTATTCTTTAGTTTTATAATAATATTAAAAATATTTATAATAATGTGGAATTATGTCTTCTTTAATTTTATAATAATATTAAAAATATTTATAATAATGTGGATTGTCTCCTTATTTATATGGCTAGTTTAATTTATTGTAAAAAGATATGTTCGTTTATAAATAAAATATAAATTTAGTATTTTTAAGTATAGGAGGATGTATGACTGTCTTTTTTAAAAAAATATAATTATGTGCCATTTTTCAATTTTCTAATTTATGAATACTGTTAACATTTAACACATGATTTTCATGTAAATGTAAGATAAATTGTTCATTTTTCAATGATATCATTCATGAACATAGTATAATACATAAATATAATTAATTATGACCGTAAAAAACATAAAATAAAATAAATATAATAGGGCCTAATTCTAATTACCTTATCGGGCCAAATAAAATAAATCCCGTGCGTAACGCACGGGATTTGTAAAGTATATTATATTTTATAGAAGATATTACCATAACTTATTTACATTATTTATTAGATGTATTTTATACTATTATAATAATATGAAAACGACATAGCTTTTTTTTTTGTCAACTTGACATAGCTATTTTTTTTTTGATAAGGAAAAAATTCGGGTGGTGGTTAGCCAACCCGAGAGCATCCCGAAGGATGAGATCACGAAGATTTGAAAGAAATACAAACACAAAATACATCAAAAGAACGTCCAAAGCAAACCCGGAAAAACCCCAAACCCTAAGCAATCCAGCGGACACAACATCGAGAGGAAGGAAGTCCGGCGTGGTGAAGTGGATAGCGAGCGCATGGGACAGCAAATGCTGACACTATGTCTCGCCGCCGGAAAGACAGAAAGCAGAAATCCTGGTAAGGCTAAGGCGACACCTGGGAAAGTGTGGATCACACGACGTTCCCCCCACCTAGATGAGGGATTTTCGGAGACCACAAACACCGCCAACACGATCACTTCGATCAACTAGGGCCGCAGAACTGCTCCTCAACCGAAACTAACCACGAACCAATAGACGGACACCAAACAACACGAGAATATGAAGCACAACCGCAAGAAGGACGAAGAGTGCGGGAAGAATCCGGAATTATTTATTTATAAGTAAACATATATGTGAATAGATTAAGAAATTGCCAAGCAATATATAAATCTGATAAACAGATGATTTTTTTATTTTTTTATTATTTTTATTTTTTACTTCGGCTTGGTGTGCAAGTGCAAGGCCAAGTTTCCATCTTGCAGACCAGGCATTTGGCAGGGCAGCAAATTAGGCCACGTCAAGAAGCGGCGACCCAGCTGGCCGGACAAGGAGGCAAGTAGCACCGAGACTGCACCGCCAAGATTCGATGAACGAGACCAAGAACGGCGACAAGGCCCGGCACCGCCAAGGATGGATAGAAAAGCTTTTGTGTGCAAAGTGGACAGCCCCCGACGCCAGACGCCGCCCAGGCGACTGTCGAAGTGTCGAAGTGTCGTCGTCGAGTTTGTTGTCGAGCAGAAGCAGACCATCTTCGTCGCCGACTCATTGCCTCTGTCAGACCTCCTTGCTGCTGTCGCCGCGTCGTCTTCTGTCCGACCTCCTTTCTCAGGTACCACTCCCAACTCCCAACTCCCAATCGATTATCCATAATCTCATTTCAATTTTCACCGGTTTGGTTTAACAAATAACAATGAGGGTTGATTTATTTGGATTGGAATGTTGAAATCAAATTGGGGGTTTTGTGCAATGGGATTGGAATTTTGGATTCAAATAACAATGGGAATCGAATTGGGGGTTTTGTGTAGTGGGAATGTTGAAATAAAATTTGGATTGGAATTTTGTGCAATGGGATTGGAATAACAGTGGTTGTTGAATAACAATGGGATTTGAATTGGGGGTTTTGTGCAATGAGAATGTCGAATTCCAATTTGGATTGGAATTTTGTGCAATGAGATTATTTATGTGGGTGGGCATTGTCTGCTAAATTGAATTATCTTATTAATATTGAATTGTTTAAGTGGAATTGTATTTTATTTGTAATATCGAACACATTATGGTTTGTATGGCTCCTTTTGCTGTATTAAGTTAGGAGAGATAATAGAATAATAATATAAATAGATAGATAGATATGAATAAACATTTTAAATCTTTTTTTAGATGATAGATTTGTAATCTTTTGGTTAAAAAATAGATAAACATTGATGAATTTCCTGTTTTTATATGAGTTTTTACATCTGCAGAAGCTGATTTTATTTTTATTTTCTGTTTTTTCTGGAAGATTAATAGTAGATATCAAATATTTTAGTTTGGAATGAGAAATGAGATATAGATTACTGTTGATTATTAAGTTAGGATAGACACGAACTTGTGTAGCAATTATAAACCATCTAAATCCCTTTTTAGAGGATAGATTTGTAATCTTTTGGTTAGAAATGAGATAAACATTAAATTCATAAACATTGATGAATTTATTTAGGTTTTTTATGTTGCTTGTATACACTATTGAATTCCAGATGAGAGGACTGCCTCATGACCGGTGGAAGAGGAAGGAAGAGAAGTGAGTTCTCTGTTATATTTGATTCTGATTATATATAGAGTAGTGTTGCCAATTAGGTTAGGGTGAATGAGAGTAAAACGGTAAAACAAATCTCTGCAGATCTGAAATTAATAGCGGATAGAACTTAAAAAATAAAGTAATATCGATTGGTTTTTAATAATTTAAAAAATCTCTGTAGATCTGAAATTAGGATAAATGTGTACTTTTTTGGTTAAATAAAAGCGATAAACATTGGTTAATTGGTTAATTGAAGTAATAACGGATGGAACTTAAAAAAACAGTAACAGAATGGTTTGTAATTGGTTAAAAAATCCCCGTAGATCTGAAAATTTTAATTTAATTATTTTAACAAAAAGTAACAGAATGTTTTGTAATTGGTTTAAAAATCTCTGCAGATCTGTAAAGTTTAATTAAAACGATTTAAACTAAATTTAAAAAATCTCTGCAGATTTGAAATTAGGATAAATGTGTAATCTTTTGGTTAAATAAAAGAGATAAACATTGGTTAATTGGGTAATTGAAGTAATAACGGATGGAACTTTAAAAAAAAGTAATAGAAATGAAACAGCTAATGGAAATGCTTATATTATATCGTTTTAATATTATTTAACTCACTCTTGAGGCTTGAGTTAGTGTTCTCCAAATCAAACGGCTATTGGAAATGCAAAAGAAATCAATTAACCAACTCTATGACCAATGAACTTAGAAAATAGATCTCATTATTCATCAACCAAGTTAGATTTAATCACCTATTAAAAAAAATTCTAAAAAAATGTTACATTTTATAGCAATAAGAGTAAAATTGGAGCGGAACTTGGTCATAAACTTAAAAAGATTTATTGGATCAAAGATTTGGATACCATGTAAATTAAAAACAAATATGAAATAGGGATGTGAAGCAAATCAAGTAGTTAAATAAGGCCCGAAATCAAATCTCTGTAGATCTGAAATTTGTATTTTTTATTTATTTTTATTTATGCTTTAATTTATGGAGGAGGGTATATTTGAATTTGTGATTAATTTTTTTGTGATTTTTTTAATTTAGGGTGTTTTTATTTAGTGTTTTATGTACAACAACTGATTTTGTTAGACGAAGCGTTGTGTCCTTAGGTTCTGAGATCCACGGGACGTTCCTCGATGATGAACGTCACGAGCCAAATGGAAAGGAAGCATATGGGGATAAGTTATCACCTTAGGTGACTGTCACGATAACCAAGAGGCTTTCATTGACTGCCCACATGCCCAGGAAACGTTCATGGACTGCATACACGCCTAGGAAAGGTTGAAGGAGAACCTATGAGAGATATCAGATTTGTATTTTTAGTGTTTGTAGTGTGCAACAGGAAATTTGTGAAATTAGAAGTGTCATGTGAATATTTTGTGCACGTAAATGCATTTCAGGTGCATTGATGACGTTTCAAATTGGATAGAATGAACATGTGAGAGCGGGAAGCCATTGTTGTAGTTGATCATTCATTCAATTTTAGTATCGATCATTATTAATTGGATTCAGGTGCAATGTCGAGATGCAGCGCTGCAAAAAAAAATAAAAATTGTAAACGTTATAAATAAAAGAGTTTTAAACAATTGGGAATTTATCCTAAATTTTAATTTTTAAACAATTGGAGAATCAATTGGGGATTTATCCTAAATTTTGATTTTTAAACAATTGGAGAAGTAATTGGGGATTTATCCTAAATTTCTAACTTTAAATGTATGGCCGTCACATGTCCCATTTTGCAAGTATTTTAGTATTATATTAGATACAACACACCTAATCGCAGAGTCTCGCCGCAGCTTCCACTGGAAGGAATCAATGGCGATTCTCCCAGTGTCGCTCGCTCTGCCTTCGAAGCTCTCCCTCTCGGCTGTCTACTACAACTGCCTCTCCTTCTCCTCCACCTTCGACGATCTCTCCCGTTCTCTCTCATCGCTATCTCTCCGCAACCTCCCCAATTTGCGAATCGCCAAGTCCTTAACTTGGCAATTGAGATTTAGGCTTCGACGGAGCTGAATTGTTGATGGCAGTGCTCGGTGGGTTAGGGATCGGGAGAGGGACGCTTCCGTGTAACAGATCGGGAGAGGGACGGCGACTTCAGATACGAGTGGACAGATCGGTGGCGTCATTCAACAAATCCTCTCCCGATCTGTTGCATCAACAACAAGCTTGTTGTTGATGCAACAGATCGGGAGAGGATTTGTTGAATGACGCCACCGATCCGAGTTGCAGCAGATCGGATACAAGCTCTGTAATCAGGATGGTTTCAACAATGGCGGCACTAAGCTTCGAGTTTCAGAAATCGCGATGGTTTCAGCAATGGCGGCACTAAGCTCTGAAATTGGGATGCACTTATAACAAGGACACATGAGGGGGCGGTGGAGGTGGGAGGCAGTGGAGACTGGAGACTCGAGAGCCTGTGAGAGGCGATGAAGGTGGGAGGCAGTGGAGACTGGAGAGGGTGAAGAGTTCAGATGAGGAGGCCGGAGCAAATCACCGACGCCGGCGGCATCTAGCGTCTCCCAACATGGAGTTTAACGGTTCTCTCAGATTCGTGCTTCTGTCTCAGGTTTTTACTTTTCACTTTGTTCAATCGCAATGATAAGCGGTTTTAGTCGCCTAAACCGTATCAAAATAAATTCGAACTTACTAACTAATGTAGCGTGGTAAGCACGAGTCGATCCCACAGAGAATCAAGTTATTCCTAAGTTAAGTCTATTTACCAATTAAGACAAAAGAGGGGTTTTGGTGTGATGAGAATAAGAAAGAAAAGAAAATAAACTATAAACAAATAACGGAGATAACAATTAAGAAGATAGTTTCATCTACAAATATCCACTTTAATTTGACTAGTTGATCCTCGATTCTTCTTCAAGTTCTCTTTTCATCCTATTATTGTTCCTGTCCTGATCTTGTGTAAATTACTAGTCCTACGAGTCCTAGTAACCCTTACTAATTAGATAACCCTAACACGGTCAAGATTCAACCTAATAGTAGCATTAAGATTAAGGATTAACCAGGATACATGCAACACCAAGCTACGAGTCAGCATTCAACATGTAATTGATTCTCTACACACCAGTTTAGTCCTACGAGTCCTAAAAAGGCATGCTTGCTACTGTGGATTAAGGTTCGCTACGAGGAATCTACAAAATCCTAGCAATAATCTCAACTAGTTGTACGGACTAGAAGAAATCAACAATACTCGCAAAAGAATCAATACGAATCAATAGGAATAGAACAAGAATAGAAATCTCACAACTTTATCAAATCAAAGCTTCAATCCATAGACGAAACGGGAGAGTTTAGATCTCCATAAAAATAAGACAAAACACAATTAGGGTTTAGAGGTGAAAGTGTTAGTCGGCCGTATTCTCAACACGGCTTCCCACCATATGAATGTATATATAGTTCTAACTAATTCTATCTATCCTAATATAACATAATTTATATAATATATCTATATAATTCAACTAGCCTAATTTGTAAACAAATAGTTAACGGCAAAACACTAAAGCCGCACTTGCGAGCCTTGTCGAGCACGTCCTGGAGCCATACGTCTGACCATCGTCCTCCAATTCATCATGCGCGTATTAGCTTGACCATCGGCCCTTCCAATTTGCAAAATAATTCCATAAATATCTAGCAACATCTAAATTCGTACGATTCAGTCTGAAAATACCTGAAATCAATAAAACAAAGGTGTAGACTCCGAAAACTAAATAATAACAAATAAGTATAAAATATGTATAATATGCATGAAAATAACCTAATATAATATGCAATTAGACGACTAAAATAGACCCTATCACGCAACTTATAGAAGATATGTTGTATTCGGCCATCTTACTATTAAGTATAAATGCTAAAATGGTACCCGAGATCAATAGCAGCTCAGAGTTTTCAGCCAGATGCTAGTTGCTATGATAAATTGATATATAGAGGCAACTCTATCGAGCCAAGATTTTCCGGCAGCTCAGACCTTTGCTGCAGCTCAGAACTGATGCCCTCTTGTTTCAATGCTGAAAATCAGTAGAGATTACAAGTTGCTTAATTGATGAAAAAAATTTGGTATCATTTCTTTAAAACTACTTATTTGGTTATTGATTTTGTGTATGGATTGATTTCCTGCCAAGTAATACTGATTTTCAGCAAGTATTGATGCCTTTGTATTTTATTTTGGGATGATATTTGCTGATTTTGACAGAATCAGTGTATTGTGTATGGATTGATTTTTATACAGATTTTCAGCAAGTAAAATGACATTGGAGCACTTTTAGTAATATCCTGCAAAATCTGAGCTACCATTTTTTATGTCAGCGAATTCCCGTAAGCAATTACATTTTTGAACACTAGATGTTCTCGTCCGCATTTCAGCAATAACCATTTCAGCATCAACAACGTTTCTGAAACTGGGGTTTCAGCATCAACAAAGTTGATGAAACCGGGGTTTTAACATCAACAACGTTGCTGAAATCGGGGTTTCAACATCAACATGACGACAACAGTGCTAAAATCGAGGTTCCAGGAACCCCGGTTTTAGCAGCGCGGAAAAAAAAACTGCTGAAACAGGAGGGGGGCACAGGGGCACAATTTCAGCAACTTCGGTTTCAGCAGTTTCAGCAAGACAAGTGGACATTTAGCTAATATGGATAGGTTGGTGGACAAAATACTAATAAAGGCTGAAAATATGGACATTTTAGTAAAACCCAAAAAAATAGGATTGGATTTAGAAAAAAAAAATGACAGATTTTGTAAAAGTAACTCCCTACTAAAAAAATTACAAAAGTAGCAATGATCTCAAAAAAATTACAAGAATAGCCACTTCACATAACTGCCTTACATAGGGTATTAATTAACCTCATCAAATCAAGGCAAAATTGCAAGAATATACCAAAAAAACTTACCCTTTGGCAAAAGTAGCACTGCTACTGTCAAAATTGCAACGGGGTGGAATTGCTATTTTTGCAATTTTTTAGGCAAAAGGTGTAACAAATCCATGAAGTCCACGAATCATACAATGGGGAATCTTAAGTTGCTGGCACGGTTTAGCGTTAGGTTGGCACACAATATTAAGTTCCTGACATGTATTTCGTATTGGTTGACATGCAACTGATCACTAGGTTGTCCGTGTTTCCGGTCTTTCTTCAATGACACCACTTCCACTTTCCCTCTCTCCTCGACCTCTCTCCTCTGCGAAAAGTTGATCTTCCCCCTCTCTCTTATGCATTTAATGCTCATTTCTCTTCCTTTTTCATTTAATGTTTTCTCTCTCTCTCCCTCCCTCCCTCCCTCCCCTCTCTCTCTCTCTCTCTCTCTCTCTCTCTCTCTCTCTCTCTCTCTCTCTCTCTCTCTCTCCCCCATCACATTTAATGCTATGTCTTCTCTCTCCCCCATCACAATTCTTTCTTCTAATGACATGCAATTTGTATTTACTGGCACTTGTTTTACAAATTTGTATTTACTATCACTTGTTTTTCGAACTTGTAACATTCAAAATGGATGATCTTGCTTAACGGATGTTGCTTACAATGTTTAAAGTGGGACAAAAAAAAATGAATTGGGTGGTAGGAAAAATCCGAGAAAGGGCATGAAAATGATTTACTGTCACACATTTTCTCTTTATTTCTAAGGTTTTTTTCCTCTACTTGCATGCATTTTGTAATTACTGGCATCTGTTTTACGAACGTGTAACCCATACACACTTGTCTTTCAAGTTTAAGAAAAAGCGAGTCATGCCCAAAGTTAAAGCATGGGAGATATTGCCAACTCCGTCGAGCAAGAAGGTAAATCTCGCTAAAATGCATCATCATATAATGTTGGTTTTTGTGATGTTAATGATTCAAGTTGGATGTGTTTGTAGCCCACATATGCTCTTTCCCTGAAGAAGTACTTCAAATGGAGGGGCAACCATTTCTTAAAGATCTTTGCCACATGGATGATGGGCTTGCAGCTGCAGATTAGAAGAGGCTCCTCGATAGCCCCCTAGGGGGGATTGTCAAAATATCCACCCACGTCGACTTCGCCGCCATATTCATTCACTACTTCCTTGAGCATCAGTTGAAGACAAGGAAGAAGTATGAGACGTGGTACCAAATCCAGAGGCGGCTCCTTCGCTTCTCCATGAGAGAGTTTGTGTTGGTGGCGGGCATGAACTGTTGCTCCCGCAGCAGCACCCTCACCCCTTGAGCCACCTACGCTACCTTCTTGTGACTGCCTTATGGTTTTAGGACTCCTAAAGTTTCTCTCTTTTTAAGATTGTAGGACTCGTTGTAGGACGACTCATACATTTGTCGCTTTTGATGGTTGTAGGACTCGCACCTTTGGTCGCTTTTGATATACACCTTTACTTTCTGGGTTTATTGTTATCGTAAAACTTGGGTTTATCTGTTCGATTCTTATGAGTGGGCAAGGTATAGACCTTTACTGGCAAGTAAATAAATGTTATTGCCACAAAAAACATCAAAACTGGCACATACTAAATTATCATAAACTTCTAGAAGATACAAATTGGAAGCAAAGTCGAGGTAGTTCGCGTACAAATAAGTGTCTATATACGTAAATACAAAAGAAGTCCCAAAATGCGTGGAGGATGAGAAGCCTCAAAGTGCGTACAAATAAGTATGTACAAATAAGTGCCTATATCGTCGGATGAGATTTCAAAACAATCCTCCGATGATGCTGCCTACCTACTCTTCGACTTTATTGCATGGGGGATGTCATGGTCTTCTTTCGAAGAGCTCCCCGAGTGGAAAGAAGGTTCATGCGCCTGATGACCTTCCCCGTATATTGTTTCCTCCTCATTTCTACTGACACATATGACCAATTTCTCACGGTCATTCTCAAGCACATTGGTTGTCATCTCTGCTTGATTGGTTATCATGGTAGTGCAGGTGCCGGTCCCTGTCATATCCATTCCAGTAGTGCTAATATATGTGCCAAGTGCTCTGTTTTCTATGCCATACATGAGTTTTTCTGGGATAGAATTTGCACTCTCAATGTTCATCCATGGGTTGGATTCTAGTCCAACAAAGTCAACCACAAAGTCAGCAGAGACATCACCTCCAGATGAGTTATTTGTTGGAGATGAGTCCAGCACCACAGGCTGAAGGCCTAATTGGGTTCCAATTTCTTTCAACGAAACGTAAAACTGAGAGGGCCATGCCCATTCTCCACTGGCAGAGTTAATGAACTTGAAAGCATCCCAGACGGAGTCATTATAAAATGGAAATGGATTGCATCCATGTTTCATCATGTGGGAAAGATACGTCAACTCCAACTCGTAGTGGAAGGCATCCACCCCAAACTTGTCATTGATCATCCTACTCATGTCCTTAAACTACAAGGTCTCCTATATTAATATTGCTATGTTTGAATTTCGGCCTTCGAACACCCAACCACCTCGTCCCTATTTCCACCGACCATCGGACACAATAGCTAGAAAGAGGAGCTCTTTCTCCCCTGCACGCGTAATAGTAGAACATGGTCTTATCACTTTGGGTTGGGATATGAACAGGATGGGAAGTAGTGATGGCCATAAAACGAATACCACAAGCTTACTTACCCATTTACGTTAATACATACTATCTGATTTTGGCACTTATCACCCTTCATCTTGCACGTAATAATCAGTTGTTGTCATGTGTTTCTTATTGCATGACATATAACTAGTAACTGGGTCTGCACATTTGTTTCCCGATCGCTTACAATGGAGCTCCTTTTACTTTCCCCCTTAACCTTAAGTTGTGATCGTTTTGTGATGGGATCCCTCGACTTTACTACTTTCAAACATCCTAATCATCTCTCCCTCATGACGTCGATATTTATAATCACAACTTACATAAAAAATTACTTTTTTTTATTAAGAAAGAATTCGGGCTAGCTAGCCCTACCCGATGGCATCCTTGCGGATGGGGTCTAAAAGACCAGAATCGTTGTAGATATCGACACCCCAGGCAGAGTGGCAAAGAAGTGCAAACTTATCCCCCATTCTATTGCCTAACCGGGGAACAAGAAAGAGGAAACTTCTTTGATAGTCTTAAGAGATTTTTAAAACATCGGATAAGATCAGTTCAGTTTTCCAAGGGCATTTATATGTACATTTTTTAAAACACCGGAGAAGAGAGGTTGTTGCCGACAAGAGATGGGTAAAACCACAACAGGGGGTTCTGAAGTTTAACTATGATGCAAGTCTGTCACAACGAGATGAGGCTGGAATTGGCTTCATTCAGAGGAGAGATGATGGTACATTCTTAGCAGTGGGGCAAAGAAGAGTACAATCCAATGGCGATGTCGAGATTGCTGAGGCTAAAGCGGTCAGATGGGCGGTAGGCTTTGCAAAGGAGAAACGCCTCCTGGATGTACAATTTGAATCTGATTGTGCAACGTTAATCAAGAAGTTGGCTGAAGAACACCGAGGCAGAGGAACGCTTGCAGCGATGGTGGATGACATCTTGTGGGAAGCTAGAGACTTCAAATCCGTTACCTGGTCATATGTTCGAAGGGAGGGGAATGTAGTGGCACATTGTATGGCTAGCATTAGGCCGATTAGTTCTACATTATATTTTAATCTGAACTCATTACCACATAATATTGTTAAAGCTTTAGACGATGATATGAAATAAACCGGATGAGGCTTTTTGTCAAAAAAAAATGTCAATGTATATCAATATATGCAGTGTTAATATATACACAGTGTGTATGTACACACATAGTGTCAATATATATACCATGTATATATATATATACACAATGTATATATATGCAGTGTATGTGTGTCTATATATATATATAGAGAGAGGATACATCATATGTACTCAGCCTTTAACGTGTATATCATGTGAACAAATTTGGGCCATTGATTTAAGAATATCAACGGATGAGATTAAAAGTAACTTTTGATTATTCGATGGTATTGGGAGATTATTCGGTGGTATTGAGCGATTATTCGGTAGAATAAAATTTACATTTTTTACACTCTTTTTACCGATGAATAATTATGTGAAAATAGACGAATAATCATGAACAAATAGACGAATAATTTCTGAGTACATGATACACGTTAAGGGCTGAGTACAACGGAACCAACCCCTATATATATATATATATATATATATATATATATATATATATATATATACATATATATATGGAGTGGTTCCCTTGTGCACACCCCTTAGGGTGTATCTTGTGCACAAATCTTGACCATTAATTAATAGAAATCAATGGTCATGATTGAAGAGTTTTTTGTTTTTTTTATTTTGCTGGAAAAAATGTGGAGCCCACTTAAAAATACCACATACCCACTTTTGTAGGAGTTGTAGCGCGTGTGCATCCCACCAAATCTTACTCTTTTAATTCTTTTGGTGAAGCCCAATCTTACTTTTATAAAGATACGGATTTTTTTTTGGCAAAGTGGGTTCGAGCCAATTTTGTGAAGTAAATTAGTTGGGATTTGGAAAATATTTCGTGAAACATATGGGTCTCTATTTTGGTAATTCCACCGAATAATATTTCTCATCCTACCGAATAATGTTATTTTTTCTTTTTCCATCCGGTTTATATGAAAATTCACCGATTCTACTGAATAACTTTTTCTTTTTTCATCTAGTTAAAATGAAAATTCACCGATTCCATTGGATAATTAATCGCATGCTACCGAATAATATTTTTTTATTAAAAATAATATTTCATATTTCACCGAATAATTCATCAAAAATCACCGAATAATGTTTTATATTATATAAACCCCAAATTCATTTTTAAAAAAAAAACTCCTATTTCTATGAATAATGGTTCAATATCACCGAATAATATTCGGTATCCCACTGAATAATCCTTCAAACGGGAAGGGAAGCATTGAAGATTGCCGTCTAACCGCCTTCTCTAGGCTGCGGCCTCTCCACCCTCCCACGCCACACTCTCCTCCCTCTTCACCGGCCTCCGCCGCATTCCGCCACCACCAACACCGCATCTCCAGGCTCGATTCGACTACCAGGGGCTTCCTCTGCCACCACCAACACCGCATCTCCAGGCTCGATTCGACTACCAGAAGATGGCGGCGGTGATGTCCGAGCAGAAGATGGCGGTTTGGAGAAAGATGGTTGCTAATTCGACTACCAGGGGCTTCCTCCGCCTCGCCTGGGCTCGCGCCTCCACCTCACCTGGGTCCACATCGATGAAGAAGAAGACCATCGGGGCAGGGCTGCGCCAGCGGTCGGCCTACATCTTCTCTTTCGCCATCGGAACTCCGGCGCGATTAGCCAAGCCAACACCGGCTTGATTCGCTCTCTCGTTCGCACAGTCGACCGGCCGCCTCGACTTGCTTCATCTCCTGCCCGACTCGACTCGGCTCGACAACCTTCTCATCTGGATTCGATTGCCCTTCGCCGCTGCTGATAGGCCAAAGCCGTCGAAGATCCAGGCGAAGAACACTGCCCTTCGCCGCTGCTGATAGCCCAAAGCCGTCGACAACCTTTTCATCTGGATTCGATTCCGCCGGTGTCGTCGATATCGCTTTCGCCAGCCTTCGCCGCCGCCGATTGTCCACGAATTGCCTGATTCCACCCGTCGCCATTTGCTCTCCTTGGATCCACACGATGAAGAAGCATTGAGGATTTAGGGTTTTTATCTCCCACCACAATGTACTTACTACACGCGCTGCAGGTTGAGATTTAGATTAGTTTTTTTTTTAATTTATGGAACACGTGTCACTATCTCATCCGTTTATTTCATTGAGATCAAGGGTCCAAATCTATGCACAAAGTACATCTTAAGAGGTGTGCACAATTTACCTTCTCTCTCTCTCTCTCTCTCTCTCTCTCTCTCTCTCTCTCTCTCTCTCTCTCTCTCTCTCTCTCTCTCTCTCTCTCTCTCTCTCTCTCTCTCTCTCTCTATATATATATATATATATATATATATATATATATATATATATATATATAACTTTCTAGTGGATTCATTCCTTACAAGTTACAATGCATTCATGAGACCTATTTTGAACCATTGGATTGAATTTTGATGAATGGATAAGACTGATGATTGATAATAATATTTATGAATATTTTTTAATTTAAAAAAATTTACTAATAATTTAATTCCTTAAATAAATAAAAAAGATTTTTCTCTCTCCTCAAATCTTCCACATTAAAATTATGTAAATAATTTGGAAATTGGAATATTCATATGAATATCCATATTCATATTCATTTGAATATGAATATAGGTATATTCATATATTCAAATAAATATTCATTTGACCAAGAGAAATGGAGTTCGTATCTCCGTTATGCTAATATTGTCTCTCCTCTTCATTCAAATGGATAGTCATTTGAATATCCCTATTCATTTAATTGAGTATATGTATATTCATATATTCAAATGAATATGAACATTAGTTGTTTGAATATTCATTTGAATATATCTATATTTGGATGAATATTCACTTATATTCAAATGAATATTCATCTTTATAGCGTTTAATTTTTCAACCGTACGTGTTTAACAAATTGGTGAGAGAGAATAAGAGATACGGAGAGAGAATCTAATTTTTTTTTTAAAAGGGATATTTTTAAATTTATTTTTAGTTTAAAATCTATCCATTCATTAAAACTCATCTAATGGCTCACAAATGTTCTCATGTGTGCATTGTACGGAGTGAATACATGTGAAAGCTCTTATATATATAGTGGCTCCTGTGAAAACACCCCTTAAGATGGGAATATAGGAACAATTATGAGCCATCAATTAGAAAAAAATGAATGGTTAGAACTATTCGGATTTTCATTTTTTTAAAAATTAAAAATTGGTGGACCCCACAACCATCATTATTCACACGCGCAAGGCAGAAATGGAACCCGCAAAAAAAACTTGCCCACAACTTTCTTACATCACATGTTACATAACCTCCCTAAAACCTACACGTATTTTTGTGGGTAAATCACCCAGTTGTAAAGTGGGTTCTCCTTTCTCTAAAGTATGAAGTTGTTTTTTTTTTTAAATAATTGTTACCGATATAATTGTGTTAAAATCATATTATTCGATTAAATTTTAAAAATGATTCAGTTAAATTTGAGAGATTATTCAGTTAAATTATAAATACTACGTATTATTAGTATGTATGATGACCATTGTACTACAATATTATTCGGTTAAAATTATATTATTTGGTTAAATTAGAAGATTATTCGGTAAATGTGATATATTATTCGGTTAAATTTGAAAGACTATTCGGTTAAATTATAAATATTATTCGTATGTAGAATGACGATTTTACTAGTAATATTGTTCGGTTAAAATTATATTACTCCGTATTTGGTTAAACTAGAAAGATTATTCGGTTAAATTTGAGATATTATTCTATTAAATTATGAGTATTATTCGTAAGTAAGATGACTTTGTTTACACATTTATATGGAAATTGAGTTTAAAATAATAATCATTAAAATGGTACATTATTCGGTGAAAAAACAGGCATTTTAATTAGACAGATCGGATGGTAAGGAGTTTGATCCTTCCGGCATTTGATACACATTACACACGCCTCCATGCCACTGTGTGAGTTTCAGAAAGAAATGACGATTTTACTAGTAATATTATTACTAGTCTATACCCCATGCGCTACACACGGGACTTTTAAAATTAATCTAAGTATACTTATCTTATTTTTCGAATATTATCATATTAACCAATGCGTTTTAGATGATACGATTTCAAATATCGTATAAATTATCTATGGTTATGTGTAATTGTGTAGTTAATTATCATGTTGCTTAACTTTTGGTCTGTTGCGATCAATTGAAATAGAATTCAGATAAAAAAATCATAAACACAAAGCTTGAAATTACAAAATACAGTATGAAATTACACAATTAAGAAAAACAATAGAAGTTGAATTCATGTCCATACATGACATCAATGGTTGAATAGAAGCTGTAAAATTATTTTATGCAAATGTACCTATTATAATATACTTTCTTTGTTAAATGTCACTATTCACATGCATTTTTTTCAAAGATAAATTAATTTTTTTTATTAATGTTTTCTTACAATTTCATATTTATTACTAATGTGAAATAGTAAAAATTATATATTTTATATAGTTTTTATCTTTTGTAAAAACAATATAAAAAACTGAAGGGAGTATACTAGGAAATAGTTCGATAGAATGATGAAATGTGAACTATGAGATGCTAATGCAACAGCAAACATCTGAAGAATACGAGGGAAAATGCTACTAAAATCATCACATTAACATCCAAAGTATATTGATCAAGGCATATTTGACAAAGTTGAGCTACATACCTCATTTCAATTTATTTATTTTTGGTAAGAACTACCTCATTTTGATTAATCATCACTAGTAAATGTTCGTTTAAACCCTCTAATCTAAAGCATTGTAAAGAAAATCTCCTCTCCTCATTTAAATATTCAATTCGCAATAAATGTTAAATCTATCATTTAAATAAATTAATTTTTAGCAATTTCAACCTAAACTCTATAAATTCTAGATAAAGAACAACTCCAATTGATAAACCGCTATATTATACAAGAACCTCTGCAAGACTGCAACTGTAACGGTCCGGGATTATGATTCCCGAGTTACGTTTCGAGGGATAAAACCCCTCGTTAGGATCTTGCGCCCCGAGTACAGGTTGAAGGTTTGAAATTCTATCCTAACATTTTAAAGTGGGATTTCATACCCAAAATTCGAAGTGATCGTTGGAATCCCCGGGGAAGTCCCCTGTACCTGTCATAAGTCTAAGCGTGGAAAACCAACAGTCATGCAAATAGTAGAATCAAGGTGTAATACAAGAGGGTGACACGGCAGAGCCGAGTCAAAATCAAATCAATAAGCGTATTTACCGAAATTTAATATACAATGTTAGTGGAGTTAAACCATTTCTTTGAGATCGCCCAAGAGAGTTCCCACGTCACGGAAACAAGGAATAATCATGCTGCAAAACAAACCTAAAAAAATGTATGCGGGGCGGTGTCAGATCGAAGCCCTACGCAATATAATCCCAAACATGCAGACATATACACACGCTAGTCCTAATAAAGATGCTTCTAGATGCAAGACGGAATATTAACACACTAGCATGGTCCTAAGATCAAGTGCATAAATATAATAAGGCCTTAGCACCGAATACCAAGTGGTATATCCCTCTCCTACCTCCACCCCCTTCCGATAGGGCGGAGACTGGCCAGCTCGTGAATGCATTCCATATAATCGGGTGGCACGCATGCCCAACCCGTATCCACAATAAAGCCCGCAGGCATCTCATAATATAAGGAAGCTCATGACTCGATTGACTCAGGACGGGACCCGATGAGACTAGGTCGTCCTATAACCCTAGCAATGACTCTAGTTACTTCACAAATAACGGCCGTTCTGTTTACAAAAGCAATGAGTAAACGAATGCTTAATCATGAGTGCAATCCTAGCAGGATACTACATGGCATGCTTTATTATGAATGCAAGCACCTAGTATGCACATGGCTACAAGCAGGGAGATCTCTTTTCGAATGTGAGTGAGCTCATATAGGAACTCACCTGGCTATGCAGAACAGCATAATAGAAAGTCTGACACACATCAATCATGGCACAAGGTATCACCTAGATACATATCAGAACACATATATAAGTCTACGTCTAATCATTCGAGCACTCAAAGCATACATCATTCAGCGAGAATAACACCCATATCGCAATCGTCATTTCTTCAAGTTCAACCATTCATCACATTACCACATTCCTCAATACCATATCGTTCTCATCATTCCATTTAGCCACATTCATATATTCATAATCATATATTCGCATATCACATAGCTGAAGTGCATCATATTCATCATATCTCAACGCATAAATTAATGATAGCCAAGTCTAACACTTCATCATGCCTTTATTTAATCAATCATGCCATTAGTACACACCAATCATGATATTAGTCAACCATTCACATCAATCATGCTAGTTAGTCACCAATCACATAATTCCCAAATCTCCTCATCCTAAATCATGATATACCTTAACCTTGCAAAATCCTCAAGTCGTCCTACTACAGTTTCTCATCTCTTCATATTCATAAATTGCCTCAAGCTCCTACTTCTTAACAATGAGACATTACCGTCCAAAGCCCTCTTTTACCGATCATCATTTCCGTAAATCCCTAAATCATCCTCATCCGAATTTCTCAAGTACCGCAACTTCGCCAAACCTTCTAAAACCAATTCCCCTAACGTTCTCAATGCATTCTGCCTTGCCTAGTACAGTAGTACCCAAATCCATGCTCAAGATCTCCCTATCTCAATCTCAAGCCCACAATCTTACTATAATATCAACGACATCCTTGCCTAACTACCAGCCTTCTCTCAAACAATCATCTCACATCCCCAAATACCTCAATAGCCCAAAACAATCTCCACACATCAACCTCGATTCCTTTCCTATACTAAAATCCTCCAACAAAGCATCTAGAAATCCTTCCCTCAGGAATCCTCCAAGCATCACTAACCCTATTTAAGCAACCCTAAGTACTCATCCCAGATACAGCCTGCTACTACTCATTCTTAGCGATTCCTCAATCTCATCCTTTACCATAAACAGTTCCCAATCACCGCACATAGAACCTAGTCCCCAATTCTGCAATTCCTTAGACATTCCTCAACCAATCATCCTCGATGCCGCCCACGATCTGCTCCTAGACTATCTAGACACCTTCCTTAGCTCAACAATCCGTCTAAAAACACTTCCCTTTGAGAATCCCTCTGATCCATTCTTAGCTCACTCATCCACCTCTAGAGTAACACTAACCACCTATACTTGCACCCATTATCTACCGACACTTCTAGCTAGGACCTCTTCCTCAAAATCTCACCATGCTAACTCCACTCTTCACCTAAGACCTACCTGGAAGCTCAAATATACTCACTGAACACTATCTCCGACAAGCCATAACTCACTCGACTCTACCCAAGCTAACACATCCTTCATGCATTCCATCTCGCATAACCAATGACCAACTCGAACACCTCAATCTACCTGCGATTTCCCAATCCGTCTCACCAAGGAAAACACTCGACTCATTCCCAAGAAGAATACACCACCACATATATAACCCATAACCGATTTACTAGCAGGTCAATACACTTAAGCATATAGGCACATCATCACAAACACAAGTTAGTCAGGCAATCATTCACTACCAGTTCAGCTTATCAGTCATCACACCTCAATTTAGTTAGCTCCAAGCCTATCGCACGACACCGATTCCAGATCGCATAGGAGAGATCACAATTCGGACGAAGAACGTCATTCCTTGAGTCATCTAGGAGGATTACGTCTGCAACCGCCATCTTCGAAAGGCGTCCTTCCTTTGGTGACGTCGATCCTAGGGTCCATGGGCCATGGACCCACCACACTCCCGTTGCGCCACTCTGGTGCCACTCGATCGCTCGTTTTCTCTTCTATGTCGACGTTCATCAAGGGGATCACGAGGGGTTAGAAGTCACGGAGATAGGGGAGGGCAAGGGAGGACAAAACGACTTTCTTAAGAATTCAGACACAAACCAGGACTAGAGATGACGAGACTCAAGACAAGACACAGACTCGAGAGTTACAACAATCCCCTTAGGGTATTCTATAAGGTTACAAGTGCACATGGCAATCACAAAATATTTCAATCATATCATTCCACACTATCATGTACCTATTAAAGGAATAGTGTCCTATGCATCCATAACATTTCACATAATCAACTTTACATGCACACGGGACAGGCTAAAACTTATCATCTCATGCACTAATCATGCTTGACATATTAATATCATGTATGCACAAACCGACAATAGACATATGCAGCATAAGTTATATATGACATAGCGAGCATTATAGGATATCACATGTATGATCCATTACTCACTTAGTGTACACATAAGTAGGTTAAAACAATGTGGGTTCCAGGTAAGCATGTTAAGATGCACTCTAATAATCGTGTCAAGGGGTATGGTTAAGTCATTTGGGCATAACAACTATCACATCCAACACAACCATATACATGTAGTATGACAAGTATGGCACATAGATGCATGATGGTCAATAATTAGGAGATGTATATCCTACATGATACTACCAACACTCATTAAGAAAATACATAGTCAATGAGGTTCAATTTGATTAACTTAACATGCTCAAAAATTCATTTCTCATGGCACTCATACAAAGAGGGTTGACCACACTACCATGGACCTAATTCAAAGGAGAGTAACAATGATGGGAATTCATAGATTCGATATATATATTCGTTCATAAGTGCGATCATGCAAGTTATCAAACAAGTCATGCTGAAATATACCAACACACCATGTCATACAATCACCGACTCATCACCCTGTTTCCCCGTGGGACGCTAATATGACTCGCTCGGTATGACACAAGGACATTCACACTGTTTTCGAGATGAGAGGGTATAATTTGTGTTTAGACCCTCGTGGTAAGAAGACACAGTTGATCAGTATAAGAATCGAGAAGGATAACTCCATAAGACAAATCACTTCTAACTCGAAATTGTTTCATTGATCACCCTCCCTAAAACACTCATGGATTTCCCATATCCGACACACCCCCGGAAGTAGCTAGTTGACCGACCCAAATTTTCCCGTGAAAGACACCAACCTAAGGTACGTGACTCGATAGAAGCATTGGTGGTGGGATACAAAACAGGACTCAAAACGGGGAGAGCGGATGCTCTTCGACCCTTGCTAACATGCCTAAATGTGTCGGTGGAACGGTTGACGGAGTCAAAATCATTAGGGGTTTGAATTATGGAAGAGATATTCCGACAAGACAGGAGTTCCAATGACATAAGAACAAGGTATTCTCCCGCTATCCCGTTTGCACAGTTATTCAATACATGATTCAAGTCAAGGCATATTGATTAGTTCTCTACCCTAAGCACAATAGCACTCAACATGGAAGCAATCAACGATCAAGCTATCCTATGGGCCGCCCTTCGAGGGGCGACTAACCTTAGGGGCAGAACCTCACGGTCTCTACCTAACTCGCCACTCTAGCCACTACGACGCAAAGCCTTGGAGTCTTGTAGGCCCATCTGTAAAGAAAAAGCTATATTTTTGCCTACCCGTTCCCAACTACATCCAATAGGGATGGTCTAACGCCTTTACTACCCCTTCGTCTCCCTTTGTTTGATTACCGGATTTATAGAGTCAAGCTCGTATTTAGTCCATTTGAGTTAGCCATATTAAATTCATTTTGCCCTTTCTAAAACATTTGGGAAACCATTTGAAAACCTTGGGCCATTTTCAAAACCACTTCAACCTATCATACTCGGTTTGCACAACCTCAGCTCTGATACCATCTTTGTAACGGCCCGGGATTATGATTCCCGAGTTAGTCCCGAAACCGCTTTAAAATCCGAATCAACTAGTTAGAAATTCCGACCCTTGAAAACGCTCATCAAATTCATTTTTTTTAATTTAATTCCGATAATATACTTTTAAATCTCTAAGTCTCATGACATTATATTTTCCTCTAATCACCGTAATATTATATCTTTAATCTTAAAATAATGTTTTATATTTTAATCTCAATAATATTATATAATATTTCAAATACTATTTTCTTTAAACATTTTCATAAAATATTTCTACATACCTTAAAAATCCCAACCATTTTTATTTAATAAAATCATCCCTTTTTAAATTACCAAAACTCACCCTTATTTTGTAAAAATTACAAACCGGCTCCCTCCGTTTTTGCCAAACGCAAAACCGAGCACTCCTTTTATTTTTAAGCCCCAAAATTGAAAGGAAGGAATCAAATAGGCCCAAGTTCATCTCCTTTTAAAACAACAAATTCTGGCCCAAAGGAATAGGCCCAAACCACACATCACATTTCATTCTTCTCTAAACAAGCATAAGCCACGTTAAAAGAAATGGAGAGGGGCCCAGCTGACATGGCTGGTGAGGTGGAATGGGACCCACAACCCCTTTCTTCTTCCTTTACTGACCGATCGAAGGAGAGAGCACAGGGCTCTGCGCTCGGAAAAGAAAACGGAGGAGGGAGAGAAGGCTCCCGCCGGCGAGGCTGAGCTCCGACTACCCATTTCCGACATCAACACACACAGGGCAAGAAGGAAGGGAAGAAGGAGGAAGAAGAAGCTCACCGAGGTGAATTCGAGGCTCGCCGGAAACTCGTCGGGGTCTCCACGCTTCGCTGCGACGGAGTCGAGGGGCTCTTCGGGCTCGTCGGAGTCGGGAGAAACGCAGCCTCGGTCTAGGACGGAGATTAAGGGTCAAATACGAACTTTGTAGTGTTCCCGATCGAAAGGAGAAGGAGAGAGCTCTTACCGGACGGGAAAGGGAGAAACAGGGGATCTCGGAGGGGAAATTGGGCGCGGCGGCGGTTCCGACACTTCCTGGCTGCTTCCGGCTTGACGGAAGAGACCCTCGAAGATGCTGCTGCGTCTGCTAGGTTCGGAGGAGGAGGCGGGGCGTGGGAGCTCTCGATAAGCAGGGGAGGCAACTCCGGCTCAGCCTCGTCGAATCAGGGGTGGCGTTCGAGCGTGGATGGAGGGTTGCATTTCAGGAATTTCTGGGAAGTAAGGGTGTGTTCCGTGTGGGTTTAGGTCTGTTTTTGTTGAAATCGAAAGCCACAGGGGGGTCTTTGTTTGATGTTTAAAATTGGGAGATGAGAGGGTGAATGGGGAATGAACCACAAAATGGAGAGAGACTGAGAGAGAGTGGATTTGTGGGTGGTTTGAAATCTGAGTGAAAGAAGGGAAAAGAAACATGAAAGGATAAGAGGGAGCTGGTGTAGGTTGTTAGTCCTAGATGGGGAAGATGAAGACAAAAAGGGCAGCTGGTGTACCTACTACCTTTTTATCGAAAATGGGGAGAGGGATTCAAATGAAAATAAACAAGGGGAAAGAGATTGCCTTCAGCTGGTCTCGGTCAACATCAGAGAGGAGCTACAGTAGTTGTTTGTTTGTTTTCCATAGAAGGGGATCAAAGAAGGGAGGGAGTGAAATGAGAGATAGGTTTTTACCCAATTAAGAGAGGATGACTTGGAATGGATAAGAATGGGAGAATATGACGAAATTGATTTTTAATGGTTAAAAATTGGGCCGGAATTCGCTTTAAGAATTTCAAGTTCGATTTATTAAAGTTTGGAACGAGTTTTACTTGAAATATACGATTAATTTCATTTTTAATTTCCTTTTTCCGATAATTTAGATTGTAAAATCCGAGCCTTTACAGCAACTGTCCTTCTCCAAAATAATATAGTAATTTTTTTGTGAGGAAATAATGGAAATCAAGGTTTGAGAAATGAATCAATGCAAGAAAGAATTCTAACTTGATCAACACTCAAATTTAAAATTTTACAACCTCCTGTCAATTGAAAGGCCTTTTCCAATTTGGCCTAAACTGTTTACAAGTGATAGAACCTAAACTCTAAAAAAATAAAATGTGAACTCGAACTCAATCATCTTCATTAGCAGCTGCAGCCGCAAGTCAACAGGAGAGGAGCACTGAATATTATTAGCTTGCAGCTTCCCCTAAAGTATTATCAACTTGTAACTATCAGCTCTAAGTTGCATTATACTCCGTATGAGATAGTGGTTGAGCTCGTTCCTTTTTTGTTGTCGAGGTTGGCCGTATCACGTCGATTCCTAGACTAAATCATCCACAAGTAAGTAATTGAGTCAGTTACAAACACCGTAATTACACATTTGTATTAAAGCATGTTCATCACGTGAGACATTTAGTCTAAGAGATGGCAAAGAATTGATGTGCAATAATGCAACCCTAATCATTCTTAATGTTTCCTCCTTTGTATTTATACTCTGGCCAAGGGTTAACTATCTCTTTTTGTTGCAGAAAAAATATCTGCCGGCCATGCATGAACCAAAAAAAAATGGTGCTTCATAAGACATCCATCGCCATAAAAAGAATCAAAATTGGTTTTCTTGAGTCATTGTTCTCCAAAAGTGCGCAACATTTCAGCAAGTCTAATGCAATGAACTTATTGATTTATCATATCAGGTGGGGCAATAGGAAACCAATATAAGGAAAGAAACAAAGTTCCACCTTTAACATGCCTATCGGGGAAAATGAATAACCATTCCACGGGTAAAGGAAAGATTTTCAAACCATTTTTATTCATGACAGATGTTGAATAAGAAGCCAGAGGTGCATAAGAAGGTGTTTTGCAAATGCTATTTCCGCCCTTGATCTCTGTTCTCTCTGCATCACAAAATCTCCCAAATCTCAAGCAAGGACTGTTAGCCATACAGAGCTCCGAAGTGTCAAATATATCAAAACCATGCTCCAAAATAAAAGGGTGCATTTTGATGAGATTCATGACCTCGTAACCTCTATATGGGACGACCTAGCAAAAATGAGAGTGGCATGTAAGTTTGTAACCAAACTGTAAACAAATGAAGGCTAGAGCAAAAGAAAGAAAGAAAGAAAGAAACATACACAACATGGTGGATTGCTTCATGGGCACTCTCTGCAGGAAGGAAATAATCAACAACAACCTCTTTGTTTTCATTTTTGTTGTCTATCAAGAGAGGAAACATACATGGTGAAGGGCAGAGAAAGAAAACAACAACATAAAAAAACCCAAAAGAAGTCGGACTTGAACTGTTTCTGTGATAAAAAAAAACCAAAAGAGATGTCCATTTCCCCACCCCTTACAACGGCCACAAGAATCAATAAATTCCATCTAAGAATTTTGTAGGATAAACAATCCAATCAATGTATTTTTCCTGTAATGAAGTTGAAATGCCTTTTATTAAAAAATGTTTCTTGTAATGAAGTTGAATTGCCTTTTATTAACAGAGAGACACACATCAAAAGGGGGTTTCAAGATTGGTACTTAGAGAATTCAAGCTAAGAATGTGATGAAGAATCCGAATTTGAACCGACTTCGATTGCTCAGTCAGCTCCCTCAGGGTGTTCTTCCTTTCGAGATCCGCAGCTTTCGAATCGATCATCATAGCCTCAACAATCAGATCCACAGAGTGCTCAATCCATATGGAGAAAAAAAGGGGGGAAATCAATATGCTTCATAAATTTAACTTACTAAGTGGTTTAGAATACATATGGAGGAAAAAATAGAGGTAAAGAGAATTGAACTTTGTTTGAGAATAGGTGAAATGAATATTTACACAATAATAGTCCTTCTACTTATGAATTAATAAAAGGGAGGAAAATGAAGAAAAATATCGCAAATGACTAATAGGAAAGGAGTATATATTTCACTCTCTAAATAGACAAAACATAAATAATTAACCATCTACAACATATGAAAATTAATGTTATAAAAAATTTAGCATTTGTCTGGGAGCCACTAACAAAAATGACAACTGTTATAAAAAGATAGAATATAACCAAATGTTGAACAAAAAAAAACACACGAAAATTGCCAAGATATCCAACTGATTTCTTCGAAAGAAAAATTATTGATTCTTGTTAATAAAAGGCAATTCAACTTGAATATCAGCATATAGAGTATTTTATTTCTTTCAAAAATAAAGCCAAGTAAAACCAGTCCTTGAATATCAGCATATAGAATCAACTGGTAGAGTATTTTAGCTCTCCATATAAATAAAAGCAGATCACCTGTTATGAGACAGAAATGTAATTTTTTAGAAGCACCATCCCACTTCTCATCAAAGTTCCTTTAGGCCCTTGAGCGTGCTTGATCTGTTTACGCTTTTCTTTATAAGCACCTGGCTGACCTTGCTTCCACAATCCACACTGGCTGACTTTGACCCGACCTTTGCCTTCCATCACTATGCTAGTACCTTTCGCTCGTCCATCAACCTTTGAAGGTGTATCACCAGAAATGCGGTCACATGAAGAAAGTTCAGCCCCAACCTAAAATATATATGCAACAGAAGGTTCAATATAAGTTACTAAGCAATCAGACCTAAGGATTCAGTGGCGTAAATATACTCCAACCAAAAGCAAAACAAACTGATAGAGAACAGGAGAGAAGGAAGATAGCTGAGAGACAAAAAAATCAGATTTTGATATTTCTAGATGAACAAAACCCTAATGTTGATCATAGGTAAATAGGTGTTATATAGACACGGAACATTCAAACAATTAAGCTGAAGATATGAGATGCCAATAGAAAATTGATGACAGCAGAAGGAAGACAGGTCAATCGATGAAATAGCTATATGACAGGTTACTCGATGCAATGCCTATAGAAAAATTAAACAAATACAGTTTACCATATCTAGATTCTGTCTGATTTGGCCCCCTAGGTTACTCGATGCAATGCCTACACAGCACTCCCGCTCTCTCCCACGCCGGAACCGCCCTTCGTCGTGGCGGTTGCGTGCTGAGCAGCAGATCCCCTCTTTCCCCTCTGGAGCTCGCCCTAATCACCTCCCCTCTGTCCCCTCCACCAGATTCCCTCTGGAGCTCGCCCTCCTACACAGCACTCCCGATCTCTCCCGCGCCGGAACCACCCTTCCTCCTCGCGGTCGTGTGCTGGGCAACAGAAGCAGGAGCACCACCGGATTCAGCCCTTCTTGCCCTCAAAAACCGTAATCGAGGAAGGAAAAGGGAAAATGGGACAAAATAAAAGGAAAAAAAAAATTCTCTCCAAAAAAATGCTTGGCCGACACGTGGTGGATTACTTTCCAAAGAACATGCTTTTGCTATTATATTGTAGGGATTATTATTCAAACAGTTATCTTGAATGTTTAAAATAAATACAAAAAAAAAAGAATTGGGAAGATCTATCCAAACAATCCCACTATTACTTGTACAAAACAACATTATTCTATTTTTTTTTTAACATTTTCACAAGTTAATTGTGATAAGTGTTCGGTTAAATTTAAGTGATTAATTGGTTAAATTAGAAAGATTATTCGTATGTAAAAGGATAATTTTTTACGAGTTTATTCATTTTAATCGATTAAATTAGAAAGATTATTCGTATGTAAAAGGATAATTTTTTACGAGTTTGTTATTTTGGTGAGGCTAAGAAATTCCTCCTTTTCAAATTCATAAACCCTAATCACCTATGCATAATTGTAAAAGTATAAATCCAAAACTCAAAAAAAAAAAAAAAAAAATGGGCCCACAATTTCGTTGTCTGGTAGTCTTACCAGTTGTACGCTAATTTCTCAACTAGGAGAGAAGGTGTAGCCACGCACCACCATTTGAAAATGGGGGAGATTTACCGGGTTCCACGTTTTTTCAATTAAAAGGAAACAAAAATTTCAATTTAATCTCAGGCCTTGATTTCAACTTATTCAACGGCTCAGAATTGTTCCTATCTTCCCGTCTTAAGGGTTGTTCTCATCCGATCCATACTACATATATATAGTTTCTTTAACCAAAAAAAATCTATCCGTTCATTAAAACGCATCCAATGGCTCACAAATGTTCTTATGGTGAAAGCTCCCCTGGAATTTGTGAACACATCTAAACCCTTAAATTATTGAAATCCAATGAATGGAATTAATTACCAATTTTAGTGTATTTTCAATTAATTGGATGGGACCCACGCAAAATACAAAACCACTTTCCCATTCTTTGGTGTGTACCATGCACTCACAAAGGAAGGTATTTTTTTTAAGGGTGTCACTATATACACCGCAAATCCGGATTAAGGATTTGCACGTTCTTAAGGACGTGTAAGTCTAGGACTGTGCACGTCCTCTAACAAAGACTTGCACGTCCTTAAGGACGTGCAATACTTGCACGTTGTTAAGGACGTGCAAACCCCAGTTAGGATTTTGCGTTTAGGGTTTAGGGTATAGGGTTTAGGTTTTCCGACGGTTTTGTAATGTTAATTGATAAAATTGAAGTGTTTAGCTAGTGGAGTTGAAGGATTTAGGGTCAAATTAAATGGAAACCAATAATTGTTAAGATTTTCATTCGGATAATATGCGAATAACGTTACAAGGAACGGAAAAAAAGGTTTACATCCATAATTTTAATAAAGTTGTGGAATAAAATCTAGGAAAATAGTAAAGGGCGACCGGACTCGAAACACAAGGCTCGAAATCTCTCAATCTGAGCTTGAAACGGAGCATCCCATCCTTCGACGCTCGGATGATGATGTGCGACCCATTCTGGTGGAGGCGGCGGAAGATGAGCGTTAGGACGCAACCAGATCTATGAGAATGGAAAATTAGAGTTAGAGTATTGACATATATATGATAAGCATGAATAGGTAATAAAAAAAGACGTTTGAAGTCGTACCGCGGCAAAATGGTCTTGGTTTCCGATGCAGGCTACACCAAGGGTTGCTGATTGAGGGTTGTTCGCAGGTGTCGGCGAGGTCATGGGGAGACATGTGAACGGATGATGCCAAGCTAGGACGACGAGAGGAATCTGATATACCGTTGCAAATACTAAACCCATAATGGGTAGCTCTATCCACCGTCTCCTATCACCATGCACAGCTCCCGCCCATCTCTGGTAGTCGACGAACTGCTGGAATGGGTACCCTCCCGTATAACAACCGGCGTACAGATCGGCGTGATCCTCCAAGTGATTGCATAGTAACGTTTTGAGTTCCGGGAAAGCAGTCTCGCCGATTGGTGATGTCAAAGCCGCCAAAGCACGGTAGCCACAATGATCATCTCCAACAGTGTCCCTCACCGTCTCAATATGACCGAGCATTAAGGAATCAACGTTGTTTCGACCCCAGTTGAACCCTCCGAACAACGTCCACGTCGAGCTGAAGTCGCTTGTGGACGATGCCGAGCAACATTTCGAGCAGCACGCGCTTCTTCTCTCTCAAACCTTTCCCTTACCTCCTCGTATGGCAACGGGTTGGTTCTGCAGGCATTCCTCGACCCCCGAGGCCTCCCTTTTCTTCGGACGCTTGCTGATGAGGGTGGGTGCAGCTCATCATCGCATACATCGTTGGAAGCCGTGTATGAAGATGAGAGCTCATACGAAAGTGGGGTGTCCTCGATGTTAGTCCATGACAAATCCATCCAGAACGGGTGGATGTCATCGGCGGGTATCGGAGTACCGGAGTTGACGTATGCCTGAATCTCATGGACACAAGGGATCCCGTAACAAACCCTCCAATGTCGGTCCGTGCATACCGGAGGAACCTTTTGGTTCACGATGTCCTGCCACATCTTGTACAGATAATCGAAGCACTTTTTGGAGATTAAAGTCTTTACCTCATCGAAAAGGTTGACTTTATACGCCGCTGTTGGCCATTTGAAGCGGTCGATCTCCAAATCAGTTTGCAGCTCATGCAGTTGACAATCGTTGACTCTATGGATTACATCGATCACGATGCGGAAGTCACCAGTCGATGAGTGAAGTGCCTCCTTCAGAACCTTGTGTTGACCCTCAACTCTGTACACATTGAAGTGTGTACCACTAAATATTCGATATTATATCATATTGTAATGGGAGATATGAAGTAAGGTTGTACCTGTTTGTCGTACGGGTGCCGAGATGGAAGACATTATCTACGTAGCATCGTATGATGCTCCTGCTGTATGGAAGTCAAACCGACTCTAAATACGCCACCACACCTGGGAATGGGTGCCATGCAGCGTGTAGCACCCGACGACGTCGGTTGAATGATTCCTCCGACCTCGATTCGAACAGCCCCCAACAGTTGCCCTTAAAGATGCCAGCGTGGTTTAAATTCTTCGTGATCTTCAGAGCAGCTTCCTCGCATCTTCTCGTCACGTGTAACCAACAAAGGAGATGCTGGACGTCGGGGAAAACAACATTCAGCGCCGCCAAGAGACCTAGCTCTCGATCAGTCATGATAGCTTGAGGCTGAACCGTCCCAAGCAAGATCTGAAGCTGTCGCAACACCCAGGCGTATGTATCTTCGTTCTCTTGCGACATGAAGGCATATGCGATGCAGTAAGTATTGCCTGAGGGTGTGAACCCAACCACCTCGCACAAAGGAATCCCATATCTGCAAGTGTAAATATGTTACATGTAAAATACTTTATAATTGGCTATATGTGCAATAATGTAATCGTAATTAAGTAACTTACGCATTTGTTTTGTACGTGTTGTCCATTACGATCCCGTCGGGATGCGCCAGGAAGAGGTCGCTCAAGACGTTGTCGTCATCCGGATGTCGTCTGAAGTCGTAGTAGTACCCTCTTTCCCGCAGATGGTGCAAGGTATCCTGGGTCATCGTCCGACTACCTCTTTCTTCGGCGACCATCATGGCGAGCGTGTTGGTAAGGCTCTTCCTTGACGTGACGCTGGTCTCATCCAACTGCCTCAATCCGTACCCAATGGATTTTGGAGGAGTGCCAATTTCCTTCATCCACCTCGCCATCTTCTTTTCCCCCTCTGTCATCTGTCCGGCGATGGCGTGACCTTTCAGGCTCGTGGAAAGCCCGTGGTTATGAACACCGTGGGTTACCGTCATAACCCAGTGACCCGGCGGAGCTTCGTGTCCTTGTAAAGAGAATGGACAACCGTTTATCTTCGACTGCGTGCTCCGGAGCTTCCTCCCGCGTGGTCGGTACTCCCCAAACTGCTCGCAAGCAAGGAGAACCCCGCCTGGACGATTCAACGCCCCCGTCCAAGACCGCTTGATTACTAAAATCATGCAGTGTCTCCGACCCAAGTCCTTGAAATGCGTAACCATTTCGTCACGGTCATTCCAAACCCTTGGGTTCGAGAACTCAGACGTAAAGTCTCGAAACTGTATTAACATAAATGGAAAATATGAACAAAACGGAAGGAATACGAAATATATTCACTATACGAAACCTATCTGTACCTGGGATACTTGGAGACGAGGATTGCTTTGCGGCTCGGCCATAACGATTCTAACGGTGAAAGAATATATCGAAACAAGTCGGACTTTGTTTTGGAGTGCGGAAAGAAGCTGTCTTTCTTCGCTTCAAATAGGCACTGTTGCGTTAATTGTAAGCAAAACTCTAGCACGTTCTTAAGGACGTGCTAGGGTTTAGGGTTTGGCTAGGGTTTTAGGGTTTGGCTAGGGTTTTAGGGTTTGGCTAGGGTAGGGCTAGGGTTTAGGAAACAGCACGTCCTTAAGGACGTGCTGTTTCCTAAACCCTAGCCCCGAGCCAAACCCTAAAACCCTAGCCAATAACCCTAAACCTCCTAACCCTAGCCCTAAATCTAACTAACCTAACTCGTCCTTAACGTTCATTTTCGTTCTATGTTCATCCGTTCTTCACGTTTTCGTTATCGGGTAACCATATCATATTAACGTTTTCGTTCTTAATGTTTACATTCAATATGACTCGGAAGAAATGAGAATAGTCTACTCGAGATAGAAATATAGAGATAGATACAAAATCCGTAATATAAAAGTATAATATATAGATAGAAACTGCAAAAGTATAAATGTACATCACTGGCCAGGTGGATGGCGTACAGCATGATCCAAAATCTTCGTCACCTCGTCCACTAGCTGCTCAATGCGAGAGTCGGTAGCTAGGGCACTCAAATAGCCCTCGACCTCATGAAAGCGGGCTAACAACGCCGGAGGGATGACGGGAGGCTGAGGGAGGTCCACCCATAGATCCATGCCGATCGGGTGGACGGGCGCCAGCGGGTCGGGATGGGGTGGCGTGGTCGGCAGCACGTACGGCCGGCTCTGCGACGCGTACCAAGGCAAGTAATCTGCAGTGACACCGGCCTGGCAATCCACGCTGGTGCGTCTGTGGTCGGCCAGCCTGTAGAAGCGACCCTCGTTCTGCAGATCCTGCCACTTGTTGTGGCTGTGGGCAAACACGGCGATGTACTTCGCGTTCTTCAGGGTGGTGTCGCGGGCGACCTGAACCGGCGCGATGACTGGCTGCGGGATCCCCTGGACCCGTCCGAACTGCCGGAGGCACCTATCGGGCATATACGGCTCCTCCCCGCAGAAGGTGATGGTGCCCCGATAGGTGGACTGACGGTACTGGCCGTCGAAGTCCAGATCACGCCCAAAGGGCATCCACTCAACCTATAATTAAAAAAATCAGACATAATTCACAGTTAAGAATTATAAGTGATATAGATAGAGTCTCGAATACATACATCAGCGACGGTAAGACGGTCTACCTCGTCCCGCAGCTCCCGGACCTTCTTCAGCTTCGCGTCGTCCTTCGTGCGCTGTGGCGCCTTCGGACCGATGAACTTCGCGTAGAAACGAGGGTCATCCTTCCTAGCCGGATCGCTGGATAAATCACCTCGGAAGCGAGGGAAGTACGCCAATATCCAAGCCTTCACACAAAAAAGTATGTCGTTAAAATATAATTTAAATATTTGTAAACTAAAACTCTAATTCAACGGTCTCGTACATGTAGGATCGGCTTGCAGCTGTTTATACCCTTCGCACCTGCGCGGGTAGCCTCTCCTAGGCCCCTGTACAGACATGCGAGGGCACCTGCAGCCCATGTAAGGGTGGCCGTACCTGGGATGTCCTAAATAAGGCCTAATATCCTCCATGGGATCCGGCTTTGCGACTTGTCCACAAACAAAGTCGCGGCGAGAGCGATGGCCATGTACCCTCTGTGCAGAAACAGACGCTGTGCAGGGTCATCCTCGGGCTACCCCCCTCCCACATGAGTGCGCAGCCGAATCTGCTCAGGATCAGTCGCAGCCTCTGGGTCATCGGCGGGGGCGGGGTCGACGAGCGGCCCGTGTCTCTGCTGCCACAGGGCAGTAAACCCAGTCACTGGAGAGCCGCCAGCGTGTTTGTATGACTTCAGTGTCTGCTCGGTGAGCTGGTAGTACTCCACGATGGTGGGGATCAAAGCGCCCGCAGGCAGATGTGACGTGCAAGGCTGGCCATCAATCGGTAGTCCCATCAGGCAGACAACATCGTGGAGCGTGATGGTCATCTCGCCCCATGGAAAATGGAAGGAGCTGGTCTCCGGGTGCCAATGCTCCAAAAAGGACGTGCAGGTGAACTCGTCGACACACTGCCAGTGGAGGGACCTCAGCTAGGGGATGCCGGATGGGAGAAGATTCTGCACCTAGGTCCTCGGGCCCTCAAATATGTAGGGCTCGAAAGGCTGCAGGTGAGTCGCCCGGTGGTGGAACTTCAGCAGCGGCAGCTCCACCGTAGGATCTCTCCACACCTGATACGCGCGGTGATGCCTGTAAGACACAAGCAGCTCTCCCAGCGGCAATAAAGGGTCGACCTGCACAGCCGGTGCGGCAACCTGCGCAGGGATGGGCTCGGGCTCTACCTGTGGGCCCCCCCGGCCCTCAGCCTGCCCCTCCTGACTGCCGTCAGCCTCCTCAACGACGTCAGGGATCACGTCATCTGCAGAGGCCAAGGAGATCGAAGGCTCGGCCTCGTGGGTACCGGATGTAGAAGCCTCTGGGACGCATGAAGTAGAAGCCTCCGGCACAGCTGAAGTAGAAGTCTCCGGAACGGCTGAAGTAGATGCCTCCGGGATGGTGGGTGGAACACGAGTAAGCGGTCTACCCATGTCGGCCCGTCGCCCAGCGCTTACGTCGGTAATGCAGCTACTCAAAACATCAGCGGGCTCTACAGAAGGCTGCAACCCCATCATCGCATCGCCAGAAGGATCCCAACCTGACAGACCCTTCCAGAAGCTGTCGTGCTCGTCGGCCGGGGGCGTCCCCATCGACTGCTGGTACCGCTCTGCAGACGCAAGCAGATCGTCGAATGTGGCTGTCTCCTCTGGAATCTGGCTGACCGCTGCCCGGTCGGCGAACGTAACAGACCGGAAGGTACCGTCCCCCCTCATGAGCCTCCCTGCCTGTTATTATGAAATGTTGAGAACCTGTTACTTTTAAGGTTTTTTATTTTATCCAGTTAACTATTTTTATGTATTTTAATATGTTATAATATTTTTTAATATATTTTAATACTCCCTCCGTGTCGCAAAACTTGTAGTTTTAGAGTAGTGAACTTGTATCAAAAAACTTGTTGTTTTAGCTATAGTTATTATCTTTATAGGTAATGATTGCTCTTTTTATAGGTAATAATTAGTGATTTTAGATACTCTATCCTATAAAAGTAAATGAAATATAGGTATTATTAATAAGTGTGCATAAAGCTAAGACTACAAGTTTTGCGATACGGAGGGAGTATATTTTAATATCTGTTAAGGTCTTTTAATATATTTTAATATTTTTATTTACTTTAAATTTAAATTTATTTTTTATGTATTTGATTATAATTTATTATATTTTAATGTTTTTATTTTCTTTCTATTTAAATTTATTCCTATGTATTTTATTATATTTTATTATATTTTAATGTTTTTATTGTCTTTCAATTAGAATTTATTTCTATGTAGTTTAATATATTTTAATATTTTTATTTTTATTTATTTTAATTTATTTTAATGTATTTTAATATATTGTAATATGTTTTAATATCTTGTAATAAATCATTTTTATTGTTTTTCCAATCAAACTATCAAAATATATAAACTATATAGTATCTTTCAAACTATATACTAAAACTATATAATCTATCAAATTATATAGTATCTATCAAACTATATACTAAACTAATCTATCAAATTATATTATATATTAAAATCTAAACTATATTATAAAACTATAAAAATAAATCAAACAAAATAAATAAATCAAAGAACATACCGGTGGGGTCGGGACCGGCGAAACCTCCATAGTCCGCCGCTTCCGCGGCGGTAATAGGTCCGCCTCCGCCACTCCGCCGCCTCCGCCACTCCGCCGCCATCTCTCTGTCTCGATCTCTTTCTCTTTCTCTCTCTCCGACGACCTCTCTCTATCTCTCTCGATTTCTCTCCGGCGATCTCTCTATCTCTCTCGATTTCTCTCCGGCGATCTCTCTCTCTCGAAGCGAAGCGAAGCGAGACGAAGCGAAGACGAATGAAGACGAAGAGGCACATCCTCTTCGCTATTAGAAGACGGGCTTGCACGTCCTTAAAGTGCAAGCACGTTTTTAAACAAAAATAAAAACGTGCTTGCACTTCTCGTCTCGGGTGGCTGTCACCCCCCTTGCACGTCCTTAAGGACGTGCAAGCACATCTCTAAGAACGTGCAAGCACGTCCTTAAGGACGTGGGGATTTGCGGTGTATATAGCCGAAACGTTTTTTAATAATTAAAATGCGGTTTTTATTTTTTTTTGTTTTTTCTTGGTAAAGTGGCAGGTTGGTTTTTTTTTGAAAAATAGTTTTCTAGTATAATTGGTAATATTTAGAATACTCGTATAGTTGCAACGAATAATCTATTCGTTTTCAACGAATAATCTACAAAAACATCCATATATCTACTACAAGATTTGGGGGTTGCCGATGTCGAAGCTTCCGCCGCTGACTAGAGCCCCTTCCTCTTCGATCTGAGCGGTACCAAGGCGGAGGGAATGGCTGGTCAAGAACGATCACAAGCCCCATGGCGAATGCGCTATCGAACTCCGGGCTAGGGTTTTGAAATTGGATCTGGATCTGAGGAGGGAGTGGTCGCAGATGTCACGGTGGTCACAGGTGTCAGTCAAGGGCGAGCTCGCGGTGGTCGGCGATCGCAAGTGTCGCGGTGGCCTGTGGAATCCAGGAGGATGAGCTCCCGACCCTTAGCCTCCCAGTCCTCTCGGCCCTCCCCTCTCCTCCTCCCAACAAACTCCGGCCTCCTCTTCCAATTTTCATTTTTTTTTAAAAAAAAAAACAAGAGACGCGGGTCCAACCGCGTCTCTAGTGTAAAAAATAACGTTTCTTTTGTTTTTTTCCCTCATTTTTCTTCAATCTCCAGTTTTTCAACTTGTGAATAAAACGCGGCCTCAAACCGCGTTTTTCTGAGATCCCTGCAAATTTTGAATATTTTTGTAAATATTTTCAAGTTGTGAATTTTTTTGTAAATTTTTATTTTTCTTTGAATATTTTGAAAAAAAATTCAATAATTTGTACATTATTCATTGAAAAAGAAAAGATTATTCGATAAAAATACACGAGTATTCGTTTGTATATTACCAATTATAGTTGGTAGTTACTTTTCCATAAAGGATGAATTGTTCTTTTAATTAACGAAATTATTCGTCAATATATGATGAATTATTCGTTGATAGAGGATGAATTGTTCGTATAAATAACAGAATAATAAAGTCGATATAGGAGGAATTATTTGTTTGCACAACAATAATATTTGTTTCGGTTGAAAATTTTAAATTTATACGTTTTTTCTATTACACACTTAATTAAATTTATATTGGTTTTTTTATTACCCACTTAATTAAATTTATGCGGTTTTTTTTATTTTACGCGTCTCACAATAAATATTAAAAAAAAAACAATTGGTTTAAACATCTCCTAAGTTGTGAACATTATTCATAGGGAATCGGAAGATAATTCGTATATATATACACGAAGTCGTGTGTGAGAATTGGGTGATTAGGAATTATATATGGTTTTGAATGTTAATGTGTTAATGGGATTATTCGTGCTAAAAGAGATATTATTCGTATGTATTGAAGAAATTATTCGTATATATTGAAGTGACTATTTGTTTAACTATATTTTTTAGATGGCTCGACAATTGTTAGTATTTATTTATGGTCAATTAAAGTGATTATTCGTATGGATCTGAGAGACTATTCATTTCTACTAAAAAGAGATTATTTGTTTAACTAGAATATGTTAGAGGGATTGACAATTGTCAATATTTATTCATGTTCAACTAAGCGATTATTCATACGGATATGAGAGATTATTATTCATTTCTTAAAAAAAAAATAATTGATTTTTTTTTTCGATAAAGTTATTCAATTGAATTGGTTAATTACTTGATTACATTAGAGTTGGAAAAGAGAACGCAATTTTTAAATTAAAAAACATTAATTGGTGGGTCCTAGACTCCTAGCAATCACCCACTTTTTTTTTTACTGTATTATTTATCGAATTTTTTTTACAAAAAAAGCTGTTTGTAACACACGCACATGCGCAAAGGGGAATGAGAGTGGGTGGTTTTGGTTGTGGGTCCCACGCTTTTTTTAATTAAAAAAAATCAGAAAATGGGATTAAATCTCCACCCTCTATTTCACTCTATTTAAAGGCTCTGATTTGTTCACAAATCTCATCTTAAGGAGTGTTTACAAATAATCCCCCTCTCTCTCATATATGTATATATGCAAAGATCCAAATGTAAAACTGTCATATGGTGTAAAATTTGCTTAAAGTGTAAAATTTCTAAATTAGGACAAGCTATTGTCAAAATTAGCAATTAATGAATGGCGGGCCTGTTCAAGTGGTTCAACTGCTCGTTTTTGCTCATGCTCCTCTCAATCCATGGCAGCCTACCTTCCCAAATTCCCGACCCCATCTCTTCCTCGCCCCCGGCTCGCCCCTGGCCGCCCTGAGTGGCAGGTTCCCCCTCTCAATCCATGGCGAAGAAGAGCATCGTTACTATGGGTTGATTTTTCATGTTTGCTAATAATTGATTCTGTGTTTGCTTTGGTCATTTAGGGCTCTCAAAGTCTCAGAACCGATCGGAAGCTTCGCCCTCTCTATTCGCACATGTTCGTTCTGCATTTCCCGACATTGTTTGCCTTCTTCAATCAATTAGGGCTCTCAGAGTCTCAAGTTCGTTCGTTGCTTCTCTTTTGGTCCTCTTCGATCAATTATTCGTCAAATTCGTGTTCTTGATGTAATTAGGGCTCTAAGATTGGTATCTATTGCTTCATGTTTATATTTTGATGATGATTAATTTCTAAATTTTTGGGATTTAGGGGGTAGAGATTTGGGGATTTAGGGATTTGCAAGCAAGCTATCAATTTCCTTTGAATATTGAATGCTAAGGCCTTGAATTCTTGTAATGGCTTTTCCTTATGTGGCTTAATACCTTCTGTATTGCAGCTTGAGAAAGAAATTTTAGATTTCTATCAAGGCCTAAAAGTGATTGTATCAAACAATTTTCTTCGAGATCATTGTATTCTATGCAATACTCATGTTCTGCCAAGAGTGATATGAATTTATGACTTCACATTTTGCATTCTATTTTGAAACCTCTTAGAGAAGTCAGTAACTCAGCGGTCATCTTATCTGCAGTATTCTTTGTGAATACTTACCTTCTTGTAAGAATGATTTGAATACATAAGAATTGCTAGTTGTGTTTGTCTTTGGTTCAATTTCCATTTGAATACATATGCTGAATGTCAACAACCCGAGCAATTTTTCTGCTATGGTATCCAAGTGGTACTGGTTGGTGCAGTGATGATAAACAGACAGGGACATCAGAAGTCTTAGGAGTGTTACTGGTTGCTTGTATCCTGGATTTGCAAGTGTGAAATTGTTCTGTAAGTGCCTAATTTTAAAAGATTTAGTCCCTTTCTTGATGGAGCTGAACAATTTTTTTTTTTGGAATTTTGGAATTCCTTTTTTAGTCATCATCATCATTGATATGGTCTTCGCTTTAGTTATATTTAATTCCATTTCGTCGATTTCGTATATGTAGCATTTCCTTTTCTCGTCTTTCCTTACTATTATATACCACCAAGCATAATTACTGGATTTTTCAGTATCGTTTCATCATCAATTTAGAGGAATATATGCTTCCTTCTATGAGTGGTTTTCTTATCCTTACTGCTCCTGCAAAATCCTAGCATAAATCAAAATCTTGCCTTCATACTACTGAGTAGTGACGAGTGATTCGTCGGTATTATTGCTTCTTATGAACTGTGATCTCATCTTGTGGGGGTAAAATAAACATACATGGCTCTCTATGCTACACCAAGAGGTGAAGGCCTGCTAGTCCGAAGACGTGCAAATCAGGTGGGAGATGCTGACGAGATCAGAGGCTGAAGTTGCCCGGTACCCACTAAGGAGTAACCGCGTCTGAAAATTCTTAAGCTGGGCAAGACTCGCCCCATGCCTGGCTCGTCCCTTGTGAACCATTCTATCAATGGAAGCTCACTAGACCGAATGAAATGCCGGATGTGAATTACCATCTTCCAGCCCCCTCACCCTGCCACTTCCGATTCCGATCCTGTTTGGATGTAGATATAAAGTGCCTTACCTTGTCTTTGCCTGGCCTTGGCTGCGCGCTCTTTGTCACAGCGAGACCGCTCCTTCCTTCCTTGCGTCCCGTGGCTGAGTAGATTGTTGTGTAGCACTGGAGCTCTGTGGTTTGTATCTCAGTTATCTCATCTGAGTTGATCTTGTTGTGTTTGTGTGAATGATGAGAAAAATCATTAATTTGGATCAGCTGGGTGAAAATTATTTGATTAGTTCTTCTCCTTTCATACACGTCTCTCTCCGTTTTCATTCGGTTCTACTTACTAATTATTTATGGTCTTTGATTCCGTGAAGAATTTACTAGTGTAATGTTTCGGTAGAGATGAAACTATCTATGTTTATCTCTTACAAGTACTATGTTTCTCTTCATGAATAAGAGTATAAGGTGCAAAAATAAAATTGTAATGTGCAAATATAAGATCATAAAGTGCACAAATAAGATGATAAAGTGCATAAATAAGATGATAAAGTGCACCGAATAAAATGATGAAGTGTATGAGTAATAATATGAAATGTATGAATAATAATATGAAGTGCAAGAATAAAAGTATGAAGTGCAAAATTAAGATTATAAAGTGCATAAATAAAATGATAAAGTGCAAGAATAAAATGACGATGTGTATGAATAATAATATGAAGTTCACAATTAAAATTATAAAGTGCATAAATAAATGATAAAGTGCAAATATAAAATGATAAAGTGCACGAATAAGATCATAAAGTGCATAAATGAGACAGGCGATGGGCTTTTGAAATCGATTTGTTAATTTTGCTCTGTTACTTTTGAGAGAACTCTGGCACAGTTTATGCAGAAAGATGTGAGTTTAAATCGATTTTTTTACGTATAACAATTTCAAATTAAAGTGCACAATTAAGATTAAAAAGTGCATAACTAAGATTATAATGTGCATGATTAACAAAACGGACTTATCGTCTATTTGTTTTTTATGTATAACAATTTCAAATTAAAGTGCATAAATAAGATTAAAATGTGCAGAATTAAGGTTAAAAAGTGTATAACTAAGATTATAATGTGCACGATTAACAAATCGGACTTATCGTCTATTTGTTTTTTACGTATAACAATTTCAAATTAAAGTGCATAAATAAGATTAAAATGTGCAGAATTAAGGTTAAAAAGTGTATAACTAAGATTATAATGTGCATGATTAACAATTCGGAATTGTTGTGTTCTTGTCTGTTATGTAACCTATGTGGGATTCAAATCCACATCTTTGTGCAAATGCACATTGCTCTACCAATTGAGCTAATAGGCCAAAAATGCATCATCTTGAACTTTTTGTTTAGGTACTAGTTAGAGTCTCAACCCATATTTCTTATCTTATGCCATACTGGAAAATATTAATCCAAAAGATAGTGATAAGCATGCTACTGGATGAATAGAATGGCTCTGAAATACCTAACTTTAACAACCAAAAAAGTTTGTACACCGAATAAAATTAGTCGGAAATTTGTCTAAAAAGAGCCCCCTAATGCAACCATAGGAACTCTTAAAACAACAAAAACAGATCATGCAAATTCTCAAAAGCCAAAGGATTATGTGAAGACTTAAAAAAGCAATGCTGCCACCCAATAATTTGAATCAATACATAGAACACCTAAAGCTTGAATACTGTATGAAGTCAGCTTAACTACACTTCACTAAGCAAGAGATAGTAAAAAAGACATTTCCTTTTTTGCTAGACCGATTTCTCCATACAAACCTAATGATCCCCTTGAAATAGAAATTGAGTAGGAAGTTGAGGCAAGGGATCTCCTAAGGCATCTGCCTTTTATATTAGGCACTAACAAAATGAGAGGAGAGGTGCCCACTTGAGCCATTAATCCCTCCCTTCCATCTGTACACCATCTCCCAATCTCTTTGACGGTGTTGTGTCTTCTTGTCGTGAGGAAGATCCCTTTATTCGGCCCTTTTTCTAAAGGAATTTTATTTTCATCTCTTCTTTTGCTTTATTTATTATATCTTCTTACGTTTCTTTCCTTCACTTTCCCCCCTTTGATTATTTTCTTGTCTCTTCTTTCTACATGGATTTCATTTTCATTCTTCTAAGTCTTCTCTACTTTTTATGTCTATCAAACACATAGAGATGAAACTAATAGATATCTTATGAAAGATAATAAATAGAGTCAGATCTAAATAGGCAATTCGCGGAATTAATGTATTGCGAATCAAAACTCTCACTCCTAGATGCAGACATGATGAAGCCACCCCCTCCTATGTAAAAAAAAAACTACTTATCTGTTCCTTCATTCCAATTCATAAATAAGGTATCCTTCCATACACATGTTTTCTAAGATGTACACAGAAAACACTCCCAGCTCGGTATTTAACATAAACTCCATGGCAAGCTCCAGGCTTCCAGCAACTGACATGTAACTAGCAGTCAACAAAGTATTAGGAATATACAAAACTATTGTAGTGATGTGGACACACAATAATAAAAATCTAGAATCACTTGTGATGCTATTGTGTACAGCCAACAAACATGAGACTTGTACAAATATAATGGTGTTCTATCATAAGATGTAAGCTTTGCTAGACTCCATTGACAAACACTAGATGACCATTTCAGCTTCCTTAACACTCCTGCTCTTAAGAAAAAAGAGCAGCAGAAACTAAAAGCTTTTTAAGATGATTTTTTGGTGAGCTTCAACACACCAGCAACAGGAGGACAAGTCATTGTCCTCCTGACAGCCTTGAAATGCTTCCCATCAGTTTTTTCTGGATACATAAATCCCTTGCTTCAGAAACCTAGTGAACTGAAGGATTCATAAATGATATGGAGTAGGAATTTTATGGTTAACTCTCATTTCTAGTAGGAATTTTGTAATGCCCAAGTTCCAAGTATGTGATCATAAGGATACATCTTCCTCCTCATCATAGCACTTGCAAATGCAATAGGATTGAATCAAATTAATCATAACAATGTATAGTAATGCAGCTCGCACCCCAGGACTCGAACTACTCTGTAACGAATGAATGGGCAGCAGAGATTCTTGGTTTCAAAGACACATTAACATTTATCAGCTTATCACATCAACCAAGCAAAACAAAAAGAAAAAATTCAAACACGTCAACATTTCACTAGCAAGACAAGGAACATTCCAACAACAATACCAAGCCAAAACAACAATCAATGGTGTGTGGCTCTGTTAATTATCCTTCAATTAAACAACCATGTTCTTTATTCAATAAGGAGAAAAAGACACTCAACCATAAATCTCATAAACTTTCAGGAACTTCACTGAAGAAAAAGATCAAACAGGTGGTGTGCATCCAACCACAACACATAATCACATATATACCTTCAGAATACAAACGGGCAGATCATACCTTCAGAAGACGAGGACGGAGTCGTCGGTGCAAGCAATTGTGAATGGCAGCCAGTGTCGAGAAGAAGACGCTGCCCCTGATGCTTGAGACCCTCGCGGCAGAGTGGCTCATCCGCCGCTGTCCTCGGAATCGTAGTAGAGCAGAGAGAGGATCGATCTATGGATCCATGAAAGCAGAAGTGAAATACGCACTAGGTCGTTGCGATTCAGGAAGAAATCTGTCTCCATTGGCGCCGGTTCTCTCAGATTCGGAAACCTTCCTGGTGCGGTTCATAATAAGCGATCTCCAAAGGCGATTCGGGGTCGGAGGTTTGTCGCTCCAGTAGTTGCCATCGGCGGCAAGTGAGGTCGGAGGGAGGCTCGCCGATGGCGTCGGTGGCTGGTGAGGTCGGAAGGATGGGAACTCGGGAGGGGTGTGTTTCTCTCCCCTCTGCGTGGGTTTCTCCATGTTTCGTTCAAATGGGCCGATTCGTAGATTTTTTAAAACGGACAGGTTCACTTTTTTTTAAAATACAACCCGCGCGTCCGGTTTTGCACTAAAACCATAATTTTACACTTTTAAGAGATTTTACACCAGGACAAATTTTACATTTTAACTCTTCCATATATATATAGGGATACGCTCCGGTGAAAACCAAAATTGCGGTAGAAACCCGTGAGGACCGGCTTTTTAGCTCGGTTCACTTGCTTAATAGCCCGGTTATGAATAGAACCGATCTATAAAGGCATAAATTTTAGCCCAGTTTTGAATAAAACCGAGCTATAAAGTCACTATGTAATTTTAAAACATGAGTTTTTTAGCACGATTTTTAGGCTTGACCGAGCTATAAAGTCATGTATTAATTTAAAATTGGAGTTTTTAGCACGGTTTTTAGGTTGAACCGAGTTGTAAAGTCACCGTGTGATTGAAGTTTTTAGCACGGGTTTCAAATAAACCAAGATATAAAGTAATCCTCACGGGTTTTTACCACAATTTGTGATTTTCAACGGAGTCAAACTCTATATATATAGGGGCTCTTTATGGTGAAACAACCCTTATCATGAAACGGGGGGACAAAGCTGAGCCATTAGATCTAAAAGAATCAAAGGTTGACAATTGTTTTGGAAAAAAGGGTTTAACTACCTAGTATTCACATTTAACGTTAAATATGAATACTAGTTGGTTAAATGCTTAAAACTTATAGCCAGCGACTATTATTCACCAAATATGTTAATATTCATATTTAATGACATAATTATTCAAATCTAAATTATTAAATATTCATATTTTACAAACTAGTACAAATTTACTATTACATATTACTATTCATATTTAAAGATACGTTACACCAACTAGTATTCATATTTAATGTTAAATATGAATACTGGTCGGTTATACGGTTAATTGTGTTTTTTTAAATCAATCTCCTCCCTTCATTTCTTTTGATCAAAGAGTCCACAATTGTCCCTTCGTTTCATGGTAAAGGGTCTCCTCATAGGAAAGTTATTTTATATATATATATATATATATAGAGGATGGGTATTTTGTAAACAATGCTTACGGTGTAAATTGTGAGCGAATCTGGACCATCGAATAAGATAAATTTATTTTTTGTTTTTTTTATTAGGTAAGAATTCGAGTTCAGGGATACCTGAAACTCGATAGCCGAATAGGTCGGCAGACGGAATACCGTCAATACAAATATAACACAATAACACAAAATATCATATAGGAAAGAAAACCCAACCAACCCATACAAGACGTCAACCAACGGAAAAGACGATCGAGAACCAAGACGAGTCGCGAGTGCCAATAGTGTAGGAGAGTGCAAAGACTCACGACAGTACCCCATCTGGAAAGGGCGACTCCTGAGGAAGTGTAGATCTCCGACGTTGCCTCCACCTAGATGAAAGATCTTCGAAGACCACGAACACCACCACGATCCATTGTCGATCAAATAGGATGCCCAATCCTGCAACCCAACAGAAAGCAGACCCAACCACACCAAAGTATCGACCAGACGCCAGAAAACGGGACAAATACAGGCAAGGAAGGGAAGAACTTTCCACCGATGGAAATGTGTATGAAATTCCCCGAACCAAACAAGACGATTCGGGGAGCATTATTATTTTATAAAATAATTTCCAACCCTTAACGAGATTTGTTATGCGCCTTTTCGAGCGGGATTTGAAACCCTTACGAGATTTTATAATTGGATTTATATATAAAAATCCATTTATTTATTTTTATTATCTCTTTTTTTTTTTAAATTCCAATGCTTGACAAGCATGAGTGGAAAAAAACTCTTCTTGCCAAACAGTAGTTTTGCAGAGGTCCCAGCGCGAGAGCACGCCGGCGAGGACCAACGACGGCCGGCGACGGAGCAGCACCAGACCGACACCAACACGACCCAAGCCGGAAAGACAACGGCGAGGTGAACCGAAGCCGACGCCGATGGGGTCAACAAGGCCAACCGAAGTCCGGTAGAGGGGATTCGAAATCAGAAGAGGGATTTCGAATGGGGATATGCCGAAGCGAGAGCGGTTACTTGTACCACATCGATGCCCCGCAAGGGAGGATGGCAGAGGGCGACACCAGCCGGAGGCGGGTTTGGGGCCGAAAATGAGGAAGGAGACAACCCTAGATCTAAAATTCGGGACTTATTTGATCGAATTGGTTGCAAATGAAAGGTAAAACGGGCTTCTCAACCATGTATATGTAAAAGCCCCAAAGAGAAAGAGCTTTATTTCCGATTAATTAGGTTGTGGTAGAAGACAGTTTTGATCTCCTAAACGGAGATTTATACATCGGTGACTGGAGCAAGGCGGCGCAACCACGGCTCCAAGCACTCCAACGGAGCACCAAGAGGCGGCGCACCCACCACTGCCCACGATCGACCGGAAGTTGTGTGCCCCGAACCACCCCTAGAGGGGTGGTTAGCATCTCCCACAGGGAGGATTTTTGGCTCCTCCCTCTCTCTAGAAAACTAAAGAGAGGTCAGAGAGTTTTCCACTTTTCCCTGCTAATAGGAGACTCGAATAAGATAAAATGGATGGCCAAGATTAAAATAATTTTGGAAATTTTTTAATTAAAAAAAAGTAGTGGGCCCGCCATTTTTTCCACACTCTCCATGTGTGTGCACACCCATCTTTGGTGAGATTATACGAGCAAATTCCTGAACCAAAATATGTTATTGCTATGGGAGCATGTACAATTACAGGGGGAATGTTCAATACGGATTCTTAAAGTACAGTTCGGGGGGTCGATAAACTAATTCCTGTGGATGTCTATTTGCCAGGCTGTCCACCTAAACCGGAAGCAGTTATAGATGCTATAACAAAGCTTCGAAAGAAAATATCTTTTGAAATCTATGAAGATAGAATTCAGTCGCAACGTAAGAATCGATGTTTTACTATCAAGCATAAGTTTCATGTTGGACGCCGTATTCATACTGGAAATTATAATCAAGGAGTGTAACCAAATTGGGTACTCCGATTGCCAACCGTATTTGCCGATTGCTAGTTTGCCACCCCATTTGAGATGAAAACACCCCCTCCAAATTGACAACGGTATTTGATTTTTATTTTTAAATTTTTTGTTTGTTTCGGTTTATTTTTAGCTATTTGTTTTTTATATTTATTATAAATAAATAATAGGAGGAATTATGCATATAAATAACAAACTTATTCATCGATATATGATGAATTATTCATTGAAATTCTGCAATTATTCATTGAAATTCTGCAATTATTCATTAAAATTCTACAAATATGCATCAATTGATGATGAATTATTCATAGAAATGAACAAAATTTTGAGTAACAATATTCGTATTTATTGTTGGATAATACGCAATTAAATAGGAGTGCATTAGTTATTCATCCTAATTCTGGAATTATTCATCGATCGATGAGGAATTATTCATAGAAATTAACAAAATTTTGAATAACAATATTCGGATTTCTAGTTGAGTAGTATCCGATTTAATGAGAAAGCATAAGTTATTCGTCCAAATTTTACAATTATTCATCAATTGGTGAAAAATTATTCATAGATATTAATGAAATTTTGAGTAACAATATTTTTCAGAAATTCATGAAATTTTGATATGACTAATTTGAATGTGCAATTTAATGGGAAAAAATAAATTTGAAGAATTTTCCATTTACAGAAAATCTCAAAAAATAAAATCAGTTAACATCAAATGAGGAGTAGTTTTGATCTCAAACTGGCCGGTGGTTAATTGGTGCGCGTGGGTATAATTGGGGTGGAGCCCATTTCTTTTCTTTTTTTAAATTTAAAAACTAAAAATCAATTTAATTTGGGCCTTTGATTTATTTGGATCCAATGATTCAGAATCGTTCACATTTTACACCGTAAGCATTGTTTACACCCGAACCACCCTCTATATATATATAGGGGTGCGCTCCGGTGAAAACCAAAATTACGGTAAAAACCGTGAGGAGTGATATGATTGGATGATAAAAAGACACGCGCCCACTCTCCTTCAACACACGCGTGAGGCGTCCGCGCTGGAAAAAAAAATATTGTGTCCGCGCTGGAAAAAAAATACTGTGTGGTGGGGACGCCTCAGTTTGAGGGGAAAAAACACATGGAATGGTGCGCGTGTTGAGAATCGAACATAGGACCTGCGTACTTTCTAAGAATTAATACAATCCGTTCATGCCGCTTGAGCAACTTTCCTTGATTCTTTTGGACCCGGTTTTTATTTATCCCTAATAGTGGCAGATTTTTATTTCCCATGTTCATCCCGGGAGACAAAGTCAAAGCGCTTGATCCTTTGCCCTATACTTTGAGATGCTCCTACTTTTAATATTTATTAAAAAGCAATTGTTATAGGTTCGAGATTTTTTTTTAATTATGCATTCGACATTTTTTTAATAATGATGGTTCAACATTTTTTGTGTACATTAATATTTTATAAATGTGAGTTCAAGATTTTTATAATTGGTTCAAGATTTTAGCAATAGATATAATTATTGCTTCAAGATTTTATAATTCTGGGTTCCAGTATTTTTTATAACTACAAGATTTTATATCTATAGGTTTAAGATTTTTATAATTATAGGTTTAAGATCTTACAATTTTATATTTTATTACGTAGGTTTAAGATTTTAAAATCTTGAACCCATAATTATGAAAAAGAATAGGTTTAAAATTTTATTAAACCTACTTTAAATGAAGACAATGCATCATAATAAAACTTGAACCTACTTAATAAACCGACATGAAATGTAAGACAACAAGATGTCACTTTAGGGCTATATATTACTATAGGTTCAATATTTTAAAATCTTGAACTTACGTTCAATGAAGGGAATATCCCATGAAAAAAAACTTGAACCTACTTAATAATTAAACCAACCTAAAAGGTAAGACAACAAGATGTCAATTTAAGGTTAGATATAATTATGGGTTCAAGATTTAAAAATCTTGAACCTACTTAATAGAAGCAATACATTATAATAAAAACTTGAACCTTCCCTGTTGGGGTCGCTTGGCATGCTGTTGTCGCCATATCTTACTTGAACACCCATTCTAACCTCGGCTTCTACAAAGCCTAATCGGAAATTGAGAAATGTTAAACTTGGTAGTTTATGTATGATTTCTAATTGATTTTATATGTAGAGCATGTTTTGTCAAGTGCAGGAACCTATATTTCTTCATTGCTTGGTATGTAATACAACTAGAATTGCTTTCCAGGTGGACTTTTGCTTGATATAACTATGGTTCAAGATTTAAAAATCTTGAACTTACGTAATATGGAGGTAATACACCATGAAAAAAACTTGAACCCACTCAATAAACTAACATGAAAGATAAGGCATCAAGATGTCACTTTAGGGCTATATATAAATATGGGTTCAAGATTTAAAAATCTTGAACCTACATTAAATGAAGGCCGTACACCATGAAAAAAACTTGAACCTACTCAATAAACCAACGTGAAATGTAAGATAGCAAGATGCCAAGATGTCACTTTAGGGCTATATATAACTATGAGTTCAAGATTTAAAAATCTTGAACCTACTTTAAATGAAGACAATACACCATGGAAAAAACTTGAACCTACTTAAAAAACCAACATGAAATGTAAGACAACAAGATGTCACTTTAGGGATGTATATAACTATGAGTTCACATTTATAAAACTTTGAGCCTACACTAATAAAATCTTAAACCTAAAGTTACATAAAATTTTGAACCTAACATATATACTAAAAATTTCAAACTTGTAGTTATAAAAAATACGGGAACCCAGAATTATAAAATCGTGAAGCAATAATTATATCTATTGCTAAAATCTTGAACCAATTATAAAAATCTTGAACTCACATTTATAAAATATTAATGTAAACAAAAAATGTTGAACCATCCTTATTAAAAAAATGTCGAATCCATAATTAAAAAAAATCTCAAACCTATAACAATTGCTTTTTAATAAATATTAAAAGTAGATTGAACATGGGAAATAAAAATCTGCCACTATTAGGTATAAATAAAAACTGGGTCCAAAAGAATCAAGGAAAGTTTCCTTGCTCAAGCGGTATGAACGGATTGTATTAATTCTTAGAAAGTACGCAGGTCCTATGTTCGATTCTCAACATGCGCACCATCCCATGTGTTTTTTTCCCCTCAAACTGAGGCGTCCCCACCACACAGTATTTTTTTTCCAGCGTGGACGCCTCACGCGTGTATTGAAGGAGAGTGGGTGCGTGTCTATATATTGTCTATATAATACTGAGTATCAGAGTGTGCACACATGAGAAACTATAAAAAATATAAAAATAATATAATTCTATATGAGTTATGTCTTTTAAAAATTGTAAAATGCTAAAGAATTTAAAATATTTTTTTATTTGAGGGACAAGGCCCGTCCCGTCCCGGTCCCGTCCCGTCCCATGAGGGATAGGGCCCGCGTGGAATTGAAAAAAAATAAAGAATCCCGTCCCGTAAAAATTACGTAGGACAAGACGTGGGACGACCCCCATCCCGTCCTGTCCCATCCGCGCCCACCCCTAGGTGAAGTTGATGTGTTTCTAAGTGTTAAAGAAACTGGAAAAGGAAAATTGCTTCATCCCATTATGTAGAGAAAATGTTGAAAGGTTTGATAACTTTAAGGTTGTGTGACGGAAGGGAAATGTCGTTAGATTTCACCTCACCAAAGAAATAAATCAAACTAATAAACTAACTAGTAACCTAGTATAGCGGATAAGTAAGGGGTCGAACCCATAGAGAAATAAGTACTTCAATGCAGTGGCGGATCCAGGATTTTTGTTAGAGGGGGGCTGAAAACACTTTTCGATAATTAAGTGAAAATAAAGGAGGATGGTTTACCTCATTTTTTTCACGAATGGAAGTAATATATATTATGTAATAGAATCCGTGGGGGAAATACCGTAGGGTCCATTATTGACGCATATTTTTTTTTTGACCAGGAAAGAATTTAGATAGACAGACATCTATCCGAGAGCATCCTTACGGATGAGGTCAAGGAGATCTAAATCTCCATTGTTGACGTATATATTTCCTAAAACTATAGATGAAAGAAGATTACATCCTTCACGTACTCCGTGTATCAACAATCGATACAATAATAAATTTATTTTATAATTTATTTTGTCTTAAAAAATTATAAAAATTACATTTATTTTTAAAACATCTAGTTTATAAAATTTTATTTTAAAATTTGTAAAAAAATTATTTTTAAAATATAATCTTTTTAATTTTGTAATATGTTAATACATTAATTTTTTATCTTATGTAGAAATATATAAAATAGATTTTCAAATGATTTTATTTGGACTATACAGGGCCAAATTTGTCAATAAAATATAATCTTTTTAATTTTATAATATGTTAATACATTAATTTTTATCTTATGTAGAAATATATAAAATAGATTTGCATATGATTTTATTTGGACTATACAGGGCCAAAAGTTGTCATTAAACAAAATTATCCACGCTTTCCAACAAAAATCTTAATACAGTATAGTATTGTAGTGCAGCAGATCTTTAAAAAAAAATACAAATGCTTGATCAAAAAAAAAAGAAAAAGAAAACAAATGCAAGGGGGTGTGTGGAAACAGGATTCGAACCTGGGGCAATACGTTTCACATTAAATTCCCCCCATCCATCATACCACTGAGCCACACTAACTTCATGCTATTATTCTACTTCAAATTTATATATTACAAACATAACAGACATATAAAAATACACATACCCTTTTTTTGGATTGGGGGGCTTCAGCCACCTCGAGCCCCCCCGTGGATCCACCTCTGCTTCAATGCAATATGTGTTTATCAATTATGACACTAACGATAGAATAGGAATACGAATGAAAAAAGACAATGCCAATAAACTAAGATAAAGATGCGAATAGAGACAAAGAGAAGACAAAAGGTAAGAGTGTGGCTTGCCTACAATTCACAACATTGGTTGTTTACTTGATCCTCGAGTTGATTGCAATATTATTCCTAAGCCTATGTCGACTTGACTAAAGTTGAAGGATCCGCATGGATACAATCATCTTATTTAATATCACTAAAGAATAGCATTAAGAACTCAAGTGCTTAGACCAATTGGCATATCGATTCAATTCAATTAATTAAGACACAATTGGAACAACCCTAATCGGCATAATCAACATCTAACGATATAGATCAATTGTTATTATCCACTACAAAGACAAGGACATATCACTACTTCAATACCTTTGTTTGCTATCAAGAACACAACAATAGATTCATAGCATAGATGCGAACTCTAACTAGATGAATCACAAATATAAACAATGAAGAACAAGATGATAAATAAACTCGTGAATAATATAGAAATCAAGTCTCACAATCAATCAACCAAGTCTTGAATCATTGCAAAACAACAAGAATTCTAGGCAATAACGTACCTTAAATCCTTAAACTTGAATCCTCTCATTGTAATGAGTTTTATGAATGATAAGAACTGAATAAAACCTACTGAAATATGTCTAATATAGGCCTCCTTTCGTCAGCCAAAAACCCTAGGAAAGATAGATAAGAGTTTCTATAAAGATAGACTGGGCCGCATATCGCAAATCCGGATCTGACGAGACGGCGGGTGCCGTGGAAATTGCAGCGGGCACCGTCCGTACACTACTGACAACTTTGACAAACTAAACTTGTAATGAACTTTCTAGAGTCATCCTTCGTTCGATTGATGCATATTAATATGCGTTGGAAAGCTCTTTTCAAGCACTACGATTCTCATGAAGATCTCAGAAGCTAATTCCAACTTCTCAGAACCTTAAAGATGGGATTTCTCCATGTACTTCATTTCCGCTCTTGTTCCTTAGCTCTTCTTTGTCCATTTGCTCAATTCTTTCTCCACCTTTCGAGGCCGGATCTTATAACCTAAAAATAAACACTAGAAACCGTAGATTCCGAACTTTGAATACCAAATGACCAAGAATATGAATAAGCTTATTAAACATGCAATAAGAATACCTAATGCACCTAAGACCTACCTATAATGTCTATATAAAATATGCATTATCAAACTCCCCCACACTTAAGCGTCGCTAGTCCTCTAGCGAACATAGAGTAGAGCAAAAAGATAGAGACTTCATCATGTTTAAACAAAAAAAATTCATAACAAGTGCAAATTAAACATGAAAGAAGCGAACAAATTGTCATAACTCCAACTCCCCCACACTTAAGCTTTTGCTTGTCCTCAAGCAATGAAAAACATAGCAATAACCAAACATCCCACAAACATATTCATCATGCATTCACCTCATCAAAAGCAACATCTCAATTGTGTGCAAACATGAACAAGGTAGACAAACATCATAACATGTATATAAATGACCAAGTAGCTCACATGCCTATCCATCCAACCTCACAGGGATAAATGTGTTTATCTCGCTCTCATGTGTTTAGGCTTTAAATAACAACTCTCAACTCATTCATTATACAAAAAGCTACATAAGCATTGACATTTATATCACAAATTCTCCACCAAATACGTGAAAGAAAATTGGGAAGAGGCTTTCGATACCGCTGAAAGTCTTGAATCTTGTTCAATCTCCTTTCAAGGAGTTGCTCATAGTAGAAAATTGGGAAGCTGTTGACTCCAAGGATAATGATTACGATGGAACGCCCAGGAAACGTTCATGGAATGGACTGCATACATGGCCAACATTTCAAATTTGTATGTGTATTGTGCAACAAAAACGTTGTGAAATGAATAAATTAAAGTGTCATGTGAACATTGTTCACTGAAATCAGCTGCTGGGTATGTTGTTCTTGCGTGTTTTAGCTGTTACGTTCACTTTTAGTGTCTATCAGGATCCGGATCAAGTGGATTCAGTATGCAGGAATTAAACCTTTTAGTATCGATCAGGATCAAGTGGATCAATTTAGTGTGTTGAGTACCATACATCTATATCTGATCCAATCTATTTGTTTTCTTCAATCAATTATCTGGTTAAGTTCAAATATTGTAAACGTTCTATTAGAGAAGAGAATATTTTTAAAAAATTGGAGAAGCATATGAGGATATATCTCAAGTGTCTCACTTTCAATTGTATGGTCGTCATGTTCCCCCTTTGCAAGTGTTTTAGTATTATTTACCCGTTCCTTGCACGGGTTGTAGATTACAAAAATATTATATAAATTTTAGTTAATAAATAAATTAAAATACAATAATTTTTATTAACCTATTTTAATAGAAAAATATTTTAAAAAATCTATTGACCGAATTTGTACTTAAAACTTATATAAATTTAATTTTCATGATATCTAACCTCCCTTGAGCCAGTAATAATCATAACCAATATTAAATGATTCTGAACTGATTTGAAATTAAAAAACTCGGTAAAAAGAACTGGCTCAATTCTACAAATGACATATATATTCATGCCAACCACCACCCCGAATCAACCTAAAATTTCATTAGTTAAAGTTTCAGAGTTTAACTTGTACTTAACTCTAATACACACTTATTTAAATTTTTTAAAATTAATGTTATGAAAAATCAAGCAAGGTACCCACTGCGTTAATGAGAAAGATATTTTTTAGTGAAATTCATAAAACTATCCGTTAAATATAGACTTTTACACTTAACCACTGGTTAAATATAGACTTTTACACTTAACCACCTTTTAGGAACGCAATTAGAGAAAACCACCCAATAAATGTTTTTTTATTAACAAATCACCACCTATTGTCAAATTCTATTAGGATTATGTAAAATATATATGATATTATAATATTTTACGCTTTATTTAAATTAGAATCTCAAATAAATTTAAAAAATATATTTTACCAAAATTTTTAAAAAATATTATTTAAAAAACTTGGTGTATATATGAACACATTCTCTTATTTTATTCCTAAAAATGGTTATAAATTTTACAAATATCTTATAGACTTCTTTTTAATCAAAATTAAAATAAGTTTATAAGATATTTGGTGTATATATGAACGGTCATCCACATTTTATATTCAAAATATAATAATTTATTATCAAAAGAAATAAAAAAATAGGTGGTAAATTTTTAATACGTGGCACGATAATAGAAGGGAAAAAAAGGCGGGAAATTTTTCATACGTGTCCTAAGCAGCTCCTACTTTAGTATTGTTTAGGATATGTTATTTTTTTTAAAAAAAAATAATGTGCTATTAAAGATAAATATCTTCCATATATGAAAGAATCTCTAAAATTAGTTTGAATATAAAATGTGTTAATTTTGTCTCAAATTCTTATAAAAGATCTTCATTTATAACTTAAATATATTTGTCTTTAATACACCATTTTAAATTTGAACAAAAATATGAACCTAATAAGTAGAATTTTATTTATCATAAAAACTTATTTCAAAATATTTAAAGTCAAACAAATGTGAATCAAGAGGTCATTGCCCTTTTTGTACTTTGATAATAAAACACCTAAATTTTTTATGAAGAGGTATGTTATAATTTTCAATTAAAACTATTTTAATCCAATCATCTTTGAAATTTAATATCTTTGACTTAGATCAAGTAAGATTGAGTCTTGGAGGAGAAACGCTCCCAAGAAAGAAAAAACCCTAGCCGTCACTATGCTCTTCTTCTTCAACCTTCAGTCTCCCCTCCTTCCTCAAAATTTCCTGTAGCCCTGCCACCACCATGGTTCGCCGCCCCTTCTTCAACCTTCAACCGATGGCATTGTTTCAAGATTGAGCGGAAACACTATCTCTTTCCCGTAACCCTAGCCGCCTCCACAACCCTTCTCCTTCTCTAACCCTTGGCGCCTCCCTGGAGTCCCCGCTGCCACAACCCACTCCATCGCCGTCGACTCTGACCTGGCCTCCTTCCTGAGCGTGGTGAGTTTCGATGGTGTCGGTGCTCCGAACCTTTAACCTCAACCCTTCTTGTTTCACCCCTGACGACGTTGTGTTGGTTTCTTCCGACCGAGAGGCCCCCGTTGCCACTTCTCTCCTCCGTTCATCCGCCCCCTGGCGACTCCGATGTGGTCGCCGACCTCACCAGATTCCGCCCTCCGTCCTTGCTCTCACAAGTTGGCCGACATATGCACTTCCCCCTTGTGGTGGCGCTGCCTTCGTCGTCCGGATATCCTGCAAGTGACCCGCGCCTCCTCCCTCCCCCACAGACAGCCCTCTTTTCCATCTTTCCAATTCCTCAGATCTATCCTAACAAAGAGAACAAATCCCAGAACCAAAATCAATCCAAAAAAAACCCAAATCGAAACAAATCTAACCCTTGTCGAAACAAATCTAACCCCTGATGTCTAACAAATCTCCAAAAAAAAATCTACCAGACAAAATCGTGAAACCCAAACTTGCATGTAGATTTTCTTTGTCCTTGTCGGCGACATTGACAAAGATAAGACGTTCCCCAGTGCCTCGTCGGGCATCACATCCGAAACCAGAATCGCAACTGTCATTGCTTTCTAAGCCAACAATGTCAACATCTTCCTAGGCTTGCATGTACCAGATATCAAGAATCTTTGATGTTTTAAATTGTATTTTTATCTTTATTGTAATCTTAGATTTAAGTTAGTGTTTTTTTCTTTTGACTGGCGACCCTTTGCATAGGGTTCATCAAGCCATCTTTCAGATGGCTTTAAGATCGCATTGTCGATCTACTTCTTGCCTACTATCAAAAAAAATATCTTTGACTTAATCATAGTTTTTTTTAATTAATCATGTTTAATTTAAAAATTACATAAAAACGATACTTCTTTCTAGTATCACAAATTCATAATACTTGTTCTTCTAATCATACTTATCTTTTTAGCAAATTTTTTTTTTCAATACAACAATTTAATAAGGTAAAAATCATCCTTGCCAATGAACAACGTAGAAAGATATTAGAAGTTGGAGAATTAATAAGACATTGTTGGAAATAAAAACTAATATATAGGAAAATGGAAAAAAAATTAGAATTTTTAGACATTAAATATATTTAGAATGTTAAGTGTTCTTTTTTTTTTTGATAAGGTAAAAATTTGAGGTCAGAAAAATCTGAACCTCGAAGGCCGACGAGTCGGCAGACGGCAAACCGTCTAAACAAACATAAAATATAAAGTTGGTGCAGATACAAGCAACAACACTCTACAACGGCGAAACAAGAAACAATCAGACCGAAACAAGATAGGGACGTAGACGAAAGACGAAGCCAAGCACTCCTCGGAAGCAGCACCGCAGGCCAGCGGCACATCAGGATACACCTGTGGGCAGTGAAGACGAACCTCCAAGGAAACAATCTTTCGAAAAAAGGAGACGCCTCGATACACACTGCCTCGGCCCCAGCCTGTCCCGACTCCGACTGTCAGAACCCCATCACACAGAAAGAAAGACCAGCTACACCACACACAGAGTCACCCGTCGCTTGAATCGAACGCACCGACGACCCAAGCAGAAAAAAGCAAACCGCCCAGGATTTATTCATTACATTTAAAACTTTTAAGTTTTAACATCTAAATTATAATCTATTTAGTATTTTTTATAGGGATGGGCTAACTTTGGGCCCAAGGCAAAAGCATTGGGCCCAAAAACACAACCCGGGCCAAAGCAAGGGCAACAGTGCAACACTGGCAAAAAGCTCCAGATGCCGGGAAAGCAACGCTCGCAGCACTCGACGATGAAGGAGATCCGCCGCCGCCGACCACCAACCACCAGAAGTGGAGAGAGGACGCCAGCGAGCCGAGGAGGAGTGGCTGTACAGAATGACGGGGACGACAGCCACCGGAGGAAGGGCACCCTGGAAAGGAAAAAGGAGCTCGACCAAGCCGGCGGAAAATCGAAGCATGGAAGACCCGATTGATTGGCAATTGACGAAGGATATGGAATCCAAGCCCATGGAACTGCAATAACCCCAAGAAATTGAGAGTAGCGCAGCCATGGGTGGGACAATCAAGCACACCCCAGCCCAAAATTCCGACGAATTGGATAAGCAAACCGGACGGGCGCGGAGAAGACCACACCGAACTGGAGAGCCCCAACCCAATTGACAGAACGAGGGAGCGAGTCGCCTCAGCCGGAATCTACAACAGTCCAGGAGGAGGAAGACGAGACCCCGGGCGAAACGAGACAAGCCGAGGGAGATTGAACAATCCGGGGAAGAGGGTGCCGGGATTCAGAGGTGGAGACGGAGGGATGTACGGCAGCGCCGTGGTGAAACGGGTGCAAGACCCAGATAAGGCAGTCGATGAGGCGGAATTTGACCTCCGAAGAGGATGATTGGACCTCCGAGGAGGCAGTTTGGGCCTCCGAAGAGGATGTTTGGACCTCCGAAGAGGCGGTTCGGGCCTCCGAAGAGGATGTTTGGACCTCCGATCTTCCAGCCAAGCCTGTTTCAGTTGAAATAGAAGTCAGCCTTTCTCTGGTTTTTGAGCAAGTTGGGTTGGGGTATAGAGCCGTAAGCGCGGTGGGGGTTGACAGAGGCGGAGTATTCACGGGGGGTACTGCAGAACATGTACGAGCCTCTTCTAATGGAAAAAGAGGCGGTTGGGGCCTCCAAAGAGGATGTTAGGACCTCCGAAGAGGCGGTTCGGGCCTCCGAGGAGGATGTTATTCCGGTGTTTGAACACCAACCCCAGAATGTTAAGTGTTCTGATACAAATAGAGTAAAAATTAAAACACCGTTCAAATAGAGTAAAAAAGCATAACAGTATGTAATCAAACATATTAATTCATAATTATAATTTTAAGTGGAGAAAAAATATATAGATTAAAATGTGACTTACCTATATACAAACCTTAAGAAAATACGAAGTCCTAAATAATTGAAAAAAATTAGAATATATTAAAATCACTCCTATAGTTAAATTATTTTAATATAGTTGAAAAAAAATTGACAAACCCAAAATGGACCTAATTTGACCCAAAACAAAGTGAAACCCGGGTCCGAGTCAACCCGGATATATGCAAGACCCATTTTACCCAGAACTCGAAATGATCCGATCTAAATCCAATCCGAATGATCTGATATTAACATGTCTAGGTAGCGACATGTGGCAGAAGTTGGTATTGTTACTATTGTATATGAGATAAGATGTATATGATTATGAGTATAAGTATTATACAATTTGTTCTAATTCAAAGCAAATGATCGGAATATAATATATTAGATTATTGAGGAAAAAAGATTAAAAAATGAGTTAGCTAGATTAGGAATGTTATTGGGAAAAAATCAATCGAATGCTACATATTTTAGGAACAAAAATTATAATATTGATACTCTTGCCAAAAAAGAAGCAGACTATCTGTTAAAAAAAACTAACATTATGTAATAATATACATTTGGCATTAATATAAAATATTATATAATTGCTAAATATTTGAGCAGGAAAATTTTACACCAGAAGTATTTCTATTTAATATTATACGGAGTATATGATTGTATAAAATAAGATACACATAACTATATATATATGTTACATTTTATTATTGAAAAACGAAGGATTAAAAAATGTGTTACCAAGCTAATTAGGATGTTAATGGTTGAAAAAAAAATCAAGCGTATGCCACATATTTAGGGGGAAAATTACAATATTGATATTCTTGCCAAGAAAAAAAAAAGGAAAGAAGAAGATTGTGTTATTGGCTACACATTTAAGCGGGAAAATTTTTCACCAGGAGTTGCTACGTGTCCTAAACATGTTCTATTTTAGTATTGTTTAGGATTATTATTATAAATATAGATTCATTGAAAACCCTACAATTAATATGGTGACGCAATATCATAAAAAATGTTCTCTTTTAAAGTATTATATAGATAGGCAGATTGTTTATGTACTATCAAGAAATTTTTTTAAAAAACTCATTATAATTTGATTATTTGAAAAGACAACAATTACTTTTGTATAATAACTCTTAATAAAAAAAATAATTCCATTTAAGTTACATATTCATACTCATTTATTAAATAATATTAATTTAGATTGTTAATTTGTAGTTTTAAATATCTTGAAATCAATACCCAAGTGATTAGATTAAATAAGTCACATAACAAAAAAATATATAGATTAAATATTTTAATAAGATTTTTCGTAATTAAAAGATATGGGTAGATTGGATGCAATGAATTAAAGAATGAATGGTTAGATTTTTTTTTAGTTAATATAAATTAAATATTAAATAGACTATACTAAATTAAATTGAATATTCAAAAATAAATTGATATAATAAGGTAACACGTGACATAAATGCTTTAGTTCTAATTTTTTTTTATATATATGGAAAACTACTTCAATTTTATTCATATACCATAAGATCCCCGAACACTATGTCAAAGAGCGTCGGAGGTAAATCATCCTCACTAGTAACAAAATAAATAGATGTAGGTTTAAGTTTAGATATATAAACCGATGCTTGGTTCCCTTCTCGCTTGGCGTGACTCCAAATACATGTCCTGAATCCGCGCACGAGAAGAGAGATGGTATGCAACAGCCTCCCTATCACACCTCTAAAGGACATCGTCTTCTCACTGACCAACCAGATCAACTGCAAGCAATCAGACTCCATCACAATGTTGTCCAGGCTAAACTCCTCTACCATTTTTAATGCCCAAACCACCGCTTCAAACTCAGCTACAAGGGCCTCCAAGCCATCCTGAATCATGCAAGCTGCTGCCCACACCAAAGCACCATTCGAATCCCTCGCTATGGTACTAATGCTACAACCGAGAGTCTCCGAGGATGACACATAGCAGTTTATCTTAATCAGACCCTTGTCCGATAGCACCCACCTTGCGTAAGAATTGTCCGTCTACACCTGCGCCTCTTGCCGTCGGTTCTCGGCTTCCATTTCTGTACCAGCTTCCACACATCTTCAACCAGCCTTCGAGGTTTCACCCTTATCTTCTCAAATGGACTTCGGTTCCTTGCAAACGATATCGCATCTGCTACCGTTGCCCATAGCCTTGTTGTCTCCTCATCCTTCATGTCCTGCATCGTTATTTCCCATTCGGAGCTGTAACGGCCCAGAATTATGATTTTCGGGTTACGTTTCAAGGGATAAAACCCCTTGTTCGGATCTTGCAATCCAGGTACGGGTCGAGGTTTCAAACTCATTTTAAGATTAGTAGAAAGAGGGATTTCAAACCCTAAAAACCTCGAAGGGCCGTTGGGTACCCTTAACCTGTCCTAAGACTATGTCGCGAAATCCAATTCAAACGGAAGTAAAGCGGAAACATAATAAAGATACAAGTACCACGGCAGAGCCGGTCAAAACCAAATCATGAGTGGATAATTACCATTTTTACTAAGTTAGGATTTAGCCAGATTCGTCGATTCGCCAAAAGGAAACCCCGTTATATAGACATCGAGCACTCAAGATTTGCAGAGAATACCTTTAAAAGAAGAACGGGGAAAGGAGTCAGATCGAGCCACTCATGCGGGACCGGCAGTCCTCGCTGAGGCCACATAGTATGTGCTATACCTAATAAAGATGCTCTAATGCTGTACGAAAGTGAAACACACTAGCATGCTCCTAGTTATAATAATGTGTAAAATACTGTAAAGGGCCCAAGACAATGCCAAGTGGCATATCCCTCTGCTACCTCCACCCCCTTCCGATAGGGCGGAGACTGGCCAGCTCGTGAATGCATTCCATCATAATCGGGCGGCACGCATGCCTAACCCGCTCCACAATAAAGCCCGCAGGCATCTCATAATATAAGGAAGTTCATGACTCGATTGACTCAGGGTACCCGATGAGGCTGGGCTACCCTATGACCCTAGCAAAGACTCTAGGACTATCACAGATAACGGCCGTTCTGTTTCAAACGCATAAAGTAAGCAGATGCTCATTCAATTAGTGCAACCTAACATGATACTACATGGCATGCTTTTATGCATATGCAACACCTAACATAAAATGCAACAACAGGCATGAATGTCCAACCTGAGTAAGCCCCCTAGGGAACTTACCTGAAGATGCAGAACAGCAAGATAACACAAGCAGGGCCCAAATGCAAGTCCAAAGCAGTCCAAAAGCAATACACACCTATCATCAACCATTTCTATAAGCCACCAGACAAACATTCATACATACGATACCCAAATTCTCAACATACTCGAAACTAATCGATGGTAAAACCATTTTCCCAAAACCTTTCCGATACTATCAACACCAACCAAAAATCATTTTCCCAATTTCCTTTTCAAAACCAACATCATCAAACCAAGACAAAGAATCCCGACATTAAACATTTAAACCTTAAAACCAATACTTCAAAATCATATTATAGAAATAATTCCGGCATGATTCTCATTTCAAAATCATTATCTAAATAGATCCCGACCATTAAGACTTTTATAATTTACCCAAAAACATATAACTAAATACAACATCAAACTAAATCTATTTTTACAACCCATGATTATAAAAGCAAGGCCAATAAATCATTTTTAAATTTCCAAACTCACATTTTATATCAAATAAGAACCTTTTCCAATTAATAATATTTCTAAAACAACTTAACAAAATATAAACATAATAAACTCAGAATTATAGTATTTTCAAAACCAAATCATATAATTATATACTAAAATACACATAACATATTTACATACATATATTAGATAGCAATAACAATAACAACAATCTATTAAGACCCAAAAGAAATATCAGCCCAGCCCAGAACCGAAACAAGGAAGGAAGGAAGGAACCCAACCCGGATCCGGCCCATGACCCGGAAGAAATGAAGGGTGGATCCGAAAATTAGGCCCAACCCGAAAATGGAACCCAAGTGAAAAAATGCCCAGAAATTAGGCCCAAGAAGGAATTAGGCCCACAAAATCTGATTTGTCTCTTGCTACAAAATTGAACCGGATTTTAATAAAATAAGCTGAACCGGACCCATCAAAATAAAAAGGGAGGACCGAACCCTCCTCTAACCTCCGCCCAGATCCACGAAAGAAAGAAAGAAGAAGGAAGAAGAGGAGGCCCGGCCTGCCGGTGGCGTTCCCCCACTCCGACAACCCTCACCGGCCCTTCCCGACACTACTAACCCAAAATCGATCAAACGCGAAACCAAGGAAAATGAGAAGGATTCGAATCTCACCGAGGCGGAAATCTTCGCCGAAAGCACCTGCCGGAGATCGATTAGGCTTGCCGAGGGTAGGGAAAGCTCCAGGGACCTGGGTCAGATGTAAATGGTTATAAAGGTCCACCTTTATGCGATTCAGACCACGAGGAGGAGGAAGGAGGGCTTACCGAAAGGATTGATCCAGAATAGGGAAGAAGGAGGAAGCAAGGGGGCGTCGGCGGTGGTCGGGGCTGCCTGGGATGCCCCTCGCCTGCTCGGATTTTGTGTCTGACATTGAGGTGAGGCAACGACTGTGTTGCTGGTCTCGTCGGAGAGGAGGAGGGGAGGACGGAGGTGCTCAAGAGGTGTTGGTGGCGGTACTGGTGGTCGGCGGCTCTCGGCGGCTTGAAACTCCGAAACAGGGGGCTGTGGTGGTGTCGTTGGCGGCGAGAAATCCGGGCAAAGCTGCTAGGCGTGGGGGTGGCTCGACAGTGGTGGTGATGGTGGACCGAACAAGGAGGAGAGTGGTGAGCTGGTGGCCGGCAACATCTCAATAGAAGGAGCTGTAGCTCTCGACAACAATTGGGAGAAAGGGGAGGCTGGCTTTGGTTTCCTTGAAATTGAAAAGTGAGTGTGGGAAATGGGCTACAAATCTCAGATCTAAAGGTTGAATCAATTGGTCCTTTGGTCAAAATTGTCAGATTAGGTTGTTTGTTTGCCAAATTAAGTAAATCAATTAGAAAAGGGGGATTTATAGATAGAATTTTACCCAATTAAGGGGTGATGACTTGGAATGGATAAGGATGAGAGAATATGACGGAATTGTGGTTCCGAGTCGACAAAAAATTTGAATTTCCGACGATTGGTATTTTGAATTCTGCTCTCTTGATCGATTATATTTTAGCACCCGAATAGGATAAGAATAGGTGAAAGAGCACGGAACTGATCTACATCTGATAAAAATTGGACCGGAATTCGCTCTAAGAATTTTAGGTTAGATTTATTAAATTTAGGACGAGTTTTTTTCCTTGAAAAATCCAAATTAAATCCGTTTTAAATTCATTTTTAATTTTCTTTTCCTAAAAAATTAAGATTGAAAATCCGAGCCTTTATATCATCCACCTCTAAAAACAAGTCTCGTCCCCGAGACTAAAACTAAAACAAAGTAGGGGATGGAGTTTGAAATTGATGAGTCCGAGGACCATGTCCAAGGATCTTGTAATCATCTCGGTTGCGTCTTCCGGGATTCTCACAACACCCTAGTCACGATCGTGACATCTCCAATTAGCCTTGACAAGTATGCAATAAGCGCCCCTATCACATCCTCGCTTCGACTTTTCGGAAGTACTACAACTATAAAAGTTCTATAATGTCATCACTAGGTCTTAGCAAGCACCCTACAAGCGCCCTCATAAAATGCTTGTATCCACTTCGTGAAGTATCATAGAGTTGCCCGGGTTTGAAAAGTTTTAAAGGGGACTCCGCAATTGAAAAAGATTGGCTTTGAAATCGTTGAAACTCTCGGTAACGTTTATTATTGAAAATTCCAAGTAATTCCTTTTCAAACCGCTCAAAATCTCCAAATAAGACGTTTAACCAAGCAACTTTACACCAAAACAAGTAAAATCATTTCGATCAAAATTTCGTGAAAAATCCTCCAAAACTAAATCAGTTTCCCGCATAACAATCAATCAAATTCAGAAGGTGGGAGGTGGAATCATCCACCTCTAAGGGCTAATCCCATATTCTCTTCCTAGTTTCCATAATCAAATCAATCCATCAATCTCCATTCAAGCAAGATTCATACGCCATAACAAATGCATAACAGCTTAAACCAATCAATCTCCAACCAGCACATCATACGACAAGTCTCAACCATGTACCCACACAGTGCCACAAGGTCACATCAAGCATCTCCAAATCACACTAAAGGTTATAATGTGCATCTCAACAACACATCAAAATCATAACAACGTCTCGCCATCACACCATAAATCATAAAAGGTATCTCACTATCGCATATCAACACCACAATCATAGTAGGGTCAGTCACAACAAGGGATCTCATTTCACGCATAAATTCACATAGTCATCCTATCCAATTTCTATCCAGCATTATCATAACAGATTTATCACATCAAACATTCGTATTTGCAAGGTTAGCCACAACGGAATTTCATCATAAGTCAGTGAAACAAAACTAATTATAACCACATCAATACAAACAAGGTCATGCTATTAAGATTCAACAAAAGGGGAGATCAAGCAGTATATCAACATCAAAATGTCAACATGCTCTCCAGATATCATCTCAACTCCTCACAACACCATATAACGATCATTTAGTCATTAGGCAGACATGCACTATTACCTCATATATATACAAGTCATATTCATCCTCGAAGTCGTATTCATCATATAACATACCCACAATCATGCTTAACAATCCTATAACATAACATCATGCTTTATCACCCCATAATATAATATCATGCTTTCACATAGCAACATGTCATTATCTCATGATTCATATAACACATCGTAACATGCTTCTAAAACGCATAACATGGTATGCTTCAATATATCATGATAACACTAGTCACTACCAATTAGATTTCAGTATTTGCATAAAAACATGTAATATCAGTCTATATCAGGTTCATCATGGTTGCTATCTAACATCGTGTCAGTACATTTTAATAAATCACATAATCAAGAAGATACGCACATCATACTAGTCCAAATAAAACACAATCCCCACTCACCTATCTCCACTCTCAAGCCAAGATTAATCCTCTTCTAGACTCAACAACACTAGCTCCGACAAAATCCCCTGAAGAAATCCCAATTCATTTCGATACTCCAATCTCACCCCTCATTCCATCAAGCACTCCCACACATCATCCACCTCTAAGAATCCAACTCCTATCTCTAACTTCACACCCAAGTACCCTCTAATACCATGTCCTCAATATTTACGAGCCCTTCCTTACACTCCTCGTACTACCCGAAGCATTACCAGCTACACCTAGAAGCTCATCAGAACCACCAGCATTGCCTACCATAAATCCCAAAGCTCACTCAGTCTTACCTAAGCCAACATCCATCTCTCGCGACTCACCTCTTAATACCATCGATCATCCTAACCGCCCAAAATTCTTTCACTACTCTCCAACCACTCCACAAGAGAATCCCTCACCCACAAGATAAAAGAAGAAGCAATCATGCTCAATAGTTATTGCAAAACATCATATACGCACATAATCAAGTCAAGCTAGCAAGTTACATCATAACCTTATCTAATAAACAATTCAGATTTCTCAGCATTTGCAGTTCACAATTTACGGGCAAAGAAAATTAGGTCATGCTTAGCACTCAAAGTATCATTGCATCAAGACATCATGTCACATTAGAACTGTAAGGCGTCAAATCATATCATCATAGGCAACAGGCAATCAGACAACAATCATCATCAAGTTAGCACATTAACACGTAAATCTCATCGCTAGAGCAGCGCAATATCATCGTCAACAAATTCAAAAGGGTTAGCAATTCGAACAGAGAACACTCTCGCTTGCAAGTCATATCGTAATCAGTAACCGCCATTCTCGAAATGTGCTTGTCTTTCCAAAATCGTTGATCCTGAGGCCCGTGGGTTATGGGCCCACGCTTCTGCTGCACTGCTCTATCGCTATCTAACTTTTCGTTCCCTCTTCCATGCGGTCGCTCGTCGAATGTATCACATAGGGTCCAAGTTAGCGGAGATAGGGGAGTGACAGAGACGGACACCCAGTGTTCCTCTCGGAAACAAACGCAGACTGACGCTAAAGACGACAAGACTCGAGACAAGACTACGACCCGAGAATACAACGATGCCCTTATGAAAGTCTATTAGGTTACAACTGTGACGAGCAAAATGAATTCATCATGGAGCATATCAGTCACATTAATCCACACTAACATGTACCTATCTCAAGGAGAACGAAGTGCATATTCAATCGAGAGGACATAATCGAATTCTACACGGATGCATGTGAGATGAGCTAATAGCCTTTTATTCCAGGGAAGCAGATATGTCTAGCAATTTCAAATAAGATATGCGGAGCCAATAATGGTCATGCATGGCTTAACGAGGATGACAAACATCATGTATATGAACAATGCACGAGCATGACAACAAATGAGTCCAAATATAGCATGACAAGGTACATCATAAAAATCAAACTCGTCACATGAGGGTACATAAGAGCGGCATGACAATTATCACATCTAGCAACAAGGATCATATACTAGGTTGAGAATGACATGTAATCATATGACGAGATACATTTAAAGGCATAAGTAATACATGGTACTAGCGATACATGATGGGATATAAGCACAGTCAAGAGTCATTAAAAAGAGTTCAACATAATGTTCACGAAACATAAGGCATGATCAAAAGCAATAAGAAGGACATCATGAGAGACAGGTTATAATCATGCTAGGAACGAACCATCATGGGGCACATATAATGGTACGATAGTTATCACAACATAGAACAAGTGCACACGTAATCATTTAGCGAGTCATATTGAAAATCATAAACCCTACAAGATACTACTAGCACATATCAAATCATGACCATAATCAAGGTAACCCGACTAAATGCATTCTAACATTCATGTGCTATGCGTATGTGAAATCATGGTATAGCGTGGTGTGTGATCATGCGAGGTGCCAAGTCTTACATTCATACAAGCACGAGATGATATTATAGAGCAATAGAGGAAACATTACCGAGTGATAACATGTAAGCATGCTAGAACTAATCATCACGAAAATCAAGTCAATCATCAGGTTCAACATCAATCTAATTTGCATGAGTAAGACATATTAAGGTGATAGAAAGGGGAAATACCACGCTATCAGGAACCTAGTTCAAGAGAGGTTCAGCAATAATGCAGACAAGGTATAGCACGCACAAGTTACCGTCGAGGGTCCTACATGACACTAATGACTCAACACAACATGCGATGCATACATGCATTTAATCATAACAATATGTAAGAAATCAATTAAATCATATTCCGATGATATAGAAGCATGGGGCAAGGATAACGATTCATAATACGAGTCTAAGTAATGGGCAATTTGATTAGAATACGGGGCATGAGTGCAGATCAACACATACTGGGATGAAACATGCATTTACTAAGACTCAATTATACCACATATTCTCCATTCAACACAAGTAACACACAGCAATATTATGTGCAAAATAATCAGTAATAGCTAATATGACAAATACAAAATAGATGAGCATGATATGGATTCTTGTCACAAAAAGGATAATAAGCATCGACATGTCGTCATCCAACATGCTAAGGCGATAATCTACAAGCATTCCTACGAAGAGGAGTTGATCACACTATCATGAACCTAATCTATAAGGAAATAATGATCATGTAGATTAATATTATATGGTCTATGCTTCCAATCATTCATACGATCAATAAGCCAAGTAAACATGCTATAACAGCATACATTCATGATAGAGGGCAAGACATAACGCGAGACTTGAGCAATGTAACTAACCACAACATGAGCTTACACAATACAATTATGACAGAAAGCAAGGCATAACACGAGCAACTTCTTACTAATGATCATTGGCAAGGTACATACGGGGGATTATAAATCATGTCATGCAATTCAGAGAGAGTCACCATTACAACCGGACAGAGATCCCTAAGGGCAACCATTGACTTCTCCCAACCGACTCATCACCCCTCTTTCCCGTGGGACTCCGGTACGACTCTTCATGGCAAGAAAACATTTTGATACAATAATCGCACTGTAGCGGGTATAGTTTAGTGGTAAAAGTGTGATTCCACCGCTTGTGCGGGCCCCCGTCAATTCCTTTGAGTTTCATTCTTGCGAACGTACTCCCCAGGCGGGACTGAGACACGGCCCAGACTCCTACGGGAGGCAGCAGTGGGGAATTTTCCGTCACTGGTTGGTCATCATAAGGATTGAGAAAGACAGCCTCAGAAACACCTTACTCTTGACTCAAAATGACATCAAAAACTACCTTCCAATACTCACTCGGACAACCTCCATATCCATACATGACTCCCGACGCAATGTGGTTACCAACCCAGTTCCCCATGGAAGACACTGACATCCAGGAAAAGGCTAGATAGAACTGTCAAGGGGTTAACATAGTGGAAGGGGATATTTCACACAAGCTGAGTTTGACAATATAGAAATAAAGGTACTCCCGCTATCACGTTTGCACAGACAAGTCAATACACATTTCATTGTTAGGGCATCCAAATCAAATCTCAAGCATAGCAAACACTCAGCATAGAATCAGTTAATGACACTCATAATCATCTCCTTGGAAACTTCCAAACCCATCTGTAAAGAGCAAGCTAGTATTTTGCCTACCCATTCCCGACTACACCCAATGGGGTGGTCTAACACCTTTACTACCCTCTCGTTCCCCATTTGATCGATTTTCCTCTTTTATAACAAGCCAAGTTCGTTACTTTTTCCGATTTAGGTTAGGCATCTTAAGTTCATTTTGCCCCTTTAAATCCTTTTCAAAAGTCCTTAAAATTTGTGGGCGATTTTCAAAACGTACACTCGACACTTGTGTACCCGAATTGCACAACCTCAGCTCTGATACCATCTTTGTAACGGCCCAGAATTATGATTTTCGGGTTACGTTTCAAGGGATAAAACCCCTTGTTCGGATCTTGCAATCCAGGTACGGGTCGAGGTTTCAAACTCATTTTAAGATTAGTAGAAAGAGGGATTTCAAACCCTAAAAACCTCGAAGGGCCGTTGGGTACCCTTAACCTGTCCTAAGACTATGTCGCGAAATCCAATTCAAACGGAAGTAAAGCGGAAACATAATAAAGATACAAGTACCACGGCAGAGCCGGTCAAAACCAAATCATGAGTGGATAATTACCATTTTTACTAAGTTAGGATTTAGCCAGATTCGTCGATTCGCCAAAAGGAAACCCCGTTATATAGACATCGAGCACTCAAGATTTGCAGAGAATACCTTTAAAAGAAGAACGGGGAAAGGAGTCAGATCGAGCCACTCATGCGGGACCGGCAGTCCTCGCTGAGGCCACATAGTATGTGCTATACCTAATAAAGATGCTCTAATGCTGTACGAAAGTGAAACACACTAGCATGCTCCTAGTTATAATAATGTGTAAAATACTGTAAAGGGCCCAAGACAATGCCAAGTGGCATATCCCTCTGCTACCTCCACCCCCTTCCGATAGGGCGGAGACTGGCCAGCTCGTGAATGCATTCCATCATAATCGGGCGGCACGCATGCCTAACCCGCTCCACAATAAAGCCCGCAGGCATCTCATAATATAAGGAAGTTCATGACTCGATTGACTCAGGGTACCCGATGAGGCTGGGCTACCCTATGACCCTAGCAAAGACTCTAGGACTATCACAGATAACGGCCGTTCTGTTTCAAACGCATAAAGTAAGCAGATGCTCATTCAATTAGTGCAACCTAACATGATACTACATGGCATGCTTTTATGCATATGCAACACCTAACATAAAATGCAACAACAGGCATGAATGTCCAACCTGAGTAAGCCCCCTAGGGAACTTACCTGAAGATGCAGAACAGCAAGATAACACAAGCAGGGCCCAAATGCAAGTCCAAAGCAGTCCAAAAGCAATACACACCTATCATCAACCATTTCTATAAGCCACCAGACAAACATTCATACATACGATACCCAAATTCTCAACATACTCGAAACTAATCGATGGTAAAACCATTTTCCCAAAACCTTTCCGATACTATCAACACCAACCAAAAATCATTTTCCCAATTTCCTTTTCAAAACCAACATCATCAAACCAAGACAAAGAATCCCGACATTAAACATTTAAACCTTAAAACCAATACATCAAAATCATATTATAGAAATAATTCCGGCATGATTCTCATTTCAAAATCATTATCTAAATAGATCCCGACCATTAAGACTTTTATAATTTACCCAAAAACATATAACTAAATACAACATCAAACTAAATCTATTTTTACAACCCATGATTATAAAAGCAAGGCCAATAAATCATTTTTAAATTTCCAAACTCACATTTTATATCAAATAAGAACCTTTTCCAATTAATAATATTTCTAAAACAACTTAACAAAATATAAACATAATAAACTCAGAATTATAGTATTTTCAAAACCAAATCATATAATTATATACTAAAATACACATAACATATTTACATACATATATTAGATAGCAATAACAATAACAACAATCTATTAAGACCCAAAAGAAATATCAGCCCAGCCCAGAACCGAAACAAGGAAGGAAGGAAGGAACCCAACCCAGATCCGGCCCATGACCCGGAAGAAATGAAGGGTGGATCCGAAAATTAGGCCCAACCCGAAAATGGAACCCAAGTGAAAAAATGCCCAGAAATTAGGCCCAAGAAGGAATTAGGCCCACAAAATCTGATTTGTCTCTTGCTACAAAATCGAACCGGATTTTAATAAAATAAGCTGAACCGGATCCATCAAAATAAAAAGGGAGGACCGAACCCTCCTCTAACCTCCGCCCAGATCCACGGAAGAAAGAAAGAAGAAGGAAGAAGAGGAGGCCCGGCCTGCCGGTGGCGTTCCCCCACTCCGACAACCCTCACCGGCCCTTCCCGACACTACTAACCCAAAATCGATCAAACGCGAAACCAAGGAAAAGGAGAAGGATTCGAATCTCACCGAGGCGGAAATCTTCGCCGAAAGCACCTGCCGGAGATCGATTAGGCTTGCCGAGGGTAGGGAAAGCTCCGGGAACCTGGGTCGGATGTAAATGGTTATAAAGGTCCACCTTTATGCGATTCAGACCACGAGGAGGAGGAAGGAGGGCTTACCGAAAGGATTGATCCAGAACAGGGAAGAAGGAGGAAGCAAGGGGGCGTCGACGGTGGTCGGGGCTGCCTGGGATGCCCCTCGCCTGCTCGGATTTTGTGTCTGACATTGAGGTGAGGCAACGACTGTGTTGCTGGTCTCGTCGGAGAGGAGGAGGGGAGGACGGAGGCGCTCAAGAGGTGTTGGTGGCGGTACTGGTGGTCGGCGGCTCTCGGCGGCTTGAAACTCCGAAACAGGGGGCTGTGGTGGTGTCGTTGGCGGCGAGAAATCCGGGCAAAGCTACTAGGCGTGGGGGTGGCTCGACAGTGGTGGTGATGGTGGACCGAACAAGGAGGAGAGTGGTGAGCTGGTGGCCGGCAACATCTCAATAGAAGGAGCTGTAGCTCTCGACAACAATTGGGAGAAAGGGGAGGCTGGCTTTGGTTTCCTTGAAATTGAAAAGTGAGTGTGGGAAATGGGCTACAAATCTCAGATCTAAAGGTTGAATCAATTGGTCCTTTGGTCAAAATTGCCAGATTAGGTTGTTTGTTTGCCAAATTAAGTAAATCAATTAGAAAAGGGGGATTTATAGATAGAATTTTACCCAATTAAGGGGTGATGACTTGGAATGGATAAGGATGAGAGAATATGACGGAATTGTGGTTCCGAGTCGAAAAAAAATTTGAATTTCCGACGATTGGTATTTTGAATTCCGCTCTTTTGATCGATTATATTTTAGCACCCGAATAGGATAAGAATAGGTGAAAGAGCACGAAACTGATCTACATCTGATAAAAATTGGACCGGAATTCGCTCTAAGAATTTTAGGTTAGATTTATTAAATTTAGGACGAGTTTTTTTCCTTGAAAAATCCAAATTAAATCCGTTTTAAATTCATTTTTAATTTTCTTTTCCTAAAAAATTAAGATTGAAAATCCGAGCCTTTACAGGAGCAGGAAAGGCTGCCTTTCCCTCTTTGCTGTATCAACGACAACCTCTTCCAACAAGCTTTTGCAGCCGGGCAATTGACGAGAGGGTTTCTCGAGCAAATAAATTTATAGTCAAGACCCCACTATAGGATAGTGAAGTCAGGTTCGTCCTCAGGAGAGAAGTCAGCAGTTCTAGGTTTAGTTGGTTTAGGGGTTCGGGAATAGCGGGAAAAGGTGATGAGGGTTGCTGTCGATGTCGGCTAAGAATGGGTCAATGTCGAGGGATGGATAGGGAATGGTGGTTGGTGTCGGGTAAAATCTGTGCATAATGTAAATAAAGAAATAAAGTAATAAAGGTGCAAACTTCCAAGGTAAGAGATCACCACAACGATAATCAAACCCACAAAAGATAAGATAGAATAGTTATGTAATCACATCAAAGGAACAAGCTTTCGCCTTTTCCAACAATTAGATAACCCTTTCAAGTAACCCTAATTGTATCTACCAATTTTATGTTTATAATTCAAGTTGTTAACATGAATCTCTATTCTTTCGAGTAGGCAATAAACATATAAAAGGTAGTGGATGATCAAAACATAATAAATATCAAAACTTTACCTCAAGTGTGCATGACTATCGTCGGGCTCACCCCGACCCTAGAAGAAGGAAATTAGAAAGCAAACATGATGAAAGAAAATAACTTTAACATTAAACTAAATCTAAAACTTACAAAATCTTCCAAACGTTCCTCCTCATCTCTCTCTCTCTCTCTCCTTCTCCTTGCGTCCTCTCTCTCTCTCTCTCTCTCTCTCTCTCTCTCTCTCTCTCTCTCTCTCTCTCTCTCTCCTTGCGCCCGAAGACGACTTGGCTTGAATGAATGAAAATCAGCCCCCTAAGGCCTTATTTATAGTGCTCCATCTAGCTATTCTAGGAAGGAACAACTATATCTATATCTAAATCTATTTATCTAATAACATAAGATAAAGTTTAATTGATAAAAGGAAATAAATCTATAAGGAAACTATATCTAAAGTGGATAAATCCTCTTTCTCTTGATAGATCTTGATGTGGATGAATATAATTCCACATATCTTCTCTTGCAAGCTATTCTATCTTCTCTTATCCAACTCGATTTCGGACTCGACATGCTTCTGGATTGTCCTCAACGTCAGGGGTGTGCAGAAAAACCCGAAACCGAAAACATGACCCGAAAACACGACACGAAAAAACCTGAAACCGAAAAAACACGACACGATAATGACCGAACCTAGAAAACACAGCTATAAACAGTTCGTGTTCGGGCCGGGCAAATCGCCTTGTCGGGTACCCGACACGAACCGATTATTTTTTTTATTTTTGGATAGAGAGTATATAATACTAGTATAAATAAAATCCTTTAATGAACAATAAAATCCGATAGCTCAGTTGGTTCATGGAAGCGCAAGGACTGAACTTATGCAATTAGACCGGAGTTCCACCCCCCCCCTCCCCCCCATTCCTCATATTTTTATTTCTTTCAGTCTACCCTTTTAAGTTTGCTGATAATCCAACTGAGAGCAATATAATATGGGCCTTCGGCGGTTCGGCCCAACCTTTACTATGTATATATCCAAACAAACACTAATAGTCTTATACACATATGCTTCCATCGTCAAAACCAATTAAACCCTAACTCCTGCAAAGATGCTATTCCGCCTCTCTCTCATTCAACAGTTCTCCATTTTTCCACTCTCTCAGATCTTGAAGGTTCATTCTCTATCATCGATGATTCTCTCTTAAGATCCAGCGACATCTCCGTCTATAGTGAGTCTTCTCCATCAATCTCGGTGTTCCCTCTAACCGACGGCCGCAACAGCGGCAAGTGCTTCTCCCGCGATTGATGTGAGCCAGTGCGAATACTGCGTTGTTGAGTTCCATCTTCGGCCATACCACTTTTCTCTTGCCTTTCTTTTCTCCCTTATGAAGTTTTGGTGAAATTGATAAACTATCTAGGGTTTTTTTGAACAAGAGTTTGTTAATTTGTAGTTTTGTACTTCCTTCTGGTGGATTTGCTGGTAAAATTATGGCTTGCAAATTGCAATTGTTGTTATGATGATGAACATTTTGTGTTGTCTTTGGCCCTGCGTTTTCCGACCAAAAAAATATGCAATAGGTGCACTTCAGCAGCACAGAGCACACGACAACCACACAGGAAAAAAAAAACGGTTTGTGTCGGGTACCCATGTACCCGCCACAGATCCGAATAGCTTAACCGTGTCGGGTACCCGGCTTAAAACGGTTCGTGTACGGTTCGGGCTTTTTAACTAAACGGTTTCGGGTACCCGACACAATTATCCGGTTCGTATCGGGTACCCGGTTATGCACACCCCTACTCGACGTCGACCAAACTCCTCGACGTCGAGTAGGATTTTTCCTCCGGGTTGCACTCGAGCTCGAGCAGGTTCTGGACTCGTCGGGTGTACTCGACGTCGACCAAACCTCCTCGACGTCGACTAGAATTGTGCTCTCGAGTGGTCTGGTGCTCGTTCTCGACTTCTGGGAGGAAAGTCGACCAAAAAGTTACTCGACGTCGACCAGTTTGGTCGACGTCGACTAGTTTGGTTGACGTCGACTAGTTCTGTGCGCTTTCAACATTCTGCTCCGTTCTTGAAACGCACTTTTCCGAGGGCTACAACTTTCATGAAGACATCAAAGCTTGATTCAGAACGATGAATGGTGAAAAATGGCGTTTTCTCCGGCTGCACCATCCCTAGCTTCTTCATGACTTTCCTTTAAGCTCCAAAGTGCGTCCGATTTCTGCGAAATTAAACAGAAACTAGTGTAAACTTCATAATTTGGCAAATAAGTGTGAACTACATAGATTCTATACTATTCTAAGTTTCTAACCCAAATGTATGAAATGCATGCAAAAATCGATATAAAAGTAAGTGTAAAACATGACAAATTAGGCTCACAACAAACACCCCATACTTAAGCTTGCTTGTCCTCAAGCAATACTTTTAATGGTCATAAAGGGGAAGAAACAAACTCTCAACATCATAGATTCATTCTTATATAACCCTGCAATCAATTACCATCATCGAAAAGGTACTAATGCCACAAATCCATGTATGTGCATAAAAGCAACTTCGCACACAAAAGGAGGGTTATGCAAAAACAAATCATAAGTGACAAAGCATTAATAATCAAGATGACTTTATTAAGCTCAATAAGGAGTAGATTGGTAAAAGGCTAAAGGTGGGCAATTTTTGGCCATGTGGTCCTAATAATCTGGGGAAATGGAGTAATTTCCAAATTTTCATACCACACTCATTCTTCCTTTTGATTTCTCACTTTTCTCTCATCGCTCAATGCTTTTTTCAATATTATGCTTTTACCTCTCTAACATCAGCACTGCCTTCTCACGAGTCGCAAACATGGGTGTCATGAATGACCCCGGATACTGAGTGCTTTGGACTCCTCACTTGGTGTCCCATCCTGTGGAACTATTATCTCAACGCAGACAGGGTCGATCTACCTTTATCTCCTGAGGTGATCGGATTTTCTTTCACTCATTAAATTTTCCACATTTTTTTTCAATTTTCTGTCAAACTCCAATAATAATAATAACAACACAACAACCATATAATAATCTCCATAATGTGACATCATTCTCAACATAGTCCCCGGATAGGAAATAAGGTAAAGAATGGGTAATATTTAGATCATGTGGAGCAAAATATGAAATAAGGCATAATATGGCTTTTGTGATGCATAAGCATAGGTAAGGCTAGGAATATATAACAATGAGCATTGTATGGAAATATAAAGTCCTCCATCCTCTTATCATGCAACATGCCAAAAGCAATATCAAATTTTACCTCCTTTCACGGTTTTCAAGAAATATGCACTTCATTGTGACTTCCCTTTACTAAGCAATTTCATGTTATATCTCTAATGAATCCAATTTTGCATTGTCGTGTTCAATTAAACTTCCATGACACTTATCAAAATTTTCAATGGGGATGATTTTTCAAACTTTGGAAAACATGCATATAAACACATAAGTGAAATATGAAATCCAAAGATAGCCATGTATAAGCATTTCAAGAAAATAACCTTCAAATATGCACACATAATGTCAAATATGGTCAAATATGCACAAAGTAAACCCTTCCACCACCCCATACTTAAACATTACAGTGTCCTCACTGTATAAAAATAAGGGTAAAGAAAGAAACTCACTAGACAGGTGTGCAAAACGTCGGAATCGAGTGGTGATGTATGCGCAGAAGTGGTCGACGTCGAGGAAGAGTAGTCGACTTCGAGTAAGAGTGGTCAACTTCGACTATGGCTACTCGACATCGAGTAAGTTGAAAGCCTCCAGGGTGGTTTTTCTTCGACCACAAGTTCCGTTGCTTGCGATGGTGGTCGACGTCGAGTACTCGATGGTGGTCGACGTCGAGTAGAGTACTCGACGTCGAGTACTTCTGCTGCTTTCTTTTTACCTGCAAGACTCATTAGAAGACAATATCCACAATAGAAAAACTTAAACCAATATTTAAAACAAAAATCAACAGTATCTAAAACTCTAAGAAATAAGAAATAGCGGGTTGCCTCCCGTAAGCGCTAAATTTTAAGTCTTTAGCTTGACCTACTTCCCTTTAAGCATTAGCCTGGCTCATCTTTGTCCGGAGGTATAGGTGGATCTGGTGGTTCCTCCGGTGGTGGGAAGCGTGGGTTGTCATCCGGGGGCATCGTATGAAGAAGCTTGAATCTCTCTGAGTGAACACTCCATGGCTCCACCCATTCATCTTCCCTGGCTCCAGCTAGCATATATAAAGGAAGTTATAAAGAAAATTCACATACCTCATAATTGTCTCTCTTCCGCTTCATATGTTGACTTGGTTGTGTATCTCCACCACAGTAGAACGGTGGAGCGGGAAGAGATATTTCCTCCTCATCCTGTGGAGCTTCATGTCACTTTGCTAGGACCCCATACTTGAATACGAACATCGGTTGCTAAACATCGTCGGGGATGGCCTTCACCTTGTAAGGTAAAAGCGACCTTGGAACACCCTGGGCAACAATGTTTGCTTTCTTCTCTTCTAGTGCTATTTCGTCTTGGGATCCTTCATATGATTCATCAACAATAGGTAGTAAAGTAGGAATGAAATTCGAGGAAGGACATACCTGGTTGTCGACATCGACTGGGTCAATTGGCTCGTCGGGAGGAGGGCATGGTCCTTTAGACTGAATGGAAGCCTCAAGCCTTTGGATTTCGTCTTCTAGCCGGGCTATTTACCTTAATCGTGCCTCCTCCATTGCAAGCCTATTTCTCCGTCTCAAATCTTGGAACCATTCTTCCCATTCGGGATTCCCTTCGACAAAGTCTTCCATTTTTGTACCTCAGCTTTGAAATCAAAATCAATAAAGCACAAATTAGTAGCAAAAGCTTGGCACCTAGTTGGTACCGGTGAGGCGGGTGGTGGTAGGGTATGTGATAGTAAGAAAAAGGGATGGGCTTTTCTGAATCTTAAACACAATTAAACTAGGCGCGATTGATATCTCCCCGGCAACGGAGCCAATTTGATGAGAGGGTTTCTCGACCAAATAAATTTATAGTCAAGACCCCGCTATAGAATAGTGGAAGTCAGGTTCGTCCTCAGGAGAGAAGTCAGCGGTTCTAGGTTTAGTTGGTTTAGGGGTTCGGGAATAGCGGGAAAAGGTGATGAGGGTTGCTGTCGACGTCGGCTAAGAATGGGTCGATGTCGAGGGATGGATAGGGAATGGTGGTTGGTGTTAGGTAAAATCTGTGTAGAATGTAAATAAAGAAATAAAGTAATAAAGGTGCAAACTTCCAAGATAAGGGATCACCACAACGATAATCAAACACACAAAAGATAAGATAGAATGGTTTTGTAATCACATCAAAGGAACAAGCTTTCGCCTTTTCCAACAATTAGATAACCCTTTCAAGTAACCCTAATTGTATCTACCAATTTTATGTTTATAATTCAAGTTGTTAACATGAATCTCTATTCTTTCGAGTAGGCAATAACCATATAAAAGGCAGTGGATGATCAAAACATAATAAATATCAAAACTTTACCTCAAATGTGCATGACTATCGTCGGGCTCACCCCGACCCTAGAAGAAGGAAATTAGAAAGCAAACATGATGAAAGAAAATAACTTTAACATTAAACTAAATCTAAAACTTACAAAATCTTCAAAACGTTCCTCCTTCTCTCTCTCTCTCTCTCTCCTTCTCCTTGCGTCCTCTCTCTCTCTCTCTCTCGCCTCTCTCCTTGCGCCCGAAGACGACTTGGCTTAAATGAATGAAAATCAGCCCCCTAGGGCCTTATTTATAGTGCTCTATCTAGCTATTTTAGGAAGGAACAACTATATCTATATCTAAATCTATTTATCTAATAACATAAGATAAAGTTTAATTGATAAAAGGAAATAAATCTATAAGGAAACTATATCTAAAGTGGATAAATCCTCTTTCTCTTGATAGATCTTGATGTTGATGGATAGAATTCCACATATCTTCTCTTGCAAGCTATTCTATCTTCTCTTATCCAACTCGATTTCGGACTCGACATGCTTCTGGATTGTCCTCGATGTCGACCAAACTCTTCGACGTCGAGTAGGATTTTTCCTCCGGGGTTGCACTCGAGCTCGAGCAGGTTCTGGACTCGTCGGGTGTACTCGACGTCGACCAAACCTTCTCGACGTCGACTAGAATTGTGCTCTCGAGTGGTCTGGTGCTCGTTCTCGACTTCTGGGAGGCAAGTCGACCAAAAAGTTACTCGACGTCGACCAAACTGGTCGACGTCGACTAGTTCTGTGCGCTTTCAACATTCTGCTCAGCTCTTGAAACGCACTTTTCCGAGTCCTCATTCGTCCGATTGACGCATATGAGCATGCGTTGGAAAGCTATTTTCGAGGGCTACAACTTTCATGAAGACACCAAAGCTTGACTCAGAACGATGAATGGTGAAAAATGGCATTTTCTCCAGCTGCACCATCCTTAGCTTCTTCATGACTTTCCTTTAAGCTCCAAAGTGCGTCCGATCTGCGAAATTAAACAGAAACTAGTGTAGACTCCATAATATGGCAAATAAGTGTGAACTACATAGATTCTGTACTATTCTAACCCAAATGTATGAAATGCATGCAAAAATCGATATAAAAGTAAGTGTAAAACATGGCAAATTAGGCTCACAACAGCAATCGTGTAAGACATGAAGCACTGTTTCCTCCCGGCCGCACATATCACAACCCACCTCCTCGGTCACCCTTCTCCTCGCTAGGACTTGTTGACATGGCAAAACCTCTCTGCAAAAAAAAATTTCGAGTCCTAGGACTCACTTTAATCTTCCGCAACTTCTTCAATAGGGGGTTCTTCGATTCCGATGTCTCAGCCATACCATCTTCGCACCTTCCCTTTTCCATCATAGCATGGTACACCATATCCTAACACTGAACTCCCCATCCCGTGTGTAGTGACACACAAGTGTATCCGGATTCGTCGGGCCCCCAAGTTGCAGTTTCAGTATGATCTCCGCATCACATGGGAGGAACGCCACTTGTACAGCCTCCCTCCACCAACTTCCAGTTTCCCAATCGATAAACTCGCTGACCTTGGTGAACAAATCTCTACCTTCAATATTTGCAATCGGTCGGGATGAAAACAATCTAGGTATCCACCTATCTCTCCACGCTTCAATGGTAGATCCGTTCCCCACAACCCAAATCGAAGCCTCCTCTAGAACCATTTTGCCGTGTAGTATGCTTCTCCATGTGTAACTTGGGTTATGCCTCATCTTAGACTCAAGGAAAGACAAGTGCGGAAAGTATCTTGCTTTGAGTAACCTTGCCAGCAAAGAGTCAGGTTCATTATGAATTCGTCAACCTTGCTTTGCAAGTAGAGCGAGGTTGAACGTTTCCATATCACGGAAGCCCAGTCCACCCTTCTCTTTCGGCATACATAGCTTCTTCCACGTTACCCAATGGATTTTCCTTTTCTCCGAATGTTCCCCCCCAATAGAAGTTACACATCAACTCTTCTATCTCCCTGCATAAGTAAGACGACCATAGGAAGCATGACATTGTATATGTCGGTATGGATTGAGCTACTGCCTTCAGCAATACTTCCTTGCCAGCTCTAGACAATGTTCTCTCTTTCCAACCTTTCAACCTTTTCTAGATCCTCTCCTTCACACCGTTGAAGATAACCTTCTTTGATCGCCCCACCATCGTCGGTAATCCCAGATATTTGTCATGCTTTTCAACTTCCGCTAGACCAATTCTCGTATGAATCTCCTCCCTAATATTGTCATCCACATTTTTGCTAAACGAAATTTCCGACTTAGCAAAGTTGACCTGTTGTCCTGATGCTTCTCCATAAACTCGGAGAATGTCTTCAATTTCTACGCTCTTTTGACAGTGTGCCCTTGCAAACAGAATACTATCATCAGCAAAAAAAAAACAGATGCGATACAGTAGGAGCCATTCTTGCTATACAGACTTGATATAATAGGGTGACATGTGACACAAATACTTTGGTTTTAATAGATATATAGAGAGATAGATAGATAGATTAAGGGATATATAGCAAAATTTTCCTAATCGGAATGAATGGGAAACAAATGATCTCGTCCTAATTTCGAATCGGAATGAACTTAGAGGCAAATGATCTCGTCCTAATTGTCTGCACAAATTATTTCTTTATAAAAAGGAAAAAGAAAAATCTCAGCTGGTCTCGGCCTGACCATTACACCGTCGGCAACCGCTAGATAGGGGTTGTTATGTGGACACGAGTAGTTCAAATTCAACTCGTACTCGCTCGATAAAAAATCGGCCTGAACTCGTTCATTTTTTAAACGAGCCGAGTATGCGCACATTTTTAAGCTCGGTTCGTTTGAATTATACTCGAATAGCTCGAGCTTTATGAAATTTCTAAAATTTCATTGAGTTACTATATAATGAGCGAGTAGAAGTGTTTAAAGCTCGAAAAAAGTTCGACGCGAGGTCACATTTTAAAGCTCGAGTAGCCTCCAGCTCGTCATATCCTAAATGACCTGCATAGTTTACCACACTCGGTCGCCGTCCTCCCCTCCCCTCAGCTTTATTAGTGTCGGTGCTAAATCAATCAATACTCCGTAATAATACAGTACTCCGTGTATATTACGGAGTACTATAGTAAAAGGTTTTGGGGGTGGCTGGGCGTCTCTTCCGAGTTACGCCCTAGATTCAGTTATTACTCTTACTCACTCTTTCCTCACTCTCCGAGAAGAAACTTCATTCCCCTTGCCTGTCGTGCTCTCCGGTTCAGGGTAAGGTTTTCTGTTTTCTTCTTTTTCCATTCTGTATTGCTTTTGATTTTGTTGATTCGACCTAGATTCAGTTCTTTGTTGATGTTCTTTCTCATTTTATTAATCTAATTTCTGGAATAGAATTATTACGATTTATTGAATCGCACTAGTATGATTGGAAAGGTTTTGTTGTTGTGGTTAACAATTAGAATATCTTCTCACCGATTACAGTATCTCAGACCTTCAGTTCTGAATGAGGTTTCCAGATTTAGTAATGAGATGCGATTATGTGAAATTTATAGACGCCTTCAGATATCGGATTTTACTTCTGATTATTGGCACTGCTGTGTGATTAGGGAAGATTATTCATCTACATAAACGATTGTCCATATGCGTAACTACTTGATTTCAGTTTGTATCTCAGACCTTCAGTTCTGAATCATGTTTCCAGATTTAGTAATGAGATGCGATTAGGGGAAATTTCTAGACGCCTTCAGATATCGGATTTAACTTCTGATTATTGGCACTGCTGTGTGATTAGGGAAGATTATTCATCTACAGAAACGATTGTCCATATGTGTAACTACTTGATTTCAGTTTGTATTATACTTGGCTGTTGCTAATGAGGCAGAAATTATTGGGGAAAAGACTCAAAAAAGTACAGTTACTCCCACGTTTGATAGGATAGACTTGATGACAAGCTAATTTTAGATTTCTTTTTCTTGTGCTTGTTTTGAATGGATTTGTTTAATGCTCGGGTTGAGTATTATATTCCATCAAGTCTTCTCTTTAATCCTTTATCTAATCCTTATACCAGATGTCGAATGATGTTGAGAAACCCAAAGCTCGGGAAGCAGTAATGGATGGAGATGTCCAAACAATTGCTGATACTCGTATCACCTGGTACAGCGCCTTTCTGCAACAGGCATCCGTATATGGTGTTGCTGCTGGTTACTGCCTATCAGCATCACTGCTTTCCATAATTAACAAGTGGGCGGTGATGAAGTTTCCTTACCCTGGTGCTTTGACTGCGTTGCAGTATTTCACCAGTGCAGCTGGTGTAGTTGTTTCTCATCAGCTTGGGTTTTTAGAGCATGATCCTCTAAACCTTTTGACGATGTTGCGGTTTCTCCCTGCTGCATTTATATTCTACATTTCACTTTTCACAAACAGTGAGCTTCTTCTTCATGCTAATGTTGACACCTTTATAGTCTTCAGATCTGTAGTTCCCATGTTTGTGGCAGTAGGGGAGACTCTCTTCTTGCACCAGCCATGGCCATCCCCTAAGACTTGGCTTTCTCTTGCAACCATTTTCGGGGGAAGTGTGATTTATGTCTTGACAGATTACCAATTCACAGTGAACGCTTACATGTGGGCTCTAGCCTACCTGGTTAGCATGTCAATAGATTTTGTGTACATCAAGCATGTTGTCATGACTATTGGTTTGAACACATGGGGCCTTGTTCTCTATAACAATCTCGAGGCTCTCCTACTCTTCCCGTTGGAACTTCTTATCATGGGTGAACTGAAGAAGATAAAGCATGAAATCTCAGACGAGTCAGACTGGTATAGTTTTGGAGTAATCTTGCCTGTGGGTTTGTCATGTTTGTTTGGGCTGTCCATTTCTTTCTTTGGATTTTCTTGTCGGAAGGCTATTTCTGCGACAGGTTTTACTGTTCTTGGGATAGTAAATAAGCTTCTAACTGTGATCATAAATTTGGTTATCTGGGATAGACACTCAACATATGTGGGAACATTGGGCCTGTTGATATGTATGATTGGTGGGGTCATGTATCAGCAGTTCTCTCATAAACCAAAAGTTGATAATGAAGTGAAAACAGAAGAGATGGAAGAAGAACAACTGAAATTGTTGGAGATGCAAAGCAGCAGCGAAATCAATGACAATGAGAAGTTAGATCTCAAGGAAGTAGATGCAGCAAAAAAATAGTATCATGTTCTGTCACAGGTAATAGTATTTCTTTTCTTGAGCAGTTGAACTGGTGAACTCAGAAAAGGAATTTCATATTACCCTAGCAAGTTGTGCAAGAGAATTCCCAATCTCACTAGTTAGGACATTTGCTTATTCAGATTGGATCATGATGTATTTCATCACCAGAAGCCATAGGTATCTCTCTACTGTATTAAATCGTAGGAAAAAATCACCCTTTCTTTCACACTGTTAATCTGTGTCCAATCAGTTTGTGATCTTGCATTTCAATGAAATTCATCCTTGTATGTTTCTCTTTTCCTTCTAGAGTGTATTTAGTTTTTCGGCAGAGAGATTCGAAAGGTCCTTTTTTTTTTTTTTATAATACGGTTTCTATAATTTGGGGTATATCTCCAATTCTCCATCATACTCAGTATCTTTTAATAAGGGCCACTTGTATTGTAATACTTAATTTGTTTTGCAAATTGCAATTAGCTTGTCGAAATATTCAATATTAAAATCAGAATGATAAGTTAAAATATTCAATTAGCTTGTCCTATTCTAAATTGATCTTTGCAGCTGGTAATGAGACCCCGGCCAACCATATTATTTGTCAACGAGAGTATGACTAAGCAAACACCAACATCAATTGTTTGAAGATAAGGCCTCTTGGACCCACATGGAAGGCATCATTGTGCATTTGATTATTGTAACTGATACGGAGTATTAGTTTATGTTTTTTTGGGTGAATGCTTCATGATTAGACATTTTTTTTCTATTAATAATTGCTTGAAAATGTTGTTTTCTTCCCCCACAACTCTGATATTGTATATTCTGATTCACCCAACCCAACGCACAACTATCTACGTTTTCGTGCTCTCTCTCTTCTTCTTTTTTCCTACTTCTTTCGAGTCCCTCTTTATCTCTCTGGCTGGTGACAAGAGGGTCAGATGATGGCAAAGAGTTCTTTCTTGCCCTTGATCGCAATTCAACAATCATCCAAGGTGAACACTATTCCTTTTTTTGGCGTGGTGAAGCTTAGAAAGGGTCAATTTCCTCTCAGGAGAACACTAGCAGTTAATATAAAGTCTTCTTTGCGAGATCAGGTTTATTTCTCTCCTTTTTTTTTTAATTGAAATCATGTTTGTTTCTCTGCTATTGATATTATTATATGGTAATGATCATTTTCAGATCTTTGAAGATCAGTCAAATGGCATCATTTGCTATCGAGATGCTAATGGAGAGATCATATGTGAAGGATTAGATGAAGGACCTTGTCTTCGCCAACAATTCCCGTTAACACCCTACCGTAGGAGGTATATGCAGATCCATGTAATATCATGAAAGACAAATTATTTCATGTTTGAGGATTTGGGAATGGTTTTGTATGCCAGTCTGTTCCTTGTTCCCGAAAAAGAAAATAAGAGACAATGGACATCCTCATAGTGTCACTGGTCTAATTGAGAACTTATTCTTCCGGGTTGATTTTTTTGCTTTTAAAATCAGGGATGCAGAGATTGTTGAAATCCTTCAGCAGAAATGGCTTGAAATCATTGAAAGTGGGAGTGGCGACAACGGTGCAATCACCGTGTTGAAGGACTCCAACTGCAATGGTTTCAACACGTTGTGTTGAATCTAATTTGGTAAGTTGTATAACAAGTTTCTGTAAGATTATCTGAACGAAATTTGGTCTGAGGGTTGGCTTGTTCAGACAACCCTACTTTAATTTTCGCAGTCCTTGACTATTTCAGCTCTCTGCTATGTAAATATTTCGAGTTGGTTGTTTTATTATCCTGAGGGCAACATCTCTGAAGGAACCAGTAGATTGTTTTATCTTCTCTGTTGCCACTGTAATATTTTGTCTCCAGGCAAAGGCTTTTACCAAAATGCAGGCTCTAATAAGAACTACATTAAACTGGAAACCTCTCTCTTTGAAGAGGGCATTTTATGTACCTTTTCAGAAAGAAGATAGTTAATGCTTACTAGCTGGTGTAGGCATTGTTTAGACTGAATAATTTGTACCTGTTTTCGTGTTGACACAAAATTAACGATTTCAGTTGGATCAAGCAGGCCGCCGGATATCATTGAAATTAAGATACATACATACAGATACAGATTGGTAGATGATGTTGAGCCGACTTGAAAATGATCACTCCAGTGCTAATTGAAAAGTAGAATGGTAGGTTATTCACTTATATGTAGAGTTGCTGGGTTAAAGTCTTAAACGTGTCCTATAATATTCAATCAAGAAAATAAAACAGTTGGGTCTGCTCGAAGACAACAGGAAACCGAGGAATCAGTAGTCCACTTGCTTTTGTAGGGTGTGTATACGCTCTTGCTGTATTGCTCAGTTTGTCAGTTGGTATCAAGCAATGCTAACGTCCATGACTAAATAACGCGGAAAAAACTAGAAAGAAATTTCATTGAACAATGAAAATTGCGCTTACAACTTGGTCCAACCAAAGAGTTGCTACACTAGGCATCATCAAAGATGTAATTCACGTACAAATGTCCATAAATAATAAGGCTTGGAAGTTGGGACATAAAAAAAAATAATGGATCAGCACTAAAATCCAACTTCAGAAGTTGACCCGTAGCATAAAGTAAAGCGTTTTGGAAACAAACAGATCCTAAAGAAACTCATGAATACCCACATCCTAGAAAATAAATTCATTCCCAAGATGGAGTAGTGTTGATCATCATATCTAATCGGAGGCAATCACAAATTCATTCCCAAGAGTAAAAGGTAAAAGGAAGAAAGCTTGAAAGATGTAAACACACAAACTTCATTCACAACAAGATGGAGTAGTGTTGATTCTCCTTCCTAGCTAGCAAACTCTACTGTTCTGACATTTATAGTTTTTGCATATCGAAGTGAACCAACAAATAAATAATCATGAGAAATGTTCTACTGCCTCTGAATTCTCCTCAGCTGCTATTCGCTGCAATCTAGTCATAATATCAATCAACCAAAACAAATAATCATTTTGCAAAACATAGATCTATATTTCCAAACAAATAAATAATCATGAGAAATGTTCCACTGCCTTAAGATGCAAAGTAAATATGCATTTTGCCATATCCTAGCGAGTAATAGATAATTGATTTCGAAAAAAAAATAACTAATCAGAAATGCTCCACTACCTTGATGCAATATTACAATCCCATGTTGCTTTAGATCAGGTTTGTGTTGTGATCAGAGCATACATTCATTGTCAAGAAGGAACTTAGCACTTCATGATTCTAAACAGCAAGTACTACATTCCATAATCACATCACATATATCAATTAAAAAAAAAAGATAAATACTTGGGAAAAATCAGTAAAAACACAAATAATTACACAAGAACTAACACTTAAGGGAAAACCACAATCTATCAGGACAAAACCTTTCCACTTGAACTAAGCCACTAGATATTAGCCAAAATGAATTCTTCTGTCAGGTGAATGCATTTACAATACTATTCTAGATATTGAGCTAGAAGGCCTAACTTATACTAATTCATATCCCTTAGGTCACTTACATGGCTTGTTAGCATCCTAGCTCATCAAATCTACTCTACAATACAAGATTGATGACTAAAAAGCAAACAAATCTGCATTCTTTTACTTGATTTTTTTCATTAAAAAAAAAGATTGAGCAAGTCACAACTCATCACATCAATTTTCAAAGTGAAAATTTCCCATCTTGATCAAATTCGAGATTAACAATTAAAATCAAGATGACATATCTGAATCTTTTCCCTAACATCTCTCTCCTTGATTTAAATTCATCGAGTACAGATTGATCAATCTTTACTTGATCATCTCTCTCTTCCAATCCTGGCTTCTACCTCCTCTTGTTTGCTCTCGATCAACACTTCTGCTCGTTCTCGCTCTCATATCTCTTCCTGCTACAGCATAAGTTAGGGCAAGTTCACAACATTTGCTCTTCCTTCTCTCACCAACTCCAACGATTTTGTTCCTCTTTTGGGAGGATCTCGCTCATATTGCCAAATCTAAGAGTAACGAGGCATAAATCAAAAGGTTGTCTTCATCAACTTTGCCTTGTTCTTCAAGATTTTGACCATCAATTAGTTCTCAAACTAAAATTCCACGTACAATTACTCTTGATTTCTCAAAATATTTTCATCCTCAATTCAATTTTAGTTTATTTGGTCTCAAGCTTTGAAGAGGATCTGGTTTCAGATCGGAGATTTGCATCCTACTATTGAAGAGTTGTCTTTTTCCTTACTTTTGTGATCACAAGCCCAAGCTTCTTGCACTATTCATGAATCTCCATTTCTGACTTTTCCTTGTGATGTATGCTACATGGCCAAACAAACACGTCTGTCTTTTCCTGTTAGTCTGTCAAATGCTTCAGCACCTTTTGATTTAATTCATTGTGATATTTGGGGACCCTACCGTGTTCCGTCCTCGTCTGGGGCTTCTTATTTTCTAACCATTGTTGATGACTTTTCTCGTGCCACCTGGGTCTATCTTATGGTCCACAAATCTGAAGTCTCTCGACTCATTCAACAATTCTGTGCTCTTACTGTCACTCAGTTTCACAAAACTATTAAGTGTATTCGCAGCGATAATGGTTCCGAATTTCTTGCTCTGCGATCATTCTTTGCAGATCATGGCATTCTCTTTGAATCTTCTTGCGTTGCTACACCTCAACGGAATGGTAGGGTTGAGCGTAAACATAGGCATATTCTCAATGTTGCTCGAGCCTTGCTGTTCCAAGCCAACCTTCCGGTTAAGTTCTGGGGTGAGTGCACTCTTACAGCTTGTTTTCTCATCAATCGCACCCCCTCCTCTGTCCTTAAAGGTAAAACCCCTTATGAATGTCTATTCAATAAGCCCCCTGATTACACACATATTAGAGTCTTTGGCTGTCTTTGCTATGCGTCTGTCATTCCTCGCTCCACAAACAAATTTTCCCCTCGCAGCCGGAGATGCTTATTTGTTGGGTATCCCTTCGGTCAGAAAGGTTGGCGTCTCTACGACCTTGCAACACACCAGTTCTTTTTCTCTCGTGATATTGTCTTTCATGAGGATGTCTTCCCTTTTCCTCTATCAATGTCACCCTCTCATGAGTCTCCCACATACCCTAACCCCATCACCTATGACGCCCCGGATGAACCCCAGCCGGCGGCTCAGCCACCGCTGCCGCCCCCACCGCCGCCCCCTCGCCGATCTACTCGCACACATACCCCTTCGGTCCTTCTTAAGGACTATGTGTGTCACACCATCCGCAAGGTTGATCCTATTTCGGCTTCTCCTACTTCCGTCACTTCGTCAGGTACGCCTTATCCCTTAGCTCATTATGTTGACACACATGCTTACACTCCTGTGCATTCTAGCTTCTTGGCTGCCATCAGTGCCAATCCGGAACCCACGTCCTTTCGCGAGGCCTTTCACCATCAGCATTGGCGAGATGCTATGCTGTCTGAAATTGATGCTCTCCATCGCAATGGTACTTGGGAGGTCACGAACTTACCTCCTCACAAAAAGGCTATCGGGTGCAAGTGGGTTTTTCGAGTGAAGTACAACTCTGACGGCAGCATTGAACGGCATAAAGCACGCCTTGTTGCTCTCGGCAATCGGCAAGTTCAGGGCACGGATTACTCTGAAACATTTGCTCCAGTTGCTAAGCTAGTCTCCATCAAAGTCTTCCTTGCAGTTGCTTCTATCCGAAATTGGGAGCTCCATCAGATGGATGTGCACAATGCTTTCTTACATGGTGACCTTGAGGAAGAAGTGTACATGTCCTTACCTCTTGGCTTCTCCACGGATGATAGTCACAGGGTCTGCAGACTTCGGAAGTCTCTCTACGGTCTCCGTCAGGCTCCCCGCAATTGGTTCTCGAAACTAGCATATGCTCTTCGGCATGTTGGGTTCAGTCAGTCCTATGCCGACTACTCTCTGTTCTCTTTTGTTCGTTCCGATCTGGTTCTGCATGTGCTTGTTTATGTTGATGATCTGATTATAGCGGGGAACAATTCTGAATCTATTGCTCGCTTCAAGGCGTATCTCCACTCCTGTTTTCACATGAAGGACCTCACGAACCTCTGATTATAGCGGGGAACAATTCTGCATGTGCTTGTTTATGTTGATGATCTGATTATAGCGGGGAACAATTCTGGGCATTGAGGTCTCACGAACCTCTTCTGGCATCACTCTGTCTCAGCGCAAGTACACTCTGGATATTCTCGGCGAAGTGGGTCTTCTTGGTGCCAAGCCTGCCGATTTTCCTATGGAGCAGAATCACAAGCTTGCTCTAGACACCAGTGCTCTTCTTTCGCAGCCAGATAGGTATCGCCGCATCGTCGGTCGTCTCATTTATTTGACGATCACCAGACCAGATTTGTGCTACTCAGTTCACGTCCTTGCTCAATTCATGCAGCAGCCTCGCCAGACTCACTTGGATGCGGCATTTCGGGTTCTGCGTTATCTCAAGGGACGTCCTGCTCAAGGCGTTTTTCTCTCCTGTCATAGTGATCTACGCCTCGTGGCCTATTGTGATTCTGACTATGCAGCTTGTCCTCTGACTCGTCGCTCCTTAACCGGTTACATCGTCAAAGTGGGTGAGTCTCCGGTCTCTTGGAAAACAAAGAAGCAGACAACGGTCTCCCGCTCTTCTGCTGAGGCCGAATACAGGGCAATGGCTACGACTTCCTGCGAGCTAGTCTGGATCAAGTCGCTTCTGCGCTCGTTGGGCGTCTCTCATCACGGTTCTATGCGGCTCTGGTGTGACAACCAATCGGCGATTCATATTGCCAATAATCCCGTCTTCCATGAGCGCACAAAACACATTGAAGTTGATTGTCATCTTGTTCGTGATCATGTTCAGTCTGGAAATATTGCTCTATTTCATGTTCGCTCCTCACAACAACTCGTGGACATCTTCACCAAGGCGCTTGGGCATCAACAATTTCATTTCCTCTTGGACAAGTTGGGCATTCATTCCACCCATGCTCCAACTTGAGGAGGAGTATTGGAAATTATCATAATTCAGCATATCTTAGTTGTTATAGATAGATAGATTAATATCTTTCCTTTTATCTTATTTACTAAGATAGAATATTCATTGTAATTGGGTTATTTAAACACACCTCAATCAATCAAAGGAATCAGATTTCAGTCTTAAACAATTCTTCAAAAACATCTCCGTACGAATGCACACATGGAGCCAACATCAACAACACAAATTTTATGTCCACGTTTATGACAGAAAACGCTAGTGCATTTTGGATTTTTCAATAAACTTCACTTCGAAAGATATACCCCTCTTACAAGCTGAGATAACATCTGCAAGAGTAAGGCCCAAGGTGGATTGGGTATTAGAAAAGCTGAAGAACTTAATATAAACCTCCAATTTAAACTTCTTTGGAAACTTTATACTAATGAAGATAATATTTGGGTAAGAGTCATCAAAGAAAAATATTTACAAGATAGCAGCATCAGGGATAAACCAAATCAAGCCACCTCTTGGCAATTTGGCAGACTCCTATCCCTTAGAGAAAGATTCGAGAAAGGCCTACATTGGATTATAGGAGACGGTAACCAAATAAATATTTGGAAAGATCCTTGGGTTCCCGATAAATGTCTCAAAACATTCATGGGTAACAATGACCCTAACATGAAAGTCAGCCATCTCTTTACCCCTTAAAAACTCTGGAATAAGCCTCTCATCCAGAGCCTCTTTCCCCAAGATATAACTAACTGTATTTAATCTCTAAATATCCCCCCATGGCAAGCTCATAATAAGCTAATCTGGGTGCCTAATCCCACAAGAAATTTCACAACCAAATCGGCAAAAAAAAAATAAAAAAATACCAACTCTTATAACCACAACATAGAAAACCATAACTGGATCTGGAAGCTTAATCTTCCTCCTCTGCTTTAAAACCTAGTTTGGAAAATTAAAATAGACGCTCTTCCCACGACAAGCAGACTTAATAGGTACATTAATAGAGTCCCCCACACCTGCTCCCTGTGTAGTCAAGGAAATGAGGATGCCACTCATCTCTTTACAGAGTGCTCCTTTGCAAAGGAACTAATAACCAAGTTTGAATAAACAACAGGTAAGATCTTTAAGAACCTCTCCTTGCAAGGATCCCTGTGTGACAATATTAATCAAATCAAGCAGGCAAATCAATTTTTCGAAGAACTAGTAGTCATTTGAGAAATAATCTCGGAAACTAGAAACAAGTTAATCTTCAAACATACTAGCCCAGACACTTTCAGTAATCTAATTAAGCGCATTATTAAAGATATACTGGATTGGAAATCAACAAATCCCACGAGTACAAAAAAAGATACCATTAAAAGGAAGAAAAGGTCTAGATCTAAGTGGACTAGACCAGTATGAGTCATCTACAAGATTAACGTAGATGGTTATGTCAAACCCACGGGCACTTGTTAGGTGGGAGGAATCATTCGTGATTCAAGGGGCCATGTAACCGAGATCTTTTATCAGGAAATCGATCAAGGTACGGTTATTCAAACGGAAGCAGCAACAGTTCTAGAAGGAATGAGAGGGTAGCTCAAAGACTAGGTTTGAGCAAGATCATCGTAGAAGGTGACAACCAAGAGCTGATGAGAATCATTTCGAAAGGAAAAGATAGCAGATGGGAGATTATGCGCCAAGCAGTAGAGATCAAAATCATGGAAGCAAAGTTTGATCGAAAAGGTTGAATACAACCACATCTACAGAGAGGTGAACAAAGTCGCAGACTATATAGTCAATATGAGTATCATTAGTGATAAATCTACAATCTCTTTTAATAGGGAACTTTGTACCATCATCCGCAAGGATGATCCCGGAGCGCGTTTACATTTTTTGTAATAGCTCCGACTGTTTGCACACAGTAAAAAAAAAAGGAAATTTGCTATAATATACCTTCTTAAAAATCTAATTAGGTAACTGAATCCTTCAAAAAAAAATATATATATTAGGCGTCTTGACTTGACCCCATTCACTTTCCCTTTCATTCTCTTCATCGATCTGAGATTCTGAGAGCCCTCATCCATGTCGTCGATACCATCACCTAACACTTCTAGTCCCCTCCGCTCACCAGCGAGGACGAAGCTAGACTCATCCTCCCCCGATTTCGGTGGAAGGACGAAGCTAGACTTATCCTCCCCCAATTTCGGTGGTCGTTGAAGGATTGCAGTCGAGCCCAAACAGCGAACTAGGTCACCTAGCCAACTCCTTCACATCTCGTCGTCTGAATCCCGAGCTCCAGCTTCCTCTCAGAGTGCCTCTATTTCCGTACTAGTAAACGCTGCGAGCCTAGCTCATGAAGAGGGTTTCTTCTGCCATTTCTTCTTCATCTCTTCCTCTACGTTCCCTCAATTTTGACTCTCAATTAATCTCCTCTGTGTTTTTGCATATTCGTTAGCAGTTTCGAGCGGCTCTTCAAAGCTTGAGATTTCTCACTCTCAACAGGGATTCCTATGAACTCTGTCCCCTTTAGGAAATTCAATTTCGTTTTTCCGATATCCCTTTTTAAATCATCACACAATCTGTCTGATCAATTCTCTCTAATTTCAGCTCATCGTGCACTTTGACGAGCTATCGGGTTTAATTTCATCACAAGTGATCTTTTCTTTCCTACTTTATGATGTAAATTCATCCAATTTAATGTCTTTGGATAATCTTATACTGTGGGAATATAACAAGTTTCTTGTGATAATCTTAACTGCAAATAAAGTCCTGGATGAATTCGATCAGGTTCTAATGCCTGGAACAGATCAGCGAAGCAAACAGATGTTTATGAATTAATTGATGATGTTTCTTTGACAAATTTGATGAATTATATTGGACTTTGGAGTAGTTCTTATTGATTTTCTCTTCATCGTTGTTCCTATTCTCTTATTTTAAATTTTAAGTGAAATATAAACTTCAGTTGTTACCAATTAAAGACGATTTTTTTTTGTGGATGCTTCATTTTAAAGCAAGTGTTTACTTTTTCAATGATGGAAAGGCAACTGTTTGCATGTTAAATTGATAATGATGGTTAGAGAATATCAACCAGGGTCGTGCCGATCTTTTTGGGGGCCCGGTGCTAAAAAATTATGCTTGATTTATATTTTTGGTAAATTAATTTTATATAAATGTGTTAGATAAAATGTGCTATAAAACTTAGAAATAAGATGATAACCTTTTTATTTTTTGATTATTTTTTTGTATACAAATATTGTAGATAATTCTTGCAAAACTTCTGTATTTTGAAATTTCATATCACAATTCAAAAAAATTAGTAATAATGTACTAATTTATACAGTGATGATTTTTTGTGAGTTTCTAAAAGTAAGGGAGAAGTGTTTGAAATTCAAATGAATAAACAACAATAATTTAATATTTTTTTTTCCTATAAAAAAAGAAGCTGTTGAAAGGGAAAAAACAAGAAGAAAACTCAAACAAATAAACAACAATAATTTAATATATTTTTTCCTTAAAAAAAAAGAAGAAGCTCGGGGAAAAAAGAAGAAGAAGAAAGGGAACTCAAATTAATTAAAAAAAAACTGAAATGCATAAAGTCAATAAACAACACTCTGGAGTAATTTAATAGTATATTTTTTTCTTCTTTTGGTAAGAAGTTTTCTTGGAAATAAAAAATTAGAACCTTGACGCTGGGATTCGAACACAGGGTTTAGAAAACCAATACATAATTACCGCAAGCCTCTACCAATGAGCCAATGTGAACAAGTGAAATACTACAGAAAACCTTTATAATATAACATATATAATTAATATTGGGCCCCAAAATTTTAGGGGCCCTGTTCCGTTGGGCCGGTGGAACCGCCTAAGGCACGGGCCTGATACCACTAATGCATTTTGCAAAACTGTGGGTTTTATTTGTGGTTTATTTCTAAAAGAGTAGTTGTTTTTGTTTTAGCCGGCAGCTTAAATTGCAAAGATGGAATGTATGCAGGAGTAAATCCATTTTTTGTTGGAGGAAGCTGAGCTCAAGGCGCCAAATCAAGCTCACACTCAGGTGGAGCTAAAGTCATCAGCTCAAGCTCACACTCGGATGGTCGAAGCCAATCATGAGTGACGATGTTTTAGAGATTGATTACTTTGGTTTTACAGTGTTTGGTTGTTCTGTATAAATAGTTCCTTATCAATTTCAGTTGTAACTAACAGAATATACAATACATTTTACACGCAATCGAAATTAAGAGAAAACCCTCCCGAGGGCTCTCGTGTTCATCAAATTCTTGTTTCAGTTTTCTCTTTCTTCTTCCTCCAATTTCTGTTCTTCCATTGAATTTCTTCAAGTTCAACATGGTATCAGAGCGACTGTCAGTCGATTAGAGGTTCTTCGTGCTCGTTTTTTTTCCGTTTTCGTATTTTGTTTGATCAATCATCATGGATCCCGAGGAGGTTGCGCAGTTGCGTGGTTGTTGTGAGTTGAATCTGCCATGTTTTACAGTAACTTTTATATCGTTTTCTACATACATTTCATGCATTTGGGCTAGGATAATACAGAATCTATGTAGTTTATGTTTATTTGCCAAATTATGGAATCTACACCAGTTTTTGTTTAATTTCGCAGAATTCGAGGCAAATTACAGCAATTCTGAGAAAGGTCGGAGAAGCTCAGAAATAAACTACAGAAGCCCAAGGTCAAGAAACAGCGGAACCAGTCGAATCAAGCTAGGAGCCCAGCTTTACTCGATCTAGAGTAAACCCACTCGATCTCGACGAAAGTGTCCGAGCACAGGCCTTGTCGACTAAGCACTGATCGAGGAAACTGAGTCAGAGACAACCCGACTCCCGGAAGCAAACTCGATCTCGAGGAATCTTTTCGAGATCGACAACACTGTGATGCCATGTCCGGAGTTGACGAGCTGTGCCAAGTCGAGAAGCCAAAGACGGAGAAGCCGAGCACCATCCTACTCGATCTCGAGGAAGTTTGTCGAGATTGAGGACCACCATGGCGCCAATCCAAGCCAGTGTCGAGGAAGACTACTCGACAACACCAGGCAACCCAGTCGATGAAGAAATCCTACTCGATCTCGAGGAAGTTTGTCGAGATCGAGGACATTTGTGAGCCACACCCGAGCATGTCGAGGTCCTGCTACCCGAGACGTCCAGCCAGCCAGAGTCGACGACAATCCTACTCGATCTCGAGGATGATTAGTCGAGATCGAGGAACGCCGTGTCTAAGCCGCGTTACGTGGTTTTGCTTTCCTACTCGAATTGGGAGTCCTTGGATCCGATTATATCAAATTTGACCGAGATCTATCTTACATCTATCAAGTTCTATCTATGGAGAAGATCTATCAACAAGAAGATATTCTACCTATTTTAGATATACTTTTCCTTTTAGATTTAATTCCTTAATTGCATTTATTTATCTTTTAAGCTTTTTAGATAAAGATAGATATATTCTATCCTTGAATAGCAGGGAATGAAGGCTATAAATAAAGCCTTAGGGGGCTGATTTTCATTGATTCAAGCAAAGTCGTCTTAGGGCACAAGGAGAGAGGAGGAGGAGGCGAGAGAGAGAGAGAGAGAGAGAGAGAGAGAGAGAGAGAGAGAGAGAGAGAGAGAGAGAGAGAGGAGACGAGAGAGAAGGAGAAGGAAGGAGACGAACGGTTGTAAGTTTTAGTTTATTTTATGTTAAAGTTATTTTCTTTTATTATGGTTTGTTTCTAATTTCCTTCTTCTAGGGTTGGGGTGATCCCAACATAGATATGTGTGTTTGATTTATAAATCCATGAATTTATAAGTCTTTATCATCATCTACCTATGTGCTTAATCCTTTGCGAGAGTTGAGGAAATTCCTTATTAATTCATGATATTGAAGTGAAAGTGATCTTATTATGAATTTGGATAGTAATTAGGGTTTATTTGCGAGAGCCGACTAATCCTAATTAAGAAAAGGTAGAAACGAATTAGGTTTTTATGCGAGAGTCTCTATCACCTAAATTGTTGGTATAAAGCATGCATCTTTATATGATTTATGATCTGCACATATGTTTATTGTTGTGGTAATCCCTAACCTTGGAAGTTTGCATCTTTATTTATTTTTATTTGGCACATATTCTACTCGATATCAAACCACCATTCTCTCTCCATCCCTCGACATCGACCAACTCTTAGCCGAAGTCGACAGCAACCTTGCACCTTTTCCCGCTATCCCTGAACCCCAAAACACACTAAACCTAGAACCGCTGACTTCTCTCCTGAGGACGAACCTGACTCCCCTATACTATAGCGGGGGTCTTGGCTACAAATTTATTTGGTCGAGAAACCCTCTCGTCAAATTGGCGCCGTTGCCGGGGAAGCTATCATTCGCGGCTTAGGTAGTCAGATCTCACTTTTCTTTTTAAGTTACTTCACAGGTGTATGCGCCATTCTGGTCAACCACCTGAGTTTGACGGCTTAGACGAACAAGAGTGCCTTCTACACATCAAAGCTAAACTACAAAGAGCCATGGCAACTGCAGAGACACAGGAACAGCTGATCGAGAGGCTCACGAGGGATCTAGCCGCCAGGGATGCTGCTCTCGCCACTGAGAGAGCAGGCATGCAATAGGAAGCTGAGCGTGCGAGGCAAGCAGAAGCTTAGCTTGCCCTATACCCAACCACTGCAGAGGATTATATGCACCCGACTCTCGTCGTGCCTGAATCGACCATTCTAATCCCTGAAAACAACTATGAAATTCGCACTCAATTCCTTATTGAAATTAAAAATCATGCTTTTTATGGTAGATTTAATGAATGCCCTCTACGGCATATTACCAACTTTACTGACATATGTCATACTCTTTTTGAAGGTACCACCTTGGAGTACATCCTAATGAAGGCTTTCCGCTGGTCTCTGGCTGGTCCTGCATTGAAATGGTTGGAAGGGCTGAAACCACGATCTCTCACGACATGGGCTCAAGTGAAGCAGGAATTTCTGAACAAATTCTTTCCTCCTGCCAAGACAGTACTCCTGCGCCAGAAGATCACATCTTTCAAACAACAACCTGGGGAGCCGCTGGCAAAGGCTTGGGAACGCTATAAGGATCTAATGCGATCATGCCCAACACATGGACAGCAACCCTGCGTAGTTCAAGAGATCTTCTTCAATTCTCTGGACTTGGCTGCAAAGGACAGAATCAACACATACACCCACTATGAGTATCTGACGATGCCGCCTGCTGACGCATGGGCTGCTCTCGACAAGCTGACCAACTATGACAACAAGTATGGGACTCCAGTTAACTATGAGGAGAACCCCTACGCCAGGCCAGTACCATCCATGCCCCTATATGAGCCCCCTAAGGAGATTGATCCAGATGTTAGGGAGCAGTACTACAAAGACCAGAATAAGAAGCTCCTCAAACAAGTAAAGTATCTTTCTGTCAATCAGCCTTGTATTGAATGCGGATCACAGAGGCACACCACTACTGAGTGCCAACACACTGAGCAAGTCAGGCTGGCAGAATACCACGAAGAGGCAGCTTACGCAGGAGGTCCCAATCGCTACATGGGGGACCAAAGGTTTCAGCAACCACAATGGAACCAAGGTGCCCCTAGGAATCCCCCGCCCTACAGAGCTCTAGGACATCCGGAAAGGGACCAGAAAAGGGATGATCTGCAGACAGTCCTAGAGGAAATACGGAGAAATCATTCAGAAACTAAGCAGTCCTTCAACTCCGTCTACACTCAGATGCAAGGTGTCAACTCTAGGCTTGGGGAAATTGATATATGGCGGAAATCAATTGATACACAGATTGGTCAGCTAGCAGCAGGAATCCCCAGACAGTCAGGATCACTTCCAGGATCTTCAGAACCAAATCCCAAGGGAAAGACTGGACACATCGCTGCTGTAAAACTCAGAAGCGGCCATCAACTGCAAGAGCCAGAGGTTAGAGAGCAGCAAAATGAAGGAGAACAGCAAGTCGACCAGCAGCAAGTCGACGTCGACAAACACTTAGTCGATCTCGAGCAAGGGCAACTCAATCTCGAGGAACAGCTAGGCCAGCCTTCGTCTGCACAGCACAGCAACTCGACACCACAGAAACTAGTCGAGATCGAGAAGAATTTGGTCGAGATCGAGGAAGACCAAGTCGAGATAGAGAAGGCTGCTGCACCTCCGACATCTGTTCTGGCTCCAAATCAGAAAAAGAAGCTGCCTTTCCCCACAAAATCTCCAAAGGACCCAGCAGGGAAGAAATTTCAGCGCTTCATCAAGATGCTTCAGAAGCTCAATGTCACCATTCCCTTCACAGAAGCTCTCAATGAGATGCCATCCTATGTCAAATTCCTGAAGGAGATTCTGAGCAAAAAGAGATCAATGGCTGAGATTACAGAGGAATGCAACCATTTGGACATACTTGAGAAGAGGCCAGATCCAGGTAAGTTTGCTATATCTATTGGATTTGGTCCATACAAAATTAATGCTTTATGTGATCTTGGAGCTAGTGTGAGTATAATGCCTTTAACAATTTGGTCCAAGATTAAGATAGGTGCCCTAGAGCCTGTGGATGCTAGACTCTATATGGCCAACAACACGGTGGTCATTCCAACAGGCATGGTGGACAATGTGCCAGTACAAGTAGGTAAATTCTTTGTCCCTGCTGATTTCTTAGTTGTTGATATGCAAGAAGACCCTGCTTGTCCAATTATTCTAGGAAGACCCTTCTTGGCGACGGTTGAAGCCAACATAAGCGTGAAGAAAGGAGTGCTCACTTTCAACATCAGCGATGAGGTAATTGAGTATTCCTTTAATAAAACTGAAAGGCATACAGGTCCAATGGAAGAGGTCAAATCTATCTCAGCTGGCTACATCACTTGCGGGGAACCCAAAGTAAGAAATATGACCCCTGAGGAGCTGGAAAAGAGGGATATGGAGGCCCAGGTGGAGGAGATCATGGCCATCCTAAAGGAAGAAACAGAGAATCCACTCGACACGGACCAAGGTACGTCGTTATGGACTAACTATTTTTCGGATGCCTTGACAGGAACTAAGTATGGGGTCATAGTCGACTAAGATTCTTCCACATCGAGGACTCTAGTTGATCTCGACCAAAACCAGAAGCCTCCACCAGCAACAGCGTCGTCGAGCAGCAACACTGAAGCCGAGCACTCCTCGGGATTGAGTACACTACTCGAGATCGACCAAGAACCCGCTGCATTGACTTCCCCTTCCTCGACGCTGAAGCCACCAGAAGCTGAACCCTCCTCGAGATCGACTAAACTTGTCGAGATCGAGCAACCCTCACCGTCACCAGCTCCTGCATCCTCGAGCAGTCCACCACCAGAAGCTGAAAGTTCGTCGAGATCGAGTACCCCTACTCGAGATCGACCAAACACCGTGGTCCCCGATTCCGTCTCTACGAAGGTAAGCCAAGATATGGATCTTTCTTCTCCTATTTCCATTAAAGATTTATCTATACATGGGAGAGGTTTGCCTTGGTATGTGCGCTTATGTAGGATATCCAATGATGAGCCTAAAGAGTATGAAGTTGGAGACAAGCTCTATGTCTCTAAATCAAAGGATCATTGGTTCCCTAACAAATTCAACAAGAAACGGATGGGACCTTTCGTGGTGAACAAGATCCATTCTGGAGGATTACAGCTGATGGACAAGAATGGCGTCCTATTTGAAGCCCAAGCTACATGGGCCCTGCAGATGCCACCTTGAGCATAAAAGAGAAGTCGGCCTAGCGACTATAAAATCTAGAGCTTGTACATAGACATTTATTTTTGGACTTTTGAGACTTTGTTTTGTTTGTTTTTTGGTTTTGAATATTTTTAGTTTTTCTATTGTGGGTATATGTCTTCTACACTTTTCAGGTCCATGGATAGAAGCGAGCTATATTCAGACTCGGCCCAGGTATTCTTTCATTCGAAATTAAGAGGCCCTGCACACCTGTCTAGTAAGTTTCTTTCTTTACTCTTGTTTTTATACAGTGAGGACACTGTAATGTTTAAGTATGGGGTGGGGGAAGGGCTTACTTTGTGCATATTTGCCATATTTGAGATTATTTGTGCATGATTTCTTTGAATTGTTACATGGCTATTTTGGAATGCATTATTGATTTATGTGCTTATATGCATGTTTTCCAAAGTTTATAAAAATGACCCCCATCGAATTTTTTTGATTAATGTCATGGAAGCTTTAATTGAACTCGACGAAGCAAAATTGGATTCATTAGAGATATAGCATGAAATTGCCTAGTAAAGGGAAGTCACAATGAAGTGCATATTTTATTGAAAACCATAGAAGGAGGTAAAATTTGAAGTTGCTTTTGACATGTTGCATGATAAGAGGATGAAGGACTTTATATTTCCATATAATGCTCATATTATTTATATTCCTAGCCTTACCTATTCTTATGCATCACACAAAAGCCATACTATGCCTTATTTCAAATATTGCTCCACATATTCTAAATATTGCCCATTCTTTACCTTATCCGGGGATTATGTTGAGAATGATGTTATATTATGGAGATGTCATATGGTGTTTGTGTTGTTGTTATTATATTTGGAGTTTGGAAGGATTATTTGAAATATATGGAAAATTTAATGAGTGAAAGAAAATTCGATTAAAGATCGACCCTGCTCGCTGAGATAATAGTTTGGCGAGATAGGACACCAGGTGAGGAGTCCGACGCACTAAGTATCCGGGGCCATTCATGACACCCATGTTTGCGACTCGCGAGAAGGCAGTGCTGAGGTTAGAGAGGTAAAAGCATTATTATTGAAAAAAAAGCATTATGAAAGGTGATGAATCATATGAAAAAGGAATGTGGTATGAAAAGTTTGGAAATACTCCATTTCCCCGGATCATTAGCACCACATTGTAAAAAATTGCCCACCTTCAGCCTTTTACCAATCTACTTCTTATTTGAGCTTAAATTAAAGTCCTCTTGATTATTAATGCTTTGTCACATACAAATTGTTTTGCATAACCCTCCTTTTGTGAGTAGATGTTGCTTTTAATTTGCACATGCATGGATTTGTGACACTAGTACCTTTTCGAGGATGGTAATTGATTGTAGGGTTATATGAGAATGAATCTGATATGTTGAGAGTTTTGATTTCTTCCCCTGAATGACAAATAAAAGTATTGCTTGAGGACAAGCAAGCTTAAGTATGGGGTGTTTGTTGTGAGCTGAATCTGCCATGTTTTACAGTAACTTTTATATCATTTTCTGCATACATTTCATGCATTTGGGCTAGGATAATACAGAATCTATGTAGTTTATGTTTATTTGCCAAATTATGGAATCTACACCAGTTTCTGTTTAATTTCGCAGAATTCGAGGCAAATTACAGCAATTCTGAGAAAGGTCGGAAAAGCTCGGAAATCAACTACAGAAGTCCAAGGTCAAGAAATAGCGGAACAAGTTGAATCAAGCTAGGAGCCCAGCTTTACTCGATCTAGAGTAAACCCACTCGATCTCGACGAAAGTGTCCGAGCACAGGCCTTGTCGACGAGCTGTGCCAAGTCGAGAAGCCAAAGACGGAGAAGCCGAGCACCATCCTACTCGATCTCGAGGAAGTTTGTCGAGATCGAGGACCACCATGGCGCCAATCCGAGCCAGTGTCGAGGAACACTACTCGACAACACCAGGTCACCCAGTCGATGAAGAAATCCTACTCGATCTCGAGGAAGTTTGTCAAGATCGAGGACATTTGTGAGCCACACCCGAGCATGTCGAGGTTCTGCTACTCGAGACGTCCAGCCAGCCAGAGTCGACGACAATCCTACTCGATCTCGAGGAAGATTAGTCGAGATCGAGGAACGCCGTGTCTAAGCCGCGTTACGCGGTTTTGCTTTCCTACTCGGAATGGGAGTCCTTGGATCCGATTCTATCAAATTTGGCCGAGATCTATCCTACATCTATCAAGTTCTATCTATGGAGAAGATCTATCAACAAGAAGATATTCTACCTATTTTAGATATACTTTTCCTTTTAGATTTAATTCCTTAATTGCATTTATTTATCTTTTAAGCTTTTTAGATAAAGATAGATATATTCTATCCTTTAAATAGCAGGGAATGAAGGCTATAAATAAAGCCTTAGGGGGCTGATTGTCATTGATTCAAGCAAAGTCGTCTTAGGGCGCAAGGAGAGAGGAGGAGGAGGCGAGAGAGAGAGAGAGAGAGAGAGAGAGAGAGAGAGAGAGAGAGAGAGAGAGAGAGAGAGAGAGAGAGAGAGAGAGAGAGAGAGAGAGGAGAAGGAAGGAGACGAACGGTTGTAAGTTTTAGTTTATTTTATGTTAAAGTTAATTTCTTTTATTATGGTTTTTTTCTAATTTCCTTTTTCTAGGGTTGGGGTGATCCCAACATAGATATGTGTGTTTGATTTATAAATCCATGAATTTATACGTCTTTATCATCATCTACCTATGTGCTTAATCCTTTGCGAGAGTTGAGGAAATTCCTTATTAATTCATGACATTGAAGCGAAAGTGATCTTATTATGAATTTGGATAGTAATTAGGGTTTATTTGCGAGAGCCGACTAATCCTAATTAAGAAAAGGTAGAAACGAATTAGGTTTTTATGCGAGAGCCTCTATCACCTAAATTGTTGGAATTTGCGAAAGTCGATTCTTTGGTATAAAGCATGCATCTTTATATGATTTATGATCTGCACATATGTTTATTGTTGTGGTAATCCCTAACCTTGGAAGTTTGCATCTTTATATATTTTTATTTGGCACATATTCTACTCGATATCAAACCATCATTCTCTCTCCATCCCTCGACATCGACCAACTCTTAGCCGAAGTCGACAGCAACCTTGCACCTTTTCCCGCTATCCCTGAATCTAAAAACACACTAAACCTAGAACCGCTGACTTCTCTCCTGAGGACGAACCTGACTCCCTTATACTATAGCGGGGGTCTTGACTATAAATTTATTTAGTCGAGAAACCCTCTCGTCAGTGGTAATGGTGTTCAGTCTGGGATTGTTGATTCAAATGATCCTTTGCATCTTCATGCGTCTGACAATCCAGGTGCTATACTAGTCTCTAAGACCTTCAATGGCAAAGGAGGGTTCAATTCTTGGAAGCGAGCTATGCAAATTGCCATTTCAGCAAAGAACAAAGATGGATTCATTGACGGTTCTTGTGAGCATCCCACCGACGATGATCTCAGAGCAAAAGCTTGGGATAGATGCAACAATATGGTAATTTCGTTGATCATAAATGCTTTGGAGAAGAACATCAGTGAACGCGTTCTTTATTTCACTACTGCGAAGGATATTTGGCTTGATCTTCAAGATTGGTTTGATCAGCCAAATAGAGCTCGGCTTTTTTCAAATCAAGGAAGGAGATTGCTTCAATTAGTCAAGGTACGGATTGATTTGCAGATTATTTCACTCGTATTAAACGATTGTGGGACGAATTGTCTTGTTTGCGAAAATGTGCTGTGTGTACGTGTGGTGCATAGAGAGAGAATCAGAAACAGGAACAAGAGGAAAAATTGATGCAACTGTTGATGGAGTTGAATGAATAATACATGTCTGTTATGGGTACGATATTGATGATGAATCCTTTGCCATCCGTGAGCCAGTCATACTCTCTACTTGATCATGAAGAGACACAGAGAGAGGTAAAAGCTGTCACAATGTTTTCCCCTGACTCAACTTCTTTGAATGCCTCATCTCAGTGACAATCTGGAAATCAAAGTTCTGGGAATCAAAATTCGAATTCTTCTAGACAGTTCAACAGTCAGAATTATTCAAGGCAATCTGGCAATTCATCTCAGAGACAGTCTGAAAATCAAAATTTTGGGAATCAAAGTTTTAGGAATCAAAACTATTCAAGACAGTATGCTCCATCTCAGTCGACGGTTGTTTGTGATCACTGCAAGAAACAAGGACATCCTAAGGAACGGTGTTTTCAGATTATTGGCTTTCCTCCCAACTTTTAGAACAACAAAAGGAGAAGGGTTGCAGGGAATGCTGAGGTTGATGTTGGTTCTAGTTCAAATGTAACTGGATCTTCAGTTCTCTCGGATGATCAGATCCATCAGATCATGAGTGTACTGAATGGCCCCAAGTATCAATATGTTTCTCACCAGGTTAATGGAGCTAATGTCAATTTTGTTGGTATTACATCTTTCCTTACACATTGTTTGAATTCCGAGAATGGTAAAGTGAACATTGACAATAGTAAGTGGATAATTGATTCAGGTGCTAGTGAGCACATGACATATGATAGATCTTTACTCTCTAATATCAGGCCTTTGGCTCATCCTTGCTTAGTGTCATTGCCTAATGATCATAAGGTTGAAGTTCATTTGTGTGGGGATATTTTGTTCAGTTCGGAAATTCACCTACGAAATGTGTTGTTGCTACCTACATTCACTACAATTTGCCGTCTGTTCAGAGGCTGTGTTCACAGTCTGATTACTTGGTGATATTTACTCACATACATTGCATTGTGCAGGCCCCTTCTCTGAAGAGGCTACTGGTAGTTGGTGAGGCTCAGAATGGACTCTATGTGATGTCTCAAGGTGTTCAGAAATCCTTGCAGACATTGGAGAGAGCTTGCAATTCAGTGGCATCTGTAGATCAGACTCTGTGGCATTCAAGATTAGTACATCTTCTTGCCTACAAGTTGCATCAGATTTCTACATTTTCAGATTTGAATAAGGCGTCTAACAATTCTACATTTGATTCTTGTGTGGTTTGCCATTAGGCCAGGCAACATAGGTTGCCTTTTCCTATCTCTAGTAGACAGTCTAGCTCTTTGTTTGAGCTTGTTCACATTGATGTATGGGGACCTTATGCTACCCTTACTCATGATGGTCAGAAATACTTCATTACAATTGTAGATGACTATAGCAGAGCTACTTGGACATATTTAATGAAATCAAAGTCTTTTGCGTTTGGTTTGATCAAGGCTTTTGTTGCTATGGTGGAAAGACAGTTTTCTGTGCATGTTAAAAAGATCAGAACTGAAAATGCCTATGAACTTAGGTCAAGCAATGAAGGGAAATCTTATTTTTCTGATAAGGGTATTATCCATCAATGCTCTTGCCCACACACTCCTCAGCAAACTGGAGTTGTAGAAAGGAAGCACAAGCATTTGTTGGAAACCTGTAGAGCCTTGTTGTTTCATTCTTATTTTCCCATTGAGTTTTGGAGAGAGTGTTTACTTACTGCAACTTATCTGATCAATAGGTTTCCCTCTTCTGTTTTGAAAGGAAAATCACCTTTTGAAGTTTTATTTGGCAAGCATCCAGACTATGCTCACATGAGAGTATTTGGTTGCTTATGTTATAGGACTGTTGTTGGTCCTGCTAGGGATAAGCTAAAGCCAAGAGGTCTCCCATGTGTGTTTGTTGGGTATCCCTTTGGCAAGAAAGCATACAAAGTATATGAACTTGGGAGCAAATCTTTTGTTGTGTCTAGAGATGTGGTGTTTTATGAGCATATCATCCCTTTTTCTACATCTCATGTTTCCATTCCCAGTTCCATTTTCCTTTGCATGTATCTGAAAATGATGTTGCCTCATTTGATCATGATCATGATGTCTTTGATCCTCCTGAAGGATACAATCCACCTGTTATTCAACCACCAGTGGTTGATCCTCTTCTTAACCCTCCCTTGAGAAGGTCAACCAGAGTGTGTAATCCACCTTCACATCTCAGGGATTTTGTCTGTACTTCTTCTACTGCTGATCATGAGAGGTGTTCAGTTCTTTCTGATGTTTCTCCTACAAGGCAGTTGTATGCTTCTTCTCTCTCTTGTCACAATCAGCATCTTGCACTCTCTGTGGAAAAACATCAAGAGCCTTCCTCTTTTTATGAGGTTGTTAAGTGCAAAGAATGGAGGGATGCCATGGATCTTGAATTCGCAGCATTAGAAGCTAACCACACTTGGGATGTTGTTCCACTTCCAGTAGGAAAGAAGCCTATATCCAGTAAATGGGTTTTCAAAATCAAATACAAAGCTGATGGTGGTATTGAGAGGTTTAAGGCAAGATTGGTGATTAAAGGTAACACATAGAAAGCTGGGGTGGACTACACTAAGATGTTTTTTCCGGTTGTCAAAATGACAACCATTAGAAGCTTAATTGCAGTGGCTGCAAAGAAGGGTTGGTTGATGAGCCAATTGGATGTCAACAATACATTTTTGCATGGTGACTTGTATGAGGATGTATATATGAAGATCCCTCAAGGTTACTCTCCTTCTTCTTTGTCTCATGGAGTGGCAGTTTGCAAGTTAAACAAGTCTCTATATGGTTTAAAGCAAGCATCTCGACAGTGGTATTCCAAGTTATCCACCTTCTTATAGGACAAAGGGTATAGTTCTTCTAAGAATGATTATTCCCTCTTTATGAAGCATTTTGGCAATAAAATTGTTTTGGTTGCTGTGTACGTTGATGATGTCATTTTAACTGGTGACTGTCATGAAGAAATTGATCTTTTGAAGAGTCAGCTTCATAGCCAGTTTAAGATCAAGGACCTTGGGCAACTTAGCTATTTCCTTGGTATGGAAGTGCTATATATGAATCATCTTCTATTATTTTGACACAAAGGAAATTTTCTCTTGATCTCCTCAAAGATGCTGCTATCTCACAATCTAAGTCTGTTCAAGCACCATTGGAGCTCAATCTAAAGCTCCTTCCTGATTAAGGGGATCTATTTGATGATCCTTTATGGTACAGACGCATGGTTGGGAAATTGAATTTTCTCACCAACACCAGACCTGATCTATCCTTTGCAGTACAGTTCTTAAGTCAATTCATGAAATGTCCCAGGGTTCCTAGCTTACTATGAAGCCCTTGTTCACACACTCAAGTACCTGTCCAACAATCCATGTCATGGTCCTGTTTTTTCCAGGAAGCCTGACTTTGAGCTCAAGCTGTTATCTACATCGCCAAAAATCCAGTCTACTATGAGCGAATCATGCACATTGAACTGGATTGCCATTTTGTGAGGGAAAAACTCAATGATGGCCTAATATCTCTTCATTTTACTTCCTCTGCCACTCAATTGGATGACGTTTTTACTAAGCCATTATCTGGTATTCTTCATCAGCAATTTTTGTCCAAGTTGGGGTTGTTTTCACACCCTCCAACTTGTGTGTGTGGGGGGGGGGGGGGGGGGGGTGTTGGAGGAAGTTGAGCTCAAGGCGCCAAATCAAGCTCACACTTAGGTGGAGCTAAAGTCATCAGCTCAAGCTCACACTCGGATGGTCCAAGCCAAGCACGAGTGATGATGTTTTAGAGATTGCTTACTTTTGTTTTATAGTGTTTGGTTGTTCTATATAAATAGTTGCTTATCAATTTCAGTTGTAACTAACAGAACATACAATACATTTTATACGCAATCTAAATTGAGAGAAAACCCTCCTGAGGGCTCTCGTGTTCATCAAATTCTTGTTCTAGTTTTCTCTTTCTTCTTCCTCCAATTTCTGTTCTTCCATATCTCGAACTTGAATTTCTTCAAGTTCAACATTTTTTTGGTAGAAATATGCTGGAGCAAATCTGATCAATTAGGATAGAGGTTTAATTTTGTTAAATGAAGAAGTGAAGCTTTCATATATTGATGATCTCAGGTCAGCAGTGTTGTTTCATAGAGCTTTACAAATTTTGTTACATGTTCTTGTGTTTTTTGATCATCCATTGCTGGCTTCATTTGGTCATGTACTGTTTTGTCCCTTTTCATCGCGCTTGTAGCAAATCACCTCCCGGTCTTTTCCGATAGATGGTTTGGATGTTGACGAACTTGGGAGACCCCTTCATGGGGACCAGATGTCGGACATCTCCCCTTGCTTCCGTGATCCCTGTGAAGATAAAGAAGCCGACCTACACAACAACAACAACAACAATAACAACAACAACAATCCCAGTATCTCCCGCTCAGAGCAGGGTCTGAGGGGTCAAGATGTAGGTACCCTTGCCCCGACTAGGTCGAAAGAGTGTTTCCGAGTGACCCAAGACCGGACATCACAGGGAAGAGATAAGCACACCACTAGAAACTGAAAATTAAGAGAATAAATAAAACACAGAAGGGACAATGATGCAAAGATGGAAAGGATGCACGAAAGAAAATTGAGAACAAAGGGAAGCATGAGCGAGAACCGTTGCCCCCGACTAGCATTCGTCGACTCGAATAGAACTCCTCCACTGAGACCTGTCCCATGTCATCTCCTCAGAGAGTCCCAGAGCAGTCAGATCATGTCTAATCACTTCACCCAACTTTTCTTTGGACGCCCTCTGCCCCGCCGAACGCTTCCAATAGCCAAGTCGTCACACCTACGCACCAGCGCATTTGGGTCTCTCCTATGAACATGTCCATACCATTGGAGTCTCGATTCCCGCATCTTATCCTGAATACTAGTCACTCCTACCTTTTTTGTCACGCAAGATACATCCACACATCCACTTGAGCATTCTCATCTCCGCCACCATGAGTTTCTGTTCCTGAGCCTTAGTTGTCGCCGAGCACTCTGCCCCATATAATAAAGCTGATCTCACCACTACATTGTAGAACTTACCATTGAGCTTAAGTGGAACTTTTCTATCACATAAAGAAACCGAGCTAGGAAGGATAAAATCATACCTTGGCGCGCGGTCTATTGAAAGGCCAAATTTTCCATCGACGTTGATGTTTCTCGAATGCCTTGTGGATCGTGTCAATGACAATGGTGAAGTCCAAAACCTCCATTGCGTCACTAAGATAGCCATCAAGTCCTACAAGAAACTTCATTTTCAATGCACGAACGGATGGTCGTACACTGACTTTATATAATAAATCTTCAACTTCATTAAAATAGACATCCGGGTGACGGCCGTTTTTCTTGCAAAGTTCAAGGTGTAAGTGCATATTACGATGCCAATTTTGTGGAACATAACGTCATCGCTTACAAACCTTCAATTGTGCCCAAGAATGAGGTAAAACATTTGATGACTCCACTCCCTCGATGAAAATCGGAATAAGTTTCAAAGGCTTTGACAGTCAGTTTATGTCAAAGGTCTTGAAGCTACAGCTGTGTTGATGAAACACAAAACCTGTTCTCTATGTTATTATGCTCGAATATTATTATATGTTATTATATGCTTCCAATATATTATTATATATTCACTAACATTTCAGGAAGCTTTTTGAATTATATCTCCTTCCTTAAGCGCTCAAAGCTGAGAAGAATAAAATCGAGATCATGGCTTCAGAAGTTTCCAAAGATAGAAGATTGTGAAGAATCCATCTTATGCCATGATCTACTATAGCCGTTGGTGGAGATCTTTAGGCACCGATTTTGTTCATTATAAAGAAAAGGAAGAAGGGAAGACAGAATGACAACATTCGTGGAAAACAAGCATTCATACACTCAAGCCCTCAAGTGAAATCTGTCTTCTTCGTGTGCTCTCTGCTAGTTCTTAAGAGTCTGTTATTTCATTTCAAAGCATTTGAGAGTTACACAGTGAGCTTATAGGATATATTTCGAGAGAGTGTTATACTCAAGAGTTTGTAACTCTGGAAGTAGACACTAGGCAATTGATTCACTAAGTGTAAGAGGATTGTACTAGATAGCTGAGAGAGGTGTTGCTCTTCTAGATTGGTCTAGGACTCCAAGGGAACGTGAGTTGACTAGATTGAAATTGTATAGGAGATAGGCTTCTCGGTGAGCTATTAGGATCCTAAGTCTTGTGAATCAATAAAAGCCGGTTGAATCCTAGGGTTGTGGAAGAACCCTAGGCGGGGACGTAGGCCAAGTTCGTGCCGAACCTCGTAAACAATTCATCGAGTCCTTTATTTACTACTTTACCTTATTTCCGCACTTGGTTCGAATTATTTAACTTTGTGATTCAGGTTTTCCAGAGAAAAGATTAAGTCTAATCTCAAAGGGTTTTGCACGAGCTTCAAAAGTCTTTAGACTATCTGCGAAAAACCGGCATACTCTATTCAACCCCCCTTCTAGAGTATCTTTATATTACTTTGTTTTACATTATCGAACCTTCAATTGGTATCAGAGCTTTACTCACTGCTTTCAATCTAACAATCTTGTGAGTTTTCGATCATGTCTGGTGAAGCAAGCGGAGGATTTGCACAGGAAAGGTCTACCAATAGACCACCACTCTTTGTAGGAAACAACTTTGTCCACTGGAGATCATTGATGAAGATGTTCATTATAGATCAAGATCTGGAATTTGGAACATTATAGAAAATGGTCCGAAGGTTCCAGAGAAAGACGGACCAAATGGAACCAAAATTACGAAGAAGGAGTCTGAATATGTCCAAGCGGATCTTGAACTCGTCTCCAAAAACTACAGGGCTATCAACTTACTTTATTGTAGTCTTAGCACTAATGAGTTTAACCGTATTTCATCTTGTAGGTCAGCTAAAGATATTTGGGACAAGCTGGTCGTCACCTATGAAGGAACCAGCCAAGTAAAGGACACCAAGATCAGTATCTTCCTTCGAAAGTATGAGCTTTTCAAAATGAAGTCTGATGAGTCTATCAAGGCCATGTTCACACGATTCACAGAAATCACCAACAACCTTGATTCTCTGGGCAAAAGCTTTACAAACGTTGAGAAAGTAAGGAAGATATTGAGGTGCCTCCCAAAAGAAAAGTGGGGTCCTAAAGTAACAGCCATAGAGGAAGCCCCTGACTTCACCACTCTGCCCCTTGATGACTTGCTTGGGAAACTGATCACACATGAGATGATCCATAATGAAGACGATTGAGAACTTTCAGCAAGCATTAAGAACTTGGCACTCAAGTCTAAGAAGGATGAGCCTAAAGATGGATCTGATTCCGAAGATGAGGATGACGATGAGGATGATCCTTTTGCTCTTATCACAAGAGGCCTTGCTCGGATCCTCAAAATGAAGAAACAATTCAACAACAAGGATGGATCAGAGTCTTCTAAATTTCGAGGTAAGTCTCAATACAACAAATTTGATAAGAAGACTAAACCTTTGTCTTGTTTTGAATGTGGTGAAACAGATCATCTTGTAAAAGACTGTCCTCAAAAGACGAAGAGTCAGTCCAAGAAGGGTGATAGATGGAAAAAGAAAGCCATGGTGGCAACTTGGAGTGATTCTGACTCTGACTCCGATGATAAAAAGGCCAATGTTTGTCTTATGGCCTCAGGAGATGAATCCCACGATGAGAAGCTTGAGGTAACTGTAAAAGAACTTACGGCAAGTCCAAAAGAGGTACTATCGGAATTCCTTTCTAATATGATTGCAAATGACGAGAAACTTATTGCCCAGACTAACACTCTTATTAAGAGAACTGTGGACCAGGAAAGAACTATTGAGGATCTGTCTATAAGGGTCAAAAGTCTTGAAGCTTCTTATTCAGGTCTTGACATTAAAGTCAAGACTCTTGACTCAGAGAAATCTGAACTATTGAGGATCTGTCGGTGAGCTATTAGGCCGCCGGATATCATTGAAATTAAGATACATACAGATACAGATTGGTAGATGATGTTGAGCCGACTTGAAAATGATCACTCCAGTGCTAATTGAAAAGTAGAATGGTAGGTTATTCACTTATATGTAGAGTTGCCGGGTTAAAGTCTTAAACGTGTCCTATAATATTCAATCAAGAAAATAAAACAGTTGGGTCTGCTCGAAGACAACAGGAAACCGAGGAATCAGTAGTCCACTTGCTTTTGTAGGGTGTGTATACGCTCTTGCTGTATTGCTCAGTTTGTCAGTTGGTATCAAGCAATGCTAACGTCCATGACTAAATAACGCGGAAAAAACTAGAAAGAAATTTCATTGAACAATGAAAATTGCGCTTAGAACTTGGTCCAACCAAAGAGTTGCTACACTAGGCATCATCAAAGATGTAATTCACGTACAAATGTCCATAAATAATAAGGCTCGGAAGTTGGCACATAAAAAAATAATAATGGATCAGCACTAAAATCCAACTTCAGAAGTTGACCCGTAGCATAAAGTGAAGCGTTTTGGAAACAAACAGATCCTAAAGAAACTCATGAATACCCACATCCTAGAAAATAAATTCATTCCCAAGATGGAGTAGTGTTGATCATCATATCTAATCGGAGGCAATCACAAATTCATTCCCAAGAGTAAAAGGTAAAAGGAAGAAAGCTTGAAAGATGTAAACACACAAACTTCATTCACAACAAGATGCAGTAGTGTTGATTCTCTTTCCTAGCTAGCAAACTCTACTGTTCTGACATTTATAGTTTCTGCATATCGAAGTGAACCAACAAATAAATAATCATGAGAAATGTTCTACTGCCTCTGAATTCTCCTCAGCTGCTATTCGCTGCAATCTAGTCATAATATCAATCAACCAAAACAAATAATCATTTTGCAAAACATAGATCTATATTTCCAAACAAATAAATAATCATGAGAAATGTTCCACTGCCTTAAGATGCAAAGTAAATATGCATTTTGCCATATCCTAGCGAGTAATAGATAATTGATTTCGAAAAAAAATAACTAATCAGAAATGCTCCACTACCTTGATGCAATATTGCAATCCCATGTTGCTTTAGATCAGGTTTGTGTTGTGATCAGAGCATACATTCATTGTCAAGAAGGAACTTAGCACTTCATGATTCTAAACAGCAAGTACTACATTCCATAATCACATCACATATATCAATTAAAAAAAAAAGATAAATACTTGGGAAAAATCAGTAAAAACACAAATAATTACACAAGAACTAACACTTAAGGGAAAACCACAATCTATCAGGACAAAACCTTTCCACTTGAACTAAGCCACTAGATATTAGCCAAAATGAATTCTTCTGTCAGGTGAATGCATTTACAATACTATTCTAGATATTGAGCTAGAAGACCTAACTTATACTAATTCATATCCCTTAGGTCACTTACATGGCTTGTTAGCATCCTAGCTCATCAAATCTACTCTACAATACAAGATTGATGACTAAAAAGCAAACAAATTTGCATTCTTTTATTTGATTTTTTTCATTAAAAAAAAAGATTGAGCAAGTCACAACTCATCACATCAATTTCCAAAGTTAAAATTTCCCATCTTGATCAAATTCGAGATTAACAATTAAAATCAAGATGACAGATCTGAATCTTTTCCCTAACATCTCTCTCCTTGATTTAAATTAATCGAGTACAGATTGATCAATCTTTACTTGATCATCTCTCTCTTCCAATCCTGGCTTCTACCTCCTCTTGTTTGCTCTCGATCAACACTTCTGCTCGTTCTCGTTCTCGCTCTCATATCTCTTCCTGCTACAGCATAAGTTAGGGCAAGTTCACAACATTTGCTCTTCCTTCTCTCACCAACTCCAACAATTTTGTTCCTCTTTTGGGAGGATCTCGCTCCTATTGCCAAATCTAAGAGTAACGAGGCATAAATCAAAAGGTTGTCTTCATCAACTTTGCCTTGTTCTTCAAGATTTTGACCATCAATTAGTTCTCAAACTAAAATTCCACGTACAATTACTCTTGATTTCTCAAAATATTTTCATCCTCAATTCAATTTTAGTTTATTTGGTCTCAAGCTTTGAAGAGGATCTGGTTTCAGATCGGAGATTTGCATCCTACTATTGAAGAGTTGTCTTTTTCCTTACTTTTGTGATCACAAGCCCAAGCTTCTTGCACTATTCATGAATCTCCATTTCTGACTTTTCCTTGTGATGTATGCTACAAGGCCAAACAAACACGTCTGTCTTTTCCTGTTAGTCTGTCAAATGCTTCAACACCTTTTGATTTAATTCATTGTGATATTTGGGGACCCTACCGTGTTCCGTCCTCGTCTGGGGCTTCTTATTTTCTAACCATTGTTGATGACTTCTCTCGTGCCACCTGGGTCTATCTTATGGTCCACAAATCTGAAGTCTCTCGACTCATTCAACAATTCTGTGCTCTTACTGTCACTCAGTTTCACAAAACTATTAAGTGTATTCGCAGCGATAATGGTTCCGAATTTCTTGCTCTGCGATCATTCTTTGCAGATCATGACATTCTCTTTGAATCTTCTTGCGTTGCTACACCTCAACAGAATGGTAGGGTTGAGCGTAAACATAGGCATATTCTCAATGTTGCTCGAGCCTTGCTGTTCCAAGCCAACCTTCCGGTTAAGTTCTGGGGTGAGTGCACTCTTACAGCTTGTTTTCTCATCAATCGCACCCCCTCCTCTGTCCTTAAAGGTAAAACCCCTTATGAATGTCTATTCAATAAGCCCCCTGATTACACACATATTAGAGTCTTTGGCTGTCTTTGCTATGCGTCTGTCATTCCTCGCTCCACAAACAAATTTTCCCCTCGCAGCCGGAGATGCTTATTTGTTGGGTATCCCTTCGGTCAGAAAGGTTGGCGTCTCTACGACCTTGCAACACACCAGTTCTTTGTCTCTCGTGATGTTGTCTTTCATGAGGATGTCTTCCCTTTTCCTCTATCAATGTCACCCTCTCATGAGTCTCCCACATACCCTAACCCCATCACCTATGACGCCCCGGACGAACCCCAACCGGCTGCTCAGCCACCGCCGCCGCCCCCTCGCCGATCTACTCGCACACATACCCCTTCGGTCCTTCTTAAGGACTATGTGTGTCACACCATCCGCAAGGTTGATCCTATTTCGGCTTCTCCTGCTTCCGTCACTTCGGCAGGTACGCCTTATCCCTTAGCTCATTATGTTGACACACATGCTTACACTCCTGTGCATTCTAGCTTCTTGGCTGCCATCAGTGCCAATCCGGAACCCACGTCCTTTCGCGAGGCCTTTCGCCATCAGCATTGGCGAGATGCTATGCGGTCTGAAATTGATGCTCTCCATCGCAATGGTACTTGGGAGGTCACGACCTTACCTCCTCACAAAAAGGCTATCGGGTGCAAGTGGGTTTTTCGAGTGAAGTACAACTCTGACGGCAGCATTGAACGGCATAAAGCACGCCTTGTTGCTCTCGGCAATCGGCAAGTTCAGGGCACGGATTACTCTGAAACATTTGCTCCAGTTGCTAAGCTAGTCTCCATCAAAGTCTTCCTTGCAGTTGCTTCTATCCGAAATTGGGAGCTTCATCAGATGGATGTGCACAATGCTTTCTTACATGGTGACCTTGAGGAAGAAGTGTACATGTCCTTACCTCTTGGCTTCTCCACGGATGATAGTCACAGGGTCTGCAGACTTCGGAAGTCTCTCTACGGTCTCCGTCAGGCTCCCCGCAATTGGTTCTCGAAACTAGCATATGCTCTTCGGCATGTTGGGTTCAGTCAGTCCTATGCCGACTACTCTCTGTTCTCTTTTGTTCGTTCCGATCTGGTTCTGCATGTGCTTGTTTATGTTGATGATCTGATTATAGCGGGGAACAATTCTGAATCTATTGCTCGCTTCAAGGCGTATCTCCACTCCTGTTTTCACATGAAGGACCTCACGAACCTCTGATTATAGCGGGGAACAATTCTGCATGTGCTTGTTTATGTTGATGATCTGATTATAGCGGGGAACAATTCTGGGCATTGAGGTCTCACGAACCTCTTCTGGCATCACTCTGTCTCAGCGCAAGTACACTCTGGATATTCTCGGCGAAGTGGGTCTTCTTGGTGCCAAGCCTGCCGATTTTCCTATGGAGCAGAATCACAAGCTTGCTCTAGACACCAGTGCTCTTCTTTCGCAGCCAGATAGGTATCGCCGCATCATCGGTCGTCTCATTTATTTGACGATCACCAGACCAGATTTGTGCTACTCAGTTCACGTCCTTGCTCAATTCATGCAGCAGCCTCGCCAGACTCACTTGGATGCGGCATTTCGGGTTCTGCGTTATCTCAAGGGACGTCCTGCTCAAGGCGTTTTTCTCTCCTGTCATAGTGATCTACGCCTCGTGGCCTATTGTGATTCTGACTATGCAGCTTGTCCTCTGACTCGTCGCTCCTTAACCGGTTATATCGTCAAAGTGGGTGAGTCTCCGGTCTCTTGGAAAACAAAGAAGCAGACAACGGTCTCCCGCTCTTCTGCTGAGGCCGAATACAGGGCAATGGCTACGACTTCCTGCGAGCTAGTCTGGATCAAGTCGCTTCTGCGCTCGTTGGGCGTCTCTCATCACGGTTCTATGCGGCTCTGGTGTGACAACCAATCGGCGATTCATATTGCCAATAATCCCGTCTTCCATGAGCGCACAAAACACATTGAAGTTGATTGTCATCTTGTTCGTGATCATGTTCAGTCTGGAAATATTGCTCTATTTCATGTTCGCTCCTCACAACAACTCGTGGACATCTTCACCAAGGCGCTTGGGCATCAACAATTTCATTTCCTCTTGGACAAGTTGGGCATTCATTCCACCCATGCTCCAACTTGAGGAGGAGTATTGGAAATTATCATAATTCAGCATATCTTAGTTGTTATAGATAGATAGATTAATATCTTTCCTTTTATCTTATTTACTAAGATAGAATATTCATTGTAATTGGGTTATTTAAACACACCTCAATCAATTAAAGGAATCAGATTTCAGTCTTAAACAATTCTTCAAAAACATCTCCGTACGAATGCACACATGGAGCCAACATCAACAACACAAATTTTATGTCCACGTTTATGACAGACAACGCTAGTGCATTTTGGATTTTTCAATAAACTTCACTTCGAAAGATATACCCCTCTTACAAGCTGAGATAACATCTGCAAGAGTAAGGCCCAAGGTGGATTGGGTATTAGAAAAGCTGAAGAACTTAATATAAACCTCCAATTTAAACTTCTTTGGAAACTTTATACTAATGAAGATAATATTTGGGTAAGAGTCATCAAAGAAAAATATTTACAAGATAGCAGCATCAGGGATAAACCAAATCAAGCCACCTCTTGGCAATTTGGCAGACTCCTATCCCTTAGAGAAAGATTCGAGAAAGGCCTACTTTGGATTATAGGAGACGGTAACCAAATAAATATTTGGAAAGATCCTTGGGTTCCCGATAAATGTCTCAAAACATTCATGGGTAACAATGACCCTAACATGAAAGTCAGCCACCTCTTTACCCCTCAAAAACTCTGGAATAAGCTTCTCATCCAGAGCCTCTTTCCCCAAGATATAACTAACTGTATTTAATCTCTAAATATCCCCCCATGGCAAGCTCATAATAAGCTAATCTAGGCGCCTAATCCCACAAGAAATTTCACAACCAAATCGGCAAAAATAAAAAATAAAATACCAACTCTTATAACCACAACATAGAAAACCATAACTGGATCTGGAAGCTTAATCTTCCTCCTCTGCTTTAAAACCTAGTTTGGAAAATTAAAATAGACGCTCTTCCCACGACAAGCAGACTTAATAGGTACATTAATAGAGTCCCCCACACCTGCTCCCTGTGTAGTCAAGGAAATGAGGATGCCACTCATCTCTTTACAGAGTGCTCCTTTGCAAAGGAACTAATAACCAAGTTTGAATAAACAACAGGTAAGATCTTTAAGAACCTCTCCTTGCAAGGATCCCTGTGTGACAATATTAATCAAATCAAGCAGGCAAATCAATTTTTCGAAGAACTAGTAGTCATTTGAGAAATAATCTCGGAAACTAGAAACAAGTTAATCTTCAAACATACTAGCCCAGACACTTTCAGTAATCTAATTAAGCGCATTATTAAAGATATACTGGATTGGAAATCAACAAATCCCACGAGTACAAAAAAAGATACCAATAAAAGGAAGAAAAGGTCTAGATCTAAGTGGACTAGACCAGTATGAGTCATCTACAAGATTAACGTAGATGGTTATGTCAAACCCACGGGCACTTGTCAGGTGGGAGGAATCATTCGTGATTCAAGGGGCCATGTAACCGAGATCTTTTATCAGGAAATCGATCAAGGTACGGTTATTCAAACGGAAGCAGCAACAGTTCTAGAAGGAATGAGAGGGTAGCTCAAAGACTAGGTTTGAGCAAGATCATCGTAGAAGGTGACAACCAAGAGCTGATGAGAATCATTTCGAAAGGAAAAGATAGCAGATGGGAGATTATGCGCCAAGCAGTAGAGATCAAAATCATGGAAGCAAAGTTTGATCGAAAAGGTTGAATACAACCACATCTACAGAGAGGTGAACAAAGTCGCAGACTATATAGTCAATATGAGTATCATTAGTGATAAATCTACAATCTCTTTTAATAGGGAACTTTGTACCATCATCCGCAAGGATGATCCCGGAGCGCGTTTACATTTTTTGTAATAGCTCCGACTGTTTACACACAGTAAAAAAAAAAGGAAATTTGCTATAATATACCTTCTTAAAAATCTAATTAGGTAACTGAATCCTTAAAAAAAAAAATATATATTAGGCGTCTTGACTTGACCCCATTCACTTTCCCTTTCATTCTCTTCATCGATCTGAGATTCTGAGAGCCCTCATCCATGTCGTCGATACCATCACCTAACACTTCTAGTCCCCTCCGCTCACCAGCGAGGACGAAGCTAGACTCATCCTCCCCCGATTTCGGTGGAAGGATGAAGCTAGACTTATCCTCCCCCAATTTCGGTGGTCGTTGAAGGATTGCAGTCGATCCCAAACAGCGAACTAGGTCACCCAGCCAACTCCTTCACATCTCGTCGTCTGAATCCCGAGCTCCAGCTTCCTCTCAGAGTGCCTCTATTTCCGTACTAGTAAACGCTGCGAGCCTGGCTCATGAAGAGGGTTTCTTCTGCCATTTCTTCTTCATCTCTTCCTCTACGTTCCCTCAATTTTGACTCTCAATTAATCTCCTCTGTGTTTTTGCATATTCGTTAACAGTTTCGAGCGGCTCTTCAAAGCTTGAGATTTCTCACTCTCAACAGGGATTCCTATGAACTCTGTCCCCTTTAGGAAATTCAATTTCGTTTTTCCGATATCCCTTTTTAAATCATCACACACTCTGTCTGATCAATTCTCTCTAATTTCAGCTCATCGTGCACTTTGACGAGCTATCGGGTTTAATTTCATTACAAGTGATCTTTTCTTTCCTACTTTATGATGTAAATTCATCCAATTTAATGTCTTTGGATAATCTTATACTGTGGGAATATAACAAGTTTCTTGTGATAATCTTAACTGCAAATAAAGTCCTGGATGAATTCGATCAGGTTCTAATGCCTGGAACAGATCAGCGAAGCAAACAGATGATTATGAATTAATTGATGATGTTTCTTTGACAAATTTAATGAATTATATTGGACTTTGGAGTAGTTCTTATTGATTTTCTCTTCATCGTTGTTCCTATTCTCTTATTTTAAATTTTAAGTGAAATATAAACTTCAGTTGTTACCAATTAAAGACGATTTTTTTTTGTGGATGCTTCATTTTAAAGCAAGTGTTTACTTTTTCAATGATGGAAAGGCAACTGTTTGCATGTTAAATTGATAATGATGGTTAGAGAATATTAACCAGGGTCGTGCCGATCTTTTTGGGGGCCCGGTGCTAAAAAATTATGCTTTATTTATATTTTTGGTAAATTAATTTTATATAAATGTGTTAGATAAAATGTGCTATAAAACATAGAAATAAGATGATAACCTTTTTATTTTTTGATTATTTTTTTGTATACAAATATTGTAGATAATTCTTGCAAAACTTCTGTATTTTGAAATTTCATATCACAATTCAAAAAAATTAGTAATAATGTACTAATTTATACAGTGATGATTTTTTGTGAGTTTCTAAAAGTAAGGGAGAAGTGTTTGAAATTCAAATGAATAAACAACAATAATTTAATATTTTTTTTTCCTATAAAAAAAGAAGCTCTTGAAAGGGGAAAAAACAAGAAGAAAACTCAAACAAATAAACAACAATAATTTAATATATTTTTTCCTTAAAAAAAAAGAAGAAGCTCGGGGAAAAAAGAAGAAGAAGAAAGGGAACTCAAATTAATTAAAAAAAAAACTGAAATGCATAAAGTCAATAAACAACACTCTGGAGTAATTTAATAGTATATTTTTTTCTTCTTTTGGTAAGAAGTTTTCTTGGAAATAAAAAACTAGAACCTTGACGCTGGGATTCGAACACAGGGTTTAGAAAACCAATACATAATTACCGCAAGCCTCTACCAATGAGCCAATGTGAACAAGTGAAATACTACAGAAAACCTTTATAATATAACATATATAATTAATATTGGGCCCCAAAATTTTAGGGGTCCTGCTCCGTTGGGCCGGTGGAACCGCCTAAGGCACGGGCCTGATACCACTAATGCATTTTGCAAAACTGTGGGTTTTATTTGTGGTTTATTTCTAAAAGAGTAGTTGTTTTTGTTTTAGCCGGCAGCTTAAATTGCAAAGATGGAATGTATGCAGGAGTAAACCCATTTTTTGTTGGAGGAAGCTGAGCTCAAGGCGCCAAATCAAGCTCACACTCAGGTGGAGCTAAAGTCATCAGCTCAAGCTCAAGCTCACACTCGGATGGTCGAAGCCAATCATGAGTGACGATGTTTTAGAGATTGCTTACTTTGGTTTTACAGTGTTTGGTTGTTTTGTATAAATAGTTCCTTATCAATTTCAGTTGTAACTAACAGAATATACAATACATTTTACACGCAATCGAAATTAAGAGAAAACCCTCCCGAGGGCTCTCGTGTTCATCAAATTCTTGTTCCAGTTTTCTCTTTCTTCTTCCTCCAATTTCTGTTCTTCCATTGAATTTCTTCAAGTTCAACATGGTATCAGAGCGACTGTCAGTCGATTAGAGGTTCTTCGTGCTCGTTTTTTTTCCGTTTTCGTATTTTGTTTGATCAATCATCATGAATCCCGAGGAGGTTGCGCAGTTGCGTGGTTGTTGTGAGTTGAATCTGCCATGTTTTACAGTAACTTTTATATCGTTTTCTACATACATTTCATGCATTTGGGCTAGGATAATACAGAATCTATGTAGTTTATGTTTATTTGCCAAATTATGGAATCTACACCAGTTTTTGTTTAATTTCGCAGAATTCGAGGCAAATTACAGCAATTCTGAGAAAGGTCGGAAAAGCTCGGAAATCAATTACAGAAGCCCAAGGTCAAGAAACAGCGGAACCAGTCGAATCAAGCTAAGAGCCCAACTTTACTCGATCTAGAGTAAACCCACTCGATCTCGACGAAAGTGTCCGAGCACAGGCCTTGTCGACTAAGCACTGATCGAGGAAACTGAGTTAGAGACAACCCGACTCCCGGAAGCAAACTCGATCTCGAGGAATCTTTTCGAGATCGACAACACTGTGATGCCATGTCCGGAGTCGACGAGCTGTGCCAAGTCGAGAAGCCAAAGACGGAGAAGCCGAGCACCATCCTACTCGATCTCGAGGAAGTTTGTCGAGATCGAGGACCACCATGGCGCCAATCCGAGCCAGTGTCGAGGAAGACTACTCGACAACACCAGGCAACCCAGTCGATGAAGAAATCCTACTCGATCTCGAGGAAGTTTGTCGAGATCGAGGACATTTGTGAGCCACACCCGAGCATGTCGAGGTCCTGCTACCCGAGACGTCCAGCCAGCCAGAGTCGACGACAATCCTACTCGATCTCGAGGATGATTAGTCGAGATCGAGGAACGCCGTGTCTAAGCCGCGTTACGTGGTTTTGCTTTCCTACTCGAATTGGGAGTCCTTGGATCCGATTCTATCAAATTTGGCCGAGATCTATCCTACATCTATCAAGTTCTATCTATGGAGAAGATCTATCAACAAGAAGATATTCTACCTATTTTATATATACTTTTCCTTTTAGATTTAATTCCTTAATTGCATTTATTTATCTTTTAAGCTTTTTAGATAAAGATAGATATATTCTATCCTTGAATAGCAGGGAATGAAGGCTATAAATAAAGCCTTAGGGGGCTGATTTTCATTGATTCAAGCAAAGTCGTCTTAGGGCACAAGGAGAGAGAGAGAGAGAGAGAGAGAGAGAGAGAGAGAGAGAGAGAGAGAGAGAGGAGGCGAGAGAGAAGGAGAAGGAAGGAGACGAACGGTTGTAAGTTTTAGTTTATTTTATGTTAAATTTAATTTCTTTTATTATGGTTTGTTTCTAATTTCCTTCTTCTAGGGTTGGGGTGATCCCAACATAGATATGTGTGTTTGATTTATAAATCCATGAATTTATAAGTCTTTATCATCATCTACCTATGCGCTTAATCCTTTGCGAGAGTTGAGGAAATTCCTTATTAATTCATGATATTGAAGCGAAAGTGATCTTATTATGAATTTGGATAGTAATTAGGGTTTATTTGCGAGAGCCGACTAATCCTAATTAAGAAAAGGTAGAAACGAATTAGGTTTTTAGGCGAGAGCCTCTATCACCTAAATTGTTGGAATTTGCGAAAGTCGATTCTTTGGTATAAAGCATGCATCTTTATATGATTTATGATCTGCACATATATTTATTGTTGTGGTAATCCCTAACCTTGGAAGTTTGCATCTTTATTTATTTTAATTTGGCACATATTCTACTCGATATCAAACCACCATTCTCTCTCCATCCCTCGACATCGACCAACTCTTAGCCGAAGTCGACAGCAATCTTGCACCTTTTTCCGCTATCCCTGAACCCCAAAACACACTAAACCTAGAACCGCTGACTTCTCTCCTGAGGATGAACCTGACTCCCCTATACTATAGCGGGGGTCTTGACTACAAATTTATTTGGTCGAGAAACCCTCTCGTCAAATTGGCGCCGTTGCCGAGGAAGCTATCATTCGCGCCTTAGGTAGTCAGATCTCACTTTTCTTTTTAAGTTACTTCACAGGTGTATGCGCCGTTCTGGTCAACCACCTGAGTTTGACGGCTTAGACAAACTAGAGTGCCTTCTACACATCAAAACTAAACTACAAAGAGCCATGGCAGCTGCAGAGACACAGGAACAGCTGATCGAGAGGCTCACGAGGGATCTAGTCGCCAGGGATGCTGCTCTCGCCACTGAGAGAGCAGGCAGGCAATAGGAAGCTGAGCGTGCGAGGCAAGTAGAAGCGGAGCTTGCCCTATACCCAACCACTGCAGAGGATTATATGCACCCGACTCTCGTCGTGCCTGAATCGACCATTCTAAACTCTGAAAACAACTATGAAATTCGCACTCAATTCCTTATTGAAATTAAAAATCATGCTTTTTATGGTAGATTTAATGAATGCCCTCTACGGCATATTACCAACTTTACTGACATATGTCGTACTCTTTCTGAAGGTACCACCTTGGAGTACATCCTAATGAAGGCTTTCCGCTGATCTCTGGCTGGTCCTGCATTGAAATGGTTGGAAGGGCTGAAACCACGATCTCTCACGACATGGGCTCAAGTGAAGCAGGAATTTCTGAACAAATTCTTTCCTCCTGCCAAGACAGTACTCCTGCGCCAGAAGATCACATCTTTCAAACAACAACCTGGGGAGCCGCTGGCAAAGGCTTGGGAACGCTATAAGGATCTAATGCGATTATGCCCAACACATGGACAGCAACCCTGCGTAGTTCAAGAGATCTTCTTCAATTCTCTGGACTTGGCTGCAAAGGACAGAATCAACACATACACCCACTATGAGTATCTGACGATGCCGCCTGCTGACGTATGGGCTGCTCTCGACAAGCTGACCAACTATGACAACAAGTATGGGACTCCAGTTAACTATGAGGAGAACCCCTACGCCAGGCCAGTACCATCCATGCCCCTATATGAGCCCCCTAAGGAGATTGATCCAGATGTTAGGGAGCAGTACTACAGAGACCAGAATAAGAAGCTCCTCAAACAAGTAAAGTATCTTTCTGTCAATCAGCCTTGTATTGAATGCGGATCACAGAGGCACACCACTACTGAGTGCCCACACACTGAGCAAGTCAGGCTAGCAGAATACCACGAAGAGGCAGCTTACGCAGGAGGTCCCAATCGCTACATGGGGGACCAAAGGTTTCAGCAACCACAATGGAACCAAGGTGCCCCTAGGAATCCCCCGCCCTACAGAGCTCTAGGACATCCGGAAAGGGACCAGAAAAGGGATGATCTGCAGACAGTCCTAGAGGAAATACGGAGAAATCATTCAGAAACTAAGCAGTCCTTCAACTCCGTCTACACTCAGATGCAAGGTGTCAACTCTAGGCTTGGGGAAATTGATATATGGCGGAAATCAATTGATACACAGATTGGTCAGCTAGCAGCAGGAATCCCCAGACAGTCAGGATCACTTCCAGGATCTTCAGAACCAAATCCCAAGGGAAAGACTGGACACATCGCTGCTGTAAAACTCAGAAGCGGCCATCAACTGCAAGAGCCAGAGGTTAGAGAGCAGCAAAACGAAGGAGAACAGCAAGTCGACCAGCAGCAAGTCGACGTCGACAAACACTTAGTCGATCTCGAGCAAGGGCAACTCGATCTCGAGGAACAGCTAGGCCAGCCTTCGTCTGCACAGCACAGCAACTCGACACCACATAAACTAGTCGAGATCGAGAAGAATTTGGTCGAGATCGAGGAAGACCAAGTCGAGATAGAGAAGGCTGCTGCACCTCCGACATCTGTTCTGGCTCCAAATCAGAAAAAGAAGCTGCCTTTCCCCACAAAATCTCCAAAAGTCCCAGCAGAGAAGAAATTTCAGCGCTTCATCAAGATTCTTCAGAAGCTCAATGTCACCATTCCCTTCACAGAAGCTCTCAATGAGATGCCATCCTATGTCAAATTCCTGAAGGAGGTTCTGAGCAAAAAGAGATCAATGGCTGAGATTACAGAGGAATGCAACCATTTGGACACACTTGAGAAGAGGCCAGATCCAGGTAAGTTTGCTATATCTATTGGATTTGGTCCATACAAAATTAATGCTTTATGTGATCTTGGAGCTAGTGTGAGTATAATGCCTTTAACAATTTGGTCCAAGATTAAGATAGGTGCCCTAGAGCCTGTGGATGCTAGACTCTATATGGCCAACAACACGGTGGTCATTCCAATAGGCATGGTGGACAATGTGCCAGTACAAGTAGGTAAATTCTTTGTCCCTGCTGATTTCTTAGTTGTTGATATGCAAGAAGACCCTGCTTGTCCAATTATTCTAGGAAGACCCTTCTTGGTGACGGTTGATGCCAACATAAGCGTGAGGAAAGGAGTGCTCACTTTCAACATCAGCGATGAGGTAATTGAGTATTCCTTTAATAAAACTGAAAGGCATACAGGTCCAATGGAAGAGGTCAAATCTATCTCAGCTGGCTACATCACTTGCGGGGAACCCAAAGTAAGAAATATGACCCCTGAGGAGCTGGAAAAGAGGGATATGGAGGCCCGGGTGGAGGAGATCATGGCCATCCTAAAGGAAGAAACAGATAATCCACTCGACACGGACCAAGGTACGTCGTTATGGACTAACTATTTTTCAGATGCCTTGACAGGAACTAAGTATGGGGTCATAGTCGACCAAGATTCTTCGACATCGAGGACTCTAGTCGATCTCGACCAAAACAGCCTCCACCAGCAACAGTGTCGTCGAGCAGCAACACTGAAGCCGAGCACTCCTCGGGATTGAGTACACTACTCGAGATCGACCAAGAACCCGCTGCATTGACTTCCCCTTCCTCGACGCTGAAGCCACCAGAAGCTGAACCCTCTTCGAGATCGACTAAACTTGTCGAGATCGAGCAACCCTCACCGTCACCAGCTCATGCATCCTCGAGCAGTCCACCACCAGAAGCTGAAAGTTCGTCGAGATCGAGTACCCCTACTCAAGATCGACCAAACACCGTGGTCCCCGATTCCGTCTCTACGAAGGTAAGCCAAGGTATGGATCTTTCTTCTCCTATTTCCATTAAAGATTTATCTATACATGGGAGAGGTTTGCCTTGGTATGTGCGCTTATGTAGGATATCCAATGATGAGCCTAAAGAGTATGAAGTTGGAGACAAGCTCTATGTCTCTAAATCAAAGGATCATTGGTTCCCTAACAAATTCAACAAGAAACGGATGGGACCTTTCGTGGTGAACAAGATCCATTCTGGAGGATTACAGCTGATGGACAAGAATGGAGTCCTATTTGAAGCCCAAGCTACATGGGCCCTGCAGATGCCACCTTGAGCATAAAAGAGAAGTCGGCCTAGCGACTATAAAATCTAGAGCTTGTACATAGACATTTATTTTTGGACTTTTGAGACTTTGTTTTGTTTGTTTTTTGGTTTTGAACATTTTTAGTTTTTCTATTGTGGGTATATGTCTTCTACATTTTTCAGGTCCATGGATAGAAGCGAGCTATATTCAGACTCGGCCCAGGCATTCTTTCATTCGAAATTAAGAGGCCCTGCACACCTGTCTAGTAAGTTTCTTTCTTTACTCTTGTTTTTATACAGTGAGGACACTGTAATGTTTAAGTATGGGGTGGGGGAAGGGCTTACTTTGTGCATATTTGCCATATTTGAGATTATTTGTGCAGGATTTCTTTGAATTGTTACATGGCTATTTTGGAATGCATTATTGATTTATGTGCTTATATGCATGTTTTCCAAAGTTTATAAAAATGACCCCCATCGAAATTTTTTGATTAATGTCATGGAAGCTTTAATTGAACTCGACGAAGCAAAATTGGATTCATTAGAGATATAGCATGAAATTGCCTAGTAAAGGGAAGTCACAATGAAGTGCATATTTTATTGAAAACCATAGAAGGAGGTAAATTTTGAAGTTGCTTTTGACATGTTGCATGATAAGAGGATGGAGGACTTTATATTTCCATATAATGCTCATATTATTTATATTCCTAGCCCTACCTATGCTTATGCATCACACAAAAGCCATACTATGCCTTATTTCAAATATTGCTCCACATATTCTAAATATTGCCCATTCTTTACCTTATCCGGGGATTATGTTGAGAATGATGTTACATTATGGAGATGTCATATGGTGTTTGTGTTGTTGTTATTATATTTGGAGTTTGGAAGGATTATTTGAAATATATGGAAAATTTAATGAGTGAAAGAAAATCCGATTAAAGATCGACCCTGCTCGCTGAGATAATAGTTTGGCGAGATGGGACACCAGGTGAGGAGTCCGACGCACTAAGTATCCGGGGCCATTCATGACACCCATGTTTGCGACTCGCGAGAAGGCAGTGCTGAGGTTAGAGAGGTAAAAGCATTATTATTGGAAAAAAAGCATTATGAAAGGTGATGAATCATATGAAAAAGGAATGTGGTATGAAAAGTTTAGAAATACTCCATTTCCCCGGATCATTAGCACCACATTGCCAAAAATTGCCCACCTTCAGCCTTTTACCAATCTACTTCTTATTTGAGCTTAAATTAAAGTCCTCTTGATTATTAATGCTTTGTCACATACAAATTGTTTTGCATAACCCTCCTTTTGTGAGTAGATGTTGCTTTTAATTTGCACATGCATGGATTTGTGACACTAGTACCTTTTCGAGGATGGTAATTGATTGTAGGGTTATATGAGAATGAATCTGATATGTTGAGAGTTTTGATTTCTTCCCCTGAATGACAAATAAAAGTATTGCTTGAGGACAAACAAGCTTAAGTATGGGGTGTTTGTTGTGAACTGAATCTGCCATGTTTTATAGTAACTTTTATATCATTTTCTGCATACATTTCATGCATTTGGGCTAGGATAATACAGAATCTATGTAGTTTATGTTTATTTGCCAAATTATGGAATCTACACCAGTTTCTGTTTAATTTTGCAGAATTCGAGGCAAATTACAGCAATTCTGAGAAAGGTCGGAAAAGCTCGGAAATCAACTACAGAAGTCCAAGGTCAAGAAACAGCGGAACAAGTTGAATCAAGCTAGGAGCCCAGCTTTACTCGATCTAGAGTAAACCCACTCGATCTCGACGAAAGTGTCCGAGCACAGGCCTTGTCGACTAAGCACTGATCGAGGAAACTGAGTCAGAGACAACCCGACTCCCGGAAGCAAACTCGATCTCGAGGAATCTTGTCGAGATCGACAACACTGTGATGCCATGTCCGGAGTCGACGAGCTGTGCCAAGTCGAGAAGCCAAAGACTGAGAAGCCGAGCACCATCCTATTCGATCTCGAGGAAATTTGTCGAGATCGAGGACCACCATGGCGCCAATCCGAGCCAGTGTCGAGGAAGACTACTCGACAACACCAGGCCACCCAGTCAATGAAGAAATCCTACTCGATCTCGAGGAAGTTTGTCAAGATCGAGGACATTTGTGAGCCACACCCGAGCATGTCGAGGTCCTGCTACTCGAGACGTCCAGCCAGCCAGAGTCGACGACAATCCTACTCGATCTCGAGGAAGATTAGTCGAGATCGAGGAACGCCGTGTCTAAGCCGCGTTACTCGGTTTTGCTTTCCTACTCGGAATGGGAGTCCTTGGATCCGATTCTATCAAATTTGGCCGAGATCTATCCTACATCTATCAAGTTCTATCTATGGAGAAGATCTATCAACAAGAAGATATTCTACCTATTTTAGATATACTTTTCCTTTTAGATTTAATTCCTTAATTGCATTTATTTATCTTTTAAGCTTTTTAGATAAAGATAGATATATTCTATCCTTGAATAGCAGGGAATGAAGGCTATAAATAAAGCCTTAGGGGGCTGATTGTCATTGATTCAAGCAAAGTCGTCTTAGGGCGCAAGGAGAGAGGAGGAGGAGGCGAGAGAGAGTGAGAGAGAGAGAGAGAGAGAGAGAGAGAGAGAGAGAGAGAGAGAGAGAGAGAGAGAGAGAGGAGGCGAGAGAGAAGGAGAAGGAAGGAGACGAACGGTTGTAAGTTTTAGTTTATTTTATGTTAAAGTTAATTTCTTTTATTATGGTTTTTTTCTAATTTCCTTTTTCTAGGGTTGGGGTGATCCCAACATAGATATGTGTGTTTGATTTATAAATCCATGAATTTATACGTCTTTATCATCATCTACCTATGTGCTTAATCCTTTGCGAGAGTTGAGGAAATTCCTTATTAATTCATGACATTGAAGCGAAAGTGATCTTATTATGAATTTGGATAGTAATTAGGGTTTATTTGTGAGAGCCGACTAATCCTAATTAAGAAAAGGTAGAAACGAATTAGGTTTTTATGCGAGGGCCTCTATCACCTAAATTGTTGGAATTTGCGAAAGTCGATTCTTTGGTATAAAACATGCATCTTTATATGATTTATGATCTGCACATATGTTTATTGTTGTGGTAATCCCTAACCTTGGAAGTTTGCATCTTTATTTATTTTTATTTGGCACATATTCTACTCGATATCAAACCACCATTCTCTCTCCATCCCTCGACATCGACCAACTCTTAGCCGAAGTCGACAGCAACCTTGCACCTTTTCCCGCTATCCCTGAACCCCAAAACACACTAAACCTAGAACCGCTGACTTCTCTCCTGAGGACGAACCTGACTCCCCTATACTATAGCGGGGGTCTTGACTATAAATTTATTTAGTCGAGAAACCCTCTCGTCAGTGGTAATGGTGTTCAGACTGGGATTGTTGATTCAAATGATCCTTTGCATCTTCATGCGTCTGACAATCCAGGTGCTATACTAGTCTCTAAGACCTTCAATGCCAAAGGAGGGTTCAATTCTTGGAAGCGAGCTATGCAAATTGCCATTTCAGCAAAGAACAAAGATGGATTCATTGACGGTTCTTGTGAGCATCCCATCGACGATGATCTCAGAGCAAAAGCTTGGGATAGATGCAACAATATGGTAATTTCGTTGATCATAAATGCTTTGGAGAAGAACATCAGTGAACGCGTTCTTTATTTCACTACTGCGAAGGATATTTGGCTTGATCTTCAAGATTGGTTTGATCAGCCAAATAGAGCTCGGCTTTTTTCAAATCAAGGAAGGAGATTGCTTCAATTAGTTAAGGTACGGATTGATTTGCAGATTATTTCACTCGTATTAAACAGGAGCAAGAGGAAAAATTGATGCAACTGTTGATGGAGTTGAATGAATCATACATGTCTGTTATGGGTACGATATTGATGATGAATCCTTTGCCATCCGTGAGCCAGGCATACTCTCTACTTGATCACGAAGAGACACAGAGAGAGGTAAAAGCTGTCACAATGTTTTCCCCTGACTCAACTTCTTTGAATGCCTCATCTCAGTGACAATCTGGAAATCAAAGTTCTGGGAATCAGAATTCGAATTCTTCTAGACAGTTCAACAGTCAGAATTATTCAAGGCAATCTGGCAATTCATCTCAGAGACAGTCTGAAAATCAAAATTTTGGGAATCAAAGTTTTAGGAATCAAAACTATTCAAGACAGTATGCTCCATCTCAGTCGACGGTTGTTTGTGATCACTGCAAGAAAAAAGGACATCCTAAGGAACGGTGTTTTCAGATTATTGGCTTTCCTCCCAACTTTTAGAACAACAAAAGGAGAAGGGTTGCAGGGAATGCTGAGGTTGATGTTGGTTCTAGTTCAAATGTAACTGGATCTTCAGTTCTCTCGGATGATCAGATCCATCAGATCATGAGTGTACTGAATGGCCTCAAGTATCAATCTGTTTCTCACCAGGTTAATGGAGCTAATGTCAATTTTGTTGGTATTACATCTTTCCTTACACATTGTTTGAATTCCGAGAATGGTAAAGTGAACATTGACAATAGTAAGTGGATAATTGATTCAGGTGCTAGTGAGCACATGACATATGATAGATCTTTACTCTCTAATATCAGGCATTTGGCTCATCCTTGCTTAGTGTCATTGCCTAATGATCATAAGGTTGAAGTTCATTTGTGTGGGGATATTTTGTTCAGTTTGTAAATTCACCTACGAAATGTGTTGTTGCTACCTACATTCACTACAATTTGTCGTCTGTTCAGAGGCTGTGTTCACAGTCTGATTACTTGGTGATATTTACTCACATACATTGCATTGTGTAGGCCCCTTCTCTGAAGAGGCTACTGATAGTTGGTGAGGCTCAGAATGGACTCTATGTGATGTCTCAAGGTGTTCATAAATCCTTGCAGACATTGGAGAGAGCTTGCAATTCAGTGGCATCTGTAGATCAGACTCTGTGGCATTCAAGATTGGGACATCTTCCTGCCTACAAGTTGCATCAGATTTCTACATTTTTAGATTTGAATAAGGCGTCTAGCAATTCTACATTTGATTCTTGTGTGGTTTGCCATTAGGCCAGGCAACATAGGTTGCCTTTTCCTATCTCTAGTAGACAGTCTAGCTCTTTGTTTGAGCTTGTTCACATTGATGTATGGGGACCTTATGCTACCCCTACTCATGATGGTCAAAAATACTTCATTACAATTGTAGATGACTATAGCAGAGCTACTTGGACACATTTAATGAAATCAAAGTCTTTTGCGTTTGGTTTGATCAAGGCTTTTGTTGCTATGGTGGAAAGACAGTTTTCTGTGCATGTTAAAAAGATCAGAACTGAAAATGCCTATGAACTTAGGTCAAGCAATGAAGGGAAATCTTATTTTTCTGATAAGGGTATTATCCATCCATGCTCTTGCCCACACACTCCTCAGCAAAATGGAGTTGTAGAAAGGAAGCACAAGCATTTGTTGGAAACCTGTAGAGCCTTGTTGTTTCATTCTTATTTTCCCATTGAGTTTTGGAGAGAGTGTTTACTTATTGCAACTTATCTGATCAATAGGTTTCCCTCTTCTGTTTTGAAAGGAAAATCACCTTTTGAAGTTTTATTTGGCAAGCATCCAGACTATGCTCACATGAGAGTATTTGGTTGCTTATATTATAGGACTGTTGTTGGTCCTGCTAGGGATAAGCTAAAGCCAAGAGGTCTCCCATGTGTGTTTGTTGGGTATCCCTTTGGCAAGAAAGCATACAAAGTATATGAACTTGGGAGCAAATCTTTTGTTGTGTCCAGAGATGTGGTGTTTTATGAGCATATCATCCCTTTTGCTACATCTAATGTTTCCATTCCCAGTTCCATTTTCCTTTGCATGTATCTGAAAATGATGTTGCCTCATTTGATCATGATCATGATGTCTTTGATCCTCCTGAAGGATACAATCCACCTGTTATTCAACCACCAGTGGTTGATCCTCTTCCTAACCCTCCCTTGAGAAGGTCAACCAGAGTGTGTAATCCACCTTCACATCTCAGGGATTTTGTCTGTACTTCTTCTACTGCTGATCATGAGAGGTGTTCAGTTCTTTCTGATGTTTCTCCTACAAGGCAGTTGTATGCTTCTTCTCTCTCTTGTCACAATCAGCATCTTGCACTCTCTGTGGAAAAACATCAAGAGCCTTCCTCTTTTTATGAGGTTGTTAAGTGCAAAGAATGGAGGGATGCCATGGATCTTGAATTCGCAGCATTAGAAGCTAACCACACTTGGGATGTTGTTCCACTTCCAGTAGGAAAGAAGCCTATATCCAGTAAATGGGTTTTCAAAATCAAATACAACGCTGATGGTGGTATTGAGAGGTTTAAGGCAAGATTGGTGATTAAAGGTAACACATAGAAAGCTGGGGTGGACTACACTAAGACGTTTTTTCCGATTGTCAAAATGACAACCATTAGAAGCTTAATTGCAGTAGCTGCAAAGAAGGGTTGGTTGATGAGCCAATTGGATGTCAACAATGCATTTTTGCATGGTGACTTGTATGAGGATGTATATATGAAGATCCCTCAAGGTTACTCTCCTCCTTCTTTGTCTCATGGAGTGGCAGTTTGCAAGTTAAACAAGTCTCTATATGGTTTAAAGCAAGCATCTCGACAGTGGTATTCCAAGTTATCCACCTTCTTATAGGACAAAGGGTATAGTTTTTCTAAGAATGATTATTCCCTCTTTATGAAGCATTTTGGCAATAAAATTGTTTTGGTTGCTGTGTACGTTGATGATGTCATTTTAACTGGTGACTGTCATGAAGAAATTGATCTTTTGAAGAGTCAGCTTCATAGCCAGTTTAAGATCAAGGACCTTGGGCAACTTAGCTATTTCCTTGGTATGGAAATGCTATATATGAATCATCTTCTATTATTTTGACACAAAGGAAATTTTCTCTTGATCTCCTCAAAGATGCTGCTATCTCACAATCTAAGTCTGTTCAAGCACCATTGGAGCTCAATCTAAAGCTTCTTCCTGATTAAGGGGATCTATTTGATGATCCTTTATGGTACAGACGCATGGTTGGGAAATTGAATTTTCTCACCAACACCAGACCTGATCTATCCTTTGCAGTACAGTTCTTAAGTCAATTCATGAAATGTCCCAGGGTTCCTAGCTCACTATGAAGCCCTTGTTCACACACTCAAGTACCTGTCCAACAATCCATGTCATGGTCCTGTTTTTTCCAGGAAGCCTGACTTTGAGCTCAAGCTGCTATCTACATCGCCAAAAATCCAGTCTACTATGAGCGAATCAAGCACATTGAACTGGATTGCCATTTTGTGAGGGAAAAACTCAATGATGGCCTAATATCTCTTCATTTTACTTCCTCTGCCACTCAATTGGATGACGTTTTTACTAAGCCATTATCTGGTATTCTTCATCAGCAATTTTTGTCCAAGTTGGGGTTGTTTTCACACCCTCCAACTTGTGGGGGGGTGTTGGAGGAAGTTGAGCTCAAGGCGCCAAATCAAGCTCACACTTAGGTGGAGCTAAAGTCATCAGCTCAAGCTCACACTCGGATGGTCCAAACCAAGCACGAGTGATGATGTTTTAGAGATTGCTTACTTTTGTTTTATAGTGTTTGGTTGTTCTGTATAAATAGTTGCTTATCAATTTCAGTTGTAACTAACAGAACATATAATACATTTTATACGCAATCGAAATTGAGAGAAAACCCTCCTGAGGGCTCTCGTGTTCATCAAATTCTTGTTCCAGTTTTCTCTTTCTTCTTCCTCCAATTTCTGTTCTTCCATATCTCGAACTTGAATTTCTTCAAGTTCAACATTTTTTTGGTAGAAATATGCTGGAGGAAATCTGATCAATTAGGATAGAGGTTTAATTTTGTTAAATGAAGAAGTGAAGCTTTCATATATTGATGATCTCAGGTCAGCAGTGTTGTTTCATAGAGCTTTACAAATTTTGTTACATGTTCTTGTGTTTTTTGATCATCCATTGCTGGCTTCATTTGGTCATGTACTGTTTTGTCCCTTTTCATCGCGCTTGTAGCAAATCACCTCCCGGTCTTTTCCGATAGATGGTTTGGATGTTGACGAACTTGGGAGACCCCTTCATAGGGACCAGATGTCGGACATCTCCCCTTGCTTCCGTGATCCCTGTGAAGATAAAGAAGCCGATCTACACAACAACAACAACAACAATCCCAGTATCTCCCGCTCAGAGCAGGGTCTGAGGGGTCAAGATGTAGGTACCCTTGCCCCGACTAGGTCGAAAGAGTGTTTCCGAGTGACCCAAGACCGGACACCACAGGGAAGAGAGAAGCACACCACTAGAAACTGAAAATTAAGAGAATAAATAAAACACAGAAGGGACAATGATGCAAAGATGGAAAGGATGCACGAAAGAAAATTGAGAACAAAGGGAAGCATGACCGAGAACCGTTGCCCCCGACTAGCATTCGTCGACTCGAATAGAACTCCTCCACTGAGACCTGTCCCATGTCATCTCCTCAGAGAGTCCCAGAGAAGTCAGATCATGTCTAATCACTTCACCCAACTTTTCTTTGGACGCCCTCTGCCCCGCCGAACGCTTCCAATAGCCAAGTCGTCACACCTACGCACCAGCGCATTTGGGTCTCTCCTCTGAACATGTCCATACCATTGGAGTCTCGATTCCCGCATCTTATCCTGAATACTAGCCACTCCTACCTTTTTTGTCACGCAAGGTACATCCACACATCCACTTGAGCATTCTCATCTCCGCCACCATGAGTTTCTGTTCCTGAGCCTTAGTTGTCGCCGAGCACTCTGCCCCATATAATAAAGCTGGTCTCACCACTACATTGTAGAACTTACCATTGAGCTTAAGTGGAACTTTTCTATCACATAAAGAAACCGAGCTAGGAAGCATAAAATCGTACCTTGGCGCGCGGTCTATTGAAAGGCCAAATTTTCCATCGACGTTGATGTTTCTCGAATGCCTTGTGGATCGTGTCAATGACAATGGTGAAGTCCAAAATCTCCATTGCATCTCTAAGATAGCCATAAAGTCCTACAAGAAACTTCATTTTCAATGCACGAACGCATGGTCGTACACTGACTTTATATAATAAATCTTCAACTTCATTAAAATAGACATTCGGGTGACGGCCGTTTTTCTTGCAAAGTTCAAGGTGTAAGTGCATATTACGATGCCAATTTTGTGGAACATAACGTCGTCGCTTACAAACCTTCAATTGTGCCCAAGAATGAGGTAAAGCATTTGATGACTCCACTCCCTCGATGAAAATCGGAATAAGTTTCAAAGGCTTTGACAGTCAGTTTATGTCAAAGGTCTTGAAGCTACAGCTGTGTTGATGAAACACAAAACCTGTTCTCTATGTTATTATGCTCGAATATTATTATATGTTATTATATGCTTCCAATATATTATTATATATTCACTAACATTTCAGGAAGCTTTTTGAATTATATCTCCTTCCTTAAGCGCTCAAAGCTGAGAAGAATAAAATCGAGATCATGGCTTCAGAAGTTTCCAAAGATAGAAGATTGTGAAGAATCCATCTTATACCATGATCTACTATTGCCGTTGGTGGAGAACCTTAGGCGCCGATTTTGTTCATTATAAAGAAAAGGAAGAAGGGAAGACAGAATGACAACATTCGTGGAAAACAAGCATTCATACACTCAAGCCCTCAAGTGAAATCTGTCTTCTTCGTGTGCTCTCTGCTAGTTCTTAAGAGTCTGTTATTTCATTTCAAAGCATTTGAGAGTTACACAGTGAGCTTATAGGATATATTTCGAGAGAGTGTTATACTCAAGAGTTTGTAACTCTGGAAGTAGACACTAGGCAATTGATTCACTAAGTGTAAGAGGATTGTACTAGATAGCTGAGAGAGGTGTTGCTCTTCTAGATTGGTCTAGGACTCCAAGGGAACGTGAGTTGACTAGATTGCAATTGTATAGGAGATAGGCTTCTCGGTGAGCTATTAGGATCCTAAGTCTTGTGAATCAATAAAAGCCGGTTGAATCCTAGGGTTGTGGAAGAACCCTAGGCGGGGACGTAGGCCAAGTTCGTGCCGAACCTCGTAAACAATTCATCGAGTCCTTTATTTACTACTTTACCTTATTTCCGCACTTGGTTCGAATTATTTAACTTTGTGATTCAGGTTTTCCAGCGAAAAGATTAAGTCTAATCTCAAAGGGTTTTGCACGAGCTTCAAAAGTCTTGAGACTATCTGCGAAAAACCGGCATACTCTATTCAACCCCCCTTCTAGAGTATCTTTATATTACTTTGTTTTACATTATCGAACCTTCAATTGGTATCAGAGCTTTACTCACTGCTTTCAATCTAACAATCTTGTGAGTTTTCGATCATGTCTGGTGAAGCAAGCGGAGGATTTGCACAGGAAAGGTCTACCAATAGACCACCACTCTTTGTAGGAAACAACTTTGTCCACTGGAGATCATTGATGAAGATGTTCATTATAGATCAAGATCTGGAATTTGGAACATTATAGAAAATGGTCCGAAGGTTCCAGAGAAAGACGGACCAAATGGAACCAAAATTGCGAAGAAGGAGTCTGAATATGTCCAAGCGGATCTTGAACTCGTCTCCAAAAACTACAGGGCTATCAACTTACTTTATCGTGGTCTTAGCACTGATGAGTTTAACCGTATTTCATCTTGTAGGTCAGCTAAAGATATTTGGGACAAGCTGGTCGTCACCTATGAAGGAACCAGCCAAGTAAAGGACACCAAGATCAGTATCTTCCTTCGAAAGTATGAGCTTTTCAAAATGAAGTCTAATGAGTCTATCAAGGCCATGTTCACACGATTCACAGAAATCACCAACAACCTTGATTCTCTGGGCAAGAGCTTTACAAACGTTGAGAAAGTAAGGAAGATATTGAGGTGCCTCCCAAAAGAAAAGTGGGGTCCTAAAGTAACAGCCATAGAGGAAGCCCCTGACTTCACCACTCTGCCCCTTGATGACTTGCTTGGGAAACTGATCACACATGAGATGATCCATAATGAAGACGATTGAGAACTTTCAGCAAGCATTAAGAACTTGGCACTCATGTCTAAGAAGGATGAGCCTAAAGATGGATCTGATTCCGAAGATGAGGATGACGATGAGGATGATCCTTTTGCTCTTATCACAAGAGGCCTTGCTCGGATCCTCAAAATGAAGAAACAATTCAACAACAAGGATGGATCAGAGTCTTCTAAATTTCGAGGTAAGTCTCAATACAACAAATTTGATAAGAAGACTAAACCTTTGTCTTGTTTTGAATGTGGTGAAACAGATCATCTTGTAAAAGACTGTCCTCAAAAGACGAAGAGTCAGTCCAAGAAGGGTGATAGATGGAAAAAGAAAGCCATGGTGGCAACTTGGAGTGATTCTGACTCTGACTCCGATGATAAAAAGGCCAATGTTTGTCTTATGGCCTCAGGAGATGAATCCCACGATGAGAAGCTTGAGGTAACTGTAAAAGAACTTACGGCAAGTCCAAAAGAGGTACTATCGGAATTCCTTTCTAATATGATTGCAAATGACGAGAAACTTATTGCCCAGACTAACACTCTTATTAAGAGAACTGTGGACCAGGAAAGAACTATTGAGGATCTGTCTATAAGGGTCAAAAGTCTTGAAGCTTCTTATTCAGGTCTTGACATTAAAGTCAAGACTCTTGACTCAGAGAAATCTGAACTATTGAGGATCTGTCGGTGAGCTATTAGGCCGCCGGATATCATTGAAATTAAGATACATACAGATACAGATTGGTAGATGATGTTGAGCCGACTTGAAAATGATCACTCCAGTGCTAATTGAAAAGTAGAATGGTAGGTTATTCACTTATATGTAGAGTTGCCGGGTTAAATTCTTAAACGTGTCCTATAATATTCAATCAAGAAAATAAAACAGTTGGGTCTGCTCGAAGACAACAGGAAACCGAGGAATCAGTAGTCCACTTGCTTTTGTAGGGTGTGTATACGCTCTTGCTGTATTGCTCAGTTTGTCAGTTGGTATCAAGCAATGCTAACGTCCATGACTAAATAACGCGGAAAAAACTAGAAAGAAATTTCATTGAACAATGAAAATTGCGCTTAGAACTTGGTCCAACCAAAGAGTTGCTACACTAGGCATCATCAAAGATGTAATTCACGTACAAATGTCCATAAATAATAAGGCTCGGAAGTTGGCACATAAAAAAATAATAATGGATCAGCACTAAAATCCAACTTCAGAAGTTGACCCGTAGCATAAAGTGAAGCGTTTTGGAAACAAACAGATCCTAAAGAAACTCATGAATACCCACATCCTAGAAAATAAATTCATTCCCAAGATGGAGTAGTGTTGATCATCATATCTAATCGGAGGCAATCACAAATTCATTCCCAAGAGTAAAAGGTAAAAGGAAGAAAGCTTGAAAGATGTAAACACACAAACTTCATTCACAACAAGATGGAGTAGTGTTGATTCTCTTTCCTAGCTAGCAAACTCTACTGTTCTGACATTTATAGTTTCTGCATATCGAAGTGAACCAACAAATAAATAATCATGAGAAATGTTCTACTGCCTCTGAATTCTCCTCAGCTGCTATTCGCTGCAATCTAGTCATAATATCAATCAATCAAAACAAATAATCATTTTGCAAAACATAGATCTATATTTCCAAACAAATAAATAATCATGAGAAATGTTCCACTGCCTTAAGATGCAAAGTAAATATGCATTTTGCCATATCCTAGCGAGTAATAGATAATTGATTTCGAAAAAAAATAACTAATCAGAAATGCTCCACTACCTTGATGCAATATTGCAATCCCATGTTGCTTTAGATCAGGTTTGTGTTGTGATCAGAGCATACATTCATTGTCAAGAAGGAACTTAGCACTTCATGATTCTAAACAGCAAGTACTACATTCCATAATCACATCACATATATCAATTAAAAAAAAAGATAAATACTTGGGAAAAATCAGTAAAAACACAAATAATTACACAAGAACTAACACTTAAGGGAAAACCACAATCTATCAGGACAAAACCTTTCCACTTGAACTAAGCCACTAGATATTAGCCAAAATGAATTCTTCTGTCAGGTGAATGCATTTACAATACTATTCTAGATATTGAGCTAGAAGACCTAACTTATACTAATTCATATCCGTTAGGTCACTTACATGGCTTGTTAGCATCCTAGCTCATCAAATCTACTCTACAATACAAGATTGATGACTAAAAAGCAAACAAATCTGCATTCTTTTATTTGATTTTTTTCATTAAAAAAAAAGATTGAGCAAGTCACAACTCATCACATCAATTTCCAAAGTGAAAATTTCCCATCTTGATCAAATTCGAGATTAACAATTAAAATCAAGATGACAGATCTGAATCTTTTCCCTAACATCTCTCTCCTTGATTTAAATTCATCGAGTACAGATTGATCAATCTTTACTTGATCATCTCTCTCTTCCAATCCTGGCTTCTACCTCCTCTTGTTTGCTCTCGATCAACACTACTTCTCGTTCTCGCTCTCATATCTCTTCCTGCTACAACATAAGTTAGGGCAAGTTCACAACATTTGCTCTTCCTTCTCTCACCAACTCCAACGATTTTGTTCCTCTTTTGGGAGGATCTCGCTCCTATTGCCAAATCTAAGAGTAACGAGGCATAAATCAAAAGGTTGTCTTCATCAACTTTGCCTTGTTCTTCAAGATTTTGACCATCAATTAGTTCTCAAACTAAAATTCCACGTACAATTACTCTTGATTTCTCAAAATATTTTCATCCTCAATTCAATTTTAGTTTATTTGGTCTCAAGCTTTGAAGAGGATCTGGTTTCAGATCGGAGATTTGCATCCTACTATTGAAGAGTTGTCTTTTTCCTTACTTTTGTGATCACAAGCCCAAGCTTCTTGCACTATTCATGAATCTCCATTTCTGACTTTTCCTTGTGATGTATGCTACAAGGCCAAACAAACACGTCTGTCTTTTCCTGTTAGTCTGTCAAATGCTTCAGCACCTTTTGATTTAATTCATTGTGATATTTGGGGACCCTACCGTGTTCCGTCCTCGTCTGGGGCTTCTTATTTTCTAACCATTGTTGATGACTTCTCTCGTGCCACCTGGGTCTATCTTATGGTCCACAAATCTGAAGTCTCTCGACTCATTCAACAATTCTGTGCTCTTACTGTCACTCAGTTTCACAAAACTATTAAGTGTATTCGCAGCGATAATGGTTCTGAATTTCTTGCTCTGCGATCATTCTTTGCAGATCATGGCATTCTCTTTGAATCTTCTTGCGTTGCTACACCTCAACAGAATGGTAGGGTTGAGCGTAAACATAGGCATATTCTCAATGTTGCTCGAGCCTTGCTATTCCAAGCCAACCTTCCGGTTAAGTTCTGGGGTGAGTGCACTCTTACAGCTTGTTTTCTCATCAATCGCACCCCCTCCTCTGTCCTTAAAGGTAAAACCCCTTATGAATGTCTATTCAATAAGCCCCCTGATTACACACATATTAGAGTCTTTGGCTGTCTTTGCTATGCGTCTGTCATTCCTCGCTCCACAAACAAATTTTACCCTTGCAGCCGGAGATGCTTATTTGTTGGGTATCCCTTCGGTCAGAACGGTTGGCGTCTCTACAACCTTGCAACACACCAGTTCTTTGTCTCTCGTGATGTTGTCTTTCATGAGGATGTCTTCCCTTTTCCTCTATCAATGTCACCCTCTCATGAGTCTCCCACATACCCTAACCCCATCACCTATGACGCCCCGGACGAACCCCAGCCGGCTGCTCAGCCACCGCCGTCGCCCCCACCGCCGCCCCCTCGCCGATCTACTCGCACACATACCCCTTCGGTCCTTCTTAAGGACTATGTGTGTCACACCATCCGCAAGGTTGATCCTATTTCGGATTCTCCTGCTTCCGTCACTTCGTCAGGTACGCCTTATCCCTTAGCTCATTATGTTGACACACATGCTTACACTCCTGTGCATTCTAGCTTCTTGGCTGCCATCAGTGCCAATCCGGAACCCACGTCCTTTCGCGAGGCCTTTCGCCATCAGCATTGGCGAGATGCTATGCGGTCTGAAATTGATGCTCTCCATCGCAATGGTACTTGGGAGGTCACGACCTTACCTCCTCACAAAAAGGCTATCGGGTGCAAGTGGGTTTTTCGAGTGAAGTACAACTCTGACGGCAGCATTGAACGGCATAAAGCACGCCTTGTTGCTCTCGGCAATCGGCAAGTTCAGGGCACGGATTACTCTGAAACATTTGCTCCAGTTGCTAAGCTAATCTCCGTCAAAGTCTTCCTTGCAGTTGCTTCTATCCGAAATTGGGAGCTCTATCAGATGGATGTGCACAATGCTTTCTTACATGGTGACCTTGAGGAAGAAGTGTACATGTCCTTACCTCCTGGCTTCTCCACGGATGATAGTCATAGGGTCTGCAGACTTCGGAAGTCTCTCTACGGTCTCCGTCAGGCTCCCCGCAATTGGTTCTCGAAACTAGCATATGCTCTTCGACATGTTGGGTTCAGTCAGTCCTATGCTGACTACTCTCTGTTCTCTTTTGTTTGTTCCGATCTGGTTCTGCATGTGCTTGTTTATGTTGATGATCTGATTATTGTGGGGAACAATTCTGAATCTATTGCTCGCTTCAAGGCCTATCTCCACTCCTGTTTTCACATGAAGGACCTCGGCCATCTGAAATACTTTCTGGGCATTGAGGTCTCACGAACCTCTTCTGGCATCACTTTGTCTCAGCGCAAGTACACTCTGGATATTCTCGGCGAAGTGGGTCTTCTTGGTGCCAAGCCTGCCGATTTTCCTATGGAGCAGAATCACAAGCTTGCTCTAGACACTAGTGCTCTTCTTTCGCAGCCAGATAGGTATCGCCGCATCGTCGGTCGTCTCATTTATTTGACGATCACCAGACCGGATTTGTGCTACTCAGTTCACGTCCTTGCTCAATTCATGCAGCAGCCTCGCCAGACTCACTTGGATGCGGCATTTCGGGTTCTGCGTTATCTCAAGGGACGTCCTGCTCAAGGCGTTTTTCTCTCCTGTCATAGTGATCTACGCCTCGTGGCCTATTGTGATTCTGACTATGCAGCTTGTCCTCTGACTCGTCGCTCCTTAACCGGTTACATCGTCAAAGTGGGTGAGTCTCCAGTCTCTTGGAAAACAAAGAAGCAGACAACGGTCTCCCGCTCTTCTGCTGAGGCCGAATACAGGGCAATGGCTACGACTTCCTGCGAGCTAGTCTGGCTCAAGTCGCTTCTGCGCTCGTTGGGCGTCTCTCATCACGGTTCTATGCGGCTCTGGTGTGACAACCAATCGGCGATTCATATTGCCAACAATCCCGTCTTCCATGAGCGCACAAAACACATTGAAGTTGATTGTCATCTTGTTCGTGATCATGTTCAGTCTGGAAATATTGCTCTATTTCATGTTCGCTCCTCACAACAACTCGCGGACATCTTCACCAAGGCGCTTGGGCATCAACAATTTCATTTCCTCTTGGACAAGTTGGGCATTCATTCCACCCATGCTCCAACTTGAGGAGGAGTATTGGAAATTATCATAATTCAGCATATCTTAGATGTTATAGATAGATAGATTAATATCTTTCCTTTTATCTTATTTACTAAGATAGAATATTCATTGTAATTGGGTTATTTAAACACACCTCAATCAATCAAAGGAATCAGATTTCAGTCTTAAACAATTCTTCAAAAACATCTTCGTACAAATGCACACATGGAGCCAACATCAACAACACAAATTTTATGTCCACGTTTATGACAGAAAACGCTAGTGCATTTTGGATTTTTCAATAAACTTCACTTCGAAAGATATACCCCTCTTACAAGCTGAGATAACATCTGCAAGAGTAAGGCCCAAGGTGGATTGGGTATTAGAAAAGCTGAAGAACTTAATATAAACCTCCAATTTAAACTTCTTTGGAAACTTTATACTAATGAAGATAATATTTGGGTAAGAGTCATCAAAGAAAAATATTTACAAGATAGCAGCATCAGGGATAAACCAAATCAAGCCACCTCTTGGCAATTTGGCAGACTCCTATCCCTTAGAGAAAGATTCGAGAAAGGCCTACTTTGGATTATAGGAGACGGTAACCAAATAACTATTTGGAAAGATCCTTGGGTTCCCGATAAATGTCTCAAAACATTCATGGGTAACAATGACCCTAACATGAAAGTCAGCCACCTCTTTACCCCTCAAAAACTCTGGAATAAGCCTCTCATCCAGAGCCTCTTTCCCCAAGATATAACTAACTGTATTTAATCTCTAAATATCCCCCCATGGCAAGCTCATAATAATCTAATCTAGGCGCCTAATCCCACAAGAAATTTCACAACCAAATCGGCAAAAAAAAAAAAAAAATACCAACTCTTATAACCACAACATAGAAAACCATAACTGGATCTGGAAGCTTAATCTTCCTCCTCTGCTTTAAAACCTAGTTTGGAAAATTAAAATAGACGCTCTTCCCATGACAAGCAGACTTAATAGGTACATTAATAGAGTCCCCCACACCTGCTCCCTGTGTAGTCAAGGAAATGAGGATGCCACTCATCTCTTTACAGAGTGCTCCTTTGCAAAGGAACTAATAACCAAGTTTGAATAAACAACAGGTAAGATCTTTAAGAACCTCTCCTTGCAAGGATCCCTGTGTGACAATATTAATCAAATCAAGCAGGCAAATCAATTTTTTGAAGAACTAGTAGTCATTTGAGAAATAATCTCGGAAACTAGAAACAAGTTAATCTTCAAACATACTAGCCCGGACACTTTCAGTAATCTAATTAAGCGCATTATTAAAGATATACTGGATTGGAAATCAACAAATCCCACGAGTACAAAAAAAGATACCAATAAAAGGAAGAAAAGGTCTAGATCTAAGTGGACTAGACCAGTATGAGTCATCTACAACATTAACGTAGATGGTTATGTCAAACCCACGGGCACTTGTCAGGTGGGAGGAATCATTCGTGATTCAAGGGGCCATGTAACTGAGATCTTTTATCAGGAAATCGATCAAGGTACGGTTATTCAAACGGAAGCAGCAACAGTTCTAGAAGGAATGAGAGGGTAGCTCAAAGACTAGGTTTGAGCAAGATCATCGTAGAAGGTGACAACCAAGAGCTGATGAGAATCATTTCGAAAGGAAAAGATAGCAGATGGGAGATTATGCGCCAAGCAGTAGAGATCAAAATCATGGAAGCAAAGTTTGATCGAAAAGGTTGAATACAACCACATCTACAGAGAGGTGAACAAAGTCGCAGACTATATAGTCAATATGAGTATCATTAGTGATAAATCTACAATCTCTTTTAATAGGGAACTTTGTACCATCATCCGCAAGGATGATCCCGGAGCGCGTTTACATTTTTTGTAATAGCTCCGACTGTTTGCACACAGTAAAAAAAAAAGGAAATTTGCTATAATATACCTTCTTAAAAATCTAATTAGGTAACTGAATCCTTCAAAAAAAAATATATATATTAGGCGTCTTGACTTGACCCCATTCACTTTCCCTTTCATTCTCTTCATCGATCTGAGATTCTGAGAGCCCTCATCCATGTCGTCGATACCATCACCTAACACTTCTAGTCCCCTCCGCTCACCAGCGAGGACGAAGCTAGACTCATCCTCCCCCGATTTCGGTGGAAGGACGAAGCTAGACTTATCCTCCCCCAATTTCGGTGGTCGTTGAAGGATTGCAGTCGAGCCCAAACAACGAACTAGGTCACCCAGCCAACTCCTTCACATCTCGTCGTCTGAATCTCGAGCTCCAGCTTCCTCTCAGAGTGCCTCTATTTCCGTACTAGTAAACGCTGCGAGCCTAGCTCATGAAGAGGGTTTCTTTTGCCATTTCTTCTTCATCTCTTCCTCTACGTTCCCTCAATTTTGACTCTCAATTAATCTCCTCTGTGTTTTTGCATATTCGTTAACAGTTTCGAGCGGCTCTTCAAAGCTTGAGATTTCTCACTCTCAACAGGGATTCCTATGAACTCTGTCCCCTTTAGGAAATTCAATTTCGTTTTTCCGATATCCCTTTTTAAATCATCACACAATCTGTCTGATCAATTCTCTCTAATTTCAGCTCATCGTGCACTTTGACGAGCTATCGGGTTTAATTTCATCACAAGTGATCTTTTCTTTCCTACTTTATGATGTAAATTCATCCAATTTAATGTCTTTGGATAATCTTATACTGTGGGAATATAACAAGTTTCTTGTGATAATCTTAACTGCAAATAAAGTCCTGGATGAATTCGATCAGGTTCTAATGCCTGGAACAGATCAGCGAAGCAAACAGATGTTTATGAATTAATTGATGATGTTTCTTTGACAAATTTGATGAATTATATTGGACTTTGGAGTAGTTCTTATTGATTTTCTCTTCATCGTTGTTCCTATTCTCTTATTTTAAATTTTAAGTGAAATATAAACTTCAGTTGTTACCAATTAAAGACGATTTTTTTTTTTTGTGGATGCTTCATTTTAAAGCAAGTGTTTACTTTTTCAATGATGGAAAGGCAACTGTTTGCATGTTAAATTGATAATGATGGTTAGAGAATATCAACCAGGGTCGTGCCGATCTTTTTGGGGGCCCGGTGCTAAAAAATTATGCTTGATTTATATTTTTGGTAAATTAATTTTATATAAATGTGTTAGATAAAATGTGTTATAAAACATAGAAATAAGATGATAACCTTTTTATTTTTTGATTATTTTTTTGTATACAAATATTGTAGATAATTCTTGCAAAACTTCTGTATTTTGAAATTTCATATCACAATTCAAAAAAATTAGTAATAATGTACTAATTTATACAGTGATGATTTTTTGTGAGTTTCTAAAAGTAAGGGAGAAGTGTTTAAAATTCAAATGAATAAACAACAATAATTTAATATTTTTTTTCCTATAAAAAAAGAAGCTCTTGAAAGGCGAAAAAACAAGAAGAAAACTCAAACAAATAAACAACAATAATTTAATATATTTTTTCCTTAAAAAAAAAGAAGAAGCTCGGGGAAAAAAGAAGAAGAAGAAAGGGAACTCAAATTAATTAAAAAAAAAACTGAAATGCATAAAGTCAATAAACAACACTCTGGAGTAATTTAATAGTATATTTTTTTCTTCTTTTGGTAAGAAGTTTTCTTGGAAATAAAAAACTAGAACCTTGACGCTGGGATTCGAACACAGGGTTTAGAAAACCAATACATAATTACCGCAAGCCTCTACCAATGAGCCAATGTGAACAAGTGAAATACTACAGAAAACCTTTATAATATAACATATATAATTAATATTGGGCCCCAAAATTTTAGGGGCCCTGTTCCGTTGGGCCGGTGGAACCGCCTAAGGCACGGGCCTGATACCACTAATGCATTTTGCAAAACTGTGGGTTTTATTTGTGGTTTATTTCTAAAAGAGTAGTTGTTTTTGTTTTAGCCGGCAGCTTAAATTGCAAAGATGGAATGTATGCAGGAGTAAACCCATTTTTTGTTGGAGGAAGCTGAGCTCAAGGCGCCAAATCAAGCTCACACTCAGGTGGAGCTAAAGTCATCAGCTCAAGCTCACACTCGGATGGTCGAAGCCAATCATGAGTGACGATGTTTTAGAGATTGCTTACTTTGGTTTTACAGTGTTTGGTTGTTCTGTATAAATAGTTCCTTATCAATTTCAGTTGTAACTAACAGAATATACAATACATTTTACACGCAATCGAAATTAAGAGAAAACCCTCCCGAGGGCTCTCGTGTTCATCAAATTCTTGTTCCAGTTTTCTCTTTCTTCTTCCTCCAACTTTTGTTCTTCCATTGAATTTCTTCAAGTTCAACATGGTATCAGAGCAACTGTCAGTCGATTAGAGGTTCTTCGTGCTCGTTTTTTTTCCGTTGTCGTATTTTGTTTGATCAATCATCATGAATCCCGAGGAGGTTGCGCAGTTGCGTGGTTGTTGTGAGTTGAATCTGCCATGTTTTACAGTAACTTTTATATCGTTTTCTACATACATTTCATGCATTTGGGCTAGGATAATACAGAATCTATGTAGTTTATGTTTATTTGCCAAATTATGGAATCTACACCAGTTTTTGTTTAATTTCGCAGAATTCGAGGCAAATTACAGCAATTTTGAGAAAGGTCGGAAAAGCTCGGAAATCAACTATAGAAGCCCAAGGTCAAGAAACAGCGGAACCAGTCGAATCAAGCTAGGAGCCCAACTTTACTCGATCTAGAGTAAACCCACTCGATCTCGACGAAAGTGTCCGAGCATAGGCCTTGTCGACTAAGCACTGATCGAGGAAACTGAGTCAGAGACAACCCGACTCCCGGAAGCAAACTCGATCTCGAGGAATCTTTTCGAGATCGACAACACTGTGATGCCATGTCCGGAGTCGACGAGCTGTGCCAAGTCTAGAAGCCAAAGACGGAGAAGCCGAGCACCATCCTACTCGATCTCGAGGAAGTTTGTCGAGATCGAGGACCACCATGGCGCCAATCCGAGCCAGTGTCGAGGAAGACTACTCGACAACACCAGGCATCCCAGTCGATGAAGAAATCCTACTCGATCTCGAGGAAGTTTGTCGAGATCGAGGACATTTGTGAGCCACACCCGAGCATGTCGAGGTCCTGCTACCCGAGACGTCCAGCCAGCCAGAGTCGACGACAATCCTACTCGATCTCGAGGATGATTAGTTGAGATCGAGGAACGCCGTGTCTAAGCCGCGTTACGTGGTTTTGCTTTCCTACTCGAATTGGGAGTCCTTGGATCCGATTCTATCAAATTTGGCCGAGATCTATCCTACATCTATCAAGTTCTATCTATGGAGAAGATCTATCAACAAGAAGATATTCTACCTATTTTAGATATACTTTTCCTTTTAGATTTAATTCCTTAATTGCATTTATTTATCTTTTAAGCTTTTTAGATAAAGATAGATATATTCTATCCTTGAATAGCAGGGAATGAAGGCTATAAATAAAGCCTTAGGGGGCTGATTTTCATTGATTCAAGCAAAGTCGTCTTAGGGCACAAGGAGAGAGGAGGAGGAGGCGAGAGAGAGAGAGAGAGAGAGAGAGAGAGAGAGAGAGAGAGAGAGAGAGAGAGAGGAGGCGAGAGAGAAGGAGAAGGAAGGAGACGAACGGTTGTAAGTTATCATTCGCGCCTTAGGTAGTCAGATCTCACTTTTCTTTTTAAGTTACTTCACATGTGTATGCGCCGTTCTGGTCAACCACCTGAGTTTGACGGCTTAGACAAACCAGAGTGCCTTCTACACATCAAAGCTAAACTACAAAGAGCCATGGCAGCTGCAGAGACACAGGAACAGCTGATCGAGAGGCTCACGAGGGATCTAGTCGCCAGGGATGCTGCTCTCGCCACTGAGAGAGCAGGCAGGCAATAGGAAGCTGAGCGTGCGAGGCAAGTAGAAGCGGAGCTTGCCCTATACCCAACCACTGCAGAGGATTATATGCACCCGACTCTCGTCGTGCCTGAATCGACCATTCTAATCCCTGAAAACAACTATGAAATTCACACTCAATTCCTTATTGAAATTAAAAATCATGCTTTTTATGGTAGATTTAATGAATGCCCTCTACGGCATATTACCAACTTTACTGACATATGAGTATCTGACGATGTCGCCTGCTGACGCATGGGCTGCTCTCGATAAGCTGACCAACTATGACAACAAGTATGGGACTCCAGTTAACTATGAGGAGAACCCCTACGCTAGGCCAGTACCATCCATGCCCCTATATGAGCCCCCTAAGGAGATTGATCCAGATGTTAGGGAGCAGTACTACAGAGACCAGAATAAGAAGCTCCTCAAACAAGTAAAGTATCTTTCTGTCAATCAGCCTTGTATTGAATGCGGATCACAGAGGCACACCACTACTGAGTGCCCACACACTGAGCAAGTCAGGCTGGCAGAATACCACGAAGAGGCAGCTTACGCAGGAGGTCCCAATCGCTACATGGGGGACCAAAGGTTTCAGCAACCACAATGGAACCAAGGTGCCCCTAGGAATCCCCCGCCCTACAGAGCTCTAGGACATCCGGAAAGGGACCAGAAAAGGGATGATCTACAGACAGTCCTAGAGGAAATACGGAGAAATCTTTCAGAAACTAAGCAGTCCTTCAACTCCGTCTACACTCAGATGCAAGGTGTCAACTCTAGGCTTGGGGAAATTGATATATGGCGGAAATCAATTGATACATAGATTGGTCAGCTAGCAGCAGGAATCCCCAGACAGTCAAGATCACTTCCAGGATCTTCAGAACCAAATCCCAAGGAAAAGACTGGACACATCGCTGCTGTAAAACTCAGAAGTGGCCATCAACTGCAAGAGCCAGAGGTCAGAGAGCAGCAAAACGAAGGAGAACAGCAAGTCGACCAGCAGCAAGTCGACGTCGACAAACACTTAGTCGATCTCGAGCAAGGGCAACTCGATCTCGAGGAACAACTAGGCCAGGCTTCGTCTGCACAGCACAGCAACTCGACACCACAGAAACTAGTCGAGATCGAGAAGAATTTGGTCGAGATCGAGGAAGACCAAGTCGAGATAGAGAAGGCTGCTGCACCTCCGACATCTGTTCTGGCTCCAAATCAGAAAAAGAAGCTGCCTTTCCCCACAAAATCTCCAAAGGACCCAGCAGAGAAGAAATTTCAGCGCTTCATCAAGATGCTTCAGAAGCTCAATGTCACCATTCCCTTCACAGAAGCTCTCAATGAGATGCCATCCTATGTCAAATTCCTGAAGGAGATTCTGAGCAAAAAGAGATCAATGGCTGAGATTACAGAGGAATGCAACCATTTGGACATACTTGAGAAGAGGCCAGATCCAGGTAAGTTTGCTATATCTATTGGATTTGGTCCATACAAAATTAATGCTTTATGTGATCTTGGAGCTAGTGTGAGTATAATGCCTTTAACAATTTGGTCCAAGATTAAGATAGGTGCCCTAGAGCCTGTGGATGCTAGACTCTATATGGCCAACAACACGGTGGTCATTCCAACAGGCATGGTGGACAATGTGCCAGTACAAGTAGGTAAATTCTTTGTCCCTGCTGATTTCTTAGTTGTTGATATGCAAGAAGACCCTGCTTGTTCAATTATTCTAGGAAGACCCTTCTTGGCGACGGTTGATGCCAACATAAGCGTGAGGAAAGGAGTGCTCACCTTCAACATCAGCGATGAGGTAATTCAGTATTCCTTTAATAAAACTGAAAGGCATAAAGGTCCAATGGAAGAGGTCAAATCTATCTCAGCTGGCTACATCACTTGCGGGGAACCCAAAGTAAGAAATATGACCCCTGAGAAGCTGGAAAAGAGGGCTATGGAGGCCCAGGTGGAGGAGATCATGGCCATCCTAAAGGAAGAAACAGAGAATCCACTCGACACGGACCAAGGTACGTCGTTATGGACTAACTATTTTTCGGATGCCTTGACAGGAACTAAGTATGGGGTCATAGTCGACCAAGATTCTTCGACATCGAGGACTCTAGTCGATCTCGACCAAAACCAGAAGCCTCCACCAGCAACAGCGTCGTCGAGCAGCAACATTGAAGCCGAGCACTCCTCGGGATTGAGTACACCACTCGAGATCGACCAAGAACCCGCTGCATTGACTTCCCCTTCCTCGACGCTGAAGCCACCAGAAGCTGAACCCTCCTCGAGATCGACTAAACTTGTCGAGATCGAGCAACCCTCACCGTCACCAGCTCCTGCATCCTCGAGCAGTCCACCACCAGAAGCTGAAAATCGAGTACCCCTACTCGAGATCGACCAAACACCGTGGTCCCCGATTCCGTCTCTACGAAGGTAAGCCAAGGTATGGATCTTTCTTCTCCTATTTCCATTAAAGATTTATCTATACATGGGAGAGGTTTGCCTTGGTATGTGCGCTTATGTAGGATATCCAATGATGAGCCTAAAGAGTATGAAGTTGGAGACAAGCTCTATGTCTCTAAATCAAAGGATCATTGGTTCCCTAACAAATTCAACAAGAAACGGATGGGACTTTTCGTGGTGAACAAGATCCATTCTGGAGGATTACAGCTGATGGACAAGAATGGAGTCCTATTTGAAGCCCAAGCTACATGGGCCCTGCAGATGCCACCTTGAGCATAAAAGAGAAGTCGGCCTAGCGACTATAAAATCTAGAGCTTGTACATAGACATTTATTTTTGGACTTTTGAGACTTTGTTTTGTTTGTTTTTTGGTTTTGAACATTTTTAGTTTTTCTATTATGGGTATATGTCTTCTACACTTTTCAGGTCCATGGATAGAAGCGAGCTATATTCAGACTCGGCCCAGGCATTCTTTCATTCGAAATTAAGAGGCCCTGCACACCTGTCTAGTAAGTTTCTTTCTTTACTCTTGTTTTTATACAGTGAGGACACTGTAATGTTTAAGTATGGGGTGGGGGAAGGGCTTACTTTGTGCATATTTGCCATATTTGAGATTATTTGTGCATGATTTCTTTGAATTGTTACATGGCTATTTTGGAATGCATTATTGATTTATGTGCTTATATGCATGTTTTCCAAAGTTTATAAAAATGACCCCCATCGAAATTTTTTGATTAATGTCATGGAAGCTTTAATTGAACTCGATGAAGCAAAATTGGATTCATTAGAGATATAGCATGAAATTGCCTAGTAAAGGGAAGTCACAATGAAGTGCATATTTTATTGAAAACCATAGAAGGAGGTAAAATTTGAAGTTGCTTTTGACATGTTGCATGATAAGAGGATGGAGGACTTTATATTTCCATATAATGCTCATATTATTTATATTCCTAGCCCTACCTATGCTTATGCATCACACAAAAGCCATACTATGCCTTATTTCAAATATTGCTCCACATATTCTAAATATTGCCCATTCTTTACCTTATCCGGGGATTATGTTGATAATGATGTTACATTATGGAGATGTCATATGGTGTTTGTGTTGTTGTTATTATATTTGGAGTTTGGAAGGATTATTTGAAATATATAGAAAATTTAATGAGTGAAAGAAAATCCGATTAAAGATCGACCCTGCTCGCTGAGATAATAGTTTGGCGAGATGGGACACCAGGTGAGGAGTCCGACGCACTAAGTATCCGGGGCCATTCATGACACCCATGTTTGCGACTCGCGAGAAGGCAGTGCTGAGGTTAGAGAGGTAAAAGCATTATTATTGGAAAAAAAGCATTATTAAAGGTGATGAATCATATGAAAAAGGAATGTGGTATGAAAAGTTTGGAAATACTCCATTTCCCTGGATCATTAGCGCCACATTGCCAAAAATTGCCCACCTTCAGCCTTTTACCAATCTACTTCTTATTTGAGCTTAAATTAAAGTCCTCTTGATTATTAATGCTTTGTCACATACAAATTGTTTTGCATAACCCTCCTTTTGTGAGTAGATGTTGCTTTTAATTTGCACATGCATGGATTTGTGACACTAGTACCTTTTCGAGGATGGTAATTGATTGTAGGGTTATATGAGAATGAATCTGATATGTTGAGAGTTTTGATTTCTTCCCCTGAATGACAAATAAAAGTATTGCTTGAGGACAAGCAAGCTTAAGTATGGGGTGTTTGTTGTGAGCTGAATCTGCCATGTTTTACAGTAACTTTTATATCATTTTCTGCATACATTTCATGCATTTGGGCTAGGATAATACAGAATCTATGTAGTTTATGTTTATTTGCCAAATTATGGAATCTACACCAGTTTCTGTTTAATTTCGCAGAATTCGAGGCAAATTACAGCAATTCTGAGAAAGGTCGGAAAAGCTCGGAAATCAACTACAGAAGTCCAAGGTCAAGAAACAGCGGTACAAGTTGAATCAAGCTAGGAGCCCAACTTTACTCGATCTAGAGTAAACCCACTCGATCTCGACGAAAGTGTCCGAGCACAGGCCTTGTCGACTAAGCACTGATCGAGGAAACTGTGTCAGAGACAACCCGACTCCCGGAAGCAAACTCGATCTCGAGGAATCTTGTCGAGATCGACAACACTGTGATGCCATGTCCGGAGTCGACGAGCTGTGCCAAGTCGAGAAGCCAAAGACGGAGAAGCCGAGCACCATCCTATTCGATCTCGAGGAAGTTTGTCGAGATCGAGGACCACCATGGCGCCAATCCGAGCCAGTGTCGAGGAAGACTACTCGACAACACCAGGCCACCCAGTCGATGAAGAAATCCTACTCGATCTCGAGGAAGTTTGTCAAGATCGAGGACATTTGTGAGCCACACCCGAGCATGTCGAGGCCCTACTACTCGAGACGTCCAGCCAGCCAGAGTCGACGACAATCCTACTCGATCTCGAGGAAGATTAGTCGAGATCGAGGAACGCCGTGTCTAAGCCGCGTTACGCGGTTTTGCTTTCCTACTCGGAATGGGAGTCCTTGGATCCGATTCTATCAAATTTGGCCGAGATCTATCCTACATCTATCAAGTTCTATCTATGGAGAAGATCTATCAACAAGAAGATATTCTACCTATTTTAGATATACTTTTCCTTTTAGATTTAATTCATTAATTGCATTTATTTATCTTTTAAGCTTTTTAGATAAAGATAGATATATTCTATCCTTGAATAGCAGGGAATGAAGGCTATAAATAAAGCCTTAGGAGGCTGATTTTCATTGATTCAAGCAAAGTCGTCTTAGGGCACAAGGAGAGAGGAGGAGGAGGCGAGAGAGAGAGAGAGAGAGAGAGAGAGAGAGAGAGAGAGGAGGCGAGAGAGAAGGAGAAGGAAGGAGACAAACGGTTGTAAGTTTTAGTTTATTTTATGTTAAAGTTAATTTCTTTTATTATGGTTTGTTTCTAATTTCCTTTTTCTAGGGTTGGGGTGATCCCAACATAGATATGTGTGTTTGATTTATAAATCCATGAATTTATACGTCTTTATCATCATCTACCTATGCACTTAATCCTTTGCGAGAGTTGAGGAAATTCCTTATTAATTAAGGACATTGAAGCGAAAGTGATCTTATTATGAATTTGGATAGTAATTAGGGTTTATTTGCGAGAGCCGACTAATCCTAATTAAGAAAAGGTAGAAACGAATTAGGTTTTTATGCGAGAGCCTCTATCACCTAAATTGTTGGAATTTGCGAAAGTCGATTCTTTGGTATAAAGCATGCATCTTTATATGATTTATGATCTGCACATATGTTTATTGTTGTGGTAATCCCTAACCTTGGAAGTTTGCATCTTTATTTATTTTTATTTGGCACATATTCTACTCGATATCAAACCACCATTCTCTCTCCATCCCTCGACATCGACCAACTCTTAGCTGAAGTCGACAGCAACCTTGCACCTTTTCCCGCTATCCCTGAACCCCAAAACACACTAAACCTAGAACCACTGACTTCTCTCCTGAGGATGAACCTGACTCCCCTATACTATAGCGGGGGTCTTGACTATAAATTTATTTAGTCGAGAAACCCTCTCGTCAGTGGTAATGGTGTTCAGACTGGGATTGTTGATTCAAATGATCCTTTGCATCTTCATGCGTTTGACAATCCAGGTGCTATACTAGTCTCTAAGACCTTCAATGCCAAAGGAGGGTTCAATTCTTGGAAGCGAGCTATGCAAATTGCCATTTCAGCAAAGAACAAAGATGGATTCATTGACGGTTCTTTTGAGCATCCCACCGACGATGATCTCAGAGCAAAAGCTTGGGATAGATGCAACAATATGGTAATTTCGTTGATCATAAATGCTTTGGAGAAGAACATCAGTGAACGCGTTCTTTATTTCACTACTGCGAAGGATATTTGGCTTGATCTTCAAGATTGGTTTGATCAGCCAAATAGAGCTCGGCTTTTTTCAAATCAAGGAAGGAGATTGCTTCAATTAGTCAAGGTACGGATTGATTTGCAGATTATTTCACTCGTATTAAACGATTGTGGGACGAATTGTCTTGTTTGCGAAAATGTGTTGTGTGTACGTGTGGTGCATAGAGAGAGAATCAAAAACAGGAGCAAGAGGAAAAATTGATGCAACTGTTGATGGAGTTGAATGAATCATACATGTCTGTTATGGGTACGATATTGATGATGAATCCTTTGCCATCCGTGAGCCAGGCATACTCTCTACTTGATCACGAAGAGACACAGAGAGAGGTAAAAGTTGTCACAATGTTTTCCCCTGACTCAACTTCTTTGAATGCCTCATCTCAGTGATAATCTGGAAATCAAAGTTCTGGGAATCAGAATTCGAATTCTTCTAGACAGTTCAACAGTCAGAATTATTCAAGGCAATCTGGCAATTCATCTCAGAGACAGTCTGAAAATCAAAATTTTGGGAATCAAAGTTTTAGGAATCAAAACTATTCAAGACAGTATGCTCCATCTCAGTCGACGGTTGTTTGTGATCACTGCAAGAAACAAGGACATCCTAAGGAACGGTGTTTTCAGATTATTGGCTTTCCTCCCATCTTTTAGAACAACAAAAGGAGAAGGGTTGCAGGGAATGCTGAGGTTGATGTTGGTTCTAGTTCAAATGTAACTGGATCTTCAGTTCTCTCGGATGATCAGATCCATCAGATCATGAGTGTACTGAATGGCCCCAAGTATCAATATGTTTCTCACCAGGTTAATGGAGCTAATGTCAATTTTGTTGGTATTACATCTTTCCTTACACATTGTTTGAATTCCGAGAATGGTAAAGTGAACATTGACAATAGTAAGTGGATAATTGATTCAGGTGCTAGTGAGCACATGACATATGATAGATCTTTACTCTCTAATATCAGGCCTTTGGCTCATCCTTGCTTAGTGTCATTGCCTAATGATCATAAGGTTGAAGTTCATTTGTGTGGGGATATTTTGTTCAGTTCGGAAATTCACCTACGAAATGTGTTGTTGCTACCTACATTCACTACAATTTGCCGTCTGTTCAGAGGCTGTGTTCACAGTCTGATTACTTGGTGATATTTACTCACATACATTGCATTGTGCAGGCCCCTTCTCTAAGAGGCTACTGGTAGTTGGTGAGGCTCAGAATGGACTCTATGTGATGTCTCAAGGTGTTCAGAAATCCTTGCAGACATTGGAGAGAGCTTGCAATTCAGTGGCATCTGTAGATCAGACTCTGTGGCATTCAAGATTGGGACATCTTCCTATCTACAAGTTGCATCAGATTTCTACATTTTTAGATTTGAATAAGGCGTCTAGCAATTCTACATTTGATTCTTGTGTGGTTTGCCATTAGGCCAGGCAACATAGGTTGCCTTTTCCTATCTCTAGTAGACAGTCTAGCTCTTTGTTTGAGCTTGTTCACATTGATGTATGGGGACCTTATGCTACCCCTACTCATGATGGTCAGAAATACTTCATTACAATTGTAGATGACTATAGCAGAGCTACTTGGACACATTTAATGAAATCAAAGTCTTTTGCGTTTGGTTTGATCAAGGCTTTTGTTGCTATGGTGGAAAGACAGTTTTATGTGCATGTTAAAAAGATCAGAACTGAAAATGCCTATGAACTTAGGTCAAGCAATGAAAGGAAATCTTATTTTTCTGATAAGGGTATTATCCATCAATGCTCTTGCCCACACACTCCTCAGCAAAATGGAGTTGTAGAAAGGAAGCACAAGCATTTGTTGGAAACCTGTAGAGCCTTGTTGTTTCATTCTTATTTTCCCATTGAGTTTTGGAGAGAGTGTTTACTTACTGCAACTTATCTGATCAATAGGTTTCCCTCTTCTGTTTTGAAAGGAAAATCACCTTTTGAAGTTTTATTTGGCAAGCATCCAGACTATGCTCACATGAGAGTATTTGGTTGCTTATGTTATAGGACTGTTGTTGGTCCTGCTAGGGATAAGCTAAAGCCAAGAGGTCTCCCATGTGTGTTTGTTGGGTATCCCTTTGGCAAGAAAGCATACAAAGTATATGAACTTGGGAGCAAATCTTTTGTTGTGTCCAGAGATGTGGTGTTTTATGAGCATATCATCCCTTTTGCTACATCTCATGTTTCCATTCCCAGTTCCATTTTCCTTTGCATGTATCTGAAAATGATGTTGCCTCATTTGATCATGATCATGATGTCTTTGATCCTCCTGAAGGATACAATCCACCTGTTATTCAACCACCAGTGGTTGATCCTCTTCCTAACCCTCCCTTGAGAAGGTCAACCAGAGTGTGTAATCCACCTTCACATCTCAGGGATTTTGTCTGTACTTCTTCTACTGCTGATCATGAGAGGTGTTCAGTTCTTTCTGATGTTTCTCCTACAAGGCAATTGTATGCTTCTTCTCTCTCTTGTCACAATCAGCATCTTGCACTCTCTGTGGAAAAACATCAAGAGCCTTCCTCTTTTTATGAGGTTGTTAAGTGCAAAGAATGGAGGGATGCCATGGATCTTGAATTCGCAGTATTAGAAGCTAACCACACTTGGGATGTTGTTCCACTTCCAGTAGGAAAGAAGCCTATATCCAGTAAATGGGTTTTCAAAATCAAATACAAAGCTGATGGTGGTATTGAGAGGTTTAAGGCAAGATTGGTGATTAAAGGTAACACACAGAAAGCTGGGGTGGACTACACTAAGACGTTTTTTCCGGTTGTCAAAATGACAACCATTAGAAGCTTAATTGCAGTAGCTGCAAAGAAGGGTTGGTTGATGAGCCAATTGGATGTCAACAATGCATTTTTGCATGGTGACTTGTATGAGGATGTATATATGAAGATCCCTCAAGGTTACTCTCCTCCTTCTTTGTCTCATGGAGTGGCAGTTTGCAAGTTAAACAAGTCTCTATATGGTTTAAAGCAAGCATCTCGACAGTGGTATTCCAAGTTATCCACCTTCTTATAGGACAAAGGGTATAGTTCTTCTAAGAATGATTATTCCCTCTTTATGAAGCATTTTGGCAATAAAATTGTTTTGGTTGCTGTGTATGTTGATGATGTCATTTTAACTGGTGACTGTCATGAACAAATTGATCTTTTGAAGAGTCAGCTTCATAGCCAGTTTAAGATCAAGGACCTTGGGCAACTTAGCTATTTCCTTGGTATGGAAGTGCTATATATGAATCATCTTCTATTATTTTGACACAAAGGAAATTTTCTCTTGATCTCCTCAAAGATGCTGCTATCTCACAATCTAAGCCTGTTCAAGCACCATTGGAGCTCAATCTAAAGCTCCTTCCTGATTAAGGGGATCTATTTGATGATCCTTTATGGTACAGACGCATGGTTGGGAAATTGAATTTTCTCACCAACACCAGACCTGATCTATCCTTTGCAGTACAGTTCTTAAGTCAATTCATGAAATGTCCCAGGGTTCCTAGCTCACTATGAAGCCCTTGTTCACACACTCAAGTACCTGTCCAACAATCCATGTCATGGTCCTGTTTTTTCCAGGAAGCCTGACTTTGAGCTCAAGCTGCTATCTACATCGCCAAAAATCCAGTCTACTATGAGCGAATCAAGCACATTGAACTGGATTGCCATTTTGTGAGGGAAAAACTTAATGATGGCCTAATATCTCTTCATTTTACTTCCTCTGCCACTCAATTGGATGACGTTTTCACTAAGCCATTATCTGGTATTCTTCATCAGCAATTTTTGTCCAAGTTGGGGTTGTTTTCACACCCTCCAACTTGTGGGGGGGTGTTGGAGGAAGTTGAGCTCAAGGCGCCAAATCAAGCTCACACTTAGGTGGAGCTAAAGTCATCAGCTCAACCTCACACTCGGATGGTCCAAGCCAAGCACGAGTGATGATGTTTTAGAGATTGCTTACTTTTGTTTTATAGTGTTTGGTTGTTCTGTATAAATAGTTGCTTATCAATTTCAGTTGTAACTAACAGAACATACAATACATTTTATACGCAATCGAAATTGAGAGAAAACCCTCCTGAGGGCTCTCGTGTTCATCAAATTCTTGTTCCAGTTTTCTCTTTCTTCTTCCTCCAATTTCTGTTCTTCCATATCTCGAACTTGAATTTCTTCAAGTTCAACATTTTTTTGGTATAAATATGCTGGAGCAAATCTGATCAATTAGGATAGAGGTTTATTTTGTTAAATGAAGAAGTGAAGCTTTCATATATTGATGATCTCAGGTCAGCAGTGTTGTTTCATAGAGCTTTACAAATTTTGTTACATGTTCTTGTGTTGTTTGATCATCCATTGCTGGCTTCATTTGGTCATGTACTGTTTTGTCCCTTTTCATCGCGCTTGTAGCAAATCACCTCCCGGTCTTTTCCGATAGATGGTTTGGATGTTGACGAACTTGGGAGACCCCTTCATGGGGACCAGATGTCGGACATCTCCCCTTGCTTCCGTGATCCCTGTGAAGATAAAGAAGCCGACCTACACAACAACAACAACAACAATAACAACAACAACAATCCCAGTATCTCCCGCTCAGAGCAGGGTCTGAGGGGTCAAGATGTAGGTACCCTTGCCCCGACTAGGTCGAAAGAGTGTTTCCGAGTGACCCAAGACCGGACACCACAGGGAAGAGAGAAGCACACCACTAGAAACTGAAAATTAAGAGAATAAATAAAACACAGAAGGGACAATGATGCAAAGATGGAAAGGATGCACGAAAGAAAATTGAGAACAAAGGGAAGCATGAGCGAGAACCGTTGCCCCCGACTAGCATTCGTCGACTCGAATAGAACTCCTCCACTGAGACCTGTCCCATGTCATCTCCTCAGAGAGTCCCAGAGCAGTCACATCATGTCTAATCACTTCACCCAACTTTTCTTTGGACGCCCTCTGCCCCGCCGAACGCTTCCAATAGCCAAGTCGTCACACCTACGCACCAGCGCATTTGGGTCTCTCCTCTGAACATGTCCACACCATTGGAGTCTCGATTCCCGCATCTTATCCTGAATACTAGCCACTCCTACCTTTTTTGTCACGCAAGGTACATCCACACATCCACTTGAGCATTCTCATCTCCGCCACCATGAGTTTCTGTTCCTGAGCCTTAGTTGTCGCCGAGCACTCTGCCCCATATAATAAAGCTGGTCTCACCACTACATTGTAGAACTTACCATTGAGCTTAAGTGGAACTTTTCTATCACATAAAGAAACCGAGCTAGGAAGGATAAAATCGTACCTTGGCGCGCGGTCTATTGAAAGGCCAAATTTTCCATCGACGTTGATGTTTCTCGAATGCCTTGTGGATCGTGTCAATGACAATGGTGAAGTCCAAAACCTCCATTGCGTCTCTAAGATAGCCATCAAGTCCTACAAGAAACTTCATTTTCAATGCACGAACGGATGGTCGTACACTGACTTTATATAATAAATCTTCAACTTCATTAAAATAGACATCCGGCTGACGGCCATTTTTCTTGCAAAGTTCAAGGTGTAAGTGCATATTACGATGCCAATTTTGTGGAACATAACGTCGTCGCTTACAAACTGGTGTAGGAACCTGGAAACAACATCTTCAAACGGCCAAAGTGCATTTCATAACCTTCAATTGTGCCCAAGAATGAGGTAAAGCATTTGATGACTCCACGCCCTCGATGAAAATCGGAATAAGTTTCAAAGGCTTTGACAGTCAGTTTATGTCAAAGGTCTTGAAGCTACAGCTGTGTTGATGAAACACAAAATCTGTTCTCTATGTTATTATGCTCGAATATTATTATATGTTATTATATGCTTCCAATATATTATTATATATTCACTAACATTTCAGGAAGCTTTTTGAATTATATCTCCTTCCTTAAGCGCTCAAAGTTGAGAAGAATAAAATCGAGATCATGGCTTCAGAAGTTTCCAAAGATAGAAGATTGTGAAGAATCCATCTTATGCCATGATCTACTATAGCCGTTGGTGGAGATCCTTAGGCGCCGATTTTGTTCATTGTAAAGAAAAGGAAGAAGGGAAGACAGAATGACAACATTCGTGGAAAACAAGCATTCATACACTCAAGCCCTCAAATGAAATTTGTCTTCTTCGTGTGCTCTCTGCTAGTTCTTAAGAGTCTGTTATTTCGTTTCAAAGCATTTGAGAGTTACACAGTGAGCTTATAGGATATATTTCGAGAGAGTGTTATACTCAAGAGTTTGTAACTCTGGAAGTAGACACTAGGCAATTGATTCACTAAGTGTAAGAGGATTGTACTAGATAGCTGAGAGAGGTGTTGCTCTTCTAGATTGGTCTAGGACTCCAAGGGAACGTGAGTTGACTAGATTGCAATTGTATAGGAGATAGGCTTCTCGGTGAGCTATTAGGATCCTAAGTCTTGTGAATCAATAAAAGCTGGTTGAATCCTAGGGTTGTGGAAGAGCCCTAGTCGGGGACGTAGGCCAAGTTCGTGCCGAACCTCGTAAACAATTCATCGAGTCCTTTATTTACTACTTTACCTTATTTCCGCACTTGGTTCGAATTATTTAACTTTGTGATTCAGGTTTTCCAGAGAAAAGATTAAGTCTAATCTCAAATGGTTTTGCACGAGCTTCAAAAGTCTTGAGACTATCTGCGAAAAACCGGCATACTCTATTCAACCCCCCTTCTAGAGTATCTTTATATTACTTTGTTTTACATTATCGAAACTTCAATTGGTATCAGAGCTTTACTCACTGCTTTCAATCTAACAATCTTGTGAGTTTTCGATCATGTCTGGTGAAGCAAGCGGAGGATTTGCACAGGAAAGGTCTACCAATAGACCACCACTCTTTGTAGGAAACAACTTTGTCCACTGGAGATCATTGATGAAGATGTTCATTATAGATCAAGATCTGGAATTTGGAACATTATAGAAAATGGTCCGAAGGTTCCAGAGAAAGACGGACCAAATGGAACCAAAATTGCGAAGAAGGAGTCTAAATATATCCAAGCGGATCTTGAACTCGTCTCCAAAAACTACATCTTGTAGGTCTTAGCACTGATGAGTTTAACCGTATTTCATCTTGTAGGTCAGCTAAAGATATTTGGGACAAGCTGGTCGTCACCTATGAAGGAACCAGCCAAGTAAAGGACACCAAGATCAGTATCTTCCTTCGAAAGTATGAGCTTTTCAAAATGAAGTCTGATGAGTCTATCAAGGCCATGTTCACACGATTCACAAAAATCACCAACAACCTTGATTCTCTGGGCAAGAGCTTTACAAACGTTGAGAAAGTAAGGAAGATATTGAGGTGCCTCCTAAAAGAAAAGTGGGGTCCTAAAGTAACAGCCATAGAGGAAGCCCAAGACCTCACCACTCTGCCCCTTGATGACTTGCTTGGGAAACTGATCACACATGAGATGATCCATAATGAAGACGATGGAGAACTTTCAGCAAGCATTAAGAACTTGGCACTCAAGTCTAAGAAGGATGAGCCTAAAGATGGATCTGATTCCGAAGATGAGGATGACAATGAGGATGATCCTTTTGCTCTTATCACAAGAGGCCTTGTTCGGATCCTCAAAATGAAGAAACAATTCAACAACAAGGATGGATCAGAGTCTTCTAAATTTCGAGGTAAGTCTCAATACAACAAATTTGATAAGAAGACTAAACCTTTGTCTTGTTTTGAATGTGGTGAAACAGATCATCTTGTAAAAGACTGTCCTCAAAAGACGAAGAGCCAGTCCAAGAAGGGTGATAGATGGAAAAAGAAAGCCATGGTGGCAACTTGGAGTGATTCTGACTCTGACTCCGATGATAAAAAGGCCAATGTTTGTCTTATGGCCTCAGGAGATGAATCCCACGATGAGAAGCTTGAGGTAACTGTAAAAGAACTCATGGCAAGTCCAAAAGAGGTACTATCGGAATTCCTTTCTAATATGATTGCAAATGACGAGAAACTTATTGCCCAGACTAACACTCTTATTAAGAGAACTGTGGACCAGGAAAGAACTATTGAGGATCTGTCTATGAGGGTCAAAAGTCTTGAAGCTTCTTATTCAGGTCTTGACATTAAAGTCAAGACTCTTGACTCAGAGAAATCTGAACTCAAGCAAGATCTCTCCTCTCTAAGAAGTGAACATCATGACTTAGAGAACGAGAAGATCTCCCTGAATAATAAGATTCAAGACCAACAGACAGCCCTCATAAGTTTTACCAAATCCAAAGGCACTCTTGATAGGATGTTGGGTGAGAAACAAAATTCTCTAAACAGAAGTGGTATTGGTTACAACCCGAGGTTTTTAAAGAAGCAGCACATTACCACTTTTGTAAAGGCAAAAGGAAGCAGAACCTCTCCTATATGTCACCACTGTGCTAGAAAGGGACATGTAAAAGAGACCTGCCCCTATAGAAGAAAGGATCCACATATCATTCGCAATACATTTCCTGTTCATTTGAGAAAAGAACGGATAACACAAGTTTGGGTCCCCAAAGGCACTATTTTACCAAATATGGTTTATCCCAATAATGGATCCAAATTTGCTTATTGATCTAGCCACAAAGGTCGATGTTTGTTTTGCATGAGATCACCAAGGTGAAGGAGCAAAAATGGATTATTGATAGTGGATGGTCGAGACATATGAGTGGGCAGAGTTCTCTCTTTCATGATCTAAAGGAGCAATCCACAGGAACAATCACTCTTGGTGACAAGGGAAAGTATGACATCGTTGGTATTGGTAGTGTTGGGAGTGATTCCAACCATAGCATTAAAAATGTCTATCTTGTGAATGGTTTGAAGTATAATTTGCTTAGTGTTTCTCAATTATGTGATAGTGGCAATGATGTTAGATTTAACAAGAAAAGATGTCTAGTGTGCAGAGAAGATACAGATGAAGTTATACTGACTGCATATCGTTACAACAATATATACACTGTGAATGCTGACCAAGTGGCACAAGGAAGCTTAACCTGTCTAAAGGCTTTGACGGACGATCCAAAGATCTGGCACAGGAGACTCGGTCATGTGAGTCCACATACACTACAGAAGCTTGTGTCCAAAGGGCTTGTAAGAGGACTACCTGAGATGGACTTCAAAGGTATTGATATGTGCAATGCATGCACACGAGGTAAACAAACACGTAGCTCTTTCAAACCCAAAAAGGTTGTAAGTTCTTCTAGACCCCTTGAACTTTTACATATGGATTTATATGGTCCTATGCGAGTCAAATCTCCCAATGGTAAAAAGTACATGCTTGTTGTTGTTGATGATTTTTCTAGATATATTTGGGTTGCATTTTTAAAAGAAAAATCAGAGGCCTTATTTGAGTTTTCAAAACTTTGTAAGGAGTTGTAAATTTTAAGAAACGAGCCCATAGTGTCAATTCGAAGTGATCATGGTAGGGAGTTTGATCAACTTCAGTTTGATTTGTTTTGTGCTAAGTATGGCATCTCCCATAACTTTTCTGCTACTAGGACACCTCAACAAAATGGGGTTGTGGAACGAAAGAACTGCACCCTAGAGGACATGGCCAGGACTATGCTTTTAGAAAATGCATTACCTAAAACCTATTGGGCTGAAGCTGTTAACACAGCTAACTATATTTTGAATCGTTGTCTTATTCGTTCCATCTTAAAGAAAACTCCTTATGAACTTTTCAAAGGCCACAAACCACTTATATCTTACTTTAAACCCTTTGGCTGTACTTGTTTTGTTCATAACAATGAAAAAGATAACCTTGGGAAATTTGATGCGCGTAGTGATGAAGGTATATTTCTTGGCTACTCCACAAGTAGCAAAGCTTATAGAATCTTCAATAAAAGGACCCAATTAGTTGAAGAAAGTATACATGCTATATTTGATGAATGCAATGAAGGTTCTTTGAGTGAAAGTGTTGCAGATATAGATCTTAACATCCATGCAGAGAACGAGGAAGGTGATGATGCTACCACCAAGAACACAGAGAAGAGGAACATGCAGGAACAGATTCTCAACACTAAAGAATTGGCCCAAGGTGTTGAAGATTCGTCCAAATCCCTTGGTGTCCAATCCAACAGTGTTGAAATGTCAGAAACTGCTGTAACTGAACCTAACAGGACCACGGAGTCAGATGTACCACAAATTAATCCTGCTGGTGTGACGAATCAAGGAGCTGAGACTAGCAAAAGAAAATTCAAATACTCCTCATCACACTCATTAAAGGATATCATTTCTGACCCTACATCTAGTGTTCAAACTCGTTCTAAACTTAAAGATCTTTGTGCTTTTCACGCGTTTGTTTCTCTTATAGAACCCAAGAAGGTAGATGAGGCCCTTCAAGAGCCAGATTGGATCATTGCTATGCAAAGTGAGCTCAACGAATTTGAAAGGAATAAAGTCTGGACCTTGAAGCCTAGGCCAAAGCATCAATAAGTCATTGGCACACGATGGGTATTTCGAAACAAGCTTGATGAGAATGGTAAGATCGTGAGGAACAAGGCAAGGCTTGTTGCTCAAGGATACAATCAAGAGGAAGGTATTGACTACGAGGAGACCTTTGCTCCCGTAGCCAGGCTTGAAGCCATTCGCATTTTATTAGCATTTGCATCTTTTATGAGCATAAAGTTATATCAAATGGATGTCAAGTGTGCTTTTCTTAATGGTTTCTTAGAGGAAGAAGTCTATGTGGTTCAACCCCCAGGTTTTGAAAGTATGGAATTTCCTAATCATGTTTATAAACTAGACAAAGCGCTCTATGGTTTGAAACAAGCCCCAAGAGCTTGGTATGAGCGCCTGTCAAAATATCTCTTAGAAAATGATTTTAAAAGGAGGTTGATCGACAAGACTCTTTTTATCAAGACCAAAGGAAAGGACATTTTGGTTATTCAAATATATGTTGATGATATATTATTTGGTGCTACTAACATATCTTTGTGCAAGGAAATTTCTGACATCATGTGCAGAGAATTTGAGATGAGCTTGATGGGTGAACTCAACTTCTTTTTGGGATTACAAGTTCATCAATCCAAGAAAGGGATTTTCGTCAACCAAAGCAAGTACACTAAGGATCTCTTGAAGAAATTCAATAAGGATCAATCCAAAGCAGCCAAGACACCCATGAGCTCAACTTTATCTCTAGATCAAGACAAGACTGGGAAGAGTATCAATCAAAAGGAGTATCGAGAAATGATTGGATCTTTACTATATCTTACAGCTAGTAGACCTGACATCATGTTTAGTGTTTGCATGTGTGCTAGGTTTCAAGCTGATCCTAAGGAATCTCACCTCGTGGCTGTGAAGAGGATCTTTCAATATCTCAATGGCACTAAAGAGCTTGGCTTGTGGTACCCAAAGCAATAAGATATTACATTAATCGGGTATTCTGATGCAGATTTTGCAGGCTATAAGGTGGATAGGAAGAGCACATCAGGATGTTGCCAATTCTTAGGAGCATCCTTGATCAGTTGGCATTCAAAGAAACAAAACTCAGTTGCTCTATCCACTGCCGAAGCCGAATCCATAGCAGCTGGAGCATGCTTCTCCCAAATCCTTTGGGTAGCTCAACAAATGAGAGATCTTGGCATCAACCTCAAAGGTATTCCCATTAAGTGTGACAATACAAGTGCCATATCAGTCACAAATAATCCTGTTCAACATTCAAGGACCAAACATATTGATGTAAGGCATCACTTCATTAGAGATCATGTGGAAAAAGGTGATGTGTCCATATCTTTTATTTCTACTAATTATCAATGGGCTGACATTTTCACTAAGCCTTTGGCAGAGGACAGGTTCACCTTCATTAGACGTGAGATTGGAATGCTTAACAAGGATGCACTTTCGTAGGGGGAGCTTTCCCTTTACGAAAGATAAATTCTACTCAGTTTCAAAACCTTTGAGAATTATGTCAAGATTTGTGCTCTGAATGATAGAGAACAGATATCGGATCATATATTTGGTTAATATCTTTTTAGATATTTGATCAAATATAGTTTTAATGGATTTTAAACTTCTTTATTTATATCACTTATTTTATCCGAGTAGGTGGTTTAATTTTGGAAATGATATTTTCGGATTACTTTCCCTCCTATTTTAAATTGTGAGAAGAAGGTTTGAATTTTGAATTGAAATATTTTCAAAATGGCAACGTTATGATTACCATCATTGGAACTCTAAACCCGTCCCATCAACTCCATCATCTCACTCTACTTAAACCCCAAACTGTACCCGATTCCTTCACCACTTCAGACTTATCCAAACCTTTCCAATTCTTCTTCTCCTTCAACCTCTCAACTGTTCTGAAACCCTAGCCGAAAATCTCCATGGCTCCCAAATCAAAGAAAGCCTCCACACCCAAACGTCTTGGTGCCACCCCCAAGGGACGCCAGGCCACTGCTACTTCTCCTCAACCAGAACCCACTCCACAAGCAATCGTCCCAGCTACTGTCCAGAGCACCATCGCTAAGAGCACGACTACAACAACCAAGAGTTCTCAGAAGCGCTTAGCGAAGAAACCTCTCAGTGCTAAGCAAAAAGGGAAAAAGAAAATCATTGCTGAGGAGGTGGACGAAGAGGAGGAAGAGGAGGATCTAGATGTGATCTTGGAATGAGATGCAGCCAAGGAAGCCGAGGAAGAAGCTCTAAGAAAGAGAAAGGCCGAGGAAGAGGCCGAGCTAGCGAGGAAATTGGCCGAGGAGGAGGCCGAGAGAATTCGAAAAGAGGCTAAGAAGGAGGTTCCCACTGAGGAGGAACCAGAGGAAGAAGAAGAGGAGGACGACGAGACCGGAGATGACGAAGAAAGAGACAACGCTGAAGGGTCCGCTGAGGACTCGGGGTCTGAGGACGAGGAGGAAGAGGAGCCAGAACCTGTTTCCTTTCCTTCTCCTTCTCCTCCTCCCCCGTCTCCAAAGAAGCGGAATGCCCCAGCAGCAGCAAAACCTCCATCTCCCAAGCGTACCAGGAAGGGCACTCTCAGAAGCCTTGAGGCGCCTGCCAAGAGGACTGCTCCCACACAGGCTCGCAGGAAGAATGCTGATCCACCCGCCCTTATCCAGGTAAACCAATCCCTACCCTCTTCATGGTTTGAAAATGCTGAGATGGCTGGAAAGTGGGTAGATGAGTTTCGAACTCGTAGGATTTGCTGTTCTGATTTTTTAGATCTTGCGTTCTTTGAAGCTTTGAATTTGCCATGCATCTCTCTACTCAAACAATCCCCTCCCTGGACCCTTCTCAACCTTGAAGCCGTCTATTATCCCCAACTTACCCGCCTGTTCTACATAAACCTAAAAGCCAAACACAATGCCGACGGTTGGTCTTTGGAATCCGTCGTCAAGGGAGTTAGAATCTCTTTCAACTCCATTGACTTCGCTGATTTCCTTGGCCTACCTAGACCTTGTCAACCCTCTCCTGAAAACCCCATGAAAGAACAGTGCATCGCCCTTGCCCGATCCAAATATCTCCTACCCGAAGCATCCAACAGCACCTCAAAACAGCTTACCCACTCATCCCTTACCCTAGAGGCAAAAATTATTTTCAACATCTTGTGCGTTGCCTCCTACCCCGCTTAAACTCTGGCTCTCTTCTTACCGATAATGCCATGATCCTTTTATACCGCATCTTAAACGGCCTTGATCTTGATCTGGCCAACACTATCCTTGGATCCATGACTCACACTCGAAAAGCTAGAAAAGGAACTCCCCTCCCCTTTGCCACCCGTTTGACCCATATCTTCAAAGCTTCTGGAATCAATTTCAAAAATGAAGAACAACAGCGTCATATGGGTAAGTTCAACTCCAAGAGCTTTGAGAAGATAGGCATTACTTGGTCCCCTCAAGGGACTTGGAGTCTTGCCTCTCCCTAAAAAGCTCTTCCCACTGCCTTAGCCATTGATGAACGCATGGACAACCTGGAGTTGGGCTTGGAGGAAGTTCGCCTGGATATCAAGGAGCTGCACAAGGGGTTTATGACGGAGATGAGCGGGGTGTCCAAGATGATGCAAGATCTGAGGTCGCTGCTCACGGATGATGCTCCGGACGATGAAGCTTAACCCTATCCTACCCTACCCTAACCCCAAATCTGAAACATTGCTGGTTTTTAGAAACTGTTTTAAAACTTTTGGTGACTGTTTTACCTCCTCCCTTTGTTGAAAGACAAAAAGGGGGAGATGATCTGCTGTGGTTTAGACTTTGAAAACTTTTTTAACTGCTGTGAAGGTCTTGGAAGACCTTTTTTTTGTTTTCAGTTGGATGTCTTTCATGTTTAAAATTATGATCCAACATCTGTCTAACACATGCAGGAACTTAGTCCGATGCTGCTTATATTATATATGCTTGACTAAGTTGCAGGGATGCACAGGTTTTGTCTTTCATCAAGGGGGAGATTGATGACTCCACTCCCTTGATGAAAATCGGAATAAGTTTCAAAGGCTTTGACAGTCAGTTTATGTCAAAGGTCTTGAAGCTACAACTGTGTTGATGAAACACAAAACCTGTTCTCTATGTTATTATGCTCAAATATTATTATATGTTATTATATGCTTCCAATATATTATTATATATTCACTAACATTTCAGGAAGCTTTTTGAATTATATCTCCTTCCTTAAGCGCTCAAAGTTGAGAAGAATAAAATCGAGATCATGGCTTCAGAAGTTTACAAAGATAGATGATTGTGAAGAATCCATCTTATGCCATGATCTACTATAGCCGTTGGTGGAGATCCTTAGGGGCCGATTTTGTTCATTATAAAGAAAAGGAAGAAGGGAAGACAGAATGACAACATTCGTGGAAAACAAGCATTCATACACTCAAGCCCTCAAGTGAAATCTGTCTTCTTCGTGTGCTCTCTGCTAGTTCTTAAGAGTCTGTTATTTCATTTCAAAGCATTTGAGAGTTACACAGTGAGCTTATAGGATATATTTCGAGAGAGTGTTATACTCAAGAGTTTGTAACTCTGGAAGTAGACACTAGGCAATTGATTCACTAAGTGTAAGAGGATTGTACTAGATAGCTGAGAGAGGTGTTACTCTTCTAGATTGGTCTAGGACTCCAAGGGAACGTGAGTTGACTAGATTGCAATTGTATAGGAGAGAGGTTTCTCGGTGAGCTATTAGGATCCTAAGTCTTGTGAATCAATAAAAGCCGGTTAAATCCTAGGGTTGTGGAAGAACCCTAGGCGGCGACGTAGGCCAAGTTCGTGCCGAACCTCGTAAACAATTCATCGAGTCCTTTATTTACTGCTTTACCTTATTTCCGCACTTGGTTCGAATTGTTTAACTTTGTGATTCAGGTTTTCCAGAGAAAAGATTAAGTCTAATCTCAAAGGGTTTTGCACGAGCTTCAAAAGTCTTGAGACTATCTGCGAAAAACCGGCATACTCTATTCAACCCCCCTTCTAGAGTATCTTTATATTACTTTGTTTTACATTATCGAACCTTCAGCATTATTATCAAGATAAGCATTATGTACCACACGTGTCCACCAAGCACATGCGTTACCAGTGAAGTGGATGGTAAAGCATTATTATTGACCTCGTTATATCGACAATGGAGGAGCACAAAATCAGTATTGATCTCCCATTCCAAGTATTCCACGGGATCCGACTTTCCTTCAAAAGGTTCGATCTTTAGCTTGACTAATGGAGGGAAAGTCGTTGATTTACCCCGTTAAAAATAATTTACAAAGAAACAAACTAGTATAGTACAGTATGCAAGTAGAAGGTCGAACCCACAGAGAATTAAGTATTTCTAAGTATTGTGTATTTAACAATATTATAAAATCAATTATTTTTATGAATAAAAATAAAATAAAATGATATTCACAAAGCAAATAAATTGATAGAAGAAAAGCATTTCCACCTACAAGTTCTTGACTTTGGTTGATTTTATTGATCATCGAATCATTGTCAAGTTATTATCATTTCCTATGAATTCCTCCCATTTTGGTTTAAATAGATTAAAAGCCCTACTATACGAGTCCAATTAATCCCTTACACCACTATGCAACCCTAACACGGTTAAGATTTAACAAAGAGATAGCACAATGGCCTAAGAACTTGAGCATATATATAACACTAATTAAACATAGTAAATCAATGTTTAAGATATATGTCAACTCCCCACATAATCATGCTTCAAACACGGAATCCACAATCTTATGCGTGCTAGCTACTACAGAAATAACACAAGTACGAAAGTATTAAATCCTAGCAAGAGATCAATATTATCAAGGTAGCTAATCAAGATAACACCAATAACATAATCCATATTGCGCAAATAAGTTGAAGGAATTAAAGAGGAAAAATAACTTGGATTAAAAAACTCACAAACCACTAACAAAGTCTCAAAAGTGTAGGCGAAAACTAGAAAATTAGCCAAACATGACTTACCTAAGCTTTCTTCTCTTCTTCAATGCATCTAATGAATCCCTGTAAAATCAGCCCCCAAACCCCTATTTATAACCCTAAAGTTTGAATAAACAAGATAAAAGATATCCTAATTAGATAGATATTTCATAATTTGAATGATAGACTTTGCAAATTGAATCCTTAGAAGCGAATGCTACTCGCTGGCATCGAGTTGCGTTTGTCAAAGTTTCAGTCAAGTTTTCACTAGCAGGGAATTCCATCGGCTGACGCGAGTCCTCATTTCTTGGAGTGAGTCCTCTTCGTCAAAGTTCTCTGATCTGAATCCACTAGCAGTGAGCCCATCCGGAGCTGTGAGTCACTAGCTTCAGCCAATCCTTTCTCATTTTGTCATCAGCCAATTGCTTTCGAATGGGTCCATTCAAGCTAATACATTCGTTGGATGCGAATTCTGCGATGCTAGTCAAGGCTCCACTCGCTGGTAGCGAGTCTCCAATAGACGGCAGCGAGAATTTTGTGCATTTTTCTTCGTTTCCTAAGTGCCTGGACATGCTTCTCACTGACTCCACTCGCCGGCAGGGAAATCCATTCGCTGACAGCGAAATCTGCTCTGAACTTTTCTCTTCTTCTCCTTTCCTTTGTTCTTTCTTTTCTTCTTTATTATCCTTCTTGGCTTGGCTTATTGGCTTTACTTGGACATTCTATAGACCTTCCATTGCTCTCCACCATGGCGGATCTACAAATATGCACAATTTAACCAAAAAAGCTTAGATTCAGAACTTTACCACGAAACGAGTTCAAGTCTGAATTCAATGAAAATGCATATAAACTAACCTTTAATTCCTATTAAAATATGTCTTATCAAACTCTTCCATACGTACTTAACCTTTCACTTGTCCTCAAGCAATGCAAAAATCAAGAGCAAAATTAACATCCCATGAATATAACCTTCAAGCACTATCCTTATCAAAAGCAATATCTAAGTGTAGGAGCCATGATCATGAAAGCTAACGTCCTAGCAAGTACATGAGCGATTCAAAATAAAGACAAATCTAGTCCATCCTCGTCAAGATAATGTGTTAACTCTCACTCTTATGTGTTTAGGCTTTATAATTAAATCTCTCAAGTCAATCCAGAATGCAAAAAGTTAAATAGAAATCGACACATATATCACATATTCTCCATCGTGGATTCCATCACTCACAAGCAACATCAAGGGGTCTATTCAACCAAACATCAACAAACCATTATCTTTCTAAAAATATCTTCTTCAACTCAAGCTCTCATAACAAACTTCATAAAAGAATTCATCATAATCCGCACAAGTGCAAAAGGTAATACTTTCTTTCTGGGGAACCACAAAAATTGGCTCCGAACAAGGCTCCTCGACAGGCAAGTTGGAATGATTTCTTTGGATGGATTAGGAGCCAAAACACATGGATCCTCACATGTCGACTCATTAGACTCCATGTTAGGTAGCATCGTGCTCTCTCCTCCATCATCAATAAAACCATTGTTGTTTGTGTTGTGGCTTCCTTCATCAACTCAGGGAATAAAGCGTTGCTCTATTATCAACTCACTCACTGGTTGAGCGAGTTGGCTCAATTGTTCCTCATGTCGCTCCACCCTCTCGGCTAGTGTAACAACCCCTTTTTAAAACTAGAGGATGATACAACGCCAGTAGTTATTTGGACGGAAATGCCCTCCTAACTACCTTAGGCTTATAGGGACATGTTACCATGCTCCCATAAAGAAGATGATACAAGTATAAAATATAATAGCGGAAGTCTTTATAAAAAGATTCATCAAACCATAATTTATTACATCAAAATATTAAACCAAGTCTTAGCAAATAAAAAGTTCATAAACCAAACCAGCGGAATTCATTTCTTTTACATTATTAAAACATCCTATACAAACGACTAAGAAAGTAAAGTCATAAAAGAAGATGATTCCGGATCCAAGTGCCCAACCTTCGATGATAACGCGCTTACCCTAGACCTGCGGGTCATGGCCTGATATCCGAGGGATACCAGCCATCCAAAAGAAAGGACGGTTAGTTCGCGAGAACTAGCAAATGACGGCTCAAAACTGGGACTTCTTCGGATTTAAATCCATTGACCTTTAATGGTGTGAATTTAAATTCAAATGCGATTATTAGAGTATTTTAGTGGGTTGGTGAATTAATGACACGACTTCTAGGACACGGATAACCCCGAAGGGTTGAATGAGAAAGTGAAGTAGGTGACGAGCACCATAGGAACCATATCCCGATTACGGTTGGGATATGATGTAGCTTTAGAAATGCGTTTTATGATCACCATGAAAATATTTTTCTTATTAAGTTCGGACTCGATATCGGATTATGAGGTACTCCGTGTGGCCCAAATCCATCCCTCTAGTAGTTACCCAGACGTTAGGGAGAGCCTACTATTAGGAGTGGGAAGAGGGTTGACTTCGTGTCCCCCGATATTAAGTCTAAACAAAAGCTTTGGCCAAATGAATAAATATTATTCACTCACTATCTCACATTGCATAGCTTAACATTATTTCTTTATAAAGAAACACATTTTTGAATAATGATACCGGCTCCACTTACTAAAGTGGACACGACCTAAAACCTTTTTATTTGGTAGTGTAACATTCCGATTAAAGGATATGTATATGTGCGCATTCGGAATGTGTGAGTTTCATGAAACTTTTAGACCGGGGAATAACGGCCCCGGCCTCGCATTATACTACATAGCTTTTATTTGTATTTACTCTTGATGCAATTGAGTTCCACGTACTACTATTCCAACACAGTGTTAACTAGTGATTAAGGCCAACCTAGGTGATCACGCATGAAAATTAATCCATTTTAATAAAAGTAAAATGGATGCCAAGACCATAAATAAAATGCATGGAACATAAATAAAGGCATTTTACATACCTAATAAATTGCATGAAAGAATAAAGAATAAATCATGCATTTTTATAAAGCGGGTATCTACGTATTATTTTATAATAAGGTCGAATAATAACATTACCCAGTTATATGACAATTCCAAAAGAACGGATAAATAAATTACACAAAGCAAGTGGTTGTAATTTATTTTTAGTCGATTTTGCATGCATGTCAAGGAAAGAAAACAACAAGACACGAAGGTACCAAGTGAGCGAAGATGCTCGGATTGTCACTTGCCTTCTTGTTGTTCTTGAATCGAGGAAGTTATACGGTTGAATTTGGTGGCGTCGAACGGATCTACACCAAAATCACATCACACAACGAAAGGAATTTATTAGATGGTATTTTGGTCAAATACGACTTTTATTCAATTTGTAACGTAAATCGAATGGGAAAAAGTCATTAAATAAGACCACTACCCACCTCTTGAAAGACTTGTGTTGGAGTGTGCGCGTAAGGAGGTTGGTGAAAGGATGCGATTCAAAAAAATAAAGATATTAATCAATTATTTAATCCAAATAAAAATTACAGCCATAATCTGTAATTTTTATAACTTAGAAAAGGGCAATTATTATAGAAGCAGAAAGTGTGGGCTAGTTTGTGTAATATGCCCTTCTTCTTCACCAATCCGGGCTGCAACACACGTACACAGTGAGGAGGACGTTGCGGCTACTGAAATGTGGCAATGAGGGCTCGACGCGGATGGCTTGGTGTCGCTTGGTGGCTCCGACTGTCGTGGGTGGTGGCCCCGACCTCAGGCGGTGCAACTCCGATCGATACGGTGGTGGCAAGGCGGGGTACCGGTGGTCCGACGACGGTGAAGAGGGCTGAGCAAATTTGGGGGTTTTGGATTTTTAATGTAGTTTAACAAATTGTTGAAATAGAATTGCTTCTGGGGATGTAAGGAACACAATGGAATAGGAGACGAGCTCAGATTGTGAGTGATACGGATGAATTGCACTCGGAAAGGTAGAGGGTGCTCCCCTTTTATACCGAGCTCACTCGGAGCGGATAAACACCAATTAACGACGCAATTATGTCCGAATTAACTACCCAGATCAATTGCACTGATTATTGCGGTGTAATTCGTCCATTAACTCGACCATTATGCCCGAAAACTTCGCGAAACGGGGGAGGATTACATTAATGATTCAACGGCGACATCAATAGCATTTACTTGGCACTGATTTCTTCAATTATTGGGACGTAACCGTCGCTTAATTGCAAGCTTGAGTTTGCTCGTTTGAAGGTGGAAGACGGAGTCGACTCGCCAACTCGGCCGAGTAGACTCAGCCGACTCATAATCAAGTCAAAGGATTTTTTAGTTGGCTGGGCTCCACATTTATTGATGTCAGGAGTTGGGCCCAAGCTCCAAGCTGGCTTCTGTGTTCTTTTAAAAAACGTAGTTGTGCGTATACATATAGTAATTAATATACCTGATTTCCGGATATATATATTATTATTATACTATGTATATACATGTAACCAAAATGGTGTGATGGGCCTTTGCCCATCTGATTCTTCAAAGAAAGCAATTTGTGTGTATATACTATATATGCATACATAAGATACATACGTATATATGTAATATATATGTACGTATATCTGGTATATAATATATAACGTATATAATATATAATATAACACACATACATACGGACTTCCATTATTGTATATATATTTATATACCTAACCTTGCAGGTTACTTTTTATACCCTTAAATAATATTATAAAATTAAATAAGTATTTATTTAAATTTATAAAAATCTTATAAGGTAAAATTAAATATATCCTTTGGGTTCAAGATTCTCAAAATGTCAAGATACACTTTTATTTAAATTTAAATAATCAAGATAGAGAATAAACAATTCCATATTCTCATACATCCCAAATTATTACAATATACTTTTATTTAAATTTATTCAATTCAAATAACATGAAATACTGTGGGGTATTTCATACCTCCCCTCTTAAAATAAGTTTCGACCCGAAACTTAGGACAAAAACAACTGGGGGAAACGTTTTTGCATATCCGCTTCAGTCTCCCAGGTCATTTCTTTTGTCCCGTGCTTTGACCAGAGTACTTTGACGAGAGGAACCACTTTAGTCCGAAGCTGCTTGTCTCGACGATCCAAGATGCGGACTGGTTCTTCCTCGTATGTTCCCGTGGGTCGTACCTCAATGTCCTCATAACTAAGGATGTGAGTCGGGTCAGGCACATACTTCCGAAGTAAGGAGATATGAAAAACATCATGAACTGGATGAGCTGTTGGTGGCAAAGCTAGCTGATAGGCTACAGTTCCCACTCGCTGCAGGATCTCAAAGGGTCCAACATATCGAGGATTTAGCTTTCCTCGCTTCCCAAAACGAAAGACTCCTTTGGTGGGAGATACCTTTACGAACACCTTCTCCCCCACCTGAAACTCCAAGTCTCGTCTCTTTCCATCAGCATACGACTTCTGCCTGCTCTGTGAGGTCAGCATCCGCTGTCGGATCATAGCTACTTCCTCTGCAGTCCTCTCTAGCAACTCGGGCCCCAAAATAAGAGTATCCGTCGGATCATCCCAAACAACCGGTGAACGACACTTGCGACCATACAAAGCTTCAAATGGAGCCATCTTGATAGAGGCATGCCAGCTATTATTGTAGGTGAACTCGATCAGACATAAACTGGTTTCCCAATCTGTTGGTCGGTCCATCACACAAGCTCGAAGTATATCCTCAAGAGTCTGAATAGTGCGCTCAGATTGCCCATCAGTTTGCGGATGAAAAGACGTGCTAAAGTCCAATCGGGTCCCCAAGCCACCATGTAGTTTCCTCCAAAAATCGGATATAAAACGACCATCCCTATCTGAGACAATGGAGGTCGGTATTCCATGGAGACGGACTATATGTTTCATGTACAACTCTGCCAGCTTCTATGGCTTCCAGTCGGATCGGATGGCTATAAAATGCGCACATTTTGTGAGTCGATCTACGATCACCCAAATGGCGTCTTTCTGCCCTGGAACTTTAGGCAGCCCCATTACGAAGTCCATGGAGATTTGCTCCCAATTCCACATCGGTACCGGAAGTGGTTGTAGTGTACCCGCTGGTCGTCGATGCTCAATCTTGACTTGTTGGCACACTAAACAACGAGCAACATAATCTGCCACTTCCCTCTTCATGCCCGGCCACCAGTAATTTCTCCTGATGTCTTTGTACATCTTACTAGCGCTCGGATGTACTGATTACGCCGAAGAATGGAATTCTTGCAGCAATGTCTGATGAAGTTTTGGAACGTGCGGAACACAAATGCGGTCCCCAAACCATAATGACCCATCATCCCTCACGACAAATCTTGGGGCCTTACCCTTATAAAAATCTGCACATAGTTTGATCAACATCTCATCGTCACTCTGTCTATTCTTAATCTGAGTTAGCAAATCAGACTGAATATCCATCCTGTTCAACTGGCCCCAATGCCGCTCAAACCATACTTCCACGTCCAGCCTCAACAACTCTTAACGCAATTCTGGTTGCGCTGTCAAACACTTAATCATGGCCTCTTGTGGAGACTTCCGACTTAAAGCATCAGCCACCACGTTTGCCTTCCCCGGGTGATATAGGAGTTCGATATCATAATCCTTGATGAGCTCCAACCACCGTCTCTGACGCATATTCAACTCCTTCTGAGTGAACACATAATTAAGGCTTTTGTGATCGGTGAAGATTTGGCAACGAACTCCGTAGAGATAATGTCTCAAGATCTTTAAAGCGAATACCATAGCAGCCAATTCCAAGTCATGTGTAGGATAGTTCTGCTCATACGCTTTCAGTTGGCGAGATGCATAGGCTATGACTTTGCCTTCTTGCATGAGCACACAACCTAAGCCTTGCTTTGAAGCATCACTATAGAACACATAATCTTGGAAATCCTTGGGAAGGGCTAGCACTGGCGCAGTAGTAAGTCGTTTATTCAATTCTTGAAAACTTGCTTCACACTTTTCATCCCATACAAATTTCTGAGTCTTGCGGAGGAGTGAAGTTAAAGGCTGAGCTAACATGGAAAACCCTTCTACAAACCTTCGGTAATACCCTGCCAATCCAAGAAAGCTCCTTATCTCCTTCACATTCTTTGGTTGAATCCACTGCTGCACTACGGAAACCTTTTGGGGATCAACCATGACTCCCTTCTCGGAAATGATGTGACCCAAGAAAGCAACTTGTTTCAACCAGAAGTCACATTTTGACAACTTTGTGAACAACTGATGTTCCCGTAGTGTTGTCAAGGCAATTTTCAGATGCTGCGCATGTGCCTCCTCGCTTGGTGAATATATCAGGATATCATCGATAAATACCACGATGAACTTGTCTAAGTACTGATGGAAACAACGGTTCATCAACTCCATGAAAACCGCTGGTGCATTAGTTAGCCCGAAAGGCATCACAATAAACTCATAATGTCCATAGCGCGTCCTGAATGCCGTTTTAGCAATATCTTCCTCCCACACTCGCAGTTGATGATATCCCGACCTCAAATCCACTTTGGAGAATACTCTTGCTCCTTGTAGTTGATCCAATAGGTCATCAATCCTTGGAAGAGGATATTTATTCTTGATTGTGACCTTGTTCAACTCTCTGTAGTCAATGCACAGTCTGAAGGATCCATCCTTCTTTTTCACAAATAGGACTGGAGCCCCCCATGGGGATACACTAGGTCGAATGTAACCCTTTTCAAAACAGTTCCTCCAATTGTTTCTTCAACTCTTGCATCTCTAAGGGAGCCATGCGATACAGTGCCTTCGAGATTGGTGCAGTCCTAGGCTCCAAGTCTATTGTGAACTCAACAAAGCGCTGTGGTGGTAGTCCGGAAATTTCATCAGGGAAAACGTCAGGAAATTCCCGTACTATCGGTATGTCAGTGACTTGGACCTGGCCTTTGGGGAGTTCCTCCAATATAGGAAACCGGCACACCCTTGTCGTAACAGTTTCGCTGCTTGCATCATGTTAATCACTCGACCGTCTTCATTAGGGATACAGCCATGGAACTTACACACACATTTCCCGTCAGATGCCACGGCCACAGTCCCTCGTTTAAAGTCAATCACCGCGTCATGTTGGAATAATCAATCTTGCCCATGTATGATGCCCTGCGGAATAAGTGGAATCACCACTAACTCGGCGTCGAGGGCACGACCCTCGATTTTGATAGGAAACTTATGCAACACCTTGTTTCCTATAACTTTCTCCCCGTTAGGGACCCTAACGATAAACGAATCCTCTAAAGTCTCACATTCCAGTTTTAACTTTTCTACCGTACTTTCAGCAATAAACGAATGTGTCGCACCAGAATCAAATAAGATATCAATAGGTTCTGAATAGTGGTAAATAATACCTTGGGTCATAGGGGCAGTCACAGCATCAGCTTGCCTCATCTCATACAGTTGCGATACTTGCTTCGAGGTACCCGCAATACTTTTTCCCTTATGGACAGTAGGCTGCGATCCCACGGGACCCTGGTTCCTCGGCTGGTACTGTTGTTGCGACCTCTGTTGCGGCGGAAAACCGCCCTGTCTTGGGTTAGGAGCTCGGGGGGCAACAGCTGAAGCCTGATGGGAACGATCTTGGCCACCATTAGTTGATCTACAGAACTTGACCATGTGACCTGTCTGGTTACAGCCCCGGCAAGTCCGCGGTGCTTCATTGCAACTAGGCTTGATGTGTCCAGCCTTCTCGCAGTTATGACACACAACAGCTTGCCTGTCACGAGGGGTGCCTGCAGGGATTGTTGAACACTGCGGCCAGTGTTGGAAACAATTCCTCTTGAGGGCGCAGACGAGGCAGTGTTGTGAGCCTAATTTGCCATGTTTTACACTTAATTTTATATCGATTTCTGCATACATTTCATGCATTTTGTGTTAGAATAATACAGAACCTGTGTAGTTTACACTTATTTGCAATATATGGAGGTCTACACAAGTTTTGGTCATATTTCGCAGAAATCGGACGTACTTTGGAGCTTAAAGGAAACTCATGGAGAAGCTAAGAATGGTGCAGCTGGAGAAAAGGCCATTTTTCACCATTCTTCGTTTTGAATCAAGCTTTGATGTCTTCATGGGAGTTGTAGCCCTCGGAAAGAGCTTTCCAACGCATGGTCATATGCGTCAATCCGACGAACGAGGACTCTGGAAAGTGCGTTTCAAGAACAGAGCAGAAAGCTGAGAGAACTCTACTCGATCTCGAGTACATCTACTCGATCTCGACAAAGGCTGTCCGAGCACACCTGGTCGAGCAGAGCTGATCGAGGACACTGAGTCAGAGACAACCCGACTCCGGAAGCCAACTCGATCTCGAGTAACTCTTGTCGAGATCGACCACACTTCGACGCCATGTCCGGAGTCGACGAGCTGTGCCAAGTCGAGAAGCCGAGGACGGAGAAGCCGAGCCAACTCTACTCGATCTCGAGTACAGCTAGTCGAGATCGAGGAGCCAAGGAGCACCAGTCCGAGCCTTGTCGAGCAGAGCTACCCGAGCCAGTCAGCCCAAGTCGACGCCAGTCCTACTCGAGATCGACTAGCCCTGGTCGAGATCGACGAGCGCCGTGTCCGAAGCCGCGTTACGCGGTTTGCTGTCTGACGCGGTTTGGCTTTCCTTGGGGCCGAAGGAGTTCGAGATATCCGAGATCTATCAACATCTATCCACATCTATCAACATGAGAAGACTTACCTATTTAGATTTAATTTCCCCTTTATAGATTTAATTCCTAAATTACATTTATTTATCTTTTAAGCTCTTTAGATATAGATAGATATCTTCTATCCTTGAATAGCAAGGATTAGAAGGCTATAAATAAAGCCCATGGGGCTGGTTTTTCAATCATTCAATCACACAACAATCAGTAGAAGTAGTAGTAGGAGAGAGAGAGAGAGAGAGAGAGAGAGAGAGAGAGAGAGAGAGAGAGAGAGAGTGAGTGAGTGGCCAAGAGGAGTTGGTGAAGCGAGAGCGGAATTGACTTCCTTTGGTTGTAAGCTCTATTTCATTTTATTTATGCAAGTTTATTTCCTTTTATTATTGATGTCTTTAATTATGATGAAGCGCGAGTAGTCAACCCACTTCTAGGGTTGGGGCGAGCCCGACGATAGCCATGCATAATTGAGGTAAAGATCTGACCTTTATCATGTTTTAAACATCTGCTACTTGTTTATGTGTTTATTACCCATCTAATGGAGGTCCATGATAACAACTTGGATTGTAAACATAAAATCGGTAGAGACAATTAGGGTTTCTTGAAAGAGTTGTCTAATTGTTGGAAAAGGCGAAAGCTTAGTCCTTTGATGCAAATCACATGATTATCTGTTTTATCTCTGCCTTATGCATGCTTGGTTATTGTTGATGCAAACCCTAATCTTGGAAGTCTTTTACATACAGTTTAGTTTGAAATACCAAAGCACTTGTTTTTATTTTCTTTCGTTTTAGTTTTCTGTTTTCCTCGAGATCGACTAGCACTCCTCGATCTCGAGTTACTGATTCTCGATCCAGCATCGCCGTAGCTTCTATGTGCAGGTACTCGACGAGACAACCCGAAGTCGACGAGCTTACTCAATCTCGAGTAGGACCTACTCGATCTCGAGTACAAATCGTCTGCGACTGCTGCGCTGTTCGACTTGCCTGATCTCCTGTCGACTTTCCCTAGTCGAGATCTAGCACCTGTTGTCGACTTCTGTTCGTGAGATTCCAACGCTGCCTAGGATCCGCTGACACCCTTCCTCGTGGATCGATCTTGACTTCCCACAGCTGCATCGGGAGGAAGTCTTGTAATTATTTGCAAGGGACGGAATCTGGTTTGCTTTAGTTTATTTACATTCTATTTTGCATACTCGATTTCCTTCTTACAACAGACAGCTCGCTTAGTTCCCGAATACTTCTACTTGCCCTTTCTTCTTTCTGCCAGCTCAAAGTTTCGCTTCCCCTCATCTAATGTTGCCTTAACTCTATAAGCAGCATTGATGTAATCATCGAGAGACTCGTAATCCCGGTGCTGAAATACCCCGACTCCATTTTTCTTTTATGACGTCATTTTGTAAGGAATTATGACGTCGGAGATGAAGTTTTAAGGTAAAATTTTACGAAGACGTATCAAGTTTGGAATATAGTGGAGTCTAGGAAAGATTCGTTAGCATGTCAAGGGTTAAGTAAAGAAGCTATAAAGTTTATTGGATATATAAGACATGCTTAAGAATAAGTTGGTAAAATATTCCAAAGTGGTATAGTGAAAGATTGTGGGAATATATATTTTTAAGGAGGATAAAATATATAAGCTTAAAAACTTTGGGCTATTTCACGTAATTATCAAATAAAGTGGGCCAATATGAAATTTGATGCCACGTTGCATCTTGATATGTATGGATTGGGAGGAGAAAGTTGGTCTTGACGTGTGTGTACACGTATTAGTGTCTTATTGGGTGAAGCCTTGTATAAATAGAGGTTGGGCATTGTTTCAGGATTGTACAAACAATTAAGGTATCATGCTATACCGCCATCGTCTATTATCACCGCCATATCATTTTCAATTCCGGGAGAAGTTGATTATTATTCAGACGTTATATTTTTGGGAAAATCCGGCATTATCTCACTAGTAAAATCTCGCCCATTTATTTTAAAGTTATGGATATTTTATCGTTATAATACCCGTTTATAATTCAAGGTCCTGCCTTATTAGCTTTTATAAGTCGTTATGATGCTCGTTATTATTAAGAAATTTGGGTATTTATTAAGGCGTTATAACATTTGATTAAACGGGTATTTCTTTTAAGTCGTTATAATGCCCAATTAAATTTAGGAAAGGAAATCCTAAATTAAGTTTGCAAGCCCTTATACTGCTTGGACATAAGCTAATTAAATTATTGGACATAAGCTAATTAAATTGTGGTTTGTCCAAGTTTAAGGATTATTTTAAAAGGAGACTCTGCCGAAGTTTAAGGATAAAATTATTGGACATAAGCTAATTAAATTATGGTTTGTCTGCAATGTACGAAGTGGCTGGATACACCTGGATATATAGTTGGTGACATCAATCGAGATCCTACGTCCTCGGAAGGAATTAAATCTCTTGGTTGATCCTAATCTTTATCATCCGTAGACTTCGAGTCTATAACCAAGGCAAGTGACTTTGTCCCATTTACTTCCTAAAAGACCCAATGTCTTTCTTTTAATCCGTGCCAGTTGCTAATTATCAAGTATATCTGTCATATCTGTTTAAACTAAATTGCAAAGTCTATTTATTATTGCAATCTCTATTCGTTCTTTCTCTATTCAAGTCAATTATATACTTTCCAAGTATGGACTTGGTTGGTTTTTAGACCAAATCCTTATTTATTATGTAAGCTGAACATATGTATAAATTAGTGTCTGGCCTGTCGGCTAACGAGATAAATTTACAGTGGGAATGTACACGGGTTCATCTAATGAATCCTTATAATGTGACACGTGTGTGTTGCCAATCTAGTAACAAGAGGAGTGTTAAACATGTGTGCGCGTGTGTGAATGTGCGTAATCATAACAGGTCAAGACTCGTTACGTCTTGCTCTATAAGCTTTTCATGAAAAGTTCATTTTGAATATTATCAAAATGATACATTTTACCTAGATGAGTGGTAAATAGACATGTGCCAGTATGATGTTGCTACTTTGTTACGTCAAGTACAACGTGGTTCAATAACGATATATGTGAGTGATAGATAAATAAGCATTAATGTCTCGTAGTGGGAATTAAGTAATCATTGTTTGATATCATTCGAAGAATGGTATGTGTTAAGTGAATATTTTATCTTTATGAAATATTTTATACAAGTGATATGTGTGTATGTGTGTGTGTGTGTGACAGTGATCATTATTATTTTCCGATATCATTTTCCATTTCTTTTGGAAATATGATTATTCAGAAATTCAGTTTCTCGTATATCTAATGATATTGGCATATCCTGTTCCTATTTCTTATAAGTGTCTAGAGATCCACAAAAATTCCTTTCCTTGTCATTTGCTAGTTCTTCATCGAACTTACCAACCGTGTTGTGAAATGGTTGGCTGGTGTGCCTCGTCTGCATAGGATGTACATTAGTCAAATTTTGCAGGTTAGGTAAGGAGGCCTTGAAGAGTTGACATTGTGCAAGTAAAGATTTTAAACGTTTTGTTATATAATAAAGTCTTTCAAATTTTTATACTTTATGTATGAAATTTCACTTTATCTTGCAAGATTACAGAAAATATATGTAAACGTTTTCCACCATATTTAATGATAAAAACCGTACTTCATGTCTTCCGCTGACATTCTTTTGATTAATTAATTTATTTATTTAAATTACCATCTTGTTTATGGGAGCATGGTTGCATGTCCCTATAAGCCTAAGGTAATTATGAGGACAGTAAAGTCTAAATAATTACTGGCGCTGCAATATTTCCTTGTTCACAAAAGGGGGTGTTACGGAAGGTGGTATCAGAGCTACTGCTTTTCTTTTCTCAACTAATCTTAAAAAGAACTATATTTATAAACAGTTTATAGTTTAACATAACATTATTATTATATTTTTCAAAGTACACATTCTATTTGATGATTTTACCATGATGATTTGTGTTTAAAAGTATGATGATTTTACTATGATAACTTATGTTTCAAAGTATAGACATTGAAAATCGTTTAATGTCAACTCTCAGGTGCTCTAACCTTAGTTGAAGTTTATATCCTCTTGTGTACTTTGTTAAAGTAAATTGATTACTCTAAATCCCCTGCTTTATTTTTCATCACTAGCTTGGTGTGTGTCTTATTTGCTTTTGCATAAGATTCTAGAGTTAAGTTGATGAGAAAGTATTTCTAAAAGTATCACCCATGAAAGGTGTGTTTCGATTTAGAAAGCACGGGAAGTTAAATCCTCGCTACGTGGGACTATTTGAGATACTCCAAAAGGTGGAGAAAGTTTCTTATCATCTAGCTTTTCCATCTGTAGCTGACTTAGTACATGACGTCTTTCATATCTCGTTACTACTGAAGTATGTGCATGACCCGTCTCATACTTTAAGATATCAGGATATTGAGGTTTGTCCTGCTGAGGCTTTTGAGGAAGAATCCATTCGTATTCTAAAGCGATGGGAAAAACATTTTTTCATTAAGGTTGTTCTTTTGGTAAAGATTCTTTGGTATATGCACGGAACTGAGGAGATGACATGGGAAACTGAATCAGAAATGAAGAGTAAATTTCATCAGTTGTTCTTGGTCTAAGTTTCGGGACGAAACTTATTTTGAGGGTGGGAGGAATGAAATACCTCGACTGCGTTTTTCTTTTATGACGTCACTTTGTAAGGAATTATGACGTCGGAGATGAAGTTTTAAGGTAAAATTTTACGAAGTCGTATCAAGTTTGGAATATAGTGGAGTCTAGGAAAGATTCGTTAGCATGTCAAGGGTTAAGTAAAGAAGCTATAAAGTTTATTGGATATATAAGACATGCTTAAGAATAAGTTGGTAAAATATTCCAAAGTGGTATAGTGAAAGATTGTGGGAATATATATTTTTAAGGAGGATAAAATATATAAGCTTAAAAACTTTGGGCTATTTCACATAATTATCAAATAAAGTGGGCCAATATGAAATTTGATGCCACGTTGCATCTTGATATGTATGGATTGGGAGGAGAAAGTTGGTCTTGACGTGTGTGTACACGTATTAGTGTCTTATTGGGTGAAGCCTTGTATAAATAGAGGTTGGGCATTGTTTCTGGATGGTACAAACAATTAAGGTATCATGCTATACCGCCATCGTCTATTATCACCGCCATATCATTTTCAATTCCGGGTGAAGTTGATTATTATTCAGACGTTATATTTTTGGGACAATCCGGCATTATTCCACTGGTAAAATCTCTCCCATTTATTTTAAAGTTATGGATATTTTATCGTTATAATACCCATGTATAATTCAAGGTCCTGCCTTATTAGCTTTTATAAGCCGTTATGATGCTCGTTATTATTAAGAAATTTGGGTATTTATTAAGGCGTTATAACATTTGATTAAACGGGTATTTCTTTTAAGTCGTTATAATGCCAAATTAAATTTAGGAAAGGAAATCCTAAATTAAGTTTGCGAGCCCTTATACTGCTTGGAGATTTTAAAAATAGTGTTGGACAAGTGATTATCAGAAAATAATGGATATAAGTTTTATCGGATTAATTAAGGATTATTTTAAAAGGAGACTCTGTCGAAGTTTAAGGATAAAATTATTGGACATAAGCTAATTAAATTATGGTTTGTCTGCTATGTACGAAGTGGCTGGATACACCTGGATGTATAGTTGGTGACATCAGTCGAGATCCTACGTGTTCGGAAGGAATTAAATCTCTTGGTTGATCCTAATCTTTATCATCCGTAGACTTCGAGTCTATAACCAAGGCAAGTGACTTTGTCCCATTTACTTCCTAAAAGACCCAATGTCTTTCTTTTAATCCGTGCCAGTTGCTAATTATCAAGTATATCTGTCATATCTGTTTAAACTAAATTGCAAAGTCTATTTATTCTTGCAATCTCTGTTCGTTCTTTCTCTATTCAAGCCAATTATATACTTTCCAAGTATGGACTTGGTTGGTTTTTAGACCAAATCCTTATTTATTATGTAAGCTGAACATATGTATAAATTAGTGTCTGGCCTGTCGGCTAACGAGATAAATTTACAGTGGGAATGTACACGGGTTCATCTAATGAATCCTTATAATGTGACACGTGTGTGTTGCCAATCTAGTAACAAGAGAAGTGTTAAACATGTGTGCGCGTGTGTGAATGTGCGTAATCATAACAGGTCAAGACTCGTTACGTCTTGCTCTATAAGCTTTTCATGAAAAGTTCATTTTGAATATTATTAAAATGATACATTTTACCTAGATGAGTGGTAAATAGACATGTGCCGGTATGATGTTGGTACTTTGTTACGTCAAGTACAACGTGGTTCAATAACGATATACGTGAGTGATAGATAAATAAGCATTAATGTCTCGTAGTGGGAACTAAGTAATCATTGTTTGATATCATTCGAAGAATGGTATGTGTTAAGTGAATATTTTATCCTTATGAAATATTTTACACAAGTGATATGTGTGTGTGTGTGACAATGATCATTATTCTTTTCCGATATCATTTTCCATTTCTTTTGGAAATATGATTATTCAGAAATTCAGTTTCTCGTATATCTAATGATATTGGCATATCCTGTTCCTATTTCTTATAAGTGTCAAGAGATCCACAAAAATTCCTATCCTTGTCATTTGCTAGTTCTTCATCGAACTAATCAACCGTGTTGTGAAAAGGTTGGCTAGTGTGCCTCGTTTGCATAGGATGTACATCAGTCAAATTTTGCAGGTTAGGTAAGGATGCCTTGAAGAGTTGACATTGTGCAAGTAAAGATTTTAAACGTTTTGTTATATAATAAAGTCTTTCAAATTTTTATACTTTATGTATGAAATTTCATTTTATCATGCAAGATTACGGAAAATATATGTAAAAGTTTTCCACCATATTTAATGATAAAAACCGTACTTCATGTCTTCCGCTGACATTCTTTTGATTAATTAATTTATTTATTTAAATTACCATCTTGTTTACGGGAGCATGGTTGCATGTCCCCATAAGCCTAAGGTAATTATAAGGACAGTAAAGTGTAAATAATTACTGGCGCTGCAACATTTCCTTGTTAACAGAAGGGGGTGTTATAGGTGCAACATCTGTAACTTCAGCCTGTAGTATGTTGCCTCATGGAAATAACGAATCTTATCCTCATCAGAATGTACCAGATCCCCAGCATAAGGAAGCAGATTGTAAAACCACGTCACCAGCTGTGGCATTTTCATGCCCTGAGTCTTAGGGTACAAGAATTCCCGCCTTTTCTCCAGCCTGAGAGAAGGGACGAAGTAGTGGTTGGTGATAGTCTCCTTGAAAGCTTCCCAAGTCGGGTTGGCTTCCTAGGCATGACGTGCTGCCTCCCACCATTTTCCCGCCTCCCCTTTCAAGTATAAGGCGGCGATATTGACCTTATCCACATCAGTACATGGGACACCCCTAAACACCTTCTCAATGTGCGTCAGCCACTGTACCACTTTGTAGGGTTCACCGATGCCATCAAACCCATCTGGTTTGTTGGAATTAACTGCCTTAAGAGCTCGAGTGTATGTCTCTCCCAGTCCCACGGTTTGGGCAAGTCTTCCTTCTAATTTACGTCCTGGAGGTACAACTCCAGCTAGTGGGATCTGGGCAGCTGACCCTGCCGGCCCATTAGGTGGGGGATTCGTTTGTCCCGCCATAGCCTCTGCCACACTGTTTTTCACCAGCTGGTTCAAAGCCTGCATGATTTCAGATCCAAGGCTACCTTCTGGAACTTGGGATTGTCCCCTCTGTTGGCCCCTATTTGGCTGATGGGCCTGAGTTCCACCATGCACCGAGTGCTCACCAATCTCTTCCCGATCACCTGCCAGTGGTGTTAGATTCGGCCTAGGCTCGGGGTTTTGTGGGGCTCCTAGGGCAGTGATGTTCATGCTGGGGTTACGGCTCCTTCTAGCCGCTGGGGTCGATGCTGCTTGACGACGCACTCCTCGTTTGGTCATGATCTAATATTGGAAGGAAGAAAGATTTTTGAGGTTAAAATACTTAACCGTGCACACCCATGTATGCCTATGCCACAAATCAATTCTCATAGATCTTGACATTACTCTTAAACAATGCTTTCATAGAGTTTAATTGGCAAGGGAACAACATTAAGATCTTAGGAGCGTTATGTCTTTAGATACCGCTCACCCATTTATTTCTAAACTTCAATGCTATGAGTTGCGCTTCTGTCAACTCTCAACCCGACTCTTCTTGAGTGCACACTACCCATGATGCGGAAAATTTGCTAAGTCTTTTCTTTTTCCTTAGAGAGGTGGAAATCCTATATCACTTGTGGATAAGTGATTGGGATTGTCATTACCATTGCAGACCTTTCTTGTTTTTGGTATGTGGGAAACTTGTGGAAACTCATGCAATAAATAATACTTTCACAAAAACTTTCCAAAGAAAATAATATTATTGCATAATCATAAAGTACTGCATCCGAATACTAAATTGTTCCCAAACAACCAACGATGAAAGAAAGAGTGCGGGAAAGGGAAATAAAATGTTCGAAGGGAAATAAGCTACGTAGATCAAGCTATTAAAGGAAAGTGTAGGAATGGTGGATTCTCCTGTCGGGACCCAAAGTATGCTGCTTCTTGGGTCGGGAGGGTCCTGCCTTAGAGTCGAAGGTAGGAGCGCTCAATGCAAATGGAGGGGTGTCGGGCTTGGTAGTGGCAAGGTGGGCGTCTGAGCGGGCATGCTGAAGAAGATACCTCTCATACTTTTCTTTCCATAACTTCTCCTCCAATGCCATCATCTCTGCCTCCAGGATATCTATTGCGTCATCCTTCTCCCTGATCTCACGATCAAAGAAATGAATTGTCTCTATCATCCTCTTGCGTTCCAGTCCCTTCAGAAATTTCTCCCCATCCAATTCGGAGACCATCCTTAGAGGAGGATAGCCTATCTCACTTCCAAAACGAGGTGGCTCTTGACCCATCTGGCGTGCCATGCGCCAAAATTCCTCTCGAGCCTCTTCGACCGAATACTCCTGAAATCCCCCATTCTCTCCCATGTTGATGCCTTCATGGCTGAGATATAGCGAGGGGTTTTCATTCTCCTCAGTTGTTTCCCTCTCTAGCTTATCACTCGGATCTTCAAAGGGTTCCGACTCCTCCTCCTCATCCTCCGGAACAATGATCACTTGAGGCTGAGGCTGGCTTAGCACAATCGGCTCCATGGGGGGAAAATCCAGCTCATCTGTTATCTCCTCGTTAGCTCTCTTCCTTGAGCCCCATGAGTCGTTCTCGCGTGCTGCTTGGCGGTTGCGGTGCTCCATAGCCTCAATGATCTTCAACCTTAGGTTGGTGTTCGTCTGCCGCAGAGGTAGGAAGATGTTAGTACCCTGAATGATGCTAAGGTAAGTGAAGGGTTTATCAAAGGACACTCTAAGATACACTCAAAGGTCTAGTTGGGATGCCAGAATCATTATTGAAAACAATTTCATTTCTAAAAAAAAATTAAGGATGTCTCAAAAATAGGAGATCAATTCAAAAGTTGGTAAAAACTTTTTAAAACGTTATATAAAAACCTAGAGGATGATACAACGCCAATAGTTATTTGGACGGAAATGCCCTCCTAACTACCTTAGGGACATGTTACCATGCTCTCATAAACAAGATGATACAAGTATAAAATATAATAGCGGAAGTCTTTATAAAAAGATTCATCAAACCATAATTTATTACATCAAAATATTAAACCAAGTCTTAGCAAATAAAAAGTTCATAAACCAAACCAGCGGAATTCATTTCTTTTACATTATTAAAACATCCTATACAAACGACTAAGAAAGTAAAGTCATAAAAGAAGATGATTCCGGATCCAAGTGCCCAACCTTCGATGACAACGCGCTTACCCTAGACCTGCGGGTCATGGCCTGATATCCAAGGGATACCAACCATCCAAAAGAAAGGACGGTTAGTTCGCGAGAACTAGCAAATGACGGCTCAAAACTGGGACTTCTTCGGATTTAAATCCATTGACCTTTAATGGTGTGAATTTAAATTCAAATGCGATTATTAGAGTATTTTAGTGGGTTGGTGAATTAATGACACGACTTCTAGGACATGGATAACCCCGAAGGGTTGAATGAGAAAGTGAAGTAGGTGACGAGCACCATAGGAACCATATCCCGATTACGGCTGGGATATGATGTAGCTTTAGAAATGCATTTTATGATCACCATGAAAACATTTTTCTTATTAAGTTCAGACTCGATATCGGATTATGAGGTACTCCGTGTGGCCCAAATCCGTCCCTCTAGTAGTTACCCAGACGTTAGGGGGAGCCTACTATTAGGAGTGGGAAGAGGGTTGACTTCGTGTCCCCCGATATTAAGTCTAAACAAAAACTTTGGCCAAATGAATAAATATTATTCACTCACTATCTCACATTGTATAGCTTAACATTATTTCTTTATAAAGAAACACATTTTTGAATAATGATACCGGCCCCACTTACTAAAGTGGACACGACCTAAAACCTTTTTATTTGGTAGTGTAACATTCCGATTAAAGGATACGTATATGTGCGCATTCGGAATGTGTGAGTTTCATGAAACTCTTAGACCAGGGAATAATGGCCCCGACCTCGCATTATACTACATAGCTTTTATTTGTATTTACTCTTGATGCAATTGAGTTCCACGTACTACTATTCCAACACATTGTTAACTAGTGATTAAGGCCAACCTAGGTGATCACGCATGAAAATTAATCCATTTTAATAAAAGTAAAATGGATCCCAAGACCATAAATAAAATGCATGGAACATAAATAAAGGCATTTTACATACCTAATAAATTGCATGAAAGAATAAAGAATAAATCATGCATTTTTATAAAGCGGGTATCTACGTTATTATTTTATAATAAGTTCGAATAATAACATTACCCGGTTACATGCCAATTCCAAAAGAGCGGATAAATAAATTACACAAAGCAAGTGGTTGTAATTTATTTTTAGTCGATTTGGCATGCATGTCAAGGAAAGAAAACAACAAGACATGAAGGTACCAAGTGAGCGGAAATGCTCGGATTGTCACTTGCCTTCTTGTTGTTCTTGAATCGGGGAAGTTATACGATTGAATTTGGTGGCATCGAACAGATCTACACCAAAATCACATCACACAACGAAAGGAATTTATTAGATGGTATTTGGTCAAATATGACTTTTATTCAATTTGTAACGTAAATCGAATGGGAAAAAGTCATTAAATAAGACCACTACCCACCTCTTGAAAGACTTGCGTTGGAGTGTGCGCGTAAGGAGGTTGGTGAAAGGCTGCGATTCAAAGGAATAAAGATATTAATCAACTATTTAATCCAAATAAAAATTACAACCATAATATGTAATTTTTATAACATAGAAAAGGGCAATTATTATAGAAGCAGAAAGTGTGGGCTAGTTTGTGTAATATGCCCTTCTTCTTCACCAATCCGGGCTGCAACACACGTACACAGTGAGGAGGACGTCGCGGCTACTGTAATGTGGCAATGAGGGCTCGACGCGGATGGCTCGGTGTGGCTTGGTGGCTCCGAGTGCCGTGGGTGGTGGCCCCGACCTCAGGCGGTGCAACTCCGATCGACACGGTGGTGGCAAGGCAGGGTACCAGTGGTCCGACGACGGTGAAGAGGGCGGAGCAAATTTGGGGGTTTTGGATTTTGAATGTAGTTTAACAAATTGTTGAAATAGAATTGCTTCTGGGGATGTAAGGAACACAATGGAATAGGAGAAGAGCTCAGATTGTGAGTGATACGGATGAATTGCACTCGGAAAGGTAGAGGGTGCTCCCCTTTTATACCGAGCTCACTCGGAGCGGATAAACACCAATTAACGACGCAATTATGTCCGAATTAACTACCCAGATCAATTGCACTGATTATTTCGGTGTCATTCGTCCATTAACTCTATGCTAAAAACATGTCTAAATGCAACCTAAATGACTTAAGAACTACCTAATATGCCTATACAAATCATGCATTATCAAACCCCATACATAATGAGCGTTCGATAAATTATGCACTTTCCTGAGATAAATGTGAAAATTTTCCGCTTGAAACTGCAATAACCTCAACATCTTAAAAGACTTGTAGCTAGGGTGCCATGAACCATATGATAGGTCTACGACAGGGTTAGATATATACAAAAAAATACACAAAAAAAAAAAGAAATAAGCTTGACTCCCCGACGACGACACCAATTTGACGGGGGAAATCGTTCTTGCTAAAAACAATTCCCAAACAAAAAAGTAGTATACAGTAGTATGTAAGTAAAAGATCGAACTCACAGAGAATCAACTATTTCCAAATACTGTGTATTTACCAATATAAACGCAAGGATTTATATTGGTAAATACACAGTATTTGATTCTCTGTGAGTTCGACCTCTTACTTACATACTACTGTGTACTAGTCTCGAAAGTGTAGGCAAAAACTAGAAAACTAGCCAAACATGGCATACCTGAACTTTCTTCTCTTCTAAGGTGATTTCTCTTGTTCAATGCATCTAATGAATCCCTATAAAATCATCCCTCAAACCTCTATTTATAGCCCTAAAGTCTGAATAAACAAGATAAAAGATATCCTAATTAGATAGATATTTCCCAACTCGAAAGATAGACTTTCCAAATTGAATTCGGCGTAGAATTCGCTGGCATCGAGTTGCATTTGTCATATTTTCTGTTGAGTTTTTGCTAGCAGCGAAAATTCCATCGGCTGACATGATTCCTCTTCGTCAAAGTTCTCTAATCGAAATCCGCTAGCAGCGAGGCCGTCCATGACCGCGAGTCACTTGCTATAGCGAATCCATTAACTGGCAGCAAATTCTACGATGCTAGTGAAGGCTCCACTCGCTGGATGCGAGTCTCCATTCTCTGGCAGCTAATCTTGCACCTTTGTCTTTGTTGCCTGAGTGCCCAGACATGTCCTCGCAGACTTCACTCACTGACAGCGAAATCTTCTCAGAGCTTTTCTATTCTTTTCCTTTCATTTGTTCTTCTTCTTTTCTTTTCCTTTGTTCTTCCTTTTCTTCTTTATTTTCCTTTTTGGCTTGGCTTCTTGACTTGATTTGGACACTCTATGGACCTTCCCTTGCCCTCCACCATGTCGGATCTATTAATCTGCGCAATTTAACCAAAATAGCATAGATTCCAAACATTACCACGAAATGAGTTCAAGTCTAAATTAACACTAAGACGTGTATATATAATTTACAATGAAAATGCATCTAAACTTAACTATAAAGAATGGAAAACAAATATAAAAAAATGATATAGTATTAATCTTCCAATGAGGGAAAATAATACCATTTAATACGTTTGGAATTACTTGCATATTTGAATTGTTAGGCCCCAATCTTTGGATTCATACGAGCGCTTTTGTTTCAACCAAATAGGTCAAATAACTCAAGTCCATGATGTAACGGCCCAGAATTCTGATTTTCGGGTTACGTTTCAAGGGATGAAAACCCTTGTTCGGATCTTGCAATCCAGGTACGGGTCGAGGTTTCAAACTCATTTAAGATTAGTAGAAAGAGGGATTTCAAACCCTAAAAACCTCGAAGGGCCATTGGGTACCCTTAACCTGTCCTAAGACTAGCTATATCGCGAAATTCAGTTTAAATAAAAGTAAAGCGGAAACAAAGTTAAGATACAAAGTGTCACGGCAGAGCCGGGTCAAAACCAAAACGTAAGCGAATGATTACCATTTATACCAAGTTAGAGAATTAGCCAGGTTCTTCAATTCGCCAAAAGGAAACCCAGTCATATAGACATCGAGTACTCAGAATCTGCAGAAAATACCTTAAAAAAAGAACGGGGAAAGGAGTCAGATCGAGCCACTCATGCGGGACCGGCAGTCCTCGCTGAGGCCACATAGTATGTGCTATACCTAATAAAGATGCTCTAATGCAGTACGAAAGTCAAACACACTAGCATGCCCCTAAGTATAATAATGTGCAGAAATACTCTAAAGGTCCCAAGACAATGTCAAATGGCATAACCCTCTCCTACCTCTGCACCCCTTTCCGTTAGTGCAGAGACTGGCCAGTTCGGGCTATAGCATATCAATTTCATCGTGGTGGTGCACAAACCACGACATCATCATATCATATCATCTCATCGATTGCCCGATGGTGTTGGGCTATCATATCATGCTCACATCGACTCGATTGACTCAGGGTACCCGATGAGGCTGGGCTACACTATGACCCTAGCAAAGACTCTAGGACTATCACAGATAACGGCCGTTCTGTTTCAAACGCATAAAGTAAGCAGATGCTCATTCAATTAGTGCAACCTAAACAGGATACTACATGGCATGCTTTTATGCATATGCAACACCTAACATAAAATGCAACAACAGGCATGAATGTCCAACCTGAGTAAGCCCCCTAGGGAACTTACCTGAAGATGCAGAACAACAGGATAATACAAGCAAGGGCCCAAATGCAAGTCCAAAGCAATCCAAAAGCAATATACACCTATCAGCAAACCATTTCTATAAGCCACCGGACCAACATTCACACGCACGAAACTCAAGTTCTCAACATACTTAAAACCAACCGATAGTGAGACCGTTTTTCAAAACCTTTTCGATTGATCACCATCAACCAAAATCATTCTTTCAAATCAAATCATTGATAACATATCAACAATATTTCCAAACTTCCTTCTCAAAGCCAACATCATCAAACCAAGACAAGGAATCCCGACATTAAACATTTAAACCTCAAAATCATATTATATAATTAATTCCAACATTTTGGTTTTCAAACAATAAATCATTTAAGAGATATTTCCGAAAACCTGGAAACCCTCTTATATAATACTTTATCAACAATATATAATTAACATTACGCCTTAAATTAAATCTATTTTCAAAATCCCTATTTAAATCCAAAACCCACAAGTCCTTTTCCAAAATTCCCAACTTACACATTTAAATCATCCCAAATACATATCCCATATAATAACACTTTTTAACATAATTTATAGTATATTAAATATTTCCAGAAAATATAATATCATAATATCATAATATTATAATAACATAATAACAATAATAATCTAATAAATATCATTTATATAAGTTGTATAACAAGATAATATATAATACTAACATAACAATCCATAAAATCATAAAACCATTAACCCAACAACCAACCTCAAAAATCTGGAAGAAGAAGAGGCCCAGACAATAAAAAGGAAGGCCCAACCCAGATCCAATACCCGAAACCCAAACCCGAATACCATCCTTATAATCCGGAAAAGCCCAGCCCAGCTAAAGGAAAAAGGAGGATACGGATCTCAACCTGCCCTCTTCCTCACAACAGGAGAACAGAGACGACGGAGACGGAAGGAGCGGAAACGAAACCCAGGCTCCGGGGTGACTCCTCTCTGACCCAAGCTCACCCCATCAGACCGACTCGACATCCCGACCACCCTGGCCCCGGTAAGACTCAAACGCGAGGGAAAGACAGGAAGAAAAGAAGGATTACCGAGATCGGCGCGATTCCGACAAGCTCCGGCAGCAATGGAGGATTTCCGACCACCAGGGCTCGAGGGAGGTCGATTGAGGGCCTAGTAATGGTGAGAGTTGAGTACGAGTGCGATTGGGGAGGATTGGCATCGAAATTGATGAGGAAAACCGAAAACAGACCTTGAACGGGCATAGAGGAGAGCTTCGCGATTTCACTCCGGTAGTCGGCGAGAGATTCTTCTCCGGCGTCTTCTGGTTTCTGGGGGTGGAGATGGATGTCGGAGGTTCTGCTGGTGACTTGTGCGCCGCAGACGGAGGCCCTTCTTTACCTTCTTCTCCTTACGACAACATGGGAGTGACGCGCTCCTTCTCGGCGACGTTGACAATGGTGATGGCGGCTGCTTCTGGTGGCTGGTGATGAACAAAAAGAGGTGGAGGAAGGGAGATATGGTGGCTGCGAGATTCGGAGGGAGAGGAGCTGCAATGGTGGTGGTGGCTTGGCGATGAGAAACCAGTAGAAGGGGAAAACTTTTCCTTTTGGGTTTTGTGTTTGAAAGTGAAAATGGGTGGTGGGAGAAGTGTTTGGGGTGAAAGGGATTTGGATTTCAGAAGAGCACAGATCCAGAATTGGGTTGTTTTGAATGGTAAGGGTTAGCTGGCTTGGAGTAAGAAAAGAGGTGTGGTGATGTACTGATTTTGGCGTGGTGAAGGATTGACATCATGCCAAAATTGGAGGGGGAAGCAGGCCTGAAGAGTTGAAACTGGAGATGGGGGTCTAGCCAAGAATGGGAAGGCTGTTGCTATGCAAACAGATGCCAGGCTACTCAAACAGACCGAGAGAGATAAGGAAAAAAAAAAGAAAAGAAAATAGGAAGGATGTTGTCCTTACAAGACCCAAATTTCAAAATACCTGAAAAAATATACCTCGAAACCCGCTCTCTGACCTTATCCGACACAACTCAAAACGATTTTTTAAATTTTCAAATCCGAGGTTAATAATGAAATCCGAATACTATAGTCAATTTTCGCATAAGCAAGCGGAATAAAACATATTTCAAATTTTCAACTAAGTAATGCCGGAATTCATTTTGAAATATTTAGAATAAAACCAATAGCTCAAGGGCGGAAGTTCCAAACCTCCCAAACCTTAGAAATCGAAATGATTATAAATCACTATTTTAATAATTTAATATTCTAAAATTTCTCGGTCTTTACATCATCCACCTCTAAAAACAAGTCTCGTCCCCGAGACTAAAATCACTCTAAAACAAGGGGATGGAGTTTTTAAATTGGTGAGCACAAGGATCATGTCATTGATTCTGTAAGCATCTCATAGAGCCCGTATGAGGTCCTCACAGTACCCTCGACGTGATCATAATATTCCCAATTGGTCGTAGCAAGTATGCGATATGGGCCCTTATCACATTCTTACTCTGACTTTTCGGTTATATCATAACTCGAAAAACAATCATAGCGTCTCTACTAGGTCTTAGCAAGCATTCTATATGCGCCTCTATAAAATGCCTGTATCCGCTTCATGAGGCGTTAGGTTTGAAAAGTTTCAAAAGGGGTTCAGCAGTTGAAAAGGATTGGTCTAAAATTGTTGAAATTCTCAATAGGGTTCATCCAAATTGATCATATTCAAAAACCGCTCAGAATCTTCAAAAACAAGTCAAATCCTTTCAAATCAAGATTTCCTCAAAATCAACAAAACCCAATCAGTTTCCCGCATATCAATCAATCAAATTCAGAAGCTGGGAGGTGGAATCATCCACCTCTAAGGGCTAATCCCATATTCTCTTCCTAGTTTCCAGAATCAAATCAATCCTTTAATCTCCATTCAAGCAAGATTTATACGCCATAACAAATGCATAACAGCTTAAACCAACCAATCTCCAACCAACACATCATACGACAAGTCTCAACCATGTACCCACACAGTGCCACAAGGTCACACCAAGCATCTCCAAATCACACTAAAGGTTATAATGTGCATCTCAACAACATATCAAAATCATAACAAACATCTCGTCATCACACCATAAATCATAAAAGGTACCTCACCATCGCATATCAACACCGCAATCATAGTAGGGTCATTAACAACAAGGGATCTCATTTAACGCATAAATTCACATAGTCATCCAATCCAATTTCTATCCGGCATTATCATAACAGATTTATCACATCAAACATTTGTATTTGCAAGGTTAGCCACAACGGAATTTCATCATAAGTCAATGAAAAAAAACTAATTATAACCACATCAATACAAAAAGGTCATGCTATTAAGATTCAACAAAAGGGAAGATCAAGCAGTATATCAATATCAAAATGTCAACATGCTCTCCAGACATCATCTCAACTCGTCACAACACCATATAACGATCATTTAGTCATTAGGCAGACATGAACTATTATCTCATATATATATACAAGTCATATTCATGCTCTAAGTCATATTCATCATTTAATATATCAATAATCATGCTTGCCAACCATATAATAACATGGTATTATCTCATGTATCATATCACAACACATCCTATCATGCTTCTAAGATAACATAATAGGATAGAAAAGCATCAAGAAATCACATAATCAAGAAATCCTCACATCATACCAGTCAAAATAAAACGTGATCCCCACTCGCTCATCTGCACTTCTCAAGCCAAGACTAATCTCTTCCTAGACTCACCAATGTCAACTCAGACAAAAATTCCCTAAGGAAATCTCAATTCATCTCGATACTCCAATCTCGCCCTCATTTCACCAAACACTCACACACACACCATCCACCTCTAAGAATCCAACTCCTATCTCTAACATCTCACCCGAGCACCCTCTCATACTATATTTCTAATTCTCTTAAGGCCATTTCTTACACTTCCCCAGATATCACTAGCATAACCTAGAAGCTCATCAATACCACCAACATTGCCTCCCATAATCCCAAAGCTCACTCAGTCTTACCTAAGCCAACATCCCTCTCTCGCGAATCACTTCCTAATACCATCGATCATCCCAACCGTCCAAAATTCTTTCACCACTCTCCAACCACGCTACCAAATGATCTCACCCACAGGTTTAAGGAAGAAGCAATAATGAAAAACATCAAACATAAGGTCTACATTATATCAACTAGCATTTATAAACATAACATCAAGGGTTCAACAAGTCTTAGTTTACCATCATGCTCAATAATCATTGCAAGCATCATATATGAACATACTCAAGTCAAGCTAGCATGTTGCATTATAATCTTATCAGATACAATTCAGGCTTCTTAGCATATGTAGTTCACATTTTACATGCAAGGGAATTCGAATCATGCTTAGCAACTTAGAGTAGCAACACGTCAGGACATCATGGTACATGAGATCTATAAGGCATCAAATCATATCATCATAGACAACAGGCAATCAGGCAACATTCATCATCAAGTCAACACATCAACACGTAAATCTTATCGCCAGGTCAGTGCAATATCATCGTCAACAAATTAAAAAGGGTTAGCAGTTCGAACGGAGGACACTCTCGCCTGCAAGTCATATCGCACTTGGTAGCCGAAATCCTCAAAACATACATGTCCCCTAAACACCGTCGATCATGAGGCCTGTAGGTTATGGGCCCACGCTTCCGCCACATTGCTCTATTGCTATCCAACTTCTTTTCTCTTTCCCGTGCAGCCGCTCGTTCAGTGTATCGCGGGGGAGTCCAAGTTAGCGGAGATAGGGGAGTGATAAGGACGGGTAACCCAATGTTCACTTCGGAACAATTACAGACCAAGGCTAAAGGACGACAAGATTAGAGACAAGACTCAGATCCGAGAATAGCAACGATGCCCTTATGAAAGTCTATTAGGTTATAATCGCGACAAGTAATTCGAATTCATCAAGGAGCATATCCATCGCACTAATTCACACTAACATATACCTATCTCAAGGAGTACAACGTTCGTATTCATTTTCAAAGGCACAATCGAGTACTACAAGTTGCATGCGAGACAAGCCAGTAGCATATTATTCCACGAAACGGATAGGCTTAGCAACTTCAAAAAAAAGTTATGCGAAGCTAGTAATGATCATGTATGGTTCAAGGTCATGCGGGATTTAATGAGGATAGCAGGTATCATGTATATGAACGATGGACGAACATGGTATACTCATCAACAATTGAGTTCAAACATAGCATAACGAGGTATATCACGACAATCAGCCAAAGCATCATACGAAAACACATAAAAGCAGCATAGTAACTATCACATCTGACAATAATGATCATATAGTAGGTTAAGACTAACATGTAATCATACGACGAGATACATTTAGAAAGCATAGGTCCTGCACAATACTAGCGATACATGACAGGGCAGGGGCATAGTCAATAGCAATTTAATGAGTTCAACCTAGTGTTCATGAAAGCAAGAGAGATCACCATAGAGTAACAAGGAGAACATCACGGGCGATAGATCATGAGCAGTCATAGGGCACATAAAACGGTACAATAACTATCACATTATAGAACAAGTACGACAGGTAATAATTTAGCGAGTCATATTGGAAATCATAAGGCCTACATGATACTAGTAACACATATCGAGCATGAATACAATCAAGGTAATTCGACTAGATTCATTCTAACATTCATGCGTCCTACGTATGTAAAGACATGATATAGCGTGGTGTGTGATCATGCGAGGTGCCAAGTCATACATATATGCAAGCACGAGAGGATATCATGGAGCAATAGGGGAACACTACCGAGCGACAACATGTAAGCATGCTACGATTAACCATAACGGAAAGCAAATCAATCATCGAATTCAACATCAATTAACTTGCATGAGTAGGACATGTTATGGTAATAGAAAGAGGGAAGAACCACACTATCAGGAACCTAGCTCGAGAGAGAATCAGCAATAATGCAAGCAATATACAATTCACACGAGTCACCACCAAGGATCCTACATGATACTAAAGGCTCAACACAACATGCATACATGCATTTAACTGATCAACCCAACGATACGTAAAGAAAATCAATTCAATCACATTCTAACAATTTAGAAACATGAGGAAGGTTTTACGATGTATAACACGTGTTTAAGTAATGGCAATATGACTAGAGTACGGGGGCATGAGTGCAAATCAATACATATTAGGATAAACATGCATTCACCAACACTCCATTATGCCACATGTTCTCCGCTCAACGCAATTAACACACGCAATATTAACTTACAAAATGATAAACAACAGTTAATCTGACGAACACGACATAGATGGGCATGCTATAGATTCTTGTCACAAAAGGAATAATAAACATCGATAAGTCATCACCCAACATGTTACGGAGATAATTTAAAAGCATTAATACTAGGAGGAGTTGATCACACTATCATGAACCTAATCCAGGAGAAAATAACGATCATATAGGTTCATATCATGTGGTTCATGCTTCCAAACAATCATACGATCAATAGGCCAAGTAAACGTGCTATAACAACATATTGTCATGATAGAAGGCAAAACATAAAACGAGACTTGAGCAATGTAACTAACCACAACATGAGATTAAACAATAAAATCATGACAGAAAGCAAGGCGTAACATGAGCAGCTTCTTACTAATGATCATTTCCAAGGTACATGCGGGAAATTACGAAATCATGTCATGCAATCTAGAGAGAGTCACCATTACAACCGGACAGAGATCCTTAAGGGCAACCATTGACTTTTCCCGACTGAATTATCACCCCTCTTTCCTGTGGGACTCTGGTATGACTCTTTGTGGCAAGAAGACACTGGTTGATCGTCATAAGAATAGAGAAGGACATCCCCATAAACACCCCACTCTTTAACTCGGAATTACGTCAAGGACCATATTTCAATAATCACTCAGACAACCCTCATATCTGCACATATCTCCCGAAGACAATGTGTTTACAACCCAATCCCCATGGAAGACTCTGACATCCGGGAGAAAGGCTCGATAGAACCGTCAAGGGGTTAACATAGTGGAAGGGGCTGTTCCACACAAGTTGGGTTTGACCACACAAAACAAGGGTACTCCCACTATCCCGTTTACACAGATCAGTCAATACACATTTAATTGTTAGGCATACCAATCAGACTTTAGCATATCAAGCATTCAGAATAGAATCAGTCAATAACACTCATAATGATCTCCTTGGAGTCTCCCAACCCATCTGTAAAGAACAAGCTGGTATTTTGCCTACCGTGCCCAACTACACCCAATAGGGGTGGTCTAGCGCCTTTACTACCCACTCGCATACCCGTTTGGTCGGTTTTCCTCTTTTATTACAAGTCAAGTTCATTACTTCGTCCAATTTGGTTAGGCATCTTAAGTTCATTTTGCCCTTCTTAAAATCTTTTCAAATCCTTTGAAATTCATGGGCGGTTTCCAAAACATACACTCGACCCTTGCGTACCCGGATTGCACAACCTCAGCTCTGATACCATCTTTGTAACGGCCCAGAATTATGATTTCCGGGTTACGTTTCAAGGGATGAAAACCCTTGTTCGGATCTTGCAATCCAGGTACGGGCCGAGGTTTCAAACTCATTTAAGATTAGTAAAAAGAGGGATTTCAAACCCAAAAAACCTCGAAGGGCCATTGGGTACCCTTAACCTGTCCTAAGACTATATCGCGAAATTCAGTTTAAATGAAAGTAAAGCGGAAACAAAGTTAAGATACAAAGTGTCACGGCAGAGCCGGGTCAAAACCAAAACTTAAGCGAATGATTACCATTTATACCAAGTTAGAGAATTAGCCAGGTTCTTTAATTCGCCAAAAGGAAACCCAGTCATATAGACATCGAGTACTCAGAATCTGCAGAAAATACCTTAAAAAAAGAACGGGGAAAGGAGTCAGATCGAGCCACTCATGCGGGACCGACAGTCCTCGCTGAGGCCACATAGTATGTGCTATACCTAATAAAGATGCTCTAATGCAGTACGAAAGTCAAACACACTAGCATGCCCCTAAGTATAATAATGTGCAGAAATACTCTAAAGGGCCCAAGACAATGCCAAATGGCATATCCCTCTCCTACCTCTGCACCCCTTTCCGTTAGTGTAGAGACTGGCCAGTTCGGGCTATAGCATAGCAATTTCATCGTGGTGGTGCACAAACCACGTCATCATCATATCATATCATCTCATCGATTGCCCGATGGTGCTGGGCTATCATATCATGCTCATATCGACTCGATTGACTCAGGGTACCCGATGAGGCTGGGCTACCCTATGACCCTAGCAAAGACTCTAGGACTATCACAGATAATAGCCGTTCTGTTTCAAACGCATAAAGTAAGCAGATGCTCATTCAATTAGTGCAACCTAAACAGGATACTACATGGCATGCTTTTATGCATATGCAACACCTAACATAAAATGCAACAACAGGCATGAATGTCCAACCTGAGTAAGCCCCCTAGGGAACTTACCTAAAGATGCAGAACAGCATGATAATACAAGCAAGGGCCCAAATGCAAGTCCAAAGCAATCCAAAAGCAATATACACCTATCATCAAGCCATTTCTATAAGCCACCGGATCAACATTCACACGCACGAAACTCAAGTTCTCAACATACTCAAAACCAACCGATAGTGAGACCGTTTTCCAAAACTTTTTCGATTGATCACCATCAACCAAAATCATTCTTTCAAATCAAATCATTGATAACATACCAACAATATTTCCAAACTTCCTTCTCAAAGCCAACATCATCAAACCAAGACAAGGAATCCCGACATTAAACATTTAAACCTCAAAATCATATTATATAATTAATTCCAACATTTTGGTTTTCAAACAATAAATCATTTAAGAGATATTTCCGGAAAACTGGAAACCCTATTATATAATACTTAATCAACAATATATAATTAACATAACGCCTTAAATTAAGTCTATTTTCAAAATCCCTATTTAAATCCAAAACCCACAAGTCCTTTTCCAAAATTCCCAACTTACACATTTAAATCATCCCAAATACATATCCCATATAATAACACTTTTTAACATAATCTATAGTATATTAAATATTTCCAGAAAATATAATATCATAAAAACAGAATATTATAATAACATAATAACAATAATAATCTAATAAATATCATTTATATAAGATATATAACAAGATAATATATAATACTAACATAACAATCCATAAAATCATAAAACCATTAACCCAACAACCAACCTCAAAAATCTGGAAGAAGAAGAGGCCCAGACAATAAAAAGGAAGGCCCAACCCGGATCCAATACCCGAAACCCAAACCCGAATACCATCCTTATAACCCGGAAAAGCCCAGCCCAACTAAAGGAAAAAGGAGGATACGGATCTCAACCTGCCCTCTTCCTCACAACAGGAGAATAGAGACGACAGATATGGAAGGAGCGGAAACGAAACCCAGGCTCCGGGGTGACTCCTCTCCGACTCAAGCTCACGCCATCAGACCGACTCGACATCCCGACCACCCCGGCCCCGGTAAGACTCAAACGCGAGGGAAAGAGAGGAAGAAAAGAAGGATTCCCGAGATCGGCGCGATTTTGACAAGCTCCGGCAGCAATGGAGGATTTCCGACCACCAGGGCTCGAGGGGAGGTCAATTGAGGGCCTAGTAATGGCGAGAGTTGAGTACGAGTGCGATTGGGGAGGATTGGCATCGAAATTGACGAGGAAAACCGAAAACAGACCTTGAACGAGGACAGAGGAGAGCTTCGCGATTTCACTCCGGTAGTCGGAGAGAGATTCTTCTCCGGCGTCTTCTGGTTTTTGGGGGGGGGGGAGATGGATGCCGGAGGTTCTGCTGGTGACTTGTGCGCCGCAGACGGAGGCCCTTCTTTACCTTATTCTCCTTACGACAACATGGGAGTGACGCGCTCCTTCTCGGCGACGTCGACAATGGTGATGGTGGCTGCTTCTGGTGGCAGGTGATGAACAAAAAGAGGTGGAGGAAGGGAGATCTGGTGGCTGCGAGATTCTGAGGGAGAGAAGCTGCAACGGTGGTGGTGGCTTGGCGATGAGAAACCAGTAGAAGGGGAAAACTTTTCCTTTTGGGTTTTGTGTTTGAAAGGGAAAATAGGAGGTGGGAAAAGTGTTTGGGGTTAAAGGGACTTGGATTTCAGAAGAGCACAGATCCAGAATTGGGTTGTTTTGAATGGTAAGGGTTAGCTGGCTTGGATTAAGAAAAGAGGCGTGGTGATGTACTGATTTTGGCGTGGTGAGGGATTGACATCTTGCCAAAATTGGAGGGGGAAGTAGGCCTGAAGAGTTGAAACTAGATATGGGGGTCTAGCCAAGAATGGGAAAGCTGTTGCTATGCAAACAGATGCCAGGCTACTCAAACAGACCGAGAGAGATAAGGAAAAAAAAAGAAAAGAAAATAGGAAGGATGTTGTCCTTACAAGACCCAAATTTCAAAATACCCGAAAAAATATACCTCGAAACCCGCTCTCTGACCTTATCCGACACAACTAAAAACGATTTTTCAAATTTTCAAATACGAGGTTAATAATGAAAAATCCGAATACTATAGTCAATTTTCGCATAAGCAAGTGGAATAAAACATATTTCAAATTTTCAACTAAGTAATGCCGGAATTCATTTTGAAATATTTAGAATAAAACCAATAGCTCAAGGGCGGAAGTTCCAAACCTCCCAAACCTTAGAAATCGGAATGATTATAAATCACTATTTTAATAATTTAATATTCTAAAATTTCCCGGTCTTTATACATGAATTGTTAGTTGCTATTCAATGTCAATGGGTTTTTGGGAGTTCATCGAGTCCATGAACAAGTTGCGACCTTTGATTCCACAAGATCACCGTGAGCAAAGAGAATAATATAAGCAATGTGTCAATGAAATATTATTCTCAAAACTAATTTGTTGTCAACCTACTATTAAATTTATAGAGAACTAAACCTAAGTAGATAGGTAACAGGACGAAACTGTCGCTGTTCCTATCAAAAGTAAAACTCGAACCTACAAACTAGTGTAGCTTGCAAGTAAGAGGTCGATCCCATAGAGAATCAAGTATTCGTAAGTAAAGTGTAGTTACCAATTAGTAGTCCTACGAGTCCTAAAAAGGCATGATCTTGTGTAAATTACTAGTCCTACGAGTCCTAGCAACCCTTACTAATTAGTTAAACCTAACATGGTTAAGATTCAACCTAATAGTAGCATTAAGATTAAGGATTAACCAGGATACATGCAACACCAAGCTACGAGTCAGTATTTAACATATAATTGATTCTCTACACACCAATTTAGTCCTACAAGTCCTAAAAAGGCATGATTGCTATCGTTGATTAAGGTTCGCTACGAGGAATCAACAAAATCCTAGCAATAATCTCAACTAGTTGTACGGGCTAGAAGAAATCAACAATATTCGCAAAAGAATGAATAAGAATCAATAGAAATAGAACAAGAATATAAATCTCAAAACTTTATTAAACCAAAGATTCAATCCATAGACGAAACGAAAGAGTTTTGCACTCCATGGCCATAGAGGCTCACTTCTAGAGTTCTCTCAATTGATAATCTCAAAGTGCATAAATTACTAAAACATAACCCTAAGATGTCTTTTAAATAACCTCAAAAGAATCGACCTAATAACTAATATAAAACCCTAATGAACAAGATAAAAAGTCCGTCAACAGATTTGGCGTTTCTGCAGAGGCCGGTGGGCAGCCAGGCGATTGTGAAATCGTTCTTCTGAGCTACGAGCCGTCGGGCGGTTAGCTTGGCCGCGAGGCAGTTTTACTATTCACAATGATTTTTCCGTTTCGAATCTGGTCTTGATGTCAACATCAAAGTTGTAGATTTCGAAAAGAGCTTTCTAACAAATTCTAAAAATAGTCAATCGGACCATCGAGGCCTCCAGAAAGTGCATTACAAGTTCGAATTGTCTGGCGACAACTTCTGCTGACTTGTTCTTCACTTAGGCTCTCGAACTTCGAATCTACTCTTGTGCTCTTCACTTTTCATCCTCCTCTTCACTCTTCCTTCATCAATAAGCTTCCTCATTCCTCGTCGGATCCACATATACATGAAATAATCCATAAAAGTGTGTAGATTCTGACTATACCAAAAAAACAAGTATAAATGCAAATTAGTCGAAACCATGCATTATATACATCCCAATCATGCTAAATGCATCCTAATATGCCTACCTAAAAGCATGCTATCAATAGGAAAAAGACAGAGTTCATACTTCTAAAAAGAAGTCAAATTAATCCAATTAAGATAAAACCCAATAATAGGTAATTATCGTAATTTATAAAAATCATAAATAATGAAATATAATAATGCAATTAGATAGATAAAATACGATAGATGTCGGAAACCAAGCCAGCAGCCCGCACATAGACGCACGGATGTGCAAGACAAGGCATGCTCACATAGCAGAGTGCACGAACGTGTGGGTAAGGCACGCAGACATGCACCAGGTGCGTGAGCATGCGTCCAAGGCGTGCGAGCGTGCGTATTACGATGTACCTCAATCCTCGAGCTCCGGTGGTAAAATATCAATCCAATTGACAATCCTCAAAGGTGCCTCAACATCCACCGACTCCGAATAGTCAATGGATGAGTCGGCTGTAATGCAAGTTAAGAGACCACATCCTTTGGTGACCCCTTGTCTTTGATGCCATCACCACCCCTTAGTTGAATAGGGCATATTGCCCAAAATCACCCCTTACATTCATAATTATTGAAAACCACCCCTTATAAGGCTATTGTTAGCCAAAGATGGATGTGGGTGATTAAGACCAAGAAGCATAATTATCTTCGGTTGGAATCAAATTCAAATGGTAAGAGGAAAGACGAAGGTGTTGATTTGTTGTTTGTGAACTACAGAAGATAAACCCTAATTTGTGTGTGTTTTCGTTTCTATAATTTGCGTCGAATTTCAGATCTTGGTTACTAGTGAGTAGGGAAAACTTTTTCGAGTAGTGAGTATGTCTGTTGTTGATTTTATGTCATTGTTTTCATTTATTTGTCTAATTTTAGAAGAGTAGTCCTTTATTTCACTTCCAAAGTTGGTGAGTGGCATAATACTATATTATTTATTGTTGTTGTGGTCCAACTGTTATCGAGTGATTGTATTAAGTGTAAAAAAGTCATTAACATACTTATTCTTCACCAAGTGAAATTTTATGATGGTCATATGGGTTGGATGTGTGACAAAAAAAAGGGTCAGTTAACTACAAAGAATAGCTTGATGCTAATATATTATCTAAGGTTGTGTTAGAAGCCATGTTAAAAGAAGAACTAGGCATTGAAACTGTGAAGGAGATTTGGTATTCACAACCCAAAAAGACCGTACTTTATATTGAATCATACAAAGATGTTATTGACATGGTCACTTGTGATGTGATTCAGGCTCTTTTGATGCATACTTAGTGTTTCAGTCATAAAATGGGCTATATTAGTCCGATGAAGGTCTATGAGTACTTGTTGGAAAGCTAATTCGAAGGGATACATCTTTCATGAAGACCAAAATGCCGAAATCATCCAAAAATAGATCCAAAATTTGCAATAATCCAACAGTCCGAAATCTGGACAGTTTTCCCGATGCATTGAATGAAGTCGGAATAGATGAAGATGCGTTGAACGGGATTCATTCAATGGAACTTGATGGTTTTTGACACTCCATTTTGACATCCAACCCTCCATTTTCCACAAGGGGGCTGGCCACCTTTCTCCATCAATTCCGAGAAACTTTTCATATTTTTTCGTCTTTAGTTTGTTGTTTTAATTGTTGCTTGTTTTATGGCTATAAAATGCCTAAAACTTTGTCATGGGAAAAAAGATTGGAGTTGATAATTTTTGGGAAAAGTGTGTGTGTTTGGTTGATTGGGTGAGATGCTATTTTGACACCCCATTTCGAAGTGAAAGGCCGAGGAATGGTCCTGTTAGTCCGACTCTTTCCGGTGAAGTGCTTGTTATTGTTCAAACTAAGGCTTGATTGCTCAGGAGTGAGATGCCGACGAGTGAGAGGACGAGTTTGGTAAGTCGATGGGTAAGATGCTTGATGTGCGCTCAACTAACCATGTTTTTCACTTACATTCATATTGATTTCTGTCTGCATTTCATATTTTTGGGTTTGATCTATACAGAATCTGTGTAGTTTATGCTTATTTGCCAAGTATGGAGATCTACACTAGTTCTTGTTTAATTTCGCATAAATCAAGACACTTTACGAGCAATTCGGAGAAGAGAAGAAAACTGTCAGAGTGCTCGAGATCGACTACAGCAACTCGAGGACGAGTAGAAGCTGAGACACAAGACATCGAGCAAAGGAAGAGAATAACATCACTCGACACCTCTAGTCAACGTCGAGTACACTTACTCGATGTCGAGTACAAGACTAGTCGACACCACCTCCTGAAGCGGAGATCGAGCACAGAATGAGCCAAGAACACACACTACTAGAAAAATGCAATTAGACATCTGTTGTGAACAGATGTCTTTCAAAAAAAATTCCGACCTCTTTGTGAGTGTAGTAAAAGATCAATTTTTCCACATCGGTTTTAAGCTGATGTCTTTTCTTGGTTAAAATATCTGTTTTATTTTGAATATATATATATATATAAATCGGCTCCTCAAATTTATATTTGACATGTTCACTTGTTGTTAAAGCCTTGTTATTTTTAATTTATAAGCTTTTGAAGATGTCCACACCAACCCTAAATTTTACATTAACATCACTTTTTTTAAAATAATCAATGTATTAAAACAAAATAGACATCATTTTTATTATATTCATTTTGTGTATACTTATTTCATATATATAATTTGTGATTTTTTTATTATTTAAAATAATCTATTGCATGAGATGTGTACATAACTGATGTATTAATATGATATAGACATCTTTTTTTTATTTTTATAAAGATGTTGTTGTTAGAAATATATATCAATTTATATTAACATTATGATGTAAAAATATATGTTCCACATTGATTTAGATTATTTTGACAATGTCTATAAAGAAACTATCATCCATTTTTATGTAATGATTTGATTTTATAGCTATTAAAGCACAACACTATTCATCTATAATCCGATGTTTTTTTGTTTGATACACAACATAGTTTGCTCATGAAATATGATTTTGCAAATGATGGGTACTTTAATGAACATATACATTAAGGTAAACACAAAATCAACATTTAAAAATGTTTTACAAATGATAGGTGCTTGAAAGATACACTTTTACAAATGATGGGCACTTCATGTAAACAGTTTGAAGATTTATCTCTGACCCAATAGAATATTCCAAGCCAGGTATCTGTGACGATGGTAAACATCCCAAACAATGAAGAAAACCATGCGGAATGGAGAAACAGCGACAATGAGATGGTTAAATGGACACCAAGGGTTTTGTCTCCATTGTCATACGGCCATAAAACTCCATTTCTCATTTGTATGCAGATCATTTAATATTTCTTTCATGAATGTGAAATTGTCATCAGTGCTATTTTAACATCAAGAGAAAGAGAAACTGAGAAATCAATAATCTATGCAATCTAAATAATCGATGTATTTACACCAACCCTTATTCACAACATCCATCTACATGAATGTTATTACTCGGGATTTTCTTTAACAAAGACCAACGTATTCATTATAAGGACCTTATATGCACGAATAAGTACTCAAGGTTTGTTTGGCACGATATGCTAATTGCTTATAATCAGCTGATAAGATGTTTGATTAGAAGTTTATAACATGAAAACTAGGCATCCCAAATAAGCAACTTATATGAAAATGAATCCTTCATCACTATATAAAAATATATGGATCTAGAGAGAGATGGAGCCTACGTGTCATTGTTAACAGTAAGGACAGCTGAAGCTCCAACAACTTATATATATTGTCTTTGCAGTGAAATTGCAGTCACCACAGTGTATCAGAGCAATCTCACCACTAAGCTATCAATCCAATAAGAGATCAGTAGTCAGAAGAAATATTAGGGGGAAGAACTCCAAGATTAACATGTACAACGAAACAGTATTCTAGTAGTGATACGAAGTGGAAACTGTGACAATGCAGATGCTCTACGATCAAAAGGAATCATTCAAACTTAGTAAAATAAAGGCACCATAATTGTAGGCTTCTAGCAATTCAATAACACATGTATAGTGCAAAACTAAAATATACATCAGTAAAAGGGAAAGATTAAACCTTGTCATAGCCACAACATAACACATTCGATGATCGAGGTTGCTCACCCAAAATTGTCTTAATTGACTTCCTAACAATCTGAAATTCAAAAAATCATCATCCAAAATCAAGCACATTTCATGTCTAAGACATCTTATAACACTGATCATCTCATAAAATACAAAAATAGGGATCGCAAAGGCAATCTAAATTCCAAACTGTAAAATTGCACAAACCTAAGCAAAGTTTGAAATTTTAGAAAGGAGAGTAGAAAGAGACCTGGAGGTGTGACCAGCGGCAGCCAGGGAGTCTCACCCTTTTCCCTTCTATGCAAAACTTGGAGCTTCCATGAAGCTGTGGCAAAAGGCAAATACATGAGTTGGCTTTACTCTAATGTTCAAAAATTTATTAGTCAAAATAGCCAAGAATGATGGCAAAATTGATAAGCTTCCACAGTAAAAATGCCTACCTTTTTCCTCAAGAAAGACTGAGCATCTTTCTTTGAAGAAAACTTGGAAAAGATAGAACTTGAATGCTGATCTATAAGAGCTTTGAGCTCTTTCAGCTTCAGAGATTCTCCTATAGCCTACAACAACATAACAAGAATGATGTTTCGCTACATAGAAAAACAATTGCAGCAAGAGATTCTGTGCATAGACGAACCTAACAAAGAAACTATTTGCTTAACTTCTTCACTTTCACTTTCTTCTCAGTGATTGTCTTCTCTTCAGACAATTCATCGCTCTCTTCTTCTGAAACAGAGTCATCATCATCCTCATCACTTTCAGATAAAGTTGTCTTCTTACCCTCAAAATAGCAACCAACTACTTTCTTTGGCATGTCTTTCCTTCCAAGACCTTGTTTTCCTGATGTGGCTCTATCCTGCAATAAGCAACAACAACAGTAAAAGCCATTTCAAAGCTAAATGAAAATTCTACACCCGATACAATAAGAAACAAATTCAAATGCCATCCAACCATCTCTAAATAACAAGTTGGGAGGATGCAATGCCAAGGGAAATGAACAACACGTTGCTCTTTTCCATTTGATATTTAGATTCACTTGTCGATGCAACTTTGGTTCTTATCATACATCACAACTATAAACAGGGATAAAAAAATTAGGTACTCACTTACACAAGTTTGTAAAGATTCTCTTGATCTTCTTCAAGAAATCCAGCTAAATGTCTTTGGATATTCTTCAGATTTCCCAATTTGTGCAACTCAATTCCTTTTATTCTTGGCTCCAAGAAGACCCCCAAAGATAAACCCATGTTTGTCGCCCCAACAATCCATAGAATTGTATAAGGTCTGCTTTCCTATAGTTAAATAGAACTTTAAGGATGGAAACCTCAAACCGACTAAAGAAAAAATCGCTAGAGTAGATTTCAAATTCTTACTGTCAAGTTTTCAAGTAACGAAAAAAACAACTGATCCAATCTTGATGTTTTATGTTTCAACACTCTGGGAAAAGGGATTGCATTTGTCAATTCTAGGAAGCACCATACATGTAACTACCAGTTTAATCCAATTTGTAAACGTACGTACAACCCAAACATAGCCAGACTTCCATAAATCCAAATAAACTAATTTAACCCAAAATCAAACAATTTAGCAACTCAAATTAGCATTTAGAAATCAAGAACCTTAAACCAATGATGATCACTTATTAATTATTTTAATTCATGCATTGGATTTCCATTTACAGAGAAAGTCACTTGATTTATATTACCTCATCTGGGAAGAACCTATGTAGAAAGGATTATCCAAGCCTACCATTAGCTTTGGCAAGGATTTTTATAAAAGAAAGAGCTTCTTTCCAGTTAGTACTAACAAAATCACACATCATATCTTACATATTGAATACAAATCTCTCCCTTCCCTTCAAATCCACATTTGTTCTGAATTCATTACGAGGCATGACAACTTGAACATCAGAATCATATATCATAATTTCATAATATGACTGACTGATTAAAGCTGTTGGAATAACAAAAAAATCTACCAACCATGCATGACACTGAAATAAATATGACTTAGAATCAATTACCTGGTTTATATTGCCTGGGAAAGGTGAATACCCTTGTTAACAGCTGCATCGGATTTCTATAAATCACAAAGGAAGAAGATCAATACAATGGAGGCCCAAGTTGTTTAAAATCAAGAAATTTATGAAAGATTGAAGGAATACCTTCTTGCTATAGACCCCGACTTCTGTATTTTCCTAGGCTAGCAACTGAGCACCAAAAATCCTATGAAAATCATTCGAGGGACTTTTCTTTAGGGTTTCAATAAGAAAACACATAACAAAAAAAAAGTGATGGCAGGAAAAGCACAAACCGTGTAACAGGTCTGCCGATCTGGGCCTGTGGCCTTCCTGGCGATGCTTTGCCGGTAACAAGGTTTCCTATATCATTTAGGGCTTTCCTGTTTCTCCCATCCTCTACCATGTTCTTCTGCTTTCCAATTGCCTCTTCGCCTAATTCATGAACCAATTGAAGCAACACAAGGAGGGACGGATGAAAGGAGGCCGACAAGAGGCGGCGAGATGTGAAGAAATCCAGCGGGGGGTGAGGAATTAAGGACAAGGATAGATGGTTCGATGGAGGATGGCCACTAACCAGATAGGGAGATGTGAAGAGAGCGCCGGTTTGGTGGAGGATAGCCGCCGGCGAGAGAGGGAGAACGAGAGAACAAGTGGAAGTGGAGTGGCGAGAAATTAAGGTCGAGGGGTGAGACAGAGAGTTGGGAGAAAGGGGAGAGAGGATAAGTTGGAATGTTGGATAAGTCCGGGGAATAGCGCTCTTATTTTCACTATGGGCGGGTGTATAAAAAAAAAATTTAAGTATGGGTGGGACTTATAAAATTTCATGGGGCGCGAGTTTCAATTTTTTAAAATTAATTATTTAACATCTGTTAAAAAATTCAACTGTTATCTTAAATTATTCTAACATCACAAATTTATTATTTGATGTAATATATTAATTTAACATCGGTTGTTTTTTGACAGACTTAAATCACATGATGTCTAATTGTCATTCGTCTCTGGTATGTACACACCAAGGCACGAGAGATCTATCAAGTTGTTGGAAGACTTATCCACATTAGTAATTCCCATATTTACCTTAAAGGAATTTTAATTGTTTTATTTTACTTAATTGTTAAACATTTATCATTAAGGTTTTAGATAGATAAATTTAGATAGAGATATATTGTTCTTTCATTCGATAGAAAAAGTTGAATACTATAAATAAAGCCCTAGGGGCTGAGTTTTAGGATCATCCAAGCACACAAGCAATTGTGTTTACATAGTTAGGCAATTTAGAGAGGTTTTAGAGAGCTTGGCCGAGTAGAGTGAGAGTGATGGACGAGACGTTTTGGCTTTGTTCGGTTGTAAGCTTTCTTTTGGTTTAATGCAAGTAGTTTCTTTTATAATATTGATGTTTGTTGCAATGATAATGAGCGAGTAGTCACCCTACTACTAGGGTTGGGGTGAGCCTGACAGTAGCCATGTAAGGTAATGCATCAAAGGTACAACTTTTATTACGATTTCATCTTCTGTCCCTATTTATGATTCTTCTACAACAGTAGCAGGTGATCCTTATTTCTGTTATTGAAGCGAAAGTGGTCTTAATGTGAATTTGGATTAATTATTAAAAAGGGTAGTAACAATTAGGGTTTATGTGAAAGCCTCTATGTTCTTAATTGTTAATGACGAAAGTTATTTGAAGAAAATGCATGATTTTTATATCTTTGTCATGATTCTTACATGTTTATCGTTGTGGTGTTGATACCCCGATCTTGGAAGCTTTTATTATATTGATTTGAATCTTACCAATCTGTGTTTATTTCTATCTTTATTTTATTTACAAGGTTACGGTTTTTACTGCACCGACACTCGACATCGACCGCATCTACTCGACATCGAGTACCTATAGTCGATAAAAGGTACATTCTGCTCGACATCGAGTTGGTTTTGTCTTCTTTTGTGAAGGCGATTTGGAACTTGAAAGGCGAGCGCTGACACGCTTACTCGTGGATACGATCCTGAAACCCTACCACTACAGCGGGAGGGATTCTTGTATTTTATTTGCTTGGTCAGGGAGTTGGTTAAATTATATTTATATTTATTTATACTAGTTTCCCTCCACAACAATGCTCATAGATTTAGCCATCCATATCTTATTTTTATCTTTCCATAAATCTTGAAAAAAATGCAAATAAAAGAGTCACATGTGTCAAATTTTGTTCTCGTGCTTGATCGAAGCTTGTAAGTTGTTGGATTGATCCTCAAGGCGTATCATATGGTATCAGAGCTTCCGGCTAGGATTACTCATTCTTTTTGTGTTGTCACAAGCATCCGCAATCATCCGTTGGAGTTTTTTGCATGACCAACCAATTGAGTGCATTAAGCAGATCCAACGTACAAGGGTGTAATGTAGCATTTGGAAGGGCCAAATAGATTCGAGAGCTTTTGCGGGACTAACCATCGATACCAACATATCCAACGTACAGGGGCTTATTGTAACTTTTGGAAACGCAACGCAAGATTCGAGGACGAATCTTTTTCAAAGGAGGGGAGGATGATGTGATTTAGACTTATAGATTTTTCTTATATTTTTGTATTTAAAAAGCACCCTACATCGCTTATAAACACATAGGAGGCTAGAGTTTCTCCTATATATTGTGTAAGGTTTCCCATTTTTAAAAAAAGTTGAATTTTTTAGTTAAAAGTTGAGCACTTTTTCTTCCTTTGATTCCGGGTTAAGGATCATGCTTTTGGTGAGATGCTAAAAACAAATCCCTTTGGTGAGATGCCGAGGGAGACACCCTAGTGAGAGGAAAATGTGTCAAGGGGTCGAGATCCTCAGAGTGCGAATTTTGCCATACATAGCTGGTTACTAGTAGAAAGTTTATCCCTTCAAATAATGGAGGAACCTTGTCATCGATCCTGGCGGCTCAGAGTATTCCCGAGCATATCAACTTTTAGTGGACATGAGAGGGTTATGCACTTGTATGTTGTCCAAGATGGTGAACCTAGTCCAATTACATTGAAAAAGGGATGTAATAGACAAATTAATAGGCATTATATATATAAGATTTAATGCATTTAATTATTCATATTGCATATGTTTTGTTCTATTTCATTATCTTTCATGTGAAATATTCGAGTTTGGAATCTACGCTTTTTAGTGTTTATTATGCAGTTTTATAATCTGAGCTTGAAGGGAGACTTGAGAGATCTTAAAGACTGATTTTGGAGCATAAGAAAGGCCAACGAAGAAGCATCAAGGAAGCAAGAGATCACAATGTCGAAGGAAAAGAAGAATCGCGGAGCTAGAGGAGCGGTGCCCGCCGCTTTTTCAGCAGCGCCCGCCGGTGTGCCGTGTTCGGCAAACGCCAATTTAAGTCCGAAGACTATTATTATTAGTTTATTATTATTAATTGCCTAGGGTTTCGCACAACCCTATTTAAGTTATTTTTCTATCATATTGAGAGGGAAGAGAAGACAAATAGAGGGAGGAGAGTGGCGTGAGATACTATTGAAAGAATAAGAGCGGATTTGGCTATGAGTTATTAAGCTAATAGTTTTGCCTATGATTCAAATACACGGTTGGATGAATTGTCAGGATTTGATTTCAGTTAGTTATTTATAAGTTTATTTATCATGTTGTTCTTCAATGATTATATTTGTGATTCTTTCTATGACCACGCATCTAGATAGAATTCGTATCTATGCTATGGATCCGTTGTTGGTTTCTCGAAAGCAAACAAAGTCATTGATCCAATGATGTTTCGATCGCCTTTCTAGTGGATGATAACAATTGATCTACGTCGAGTAGATGAAATTATGGTTAGTTGAGTTGTTCTTTTTAATTCCTGATTGCATTGAATTGATGTGCCAATTGGCCTAAGTACCCAGTCCTTTATGCTATTCTTTAGTGATGCCATATTGAATAAGTGATTGTATCTTTGTGGAACAATCTAGCCTAGGTAAGTCGACATAAGCTTAGAAATAATATTGAAACTAACCCAGGAATCATGAACATCAACCATTGTCAAGAATTACCGGTGAAGCGCTCCTCTATCATAATTATCATTACTTTGCAATCATTATTCTATTTAGTTTATTTTGCTATTTCATTAGTTTGCTACAACCTATTTGCTATTATCTTGAGGAGTCATCATATAAATATATGAATTAGTCATTTTTATGGGATCGACTCCTTACTTGCCTGATGTATTAATCTTTTGGTTAAGCATTGAGTTAGGATATTATTACTTTTGGTGAGATTGAGCCCAACGACATTATAACATAATCAATTCGGCCGCACCAAATCTTGGTTCCGTTTTCGGGGAAGTCTTTATTCATGTTTTTTTTGGTGTTGATTTCTCTGTATTTTATTTCACTCTTTATTTTTCTTTAGGTCTGACCTACTGTGTATGGTTCAGGCCCGTTCTATTAATTCATTGCTTTTGTCTTTTGATCCTAAGGTTGAGGGATCTCTATCAAGGTTGAAAAGGAGACTTGATTTTAATCAAGAAAGGGAGATGGAAGACGATAACAACAATAAGGGCAACATTATAAATCCTCCAAGAAGGACCTTGAGAAGCTTAAAGGAGCCTGACCTGACCGCAGAACCGCTTGCAACCAGACTTCCTACTCTCCCTAAGGGTTCCAGGTTTGCATATAAATCCAATTGGTCTAATATTTTACCTAATTTTCATGGAAGGCCTGGGGAAGAACCAATAAACACCTAGCAGAATTTGCTAGTGTCTGCGATAGACTTAGACCGCAAGGCCTAACTGATGACCAATTGATGCTTAGACTGTTTCCCTTTACCCTAAAAGATTCAGTTAGTGATTTGTTATATTACCTTCCCCCTAAAAGCATTACTACTTGGGCATAATTAAAGAAAGCTTTCCTTCAAAAATATTTTCCTGCTACTCGCCTCAACAAACTCAAGAAGGAGTTGTCCAGCCTTTAGCAATGACCTATTGAGAGCTTGTATGAGTATGTTGAGAGATTCAAGAGGCTTAAGGCTTAAAGGTAGTTGATAGAGAGCGAAGTGTCATCAATGCTGCTAGTGGAGGAGATGTTTTGGATAAGGAGTCTGAGGAAGCGATGCAAAATTTTGAAGGTATAGCCAATGCTTTGCAGCAATATGGGGGACACCAAGGAGTTAGAGGAGTTCATAGGTTGGATAATTCTGGAGACAGTCGCAGAGATGATTTTGATAGGCTTACTGAGATAGTCAATCACATGGCTATGCAAATGAATTAAGTACAACAACCTAGACCTTGCGGAGTCTGCAGAGATCCAAGTCATCCTAATGATAAGTGCCTAATGATTCAAGAAAAAGTTGTTGATTTTGATGTAATGATTATGGACCTCGCCAGAACTTTGGTAACAACTTCTACAATTCAAGCTACAACTCAAACTATCAAAGTGGTTTGAACGGTAGGGGTCGGCAACAACAAGTACCATATCAAGGAAGGGGCCAATATGAGAACCGTTCAAGAAATCCTTAAAAGGAGGATAAACAAGAGACTTTAAGTTTATTGTTGGACAAGATAAGTGTCCAGGAGAAATTATTGAGCCAAATGGCTAAGGAAATTAGAGAACTCAAAGCTAAAGATTCAGTCAAGCTACTGTCGCAAGTGGTAGTTAATCCAAAGGAGAATGTAAATGCCATGATCCTTAGACGAGGTAAAGAAAGTAAATTGCCCACAAAAAGGTTATAAGAGAAGCCTAAGGAGGTGATTGAAGTGGAAGAACAAGAGGGAGAAAAATCGTAGTCCATACCACCGTTAACCGGCGCCCGTTGACCCTAACAATAGTTGATCCGAGTTTTTCCTTTGATCCGTCCGCGAAGAAATCGTCGAAGGGGTGGTCTTCTAAGGTTCCTAGACCTGCACCACCCTTTCCTCATGCCTTAAGAGCCGATCGTAAGTGGGAAGATGAACAAATTCTATATGATACCTTTGCTCATTGTGAGGAAAACATTCCGCTTTTAAATTTAATTAAAACTGTGCCTCGCTATGCTAACTTTTTTAAGGAATTATGCACTATGAAAAGAAAGCAAAGGATAAAAAGGAAGGAAAAGGTGAGTTTAAAGGAGAATGTTTCTGCTATGTTACAGAAAAGATTGCCTGAAAAGTGTGGTGACCCAGGTATGTTTACTATTTCATGTCCAATTGGGAATACTAAATTCGCTAAAGCTATATTGGATTTAGGAGCTTCAATTAATGTCATGTCATACAATTTGTACATGTTTTTGGGTCTAAATGCTTTGACATAAACAAGTGTTACTATACAATTCGCTTATCGATCTAGTATTAAACCTAGAGTACTTGTTGAAGATGTCTTAGTGAAAGTTAATGAATTAATATTTCCTAATGATTTCTTTATATTAGATATGGAACAGGGAATGCATGAAACCCCAATGTGGAGGTTTTTGCAATTTCAAGGCAATCTGCAGGAAAGATTCAAGTCAAAGAAAAGGGATTTGGATCGAGGAAATGGATGAATGCTTAGATAAGGCATTATACCTTCCTAAGGTTCCCTCACTTGTCAAGAAAAGGATAAGTATAGAGGACCTTGGTGGAGTAACTTCAACAAGAAGAGCAACATGTTGAGTCAAAGACGTGAAACAAAGACGCTTCTTGGGAGACAACCCAAGGTAAGTAGATAATTTTATTTGATTTTTGCAATTGTTTTCCAATTCAATAAAGTAGGACAAATAAATTTGCTGCATATTTGCAAGGCTTTGTGTGAGAACTAACTTGTAGGCAAGTTTGATCAAAGAAAAGAACGGAATTGGAGCATTGGCTTCACCGGCGCCCGCCGCTACCCCCAGGTGCACGATATTGAATTTTTGGAAACAAGGAACGGGAGATTCTATCCTTATATCTATATTATATCAATCTAATTATATAAAATCTATCTATATATCTAAATTATATTTATCTTTCTTATGATTTTTATCCCTTCCTATTCCAATTTAATACTTTCCATCTTCTATCCTTTAATCTTTTCAAGCTTTTTCTCCAAGTAAACACAAGAAAACCTAATTATCCTACTTGAATCCAAATTCCAAAACATAATCCTTGAGTTTCAGTAAAAAAAATCCTTTCTTTTTCCTATCTATCATCATGTTTTACACCATGTTTTTATGCTTACTTTAGCCCCATATTCTATTATTTTATATATTCTGGGTTGGGAATATAGAGAATTTGTGTAGTTTATGTTTATTTGAAAGAAATAGAGGTCTACACAAGTTTCTGTTTATATATTGCAGAATTTGGAGCGAAATCGGAGTAAACCAAGAAGTGCAGATTTCCATTGAAGTCACTCAACGTCTACTGAAGGACTCAACATCGACTGAAGAGGACCTGACATCGAGTGAATCTGAGCACAACACTTGGAGCTGAACACAAGGACTCGACATCAACTAAGCATCACTCGATATCGAGTGAAGGACTCGACATCGAGTGGACCTACTCGACGTCGAGTGAGATTTCAGTTGGGCCGAGACGAATTGGGCCGATCCAAATCTGAGAGAAGAAGATGTAAGCACGAAGTTTCTATCATCTATCTAAGTGCGACCCTTATGGGAGAAGATTTATTTACCTTAAGGAGAGTTTTTATTTACCAATTTAGATTTATATCTTTTCTTAGTAGAATTATATCTTTTTTCTTTAGATAGAAATCCTTGTCCTTGATTAGCAAGGAGTAAGGCCTATAAATACAACCATAGGGGCTATTTTTTCATTCATTAAATTTCATAACTTTTATTCCCAAGCAAGTAGATAGTTTAGGTGTTCAAGACTTTTAGAGTTTTGACGTTCTTACAAAAGTTGGAGTGCCGAGATTGCAAAGGTTGCAAATTTAGTCAATGCAAGTTTATTCATTTTCATCAATAATGTCTTTTGTCACGATGAGAGAGTAGTCGCCCTTCTTATATGGTCAAGGTGACCCCACCGATAGCCATGTCGGTGGATTGGTAAATTGCGAAAGAAAGGTACTTTGTCTTGCTTTATCTTTAATCGAAAGGTTAGAGAACTAATATTGTGAAACTTGGGTAATAATTAGGGTTTCTATTCGGAAGTCTATAAACGCTAATTATGAAAAGGATAGACACAATTAGGGTTATTTATCGAAATATTTATATTCCTACTTTCTGGATTTGGTGAAAGCCTTGTCCTTTATCGATAAAGTTTCTGTCTTTTGCGATTTATTTATTCTCTTGCATGATTGTCGTTGTGGTAAGCCCTGGCCTTGGAAGTTTTATTTCATATTTGTTTACAACCATTCTATTGTCGTTCGTTGGGTCTTCGTCAAACTCAACACCTTGGTTATTTCTGTCCATCATTCGTCTCCATCCTTTTATTCTCCGGTCACCTTTGCCGACGTTTTCAGGTTACTGCATAGCACTCAACATCGACTCCCCTGAGTCGACATTGAGTCATTTGGATCGGCTGACAGTCTTTTGAGCCAATCGACCTTTGTTGCTGATCACTCGACATCGAGTCCCCAACTTGACGTCGACTCTTTGTTTTTGTCTCTGCATGCCTTTATCCCGAGATTGATTGCACACACTCGACATCGACTGTTCAACTCGACGTCGAGTGAACTTCTGAGTCGATTCAGAACGTTGTAACTGATGTCCATGTTTTGTGCCATGTTTTATATTTACTTTTATATCGATTTCTGTATACATTTCATGCATTTGTGTTAGAATAGTACATAATCTATGTAGTTAATGCTTATTTGCCAAATTATGGAGTCTACACTAGTTTCTGTTTAATTTCGCAGAAATCGGACGCACTTTGGAGCTTAAAGGAAAGTCATGAAGAAGCTAAGGATGGTGCAGCTGGAGGAAAGCCCACTTTTCGCCATTCATTATTCTGAATCAAGTTCTGATGTCTTCATGAAAGTTGTAGCCCTCTAAAAGAGCTTTCCAACGCATACTCATATGCGTCAATCCGACGAACGAGGACTCGGAAAAGTGCGTTTCAAGAACAGAGTAGAATGCTGAGAACTGAAGAGTGGTCGATATCGACCTAATCTTGGTCAAAAATCTCCAGATCAACTCGAAATGACCAGCAGACAAGAAGCTAACTCGATATCGACCAAATAAGCAACTCAATCTTCTTCCAGGAGCCGAGATCGAGTGAGCTGAAGAGACGCCGAGATGATAGCTCGATATCGACCAACTTTGGTCGATATCGACCAACCCCCAGTGACGAGTACGAGGTCGATTCCGAGTCTATCTAATTCCGAGTGAGAAGATGTTCCAAGAGAAGATTCCTTGCACATGAAGACTTTAGATTTTCTATCTTTTTATCTATCCTAAGAGTGGAACATTTAATTACCCTTTAGGATTTATCTTGTTTACCTAAATTAGATTTATTTATTTCCAAGTAGAATTATAGTATTAGATAGATGATAGAGTTTCCTTACCTTGATTAGCAAGGATTTAGACCTATAAATAAAGCCCATGGGGCTAGTTTTTATTCATTCATTTCTAGAGACGAGTAGGAGAGTTAGGAGAGAGAGAGAGAGAGAGAGAGAGAGAGAGAGAGAGAGAGAGAAGGCCGAAAGGAGTTAAGGAGCGAGAGCAAGTTGACTTCGATCGGTTGTAAGCTTTATTTAGTTTCATTAATGCAATTTATTTCCCTTTTATTATTGATGAGTTTTCCTACGATGAAGAGCGAGTAATCCACCCACTTCTAGGGTGGGGGTGAGCCCGACGATAGCCATGCATGTTTGAGGTAAAGATCTGACCTTTATTGTGCTTTGATCATCCACTGCCTTTTATATGTTTATTACCTATTTAATAGAGATTCAGGTTAACAACTTGGATTATAAACACAAAATTGGTAGATACGGTTAGGATTTCTTGAAAGAGTTGTCTGATTGTTGGAAAAGGCAAAATCTTGTATCTTTGATGTGATTTCATGATTATTTCTCTTTATCTTTCCTTATGCATGTTTGGTTATCGTTGCTGCGAACCCCGATCTTGGAAGTTTTCTTTTACATAGTTTATTTCGAAATCTATGAACTTTGTCTTTTATTCCGTTTTCTGCGCCTACTCGATTTCGACCAACACTGGTTGATATCGACTTCTAATATTCAATCCAGAAAGATCGCTGCTTGTTTGTCTTTCTGCGGGAACAGGTTGAAATCGAGCTAACTGGTCGATATCGAGCTCTTTGGTCGATATCGAGTCCTTTGGTTAAAATCGACCGACTCTCTGCAGTTGCCAAAAATCGACTGGATTTGGTCGATATCGACTACTTTTGGTCGATATCGAGTGAACCTTCTTAGTCGAAATCCGACGTGAGATATCCGCTACCTAGGATCCGCTGACCAGCTTCCTCGAGGATTGATCCTAACTTCCTATTGCTACATCGGGAGGAAGTCTTGTAATTATTTGCGTGGGCAAGATCTGGTTTGATTTATATTATTATATTTTGAACTCGATTTCCTTCCTACAACATTAACACCCCCTTCTGTAAACGAGGGAATGTTCCAGTGCCAGTGGTTACTCGAACTTTAAGGTCTTTGTAATCACCTTAGGCTTATAGGGACATGCTACCATGCTCCCACAAACAAGATGATAACTAAAGAAAATACAAATAGCGGAAGACTTAAAATATAATAAATCTTTTTTTTCTTTTATTAAACTCATGCTTCAAATTACAATATTTGATACATCAAAACGTTACAGCGGAAGACTTTTAAACAAATAAACATTTAACATTTATACAATATTTTCTAAGAAATTTAGATCTTCAAATCTTGAAACTAAAATGTCTTCTTGAACTTCTTCAACTTCTCTTCAGAGACTCGATCTAAACCTGCGAGCTGGAGGCTGAGGTATTGTCCGGGGACAAGGAACCCCTAGCCGTCCAAAAAAAGGATGGTTAGTTCACGAGAACTAGCAAGTGACGGATCGAAAACTGGGACTACTTTGGACTCAATTTCAGTGACCATAATAAGGTATGAATTGATTCCAAATGTGATTATTAGAGTATTTTACGTGGGCTAATATTTGATGACTGTAAAGGCTCAGATTTTTAAATCCTAATTTTTCGAAAAAAAAGAAGATCAAAACGAAATTAAAAGCGGAATTTAATGAAAAACTCGCTAACTCAGATTTTAGAACTCATAAAGCGGATTTCCGACTTGAATAAAATTTTGAGAACTAATATGGCAACATCTTTCCTCGAAATTTAAAAAATCTAATAAATCGAGAGAGCAGGAATTAGGAAAACTAACATCGGACCTAACGTCGGAAATTCAACCTAGCGGTTTCGGGACCACAAGTTCTTGTTATTTCTCCCATCCTTATCCAAAATTCAGCCATGGTCCCCTTGTGATTTAGATTTAAATTTGAAATTAAAGAAAATTTGGTTGTCTTTTTCCCTCTTTCCCCATCTAACCCAACACCCACAAATTACTTTTCCATTTCCCTTCCTTACACCCCCTTGAATTGGAAACAAGACAAAGGCCCTTCCTTGCCCCTTTTAGCATCCAAACTCAGCCCCAATTGCCCATTAAATCCCCATCAAATCAGATTTCTTATCCACTTTCCACTCCCCACACAAGCCAAGTACCAAACACACCCTAAGGCTCTTTCTTGTCCCTTTGTGGAGAGCAACAGCTCCAAAGAGAACCCCCTTTTTGCTCAGCCCATCGTCACCCCCGGCCACCTACTCTGCCGCCAGTAGCCACCACCTGAGCACCTCAAGGCAAAACCAGCAGCCACTGGAGCCTCCTCCTCGCTCCTCCATTTCAGAAGAAGAACCCGAGCAGATCCCTCCCCTGTCTTAGTAGCACCAAAGCCACCAATCCATCGATCTGCTAGCTGCTTTGTGTTTCCTCCCTCACCTACACCGAGAAGCACCCCTAGTAGCAGAGCTCCCTCCTCCGACATTCAAGTGCACTAGGAGCCACCCCGAAGCGCCCAGAGAGCCGCTAGTAAGCCGATCGACATCCCTTTCTCTAATTTTGGTCTAAGCGTGGTAAGGCTCGATTTCACTTTCTTTCGCCCCCTAACTGAGCAAGGTCGCACCTTTAACCCCCCCTTGCTCTCTTTTTAGGCCAATTTCGCCTTATTCAGCCTCCGACGAAGCCAGTCGAGTCTTCGACGAGCCCCAATCGACTTCGACGAATTCTCCGGTGAAGATTTGAAACCTCGGTGAGCACCTTCCCTTTCTCTCCTTCCTTGTCCGATTCTCTGGTCATTGGCGTCGGGACGGTGGCTGGAGCAAGCAACCATTGCCGGCCGCCCCTGCTCTCTTTCCTTTCTCCTGGTTTTGTCGAACAGTGGTGTTAGGGGGGGACAGTGATTCGGGTTGGGTTTGTTTTCTTTTAATTTGGTCCGGTTTAGATTTAATTAAAATAAAACCGGTTCGGTTCTTTAAAAATCAGATGAATTTTATGTGGGCTGGGCTGATCCGATATTTATAAAAGAGTTTGGGTCTTTCCTCATTTGGGCCTAATTTGAATAAAATGTGTCGAAATATAAAAGGAGTTTTAAGGATTTATATAGATATTATATTAATATTAAACAAATGGAATATAACATTATATAATATTAGTGACGAGATTTAAAATATAATATTATTATTTGAGATTTAAAAATATAATATTATGAGACTTGAAGATTTAAACAGCATATTATCTGGATTTGAATCGAAAAAGGGATTTGAAGAACATTTTCCAAGGTTCGAATTTTAAACTATTTGACTTTAAATTTGAAACGGTTTTCGAGATTAACTTGTGAATTATGTGATCGAGGACTAATTAGCATGATTATATGATTGCTTGACTAATAGCATGATTGTGAAACTAATGGCATGTTGATTGACTAATGGCATGATGAAATGTTAAAGTTATGTATCGTTAACTTATGGCTTATGAGATATGATGAATATGATGAACATTGAGATAAATGGCTATGCGGATTTATTATTGAGGAAATATGAATGTGGTTGAAGGAAATGATGAGAATGATGTGGTCTTACGGAATGTGGCAATGAGATGAATGGTTGAACTTGATGGAATGATGATTGTGATATGGTTGTTATTCTCGTTTAATATACGGAATGTGGCAATGCTTGAATGGTTAGACTTAGAGTTATATATGTGTTCTGATATGTATCTAGGTGATCTTTAATTTATCGTATTGCTTGCCTTGCTGTTCTGCACCGCCAGGTAAGTCTCTTCGGAGCTTACTCAGATTGAAATAGAGAAATTCCCTGCTTTAGGTGCATGATATACTAGGTGCTTGCATTCATAATCAGCATGTCATATAGTACCATGCTAGGTAGCATCGACCGTTGAGCATTCTACTTCTTTATGCGTATGTAAACAGAACGGTCATTATCTGTGAAGTAACTAGAGTCTTTGCTAGGGTTATAAGACGGCCTAGTCCCATCGGGTCCCGTCCTGAGTCAATCGAGTCATGGGACTTCCTGTACTTATATTATGAGCTGCATGCGGGCTTTATTTTTCTTGTGGAGCGGGTTGGGCATGCTTGCCGCCCAATTATTATGGAATGCATTCACGAGCTGGCTAGTCTCCGCCCTATCGAAAGGGGTTAGAGGTAGGAGAGGGATATACTACTTGGTATTTACTGCTAAGGCCTTATTATTATTATTATGCACTTGATCTTAGGAGCATGCTAGTGTGTTAATGTTCCGCTTTGCATCTAGAAGCATCTTTATTAGGTATAGCGTATGTGTGTGCTTAGGGTCGGGATGCAGAGCCAAAGTGGGCATCGATCTGATCCCGCCTACTATAAAAATTTTTAGGTATCCGTTATGCTTACTACTATTGATGCTGATTTGGCTCCATGACCGCGGGATCTAACATGGCAGAAAGAGAGAGTTGAGACTCTGACATCACCAATTTAATTACGGTTCGGATTTGAATGTTTGCTCATGTTTTGACCCTGCTCTGTCGTGGCACCCCTTTGTATTATACTTTACTTCCGCTTTTGTATGACCATGAGTTTTCCACGCTTAGACTTACGACAGATACAGGGGACTTCCCCGGGGATTCCAACGATCCCTTCGAATTTTGGGTATGAAATCCCACTTCCAAAGTGAAATTGTTGATTTCAAATCTTCAACCTGTACTCGGGGTGCAAGATCCTAACGAGGGGTTTCATATCTTAAAACGTAACCCAGAAATCATAATCTCGGGCCGTTATAAAGTTGGTATCAGAGCGAGGTTTTGCAAACCGAGTATGATAGGTTGAAGTGGTTTTGAAAATAGCCTAAGGTTTTCAAATGGCTTTTCAAAATGTTTTAGAAAGGGCAAAATGAATTTAATATGGCTAACTCAAATGGACTAAATATGAACTTGACTCAATAAATCAGGTAATCAAACAAAGGGAAACGATGGGGTAGTAAAGGCGATAGACCATCCCTGTTGTATGTAGTTGGGAACTGGTAGCCAAAATACCAGCTTTCTTATACAGACGGGGTTTGAAAACTTCTAGGAGCCCGAGGGTTGGAGTAGCATGGGTTAGGAGGCCGTGAGGTATTTGCCCCTCCGGTCGGCCGTCACTCGAAGGACGACATAGATCGTCTCTGTGATTGTATGCATTATATCCAATTGGGCCCGAGGGTGATCCTTCTCGAAGGGGATCATATTAATCTCGTTGATTACTTCCATGTTGAGTGCTATTGTGCTTAGGATATATAACTAATCAGTATGCCTTAACTTGAACATGTAAATAGCGGAATGTGTGAACGGGATAGCGGGAGGAAACCTTGTTCTCGTGTAATCGGAATTCCTGCCTTGTCGGAATAACACTTCCATAATTCCAACCCCTTGATGATTCTGACTCCGTCATGTGTCCCACCAAAACATTTAGGCATGTTAGCGAAGGTCGAGGAGCGTCCGCTCCCTCATTTTCAGTGATGCTTGGCATCCCACCATCTATGCTTCTATCGAGTCTCGTACCTGAGGTCGGAGTCTTCCACGGAAAAATTCAGTTTGGTCAACTAATTACCTTCGAAAATCGTGTCGGACTTGGGGGTTATGCTAGTGGGGGTGATGATTTAAGTAGCTTCGAGTTAGGAGTGAGTTAGCTCATGGAGTCATCCCCTTTTATCCTCGTAATGGTCAGCCCTGTCTTCCTTCCGCAAGAGTCTAAGCCTGAGTCCTACCATCACCTCTCGGAAACAGTGTGAAAACCCTTATGTTCTACCAAGGGAGTCATGCTAGCATCACAATGGAAAATAAGGTGATGAGTCGGTGAGTGCCCTTGGAGAATTCCGTCGGTTATAGTAGTAGCCATTTTGGCGATTGCATGACATAGTATATTAATGTATTCAACATGACTTGCCTGATATCATGCATGATTACTCTTATGAGACGATGTATGTGCCATATGTATGGAACTTCTATGATTATTGTCTTCACATGAATTAGGTCCATTATAGTGTGGTCAACCCTCGTATGATCAATATATGAGATGATTGTCCTAGCATGTTGAATTAATCTAATTAGACCCTGTTGACCGTGTGCATGTTTAATGAGCAATTCTAGTATCATGTAGGAAATATGTCTCCCAATTATAGGCCTTCACATGATTTTGTGCCATACTTGTCTTCTTATATGAACATGTTTGTATCTGATGTGATAGTTACTATACCCATATGACCTTATCATATCCTCTAGTACGATTATTAGAGTGCATCTTAACATGCTTACCTGGAACCCACATTGTTTTCACCTCCTTATGTGTACACTTAAAGTGAGAAATGAATCATACATGTGATATCCTATAATGCTCACTATGTCATATATAACTTATGCTGCATATGGCTATTGTCGGTTCGTACATACATGATCTTAATATGTCAAGCATGATTAGTGCATGAGATGATAAGTTTTAGCCTGTTCCGTATGCATGTAAAGTTGGTTATGTGAACATGTTATGGATGCATAGGACGCTATTCCTTTTAATAGGTACATGCTAGTGTGGTATGATATGACTGAGATATTTCGTGATTGCCATGTGTTTGGTTGTTGCACCGCACCTATAACCTCATAGAATACCCTATGGGCATTGTTGTAACTCTTGGGTCCGTGTCTTGTCTTGAGTCTCATCATCTCTAGTCCTGGTTTGTGGCTGAATCCTTAAGGATGTCGTGTTGTCCTCCCTTGCCCTCCTCTATCTCTGTGGCTTTTAACCCCTCTCCATCCCCTAAAGGACATTGACATAGAAGAGAAAACGAGCGATCGAATGGCGTCAGAGTGGCGCAACAGAAGCGTGTTGGACCCATGACCCATGGACCCTAGGACCGACGTCACCAAAGGACGGACGCCTTTCGAAGGTGGCGGTTGCAGACGTAATCCTCCTCGATGACTTAAAGAATGACGTTCTTGGAATTGGTGTCGTGCGAGAGGCTTGGAACTAACTAAATGGATATGTGGTGACTGATATGTTGAGCTGGTAATGAATGATTGCCTGACTAACTTGTGTCTGTAATGATGTGCCTTTATGCTTAAGTGTACTGACCTGCTAGTAAATCGATTATGAGTTATATTGGTGGTGGTGTTTTCCTCTTGAGCTTGAGTCATGAGATTCTTCGGTCAGACAGGTCGGAAAGTAGCTGGTAGATTGAGGTCTTCGGATTGGGTCAGTGGTTGTGTGAGATGGGGTGCGGGAAAGATGTGTCAGCAAGAGTAGAGCCGAGTGAGTTGGGATTTGTCGGAGATAGTATTCAACGAGTATAGTGAGCTTCCAGGGTAGGTCTTAGGTGAAGAATGTAGTAAGTATGGTGGGATTCCGAGGGAGAGGTCTTCGTTAGAGGTAGTGTAGGGAAATAGCATGCGCGGGTAGTGCCTTCCTAGAGGTCGATGAGTGAGCTAGGAGCGCAGCGTGGTAGTGTTATTGACGAGCGATTGAGGAATATCTAAGGAATGGTAGAATTGGGGACTAGGTTCTATGTGCAATGATTCAGAGCGGTTCTGGTAAAGAATGAGATTGAGGAATTGCTAAGGAGGAGTAGTGTAAGGGTGCTTGGGAAATCATCGGCCTTGAATATTAGGTTGTTCATATCAGGACTATACGTATGATGAGTATTTGGGAATTGTTTGGATAGAATTGGCAGTGCTTCGAGAATTCATGAGTGAAGGATTTCTAGACGCGTTGTTGGAGGATTTTAGCATAGGGAATGAATCGCGATTTATGAGTGGAGGTTATTGTGGCTATTGAGGTATTTGGGGATGTGAGATGTTTCTTCGGGGAAAGCTTGGTAGCTAGGCAAGGATGTCGTTGAGATTTCTAGTAAGACTGTGTCCTTGAGGTTGAGATAGAGAGATTCAGAGCTTGGAATTGGGAAATGGAAAGAGCGGAATGTATTGGGAACGTTAGAGGATGAAGGATTTTAGAAGATTGGCGAAATGGCGGTACTTGGGAAACTTGAATGAGGACAATTTGGGGATTATGCGGAAATGATGATCGGTAAAAGAGGGCTTTGGACGATAAGGTGTCATGGTTATGAAGTAGGAGCTTGAGGCAATTTAGGAATATGAAGAGATGAGGAACTGGAGTAGGATGACTTGAGGATTTCGAATGGTTAAGGTTTAGTAAAATTTGGAATGAGGAAATTTGGGAATATGCTGAGACGAGAATCTAAAATAGGTCGGCTGAGGAGTCATGGATGTTTAGGTTTTGTGAGATTCGGAATGGGACGAGTAGGTAGAATCTGTGTTTGGTCATTGAGGATACACGCGGGTGAGGAGGAACTTGGTGATTCGTGGTTATGAGTTAGCACTAGATGAGTTTCGGCGTTGGAGTTGGTCGGGAGTGACAGGTGTGAGTTGGTCAGTATGAGTTGGGTTCTTAGAGGTGGATGGTTAGTGAGAGTGGTTAGTGGTGCGTGATGTATGATCAGGTTAGCAAGGTGATTCGAGATCTCTCTTTGGGAGATGATGGTCAGGCGGAGTCTTGAGAGCCTAGGAAGAGAAAGCGAGATTGTTAAGAAGCTTCTTGATCGGTCGTGAGAGTCGTTTAGTGAAGGACTTGAGATTTCTATTAGAAGGTAAAGATGAGACTAGTAGGAAACCCCTAGGACGAGGGTGTGCTATATAGGGAATCTTGGTAGTTGGTCGAGTTGTTAAGCATGACGGAATAGGGAATTGTGTAACTGGGAACTCCGAGATATGAGTTTTATATGGTTGAGTGAGAGATTAAGACTCGAGGTTGGGGATTAAAGTAGAATGACCCTTAGATGGCTTGATAACATAGGAGTTGAGAAATATGCCTAGTAGTTGGTTTGGGTAATTGACCTTGATTGCGGATGGTTGTGAGGCTAGAGAGTCTGTGTATGAGCGGGATGCAATGGTGTCTAGAACTAGTGTTGGATTGAGTTGGTAGACCTAGGTGATGATGTTCTTGATGTGAGCGGTAGGGAATGGTGGTCGAGTCTTGTTATGGTTGGTAGTTGTAGGTAGATTCTCTTGAGGATGTGACTTAGTGTATGCTTTACTTGGGGCTGGATGTTGTGCGAATTCTCTGCTTAGACGATGTTGATTCCTTGATGTATTTCCATAGATAATAGCGAGTTTTCAGTACTAACAATAGTTATCCCCTGAACTTGATGAAATGCTAGCGTGCGGAGGTACTTGTTTGCCTCTAATGTGATGCTGCTTGGTAGTTAGCGTAAGTACGATGTGCTCATCTGAAGTGCAACTCCCCATATGATATGATGAATCCTACTATGTATGATGATATTCTATATCTATTATGAGATGTGACTATCCTTGACAATACATGTGATCTGTTTATGAACGTGTGATACGATTACTATGTTATATGATGCCTTGAATTGGAATTGCTAGGATGCTAGAACTGAATAGATGAAATTTGATTTCTACTTGGAACATAGGAAGGAATTATGAGATTAGCCCTTAGAGGTTGATGATTCCACCTCCTAAAATTTGAAACATGCGTGACTAACATCAGGTTAAGGGATTTTGAATGATGTCAAGAAAGAACTAACTTGAACTTTGGGAAATTGAACGCGATCGAGAATTTCAACGATTTTTGAGACCGAACCTTTTCAAACTGAGACCCCCCTTAAAATTTTATAACAGAGCTTGCATTATGACGCCCCACGAAGTGGATACATTCATTTTATAGGGGCCTTATAGACTACTTGTTAAGACCTAGAGGAGATGTTGTAATGTTTTTTGAGTTATGATATAACCGAGAAGTCGGGGTAAGGATGTGGTAAGGGCCCATATCACACTCTCGCTACGACCTATCGGGGATATTATGATCACGACGACGATGTTGTGAGAATCTCATAGGGGCACTTATGAGGCACTTATAGGGTTAATGGAATGGTCCTTGGACTCACCTACTTCCAACTTCATCCCCTCCCTTATTTTGGTTTTAGTCTTGGGGATGAGACTTGTTTTTAGAGGTGGATGATGTAAAGGCTCAGATTTTTAAATCCTAATTTTTCGGACAAAAAAAAAGAAAATCAAAACGAAATTAAAAGCAAAATTTAACGAAAAACTCGCTAACTCGGATTTTATAACTCATAAAGCGGATTTCCGACCTGAATAAAATTTTGAGAACTAACATGGAAACATCTTTTCTCGGAATTTTGAAAATCTAACTAATCGAGAGAGCAGGAATTAGGAAAACTAACATCGGACCTAACGTCGGAAATTCAACCTAGCGCTTCCGGGACCACAAGTTCTTGTCTTTTCTCCCATCCTTATCCAAAATTCAGCCATGGTCCCCTTGTGATTTAGATTTAAATTTGAAATTAAAGAAAATTTGGTTGTCTTTTTCCCTCTTTTCTCATCTAACCCAACACCCACAAATTACTTTTCCATTTCCCTTCCTTACACCCCCTTGAATTGGAAACAAGACAAAGGCCCTTCCTTGTACCTTTGACCATCCAAACTCAACTCCAATTGCTCATCAAATCCCCATCAAATTAGATTTCTTATCCACTTTCCACTCCCCGCACAAGCCAAGTACCAAACACACCCTAAGGCTCTTTCTTGTCCATTTGCCGAGAGCAACAGCTCCAAAGAGAACCCCCCCTTTTGCTCAGCCCATCGCCACCCCCGGCCACCTGCTCTGCCACCAGTAGCCACCACCTGAGCACTTCTAGGCGTAGCCAGCAGCCACTGAAGCCTCCTCGTCGCTCCTCCATTTCTGAAGAAGAACCCGAGCACATCCCTCCCTTGTCTTAGTAGCACCAAAGCCACCTCCGCTAGCTGCTTTGCATTTCCTCCCTCACTTACATCGAGAAGCACCCCCAGTAGCAGAGGTCTGGAGCCAGCCCGAGCCACCCCGAAGCGCCCAGAGAGCCGCTAGTAAGCCCATCAACATCCCTTTCTCTGGTTTTGGTCTTAGCGTGGTAAGGCTCGATTTCACTTTTGTTCGCCCCCTAACTGATCAAGTTCGCACCTTTAACCCCCCTTTCTCTCTTCCTAGGCCAATTTTGCCTGATTCAGCCTCCGACGAAGCCAGTCGAGTCTCCGGCAAGCCCCAATCGACTCTGACGAATTCTCCGGTGAAGATTTGAAACCTCGATGAGCACCCTCTCTTTCTCTCCTTCCTTGTCCGATTCTCTGGTCATTGGCGTCGGGATGGTGGCCGGAGCAAGCAACCATTTGGGTTGGGTTTGTTTTCTTTTAATTTGGTCCGGTTCAGATTTAATTCATATAAAACCGGTTCGGTTCTTTAAAACTCAAATGAATTTGGTGTGGGCTGGGCTGATCCGATATTTATAAAAGGGTTTGGGTCTTTCCTCATTTGGGCCTAATTTGAATAAAATGTGTCAAAATATAAAAGGAGTTTTAAGGATTTATATAGATATTATATTAATATTAAACAAATGGAATATAACATTATATAATATTAGTGATGAGATTTAAAATATAATATTATGAGACTTGAAGATTTAAAAAGGGTATTATCTGGATTTGAATCGAAAAAGGGATTTGACGAACATTTTCCAAGGTTGGAATTTTAAACTATTTGACTATAAATTTGAAACGGTTTTCGAGACTAACTTGGGAATTATGTGATCGATGACTAATTAGTATAATTATATGATTGCTTGACTAATAGCATGATTGTGAAACTAATGGCATATTGATTGACTAATGGAATGATGAAATGTTAAAGTTATGTATCGTTAACTTATGCCTTATGAGATATGATGAATATGAGGAACTTTGAGATAAATGGCTATGCGGATTTATTATTGCGAAAATATGAATGTGGTTGAATGAAATGTTGAGAATGATGTGGTCTTACGGAATGTGGCAATGAGATGAATGGTTGAACTTGATGGAATGATGATTGTGATATGGTTGTTATTCTCATTGAATGATGTATGCTTTCAGTGCTTGAATGGTTAGATGTAGACTTATATATGTGTTCTGATATGTATCTAGGTGATCTTTAATCTATCGTAATGCTTTCCTTGCTATTCTGCCCCGCCAGGTAAGTCTCTGAGGAGCTTAATCAGATTGAAATAGATAAATTCCCTGCTTTAGGTGCATGATATACTAGGTGCTTGCATTCATAATCAGCATGTCATGTAGTACCATGTTAGGTTACATTGACCGTTGAGCATTCTACTTCTTTATGCATATGTAAACAGGACGGCCGTTATCTGTGAAGTAACTAGAGTCTTTGCTAGGGTTATAGGACGGCCCAGTCCCATCAGGTCCCGTCCTGAGTCAATCGAGTCATGGAACTTCCTGTACTTATATTATAAGCTGCATGTGGGCTTTATTTTTCTTATGGAGCGGGTTGGGCATGCGTGACACCCGATTATTATGGAATGCATTCACGAGCTGGCCAGTCTCCGTCCTATCGGAAAGGGGTGGAGGTAGGAGAGGGATATACCACTTGGTATTTTGTTGTAAGGCTTTATTATTATTATACACTTGATCTTAGGAGCATGTTAGTGTGTTAATGTTCCTCCTTGCATCTAGAAGCATCTTTATTAGGTATAGCGTATGTGTGTGCTTAGGGCCGGGATGTAGAGCCAAAGTGGGCATCGATCTGATCCCGCCCACTACCATTTTTTTTAGGTATCCGTTATGCTTACTACTATTGATGCTGATTTGGCTCCATGACCGCAGGGTCTAACATGGAGGAAAGAGAGAGTTGAGACTCTGACTTCACCAATTTAATTACGGTTCGGATTTGAATGCTTGCTCATGTTTTGACCCGGCTCTGCCGTGGCACCCCTTTGTATTATACTTTACTTCCGCTTTTGTATGACCGTGAGTTTTCCATGCTTAGACTTACGACATGTACAGGGGACTTCCCTGGGGATTCAAACGATCCCTTCGAATTTTGGGTATGAAATCCCACTTCCAAAGTGAAATTGTTGATTTCAAACCTTCAACCTGTACTCTGGGCGCAAGATCCTAACGAGGTCAAAACGTAACCTGGGAATCATAATCTCGGGCTGTTACAATGACCCAACTTCTATGACATGGACAACCCTTAAGGGTAGAATGAGAAAGTGAAGTAGGTGACGAGAACCATAGGAACCATTCCCCGATTACGGATGGGATATGACATAGCTTTAGAAATGTGTTTTGTGACCACCATCAAAATATTTTTCTTGTTCTGTTCGGACTTGATATCGGATTATGAGGTACTCCGTCTGGCCCAAATCCGTCCCGCTAGTAGTTACCCACGTTAGGGAGAGGCTACTATTAGGAGTGGGAAGCGGGTTGACTTCGTGTCACTCGATATCAAGTCTAAACAAAAACTTTAGCCAAATGAATAATATCATTCACTCACTATCTCACACTGCATAGCTTATATATAGATATATTTTAACACATCACATGCATGTCATATGTGACTTGCTCACTTTTATTTTAACATTAACTATATTATACCGGCCCAGACTGGATAGAACATCCAACCAACCTACGATTCTGTAGTCAGGTTTCATCTCGAATATTGTATCTCGAGAATGTTAGTTTCATGAAATTGTTTCGGTCTAAGAAGCAACATGATCTTAACCCATTCAATCCAAACTCAACTTAGTAGTTAACCCGGAGTTGAGACACCGCCCAATTCCCATTGGGTTAGACCCTGTATCTTCATCGATAGGCACACTATATTTTATTTTATCATGATTCAATTGAGTTTCACATCTCACACACATCATCACATATTAACTAGTGATTAATAACAATTTATCAAACTAGGTGATCACACAAAATAAAATAATCCATCTTAATAAAAATAAAATGGATGCTGATACTATATAATATGCATGGATGCATCAAATGGATAATATGCTCCATATCTACTTATTTTGCATGAAAGAATGAAGGATAAATCATGCATTTTATAAAATGGGTATCTACGTTATTATTTTACAATAAGGTCAAATAATAACATTAGCCAATTACAAGCCAAGTTCAAAATAACGGGTGAATAAATTACACAAAGCAAGTGATTTGTAATTTATTTTAATCGATTTGGTACGCATGTCAAGGCAAGACAACAACAAGACATGAAGGCACGCAGATGAGCATAGAAGGCTCGGAATGTCACTTGCCTTTTTTGTCTTGTTGGATTTCGATACCAACTATGGACTTCAAAGACTTGATGATGGAGTTGAATAAATTAGCAGCGGATCTACACACATAAATTACGAGGACGAAAAAGAATTTACTAATTGGTATTTTATACACATATTGACTTATTAATTCGAAATAAATATCGAATTAAATATCAAGTTGGGAATTATACCAGTTTTGATCTTCTTCGAGACCTTTGTGCAATGGGTGTGTCGGAACTTGAGATTACCGTTGCGAATTTTTAGAATGAACGCGGTTAAAATACGTTCTAAAACCCTGAGATTATTTTTATAATTTTAGAAACTAAAATAGGGCATAATTTGTAGGAATAGAAAATATAGGGAGGCTTTACGTAATTTCCACAACTTCTTCTTCCTCCCGTCGCTTGAACAGTGCCCAATACAAGTCCTCACCTATGGCTATGGTGGCTCGGTGGTGGTGGATCGATACGGCACGGCGGCTCTGAGAGATTCTGGTGGTGGCTCCTGCAGTGAAGGGTGGTGGCTCCGGTGACGACAGCGGCGGCGAAAGGCGAACCTCTTGGTGGTTCTGGCGATGAGATGGAGTCGACAAGTTTTGGGGGTTTCGAAAGCGTGATGATTTCGAGAAAATTTTGTGAAAGGAAATGTTGCTAGATGTGTTTAGAGTGTAAAATTGTAGATTAGAAGCTTGGATTTTGATTAACAATGGTGGATTGAGTCCAAACTCGAAAAGGGCATTTTTATAGTCCGAGCTTGAAATGTGAACGGAATCGAGCACTGAGGGTGTCATTGAATTCCTATTGATGACGGGATTCAATTGCTATAATCAATTTGGTCTTTCAAACTTATCTACCACGTCAATTGGATGAGTTTTCAGAGTTAGGGTTTGCGAATTTGGACGGAATTGGGGATGGATTCAACCATTGATTAAAGATTAATCCACGTTTTAGATAAGGTGGTATTGATTAGAATTTAATGGAGACATTGTAAAGGTGAAACGCCCAAACATTAAAATCACCATTGGAGCTCCAATCTCCCGTGTTTAACGTGAAAGAAGAAAACATTGAAAGAAGAAGAAGCGGTTCAATTGAACCGTACACCCCTTTTTGTTTTTATTCAGTTCGGCTAAACCGGTCCAACAAAAAGTTGGTTTGGTTATATTTGTATTTTGTATATAAGGATATTTATTTAAGAGGAAATGGTATAAAATAGACCAAAACATGGGCCTATTTGCAAAATTGACATAGTAGGCCCAAAATTTGCTAAAGTAAACAAGTCCACCCTTTGCAAAAAAAAAAAGCCCGGCTTTCTGTAACTGTTGGTGACCGGGATGAGCAGGTGAGGGAGGGGAAGGGGATTAGGCAGTCACTGTCTCCCTCCTCCTTTCGTTTCACTCTGCCCATCTCAAGGTCGCTTCCGACCACCCGTCTCTCTCTTTCTAGCTTTGGCGCCACCACCACCTCGCCCGCTCCGACACGCCGCCATCGCCGCCCCATCTTACATTGATTTCACAAAGGAGGAACAACCTTTCCCTAATTTCACAAATCTTGAGCGAGCTCACTTCCGAGGTCGTAGACATGGCGGTTCCAGTCGAAGAAGCCATCGCCACCCTCTCTACATTCTCCCTCGAGGCCCACATTCCTTCTTCTCTCCCAATTCTCAGTTGCTTGCTCTATCTGTGTTTGATTTTACAATTTTCTAGGGTTCTGATGAGTTTTCGAATTGTTCTAGTCAAAGATATTGTGGTGGTTTGTAGTCGACCCTACGCTATTTAATCCCCGCATTGGTTGTTGATTCTGGAGCATTGCCCCTAAATTCTATGGTTCTGATGAGTTTTCGAATTATTGTTCTAGCCAGGGCTATTTTATTATCAGCTGTGGGAGTGAGATCAATGACCTTGATTTTGGCTCCAATTATTCCTTTATTCTGCAAGATGACCAACCGGAGGCACAAGGTTCAGGATCCTGGGTGATAGCTGATAGGGGTGCGACTGTTATCCCTATTGATGAGTGCCTGGTAAACTTACCGTCTTTGACAGATTAGTCTACAACCGTAATTCACCCAAGCATAGACCACTAAGTCCAGTAAAAGGCCCGTTCACTGATATCTTGTGGAAAATTAATTCAATGTGTAATACGGGAATGGGTTTTGATGTGTGAATAGAGAGAGCGAAGCGAGAGGACTCGGTGCCACGGCGCCTCCGAATTCGATCGAGCTTTAGAAATGCAACATGGATCCTCTCAATTTGGCAAAATCCCTTATTTAAAATACTCACACATAAGGTAGATTAAGAACAAACTCAATGTAGAATCTATTTTTTTAATAGCGAATTTTGTTTTTCCATGTTCAATTGCAAGTTCAGGTTGTTTGCTCGGTCTATGTTGATTCTATCGGTTTGTTTAGAAATTCTCATTTGTTTATGCGTTTGATTGTTCTTTGATGTTGTTGTTTATATAGTTTGTTAAAGGCATATTTTGATTCAGGTTGCAATCTTTGTAGTGGTTTGTTTGTGTGTTTAGTTCTTATATCCTGGTTTCTTGCTGCAGAGTCACTAAAGGCTCTAACACATCAGGTTATTGATTTTTGACTGATTAATCCTACTTGTTTCCATTAGCTCAAGGAGTGATGCCTATAGTTCTAAAATTGAAAAGTTTGTTAGTGCTTATTGAATTTGTTAAGAGTCTTTAATTTTGGATCTATTTGGCTACAAAATCAATCCATAGTTCTTAGCTTCCGTGTTCAAATAATTATACATAATATATTATTTTTATTTAGTTTTCAAATGTTCGCCTACTAATATTCGGTTAGTTTATCACTTCTTGATGGGTAGATGATCATAAGCAATACCCATTGAAAACAGTCTATTAGCTCAATTGGTAGAGCGTTGTGTTTGCACACAGAGATGTGAGTTCGATTCTCACATAGGCTAATACGGAGTGTGTGTTCATAAGTCTCTGATATATTGTGTTTTGGTAAATCCAATTATGCATTTACATATTTCCAATAGTATAAATATATCTTATAATTAGTGTGCATCTATCCTACCATTAGTGTCAAGTTATACAGGAATTGTGGGGTTTCCATTCTAATTCTACCAAAATCGTTGTTTTCTCCTACCATTAGTTTTCATCTATCCTACCATTCTGATCCTACCAATATCGTTATTTTCTCCTACCATTAGTTTCCATCTATCCTACCATTTTTGTGCATCTATCATAACAATTTAAATAGTTTACTTCCACAACAAATAATTGGCAAAGTGGTGGAAACCTTGAGTCAAGCAATTCAAGCAATATTTTGTGTCAAACACTACAGAAATGTCCAAGGCAAATTTATTTCCACATCAATCAATTGCCTATGTTTAGCCCCTCACAGTATTGTATGAATTATACGATTATGAACATGGTATGAAATATATACAAAAATTTATAAGTTTAGAGATATTCATAAATTTGTCCTACCAGATTTACAAATTTGTCCTGCCACTAGTCTATATATTTCCTACCAAGTTCATAATCGTATAAGTCCAGAGAGATATGAACACATACTCTGCATTGGCCTATGTGAGAATCGAACTCACATATTTGTGTGCAAACACAACGCTCTACCAATTGAGCTAATAGGCTTTTTGCCATCCTATAGATCAAGAAACAATTGCAATGGAAAATCAATCTCAATCTAAACAATTTCATCGTCGTCCCGGATTCGAATCGGAGTGGCCCTCCCCATCGAAGAAGGGGGTAGGTGAACTCAATGTCGTATAAGACCATGTCTACGTCGAATTTATGGTCCCTATTCTGGATAAAGTTAGTGCTGCACTGAAAGACAAGATCCAAGTAGTCAAGATTGACAATCAGAAGTACCTAGCCATCGCGGACAAGTTCATGATCATCATTTGGAGAAAGAAAAATGAGTAAAACCTTAAGTATGAAAAGAAAAGGGGGAAAGTGAGAAAGTGGAAAAGAAAATGGGGAATCGTCCCTACCAGATTCACAAATTTATCCTACCACTAGTATATATATTTCTTACCAGGTTCATAATTATACAATTCTGGAGGGATTTATTAATTTGTCTTGCCATGTTCACAGATTTGTCCTACCACTAGTGTATATATTTCCTGTCATGTTCATAATCGTATAAGCTCAGAGAGATTTATGAATTTTTCCTAACATGTTCATAAATTTGTCCTACCATTAGTATATATATTTTATGCCAGGTTCATAATTGTATAAGTTCAGAGAGATTTATGAACACATACTCCGTATTAGCCTCTATGAGAGTCGAACTCACATCTTTGTGTGCAAACACAATGCTCTACCAATTGAGCTAATAGGCTATTTTCAATGGGTCCTTATGATCGTCTAGGCATCAAGAAGTGATAATTTCGCAGAAAACAAAAATGGCGCTTGAATTTATAATCTTAATTTGCAAGTTCTGCAATTGATCTAAAAGAGAGAGTATAAATTTGTAATCTTAATTTGCAAGTTCTGCAATTGATAAAAAAGAGAGAGTATAAATTACGAACTCTCAGCAACTGGTCTCGTGAAACCGTCACCTTGGGGTAGTTCTGTTATAAGAAAAAGGAACAACTACAAAGGATAGGTACAAGTTCACTTACCCATCACTGCCATTGCCACCAAACAAACTTCTTGCACTTTTTCATATATGAAAGGACAGTTGTACACTATTGGTAGGACGGAAATATTCTATTAGTAGGATGGGGACTGTATTGTTTCCTGAGATGAATAGGTAACTTTTTCCCCGTCCTTTCCGCTTCTCTCCTACTTTGCCTCACTTTTTGCAGAGCATGTTATGGTGTTTCAAATCCTCATCTCAAGCTTCTATATGTTCTTGGGGGACACCCATCAATGCAATCATTTCATTTTTCCCTCATAAATGCTCCCCCTTTTTCCCAAAGGAGGAACCCTGTTTTGGCGCCAAAACTGCACTGACAGCCTGCTAAATCAGCTATAGTGAATCCCTTCCAGATTCTCTCCAAAATATCTCCAGGTATGGAATAACAAGTTTAGCCTATTGTTAGGACCAATTCTTTCTATTGGTAAGATGGGCATTGTACAGTTTGCTGAAATGAACGGAGGACGCCTTTTGGTGCCAAATGTCACTGACACCTATAGTGTAGCTACAGTGCCCCCCCCCCCCCCCCCCCCCCCCTTCACCTGCTACTTTCCCATCCGGATGCCCCAAAGTTTTGCAAAACTAGATTATATTCTACCCTTAGCAAATTTCCAATGTACTAGTCTAGTTTTGTAAAGTTTTTTTTTTGGTCTAGTTTTGCAAATTTCCCTTTATTTAATTTTGAAAAATAGATAAAAGATAAAATCCGACAAACACCCCCACACACACATATCCTTTACAAAAAAAATAAAAATAAATAAATAATCAAATAAATAAATAACTTATGATAAATGCTTTTATTTAAATAATTATTTCAAATGGGATTTCATAACATAATTATTTTACTAGAAATAGCTTTCAAAATTTATAATCAATATTATTAAATCATAAATTCTTTATAACCTTTTAGTTATAAGATATGTTAAATAGAATAAGTTAGGAAATAAATCATTCTTATTTTGTGCAAAATGATATCGCATTGAGTATTGAAATAATTTACGTAAAATACCTTTTAAAAATAATGAACTCACATCACTATTTATAAAAGTAATTATACTACTAAATAACAATGACAATAATAATGTTTATTTTAGTTAAAATAGTAATGTCCACCAAATTTTATGTTCTAATTACTAAAAACCAAATAATAAGGTATATATTTCATAAAGAATTATACAAATTCTTTTATTTCAAAAATTTTTACATTTATTATTATTTTTATATTTACAGAAATAACGAAAAATGCTTTGGAGTATTTCAAACGAGACTTTGGGCTTTCTGGGATCCGCTTACACGTTTCCTCGTGGATCGAACTTTATTCTCTTTCACTACACAGAGAGGAAGTCTTGTATTTATTTATGTGGGCACGAATTTGGTTTGAGTTTTATATTTTATATTATTCGACTCGATTTCCTCCTACATCTAATTTTGGCGCCGTTGTCGGTGAGGCGATCATTCGCGTCCTCGGTAGTTGTCTTCACGTTCTACTTGATTGTTACTTTGCAGGTGTATGCGACGTGATGGTCACCCACCAGAATTCGAACAACTAGACGAGGCTGAGCACTATCTTCATATACATTCTAAACTAAAAAGGATCATGGCGACCGTTGAGACTCAGGCTGAGCTTATTGAGAGGCTTATGAAGGAATTACAGGAACAAACCACGACTATAGCTACGGAAAGGGCATGAGTCGCTGCAGAAATGGCCCGCTCCGATCGTGAGGAGCATGCAAGGAGACAAGCGCAGGCTAAGCTCGCCCGATATCCTGCGACCGCTAAGGACTACATGCATGCAACCTTGACAATGCCTGAATCGGTTGTTCTTATCCATCCTTCTGATTTTGAAATTCGAACTTCTTTTCTTTCTAAAATTAAAAAGCATATTTTTGAAGGAAGAATGAATGAATGCCTTGTCAGTTAAATAACAACGTTCGTTGACTTATGTGGAACTATCGCCGATGGTGAAAATTTAGAATATGTCAAGCTAAAAACGTTCCGTTGGTCTCTTACAGGGAAGGCGTTGCAGTGGCTCAAAAGACTATCCCCGCAATCACTCATGACATGGATGGAGGTTAAGGATGCATTCCTTAACAAATTCTTTCCTCCTTCTAAAACGACAATGATGTGACAAAAGATCACGAATTTTTGACAAAAGCCTGGGGAGACGCTGGCGCATGCATGAGAGCGGTACAAGGAGTTATTGAAATCTTGCCCAACTCATGGACAACCACCTTACGTGATTCAGGATATCTTCCACAATGCTCTTGACACACCCAACAAGTAGCGGATTAACTCATACACTTCCTACCGATACATTGAGCTTACCCCAACCGAGGCTTGGACTACTATTGAGAGGTTAGCCAACTTTAACAACACGTATATGACTCATGTCGCCTCCGGCAATACATACGCGAGGCCAGCCCTATCCATATCCCTGTATGAGCCCTCCAGAGAGATTAATCCGGACGTCAAGGAACAATTCTACAAGGATAAAAACTGGAAGCTCCTAAAGCAAGTTAAGTCCCTCTGAGTGAACCAACCTTGCATCGAATGTGATTCCGAGCGGCACACAAACCCTGAGTGCCCTCATACGGAGCAAGTCTACCTAGCGGAGACTCACGAGGAAGTTGCCTACATGAGGGGTCCCAATCGCTATTGGGGTGACCAACGGTTCTATCAACCATAACGAAACCAAGGTAACCCTAGGAAACCCCCACATTATCGATCTCTAGGACATTGGCAGAGAGACCAAGGGAAGGATGATCTACAGATCATCCTCGATGAGTTACGGAGAAACCATAAAAAAAGAATGAGCAATCCACCAGCGCAATCGAGTCTCAACTCCATAGCCTCACTATAAGATTTGGAGAGATGGATGTTTGGAAGCAGAACATAGAGACCCAAGTGGGTCCACTCGCGGCACAGATTCCATGACCATCGGGAAAGCTCCCTGGACATACAGATCCGAATTCCAAGGGGCAGAACGGACACATCGCCGCAGTACAACTAAGGAGCGGACACAAATTGCATGAACTAGAGATTGGAGAAGAGAACGACACTTCTGGCCATCCACTCGATGTCGACTTACACCCAGTCGATGTCGAGTCCCCTACACTCGACGTCGAGCCACCAGTCGACGAAGAGTCTCCTGTTCCACAATAACACTCGACATCGACTCCTACAGTCGATGCCGAGTCACCTCCAGTCTATGTCGAGTCACCTCCAGTCAACGTCGACTCCTCTACCGCACCTCTGAAAGCTGTTTTGGTTTCGAAACCAAAGAAGACACTCTCGTTTCCTTCCAAGATGCTGAAAGATCCAACCGACGTTAAGTTTAAGCGTTTTGTGACATTTTTTTAGGGTCTTAATATTATTATTGTTTTTACATAAGCTCTTCATGAGATGCCTGCCTACGTCCAATTTCTCAAGGAGATCCTTAGTAACAAGTGATCAATGACTGAGATCGCCAGAGAATGCAAGAAGATGGATTTCCCTGAGAAGAGACATGACCCTGGTAAGTTCTCAATCACCGTTAGACTTGGCTAACATCGCTTCAAGGCACTTTGTGATTTAGGGGCAAGTGTGAGCATCATGACCCTATCTATTTGGTCATAGGTGAAGATCGTGCACTAGAGCCTGTGGATGCCCGACTATACATGGAAAAAAACACAGTGGTAATCCCTAAAGGTATAGTTGATGATGTCCCCGTCCAAGTTGGTAAATTCTTTGTCCCTGCAGATTTTCTTGTGATAGAGATGACAAAGGACCCTCCTTGCCCCATCGTTCTTGGGAGGCCCTTCCTCGCCACTACAGATGCCAACATTAGCGTGAGAAGAGGACTTCTCACCTTAACGATAGGAGATAAGATAATTGAATACTCCTTCAACCCCGACATGGAAGAGGTAATGGAAAGTACAACTGTCTATACTAAAATCAATGTTATCTCTTGCAATGAAACAATAGGAAGGGCCTTGACACATGAAGAGGCTGAGCTGGAGAAGAAGTGATGTTCATGATTTGTGCCATGTTTTATACTTAACTTTAATATCGATTTCTGCATGCATTTCATACATTTGGGGTAGATTAGTACAGAATCTATGTAGTTTACGCTTATTTGTCAAATTATGGAGTCTACACTAGTTTCTGTTTAATTTTGCAGAAATCAGACGCACTTTGGAGATCAAAGGAAACACATAGAGAAGCTAAGAATGGTGTAGCTGGAGAAAAGGCCATATTTCGACATTCATCATCCTGAATCAAGCTTTGATGTCTTCATGAAAGTTGTAGCCCTCGAAAAGTTCTTTCCAACGCATGCTCATATGTGTCAATCCAACGAACGAGGACTCAGGAAAGTGCGTTTAAAGAACAGAGCAGAATGCTGAGAGCTAACACGTTTACTCGACGTCGACCAAACTGGTCGAAGTCGACCAAACCAAGAATTCTGCCCGAGCTCGATGAAGAGAGGAGAACTTGAGAATTGCGAAGGGAAGATGAGATAGACGAGAATTACCTCGACGTCGACCAAATTGGTCGATGTCGACCAAAAACTTCCTGGGCCGCGAGACTGTTGGATCAATCCGAGTACGAGTTGGTTGCTTGGACACAAAGCAAGGCCGATTCTATCCTATTTTATCAAGATCTATCTATGGAGAGGGATTTACCTACCACATGGAGACATGAAGATATTTAGATATTTAATTATTTCCTTTAAGATAAATGTTCCTTTTATTGAAGTTTTATCTTTAGAAAGTAGATATAGTTTGCTTTCCTTGATTAGCAAGGATTAAGCCCTATAAATAAAGCCCATGGGGCTGATTTTCATTCATTCAGTTTTAGAGAAGTGGTTCCACATATAGGTTAGGAGTTCAAAGGTTTCTGCCCGTGAGATTGGGGTTAGAGAGAAGTAGTTCCACTCATTCATGACACCCATGTTTGCGACTCGCGAGAAGGCAATGTTGAGGTTAGAGAGGTAAAAGCATTATTATTGAAAAAAAAGCATTGTGAAAGGTGATGAATCTTATGAAGAAGGAATGTGGTAGAGAAAGTTTGGAAATAAAGCATTTCCCTGGATTTAACACCACATGGCCAAAAACTGCCTACCTTTAGCTTTTTACCTATCTACTCATCTTTGAGCTTAAATAAAATCCTCTGGATTAGTGTTGCGTTGTGACATAAAATTGTTTTTGTGGAAACCTCCTTTTGTGTGCATAACTTGCTTTTCATTCACAGGCACAGATTTGTAGGCACCAAATACCTTTTCAAGGATGGCAATCAAGTGTTGGGTAATATAAACAATGAATCCATTATGTTGAGAGTCTTTGCAGGTTTCCCCTGAATGACCATCCAAGTTATTGCTTGGGGACAAGAAAGCTTAAGTATGGGGTGATTTGATGTCCACTAAAAAAGCCATGTTTTTATGCACATTTTAGCTCCTTATTCTATATACTTTGCATATTTCGGGCTGGGAATATGTTGAATTTATGTAATATATGCTTATTTGCAAGAAATAGAGGTCTACATAAGTTTTGGTTTAATATTACAGAATTTGGATCCATTCCGGGATGAAACCAAGAAGAGAAGAAGGAAGCTGAGAGTTACTCGATTTCGAGGAAACTTCCTCGATATCGACCAAAAATGTGAGCAGAGCCTGGTCGAGGAAAGCCTGGTCGAGAAAAGCAGAAGAAGAAGGCAACTCGAGTAACATTTTACTCGATGTCGACATAGTTGCTCGACATCGACCATAACCAGAAGCTACCCGAGTTCGAGAATCCGAGGATAAGCTACTCGAGAAAGCCCAGAGAAGCGGATGTCGATAAGTTTACTCGATATCGACCAAATTGGTCGAAATCGACCGAAATATTTCTGGGCCGCGAGACTGTTGGGCCTATCCCAAGTCAAGTTGGACTACTTTGATGCGGAGGAAGACCGAATCTATCAAGTTTTATCAAGATTTATCCAAGGAGAGAAGATTATTCATTAATTAAGAGATATTTAGATATTCCCTTTTAGATAAATGCTCTATTTTTATTTAGTTTTATCTTTAGAAAGTAGATATAGTTTACTTTCCTTGATTAGCAAGGATTAAGCCCTATAAATAAAGCCCATGGGACTGATTTCCATTCATTCAATTTCAGAGAAGTAGTTCCACATATAGTTTAGGAGATCAAAGGTTTTAGGGTTTTTGCATTCTACGAAAGTTTGAGTGCCGGGATTGTAAAGACTTTGAATTTAGTTTATGCAAGTTATTTATTTTCAATCAATGATGTCGATTGCTATGATGAGGCGCGGGTAGTCCACCTACTGCTAGGGGTGGGGTGAGCCCAACGAAAGCCATGTTGGTGGATTAGCGATTGCAAAAGAAGGTACTTTGTCGTTATCTTATTCTATTCCATGTGCTTCATCTTTGATTGAGAAATTGAAGAACTCATGTTGTGAAACTTGGGTAGTAATTAGGATTTCTATTCGGAAGTTTATAAATTCTAATTATGAAAAGGAATAGATACAATTAGGGTTATTTATCGCGAGATCTATATTCCTACTTGTCGGATTAGGTGAAAGCCTTCTCATTTATCGATAAAGTCACCATCTTTTATGATTTATAAATCCGCTTTCATGGTAATCGTTGTTGCAAACCCCAATCATGGAAGTTCTCTTTCATCCATCGTTTAGATTCGAAGTTTTCATTCGTTTTTAGTTTCTGTCACTGTTCGATTTCGACCAATTTGGTCGACATCGACTTCTCACATTCGATCAAGTAAAGATCGTCGTCGCTTTTGTCTTTGTAGCCAAATCGATTTCGAATAGATTCCTCGACTTCGACGAAGTTCCTCAATATTGAGTAAAAAACTCGAAATGGACCAAAAATCCAGAGACTGCTGCTTGCTCGAATTCGATTGTGCCTGGCCTCTGTCGTCTAACCCTAGGTGAGGTCGAGCACCCTGAACTCGATTTCTGCCCGTGAGATTCTTCCGATGCCTAGGTTCCGCTGACCAGCTTCCTCAAGGATCGAACCTGACTTCCTTTTGCTACATCGGGAGGGAGTCTTGAACATTATTTGCTGGGATCCAATCGGTTTGCTTAACTTTATTTATATTTTATTTGCAATCTCGATTTCCTCCTACAACAAATTGACGCCGTTGCCGGGGAAGCAATCATTTGCGCCTTAGGTAGTTAGATCTCACGTTTTCCTTGAGTTTTCTTCTACATGTGGATGCAAGACACCTTCGAGTGTTTGGGAACATGGGCCGAAAGGGAAAGAGAGAGACGGTATGTAAAAGAATTGGAATATTTGAGATGGCTATACGTGGTTGATAAGGAGGCATGGTTTGAGGGAGTACGCGCATTTAGGAAGCTATAAGAGTCATCAAAATCTCCGCCAGAAGCCCCAATCCCGCCAGAAGAAGGATCCGAACCTAAGATTGACCTCGACCAACACCTAGTCGATGTCAACCCATCTCCAGTCGATATCGACCTATCTCTAGTCGATACCCAGGTATGTCCCTCCGCGATTTCAATTCCAACTTTGCTACATGTCTTTGAAAAACCACTTGAAGGACCCCAAGAAGAAGAAGAGCTAGAAAAGAAGAAGTCGGACGTCGTTGCCCATGATGTTTCAAAGTCGCTTTTACCTTACAAGGTGAAGGCCATCCCCGACGATTTTGAGCAACCGATGTTCGTGTTCAAGTATGCGGTCCTTGCAAAGTGGCATGAATCTCCACAGGATGAGGAGGAAATATCTCTTCCCACTCCACCGCTCTGCTATGGTGGAGACGCCCAAACAAATCAATCTATGAAGATAAGGGGATACGATGATGAGGTATGCAAATTTTCTTTATATATTCCCTTATGAAGGCTAGCTGGAGCCTAGGAAGATGGATGGGTGGAGCCATGGAGCATTCACTCGGGGAAATTTAAACTTCACCATATGATGCCCCCGGATGACATTCCACACTTCCCACCACCGGAGGAACCACCAGACCCACCTATACCTCCGGAAAAAGATGAGCCAGGCTAATGCTTAAAATGAAGAAGTCGGCCTAGCGACTCTAAAATCTAGAGCATGTACATAAAACTTTTGAATTTTGGGACTTTGAAACTTTTGATTTTGGTTTGGTTTGTTTTTGTTTTTTGGTTTTGAACACTTCATGTGGAAGGTCTTGTCTTTGTGCAAAATCTAACATTTTTATAGGTCAAGAAGCATCAAGGATCGCAAAGAGTGGAAAAAGAAGTCCCTGAAAGATAGTCAAAATCGACTAGGCCAGTCGAAATCGACCAAGAGGAGCGGCCCGGTTTTACTCGACATCGAGTAGGCCAACTCGACGTCGACCAACAAAGAAGCCTCCTCGACTTCACACTTTCACTCGACGCTGTCAGTTTACTCGACGTCGACCAGCACTCCTCAACGTTGACCAACCCAGTAAGTCGACAACCCCTGTTTTGCTTCCTCGGCGCGTTATTCGGTGAGTTCCTTCCTTTACCTTTGTTTTATATTGATTTTATACAGTGGGAACACTGTATATTTTAAGTATGGGGTGGGGGAAGAGCTTAATATTATTTATTTATGTTTTATTCTTGCTTTTGGTGTTACATGGTGAATTTTGAGTGAATTTTTAATTTTTATGCTTAATTGCTAAACTCAAAGATTGTTTTATGAGACATCTCCCAAAGCTTGTAAATTGTTTAAAGAAAAGTGTCATGGAAGCTTATATTGAACTCGACGATGCAAAATTGGATTCATTAGAGATATAGCATGAAATTGCCTAGTAAAAGGAAGTCACAATGAAGTGCATTATTTTCTTGAAAACCATAGAAGGAGGTAAAATTTAAAGTTGCTTTTGACATGTTGCATGATAAGAGGATGGAGGACTTTATATTTCCATATAATGCTCATATGTTTATATCCTAGCCTTTACCCATGCTTATGCATCACAAAAGCCATATTATGCCTTACATTATACTATGCTCCACATGTTCTAAATATTGCCATTCTTTACCTTATTTCCTATCCGAGGATTATTTTGAGAATGATGTTACATTATGGAGATATTATATGGTGTTTGTGTTGTTGTTATTATCATATTTGGTGTTTGGAGGGAATGTTTGAAATATATGGAAAATTTAATGAGTGAAAGATAATCCGATCACCTCAGGAGATAAAGGTAGATCAACCCTGCTTGCTAAGATAATAGTTTGGCGAGATGGGACACACAGGTGAGGAGTCCGAAGCACTAAGTATCCGGGGCCATTCATGACACCCATGTTTGCGACTCGCGAGAAGGTAGTGCTGAGGTTAGAGAGGTAAAAGCATAATATTGAAAAAAAGCATCGAGCGTAAGAGTGAAAGGTGATGAATCTTATGAAGAAGGAATGTGGAAATTCAATTTGAAAAGTACTCCATTTCCCCGGATCATTAGCACCACATTGCCAAATATTGCCCACCTTAAGACTTTTACCAATCTACTCCTTATTGAGCTTAAATTAAAGTCCTCTTGATTATTAATGCTTTGTCACATGAATTGTTTATGCATAACCCTCCTTTTGTGAGTAGATGTTGCTTTTATTGCACATGTATGGATTTGTGGCATTAGTACCTTTTCGAGGATGGTAATTGATTGCAGGGACATATAGGAATGAATTTATGATGTTGAGAGTTTTGAATTCTTCCCCTGAATGACCATCCAAGTTATTGCTTTGGGGCAAGCAAGCTTAAGTATGGGGTGATTTGATATCCATGATTTGTGCCATGTTTTATACTTACTTTAATATCGACTTCTGCATGCATTTCATACATTTGGGGTAGATTAGTATAGAATCTATGTACTTTATGCTTATTTGTCAAATTATGGAGTTTACACTAGTTTCTGTTTAATTTCGCAGAAATCGAACGCACTTTGGAGCTTAAAGGAAACTCATAGAGAATCTAAGAATGGTGTAGCTGGAGAAAAGGCCATATTTCGACATCCATCATTCTAAATCAAGCTTTGATGTCCTCATGAAAATTGTAGCCATCGAAAAGAGCTTTCTAAAGCATGCTCATATGCGTCAATCTGACGAACGAGGACTCGGGAAAGTGCGTTTAAAGAACAGATCGGAATGCTGAGAGCTAACACGTTTACTCGACGTCGACCAAACTGGTCGAAGTCGACCAAACCAAGAATTCTGCCCGAGCTCGACGAAGAGAGGAGAACTCGGGAATTGGGAAGAGAAGGCGAGATCGACGAGAATTACCTCGACGTCGACCAAATTGGTCGATGTCGACCAAAAACTTCCTGGGCCGCGAGACTCTTGGATCAATCCGAGTACGAGTTGGTTGCTTGGACACGAAGCAAGGCCGATTCTATCCTATTTTATCAAGATCTATCTATGGAGAGATGGATTTACCTACCACATGGAGACATGAAGATATTTAGATATTTAATTATTTCCTTTAAGATAAATGTTCCTTTTATTAAAGTTTTATCTTTAGAAAGTAGATATAGTTTGCTTTCCTTGATTAGCAAGGATTAAGCCCTATAAATAAAGCCCATGGGGCTGATTTCCATTCATTCAATTTCAGAGAAGTAGTTCTACATATAGTTTAGGAGTTCAAAGGTTTTAGGGTTTTGGCATTCTACGAAAGTTTGAGTGCCGGGATTGTAAAGACTTTGAATTTAGTTTATGCAATTTATTTCTTTTCAATCAATGATGTCGATTGCTATGATGAGGCGCGAGTAGTCCGCCTACTTCTAGGGTTGGGGTGAGCCCAACGAAAGCCATGTTGGTGGATTAGCGATTGCAAAAGAAGGTACTTTGTCATTATCTTATTTTATTCCATGTGCTTCATCTTTGATTGAGAAATTTAAGAACTCATGTTGTGAAACTTGGGTAGTAATTAGGATTTCTATTCGGAAGTTTATAAATTCTAATTATGAAAAGGAATAGATAAAATTAGGGTTATTTATCGCGAGATCTATATTCCTACTTGACGGATTAGATGAAAGCCATCTCATTTATCGATAAAGTCACCATCTTTTATGATTTATAAATCCGCTTTCATGGTAATCGTTGTTGCAAACCCAAATCTTGGAAGTTCTCTTTCATCAATCGTTTAGATTTCGAAGTTTGCATTCGTTTTTAGTTTCTGCACTGTTCGATTTCAACCAATCTGGTCGACATCGACTTCTCACATTCGATCAAGCAAAGATCGTCGTTGCTTTTGTCTCTGCAGCCAAATCGATTTCGAACAGATTCCTTGACTTCGATGAAGTTCCTCGATATCGAGTAAAAAACTCAAAATCGACCAAAAATCCAAAGACTGGTGCTTGCTCGATTTCGATTGTGGCTGGCCTCTGTCGACTAACCCTAGTCGAGGTCGAGCACCCTGAAGTCGATTTCTGCCCGTGAGATTCTTCCGCTGCCTTGGATCCGCTGACCAGCTTCCTCGAGGATCGAACCTGACTTCCTTTTGCTACATCGGGAGGGAGTCTTGAACATTATTTGCTGGGATCCAATCGGTTTGATTAAATTTATTTATATTTTATTTACAATCTCGGTTTCCTCCTACAACAAGGAGCTGCATACAACATACACGAGCGAGGAAGAATTTTTCGATGATGCCCTATCAGCGGAGCTCGAAGATTCACTCGACATCTAGCAAATCGAGTCGATGCCGACTAGACAACTCGACGTTGAGTCATCAGAGCCTCACTCGATCTCGACAGCTTCTCCAGAACAGGTACATCCCTCTATCTTACTTGACGTTTGTCTGATGACTCGACGTCGACTCCCTTTTTCTCTGCAGGTACAACTTCTCCCGGAATCGACTCTGCTCACTCGATTTCTAGTCAACCACTTGACATTGACTGATTCCTCAGCCCAGGTTTGTATTGATCTTTTCTCGATGTTGATTATTCTGACTCAACGTAGACTAGTTTTCTGCAGCAGTACATCCTCGTGTCCGATTCAGCGTTGATAATGCATATTTCATATAGGCACTATAGGTATTTCTTATTGCTATTAGGTAGTTGTTTTGCTAAGTTTTGATTCTAGTTCCGTATATTGCTTGTGAAGTATTCGAGTTCAGAATCTATGTGTTTTCAATGTTTATTCTGCAGAATTACATTCCGACCTTGGATGGACTTCGGGAAGAGCTTAAGAAGCATGTTTTGGAGCATATGGGGGCTCGAGGAGGAGCTAAGGAGGAGCAAAGAAGCACGACATTGGAAGCTATTGAAGACAATTGAGGAACGTCGGACATTGCATAGACGACGCCCGCCGCCCTTTGCACGACGCCCACCGTTAACGCTGTTTCCGGATACGCGGTTTTAGATCCGAAGACATTATTTTATATTATTTTATTAGATTTTCTTACTAGGGTTTTGCCGACTTTAGGGAGGCATTATTAGAAGTTTTTCAGTTTTATTAGCCGTGTGTGGCTATTGTGTGTGAAACTATGAACATCATTAGAGAGAGAGATAGAGAGAGAGAGAGAGAGAGAGAGAGAGAGAGAGAGAGAGAGAGAGAGAGAGAGAGAGAGAGAGAGAGAGAATTGGCATATGTGAAACTATCTAGAATCCTAACTTTTTCATCAAGACGTATTCACTACCATAGATTCGACCCTGCTTAGCGGATCTAATCAAAAGCCTAGAAATATGCAATTATATCTAGGTCGTGAAGCTAAATATAATCACGAGATAAGCAATTAAGCACAAAGGAGATGGAAATAATCATAATATATGTAACTATGAAGCATAATCCTGACAAACCAACCTTGTCTAGAATCTTTAAGAAACTGAAAAGGGTCTTAAGTACTCATAACATACCTAAAAACATCAAATGTTGAAAGAGCCATGAAAATTGTAAACAGAAAAGGATAGGAAGACGACTTATGTTTCGAACTCATCTTCAGAAGGGCGAGAGATGAGAGAGAGAGAGAGAGAGAGAGAGAGAGAGAGAGAGAGAGAGAGAGAGAGAGAGAGGCGAATATGGAGTGATGTGTGTTGTGTTGATGTGTGAGATGGCTAAGAAGAGAGCTATATTTATAGTGTTAGGAGTCATTAAAAGTAGTGAGGCCCAATGGGCCGGATTCAGCCGCGTTAGAATCTGCTAAAGATACAAGATCGGCAGACGCCGAAACAGCGGGCTTTGATATTCCTCCGCGGGTGCTACTGGATTGACGGACACCGCTGGGGTGTCGCGGGTGTCGCCATTGCAGAGTACCTTTTCCTTACTTTATTTGCGTCTTGACTTCTACACTTCTTCACTTGTTTTCTTTCTTGACTTTTTGTAGACTTCCATAGTTCCAAAGTGTAGCGTCTCTTCTCTTTTGAGACTTGATTTCGAGAATTTGCATAGAATAGACATAAACCGCGTAGATTTCGAACTTTGCAAATAAAGAAACAGTGAATGCATGTTAGGGTTAAACCATTTCTAAATGCAACCTAAATGACGTAAGAATCACTCAAAATGCATATACAAATCATGCATTATCACATAACCAAACGGCCCAATGATAATGAAGTTACCAATGTTGCGATTGTAAGTAGAGTTATATCATCTCATCATATTATTCTCATCTCCAATCATTGCTACTCTCGTTCTTTTAGTTTCATTACTAATCGCTATTTCTTTTATTATCTTGCTTACAAAATACATTTAGTCAGTCGCACACACTCTCTACGAGATCGATATTTACTTGCTGTTAATACTAATCTGTTAGTTGAAGGAATATATTATTATTTGGTCGTTAGAAACAAGACATTCTAACCATCACCAATACCCGACCCCCGAAACAATTTGAACCCAATTATATCTGAAACTTACAACAATCTTAGAATTTCTCCTAAAATATCTTACTCCCTCCGTACCAAAATAGATACAATTTGAACCCAATTATATCTGAAACTTACAACAATCTTAGAATTTCTCCTAAAATATCTTACTCCCTCCGTTCCAAAATAGATGGCTTTTTACTTTTTAACACGTTTTTTAAGGAGCGGAAAACTCTATAAAATATTATTTTTTTGATTAAAATTTTTATACTATTTGATACTTATTACTAATAAGTATCTAATTATATAAAAAAAATTAATTAAAAAATAATATTTCATAGAGTTTTTCGCTCCTTAAAAAGCGTGCCGAAAAGTAAAAGTCCATGTATTTTGGAACGGAAGGAGTATATAGGATCCACAACAACACAAGTACAATAGCATAATAACGCCAAAACCAAATTGGACTTGAAAATCCTATTATATTTGAAAAAATAATACTCGAGTAAATCGGACCTGACCCGGATATATTTAAATTGTTATCACATTCGATATCAACTTGAATATGATATGATCGATATGACTCGAAACTATATAACCCAACTAGACTTGTCCGATTGCCAACTCTACAAGTGATGTCTATTAAAATAGCCATGTTGAAATGCACAGTTTAGCTTCATATTCTATACACTTTGCATATTTCGGGTTGGGAATATGTCGAATTTATGTAGTATATGCTTATTTGCCAGAAATGGAGATCTACATAAGTTTCTGTTTAATATTGCAGAATATGGAGCCATTTCGGGAGAAAACCAAGAAGCAAAGACGGAGCCTGAAGAGTCCTCGATATCGAAAAAGGAGTCCGGGCACAACACTGATCGAGGACAGCCATGTCGAGAAGCTGAGGAACAAAGAACCCGACTCCAGGGCACTCCTCGATATCGAGTTGATTACTCGATATCGACAAAGCCTTGAAGACCTGCCCGGAGTCGAGGAAGAGAGCTTGATCGAGGAGCCGAAGACGAAGAGAGGCCGGACACCACTCCTCGATATCGACGAAGTTCCTCGATATCGACAAGCCTAGAGCACCTGTCCGAGCAGTGTCGAGAAGAAGCTACCCGACATGCCGAGCCACCTAGTCGATGAAGTCACTCTACTCGATATCGAGGAAACTCCTCGATATCGACAACATCTGAAGTCAGCACCCGAGCCAGTCCGAGGAAGAGCGAGTCGACCAAGCCACTGGAGCTGAAGTTAATGACCACTTTACTCGATATCGACAAAAACTAGTCGTATCGAGGAGATCTATCCAGAAGCCGCGTACGCGGTTTGAGCAGTCCGACTCAGTTTCTGCTTGCTTAGGGCCAAAGTTGTCCGAGTTCTATCCAAGACTATCAACATCTATCCATGAAGAAGAAGAATTATCCACTTGAAGATATTTTAGGCTTTTAGATATAATTTCCTTTTTGGATTTAATTATGTTATTCCATTTATTTATCTTTAAAGCTTTTAGATATAGATTTAGATAGAGATAGAGATTTCTATCCTTGAATAGCAAGGATTAGAAGCCTATAAATAAAGCCTTAGGGGGCTGAGTTTTATTCATTCCATCAGACAGACAATTAGTTACATAGAGGTAGAGAGAGAGTGAGTGGCCAAGAGGAGTTGGTGAAGCGAGAGCGGAATTGGCTTCCCTTGGTTGTAAGCTCTGTTTGATTTAATGCAAGTAGTTATTTCCTTTCAATCAATGTCTGAGATTGCAATGAAGCGCGAGTAGTCCACCCACTTCTAGGGTTGGGGCGAACCTGACGATAGCCATGTGTGTTTGAGGTAAAAATCCGACTTTTATCATATTTTGAGCATCTACTACTTGTTATGTGTTTATTACCCATCTAATGGAGGTCCATGCTAACAACTTGGATTGTAAACATAAAATCGGTAGAGACAATTAGGGTTTCTTGAAAGAGTTGTCTAATTGTTGGAAAAGGCGAAAGCTTAGTCCTTTGATGCGAATTATATGATTATCTGTTTTATTCTTGCCTTATGCATGCTTGGTTATCGTTGTCGCAAACCCCAATCTTGGAAGTCTTTCATACGTAGTTTTCGAATCCCAAAGCATTTGTTTTTACTTTATTTCGTTTTTACTTTCTGTCCTCCTCGATATCGACTAGCACTCGTCGATATCGAGTTACTGATTCTCGATCCAGATCGCTGTAGCTTCCGTGTGCAGGAACTCGACAAAGGGCTCCTCGACGTCGATAAGTCTACTCGATATCGAGTAAGGCCTAGTCGATATCAACCAAAACCGCATGTGACTGCTGCTGCGCTGTTCGACTTGTCCGATCTTCTGTCGACTAACCCTAGTCGAGATCGACAACCTGTGGTCGACTTCTGTCCGTGAGATTCCATCGCTGCCTAGGATCTGCTGACCAGCTTCCTCGTGGATTCGAACCTGACTTTCTCTTGCTGCATCGGGAGGGAGTCTTGTAATTATTTGCGTGGGCAGAATCTGGTTTGATTTATATTTTATATTTTAAACTCGATTTTCTCCTATCAACAACAAGCATTGGCATGCTTCTCCCATGTTCGAGCTAGTCTCATACTTCCATTCAATATCAATCTCTATTATAATTTTATTTTTCATCCGAATATGCGTGTATTACATGTATACTAAATTTGTTTTACTAATATGGTAGCTTTTTGAAATGGACAAAAAAAAATGGTAAGAAATCCAAAGAATAGGGGTAAAAAATAGTGGGTGGAAGAAAAGAAATGGACAAAAATTGGGGTTAGCACAAATAAACAAGGCATAGGCTGACAAAAAAGAAGAATAATCATGTGCTAAGCATTACGAATGTTTCAATGGCCAAAGGGTGATTTTCAAGGGCACGCTTTGGATTGAATCTAGGAGACAGACTCGCCCCACCCCTTTTCTTATTACAATGTCTGTCGTTAACCGCTTATGAAGTTTACATAAAAAAAAAACCAGGTTAGGAACGGTCAAAAGAAAAGTAATTAAAGAAATTAAGTCAAGCTAACTCTCTTTTTTGGGATAAAGATAACTTTCTAGCTTACATATCCAAGTAGTTGATCATATGAGCTATAATTACATGTATGATTTATCAAAAAGGGATTCACAGCGAAAAGGGTGTAATTATGAATTCAAAATAAAAGGCGCTCTTTTTCCTCTGCAACACCACTTTCAATATTCTGATGAAGTTAGATCACCAAAAAAAAAAAATATTCTGATGAAGTTCCACTACACAGAAAAATGTGCATGTAACATGCATGCGTATCAATCTATATTTATATTCGCTGTTCTGATGTGGTTAGAGAAAAAGAAAGAAAAAATCCTATATTAAGAAGAAAAAAACCTAGTTTTAATACATTGACTGTAGAGGACTAATGTATCTAAAATTAGGAAATACAAGATTTTTAAAAAGTGAATATATATTCTCATGTTTACGGTGTTTAATGGGTGCTAATTGAAACACATTAGAAAAATCCGATTTAATTATATACTCCCTCAGTATCGCAATACTTGTAGTTTTAAAGTAGTAAAGTTGTATAAAAAAACTTGTTGTTTTAGCTATAATTATTATCTTTATAGGTAATGATTGCTATTTTTATAGGTAATAATTGCTACTTTTAAGTAGGGGTGGGCACGGGAAGGGACGGGACGGGATTGGGCCGGGACGGGACTCGTCCCGCGAATTTTTTTCGGGACGGGATCGGGACGGGATTGACATTTTTTTTTCGGGACGGGATCGGGACGGGACGGGTCTTGTCCCGCATATAAAAATAATAAAATATTATATAAATTTGCAAAGTGAAAAATGCTTTCATAATTCATTATTTAGTATAATATGTTGAATACGGTATTATTCTCAACTATATTATTCAATAATAATAATCTATATTATAATACTAAAGGAGAAGTCGCCTACGAAATGTGGCGGCTTCTCCTTTAATGTAGCCTCTTTTTTTTTTAAGATTAACCGATTTATTTTAATGGTTTTTAATTGATTTATTTTAATTAATTTTAACAATAAAATAACAATGTATTAGGAGCCCTTAATGATTCATCTAACTAATGCTTTCAATCTTATCCGTTAATTACTACGTTTAATTCTCAACGAATTAAAATTTAAAAATGATGACATTATCATGCACTTTCACATCTAAACTTATCTAACCAAACCTTAAAAATCAATGTTGTAAATATATATGATTCGTTTGGATCCCATCAATCCCTCGTCCGGCGTAGCTTTTTTTAATTTTGAAGATTAATTAATTTATTTTAATTGTTTGTTAATTTTTAATCAATTTATTTAGGAGATTAATGATTTATGTTAATTGATTGTTAAAATCTAAACAAACTTATTGTGTACGGCGGCTGTTTATGGTTTCCTACCCTTCTCATTCTCTTCATTGGGGGAGTTGGATACAGATGCGGTTGCATTGCTGAAGCGGATTCAGAAATTCTCGGTATCTCAGGATGCTGGGGCTCGTGCTGCACGTTATATTTTTACTAGACTTGGCTTTGTTATCGCTAAAGGAGTGGGTGCCCAGATAGTATCTCGGTTGCCCACTAATTTCTTGTAATATGTTATTATTATTATTATTATAATAATAATAATAATAATAATAATAATAATAATAATAAATAATAATAATAATAATAATAATAAAAATAATAATAATCCCACATTATAATTAAAAATAAAATAAAATAATATTACTTATTTTTATTGTTATTATTATAAAATAATTATACTTTACAAGAAAAAAATATAATATGATATAATAATAATATAATAATAATAATAATAATAATTTTATTATAAATTAATATTATTATTAAATTATATTATATTATTATAAATTGAAAATTGAAAATTATTATTATAGTTATAAATAATATTTGCTCAAAATTATAATACTAATAATATATTATTATTATTCTATAATATTATAATAATAATATTATTATAATATTATAATAATAATATTATTATAATATTATAATAATAATATTATTATAATATTATTATTATTATAAAAATTATTATTATTATTATTATTACTATTATTATATGTGGGACGGGACGGGATTTGCGGGATCCCACCGGGATCGTCCCGCGTTTCGTCCTGCATAATTTTTGCGGGACGGGATCGGGACGGGATTCGCTATTTTGTCCTAAATCCCACCGGGATCGTGACGGGATCGGGACGGGACCGGGACGGGATCGGGATTTGCGGGATTTGTGCCCACCCCTACTTTTAAGTACTTTAACCTATAAAAGTAAAGTAAATATAGGTTTTGTTAATAAGCGTGCATAGAGCTAAAACAACAAGTATTGCGATACGGAGGGAGTACATGTTTGTTAGCTAATCAAAAGTTCAATTGATCACACGATAGATAATATCTTATGTGACATTATGTATTTAATTTTGTAAAAAATTTCTCTAGCCAAAAATAAATATATTACCATAATTGATTAAATTATATTACCAAATATATACATACAGAAAATTGGCTGAAAAGACGAATTGATATATTAAAATATCTCTTATAGACAAATTGGTATATTTAAAGTCGTCAGAGACAAATTGGTATATTTAAAGAAGAAATTTGGCCCAAAGGCCGATTAGAAAATGTCCCAAGGATTGAGCCTTGCTATTAAATGTCCATAATATTTTCATAATACCAACACTACCCTGCCCTTTAATTTTGTCTTTCCTTTCACTTTTTCCAAATCTGAGAATGACATCTCAAACTTCGTTCCTTCGTTCTCCAGATCTATCCACCTCCTCCTCTCTCTCGTGTTCCCTATCTTCGGCTTTTTTTTTCTGATTAATTGAATTGATGGATTGGAATTTGGGATAGATGTCGAGCCCGCAACAGAGGTGGGAGGCTTCGCCGGAGAGGGCGCAGAGGGGTCGAAGCCGATCTTCAGCGTGCAGAGATCGTCGTTGATTAGGCGGTCGGATGTCATGGTGGAGGTCTTCGGCGTTCCAGAAGGGAGTATCTGATAGAGGGGTCGTTCGGGAGGCGGTTCTGTACAGTGTCGACAGTTGCCATGGATGGTCGGTGCCGGAGATACACGACGGCTTGCTGTACAGCAAAATAGTAATTCCAGTGTGACAGCAACACATAGAGGGAATTCTGTGAATGTGCAGCAAGAGTTAATGACAAAAAAACGGCACTAACAGTGAGGGGAAGATGAAATACGTTATGTGATCGATTGTATTTTGATCTGATCGAGCTCAGCTTGTTACATGTTAAATTTGTTTTGGGATTAATTTTTGTGTTTAGCATTGGTTTCTTGATTTAACTGTATGTGTAATTGAGTAGTGGCGAACCAAAACAAAGTGAGGTATAAAACTATTGATTATCTAATGGTTTCACTATTTTGCTGCCTAGAAACAATTTCTTTAACACTGTTACAAAGACATATATTGTTCCTATACCTCACTTTGTACGTTTACCCTCCTTGAGTTCCTATACCTCACTGCCTAGAAACAATTTCTTTAACACTGTTACCGCTCTGAATTTCCTCTCTCCATTTGCGGTGGCAGCGATAAGGGTGGTGGTGACAGTGATAAGGATGGTGACAGACTCTGTGGTTACAGTGTTTGTGACCCTGTTTTTATAATGGTGACAGTGTCTATGACCTTGTTTTTATAGTGGTGACAGTGTCTATGACCCTGTTTTTATTTTGGTTACATCGTCTATATGTTTTTCCTTTGATTACAGTGCCTACGCCCCTTTTTTCATAGTGGTGACAGTATCTATGACCCTGTTTTAATAGTGGTGACATCGTCTATGACTCTCTTACCCATTCATATATTGAAGAAGAACTGTCCACCTAATGTCTTTTGGCTTATCATTAGTCTCTTTAGAATTTGTGCTTACCTTGTCCTAAGGTTTTCATTTAGTTACAGTGCCTATGGCTCTGTTTTTATTTTGATTATAGCGTCTATGACTCTCTTACCCATTCATATATTAGAGAAGAAATGTCATCACATGTATTTTAGCTTCTCATTAGCCCTTATAGGGTTAATTTGTGCTTCTATTGTCCTAGGTTTTTCTTTGATTACAGTGTCTTTGACCATTTACTCATAGTGGTGATAGTGTCTTTGACCCTGATTTTATGTTGGTTACAACGTCTATAGGGTTTTCTTTGATTACCGTGTCTATTACCTTTTTTTCATAGTGGTGACAGTGTCTATTATCTTGTTTTCATAGTGGTGACAGTGTCTATGACTCTCTTACCCATTCATATATTGAAGGAGAACTGTCCACCTAATGTCTTTTGGCTTCTCATTAGCCCCTTTAGGGTTTGTGCTTACCTTGTACTAGGGTTTTCCATTTGGTGACATCAATCATCTCTTAACGACGTATTGTACTTAACATTTTAGGGTTTAGGTCCTTGGCCCTAAACCCTAAAGACTTAACCATAAACCCTAAACCATACTGTACATCACATGTTCTTTTGACTTCTCATTAGCCCCTTTAAGATTTGTGCTTCCATAATCATATAGTTTTCCTTTTGGTTACAAGTGTCTATGACCTTATTTTAATAGTGGTTACAATGTTTTTGTCTCTTTTCTTTATAGGGATTACATGGTTTTAACAGTGGTTACAACGTATATGTCCATCTTATCCATTCACATATTAGAGGAGAACTGTCACCACATGAATATCAGCTTCTCATTAGCCCCTATAGGGTTTGTGCTTCCCTTTTTCTAGGGGTTTCCTGTGATTACAGTGTCTATGAACCTTTTTTCATAGTGGTTACAGTGTCTATAAATCTGTTTTTATTTTGGTTACAGCGTCTATAGGGTTTTCCTTTTGATTACAGTGTCTATGACTTTGTTTTTATAGTGGTGACAGTGGCTATGACACTGTTTTTATTTTTATTATAGTGTCTATGACCCTCTTACCCATTCATGTGTTAGAGGAGAACTATCACCACATTTATTTTGGGTTCTCATTAGCCCATATAAGGTTTGTGTTTCCCTTATCATATGATTTTCCTTTGATTACAGTATCTATGATCGACTTTATTTTTTATAATGGTTACAACAGTAGTTACATTTTTTTTATTGTGGTGACACTACTTTAAATAAATCTAGAAAACTAGAAATTAGAAATTAGAGAAGAACTGTCACCACATGCATTTTGGCTTTTCATTAGCCCTTTTTGAGTTTGTAGTTCCCTTGTGCAAGGGTTTTCCTTTCTTTACAGTGTCTATGACACTATTTTTATAGTGGTGATAGTGGATATGACACTGTTTTTATTTTGATTATAGTGTCTATGACCCTATTTTTATTTTGGTTAGAATGTCTATGACCCTCTTACTCATTTATATATTAAAAGAGAATTTGTCTTAGGCATATAGTGGTTACCATTGCGTTGTATAAGGAACAAAATTAATTTGGATAAGGAACAAACGAAATTAGATGCAATATGGCCATGATTACAATGTCTACTTCCCAGAACTGCGGGATAATTTTTGAAACTGCGGGATAATTCTGAAATTTTAGAAACTATCACAAGGGCATATTTTATATAAAAAAAAGTCTGGGAGGTTTGCCGTAATTACTCTTCTTCTTCCCCCATCTCGACAACAACTCGAGCAGCTTCAACAGTGATTTTCGGTGATCTTCCGACGGCTCGTTCTCCTTACACAAAGCTCCGTTTGACGCGTATAACCTATCAAACTGACGAGTGCAATCTCTACTTCAGCATCATTATGTTGATTTTTTCGAAGGATGATCTGACACACCGAGACGAGTGCTTGAATAGTGGCTGCTAAGCGACTGTTTCACGAAGCTCCAAGGTATCCGACAATGGTGGTTAGCGATTTTTTATAAATTTGAGAGGGGTTTTTGCACGAAAACCATCCTTGAGAGATGTAGAACGTGATTGAGCGGGCAGCACCCAGAAGCATCGTGGTGACAGTGGCGTTATCGCTGGATGGAGATGGAGTCGTTTGAATCAATTAATTGCACCCAAAAACATGGAGTCGTTTACTCACCACATGTATTTTGCATCCATATCTTCTTCTGAAGCCATATCTTCTTCTCTCTGCTCACAGAAATCTGCAACCATATCGTCTTCTTCAATCAAATTAACTCATAATTCACACCCTGTGCATCTTCTTCTTCAATGTCCGCTCACTATGCATCTTCTTCTTCAGGAGTGGATGAAGCAACATGCGCACCATGTTTATGGAGTCTTCAAAGCAGTCGGCGCAAGATCGATCTCGCTTCGATCTTCCTCCCGTCCTCCTCCAACCCTACTATCATCGCCGCCGCACCTCCTCCCGTATCCAACTCCGTCTGCACCGGGGAACCTGTCCTCATCAACCAAAAACCCATTCCCGAAGAGCGCCGTCGGGGAACCTGTCCTTATCAATCGGAGACGAAGAGCGCCGCGACAAGAGCGAGAGTGCCGCGATGAGAGGCCAGAGGAGAGCGAGAGTGAGAGCGCCGCGACAGATCCTGGAGGAGAGGCCGAGAGGGAGAGCTCCGCGACGGAGATGAGAGCGAGAGCGCCGCGACGGATGCCGGAGGAGATTGATCGATTAAATTGGGGATGGGGAAGTAAGAAACGGGAACAAAGAGGCAGGGGCAAAGTTGGAATTTGTGGATACCTACCTAATTTTTCCTCTTTTTTGTCCTAGGGCTTAATTTTTGCCCAAAATATGGACACTTACCAAAATAACCCATATTTAAATGGTTCAAGGAGACAGATAACCCTATTTCCCTAATTAATGCTTGGTTCAAAAAATAAATATGTGTTTTATATGTTAACAAGGTTTTTTTAACTCAAAAAAAGATGTCAATTGGTTTTATAAAAAATCACCAATAGTTGCAGTGGTGAGATCGAATTGCAGTCCTCGATCCTTCTCCATTGTTGCTGGCGAAGAGGAGAATAAATCCTCCAATGTTGAGTTGTTTTTGGGGGCAATTTGAAAAATATCCAAAAAAGTTGCTCTAATTAGAGGAGTGTCCAAAAATTTGTAAAAATTGGTGGAGTGTCCATCCTCTTTGCCCCCAAGCCCCCCTTCCTCAGTGCCCCCCAGGGCCCCCCTCGCGTGTCCAATTTTTTTTTTTAAAAAAAATTTACACGTCAGCACTTTCTGTTGTACAAATATAACTCGATGTTGTGCACATATAATATTATGTTGTGCAAATATAACTTTATGTTGTGCAAGTTTAAACAACTTTATGGAAATGATATGCACATGCATTTGTATTTTAAAATTGCATTAATATATCTTATTTGCACATAAGCACGTCGCTCTACCATTAACCTAAGAGGCTTTTAAAGCACAACTATTACTAGACCATTGCCAACGAGGATGTCGCTTACGTCAACGTTGTCGACGTCGATGTTGTTGACACCGACATTCCCGACGTCGCTGGCACTGACGCTGCTGACACTGTCACCACTAACATTGCGAACACCACAGGAATTTTTTTTGTCAACGCTGACGCTAATGTCGGCTGACGCTGACATTGGAGATGCTGATATTACTGACGCTGACGTCGAAGATTCTTTTTTCCGTGTCAACACTTTTTTTTCGTGTCAGCAGCACTGACGTTGACATTGCTGATGCCGACATCGGAGATGCTGACACTGATGTTGACGTTATGACGTCAACATCGGAGATGCTGATGTAGCTGATGCCAACATCGATGCTGCTGACACCGGCGTCGAAGATGCTTTTTTTCGTGTCAACACTTTTTTTTTGTCAGCACATTCAGTTGGGCATCAGTATTTTTTTTCCAGCCCTTTCTGGAGTGCAAATATAACCTAATGTTGTGCACATATAATATTATGTTGTACAAATGTAACTTTTTGTTGTGCAGATATAATATTTATATTATATTTGGTTAAACAACTTTATAAAAAGGATATGCACATGCATTTATATTTTAAAGTTGCACTAATATATCTTATTATTGAACATTTATTAGATAATTTTGTAAATTACTAGAATTTTTATAAACTTTAGCCTATGCGGGATTCGAACCCACGTATGTGCGCATAAGCACATCACTCTACCATTGAGCTAAAACGTTTTTAATTATATTATAACATAACATTCAGATAAACAATATAACTCTACAACAAACTGATATCATATTACATGAGATGTCAACATTTAATGAATTTCTAAAGTTTCTAGAAGATGTCAGCATTTAATAAAAGATACAGTAAAAGATAAATTTTACAAATATGTTCATTCTGAAAATTGATATCATATTAGATGAGATGAGAATCTCAAACTTCTACAATCCTCTAATAAAAGATACTTTAACAGATAAATTTTTTGCCCATCAACAACTAGATGTCAACATTTAATGAATTTCTAAAGTTTCTAGAAGATGTCAACATTTAATAAAAGATACAGTAAAAGATAAAGTTTACAAATAAGATCATTCTCAAAATTGATATCATATTACATGAGATGAGAAGCTCAAACTTCTACAATCGTCTAATAAAAGATAATGTAAAAGATAAAACTTTTGCCCATCAACAGCTATGTGTCAAAATTTAATAAATTTTTAAAGTTTCCAGAAGATGAGTGCTTCTGAGAACTTTAATAACATCAATTGAAGCTTTAGAGTCATATACATTAAGCTTACACTAGAATGACTTATAAAAAGACAACTAATTGAATGCTGACATACAACCCACCAAAAAAAATTGTAACTTATGATGTGTTCAAATAACAATATGTTGTGCAATTATAACTTTATGATGTGCACAAATTGTAACCAAAGTAGGTTCCGGATTTCATATAAATTCATAAAACTAGAGTAGGCTCACGATTTCATAAAAATCAACATCCAAATCACATCCAATACTCAATTTCTTTAGAATCCAATGTATTATTATCCAACCTAAGGTGCTGACATGATAAGGAACAAGAGCACTTGAAATTTACAAGCAAAAGCAGCCCCGAAAATGCAGAAACAAGAAGAAACAACACTCACAACAAGCGAAATCAACAGAGAGCAAGCGAAATCAGCAGAAGAAACATCACTTGACAACAAGAAACAGAAATCGAGCAGAACAATGAAATAATTCGTAAATATCATGGATGAAAATAACCTTGCAAAGAAGTTCCAAAAATGTAGGCGAAATTTGACCCTGATTCAAAGCCTCTACAATATGTAAAACTCTTGCTCACACGTGTATATCTGGGCAATGTGCAAAATAATGCAAGTTCTAGCATTAAAGGTCACACTTGCTGACACGGTGTATATCTGGGCAAAACCTAAGAGTGAGCAATCATAAAAAGTAACAAAAAAAGTCGTCATTGTATTTCCTATCTCACATTCATTAAAGGATACATCAAGAAGTTTGACATCAGGATTAAAATTGGCATAAACAAGAATTAGTGAATCGATTTCGGCCAATTTAGTGCGTAGGAGCCAACGACATGTTTATCGATAAACAAAGGAGAGATAAGGGATGAGAACCTACTTGAGAGCGTTGAAAACAGATTCAAAAGTGAAAAAAACGAATTAAAAAACAAGCACCCCGAAGTAAAAAAAAAAGTGAAAAAATAAGAAGTTTATGTTGTTCAAATATAAGTGTATATTGTGCAAATATAACTTTATGATATGCACAAATAACAATATGTTGTGCAAATTGTTACTGCTCACACCGGATGTCAACAAGATTTTTTTCCCTTTTAATTTTAAGCAAATAATGTGAAAAATCATATTCCTCCAGCAATAAGTCTAGAAAAGAGTTATGCAAGTCCAAATCTCAAAAAGATGAATTTCTAAAGTTTCAGGAAGATGTCAGCATTTAATGAATTTTTAAAGTTTCCAGAAGATGTCAGTATTCAATAAAAGATACTGCAAATGATAAAGTTTACAAATAAGATCATTCTCAAAATTGATATCATATTACATGAGATGAGAAGCTCAAACTTCTACAATATATCCTCTAATAAAAGATACTGTAAAAGATAAATCTTTTGCCCATCAACAGCTGGATGTCAACATTTAATGAATTTCTAAAGTTTTAAGAAGATGTCATCATTTAATAAAAGATATTGTAAAAGATAAAGTTTACAAATAAGATCATTCTCAAAATTGATATCATATTACATGAGATTAGAAGCTCAAACTTCTACAATCCTCTAATGAAAGATCTTGTAAAAGATAAAGCTTTTGCCCATATTCAGCTAGATTTCAACATTTAATGAATTTCTAAAGTTTCCAGAAGATGTCAACATTTAATAAAAGATACAATACAAGATAAAATTTACAAATGAGATCATTCCCAAAATTGATATCATATTACATGAGATCAGAATCTTAAACTTCTTTAATCCTCTAATAAAAGATAGGCGAAAATGCATAAAACCACCCACTATTCATTGTTGTTTGCAAATAACCACCCCTTATTAAAAAATTGTCAAATAACCACCCCTTATTCAAAAATTGTCAAGTAACCACCCATTAAATATAGTTTGTTTGCAACTAACCACCCATATCCCTTTTCTTGTTAAACCTCACTTAATTTAATATGAAAAGACAATTATACCCCTATTATTTAATGTTTCATTTTTAGTAAAAAGACAATTATACTTCTCTCTGTTGCTTGATTTTTCAGGTATTACAATTAGACATGTCAAATAGGTCATTCGGGTCGGGTTACTTTGGGTCCCGAGTAAAACGGGTTCCTAGTACATCTAGGTTATCTCGAACCCGGGTTTGACCGAGTTTCAGGTGATTTTGGGTCGATTTTGAGTTTGTCAATTTTTTCTTTTTTAAATTAAAAAAATCATGATTTGATAATTTTGGATAATTTTAAAAATCTACAATTAAAGACGTTGTTCATAAATTCTAGTGCTTGTAATTATATACTATATCTGATCTAAATTATTTATTTTTATTATTTCTCATAATTTTTAATAAAATGTAATAATATATAAATATCAAAATTTTAAATAATATTTTTTAAAAATTTATATTTTATATATTATTACATCTTATTAAAAACATTTGATTTTTATTATTTCACGTAATTTTTAATAAAATGTAATAATATATAAAATATCAAAATTTTAAATTTTTTTAATTTCTCATAATTTTTAATAAAATGTAATAATATATAAATATCAAAATTTTAAATAATATTTTTTTTAAAAAGATATTTTATATATTATTACATCTCATTAAAAACATTTGATTTTTATTGTTACACGTAATTTTTAATAAAATGTAATAATATATAAAATATCAAATTTTTAAATATTTTAAAAAAAATAATTTCATGTAATTAGTAATAAGCATAAAATTATTTTAATATTTTTTAGATTATCTTCTTAAAAAAATGTGATGAAAAATAAAAAATAAAATACTATCGATCGGACGAATTATTACACAATAGAAATAAATATAAAAATTGCATTGAAAATGAAAGATCAAGTGATTGTAATTATAAAATGTAATAAATTGGAATCTCCGCAAAAAAATTTAATCATATATAATTATAAATCAACCGGGTCAAAATTACCGAGTCAATCGGGTCACCGGGTCGAAACCCAGATTACTCGAAAAATTTCCGGATTTTCGGGTATAATTGTCTTTTCATATTAAATTAAGTGAGGTTTAACAAGAAAAGAGGTATGTGTACGTGGTTAGTTGCAAACAAACTATATTTAATGGGTGGTTATTTGACAATTTTTTAATAAGGGGTGGTTATTTGCAAACAACAATGAATAGTGGGTAGTTTTATGCATTTTCGCCTAAAAGATATTGTAAAAGATAAAGCTTTTGCCCATCAACAGATAGATGTCAGCATTTACACAACTACAACAGCTACTGCTAGATAACTAATTCCAAATTATCTGATAAAATATCCTCAAAGGAAAGCACTTTAGAAGTGTAATCAATGGAATGTGCAAGATTATATTCCAATTTCTTCAAAATCCGATGTATTATTATACAACCTATGGTGCTGACATGATAAGCATCATGGTTCCACAAACAAGCTCAATACAGATACAACTACAGAAGATGAAATTCAGAAGCTATAGCAGCCCCGAAATCAGCAGAAGCAAGAGGCAAGCGAAATTCAGAAGCTACAACAGCCTCGAAAAGAGACCCGAAATCAGCAGAAGCAAGATGCAAGCGAAAATCAGAAGCTACAACAGCCACAAGATGATACAAATGCAGAAGCTACAACAGCAAAATTCACTAATTTCTATTTAACAAAAAAAAAACATGTCCGCATAATTTCACTCTGTGTCAGCACCCTTAATTGTTGAATACTTGGAATCTACTTATGCTCAAATTGTTGTAATCTACGAAAGCATCCCCAACTAAGCTCATTATCAACACAACTAAGCTCTTTATGAACACAACTAAGCGTTAAGAGAGAGTTACAATTCAATAATCACACAACACTCAAGGTTTATATCTCTAATTTGGACATATACTTCACCATATAATCAATGGAATAGGCAACTCAAAAGACTAGACAATGCCTAAAACCTAAAGGAAAGCACCTTAGCAGTGTATATTTTACAAGGAGAGTGATACATATTTTAAAATTCAATCAATCGGATTGAATCAAACACAGCAACATTCTCTTTTGCTAAAATGAGTTCAAAACCAATGGAACTGGGATTTCAATAACATTCCGAATCAGAAAAGGTAAAGGAGGAGGACCTGGGGAAAGAAATTGGCCAGAGACGTCCTCTGCTACTGCTAGATAACTAATTCCCGTTCCCGTTCTCCTCATCGCTCGAATTCGAGTCAAATCCCACCTCGTCCACCATCGAATTTTACCTGTATCGCTATTGCGGACGCTAGAGAAGAAAGAGAGGGATGCGAGGGCGACCTCATCCACGAGGCGGCCTAGGTAGCAGAGGACGCCGTCGCAGCGGCCGTGGCCGAGGAGGTCAGCGACGTTAAGGCTCCGCTCTGGTCTTCTGATGCGGAAGAAGAAAGAGAGGGAGGCGGGAGCGACCTGATCTTCTGATGCGGGAGATCGGAGGTTAAGGCTCGACCTTGGATCTGAGCTCTCGACGAGGAAAAGCTCTCGACCCTGGATCTGATGGTGGAGGTGGTAGTGAGGGAGGCAGGGACGGAGGTGAGAGACAATGTTGAGCTCTAAGATCTCACAATGAACACAGGGCAGGGGACGATTTTTTTTGTTTAGGGTTAGTTTATTTTTTATTTTTCTTCCTTATTTTTTAATAGGTTAATAAGAATGGACACTCTATCGTTTTTTACAAAAATTAGGATACTCCTCCAATTAGAGCGAAAATTTGTGCTTTCGGCACAAATTTTCTCTTGTTTTTAAAGCTTAAAAATCTCAATTAACAAATTGCAGTCACTCCTACTCCATTGCTGCAGGCGAATTGGTCCTTACTCCTATTGCTCTCGTCGCGCTTCTTGATGGCCTCATGTGCTAGAGCTTTGAGCCGATTGAACAAGACATGCAAATCGTTCTTCGAATTCTCCGCTCCCAACTGTGCTTGCTTCTCACGATCGAGCTTGGCGAGCAATTCCTAAAACTTTTCCACCGAAACATCGACGATGTCCACTGACACCGGCTCGTTGTTGGCTTCTACATCACTGAGAATGGCGTCTTTCATCCTCGCCGACGCTCGTCATTAAAACTCTTTACCACTGGATAGTCTCGATGATCAATCTCATATTCCTTTCTCCAAATTCCCAATGACTGAGACTCTTTTCAACAATCTAGAAACCTTAAAGTGAGAAACATTGAGAAGAAGAAGATGTTCTGGATTACTTATTTCTAGTTGATTCAGGAAATGGAATGAGGCCCGGTTCGGTTTATGAATTTTTTTATAAAAACTGGTTAACGTATAAAAACACATATTTATTTTTGGTTCAACCAAGCATTAATTAGGGAAATAGGGTTATTTGTCTCCTTGAACCATTTAAATATACCAATTTGTCTCTAACGACTTTAAATATACCAATTTGTCTCTAAGGGGTATTTTAATATACCAATTCGTCTTTTCGGCTAGAGAAAATTTGTACCACAGACACAAATTTTCGTTGTAATTGGAGAAATGTCTAGGGTTTTAAACTATTTTGCAAACTATCCATTTTTTATTTCGGATTTTTTAAAACTAAAATACCCTTGCTCTCTTCTCCGATCTAGGGCGGTGCTCCCCCTTGATCTCTCTCGTCCATGCCCTCTCGCTCGTCGCCGGATCTGGAGGTGAAGCTTCGACGTCGTCGGCCATGGCAACCTTCACATCTCTCAAATCCCGTCTTCCTAAAGCCCTCGCCCTCTCGCTCATCCTCGCACCTCATTCCGAGTTGTCGTCGCCGATGAGGAGCAACAACTCGTCCTCGCAGGCAAACGACGTGACCAACACCGAGAGCTCAGATCCAGAGCTGAGCCTTAAGTCCCTGATCTCTTGCATCAGACGCCTCCTCCTTGCTAATTTTCCTTCCACCGCCAGCTGCATCTCCTTCTATGAAATTAGGGTTAAAGGCTACATATTTTCATCTCATTAACCAGAAATTCAGGTCAAAGAACATCGAGCGGCCTCCAATCAACACTCTCAAGGTATTTCTTTAATTAGTTGAATTGATGCTTCCTATCATTTGAATGTGAGGAATTGCTCCTACCTGTAATTGAATTGAATTGCATTTTGTCAATGAAAGTATAAGGACCGAGTCGTGCCTAAATACCGCAGTAGCAATTCAATTATTTAAAGAAATAACTTCTCTGTTAAGCTATTGATATGTCATACTACTTTGGAGATATAAGAGTATAGGAGCTTTTGTTAGAACTGAATCTGTGATCACAAATCGCACCTCGAACACTCTCTTCTTTACCTGTGCTCTGATACCATTTGAGATGGTGATCAATTCACCATTGAAGAACCGAAAACCAAGCTTTAGAGAGAGTGTGATCAATTGGAGGAAAACAATTTCTGTTTCATTAAGCGTAAGATGTACAGAGGTGATCCAAGTGCTTATATAGCACAAGGTAACAACCTAACAAACACTGCTATTCTATTTACATGTGGGAACGCTTATTTCTCTAATTACACAAAAGCTCCCATACGCTTATTTACACAATGAAGTAAGAAGATGGAAGATACCATATGAAATGTTGCATAAAAGAGCCACTGAAGGCTTCATCAAGACTGCATTTGTGAGATCTCAAATGCAACTAGATGATGCATTAACCAAACCCCTTCGAGAAGCACAACACAAGTTCTTTGTATCCAAGTATGGACTTGTTGATTCATCAACATGTCCTACTTGAGGGGGGGATTTGGAGATATAAGAGTATGAGAGCTTTTGTGTAATTAGAGAAATAAGCGTTCCCACATGTAAATAGAATAGCAGTGTTTGTTAGGTTGTTACCTTGTGCTATATAAGCACTCGGATCACCTCTGTACAACTTACGCTTAATGAAACATAAAATTTTTTTTCTCCAATTGATCACACTCTCTCTAAAGCTTGGTTTTTGGTTCTTCAATGGTGAATTGATCACCATCTCAAAACTACAGAGCTAACATTGAAGAAATAACTTCTCTATTGAGTCTGATAATGATTCTCTATTGAGTCTGATAATCATTTAGGTACCTTCCTTACCCTTTATATGTTATTGACCTGTTTTGGTCGTGAATTTTCAAAATACATGTAATTTAACTGTGAGAATTGAGCATTTACATACTTTGGTTAGTCAGTTAGACGATTTGCCATTATATTGTTTTTTTGATTAATTATTCCGTTATTCCTGAGTGTGATCATTTTTAATAACTCGATACTACTGAGTTTGATCTATCTACGGAACAAGCATCTCGTTATTTTTGTTGTCATAACGCTCTAGGCTCTGGTTTTGGAGATCTATTCTCATTTCCCTTGATTTGTTTTAATTCAATTAACACCAAATCTAGTTCTAAATTTCCAAAATCTAAGCGCAAGTGTTACAACGCACAACTCGATCTGTAATTTACAAGGTAGAGATAGGATTAGCAAACCTTTTTTCTCTTCAAACGATTAACTCATTTTTTTCGTCCTCACTGTTACCGCATCGGAGGTGGCCACATCAGCAGAGAGAGTGCCAATACTTACAATTTGGAGGCCTTTGGTGTGATTGACAGCGAATTAATGAGACAAACGTTTTGTGAAATTGTGCATCCGTGGAGCAGAGAAATTTCAACATTTTCAGTGACATCGATGGAGAGAAAGATCAAGAGAGTGTTGTAACGTGGTTGTTCCATATCGGTAATCTAGAGAATGCTTGAACAACATATAAGGTTGAATGGCTACTCCTCTCATTGCCAATTGGTTTTGAGAAGGGACCCCATTGGATTTATATGTTGTTCGTGTCTCCCGTATTATGGGCCCGCACACACGATCTCTCCCTCCAGCGTCTTGACCCTACCGAGCCCAGCCGAGTTAACATGGTATCAGAGCCGGGTTCGGCTAGTTGTGGTCTGGGCTCTATCTGGTGCAAAAACATTTTTTTTAGCCAAGAAGTTGCACTTGCCACGTGCGCTTAGATGGGTACCACAATGCCCGCGAAATGCCACGGCCAGCAACCCCACCAGATAGAGCCCAAACCACAACTAGCCAAACCCGGCTCTGATACCATGTTAACTCGGCTGGGCTCGATGGGGTCAAGACGTTGGAGGGAGAGATCGTGTGTGCGGGCCCACATACGGGAGACACGAACAACATATAAACCCAACGGGCTTCCATCTCAAAACCAATTGGTAATGAGAGGAGTTCTATCTGGTGCAACGACATTGTTTTTTAGCCAAGAAATTGCACTTGCCACGTGCGCTTAGATGGGTCCCACAATGCCCGCGACATGCTACGGCCAGCAACTCCACCAGATAGAGCCCAGACCACAACTAGCCAAACCCGGCTCTGATACCATGTTAACTCGGCTGGGCTCAGTGGGGTCAAGACGCTGGAGGGAGAGATCGTGTGTACAGGCCCATATACGGGAGACACGAACAACATATAAATTCACTCAACGGGGTTCCATCTCAAAATCAATTGGTAATGAGAGAAGTATCCCTTCAACCTTATATGTTGTTCAAGCATTCTCTAGATTACCGATATGGGACAACCACATTCCAACAGAGAGGGGCTCAATAACAATGGTAGGTCAGCGTGAGTGAGAAAGGGAGAAAGTGATCAAGAGAGGTGATGAACACAAAGAGATAGGATTAGGTTAAATTTATACCGGGCTAGTTAGAGTATTATAAAAGTGAAGTGTACATTTACTTGATTCCTTAAAAAAGTTGACATGGAGCTAAAATGGATATAAAAATGGACATCTCATACAATTTCTTGAATTAACTAGTATAGGTCACGTCTCGTGCACGGAAAATACGTTAATACAATATTATAAAAAAAACTAAATACCATGGTTACCGAGTGTGTGTGTGTGTGTGTGTGTGTGTGTGTGTGTGTGTGTGTGTGTGTGTGTGTGTGTGTGTGTGTGTGTGTGTGTGTGTGTGTGTTTATAATTTTTAATTATTTTTACCTTTAAGTTTTATGTTTTTAATTAATTTTAAGTTTTTACTTTATATTTTGGGTTTTGATTGTGACCTAAATTGGTCCATTATACTATTTCTACTAGAAACATACAAACAATAAGAAAATTTTTAATGTTTGAAGACTTTGAACCTTGTTTTGTTTGAATTTGCAAGAGCATTTTGAATGTTTGAACAATTGAACTTGGTTTATTTGAAGACTTTTAACTTGGTCTGTTTGAATTGGTTTGTACGTACTTTTGGTTGTGAACTTGGTTTGTTTGAATTTTTAACAGGTGATAATCATATTATTTTTTGTAACCATATTTTTTCGTTCGATAACTTTGATGGCTACTAGGTTGTAGCCAAGGGGTTTAAAAAAATACAAACAAAATTATAGCATGGTAACCATGGTAATGTACCGATGGTAACCACAAGTCGTGGTTATCATATATGTGGTAACCACGACTTGTGGTTGGTACGTGGTATGAAAATTTGCGTACCACCAGTTGGTGGTTGGTACGTGGTAATCATCATTTTTGGTGGTTACCGTACCATGTCAACCCTATAATATAATCTAATTATCTTTTATTTGGAGTATCTCGAAATATAAATAAAATTCATATTTATAAGATAAAAGGTATTTTTATCCTAATATACCGTTAATTACATTTCATGTAATTAAATAGATAGTTTATTTTTAAAAATATTTTAATATTCTTTTTTTAATTAAATATTTTATGTATTATATATTTATTACGTTAGTTTACTAAAATATCTATGCACATATTGATTGTGGATACATATTACGATTACATAGTATTTTAATAATATATTTTGGCCTAAAAAATATAGATATAAATAAAATAACAGTTATTAAATAATTAATTTAGATATAAATAATTCAAAATAATCTAGATATAAATAAATGCACATATCAAATACTACATATATATCTCTTAATATTTTTGGCAAGTATGACTATGAAATATATAGATTAGAACTATCCAATTATAGGAGTATTAGATTTCCTTTTTGACCGGAGGAAGTTTTGCGAGATGCACTCATGCATCACCACGTATGCAGATTCACTCACGTGCCGACACGTAAGGGACAATGCATCGGTTTTAGTATAAATATAAATTATTTAAATAAATATAAATAAAATTAGTTCGACAGCTTATATATAATCTAAATATCTTTTAATTAGATTATCTCAAAATATAAATAAAATTCACATTTATAAGGTACTATGTAAAAGTTTATTTTCTAATCTATGGTTAACTAAATCTCGTGTAATTTAATTAGATAGTTGATTTTTAAAAATATTTTAATATTCCTTTTTATTAAATATGTAGTATATATTTATTACTTAGTTTACTAAAATATCTATGTACGGATGGATTGTGGCTACATATATGGCTATATAATATTTTAATTATTTATTTTGGCCTCAAAAAAAATATAGATAGGTATTAAATAACAATTATTAAATGATTGATTTTGATATAAATAATTATTTCCACCAAAAAATAATCTAAATATAAATAAAATAGCACGTATCAAATATTACATATTTATCTATTAATATTTTGGTAAGTATGACTATGAAAATTAGTTTTATTAATTATTTTTATTATTACTACTACTACTATGTTTAATTATATTGATATAGTTTTTTCCTTATATAATATTTACTCTTTTATAAGATATTTCATCTATTCAATTATATGTGTTAATGGTAAAATAAAATAATTATTTTTATTAGATTTCCTTTTTGACGGGAGAAAGCTGTGCGAGACGCACTCACGCGCCGCCACGTAGGCAGATTCACTCACGCGCCGCCACGCAGGCACCAATGCATCGGTTTTAGTATATATATAGATATAGATATAGATATAGATATAGATAGATATAGATATAGATATAGATATAGATAGATAGATAGTTATTTTGTTGATTTGAGTTAACTAATTATTAACAATTAAACCAATTGTCATCCTTAATAAAGAATATCACGATATTTTGATATAATGGCATAACTTGTCAAAACAATTCCTCTGTACAAGTTTATTAATAACCAATAACACAAACTCGTTAACATATATATATGAAATTAATAAATAAGAAACTATTTATAAAAAAAAATACAAGGCAATTTAGGTGAATTTGACGAGTATATTAATTGTATTCAATGGAAAATTACAAAGAAAGTATTGAACGTATGCCAAAATATTAAAGGTAGAGATGGAAATGGTTGACGTTGTTTGCGGAAGTGTCAACTCTTGGAATATTGTTGAAGAAGAAAAGGAGGGTTGGAGATAGGGTTATGGCGAATGGGCGCCGCAATAGGGATTGGAATGGGAATGGGATGATAACTAATCATGGAGATCCGGCCACCCCCGTCGTCATCATCCTCATCATTACGATCATCATTGCTACTGCTATTATAATTATTATTATAACAAGCTGAAGGGAATTGGAAGCAATTGGGCAAGTTGAAGGTGCCGACACCGGGCGTGATCAGCTGGTTGGCTGAAATGTGGGAATTTAGACAAGGAGAGGAAGAAATGGAAGCAGAAGTAGTAGGTGGTGGAGCTGCAGAGGCTGGAGGCATGGCCTCAAGGGCCTTCACCTGAGACCTGAGGAACTTGAGGTAGTTGGCAGCCTCGTCCAGCATTGAAGCTGTGTCCATCTTGCACCCTCCAGGGACCAGCTTCTGCAGCACCCTCAGCCTCTCGCTTATCCTCTCCCTCCTCTGCCTGGCCGCCACCGTCTGCGGGTCCGATGATATCCTCACGTTCTTCCTCCTCGGCTTCTCCACCACCTCCGCCCCTAGGTTCACCGGCCTCAATGCTGCTGCCCTGTACATCATCTCTTTCATCTGTTGGATGGCTTCCGTGTCCACGTCCCCACTCGTCCCACCCTGCTGGAAGTTTAACGTCGACGACGACCATGACGATGACGACGACTTGTTGTCATGACTTATCAGATTGAACGTCCTTGAACTAGCTGGGTACCCGTACTGTTCCGGATCCTGATCCGGGTTCCAGTCCCTCTTTCTCTTCTTGGACGAATCATGGGTGTGGATCTGAGGGCGGGGCTGGAACCTGCTGCTGGATATGCTCCACAACGCTTGATGATGAGCTACGAACACATCCTCATCCTCCATTAGGAGCTGGTCCACAGACGAGTGAGCCGGCAGCTGGCTGATGATTACCTGATCAGATGGCTCGAAGACCTTTTCCCCTGGCACGGAGTTAAAGCAGCAGCAGGAGCAGCTGGGCTCTGCATGCTGGCCGCCCGGATGGCTGCAGGTGGTCCATTCACCCTCCCAGTTAGCTGCTGCTAGTGTCTCCATTTTTAACTGGCCGCTCCAGCTTCAACGTCCCGGCTCGATCGCTTTCTCAATGTTTTCGATCGGCCCTGTTAATTTATTTCAAAATCAGCAAAACTAAAAATTTTAACCAAAATATGAGGTCTCCGGCCGATCCATCTTCAGATTAAGAGTAGAAGTAGAACAAGATGGGAACTGGGAACCAAATACATTATAAATGGGAGGTAAATTTATATAGGAAGCTGTTGCAACGGAAAAACCCACCACCAGTGCTATAAATTAATGAGGAGTGAGAATGTAGCAAAGTCGTATTAAGAAGGCCATGACATATGAATATGATGGTCCAATTCGCTGAAAGATATATGGACGTCAGAGCCGCCATGATTTTTCGGAATAAGACTTTGAAGCAAGCTAGCTAGCTAACATGCATATGCAATATTGGAACCTACACATTTAACTGTATCTTCCGTCTACCTACAATTAATATTAATGATGCCAAGTTTAAGTACCTTTGAAATGAGCGGTGATGCGATGAGGTTCAGCTGCTTTCAACCAAGAGGGTTGTTCAAGTTGTGCATATATGTGATGAGAGAGAGAGTGTGTGTGTCTGTGGGGGTTATATATAAACAGATAAGGACTGGTGCTATCAAAGCAAGAGAATAATTATAAAGAGCGAGAATTACAGCAGGGATACTAGTAGCTTACGAATACGGTATATATTATTATTATTATAATAAGAAATCATACGTACTCCAAGTTGGGGGCGCACTTTAACAACCCAGCTTTTTGTTCTTAATTATAAATATAATTGTGAGGTTGGCCTACGGTGATGGAAAGCAAAAAGATAAGGCCGTGTGCATTCATTTCAAACCTAGCCCTGGTCAATTGAGTGATTTCTAGGGCGGGCGGTACAGAAATTATCATACCAACCACATAGCAATTACAAATCGAATATGTTGGTAACCAACATCGTGGTAACTATCTTGGTGGTAACCACGTCAAGGTGATACGGTAATGGTAATGAAATCTGAGCACCATGGTTACCAAGTATATATATTACTTTTTTTTATTTAATGTTTTATTGTTATTAACTTTAAATTTTAAGTTTTTAATTTATATTTTGTGTTTTGATTTTCACCTAAATTGGTCATTTCTACTAGAAACAATAGGAACATTTTGAATATTTGAAAACTTTGAACTTGTTTTGTTTGAACTTGCAGGAACATTTTAAATGTTTGAACAATTGAACTTGATTTGTTTCAAGACTTTGAACTTTGTTGGTTTGAATTGGTTTGTACTTTAGGTTGTGAACTTGATTTATTTGATCTTTTAATAGGTGGTAACCATATTTTTTCGTTTGATAACTTAGATGACTACCGGAAGGTAGCCAAGGGGTTTCAAAAAATACAAACAGAATTACAGCTTGGTAACCATGGTAATATACCGTTGGTAACCACAAGTCGTGGTTACCATGTGGTTGGTACGTGATATGAAAATTTGCGTACCACCAGGTTGTGGTTGGTACGTGGTAATCACCATTTTTTGGTGGTTACCGTACCATGCCAACCCTAGTGATTTCAATGGGGTTTGGATTCTTTTAGATAGATTAGTAGCGTTGTTCATGGGTCGGGTTAACCCGTGACCCGACGAGTTAAATGAGTAATCCACCCGGCAGCTTTTGGATCGAGTAAAATCGGGTTCGTCCCGATTTCGTGTTAACTCATCGGGTTACGAACTTATAACTTTTTGAATACTTTAAAAATATAACAATATTATTAAAATTAGATTATAATATCAATATATTAAATTCAATTAAATAATAATAATATAATTAAATTTGTAAGTATTATTATTATTATGTCACATAAATATTCTAAATCTAAAAATATCATATGTATACAAATAAGTGAGCCAAACATATTATAATTAGGGGTGGGCACGGGACGAGACGGGATTGAGCCGGAACGGAACTCGTCCCGCGAAATTTTTACGGGACGGGATCGGGACGGGATTGACACTTTTTTTTCGGGATGGGATCGGGACGGGATGGTGTCTGGACGGGACGAGATCGGGACGGGACGGGCCTTGTCCCGCAAATAAAAATAATAAAATATTATATAAATTTGCAAAGTAAAAAAATGTTTTCATAATTCATTAATTTGTATAATATGTTGAATACAGTATTCTTCTCAACTATATTATTCAATAATAATAATAATAATAATAATAATAATATTATTATTATTATTATAATACTATTTAATATTATAATACTATTATTAATTCATACAATGATTGTATAATTAATTATAATGTTCAACATATTTGGCTACATTATCTTACTAGATCAGGACGGAAAGGGATTGAGACGAGATTCACCAGATACTGTCTCATTATCGATTGATAGTTGGAAAGAATACCGTATTTAGCTATTTGCCTCTTGTAGCTCTAAATGGGTCTAATAATAATAATAATAATAATAATAATAATAATAATAATAATAATAATAATAATAATAATAATAATAATAATAATAATAATAATAATAATAATAATAATAATAATAATAATAATAACTGTATGTAAGCCATTTCTGTAATAATAAAAATTATTATTATAATAAAATAATAATAATAATAATAATGCCACGCTATAATTAAAAAAATCATAATAATAATATTATTACTTATTTTTATTTTTATTATTATAAAATAATTATACTTTACAAGAAAAAATATAATATGATATAATATTATGATAATAATATAATAATAATAATTTTATTATAAAGTAATATTATTATTATTAAATTATATTATAATATCATATAATAATAATATTATTATTATTATAAACAAATATTATTATTATTATTATAAACAAATATTATTATTATTATTATTATAAATGGAAGATTATGATTATAATTATAACTATAATATTTGCTCAAAATAATAATACTAATAATAATATATTATTATTATTATTATTTTATAATAATAATAATAATAATAATAGTAATAATAATAATAATATGGGGGACGGGACGGGATTTGCGGGATCCCACCGGGATCGTCCCGCGTTTCGTCCCGCATAATTTTTGCGGGACGGGATTCGCTATTTTGTCTTAAATCCCACCGGGATCGGGATGGGATCGGGACGGGACCGGGACGGGATCGGGATTTGCGGGATTTGTGCCCACCCCTAATTATAATTACAAAACATATATGTTATTTAACTTAAGAGTGACATTAACGACGACCTTAAACATACAACACGACAAATCTATTTATACATGGTCTATTTGTGTGTGTGGGGTTGGGGGGGGGGGGGAGTATATATAGACCTGTCAAACGGGTCATTCGGGTCGGGTCACTTCGGGTCTCGGGTAAAACGGGTCCCGGGTAAAATGGGTCCCGGGTATTTCCGGGTTGACTAGAACCCGAGTTTGACCGGGTTTCGGGTCATTTCGGGTCGATTTTGGGTTTGTCAATTTTTTCCTTTTTAAATTAAAAAAATCATGATTTGATAATTTTGCAATAAATTTTAATTATATATAAAAAAATTAATTATATTTAATTAAAAATCAATTGGGTCAACCGGGTCACCGGGGCAATCGGGTAAAATCGGGTCAAAATTACCGGGTCAATCGGGTCACAGGGTCGAAACCCAGATGACCCGGAAAATTTCCGGTTTTTCGGGTTCGGGTCGAAAAAAATTTCCGGGTTCGGGTCAGAAATTTTCCGAGCGGTCGGATCGGGTCGACCGGGTCGGGTTGTGTTTTGACAGGTTTGAGTATATATGATCTATGTGGTGCATGTGTGGCGTTTTCATGGTGCAGAGTCACCGGGTCCAATGGTGGATCTAATATTTCAAATCCAGGTTAGCGAAAAAATATTTCCGGCCTTAAGAGAGAGAAAAAATGTGCCAAGCCAAATATATGGTTCATATATATTAACAATCCAAAACAATATTTAAGCTATGATTTATGTATCAATTGAAAGAGTTATTTACCATTTATAAAGAAAAGAGTGTTTAACCAATAGAGGGATGTAATGATGCACCAAAAGTTGCATAAGAACATAAGGAATCAAAATTGACAATTTAGTCATCTATGTTCAATTGAAGGTTTACAAATTTAATTAACAGAATTCTTCATGATTAAGCAATTAAATAAGTAATACAACTCAAAACCTAGTTTTTAAAAATCACCACAAAATTCAAAGCACTAATTATGAAATTTAGAAATGGAATACAACAACAACAACCCAGTATATCCCGCAAAAGTAGGGTCTGGGGGGTCAGGATGTACGCACTCTTTCCCCGAACGAGTCGAGAGAGTGTTTCCGATAGACCCAAAAGAAAATAAGAGCTACAACAAAGTAGAACTCACAAAGGGACATTAGACTCAGAAAAAGAAGCAAAGAAGAAGACAGAAAGAAAGCACGGACAAAAGGACAATACATGAAGGCCCAGAACTCTATACATCAGCAGCCCGAAGGCACCTCCTCCAGTGGTCCCTATCCGCAGTCATATCTTCCGACAGGTTCAGAAGATTGAGATCATGCCGAATGACCTCCATCCTACACTTCCTCGGTCTACCTCTCCCCCTACGGAAATCTCCAAGATCCAAACTCTCACACCTACGTACCGGAGCCGAACGCGGTCTTCTACGCACATGTCCAAACCAACACAGTCTATACTCCCGCAGCTTGTTCACTATACTCGCAACTCCAACCTTGTTCCTTATGTCTTCGTTTCTGATTTTGTCGACTCTCGTGTGTCCACTCATCCATCGCAACATTCTCATCTCATCCACCGACAGTTTATGTTCTTGTGCTTTAGCTGTAGGCCAACACTCAGAGCCATAAAGTACGGTCGGCCGAACAACCATCCTGTGGAATTTTCCTTTCAGTTTTGCCGGCACTTTCCTGTCGCACAACACTTCCGACGCTCTTCTTCATATTTGCCACCTCGCCTGGATTCGATGTTCGATGTCCCTGTCTATACCCCCACTACTTTGAACGTACGAGCCAAGGTACTTGAAAAACTCTTTTCGATGTACAAGATCTACCCCCAATAAAACAGAAGTCTCTACCTCCCTACCCTCTCCAAAACTAAAACGAACATACTCGGTCTTGGTCCTACTCAATCTGAACCCCTTAGACTTCAGAACCCTTCTCCAGCTTTCAAGTCTGCGTGTCAAACCTGCTCTTGAGTTGTCCACTAGTACAATGTCATCTACAAACAGCATGCTCCAGGGCACCTCTTCTTGGAGAGGCATGGTAAGTGTAGCCCTAACTACGGTGAACAAGAACGGACTTAAAGCAGAGCCCTGATGAAGCCCCATTCGAACCTGAAAGTACTCAGAATCGCCACACGGAGTTCTCACACTAGTCAGCGAACCTTCGTACATATCTCTCATAACTCTGATATACGACCCCGACACTCCCTTCTCAGCCAAGCAACTCCAGAGCAGCTCTCTCGAAACCTTGTCATAAGCCTTTTCGATATCTATGAAAGCCATATGCAAATTTTTCTTCCTATCTCTGTGTATCTCGATCAGACATCTCAACAAGTGAATAGCATCAATAACTGATCTGCCTGGCATGAACCCAAATTGGCTCTCAGACACTTGAACCAACCTCCGAAGCCTCCCCCCTATAACTCTCTTCCACAATTTCATGGTATGACTCAACATTTTGATTCCTCTGTAGTTACTACAACACTGGGCATCACCCTTGTTCTTGTAGACCGGGACCAGTTTACTAAGTCTCCATTCCGCCGGCATCTTAGCTGATCTAAGGATAACATTGAAAAGGAATGTTAGCCAGACTAAACCTTTGGCCCCTAACCACTTCCAAACATCACCCGGAATATCGTCCGGACTTGAATATCGATGGTTCTTCAACTTACAAATAACAGTCTTAACCTCCTCAGTGGAGATACACCGATGGTAGCCGTAGTAAATGTGTTCCGTAAGATCGGAACTCCTATCCAAAGAGTTGACATCCTCGTTGAGCAGTTTTGAGAAGCACCTTTGCCATCTGCGCCTTAATCAACTGATCGTCAGCTAGCACTTGACACACCTGCTGACGTCGATGTCTTTGCTCTACCTCTCTCTATTTCGAGCTAAGCGAAATAGAACCCACTCCCCTCCCTTCTCGTCCAGAGCCTTATATAAACCCTCAAATGCTTTGTCCTAAGCCTCTGCAATTGCACGCTTTGCCTCCCTCTTGGCCACGTTGTACCTGAACCCGAGCTTCGCTCCATCATCTCCACTGTCTCTGTGCAACCATTTCCGGAACGCTAGCTGTTTCGCCCACCCCTTAACCTTCACCTCCTCGCTCCACCGAGCAACACCCCGATTGGGCCCTTGCCCGCCTGATGACGCTCCCAACACTTCTCTTCCAACCCTACGAATGCAACCAGCCAAGCAGCTCCACATCGCATCTGCATTGCCCTGCATCTCTCCAATCCCCTCTTGCTCTGCCGCTCGCCATACCTTTTCTTTCAATAAAGAGCCAGTCGCATCAAAGAGTCACCACCACCTGATTTTAGAGGACCCGAAGTGGGTTCTCTTTCTAACGCACCCTGAACTTCCAAGTCTAGGACAAGTAGGTGGTGAGGCATAGAGAGACCACCAAAAAGGATCACCTTACAATCTATACACTTGCGTCTGTCCTCCTTTCTGACAAAAATTAGTCTATTTGCGATCTACCAACCGAGTTGTCGAAGGTAATCAAGTGATCATCCCTATTTTTGAACCAAGAATTGCATATGACACTCCCGAACGCCACCGAAAACTCCAATAACGCAATCCCATCCTCATTTCTATCTCTAAAACCAAAACCACCATAAGCCTCTTCAAACCCGTCTCTATCCTTGCCGATATGTGCATTGAAATCACCACCAATTACATACTGTTCAGACACTGGGATAATCCCCAGCAGAGCATCTGTATCCTCCCAAAACTTCCTCTTCTCCCCACCACCCCGGCCTACTTAAGGAGCGTAGGCACTAATCACATGTAGAACAGAGTTCTCCAGTTCCAACTTGATTGGGATCAATCTGTCATTCACGCGCTCAACCCGCACCACCCTATCCTTCCATCGATCCCCTAAAATAATGCCAACCCTATTCCTCTTCATGTCAATACCCGAGTACCACAACTTCCACCTATCCACCTGCCGAGCCTTGCTCTCCACCAACTTGGTTTCCTGCAAACTCGCAATGTCTACCTTTCGGCCCTGCAAAATCTTCACTAGCTCAATCGACTTACCCATCAGGGTTCTAAAATTCCACGAACCAACACATGTCGCGAGCATTTTGGCTAACCATCCCCCATTACTCCAACCGGAGCCACCCCCAAACTAGGACCAACAACCACTGGACGGGCCATTCGAGATACTGAATCATACACCAAACAAAGCGAGAAACGATGCAGCAAACCCAAAGAATACAACAGGAGAGGGAAGTAGAAACTAATCCAAAATCCTAGAGAACTAAGAAACGAACAAGCAGACACAATCAAACGAGCAAAAATTCAGAACCAAACCGACCAGAGATAAGCAATAAACCAAGCTATGAGAAAGTACACAAACGGGCAAGTAAAACTCAAATAGAACTACACACCGAATGTACTAGACGACGAAGCTAAATCCAACCAACCCACTCACCAGACGGTGGAAAGGGAGAGCCAAACAAATAAAATCACAAATAACATATAGAACTCAAGATCAAGCTAAACGAAACAGAGAGCAATCCACCACAAATGCACAAGATAAGACTTGTTACTATGTAGTAATATAAGTAGACAACATGAGGATCGGCAATGAAAATCGCTTAAACTCCGAGAAGGGTAAGGTTCGATGATACCGTGCCCCTTTTACGGGGCCAAAGAGGCTAGCTTTCCCTCCAACCCGCCTTGGGGCTAATAGTGCGCTGTTCAAGCTCAATAAGAAGTCGTTGCGTGTCGAGTTAGGCTCAAGAATACGAGGCTGATGTTGGTACGGGGCTTCTATCGGAGACGGATTAGGGGTTTGGGTTAGCGATTAGGATTAGGGTCTAAAAGATGCAAGGTAGGGATTGGGTACAGTTGGGATTAGGATTAGGGTCTTAGGGCTAGGCTGTTGTTGTGAGCCTAATTCGCCATGTTTTATACTATCTTTTATTTCGATTTCAGCATGCATTTCATACATTTAGGCTAGAATAGTACAGATTCTATGTATTTTATGCTTACTTGCCAAATTATGGAATCTACACAAGTTTCTATTTAATTTCGCAGAAATCGAGGCGTTTTACAGCTATTCGGAGAGACGAAGAAAAACCACAAAGAGGTCAATATCGACTGAACTAGGTCGATATCGAGTAGATCACAACGAGCCAAATTTCCAAAAATCGATAAGAGAATTCAAGCAAAACAGGACAGGTCGATATCGACCACATCTGGTCGATATCGAGTCAAGCTGGTCGATTTGCACCCAGAAGGCCAAGATCGAGTGAAGAAGTGCACAAGAGGTCGGTTTTGACCTATACTGGTCGATATCGACCAAAACCAAGTCGATAATCCGAGTCAAAAGCCGAAATCCATTTGTCAGAAGGCAAAGTCGAGAAATCAACTCGATATCCACCACTTTTGGTCGATATCGACCAAGCTACAGAGGCCGATTTCGAGGAGTCCGAGTCCGAGTGCCGAGCTGGCTTTCTTCCACATGAAGCAAGAGATATTCTATCAACTCAAGAGGAGATTTATCAAGTTCTATCAAGAGAAGAAGCATCTATCCACACTAATCCTAGTTTCCTTTTAGATATATTTGCTTTATTTCCAAATTTATTCTTTAAGTCCTTAGATAGAGAACTTTAGATATAGATAGATGTTTCTTTCCTAGATTAGCTAGGGAATAAAGCCTATAAATAAAGCCTTAGCGTCTGACTTTTATTCATTCAATTCTAGTTCCAATTAGTTACATAGAAAGAGAGAGAGAGAAAGCTTATGGCCGATTAAGGTGGAGATTGTCGAGAGGCGTTTTGGTTTTGTTCGGTTGTAAGTTTTACTTCGATTTTATTAATGCAATTTAGTTCCCTTTTATTATTGATGTCTTTCTTGATGATGAAGAGCGAGTAGTCACCAACTTCTAAGGTCGGGGTGAGCCCGACGGTAGCCATGTGAGGTGATGCGGTAAAGGTACAATCTTTGGATGCGAATTCGTCTTCTATCCCTATGAGCATGATTCTTTTGTGAAAGTTGAAGGTGATTCTTGTTTGTATTATTAAAGTGAAAGTGATCTTAATACAACTTGGATTAATTATGTGAAAAAGGGTTAGTAACAATTAGAGTTTATGTGAAAGCCTCTATTTTCCTATTTGTTAATAACAAGAGTTATTTGATGAAAAGCATGATCTTTTATGCCTTTATGTGTTATTTTACATGGTTATCATTGTGGTGTTGAAACCCTGATCTGGGAAGTCTTTAGTTTATTTGATTTACTTCATCAATTTCGTGTTTTGTCTTGCGAAAGGTTGCGATCTTTAGTTTCTGTTTTAAGTCGAATTCGAGCACTGTTTGGTCGAAATTTTAGGTCGATATCGACCAATTTGAGTTTTTTGTTCGTTTCTGCTTGTTTCTGCATTTTACAGTTGAAGGTTCGATAATGTAAAACAAAGTAATGTAAAGATACTCTAGAAGGGGGGTTGAATAGAGTATGCCGGTTTTTCGCAGATAGTCTCAAGACTTTTGAAGCTCGTGCAAAACCCTTTGAGATTAGACTTAGTCTTTTCTCTGAAAACCTGAATCACAAAGTTAGACAATTCGAACCAAGTGCGGAAATAAGGTAAAGCAGTAAATAAAGGACTCGATGAATTGCTTACGAGGTTCGGCACGAACTTGGCCTACGTCCCCGTCTAGGGTTCTTCCACAACCCTAGGATTCAACCGACTTTTATTGATACACAAGACTTAGGATCCTAATAGCTCACCAAGAAGCCTCTCTCCTATACAATTGCAATCTAGTCAACTCATGTTCCCTTAGAGTCCTAGACCAATCTAGAAGATCCCCACCTCTCTATGCTATCTAGTACAATCCTCTTACACTTAGTGAATCAATCGCCTAGTGTTCACTTCCTGAGTTACAAACTCTCGAGTATAACACTCTCTCGAAATATATCCTATAAGCTCACTGTGTAACTCTCAAATGCTTTGAAATGAAATAATAGACTCTTAAGAACTAGCAGAGAGCACACGAAGAAGACAGATTTCGCTTGAGGGCTTGAGTGTATGAAAGCTTGTGTTCTGCAAATTGTTACTGTGTCTTCTTTTCTTTTTTTTTTTCTTTATAGAGAACAGATCTGCGCCACGGATCGTCACCAACGTCTTAGAGAGGATCATGGCTTGAGCACAATCTTCTATCTTTGGAAACTTCGGAAGCCATGATCACGATTTGATCTTTCTCAACTTTGAACGCTTAAGGAAGGATATATAATTCAAATAACTTCCTGAAAGGTTAGTGTATATATAATAATATATAGGAAGCATATAATAACATATAATAATATTCGAGCCATATAATATAGAGAACGTGTTTTGTGTTTCATCAACACTGTTAAGGCTTCAAGACCTTTGACACAAACAGACTGTCAAGGCCTTTGAAACTTATTCCAATTTTCATCAAGGGAGGGGGTTATCAATCTCCCCCTTGATGAAAGACAAAACCTGTGCATCCCTGCAACTTAGTCAAACATATAAAATATAAGTAAAATCGGACTAAGTACCTGCATGGGTTAGACAAATGTTGGATCAAAGTTTTAAAGCATGAAAATATCCAACCAAAAACAAAACCAAGGTCTTCCAAGACCTTTGAATCGCAACAGTTTAAAAAGTCTAACACACCACAGATCATCTCCCCCTTTTTGTCTTTCAACAAAGGAAGGAGGTAAAACAGTCACCAAAAGTATTGAAATAGTTTTCAAAAACCAACAATGTTTCAATTTTGGGGTAAGGATAGGGTAGGGTAAGGCTAAGCTTCATCGTCTGGAGGCATCATCAGTGAGCAGCGACCTCAGATCTTGCAACAACTTGGTTACCCCGCTCATCTCCGTCATAAACTCCTTGTGCAGCTCCTTGATATCCAGGCGAACTTCCTCCAAGCCCAACTCTATGTTGTCCATGCGTTCATCAATGACCGAGGCAGTGGGAAGAGCTTTTGAGGAAGGGGCAAGACTCCAAGTCCATTGGGGAGACAGAGTAATGCCTATCTTCTCAAAGCTCTTGGAGTCGAACTTTCCCATATGACGTTGTTGTTCTTCATTTTTGAAATCGATTCCAGAAGCTTTGAAGATGTGGGTCAAAAGGGTGGCAAAGGGGAGGGGAGTTCCTTTCCTGGCTTTTCTAGTGTGAGCCATGGATCCTAAAAAGGTGTTGGCCAGATCAAGATCAAGGCCATTGAGGATTCGGTAAAGTAGGACCATGGCATTATCGGTAAGGAGCGAGCCTGAGTTAAGACGGGGTAAGAGGCAACGCACAATGATGTTAAAAATAATCTTTGCCTCTAGGGTAAGGGATGAGTGGGTAAGCTGCTTTGAAGTGCTGTTAGATGCTTCGGGTAGGAGATATTTGGATCGGGCAAGGGCTAGGCACTGTTCTTTTGTGAGGTTCTCGGGAGAGGGTGGACAAGGTCTAGGTAGGCCAAGGAAATATGCGAAGTCAATAGAGTTGAAAGAGATTCTAACTCCCTTGACGACGGATTCCAAAGACCAACCGTCGGCATTGTGTTTGGCTTTTAGGTTTATGTAGAACAGGCGGGTAAGTTGGGGATAGTAGATAGCTTCAAGGTTGAGAAGGGTCCAGGCAGGGGATTGTTTGAGTTGAGAGATGCAAGGTAAGTTCAAAGCCTCGAAGAACGCAAGATCTAAAAAATTGGAACAACAAATCCTACGAGTTCGAAACTCATCTACCCACTTTCCAGCCATTTCAGCATTTTCAAACCATGAAGAGGGTAAGGATTGGTTTACCTGGATGTAGGCAGGTGGGTCAGCATTCTTCCTTCAAGCCTGTGTTGGAGCAGTCCTCTTGGCAGACGCCTGAAGGCCTTTGAGGGTACCCTTCCTGGTACGCTTTGGAGATGGAGGCTTGACAGCTGCTGGGGCTTTCCGCTTCTTTGGAGACGGGGGAGGAGGAGAAGGAGAAGGAGAGGCAACAGGTTCTGGCTCCTCTTCATCCTCGTCCTCAGACCCCGAGCCCTCAGCGGACCCTTCATCGTTGTCTCTTTCAGCTTCCTCGTCATCCTCCTCTTCTTCTTCCTCTGGTTCCTCCTCAGTGGGAACCTCCTTCTCAGCCTCCTTCCTAATTCTCTCGGCCTCTTCCTCGTTCAATTTCCTTGCCAGCTCGGCCTCTTCCTCGGCCTTTTTCTTCCTTAAAGCTTCTTCTTCAGCTTCCTTGGCGGCATCCCGTACCAGAATAGCGTCGAGATCCTCCTCTTCCTCCTCATCATCCACCTCCTTAGCGATGATTTTCTTTTTCCCTTTCTGCTTTGCACTGAGAGGCTTCTTTGCTGAGCGTTTTTGAGAGCCCTTGGTTACTGTAGTCGTGCTCTCGCCGATGGTGCTCTGGACAACAGCAGGGACGATTGCTTGTGGAGTGGGTTCAGGTGTAGGGGAAGTAGCAGTGACCTGGCGTCCCTTGGGGGTGGCGCCAAGTCTTTTGGGTGTGGAAGCTTTCTTTGATTTGGGAGCCATGGAGAATTTCGGCTAGGGTTTTAGAACAGCTTGGGAGGTTGAAGAAAGAGAATTGGAAGAGTTTTGGGTAGTTCTGAAGTTATGAGGTAATCGAGTGGGGTTTGGGTTTTAAATAGGAGAGATTTGAGTGATGGGACGGGTTTAGGGTTCCAATGTGTGTAATGATAACATTGCCAATTTGAAAATTTTCAATTCAAAATTCAAATCTACTTCTTAACCATTTTAAAATAGGAGGGAAATAACCGAAAATATTTTGTTCCAAAAATATCTCAATCGGATAAAATATGTGACATAAATAAATTATTTTGAAATCCGATAAATATTATACTTGATCAAATATCTAAAAAGATATTAACCAAATATATATGATCCGATATCTGTTTTCTACCATTCATTTCACAAACCTTGACATAATTCTCAAAGGTCTTGACACTGGGTAGAATTTATCTTTCGTAAAGGGAAAGCTCCCCATACGAAAGTGCATCCTTGTTAAGCATCCCAATCTCACGTCTAATGAAGGTGAACATGTCCTCTGCCAAAGGCTTAGTAAAAATGTCAGCCCATTGATAATCAGTTGAAATTAACGAAATGGACACATCACCTTTTTCAACATGATCTCTAATGAAATGATGCCTTACATCAATATGTTTGGTTCTTGAATGCTGAATAGGATTCTTCATGATTGATATGGCACTTGTGTTGTCACACTTAATGGGAATACCTTTGAGGTTGATGTTAAGATCTCTCATTTGTTGAGCTATCCAAAGGATTTGGGAGCAACATGCTCCAGCTGCTATGTATTCGGCTTCGGCAGTGGATAGAGCAACTGAGTTTTGTTTCTTAGAATGCCAACTGATCAAGGATGCTCCTAAGAATTGGCAACATCCTGATGTGCTCTTCCTATCAACCTTATAGCCTGCAAAATCTGCATCAGAATACCCGATTAAAGTGAAATCTTTTTGCTTTGGGTACCATAAGCCAAGCTCCTTAGTGCCATTGAGATATCGAAAGATCCTCTTCACAACCACAAGGTGAGATTCTTTAGGATCAGCTTGAAACCTAGCACACTTCCAAACACTAAACATGATGTCAGGTCTACTAGCCGTAAGATATAATAGAGATCCAATCATTCCTCGATACTCCTTTTGATTGACACTCTTCCCAGTCTTGTCTTGATCTAGAGATAGTGTTGAGATCATGGGTGTCTTGGCTGCTTTGGATTGATCCATCTTGAATTTATTCAAGAGATCCTTAGTGTACTTGCTTTGGTTGACAAAGATCCCTTTCTTGGATTGATGAACTTGTAATCCCAAAAAGAAGTTGAGTTCACCCATCAAGCTCATCTCAAATTTACTGCACATGATATCAGAAAATTCCTTGCACAAAGATGTGTTAGTAGCACCAAATAATATATCATCAACATAAATTTGAATAACCAAAATGTCATTTCCTTTGGTCTTGATAAAAAGAGTCTTGTCGATCAACCCCCTTTTAAAATCATTTTCTAAAAGATATTTTGACAAGCGCTCATACCAAGCTCTTGGGGCTTGTTTCAAACCATAAAGCGCTTTGTCTAGTTTATAAACATGATTAGGAAATTCCGAACTTTCAAAACCTGGGGGTTGAGCCACATATACTTCTTCCTCTAAGAAACCATTAAGAAAAGCACACTTGACATCCATTTGATATAACTTATGCCCATGAAAGATGCAAATGCTAATAATATACGAATGGCTTCAAGCCTGGCTACGGGAGCAAAGGTCTCCTCGTAGTCAATACCTTCCTCTTGATTGTAGCCTTGAGCAACAAGCCTTGCCTTGTTCCTCACGATCTTACCATTCTCATCTAGCTTGTTTTGAAATACCCATCGTGTGCCAATGACTGATTGATGCTTTGGCCTAGGCTTCAAGATCCAGACTTTGTTCCTTTCAAATTCGTTCAGCTCACTTTGCATAGCAATGATCCAATCTGGCTCTTGAAGGGCCTCATCTACCTTCTTGGGTTCTATAAGAGAAACAAACGCGTGAAAAGCACAAAGATCTTTAAGTTTAGAACGAGTTTGAACGTTAGATGTAGGGTCAGAAATGATATCCTTTAGTGAGTGTGATGAGGAGTATTTGAATTTTCTTTTGCTAGTCTTAGCTTCTTGATTCGTCACACCAGTAGAATTGATTTGTGGTACATCTGACTCCATAGATCTGTTAGGTTCAGTTACAGCAGTTTCTGACATTTCAACACTGTTGGATTGGACACCAAAGGCTTTGGACGAATCATCAACACCTTGGGCCAATTCTTCAGTGTTGAGAATCTGTTCCTACATGTTTCTCTTCTCTGTGTTCCTGGTGACAGCATCATCACCTTCCTTGTTCTCTGTATGGATGTTAAGATCTATATCTGCAACACTTTCACTCAAAGAACCGTCATTGCATTCATCAAATATAACATGTATACTTTCTTCAACTAACTGGGTCCTTTTATTGAAGATTCTATAAGCTTTGCTACTAGTGGAGTAGCCAAGAAATATACCTTCATCACTACGCGCATCAAATTTCCCAAGGTTATCTTTTCCATTGTTATGAACAAAACAAGTACAGCCAAAGGGTTTAATATAAGATATAAGTGGTTTGCGGCCTTTGAAAAGTTCATAAGGAGTTTTCTTTAAGATAGAACGAATAAGACAACGATTCAAAATATAGTTAGCTGTGTTAACAGCTTCAACCCAATAGGTTTTAGGTAATGCATTTTCTAAAAGCATAGTCCTGGCCATGTCCTCTAGGGTGCGGTTTTTTCGTTCCACAACCCCATTTTGTTGAGGTGTCCTAGGAGCAGAAAAATTATGGGAGATGCCATATTTAGCACAAAACAAATCAAACTGAAGTTGATCAAACTCCCTACCATGATCACTTCGAATTGACACTATGGGCTCGTTTCTTAAAGTTTGCAACTCCTTACAAAGTTTTGAAAACTCAAATAAGGCCTCTAATTTTTCTTTTAAAAATGCAACCCAAGTATATCTAGAAAAATCATCAAGGACAAGAAGCATGTACTTTTTACCATTGGGAGATTTGACTCGCATAGGACCACATAAATCCATATGCAAAAGTTCAAGGGGTCTAGAAGAACTTACAACCTTTTTTAGTTTGAAAGAGCTACGTGTTTGTTTACCTCGTGTGCATGCATTGCACATATCAATACCTTTGAAGTCCATCTCAGGTAGTCCTCTTACAAGCCCTTTGGACACAAGCTTCTATAGTGTATGTGGACTCACATGACCGAGTCTCCTGTGCCAGAGCTTTGGATCATCCGTCAAAGCCTTTAGACAGGTTAAGCTTCCTTGTGCCACTTGATCAGCATTCACAACGTATATATTGTTGTACCGATATGCAGTTAGTATAATTTCACTTGTATCTTCTCTGCATACTAGACATCTTTTCTTGTTAAATCTGACATCATTGCCACTATCACATAATTGAGAAACACTAAGCAAATTGTACTTCAAACCGTTAACAAGATAAACATTTTTAATACTATGGTTGGAATCACTTCCAACACTACCAATACCAATGAGGTCACATTTTCCTTTGTCACCAAGAGTGATTGTTCCTGTGGATTGCTCGTTTAGATCATGAAAGAGAGAACTCTTCCCACTCATATGCCTCTAGCATCCACTATCAATAATCCATTTTTGCTCCTTCACCTTGGTGGTCTCCTGCAACACAAACATCAACCTTTGTGGCTAGACCAATAAGCAAATTTGGATCCATTATTGGGGTAAACCATATTTGATAAAATAGTGCCTTTGGGAATCCGAACTTGTCTTATCCGCTATTTTCTCAAATGAACAGGAAATGTATTGCGAATGATATGTGGATCCTTTCTTCTATAGGGACAGGTCTCTTTTACATGTCCCTTTCTAGCACAGTGGTGACATATAGGAGAGGTTCTGCTTCCTTTTGCCTTTACAAAAGTGGTAATGTGCTGCTTCTTTAAAAACCTTGGATTGTAACCAATACCACTTCTGGTTAGAGAACTTTGTTGCTCACCAAACATCCTATCAAGAGTGCCTTTGGATTTGGTAAAACTTATGAGGGCTGTCTGTTGGTCTTGAATCTTATTATTCAGGGAGATCTTCTCGTCTCTAAGTCATGATGTTCACTTCTTAGAGAGGAGAGATCTTGCTTGAGGTCAGATTTCTCTGAGTCAAGAGTCTTGAATTTAATGTCAAGACCTGAATAAGAAGCTTCAAGACTTTTGACCCTCATAGACAGATCCTCAATAGTTCTTTCCTGGTCTACAGTTCTCTTAATAAGAATGTTAGTTTGGGCAATAAGTTTCTCTTCATTGGAAATCATATTAGAAAGAAATTCCGATAATACCTCTTTTGGACTTGCCATAAGTTCTCTTACAGTTACCTCAAGCTTCTCATCGTGGGGTTCATCTCCTGAGGCCATAAGACAAACATTGGCCTTCTCATCATCGGAGTCAGAGTCAGAATCACTCCAAGTTGCCACCATGGCTATCTTTTTCCATCTATCAGCCTTCTTGGACTGGCTCTTCGTCTTTTGAGGGAAGTCTTTCACAAGATAATCTGTTTCACCACATTCAAAACAAGACAAAGGTTTAGTCTTCTTATCATATTTGTTGTATTGAGGCTTACCTCGAAATTTAGAAGACTCTGATCCATCCTTGTTGTTGAATTGTTTCTTCATCTTGAGGATTCGAGCAAGGCCTCTTGTGATAAGAGCAAAAGGATCATCCTCATCGTCATCCGCATCTTCGGAATTAGATCTATCTTTGGGCTCATCCTTCTTAGACTTGAGCGCCTAGTTCTTAGTGCTTGCTGGAAGTTCTCCATCGTCTTCATTAAGGATCATCTCATGCGTGATCAGTTTCCCAAGAAGGTCATCAAGGGGCAGAGTGGTGAGGTCTTGGGCTTCCTCTATGGCTGTTACTTTAGGACCCCATTTTTCTTTTGGGAGGCACCTCAATATCTTCCTTACTTTCTCAACGTTCGTAAAGCTCTTGCCAAGAGAGTCAAGGTTGTTGGTGATTTCTGTGAATCGTGTGAACATGGCCTTGATAGACTCGTCAAACTTTATTTTGAAAAGCTCGTACTTTCGAAGGAAGATACTGATCTTGGTGTCCTTTACTTGGCTGGTTCCTTCATAGGTGACGACCAACTTGTCCCAAATCTCTTTAGCTGACCTACAAGACGAAATACGATTAAACTTGTTGTAAGCTGAATCTGCCATGTTTTACAGTTTTATATCATTTTCTGCATACATTTCATGCATTTGAGCTAAGATAGTACAAAATCTATGTAGTTTAAACTTATTTGCCAAATTATGGAATCTACACCAGTTTCTGTTTAATTTAGCAGAATTCGAGGCAAATTACAGCAATTCTGAGAAGGGTCAGAAAAGCTCGGAAATCAACTACAGAAGTCCAAGGTCAAGGAACAACGTAACCAGTCGAATCAAGCTAGGAGCCCAGCTTTACTCGATCTAGAGTAAAGTTACTCGATCTCGACGAAGGTGTCCGAGCACAGGCCTTGTCGTCTAAGCACTGATCGAGAATCTGAGCCAGAGACAACCCGACTCCCGGAAGACAACTCGATCTCGAGTACACCTTGTCGAGATCGACAACACTTTGACACCATGTCCGGAGTCGACGAGCTGTGCCAAGTCAAGAAGCCGAAGAAGGAGAAGCCGAGCACCACCATTACTCGATCTCGAGGAAGCTTGTCGAGATCGAGGACCCAACAGTGCCAGTCCAAGTCCATGCCGAGGTGGAACTACTCGACATCACCAGCAACACATCCTCGACGCCAACCCAACTCGATCTCGAGTTGTTTAGTCGATCTCGAGGAGCCAGGAGCACATGTCCGAGCTTGATCGAGCAACTGCTACCGTAGACGTCCAGCCAGCAAAGTCGGCGACCAATTCTACTCGATCTCGAGGAGTCTTGGTCGAGATCGAGGAGCCGTGTCCGAAGCCGCGTTACGCGGTTTGAGCTGTCTTACGCGGTTTGGGAGTCCTTGGAGCCGAAGGAATCCGAAGATTGCCGAGATCTATCCACAACTATCAACATCTATCTATGGATAAGACCTATCAACACATGAAAGATATTTTACCTATTTTTGATTTAATTTCCCTTATAGATTTAATTCCTTTATTTAATTTATTTATCTTTAAAGCTTTTAGATAATTAGATTTAGATAGAGATAAGATGTCCTTTCCTTGATTAGCGGGGTTTGAGCACTATAAATAAAGCCTTAGGGGCTGGTTTTTAATCATTCAATTTTAGGGAGAGACAGTTAGTTACACATAGAGAGAAGAGATTGTAAGTTTGAATTTATTTAATGCAATTTAGTTCTTTTTAATCAATGATGTCTGCTATTGCGATGAAGAGCGAGTAGTCCACCCACTTCTGAGGCTGGGGTGAGCCCGACGGTGGCCATGTGAGGTGATGCGGTAAAGGTACAATCTTGTTATGCAATTCGTCTTCTATCCCTATGAGCATGATTCTTTTGCGAGAGTTGAAGGTGATCCTTGTTTGTGTTATTGAAGCGAAAGTGATCTTAATGCAACTTGGGTTAATTATGTGAAAAGGGTTAGAAACAATTAGGGTTTATGCGAAAGCCTCTATATGCCTATTTGTTAGCAACGAAAGTTATTTTGATGGAAAGCATGATCTTTTATGCCTTTATGTGTTACTTTGCATGGTTATCGTTGTGGTGTTGATACCCTGACTTTGGAAGTTCTTAGTATATTGATTTATTTCTGTCGAAATCTGAGTTCTGTGTTCGAAATCTGCGATTTGCAAGTTTCTGTGTTTTGTCGATCTAGAGGAAAGTCTTGTCGATCTCAAGGAGGCTTTAGTCGAGATCGAGTGGGTGTTTGTCTATATCGAGTTGAGATTCTAAGTTTTTTGAGTTTCTGTTTCTGCTACTTCTAGTTGATCTCGAGTTCCCTTTGTCGAGATCGAGTACTGATTTGTCTGGATCGAGTTTCTGTAGTCGATTCTGAATTTGCTTTTTGTCGCTGCTGTTGTTAGTCGATCTCGAGTTGCTGTAGTCGAGATCGAGTACGTCTGTCTTTGCTTTTATTTCTTGTCTTCATTTGTTATTTCTGCCTTTCTTTCTTTGTTTCTTTGTTTCTGTCTTTTCTGCTTGCTTTTCTATGAGATTTACAGCTACCTAGGATCCGCTGACACGCTTCCTCGTGGATCGATCCTGACTTTCTCTTACTACATTGGAGGGAGTCTTGTAATTATTTGCGTGGGCCTAAATCTGGTTTGATCTATTTCATTATATTTCATACTCGATTTCCTCCTCACAACAAATTGGCGTCGTTGCTGGGGAAGCTATCATTCGCGCTTTAGGTAGTCAGATATCACTTTTTCTTTTGAGTTACTTCGCAGGTGTATGCGCCGTTCTGGTCAACCACCTGAGTTTGACGGCTTAGACGACCCATAGCGCCTTCTACACATCAGAGCTAAACTACAAAGAGCCATAGCTGATACAAAGGCTTACAAGGGAACTGGCCGCTAAAGATGCTGCTATCGCCGCTGAGAAAGCAGGAAGGGAACAAGCAGAAGCTGAGCTTGCCGTATACCCAACCACTACAGAGGATTACATGCACCCGACTCTCATCGTGCCTGAATCGGCCATTCTAATCCCTGAAAACAACTATGAAATTCGCACTCAATTCCTTATTGAAATTAAAAATCATGCTTTTCATGGTAGATTTAATGAGTGCCCTCTAAGGCATATTACCAACTTTACTGACATGTGTCGTACTCTTTCTGAAGGTACCACCTTGGAGTACATCCTGATGAAAGCTTTCCGTTGGTCTCTGGCTGGTCCTGCATTGAAATGGTTGGAAGGGCTGAAACCACGATCTCTCACGACATGGGCTCAAGTGAAGCAGGAATTTCTGAATAAGTTCTTTCCTCCTGCCAAAACAGCACTCCTGCGCCAAAAGATCACATCTTTCAAACAGCAGCCTGGAGAGACGCTAGCAAAGGCATGGGAACGCTATAAGGATCTACTGCGATCCTGCCCCACACATGGACAGCAACCCTGTGTAATTCAAGAGATCTTCTTCAATTCTTTGGACTTGGCTGCAAAGGACAGAATCAACACATATACTAACTATGAGTATCTGACAATGCCGCCTCCTGACGCATGGGTTGCTCTCGATAAGCTGACCAACTATGACAACAAGTAGGGACTCCAGTCAACTATGAGGAGAACCCCTACGCCATGCCAGCACCATCCATGCCCCTATATGAGCCCCCTAAGGAGATCGATCCAGATGTAAGGGAGCAGTACTAGAGAGACCAGAATAAGAAGCTCCTCAAACAAGTAAAGTATCTTTCTGTCAACCAACCTTGTATTGAATGCGGATCACAGAGGCACACCACTACTAAGTGCCCACACACAGAGCAAGTCAGGCTGGCAGAATACCATGAAGAGGCAGCTTACGCAGGGGGTCCCAGTCGCTACATGGGGGACCAAAGGTTTTAGCAACCACAATGGAACCAAGGTGCCCCTAGGAACCTCCCGCCCGACAGAGCTCCAGGACATCCAGAAAGGGACCAGAAAAAGGATGATCTACAGACTGTCTTAGAGGAAATAAGGAGAAATCATACAGAAACCAGGCAATCCTTCAACTCAGTCTACACTCAGATTCAGGGTGTCAACTCAAGGCTTGGGGAGATTGATATATGGCGGAAATCAATTGATACACAGATTGGTCAGCTAGCAGCAGGAGTCCCCAGACAGACAGGTTCACTCCCAGGATCTTCAAAACCAAATCCCAAGGGAAAGACTGGACACATCGCTGCTGTAAAACTCAGAAGCGACCATCAATTGCAAGAGCCAGAGGTCGGAAAGCAGCAAAGCGGAGAAGCTGAGAAACAAGTCGATCTCGACAAGGATCTGGTCGATCTCGAGCAGAGTCAACTCGAGATCGAGGAAAAGGAAGTCGATATCGAGAAAAGCCCCGTCGATATTGATCCAAATGCAGCACCTCCGACACCTGTTCTGGCTCCAAATCAGAAAAAGAAGCTGCCTTTCCCAACAAAATCTCCAAAGGACCCAGCAGAGAAGAAATTTCAGCGCTTCATCAAGAGGCTTCAGAAGCTCAATGTCACCATCCCTTTCACAGAAGCTCTCAATGAAATGCCATCCTATGTCAAGTTCCTGAAGGAGATTCTGAGCAAAAAGAGATCAATAGCTGAGATTACAGAGGAGTGCAGCCATTTGGACATACTAGAGAAGAGGCCAGATCCAGGTAAGTTTGCTATATCCATTGGATTTGGTCCATACAAAATTAATGCTTTATGTGATCTTAGAGCTAGTGTGAGTATAATGCCTTTAACAATTTGGTCCAAGATTAAGATAGGTGCCCTAGAGCCTGTGGATGCTAGACTTTATATGGCCAACAACACGGTGGTCATTCCAATAGGCATGGTGGACAATGTGCCAGTACAAGTAGGTAAATTCTTTGTCCCTACTGATTTCTTAGTTGTTGATATGCAAGAAGACCCTGCATGTCCAATTATTCTAGGAAGACCCTTCTTGGCGACGGTGGATGCCAACATAAGCGTGAGGAAAGGAGTGCTCACTTTCAACATCAGCGATGAGGTAATTGAGTATTCCTTTAATACAACTGAAAGGCATACATGTCCAATAGAAGAGGTAAAATCTATCTCAGCTGGCTACATCACCTGCGGGGAACCCAAGGTAAGAAATATGACCCTTGAGGAGCTGGAAAAAAGGGATATGGAGGCCCAGGTGGAGGAGATCATGGCAATCCTAAAGGAGGACACAGAGAATCCACTCGACACAGACCAAGGTAAGTCGTTATGGACTAACTATTTTTCAGATGCCTTAACAGGAGCCAAGTATGGGGTCAAAGTCGACCACGATTCCTCGACATCGAGGAATTTAGTCGATCTCGACCAAAACCAGGAGCCCCCACCAGCACCAGCGTCGTCGAGCAACCAGACTGAAGCGCCAGGCTCCTCGAGATCGAGTAACTTACTCGAGATCGACCAAAACCTTGCTGGCTCGACTTCACCTTCCTCGACGCTGACTCCACCAGACGGCCAAATCTTCTCGAGATCGACCACCTTAGTCGAGATCCACCAACATCCACCTTCCCCAGCACCTGCATCCTCGACCAGCACCCAACCAGACGGGCAGGACTTGTCGAGATCGACCAAGCTAGTCGACATCGACCAAGCTTCACCAGCTCCTGCATCCTCGAGCAGCTCACCACCAGAACCTAAAAACTCGTCGAGATCGAGTACCCCTACTCGAGATCGACCAAACACCGTGGCCCCCGATTTCGTCTCTGCGAAGGTAAGCCAAGGTATGGATATTTCTTCTCCTATTTCCATTAAAGACCTATCTATACATGGGAGAGGTTTGCCTTGGTATGTGAGCCTATGTAGGATATCCAATGATGAGCCCAAAGAATATGAAGTTGGAGACAAGCTCTTTGTCTCTAAATCAAAGGATCATTGGTTCCTTAACAAATTCAACAAGAAAATGATGGGACCTTTCGTGGTGAACAAGATCCATTCTGGAGGATTACAGCTGATGGACAAGAATGGAGTCCTATTTGAGGCCCAGGCTACATGGGCCCTACAAATGCCACCTTGAGCTTAATGGAGAAGTCGGCCTAGCGACTATAAAATCTAGAGCTTGTACATAGACATTTATTTTTGGACTTTTGAGACTTTGTTGCTTTTGTTTGTTTTTGTTTTTGGAACTTTTAGTTTTTCTATTGTGGGTATATGTCTTCTATACTTTTCAAGTCCATGGATAGAAGGAAGCTATATTCAGACTCAGCCCAGGCGGTTCTTTCATTCGATATAAAGAGGCCTTGCACACCTGTCTAGTGAGTTTCTTTCTTTACCCTTGTTTTTATATAGTGAGGACACTGTAATGTTTAAGTATGGGGTGGGGGAAGGGCTTACTTTGTGCATATTTGCCATATTTGAGATTATTTGTCCATTATTTCTTTGAATTGCTACATGGCTATTTTGGAATTCATTATTGATTTATGTGCTTACATGCATGTTTTCCAAAAGTTTGAGAAAAATGACCCCCAATTTGGAAATACTCCGTTTCCCCGGATCATTAAGCACCACATTGCCAAAAATTGCCCACCTTTAGCCATTTACCAATCTACTCCCTATTGAGCTTAAATTACAGTCCTCTTGATTATTAATGCTTTGTCACATAAATTGTTTTTGCATAACCCTCCTTTTGTGAGCAGATGTTGCTTTTGTATATTTGCACATGCATGGATCTGTGACACAAGTACCTCTTCGAGGATGGTAATTTATTGTAGGGATATATGTGAATGAATCTAAGATGTTGAGAGTTTTGATTCCTTCCCCTGAATGACAAATAAAAATATTGCTTGAGGACAAGCAAGCTTAAGTATGGGGTGTTTGTTGTAAGCTGAATCTGCCATGTTTTACAGTAATTTTTATATCGTTTTCTGCATACATTTCATGCATTTGGGCTAAGATAGTACAGAATCTATGTAGTTTACACTTATTTGCCAAATTATGGAATCTACACCAGTTTCTGTTTAATTTCGCAAAATTCGAGGCAAATTACAGCAATTCTAAGAAGGGTCAGAAAAGCTCAGAAATCAACTACAGAAGTCCAAGGTCAAGGAACAGCGGAACCAGTCAAATCAAGCTAGGAGCCCAGCTTTACTCGATCTAGAGTAAAGTTACTCGATCTCGACGAAGGTGTCCGAGCACAGGCCTTGTCGTCTAAGCACTAATCGAGAAGCTGAGCCAGAGACAACCCGACTCCCGGAAGACAACTCGATCTCGAGTACACCTTGTCAAGATCGACAACACTTTGACACCATGTCCGAAGTCGACGAGCTGTGCCAAGTCAAGAAGCCGAAGACGGAGAAGCCGAGCACCACCATTACTCGATCTCAAGGAAGCTTGTCGAGATCGAGGACCCAACAGCGCCAGTCCAAGTCCATGCCGAGGAGGAACTACTCGACATCACCAGCAACACATCCTCGACGCCAACCCAACTCGATCTCGAGTTGTTTAGTCGATCTAGAGGAGCCAGGAGCACATGTCCGAGCTTGATCGAGCAGCTGCTACCCGAGACGTCCAGCCAGCAAAGTCGACGACCAATTCTACTCGATCTCGAGGAGTCTTGGTCGAGATCAAGGAGCCATGTCCGAAGCCGCGTTACGCGGTTTGAGATGTCTTACGCGGTTTGGGAGTCCTTGGAGCCGAATGAATCCGAAGATTGCCGAGATCTATCCACAACTATCAACATCTATCTATGGAGAAGACCTATCAACACATGGAAGATATTTTACCTATTTTAGATTTAATTTCCCTTATAGATTTAATTCCTTTATTTAATTTATTTATCTTTATAGCTTTTAGATAATTAGATTTAGATAGAGATAAGATGTTCTTTCCTTGATTAGAGGGGTTTGAGCACTATAAATAAAGCCTTAGGGGCTGGTTTTTAATCATTCAATTTCAGGGAGAGACAGTTAGTTACACATAGGGAGAAGAGATTGTAAGTTTGAGTTTATTTAATGCAATTTAGTTCTTTTTCATCAAAGATGTCTGCTATTGCGATGAAGAGCGAGTAGTCCACCCACTTCTGAGGCTGGGGTGAGCCCGACGGTGGCCATGTGAGATGATGCGGTAAAGGTACAATCTTGTTATGCAATTCGTCTTCTATCCCTATGAGCATGATTCTCTTGCGAGAGTTGAAGGTGATCCTTGTTTGTGTTATTGAAGCGAAAGTGATCTTAATGCAACTTGGGTTAATTATGTGAAAAGGGTTAGAAACAATTAGGGTTTATGCGAAAGCCTCTAAATGCCTATTTGTTAGCAACGAAAGTTATTTTGATGGAAAACATGATCTTTTATGCCTTTATGTGTTACTTTGCATGGTTATCGTTGTGGTGTTGATACCCTGGCTTTGGAAGTTCTTAGTATATTGATTTATTTTCGTCGAAATCTGAGTTCTGTGTTCGAAATCTGCAATTTGCAAGTTTATGTGTTTTGTCAATCTAGAGGAAAGTCTTGTCGATCTCGAGGAGGCTTTAGTCGAGATCGAGTGGGTGTTTGTATATATCGAGTTGAGATTATGAGTTTTCTGAGTTTTTGTTTCTGCTACTTCTAGTCGATCTCGAGTTCCCTTTGTCGAGATCGAGTACTGATTTGTCTGGATCGAGTTTCTGTCGTCGATTCTGAATTTGCTTTCTGTCGCTGCTTGTGTTAGTCGATCTCGAGTTGCTGTAGTCGAGATCGAGTACGTCTGTCTTTGCTTTTATTTCTTGTCTTCATTTGTTATTTCTGCCTTTCTTTCTTTGTTTCTTTGTTTCTGTCTTTTCTGCTTGCTTTTCTGTGAGATTTACAGCTACCTAGGATCCGCTGACACGCTTCCTCGTGGATCGATCCTGACTTTCTCTTACTACATTGGAGGGAGTCTTGTAATTATTTGCGTGGGCCTAAATCTGGTTTGATCTATTTCATTATATTTCATACTCGATTTCCTCCTCACAACAAAACTCATCAGTGCTAAGACCACAATAAAGTAAGTTAATAGCCCTGTAGTTCTTGGAGACAAGTTCAAGATCCGCTTGGTTGTATTCAGACTCCTTCTTCGCAATTTTAGTTCTATTTGGTCCGTCTTTCTCTGGAATCTTCGGACCATTCTCTATAATGTTCCAAAGTTCCAGATTTTGATCTATAATGAACATCTTCATCAATGATCTCCAGTGGACAAAGTTGTTTCCAACAAAGAGTGGTGGTCTACCTGTAGACCTTCCCTGTGCAAATCCTCCGCTAGCTTCACTAGACATGATCGAAAACTCACAAGATTGTTAGATCGAAGGCAGTGAGTAAAGCTCTGATACCAATTGAATGTTCGATAATGTAAAACAAAGTAATGTAAAGATACTCTAGAAGGGGGGTTGAATAGAGTATGCCAGTTTTTCGTAGATAGTCTTAAGACTTTTGAAGCTCGTGCAAAACCCTTTGAGATTGGACTTAGTCTTTTCTCTGAAAACCTGAATCACAAAGTTAGACAATTCGAACCAAGTGCGAAAATAAGGAAAAGCAGTAAATAAAGGACTCGATGAATTGTTTACGATGTTCGTCACGAACTTGGCCTACGTCCCCGCCTAGGGTTCTTCCACAACCCTAGGATTCAACCGACTTATATTGATTCACAGGACATAGGATCCTAATAGCTCACTGAGAAGCCTCTCTCCTATACAATTGCAATCTAGTCAACTCACGTTCCCTTGGAGTCCTAGACCAATCTAGAAGAGCCCCACCTCTCTATGCTATCTAGTACAATCCTCTTTCACTTAGTGAATCAATCGCCTAGTGTTCACTTCCTGAGTTACAAACTCTCGAGTATAACACTCTCTCGAAATATATCCTATAAGCTCACTTTGTAACTCTCAAATGCTTTGAAATGAAATAACAAACTCTTAAGAACTAGCAGAGAGCACACGAAGAAGACAGATTTCGCTTGAGGGCTTGAGTGTATGAAAGCTTGTGTTCCGCAAATTGTTATTGTGTCTTCTTTTCTTCCTTTTCTTTATAGAGAACAGATCGGCGCCACGGATCTTCACCAACGGCTTAGAGAGGATCATGGCTTGAGCACAATCTTCTATGTTTGGAAACTTCGGAAGCCATGATCACGATTTGATCTTTCTCAGCTTTGCACGCTTAAGGAAGGATATATAATTCAAATAACTTCCTGAAAGGTTAGTGTATATATAATAATTTATAGGAAGCATATAATAACATATAATAATATTCGAGCCATATAATATAGAGAACAGGTTTTGTGTTTCATCAACACTGTTAAGGCTTCAAGACCTTTGACACAAACAGACTGTCAAGGCCTTTGAAACTTATTCCGATTTTCATCAAGGGAGGGGGTTATCAACAGTTTCTGTCAACGTAGTGGTCGATATCGAGGTAAGTGGTCGATATCGAGCGCTCTTCTGGTCGATTTCGTGCTGAGTTCTGGAACTGAAAAGGCGGGCGCTGACACGCTTCCTTGTGGATCAATCCTGACTACCTTATGCTAAAGCGGGAGGAAGGCTTGTAATTAATTTGCGGAGAACAGGGAGTCGAATTTGGAATTTATATTTCATACTTGATTTTCCTCCTAACAAATTTGGCGCCGTTGCCGGGGAAGCCATCAATCGCGCCCTTTTTAGTTCTTTTCCTCTTTCTTATATTTGTTTTTGCTTTTTAGCTTCTTTTTACTTGTTTCTTTTTGCTTTTGTTTTTCATGTGCATGCGAAGAACTGATCGCACACCCATAGACCCTATTCTCGAGCCAGAACGCTTTTTCCATCTTCAGCAAAGGCTTAGAAGGAGACTTATATCACTACAACAATAAAGGGCTAATGAAGCGGTATGTTGCAGCGGTTTAGGCTAATGAAGCGTTATCTGTGGCGGTTTAGGCTAATGTAGCGGTTTTGTAGCGGTTTTGATAATACAAAAACTGTTAGCAAATAAAAACGCTTTTGTAGCGGTTTCAAAAGTCTATTGTGGCGGTTTTTTAATCTATAGAGGCGGTTTTAAAAAATGTCCAAAAATAAGCTATTGTGGCGGTTTTTAATAGTCTAGTGTGGCGGTATTATAGTCTATTGGAGCGGTTTTAACTCGTAAGAGATTTTGCTGTTAAAAATAAATACTGAAGCGGCCGTCGAGTTTATTTTTCTCCAGAGAAAGAGGGCAAAATATTGAAGCGATTAGGAGAGCACTCCTTCAATCTTCTCAATTTCTTCCTTCCCTCTTCTCAGAATCTGTCAGATCTTCCTTCAATACTTAACACCAACCCAACCATATCAATGGATTAGGAGAGCTCAACACCAAGCCAACCATGTCAATAGATGCGATCTAGGGTTTTGGTTTTCTTTTGGGAGAGCAGAAGAGATTTCGCGGTGGTGCGAAGAGGCTCCTCAAGCAAGTTCGATGATGAAGAGTTCATTTGACAAGGTTCGTTGCTGATGTAGCAGGCTCGACAACCACCAAGAGCTACTCCTCCTCTCCCTTACTCTCTGTCGGCGACCAAAAGGCAGAAGCTATGGCTTTACTCTTTTCCTCCTTACTACCTACTGCAAAATTGTCACAGAGGAAGGTAATTTACACTTTCAATCCCACTGATTTTGCTATTCTTTAGGTTAAAACTGGTTCAGTTTATTTGATTTGGGGTGTTTTGATTTAGGATGGGAATTTAGGGTTCTTGATTTAGGGTTGAAATTGGTTAGGTTGTTTGATTTAGTGTTGAAATTGGTTTAGGTTGTTTGATTTAAAGTTCTCCAAAATTTGTATAAAACTTTCAAATTAGACTATGAAACCTTGGTTGAATTTATAGAGAACATGAGTTATTTAAATTATTTATACTAATCTCTTTAATTGTCAAGGCCTTCTCTGTCAATAGCTGAAAATTATTCCAAGTGAGTCACCATTCAATGAAAATAAACCCTGAGGTTAAGTTTAGTTTAGTCCGTCGGGAATGAAACTGAAATCTGCTATCCTTTTCTGAATCTTGGATTACCTTGTACCTGCCCCTTTTAAGAAACATCCTAGAACTTGTACCTGCCATATGACTTAATATGTATAGGCCAATATATTAATTAAAATGCCAAAATATTGTCCTCTTGCATTCAGGATGTGTGGAATAGAATCTATATTAATCACTGTTAATTTTCATTCGATCAAGTGCTTGCCCTTTGGGAGTATCTAGTTTTGTAGTAAAAATCACTAGGAACAAGTTAGCTTCAGATGATAGCACTTTCTAATTATCCCTTTTCATGCTTTTTTTCATGCTTATTTGTTATAAAAAAAGAGCTTATTTGCGAGATCACTAGTATCACTGTGATAATTAGGCAATATATCACTTGATTTAGTTTGTATATGCTTTCACTAATTTTTCAACTTGTACCTTACTTGAGATAGTATACATATTGCTCAACTTGCACATTTTTTACTAATATTGGCAAAGTGCCACTTGATTTAGGCAACTTATTACTTGATTTAGTTTGTATCTGTCTCTTCTAATTTGTCAACACTTGTACCTTACTTTAGTTTTTTAATTATTTTGGGGGCTTTATTAGATGATTATTGATTCTCGAAGTGTTTTCGATCTGCTAAGTAATTCTAGTCGACTGCAAACACAAGCGCTTATTGGAGGAAAATGGATGGATGTATACAATGGGAAGACTATACAGGTATCATCTATTTATAAAGGCTATATTTCCTCTAAAATATAGTGTTTTTGCAATCATGGATGCTGAATGCCATGTTTATTATTCTTCCTCCCTCTGTTTTCTCTTTGTGCATGAAGTTCTGCATACAAACTAATGCATCCAGATTCCTTGTGTCATTTCAGTCTTTTGAGTGAAGTATTTATTAGAGTGTAAATCTGACAAGAGTTCACCTGTTTAAAGCAAATGAAAATTCAAAATGTAGTTGGATTGGGGTTAGCACTTTGTCTACTCTTTGGGCAGGGAGAGAGCAAGGATAGGACTTCTCAGAAAATGAATATATTATTATCAACATGTCTAACGTTGAAGACATTATAGCATTTTAAACTCTTATTTACACTGATTTTAGCTTTTAATTAACTAAATATATTTACATATTGATTTACACTTTGATTTTAGCTTTCAATTAACTAAATACACTCTGATTTTAGATTTCATAAAAGAGTGAGTAACAATCTTTCTTGTGAAAATTTGTAGTCATAACACCCTCAAAAAAATAGAACTCTCCCTAGGACTGTCATAGAGGTTTTCCTGTTGGTATGAAATATAACGATGTATTTTTGCCTGGTGCACAGTAAGTGCTTTCAGAGTTGCCAACCACTGCACACAGCCTACTTACATTTTAGAGTAGAAAAAATCCTTCATTCAGAAACTTCTCTCGGAGAAACCATTAATGCATGAAGTGGAAACTTGTTAAACATAAGATTTACCTAAAATAAAATTGATCATCTTCTAGTCCAGATTAAAAAATTCTAGGAATGACAAGTGTAAATGTGGGTGGATCTAGCCAAATCTGAAGATCATAATCATGAAGGAAAACACTACTAGTTAGTATCTTTAACATAGGAAAATGAATGCACATGGAGTTTAGAAGTTATTTACGTGATCATCACATAAAATGGATCAAGTTTACTTGAATTCATCAATAAGCTTACATCATTTTTTCCAAATAGGGTAAACATGATGAAACTTTATTTATGAATGAAACGGGCAACTTGCTCTTGCATCCATATTCATGATGTGTAATTTATTCATGACACAATATGAGGGTATCTTAATTATATAGGCACTTACCCAACAGCCACCCTTAAAACTTAGTTTAATTTATGCGAAACTTATTGTCATGGTGCCTAAGTTCTGGGTCCAAAATCCATCAGATTACCGAAGCGCACTCACAACAACTTGTTATGCAAACCCCACCTCACGCATCCTTGGTGCGTGCAGGGTTTTTGTACAAAATCAGTGTGCTAAAAGAAAGGGAATCATATGCTGAACTTAGTTGGCAACTTATCTTCTTTAATTTGTAACACATTGATGATGATGATGATGATTTTTAGCATTCCCTTTGCAGTTTGAGTCTTTTATCCGTTGTCGCCATACATTGAACTCTTATATTTCCTTTAACAAGGTTTGGAAGAATCGAGCATTTGGTGGCCTGAGTAGCCCTGCAGAGAGACGATGTTGACTGTTGAGCGTGTCGCCATCAACGATTCAGGATGATTGTTATTGTTACTTCTTTCTTACTCCTATTTGTTTTTAACTCTGAAGTTGAATGATTGTTATTGTTACTTTCTTAATCCTATTTGTTTTTTGGCCTGGGATGCTCCGATTCAGGATCTGAATTGTACGTGATTCGGAGCCGCGTTCGTCGAGGTGTACTCCATCGGATGACCAAAACAGCTCATGGGGATCAGTTCATACGGATGATTTCTGGTTGGAGCTTTTGCAGGTTGACCAGTCAACCTTCATTCTGGTCAACCTTCATTCCTGGTTCTTCTCAGTTACTTCATGGATCTGTTTTCCCTAATCACTTTTAGGTTTTGGATTGTAGTTTAGGTTAAAGTTGTTACTTTGATTTGATTTGAATCTGATTTGCTGTTGGATGGATATCTTTATTGTGTATAGACGCTATTTTGATTAACTAAAGGTGGTATTTGATTAATGTGAGTTATGAAGTTATATACCATGATATGTTTGAATTCGAGGGAAATTTTTCATGTTTAATATGTGATTGATTGCAGGTACAAATAGATTAAAAAAAAAAAGTTCACATTTTTGACTATTAGAATGCACCAAAGAATATGGTGCATTCTATTTTTTTTTAAAAAAACGTTAGGACTTTTTAGCCCGGGTCTGCTGAATCCGGGCTAAAAAAACATTTTTTTTATTTTGGTAAATCAAAAACCGCCACATTAGATAAGGAAACCGCCACAATAGTTATGAACTAACCGCCACAATAGATAGGTCTATTGTGGCGGTTTACTTACCTATTGTGGCGGTTTTTGATTTCCATAATAAACCGCCACAATAGATGTAAAAACCGCCACACTAGACCTAATGCAAGGCGAGCAACAGAGGCGGGTAAAAACCGCTACAATAGGTCTTCTGTGGCGGTTTTTAGGCCTAATGTGGCGGTTTTGAACCGCCACATTAGGCCTTAATTGTAGTAGTGTTATGGAGACTCCACCCAATGAGAATTTGGGCCAGCTCACACCTCCAGAGGAGCTTGAGCAACTCCGACTACGGATAGAGGAGTTCACCACCAGAGAAGCAGAACACGCTCGACAAGAGGCGGAATATGCACAAAATCAGCAACGGGGGGAGGCAAGGGTAGATCACGGGATCAACGCAAAAAATGAACTTGAGGAGCGGATTGGGCATGTCCCAGCCAACGCAAAGGAATATCTGCATCCTACTCTGGAAGTTCAAGAATCGCCGATCGTTCTTCCCGCTATTAATTTTGAAATTCGTCCTTCTTTTATTACTGAAATTATGAGGAGTCAATTTAGGGGAAGAATCAATGAATGTCCTTTAGAGCATGTTACTACTTTTCTATATTTATGTGAAGCAATTGTTGATGGTGCCAATCTAGAATATTTAAAACTAAAGGCTTTTCGTTGGTCCCTTGCAGGAATAGCACAATACTGGCTGGAAGGATTGCCTACACAATCAATTCGCACTTGGAAAGAACTACAGGACCTATTCCTCAACAAGTTCTTTCCTCCTGCAAAGACAGCTGCTCTCAGACAACAGATCACGACTTTCAGACAGAAGCCAGGGGAGACACTAGCACAGGTCTAGGAGCGCTATAAGAGGCTTCTGAAATCCTATCCTAAGCATGGACAACCACTCTACGTCATCCAGGAGATCATCTTCAACTACCTAGATGCGTCTACTAAGGATAGGATCAATAACTATACCGTCTATGGGTATCTCGAATACACTCCACGCCGTGCTTGGGAGGTGTTTGAGACGCTGGCTAACTACGACAACACATATGGGACTTATGCGGCCTCTTCTGACGAAAGGTATTAAAGGCCTGCCCCATCTATGCCATTGTATGTGCCACCAAAGAAGGTTGATCCCGACACCAGGGACCAGTTCCACAACGACCAGGTACGCCGTCTCACCAAGCAGGTTAAGTTTCTGTTTAAGGATAAGCCTTGCTTGGAATGTGGGTCTGTGAGGCACAACACTACTGCGTGTCCACACATCGATCAAGTACATCAAGTAGAAACCCACGAAGAGATAAGGTATGTCGGGGGACAGTACTCAGGACCACCCCAGAACCAGAAGTGGAGCTATTATCGCCAGCCCCAGCATCAGAACCCCCGCCCTACAGAGCCCCTGGTCACCCTGACAGAGAAGGTAAGAAGGATGACCTGCAGACCATTCTTGAGGAGATGCGGAGGAATCATTCAGACACCAAGCAATCTATCAATTCCATCTACACTCAGATGCATGGTGTCAATTCTAGGCTTGGAGAAATCGATATCTGGCGGAAATCGATTGACACACAGATTGGCCAGATGGCAACATCCGTCCCCAAACAATCAGGTATGCTCCCTGGATCCTTAGAACCTAATCCTAAGACTAAATCTACAGGACAGGTAGCAGCCATGAACCTAAGGAGTGGGCGACAGATGCAAACGCCCGAACAAACGACAGAGAAGAAGGGCACTAGAGACCAGTTGATATTGACCAACCCAGTTGATATCGACCAGTCCCCAATCGATATCGACCCTCCCATGGTCGATATTGACCCAACTCCTCGAAAACACCTGAGGCCAGTAACTCCAGCCGATATCGACCAGACGGCAGTCGATATCGACAAGACACAGGTGGATATTGACCCTCTCTACTCGACATCAGCACCTCCGCCGAAGAAAAAGCTCCCTTTCCCGATGAAATCTCCAAAGGACCCTGCAGAGAAGAAGTTTCAGCTATTCGTGAAGATGCTTCAAAGGCTCAACGTCACCATTCCCTTCATATAAGCACTTCATGAGATGCCATCCTACGTCAAGTTCCTCAAGAAGATCCTAAGCAAAAAGCGGTCAATGGCTGAGATTGCAGAGGAGTGCAACAAGATGGATGTCATAGAGAAAAGGCCAGATCCAGGTAAGTTTTCTATAACCATTGGATTTGGTCAATACAAGTTTAATGCCCTATATGACTTAGGAGCCATTGTGAGTATAATGCCTTTATCTATATGGTCCAAAGTTAAGACAGGTGCTCTTGAGCCTGTGGACGCAAAGTTATACATGGCGAACAACACGGTAGTCATCCCTACAGGCATGGTGGACGATGTGCCAGTACAAGTAGGTAAGTTCTTTGTCCCTGATGATTTCTTAGTTATTGATATTGTGGAGGACCCTGCTTGTCCAATTATTCTAGGAAGGCTCTTCTTGACGACGGTGGATGCCAACAAAAGCGTAAGGAAGGGAGTGCTCACTTTCAACATCAGCGATGAGGTAATTGAATATTCTTTTAATATAACTGAAAGGCATACAGGTCCCATGGAAGAGGTCAAGTCCAAATCAGCTAGGTACATCATTTGCGGGGAGCCTAAGGTAAGAAATATCACCCCCGAGGAGCTAGAAAAGAGGGATATGGAAGCTCAGGTGGAGGAGATCATGGCCATCCTTACCAAAGATACAGAAGATCCACTCGATATCTCCCAAGGTAAGTCGATATGGACTAACTATTTTTCGGATGCTTTGCCAGGTCATAAGTATGGGGTCAAAATCGACCAAGAGAAATCGATTGAGCCACAAAACAACTAGATATCGACCACCCTTGGTCGATATCGACCAGATCAAGTCGAGTCGATTTCTCCCGAGAAGAAGCTAGTCGAAATCGAGCAGCATAGCTGGATATTGACCACTTTTGGTCGATATCGACCAATCTAAATCGACATGTCTTCTTCTGCATCGACCGAATCTCCACCGGAACAGCAGCAGTCGATATCGACTAATATTGGTCGAAATCGACCAGACCCTCAGGAGCTGAATAGCACCGGATCTGCAAAGGTAAGCCAAGGTAATAATCTTTCTTCTCCCATTTCAGTTAAAGATCTATCTATACATGGGAGAGGTTTGCCTTGGTATGTGCGCTTATGCAGGGTTTCCAATGAGGAGCCCAAGGAATACGAGGTAGGAGACAAGGTCTATGTCTCCAAATCAAATGATCATTGGTTCCCTAACAAGTTCAAAATAAAGAAGATGGGACCTTTCAGGGTGAACAAGATCCATTCCGGAGGACTACAGCTAATGGGCAAGAATGGAGTCCTGTTTGAAGCCCAATCTACATGGGCTCTGCAGATGCCACCTTGAGCCCAATGGAGAAAGTCAGCCTAGCGACTATAAAGTATATAGCTTGTAAATAGACAATTAATTTTTGGGATTTTTGGACATTGTTATTTTTGGTTTTTGGTTTTTGAACATTATTTTTAAGTCTTTCTACTATGGGTATTTCTTTTCTAACAAATTTTTGCAGGAACAGAGAAGGAAGCAGAAGCTCACTCGATTTCGAGTCATCTAGGTCGATATCGACCAAGGCCACTCGAATTCGACCAGTCCTACATAAGCAATGCACTCGATTCTGACGATTAGCACACTTGTCTAGTGAATTTCTTTCTTTACCCTTGTTTTTTATACAGTGAGGACACTGTAATGTTTAAGTATGGGGTGGGGGAAGGGCTTACCTTGTGCATATTTGATTTAAATTGACCATATGTGTGCATATTTAAGGTTTATCTCTTGAATTGCTTATACATGGCTATTTTGGAATTCATTATCAATCTAAGTGTTTATATGCATGTTTTCAAAAGTTCATAAAACAAATTACCCCCATTAAAATTTTTGATTAGTGTCATGGAAGTTTAATATTGAACTCGACGATGCAAAATTGGATTCATTAGAGATATAGCATGAAATTTCCTAGTAAAGGGAAGTCACAATGAATTGCATATTTTTATTGAAAACCATGACAGAAGGTAAAATTTGAGGTTTCTTTTTGAGATGTTGCATGATAAGAGGATGAAGGACTTCATATTTCCATATAATGCTCATTGTTATAATCCTTAGCCATACCTATGCTTATGCATCACAAAAGCCATATTGAGCCTTATTTCATATTTTGCTCCACATGATCTAAATATTGCTCATTCTTTACCTTATTTCCCATCCGGGGATTATGTTGAGAATGATGTTACATTATGGAGATATTATATAATATTTGTGTTGTTATTGCATTTATTGGAGTTTGGCAGGAAAGTATAATATATTATGGAAAATTTAATGAGTGAAAGAAAATTCGATCACCTCAAGAGATAAAGGTAGATTGAACCTGCTTGCTGAGATAATAGTTTGGTGAGATGGGAAACACAGGCGAGAAGTCCGAAGCACTAAGTATCCGGGGCCATTCATGACACCCATGTTTGCGACTCGCGAGAAGGCAGTGCTAAGGTTAGAGAGGTAAAAGCATAATAATAAAAAAGCAATGAGCGATGAGTGAAAGGTGAAAAATCTATTGAAGAAGGAATGTGGTATGAAAGTTTGGAAAGTACTCCATTTCCCCAGATCATTAGCACCACATGACCAAAAATTGCCCACCTTTAGCCTTTTGCCAATCTACTCCTTATTGAGCTTAAATTAAAGTCTTCTTGATTATTAATGCTTTGTCACAAATGAATGTTTTTGCATAACCCTCCTTTTGTGAGTAGATGTTTCTTTTTATTGCAAATGCATGGATTTGTGACATAATACCTTTTCGAGGAGGGTAATTGGTTGCAAGGAAATATGGCAATGAATCTTTGATTTTGAGAGTTTGATTTCTTCCCCTGAATGACAATTAAAAGTATTGCTTGAGGACAAGCAAGCTTAAGTATGGGGTGTTTGTTGTGAGCCTAATTCGCCATGTTTTATACTACCTTTTATATTGCTTTCTGCATGCATTTCATACATTTGGGCTAGAATAGTGCAGATTCTATGTAGTTTATGCTTATTTGCCAAATTATGGAATCTACACAAGTTTCTGTTTAATTTCGCAGAAATCGAAGCATTTTATAGCAATTTGGAGAGAGGAAGGAAAACCACAAAGAGGTCGATATCGACTGAACTAGGTCGATATCGAGTGGATGACAACGAGCCGAATTTCCAGAAATCAACTAGAGAATTCGAGCAAAACAGGTCGAAATGCACATAGAAGGCCAAGATCGAGTGAAGAAGTGCAGAAGTGGTCGATTTTGACCTATACTGGTCGATATCGACCAAAACCAAGTCGAAAATCCCTGTCAAAAGCCGAAATCGAGTGGTCAGAAGGCAAAGTCGAGAAATCAACTCGATATCGACCACTTTTGGTCGATATCGACCAAGCTACAAAGGCCGATTTCGAGCAGTCCCAGTATTGAGCCGGCTTTCTTCCACATGAAGCAAGAGATATTCTATTAACTCAAGAGCAGATTTATCAAGTTCTATCAAGAGAAGAAGGATCTATCCACACTAATCCTAGTTTCTTTTTAGATATATTTATTTTATTTCCAAATTTAATCTTTAAGTCGTTAGATAGAGAAGTTTAGATATAGATAGATGTTTCTTTCCTAGATTAGCTAGGGAATGAAGCCTATAAATAAAGCCTTAGGGGCTGAGTTTTATTCATTCAATTCTAGTTCCAATTAGTTACATAGAAAGAGAGAGAGAAAGCTTGTGGCCGAGTAAGGTGGAGATTGTCGAGAGGCGTTTTGGTTTTGTTGGGCTGTAAGTTTTACTTTGATTTGATTAATGCAATTTAGTTCCCTTTATTATTGATATCTTTCTTGATGATGAAGAGCGAGTAGTCACCCAACTTCTATGGTCGGGGTGAGCTCGACGGTAGCTATGTGAGGTGATGCGGTAAAGGTAAAATCTTTGGATGCGAATTCGTCTTCTATCCCTATGAGCATGATTCTTTTGCGAAAGTTGAAGGTGATCCTTGTTTGTGTTATTGAAGCGAAAGTGATCTTAAGACAACTTGGATTAATTATGTGAAAAAGGGTTAGTAACAATTAGGGTTTATGCGAAAGCCTCTATTTTCCTATTTGTTAATAACGAGAGTTATTTGATTAAAAGCATGATCTTTTATGCCTTTATGTGTTATTTTACATGTTTATCGTTGTGGTGTTGAAACCCTGATCTTGAAAGTCTTTAGTTTATTTGATTTACTTCATCATTTTCATGTTCTGTCTTGCGAAAGGTTGCGATCTTTAGTTTCTATTTTAAGTCGAATTCGAGCACTGTTTGGTCGAAATTTTAGGTCGATATCGACCAATTTGAGTTTTCTGTTCGTTTTTGCTTGTTTCTGCGTTTTGCAGTTTCTGTCGACGTAGTGGTCGATATCGAGGTAAGTGGTCGATATCGAGCGCTCTTCTAGTCGATTTCGTGCTGAGTTTTGGAAGTGAAAAGGCGGGCACTGACACACTTCCTCGTGGATTGATCCTAACTACCTTCTACTATAGCGGGAGGAATTCTTGTAATTAATTTGCGGAGAACAGGGAGTCGAATTTGGAATCTATATTTCATACTTGATTTTCCTCCTAACAGCTGCTTGATTGGATTTAGTTAACGAGGGGGGTGTGAGGGGTGGGAATTGGGGCTGAAGGCTGTTTATGGTTCAAGGGCTGGGGGACGTTTAAGTTAGGGCTTAGAAGGGGGAGGAGAAGTGGATCTAAGAGATTGGGAGTTGGGAATGTCAGGCCATGTCGCCGGTGGTGGGTGTGGGAGAAGGATGGGTAAGGGAGGTGCTGAGACGGACGGGGCTGCGGGGAGGAGGAGAGGAGGGGGGGGGGGGAGGGAGAGGGAGAGAGAGAGAAGAACCTAGAGGGAGGGCAGTAGGGGTGAGGCCGGGCGGCGGGCAGAAGGTGGTGGCTGAACGGCGGGCAACAGGCGGTGTGATTGGTCGACGGCCTAAGCTTTCAGTGCGAGGTTAGAAATGGAAACATTATTTTAAAACGAGAGAGAGCCAATCAAGAGAAATACCATATTGATGAAGAGAGTGAACGAGTGACGCGTGTAAGGAATTTTTTTTTTACAAGGCAAGGATTTAGGGGCGGTTAACCCACTGCACAATGGTGTCACAACGGAATAGATCATCGATCTCTGCTAGGACACTATCAACAATGAAATATGAGGACAACCCATATGCACCAACCGATCTTCCACATGGTTAGCCTCTCGTGAGCGCAGTAGAACTGATGATGTTATAAAGGTGTCTGATGTAAAACGAACGTCATTGGCACTTTCACCCTTTACCGAATAGTAATAATATCCAAACTTAAACACACAACCAATAGATTAGGCAACCAATCACTGGATAAACCAAATAACTACTAGTATAGCGATGAAGTCCGGTGTCGAACCCACAAGGAGAAGCGATTTCCTATTCAATAACTCTAAACAAATACTCTTATAGCAAAGCAATTATTCTTGACAAGTAGCAAATATGTAAAAGTAACCAGATTGCAAATCACAAAGCAAATTGATATCAAAGTAGAAAAAACATTTCACCTATAATTCTCCGACAATGGTTGGACTTCATGGTCCTCTGATTGATCTATCAATTATTCATATTCCTAGGTCTACTTGACTAAAGTTGAGAGATCCGCAGAGATTCACTCATCTTATTCAATATCACTAAAGAATAGCATTAAGAACTCAAGTAATCAAGACCAATGGGCACATTGACTCTGCACAATTAAGACTAATAGGCGCATACCGAACTCAACCCTAATCGAATATCCTCAACATAGATCAATTGAAATCATGCACTACAAAGACAAAGAGACATCACTATCATCAATACCTTTGTTTGCTATCGAGAAAACAGCAACGAATTCATAGCTAGAGATGCAATTCCTAATATGTTGATCAAGCATAGAAAGGAACACAAATATAAATTAAGCACAAGATGATAACTAAGAACATGAATATTCAAATAAAATCAAATCCTAACAATCCAAACAACCATATCTTCGAATCACAGTCAAAACTCTGAGTTTAGCAACTCATAGGCCAATTCTCTCTCTCTCTCTCTCTCTCTCTCTCTCTCTCTCTCTCTCTCTCTCTCTCTCTCTCTCTCTGTCTCGCTAATTGTGTTCATAGTCTCACAATAACAACTCCGTACTGTGAAAATAAACTGAAAACAACCTAAATAAGTCTCACAAGGGTCGGCAAAATCCTAGTAGTAATACTAGAAAATAATATAAAATAATAGTCTCGGATCCAAAACCGCGTTTCCGGGATGTGGGCCAACGGCGAGCGCCGTGCAAGGGGCGGCGGGCGCCGTCTCTACAGTGCCGACGTTCCTAAAATTCCTTCAATGGATTCCAATGGCGTACCTCCTTGCCCCTCCTTAGCTCTTTCATAGCCTCCAAATGCTCCAAACCATGCTTCTTAAGCTCTTCTCAAAGTCCACCCAAGGTCGGAATGTAAATCTGCAGAATAAACACTAAAAACGCATAGATTCCGAACTCGAATACTTCACAAGCAATATACTGAACTAGACTCAAATAATAGAAAAACTACTACATAAATGCAATAAGAAACACCTATAATGCCTATATGAAATACGCATTATCAAATCCCCACACACTTAACTCTTGCTTGTACTCAAGCAACCATAAGGTAAAACATCATCTACGCATCCCACATGAAATCTTTCACAACTTTACTCATCAAAAGCAACATCATGAATAGTAAAAATATAATCAAACATATAAACATCATAACATGTATATATAGGATCAAGTTGCTTACATGCTAAAAAATCAACCTTACCAAGGATAAAATGTGTATCTCTCGCTCTCATGTGTTTAGGCTTTAAGCACACACTCACCTCAATTCCATATACAAGTATCAACTCAAATATTTACATTTATATTACAAAATCTCCACCGGATACGTCAATGCAAAAATAAGGACATCAATAGGACTTTCGCTCAATGGAAACCTTCATAGAAGATTCCATTCGGCGGGGTTGTAATGGGGCTTGGTAGAAACATAAGGGCAATGAATTGTATTTGGTCATGTGGTGCAATAAATTCCGGGAAAACAAGGTTCCAAAACTCGTAACATAACACAAACCAACTCAATAAATCAAGCTCACAAATGCACAATATCTCTTAATATCATCAAAATAACTCCAAAAATCTCAAATCTCATCATCTTACATATCATGCAATGTCAACACCCAACCAATGTATCTCATAACCAACATAAATCCCAATTCTTTCTCGTTATGAAAACATAAGATAAATGACTCTTTTATTTCTTTTTTTTTTCTTTTTCTTTTTCTGATTTTTTTCATTTTTCTTTTTTTTAACTTACTTTTACCCCTAGGTGAATTTTATCCTCCCTAGGTTCAAGCTTTTTATTTCTTTTTCTTGAGCCAAAATGCATGAGAATGAGGGACTAACTAAGCACATAACATTACATCTTCTCAAAACCATAAACCATAAAATCACACTTTAGCTTCATTCTCCTCAATCTCCAAAATAGATTGCATAACCCACTCAAAATCTCAATTCCCCCAGAATAAGGGTAAGGCTCATCATAGGCTAGGAATAATAATTTAGTGGAGCTAACAATAAAAAAAGGCTAAAGGCTCAAATTGGCTTCAAAGAAAGACATAACATAAGGTAGGCATGGATAAATATGTGGCTAAAAGGTTGCCTCTATCATTTGAACTTATCAAGCATTGAACATGTATATAATCGGCCTTGAAAATAAATAACCATGGCAATACTCAATGATAAATATATGTATAGGAAGAGTATATCACACAAGAAAGCAAAAGGAATATAGATGTATCCCTTATAAGGCCAAAAATATCTCATTGGGACAAATTTTTGTTGAATTTCAAGCATACTCCCAAACTTAGATCATACATGCTCAATTATATATGCTCAATACACTAGTACAGATTAGACGTTTATCGGGGGTTTTTTTAACAAAGCATACGGGAGTTTTCGAGATCCTTTTATTTCGTTCGCTGATAAATGTCTCTCGGGGGTTTTATAAAAACTCCCGATATATAATTCTCGCTCAGGGGTTTTTTTTTTAAAACTCCCGTGAGAGTACTAAACGTTTTAACCCGTTTTGCTTTTTATTCTGTCGGGGGTTTTGTTAAAAACTCCTGATACACTGTCTCGGGAGTTTTTTTAAAAAACACCCGAGAAGGCATTTTCTTTTATTAAAAAAAAGGGGGGTTCGTACCCCGTTCTAAACCGGGGTAGACCACTATTAAAAATCCATTCTCTTACCTTTTAAGTCACCACTTTCATCCTGATTAAAATATAATGAACCCTAAAGAGTTCCAACCTCTAGAAACTCCAACCATAATAAACAAGTACAGAGAAGAAAAGATATAGTTGCTGGGACAAGTAAGCATCATATTGTAATTTGTATTTGAATGTACAATTGATAAAAATAAGAATTACATTAAGAATACATTGCAATATCATACTGCGCTAAATCATAAATTCTCTCAATCAAAATTAAACAAATTAGAAAGATTGAGAGATGACATACACAGTAAAAAAACTCATCAAAGGTGAGCCGATATTCCACAAAGATATGACATACTTCCCATGATTTGCAGAAGGCTGAGAGAACTTGATTGTATCGTTGGGTGTTGGGCTGTGCTCGTTTCTATGTCAGAAGCATAAGATGATGAGACTCTACTACAAAGATTAAAAAAAAACATTTTAAAATCGATGTTAAAATACCAATCATTATCTTTTATCTGCTCAAACAAAGATAAAGATGTAAGCACCACTTGTCCCAAACACTTGAAAGTCATACAAATACCTAGGTTTTCCTACAGAACAAGCAAGCAAGTAGTTAGGTGTAAACCCTAACTAGCAAGGGATCATTAGCAAAACAACCCTAACTCAAATCAAATTCAACGACATATCAACATCAAATTCAAACACTAACCACAGTTGAAACCAGTCAATTTTTCAAAAGTCAAAAGCTTATATTAATCTCAAATTTTTCACAAATATTATAAAAAAAAGAAAAGAAGATTATATTCAGAATTAAATTGTGTGTTAATCTCAAATTGTTTTCAAGAACCCACATTTTCTTGAAGAGTTTTAATTTGTAGTAGAAGTTCAAGATTATAAATGAAAACACTTAGGGGCCAAATATAATAAACTTAAAATTATTATAAAATGAATAAACTTGAAACTAAAATAAGAAAATTATTGGGTAATAATCTTAAGCAATCATTCAGTTTAAAATGTGAGTAATAATCACCTTTATGGACTGAATAATATAATTCTTCACCCTCAACAGTTCCGTCATCACCCTCAACAACTCCGTCATCACACTTAGTAGATCTGTCATTACCGTCAACAACTTTGTCACCATCGTCAAATCCATCTTCATCCATATCATCTTGAGCCGGGCCCATTCAACAACAAGAATGCAAAGGAAACAAAATAGAAAATACAAGTTTAGAGAAACTAATCAGGAAGTAAAGCACCACTAAGTATGATGTCACAGGAAATCAAAATGATTGAAACAAAAACAGTATTATCAAAATACACAAGGTCTGAATCGGTAAATATATAAAAGGGTGTAACGATGTTACAAAAAGGTGACAAGATCGAACCAAGCCTCTTGTCAAAGTCAAAGAGGACTTGCATCTAATAAGATACCACGTGATTCCCCACTTCCCAATCCAATTCTAAGTCATGAAACTCCCCCTATAATAATCCTAATAAACTCTTTTACATTTAGTCATGCAGGGCCATGAGACTAAGCAAAGAACAATCACACAACACAAACAAAATAAAACCATTCCCACTCCAACTTAACCAACCGGCCTAACTAATGTAAGACCATGTTTAGTTATGGCATATCATAAATCATGAAAGCTAACCATTGAAACTTGTTCTCCGTATTTGCGCACTCAGCATCTATAACATTTTTTTACTGTCATACTTCCTTCATTAACTATCATACATGTTCCTACTTGCTCTACCGTCATGTAAGCATGACCATTTTTTGTTGTCATAGTCTCATTTTTTTAAGTGGTAAATTCCTACAGCAGCTCATCCCCGTTATTCATCGTGTTAACTAGTTGCACATACTCCCTAACTCTCTCCTTAATCTCACTATCTTACCGTTGGCTATAACTCCCGCTCTTCTGCTGATGATCCACCTTCATTTTGTTTTAAGTGCACAAACACATGATTTTCCTATAAAATCCATTGCTGCCATACATTTTTTTATGGTGCTTTCATGCTGCGTGCAATCTGCATCTATTTCATTTGATGTCACCATCCCAGCACACACATCAGCATCCTCATTAGTTGCTTTATCGACAGTGCCCACTTTATCGACCGAAATCCTAATTAACATCGCTTCCAACTTCTTCCCTCCCCACAAACATAGCAAACATAAGCAAACACTAATTTGATATGATGGTCAATATTGCCAACTGAATACAATAAACAGAAGAAAACATCATCAAAAATTTAAGATGGAGCAATAGATACGAACCTTACAGGCCTAATTAAATGCCAAACGACAATGTTGCCAACGGATTGACTAGAGAGAATCATCGGATTGAACAGAGAATCGACTAACGAACCTGAGAGAAGATAGAAGCAATGAGCCCTAATTGGCGGTAGAAGACAAAATTGCCAACTGATTATCGAAGAGGGTGAAGAAAGACGCAGCTAACGAACCCGACAACCCTAATTGATCAAAGAGGCCAAGACAATAGTAGCTTATGAACGGTTGGCCTGCACTCCCTCCTTCGCAAAGGGCAACGAGATCGAACAGAGGGAGAAGAGAGAATATGCAAAATCGACGACCCCCCTCTGCAATTGCTGTTCAATTGGAAGATTTCATCCGATGCTCATCTTCTTCGAGAACTAGCTGATCGATTGAACGGGTGGTTGATCTCCAGATTGCCATGTTCTGCTTGATATCGATGTGTATTGAGGGCTTATCGTGGGTTGTCTGCGGGGCTTTTAATAAAACCTCCCAAAATAGATTGCTATTTACCGGAAGTTAAATAATAACGCCCGAGAAAATATAGTCGATTTTTTTTAAAAAAGGAAACATGCTTTTATCGGGAGTTTTTATAAAAACTCACTTGCGAGAAGCATTTCTCAAGAGTTTTTGAAAACTCCTGATAATTTCTGCCGTAAGATAACCAATTTGTACTAGTTATCATATTTCGCATAAAAACCAATTTTCAGGATAAGATCAAATCATTCCAGAATTTCATGGGATTTATAAGATCATGCTAGGACAAAACTCAAATTAAATGGGTATCTTTGATAACACAATATGCAAAACAACAAACGAAACAAGACTCGCTTTTTTTCATCTTTTCGACATTTTTCAAATTTTTTTCATTTTTTTGACATTTTATATAACATAAAAGAAATAAAATAAAGGAAATAACAAAGACTCAAAAGCAAAAACTCACAAACAAACAGAAATTCAAACATGAACTAACCTAACTAATTCACTTCAATATCCCCCCCCCCCCCCCCCCCCCCTCTCACCCCACACTTACATGTTGCATTGTTCTCAATGCATAGCGATACAAAAAAGGAACAATGAAAATATTAAAATAAAGGGTTTGAAAGAAACAAATGACTGACCAATTACTGTGAAGGCGGGGTCTGGGGTCCAGACCACTGATTGATCAAATCCATCAACAAGAGACAAATCTCAGGTAATTGATCGATCTTCCCAACCAAAATCGCATGGGACTTTGTAAGCTTCATCAACTCATCTGCCTGCCGCTTCTCAAATTCAGTAAATCTCTTTTCCGGGCAGGCAATGCGTGAGTCATCTTGAACCGTCGGCGGCGTCATCTCGATCGGCATATCTTCAACATCGCTTGTGGGGGTCACATGGTCATCAAGCTTCCGCAAATGAGTATCAACAGGGACTTGGCTTCTGCGGAAATCAACTAACTTCAACCACACCGGTAAAGTAGTAGGCATATACTGATGATGAGACTGCAAAGGTCCAGATAACCACCGAAATCTCTCAATAGCATATGGTAACTGCAGCTTTTCCAACATTCGTGCGGACACAAAAGCATCGATGTCCCACGTATAAGAGTGACTCACAGGTTGCAGTGAACTAACATCATCACCATGAAATATTGCCAGAAGTGTGATCATGCCTCCAAAAGGAGTGACAAGAGGATAATTCTCGATGCTCTGGCCACAAACCCTCTCACACATCTTCAAAAATAAGAGTACCAGTCCGGTACAATGGTAGACTCAGGAACCAGGCAATATAAGAAATCAATCACACCAGGATCAACAATGGTAGTGCTCCCAGAATCATAGAAAGTAGAACCCAAAACTCACAAACAGAGACGAAGAGCCGGATGGGTAACCATTTCATCAAGTATGAAATCCTTGAAGTTCTCAGGCCTCCCCGTCAGATTCCTCCAACTCTCCGCTGAATCAAGAACACGCATGGTGTTATTCCACTTCTTAGAGAACTTCTTCGTAACCCCAAAGGCAACTCCCCTCGCCGCATATGAAGAATTACAAGCTCTTCCTTGCAATCGAAATCGAACATCCTTGGGCGATATCACCTCCAAAGTTGTGAGGAACTCCTTCACCAAACAAGGGTAGGTAGGAGCCCTTCTGCCAATAAAATCACGCAACCCCCCATGTGCCATCAAAGCAAGCATCGAGTCAAATCGACCTAACCGTCTTAATGTGATTTCATCAAAGAACATCGTGGACGTGTAGGTGCGCTTTCCAAGTGAATTTCATCATAACACATCCATATTATCGAAATAAGTCGGCACATCATTCTTGATAGGAGCACTAGTACAAATATAGGGGGTGGAGCACGGTTAGTTGGGTACGCTTTTTAACAAGCGTGCTTATTTTATTTACTTTAAGCACAGTTTTATACTAAAAGTGTGTTCCCAACCCCAAATTCAACTAAAAGCAACACGCTTTTCCATAAAACCGTTCTCGTTTATTTCTAAAAAAATATTTTGACTGGTTTTCGTGTAAAACGTGCTTAAAAAAACTTAAAACGAACACAGTTTAATTTTCAAAGCGTGTTCCCAAAACCAGATTTGACTAAAATAAACACGTTTTCCTATAAAACCTTTCTCGTTTATTTCAGAACAAATATTTAGACCGGTTTTCGTGTAAAGTGTGCTTAAAAAAACTTAAAACGAACACGGTTTAACATTCAAAGTGTGTTCCCAAAACCAGATTTAACTAAAATAACACACTTTGCTATAAAACCGTTCTCGTTTATTTGTAAAAAATAATTTTCGTGTAAAGCGTGCTTAAAAAAAATTATAACGAACACGGCTTACTTCTCAAAGTGTGTTCCCAAAACCATATTTAACTAAAACAAACACGCTTTTCTATAAAATCGTTCTCGATTATTTCTAAAAACTATTAAGCATGGTTTTCGCGTGAAGCGTGCTTAAAAATAAATTAAAAAGAACACGGTTTTACTTTACAAGTGTGTTCCCAAAACCAACTTTAACTAAAATCAACACGCTTTTCTATAGAACCGTTCTCGTTTGTTTCTAAAGGAATGGTTAGCTCGGTTTTCATATAAAGCGTGCTTAAAAAAATTAAAACAAACACGGTTTTATAAGAAAAGTGTCTTCCCAAAACCAAATTTAACTAGAGGGAACACATTTTTCTTTTAAAACGTTCTCATTTATTTTTATAAACCGTTCTCGAAAAAAAATTTAATATTTAGAGTTTTTTTTAGTAATTAGATTAAATAAATGCACAAAGTTACAAAAAAAATCCGTAGCTGAGGAGGCAGGCCTGTGAAGTGGACGAATTCAGTATGAGGGTGCAAGAGGTCTTGGGTTTCACTCTTGGTTCGAGAGGTAAGGTATTGCATTAGACCAATGTTGAGATGGATATATCCGTTTGAGAGATATATGAAAGAACACACTTTTTATTTAAAGTGTGCTTATTATTAAGCACGGTTTGAAAAAAAAGTGTGCTAAAACTTTTTTTTAGCACGCTTCAATTGAAGCATTCTTATAATTCGAGAAGAACGGATATTGGTCGTATGACAGTTTTAAGAACGCTTCAACAAAAAACCGTGCTTAAAATGTGGGATCACGGTTAAATAATAAGTGTGCTTGTTTCGGAGTGCACCCACTATAAGCACAGTACGAGAAGTGTGCTCCCACGCATAAAAAAACATGCTCTGGTCCCCCCTTTTATACTAGTGGAGCAGACGACATAATGTAACTCGAGGAAAAACAAAAGAAAATCCACAAAAACGTCCAAAATACGGGCGCACTGTATAGGCAGCGGGCACCGTGGTAGGGGCGGTGGGCGCCGTATACGCAGAACCATGAATCCGAGTGAAAACGTTGGAAAACCGACGTCCACTCCTCCAAACTTCAAACTTTCTCAAACACCTTGGTTTCAAAGGGTTCTTTTGTGATATGTAAGGGAATGGAATGGGCAAAGGTTGAATTTTTGTGGATGTAGGGTAATGGCAAAAAGTGTTTTGGTGGATAGAATCGATTGAAATGCAAGGCTTTAGGCAGTTGGATTGGATTCCAGTAGGCTTTTGGTATTCTTGTGATTCCTCTTGAGCAAGTGGATTGATCCAAAATAAAGAGTAGCAATATATTGGTGAGTTGGAAGGAATGTTTATCAAAAAGATAAAAGGAAAAATGTTAGATCTAAATAGAATAGAGATAGAAAAGATAGAAATCTAATCCTAGGAAAAAAAGGAAAAAGAATCTAATCATAGAAAGATAAAAATAAACTAATCCTAGAACAAAAATAAAAAGATAGAACCTTCCCTTCCAAGGTTACCAAAATTTGGATTCGTCAGGCGGACACACAGGCGGCGGGCACCGTGGATGGGCGGCGAGCGTCGTGTCCACAGAATGTGACTCCGTCTTTTAAATCAAAACCAACTTAATCTCAACATCGGTTTCACTTACCGTAACTTCCGAAACTCGACGACACGATTGATCCTACTTTATTGAATTGAAAAACTAAACGCAAAATAGAAATACTACCTAACTACCTTAGGTTGCCTCTCAAGAAGCGTCTTTGTTTCATGTCTTTTGCTCGACGTGATGCATTCTTGATCAAGTTATTCCACCAAGATCCCCCACACTTGTCCTTTTCAAAACAAGAGGTGGAACTTTAGGAACTTCTTCGACATATCTATCAATTGCATCCATCGATTCCTTCTTGAATGAGTAACTCCCGGAGGTTGTCCTGCAATTGCAAAAACCTCAACATTATTAGGAATCGAGTTTTCATAGGGAATAGCAATAGAATCAATTGAATGAGACACATTTTCATGCGACTTGAACAAATTCTCAATTTTCTTTTCAATTTCATCTTTCCTTAATCCAATTTCATCTTTGTTAGAAAACTCAAGATTCATAGATTCAGTTTCAACAGAAGCATCTAACAAACCATTTGATTCATTCATGTGATTAGTTTCATTAGAGTGAAGATCATGTACGGAATCATTGGCAAAAGAAACAATATGCTCCAATATAGAAAAATCAATCTTTCTATCATCAAACTTCATAGTTAGTGAACCTTCGAAAAATCAATCTTAGTCTTAGCCATTCGTAAGAATGGCCTTCCCAAGATAATATGGGTTTCAGGCGTACCTTGTTCCATGTCTAGAATGAAGAAATCAGCTGGCAATATCAAATCATTCACCTTAACCAAAATATCTTGAACAACTCCTCTAGGCTTAATACTAGAATGATCAACGAGTTGTATAGTAACACCAGTTTCAGACAATGATTTGAGACCCAAAAACATGTACAAATTATAAAACATAACAGTGATTGAAGCACCTAGGTCTAACATAGCTTTGGTGAAGCTACCATTACCTATTGCACATGGTATAATAAACATACCTGGAGCTCTGCACTTTTCAGGCAATCGTTTCTGAAGCAAAGCAGAAACATTCTCACTTAAACTTACCTTTTATTTCTTTCTCATCCTTTAATTGTGCTTCATCATGCATAGCTCTTTCTAAAATTTCGCATACCGAGGCACAGTTTTAATCAAATTAAAAAGTGGAATATTTACCTCATAATGAGCAAAGGTGTCATAAAGAATTTGTTCATCTTCCCATTTACGATCAGATCTTAGGCATGAGGAAAGGGTGGTGCAGGTCTTAAAACCTCAAAAGACCACTCTTTAGAAGCTTTCTTCGGGGATTGAGCAACGTCAGAAGTCGATTTCGTCAATGGAGGTGGCGGCGGGCGCCGTGGTGAGGGGCGGCGGGCGCCGTCTATGCAGTGCGTCTCCAATTCCGTCTCTTCCTCCTTATTTCCCAAATCAACATCCTTTCTAGGCCTTTCTTCCACATTCTTTGTGGGTACATTCACTTGTTTACCTCCTCTAAGGGTCATGGCGCCAACATTCTCCTTCGGATTCACTACCACCTGCGATGGCAACATTCCTGAATCTTTCGCTTTCAATTCACCAATCTCCTTAGCAATGTTACTCAACAACTTCACTTGAACACTCATCTTGTCCAACAACAACCTCAATGTTTCATCTCTATCTTCTTGTTGAATGTTTCTAAGACGATTCTCATATTGACCTCACTAAAAAGGAACTTATTGCTCCTGGCCTCTTCCTTTGAATCCACTTTGGTAGTTTGAATTGTAGCCCTGATTGTAATTGTTACCAAAGTTGCGGCGAGGTCCATAATCCATGGCATTCACTTCAGTGGTGTCCTCTTGAATCAAGGGACACTTATCATTTGGATGAGTTGGATCTCCACAAACACCACAAGACATAGGCTGATGGGGTTGATTAAGTTTCATAGCCATCTTGTTCACAATTTCCATAAGCCTATCGATATCATCTTTGTGTCCATCTCTAGAACTATCCAACTTATGAACTCCTCTAACTCCTTGGTGTCTCCCATATTATTGCGATGCATTAGCCAACCCTTCAAAAATCTGCATTACTTCCTAAAGTGTTTTATCCAAAATATCTCCTCCACTAGTAGCATTGATGAAACTCATGTCGGTGTCAAGCAATCCTTCATAAAGATATAGCACTAGATCATCCTCTGGTATACCGTGTTGCGGACAACTACCCTTAACCTTCTTGAACCGCTCAACATACACATAAAGATTCTCTGTAGGTGATTGCTCAATACTGGACAGCTCCTTCCTAAGTTTGTTGAGGCGAGTCGCAGGAAAGTACTTTTGCATGGAAGCTTTCTTAATTTGCACCCAAGCAGTAATGCTTTCTGGGGGTAGGTAGTAAAGCCAATCGCTTGCAGCATCTTTCAAAGTAAAGGGGAACACTCAAAACATCAATTGGTTGTCAGACAAGCCTTGGGGTCTTAGTCTATCACACACGCTCACAAAGGTAGCAGGGTGCTTGTTTGGTTCCTCCCCAGGCAATCCATGAAAATAAGGCAAAATAGATGACCAATTCGACTTTAACTCAAATCTTGAACCCTCAGGGAGATCCGGAAGACTAATTGCAAGTGGTTCAGCACTCAAATCAGGTTCCTTCAGGTTTCTCAGGGTCCTTATTGGATTAACAACAGCGTTTTCCATCTCTTCATCTGTCTCAAACATAAGCTTCCTCTTCAACCTAAGAGATCTTTCAATCTCGGGATCAAAAGACAAAGGCAATGAATTAGAAGATCTAGTTTGAACCATACAAAGACACAACAGACTCAAAGTAAAGAGTAATCGAAAGAGTTAAAGAAAAGCAACCTCCTTTCTTCTCCCCGGCAACGGCGCCAAGAATTTGATGCGGGACAAAATTGTTGTGAGGAGGAAATCGAGTCTGCAAATAAAATATAAATAAATCACAGCAAACCAGATTCCGTCCCTTGCAAATAATTACAAGACCTCCTCCTGATGTAGCAGCGGGAAGTCAGGATCGATCCACGAGGAAGCGTGTCAGCGGATCCTAGGCAGCGGTGGAATCTCACGGTCAGAAGTCGACAACAGGGTCCTCGATCTCGACTAAGGGTTAGTCGACAGAAGATCGAACAGTCGAACACAGCGCAGCAGCTCGGCAAAAGGTGGTCGATCTCGACCAGATGCTACTCGAGATCGAGTACGGTTTGTCGAAGTCGAGTTGGTCTTCGTCGATTTCTGCACACTTAAGCTACGGCGACTCTAGGTCGAAGATCAGTAGTCGAGGTCGACCAGGGTTTGGTCGAGATCGACGGGGGCAGAAACTTTAAAACGAAAACGAAAGAAAGTAAAAAACAATTGCTTTGGGTTCGAACTAAACTTTAATGTAAAAAGGACTTCCAAGATTGAGGTTTGCAACGACAATAACCAAGAATGCATAAGGTAGAACCAAACAGATATTCATATAATTCGCATTAAAGGACTAAGCTTTCGCCTTTTCCAACAATTAGACAACTCTCTCAAGAAACCCTAATTGTCTCTACCGATTTTATGTTTATAATCCAAGTGGTTAACATGGATCTCCATTAGATGGGCAATAAACACATAAACAAGTAGGAAAATGCTCAAAACATGATAAAGGTCGGATCTTTACCTCAAATATGCATGGCTATCGTCGGGCTCGCCCCAACCCTAGAAGTGGGTGGACTACTCGCGCCTCATCGCAAACTCAGACATCATCGATTGAAAAGAAATAACTTGCATTAAACTAAATTCAAAGACTTTACAATCCCGGCGATCCAACTCTCGTTGAACGCCAAAACCCTAAAACCTTCGAACTCCTAAACTGTCTTTGTGGAACTACTTGTCTTGCTCTCAAAATTGAATGATTAAAACTGAGCCCCATGGGCTTTATTTATAGGCTTCATTCCCTAGCTATTCTAGGAAAGAAGATATCTATCTATATCTAAAACTTTATCTAAAACGTAAAAAGATAAATAAAAGCTATAACATAATTAAATCCAAAATAGGAAAATATATCTAAAGGTCTTCAATGGATAGAACTCCTTCATGATAGATGTGGATAAATCGGATAGACTTTGGCAAACTTCGGCTCCAAGGATTCTGCACCGAGTAGAGTTGATCAAACCGCGTCGCACAGCCTCTGGAAGCGTGGTCGATCTCGACAAGACTCTTGTCGATCTCGAGTAGGGATGAGTTCTCGACTTGGTTGGCTGGTGTCTCTGCTCGACAGGCTCGGACTCTGGCTCACGGGTCTAGTCGATCTCGACCAACCCTTGTCGACATCGAGTAGAGTAACCTCGCCGACTAGGTCCTCTCGGGTGGCTCTACTCGACAGGCCTGGATCTGGGCTCCAGGCTTCGTCGATCTCGACCAACTCTTGTCGAGGTCGAGTAGTGTGTCCGGCCTCCTGGTCAGGTCGGGTAGGTCATCCTCGAGTCTGGGTCCTGGCTCCTCCTCTTGTCAACCTCGAGTAGCTGTACTCGATGTCGAGTAGGGCTCGGGTTCTCTCTAGTCGAACAGCTTCTCCTCGGCATGGACTCGGACTGGCGCTGGTTGGCTCGTCGATCTCGACTAAGGCTTGTCGAGATCGAGTAGGGATGTGCTCGACGTCCTCGTCCTCGGCTTCTCGATCAGGTCTTCTCCTTGTCGACTCCGGGTGTGGCACTGGGCTTTGTCGATCTCGACCAGGGCTTGTCGAGATCGAGTATACTTCCGGAGCTGGGCTGGTCTGGCTCTCGATCAGGCTTTGTCGACAAGGCTTGCTCGGCTATGCTCGTCGAGATCGAGTAGGGGCTACTCGAGATCGAGTAGTCTCGTTTCTCGGCTCGATTCGACTGGTTCCGCTGCATCTTTGACCTTGGACTTCTGTAGTGGTTTTCCGAGCTTTTCCGACCTTCTGTAGAATTGCTGTAAAATGCCTCGAATTCTGCGAATTAAACAGAAACTGGTGTAGATTCCATAATTTGGCAAATAAACATAAACTACACAGATTCTGTACTATCTTAGCCCAAATGAATGCAATGTATGCAGAAATCGATATAAAAGTAAATGTAAAACATGGCAGATTCAGCTCACAACAAACACCCCATACTTAAGCTTGCTTGTCCTCAAGCAATACTTTTAATTGTCATTCAGGGGAAGAATTCAAAACTCTCAACATATCAGATTCATTCTTTATCTGTCCCTGCAATCAATTACCATCCTCGAAAAGGTACTAGTGTCACAGATTCATGCATGTGCAAATATACAAAAGCAACATCTACTCACAAAATGAGGGTTATGCAAAAACAATTTATGTGACAAAGCATCGATAATCAAGAGGACTTTAATTTAAGCTCAAATAAGGAGTAGATTGGTAAAAGGCTAAAGGTGGGCAATTTTTGGCAATGTGGTGCTAATGATCCGGGGAAATGGAGTATTTCCAAATTTTCATACCACATTCTTTCTCCATAACATTCATCACCTTTCATAATGCTTTTTCTCAATAATAATGCTTTTACCTCTCTGACCTCAGCACTGCCTTCTCGCGAGTCGCAAACATGGGTGTCATGAATGGCCCCGGATACTTAGTGCTTTGGACTCCTCACCTGGTGTCCCATCTCTCCAAACTATTATCTCAGAGAGCAGGGTCGATCTTTGATCGGATTTTCTTTCACTCATTAAATTTTCCATATATTTCAAACAATTTCCTTCCAAACTCCAATAATGATAACAACAACACATCACAAACACCATATAACATCTCCATAATGTAACATCATTCTCAACATAATCCCCGGATAAGAAATAAGGTAAAGAATGGGCAATATTTAGATCATGTGGAGCAATATATGAAATAAGGCATATTATGGCTTTTGTGATGCATAAGCATAGGTAAGGCTAGGATTTCAACAATATGAGCATTATATGGAAATATAAAGTCCTCCGTCATTTTATCATGCAACATGTCAAAAGCAATATCAAATTTACCTCCTTTCATGGTTTTCAAGAAATAATGCACTTCATTGTGTCTTCCCTTTACTAGGCAATTTCATGCTATATCTCTAATGAATCTAATTTTGCATCGTCGAGTTCAATATAAGCTTCCATGACATTATCCAAAAAATTTCATGGGGGTCATTTTTCCAAATTTTTCATGGGGGTCATTTTTCCAAATTTTTCATGGGGGTCATTTTTCCAACTTTTTTGGAAAACATGCATATAAGCACATAAATTAATAATGAATTCCAAAATAGCCATGTAGCAATTCAAAGAAATAATGCACATATATGTCAAATATGATCAAATAAATCAAATATGCACAAAGTAAGCCCTTCCCCCACCCCATACTTAAAATTTACAGTGTCCTCACTGTATAAAATCAAATAAAAACAAGAATAAAGGAAGGAACTCACAGGATAATGCATCGAGGAAGGTGAAACTGGGCATGTCGAGTAGGTTGCTCGTCGATCTCGAGTAAAGTGTACTCGATCTCGAGGAGGCTCGTCTGCGTCTAGTGGATTCTGAAGTCGAGGAGTGTTCGTTGGCTTGTCGAGGTCGAGTACGTCTACTCGATCTCGAGTAGCTTCGTCTGGGCTGCTCCTCCTTGTCGTCGTCGACTTGGCCTTCGTCGATTCTGACTGTTTTTCAGGGACTTCTTCTTTCCACCTTTCGCGATCCTTATATTCTTGCCGACCTAAAAGTGTTAGAAAAGAACAAGACTATCCACATGAAGTATTCTAAAAGACCTAAAACCAAAAACCAAAAACCACAAACCAAAAACCAAAAAGTTCAAAAGTCCACAAAATAAATGTCTATGTACATGCTCTAGATTTTAGAGTCGCTAGGCCGACTTCTCCGTTTGCGCTCAAGGACCATTATTGTGGGGCCCGCTCATGTTTGGCCCTTCTCCTGGATCATCTAGGTCCTGATGGTAGTATGCAAGCTCAGCTGATAGGTGGTTGCTTGCATCATCTCCTTTCCCTTTCTTCTTCTTCTTTGTAGCCTTTAATTTCTGTAAATTCTCTCGCCATGGTGTCTTAGCTCCCTTTAAATCATTGAAAATTTTACTTATGGACTGAGGGGGAGTAGAATTCATACCTGCACTTACCTGTTCGGACCCAAAACAGAAATCTTTGGGCTTGGGTCTACTCGATGTCGAGTACTGCTGGTCGAGATCGAGTACAGGGACCCCATACTTAGGCTCCTGGCAAGTTTCTGGCTCAGTGATGGTGGTCGAGATCGACAAAGGTTTGTCGAGGTCGAGTAGAGCGCTTGTCGAGGTCGAGTAGGGCTTGTCGACCTCGAGTACAGTTTTGGCTCCTTCCTCCGCTGTTTGCTTGGTCCTGTCGATGATGATGCTTTTCACCTCCAGCCATGAAACTTCCTCCTTTGCAGGGCCAAAAGAGAAATCCAAAACCTCATCGCCTATGGTGAAGGTGAGCGACCTATTCTTGACACTAATTCGGGCATCTGCAGTAGCTAAGAATGGTCTACCAAGAATAATAGGGCTAGTAGGATCTTCAGCACAATCAATGATAAAGAAATCAGCTGGGACAAAGAATTTACCAACCTGGACGGGGACATTTTCAACTATACCTGTAGGGATGACCACTGTATTGTTAGCCATGTATAATTTAGCATCCACAGGTTCTATGCATCCTATCTTGACCTTCCGCCAGATTGATAAAGGCATGATGCTCACACTTGCTCCTAAATCGCATAGAGAATCATATTTATATTGTCCAAAACCCACAGTAACAGAAAACTTACCAGGGTCAGGCCTCTTTTCAGGGAAGTGGAGTACTTTGCATTCGCCTGCGATCTTTGAGATGGATCGCTTCTTGCTCAGGATTTCCTTCAGAAACTTGACATATCCAGGCATCTCTTGCAGGGCTTCTGTAAAAGGAATAGAAACATTCAGTTCTTGCAGCATATTAACAAATCTGGTAAACCTACCTGCAGTGGGATCTTTCTGTGTTTTTGAAGGGAAAGGCAGTGGCTTTTTCTGCTTCAGAGCCAGATCAGCTGTCGGAGATGCTGCAGAGTCGTCGACCTCAGCTTGCTGCTCCTCGACATCGACCAGAGGCTTGTCGACATCGACTAGGGGCTTGTCGACATCGAGTTGGGTTGTCGACCTCGGGTTGCTGGTCTGCGCAGTGGAGTCCGAGCTCAGCTTCTGGTCTTGGTCGAGTAGAGGCTTGTCGACATCGAGTACGGGCTCCTCGAGATCGACCACATTCTTCTCTGTCTCGAGTTGCTGCTCTGCGTTGTTTTGCTGTTTTCCGACCTCTAGCTCGTGTAGTTGATGCCCACTCCTGAGTTTGATAGCTGCGACATGTCCGGTTTTCCCCTTAGGATTTGGTTCTGTTTGCCCAGGGAGCTGTCCGGATGGTCGTGGGATCTGTGCAGCGATTTGACCCATCTGTGTCTCTATTCCCTTCTTCCAAATATCAAGCTCTACAAATTTTGTGTTGACATGCTGGAGCTGATTGTTGATGGTGTTTGTAGCCTGCAGGTTCTTTGCATGATTCCGACGCATCTCCTCGAGGATCAGCTGTAGATCATCCTTCTTTTGATCCCTTTCTGGATGTCCTGGGGCTCTGTAGGGTGGGGGATTCCTAGGAGGACCTTGGTTCCACTGAGGTTGATAGAACCTTTGATCTCCCATATAGCGATTTGGACCCCCAGCATAGGCTGCTTCCTCATGTGTCTCTGCCATTCTGACTTGCTCAGTGTGTGGGCACTCAGTAGTGGTGTGCCTCTGTGATCCGCATTCGATGCAAGGCTGGTTGACAGATAGATATTTGACTTGCTTGAGGAGCTTGCGATTCTGGTCCCTGTAGAACTGCTCCCTGACATCTGGGTCAATCTTCTTTGCTGGCTCATAGAGTGGCATAGATGGTGCTGGCCTAGCACAGGCGTTCTCATCATAGTTTGCCGAAGTCCCATACTTGTTGTCATATGCCGTGAGTTTGTCTAGCACACCCCATGCGTCAATTGGTGGCATCGTCAGGTGCTCATATCGAGTGTACTGATTGATCCTATTCTTAGTGACTTGGTCAAGAGAGTTGAAGAAGATCTCCTGAATGACGTAGGGTGGCTGTCCATGAGTAGGGCAAGATCGCAGTAATTCCTTGTACCTTTCCCATGCCTTTGCTAGCGGCTCCCCAGGCTTTTGTTTGAAAGTTGTGATCTTTTGGCGGAGGAATGCTGTCTTGGCAGGAGGGAAGAATTTGTTGAGAAACTCTTGCTCTACTTGTGCCCATGTTGTAAGGGATCTTGGTTTCAGTCCTTCTAGCCACTTCAGTGCTGGTCCAGCGAGCGACCAGCGGAAAGCTTTCATCTTGACATATTCCAGAGTTGTACCTTCAGCAAGAGTACGGCACATGTCATGAAAATTGGTAATATGTTCAAGAGGGCACTCATTAAATCTTCCATGAAAAGCATTGTTTTTAAGTTCTATAAGAAACTGAGTGCGAATTTCAAAAGAGTTTTCAGGGATTAGAATCGCCGATTCAGGAACGACGAGAGTTGGATGCATATAATCCTCTGCTGTAGTTGGATATTGGGCAAGCTCAGCTTCTGCTTGCTCCCTTGCTGCTTTCTCTTGCTCCTTCGCTGCCCTTTCATTGGCGATAGTGGTATCTTTTTCAGCTAGCTCCCTTGTAAGCCTGGCAATCAGTTGTTCTTGAGTTTCAGCGGCCGCCATGGCTCTTTGTAGTTTAGCTCTGATGTGTAGAAGGCGTTCCGGTTCGTCTAAGGCGTCAAACTCAGGTATTTGACCAGAACGACGCATACACCTGTAAAGTAACTCAAAGCAGACGTGAGATTTAACTACCTAAGGCGCGAATGATAGCTTCCCCGGCAACGGCGCCAATTTGTTGTGAGGAGGAAATCAAGTATGCAAATAAAATATAAATAAATCACAGCAAACCAGATTCCGTCCCTTGCAAATAATTACAAGACCTCCTCCTGATGTAGCAGCGGGAAGTCAGGATCGATCCACGAGGAAGCGTGTCAGCGGATCCTAGGCAGCGGTGGAATCTCACGGTCAGAAGTCGACAACAGGGTCCTCGATCTCGACTAAGGGTTAGTCGACAGAAGATCGGACAGTCGAACACAGCGCAGCAGCTCGGCAAAGGGTGGTCGATCTCGACCAGATGCTACTCGAGATCGAGTACGGTCTATCGAAGTCGAGTTGGTCTTCGTCGATTTCTGCACACTTAAGCTACGGCAACTCTAGGTCGAAGATCAGTAGTCGAGGTCGACCAGGGTTTGGTCGAGATCGACGGGGGCAGAAACTTTAAAATGAAAGAAAGTAAAAAACAATTGCTTTGGGTTCGAACTAAACTTTAATGTAAAAGGACTTCCAAGATTGGGGTTTGCAATGACAATAACCAAGAATGCATAAGGTAGAACCAAACAGATATTCATATAATTCGCATTAAAGGACTAAGCTTTCGCCTTTTCCAACAGTTAGACAACTCTCTCAAGAAACCCTAATTGTCTCTACCGATTTTATGTTTATAATCCAAGTGGTTAACATGGATCTCCATTAGATGGGCAATAAACACATAAACAAGTAGGAAAATGCTCAAAACATGATAAAGGTCGGATCTTTACCTCAAATATGCATGGCTATCTTCGGGCTCGCCCCAACCCTAGAAGTGGGTGGACTACTCGCGCCTCATCGCAAACTCAGACATCATCGATTGAAAAGAAATAACTTGCATTAAACTAAATTCAAAGACTTTACAATCCCGGCGATCCAACTCTCGTTGAACGCCAAAACCCTAAAACCTTCGAACTCCTAAACTGTCTTTGTGGAACTACTTGTCTTGCTCTCAAAATTGAATGATTAAAACTGAGCCCCATGGGCTTTATTTATAGGCTTCATGCCCTAGCTATTCTAGGAAAGAAGATATCTATCTATATCTAAAACTTTATCTAAAACTTAAAAAGATAAATAAAAGCTATAACATAATTAAATCCAAAATAGGAAAATATATCTAAAGGTCTTCAATGGATAGAACTCCTTCATGATAGATGTGGATAAATCGGATAGACTTTGGCAAACTTCGGCGCCAAGGATTCTGCACCGAGTAGAGTTGAACAAACCGCGTCGCACAACCTCTAGAAGCGTGGTCGATCTCGACAAGACTCTTGTCGATCTCGAGTAGGGATGAGTTCTCGACTTGGTTGGCTGGCTTCTCTGCTCGACAGGCTCGGACTCTGGCTCACGGGTCTAGTCGATCTCGACCAACCCTTGTCGACATCGAGTAGAGTAACCTCGCCGACTAGGTCCTCTCGGGTGGCTCTACTCGACAGGCCTGGATCTGGGCTCCAGGCTTCGTCGATCTCGACCAACTCTTGTCGAGGTCGAGTAGTGTGTCCGGCCTCCTGGTCAGGTCGGGTAGGTCGTCCTCGAGTCTGGGTCCTGGCTCCTCCTCCTTGTCGACCTCGAGTAGCTGTACTCGATGTCGAGTAGGGCTCGGGTTCTCTCTAGTCGAACAGCTTCTCCTTGGCATGGACTCGGACTGGCGCTGGTTGGCTCGTCGATCTCGACTAAGGCTTGTCGAGATCGAGTAGGGATGTGCTCGGCATCCTCGTCCTCGGCTCCTCGATCAGGTCTTCTCCTTGTCGACTCCGGGTGTGGAACTGGGCTTTGTCGATCTCGACCAGGGCTTGTCGAGATCGAGTATACTTCCGGAGCTGGGCTGGTCTGGCTCTCGATCAGGCTTTGTCGACAAGGCTTGCTCGGCTATGCTCGTCGAGATCGAGTAGGGGCTACTCGAGATCGAGTAGTCTCGTTTCTCGGCTCGATTCGACTGGTTCCGCTGCATCTTTGACCTTGGACTTCTGTAGTGGTTTTCCGAGCTTTTTCGACCTTCTGTAGAATTGCTGTAAAATGCCTCGAATTCTGCGAATTAAACAGAAACTGGTGTAGATTCCATAATTTGGCAAATAAACATAAACTACACAGATTATGTACTATCTTAGCCCAAATGAATGCAATGTATGCAGAAATCGATATAAAAGTAAATGTAAAACATGGCAGATTCAGCTCACAACAGAAATTCGTTGGCACTTTCGCCCTTTACCAAATAGTAATAATATCCAAACTTAAACACAAAACCAATAGATGAGGCAACCAATCACCTGATAAACCAAATAACTACTAGTATAGCGATGAAGTCCGGTGTTGAACCCACATGGAGCAGCGATTTCCTATTCAATAACTCTAAACAAACACTCTTATAGCAAAGCAATGATTCTTGACAAGTAGCAAATATGTAAAAGTAACCAGATTGCAAATCACAAAGCAAATTGATATCAATGTAGAAAGAACATTTCACCTATAATTCTCTGACAATGGTTGGAATTTATGGTCCTCGGATTGATCTATTAATTATTCATATTCCTAGGTCTACTTGACTAAAGTTGAGAGATCCGCAGAGATTCACTCATCTTATTCAATATCACTAACGAATAACGTTAAGAACTCAAGTAATCAAGACCAATTGGCACATTGACTCTACACAATTAAGACTAATAGGCACATACCGAAGTCAGCCCTAATCGAATATCCTCAACATAGATCAATTGAAGTCATCCACTACAAAGACAAAGAGACATCACTATCATCAATACCTTTGATTGCTATCGAGAAAACAGCAACGAATTCATAGCTAGAGATGCAATTCCTAACATGTTGATCAGGCATAGAAACGAACACAAATATAAATTAAGCATAAGATGATAACTAAGAACATGAATAATCAAATTTAATCAAATCCTCGCAACCCAAACAACCATGTCTACGAATCACATGCGAAACTATGAGTTTAGCAACTCATAGGCCAATTCTCTCTCTCTCTCTCTCTCTCTCTCTCTCTCTCTCTCTCTCTCTCTCTCTCTCTCTCTCTCTCTCTCTCTCTCTAATTGTGTTCATAGTCTCACAATAACAACTCCCTACTGCGAAAATAAACTGAAAACACCGAAATAAGTCTCACAAGGGTCGGCAAAATCCAAGTAGGAATACTACAATATAATATAAAATAATTGTCTTCGGATCCAAAACCGCGTTTCCCGGATATAGGCCAATGGCGGGCGCCGTCTCTACAGTGCTTGACGTTCCTCAAATTCCTTCAACGGATTCCAATGTCGTGGCTCCTTACCCCTCCTTAGCTCTTTCATAGCCTCCAAATGCTCCAAAACATGCTTCTTAAGCTCTTCCCAAAGTCCACCCAAGGTCGGAATGTAAATCTGCAGATTAAACACTAAAAATGCATAGATTCCGAACTCGAATACTTCACAGGCAATATACGGAACTAGACTCAAACAATAACAAAACTACTACCTAAATACAATAAGAAACACCTATAATGCCTATATGAAATATGCATTATCAGTGTCGTTGGGCTCAGTCCCATTAAAAGTAATAATATCCTAACTCCATGCTTAACTAAAAGATTAGTACAACAGACAACTAAGGAGTCGATCCAACAAAGAAGACTAATTCGTATATTTCTATGGTGATTCCTCAAGATAATAGCAAATAGGTTGTAGCATATTGATGAAATATCAAAGTAAACTAAACAACCATGTCTTCACAATGGTTGGAGTTCATGATCCTTGGGTCGATTTCAATATTATTTATATGCTTATGCCTAATCACCTAGGCTAAATTGTTCCACAAAGATACAATCACTTATTCAATGTGGTATCACTAAAGAATAGCATAAAGTATCGAGTACTTAGGCCAATTGGCACATCAATTCAATGCAATTAGGAATTAAAAGGAACAACTCAATTAACCCTAATTTCATCTACTCGATATAGATCAATTGTTATCACCCACTATAAAGGCAATCAAAACATCACTAGATCAATGACTTTGTTTGCTATCGAGAAACCAACAACGGATTCATAGCATAAATGTGAATTCTAACTAGATGCGCGATCATAGAAAGAATCACAATTATAAACAATATTGAAGAACAAGATGATAAATAACCATATAAATAATTAATTGAAATTAAATCCTGACAATTCATCCAACTATGTATTCGAATCACAGACGAAACTATGAGTTTAGCAACTCATAGCCAAATCCGCTCTTATACTCTCCATAGGTTTCTCACGACACTCTCTTCTCTCTATTTGCCGTCTCTCTCTAATATGATAGAAATATAAATTAAATAGGGCCATGCAAAACCCTAGATAAATAATAAAAATAAAATAATAATAATAGTCTTCAGAATTAAATCGGCGTTTGCTGAACACGGGACACCGGCCTGGAAAAGCGGCGGGCGCCACTCCTTTGGCTCCGCGATTCTTCTTTTGCTTTGATGTTGTGATCTCTTGCTCCCTTTATGCTTCTTCCTTGGCCTTTCTCATTCTCCAAAATCAATCTTTAGGATCTCCCAAGTCCCTCTTCACGCTCGGATTATAAAAATGCAGAATAAACACTAAAAAGCGTAGATTCCGAACTCGAATACTTCACATGAAATATAATGGAAATAGAACAAAACATATGCAATATGAATACTTATATGCAATAAAACCTATCTATAATGTTGAGTAGGGAAAATCCCGTCATCATAGCACAAGGACGTTCTGGTCTTTTACCATATTCGAGTATTCAATACGGTATTGATGCCACCAATTCGCCTATTGATTACGATAACGGTTTCGGGCATTAAGAGCGTTGACTGGATTAAATACGATAATGATTTCTTTTATTTAATATCAAAACGGTTTCTTTTATTTAATACTCAACTAGTATAAATAAGAGGAGCTAGATTCCGATTGAGACGGACAACGACTAACTTGAGCGTCGGAGGGTCCTCCAGGGGAGACAAGCTCCGCCCCGACCTCATTCTTTGTTGTTTTGCATGATTGTTTCTCGCCAATGGACCTCAATCTTCCTCAACATCTATGGTGCGAATTTTTTCACTTACATTTGGGGTCGTACGTGGGAAATCGATCAAAAAGCTACAAGATCGGATCTCCCAATATACAAAGCAACAAGAATTTATTGTTGATGGGGCACGATGAACTGGTGGATTCTCAGCCTTCGTCCACAAATTGTAGGAGAGGGTGCCGCTGGCCTCGAACCAAAAGCCAGAGGGTGCCGCGACTCACTGGATCTTCGGGAGGCCTGTTTCCCTATCGCAGTGGTGGCGGATCTAAGGCAACAACAGATTCGGGAACAAGCGGTGGAAGGCTCCACCATTGGAATTGTCGATGAGACGAGATAATGAAGATAGCTTCGAGAACAGCTGCCGATTTACCACCTTAGATACGAGATGATGAAGATAGCTTCGGAAACAAGGGAATTCTAGCCAGCTGGCGGTGCTTAGCCACTAGCTTCGGCTCCGGTAAAGCGGCGATTGCCTGCATCGATGTGACGTTTTGTGTGGCTCGGTGGATTACGAACATCAACAACAAACAACATCGCAGAAATACTCGATCATCGTTGCATGGTGTTGTTGTTTTGTTGAAATCGTAAGTTTGGAGTGACATCAAATTCACCAACAGCTTCAACTAAAGAGATCTGGAATAATCACCATTGACGAGGCCAAGTAGGCGTTTAATTACATGCTTCAATTGAATCCACCGCCACTCTCTCAAATTCCGGACGTTTAATGGAGGAGATGATAAACTAGGGTAACTGCGAAACCTGTCTCAAAAATTTCATATATTGCAGTGGTGGCTCGTCCTTTCCAGACAATTACTTAAAGTGTCCAAACTTCAAGAATGACAGGTAAGTCACCCTCTTCCGACCTAGATTACTAATTGAGGTACGTAGAAGTGAATTTCAATGTAACCAAATTTACTTTCGCCCATATTTACTTGATTGTATGATTTTCTTTACACTTACTCATCTAACCTTGTCTAACCTTCGCACTAATCAGATGAAATACGAGTGAAATTGGTTTAATTATTTCATGCTAAGTTTGATCTATTTGACTATTTATTCTATATTGATTGATATTAGTTTAATCGAGTTCCCGCCTAGTTTTGAGATATGAATGCATGACCGGCCGTATTCTATACTTCACGCTAAGTTGCGTGCAGGGGTTGCACATAAAATGCTAGGGGCAATACACATTACAATACTAATCTTTTAATGGCTTAATTGCTCTAAATTATGTAGAAGTGCAATGTTTTTGACCAGGTCCAACGACTATATATGTCATGGAACAAAATCTTCAAAGCTACAACAATTATATGAGAAAGTGAAGATTCGTCACTTATGGCCAAGCAAATGCCAGTTAAGGCAAAAGAATCGTTAGTTACGGCCACCGAAAATCGCCACTGACGGCCACCGGAAATCGCCACTTACGGTCACCGGAAATCGACACTTACGGCCAGCAGAAATCGCCACTTAAGGCCAATGAAATCGCCACTTACAGCCAATCAGAATCGCCACTTAAGGCCAACGAAATTGCCACTTGTGACCAATCTGAATCGCCACTTAAGACCAAAGAAATCGCCACTTATGGCCAATCTAAATCGCCAGTTAAGGCCAACGAAATCGCCACTTATGGCCAATCCGAATCGCTAGTTAAGGCCAACAATATCGCCACTTGCAGCCAATCCCAATCGCCACTTAAGGCTAATAGCCAACTACGGGTGAAACGACTAACGTCGACGACAAAATCATCACTCACTCAACAAACTTTGTCATGTATTTTTTTCGGCTTCCTTCATCATCGAGACATGAAGAAAAAACGCGAAAGGAAATTGAGATAGGGAAAATGCCGTCATCATAGCATAAGGACGTTCTGGTCTTTTACTAAATTCAAGTATTCAATACGGCATTGATGCCACCGATTCACCTATTTATTTCGATAACGGTTTCGGACATTAAGAGTGTTGACTGGATTAAATACGGTAACGATTTCTTTTATTTAATATCATAATGATATCTTTTATTTAATACTCAACTAGTATAAATAAGAGGAGCTAGATTCCGATTGAGATGGACAATGACTGACTTGAGCGTCAGAGGGTCCTCCGGGGGTGACAAACCCCGCCCCGACCTCTTTCTTTGTTCTTTCGCAAGATTATTTCTTGCCAACGGAGCTCAATCTTCCACAACATATATGGTGTAGATTTTTGCACTTACAAATGCCTATCTAAAATATGCATTATCAAATCCACCCACACTTAAGCTCTTGCTTGTCCTCAAGCAACCATGAAGAATACACAAAATCAATGCATCCCACATGAGATTCCTTCATAACCATTCCTCATCAAAAGCAACTACAATCACAAGTGCAAATATGAACAAGGCATAAAAACATCATAACATGTATATAGGTGATCAAGTAGCCCGCATGCTTATTAATCCAACCTCACAAGGGCAATTATTGTTTCTCTCACTCTCATGTTTTAGGCTTTAAGCATACACTCAACTCAATTCCATATGCAAACTTCAACATTAAATATTGACACTTATATCACAAAATCTTCACCGGATACATCAAAGCAAAAACATAAAGGAAAGGATTGGATTTCGCTCAATGAAAACCTTCAAAGAAGATTCCATTCGACGGGGTTGTAATGGGGCTTGGTAAAAACATAAGGGAAAGGAATTGGATTTGGTCATTTGGTGCTATCAATTTTGGGAAATAAGATTCCTAAAAACTTCCAACATAATTCAAATCAAGTCAAAAATACATCAAGCTCACATAAGAACTGAAACTCTCAACAATAACCATAACTATTAAAATATATCAATAAACTCAAATAACTCTGATGCGGGACAAACGTCGTTGACACTTGCACCATTTACCAAATAGTAAGAAAATCCAAACTCAAACACAAAACAAATAGATTAGCAAATCAATCACTTGATCAACCAATAAACTACTAGTATAGCAATTAAGTCTAGTGTCGAACCCAGAAGGAAAAGTGATTCACTATTCAATAACTCTTAACAAGAACTCTTATGACCAAACAATGATTTAGGAAAAATAACCAAGATGTAAAGTAACCACCTTTATGATTGCAAAGTAAATCGATAATAAGGTAGAGGAAACATTTCACCTGTAATTCTCTAACAATGGTTGAAATTCATGGTCCTAGGATTGTTCTTATCAATTACTCATAAACATATATCTACTTGACTAAAGTTGAGATATTCGCAGGGATACAATCATCTTATTCAATATCACTAAGAAATAGCATTTAGAACTCAAGTAATTAGACCAATTGGCATATTGATTAAATGCAATTAAGACAAATCGAAACAACCTTAGATCAGCCCTAATCGACATATCCACAACATAGATCAATTGAAATCATCCACTACAAAGGCAAAGAAATATCACTACTTCAGTACCTTGCTATCAAGAACACAACAACGAATTCATACCTAAGATGCAATTCCTGACATGGTGATCAATCATAGAAAGGAACACAAATATAAACAATAAGCACAAGATGATAAATAGTAATATGAATAACTAATAGAAAAAATCCTCACAATCTAAACAACCTTGTCTTCAAATCACAGGCCAAAACTATGAGTTTAGCAACTCATATGCCAAATATCTCTCTCTAATTGTGGTCATAGTTTCACAATGACTTCTCTCCTCTCACAAACTGATGGAAAATAACCTAATAAATTCTCTCAAAGAGTCGGCAAAACACTAGAATAATAATACTAGATTAATAGGAAATAGAATCTTCAGATCCGGAATCGCAAACGCTGAAAATCGGCCCACGGTGGGCGCCGTGCAAGAGGCGGCGGGCGCCGCAATCTCAGTGATGGGATTCCCTCTTTTTCTTCGATTTTCTTCAATGTCGTGCTTCCTTGTTCCTCCCTAGCCTCTTCCTTTGCCTCCATATGCTCCAAAACATGTCTCTTAAGCTCTTCTAAGATCCCTCCTAGGTCGGAATATAATTCTGCAAAATAAACACTAAAAAGGCGTAGATTCTGAACTTGAATACTTCATAAGCAATATACGAAACTAGACTAAAACATAAGCAAAACTCCTATCTAAATGCAATAAGAAGTACCTATAATGCATATATGAAATATGCATTATCAAATCCCCCCACACTTGACTCTTGCTTGTCCTTAAGCAACCATAAGATAAAAACATCATCTACACATCCCATAGGAGTTTCTTTCACAATTTTACTCAACAAAAGCAACACCATCAATAGTGGAAATATAATCAAGGCATATAAACGTCATAACATGTATATTTGGGATCAAGTTGCTTGCATGCTCAAAAATCAACCTTACCAAGGATAATGTGTTTCTCTCACTCTCATGTGTTTAGGCTTTAAGCATACACTCACCTCAATTCCATATACAAGCATCAACTCAAATATTGACATTTATATCACAAAATCTCCACCAGATACGTCAATGCAAAAATAAAAACATCAAGAGGACTTTCGCTCAATGGAAATCTTCATAGAAGATCCCAGTCGGTGAGGTTGTAATGGGGCGTGGTAGAAACATAAGGGCAATGAATTTTATTTGGTCATGTGGTGCTATAAATTCCGGGAAAACAAGATTCTAACAACTCACAACATAACACAACTCTAAACAATATATCAATAAACTCATACTCATCATCATCTCATCTCATCATCATATACTCATGCAATTTATAACACCCAACCAATCTAACTTTTAACCAACATAGATCCAATTCTTCCACATTATGCAAAAATAAAAAAAAACTTAGCTCTTTATTCTTTTTATTTTCCTTTTCTTTTTTTTCGAACTGCTTTTTTTTAAATAGAGCTGAAATACATGTAGGACAAATGCATAAAAATGAGGGAACTACTAAGCACATAACATTACATCTTCTCAAAACCATAAACTCACATTTTAGCTTCTTTCTCCTCAACTCCAAAATAGATTCCATAACCCACTCAAAATCTCAATTTCCCCGGAATGAGGGTAAGGCTCATCATAAGCTAGGAAATATGTAATTTTGTGGAGCTATCAATAAAACAGGCTAAAGGCTCAAATTGGCTTCAAAGCAAGGTATAACATAGGGTAGACATGGATAAAATGTGGCTAAAAATTTGCCTCTATCATTGTAACTTATCAAGCAATGAACATGTATATAATCGGTCTTGAAAATAGATAACCATGACAATACTCAATGATAAATGCATAGGAAGAGTAAATCATACAAAAAAAGAAAAAGGAATATAGATGTATCCCTTATAATGACAAAAATATCTCACAAGGACAATTTTTTTTTGAATATCAAGCATGCTCACAAACTTGGATCATACATGCTCGATTACCTATGCCTAATCATATTTCACATTAAAACCAATTTTAAAGACAAGGTCAAATCATTCCAGAATTCCATGGGATTTATAAGATCATGCCTGTATAAAGTTAAATAGGACAAACTCAATTTAGATGGGTATCATTGATAACACAATATGCAATGCATGAGAACAACATTTTTTTTTTCTTTTTTTGACATTTTATATTTTTTTTTCTTTTTGACATTTTCTAAAACAAATAACATAAATAGGACAACTAAAACAACTAAAAATCAAAACATGAAACAAAAAATTTAAACATGAACTAAACTAACTAACTAATTCACTTCACTTCTCCTCCCCCCCCCCCCCCCCCTTCTCGCCCCACACTTACATGTTGCATTGTCCTCGTTGCATAAACATACACAAAAAGGAACAATGAAAAATAAAATAAAGGGTTTGAAGGAAGCAAATGACTAACCAATTATTGTGAAGGCGAGGTCTGGGTTCCAGACCACTGATTGATACCCTTTAGGGTGATCAATAACGCATCCGGAAGGCTAGAGAGCTTATCCGCAATACTAGCGAGCTTATCTGCAGTGCTCGCCTCAAACTCAGCAAATCGACGCTTAAGATGATTCAAAGCAGCACAGACAGGGCCAACATCATCCACAACGACTTCTTCTCTTACTACTACCTCTTCTTCTATATTCTCAGCAGGCACATCCTCAGACGCCTCATCAACAACTTTAGGCCATCGCTTTTCAAGACTATGTCCGTCTGGATCCAAAGAAAATCTGTTGTGATGGATATGAAAATCTGATATTCTATAACAATGCGGTAGTTCCGCTGACAGATAAAGGTGATGCTCAAAAGTCTCTCCAGCCATCCATTTGAAACACCATGTTCCGTCCGGACGCTAGGCATATTCGGTAATGCCCCTCCAATTCAGATTGGAAATGTTTTAAACCTTTTCACCATCAAAAGAGTGCAGATCATCAAGACATACATGTACTCGGCGAGCAATCAACGATACAATACCTCCGAAAACAATAAGACGCTCAGGCCTCACATGAGTAGCTGTAGTCACCTCCATGCAACTCCCCATAAATAGCTGAACCCAGTCAGGAATATGCACTCCCTCAGGAATCAAGCAACAAATATAGCTCCAGGCTCTCATAGTAACCACGGAAGAATTCTCCACACCCAAGAAAGAACTACAAAGCACCAAATAGCACAACCTCAACGCATGATGAGTAATCGTGGATTCGTAGTGGTTTCGACTCCACTCAAAGAATTATTCTGTAGCCTCCTTCCAAGTGTCATGAGGATTTGGAGCAGCCATCTCATACCCATAGGCGTCAACAGGTGTCTTGGTAATACCAAAAGCTTGTGCAACGAGATCCATAGTCACCACAAACTTCCGATTCCTCAACTGGAAAACGAATCTCCATATCAGAACGATAATCCAGGGTAGCCAAGAACTCTCTCACCAATGCCGAAGAGGTAAAATCAGCCAAATCCAAGAAATCACCCAAACCTCCCGAAGGTTCGATAATGTATAACAAAGTAGAATAAAGATACTCTAGAAGGGGGGGTTGAATAGAGTATGCCAACTTTTCGCTGTCAATCTCAAGACTTATGAAACGCTTGCAAAACCCTTCGGGAGTAAACTCAATTCTTTCAAATGGGATACCTGAATCACAACAAAGTTATACAATTCGAAACAAGTGCGGAAATATTGGTAAAGCAATAAGTAAAGAACACGATGAATTATTAACGAGGTTTGGCTCCTTTAAGGCTTAGTTCCCGCCTAGGGTTCTTCCACAACCATAGGATTCAACATGCTTTATTGATTCACAAAGCTTTGGATCCTAATAGCTCACCAAGAAGCCTCTCTCCTATACAATTGCAATCTAGTCAACTCACGGTCCCTTGGAGTCCTAGACCAATCTAGAAGAGCTCCACCTCTCTCAGCTATCTGGTACAATCCTCTTACACTCGCGAATCAATTTCCTAGTGCACACTTCCTGAGTTATAAACTCTCGAGTATAACAATCTCTAAGAATATATCTTATAAGCTCACTGTTTAACTCTCAAATGCTTTGAAACAAAAGATACCACTCTTAACCCCTAGCAGAGAGTACACGAAGAAGAAAGATTGACTTGAGGGTTGAGTGTGCGTTGTAGTTCAATGATCGTCAGTGTTCAACTCTTGTACTTCTTCTCTCTTCTTCATCTCCTTTTATACTCGATCAAATCGGCGCCATTTTGAAAGAAGAATCTTTTCCCAACCACTCCCCCACACTTAAATGGTGCATTGTCCTCAATGCATAAACAAAAGGAACAATGAAATAAAACGGATGGTGATGGAAGGGATAACTAACCTATTACTGTGATGGAGGAGGCTGAAGTCCAGAATGTCGGCGAAGATAACTCAACAATCCAACACAGTTGTCCTGGAGTTGATCAATCTTTCCTCCTAGAGCATCTTGTGCTTGAGCCAACTCAATCAATGGAGCTGCCTGCCGTGTCTCAAAGTCTGTCAGTCGGCAATCCAAGCATGTAATTCATGTACTGTCATGGACAAATATTGGCGAAGATTCTATCTGCATCTCCTTAGTGTCGCTCTCAAGGGTAACTGTTCGATCAGAGGATCTCAACAAATCCTTCTCAACTGCTATGTGACACACACGGAAATCAACCAAAGTGGGACTCATAGGTAAGATAGTCGGAAAACACAGATGATGTGTCCACCATAGTCCAGACAACCAATGGAATCCTTCTGGCGTGTGAGGTAGCTGAACTATCTTTACCATGTATCATGTGCTCAGACATAAGTGTATCTATGTCAAATGGGTAGGAAGGTCTCTCAGGTTGCAAGGAGCTAATATCAATCTCATAATAGAGTGCCAACAAGGTGATTATGCCTCCAGAAGGAATAGTCAGTGGTCGGCTGTCATGGCGATTCGTGCAAACCCTCTCACAAGCTCCAAGAAATAGCTGCACCTATTCAGGAATGACTGTCGCTTCAGGAGTCAAGCAATAAAGCAAGTCGACCATGCCAAACTGACCAACGACTGAATTCTCAAATCAAAGAAAGTAGAGCCTAATATCCCCCAAACATAGACGAAGAGCGGGATTTGTGATCATATCATCAAACATGTTACCTTCAAAATCAATAGACATCCCTGTCAGGCTTCTCCAAATCTCTGCTGACTTTAGAGCATTAATCACGCACTCCCACTTCCTCGATTCACCAATCCTCTCAGCCCACCATGCGCAAGTAAAGTCATAACCAAATCTAGCAAACCGAGGCATCTCAAAGTGTCCACATTGAAAAATCTAGTTTGTGAATAAATTTGATTTCCGATCTTACCCCAACATGCTCTCTCCATATCATCAAAGTATACATGCATAATCTGACTTGGACACACTTCCATGTTCCACCAAATAATAAAAAACACAAGAGAACTCACAAGAGAAACTCGAGAACAACCTACTGCGGTCAACGACGGGCGCCGGTTTCAGGGGCAACTAGCGCCGGTGATGCAGGTCCGAGAATCCGAATTGAAATGTCGATGTTCCGACGTCAAAACTACTTCCAAATTGTTCTTTGAAGATCATAACCCGGTTTCAAAGTTGTTGCGATGGGAAATCAACCACAAATAAAATACCTCAATTTCCACTATGTAGATAGCGAAAGTCGGGATCATTCCACTGGAGAGAGGACAGCACTTTCTAGAGTAGTTCCTGTGATCTAACAACACACAAAAATCAGTAGCAAAGGCGGTCGATATCGACTAGAGAGGTCGATATCAACGGGATGGTCGAGAGAAGTGATGAATGTTGAGTGATCTTTTGTTTTCCAGCAGCGAAATAGAACAAAAAGCAAGGGATTTTAGGGATGTAAACAGTATAAAAAGAACTTCCAAGGTAAAGGGATAACCACAACAACAACCATGCATAAACCACACAAGAATCATAGAACAAAGATCATGTTTTTATCATCAAAAGATGGCTTTCGCATACTTCACAAATAGAGAATAGAGGCTTTCGCATAAAACCTATTCGTTCTACCTTTTCTTAATTAGATCCCTTTTACTTTCGTCAAAGATCGCTAATTACTATCCAAATTCATAATTAAATCCACTTTCGCTTCATAATCATAAACATGGAATTGTCCTCAACTTTCGCAAAGGATTTAAGCACAAGATAGATGATGATAAACTCGTAAAAACATCATAGATTCAAGCTTTCATACATGGCTATTGTTGGGCTCACCCCAACCCTAGAAGAAGAGAAACTACTCACACATAGCTATAGAAAACATGCTGAAAATTGAATAAAACATAATATGAAATTGCATAAAATCAAACCTCAAAACCAATGTCAAAACCTTCAACCAAAAACTCCAACCGTCTCGCCCTAAGCTGCTGTCAATTCAGCGTGTGTTGTGTCATTCCTGGATCTCCCTAATTAGCCTCTAATTGGCTTTATTTAAAGATAGAAACTAAAACTTAATCTCCAAGGAAAGAGATTTTATCTAAGGAAAATAATATAATCTATCTAAGGAAGGATAAAATATCCCAAGTCTATCTAACTAAAAAGATCCTAAAAGGAATTAAATAGAAACCCTAATTAAAAAGCCCATTAAGAATTTAAAATCAGCCCGCAAAAACTTTTGCTGGTGCACAGGGTATCGGCGCAGAGGGTCAGGGTGTCGGCGTCGAGGTATCTGTTCGAATGCAGTAGGTTATGTTTTTCTCCAGCTTTTCGTCTCTGTCTTTAATCGCACTTTCCCGAGTCCTCGTTAATCCGATTGGCGCATATGAATATGCGTTGGAAAGCTCTTTTCAAGGACTACAAATCTCATGAAGGTTCCAGATCTTGAATCAAAGTGATGGATGGCGAAAATAAGGCTTTTCTCCAGCTACACCACTTTTTGCTTTTGCTTGGCTTCTCCATTGCCTTCATGATTTTTCATTCAGCTCTAAAGTGCGTCAAAACTCTTCCAAATCAGCTCCAAAATCTACAAAATCACACCAAAGCTTGTGTAGACTCCATATCTTGCAATATTAAGCATAACTACACATTTTCCTTACTTTCCCAACACAAAAGCTAATAAAATGACTTAGATAGAATTAAAACATGATGCAAAATAAGACTAAATATGCGGACATCAAAACACCCCATACTTAGACTTGCTTGTCCTCAAGCAATAACCAAACAATAACCACTACCTACAACACATCCTTCAAGTCTTTGCCTTCGCCAAAAAGCAATATCATAAACGCAAGTGGTCTAAAAGAATCAAGCAATCAAACGTCATCACACATATATAGGTAACTCTAAGCAAAAGCAATTGAAATCCAACCTCACAAGGATATATGTGTTTCACTCAACTCTCAATGTGTTTAGGCTTTGAATAACATTTCTCAACTCAATCCTTAATGCAAAAAGCTACATAGACATTGTTATTTATATCACCAATCTCTCCACCGGAGATGTCAAAACAATCAAAATCATCAAGAGGACTTATGGCTCAGTGAAAGACTTCAAAGAAGACTTCATTCGGCCGGGTTGTAATGTGGCTTGGTAAAAAATAAAAGGTATGGAATTATTTAGGCAAAGTGGTGCTAAAAATCCGAGAATCAAGACTCCTAAACTTCCAACTCAACTCAACCAAACAACTCATCTTAAAATCAGCACATCTACCAAACTCATCAACAATCAAGATCATCAACCCATGAAAATACTTCTCAACCAACAATTTAATCCAACTCTCACATATAATAAACTAGGCTCTTAATAAACACTTTTTCCTGCATTTTTTTTTTTCGCCGACATTTTTTTCCTTTTTTTTTCTTCCTTTCGGCAATAATACATATATATAAATTTTCGGAGCCTCTAAAGTATAAGAACAATATGAGGAATAATGCTCAACCTTACATAATCTCACTCAAAGCATCTCAACAAAGCTCAACAACTTGGCTTCTTCTCCATCAAACTCAACTCGATTAAATTCCAGCCAACTCTAAGTCCTAATTCCCGGATAAAGGGTCAAGCTCATAATCGGCTAGGAATCAATTTTGTGGAGCTAACAAAGAATAGGATAAGGCTCAAAAGGCTTCAAACAAGATAAATATGCAAGGTAGATAAATGAATGGATAAAATATGGCTAAGAAAATATAAGTCCTCCATCATCTAATTTTAATAAGCAATGAACTAGTATCTCATAATCGGTCTCAAGAAATAGATAACCACATCAATGTCAAGAGGTAATCCCATAAGGAGAGTAAATCACACATAAAAAATGGAGGGAAATATAAAAATATGAAGAACATTCCCTATAAGGTCAAAAACATCTCACTAGGACATAGATTTGGATTTCAATCACCTCAACTTAGAATCATATGTGCTCAATTATAATCGCAAGTCAAATTACCACATAAAAATCAAACTTTTCAGGAGACTTAGGCTAAACCATCCAAACATATCATAGGATTTACATGAGCAAGTCGATTATTAGGCATCATCATAGGACATCTAAGTTAATTAGGTGTATAAAATATAACTAACAATGCATTTTTTTTTTCTTTTTTCGACATTTTTCAGTTTTTTTTTGTATTTAATTTATGGACTCAAAAAAAATGCAAAATATGCAAAAATAAAAAATAATGCAAAACACTACCAAAAACCAAACTTCAAACCATAAGCATATAGTAAGTTGTTACCCCCACCCCGTACTTAAAAAATTACTTTTTCCTCAAAGTATAAGCACAAAAATAAGAGATGGGTGTAAACAAAGACTTACAAGATAGAATTGGAGCTCATTTTGACCAGAAATAGGTGCTACTATCGTGCCTAGGAGTCGACGTCGACATGGAGTGGTCGATAAGCTTCTCTTCTCCAAGGTTGTCCTTTCGTCATGCTTAGCACCTACCAATTTGTTAGCAACCAAAACCGAAACCTCCAAAAACAAAGTTTAAAGCAAAACCAAAGCAAAGTCCAAAACCAACAAAAATAAAATCCCAAATAACCATAGGTCTATGTACAAGCTCTAGACTTTTAAGTCACTAGGCCGACTTCTTCTCTTAAGCTCATGTGGGCATTCGTAAGGCCCATTTGGCTCGGGCCTTCTCCTCTGGACTTTCTAGTTCGACATTGAATAGGACTCCTTCCTTGTCCTTTAGCTCCATTGTACCGGGTCGAATCTTGTGAATTTCGAATGGACCAACCTTCTTCTCTTTGAATTTGCTAGGGAACCATTGATTCTTGGCCTTGGAGATGTACACCGTATCTCCTACCTCATAAGATTTTGGATCTTCATTGCATCCCCTACATACTCTAACAAACCAAGGCATGCCTCTTCGATTCGTAATAGATAGGTGTTTAATGGAAATAGGGGAAGAGAAATTCATACCTTGACTTACCTTATTGGGACCGGGATGGTGGTCTTCGGCCCAACTCTTTCCTTTCTCATCAAATTTTCCTTCCATGGTAGCACAACCATCTTCTTCATGTTGTCCTGCTGCTGGAGGTGTCGATGCCGAGGCTGAAGGTGTCGGCGCCGAGGCATCTGTAGCTTTTTCAACATTCTGCAGAAACATTTTATCCTCCAGGGGGTCGACGCCAACGCTGAGGGTGTCGGCGCCGAGGCATCTGTAGCCTTTTCAGCATGGTGTGGAATCGATGTCGACAGAGGTGGGTCGATGTCGAGGACCCATACTTAGCCGTTGTCGTGCTCTTGATTTCCACTTCTTCATTATCCAAAGTAGCCAATAGGTTGTTGATTTGATCATCCGTTGGTGTTGGATCCTTGGCTATCATCTCCTTTGTAAGCTCCTCACATGGAATGACGTCCATTCGTGCATATAGGGCATTGACCTCCATCTTTTTTACCTCCCTCATAGTCGTATTAAAACGAAACTCTATTACCTCATCGGCTATGGTGAAAGTAAGTAGGCCATTCTTAACGCTAATGTTCGCATCCGCCATGGCCAAGAAAGGTCTACCCAAGATGATTGGTACGGTGGGATCCGGTTCCATATCTAGCACAATGAAGTCGGTTGGGACAAAGAACTTCCCCACCTTGACGGGGACATTATCCATAATCCCTGTGGACTTCACCCATGTGTTGTCGGCCATAAACAACTTCATTTCCACTGGCTCCAATGCTCCTAGCTTGACTTGGTGCCAAATAGATAGAGGCATAAGACTTACACTTGCTCCCAAGTCACACAAGGCTTTGAAACGATGATTTCCAAGCCCAATAGAGATGGCGAACTTTCCTGGATCAGCCTTCTTTTCGGGGAAGTCCATCTTGTTGCATTCCTCCGCAATATCCGCTAGAGACCTCTTGTTACTCAATATCTCCTTCAAAAATTTCACATAGGCGGGCATCTCTCTAAGTGCTTCGGTGAGGGGGATAGTAACGTTGAGGCCTTGAAGCATCTTCATAAACCGCTTGAACTTCCTATCCGTGGGGTCCTTTGGCACCTTGGAGGGGAATGAGAGTGGTACCTTAGGCTTAGAAGCAACCTCAGAAGCTCTCGTTCTTTCTGCAGCAGGGGTCGGCGTCGAGGGGTCTGCAATGTTGGGAGAGGTTTCTTGAACAGGTGGGTCGGCATCGACACTGGAGGGGTCGGCGCCGAGGGGATGTGCACTTCCAGCAGCTTCTGCAGTAGGTTTTGGAGCTGTCAGGGTGTCGGCGCCGAGGGTAGAGGTGTCGGCGCCGAGGGTGTTTCTGGGCTCGTCGTCCTCTTTTTGCGAGTTGTGTTGGTCTAGTAACTCGCGTCCACTCCTTAGCTTGATGGAAGCAACATGCCCGGTGGCATGGCCCTTAGGATTATCCGTGGTTTGGCTTGGTAGGGTGCCGGGTTGCTTTGGAATTTGAGCCGCCAATTGACCCAGTTGGGTCTCAAGGTTTCTCCTCCATATGTCCATTTCCCCAAAGCGAGCATTGAGACCTTGCAATTGAGTTTGGATAGCTGAGTTAGCAAGGTCATTCTTTGCTTGGTTCCTTCTCATCTCCTCAAGGATCATGCTCATATCATTGCGTGATTGCTCACGCTCCGGATGGCCTGGAGCTCGATAGAAGTTGTGTCCGCCATAGTTTTGTTGGGGTTGACGATTGCCCCAAGTGTTTTGGTTTCCTCCTTGGCTAGGACCTCCCACATAATGAGCATCCTCATTTGTCTCGGCTAGGTGCACTTGATCGGAGTGAGGGCATTGGACTGTGGTGTGGGAAGTAGATCCACACTCTATGCATGCTTGATTTGCCGATAGATGCCGAACTTGCTTTTGTAGCTTTCTCACTTGATCCTTCCTAAATTGCTCACGAACATCCGGATCAATCTCTTTAGATGGTTGATAGAGAGCCATAGATGGTGGGGGCCTCACATCCGAGATTTCGGAGGTCCCATAGGTGTTGTCGTACTCAACCAAGCGCTCTAGCTCTTCCCATGCTTCCTCCGGCGTCATCTCAAGGAACCGGAGGTTGGTGTGAACATTAATCCGATCCTTTGTTGCCGAATTCAGCCCATTGAAAAAGATCTCTTAGAGCACATATTCGGGTTGCCCATGCGTAGGGCATTGACGTTGAAGCTCTTTGAATCTCTCCCATGCCGCCGCCAAGTCTTCCACCCTCAATTGCTTGAAAGTAGTGAGTTTTTTTCTTAGCTCCGATGTCTTTGAAGGTGGGAAGAACTTGGTTAAGAAGGAATCATGTAATTGCTCCCAAGTAGTGATGGTTTGGGTCGGTAAGCTATCTAGCCAATGAAGTGCCTTCCCCGCAAGCGACCATCGAAAGGCCTTAAGCCTCACATACTCTAAAGTGTCACCATGAGCGATGGTGTCACAAATATCCAAGAACTCACGCAGATGCTCCATAGGGCACTCCGTTGGTTTCCCCGAAAATAGGATCTTCTTAACCATGGCAATGAAGCTTGTCTTGATCTCAAAATTAGCCGGAGCGTCGGGGAAGACAATAGGTGATGCGGGCACCCTAAGAGGTGGGTGCATACATTGTCGAGCATTGCGAGGAATCCTAGCAAGTTGTTCCTCCGATTGACGTGCCCTCTCGGCCTCTTGTTCTCGAGCACGATTGGCCTCTTGGTTCTCCCTTCACAGCCTCTCCACCGTTTCCTCAAGGGTCTCACGGTCGGCCATGATTCCCTTTAGCATTTCTCTTAGATGAAAGTAACGCTCCGGTTCGTCTAAAGCCTCAAACTCTATTATGCGATCAGCGTGTCGCATACACCTCTCAAAACAAACACAAGAAGCAAACAAGTAGCGTTAGAAAACAAGGAGGAGGTGGGCTAGTCCCAACTCTGAAAATCAGCTACTCTAGATGGCGATTGTTACCCTCCCCGGCAACGGCGCCAATTTGTTGCGATGGGAAATCAACCACAAATAAAATACCTCAATTCCCACTATGTAGATAGCGAAAGTCAGGATCGTTCCACTGGAGAGAGGACAACACTTTCTAGAGTAGTTCCTGTGATCTAACAACACACAAAAATCAGTAGCAAAGGCGGTCGATATCGACTAGAGAGGTCGATATCAACGGGATGGTCGAGAGAAGTGATGAATGTTGAGTGATCTTTTGTTTTCCAGCAGCGAAATAGAACAAAAAGCAAGGGATTTTAGGGATGTAAACAATATAAAAAGAACTTCCAAGGTAAAGGGATAACCACAACAACAACCATGCATAAACCACACAAGAATCATAGAACAAAGATCATGTTTTTATCATCAAAAGATGGCTTTCGCATACTTCAAAAATAGAGAATAGAGGCTTTCGCATAAAACCTATTCGTTCTACCTTCTCTTAATTAGATCCCTTTTACTTTTGTCAAAGATCGCTAATTACTATCCAAATTCATAATTAAATCCACTTTCGCTTCATAATCATAAACATGGAATTGTCCTCAACTTTCGCAAAGGATTTAAGCACAAGATAGATGATGATAAACTCGTAAAAACATCATAGATTCAAGCTTTCATACATGGCTATTGTTGGGCTCACCCCAACCCTAGAAGAAGAGAAACTACTCACACATAGCTATAGAAAACATGCTGAAAATTGAATAAAACATAATATGAAATTGCATAAAATCAAACCTCAAAACCAATGTCAAAACCTTCAACCAAAAACTCCAACCGTCTCGCCCTAAGCTGCTGTCAATTCAGCGTGTGTTGTGTCATTCCTGGATCTCCCTAATTAGCCTCTAATTGGCTTTATTTAAAGATAGAAACTAAAACTTAATCTCCAAGGAAAGAGATTTTATCTAAGGAAAATAATATAATATATCTAAGGAAGGATAAAATATCCCAAGTCTATCTAACTAAAAAGATCCTAAAAGGAATTAAATAGAAACCCTAATTAAAAAGCCCATTAAGAATTTAAAATCAGCCCGCAAAAACTTTTGCTGGTGCGCAGGGTATCGGCGCCGAGGGTCAGGGTGTCGGCGTCGAGGTATCTGTTCGAATGCAGTAGGTTATGTTTTTCTCCAGCTTTTCGTCTCTGTCTTTAATCGCACTTTCCCGAGTCCTCGTTAATCCGATTGGCGCATATGAATATGCGTTGGAAAGCTCTTTTCAAAGACTACAAATCTCATGAAGGCTCCAGATCTTGAATCAAAGTGATGGATGGCGAAAATAAGGCTTTTCTCCAGCTACACCACGTTTTGCTTTTGCTTGGCTTCTCCATTGCCTTCATGATTTTTCATTCAGCTCTAAAGTGCGTCAAAACTCTTCCAAATCAGCTCCAAAACCTACAAAATCACACCAAAGCTTGTGTAGACTCCATATCTTGCAATATTAAGCATAACTACACATTTTCCTTACTTTCCCAACACAAAAGCTAATAAAATGACTTAGATAGAATTAAAACATGATGCAAAATAAGACTAAATATGCGGACATCAAAAGTCTTCCTTTGATGAAAGGGATTGTGGTTGTGTGAAAAAGAATCGAATTGATGGGGTTTCAAATATGGAATAGAAATTGGTGGACGGAGGGTAGTAATTGAAAGAATGTGTGTTTGAGGTTTTAATTTGTGATGAATGTCGATGATAGATAAGAAAAACAAAGGCTTTTTGACTGAAACTCAAGGGTTAGGTTTTTGGAATTTGGATTCAAGTAGGATAATTAAGGTTTCTTGTATGGGAAAACTAATTAAAATACCCCCACCTTTGGGGGGTATGGTAAAAATATATCCTCAACTTTAAAAAGTAATAAAAATATCCCGCCCTCCATGTATCCTCCGGCTCCGATAAAAGATGGGTCAACTCAGCCCCCACAACGTCATATCGAGCTGCCACATCAGAGGCACAGGGTGGAAGGATGATAGTCGCAGAAGGGCCCTCTGCCGGAACGGGCTGCGCCTCCTCCGAAACGGGCGGCGGCTCCTCCGGAACAAGCGGCTCCGGTTCTGGAGGGATGGCGGACGAAGGGAGGATGCAGACGTGTGACCTCGGGCGAAACCACTCCAGGTACCCTTCCATCGACGTCCATGGACGCTCTGCTGGAGCCATCGGTGTGGCCTCGAGGTCAACCAAGTGCGCATGACGGTCAGCCCTGTGGTTCACCTCCCCTAGCATCACAAGCTCGTATGGGCGGTGTGGTCGCACATCCCGTACCGCTCGAATAGGAATGAAGGGGTCAATCGGGATGCCCTGCATGCGCCCGAACTGTCGTACCGCCCTATCAGGCATGTACGGCTCTACCCCCTCCGCCCATGTTATCGTCCCGCGGTAGGCCGACACTCTGTGGACCCCCTGAACATCCAGGTCGTCCCCATACGGCATCCAACATACCTGCGATCATAATGTATAGATACAGGTTACACAATAACATTGCTACGACTCTGATAGTCAACGATTATATATAATTCACACTCCAATGTCCACATACCGATCGGGGTCCGCACTAGTCAATGTCCCGGTGTAGGGCTGTAATCCGCCCTTGCTCCCGCCTCGGGGTCGCAGTCGGGCCGAACCGGGCCACGTACCTCGCATCAACCCTCATCTCAATCATCGGCGCAAGTGTGCCATGCTGAATAGGGAAATAGTTGTATATCCAGGCCTGCATGAAAACTCATTTTAATCAAACTCAGTCACTATCTAACATCTTACATTTCATTGTAAATACACTTGACCCGTTACGATGATCATGTCCATTACCTGCATCAGGAGCGGGCAGTCGTCCATCCCTTTCGCCCTCCTTCGTGTTCCCTTCCCCATGGCTCTATACTGGTACGCCAACGCCGCAGCCCCCCATGCATATCCCCCCGTCGCTGCAGGGTCTCTGCACATGTAGATCAATGGCACACGTATCCTATCCTTTGACTTGTCGATCATCAACGTGGATGAAAGAAGGTACACCAACAACAATGTCGCGACCCTCTGGCGGCTGACCCCATCCTCCGGGAGGCCTGCGTCGATGTACGCTGCTATCTTCGTCTTCAGCTGTGACTGTGGGATCCCACCCGTCGTCCTCCACTTGTTCACCCGAGCCACCGGCCACCCAAAGCTCTCCGCCACCCACTGAGCGGCCCCCAACACGTCTATGTCCATCATCACCTGCGCACCCTCTATAGACAACCCAAACAACAACTGCACATCATGCAGAGTAATTGTCATCTCACCCCACTCGAAGTGAAACGAGTTCGTCTCCGGCTGCCACCACTCCATGAAAATCTGACACAGCCCATGGTCAACGTGGCTCCAACTCAGATCCAACAACCCCACTAGCCCGCTCTGCGACTAAGGGAACCCAGGTCTCCCTTCCGTTCTCCAAGGCCTGCCGCAACCAACTAATCATCTTACCTCGCCTATGCACGTCCAACAGTACCGGTGGGTCGTCCGGAGCCGCCCAAATCCTCCGCGCCACATTAGCGCCAAAGCTCAACAACGACTTATCTTCCGGCCCCCCACCAAACACCTCATCCGGGTCATCCTCCTCAGACGAACTGGCTCCACCCTGCTCACCCCCCTGGTCACCACCATCGCTGTCATGCTCATCCTGCGGGCCATCCGACTCCTGTGAGCATCCAGCTCGTGGGGAGCACCCTGATCGTTGGGAGCATGGTACTCCTCCCCGACTGCACCGTCCCTCGCAAAAGACGCAGACGTCCTCGCTTCTGATGTGGATCCGCACACAGAACCCACTTCAAGGGACCTTTCCTCACGGTTGTCCCCGCCTCGTGGTAGGCCCCCAAAATCCACCCATGGAGGAGGCTCCATGGGTGCTCTCATCAATGACGGCGCCCATGGAGGAGGCTACATCGGCAACATCATCTCTAGGTTTGGCCGCTGCGCTTCAGCACTCCTCATACAAGCCTGTAACTCTCCCACCAACTTTCCCACTCATGTAGGGTCGGGCTGGTCGCCATCCGCAGGAGACTTCGCGTCCACCATCTCTGACTCCACCACTGCAACAACTCTCATCACTGCAACAACTCTCTTCACCTTCTTCTCAAACTTCCCACGCGATGAGGCTGAAACAATCCGTCCACTAGTCCGATCTCCTTCTCCGGCACCCTCAAGACCACGCTTACGGCTTTCCTGCAACTCCGCTACGAACTTGTCCCTCACCTGTCATTTTAATCGTTCTCATTGTTTATAATTACTTTTTATTATTCAAAGTGTTCTACTTATAATGTATATTTCACTCTGTTTACTATAACGTTTTCCATAATTGTAATTTATGTATTTGTACTCTCCATTTTGTCATCGAATTCTTTATTTTCTGTTACGCATATGTAATTACAGCTCAACTTTATATACTTATAATGTATGTATCTCTAATTTCTAACGATTATTTTAATTCTCAATTTTCCAACCATTATATTTCCCATATTCTGCTCTTTCTTCCTCCATTTGGTAACTTAAGGTCACACATACTAACAGATTTTTTCTCACATTACGCTTTACATAACACTCACACTTAGGCATAATAGAAGAGTAATGAAAACTAAAAAGAATCATCAACGTAATCCCTCGCCACCTCCGGGGGCGCAACACTCTTTTCCCTTCTACCGCTGTCGCCCTCGCCGCCGCCGTCCTCGCTGCCTCCTCCGCTAAATCCCTCGCCACCTCCGGGGCGGCCACCCTCGTTGTCTCCTCCGCCACAACCCTGTCCGCCGCCGCCGCCGCCCTCGCTACCTCCTCCGCCTCTTTGTAACCCTATCAGCCTCCGCCGTCGCGGCCGCCGCGGCCCTTTCCTCATCCACTGCCCTCTCCCGAGCCCTTTCTTCCTCCACCGCCCTTTCCTCCTCCGCTGCCCTACTCAGAGCCGCATCTTCCTCCTCCTCCCGCTCCATCACCGCACACGCCATCTCAATCGACACCTCCAGGACCCTCGGCCGAATCCCTTCTCCGCCCTCTCTACCCCGGCCCAAATCACCGACCAAATCTCCACCCCGGCCCCCATCACCGACCAAATCCCCTCCATCTAATTGTGTCGCCGGCCTCTCGCTCCTGACCTCTAATTGCCCCGGCGACATAGTCCTCACCTGCTCCGCCGCCCTGCCCAACTCTGCCGCCTCCATCGCCGCCCTCTCCCCGTCTCTCCAGTCCAACGAATGAAAGAGTTTCTCCACCGTCGGCTTGTTACCAACTACCAGCACCACAGGCATACCGGTCGGCACTCCACCGCCGCCCTTGCCTCCTGTAGCCCTCTCTCCATCGGGCCTTTCAGCCGCCATTCTCTTCTCCGCCTGTCTGAATCACAAACCATCGTTGCTCTCGGAATCAGAGTTCAAAAGTCATACCACCGATTGCGGTTACGAATCGTACTTCATACACCCCGTCCTCCACACCCCGATGCGCAACTCGTTTTGAATTTCAAATACACCATATTACGCAACTCGATGCGGATTCCTTTCGTATTCCCTTATGCCACGTTTGGTTTAATTCCCAGACATTCCGCATTCATCCGCGTATCCTGTTCCGCATTCCGTCGCGGAATGTTTGGCGGGGGGATGTTAGGGCGTGTTTGGTCTGACTCAAGGCGAGCTTCGCATCGTGTTGCGGAACTTGTTCCGCAACTTGATGCGAAGATTAGCGGTGTATCCAGTAAAAATTAGCGGTGTATTTAGCTTTTTCATTATTCAATCACAGTGGAAAAAAATATAAAGAGAAAATTGGGTAGAGTATACCCTTTTTATGTTTTTTTTACTAACTACGCTCCTTTAGTTTTCTTTTAGTTAATTGTACTTTTTTTAGATGGAGATTACCTTTATACCCTTACAGTCAAATTTTATCATTTTAAAAATTAAAAATAATTTTTTTAAAAAATACATTCTATCCTTTTAAAAAGTAAACGGTTAAATTATTGTAGAAGATTTGGTAGGTGAAGATTTTTTTTCTCAACGTGGAATTGATTAGGGTTTTAAGTTACTCTTGAATCTTCAAATTATTTGCTTAGAATTGTTTATTGACGGTTGTATTTTACAAACTCTAATTCATGCATGTGGTCGATTCTTGTAAGGCAATATCATTCTTTTATTACAATATTATTTATGTAATAGAATAGCGTTCTTGTTACAAAATCATGTAATACAATCTCATTCTTGTGTTACAATAGCATTCCTCTAATACAAAATTATTCTTATATTACAATAGCGTTCATGTAATATAAGATTGTAACCACGTTCCTGTATTGTTAATCATCAACCAACCTTGCGTAATCAAACTAATGTAATACAAGATTTCGTGTACTGAATGAATTCCTGTAATGAACGGAGGCTTGTATCTATTACTATATCCGTAATTGAATTGTGGAGTTGAGTTGCATGAAATCACCTAAATGAATCGATTATTGTAACAATATGTAGCGATTATTGTAACCTACAATTATTGTAGTCATAGATAGCGAATATTGTAGCCTAAAATTATTGTAAATAAATAAGCGCTTCATCAAATCACAATAAGCGATTACTGTGAATCTGTTTTTAAATGAAATCATAGAAAAATTCCTAGTTGAAGGAAGCATTGCATCTAATTATGAATCACGACATAAATCACAAGCAATTCATCAACCTTGGTTGACCCCATAACGTACCGATTCATTAAAGACAAATTTGGTGAGTTTTCAAATTATTGTAGTCATGGATGTCAGAGTAGCAATTACTTGAATAAATAACACGAAACCAACCGTCAATATCTTCACATGCAATACCGTGCGTGCTGGAAGGGAGGTGCGTCTACTAACCTTCCTTGAAAGAGGAGCGTCAATTAATTGAAAAAGCGTCAATGAGATGAGAATTAATTAGGGATTTGGATATTTGTTATTTCAATCAAATCATGGGCAAATCTGTCATTAACAAAATAAAATCTACAACAGTATATTTATTAAAACAAAAATTGAAAAAGGGATAGTTACCCAATTTAACCAAAAATAAATGAAGAGAAGGTGTTTGAAAATAACCAACCCATCAAATTTCCAATACACGACATAGTTGATTCGTGAAACCTCACAAACAAATCGGACAAAAAAAAAAATCAAAATCAGCCAGTGAGAAATGATGAAGAAGAAGAATTAGTCTATCGGTTTGTTAGGATGCCTCAAATTGATCCCATATTATCATTGTCAAAGCCTCGAGTTGGCATTGCCAAAGAAGGATGACGATGCTCCAGACTCATCGATGTTATTCTTGACCTTGATAGCTTGCCACTTCATTAGAGCTTGCAACAGGCTCCTTTCGAAATTGATCCCATAGTTGTCGCACGGGTCTACGGGATGGCATTAATTGCGTGGCATATCTCGGGACTCTAGTGCAGTTCTCTCATACAACATGCCCTATGAGCTCGACAATGGTGTAGATGCTCACGCTGTTTTTTTCGTTGAGCTTGATTTTATTGGGTTCATCAACTTTTGGAGAGCATCTTTATTGGTGTACATTCTTATGAACCAGATCACCAAATGCATGCTCTCCTAGGGTTGGGTCTCATCAAGGACCTTTTAGTCTCTAATCAGCTTCATCAAAAAACTGTACACATCAACCTTCATAGTTATCAATCCCATCACTGTAAATGAATGGCCAGAGACCCACCTTTATGATCGAGTAACACCTAATCTCTCATTCCAAAATAGAAACCCAAATCAGATCCATACGTCAACTTGTCAAGAGAAAAAGAAGAAAGACCGAAAGAGAGATCAAAAGCCTTTGATTAAAGATGCTCTCTACACCATCGAAAATTAATTAGGTAGGAATTAGACTAAAGCTTTGTAATAAATTACTTACCAGCCAACCTAAGTGATTTGAGGCTTTTCATTGTTCTAAAGCTCAACTGATGACGATAGCAAAAAAGGTGCCAGATTTTGCTCCCAAAACTGCCTAAGATTTCCTTCAGCTTCATTCTGTGCATTAGAATTAAGCGACTGAGCAGAAAGAAGGAACTCCGTAATATCCACGGCCATTTTCTTCTGTTCCATCAAATTCATATTAAAAATTATTAAAAATTAAAGATATAACAAGTCTCAATCGGTAAACTTGATGCATTTTCATTCATATTACAAAAAGAAAGTAAGAATCAATGGAAAGCATAGAAGCATGGTAAATGTTGACCTCAACTTATGAAAAAGATATACATTCAACGCAGATCACTCACTTGAAATCCACAACAAGTTAAAATAAATTTGATTTTAACTAACCGCAAACAAAATTGACAACAAGAGAAAGCCAAGAGCTAGCCAGTAGAAATTAGAGGCACAACAACTCTAAAAATAGGGAAAGCCCCAACATAAAAAAACAGTTAGAATGAAATTAACTCGATAAAATCCTTTTTCCTCGACTTCGCCTATTAATTATTAGAACTGCAATCACCTCACTCTTGGCATATAGTATATATTTCCCGAGACATATTGTCAATTACCTTTATCTATATCCTTTTTCCTTTAATGAACTCTGCATCTATATCTGTAAGAACAAATATTAAGGCTTTCCATATATTTATTAGGTAGTATGATACTATTCATCTTAGATCATACTTGTCATCATTAAACTTACAAGTTCACCTGACACGTCATACTCCTAACCATTGCTTTCTAACCTCAAACTGGTAAGTGCATATACTGTGAAAATTTATGAAGCATGTATTTCTATATATTTGTAAAGGTGGGTAAACATCAATCCTTTCGGGTTTCAAGTGTAAAACGAATCGGGAATTTCAGAGTTCTGATCACCCTTTAGTTTAAACATCACAACTTTAGGGGCCGTGAACTATAACTTGTAAGAGATTGAAAGCAAATCTATCTTCAAATACAACTCATAACCTCAAGAAATTATAAGGAATACAATAACCAATTCTAAAATCTCCACTGTCAGATCAGTACAAACTAAATGGATGAATTAAAACAAACCCAAGCAAGAGACATGACCGAATTGAGAGATTATCTGCAAAGGATGAAAGGAATATCAAATAATCGAAGAGATGACACAAAGAGGGAACCTCAACTTCGTTTATAAAGATGAACAATCAAGGCTTAAGGACATACAACACAACACAACAAATCAAGCAAATCTAGACTCACTTCGATCAAATTCAACACATAAGACGCCTCCAACTGTCGAACCATAATCACAAAATCAAAGATTTCAATAAGGTTTACATAAATTATAACAGTTTTCTTGAACAGAACAAGGAAGAGCGTGAAAAGTAGGTGAAAACGAGTGACAAAAGGCATAGATTTCAATTAACTATGCACCAACCTTCAAATTCTACATAAGCCGGAGAGCCTCCTGTGCAGCCTCAGGATCGAGGAATTCTACATAAGCATAAACCTTTGGTTGCCCATACTTATTGGTCCGAATAGTGACTCTGTTTACGTACATCACTGAAAATATTGATGCACCTCTTCAGGTGTGCATGCATAATCCCCCTGCAAAATAAATAAACTACTTAACATAACACCATGTAAATAGCAACTGCAGGCTCTGCAGCCAAATAGGCTTTGATAAAAAATTTTATGAAGAAGTTTCTGTAGCTTCCAAGAGACAAACTAACAACATTAATTATAAGGCTATTGGATTATACAAAACATAAGCTTGTTATACTTCTCTCAAAAAACAAGGCACTAATCATATTGTTGAGATTGACAAACACAAATGAACAAGAAAAAGAAAGAAACCTATGTGGATAGTTTGACAAGTTAGAAAAGGGGATGGAAGTTGAAAGTGTAGGATAGTTAATATGGAATATTTCACAGCTTACATACAACAGTAAATAATGAACAATATGGGTAATCTTTTTTGGAAAAAACCCTAACAAGGGTAATGATAGCCCCCTTCTCATTCCAATTTGAACAAGGGGGATGAATCTAATGAAATGAGGGTGAAATAAAGGATGAATATATGGAGCCTGCACCACTTAGGTGGTGTGATGATTTTTCAGATTGTACTACTAAAAAAATTGTTTGTTCCATTTCACTTCCACAATCCCCTAAGTCTGACTAAACTGAATCGAATCAAGCACGCAAGATCGAAATCAAAACAACAATAACAAACAAGAAAAGTAATCCTAAAGAGATTAGAGACATCGAGGTAAATAGAAGTAAGAAAGAAAAAATCTTTCCGAAGACCAATCAGCCGTAGAAAAGACGTGGTATTTGTGCTGCTGAAAAACAGTAAAAAGATGGTTCTCCCAATAGCAACAAACTCGATCATTTACAACACACCATAACCGCTCGTTCCCTATCAGGCATTTAATCTAACACCTTGTAGGCGGATCTCAAATCCCTAACATCTCACAAACTAATTCGAATATGCCCATCTCTAACCCTAAAATATCAGTTTTGTAACCTAAATTAGATACTACGATGACTGATCAATCCCAAACCTTCATTCCTTTGAATTTCGAACTCAGAACAAAAACAAAGATACTGATTGCATGATTCTTACAACCAAATCGACCAAAAAAATTAAATACAATTTAAATCTTTGAATATCAAATTGAAACATCAATTAAAATTAATCCAACCACAAATCCCAAACGGGATACTAAAATCAAACTAACCGGGATCGATGACTCTCCTGTGGGTCGCTTTGTTGACGTTTGTAGTAGACATACCACAAGAGGAGGAGAAGGACCAGCAGGAGATGATGACGATAAAGCAATGAGGGATGATGATGAAGCCAGTGACCACGAGGGCAACAAAAAATAGAAGAAAAGAGGCTGCTGGCGAATAAATAATGGAGGAAGAAGAAGGGGTCACCAGGAGACGACAATTACAGCACACAACGGAGGAAGAGGATTACCCGATGGATTATGAATATGAAGCCAAAGAGGGCGGCCAGAAGGACTAAAGGAGGTGAAGATGGAGAGGAAAAGCAAGAAGAAAGCGGTGAAGTGCAGTGGATAGTCGATGGAGAGGGAGAAGTAGAAAGCATAGGGGGAAAGGAAGTCAGTCTATGAGAAGACGTATATGCCCACATAAGGAAAAAAAATAAATCATTTTAAATTCAAAGTTTTGAGGACAAAATAGAAATTACATGCTACAATCAATCTGTGCCGTACAATTTTTTTGAAAACCATAAATCAACGGTAAATGTAACTTTGTATAAGCTATAGTGAAATCATCTTCCCATGCCTTTATAGGAGGGATAATTTGCACCAGCATAACATTCACTCAGCTCATGCCAATTCTACGCCATAGTTAAGTACCAAAAATAATTCCAATTTTTGAAAGCATTCCGCCCAGGTAATTGCAGCTTAAACATCCCCTTTTTTCCGTTTGTTGTCATACATCCTCCGAGCATCGTTAATAAACTTTTCAAGGGTGGATAACGCTATTACAGTGGTACCTACTGCTTGGAGCTGCTTCCCAATCCTTTCCCTGACAGCCCACAAAAATCATCATTTTCATCATGATTCTACATCGCTAATATAGCATTGCGAGCCACCCTAGCAGCCCTCCTACTAAGTTTGTTGTTCTTCTCTGACATACTTCGTTGTGCCCTCTTATCACAGGCAGAAAACTCAGGGAAGAAACTCTTCAAACATTCAACAATACTCCCCTTTGAGGGCTGCACCACATCAGCATCATTATCACCCTTCTTATTTGTTTCCGGTGAGCTCACCTCACTCATAACTTGCATTTGTGTTTCATTCCTTGCTCCCACTGCCACTACATTTGCCTGGTCACCCTCTTCATCCGGTGGTACTCTCCTGCTGCACATACTCCTTTATTCTCTTATTAATCTCAGCATCTTGATGTCAATTTGGTGCACCTCTCAAGACAACCCCACCAGTAGCAGCTATAACCTCTTCACCCGTTGCATTTGCTGTCATAGAAGTACTCTTATCGCTTGTTGTCCCGTTGCTTGGCCACCACTTCCTTCATGTGTTTATGACCCAATTATCTTGTTTCCGTGTGAGCTAGAACCCATATCCCTTGTTTCTGTTACAACCACTACAACAACCTCCACGCGATCCTCGCAATCCTGGTCACCGCAGTCTCGTCAAACACCTCGTATTCTCCTTGTTTTTCTTCCTTTTGCACATCTCCTGTAACATGAGCACCTTGTCCAAGCTGAGACTTTTGAACCCAAACTTTCTTGGTGGTGATTCCTTGAGCAAGTCGAGCGTGGATACACCTCTCCTCCAAATACTTTCTTGCACTCCTTGTTATTGCAGTAAGTCTTTTTTGTCCTTGGGACGTTCACCTGTCACATCAAGTTGACATTGGATAACTGAATGTAAGAAGTGCAATGCTTTGAGATTTTTCATGAGATTAGAAGAGCAACTGAGCAATGCATCTCCAGTGCTCTAAAAAAACCTACAGATTCTCAAGCCTAAAATCCTTGTCACTTCATTCGGTAGAATTTCTTCCAAAAAGAATTTATCTTTATATAACATCAAAACTGGAATATTCTATTACTCCATCCCGTTTATCCATGAGCAAACTTTGAGCAAAACAAACTTTAACTTACCGAAAATAATAACAAATAATCCATAGATTACATAAACGTATTCTAATTAGACAAAAAAAAGGTGAGATTTTTCACCTTAAAGCCAGTGCAGTGAACCGATGAATCCAACATGATTCAAACTATTGACCCAGATTGAAGAAACCCCAACCTAGATAGTTCCAAGTATGTTTGATTGAATTGATTCTATCCGCATTTGATGCAAATTATCAGGAATTTGCTTTGTTTAAATTACCAAGCAAATTCAAACAATATTTCAACCAATTTCAAATTCAATCAATATTTCAACCAATTTCAAATTCAATCAAGGAAAGCAACTTGAGAGTTCTCAAGGGAAGGTATCATTACAAGTATTAAAAACAAACAAAATCCCTAATTTCATTCAATCACTTCCATTTTTGTTATGAACTATGCAAACTGAACAACAATTGAGTAACTCAGCAGCCCCCTAAATCACCATGTTTGATCTTAACTTCAGCAAACAAAAACCTATTTCTAATTCTGAAGCAAAATCTCAAAGCCTAAACAATCACAACATGCATTTTGGAATGAAATTCCTATAATCCAGCAAAAGGGTTTGTGACAAAAAAAAATCAGTGCCAAACAATAAAGTGGGGCAAATGGGTATTTCAGGAAGATCATTACCTGATTAGACAAAAAGGCTAAGAAGGATAAATACAAGTCATGGAGCAAATCTTACATCCATGATCATCTCCCTATAACATATAGATAATCACCACACCTGGGCTGTCAAATTGATGAAAGAATTCAATCAAAATGAAGCACGTAGCAATAGCAACAAAATTCAAGCAAAATCAGCCCCAACACAAAACCCTAACCGAAGATTTGAACAAAAGTCCAAATCTCGGATCCAGTAGCGTTGACTGTATTTTGACTAATTTACTCCAATAATTATGCAAATGACAGTACTGTGAATTTTTGATTCACAAATAGCAACTCGGAACAGAAAGTAACATTGAACAAGAAAACAAAAAATGAAATAGATGAATTAAGCGCTCCTCCTCTCCTCACATCCCTTATCTTCTGGATTTCTAAACCCTGTAAATTCTGAGACGGGATTTCCGTTCTTCAACTCCATTGATGAAATTGAGATGATCTATTGATAATTTGGGATAGATCTCAGCCTAGAAACTCATTGATGAGTTCGAAGGTGAGTGAACTAGGTCAGGAGATTGAGGAAGAAGAATCAATCCGAAGAACACTAGAACGGATGTTTGATTTGAGAGAGTATAGGGGTTTGGGAATTTTGGTTTGTATTTTTGATTGATTATCCTCTCAGCTGCTGAACGATTACATAAGGAAGACAATGCTCAACATAGGGACTGACTACCAGTTTCTAAAACCCGGCCCAACAGATGGCCCAATCCGAACTAAGGGCTTAGGGCCATTACAGATATTAATATAAACTAACATAAAAGAGATGCAAAGATAATTGAAGTATGAAATCCATGTTACAATACTCCCATCTTCAAATGATCCTTGTCCTCAAGGATAGTTCGATTGTAGTCGAGTATTCCAGCATAAGGGACCTATATGATGGTCATCTCCTGCAAACACGAAGAATTGTCCACTAGGATCGAAGACAAAGGAGGTGATATTTATAGCTCGGATCCAAGCAGTACCAAGAGCCCAAGGAAGCCAGAAATAAGTAGTAGTAGTGTCTATTAGCATCACAAACAACAACGGCAATGTGGGATGTATCCTGGCTTCAGTTGCTTCAGGATGGATGCAACTATTACCATCAATCACAACATGTATGACTGGCTTCATACTCCCATCTTCAAATATCAACCCACCGAGATAACGATATGAATGTTTATCAAGCCCCATAAGCGTCTCCTTCATATCAAATTCCATGCTTGCACCTCTGGGATAAAAAATCAGCACATCAAAACCAGGGTAAAAGCATCTAACAAGACCCTTAATCTGTCTTTCGACATCACAAATCAGCACAAGTGAAGGTTGCTATTTACCTAACTTCGCATTATTCTTAGTTACCTTCTCAATATCAGCCCCACCTGTCAACTTGTTCTCCCTAATCGCAGCTGCAGTTGCCAAATGATCCCCACCAGGGTCGAAAACAAGTGCTATATCACGAGAGCAAGTGCTATCAGCCATGAGATTTGAGCAGAAGCATTGAATCTGTATCTCCTCAATAACAAGGCAACACTTTGTAATATTCAATCCTGAGGCTCCAATGAATGCCTTCTCAATCATACTATTGCTCTTGAAATTAATAAGAGAGTCCACATTCTCATTGGGACAAAAGGCCAGTTCCACTTGGCAAATTGAATTGCTGCCTAAGTCCCATGTGATGCCATCTATCCTAAAATAATGAGCAAGTTTCAACTTCAAACGGGTCGATACGTTTGGGCTGGTAACATACACTGAGTCACTTCCTCCAGGATAAAAAACAGCCTCCCTAAATAGCCTTTCTTGACCAACAACGGAGCTTACCTGAGGCTCAAATCCTAGATCAAACATGTGGCAAGTGCTTTCCAAAACAAAATAATTTGCTCTGCACATTATCAGCACCTTCTTCTTCAATATATCGATCAACTTATCAGGGTTAACAACATCAGTTTCAACTCGTTTAGCTATAATTCCAGGATCAAAGCATAACAACACATCACCGTTATTGAAAGAGCCGTGACACCCTGGGCTGTCAACACATGAGAATGCTCCTCTTAGACAAGGGTCGGACGCCGGTAGCTCGATACACTTTGCTATATCCGGAGAGATTCCTAGAAGCCCATCAGCTCTCAGTCGAGGCTAATTTATAGAGAGAAAACTAGTATTGAGCATCAACCCTTCATCCATTTGATTCGGGTCACCATCACTCATCGAGACAACTTCCTTTATCTCATATTTGGCTGAAATAAGTGGCCATTTTCCTCCCCGATCAAAACTCATCAAGGTAGATTGTCCCTTAGTTGGGCTCACTACTCTCTCTGCCGACATAATTTCTTTAGGGAATACCTCAAGCAAACATATTCCCTTCTCCATGAGCCCTGACCTTTCATCAAACGGCAGGTAGACAACCAGTCCCGAGGGCTCCTCTTGCATTTCCTCGAGCATTTGGGGTGCCTCTAGTCTTGAGAACATCACCTCTCGTTTTTCATGTACCTTCATATGAGAAACAACAAGATCGAGCGGTTCATTTAAATAATCACTAACCTCAATTTCCTTGCTCTCATTTTGTGCCGACATTTTGTCAAACACTTGGTAGGCAGATGGTACGGTGCTTCCTTTTTCCACTATCGGCTCAACCTCTACCTCAATTTGAATGGTTTCTTCATCTTGACTGAGTTTGCTTGATGCCTTGAATCCCCCTGCTGCAAGCTCTTCCTCATCATTCAATGTTGCAGTCATTTCATCGAGCACTTGGTGTGTAACCCGACCTGGTGTTGCCTTTGCAACCATTTGATTATCATCAATCACCATGGGAGTATATACTACCCCATACTCCTTTAAACCATCAATCCTTTGCACATTCCAATCGGTTTCATCACTCAGAACAGTCGATCCTAACCATCCATTACAATCGACTATATCTGCATCCCAATTTCTACCAAAATGGGCTGAGATATCGATCATATACTCTGGCCAAGAAGGGTACCGACCATACCTGTTTTGAATGTACTCGTGGTGCCATTGGAGTGCCTTTCCCTCAAAGGGTGGAGAAGCTTGACGAACCTTCAACTCTGGAAGTGTTCTGTTCAAGAAGAAGAGTTGCTCGCATCGTGAAACCCGCTCACAAATACGAGTTCTGTTGAATTTAGGGAGCTCAATCATCGAAACCCCTGTGATTTGTCTCGCTTTCAATCCGGGTGATGGAGCACTGATTTGTCTTGCTTTCATCGGATCGGGTGGATCCGGGGTCGGCGGTGACGACGATCTTCCTTCTTGGACAGATCGGCTGATCCCTTGTGATCTCTTTTCTGCCAGCAACTTGATGAGCATCTCCTCGATTCTCTACATACGATGCTCGGCCAGATCATCGGACGGCTGCTGCTACTGCAGTGTTTCGATCTCTGAGGTCTCGGATCGCTCTGATACCATTGAGACGGGATTTCCGTTCTTCAACTCCATTGATGAAATTGAGATGATCTATTGATAATTTGGGGATAGATCTCAACCTACAAACTCATTGATGAGTTCGAAGGTGAGTAAACTAGGTCTAGAGATTGAGGAAGAAGAATCAATCCGAAGAACACTAGAACGGATGTTTGATTTGAGAGAGTATAGGGGTTTGGGAATTTTGGTTTGTATTTTGATTGAATATCCTCTCAGCTGCTGAACGATTACATAAGGAAGACGATGCTCAACATAAGGACTGACTACCAGTTTCTAAGACCCGACCCAACAGATGGCCCAATCCGAACTAAGGGCTTAAGACCCATTATAGATATTAATATAAACTAACATAAAAGAGATGCAGAGATAATTGAAGTATGAAATCCCTGTTACAAATTCAATTCCAAAAAGAAGCAGAACTGGGAAAACAACTAAATACAATCAGACCGAAAGATAGACCAGAACGAAATTCTCCAGAGAGTCTCGGACTACCTGATCCCAAATCATGCAAAGGAAATTGGATCAATTAGACGTTTACCTGCAAACTAAATCGCAAAAACTCGAAAACCTAGATTCAAAATCGGAAACGCAATCGGAAATATGCTCACCTGAGTAGTCAAAACGATGAAGGGAGACGAAAACGACGACATACGAAGGGGTGAATAACGCAATCGGAAACAGCAAGAACAGAGAGCTGGAAAACCGGATATGCAAACGGGAGAAGAATTCGGAGGATAAACAACAAAGAATTGAAATTGGGGGATTTTAATTACAAGAGAGAAGATATACATGTGGTATGCATCGAATTCAGAGCCTTGGTAGAAGAACGACGTCAGGTAGAGAAGAGGAAGAAAAAAGAGATGAAGATAGAAATAGGGAGACGACTAGGAGTACACACGAGGAAGGAAGGAAGCAAGGCGGTGAAAGCCAGATAAGAGGAAGATCAACAGTAGAGTCCCTCAAGATCTATGAAAGGAAGAATTTCCAGTTGAATCGATCGGAGGAAGAAGAAGGAGAATAGAGACTGGGAAGAGAAGGTGGCTTTTGGCAGCCTACAGTTGAGAACACAAGACAAATTAAAAATTCAAAAACAACCTTGAATTGGTTCCACTTTGATGAATAAACCGAGGGGCAAAAAAGTAATTAGCATTGAGGAATAGTACAAGGCAACATTGGCTTTTATATAGTAATGATAGATGTATATATTGATATAAAATTGAGGAAATGATAGTAAATTGCACACTTTTTTGCAAACTTGGCAAAAATAGCACATTCCTTTGAAAAATAGCACAAGTAATCCAAAATTCAAAATTTTGCAAAAAAGTCCCGGTTGATTACATGTGGTAGGAGGTAAAGGGCCAAAAATAAAAAAGGAAAAGGAAAGGAAATAAGCAAAAAGTGATCCCAAAAAAAAGGGAAAATGGAAAAAAATCAGAATACTCTCTCTCCCTCCCCATTTCAGTTCTCTCTCCATTTCAAACGAAAGAAAAGAAAAGGGGAATGAACTAGCGATTTCGAATGGGAGGAGGCCGGAGATGATCAACCAATGTCGGAGTGTGGAGGAGAAGCGAAGAACGCCGCCACCGGACTATAAAGGTACGCCCCCCTCTCCATCAACCCAAAATCATTCTTTCTCTTATCCGTTTTGTGCGAACGTGGGGTGTCGGATGTGTTGGTGAAGGAGTTGCAATGAGGTTTAGGGATTGAAGGGCAATGGTCGGTTGAGTGATGGGTTGTGGAGGGGTGATAATGGTGGGTGCGATTGAAGGACGAGGAGGATGGTTTTCAGGTATGGTTAGGGAAAACATGTGGTTAATTAGGGTTTAGGAAGGCCGAAGAGGGTGGCAATGGTGGGAGTTGAAATTGGGATATAGAGATGTTTTGGTGGGCGATTAAAGAAGAACGATTGAGGTTTGAGCCGTGTTTGATTTGGAATTTTCTTGTTTGAAAGAGAAATTGGGTGACATATGTTTCGAATTGGATGGGAAAGTACGTCGTTCATTCGCACATCTTCGTTTTCTGCAGGAATCTGCATAGCCTAGGTGACAAGGGTAAATGGACTCCTTTGTGCGAACGTGGGGTGTCGGATGTGTTGGTGAAGGAGTTGCAATGAGGTTTAGGGATTGAAGGGCAATGGTGGGTTGAGTGATGGGTTGTGGAGGGGTGACAATGGTGGGTGCGATTGAAGGACGAGGAGGATGGTTTTCGGGTATGGTTAGGGAAAACCTGTGGTTAATTAGGGTTTGGAAGGCCGAAGAGGGTGGCAATGGTGGGAGTTGAAATTGGGATATGGAGATGTTTTGGTGGGCGATTAAAGAAGAACGATTGAGGTTTGAGCCGTGTTTGATTTGGAATTTGCTTGTTTGAAAGAGAAATTGGGTGACATATGTTTCGAATTGGATGGGAAAGTACGTCGTTCATTCGCACATCTTCGTTTTCTGCAGAATCTGCATAGCCTAGGTGACAAGGGTAAATGGACTCCTGACACGTGACATTTTCAAGGTGACACGTAAATATTGATATTTAAAGGATATTGTCCTAATCATTTCGATCTGAAATTAAGCGACGATTAGAATCTGATATGAATTTGAATCATCCAACGAATACCACATATTTCCTTTGATGTCATTCTCTTGTTTTTTATTTCAATTTCATTGGTTGCTGGACAACAATGTCGTTTTCTGTTTTAATTGGGTTTGTTTATGAATTATAAATGAGCTTTGACCTACCAAGGTCAGCTGTTATTGTTTTCTGAACGCTTTTGTTCACCTTAGTCCATATGAGTGATGCTAAAAACCTAATCCATGCAGATGAAGGTGTTGGAGGAGGTCGTCAATGGATTGTGGGTTGCTAAAGGGATGGGAAGAGCCGGGGAAGAAAGAGAAAGGGATGCTAGCGCTTCTTTTGACTTTGATACAGAGAAGGAGGGTGATGTTGGGAAAGATGGAGCTAAAGACAAACTTTCGATGAAAAGGAAGGGATAGGGGGCACGAAAGGATGAGGAGGTAAGTTTGTTTTGGGGTGACATGGTGTTTTATGTTGAGTTACACGGGAAATTGGGGATCCATTTTAATGTTTGAATTTGTTTTTCAAGTCGTGCATGTCGATGTGGTTACAACGATTGAACCTGAAGCCGGGTAGAAGCCCCTACAAGGAAAAGGTGATAAGGTAAGCTCTTGTAGTCCGTCGAAAGGATGGTGTCGAAGATGTTAGCAATGAAGAGGTTGTGGAGGTGCTTGTCAAGGATAGGGGGAAAGGGTGAAGAGGACCCGGACCTAGATGTTGAGGTTGCGATTTAGCAAGGAACAAAGATGGAGAGGTTGAGGACAACGACCACAAGGGCGGGGAGACGGAGGGTACACCTAAAGGGATGACCCGCCACCAAAATGACATGATGAGGAGGTAAGTTTTCTTCTAGGCGACATGGTATTTACAGTTAAGTGACACGGGTTAAAAAATCTGGGAATGTTGTATATGAATCTGTTTGTTATTAGTTCATGTGACAAGGTTTTTGTTGTTGGATGATAGAGTTTATTTAGTTTGGTGGCGCGGGATAAAAAAAAATCTATGAATGTCGATTATTTGAATCTGTATTAGTTGACGTGACAAGGTTATTGCAGTTAAGTGAAATGGTTTACTTAGTTGGGTGACATGCACTACTAAAAAAACAGGAAATAGCTACAGATTTTTAGCAACGAATGTCAACCGATGCTGTTTTGGTTGCCAATAGCAATGACATTGGCCACGACTGTTCTTGACCGTGGCTATTTTCGTGGCTGGTGTTCACCCAAGAATGCCACATCATCAAATTCGTTGCTAATAGCAATGAACACAATGTCTGTGGCTGATTTCGTGGCCGAAGAAGTGGATGATAGTGGTAATTAGCCACGAAATTAGCTACGAATGCTTATTTTGTGGCTGTATTCGATGCTGATTTGGCAACAACATCAACCTTGTGGTTGTATCTGTGGCTACTCAGCATCAGAAATCTGATGATGGAATAGACACGAGGTGAGTGGGCTTGGATCGGTTATTGTAGTCATGTTGGACATGGGGTGAGTGGGCTTGAATCGTAGCTAAATTCGTGGCCAACAAAGAAGAACAAATGTTATGGCCATATCCATGGCTAAATCCGTGGCTACGGCCATATCCATGGCTAAATCCGTGGCTATTTACGGTTGAGCTTAAATGAGCTTTAATTTATTATGGGCCTAAATATGACTATGCTTTCCCCGATTGACCCATTGACGGGCCCAAATATGACTATAAAAGTTTTTTATATAAAATAATTGTTGAAAAAAAACTTGTATTAACTAATTAATAAATTCTTATGAGAATATTATAAGGGTATGTTATGAGGAAAACTCATATAGGTGAATAATAAATGTTTAATAAAACATTATATTAAATAATAAATTCTTATTAGAATACTATAAAAGTATGTTTTGAAGAAAACTCATATAAGTGACTAATAAATGTTTAATAAAACCTTATATTAACAAATAAATTCTTATTAAAATATTATAAGGATATGTTTTGAGGAAAACTCATATAAGTAACTAATAAGTGTTGAACAGAATCATATAGGAACTAATATATTCTTATGAAAATATTATGAGAGTATTTTTTGAGGAAAACTAATATAAGTGACTACTAAGTGTTGACTAAAACCTTATATTAAGTAATAAATTCACATTAGAATAGTATAAGGTTATATTTTGAGGAAACTCATATAAGTTACTAATAAGTGTTGAATAAAACCATATATTAACTAATAAATTCTTATTAGAATATTATAAGGATGTGGTTTGAGAAAAAATCATATAAATAACTAATAAGTGTTGAACAGAATCATATTGTAACTAAAAAATTCTTATGAAAATACTATGAGAGTATTTTTTGAGGAAAACTAAAATAAATAACTAATAAGAGTTGAATAAAACCTTATATAAAGTAATAAATTCTTATTAGAATACTATAAGGGTATGTTTTGAGGAAAACTAATATAAGTGACTAATAAGTGTTGAATAAAACCTTATATTAAGTAATAAATTGTTATTAGAAAACTATAAGGTTATATTTTGAGGAAAACTCATATAAGTGACTAATAAGTGTTTACGACCTTACTTGAACAGGACTAATAAGTGTTGAATAAATCCTTATATTAAGTAACAAATTCTTATTAGAATACTATAAGGGTATGTTTTGAGGAAAAATCATATAAGTAAGGAATAAATGTTTAATAAAACCTTATATTAATTAATAAATTCTTTTTAGAATACTATAAGAGTATGTTTTGATGAAAACTCATATAAGTAACTAATAAATGTTGATAACACCTTATAATAACTAATAAATTCTTATTATAATGTTATAAGATTATGTTTTTGATAAAAACTCATATAAGTAACTAATAAATGTTGATAACACCTTATAATAACTAATAAATTCTTATTAGAATGTTATAAGAGTGTGTTTTGAGGAAAACTCATGTATGTGTCTAATAAATGTTCAATAAAATTTTACATTAGCTAATAAATTCTTATTAGAATATCATAAGAGTATGTTTTGAGGAAAAGTTATATAAGTAATGAATAAATGTTTAATAAAACCTTATATTAACTAATAAATTCTTATTAGAATACTATAAGGGTATGTTTTGAGGAAAAATCATATAAGCAACTAATAAATGTTGATAACACCGTATAATCACTAATAAATTCTTATTAGAATATTATAAGGATGTGTTTTGAGGAAAACACATATAAGTGTCTAGTAAATGTTCAATGAAACTTTATATTAAATAAAAAATTCTTATTAGAATACGATAAGAGTATTTTTTGAGGAAAACTAATATAAGTAACTAATAAGTGTTGAATAAAACCTAATATTAAGTAATAAATTCTTATTATAATACTATAAGGTTATGTTTTGATGAAAACTCATATAAGTAGCTAATAAAACCTTTCACTAAGTAATAAATTCTTATTATAATACTATAAGGTTATGTTTTGAGGAAAACTCATACAAGTGGCTAATAAAACCTTATACTAAGTAATAAATTCTTATTATAATACTATAAGGTTATGTTTTGAGGAAAACTCATATATGTAGCTAATAAAACCTTATATTAAGTAATAAAGTCTTTTTACAATACTATATGATTATGTTTTGAGGAAAACTCATATAAGTAGCTAATAAAACCTTATACTAAGTAATAAATTCTTATGATAATACTATAAGGTTATGTTTTGAGAAAAACTCATATAAGTAGCTAGTAAAACCTTATACTAAGTAATAAATTTTTATTATAATAATATAAGTTTATGTTTTGAGGAAAACTCATATAAGTAGCTAATAAGTCGTTAGTAAAACCTTATATTAAGTAATAAATTCTTATTAGAATACTATAAGGGTATGCTTTGAGGAAAACTCATACAAGTAACTAATAAATGTTGAATAAAACCTTATATTAACTAATCATTTCTTATTAGAATACTATGAAAGTATGTGTTGGGGAAAAATCATATAAGTAACGATTTAATGTTTAATAAACTCTTATATGAACTAATAAATTTTTATTAGAATGCTATAAGAGTATGTTTTGAGGAAAACTCATGTAAGTAACTAATAAGTGTTGAATAAAACTTTATATTAACTAATAAATTCTAATTAGAATGCTATAAGATTATGTTTTGTGGAAAATTCATATAAGTAACTAATAAGTGTTGAGTAAAACCTTATATTAAGTAATAAATTCTTGTTAGAATGCTATAAGTGTATGTTTTGAGAAAAACTCATATAAGTAACTATTAAGTGATAAATAAAACCTTATATTAACTAATAAATTCTTGTTAGAATACTATAAGAGTATGTTTTGAGAAAACTCATTCAAGGTACTAATAAATGTTGAATGAAACCTAATATTAACTAATAAATTCCTATTAAAATATTATGAGAGTATGTTTTCAGGAAAACTTATATAATTAACTAATGATTGTTTAACAAAATCTTATAATAAATAATAAATTTTTATGAGAATACTATAAAAGAGTATTTGACTTTGTTGTTCTTTTTTTTTTTGCTACAACTTTGTTACTACTTCCGATCCAAAAAAGATGTCGTTTGACTTTTTAACACGTATTTTAAGGAGCTAAAATCTATATAATATATTAATTTTTTTATTATTATTTTTTTATAATCTAATATTATTACCAACAAATATTAAGTTGTAAAAAAATAATTTTAAAAAAGTTGATATTTTATATAGTTTTTAGCTCCTTAAAATACGTGTTAAAAAGTCAAACGACAATCTTTTTGGATCGGATGGAGTATTATTTTTAGGGGAAACTAATTAAAATACCCCCACCTTTGAGGGTACGGTAAAAATATATCCTCAATTTTCAAATGTAATAAAAATATCCCGATCTTTAAGGGTAGTGGTAATATATTACCACATGTTTTTTCACGAGTCAAAAATGTTGACAAGGCAGACTATGTGGATTTTTTATAAGGGTTTTCTTGAACAATGTCCTTAGGAAAAAATAAAGAGTTGGACCGGGTTCATACACAACGTCTTTTCCTCCCTCATATCATCTTCTATGGTCGCCTCTTGAATTGTCTTCCGGGCCTTCGAGGTAGCTCATGGTTCCCCTTCAATGTCATTCTTCCTCCCTCGTGATCGACTATCTTGAGCTGTCTCTCTCACATCTTCTTCCCCCTTTGATTCGTTCACAGACTTGGGTGGGTAAGTTTTATCTTTTCCCCTCGTCGTCTGCTTGGTGTTAGGAATAGTCGTGTTGTGTTAATTTGAGACAATTTTGACCGGATTAGTTGCTTGGTTGAATTAAAAAAATCCACGTAGGCTACCTTGTCAGCGTTTTTTACCCGTGAGAAAACATAGGGTAATATATTACCACCACCCTCAAAGGTCGGGATATTTTTATTACATTTTAAAGTTGAGAATATATTTTTACCATACCCCCAAAGGTGGGGTATTTTAATTAGTTTTCCCTTATTTTTAATGGTATCTTAACTTGTATAGATTGAAGTTGTAAAAAAAGCATAATTAAATCTTGATTTTTATAAAAATGAATTAGCGACTAACTAGATTATTTTTGTTGACTAATTTATTCACCTAACATCCCCACTTTGTATTCTTATTGATTTACAAATTTATTAATTTGCCTACAGTTTTTTTGTCAAGTAATTGGACTACTTATAACTAATAAAGAATTAAGAGCAGTTCATTGTAAAAGAATGTAGAAGAAATAAAAGATCAAAATTCAAACGTCATCTACCCAAAAAAAAAAAGAATTTGAGACGGGAAAGGTTGCCTATTGAAGCGCCATAAATTAACCCCAAAAATTGAATTGACCCAAAAAAATTTAAGTTAAAGCGCCTGAAAGTTGAAGCGGGACTGAGTTTTTTTTAGAAACTACATAGCCTCTCTTTTCCTTTATACTTTGTAAATCTATCCTTCTTCTCTCTCGCCGTTTTCATTTCCTCAATCCAACCAGATAAGAATCTGCATCTCTGACCACTACAGGAACCTCCGCCCGCCGCCTCAACGTCTACCTCTCCGACCACTACAGGAACCTCTCCTCCGCCAACCCCGCCCCTTGCATCTCCGACCTCCCTTTCTCCCCCCGCCCCAAGCACCGCTCCCCCCGCCGCGACTCCTCCCTCCCTCTCCCTCTTCTCCTCTGTAATTTCCCCATGTTTGGATCCGTTCACTTCGTCACCGGGTTCATCGACTCCATCACCGCTCTCGTAGTCTCGTCGTCGTCTGCCTCTTCTTCGCCGCTCTAAACCGCTCTCGTCGTCGTCGTTTGTCTCGACTCGTAACTTTTCGGCGGTTTCGTGCTCAGATTCCCGGCCTGTTCGGCCACCCAGGGCGGCGCCTCCTGGTCGGACACTCTCCCTTTCCTCAAAGCTTCCAGATCTGGTGTGGTTTGCTTCAGATCTGAGAGCCCAGCATTTTCTATTTCTCTTCGATTTGTTGCTCCCAGATCTTAGAGCCCAGATCTTGTGGGGTTTGCTTCCAAATCTCCGATTTGTTGCTCCTGCTCGAATTTCTCTCCACCTGACATTGGAATTCTCAGTGCCCCTCTACCCTCGCCGGAGTCGCCGCCCTCCATTTAACGGAGACCGCACCCCTCTCTCCGGTTTGATACTTCTCTCCCACTGGTTTTAAGGTCTGCTTTATCGATTTCCTTCTTGTGACCGGACATTTGATTTGCTGTTGATTGGATTGTGGTTTAATTTCGCTCCTGATTTGTTTGTTTATCTTTTGCTTCTGTGAGTTTTGCTATTTCTAGTTCTTGCCTTGATTTTGTGATTTTTGTTCATCGATTTTCTCGTGAAATGGGTCTACTTTCTCTTTGTTGAAGAATCTGTTATCTTGTTGATTCAGGTCGGTTCAATTGTTCCATTCTCTCGTTATTATTCACATATTCCTTGTGTAATTATTGTCTTACTGATTCTCATCCCAGCCCTTTACTTTTATGATTTTATTTGAAAGATATGATATTATGACTATTTACAATTGCAAAGATTTTGATGTGTTTTCAGGTTGGTTCAAGGAATGCTGTATAACATAAGGAGTCAACAAGAAATTGGATGTTTTGATTTCTTCATTTGTAGTCTGTATTTTTTATATCTAGAATATGTTCTTTATTTTTGTACTCCATTGATGTATGTTTGGATTTGTTATTGCTTTAGATGAATCTATGAAAGTTTTGCTACAAAATCACAAAACAAATGAAAATTAGCATCAACCACGACTTTAGCCTCAAAAATAGAAATGACACGAACACTGGCGTTACCAACAACCCTGACAGCAACTTTACCAACAACATTACCAATGAAACGAGAAACAACTTTAGCAACGACCATAGCAACGGATCAGCAACAAACTCGGCCAGGCTAGTGTTTGCAGACACGAACTCAGCAACGAACTTAGCAACGGACTTTAATTTCGACGCTGTTTTCAAACCGGGTTCGTAGCCACAGCCACGGCATATGTCATCTACTATTAGCCACGGATGCAGCCACGACCATAAATTTTCGTTGCTAAAATCCGTTGCTGAAGGCCCGTCGCTATTAGCTACGAGGCATATAGCAAGGGATGGCCCGTCCGTGGCTGATTCTGTGGCTAAACCGGTTAGCAACGGACATTCGTGGCTAAATCAATTGCCATTTTCCGTAGCTATTTCCTGCGTTTTTAGTAGTGATGGGATATCCAAATCTCGGAATGAGAGTTTAAACTTCCTAAGCATTTTTCAGATCTCTGAGGCTGCAAAAGTTGAGGGTGTGCGAGGCAAGAAGACTAGGACGGTTGCAAGAGGTGATGGAGAAGATATGCCCCCCTCGCGAAGAAATCGCAGGGCCGAAAAGAGAAGGACGATGTCGCCGGTGCGGACGCGATTCTGGGACTTGTATCTGTGTTCGACAATGATGGCTTAGCCCGGTGGATGGCAAGGTAGCCTACATCTGTATTTGTCTCCAACTTATTCTACAAACGACGTCATTCACCTAACATTGTCATCGTGGGTGTGTAGCGGGGATGGGGAGAAGTGTATGACAAGCTACGACACAGAGCTTATGAAGGAGTTATGATCTCCGTTGACACGGAGCTTATGAAAGAGTTATGATCTCCGTTTCCATGGTAGACTGTAATAAGCCACTGACAACTTTTTATCAGGGTGTACTTTTCATACCCCTAGGTTGTTATGAACTTTGTTGAGGTTGTATTTTTTGAACTTTGTTGCTCAAAACTTGTAGGATATTATGATCTCCGTTAGTTAGTTGGTGTAGTATTTTATGACATTGGTTGGTCAGTACATGTTAGTCTTTTATGAACATCTTATGCACTTGAAGGTTTTCTTTACGAATGTACTTGATTTTGAAATGTTTGGGTGGAAAAACAGACACGTTAAATCCTTCAAGTGACACAGTCATACAAACAGGTGACATGGTTCATTTCGAAAACAAATTTAAAGTGAAACCCAAAAATGTGACACGTTAATTCCTTCATGTGACACGACCATACAAACCAGTGATTGGGGTTGTTTTCTTAACAAATTGGAAGACACTAAGAAATGTGAAACGTCAAAATCAAACAAGTGACACGTTAAATCCATCACCTCATCCTCGAATTCCTCCCCCTCCACCGACACCCTCATACTCGTGTCCTCCTTGACACTGTACAACTCCAAATCATCCCAGTCTTCTTTGAGCTTCACTACAAAACGTTCGTCCTCATCCGAGACCCCAAAGTCGATTGTGGGGGTTGGCCCATCATCCTCCTCCTCACTGGTAATGGATATCACCTCCATCCCTTGACCAATGTCACCTGAAGAGCTATTCGTGTTACTCAATTAAATCACATTAAGACCTTATACCCTGTCACCTGAACATATACCCGTGCCACCTGATTGTTTACCCGTGTGAGTAATGTCCATCACATCCAGCTCATTGCTCTTTCCTAAGGCAGCGATCACCTCTCCCCCAACATATAACACAACATCTAGACACATGGAGTTTTGTTGTGCCTTATCGTATGCCTCGTCTATCACAATCTCAGCCAAATCGTCCACTTTTTGGGAGGAAGGTGGCTCACTTAGGCCGGCGGTCTTCCCCCACATGTTGCTTTACTTCAAAGCTCTCATTTTGCAATGGACCAACATATATCGCAAGGGACCACGGATCTTCTCCACACTTCGAGTTCAGATATTTAAACGCCTCGAACACCCAAGAACCATTGAAGATGATAGTGACACATACCAAGGTGTTTCCACTTCGATATGATTTCGATGATGGGATCAATCAACATAGTGATGGATTTGGTGACATGATATAATATATTAGGTGACACGTATAAAACCACTTCTCTTGTTCATGGTGACAAGAGAAAATAAGTTAAGTGACACGTATAATTCCATAATCTAACATGCATCATTTATAGCATACACATCTATTCATACATAGAAGCTTCACATATGTGCGTAACCCCAAACTACCAAAAGTGTCACATGTGCATAACCCCAAAGTGTCAAAAGCTTGACATAAATGTGCTAACGCCAAAGTACCAAAAGTTTTTCATATGTGCTAACCCCAAAATACCAAAAGTGTGACGTATGTGCTAACCGCAAAATACCAAAAGTTTGTCATGTGTGCATGGTCCAACCCCTGACCCCAAACTGAAAATGCAAACTCAACTTTTGTGGTGAGGCGTTGGACTACTAAAATACCTACAAACGACGACGCTTGACCTAGGGAGTTTCTCCGCGGGATGGGTACCGGGATGTCTTAGGTCGTCCGGGCCTTCTTTTCACTGGCGGCAGGAAGCACGCCATCTCCAATAGCTCTGTGGGGATTCTCCATTCTGATCTTGGAGGGACCGGATATAACACATCCGCGTAACAAGCTTTCCATGTAGCAACTTTGTAGAAGTCATTGACAAGAGCGAAGACATTCGTACCTCGATGCTTGGCAGCGGCTATGGCATAGGTGCACGAGAACTGGTCAATGTCGAAGCGCTTGCATGTACAGGTACGGGCACTCAAGTTCACGGCCCACGACGATGAACCCTTGCGGATCATGAACTCGTGCTGGCTGAGCGCCCTCACGTCCAAGCAAATTGCCATGCTATAGGTCGTCTTAAGCGCACCGTCCACAAAACCACTCACCAACTTACCCGGTTTGGTGCTCGTTTCTCTGCGCTCGCAAAACCACTTTGACACGGTTTCGATGACGCTATCAATCAGCGCAGTCAAGGGTAGGTCGCGGGGCTCATTGAAGACAGAGTTGAGACACTTAGAGTTGTTCGTCGTCATTATGTTGTACCGATTCCCCAAGAAGAATGCCCGAGCCTAGTTCTGGAAACCAGCCTCCTTCACGTATTGGCCCACGGGGGCTAACACCACACAGAAATCAGCGAACAACTTTTGGAACTCCACCCTAGTGTATGCCATCGCCATCTTGAAGAACATGCTCTGCAGCCCCGATACCCCCTATACCTGCACCGGGCATCCTGAAATAGATGTCATACGCAGAAGCCTTGCTTTGCAAACACATAGTTGTCCCTTATACCTTAAACAATACTCAAATGGCGATCAGAGACAAACATCAAGTCCGGCATGTCCTCAACAATATGTAGCATGTTCTTGAAGAAGAAGCTCCATGACCCGTGGTTCTTACAGTCGACGATCGCAAACGCGATTGGGTACACTTTGTGGTCCCTATCTTGGGTTGTGGCAAAGAGAAGCGTGCCCCTGAACTTCCCTTTTAGGAAACTCCCGTCCACCGAGATGACCTATACATCGAAATCAGTAAATGTGAGTTATGTGACACAGCATTTTGTATTAAGTGACATGTGACATTGTACAATCGATATGGGGTTTTACCTTTCTAAGGTGGGGGATCGCCCTATGCCATACCCCCGAATCTAACAAATGCGTACTTGAATCGTCGGGATGAGTCCACCTCTACCCTAGTATATGTCCCGGGGTTAGTCTGCTCCACCATGTGCAAGTATGGAATAATATCTCGGTAACCATCTTCGTCGCTCCCATGCTTAACCTCCCTCGCTGCTAAGCGTGCCCTTCGGGCCTTCCAGTAGCTACACGTGACGCCGAACTGAGACTTGATCAGTGATTGCACTTGATCGGGAATGAGGTTCTTTTGAGTGTCGGTGAACCTACGAGTGATAGGTATGGTTAGGGTGACACGTATAATGAACTAAGGTGACAAGTGGAATATTGAGAGGTGGCAGGTAACACAGTGTTCCCAGGTAAAGTAAAACTTACGTCGACACGAGGTTCCGTCCAATCATACTCGGCGTAGCATGCCGGCTATGGTTGTGCGCCACGTTCAGGTCACAAGTATGCTTCTGGATATACTTTCGGATGGTCCACATAGTGGTGCGATTATAAGGCATTGCCCTACACATCCACGTGCACTTTTTGTCCACACATCCAATCACGTACAACGCTTTTGTAGACTTCTTCCCACTAAACTTAAAGCAGTTCTCCACCACATTCTAGCGAAGCAGAGTCTCAACATCAACCTTCGATGCAAATATTTGTCCCTCCGAAAGTTCTATGATGTTGCGTCGTGAGTCCTGGGTGTGTGGTGTTATTCTGTACACCATAACCTCAACGATCTCCATTGTAGGTGGGGGTGCGCTAGACCTCGGCACGCAATCTTCAAGTTCCATAATCACCTCATCCTCAACTTCCTTCCCCTCCACCGACACCCTCATTCTTTTATCCTCGACAACGTCGTGCCACTCCAAATCCTCCCACTCTTCTTCGAGCTTCACCCCGACACGATCGCCATTGTCGGAGCCCCCAACGTCGAGTTCGGGGGTTGACCCATCCTCATCCTCGCTGCTAATGGCTATCACCTCCAACCCCTATTCCATGTCAGATGAAGAGTTATCCGTGCCACCCAATTTGATCACATCCGAATATTTTCCCCTGTCACCTGAACACATACCCCTCTCAGCTGATCTGAAATCCATGTCACTAATGTCCATCAGAACTAGGTCTTTGGTCTTCACTATGGCCTCGCTCACCTCTCCCTAGACACATAACACGTCATCTATAGAAACAGGGTTTAGTTGCGACTTACCTTCGGCCTCGCATGTAACAATCTCATCCAATTCGTCCAGTACTTTTTTGGATGCAGGTGTCCTGCTGAAACGTTCTTCCCTGATGGCTTGCTTTACTTCAAAGCTCTCCTTACACAATGAACCAACATATATGGCCATGGGCCATGGATGTTATCCAGACTTCGAGTTGAGGAACTTAAATGCCTTAAGGTCGTCATCGCCAGCTATCGTGATTGGATGACCCCCTTCTTTCGATTTTAGCATGTAACAAAACGCCCACTCTTCATATAAAGCACCATCGCCGACCTTCACCATGATCAGCTTTTTGAAAGAGCTCAAGTCGATGCTCTCTTGGATCATGACATTCTTGCGCGCCTTCTCCCTCTTAAACGCCCATCGGCCTCCCTCGAAAATCCAAGAACCATCGAAGATGAGAGTAATGCATACCAAGGCGTTTCCACCTGAAAGTGAAACGAGGGATGAGGGGAAACGTTCATCAGTATCTAGTTTTTGTCATAGATGAGGAGTTCTTTGTCAAAAACACTTACCCATTGCAGCCGAGAAGATAGGATTCTGGTAAACCAATGTGACACGAGGATTCTGATCACTGACAGGAGCACAAAATGAAGGCAATAAGTGATTTGCATCTAGAACTGTAAGCTCTCTGCTTCTCTTCCATGGTGGAACCTTCTCCATCTCTTTCTCCATGTGATTATGCTTTAGAAAATCTGAGAAAATGGAGAAAATGAAAAGCTTCTCCCATCCTCCTCTTTTATACCGTCCACATGGTAAGACATCACGTCACCCACATCCAATCACCTCTTTTTGGTGCCAAAACCCAATCTTACAAAACCCAATCTCACAAGAACACAAAGAAATGGCACAAGTGAGACAAGAAAAACGCAGCAAAGGGGGATTAAACCTTGGGAGCAAGGCTGGACCAAATGAAAAGGAAAAACAGAATAAAACAAAGGGAAATGAAAGGGAAAGATAGGAGGAATCAACCTTGATGAACAACAAGAAGACCCATTGGGACAATGCACAAAGAACCAACTTAAATGACACCAAAACCAACCCTATACAACCTTACACAACCATGGCTGGCCATGGAAGCACAAGGAGGAGGTTCGTGCTCATCTCGGAATCACCAATCTTCGGGAAATTGACAAAACCAAGAACAACCGAACTGAATACAACACACATGCACACAAGGCATGAAGCTCTCACCTTTGGAGAGTGAAACAACTAGGTTTTCATTAACAAGATTCAAAAAGTGTCTTCAAATGAGAGTTTACAAGCCTTAAATAGGAGAGAAAATCAGCCCAAAAGCAAGGGCCCAAAAACACAAGTTCTACTAAACCCAAACAAAGGCCCAAAACTCTAAGTCCAAAACAAGCAAGCCAATGAAATGCTAAGTGTGGGTGGTGGCTGAATCACCCTTAGTCGAACCCGAGAATGGTGCGGTTTCAAGCAATGTGATGATGTCATCCTCGGGCTCCTTTGGTAGCACCAACTTCATATGGTGGATGATGAAAGCGTTAAGCTCCTCTCTTATCTTCTTAGCTCGTGACCTTGTGATAGGTCCATGTCCATCTCCGAAACAAGGTGCATTGGGTGGTTCTTGGGATGGTCCTGCATCATTCTCCCCTTCTTGGAAAGGATTCGACCTCGAATCCATGTCTTCATCCTCATCTAGGTAGGGGGTGAGATCGGCGACATTGAACGTTGCACTAACTCCATAGTCACCGGGTAGATCAATCAGGTAGGCATTGTCCCCGAATCGTTGCAAAACCTTGAATGGACCATCTCCTCGAGGAGCGAGCTTAGACTTGCGCTTGTTGGGAAAGCGCTCCTTTCGCAAATGCACCCAAACTAGATCACCGGGCTGGAAAATCATCTTGCGACGCCCCTTGTTGGCTCGTTTGGCATTCTCTTCGGCCTTTTGAATTAGCCGGTCACGAGTACGCTCATGAAGCTCCCGAATGAATTCCACCTGTTTTCCTGCATCAAAGTCTTCTTTCTCCCTCATGGGACATGGGGTAAGATCTAAAGGGGTTAGTGGGTTAGTACCACAAACACACTCAAATGGTGTAAGCTTAGTAGATGAGTGCACAGTCCGGTTATAAGCAAACTCCACATGAGGAAAAGCATCCTCCCACAACCTCAAATTGTTCCTAATGATGGCCCTAAGGATGGTAGTAAGGGTCCTATTGGTTACCTCCGTTTGCCCATCAGTTTGTGGGTGACTAGAGGTGGAAAACAGCAACTTCGTCCCTAGTTTACCCCAAAGAGTCCTCCAAAAGTGGCTAAGAAATTTCACATCCCGATCGCTCACTATAGTCTTAGGTACTCCATGAAGTCTAACTATCTCTCTAAAGAAAAGGTTAGCTACGTTAGAGGCATCATCGGTCTTATGGCAAGCGATAAAGTGAGCCATCTTAGAGAAACGATCAACAACCACAAAGATCGAATCCCTCCCCTTCTTAGTCCTAGGTAACCCAACAATAAAGTCCATGGATATGTCCTCCCAAGGGGCTGCAGGAATGGGTAATGGACAATACAAGCCGTGGGGTTGTAACCTAGATTTAGCCTTCAAACAATCAACACATCTCTTAACCAAATGTTCTACATCTCGAAGCATGCGAGGCTAAAAGAAATGTGTGTGTAGCATATGATAGGTCTTATCCCTCCCAAAATGGCCCATCAATCCGCCTCTATGGGCTTCCTCAACCAATAAGAGCCTAAGTGAACAACGGGGAATGCAAACCTTATCAATCTTGAAAAGAAATCCATCAAACAAGTAGTACTTATCTAAGGATCCTTTAGCCACACAATGATTGTAAATCTCTCCAAAATCAGAGTCATCTACATAAAGCTCCTCAATATATGCAAAGCCTAAGATCCTTGAGTCTAATGTAGACAACAACATGTATCTCCTCGAAAGGGCATCTGCCACAACATTATCTTTTCCTTTCTTATACTTAATGACGTAAGGGAATGTTTCTATAAACTCCATCCAACGACCATGCCTCCTATCCAACTTGTCTTGGCTCTTAAAATGCTTTAAGGACTCATGATCAGTGTGCAAAATAAACTCCCTAGGCCAAAGATAATGTTGCCATGTCTTAAGAACTCTAAATAATGCATACAACTCTTTATCATAAGTAGAGTAATTAAGACAAGCTCCTTTCAATTTTTCTGAAAAATAGGAAATGGGCTTACCTTCTTGCATGAGAACTCCACCAATGCCTATGCCCGATGCATCACACTCCACTTTGAAGGGCCGGTTGAAATTCGGAAGTGCTAAGACCGGGGCCTGCGTGAGATGCTCCTTTAGGGCGTTGAACGCCTTCTCTTGGGCCTTTTCCCATGTGAATGGGTGATGCTTCTTGGTGATCTCGGTTAGAGGGGCTGCAATGGTGCTGAAATCCCTCACGAACTGGCGATAGAAGCTAGCTAATCGAAGGAAGCTCCGAACATGGCCAATTGATGTAGGAATAGGCCATTCTTGGATTGCTTTGATCTTGCTCTCATCCACCTTCAATCCATGTGAGCTGACCACAAAACCAAGAAAAGTAACACAATTAGGGCTCACATTTCTCCAAATTAGCATAAAGGTGCTCATGACGAAGAGTAGATAGCACTTCTCGTAAATGTAACTCATGCTCTTCTAGGGATCTACTATAAACAAGTATATCATCAAAATAAACCACAATAAATTTCCCTATGAAATGCCTAAGAACATGATTCATAAGACGCATGAAAGTGCTAGGGGCGTTGGTAAGCCCAAAAGGCATAACCAACCACTCATAAAGACCAAACTTGGTCTTAAAGGCTGTTTTCCACTCATCCCCCTCCCTCATACGAATTTGATGGTATCCACTCTTTAGATCAATCTTAGAAAAGGTAGTGGCTCCATGTAACTCGTCTAACATGTCATCTAAGCGGGGTATTGGGTGGCGGTACTTCACCGTGATGTTGTTTTTGGCTCGACAATCCACACACATCCTCCACGAACCATCCTTCTTTGGCACTAGAAGTACGGGAACAGCACATGGGCTAAGGCTCTCCCTCACATAACCCTTATCCAACAACTCTTGCACTTGGGATTGGATCTCTTGGGTTTCCTTAGGGTTCATCCTATAGGCTGGGCGGTTAGGTAAGGCTCCCGGAACAAGGTCTATTTGGTGCTCAATGCCTCTAATAGGTGGTAGACCGGCTGGAATCTCTTTGGGAAACACATCCTTAAACTCCTCAAGTAGCCCCAAAATCCTCTTAGGTAGGGTAGCCTTAAGATCATCACTCAACAAAGCAAGCTCCTTACATAACAACATAAGAGTGGTCTCGGGATCAAGGAACTCCTTAAGGTCTTTCTTAGAGGCTAGAAGAACTCCCTTATTCTCCCACACTCCCTTAGATTGGCTCGGCTCACTAGACGATGATGGGTGTGGTGTGGTCTTGGGCTGCGGACACTCGGTTTCCTCCTGCCCTTTCTTCTCCCCCTTTCCCCGTTTCTTCTCATATTCATCGGCAACTTGGGTTGGGGTCATGGGCTTGAGGACAACATTCTTCCCCTTAAACACAAAAGAATGAAGATTAGTTAAACCATCATGAATGACCTTCCTATCATATTGCCATGGACGACCCAAAAGAATATGACAAGCTTGCATAGGCACTACATCACATAAAACACTATCTTCATAATGTCCTAGTGTTATGGCAACCCTTACTTGCTTGTTCACTTTCAATTCACCACAATCATTCATCCAATGCAATTTGTAGGGTCTAGGGTGACTTATTGTTGGAAGTTGTAATTTTTGAACCATTTCAATGCTAGCAAGATTACAACAACTTCCTCCATCTATTATCATATTGCACACCTTTTTCTTAACGAGACAACGAGTATGGAACAAGTTTTCTCTTTGGTTATCATCACAAGAAGGCATAGCATGTAAAGCTCTTCTAACAATCAAAGATTCACCATGTTCAAACTCAATCCCATCATCATTATTATCATCACAAGCATGCAAATTCACATCATCATCACACACAACATTATCATCACAATCAGATTCAGATTCATATTGCCCTAAATGATTAATCATGAGAGTTTTCTTGTTAGGACAATCTTTCATCATATGACCCCTTCCTTGACACTTAAAGCACACAATATCTCTAGTTCTAGAAGAGGGGTTAGAGTTACTCCCTTGTGGGGCTGCAGAAACCCCATTAGATGGCCGAAATGATGATGAAGGTGCATTTGTTGGGTAGCCTTTGCGATGACCACCTTGCTCTCCTTGATGATTGAAGTTGGCTCCCTTTTCTTTTCCTTGCACCGGTTCTCTCCCATAGGGCTGGTACCCTCGGCTTTGAGTTGGTGCTTTCCATGAGGTAGTAGGGTAGCCATTCGAGGTCCTTCCTCCTTGATTCCTAGCTTTGAGCTTTCTTTCCACTTTGATTGCTAGGTGTAGCAAACCTGTCATAGACTCATAAGGATAGCAATCTACTTCGTTAGCTAGGGAAGGGTTGAGAACTCTTAGGTACCTCACCGTTGTGGCTTCATCGTCCTCAACCACATTGGCTCTTACCATTGCCACTTGCATGGCATTGTATGTTTCCTCCGCACTCATGGAGCCTTGCTTCAAATTTTCCAACCTTTGTCTTAGCTCCCGGGTGTGGTGTTGAGGAATGAATCGAGACCTCATCAAGGCCTTCATTTGTTCCCAAGTGACCACGGCTGGATCTAGAACTCGCCTCCTTTCTTTCAAAAGACTATCCCACCAAATTAGTGCATAACCGGTAAATTCAAGGGCTGCGAGTTGTACCTTTTTCTCTTCCGGAAAATTGTGGCAGCTCCAAATTTGCTCAATTTTTGTCTCCCAATCCAAATAAAGGTCGGCATCACACTTTCCTTCAAAAGCTGGAATTTTGACCTTTATTTTGCCTATTCCATCTTGCTCTTGTTCACGAGCTCTCCGTTGTTGGTATCCGGGGCCTCGGGGTGGTTCCCAATCTTCCTCTTGCTCTTCAAAGTAGCCATATTGCCTTCTTAGAGGCCTGTGATAATCATGTAAAGGAGGATCATTGTTAGGACCAAAACGTCTACCTTCTCGTGGGGGAACCGGGCCTTGTTGAGGGCCAATTGGCGGGGTGGTGAAGGGTTTCTCCCGCTCTTGGTGGGGCTCGTTTGGCACATGTTGGGGTGGTGTACGAGTCTCCAAAGCCACCATTCGAGCCGTGAGCTGGCCAATGTTGTCCGCCATGGTTTTAAGCATGTTGAACAACTCCGGGGATATTGGCTCGGACCCGCTTCCATTAGAATGGTCCGAAGGTGGAGGATCTGCGTTAGACATTCTCAAATACACTAACAAACTTGTTAGGTTAGTGAAAGCAAAAATCAGTCTCACAAGTGTTTCACTCCTCTCCGAGTGTTGCAATCGAGCTTCAAATTTTCCTTGGTAAAGTCAATAATCAACCACAAGATTAGCAAACTTTAAAGAGCACAACGACAACAAGGGCTGATATTAATACCAAACACGCAGATTCTAGGTGCGGCTAGAGACTTAATGAATAGAATTATGGCTAAACAAACACCCGAAACAATTATGAACGATCGACACAATGAGCTTTTTTTTTGTTTTGACTAAGAATAAGTGTTTTACCAAGTTTTACAAGGTTCAACCCCTTATCTTATTATCATGTATCAATATCGTGCAATGGCGCTCAAATATGCAAAGGGGGTGCAATTTAGGCTCGAAATTCAGTAGGTAGTGGCTGCGAAGGATGGATGCAATGTGTTCAATGAATAGGTTCCCAACACAATGAGAAAGCTAACAGAATGCAAACAAGGCTTGATTTCAACAAGTAAGCACAACAAGCCAAATAAGCTTTGCTTTGTTTTTCCAAGCAACAATAAGATGAAGTGCAAATGTTAGTATGAGTATCAACTAGAACACTTCAATAACATGCATAAGATTTCACTCTTTTTCTTTTCTTTTTTTTTTTCTTTTTTTTTCTTTTTTTTTTCCAGAAAAACCGAATTTGATTTTTTTTTTTTAATTTCGGTTTTACCTCTCTCTCACAACACAAATATAAAAAGGTAACTAATAAAATCTGAAAAGATAACCAAATGTCAATGCTTCTTGGAAAAGCACACAAGAGACAACTTTTTGGAGAAACAATAAAGTATGGACAGATTTTTGGGGAACACAAGATCTGAATTTTTTTTTTTTAATCTTTTGTGGAAGTTCCAAGGACAAGCTTCTTGAGGAAGCACAAATGAACAGCTGGGGGCTGAGATGGGGGCTGTGGTGGTGCACCGGTGGGGCTGTGGTGGTGGTAGGGTGGTCGAAAATGAAAAATTGCATGCACAAGCGCCAATACCACAAAATCAACACAACAGAATAAGATCAAGACATTGAACAAGGAATTTCTTGTAAAACTTACCAAGAGAAAGTGATTCTTGGTTTGATCGTTCTTGTTTCAAACAACGCCAAGTGAACCTATGCTCTGATGCCAATGTGATGCGGGGTTAGCCGCTGTTTTCCCGACCTTCTTGACGTTGTGGACTCGGACTCACAAGAACACAAAGAAATGGCACAAGTGAGACAAGAAAAACGCAGCAAAAGGGGATTAAACCTTGGGAGCAAGGCTGGACCAAATGAAAAGGAAAAACAGAATAAAACAAAGGGAAATGAAAGGGAAAGATAGGAGGAATCAACTTTGATGAACAACAAGAAGACCCATTGGGACAATGCACCAAGAACCAACTTGAATGACACCAAAACCAACCCTATACAACCTTACACAACCATGGCTGGCCATGGAAGCACAAGGAGGAGGTTTGTGCTCATCTCGGAATCACCAATCTTCGGGAAATTGACAAAACCAAGAACAACCGAACTGAATACAACACACATGCACACAAGGCATGAAGCTCTCACCTTTGGAGAGTGAAACAACTAGGTTTTCATTAACAAGATTCAAAAAGTGTCTTCAAATGAGAGTTTACAAGCCTTAAATAGGAGAGAAAATCAGCCCAAAAGCAAGGGCCCAAAAATACAAGTTCTACTAAACCCAAACAAAGGCCCAAAACTCTAAGTCCAAAACAAGCAAGCCAATGAAATGCTAAGTGTGGGTGGTGGCTGAATCACCCTTAGTCGAACCCGAGAATGGTGCGGTTTCAAGCAATGTGATGATGTCATCCTCGGGCTCCTTTGGTAGCACCAACTTCATATGGTGGATGATGAAAGCGTTAAGCTCCTCTCTTATCTTCTTAGCTCGTGACCTTGTGATAGGTCCATGTCCATCTCCGAAACAAGGTGCATTGGGTGGTTCTTGGGATGGTCCTCCATCACTTTCCCTCCCTCATGTGTACCCTCCCCCTTGCAACTTGCAACCTGCTAGGCAAGTGACTTTTTTATTTTGAAAAAGTAACCCATGGGTTACCCTTGCCATTAAAAAAAAAGTGACATTTATGCAAAGTCAAAAAAAAAGTGTCTAGTTATGCAAATGGCACTATAAAATTGTTAATTAAATGGGATATTATTTATTATTTAATATTATTGAAGAGACTTAAAATATAGTATTATTATTGTGATTTAAAAATATAATATTATGGTAATTAAAAGAAAATATAATAGTATGAGACTCGGATTTTAGAAAAAGGAATTTGACGAGCATTTTCAAAAGGTCGGGATTTCTAACCATTGAATCGAATTTTAACGGGTTGAATTAATTTGGGAATCTGAATTGCTCGATGACTGACTAGCATGATGTTATGATATGATTGATTGATTAATAGCATGATTGTGTGGACTAATTGCATGTATGAATGACTAACAACATGATGAGATGTTAAGTTATATATCGTTTGTTTTTTAACTTATGAACTATAAGATGGCCCAGTCTCATCGAGTTCGTTCTGAGTCGTCAAGTCGTAATTACCACTTTACTTACCGCTCTAATTTATTATATCTTTCGCATTATATTATTCTTTTTCTCTTTTAAGTCCACATTCATGATTGGATAATAAGAAGCATGCAATGTATTCGCGAGCTGGTCAGTCTCCGCCCTATCGGAAAGGGGGGAGATGGTTAGGTAGCGGGATATACCACTTGGTATTCCGTGTTAAGGCCTTATTATATTATGCACTTGATCTTGGGAGCATGTTAGTGTGCTAATATTTCGCCTTGCATCTAGAAGCATCTTTACTAGGACTAGCGTGTGTATGTGTCTGCATGTTTGGTATTGTATTGCGTAGGGCTTCGGTCTGACACCGCCCCGCATACATATTTTTTTAGGTTTGTTTTGCAGCATGATTGTTCCTTGCTTCCGTGGCGTGGGAACTCTCTTTCGATAAATAGGCTTATTGATTTGATTTTGACTCGGCTCATGCCGTGACACTCTCTTGTATTGCACCTTGATTCCGCTATTGCATGACTACTGGTTTTCCACGCTTAGACTTACGATAGGTACAGGGGAATTCCCTGGGGATTCCAACGATCCCTTCGAATTTTGGGCATGAAATCCCACTTGAAAACATTAGAGTAGAATTTTAAATCTTCAACCTGTACTCGGGACGCAAGATCCTAACGAGGGGTTTCATCCCTCGAAACATAACCTGAGAATCATAATCCTAGGCCATTACACTTGAATTGCAAGATCCGAATGAAGGTATCCATTCCTTCGAAACGTAACCCTGGTTCTGTAACTCGAGTAGTTACAAGCATATCATTGGTGAGCTCGAAATCAGCTTTATTCTATTGATGATCAATTATAGAACAAAAATCAGAAGTATTGGCACACAAAAGCTACTCCCTAGACTAAGTTACAAATCAATACAAATAAACACCACAAAATCACTACTTTACAAAAAATCAATACTCTACAATTCAAGTTGAAGTTTGAAATTAGCCACAAAATCATTGCTCTACAGAAAATCAGTACTCTACAATTCAAGTTGAAGTTTGAAATTAACTCATGTTTTTACCCTAAACCTCCCTGCCGAAATTAGCATAAAATTGGAGACTGGACTACTTTATAAAGAGCACATAAAACATCAATCCCTCGAGCTTTTACCCTAAACAAGCAACTTAAGGTGATTTAACGAACCTTTTCCATGACAATCTGGAGTCGTTTGGTCTCCGGTGGAAGGGGGAGCGACCACCAAAGATAACGCCTGGTGTGAAGAAAAAGAATTGTCTTCCTCGCCTTTAGTCTACCGCCATTTACGGCCCTATCGAGCTCTCAATCTCCTCTTGCCGCCACCTCGTTCATCGACGCTTCAAGGTCTCAAACTCCTGCCCTGCAGACACAGAAGATCCGGACAAACTCTCAAGCTCCCCACCCCGGAGGACATCGTCGTGGCGGTGGTGGATCTGCTTTGCTGTGGTGGCGGTGAAGCTGGAGATAGAGGAAGGAGATGGAGAGGCTGAGATCGAGGGAGGGAGAGGGTATCCGAGAGAGATAGGGTTAAATTTCCCGTGGACATTTGCTTAATTTCAACTGACCGGTGGCCATTTGCTTAATTAGGTTAGGAAATTAGGCCTACATGCCCAATTTCCTTTAATGTTTTTTCATTAAATTTAGTGCAAAGCACGGAGAGTAAACTAGTTATTGTTGTAATAATAATTTAACAATTACATGAATTTATAATACTAGATTAGTATATAATAGAAAAATGATTGAAAATCGAGTGACGATTTCGGACGGAGAGTACACGGATATAATGTTGGTGTAATTGGTAAAAAAGTAAGAAGATTTTTTATACTGATGTGACAGATATAGAAATAGTGAAGTACATGGGAGAAATACACATTGCATGGGCTTATGACGTGTGAGTGTGTGACCATACAACAAGGCATAATAGTGATCTCTTTATTAAACCACTTCAGAGCGGTGAAGTTTATAAAATTCGTTATATTGGGAGGCCGCCTCCCGTGGTATGCAAAAATACAGTAAAAAAGATATATATGGTAGCGAAGTAGCTTGTAAAAACAGACAAACTATGATATATGATAAATAACCTGTGAAGTTGGAAGAACAAAGTGGGACGTAACGGTGGTCTCAGGGTAGTATCAGAGTTTACATATGCATATATATATATAGTAAACGAGTATAAGATGGATGAATTCAAGAAATAAGGTCGATTCCCTGCGTAATGAGCTGATCTGCAAGAACCTGGTTAGCTGCCTCTGATGGATGGACAGCATCCCAGAATACGTACTGGCTTGCATTTCTGCACGTCCCTATCGACTTTGGATTGCACAAAAACACTGTCGTCTCTATGGTCCCTGTTCCACAGCAGCCTCTCCCGGCTTCTGCAAATCCTGCGCCCGCCCAAATGTAAATGTCATATATTTATTGAGAAATGGTGTTATGATATAACTAAGACAAACACCAGATCAATGTTTCTGCTTAAGGCTGCAAGCCCGATCAGTAATTGTGATATATCGGTTAGGCTTACCGAATTTTGAAGGGGACTGAATCAGATCATAAAGGGGTTTGTAAATATCAAACACAACAAGCTTAAGACCCGAAAGCTGCTTTTTCAGGTTGTCTGCGGCAGAGTGTAACTTCTTGTTAAAAGCTTGGGCGTCATTGTTGATCCTAGCGACGCACCCTGGCTGATGAAACCCGAACAGGGTTATTGCTGCAGGGAGACATCCTGCCGGTGCTAGTGAAGTCACCCCGATCCTTCTGGCTCCCAACCCGTACAAGTCCTGAATTAATTTGTATCGATCCCACAAACAAAGATACGTACAGGCATTGACATTAATCATACATATATTATTAAGTAATATATATGCATTCCTATATCAATTTAATTTATGTTGTAACATTTTGTAAATTAGCCTTAAAATTGTAGGTACATACGTACGTACCTTGATAAAGCTAGAGAAGATGCCGACAAGGTAAGAACCATACTCGTCAGGCGTATACACTTTATTGAGGAAAGGATTGAGATAGTAGTTCTGGACAAAGTCACTACTACCAGCACCGACTAGGTAGAGTCCATCCTTGAGGATAGATTGAGCCTTGGAAGAGCCTGCCACCTTGGCTAGTTTGCCTTGGTACTCCTTGTAGTACTCCAATTGTTGTGACAGAGGAATTGCATGCTGCAAAAAAAGATATATAACAATCCATCATCTGCAGCAACTGCAAGAGGAATATATAATTAAACGTACAGTACTAGTAGTATTTAGGTAGGTTGGACAAGTGCGTACACTGAGGATGGCAGTCTGGTCATCATAGCCGGATCCTGCAGATGCGAAGTTGGCTCCGATGAGAAGGTTCTTGCCTGATGCTTCAGGGCTAAGGTATGCAGCTGGGTAGCTTGTAAAACCCAGTGTGTCAGCTGCATATGCATGTACACGTACAAGTCGATCAGGATCAGGAAAGGCATATATGTATATGTTAATTTAGATGAGTTTAGATTAGCACCTGTAAGATCTGAAGCAAGCTTGCCATTGCAGAACCTGCCAGTGGGTTGGTGGTTCTTGAAGTCCCTCCCGTAAGGCGGGTAATCGGCTTTGAAAAGGGTGGGGAGGTAGTCATTGTTGCCAACATCAACTGAGGAGTCCCCAAACGAGAATATAGCTGGGAGAATGGGCTGCCCATGGCTCAAACTCACAGCTCCCCACAACACCAATGTACAAATCAAGCTAATTGATTTCCTCCCCATTGATCCCTAATTGCCTCGATCGATCTGCAGATTTTCAGTTAGTCTCAAGTCTCAACAGTGGTGTGCCTTCTTACTTGATTACTCCCAGTACTATAAATGGTCATTCTCTACTAAATGAACGTACACAGTAGCCCACAATCCGCATTCAATGTGGACAGCTAGGAAGTAGTTGCAACTACATATTTTCTGTACGTGTTTAGGTACATCCAAACCCTCCATTCATTTTAATTTGAGTTTTAGCCCATGGAGTTGATTTACTTCATCTCCAACACCCCATTTATAGGTTCAATTTAAGAGAGTAAAGCGTCACAATGGCGATAATGGTGAGATTTAGCCAGTACTGTAGATACTTTAGCCAGGGATCGTGCTAGCTAGGTGTCTGCATAATTCATTTCAGAGAATAGGAACTCATCTAATTCTCAATTAGTAAGGGAGTCACGTACTGTTTTTGGGATCCTTTCTCCTTTTTCTTTTTTTCCATCCATGGCTATCATTAATTGGATACACGAGATTAGATTGGGATCTTGCATTTCATAATTGAGTGCTAAAACTGCAGTAATGGAGGTAGGCAGGAGTAGGTGCGGGTGGTGTTTTTGGGATCCATGAAATCATGGGGGACAACAAGGAGAAGATGCATGTGGACATGAGTTATATTGCTGGCACCGGTGGTCGTCAATGTATTAATTTGTAACTGTGCTTAATTACTTCAATGCGTAATATATATTAATTGAAAACTATATGGTTAGCTAGTATGATTCAGACATGTAATAAATTAGCCTCCAAATTCAGTTTACAAAAAATAGACATGTAATTGATACTATATGGTAACCAGGTTTAAACAAATTGAGATTAAAAGTAACATGCATACAATCAAATTATTTTGTAGGTATTGATTGATTATTCATACATTGCCAAGCAACTAGAACTATCAATCGAGTCATTTCAGTTTGGTCAAATCGGATTTCGATTAAACGGGTCTCAGGTAGACTCGGGTCAATCCAAATCCGAATTTGACCTGATTTCGGGTCAATTTCAGGTAAGTCAATTTCGTCATTTTTCAATCAAAATTCATGATTATTGACTTTATATTAAGTCTAAAATGCCAAAATTTAATGGTGTAATTGACAAGAAATGGCTTAAAACAAAATTTAATTTTTGGTGGAAAACCATAAGTTGAAAATTGAACCCTGAATTAATAACCAATTTTTAGTTTTAAAATTCAATATGGGAATTTTTTTTAAAATAATTGTTTTCAGTAAAAAAAAAGTGGGAAAGGTCCATACTTGGCAATGGGCCTAGTGGTAAGTGGATGAACCCTCATTTCACCCGATCCACCAAGAGTAGGTCATCACCCAACCCAACCCACCATTTATATTCACATCACTCATATCTATTTCACCCACCACCCTTCGGTTGAGCGGGTGAGATTGGTGAAATATGGGTGGTTTTTCGCCCATTTGATTTTTGTCTATTTCCGTCTAATCCGAAATATTAATTGTCATATATACATTATACAATTATAATAACAAAAATTGTTATAAAAATGTAAGTCTTATAAAATTAAGTCTTATACCATTCATAAAAAGTTAATATTAGAAGATACGTAATGTATCTTTAACATTATAAACAAAATAAATCATAGAACATTATATTACCTACGTGCCATTGTATTATATCACTTCCATTATTGCGAAGTCGTGAGTGAAACTATCTTTCTTTACATTGCTTTCAAATCACAATTGTAAAGGCCGGGAAATTTTATAATACTAAAATTTTTAAAATAGTGATTTATATTCGTTTCGACTTCTAAAATTCGGAAGGTTTTGAAAACTCTGTCCTCGAACCATTGTTTTATCTAAATACCTCGAAACGAGTTCCGGCAATTTTTAGTTGAAATTTAAAATATGCTTTATCGCGCTTCTATATGTGAAAATTTAAAATAATATTTGAGTTCTCTATTAAATTCGGAATTAGAAATTTAAAAATCTTGTAAGTCGAGTCGGGATAAGGTCGAGTGAACGGTTTCATATTTATACTCCGGGAATTTGAAATTTGGAGTTTTGGGACCACTTGTTGTTTTGTTCTTCCCCATTTTCTTCCATCTGCATTTGGGCTCAAGGTGCAGCTCCTCTCTTGTCTTCTTCCTTGCAGCTGTAGCCTGTAGGATTTGTCCTTGTATGTATAGCGTTCAGCCTTTCCCCATCCACCAGCAAACACACACACCCTCTCTTGCATTCTGTCCTCGATATGCACAAGACAAACCCACAAAAGAAGCTCTCTCCCTCTTCCATTCCCTTCCTCTTCAATGTCCAGTGACGCCCCACCATTCTAGGCCTTCACCGAGCACCACCTCTCCCTTCGTTTCTGTCGACGGAATAGCAACCCCCAGCTTCTCCTCCCATTTCTCGAGCACAGCAGCAGCCAGGGACCGCCGGAAAATCCCTCGTCGAGCCACTCCTCTTCACCTTCTTCCCCTGTTCTCTTCACATTCCCGCTAGCTCCCAAGCTGCGACCCTTTCTCACCAGCGCTGGCGAGTCGAGCAGCCGCCGGATTAGCCCAGCGGTTCCCCGGAGGCCGAGAACATCCCCGTCGCAGCCGTATTCACCCCTCGCCTCTCCTGTTTCATCCCAAGAGGTCGGATTCCCTCTTTTCGTTTTCTTTTTGACTCAAAACCTCGTAAAGGCATACCTTTATGACCCCTTCCGTTGTCCCAGGCCAAGAACAAGGTGAAACCGCCTCCAATCGAGCCAGATCGAACTCCGACGACCCTCCTTCCGGCGGAAGCTCCAAATCTCGGTGAGCCTTCTCTTTCTCCTTCCTCTTTACTCTCGTTCGGTCTTTTCGGGTCTATGGTGGTCGGGAAAGGAAATCGATGAGATTCGGGATGGGTAAGGTCGAAAGCGACTCCGGCAGAGCCCTCCGTCTCTCCTTCCTTGTTCCGTTGCCGAACAGGTTGGGTTGGGGAAGAAGACCGGTTCACTCTCCTTTCCTCTCTTTTCTTTGAACCGGTCTGGCCCTCCTTCTTTTAAATGACCCGGTTCACTATCACAAATCAGTCATGGGGCCGGGCTTGGGGATTGAGGATTCAGGCCTGCGGGTTGGGCTTTGGGGTATGAGATGGATCCGGGCTGGAGAGAATGGGCCTAAAATTCTTCTTCTTTCCCTTCTTCTTCTTCCGGGTTAGATCTGGGCTTGAGAGGATTTCGGGTTTGGGCCTTTACATTCCGGGTATAAGTTAGGCTGTTGGACCGGGTTTTGTTTATAAATGGTTGTTGTTAATTGTTGTGTTATTTTGTTATATAAATATGATAATGTGTTATTTTGTTATTTTGGGAAATATTATATTTCTAGAATTTTATATATTATAAAAGTATTTGGAAAACAACATTATTGGGGTATTTATTTAGTGATGTCTTAATTTGTGATGTTGGGAGATTTGAAATAAAACATGGGTTTTGATATATAAACATGGTTATGAAAATAGAATTATTTTGTGACTAAATGCCGGACTTTATTCTAATTTCGAAATAAGAAACATGCCGGAATTGTCTTAATTGTATAAATTTTCAAGTTGATTAACGGTTAATGCTTATAAATGGGTTTTGGCCAATTATGATTTGAGAAAATGTTTTGCATATGAGTTGACTCAACTTGATATTTAAGAGTTGGAGAACTTTGGGAAATGAGTTTGGAAATATTGTTGGCGAGATTTATCGATAGTTTTGATTAAATGGTTTTGGTTAATGTCGATCGTATCGGAAGGGTTTTAGAAATGGTTTTACTATTGGATGGTTTTGAACATATTGAGAACTTGGGTTTTGTGCGAGTATGAATATTGGTCCATCGTCTTATGACAATGACTTGATGATAGGTGTGTATTGCTAGTGGATTACTCTGGACTTGCATTTGGGCCTTGCTTGTATTATCCTGCTGTTCTGCATCTTCAGGTAAGTTCCCTAGGGGGCTTACTCAGGTTGGACATTCATGCCTGTTGTTGCATTTTATGTTAGGTGTTGCATATGCATAAAAGCATGCCATGTAGTATCATGTTTAGGTTGCACTAATTGATTGAGCATCTGTTTACTTTATGCGTTTGAAACAGAACGGTCGTTATCTGTGATAGTCCTAGAGTCTTTGCTAGGGTCATAGGGTAGCCCAGCCTCATCGGGTACCCTGAGTCAATCGAGTCATGAACTTCCTTATATTATGATATGCCTGCGGGCTTTATTGTGGAGCGGGTTAGGCATGCGTGCCGCCCGATTATGATGGAATGCATTCACGAGCTGGCCAGTCTCCGCCCTATCGGAAGGGGGTGGAGGTAGGAGAGGGATATGCCACTTGGCATTGTCTTGGGCCTTTTACAGTATTTCTGCACATTATTATGAACTAGGAGCATGCTAGTGTGTTTGACTTTCGTACTGCATTAGAGCATCTTTATTAGGTATAGCACATACTATGTGGCCTCAGCGAGGACTGCCGGTTCCGCATGAGTGGCTCGATCTGACTCCTTTCCCCGTTCTTTTTTTTAAGGTATTTTCTGCAGATTTTGAATGCTCGATGTCTATATGACGGGGTTCCCTTTTGGCGAATCGAAGAATCTGGCTAATACTTTAACTTAGTGAAATGGTAATTATCCACTCATGATTTGGTTTGACCCGGCTCTGCCGTGGCACTTGTGTCTTTACTTTGCTTCCGCTTTACTTCCGTTGAAATTGATTACGCGACATAGTCTTAGGATAAGTTAAGGGTACCCAACGGCCCTTCGAGGTTTTTAGGGTTTGAAATCCCTCTTTCTACTAATCTTAAAATGAGTTTGAAACCTCGACCCGTACCTGGATTGCAAGATCCGAACAAGGGGTTTTATCCCTTGAAACGTAACCCGGAAATCATAATTCTGGGCCGTTACAACAATCGCCTTGTTTTGTTTCTTTACTATTGCTCCCATTACTACTACTTCCTACATCTTTCTTTCTTCTTTCATTGTTGACAACGAAAACATATAATTCACACACACTCTATGTGGGATTAATTCCTTACTCTGCCACTATACTAGTTGTTGAGTGGGGATCATATATCTTTCTTGGAATTCAACGACCGTTTTACACCTGTCAAACTTTGGCGTCATTGTTGGGGAGCACCAAGTTTGATTTGTTAAAAGGAGCATTCAAGTGGAAAGATGGCTCGAGATAGTATCGAATTGAAGGCAAGAGATTCGGGGAAGCCACCATCACAAGAGGTGGCTAACCCAAAGAAAGCTAAAGAGACCCACTGAGGGGTCACCAAGTCGAGCCAACGACTTGTAAACAAAGCCGCTGCTCGAGACGCAACATTAGGATTTTAAATTAGTTGTTTTTTGTTTCATAGACTTTGAATTTGCTTTCAAATAAATTTCGGGTAGGTATACTCTACATTGAAAGTTTTCCTCATCTGCTAAGATTAGATGAGGAAAATCTATCTCCAAACCTCTATCTTCTATCTTTGAACTTTCATCATTTATCTCTCTCCCTATGTATATAAATTGAACCCTACCTCTGTAACACCCCCTTTTAAATCCCAAGGGAATGTCAACGCCAGTGAATCCGCAGACTTTAATGTCTTTGAATTCACTTGAGGCTTATAGGGACATGCAACCATGCTCCCATAAACAAGATGATAATTTAAATACAATCAAATAGGCGAAAGTGAATAAAATTTATTAGTTTAGAATATCTGATCATAATAACATAAAAATTCCAAAACTATAAAGTATGAATACATTCCAAAATAGACAAAATTAAAGTAGCGGTGCGGAAACTTTAGAGGTTCAAAACTTGTAATAAAATATTCAATAACTGATAGCCCACTCTTCAACTCTCTCCTACTCCGCTATTTGCACTAGACCTGTGGAATATGGTCTGGTGTTTCGTGAGAACGAAGGACACCAGCCATCCAATAAATAGGATGGTTAGTACAATTAAGACTAGCAAATGATAAGGAAAATGTTCAGACTTTAACCTTACAGTGACCATAAAACGGTATGTCTCAGGTTAAGGGAATGACACGAATATTTATAGTAGAAACTGAATGAAAATGATAAAAATTCACACATGACTCGGATGATCATATCGATCGATTATAAGATAAGAAATGAAATTATACTCGAGGCAGATAAGTATAATAACTGAAATGATCACCTATTTAACAATTGATAATAATCACTATAGTAATGACAATAATAATAATACTACGTGGTACCGGTCGGGCCTTTAACAAGGACCACGACCTACATCAGATCGTTGTTTTATCACCCCGCAGAGAATGCATTCCGGGATGGTGTTTCATGAAACCTTGTAAGGCGGTGGCTTAACGAACCACAACCTGCAAGTCAGTCTACTGCATAACTTGCTGATAACTCCCTCCCTTGATGAAAATTGGAATAGATGTTTCAAAGGCTTTGACAGGATGTTTGTGTCAAAGGCCTTGGAGCGTTAACAGTTGATGAAATACAAAACCTATATTATTTGTCCGAATATTATTTTATATTATTATATACTTCCGTTATATTATATATATGTGTTGAACTAACCTTTTCAGGAAGTAAAGTTGAGATTATCTCTTTCCTTTGGTGCATATGAGGAGATCTTATTCAAAAACGGATCATGGCTTCGAAGTGTCCATAAATAGAAGATTGAAGATCAAACTGATTCGAAGGAGCCGTTGGAGATCCGGTGGTGAAGATCCTCACGCTCCATGCTCTTTTATAAAGGAAAGGAAGGAGAAGACAGAAGAACACACAAGTGCTACACGAGTCTTCAATCATCAAGCGATTCTGTCTTTCAAAGTGTCTCTCTGCTAAGCGCTCAAGAGTTTGTTGTTTATTTCAAAGCCTTTGAGAGTCACTGTGAGCTTATAGGATATATTCATTTAAAGTGTTACTCGAGAGTTTATAACTCGGGAAGTTGCACTAGGCTATTGATTTGCGAGAGTTAGAGGATTGTACTAGATAGCTGAGAGAGGTGGGGCTCTTCTAGATTGGTCTAGGACTCCAAGGGAACGTGAGTTGACTAGATTGCAATTGTATAGGAGAGAGGCTTCTCGGTGAGCTATTAGGATCCTAAGCTAAGCAATCAATAAAGCCTTTGAATCCTAGGGTTGTGGAAGAACCCTAGGCGGGGACGTAGGCCAAGTTGTGCTGAACCTCGTAAACAATTACTCGTGTTCTTTACTTATTTGCTTTACCTTATTTCCGCACTTGGTTCGATTTGTTTAACTTTGTGATTCAGGTTTATCTCAAAGGTTTTGGTACCAGCTCCACTAGTCTTGAGACTTTCTGCGAAAAACGGGCATACTCTATTCAACCCCCCCTTCTAGAGTATTTCTTACTACATTGTTTTTACATTATCGAACCTTCAATTGGTATCAGAGCTTTACTCACTGTTTTTGATCTAACAATCTTGTGAGTTTTCGATCATGTCTGGTGAAGCAAGCGGAGGATTTGCACAGGGAAGGTCCACAAGCAGACCGCCACTCTTTGTAGGAAACAACTTTGTCCACTGGAGATCTTTGATGAAGATGTTCATCATAGACCAAGATCTAGAGCTTTGGAACATTATAGAGAATGGTCCGAAGATTCCAGAAAAGGAAGGACCAAATGACACCAAAGTTGCAAAGAAGGAGTCTGAATACAACCAAGCAGATCTTGAAACCATCTCCAAGAACTACAGGGCTATTAACTTACTTTATTGTGGTCTTAGCACTGATGAGTTTAACCGTATTTCTTCTTGTAGGTCAGCTAAAGAGATTTGGGACAAGTTGGTCGTCACCTATGAAGGAACGAGCCAAGTGAAAGACACCAAGATCAGCATCTTCCTTCGAAAGTATGAGCTCTTTAAGATGAAGTCAGATGAGTCAATCAAGGCCATGTTCACACGATTCACAAAAATCACCAACAACCTTGACTCTCTTGGCAAGAGCTTTACCAACGTTGAGAAAGTAAGGAAGATACTGAGGTGCCTTCCAAAGGAGAAATGGGGTCCAAAAGTAACAGCTATAGAGGAAGCCCAGGACCTCACCACTCTACCCCTTGATGACCTTCTTGGAAAGCTGATCACGCATGAGATGATCCTTAATGAAGACGATGGAGAACTTCCAGCTAGCACCAAGAACTTGGCACTCAAGTCTAAGAAGGATGAGCCCAAGGATGGATCTGATTCCGAAGATGAGGATGACGATGAGGATGATCCTTTTGCTCTTATCACAAGAGGCCTTGCGAGAATTCTCAAAATGAAGAAGCAATTCAACAACAAGGATGGATCAGAGTCTTCAAAATTTCGAGGTAAGCCTCAATACAACAAGTATGAAAAGAAGACTAAACCGTTGTCTTGTTTTGAATGTGGTGAAACAGATCATCTTGTGAAGGACTGCCCTCAAAAGACAAAGAGCCAGCCCAAGAAAGGTGACAAATGGAAGAAGAAAGCCATGGTGGCTACTTGGAGTGATTCCGACTCTGACTCCGACGATGAGAAGGCCAACATTTGTCTTATGGCCTCAGAAGATGAATCCCACGATGAAAAACTTGAAGCTACTGTAAGAGAACTTATGGAAAGTCCAAAAGAGGTATTATCGGAATTCCTTTCCAATATGATTGCCAATGAAGAAAAGCTTATTGCCCAAACTAACATTCTTATTAAGAGAACTGTGGACCAGGAAAGAACTATTGAGGATCTGTCTATGAGGGTCAAAGGTCTTGAAGCTTCTTATTCAGGTCTTGACATTAAAGTCAAGACGCTTGACTCGGAGAAATCTGAACTCAAGCAAGATCTCTCCTCTCTAAGAAATGAGCATCATGACTTAGAGAAGGAGAAGATCTCCCTGAATAATAAGATTCTAGACCAACAGACAGCCCTCATAAGTTTTACCAAATCCAAAGGCACTCTCGATAAGATGTTGGGTGAGCAATAAAGCTCTCTAAACAAAAGTGGTATTGGTTACAATCCAAAGTTTTTAAAGAAGCAACACATTACCACTTTTGTAAAGGCAAAAGGAAGCAGAACCTCTCCTATATGTCACCATTGTGCCAGAAAGGGACATGTAAAAGAGACCTGCCCCTATAGAAGAAAGGATCCTTATATTATTCGCAATACATTTCCTATTCATTTGAGAAAAGAACGGATAACACAAGTTTGGGTCCCCAAAGGCACTATTTTACCAAATATGGTTTACCCCAACAATGGATCCAAATTTGCTTATTGGTCTAGCCACAAAGGTTGATGTTTGTTTTGCAGGAGATCACCAAGGTGAAAGAACACAAATGGATTATTGATAGTGGATGCTCGAGGCACATGAGTGGGAAGAGTTCTCTCTTTCATGATCTAAAGGAGCAATCCACGGGAACAATCACTCTTGGTGACAAAGAAAAATGTGACATCGTTGGTATTGGTAGTGTTGGAAGTGATTCCAGCCATAGTATTAAAAATGTCTATCTTGTTAATGGTTTAAAGTATAATCTGCTTAGCGTTTCTCAATTATGTGATAGTGGTAACAATGTCAGATTTAACAAGAAAAGATGCATAGTGTGCAGAGACGATACAGGTGAAGTTATATTGACTGCATGTCGTTACAACAATATATACGCCGTAAATGCTGATCAAGTGGCACAAGGAAGCTTAACTTGTCTAAAGGCTTTGACGGACGATCCAAAGCTTTGGCACAGGAGACTCGGTCATGTGAGTCCACATACGCTACAGAAGCTTGTGTCCAAAGGGCTTGTAAGAGGGCTACCTGAAATGGACTTCAAAGGTATTGATATGTGCAATGCATGCACACGAGGTAAATAAACACGTAGCTCCTTCAAACCCAAAAAGGCTGTAAGTTCTTCTAGACCCCTTGAACTTTTACATATGGATTTATGTGGTCCTATGCGAGTCAAATCTCCCAATGGTAAAAAGTACATGCTAGTTGTTGTCGATGATTTTTCAAGATATACTTGGGTTGCATTTTTGAAAGAAAAATCAGAGGCCTTATTTGAGTTTTCAAAACTTTGTAAGGAGTTGCAAACTTTAAGAAATGAGCCCATAGTGTCTATTCGGAGTGATCATGGTAGGGAGTTTGATCAACTTCAATTTGATTTGTTTTGTGCTAAATATGGCATCTCCCATAACTTTTCTGCTCCTAGGACACCTCAACAAAACGGGGTTGTGGAACGCAAGAACCGCACCTTAGAGGATATGGCCAGGACTATGCTTTTAGAAAATGCATTACCTAAAACCTATTGGGCTGAAGCTGTTAACACAGCTAACTATATTTTGAATCGTTGTCTTATTCGTTCTATCTTAAAGAAAACTCCTTATGAACTTTTCAAAGGCCGCAAACCACTTATATCTTATTTTAAACCCTTTGGCTGTACTTGTTTTGTTCATAACAATGGAAAAGATAACCTTGGGAAATTTGATGCGCGTAGTGATGAAGGTATATTTCCTGGCTATTCCACGAGTAGCAAAGCTTATAGAATCTTCAAGAAAAGGACCCAGGTTGTTGAAGAAAGTATACATGTTATCTTTGATGAATGCAATGACGGTGCTTTGAGTGAAAGCGTTGCAGATATAGATCTTAACATCCATGAAGAGAACGATGAAGGTGATGTTGCTACTACCAAGAACACAGAGAAGAGGAACATGCAGGAACCGATTCTTAACACTGAAGAATTGGCCCAAGGTGTTGAGGATTCGTCCAAAGCTCTTGGTGTCCAATCCAACAGTGTTGAGACTTCAGAAACTGCTGTAACTGAACCTAACAGGATCACGGAGACAGATGTACTACAAGTCAATCCTACAAGTGTGACGAATCAAGGAACTGAGACTAGCAAAAGGAAATTCAAATACTCCTCATCACACTCTTTAAAGGATATCATCTCTGACCCTACTTCTAGTGTTCAAACTCGTTCTAAACTTAAAGATCTTTGTGCTTTTCACGCGTTTGTTTCTCTTATTGAGCCAAAGAAGGTAGATGAGGCACTTCAGGAGCCAGACTGGATCATTGTTATGCAAAGTGAGCTTAATGAATTTGAAAGAAACAAAGTCTGGACCTTGAAGCCTAGGCCAAAGCATCAATCAGTCATTGGCACTCGATGGGTGTTTCGAAACAAGCTAGATGAGAATGGTAAGGTTGTGAGGAACAAGGTAAGGCTTGTTGCTCAAGGCTACAATCAAGAGGAAGGTATTGACTACGAGGAGACCTTTGCTCCCGTAGCCAGGCTTGAAGCCATTCGTATTTTATTAGCATTTGCATCTTTTATGAGCATAAAGTTATATCAAATGGATGTCAAGTGTGCTTTTCTCAATGGTTTCTTAGAAGTATATATGGCTCAACCCCCAGGTTTTGAAAGTTCAGAATTTCCCAATCATGTTTATAAACTTGACAAAGCGCTTTACGGTTTGAAACAAGCCCCAAGAGCTTGGTACGAGCGCTTGTAAAAATACCTTTTAGAAAATGATTTTAAAAGGGGGTTGATCGACAAGACTCTTTTTATCAAGACCAAAGGAAAGGACATTTTGGTTATTCAAATTTATGTTGATGATATATTATTTGGTGCTACTAACACATCTTTGTGCAAGGAATTTTCTGACATCATGTGCAGTGAATTTGAGATGAGCTTGATGGGTGAACTCAACTTCTTTTTGGGGTTACAAGTTCATCAATCCAAGAAAGGGATCTTCGTCAACCAAAGCAAGTACACTAAGGATCTCTTGAAGAAGTTCAAGATGGATCAATCCAAAGCAGCCAAGACTCCCATGAGCTCAACATTGTCTCTAGATCAAGACAAGACTGGAACAAGTGTCAATCTAAAGGAGTATTGAGGAATGATTGGATCTTTATTATATCTCACGGCTAGTAGACCTGACATCATGTTTAGTGTTTGCATGTGTGCTAGGTTTCAAGCTGATCCCAAAGAATCTCACCTCGTGGCTGTGAAGAGGATCTTTCGATATCTCAATGGCACTAAGGAACTTGGACTATGGTACCCAAAGCAAAAGGATTTCACTTTAATTGGATATTCTGATGCAGATTTTGCAGGCTACAAGGTGGATAGGAAGAGCACATCTGGATGTTGCCAATTTTTAGGAGCATCTTTGATCAGTTGGCACTCAAAGAAGCAAAATTCAGTTGCTCTATCCACTGCAGAAGCCGAATACATTGCAGCTGGAGCATGTTGCTCCCAAATCCTTTGGATAGCTCAACAAATGCGAGATCTTGGCATCAACCTCAAAGGTATCCCAATTAAGTGTGACAATATAAGTGTCATATCCATCACTAAGAATCCTGTTCAGCATTCAAGGACCAAGCATATTGATGTAAGGCATCATTTCATTAGAGATCATGTTGAAAAAGGTGATGTGTCCATATCTTTTATTTCTACTGATTATCAATGGGCTGACATTTTTACTAAGCCTTTGGCAGAGGACAGGTTCACCTTCATAAGACGAGAGATTGGGATGCTTAACAAGGATGCACTTTCGTAGGGGGAGCTTTCCCTTTACGAAAGATAAACTCCACTCAGTGTCAAGACCTTTGAGAGTTATGTCAAGGTCTGCAAACTAAATAGTGGAGTACATATATCGGATCACACATTTTTGGTTAATATCTTCCTAGATATTTAATCAATTATTTTTATTATTTTTTCAAAAATCCGTTTTTATCCTTGAACCGTTGGAGATATTTTATTTTGGAACAAAATCTTTTCAGTTATCTCCCTCCTAAATATTTGGATTATTTGAAATTTGAATTTGGAAGGTTTTAAATTGAGCAAGTATCATTACATCCCCCCATTGGAACTCTCAACCGTCCCATCAATCCTTCACCCTCTCTCTCTACTTAAACCAAATCCTGTACCCGATTACTCCTCACCTCAGAAATTATCCAAACCCTTTTCACTTCTTCATCTTCAACCTCTCAATCGCCTCTCAAGAAACCCTAACCGACTACTTCCATGGCACCCAAAACCAAGAAAGCTATCACTCCCAAAAGACTTGGCGCCACCCCCAAGGGACGCCAGGCCACTGCTACCTCTCCCACACCCGAACCTGCTACTCAAGCCATCATCCCAGCCGTTATCCAGAGCACCATTACGGCGAGCACGGCCACGGTTCCCAAGGGCTCTCAGAAGCGCGCTACTAAGAAACCCCTCAGTGCTAAACAGAAAGGGAAGAGAAAGATCTTGGTTGAGGAAGAGGAAGAGGAAGAGGAGGAAGACAACCTTGATGCCGCCCTGGAAAGAGATGCTGCCAGGGAAGCCGAGGAGGAGGCCTTGAGGCAGAAAAAGGCCGATGAGGAGGCCGAACTTGCTAAGAAACAGGCCGAGGAAGAAGCTGAGCGGATTCGGAAGGAAGCCGAAGCCGAAGAGGTTCCATCCGAGGTGGAGCCTGAGGAAGAAGAAGAAGAAGAAGAGGAGCAAGAGGGATTTGGAGAGGACGAGGAACCAGAAGGAGATGACGCGGGGTCCGCTGAGGACTCGGGGTCTGAGGAAGAGGAGGAAGAATCTCCCTCTCCTTCTCCTCCTCCCCCGTCTCCGAAGAAGCGGAAAGCCCCTGCTCCTGTCAAGCCTCCATCCCCCAAGCGCACCAGGAAGGGCACTGTCAAGAGTCTTGTAGACCCCCCGGCCTATATCCAGGTAAATCAATCCTTGCCCTCCTCTTGGTTTCAAGATGCTGAGACTGCTGGTAAGTGGGTAGACGAGTTTAGAACTCGTAAGATTAGTTGTTCTGATTTTTTAGATGTTGAGTTCTTTGAAGCTTTGAAGTTACCTTGCATTGAGCTCCTCAAAAAATCCCCAGCCTGGACCCTTCTTAACCTTGAGACTGTTTACTACCCCGAGCTTACCCGAGTCTTCTACATTAACCTAAAAGCCAAGAACGACACTGATGGTTGGTCTTTGGAGTCTGTCGTCAAAGGGGTTAGAATCTCTCTCAACTCCAATGATTTTGCAGATTCCCTAGGCTTACCTACACCAGTTCCACCCGCTCAAGTCCACCCCTCAAAAGAAAATTGCATCATCCTAGCCCGAGCCAAATATCTCCTACCCGAAGCATCCAACAGCACCTCAAAGCAACTCACCCACTCATCCCTAACCCTTGAGGCAAAAATTATCTTTAACATCATTGTTAGATGCCTCCTACCCCGTCTTAACTCTGGCTCACTCCTAACCGACAATGCCATGGTCCTGCTCTACCGCATTCTAAATGGCCTTGACCCTGATCTGGCCAACACTATCCTTGGAACCATGGCTCATGCCAGAAAAGCCAAAAAAGGCTCTCCCCTCCCCTTTGCTACCCTTTTGTCCCCTATCTTCAAAGCTTCTGGAACTGATGTCAAAAATGAAGAACAGCTGCGTCATACGGGTATGTTCGACTCTAAAGGCCTTGAAAAGATTGGCATCACTCGGTCTCCCCAAGGGACCTTGAGTCTTGCCACTCCTTCAAAAGCCTTTCCCACTGCTCCAGCTTTCGATGAACGCATGGACAACCTAGAGTTGGGCTTGGAGGAGGTTCGCCTGGATATTAAGGAGCTGCAGAAGGAGGTGATGACGGAGACGAGCGGGATTTCAAAGATGCTGGAAGGACTGTGGACGAGGCTCACTGATGATGCTCCGGATGACTAAGCCTAACCCTTAACCCACCCTATCCCACCCCTAAAACTTGTTACTTTGCTGGTTTGTTGGAAACGTTTTCAAAACTTTTGGTGACTTTTTGGTGACTGTTTTTACCTCCGCCCTTTGTTGAAAGACAAAAAGGGGGAGATGATGATCTGTGGTGCTTAGACTTTGAAAACCTCTGCTTAAAGGTCTTGGAAGACCTTGGTTTCTGATTTATGGTTTTCGGTTGGATGTTTTCTTACTTTAAAATTTTTGATCCAACATTTGTCTAACCCTTGCAGGTACTTAGTCCGAATTCTATTGTATTATCTTTTTTTGACTAAGTTGCAGGGATGCACAGGTTTTGTCTTTCATCAAGGGGGAGATTGATAACTCCCTCCCTTGATGAAAATTGGAATAGATGTTTCAAAGGCTTTGACAGGATGTTTGTGTCAAAGGCCTTGGAGCGTTAACAGTTGATGAAATACAAAACCTATATTATTTGTCCGAATATTATTTTAGATTATTATATACTTCCGTTATATTATATATATGTGTTGAACTAACCTTTTCAGGAAGTAAAGTTGAGATTATCTCTTTCCTTTGGTGCATATGAGGAGATCTTATTCAAAAACGGATCATGGCTTCGAAGTGTCCATAAATAGAAGATTGAAGATCAAACTGATTCGAAGGAGCCGTTGGAGATCCGGTGGTGAAGATCCTCACGCTCCATGCTCTTTTATAAAGGAAAGGAAGGAGAAGACAGAAGAACACACAAGTGCTACACGAGTCTTCAATCATCAAGCGATTCTGTCTTTCAAAGTGTCTCTCTGCTAAGCGCTCAAGAGTTTGTTGTTTATTTCAAAGCCTTTGAGAGTCACTGTGAGCTTATAGGATATATTCATTTAAAGTGTTACTCGAGAGTTTATAACTCGGGAAGTTGCACTAGGCTATTGATTTGCGAGAGTTAGAGGATTGTACTAGATAGCTGAGAGAGGTGGGGCTCTTCTAGATTGGTCTAGGACTCCAAGGGAACGTGAGTTGACTAGATTGCAATTGTATAGGAGAGAGGCTTCTCGGTGAGCTATTAGGATCCTAAGCTAAGCAATCAATAAAGCCTTTGAATCCTAGGGTTGTGGAAGAACCCTAGGCGGGGACGTAGGCCAAGTTGTGCTGAACCTCGTAAACAATTACTCGTGTTCTTTACTTATTTGCTTTACCTTATTTCCGCACTTGGTTCGATTTGTTTAACTTTGTGATTCAGGTTTATCTCAAAGGTTTTGGTACCAGCTCCAAAAGTCTTGAGACTTTCTGCGAAAAACGGGCATACTCTATTCAACCCCCCTTCTAGAGTATTTCTTACTACATTGTTTTTACATTATCGAACCTTCACTTGCCAAAGGCATAAAGCCACTCGCATCACGTGGTGCGCATTTTAACGTATCTCAACTAAGCATCGCATGATGCCTATCTTATCATATACAAACAATTTATACTAGGTGATCATAATAACAACATTAAATCAAATAGGGACAAGCATGGATAATTCAAAGGGTCTTACTATCACATGCCACTAGTTTGCATGAAAGAACAAGCAGAATATCATGCACTTTAGGAAGAAGAAAATGGGCAACCTTTACTTATCTCGAGATATAAACAAACAAATCACATTTAATACTATAACACTATAATTACTTTAATAATTGCCCATTAATTTAACTCATGCCAATTTATGATTAAAAAAATAAATTACATCAAGCAGACGGGTATGCAATTTATCAAAATTGGCAAGGAAATTGGCCACAGGGCCGCATTCGACACAGAAGAATTTAAAAGGCACATCAAAAGAATCACGAAACACGCAAAGGGCGATGAACGAAATCACTTGCCTTGACTTCCGATGATCAGCTGATGACACCCAGGCGAGGTTTTAGCACCTATCGAATCCAACGGAAAAAGGAATATTAATATTGATATTTTATGAAATTAACTTTACTTAACTCAATTTGAAATTGAATTAATTCTATAAAGTTAAATATTATATACCAATATGAATTCATCGGGGAGCGGGATCCGGCTTGAGTGCTTCGAGATTTCTTGGTGTCGCTGAAACGGGCAAGAATTGAACAGTTTAGAAATATTGGCCACTTAACTTAATAAATAATTAACTTAGGGCCAGAAGCGGAAATAAAATAAAAACAAGGGGGATTTCTGTAATTGTATCAAAAGAAATCAAAACCCCCTGTTTGTTTCTTCTTCCTTGCTCACGTACAGGGGACAGAGGAACGAGCGGACGACGGGACCAACGGAGCTTCTCGGTGGCGATTGCTCCCGACAGGGACGGTCGTCGGCAATCGGCGGTGCTGGGCAGCGGTGGCTCGCGGGCAATGGTGGCGGAAATCCGAGACGGGCCGGACTGCGATGGGTTTCGGAGCAATCGAAGATGAAGGCGACACGGCTCGTCTGCACGGCGATGGGTTTTGGGGCAAAGGCAGTGGCTCGACGGCGCAGGGCGGCTGCTCAGGTCGGCTCGGCTGTTGGCGGTGGTGGACTGCGGAAATTGAAACCGGCTCGGGGCGGCTACTGCTCACAGTGACTTTGAGAGAGGAGGAGGAAGGATTGGTTCTGTTGATGTGAAGATCGATGATGGCCTCCCCTCTATTTATAATGCTGGGATTGAATAGGATAGGGATGAAGAGGATCGATCAGTTGGATTTGAGGAGATCTCGGACTGATGGAGGGTAAGCTTCCTTGGATCTATCCGAACAAAGAAGAAGATAACTCTTTGGAAAGGAAAAAGAAAAAGGTAAAAGAAAAAAAAGAAATTCCATCTTTCATCCCTTTTTCACCGTGGCCAATCCAAAAGGGAAAAATAATGGGCCTTTTTGTCTCTTGGACCACTATACTTTGGGCTTACTTTGGGCTGAAAATTCTGGGCATCTAAATGCACAAATTGGGTCGAAAAATGGGCCTTTTCTATTGGGTTTCCTCTTTGTAGAAATGAAGTATGGTTTCGACTATATATTATACATATATACGGATCTATATATATATATATATATATATATATATATATATATATATATATATATATATATATCATATATATTAGCGGAAAGAAAATATTATTTAATTCAACTTTATAAATTAAATAAATTAAATAGTAAGAATGTTTAGAGGATAAAATTAGAATAATATAATTATTCAAATTTATATTATATATCTTATGTGAATTTAATGTTTTCTTAAATTCACATAGTATAGTATAATATTATTTAAAGAAATATCCTAAAAATAATTTGGGGTATTTCAACCTCCCTCTCCCTCACAAAATCAAAAACCCTCCATTGACAACCATCACCATTAGCCACCATAGCACTATCTTCGATCACTTTTCAGATTCATAAACAAGAGACAAGTTAGGCCTTTTACCAGAAGTTTTCTCATCCTTTTTCCTCTAAAAAAATGTCTCTCAATATGACCAGACTTTGAGCAATAAGTACATAACAAGTTTGATTTATAATTATCAGATTTATTCCTATTACCTCTGAACTTACCATTTTTCTTTTGGTGTTTCTTCTTGTCATTATTCCTATTACCTCTGAACTTACCTTTAGTCACAAAAACATTTTTTTTTGTCACAGATTTAACTTTATATTTAGTCTCATATGGGTTTTTAAAAAACTTGTAAGAATCAGTTTTTTGTATAATAGATTTAATAATAGTATTTTTCATCAGAGTCTCAATGATATACTGAACAACATCTTTAAAAGTGTCAAACTGAGTAGATAAGGAGTTTAACAACAAAACACATTGCTGAGTTTCCTCAAATTTCTCACCACATCTTTGCAAATCTTGTGTTATAGTTAGAAATTTATCAATATTTTCGTATAAAGGGCATGACACATCCATTGTAAAATTTACTAGCACATAACACAATTGCCTCACCATCCTTATCTTATGATTTGAATTGTGCACATGTTATATGAGGTGTCCACCTTCTAGAAGAATCATCCTTGGGGAATACCCTACCTCTAGAGATTGGGACACTTGTCCATAGATCCCTCATTCATATATTCTATATATACTCTATTGTACAGTGGCTTAATTCAATGAAGAATGAAATGAAAATCCTTCTGCCAAATACATTCAATATAGTATTCAGTATGGTATCTAGAGCCTAGGCCTATGCCTCCTATCCTCCAAAGTTTCTACCTTTACAATGGGATCTCCGCCCCCATCTTCTTCCTCTTCTATCCCACCCTCTCCCTCGATTCCTACCTTTAACAGTCTCAATACTATCAAATTAACCACTACAAATTTCCCCCTTTGGCAAAAGCAACTTACCTCATATCTCAAAGCAAATCAGCTTTTCCAGTTTGTTGATGGCTCATCTTTGTGCCCGGGTGGGGAAGATGCCACTGCTTTCCAAACCTGGCAAACCAAGGATAACCTTGCCCTTGCTATTCTACAGGCTTCTCTCACTGAGCCTATTATGGCACAAATCCTTGATTGTCCGACAGCCCTCTCCCTTTGGACCCGTCTTCACTCGCTGTTTGCTGCTCAATCAGGAGCCCAGGTGGTTCAAAACCATCTTCAACTTCACTCCCTCAAGAAAGGATCGGACTCCATCTCCGAGTACTTCAACAAGGCCAAAAACCTTGTCTCAGCAATCCAGGCTGCAGGGCAACCAGTCTCCGACTCAGAGTTGGTGGTGTATGTTCTCGCAGGGCTGGGTACAGAGTACGACCCCATTGTCACCTCAATCTCGACTCAGCTCGTGACCCCCTCTCCTCAACAGGTTCTATTTCATCTGCTTAACTTTGAAGCTCGTCTCTCTCGCCACACAACTTCCATCCTTGGTGCTCCTCCTATTTCCGTCAACAACACCGCTGCCTCTGCACCCCCTGAGGCCAATTCTACATCCAGCAACAGAGGGCGTGGTCGGGGTGAACGCGGAGGTTTCCGAGGGCGTGGTCGCAGTGATGGTGGCCGCACCTCCTTTCAAGGACAAGGTCAAGGTCGTGGCCGTGGTTATACATTCACAGGGGAGATTGATACTCGTCCAATTTGCCAGATCTGCAATAAGCAAGGACACTCAGCCATCAAATGTTGGAGTCGCTTTGATAAGTCGATTCAAGCGCCTCCTCCTCGATCCTTTCAGGCCAACACAACCAGCTCCAATTGGTTCCCAGACACCGCTGCTACACACCACTTCACTCCCGATCTCTCTAATCTGAGGCTCAACAGTCTACCATATTCTGGCACTGACCAAGTTTCCCTTGGTGATGGATCCCAAATTCAGATTCGGCATCACGGTTCCTCCTTCCTTCAAACTCCCTCTCGCTCCTTTTCTTCATCTCATCTATTACACACTCCTTCTATTCAGAAGAACCTTCTTTCTGTCAATCGTTTTTGCCTTGATAACAATGTCTTCTTCGAATTTCATAAAGATGGTTTCTCTGTGGTTGATGAACAGACTCGGACATCGCTTCTTTCGGGCCGCGTTGAAGATGGTCTGTACGTTCTCCCAATCGAATCATCAAGTTGTTCATCTGCTACGCCTTCTGCTAATCTCACCACCACCAAGCGCTCCTCCCTGGCTGATGTCTGGCATTGCCGTTTAGGCCATCCGGCCACCAAAGTTGTCTCTGCTGTTCTCAGTTCCATTAGCTTCCCTAAACCTAAAGAAGTGGGCCTTTCCCCCTGTGAGAGTTGTAGTTGGGCCAAAGCCCATGCTCTCCCACACCTTCCAAGCCCAACCCGGTCTTCAAAGGCCTTTCAATTGCTTTTTGCTGATGTTTGGGGCCCAGCCCATGATATATCCTTCAATGGACACAAGTACTTTCTATCAATAGTAGATGATTTCACAAAATTTGTGTGGTTATTTCCTTTTGCTTCAAAGTCGGAGGTTCCCAAATTAATTCAAGTCTTCACAAAACTTGTTACAAATTTTTTCTCCACAAATATTATATCCATCCAAACCGACAATGGAACGGAATTTAAACCTCTCAAAGCCTTTTTCCAAGATATGGGCATTATGCATAGACTCACTTGTCCCTATTCCCACCAACAAAATGGAAGTGTCGAGAGTCGCCATCGTCGCATAGTTGATATGGGTCTCACACTCCTCAAACAAGCCTCCATGCCTTTACAATTTTGGGACTTTGCCTTTGAAACATCGACATATCTCCAAAATCGTCTCCCCACTCCCATTCTCAATAATAAATCTCCCTTTGAACTCTTATTTAATGAGTCGCCAAATTACAAAAATCTCAAAGTCTTTGGGTGTCTTTGCTTTCCAAATCTCCGACCTTACAACACTCACAAACTCGCTTTCCGTTCCACTCCCTCCATTTTTCTGGGTTATTCCTCTCGCCACAAGGGTTTCATTTGCTATGATAGAAAGGAAAGTCGTATTTACATCTCTCGAGATGTTATATTTCATGACGATACCTTTCCCTTTTCACAAAATAATAATCCTCCTTCCTGGGCTCCTACCACTGTTGATTTGCCTCTCCCCATGATTTCACAAATAGGCCCACTCCCTCCTCCTGTTAATACCGGCCCAAACCAAACACAACATAACTTACCCTCCTCCTCTGTTGATTCTTCTTCACCGTCTCCCTCATCCGCCTCCTCTGAAAATTCCGAGCCCCCGCCACCACCGCCACAACCTCATCCTATGATTACCCGAGCACGGGATCACATACACCGTCCTCTCATTCGATCGGATGGTACAATACCATGGCCTCCTACTGCCAACTCCACCACCGCTACACCCGAAGAGCCCACCTGCTATACTCAAGCAGTCAAATTTCCGGAATGGAGAGCCGCCATGGAGGCTGAATTCAAAGCCCTTCTCCTCACAAAAACCTGGACCTTGGTCCCACCCTCAGCCTCTGCAAATGTTTTAGGCGTCAAATGGGTTTTCAAATCCAAACGCCGCTCGGATGGAACGCTTGAACGCCGGAAAGCTCGCCTCGTCGCCAAAGGATATCATCAGCTTCATGGGGTGGATTACACAGACACTTTCAGTCCCGTGGCAAAGCCCTCAACCATTCGTCTTTTACTCTCGCTTGCAGCTATGAACAACTGGGTGGTTCGACAATTGGATGTACAGAACGCCTTTCTTCACGGCTCGATTGATGAGGATGTTTACATCTCCCAACCTCCAGGTTTATCACACCCTCAATTCCCCTCCTACATTTGCAAATTACATAAATCTCTATACGATTTGAAACAGGCTCCCCGAGCCTGGTTCGCTAAACTCAGTGATGCCTTAATCACTATGGGATTCACTCCCTCCTCTGTCGATACTTCTCTCTTTATTCATCGCCTTGGGAATCATTGTGTTTTTGTGTTAGTTTATGTAGACGATCTGTTGGTGTATGCCTCCAATGAGCAGCTATCTCGTTACTTCATTGATTCTCTGTCGGCAAAATTCCCAGTTAAGGATTTAGGGGCTGCCCACTACTTTCTGGGAATTGAGATTTCAAGAGACTCCTCTGGCTTCCATCTCTGCCAAACCAAACATATCTCTGACTTGGTGAATCGAGCAGGCATGACGAATTGCAAGGCTATTGCAACACCGATGGCAACTGACTTCGATGCCACCACCCCATCTCCCTTGTTCGATGATCCCCAGCTCTATAGGAGCATTGTCGGATCCTTACAGTACCTGTCGTTCACACGACCTGATGTTTTCTTTGCCATCAACAAAGTTTGTCAACATATGCATTCTCCCCGAGAGGTCCATTGGCAGGCTGTAAAACGCATCATCCGCTATCTCAATAGCACTGCCACCCTTCGTTTTCACATTTCCTCAGCTCAGCAACATGTTCTCTCCGCCTTCTCCGATGCAGATTGGGTTGCTGATAGGTCTGATCGGCGTTCAGTAGGGGCTTACTGCATCTACCATGGGCCAAATCTTATATCCTGGTCTTCAAAGAAGCAAGACACTGTCTCTCGATCCTCAACAGAGGCTGAGTACCGATCACTAGCCCAGGCAACTTGTGAGACACTATGGATACAGTCCTTGCTTTCTAGTTCGCAGATCTTTCTTCCTCATCCACCGGTTCTATGGTGCGACAATATTGGAGCCACGTACCTTGCAAGTAATCCAGTTCTTCATCATAAAATCAAGCATCTTGCAATGGATTACCACTTTGTTCGTGAGAGAGTTCAAGCCAAATATCTGCAGGTAGCCTTCATCTCCTCAAAGGATCAGCTTGCCGATCTCTTAACCAAACCATTGTCTACTGCTCGATTCAATTCAATCCGCTCTCAACTTTGCCTTCGGACGTTGGGAGCGCAAGGGGATACTAGCACATAACACAATTGCCTCACCATCCTTATCTTATGATTTGAATTGTGCACATGTTATATGAGGTGTCCACCTTCTAGAAGAATCATCCTTGGGGAATACCCTACCTCTAGAGATTGGGACACTTGTCCATAGATCCCTCATTCATATATTCTATATATACTCTATTGTACAGTGGCTTAATTCAATGAAGAATGAAATGAAAATCCTTCTGCCAAATACATTCAATATAGTATTCAGTAAAATTGAATATAGCTTTTTCAGTTCATCCCACAACTTTTCAGTTCATCCCACAACTTTTCAGTTGTGTGAAAAGACAATACCAATCTTGCCACTTCATCTCACAGTCTAAGCATTATCTCACTATGAGCTTCCTGGTCCATTTCCTTCCATATAGCAAAGTCAGTAAGTCCTTTAAAAGGCTTTAAATACATAATTTTATCTCCCATAATTTTAACTAATTAATACAACAGAAGATTGGGCCTCAGAGGTTCAAGAAGACCTTGACCTCGCTCTTCTTACAAATCCAGCAAAATAAGTTTTAACCGAAAACTCAAGAAACTTGCAGATCTGTAAAGATTTTTTCCAGAAATAAAAGACAACACACAAGTCATTAAAAAACTTTGTGGTACATTAAGTAAGGGGGGGTATAGGACCAGGCGATGTGCCCTCTCTAGGTCTATGTGTGGCCTTACTTCTGATTCCTATCCCTGAAGCCAAGAATGAAACAGAGAATCGAACAAGGGACACTCAAGCTCTAATACCACGTTTTAAAGCCGAAGGTTTGGATAAAACATAATCGATTTTATGTTGAAGCGAAAGATCAAAAAAGAAACATGCAAGATAAATGAAGAGAGCAGATTTTTACGAGGTTCGGCAAAGCATACATCCTTGGGGACTCAAGAGTTGGCCGAATCCACTATAAAGAGTTCATAGAGGGACAAAAGTAATAAAAACAATGACAATCCAAGATCTATATGCATGCATGTGAATAGATGTAAAAGAGAAAGAAAATCCCCATGGATGGGAACCAATGAACCAAGACAGCTTCGATATTCAACCCTAGATCTTTACAGAGAAAGAGCGGTCGCCAAAAGCTAGCCACCGAAGCTCAGACAACTCTAGAAGAGTAGCGTCAACCACCTTCTTCTTCTCGCTAGCTCGGAAGCAAGGCCAAGGAGCTTGAACTCAAACGCTAGAAACTCTAGGTTGAACAGTGAGTAAAGCAAACAAAAGCAATGCCTTTTATATCTAGGTTGCCCAAAGTAAAACCCTAGCATACGAAATGTAGCTCTTTGCTTATGCTGAAGGCCCGTGGAAGCAATTGGGCTAACCAGCTTAATTTCTCTCTTCGGATCTTTTGGTTGTGTTGGGCCAAAGGCCTCACTGATTTTCAAAGCATAAATCAATACATATTACACATACATATATACTATGAACTATGTATTATCACACCTTTATTATCTATTTTTCCTATTAGAAGATCAAGTCGAATTCTGGACTCAATACAATTCAGTCGAGACTAATTACACAACAACCATGCATCCATACATAGCATAGTATCTAATATATGTTATATGTATTATTTATTACATACACATACATGTTACGAACACATAACAATATTACATGTAAAACACATAAAATAAAACATAGGAAAGTAAATACATATCATTACACTGTATAATATAATATTGGTTATCGATAGAGAAATTTAAAAGGTTCCTTCAACATCTCCATCTCTTTCAACTATGGTAATTTCTTTCCTTTCTCCCTAGACCTCAGTATCCTCCTTCTCAATTACCTTGATCCATTAATTTAGCAAACGCAAGAATAACCCGTTGATTTGCTAAAACTATATATACTTCACCTTGTTCAGCAAAACAATTACCCCATAAATATAAGAGGGACATTAGAGATTCTTCCTCAATGTAACACTCCACATATTCCCGAAGCTTCTTGTCAAGGATAGTAATAGAAATCACAAATTAGCAAGCAAAGACCCTATAAGAAATTAGTAACATAAATGAAAGAACAAGCTAACGTTTATGTGAACAATCGAATTGAGTTGACAACAAACAATCAAATTATTATTTCGATATGCCAAAACTTTGCCAAAAAGCAGGAAAAAAAAGCCACATCTGAGAACTAGTCATGATGTGAGGGTTCATCAATGTACACAACCATGAGCAGACCATGAAATACTAGGTACCAAAATCTCCCCCTTTTAATGTGGATCAATGTCCACAAACAAAAGTATACTCTTTCTGAAAAGAAGAATCAGAAAATCCAAAAAAGACCCCCTTTCACGAGGATTATACCTTGACTGATCTTTGAAACCTGAAGCCATTGGGATATATCGATGAAGCTCTACCCAATCAAATTGAGAACACAACACTAGCAAGAACAACCCCAATCCAACAAGCTTGAAGATGACCATGACTCATCATAGCAGATGAGCTTTTGCCTTTGCCTTCACCATCTGCACTCGAATCCGCATCTTCAGGGGCCAATGATGGGGCATCACCGGTGGGGCCAGATGAAGGGGTGGATGATGGAGAATCTCCTTTAGGAGACGGAGAAGACTTATTATTGGCGTCAGAATTCGAAGAAGGTTGTGGAGCATTGTGGTGGTCTTGGGAGTCTGAAGGCGGAGGGGTGTTTGAGTGTTGCTGTTGTTCAGGAGCATGTGATTGTCCATTCTTCGGAGAGGGTGGAGGTGGGGGCGGAGGTGGTGGGGGTGGTGCTGGGGCTTCGTTTTGGTTTCCTTGTTGGGGAGCATTTGCGTGGTTTGACTGTTGGGGAGCATCAGCCAATGATCTTCGTGTCTCCTCGACCCCGCAAGGAATGATGGGGCCACTGATCTGCATGACTGAGAGGGTGTAGGGTTCTGCATAAACTGACCTCACAAGCTTGACGGGGACTACATTGGCCCCAGAGCGGAACTCCACATTGCCTCCAGAGGAAACCGTGATGTTGATGTTGGCATGGAGTAGATTTCGGACGGTGATAGTGTTTCCCTTGATGTTATTGAGCATAGGGAGGTCATAGTAGTCGAGCAACAAATGGGCAGATATCATTTTTTTTATCTGGTCTATGGGCTTGCCGGATAATGGACCCATGTCGGAGTTTGCCATCGCGAGGATGGTTATGGTGTGGAGGGGGTCGATGTCGTGAGCTAGTTGCGTCTGGGTGATGTAGTTGCTGAAGGTACTTAACTCCGGGTGTCGCCCCAAGATGTGGCTGATCTCAAATGCTGAGGACAGTGATAAGGAGAGTAAAGAGACAAACAAGATAAGCAAGAGTGTCATTTTTTGAGATGTTTCTATTGTTGAAAACATGCTTTGTTTTTGCTTTTTTTTTCTTCCCTTTTATGTTGTTGTTTTTTGTGTTTTTTCTTATCCTTGGAGAGGATCCGATCACTAATTGATGATGGGTAAAAGAAAGAAAAATGGAGTATATAAAGAGGAGGTGTGTGTACATTGTGGAGTTTGTTAGTAAATGTGTGGCCATAGCTGGAGTAATATGAACAACTATTTTTAGTATTGTTTGAATTTTTTTTACAAGGCTTGGAAGGATTACAAGTGCTTGAATCACGTTCAATTGAGCTTTTCCTTTTGAATCTTTCACTTTTCTAATTATAGATTTCTGATTTTCCAATATGTTCAATTGCGCTTTTCCTTTTGAACCTTTCCCTTTTCTAATTAGAGATTTATGATTTTCCAACATCCTTTTTCTTGTTTATAATATTATTACATGTGAATGTGTGTATTATTTACGTTATTCGTTAGATATAAAGTTTATATAACTTATTGTCTAACATTCCGGATGAGGATCAGTCTTGTGGCTCTATTTGATCGAGTTCATCGTTGTAGTATATGTGATCCCCGAACTTTCCTCATTGGCCATTTCCCACTGAAGATTTTGGTTTTCCATCTCTCCAACAGTGACACATCGTGTCAGCATTAGCTTTTCCATGCACTCATTATCCACATCCTCTTGTCGAGTCTTCCATCCTCGCTCAGTCGGACTTCTACTTGGTTCATAGAATTTTTAGGGTTGTTTTCCTAGTTTTTTCTAGATCATTTAGTTCATTGTTTGTAAGTTGTTGGGTTTGTCGATCAATTGTATCTTGACGGTATGTTCATCTGACGCTTTTTGCACCCTCTTGATTTACTAGACTTACATCTGGTATTTTAAATTTTTACCTGATAAAAAAAATATTATCTAAACATAATATATATCTTATATATTGTACTATATATAGAAACACACATCAATTACTCTTTTATCCTATGTTTCTTCTTATCATGGTTCAAATGAGATCAATAAGAATGGAAGCATTTCTTTTTTTTTTTTTTGTTAAGGTAAGAATTCGGTTAGGAAATTCCTAATCAATAGCATCATGATGGATGAGATACAGTAGATTCGTATGAGATGTCAGTGAATATTCATTAACAAACCGGCTAAGGTGTGCAATATTATCACCCACTTTGTTACCCTCACTGGGGCATATGGGTAAATTTTACTTCCTGAAAAGATTGGAGAATTCTTTTAATGTCTCCCATTATCAGTTCAATTTCACATGGGCAATTACCTTTTGATTTTAAATTGTATATAAAAATTTGTGAATCCCCTTCGATCTATAGTTTTTTTAATGTATATTTGGCGCACGTACACTAGACCCTCACGAAGGGCGAGGGTGATGAGCCATCAAAGTTCATTTTTAAGAATCCACGTTCTAGTTTCCTCCATTTAATATTTTTCCTTCTCAGTTTTTTTTTGGGTCTTTCCTTACCCCGTTTGCTTCATTCTCGAAATGCTACTTTCCATAAGTTTTCTTTGTTAGAGAGGATAAAAATTTGAATCTCCCATTTCTGGTGGTTTTTAAGATCTCTAAATGATATTTGATTTCAAAAAAACTATGCAGTCCAACATATGCATTTAATTGACATTTCTTCTTTGTTTAGTTTTTCTCATAAAGTGCTCATAGTTATTTTAATCTCTTGTTGATTCTAGAATAGGATATACTATTTCTCGTACTTTATTCGTACCTAGACACGAGCCTAAGCGTGACCTTAACAAAATGTATCGTAATTGGGGACAGAAATGCCCATGTTAGCAAGTCTCTCCCTCGTGGGTAATCCTTTCTGGCATATTTCCCACAAAAAATTATTGATATTCAGGATGGTATTCGCTTCCCAAATCCATTTATTTGCATCATCTGTAGACCGGCCTGGATTTATTATCGGTTTTATTACACTCGATGTTGTGAACCAATCTTATATGGCCACCAAGATAGTCTATAAAGAGTGAGAATAATAGGAAATGGAATGTCCATTACCTTCTTAAAAATATTTTGGTCAAGGGTGTCGCTTAAATTTTCTTTCCATTATTTCCCCCCTAAAATGTATTAGCTTACTATTATGTTCATATTTATCTGCTAACTCGAATTTAAACTATGAAATAATGGTGTCTTAGATACCTAATTATCTGCCAAGAACATGATTGACTCTCCATTACCTATTAACCATATAAGTTCTTTAAATTTTTGTATTAGCGATGTTGCATTTCCCCACTGTCATGAATCATTCTTCACCTTTTGTAATTCAAAATGTCGTTATCCTTCAAGTATTTATATGGGAAATTCTGTTTGGTACCCCTGAGTTTATATCAATTTCGGTTGGTGTTTCACACTTTTTTTTGGTCCGGATAGTACCTCTGAATTTTGTCTAAAGTTCAGCTCATGCGCAAAACTCATATTTTCTCCCTTTTATTGAATAAAACCACCTTTTTTTTATTTTGTCATAAAAAAACCTTTTGCTTTTAACATTGAACAAAACTACATATTATTTAACTAAATTTAACACAAAAGTTATAAAACCACTTTTATTTATTAAAATTAACAAAATCATACATTATTGCCAAAGCTTTAGCAAAAAAATCACCCATTGTTTCCATTTTTTAAAAGAAAATCAGCCATTGTTTTTAACATTACACAAAAGATCCGTTTATATATTTTTCATAATTTGTAAAAAAACAAATCGCATTACTTGTCAAACATTGCATGTACATAATCATCCATTATTTTCAAAACTTTGCACAAATGCACCCTCTTATTATGTGAACAAAATAGTCAACCTATAAATTATACTTCATAAAATCATACTTTGTGTAAAACCATCCTTTATGCTTTAACAATAACAAATGCACAAAACCGCTTCTTATATAATAAAAGAATGTGTTATTCATTTCTATTTTTTGGAATACATAAAACCTAATAAAATAAGAATGATTAATCTTTTATTATATTTTTCTTTTATAAGAGAATAAAATGAAACAAATAAACTTGACTTTTCTTTTTCAATAAAATTCTAATCGAGTATTTGGTTAAAGAGGGAATTGCACATACTAACCCAAAAACCCGAAAGTGTTGCAAGGTTAACTCGATCCGGAAAAAAATTGCAGATCCGGTTACCTGTGTACCCGGTAGCCCGTTGCAAAGGAGAGAAAGGGAAGAGAGAAGGAAGGGGATCGGAGACGGTGGAGGCATCTCTCTCGAGGCGAGGCGCAGGCGACTAGAAGGGGATCGGAGGCGGGCGAGAAAGGAGGGAGAAGGACCTCTCGGCCGTCAGTGCCAACCCTAATGCCCTTCCTCCCTCACGCAGCTCATTCCTCTCTCTTTCTTTAGGCGATTTCGAGCCTCACCGGGGAGAATCTCCACAAACTGGCTTCGATTCTGCGATTCCAGGTACAATCCTTCACCCTTCTTCTTCTCTACTCTATCTTCCAAGCCTGTATTCACTGGATTGGTGTTCAAATGACCGTTAGAGCCAAGATTCGGACTTTTTACGATTAGGGTTTCAGGTTGGGGCCGAAATTCAGATTGGATTTGCTTGTTATGCTTGCAAATTGTTTGAATCCTCAATTTATAGGACAAGATTAGTGATTAGCAGTGTGTTAATGTTGTTTATTTGGTTCTGTAGAAGTGGAGTAAGGGAAAGCAAAAGAAGAGAAATTCTTGGATCTCAGGGACAAACGTGTCCAGTAGACAACCGAATGGTGTCCAGTAGCAAACCATAGGGTGGACAGTTAATATTTACTATTGACATGGGCGTAACAAACAGGGTAAATGTTTCTTTGTGATCTATTGAAGGGATTGCAAGGGAACAACTAGAGGAGCCATAATGACTTGGATATTGAATTTTTCTCTCTTGGCTGAATTAATTTTGGGAAAGATCACCTTGCACAGGTGGACAACAATTGACTTTTTGATGTGGAATATTGCAAGGGAATAGGTGGACAACAATTGCATTTTTTTTTTGAGAAAGATCACCTTGCACAAGATTGAATCATTTAGGCATGTTTTAACATAAATATTCTTCGCATGTAGCCTATTAGCTCAGTGGGAGAGCATTGTGGTCATACACAAAGATGTGGGTTCAATTCCCACATAGGCTTATTATTCATTAATCAACGCCGACTATCAACTTATGTTTAGAACAAGTCAAGCTTGCTACATCACCAAATTATAGGCAGTTTCATATAAAAATAAATCAAAAGCCAAGACACTTCATCTTCCATGTGTGTTGAATTCATCATAAGATGGGTTTTTAACATGATAGGTAATAGGTTTGACAGATCACCTACGTCAATTCACATGACAGTCACCTGTTATCCTTATGTCGATATCATTAGAAAGAAGTTGAAAGCCTACTTCTTTTGCAAGCAAACTTAATTTGGCTTGCTTCTTTTGTTCAAGCAGGTGTGTCAAAATTTCATGCAAAGAATGGCCTAATAATGCTGAAGAGGTTTGACATGTCATAAGATGTGTTTTTAACATGACGGGTAATAGGTTTGACATGTCACCTACGTTACTTCACATGACAGTCAGAGAGAGCGGGCTTACATCATAAATCATCCAAGGCTGAATTTGAAACCAAGTTAATCTGGCTTCAGTCTCTAAGCACCTAATTTCTATTGAGATCTCTCTTAATGTGCATTCTTCAAAGTTAGGTACGAAGTTTAAAGACCGGCCAGTCTAATTTGGGCACAACACCATGATCAGGGAGCAAACTAAATGAATCCATCCCTCCAACTTGTAATTACAAGGAGACATTCCTCCATGCTGAAACTAAAAATGGATTATGGAAACTATAGCCTTTGAGATTCAGTCTAAGAATCAAAAGCATTCTGATTTAACCTTTTAAAAGCTAGTACATTCTACCATATTCACTTGTTTATATCAACATCCAGATGGCCTATGTGGGAAACTATGGAAACTCCATTTTCTTGATTTTAACAATGTATGATGATCATTTTTATGTGAGCTTGTACCAAAGCTATGCAGGATTTCCTTTGACAAGTTCATGTCATGTATGTAGAATTTGAATGACATGTTAATATAAGTTCATGTCATGTATGCAGGATTTCCTTTGACATGTTAATAACAACTCAATAATTCAATATTCAGAAGGCCTATGTGGGATTCGAACCCATATCTTTGTACCTAAGCACATTGCTCTACCGATTGAGCTAATAGGCCAAAACACTAAATCTTTGACAATATGCCATGAAAGAAGTTATTGAGAGAAATCACTTTACTTACTTATTAGCTAGTGTAATTAGCTTAAATACTAAAGTTTGGGAATATAAATTCAGCAAGTTCCCACTAACTATAAATATAAAAATAAATTCAGCAAGTTCCCACTAACTAGAAATTGAAGTAATTTCAATTGTTAACATCAAAAGTATCAAGCATTTGTTCAAATCTCCATACACAAAAATACTACAAGGCATGTTTCTTATTAATGGAGTCACCAAGAAACCTCATTAATGCATGCCAAGTTGCCACAATTTCTTCGGGGAGAATGCATTATTTGGGAAGAATTGGAGTACTCCATATGAGGTATTGTTTCAGAATCTCCTACTCCTAACATTGACCTTTCTCCAACCAATCCCAACTCTTCATCATCATCTTTCTCTTTACTGACTCCTACCCTTGACATTACCCCCTGCCCCACAAGAAAATTCCACGGACAAATTCAACCCCCTATTTGGCAACATCACTTACTACAAGACACCTACACCAATCAACATGTCACCTGTTTATTCAGACATGACAAACAGCAAACCCCAACCCTAACCGAATGGGAAATTTCAAACCAAACCATTTAAATTCCGAAATTCGAAATTTCAATCTCTAGCCCTAAACTAAAAATTCCAATTTAAAGGCTTGGAAGATAGAGCAGAGAAGAAGAAGGGTGAAGGATTGTACCTGGAATCGCAGAATCGAAGCCAATTGTGGAGATTATCCTCGACGAGGCTCGAAATCGCCTGAAGAAAGAGAGAGTTGAAGGACCTGCGTGAGGGAGGAAGGGCATGAGGCTTGGCACCCGAGCCCCCGACCCCCTTCCTTCTCCCTTCTTGTGGTTGCCTCAACCATGGCACCCGAGCTCGCCGAATGAGGCGTCTTCTTCCACCTCCGGCCCCGTCGAGCCCGAAGGAGACGAATGGGAGGAAGAAGGACCAAGATGACTGCGCTCAAGCCCTCCCGTCGAGCCCGGAGGCCTGTCGCCTAGAGCCGCGAACCTCACCTCCGACGAAGGCGTCTTCCCTGCTTCATCGAACCCCTCATTCTTCCCTTCCTCTCTCACTGTTGAACGCTTTTCTCTCTCCAACCGGCTGCAGCCCGTGAGAAACCGGGTAAAGGGGTGTTACTTTGCAAATTTTATTTTTTTTGGGGTTAACCCCCGCAATCCAACCGGGTATTTAGGTTAGTTTTGCAAATACCCCTTGGTTAAATTGATAAGTCATATTTACAAATGTTTAAAGTTATTAAGCTATAGGTTAAATATTGTTTTGGAAAATAATAGGTGTTAAATATTTTTTTGAAAAATAAACAATGTTTTTTTTTGTTTTTGCAAAGTATGAAAAAATAATAGATCTTTTGTACAATTTTAAAAACCGTGGTGATTTTGTTCTAATTTTTCTTGGAAACACGGGTGATTTTACGATAATTTTTTTTTGAAATAATATGTAATTTTGTACAATTTTAAAAATAAAGGTGGGTTTGTCACTTTTATATTTAGTATAGGTAATTTTGTTCAATGGGAAAAGTAATGGGGTTTTTTATAGAAGAAAGGAATAATAAAGGGTGGTTTTATTCATTAGAAAGGAAGAAAATATGAGTTTTGGGCATCAACCGAACTTTTGACAAAACTCAGGGGTACCATTTGGACAGAAAAAAAGTGTGGGACACCAACCGAAATTGTCAAAAACTCTGGGGCACCAAATGGAATTTCCCTGTTTGTATTTTATGATTTTAACACGTGTATTCTCTCACTTCGTCAGGTTTTTTCATAACAATTTCATTTGAAGTGTTTTATTCATATCTTTTGATTTTTTTATTCCCAAACAACTTTTGAGAATTCTATCTCAACTAATAAGAGGTTAACAAGCATAAAACGATTGTTTAATCTCGCCAAAGAAATACCTAAACTAGCGAATAAGTATAGGTGTCGATCCCACAGAGAGTGTGTGTTCATTATGTTTCACTTGCTAACAACTCAAACAATAATGATGCAGAAAAGAGTAAATAAAGTAAATGCTATTTTAAGTAACAAAGAATTGTGAATAAGAATTGGTGTGTGGAAGGGGGGGGGGGGGGGGGGGGGGGGGATCACCCGGCCATCGCAACATGGTTGGTCTCTTGATCATCATGCTTCTTTCCTTTGCGATGATTCCGATTATGGGCTTATGTAGACAACCTGTGCCGCCTTATGTGACACGATCACTAAGGAATCCCTTACACTCTAACATGGGGGCGAGTAATAAAGTTATCAAACAATAAAACAGCATCGAGATCATCCTGCTACAGTTCTAAGGAATGTGTATGTCACGCCCCTGAGTTTTCAATCTAGGCATCCACTTATATCCAAAGTAGTTCCAATCAAGATGTTATCTCCTTACACATCAAAGGGATGTGCTGGCTACTAGAGTGGTATCGACTTTCTTGCATGCAAAGTAGAAACCTTATGCGAAGCTACTCTGTATAGGTAGCTAATCAAGGCAAGAGTAATAACATAATATGAAGAACAAATGAGATACAATAATATTAAATACATTAAACCTAGAAATTAGCCCTCGTGATACACCAAACCATGTCTTGCATCGTGAGAGAGAAAGTAAATAGCCAAACAAGGCTTAAAGATATATGTACACTAACAAATAGACCATTGTGAAGCGGCAATTGAAACCCTATGCAAGAGGTCCTTATATAATGGTAGATGGGGGCTTAAAAGGCTGATAAAATCCCTTGATTTTGTGCTTCAGATGAAAGCAAAGGATCTTCAAAGGATTGGAAAGAATCCCCATTGGATAAGGATCCAACTTCGCATCCTTATCCTATGGCAGCAAGCGCATGGAGACCTAGGGCGGGCGCCCAAACTTGCGGGTGCTTGGAATATGCATGCGGGAGCCTTTCCCGGCCGGAAATAGACTTATTTCGGTGGGTTCCGCAATTCTAAGTCTTCATGGTTGCGTAGAGCTAGTCAAGAGCTTTCCAATGCATGGTCATAATAGTCGATCGGACATCCAATGCCCTGGGAAATTGCATTTTAAGTTCAGCTCCCTTGCTCATCGGATTGTCTTGGCTCTTTCATGGCTTGTTCTAGCTCTCCTTAGCTTCCATTGATCCATGATTTCTCTACCTTTCGAGCTCGGATCTATTATCTGCAAATAAGCACTAAAATAACGTAGATTCTCACTTCTTCTACAAAGAGTATGGGGATGCATCTTAGCTATGAAAACATATCAAATGCAACCTAAAACTACCCTAAATATACCTAGAATGCCAATAAAAAATATACGCATTATCAGCAGTCTATCCTGTAAATTCTTGTTCCGGAAAAAGTTAAGGTTCTGTTTATTTGGTCTAATTCCGTCTGGATGTTCGTATGTAGCACAAAGCTTTCCATATAGTATAGTGGCTTTGATTATAGCTAGGTTTGAGTTGATTAGCATTGTATGATCTTGTTGTGATAAGGTATTAGCCCTCCATTTAGACAGTTGTTCCTTTGTTTTTATAACGGCTCGAGATTATGATTCCCGGGTTACGTTTCGAGGAATGAAACCCCTCGTTGGGATCTTCCACACCGATTACAAGTAGAAGGTTTGAAATCCAATATTAGTGTTTTCAAAGAGGGCTTTTGTACCCAAAACCGAAAAAATCGTTGGAATCTCCATGGAAATCCCTTTTACCTGTCTTAAGTCTAAAGCGTGGGAAATCCAATAATCATGCAAACATCGAAAATCTAGCGTAAATACAAAGTGCGCAATGACAGAGCGGGGTCAAAACGGAGTATAAGGTATAAAATCCAAAACAGTCATAAGTCTGATGAAGTCAGCCATCTTGAACACTCACTCTTCGCCATGCAAAAGGACCCACTCAAGCAAACAAGCAGCATCAATAGTAGTAAACATAATAGATACCTAAAAAAAAATAAAGTGGATGGGATCAAATCAACGCCCACTTTGGATCTGTCCCCACAATAAGCACACACATATGCTAAGCCTAATAACATGCTTCTAGATCCAAGATGGGAATAATAACACAATATCATGATCCTAGTTCGCAAGTGCAGAATATCAATTAAGGCCTTAACAAAGAACACCGACTAGTATATCCCTCTCCCTACCCACCGCTCCTCTTCCCGATAGGGTGGCGACTGGCCAGCTCATGAATGCATTCCAATTCATTAATGGGATCATGTCTGTATTGGTACCCAACCCCATATTGCATGCTTATCAATTAATCATATATGAATGTTGTATTAAAAGAGAGAATAAGAGTAATGCGGATAATAAATAAAGCGTGGTAATAAAGTTGTTGCCATGACTCAAACGACTCAGGACGAGACCCGATGAGACTGGGCCGTCCTATGACCCTAGCAAAGACTCTAGATACTTCAAATATAATGGTCGTTCTATTTAAACACGCGTACAGAAATAGAATGCTCAATAGTCAATGCAACCTAGCATGATACTACATGGCATGCTGATAATGAATGCAAGCACCTAGTATATCATGCACATAAAGCAGGGCAGTCTATTCAATATAAGTAAGCTCCGAAGAGACTTACCTGGCTAGCAGAACAGCAAAAGTAGAATCCCTGAAAAGTAGCACGAACAATCAAATAATATCACCTAGATACATATCAAAACACATACGTAAATCTATATCTAACCATTCAGTCATTCAAAGCACACATCATTCAATAGCATCATAACACATAGAATCATCATTCTATCAAGTTCAACCATTCATCATATCACCACATTTCGTAAGACCACTGGTGCGGGACGAACGTCGTTGGAAATTCTGCCATTTGCCAAATAGTAATAATATTCTAACTCAAAGCTCAAACCAATAGATTAGCAAATAAATGAATTGGTAAAACAACAACTAGTATAGCGATGAAGTCCGGAGTCGAACCCATAGAGAGAATGGTTGCTATGCAATGTTTCTAACAATGATTCTTATGAAAAAAGCAACGATTTGTAGAAAATTGATGACAAAGTAAAGTAAAGAGAAATATGATTGCAAAGTATTGATAATAAGATAGAGGAAATGATTTGTAGTTTTTTTTTATATCGCAACCTATGTGAGATTTGAACCCACATCTTTGTGTTTGAATGCAACACTCTACCATTTGAGCTAATATGCTTTAAATTAGATAGAATGTTCTTACCTAATAGCAAAAAGAGCATGTGAAACTTAAGAAAGATACATATTAAACCTTCTGAGTAAATAGGAAACTCAAACCACAAAAAAAGAGAATCAACCGGAATTAAACTTTGGGAACGAAAAAGGACGCAATAGATCTATTATGACTTTCAAAGTACAGGTTGTTTACAAGAGATCTAACCTCTGTAAAAGCAAGATGAACAAGGTAGGAAAGAAATTGTCCACCGGTAATGATCAGCACATTTGTGCTCACTAAACCTCCTCTTATGTAGGAAGTTGCTCCTAACCACCACTCCGATAAAACGATCTTGTCAGTATCGGTAGAAATGATCTTTCCTTCATGTTCGGCTCAAAATCCTCTAATATACAGAAGAGCACCTGATATTACACCTGTATCAATGATAGCAAAACGTAGAAGATATGTGTGATTTTTTTTTAACAATAAAAGGAAAGCAATTCATGAAAGAGGAAAAGAAGCGAATATAAAAAATTCAGGAAAAAAGAAGAGAAGAAAGTGCATGGATAGTACGTATTCAAATTTCTCTCAATTAAACCACTTAAGCAAGTAAAACTGCAGACTTATATATAGTTCCAACTTTTGTACTATAATATCATGTATTAACACTCTGGCAAAATGAAAGGTCATCTTCAACAGTGGAAAATTCACATGGTTGTTCAAGTGTGTGACTAAGTGATAATAACAACTAATAAACTGAAGGCATTGGCAGTGCATAAAAATTGCAAGATGAGCCTTGACAATTTCTCCCATCTGAACACAGTTGCAGGAGGAAATATGTGAGAGTGGTAAAAAAAAAGATGAAGAAGAACAAGAAGCAGAAATCATTATCAATACAAACCATGCACCCAGGTTTAACCAAAGAGCAATTTAGTGAAGATGCAAAGTGAGCCAAGTAATCATGCACCTAGATTTCATGAAAGTGAATGCAAACAAACCATATATCTACAAGTTAAAATCTGAAATCACAAGTTCACATTTACACTCTGAGGTACAAAAAGAAAAATTGCAGCAACGTCTCTCGTGGCTTAAATTCAAAGGATAAAAGCCACCAACCCTCACCAATATAGCAATTTCAGTGCATGTCAATCTAAGAAAGTGTCATCATTGAGAAATGGAAGCTCCATTCAGTATAGAAGAACAAAATATATGAAGCTGGTGAAAACAAAACTTCTCAAGCTTCCAAAAAAAAAAAAACTGTCCTGCAACCTTCATTCAACCATTCACCCACAGAAACACAATCCTTGAGATCCGAAAAACAGTCATCGCCTTTGGTACTTCCATATATAATGGTATGTCGATTCACCCTTCCGGCATGAGATGAAAAATCAAGACAAGATGCATGAAATCAAGATATGATTAAACAACATGAACAAATTGGGAGAACTGAGATGAAAAATTCAGACCAGATTTCTAGGAATTTCTCAAGAGTCAATACTCCACCAAAAAAATTGAATGCAATTATGAAATTATGAATGCATAAATAAGATGTCATAAAAATTCATACAACCCTTTGATTCCACCATAAACGAGATGACATAAAAAATTGATGACTACTGAATCATTTTCTTAAATTTGTTTAACTTATTGAATGCTTCAACCTTTCATTCCACCATTTTATGACACACCCAAATGTCATAAAAAAGTATAGGCTGCACAACAGATCAGACATAGAAGCAAAACAAAGAGATAACACACCTGAGAGCTTAATGAGCGCTAAAGGATTCAGGTAGATTGAGTGATGAACCAACATAATTAGAATCAAGCAGGCAATTAGATACCAAAATAGAACACAATAATATTTTCCTAATTGATGATATCTATCTTCTTGTACAGTTCAACATTTTCTTGGTGTGTGAGAGTTGCCTGCAATAACAACACACAAACAAAAAAACACACATGGCAGAATAAGTGACAAGATCCAAGTAAAAGAATGGAGCTCCAGGCCATTACCGGACATAAAACCCCTTCAATGTCAATGTGAAGATAAGTTGAGAGGACTAAACAACTTCAATTTGATTAAGGGCACATGCTGCACAACAATGAACAAACATTTCAGGCAGAAAGTTGCTAATTTCAAACAAAAAACACACATTTATGAAACCTAATGTATATTTGAAAATGGGGAGAAAATGTAGCTAAGTCCAAACAAAAAACTCACATTTAAGAAATTGCAATTTCCTTCTTCCTCTTGTTCCGGGAGGAGAAGAGATCGGCCAGTCTTGGCTGCTTTGACGGCGAGCGAAGGAGATGAGAGTCGGAAAGGGGGGGTCATTGAAGAGGTCCAACCACCATTGACAAGGTAATCTTCGTAGGTCCAACTAGGTGGAAATACGAGTCAGGAGGGGTGGAGGCGGATCCGCCCTCGACAGTCACAGCAGCTAAAGAAAGAGGTCGGCGGAAGGGCACAGGATCGATGGGTGTTAACGGAGGAAATCAAGTCTAAATAAATACAGATATAAATTCAAATCAATCTCTAGCCTTCACAAATAAATTACAAGACTTCCTCCCATTGTAGTGGAAAGGAATCAGGATTGACTCCCCGAGGAGGAGTGTCAGCGGATCCTAAGCAGCTCGTAATCAGGTTCGGTCGAAATCGACTCATGGGCTCCACTCGATATCGACTAGGTCAGTCGAAATCGAGTCAAGTGAGTTGAAATCTGGCAAGTTCCATCCAAACAAACAAAGCAAGTCGACGTCAAGTCTAGACTCGATATCGAGTTAGTAGGGTTTAAATCGAATGTGCTGGGTCGAAATCGAGTCGTTCCGCAGAAGGTGTAAAGTAACGATTTTTGTCAGAAAAGAACGTCCGAAGAGATTAAGGATGAATAAGAAAGATGAAAAAAAAAATATAAAATGTGGCCTTTGAGTGACTTGGTGGCCTTTGAGTGACTTGGTCGATTCCTGGTGATGTTTCACTCGATATCAAGAGGTATGACTCAATATCGACTCCTTCTTCAGTCGAAATGCCTTACTTTGCTTCCTGACTCAGTTTTTGGTGAAGCTCACTCGATTTCTGGTCATGTTCAGTCGATTTTGAGTGAGCTCAGTTGAAATTGAGTGATTTTTAGCTTTTCTCTTCTTCTCTGAATTGCTCGTAAAATTTCTCAATTTCTGCGAAATTAAACAAGAACTTGTATATACCTTCATAATTCTCAAATAAACATAAACTACACGTACAATTCCTGCAATATTCTAACCCCGAAATATAAAATGTGAACAGAAATCGATATAGATGTAAGCGAAAAACATGGTAAATTGAGCACACATCAACACCCCATACTTAAGCTTGCTTGTCTTCAAGCAATACTTTTAATGGTCATACAGGGGAAGAAATTAAACTCTCAACATCATAGATTGATTCTTATATAACCCTGCAATCAATTACCATCCTCGAAAAGGTACCAATGTCATCAAATCCATGCTTGTGAATAAAAGCACCATCTACACATAAAAGGAGGATTATGCAAAAGCAAATCATATGTGACAGAGCAACAATAATCAAGAGGACTTTATTTAAGCTCAATAAGGTGTAGATTGGTAAAAGGCTAAATGTGGGATATATTTGGGCATGTGGTGCTAATGATCCGGGGAAATGGAGTAATTTCCAATAACTTCGTACTAGATTCCTTCTTGTTTTGATTTCTCACCTTTATCTCATCGCTCATTGCTTTTTTCACTATAATGCTTTTACCTCTCTAACCTCAGCATTGCTTTCTCATGAGTCGCAAACATGGGTATCATGAATTGCCTCGGATACTTAGTACGTCGGACTCCTTACCTTGGTGTCCCATCGTGCAGAACTAACATCTGAAGCAAGGAGGGTCGATCTACCTTTATCTCTCCTGAGGTGACCGGATTTTCTTTCGCTCATTAAATTTTCTATAAACTTTTCAATTCCTACCAAACTCTAATAATGATAATAACAACACAATTCACCATATAATATCTCCAAAAGTAACTTCCATTCTCAACACAATCCCCGGATAAGGAAATAAGGTAAAGAATGGGCAATATTTAGATCATGTGAAGAAATAATGATGTAATGATATGTAAGGCTTATAATATGCCTTTTGTGATGCAAATAAGCATAGGTATAGCTAGAAATATAAAAATATGACCATTATATGGAAAATATAAAGTCCTCCATCCTCTTATTGTACAATATGTCAAAAGCAACATCAAATTTTACCTCCTTTCATGGTTTTCAATAAGAATGCATTTCATTGTGACTTCCCTTTACTAGGCAATTTCATGCTTTATCTTAATGAATCTAATTTTGCATCGTCAAGTTCAATAAAAGCTTCCATGAAACTAATAAAAAAATTTCGACGGGGGTGATAAAAATAAACTTTGGAAAATAACATGTAAGCATATATATAAAAAGACAAATTCAAAGTAACCATGCATGAACAATTCGAGAAATATGCACAAATAAACATGAGTAAGCTATTCCCCCACCCCATACTTAAAGATTACAGTGTCCTCACTATATAAAAATAAGGGTAAAGAAAGAAACTTACTAAACATAGGCGTGAAACTTGAAAGCAGGTGCATTGTAGGCTGATGTAATCCAAGCTTCAAAGTGGCCCCCGGTCGACCACAAGCCTACCTCACTCGATATGGCTCACTCAACGTCGAGTCTATGACTCGATGTCGAGTCCCTTTGCAGCGTTAAACCTATTCTTTAGTGATATTGAATAAGGTGATTGTATCTCTGCGGATCTCTCAACTTTATTAAAGTAGACATATATTTATGAGTAATTAATGAATTAATCATAGAACCATGAATCTCAACCATTGTCAGAGAATTATATGTCAAATATCTTCTCTTCATTATTATCAATTCGCTTTGCAATCATAAAGTTGGTTACTTTACTTCTTGGTTACTTGTCATAAGTCATTGTTTTGTCATAAGATTCTTTGGTAAGAGTTATTGAGTAGTGAATCGCTTCTCCCCGTGGGTTCGACTCCGGACATCGTCGCTATAATAGTAGTTATTTTGTTTATCAAGTCATTGTTTTCCTAATCTATTGGTTTTGTATTTGAGTTTGTATTTTATTACTATTTGGCAAAGGGCGAAAGTGCCAACGACTTTCGTCCCGCACCATTCTGGCATCCACATGCTCTAAAGCTCCTATCTTTACTATGGACCATATGGATAGAGGCATGCTGCTCACGCTTGCATCTAAATCACAAAGTGCATTGAGTCTATGTTGACCAAAACCAATAATTATAGCAAACTTACCTGGGTCTGACCTTTTTTCTAGGAGCTTCATTTTGCTGCATTCCTCTGCGATCTCAGCCATCGACCGCTTCTTGCTCAAGATGTTTTTGAGGAACTTGACATAAGGTGGCATCTCATGAAAGGCTTCTATGAAGGGAATGGTGATGTGTAGCCCTTGAAGCATCTTCACGAAACGCTGGAACTTCTTTTTGGCAGAGTCCTTAAAAGATTTTATGGGAAATGACAACGCCTTCTTCTTCTTCTTCGGTGTTGATGTCGAGTGGGATGGGTCGATATCGATTGGTGTCAAATCAATATCGACTGGAGGGGTCTGCTTCTGATTTTGCTGATGAGATGGGTCGACATCGAGTGAAGACTCGACATCGACTGGCTGTGGGTCCATATCGACTAGATGAGACAATATCGAGTCGTGTCCAGCGGTAAGATTTGATTCTCTCCCTACTCTTCACAATAAAGGATTTGTAGAAGATTTCATGTATGACGTAGGGTGGTTGCCCATGTGTAGGGCAATGGGGCATTAATTTGGTCTTCCTTCAAAAGCATTTGTTTTAATCTCAAAAAGGAAATTAGTTTTAATTTCAAAATTAGAAGCAGGGATAACGATGGCCGATTCAGGTACTGTGAGCATCGGGTGCATATATTGTTTGGTCGTCTGAGGCATCTGGTTGATTTGTGCCTCATATTGCCTTCTTTGTTGCTCCTCCCTATCGCCCCGTGCATTTGCATTCTCCAGTTGTCATATAAGCCTTTAAATCTGCTGAGCTAGGTTTTCAATGTCCCCCAATATTCTTCTTAGATGGGAATGGATGTGAAGAAAGCGTTCGGGCTCGTCTAAAGCATCGAATGCAGGTGTGCGATCGCCTCATTGCATACACTTGCAGAATAAGCTCTAGAAAGAACGTGAAAGTAGCTACCTAGAGCGCGAATGATCCCTTCATCGGCAACGGCGCCAAAATTTATTAACGGAGGAAATCAAGTCTAAATAAATATAGATATAAATTCAAACCATTCTCTAGCATTCTCAAATAAATTACAAGACTTCCCCCCGTTGTGGTGGAGGGGAATCAGGATCGAATCCACGAGTAAGCGTGTTAGCGGATCCTAAGCGGCTCGTAATGACGTTTGGTCGAAATCGACTCAGGGGCTCCACTCGATATTGACTAGGTCAGTCGAAATCGAGTGAAGTTAGTCGAAATCTGGCAAGTTCCTGCAAAATAGACAAAGCAAGTCGACGTCGCGTCTAGACTCGATATCGAGTCAGTAGGGTAGAAATCGATTGCGCTGGGTCGAAATCGAGTTGTTCTGCAGAAGTTGTAAAGTAACGATTTTTGTCAAAAAAGAACGTCCGGAGAGATTAAGGATGAATAAGAAAGATGAACAGAGATATCCGCAAGTTGTTATATGAATCGATAAACTTAAAAACTGCCAAAGCCGGGGAATTTACCTCAACGATAACCATGTAAGTATAACGCTGATGGACGATTTTTGGTCGCGGAAACCGTATCAAAATAAAACTCAAACCTACAAACTGATGCAAAGCAATTTAGAGAATATCACTCTACCTACAACTATCCAATTTATTTGGTTGAATTGATATTGTAACTTCCACTTGTCCTTTTATGATTCCTATCAATATCCTTGTCCCATCCTAATATAGTTACTAGTCCAACCAGTCATAGAAACCCTTATCAATCGAACAGTCACTAAAGAAGGATTTAACCCAATTGATAGCATTAAGTTCAGAGATTAATCAAGGTATTTGCAGTCCCTAAAGAGGGATTTAACAACACATACACCTTTTTACTTATTCAATTAGTTCAACCATCCCTAAAGGGATATGTCTGCTACTTGGGTTAAGGTTCGCAACTAGGAATCTACAAAACCCTAGCAATTGAATTGATGCTACCAAGTTGATCAGGCAAGATAGAACAAAACAATCAAACATTCAAGCCCAAAGAAGTTGAAACATTCAATATAGGAAATAAGAAACAAGATTCAGAAACTCACAACTCAATCCAAACAAAGCTTCAAATTGCAAGAAGAACGGAGAGAATTTAGCCGCCCATGGCGAACATCGCTCTCAATCTCCAACTAAAATCGTCTTGAATCCTAACATAATGAATCAATGGAAATCTATGGCTAAGCTCTCCCTCATGTTCGTCCTCAATTCGTGTCCAAGGGTCGGCCAAAAGACAATTAGATGGATAAATAGGATTTTGATAGACAACCTGTCGCTGAATTCTAAATGTGTCGATGCTGGACATGCGGCGGCCGCAGCATATTGCGGCGCCCGGTGCATCGGTCTTTTACGAAAAATGCACTTTGAATCAGCTCTCGACGTCAATAGAAACGTTGTAGCTCTCTAAAATATATTTTCAACGCATGGTTATAATAGTCGATCAGACAACCGAGGCCTCCAGAAAGTGCAAAACAAGTTCAGCATGTCTGGCGACAACTTCTGCAGATTTGTTCTTCGTTTAGGCTCTCTTCTCCTTCTTAGGACCTCTTTAAATCTTCACGTAAGCTTCTTCGATCGACTAAACATCGTCTTCCAATGCGTTATCAACCCATGTCTCCTCCTCAGATCCACGATTACCTAAAATAATCAATAAAAGTGTGTAGATTCCGACTCCACCAACATAGAGAGCGAATATGCAAATTGTACTTAAACCATGCATGATATGCATCATAACTAATCTAAATGCAACCTATTATGCCTACCTAAATGCATGCTATCAAACTCCCCCACACTTGAGCTTTTGCTTGTCCTTAAGCAATGAAAAACAAATATAGAATTAATCTTCCCACAAATAAGATCTCCATGCTATAGTTTTAGAAAAGCAACATTAAGCAATAGGAGTCATGAATAAGAGAACAAATATTCGAGAAAATATATGAGCGATCCAATAGTAAAGGCAAATTTAATCCAACCTCACCGGGATAATGTGTTTCACTCAAGCTCTCATGTGCTTAGGCTTTAAAGTCCAACTCTCAACTCAATCCAAAATGATCTATGCACCGTGAAAGTCACCACTTGCAAACAACATCATGAGGACTTTTATAGGGTTGTAATAGAGCTTTGGTAGGAACATAAGGCATGAGAAATATTTAGGCTTGTGGTGCTAAAAATACGGGAAAAAGGAACAACAACCAACCAGAACAACACACAAACTTCCATATTTCGCAAACCATTCCAATAACATAAACTCCAATATACATCAATAATCACTCTTCGATTTTAATAGCCATACAACTCATGCAATTTTTCCATTTGGATGATGACTTCTTTTTTTTTCTTCTATGCTTACTTTTTCCCCTAGGTGAATTTTATCCTCCCTAGGTCCAAGCTTACTAGACTTTTAATCTTAAGTGAATTTTAACCTCCTTAGGCCCCTAGTAATAAGTCATCTCTAACGAGAACTTGGGAAAGTGCGTTTCAAGAACAGAGCAGAATGCTGAGAACTGAAGACTGGTCGATATCGACCAAGCCTACTCGATATCGACCAGATTGTGGTCGAAAATCTCAAGATCGACTCAAATCGACCAGCAGACAAGAGGGCAACTCGATATCGACCAAAAACCACTCGAGATTCCTGCCAGTAGCCGAGATCGAGTGGACTGAAGTGAAGCTGAGAAGATGACTCAATATCGACCAGACATGGTCGATATCGACCAACATGCAGTGTCGAGTCCATGTGAATTTCGAGCTCTAATCCAAGTTCTATCCAAAATCCAATTGAGATATTCCCAAGAGAAGATTCCTTACACATGAAGACTTGAGAGATTTTTTATCTTTTTTATCTATTTATTTATCCTAAGGGTGGAACAATTAATTACCCTATAGGATTTATCTTGTTTACCTAAATTAGATTTATTTATTGCCTAGTAGAATGATATCTTTAGATATAGGATAGATAGATTCCTTCCTTGGATAGCAAGGACTTTGGTCTTTAAATAAAGCCCATGGGGCTAGTTTTCATTCATTCAATTTCAGTTCTAGGAAGAGAGATAGCGAGTAGAGAGAGAGAGTGGAGGCCGAGTGGAGTTGTGAAGCGAGAGCGGAATTAGCTTCATTCGGTTGTAAGCTCTATTTAGTTTATTAATGCAATTTAGTTTTCTTTTATTATTAATGTCTTTCCTTGCAATGAAGAGCGAGTAGTCCACCTACTTCTAGGGTCATGGTGAGCTCAACGATGGCAAAGCGTGTTTTATGAGCTCGGGAACACTCCGAGCCGCCAGGATCGACGACGAGGTTCCTCCTTTATTTGAAGGGATAAACCTTCTACTAGCAACCGGATATGTATGGCAAGATTCGAAGGCCTCTCACCCTTGAACCTCCCACACTCGATCTCAATCATCTCGGAATCGCACTCTGAGGATCTCGACCCTTCGACACCTTTGCCTCTCACTAGGGTGTCTCCCTCGGCATCTCACCAAAGGGTTTTGTTTTTAGCATCTCACCAAAAACATGATCCTTATCCCAGAATCAAAGGAAGCAAATGTGCTCAAATTTTCACTCAAAAATTCAACTTGTATTAAAAATGGGAAACCTTACACAATATATAGGGAAACTCTAGCCTCCTATGTGTTTACAAGCGATGTGGGATACTTTTTAAATAGAAAAATATAAGAAAAATCTATAATTCTAAATCACATCAGTGTTTGAGGTAAAGATTCAACTTTTATCATGTTTTGATCATCCACTGTCTTTTATATGTTTATTATCTATTCAATAGAGAATCAGGTTAACAATTTGGATTATAAACATAAAATTGGTAGATACAATTAGGGTTTCTTGAAAGAGTTATCCCATTGTTGGAAAAGGCGAAAGCTTGATCCTTTGATGTGATTGCATGATTATTTCTCTTTATCTTGCCTAATGCATGTTTGGTTATCGTTGTTGCAAACCCCGATCTTGGAAGTTGATAACTCCCTCCCTTGATGAAAATCGGAATAAGTTTCAAAAGCTTTGATACACTGTTTGTTTCAAAGGTCTTGAAGCTACAGCTGTGTTGATGAAACACAAAACCTGTACTTTATCATATTATGTCCGAATATTATTATATGTTATTATATGCTTCCAGATATTATTATATATGCACTAACATTTCAGGAAGCTTTTCGAATTATATCTCCTTCCTTGAGCTGAATATCGTGGAGAATAAAATCGGAGATCATGGCTTCAGAGTTTCCATGAATAGAAGATTGTGTAGATAGCCATGATCAGCCCAGCCGTTGGAGAAGATTCCTTCCTCAAGTGGCGCCGATGATCGTCACTATATAAAGGAGATGAAGAAGAGAGAGAGAGGGCTGACTTATATTCACGAATATCATTGCACAATCAGCCCTCAGTTTACGATCTCTCTTCAGCGTGTTCTCTCTGCTTGTTCTTAAGAGTCTTATATTTTGTTTCAAAGCATTTGAGAGTTACACAGTGAGCTTATAGGATATATTCAGAGAGAGTGCTATACTCGAGAGTTTATAACTCAGGAAGTGAACACTAGGCGATTGATTCACTAAGTGTAAGAGGATTGTACTAGATAGCTGAGAAAGGTGGGGCACTTCTAGATTGGTCTAGGACTCCAAGGGAACGTGAGTTCACTAGATTGCAATTGTATAGGAGAGAGGCTTCTCGGTGAGATATTAGGATCCTAAGTCTTATGAATCAATAAAAGCCAGTTGAATCCTAGGGTTGTGGAAGAACCCTAGGCGGGGACGTAGGCCAAGTTCGTGTCGAACCTCGTTAACAATTCGTTGCGTCCTTTACTTATTGCTTTACCATATTTCCGGACTTGTTTAGAATTGTATAACTTGTTTGTGATTCAGGTTTCCAGAGAAAAGATTAAGTCTAATCTCAAAGGGTTTTGCACGAGCTTCAAAAGTCTTGAGATTATCTGCGAAAAACCGGCATACTCTATTCAACCCCACCTTCTAGAGTATCTTTATATTACTTTGTTATACATTATCGAACCTTCAATTGGTATCAGAGCCTTACTCACTGCTTTTGATCTAACAATCTTGTGAGTTTTTTATCATGTCTGGTGAAGCAAGCGGAGGATTTGCACAGAGAAGGTCTACCAGTAGACCACCACTCTTTGTAGGAAACAACTTTGTCCACTGGAGATCATTGATGAAGATGTTCATTATAGATCAAGATCTGGAACTTAGGAACATTATAGAGAATTGTTGAGAGACTCCCTCCCGATGTAGCAAACCGATTGGATCCCGATTGGATGTTCATTATAGAATTGTTGAGAGACTCCCTCCCGATGTTCATTATAGAATTGTCGAGAATGCAAAATAAAATACGAATAATAAAGCAAACCGATTGGATCCCGGCAAATAATGTTCAAGACTCCCTCCCGATGTAGCAAAAGAAAGTCAGATTCGATCCACGAGGAAGCTGGTCAGCGGATACTAGGCAGCGGACAAATCTCACGGATGGTGATCGACCACAGTGGTACTCGACCTCGACTAAGGGTTAGTCGACAGGGGTCAGTACAGTCGATTCCGACCAACAGAAGACTCTGGTGGTGGTCGACGTCGACTAAGCGTACTCGACGTCGAGTACGGTCTGGTCGTAGTCGAGTTCCTGCAGAGGCACAGAAGCAACAACGATCTTGCTCGATCGAGAAATCAGTGGTCGACGTCAACTAGGGTCTAGTCGAAGTCGAGTATGAACAGTAAATAAATGAATGCAAATTCCGAATCTGAACAATGGATGAAAGAGAACTTCCAAGATTGGGGTTTGCAACAACGATTACCATGAAAGCGGAATATAAATCATAAAAGGCGGTGACTTTATCGATAAAGGAGAAGGCTTTCACCTAATCCGACAAGTAGGAATATAGATCTCTCGATAAATAACCCTAATTGTTTCTATTCCTTTTCATAATTAGAATTTATAATCTTTCGAATAGAAATCCTAATTACTACCCAAGTTTCACAACATGAGTTCTTTAATTTCTCAATCAAAGATGAAGCACATAGGGAATAGAATAAAATAACGATAAAGATACCTCCTTTTGCAATTGCTAATCCACCGACATGGCTTTCGTTGGGCTCATCCCAAGCCCAGAAGTAGGTGGACTACTCGCGCCTCATCGCAATCGCAAACATTGATTGAAAAGAAATAATTTGCATTAAACTAAATTCAAAGACTTTACAATCCCGGCGATCCAACTCTCGTTGAATGCCAAAACCCTAAAACCTTCGAACTCCTAAACTTCTCTGTGAACTACTTCTCTAGCTTCTGAATTGAATGATTAAAACTCAACCCCCTAGGCTTTATTTATAGTGCTAAATCCTTGCTAATCAAGGTAAGAAATTCTATCTAAAACTATAGATAAAACTTAGATATAAAGGGAATATTTTTCTAAAAGGAAATAAATAAATATCTTCTTCTTGTGGATAAATCCTCTTCTACTTAGATAGATCTTGATAGAATTGGATGAAATCAGCCTTGCTTTGTGTCCAAGCATGCTCGTAATGGCCCAACAGTCTCACAGCCCAAACAGGTGGTAGTCGACTTCGACCAAGCCTGATCGACGTCGAGTAGATCCGTACTCTACTTCGAGTACACTTCAGTTTCTCGATCTGGTTTTCTTCGTCGAGCTCGGGTCAGGTTCAATTCTGGTCGACGTCGAGTACGGCTTATGGTCGATCTCGTCTTCTTCTTCTGTCCTCGATCAAATCTTCTTCTCATCGAACTCGAATGATGTTTAGCAGTGGTCGACGTCGAGTACGGTACTATACGTCGAGTACTCATCGAACTCGAGCTGGCTTGCATCTGCTTTCCCAAGTCGTCTTGGCCTAAAGTTGTGGTCGACGTCGAGTACGGTGAACTCTACGTCGAGTAGAATCCTGCTTTCGTATGCTCCTTTTGGTTTTGTCCCGAAATTGCTCCAAATTCTGCAAAATGAACCCAAAACTTGTGTAGACCTCTATTCTTGACAAATAAGCTTATACTGCACAAATTTAACATATTCCCAACCCAAAATATGCAAAGTATATAGAATAAGAAGCTAAAATGTGCATAAAAACATGGCTATTTTAGTGGACATCAAGAATGGTCCGAAGGTTCCAGATAAAGACGGACCAAATGGAACCAAAATTGCAAAGAAGGAGTCTGAATACATCCAAGCGGATCTTGAACTTGTCTCCAAAAACTACAGGGCTATTAACTTACTTTATTGTGGTCTTAGCACTGATGAGTTTAATCGTATTTCATCTTGTAGGTCAGCTAAAAAGATTTGGGACAAGCTGGTCGTCACCTATGAAGGAACCAGCCAAGTAAAGGACACCAAGATTAGTATCTTCCTTCGAAAGTATGAGCTTTTCAAAATGAAGTCTGATGAGTCAATCAAGGCCATGTTCACACGATTCACAGAAATCACCAACAACCTTGACTCTCTTGGCAAGAGCTTTACAAACGTTGAGAAAGTAAGGAAGATATTGAGATGGCTCCCAAAAGAAAAATGGGGTCCTAAAGTGACAGCCATAGAGGAAGCCCAAGATCTCACCACTCTGCCCCTTGATGACTTGCTTGGGAAGCTGATCACACATGAGATGATTCTCAATGAAGACGACGGAGAACTTCCAGCAAGCACTAAGAACTTGGCGCTCAAGTCTAAGAAGGATGAGCTCAAAGATGTGTTTGATTCTGAAGATGAGGACGATGATGAGGATGATCCCTTTAATCTCATTACAAGGGGTCTTTCTCGAATCCTCAAGATAAAGAAGCAATTCAACAACAAAGATGGATCAGAGTCTTCTAAATTTCGAGGAAAGTCTCAATACAACAAATATGAGAAGAAGACTAAACCTTTGTCTTGTTTTAAATGTGGTGAAACAGACCATCTAGTGAAAGACTACCCTCAAAAGAAGAAGAGTCATTTCAAGAAAGGTGACTCAGACTCCGATGATGAAAAGGCCAACCTTTGTCTCATGGCCTCAAGAGATGAATACCACGATGAGCAACTTAAGGTAACTGTGAGAGAACTCATGGCAAGTCCAAAAGAGGTACTATCGGAATTCCTTTCTAATATGATTGTAAATGAAGAGAAACTTATTGCCCAGACTAACACTCTTATTAAGAGAACTGTGGGCCAGGAAAGAACTATTGAGGATCTGTCTATGAGGGTCAAAAGTCTTGAAGCTTCTTATTTAGGTCTTGACATTAAAGTCAAGACTCTTGACTCAGAGAAATCTGAACTCAAGCAAGATCTCTCCTCTCTAAGAAGTGAACATCATGACTTAGAGAACGAGAAGATCTCCCTAAATAATAAGATTCAAGACCAACAGACAGCCCTCATAAGTTTTACCAAGTCCAAGGGCACTCTTGATAGGATGTTGGGTGAGCAACAAAGTTCTCTAAACAGAAGTGGTATTGGTTACAACCCGAGGTTTTTAAAGAAGCAACACATTACCACTTTTGTGAAGGCAAAAGGAAGCAGAACCTCTCCTATATGTCACCACTGTGCGAGAAAGGGACATGTAAGAGAGACCTGCCCCTATAGAAGAAAGGATCCTCATATTATTCGCAATACATTTCCTGTTCACTTGAGAAAAGAACGGATAACGCAAGTTTGGGTCCCCAAAGGCACTATTTTACCAAATATGGTTTATCCCAATAAAGGATCTAAATTTGCTCATTGGTCTAGCCACAAAGGTTGATGTTTGTTTTGCTGGAGATCACCAAGGTGAAGGAGCAAAAATGGATTATTGATAGTGGATGCTCGAGACATATGAGTGGGAAGAGTTCTCTCTTTCATGATCTAAAGAAGCAATCCACCGGAACAATCACTCTTGGTGACAAAGGAAAGTGTGACATCGTTGGTATTGGTAGTGTTGGGAGTGATTCCAACCATAGTATTAAAAATGTCTATCTTGTGAATGGTTTAAAGTATAATTTGCTTAGTGTCTCTCAATTATGTGATAGTGGCAATAATGTCAGATTTAACAAGAAAAGATGTCTAGTGTGCAGAGAAGATACAGGTGAAGTTATACTAACTGCATATCGTTACAACAATATATACGCTGTGAATGTTGATCAAGTGGCACAAGAAAGTTTAACCTGTCTAAAGTCTTTGACGGACGATCCAAAGCTCTGGCACAGGAGACTCGGTCATGTGAGTCCACATACACTACAGAAGCTTGTGTCCAACGGGCTTGTAAGAGGACTACCTGAGATGGACTTCAAAGGTATTGAGATGTGCAAAGCATGCACACGAGGTAAACAAACACGTAGCTCTTTCAAACCCAAAAAGGTTGTAAGTACTTCTAGACCCCTTGAACTTTTACATATGGATTTATGTGGTCTTATGCAAGGCAAATCTCCCAATGGTAAAAAGTACATGCTTGTTGTCATATTTGTGATTGCAATGACGGTTCTTTGAGTGAAAGTGTTGCAGATATAGGTCTTAACATCCATACAGAGAACGAGGATGGTGATGATGCTGCTACCAAGAACACAGAGAAGAGAAACATGCAGGAACAGATTCTCAACACTGAAGAATTGGCCCAAGGTGTTGAAGATTCGTCCAAAGCCCTTGGTTTCCAATCCAACAGTGTTGAAACGTCAGAAACTGCTGTAACTGAACCTAACAGGTCCACGGAGTCAGATGTACCACAAATCAATCCTGCCGGTGTGACGAATCAAGGAGCTGAGACTAGCAAAAGAAAATTCAAATACTCCTCATCACACTCATTAAAGGATATCATTTCTGACCCTACATCTAGTGTTCAAACTTGTTCTAAACTTAAAGATCTTTGTGCTTTTCATGCTTTTGTTTCTCTTATTGAACCAAAGAAGGTAGATGAGGCCCTTCAAGAGCCAGACTAGATCATTGCTATGCAAAGTGAGCTTAACGAATTTGAAAGGAATAAAGTCTGGACCTTGAAGCCTAGGCCAAAGCATCAATCAGTCATTGGAACACGATGGGTATTTCGAAACAAGCTAGATGAGAATGGTAAGATCGTGAGGAACAAGGCAAGGCTTGTTGCTCAAGGCTACAATCAAGAGCAAGGTATTGACTACGAGGAGACCTTTGCTCCCGTAGCCAGGCTTGAAGCCATTCGTATATTATTAGCATTTGCATCTTTCATGGGCATAAAGTTATATCAAATGGATGTCAAGTGTGCTTTTCTTAATGGTTTCTTAGAGGAAGAAGTTTATGTGGCTCAACCCTCAGGTTTTGAAAGTTCAGAATTTCCCAATCATATTTATAAACTAGACAAAGCGCTTTATGGTTTGAAACAAGCCCCAAGAGCTTGGTATGAGCGCTTGTCAAAATATCTTTTAGAAAATGATTTTAAAAGGGGTTTGATATCAACAAGACTCTTTTTATCAAGACCAAAGGAAAGGACATTTTGGTTATTCAAATCTATGTTGATGATATATTATTTGGTGCTACTAACACATCTTTGTGCAAGGAATTTTCTGACATTATGTGCAGTGAATTTGAGATGAGCTTGATGGGTGAACTCAACTTCTTTTTGGGATTACAAGTTCATCAATCCAAGAAAGGGATCTTTGTCAACCAAAGCAAGTACACTAAGGATCTCTTGAAGAAATTCAAGATGGATCAATCCAAAGTAGCCAAGACACCCAAGAGCTCAACATTATCTCTAGATCAAGATAAGACTGGGAAGAGTGTCAATCAAAAGGAGTATCGAGGGATGATTGGATCTTTACTATATCTTACGGCTAGTAGACCTGACATCATGTTTAGTGTTTGCATGTGTGCTAGGTTTTAAGCTGATCCTAAAGAATCTCACCTCGTGGCTGTGAAGAGGATCTTTCGATATCTCAATGGCACTAAGGAGCTTGGCTTATGGTACCCAAAGCAAAAAGATTTCACATTAATCGGGTATTCTGATGCAGATTTTGCAAGCTATAAGGTGGATAGGAATAGCACATCAGGATTTTGCCAATTCTTAGGAGCATCCTTGATCAGTTGGCATTCAAAGAAACAAAACTCAGTTGCTCTATCCACTGCAGAAGCCGAATACATAGCAGCTGGAGCATGTTGCTCCCAAATCCTTTGGATAGCTCAACAAATGCGAGATCTTGGCATCAACCTCAAAGGCATTCCCATTAAGTGTGACAATACATGTGCCATCTCCATTACAAAGAATCCTGTTCAGCATTCAAGGACCAAACATATTGATGTAAGGCATCACTTCATTAGAGACCATGTTGAAAAAGGTGATGTGTCCATTTCTTTTATTTCAACTGATTATCAATGGGCTAACATTTTTACTAAGCCTTTGGCAGAGGATAGGTTCACCTTCATTAGACGTGAGATCGGAATGCTTAACAGGGATGCACTTTCGTAGGGGGAGCTTTCCCTTTACGAAAGATAAATTCTACTCGGTGTCAAGATCCTTGAACCTCATTTCAAAGGTTGTGAACTGAACAGTAGAGTACATATAACGGATCAGATATTTGGTTGATATCTTATTAGATATTTGATCAAATATGGTTTTAATGGATTTTAACCTTCTTTATATGTTACCTATTTTATTTTCGGAAAAATCCTTTTATATTATCCGAGTATAGTTTATTTGTGGAAATTATTTTAAAATCAGATAAATCGTTTCTTGCCTTTAAGAATTGAAATGATCTTTTTAAAATTTGAACTCTTGGTGACTGTTTTAGCTCCTCCCTTTGTTGAAAGACAAAAAGGGGGGAGATGATCTTGTGTTAGACTTTTTAAACTGTTGCGATTCAAAGGTCTTGGAAGACCTTGGTTTGTTTTTGGTTGGATAATTTCATGTTTTAAAAACTATGATCCAACATTTGTCTAACCCATGCAGGTACTTAGTCCACCTTTGCTTTTATTTTATATGATTGACTAAGTTGCAGGGATGCACAGGTTTTGTCTTTCATCAAAGGGGAGATTGATAACTCCCTCCCTTGATGAAAATCGGAATAAGTTTCAAAGGTTTTGATACACTATTTGTGTCAAAGGTCTTGAAGCTACAGCTGTGTTGATGAAACACAAAACCTGTACTTTATCATATTATGTCTGAATATTATTATATGTTATTATATGCTTCCAGATATTATTATATATTCACTAACATTTCAGGAAGCTTTTCAAATTATATCTCCTTCCTTAAGCTGAATATCGTGGAGAATAAAATCGGAGATCATGGCTTCAGAGTTTCCATGAATAGAAGATTGTGTAGATAGCCATGATCAGCCCAGCCGTTGGAGAAGATTCCTTCCTCAAGTGGCGCTGATGATCTTCACTATATAAAGGAGATGAAGAAGAGAGAGAGGACTGACGTACATTCACGGATATCATTGCACAATCAGCCCTCAGTTTACGATCTCTCTTCAGCGTGTTCTCTCTGCTTGTTCTTAAGAGTCTTATATTTTGTTTCAAAGCATTTGAGAGTTACACAGTGAGCTTATAGGATATATTCAGAGAGAATGTTATACTCGAGAGTTTATAACTCAGGAAGTGAACACTAGGCGATTGATTCACTAAGTGTAAGTGGATTGTACTAGATAGCTGAGAGAGGTGGGGCTCTTCTAGATTGGTCTAGGACTCCAAGGGAACGTGAGTTGACTAGATTGTAATTGTATAGGAGAGAGGCTTCTCGGTGAGCTATTAGGATCCTAAGTCTTGTGAATCAATAAAAGCCAGTTGAATCCTAGGGTTGTGGAAGAACCCTAGGTGGGGACGTAGGCCAAGTTCGTGCCGAACCTCATTAACAATTCGTTGCGTCCTTTACTTATTGCTTTACCATATTTCCGCACTTGTTTCGAATTGTATAACTTGTTTGTGATTCAGGTTTCCAGAGAAAAGATTAAGGCTAATCTCAAAGGGTTTTGCACGAGCTTCAAAAGTCTTGAGATTATCTGCGAAAAACCGGCATACTCTATTCAACCCCCCTTCTAGAGTATCTTTATATTACTTTGTTATACATTATCGAACCTTCAGAAGTTTCTTTCATACATAAGTTTATTTCGCAATTTACAAGTTTTGTCTTTTATTTTATATAATGTTCCCACTCGATATTGACCAGCCCTTGGTCAATATCGACTTCTAATTTTCGATCCAGAATGATCGCTCCTCGTTTGTGTTTCTGCAGGTACAGGTCGATTTTGAGTGAACCGGTCGATATCGAGGCACCCGGTTGATATTTGCCTGACTTCTACAGAACCCCAAAAATTGACTGGAACTGGTCGATATCGACTGCTCTTGGTCGATATCGAGTGGTCCCCTGAAGTCGAAATCGACGTGAGATTTTTATGCTGCCTAAGATCCCCTGACGTGCTTACTCGATGATCGATCCTGACTTCTTGTTGCTACATCTGGAGGAAGTCTTGAACATTATTTGTTGGGAACTAAATCGGTTTGCTTTATTTTATTCATATTTTATTTGCAATCTTGATTTCCTCCTACAACACCTGATGATAGAAATATTAGAAGCTGAATTATTGAAACTTGATTCTGACTTGGAACCTAGGAAGAGAATATGGGATTAGCCCTTAGAGGTGGATGGTAGGACGATTGGGAGGTTGAGAATGCGTTTTGACTAACGTCATATTTGAAGGATTTGGACCGATGTTTTAAAAATGACTAACTTGGATTTTGAGAAAACTAACGCAACCCGAGTTTTCATTATGATGCCCCACAAAGTGGATACGACCATTTATAGGGGCATCAGTAGATTGCTTGCTAAGACCTAAGTGGGGACGCTATGATGCTTTTCGAGTTATTGTATAACCGAGAAGTCAGAGTAAGGATGTGGTAGGGGGTCATATTGCATCCTTGCTACGACCGATTTAGGGATATTATGAGTCATGAAGAAGGTACTGTGAGGATCTTATAGGGAGACTTATGAGATACTTACAGGATCAATGGAATGATTCTTGGACTCACCAATTTCAAACTTCACTCCATTACTTTAAAATGATTTTATTCTCAGGGACAAGACTTTTTTTTAGAGGTGAATGATGTAAAGGATCGAATTTTCAAATCCTTATTTTTGGAAAAAGGAAATTTAAAATGAGTTTAAATCAGGATTTCAAGAAAAACTCTTCAAATCGGATTGAAAACTCATGGAACGAATTTCCGACCTAAAATAAAATTTTGAAAACTAACTTGACATGGCAATATCGTCTCTCGAATTTTCAAAAATCTAATTGAGAAAGAGAGCAGAAATTGGGAATCTAACCTCGGTAAACTAACTTTTGAGACTAATCTCGGAATTCAAACTCGCAATGTCGGACAAAGACACTCGCTCTCACTCTCCTTGCCTTAGATTCACCTCCCATGTCAAACCCTAGCCAACTTGAGAACCATGTGACTTGAATTCAAATGTGGTCAAGATGCCTTACCTATTTTAGTGAAACACCCCCATTTCACTTTCCGTTTATCCTTTTTTGCCGCTTGCCCCAAACACCGCTCACCACTTCTCCTATCTTCCATATTGAGAGTCAATCCCTACATCATCTTCCTCATCCTCCCCTGGAGTCCAAGACATCCCTTCGAAGCCATCCAATATCCCAGAAGACAAAGATCGAAGCCCCGGATTCTCCCTTGTCCATTTTTGGACCATAAAGGGTAAGAAGCCCATTTCCTTTTCCTTTCACCTCCAAATTTCCCAAGGTTCCTCCTTTAACCTCCCCAACATCTTCCCAGCTCACTCAACAAGGAGATCCAGCAGAGACAAGCCCGGAAATCACCTCCCGAGCCATCCCAAAGAAGAAAAGAAGAGAAAGAATAAGTTTGGGTGAGCAATCCCTTTTTCCCTCGATTTTTACGTGTAAGAGGGCCACTGACATGTTTTTGTGAGTCATGGTAGGATTCGGGAAAAGTGGGTAGGGCTAACATAAACAATCAAGGTCGAAAAAAGGCTCAAAATGGAGATCTAGGCCCAGACTCGCCGCCGCAAGTAAGAACTCGCGGTCGCGAGTTAGAACAAAGCCCTAAGGGTTCTATCTCACCGCGGAGAGTGGCCCTTTTCCCTCGGTGAGTGGGATCTCTAGGGATGCCCTTGGGGCTCCCCAGTCTTGCAGCCACGAAAGTAGTTTTTGTGGGCATGAGGCATCTCGCGGTGGCGAATTGGGCATTCGCGGCCGCGATACCCCCTTGTCTCGCGGGGTGCTCACTGGGTTGGCTCACGGCAGTGAAAGCCCTTTTTTCTGCGGCGAAACACCCTAGGATGAGAGCTTTTAACCTATTAACTCTTGGGGATTTTGGGGACCGCATTTGACGATTTCCAGAACCGCATTTGACGATTTTGGGGATTTAAATGATTGATTTATTGACTTTGACTCGGGTTATGGAAAACAAACTTAACGGATATTTTAAAAGTCAGAAGCCCTAACACTCGACTCGGTTTTCGAAACGGTTGTTGAGGCGTAACTTGGGAATTAGACTTAATCGGTTACTAACTAGCATGATGGTGTGATTGTTTGACTAACGGCATGTATGTGTGACGAATAGCATGTGTGAATGACTAATGGCATGATGTCCAGGTAGTATGTTATAGTATGAATAATGTTTTGCGGAATATTATATACGTGATTGAGATGTCATATGTGGATATGATATTATAACCATGCGAAATTGGTTATCTTATGGAGATTATTGTGGTCTTATGAGGTGTTATGATTTGATGAGATGGCAAGTGTGAATAATGCGATGTATTTGCTTATCTGATTGTATGATGTGTGTGTGCGTGTTATGTGTGCTTAGAATAGCTTAGATGTTGACTCATATATTTCCGCTATGTACTTAGGTGATACTCTCTGATTGTGCTTGCTATGTGACGAGTTCTTCTTTTGCTGCTCTGCTAGCCATGTAAGTTTCGTCGGAGCTTACTCAGATTAATTAGACACTTCCCTGCTTATATGTGCATGATCTACTAGGTGTTACATATCATAATAGCATGCCATGAAGGATCATGCTAGGTCGCATTAACGAATGAGCATTCTTATTCTGTATGCATATGTAAACACAACGGTCATTATCTGTGAAGTAACTAAAGTCTTTTCTAGGGTCATAGGACGGTCCAGTCCCATCAGGTCTCATCCTGAGTCATTTGAGTCACTGGTAACATCTCTACAATTACACCTCTATTATTACCAGCATGATTATTATTTTGTTTTCACAAGACCACAAATATCATGATTACATTGAGCATGCTTTGGGTTGGGCTTCAATACAGGCTTGATCCAATTATAGCTAAATGGAATGCATTCATGAGCTGGCCATTATCCGCCCTATCAGGAAGGGGGGTGGTAAGAGAGGGACATGTCACTTGGCATTCTGTGCTAGGGCCCTATTTAATATTCTGCACATATATAACCTGCGAGCATGCTTGTGTCTTAATATTCCTGTCCAGCATTAGAAGCACAATATTAGGTATAGCGTATGTGCGTGGTTATTGTTAACGGAAGAAATCAAGTCTATTAAATATAAATATAAATCAAACCAGTCTCCAGCCATAGCAAATAAATTACAAGACTTTCTCCCGTTGTAGTAGAAGAGGTCAGGATTGAGTCCACGAGGAATCAGCCCTTGTATCGACTTCAGAAGACTCGATGTCAACTCGGATGACTCGATATCGATTGGTCAGTCGACGTTCTATGAAAAACCTACACAACAGAAGACAGACAGCTCGACGTCGAGTGGGGAGCACTCGATATCGACTCAGATGTGACTCGATGTCGAGTGTGGGTGTGTGTGTGTGTGCAGAAAAACGTGACCTTGTAGAAATTGAAATAAAAGTCGAAAAAAATGTCCAAAGAATATAAGGATGGATGAGAAGAATAGATGAACAGAAAGATCAGAAAAGGTTATAAATTTATCAATAAACTAAACAACTTCCAAGATCAAGGAATCATGTCACAACAATAACCATATAAGAATATGCTAGATTTATGAAAGATTATGCATTTTCATCAAATAACTTTCGTTATTAACAATTAGGAATATAGAGGCTCTCGCATAAACCCTAATTGTTACTACCCTTTTTGATAATTAATCCAAATTCATATTAAGATCACTTTCGCTTCAATAGTACAAATAAGGATTTACCTACTGCTGTCGTAGAAGAATCATGCAAATAGGGATAGAAGATGAGATTGCAATAAAAATCATACCTTTGATGCATAAACTCACATGGCTATCCTCGGGCTCACCCCGACCCTAGAAGTATGGTGACTACTCGCGGCTCATCACAATAGCAAACATCATATTTATAATAAAAATAACTTGAATTAAACTAAAAATCAAAAGAGTACAAACCGAACAAAGCCACAACGCTTTCACTTCACAACTCCAATCAGCTCTTCCTTCTCTTTCTACTCACTATTCTCTAACTATGTAAGCACAATTGCTTGTGAGCTAGAATGACTAAAAACTCAGCCCCTAGGCTTTTATTTATAGGATTCAATCCTTGCTAGCCAAAGAGAGCAATCTATCTATCTTTATCTAAATCTATCTAAAGATAAAACTTTCCTAATTAATAAAATAGAAACAAATAAAAATCCCATAGGTAATTTAGGAATCAACCTAATAGGATTAAATTCTTCCAATGTTGATAAAAGATTCTTTTCTTCAGGTAGAAGCAGAGTCACACTCGGATTCGGACTCGGATTGAGTCGTCGGACAGTTTCTGTGATCCACTCAACATCGAGTCAAGGGACTCGATGTCGAGTCATCTTCAATGTCTCGAGTGATCTTTTACTCGACCTCGGCTCTTGAATCATTCGACATCAAGTCTTCAAGTGGGGATCGAGTGATGGTCCACTCGATGTTGAGTCAGGCTCTGGGTGTCGAGTCCTATTCTTCACTTGGCTCGATATGTGGCTCGCTTTCACTCGACATCGAGTCACTGGGTCGATGTCCAGTGACTCTCAATAGACGTCGAGGGGTTCTGCCCCAAGGCTTCCAACGGTCCTTGTAGTTTTGGGTGCGAAATCCCATTTTCAACTACTAATCTTTGATTTCAAACCTTCAACATGTATTCGGAAAGCAAGATCCTAATGAAGGATTCTATCCTTCGAAACATAACTCGAGATTTCTAATCCCTGACCGTTACAATCAACATGAACAAAACTCTTCAACAATAATTCAACAAATCTTTAGGTTGAAACATTAACATTAACAAGAGACAATAAATCAGAGAATATGTATATATTTATCAATGAGATCAGCCTTTACATATAGGCAATATACTAATTCTTATACCACACCCCCAAGAAGGATGTTCTAAAATGGTCCACTAAACTAAGCTCATAATTATTAAAAATATAATTTTATATTAAGTTAACTGATGTGGGACGAACGTCGTTGGCACTTTCGCCCTTTATCAAATAGTAATAATATCCAAACTCAAACACAAAACCAATAGATTAGGCAATCAATCAGTTGATAAACCAAATAACTTGCTACTAGTATAGCGATGAAGTTCGGTGTCAAACCCAAAAGGAGAAGCGATTTCCTATTCAATAACTCTAAGCAAGAACTCTTATGACAAAGCAATGATTTGTAGCAAATAACAAAGATGTAAAAGTAACCAGATTTATGAATGCAAAGTAGATTGATATCAAAGTAGAAAGAACATTTCACCTGTAATTCTATAACAATGGTTGGAATTCATAGTCCTAGGATTGATCTATCAGTTACTCATATTCATAGGTCTACTTGACTAAGGTTGAGAGATACGTAGAGATACACTCGCCTTATTCAATATTACTAAATAATAGCATTGAGGACTCAAGTAATCAAACCAATTGGCACATTGAGTCAATGCAATTAAGACATATCGGCGTAAAACGAACTCAACCCTAATCGAATATCCAATACATAGATCAATTGAAATCACCCACTACAAAGACAAAGAAACATTACTATCTCAATACCTTTGTTTGCTATCAAGAAAACAATAAGATTTCATAGGTAAGATTCAATTCCTAACATGGTGATCAATCATAGAAAGGAACACAAATATAATCAATAAGCACAAGATGATAAATATGAATATGAATAACTAAATAGAATCAAATCCTCACAATCCAAACAACCATGTCATCGAATCACAGGCGAAACTATGAGTTTAGCAACTGATAGGCCAATCTCTCTCTCTCTCTCTCTCTCTCTCTCTCTCTCTCTCTCTCTAATTGTGTTCATAGTCTCACAATAATCCTCCTCTTTCTTTAACAAATGGAAATAACCTAATAAAGACACTCAAAGAGTCAGCCAAACCCTAGTGGAAATAGGAATAAAATAATAGAAAATAATGTCTTTGGATCCAAAATCACAAACGCTGAAAACCGGCCCACGACAGGCGCTGCCTATGCAGTGACCAACTTTCCCCGAATCACTTCAATAATCTCCAATGTCGTGCTTCCTTGCTCCTCTTTAGCTTCCTCTTTAGCCTCCATATGCTCCAAAATATGTCTCTTAAGCTCTTCCAAATTCCATTCAAGGTTGGAATGTAATTCTGCAGAATAAACACTAAAAAGGCGTAGATTCCGAACTCGAATACTTCACAAGCAATATACGAAACTAGACTCAAACAATAGCAAAACCACTACCTAATTGCAATAAGAAATACCTAAAATGCATATATGAAATATGCATTATCATTAACCAAGGTCAACTATATATACAGATCATTAATTGTAATCTATCAAACAGTAATTAAAACCTTTTAGTAGCCCTTGTTGTCACAGTTATGAGTTTCGAGTAAACCATGGCTGCTGGCGATCTCAAAATGAGGCTACAGAGTGCATCCTTCGCAACCTTATCACTCAAATAGGCTCCTAGGATGTGCAGCTTTTTATCAGCAATCACGATCCTTTTTCTCTTGGTGTTCTCGATAGCAAACTTGGTCTTACTTCCTTTCTCTGAAAGCCTTCCAACAGCACGAGACAAGTGCTCGCCACGAAGCGTATTAATGGGATTCAAAGGTGGCTTTTATGTTGATGCACTGTTGAGCATACTGAAGATTGGCATAAATAACTACCATTCATCTAATTAGATAGCTTTCATGTTAAATGAGAGCTTAAACTAATTTTAGTCGCATTAGTAGCATGCTAGACACCCGCACACACTTAGTATATGCCTTAACCAATGATTTGGGGATTATAACTCTTGATTTGATATATGACTTGCTATTATCATATGTGACTTGATATATGATGTGATTGACTAGATATTGGCTATGATGTGTGAACTTATATGATGTGTTTGCCTGAGATATGGCTGATTGTGATATGAGATGTAATGACTTGGATGTGTGATATGTTGTGGTATGTGTGTTTTAGGGGCAAGAGAGGATGCGTCCACATCCTCAAACCTAGTGTACCTGATTTTATTTATTTTCGATACGATGTGATGCGATGCGATGGATTGATAAGAACCAAGCTTGTTTGTGATATGATGCGCCTATGATGCGCTGAGGCGCTTGGGGGGGGAGTTTGGTGAGATGGTGGAGAGCTAGATCGGGTAATTCTTGAACCTCCTAGGGATGATCCCTCTCCACTAGGAGAGGGAATGGACCGGGTAAAGCGTGGCTTCCCAGGTATGTCCCCGTCCAATGTTTGTTTGCCGAGACCAGGGTAGTCTCAACTCAAACAACGAGTCTTGTTGGTACTTACCTTATATTATGCTTGATTTGGTTGAAATAATACTCTTTTATTGTGATTAGAATTGTGCTAGATTGGTGGTAATAATATGACATGCTCGTACCCGGGCTCGAGCAAAAGGACCGGCCTCGGGGACGAGAGTTCCGAGATATCGGGAAGTTGTTGGCAGTTTCTGAAGCAGCAGATCAATCGTCAAAGAACGCCGATTTCCCCTCAATTGGCTTGGTTCCTGGGGGCGTGATATATAGCAATTGGCTAGGCAGGCCAATTGCTAAAATAAATGTTCGATCTTGTGTAGCTCTTCGATTGTCGTCTCCTTGAAGCCGAATTTGTAACCGATTGGATTATTTAATTATTGATTCCGCTCAGCACTGATCCCATTGCTAGTTAATTAATTAACAACTGTTAATTAACTAGTAGCCAATAATTGCCGTCGCTCGAACAATTACCAATTCAACATACGTGATCACTTTCAAAATTACTTAAGCAAGCCTTCACGTAAACCAATTGCAACGTTCTTGACTTTGGCTTGGCAGACTCGAAGTATAAGAAACGGAATATTGTAGAGGTCGAATGTGTTTGATTTTTAAGATGTAAACAACGGAGGCGGGTTTGGGATTGATAATCGAAGAACCCTTTAGCCAAAGGGTTTCTTCAATTCTATATTCAATCTAATTTTTATTAAATGAATGAAAGCATATAAATAGTCTAAGAACTAGGGTTTGGTTGGCTTCCTTAGAGGCTAAGGATTGCTTTGCCAAACTTTATCCTAACGAAATAAAACTTATCCTAATTAATTAAATGTAATCTAAAATACTATGATCGACAATAATAAAATATGATAATTAAGAAAGTCTAAAGGATATACTCTCCTAACCATCTTATTTAACCTAACTAAGTAATACTAAAAATAGGTAATTCCATAATTAGACTCCAACTAACATAAGAGTTACTAAAAATAGAATATATACAAAAAATAAGAAATATAAATAATAAACTAATTAACGTCGTTTCTTCAACGACTCCCAAGGTGGAGCCTTCTTGTTCCGCTTGAGGATGACATCAGGGCGTGCGACTACTAATTTTGTATATCTTGAAGTCACGATCGCATATTAGGGCAGATATTTTCAATCGGAGGTTAGACAAATAGCATTTTACCAAGACTTCGCCTGAGTAGAGATGATTCTAAATGGGGCTCTTTTGAGAGGGATTGAGGGGCTGTTTTTTAGTGACGTTTTGGGGGTGACAAGGGTTTCTCAAGCTTTCGGGTCAAAATGTTCAAGAAATCAAGTTCCAAGCCTTTGTCCGAAGAGCACATCCGATGGGCTATTCGAGCCTATGATGATGGGTATCTTCGTTGGAGTGACATGGATGGTGCTACATATGATGTAGTTGATCAAGAGCTCCGGAGGAGATATTGAAAAAGAAGGGCTCGAGAGGATGAGGTTCGGCGTAAGAAGAAGGTTGAACCACCTTGGCAAGAGATCCGCAAGCTCGCGGAAGTCTCAATCCAACAAGTACGGGAAATTCGAAAACTCGTCATTTCATTGGGGCCGAAGCCCACAACACCACCACCTCTCTCTTCAAAGACAAAATCCTCTACCGTCATGGGTGAAGAACTTGAGATTAAAGAATACAAGTCCAAGTGTGTTCCAATTGAAACTGCAAAGGTCATGCATGAGCTTACGAAAGAAGATGAAATCATCCAACATCCTAATGTTGCGCTTTCCATCAAGGAGAAACGGACGCCAAACGAGGTACCTATCTTTTTTAATTCCATGTCAACCAAGTGGTTGGATGCGACCCCATTCATTCTGTCTTACTTGCCTTTCACGATTCAAGATCCGTTCAAGGAAGAAGAAACGTGTCTAAAGGACTCACTTGTTTCCATCACGGATTCAAGGACGAATCCTTTTCAAGGGGAGGAGGATGATGTGATTATAGCCGTCCATGACCTCGATTCTTTTTTCCTACTAAAGTTTGTCTTTGGAGCTAAACATCAACTTTCATTGAATGAATCTCGTTCAACGCACCTTCATCTATTCCGACTTCATTCAATGCATCGGGAAAACTGTCCAAATTTTGAACTGTTGGACTATTGTCAATTTCGGACCTCTTTTTGGATGATCCCGTTCAATGCATCGGGAAAACTGTCCAGATTAGTTTTCCAACAAGTACTCATGGACCTCCATCGGACCAATATAGCTCCTGTTATGACTAAAACACCGAGCGTGTGTTAAAAGAGCCCGGATCACATCATCCTCCCCTCCTCTGAAAAAGATTCGTCCTCAAACCTTATGTTGCCCTCGAATCTTGCGTTCTCGAGCTCGGCTGAAGCTTTGAAACAAGATATGGACGGCTAAATCTATGAGCATCTCACCCATCGACTTACAAAACTCGCCCTCTCAATCGTCGACATCTCACTCCCGAGCAATCAAGTCTTTGTTTGAAAAACTCTAACAAGCATCTCAGCGGAAAGAGTTACACAAACAGGACCATTCCTCGACCTCTCGCTCCGGAATGAGGAGTCAAAATGGCATCTCACCAAATCAACCAAACACACACACTTTTTTCCAAAAATTATCAAAAATCTTATTTCTCATGACAAATATTTAGGCATTTTATATCCATAAAACAAGCAACAATTAAAACAACAAATTAAAGACGAAAAAGATGAAAAGTTTATCGGAAATTGATGGAGAAATTTGGCAAGCCCCATGGTTGAAAATGAAGGGTTGGATATCATCCTAAAGTGTCAAAAACCATCAACTTCCATTGAATGAATCTCGTTCAACGCATCTTCATCTATTCTGACTTCACTCAATGTGTCAGAAAAACTTTCCAGATTTTGAACTAATGGATTATTGCCAATTTTGGACCTCTTTTTGGATGATTTCGGAATTTTGTTCTTCATGAAAGATGTAGCCATTCAAATTATCTTTCCAACAAGTACTCATGGACTTTCATCAGAACAATGTATCCCATTTTATGAATGAAACACCGAGCATACGTCGGAAGAGCCTGAATCACAACATCCTCCCCTCCTTTGAAAAAAAATTCTTCCTCAAATCTTGCGTTGCCCTTCCAAAAAGAAATATTACACCCCCTTTACGTTGGATCTGCGTAAGATATCTTGATGGTTGATTGATAGGGTCTATTTTAGTCATGTTTTAAGTAGATATTTGCATATTAATTTAGAGCATTTTTACATATTTTATAGCTTAATTTGTATTATTTAGTTTTCGGAGTCTACACTAGTGTTTTTATATATTTCAGGTATTTTCGGGTTGGATCGTATGAATTCGGAGATCGACGATAATTTATGAGATGATTTTATAAATTGAAAGACAACATGGGCCGGTTCGGATGGATGTACGAGCTAAGTGCTAAGTCAAACCCTTTTAAGTTGTTGCAAAGAGTTCGGATGGTGCAAGGCAGAAGGAGCCTTACGGCTGCATTGATGGAGGGAAAACCTGTCGTTGATTCCGCCAAAGAAAACTCAAACCTATAGCAAGTATAGCAATAAGCAAGAGGTCGATCCACAGGGAAATTTGTAACTCAAGTATGCTTCAAGTGTCAATCAAAGTAACCAGTTTGGGGGGTTTTTTTGTGTGAAAGATTCGCCTTTTATCAAAGCGAAGTAAATAAAGCAAAATAAAGGAATTGGTTTTAGACAATTTGGAGAAGTAATTCTACCTACAATTTTCCACTTTATTGGATTGAAGCGATCCTTGTAACTTCTTCTTGTCCTATTAATTTTCCTATGAATGCCCTTGTCCCGACCTAATATAGTTACTAGTCCAATCAGTCCTAGAAACCCTTATCAATCGAACAGTCCCTAAAGAAGGATTTAACCCAATTGATAGCTTTAAGTTCAGAGATTAGCCAAGGTATTTGCAGTCCCGAAAGAAGGATTTAACAACACATTCAACTTCCTACTCATTCAATTAGTTCAATCATCCCTAAAGGAACAAGTTTGCTACATAGGTTAAGGTTCACAATCAGGAATCTACAAAACCATAGCAATTGAATTGATTCTAACTAGTTGCACGGGTTAGATAGAATAAAACAATAGACAATCAAGCACAAGGAAGTCGAAGCATTCAAATAGAGGAAACAAGAACGAGAATTAAAAACTCACAATCAATCCAAATAAAGCTTCAAATTGCAGACAGAATAGATGAGTTTAGTTCCTCATGGAAGACATTGCTCAAAATCTCTAAAGTGTCTGATGAATAGAATAGAATAGAAGTCCTAGAAAAATAGCTAAAATTGGCCTTATAAACAATCCCAAGTCGGCCATGAAACAAAACAAAAGCATCTAGGGTTTTTACTAATCGAAACGTAGCGTCTAGGCGCTGACGGCAAATGCGGCGGCCGCCGCATGTATGCTGCGGCCGCAGCATCAGCATTTCCTCTTGCATCGGCCCTGGCGGCGGACGCTGCACACCATGTGGCGGCCGCTGCATCGGTCTTTCTCGGAAAATCTGTCTCGATAACTTCTGCAGACTTGTTCTTCGTTTAGGCTCGCTTCTTCTTCTCAGGACCTCTTGAGATCTTCATGTAAGCTTCTTTGATCAACTAGACATTCTCATCCAATGCGTTATCAACCCATTTATCCTCCTCGGATCCACAGTTACCTGAAATAATCAATAAAAATGTGTAGATTCCGACTCCACCAACATAGAAAGCAAATATGCAAATTCTACTTAAATCATGCATGATATGCATCTTAACTAAGCTAAATGCAACCTATTATGCCTACCTAAATGCATGCTATCATGCATCAAGCTGCTTATCCCCATATTTCGTTAGAAATTAGATTAGATAGAATTAGTTATATTAATATTGTATATCTATATTAGGATAGAATAGAAATAGGTAGAGTTTAGTTTTCATTATATATTCATTCATACGGCAACTGTGCACCGTAGTGACTGACTGTGACCGTATAACCCTAAACCTAATTATGTTTTGTCTTATTTTTATGGGGATTTAAACTCTCCCGTTTCGCCTATGGATTGAAGCTTTGGTTTGATAAAGTTGTGAGATTTATATTCTTGTTCTATTCCTATTGATTCTTTTGCGAATATTGTTAATTTCTTCTAGTCCGTACAACTAGTTGAGATTATTGCTAGGATTTTGTAGATTCCTCGTAGCGAACCTTAATCCATAGTAGCAATCATGCCTTTTTAGGACTCGTATGACTAAACTGGTGTGTAGAGAATCAATTATATGTTGAATGCTGACTCGTAGCTTGGTGTTGCATATATCCTGGTTAATCCTTAATCTTAATGCTACTATTAGGTTGAATCTTAACCGTGTTAGGGTTATCTAATTAGTAAGGGTTACTAGGACTCGTAGGACTAGTAATTTACACAAGATCAGGACAGGAACAATCATAGGATGAAAAGAGAACTTGAAGAAGAATCGAGGATCAACTAGTCAAATTAAAGTGGATGTTTATAGATGAAACTCTATTCTTAATCGCTATCTCCATTAACTTGTTTATAGTTTATTTTATTTTCTTTCTTATTTTCACCACTCAAAAACCCCCGTCTTGTCTTAATTGGTAAATAAACTTAACTTAGGAATAACTTGGTTCTCTGTGGGATCGACTCGTGCTTACCACGCTACATTAGTTAGGTAGGTTCGGATTTATTTTGATACGGTTTAGACGACTAAAAACCGTTCATCATTGATCCCGCGAAGACTCTCAAATTTGTGTTGCCCTTCAAAAAAGGTACAATACGCCCATGTACGTTGGATCTGCGTAGTTCACTTCAATGGTTGCAACCGCGATGGCTCTGAAGAGGAATGTGGATGAAAGTGATGGAATCACATAAAGCTTTGTGAACTTGATGGATTAGCTCTGATACCAAATGATACGACCCGAGGATCGATCCAACAAGTTTCAAAGCTTCAGCCGAGCTCGAGAACAAAATTTGACATATGCGACTCTTTTATTTGGATTTTTTTTCTAGATTTATAGAAAGATAAAAACAAGATATGGATGGCTAAATCTATGAGCATCTCACCCATCGACTTAATAAACTCGCCCTCTCACTTGTCGACATCTCACTCCCGAGAAATCAAGCCTTTGTTTGAACAACTCAAACAAGCATCTCACCAGAAAGAGTTACACAAACGGGACCATTCCTCAGCCTCTCACTCCGGAATAGGGTGTCAAAATGGCATCTCACCAAATCAACCAAACACACACACTTTTTCCAAAAATTATCAACCCAAGTTTTATTTCTCATGACAAAGGTTTAGGCATTTCATAGTCATAAAACAAGCAACAATTAAAACAACAAATTAAAGACGAAAAAGGATAAAAAGTTTCTCGGAAATTGATGGAAAATTTGGTCAGTCCCATGGTGGAAAATGAAGGGTTGGATGTCATCATAAAGTGTGAAAAAATATCAACTTCCATTGAATGAATCTCGTTCAACGCATCTTCATCTATTCCGACTTAATTCAATGCATCGGGAAAACTGTCCAGATTTCAAACTGCTGGATTATTGCCAATTTTGGACCTTTTTTTGGATGATTTCGGCATTTTGGTATTCATGAAAGATGTAGCCCTTCGAATTAGCTTTCCAAAAAGTACTCGTGGACCTCCATCGGACTAAAATAGCTCCTGCTATGACTAAAACACCGAGCGTGTGTCAAAAGAGCCCGGATCACATCATCCTCCAAAGGTTTGTCTTTGGAGCTGAACATCAACTTTTATGAGCTCGATTCTTTTTTCCTACAAAGGTTGGTCTTTGGAGGCTGGAGCTGAACATCAACTTTCATTTGTGAAACTGTTTGGCGACACCTCGGAATTTTGGCTTGTTCTAGCTGTATAAAATTTCGATTGAAGCAGATGAATTCTTGTTGGAAAGATATTTTAAGTGGCTACAACTTTATTAAAGGATGAAATCATCTTTTAAGTGGCTACAACTTTATTAAAGGATGAAATCATCAATTCAGCTTGGAAGATGGCTGAAATTTGGGATCTTTGCAACAATCCCGAAAATCTAGCAGCTTGTCGAAAATATTTGATGAATGTGTTGCTCTACATTCATGCGATTGAAGTTTTGCAACACATCCATAGGTTAATTTTGTGTGCTTTTTGCTTAATTGAAGTTTCTATGAATGTGTTGCTATACAATTTGGATTGAATATTGGCAATTAACCCATGGAAACGGCAGTGCTTCATCGAATGAAGTAGATAAATATTACTATATTGATTTAAAAAGGTTTATTTACTTTTCTAAAATCATCAACCAAACAAAATTAGAATTCCTTCCTTTCAAGGTAAGGAATCTCTTTCCATTCTCATCATTGAACCAAAGGACCCCTTAGTTCTAATTCTTTCCTTGATCCCGAAAAAAAAATAACACACTCAGAATAAGCACGGTTTCATACCCTGTATATTTAAATGGCTTTCATAGATGAGCAATGGGAAGCCACAGTTTATCACGCACGGGGCCGAATCAATCCATCGACTGCCTGGAACTTCATACGTAGAAAGGCTATATTGATTACAACCTCAAAAATAGTAAAATTAAATATTATTGCCTGGGGTTTGCCAATTGACGTTGAAGGAGAAAATGAGCTACGCTGTCTGTTATTGCTTTCGACAGAAGGGTATCCAAGAAGAGGTAGAACAGATCTCACCTATCCCTCAATACTATGTGACTTTGTCCATTGGTCTTAGAGATTTTTGAGATCCTCTTCAATATCTCAGCAAATGCCTTCTTATCCTACAACAAACATTCATATCTGTCAAAAGTTGTGCTGTGCAGTATTCATACAATTCATACAAGAGACTAATGGTAAAAGGAAAAGTGAACAATGGGCTAAGCACAAACAGATCCACTGCGTTGTTCCAAATATAATCAAATGATGATAGTTGAAATGTCCCATTACCAAACAGGAAGAAGTTGTGCAAAGAGACGAATTGAATGAGTTAAATACCTCTGGGGTTCTCAGCCTTGCTTTAAATCTTGCCACAAGATCTTGCGTAGTCACAGGTGCCCTTTGCATTAACACTGCCCTGATCTCATCCTCTGAAACAGGTCCCTGAGATGAGGAAGACCCAGCTTTGGCCGCTGCTGGAGGCACCACTCTTGAGGCAGCGCCACTTTTTGATGGCTCCTCTTTGATTGAAGGCTTCTGTTCCTAATAATATGTTAGCCAAAATTGATAAGAACTAGTAGTTTCAATACAGAGTTAGTGGTGCAAATTCGGCAAAACACGTTTTAGAATGGGTTTAATTTTAAGGCTGGAACTTACATTTTCTGTTTTAACCTTCTTCTGAGCTGTATTAGCAGTTTTTGCATCGTCGCCGTTGATCTTCCTCTTCCCCTTAGCTGATTTGGAGGTAGAAGGTGTTCCCTTTCCAGCTGGTTTTGCAGGACTATTATCTGAAGGCTCTTCTTTAGGAGCATCCTTCACTTTTGGAGCCAACACAGAAGAAGTACGATCCTCTTCTTCCATCTGAACAATTCGAAATAATCACTATGAGAATACAAGAGAGCGAAGAGCAAGCTATGTATTGATCAAAAGACAATTTGTAAAAGCTTCTCAAGAACCACATCAGCATATCTCCTCTTAAGAAAATAACGGTCTTGCAAAACCTCACATCATCACTGTCATCATCATCTTCTTCATCAGAATCATTCATTCGCCCAAGCAATTTCTTCAATTCTTTTCCTGATTTACTTAGTCCTCCCTCCTCCTCATTGGCTTCATCCTCCTCATCCTCCTCATCCTACAATAGTATAGACAAGAAGTCATTACCAATCAACAGAAACGGGTAAAAAAACTGATAGTTACTTTCAACAAGAGAATACATGAATATGATGAGCTTGCTCGTGAATTGGATTGCTCAAGTGTCCTTGTGATGGTACAATTAGTCATCAATTTTAAAGTTGGTCCACTCATAGTTATAAAAGCTCTAAATGAAACATGTACTAAAATCAAGGCTTCCCCTGCTATCCATGGAGGACAAATGACTTCATATATTCATAAATGTATATGCAGTTTCAAAACATGCTTGGAGTGATCAACATTAGGGATATCTACAGGAGGCTATGCGTCGTTGGGTCGTTGGTTTACCCATGTGCAGAGGAGACTTCCAACCGCAACTGTGCGTTCATGCGAGAAAGAGTTTGGTACTAGGGGATTTCCAAAGGAGCAATTCTAGACCCAAGAAAAGTTGGATAGAGGTTATTTGTCAAGACCTCACTCTCTTGGTCCTCAAGGAAGATATAACCATGGACCAAGACCACATGAGGAGTATTTGGGCCATTGATGCTTAGCTTTGTGTGTCTATTACTTCTATTTCTGCTACACATTTTGTTTGCTTTTATTCTTCCTACTTTGCCTTTGTCTCCTTTGCTCAGTTTTCCTTGCTCTTTTTATGTCTACTATGCATCTACATCTAAGTCACTCGGAAACACCCTCTTTGCTAGTCCAGGGAAAGGTGCGTACATCCCATCCCGACCCCCACACCCTCCTACATTGCAGGATATACTCGGATATTGCTGTTGTATATGGAAAAAAAGCATGTGAAGATGCTTGTAAAAATTAAGAATTTGTAGTACACTAACTAATTCACTTTCAAATAGCAACAAAATCTGAGAAACTGAGAATACATGAGAGCAACTGTATCTTAAGATGGGTAGGAAGGGTTAAAAAAAAAACCTGTTTGATTTCTGGAGGTGCAGGAACCTCAGGAGCCAGGTCTTCTCGTTCCTCGGGATCATTGCCAACAGCTTCATCATCGTCGGTGAAAATATCTTCATGCTCCCAATCATCTCCTACAAAAGGAAAGAGATGGAACAAAGGTAAACTTGTATTTTGTTAAGATATTATGATGCACTTTCCTTCCCTTATGCTTCAGGATTTTCAAAAAACGATCATGCTTGCAAGGATTAAGCAAATCCAGGAAGTTGTCACCCAATTGTGACAGGATATTTTCAGTGAGACCCAATGTGCAATAATTATAGCGACAGATAAGAAGATCCAGTGCAGATAAACATACTAGGTAAAAACAATGCATAAGTAAAATAAAACAGACGAGACAGAATGGAATAAGTTTTTCAATCTTCCAGAAGATTGCCTTGACAAACAGAAGATGTGTTTGAGCAGAGCTCTTTTATCTAATTTTAGATTCAGAAGGAATTGGGGGCAAAAGAAAAGCCAGGAAAATGAACTGTGTCATAAAGAATGTTCTGCGTGGATAAGGTTTGAATCCTGTGATTATAAAAGAGAGAACTTCCATAACACTAGGCCCTGTTTGGCATAATCGGAATGAAAATGGGAATAGGAATCATAATCACTTGTTCTTGGAGTTGGTTGTTCGGTATATTGTCGGAATGAACCATTCCTGAAATAATAATAGTAACAACAACAATAATAATAAAAGAAAATATATATTAAATAATAAAATAGTAATAACAATAATCATAGTAATATAAATATAATATAAAAATTATTAAAAATAAAGATTATTATAATTATTAACAATTATGATAAAAAATACTCCCTCCGTCCAAAAATACATGGACTTTTACTATTCATGCACGCTTTTTTAGGAGTTAAAAAACTATATAAAATATTAACTATTTTATTAAATTTTTTTAATAATTACAAACTTATTATCAATAAGTTTGTAATTATTAAAAAAAATTAATAAAAAAGTTAATATTTTATATAGTTTTTACCTTCTTAAAAAAACGTGCGTGAATAGTAAAGGCAATGTATTTTTGGACAGAGGTAGTATTAGATAACAAAATACTTACAAAACAATAAAATAAATAGAAATATAATATAATAATTATAATATTATTAAAAAGAATAAAATAATAATATATTTTAAATAATAAAATATTAGTAAAAATAATAAAAGTAATTAAAAAATATAATATAATGAATAATGAATAATATAATAAAGATAAAATATATTAAATAATAAATAGTAATGACAGTAACAATAACAATGGAGAATGGATGGAGTTATGAGTTGGGAGGGAGGATTCCCTAGTATTTTGATGGGAATGAAATTAACCCTAAATTGGGAAATGGATGTCCCCAAGAATAATTCTCATTCCAAGTTTTTATTGTACCAAAGACTTAAATTGAGAATCATCCTTTCTCATTCCAGGGAATGCATGCCAATTGCCAAATAGTCAAAAGTACGATAGATGATGGGATTGATGGAGTTGAATGTAATAATGAACCACCAAAATGTAGCTAAACTACTTTCTTTAGCATGAACGTGAATAAATGGGCTTTCTAACACCCTAAGACTATCCACAATGGTTTTGTCTATAATGTATACATTTGCACAAGATGTGTAAAAATACACCTTACTTTTTGGTATTTTGCTCCAATGGTCAACTGTGTATTTTTTTACACACCATTCAAATACAATTAATTTAAAAAAAAAAAAAACAAAAATCATAAAAAATACACCAATAAAATTGTCTGCTTTTTGAAAAAGTTTTTGCACATAGGGGGTGATGTGCTCAAATTTGCATATTACATGCTCAAATTTGCACATTTGCACACCCCAAAAGCATCCAATGGAGCTCAAAAATGTCTAAAAAATACACATTTAGACATTTACACACAACCATTGGAGTTGGTCTAACTGTTTTATAAATCATTTTTTTCCATGTTGGGTAATTTAACGTATCCATTTCGGCTTTTTTCCCATATAAATTTAGTATGCAAGATTCTTACCCTTCTCAACATCATCATCATCATCATCAAAATCTCCTCCCCTTCTACCTTCACCATCATCATCATCAACTCCCTTCTTGTTAAGGCCAAGCCTAGACTTCCTAGTTGCCTCTTCCTCCTCATCTTCCTCTCCCTTGTCCGAGGCATTCCCTTCTTCATCTTCCTCAGCAGATTTCTTGCGGCCTCTACCCCCAGCACTACCTGTACCAATACTGCCAACTTCCTTTCCAATAATCTTCTCAGATTCACCAAATAAGGCTGGACCATTGTTTGCAGCCTTCATCATCCACCTTTCATAACCCTCAGCGTTTCTCCTCCTATTATTCATCTTCTCCTCTGCTTCTTCCAAGGTAAGTTGCTTATATTGTGCAACTTTGTTAAAATTGTACCTGTGAATCAACACACTTAAGAATCACTCTCACAAAAAGAAGAGGTAGTGCTGTGAATGAAAAAAAAACAAATTAAAATAAATCCTGCTTTTGCATAATGTAGACAACATCTAAATAGTTTTTTAGATGGGGAATAAAAGCTAAAGTGGATCTATGCAATTGTTGTCAAGTCCCAGCTACTTTGCACACATGGGGAAGTACTTGACAAGAGTAACTTGGCAAGCACACACAAACATATCATCTGGAAGTGTGAGTAAATCAAGAATTTAAATTGAGCCAATAAACTTACCAAGAACCAGCAGGAATAGCAGTAAAATCTTTATCTTTAGTCTTTTTCATTAACAAGTAGTAGCTTGCTGATTGTGCACCCTCAAGCTGGCCATGGTACCGAGATTGGCTCACTTCATCTTCTAGCAACCAAGGCTTATTCTTGAACTTCTCCTATTCAACACAACTAAGATCATTGATGTCTCCAACTTAATAAGCCAACCCTAGATGCACATATCAGGTTATACAACTAGTAAAGCAAAAATATCCACTAATTGACAACAAAAGAGTGTCACAACCACAACTGTCATTCTCTTTATGGACAAGCACCTGATTATTTCTAGTTATTATTAATAATGTAAGAAAATTAACCCTACAATATGGAAAATGAATGCCTATTTCTGTACATTCAGCCAAATAGACGACATGTCTATGAAAGAGAACTCCTCCTACTCATGCTCATTCTCAACTAGAAAGGATGATATCAAAACAAAATAATCTCATTTCAAATCTCAAATAATTTGATAATTTTCACTAGCTGCAAATTCATTCCGGCACCAAACATAATGATAGAATTGAAATGTTTTACCAAGTAGTACAATCAAGGGCTTTAAACTCCATTGTCATTAAAAAGACAAAGAAAGAGATAATTTGCCTGACAGACAAGATTGAATATTCTATTCTATGTGCTCTTGAAAAATCAATAGCAGTCATGCACTACCTCATTTCTATCATAGATCGAAAAGAATCCAAATAATATGGCATTTGCTGAATAACTGGATGTTGTCCATAGACCGTCATAGGATAGTAAGATTCACATTTAAATTAAAAGAATATGTATGGAATCATTTAAAATCTCCTTTCCTTTCATTAAAAATAAGTGTTTGAGATCCTTCCATTTTAAGAGGCTAAATTCAAATCTAGTTACATGCATATATTGGCAAGAAGGCCAAGAACTATCCCCACAGAAGGTGTCTTCGGTATTTTCCCTCAAAAGGATCATGGCAGGTGGTTTTCTCTAAATCTAATATATAACGGGGTAGTTAAGTTCAAACTCAAGTAACTCAACCAAACAACATACAGTTAACAGTGATTTAAATGACCTATGTTCTCATTGTAATTTAACCCCAGTGATCATTAGCGCTCTCTCCTTCCTAATCTGACTAGCTTTCACATGAGAAATCAACTTGAAACTTAAACAGATGAATTGCCAAGCCAGTCAATCCAACTCCCTCCTTCCTCCCAGCAGTTTTCTTCTCTTTTTTATATCATCGATATTTTCTGTCTGCTGTTGGGTACATGTACTTTAACCCCATAAGAGAAGATGTATGCCTACAGTTTAGTCTATCAAATCTAGAGCATACTAAGCAAGTGATTCTGTGATACAGACAAATCCATCCGCATCTATACATATGAATCCCCACTTCTTCCACCCAAGAGGGTCACACCTTGAAGCCCCAGAAATTCTCCAAAAGCATTTACACGAACAAAACATATTAAGGGAAATTCGTTCGATTACTAGCACAAATTACAAAATCAAGTGGGGGACGCAGGTTTACCCTCAAAGTATCTGTAACCTGACGACCAGCGATACCCTCTTTCTGCAAAGTCCATTTGTTGTCCGAGCTTTTCTTCTTGGAGAAATTGGGTAAACCCGCAACAAATTTCCCAATGAAGTAATTCTTATCATTGGTGGAACTCGTTCGGACGTTGTACTCCTGTAAACGAATCGAACTCTATAAATTCCTAGGGTTCAATTAACCAATTGAAATGAACGAAGGAGGGGAGAAGAAGAAACTATGAGACGGGGAGGGAGACCCTAATCAAGCGAGTGAGGGTGGCGCCACATTCGAAGCAAGCGCCTCGATTCTCGGCCATGGTCTTGCCACAGGCTAAGCAGAGGGTCATGTGCTTGCAGTTGCTGCCGTAGAGGCCAGAGGTCGATCCACATCCCGTGCAAGAAGGCTTCAATAGCAGATCGAACGACATGGCTGGCTTCTCTTTCAATTAGGGGAGCCAAAAATCGAACAGGTAGGTTTCGAAACCGATCGACTCCTTCACGACACAGACGATGTTTCGAAGCTTTTGGAGAGGAGAAAGAATGGGATGTCCGTTCTGCTCTGTTTGGCTTATGGGTTTTTTAGGGGAAGGGAGGGATGAGAAATTGAAAAGGGGAAAGGAAGGGAAGAGAAGAAAATTCCACCCTTTTGATGGGTTGTGAAATCCCACGAAATTGAGCAGTTACTCTAATTTCGGATTCCTTCACTTCCTTTAAATTGTTCACCCAAACACATAATTTACTTTCCCTTCACTTCTCATCCTTAAAAATCCCACCAAATCCCTCCATCCAAACAGGCTGTTCGTCTCTTCCGCGACTCTTCCTTTTCTTCCTTTATTTTTTTTTTATTATTTTTTTTATTAGGTAAGAATTCGGCTGTATGGGCGATACTAACCGAAAGCATTCTTTCGGATGAGGTCGAGCAAACCTTGATCACTTAGCAAATTAGGGTTGCTGGTAAAATGGTCAAGTTGTGCAACCTTGTCGGCCACTCGATTATCATCACGAAGTATATGAGAGAAAACAACTTCACTGAACCCTCAAAATAAAAGACAAATTTCCGACACAATGATCTCGATTTCCCATGGACAGGTTAATTCAGCTCTTAGGTAATTTATGATGATTAGAGAGTTCCTTCAATGATAATCTTCTCCAAACTTAACTCCTTTCCTTAGCCGCGAGAACACCCAAACAAAGAGCACCCAAGCAAGGGTGTTTGCGACCCAACCGTTGCAGAACCGATTGTTAGAGGTGATCTGTCGCAGTCCCGAGTAATGAATCCAATGCTACTATCATTGTTAGTCGGTGATGAGCCATCAAAATTTAATTTGCATAAACCTCGTGGAGGTTTTTGCCATTTCTTGTTCTTGGGTTCACGGTAGCTCTTATCTTTCCCAAAATCTAAGTTTGTTTTTGTAGCCTTTTCCTGGTCATACAGTTTGGTTGCTTTATTCCAGTTGCTCATATGGTACTCAGTAGTATATTTATATTTATCCAGAGACGGAAGCTTCTCTTGTCTAAAAACAAATTTATTACGTGTTAGCCATATTGTCCACCAACTGAAAGCCATTTCCTGTTTTTGTGTGACAGATAACTTGCTTGAAAGTATAGCCAGTATTGGTTTCATCTCCCTTGACTTTTTAATTGATTCTTTAATTTGCATTTGAGTTTGGCTATCTAGTTTTACATAAAATGCATTATATTGGCATTCACAAAAGAGATGAACTGCATCTTCCTCATGGTGGTTACATATTGGATAGTAAGGAGGAATTGCCACTCCTCGTCTAGACAATTTGGATGCCGTTGGCAGCCCATTATGATTTATTTTCCACATAAAGTTTTTAATTTTAGGCGGTATGTCTAACTTCCAAATACATCTATTCTCATCGGATGCTATTGTCGTTGTGCTCATGACTAATTTATATGCACTTGATGTAGTGAACCATTCTTTTTTATCGAGTTACAAGTACAACCTGTCTTCCAAGTCCGTGGAAGGGATCGGATAGGGACGTTTGCAATTTTGTCCACTAAATCTCTCAGGAGAATGCTATTCAACTTGTGTATATCCCAGTTTCGGTTAGTTAAATATGTATCCACTGTTTCGTCAATGTTTATTTTCTCATAGTTGGTGCAATAATGACTCAAATTAGGCATATTATTCCATTTGTCTTTCCAAAACTTTATAGATTTTCCATTACCTATAGACATGCATACTAGACCATTTTTTAAAATTGGAATTAGTTTTCGTAGTTGCGTCCATTGCCATGATGTGTTCTCCTTACCGTCATAGTTCAATATGTGCTGTTTTTAGGTATTTGTATTGGATAATATTCACTCAGGTATTGTTTGGTTCTTCTAGAACTTTCCACAATAGCTTAAGTTGTAATGCTTCATTCATGTGTTTAGACTTCCTAAGTCCCACTCCGTCGGCCACTTTTGGCTTACAGATTTTGTCCGAGCTCATAAGGGGCTTGTATTGTAGTTGTTTCTTCCAAAAGAAAGACCTGTTAAGTTGATCTAGGTTCTGTTGATTTTTCGATGGAAGCATAAAAATTTGCAAAGCGTATAGCGGTTTCGACGTTAGATTTGTATTAATAAGTGTAGACCTACCCTGCTGAGAAAGAGAATCTGCCCGCCATTTTTGTTAGTTGATTCTTAGTATTAATGATTATATCCTCAAACGTAGATTTATTGACTCTCCTTGTCACAATCAGGCAACCAATGTATTTATCTAATTTGACTTGTTTCGAGATATTTAAACATCCCTCGATCTCATAGATGCGTTGTCTAGGGATACCAGCCGTACCTTGAAAGGCAGATTTATGGTAATTCACTTTCTGTCCTGAAATCTGGCAATATTCATCAATAATCTTTCTCACCTTCAGGCAAGCAGTCATATTCCCTTTGGAAAAGAGGATAATATCATATGCGAAGGTCATAAATGGTATCCGGAGACCATTTTTCCCGAAGGAGAATGTAACACCCCCTTTTTAAATCACAAGGGAATGTTACAGGGCCAGTGAATCCGCAGACTTTAATGTCTTTGAATTCACCTGAGGCTTATAGGGACATGCAACCATGCTCCCATAAACAAGATGATAATTTAAATACAGTAGAATATGCGGAAGTGAATAAAATTCATTAGTTTAAATATCTGATCACAATAAGATAAAAATGCCAAAACCATAAAGTATGAATAATTTCCAAAATAACTGAAATTAAAGTAGCGATGCGGAAACTTTTAGAGGTTCAAAACTTGTAAAAAAAATATTCAATAAATGATAGCCTGCTCTTCAGCTCTCTCCTCCTCCGCTGCTTGCACTAGACCTGTGGAATATGGTCTGGTGTTTTGTGAGAACGAATGACACTAGCCATCCAATAAATAGGATGGTTAGTGCAATTAAGACTAGCAAATGATAGGGAAAATGTTCAGACTTTAACCTTACAGTGACCATAAAACGGTATGTCATAGGCTAAGGGAAAGACACGAATATTTAATAGTGGAAACTGGAAACTGAATAAAAAGATAAAAATTCACGACATGACTCGGATGATCATAACGATCGATTATAAGATAAGAAAAGGAATTATACCCGAGACAGATGAGTATAATAACTGAAATGATCACCTATTTAACAGTCGATAATAATCATACTCACAATGATAATAATAACAATAATAATATGTGGTACCGGTCGGGCCTTTAACAAGGACCACGACCTACATCAGATCGTTGTTTTATCACCCCACAAAGAATGCATTCCGGGATGGTGTTTCATGAAACCTTGTAAGGCGGTGGCTTAATGAACCACAACCTGCAAGTCAGTCTACTGCATAACTTGCCAAAGGCATAAAGCCACTCGCATCACGTGGTGCGCATTTTAACATATCATAACTAAGCATCACGTGGTGCCTATCTTAACTTATCATACATAACTAGTTTATACTAGGTGATCATAATAACGACATTAAATCAAATAGGGACAAGCATGGATAATTCGAATGATCTTACTATCAGATGCCACTAGTTTGCATGAAAGAAACAAGCAGAATATCATGCAATTTAGGAATAAGAAAATGGGCAACTTTTACTTATCTCGAGTTATAAACAAACAATCATATTTAATACGCATATCACTATAATTCACTTAATAATTGCCCATTAATTTAACTCATGCCAATTTATGATTAAAAAGATAAATTACATCAAGCGGACGGGTATACAATTTATCGAAATTGGCAAGGAAATTGGCCACAGGGCCGCATTCGACACGGAAGAATTTAAAAGGCACAACAAAAGAATCATGAAACACGCAAAGGGCGTTTGAACGAAATCACTTGCCTTAACTTTCGACGATTGGTTGATGTCAACAAGATGAGATTTTAGCACCTATTGAAACCAACGGAAAAAGGAATATTAATATTGATATTTTATAAAATTAACTTTACTTAACTCAATTTGAAATTGAATTAATTCTATAAAGTTAAATATCTATACCAATATGAATTCCTCGGGAAGCGGGTCCGGCGTGGGTGCTTCGAGATTTCTTGGTGTCGCTGAAACGAGCAAGAATCGAATAGTTTAGAAACATTGGCCGCTTTACTTAATAAATAATTAATTTAGGGCCAAAACGAGAATAGACTAAATAATAGGGAAGTTTTTGTAATATTTACAAAAGAGATTAAATGTCCCGCTTGCTTTCTTCTTCAATTCACTTACAAAGAACAAGGTCGGTCTGCCAAAGCTCCTCGGCGGTGATTGGAACGACGAAGGTGCTGGGCTCCAATCGGCGGCGGCTAGGGCAGGGATTGGCAGCGGCAATTGGCGCGGTGGTGGTCGATGGGCAGCAGCAGCACTCGGACAAGGGTCGAAGGCGGAGGCAAGCGACTGGCCTCGATTGATCAGCTATTCACGGCCGCGTATCCGGCGAGGCTGCGACTGCAGGGGGTGCAATCGATGTAGGCGATGGTTGGATGTGGTCGGCTCGGACTCAGGTCGCCGGCGGTGCTGGACCGCGGGCGCTACTACTCTTCGCGGGAGGATTGGGAGAGGAGGAAGATTGATGTTGTTTGTGAGTTGTGGAGACTAGCGAGACCCTCCCGCCTCTATTTATAATGCTGAAACCGAACAAGGATAGAGAGGAAGAGATCGAGCAGTTCCACGGGAGGAGATCTCGGTATAGTTGTTGGGATTGGGGATAATTCCCCTGGTGTTTATCTGAACGCAGAAGGAATACCAGAAGAAGAAGAAAGAGGTAAAAGAAAAATAAAAAATAAAAAAAATTCCATCTCCCACCCTTGTTTTACCGTAGCCCAGAAGGAAAAAAAATGGGCCTTTTTGGCTCAACTAAGGAAGCAAGTGGACCACTATACTCTGGGCTTACCTTTGGCCTGAAAATTCTGGGCATCTAAATACACAAATTGGGTCAAAAATAGGCCCTTTTATTGGGTTGCCTCTTGTAGAAATGAAATATGGATTTGATTATATACTATGTGTATGAATATCTATATAGCGATATATATTCGGAAAGAAATATTATTTAATTTAACTTTATAAATTAAATAAATTAAATGGCAAGAAGGTTTAGAGAATAAAGTTAGAATAATATAATTATTCTAATTTATATTATATATCTTATGTGAATTTATTGGTTTCCCAAATTCACATAGCATAATATAATATTCTTTAAAGAAATATCCCAAAAATAATTTGGGGTATTTCATACCTCCCTCCTTAAAAATAAGTTTCGTCCCGAAACTTAGAAAAAGAAAAAGGAAAGAGAATGAGTTGAAGATAGGATAGTAACCTCGAAATATATTAGAGGATATAGATTGATCAAAGCAGAGCTAGGTGTATTTAACAATAGTTCCCGAATGGGTAGAATTTAAGCATGCTTGTACTTATCAAATATGTGAGCGATAAGAATTACATCTAAAGTAACTCTTTGCTTTCCGAACTCCTCAATGACAAAGTTTGAAACTTTTAACCCTATGAAAACGGTGTATCTCAATAACTATAAATATCTAAAATAAGGATAATAAAATTTCGAAAGACATTCTTTAATATTCACACTCGTTGCTCGGGATAAGTGAACTCGCATCTCATAAGAAACGGGGTTAACTAGCTTGTCATTGGCTTTCGTCTCAGGCCCATCTGGCTTCCTTTTCCAGGTTGCCAAATGGCCCGGCCGGGTGGCTTTGAAGGCAACCATTGTGACAAAACTAGTCAGTCTTATTCATATGAGTTGAGTTATAGGTCTTCGTCTCCTGGTTTATCGATATGAACGTTGTTCGGTTCTTCAGCACATGCGTCCTTGCGTCCTTGTCTTCATAAATCGTGAATATCTATATTTAAAATTAATATTCTCAAACTTTTACCAATGAGAGTTCGGTTGCTCGATCATGGAAAGAAGAGATGAGATATATAACCCATGATCGTTTAATACTATCAAGATTTGGGAAAGACGAACCTACATGCATAAAGAGTTACTAATTATCCCACTGAAGGACCTTACGTATGACATATCGATCGTTAATCACTAATTTCACATGCGGGTATTAGTCCTGCTTATACAGAAGCAAAACAGAGAGCCCTTCTAGAGTCTATAGGGAGCACTTCCCGACTCTTTTTCGATATCTATAAAAACACGGGCTGACCAACTTGATATGGAATCAGAAGTATCAACATACTAGAGCTGACTGTATAACATGAGAGGAGTATTAGTAGGGAAGTGTGCGAAGCTTATATGGTATTCAACGTTAGAATATTGCCAATTCGCACACCAATTTCTCACTTTGACTCCAACCTATAAGGTTGTAAAGATGAATCCAAAATTGACTAGTTATAATAATAATACCGAAAAGTTGATTCCTAGATATGGAGTTCATTGGAACACTCGCACAATGACTCACTTTATTGAAATGCTAGAATAGATTAACATAAGGAAATTACTTAACAGCTTGACGTTGCACAATTTCTCCTTTCCAGTGTAGCTTACTCCTGTTCGTCGGCCTCGGTAATGGCATCTAAAGTGTAAAGCTTAGGACCTTGATTAGACGTCTCTTCCATTGGGGCCTTGTTCTTATTCTGCATTTTAGGTTTCGACGCCATTTGCATGTTATGACCCCATGGTGGAGGTGGGTTTGTTGCTGAGTTTGGAGCTCGCGGTGCATCTGCTGAAGCTTGTTGTGACCGAGCTTGATCATTACCCGAGTTTCTACAAAACTTCTCCATATGCCCATACCTTCCACATCCTCTACAAACTCGGGCGTTCTCCTCACATGCAGGCCTCTTATGGCCCGACTTACCACAGTTGTAGCAAATTACTGGCTGGCCACTTCTCGCAGAGATAATATCCTGACCTGGTTGGGTGCGGCCACCTGCCGACCCCCCAGCAGATGCAGAAGGAGCTGGCCTCTTCGAGCCAAAATACTGCTGACGATCTCTCCTTCGATCGTACAACTCCGGAGTCCTTCTGCTTTCCTCAAGAGTAACCTCAACTCTGTACGCTACATCAATATAAGCATCAAGAGTCTCGTTTTTGTAAGCCAACATCTGTAGCTTCAGCTCTGGGTACATCCATTCATGGAAATAATCAACCTTGTGCTTCTCAGTTTGTACCAGTTCTTTAGTGTAGGGCAGCAGCTCATAAAACTTGTTCACCAGTTGAGCTAATTTTAACCCCTGGGTGTTGGGGTAGAGGAACTCTCTCTGATACCACCTTCTGTAACACCCCATTTTAATCCCAAGGGAACGTTACAGCGCCAGTGAATCCGCAGACTTTAATGTCTTTGAATTCACCTGAGGCTTATAGGGACATGCAACCATGCTCCCATAAACAAGATGATACTTTAAGCAGTTGAATAACATAATGCGAAAGTCAATTAAATATCAAAGTTTGGAATATTCAATCACAACAACATAGCTAAAATACCAAAACCATAAAGTGTAAATATACTTCAAAGTGGCTAAAACCAGCGTAGCATTACGGAAACTTTAATTGTATAAAACTGTAGTTTGAAAGTCCATTGATGATAATCCTCTCTTCTTTTCTAACCTCAGCGACGAAGAGAAGTAATGGTCGGTGACAAGCTTCTTGAAGATCTCCCAAGAAGGATCATTGGCCCAAGTGTGGTAGGCAGTTTCCCACCACTGTCCAGTTGCGCCCTTCAGGTACAAAGCAGCAACATGTACCTTCGTGTCGTCGGAGCAGTGGATACCTCGGAAAACTTTCTCAATGTGCGTGAACCATTGGACCACTTTGAACGGCTCACCGGTTCCATCATAGCTGTCCACCTTGCTAGCATTGACCGATTTTAGGACATTGTTGTAGGTGTCCATCGGTCCAGTTGGGTTGTTAGGCGGAGGGTTAGGTGTCACCCGATCTCCATTTGCTGCACGTCCGTTAGGAGGTGGACGCCTATGCTCTCCCACTACCTCAGCCACAGCTTCTCTTACCATTCCCTTCAAAGCTTGCATCAACTCCTCGTTCAGCATATTACCAGCCGAGGCGTGCTGCCCTTAGCTGTCATGAGAAACCCTAGGCTGGCTTTGGCCGCCATTCTATGAGTGATCCTCTGACTCATCCACCTGCTCCATTCGTGGGTTCGAAATATGATTCTCCACTCGATGAGAGTTAGGTGGCGGCATGATGGGCTCAGTAGCGGCTTTGGTACGTCCTCTAGTATTCATGATTTGAAGGTAGGAGATACTATATTAATCAACTCGACGAGATAATCCAGAAAGCGAGATTTAGAACAAGAATAAAGAATATAAGCTTATTCTATGGCAAGAGCAGGAGCTTGAGCAGGACTATCGGACAATCATTTTAAAATCATTTCCAAAACTGCTTACGTTTTTAAATAGAACTTAGTTTTGATAGCACCATTTGAAATTCACTGTAACACCCCCTTTTAAAACACGAGGGAATGCCACAGCGCCAGTGATTACTCAGACTTTAATGTCTTTGTAACCACCTTAGGCTTATAGGGACATGCAACCATGCTCTCATAAACAAGATGATAACAATTAAATACATAAATGAAATACAATTAAATAGCATAAGACTTGAAATATAAAAATAACTCTTTATTAATATGTCCTCTCAAATTGAGGATTTAACTTTACAACTTGATAATATTACAGCGGAAGATTTTTAAATGAAATTAAATATTTAAAAACCTATACAGTATATCTAGAAAATACAACGTTAAAAGTAACTTAAATGTCTTCTCAACTTCTCTTATCTTCTCCTCTGAGACTCGACCTAAACCTGCGAAAACTGGTCTGGCATCCAGAATGAAGGACACCAGCCATCCAAATAAAGGACGGTTAGTTCGCAAGAACTAGCAAATGACGGCTCGAAAACTGGGACTTCTTTGGACTCAAACTCAGTGACCATAATACGGTATGAATCTAAACCCAAATGCGATTATTAAGAATATTTTATGTGAAGGCTCAATATTTTAAAACACGACTCCTGAGATACGGATAACCCTGAAGGATTGAGTAACAAAAGATGCGAGTGACGAGCACTCTTAGGAACCATACTCCGAGTACGAATGGAATATGATACAAAGCTAATTGTAATCACCAAAAAAAACACTTTTTAAAGTATTACTTCACTCACTTCCTCACGTTGAATAGTTTAAACACGATTTATATAACACACACTTCACTCACTTTCTCACGTTGAGTAGCTTAAACACAAAGTTAAATACTTAACACGGTTACCACTTTTAATATAAGTTGAATGATTTACATCACATACTATTGGTTATAATATGATACCGGCCCCGCTCTTACTAGCAGATAGCAGCCTACTACCGGAGGTAGTGTAACATTTCTCTACGGAAATGTGTTAGTTTCATGAAACCTTTAGACCGAGGAGTAACGGCCCCGACCTGACTCTACAACATCACTTTCACTTTACTTCACACATTACAGTTCACATTTGGTTTACGTTGATTGATACGTTTTACTTTCATTGATCTTGATTTAATTGAGTTCCAATCATAACACACAATCCTCACATTATTACTACTTACTTAAAACATCCTAGGTGATCACACACACAAAATAATCCATGCTATTGATAGGTAACATGGATGTCAAATGAAATGAAAGCAAATAAAATAAAGGATGGAAACATCAAAGAAAAGGCATGTTCCATACCTAACCAATTAGCATGAAAGAACAAGGATAAATCATGATTTAAATCAACTGTGGGTATAACTATAATATTATAGTATCTTAAGGTCACCCAATTAAACTTGCCAAATTCAAACGGAAGGTTAAATAAATCACACAAGCAGATGAATTGCAATTTATTTGTAATTAATTTGGCAAGCATTTCAAGAAAAGAAAACAACTAGACACGAAAGCACCGAAATGAGCGGAAAGGCTCGGAAAGTCACTTGCCTTGATCCGAAGTTGCAAGCTTTGACTTAAGTGGTTGGTTGAACTCGAATTCCCTCGTATGGGCGTAAGGGTTGACGATTCTCTGCGATTTAACGGAATTCGAAAGCATTTATGCCCATATAAAAATACGGGTTAGAATCTGGAATTTTAGAAAACTGGGCAGGGGCATAATTTAACAAAACTGAAAGTATGGGAGGTTTAACGCAATTAACCTTCTTCAACCTTCAACCCGTCACTGCTTTCAACAGAGGAATCCAGGCGCGACAACGACTCCACTTCGGCGAATCGTAGCGGCTTCGATAGTGCTCGGAATGACACGCAACCGGTGGCTAAAGCTTCGTGGCGATGGGGTGCATCTCTTGGTGGTGGCTCGTGGCTCCGACAGGGGCGGAACTGTGGTGTACGAGGGCAGCTCCGGCGAGGGTAGGATCGAAATTGGGGGTTTTGAAATCGGGATGTTTTTGTGAAACTTTTGTGAAGGGAATTGTTGGTAGAAGTGTTTGGAACGTAATGGGATAGATTTAGAGCTCGGATAGATGCTTCAATGGTGGTGTGAGCTTGAGAACCGAAAACCTCTTGTATTTATAGGAGAGGATTCGGAACGAATTGGATGAAATTGATCCCGTAAATAGCTCGGATAAGATCATTAGAAGCTATCCTTATGTTCAATTTGTTCAAATAAGGCCGTTACATGGCCGGATTTCAAGGAATCTCGATTTGGGGCGAAATCCGATCGGGTTCGTTTGAGCTCGTTTCTATCCGAAACCTCAAAATTGGTTACATATATTCAGATAAGAACACGTGGGGAACATTCCAGAAGCATTTAGTTTGAGATTTGAGCGAGATTTGAGGAAGGTCAAAATCACCCTTGTTCAACAGTGGGTCAGCTGACATGGGAGGAAGAAGAAGGGTTCAACCGAACCGGTTCATCATTTTTCTTTTCTTTTTCTGATGGGTGCGGTTCACCTGAACCGGAAAAATAGGAAACTGATGGTTTAAACTCTATTCAAATTTATAAATAAATAAATAAATATATATATATATATATATCCAAAATTTTATTTGATAAAATTTTACATAAATTAAAGAATAAAATAACAAAACACTTAATGAAATACATTTTATTTTGCATAACACATATTTTCTTAAAACGTTATATCAAATATTTTACGCAAATTAAAATAAATTATAATTATGAATCCTTCCTTATTTTATAAGAAAATATATCACTTAGCCTCAAAACAATATAACTTAAAAATTTATTTATTTACTATATATGCACATAAGATGAAATATCTTTAAACTAGTTATAAAACTTTATATATATTCACTTTAAAAGAAAAATATTTCTAAGTCCAAAATAAAATAGCTTTTGTTACGAAAATTATATTTACTTAAAACGAAATACCCAAAGATAGTTTGGGGTATTTCATATCTCCCCCCTTAAAAATAAGTTTCGCCCCGAAACTTGGAAAACGAAAAGGAGCAGGGAAAAGACCTATAAAGGAAAATACTAAGAGGTAACGAGCAGAAACTTAGAATTGAATGCGAATGAATCTCTATAGATAGAGAAGGAATGACAACATTAGCTCTCTTTGCACATTGTCTTCAACTACTTGAACTACGACGGATATGAAACTATGTGTCTTCAACTACTTGAACTACCACGGATATGAAGCTTAGGAACGATATACTTTGAGTGGTTTAGGGGGGTCGAACTCGATATCTATGGAATTAAGAATAACCGTGTACATCGATATATCTATCTCGTTGCTTAAGCGCAAAACAACTCAATTACATCCAACGTAATTAGTTGTCCACCGAACTCATCATTGGTAAACTCTAAGAGTTATTTATTTTACAATTGTCTCCTAACTTAAGCCTAAGCATGTACGAACGAGTTGTTTTACACATTTTTTTTTTGCATGCACGACGATATGTTAAACATTAGCGCAAGTTAGTCAACTCTTATCACACAGTGAACATGGTATTCTAGACTACCATTGGCTTTCTTCTCAACCCCACTTGGCTTCCTTTTCCAGGTTACCAAATGGTCCGCGGTGGTTTCAAAGGCAGCCACTATAGGCAGAACTAGTATCCTATTCAAGTGTAATGAGTGCTCCGTATGAAACGGGTTCTTCTTTGGATCTCTTTCGCGTTCGCTGAATAACACGTTGTCCTGTGTCTTGTCTTCCTCCCGAAAGCGAGCGTGATATCGAATTTATTCTTTTATTATATAGTTTGATTGTATTTTACTTTTGTATTATCTCAGACATTAACCAATGAGAGTTCGGAACATTAATGAAGCAATGTCATCAGGACATTACGCCTAGTTCGGATAGAGAAGCTATGGAATCGTCATTAAGACATGACCGAAGGAACACATTGAATGATTAAAGTTTTATCTCTTCACACGGGATAGAAGGTCCTTCACGACACACACGATGCATCACGATGAGTCACGATTAGTTCACCTCTTCGCTATCGAAATTTCAAGAATCTCCCATTGATCGTACCACGCACATTGAACGCTTGTATTAATTTATAAGGTATCTATCGCGTATGCTTATAGTAGTAGATTACTAGGGCACAGAGATGCTAAGGACATATCGCTTGAGGTTCTTTATGGTAGTTTAAAGTCGATCTCGAGAAGTTTAAGTTGAGACACTGAATTTGGAGATGACTAACACACTTAAATCCGTCAAGATCATTTAACTTTCGGGAAATACTTAAAAACTTTTGGTACACTGTTTTATCACCATAGAATTTATATACAATGTTAACTTCTTAGTCATGAAATCCTTTAAGAAGAGTTTGATGTCCATTTTATCAAATACCATTGATCAAAACTATATATTGCTTACGATACTTGAGAATCTATACACGTGAAATCCGTTTAAAATATCCTAACATATTATGTTTAACACATAGGTTCGTTAGACAAAATCTAGAAGGAAAGTTTACAACTTAAAACTTTTTATTTTTATTTTATTGTAAAGTACTAACCACACTTTGAAAATACTAAACATAATACCAACATATAAATTTGAATAAACTTCATTAAAAGAATTGATAATTTTGACTAACATTTTAAAAAAAATATTTCTAAATAAGTATTTTACTATCTTGTGAAAATATAAATTGCAATTCATGACACATATTGTAAAATTGTTATAAGGGAAGAATTTCACCTAAATATTTATTATGATTTGTTTCACTAATTTGATTACATTAGACTTTAAACTTTATATGTTAGAAAAGCATTTTCATAAATAAAACTAACTTTTCAACGTGAACGATTTTTCAAAGAAATATATTTACTTTCACTTTAAAACATCAAAAATTATATTTCAAACTTTCAAGAAATGATTTTAAGAAAAACTTATTTTAAAACTCGTGTACGAAAACCATTAGCTCTGATACCACCTTCTGTAACACCCCCTTTTAAAACACGAGGGAATGCCACAGCGCCAGTGATTACTCAGACTTTAATGTCTTTGTAACCACCTTAGGCTTATAGGGACATGCAACCATGCTCCCATAAACAAGATGATAACAATTAAATACATAAATGAAATACAATTAAATAGCATAAGACTTGAAATATAAAAATAACTCTTTATTAATATGTCCTCTCAAATTGAGGATTTAACTTTACAACTTGATAATATTACAGCGGAAGATTTTTAAATGAAATTAAATATTTAAAAACCTATACAGTATATCTAGAAAATACAACGTTAAAAGTAACTTAAATGTCTTCTCAACTTCTCTTATCTTCTCCTCTGAGACTCGACCTAAACCTGCGAAAACTGGTCTGGCATCCAGAATGAAGGACACCAGCCATCCAAATAAAGGACGGTTAGTTCGCAAGAACTAGCAAATGACGGCTCGAAAACTGGGACTTCTTTGGACTCAAACTCAGTGACCATAATACGGTATGAATCTAAACCCAAATGCGATTATTAAGAATATTTTATGTGAAGGCTCAACATTTTAAAACACGACTCCTGAGACACGGATAACCCTGAAGGATTGAGTAACAAAAGATGCGAGTGACGAGCACTCTTAGGAACCATACTCCGAGTACGAATGGAATATGATACAAAGCTAATTGTAATCACCAAAAAAAAAACACTTTTTAAAGTATTACTTCACTCACTTCCTCACGTTGAATAGTTTAAACACGATTTATATAACACACACTTCACTCACTTTCTCACGTTGAGTAGCTTAAACACAAAGTTAAATACTTAACACGGTTACCACTTTTAATATAAGTTGAATGATTTACATCACATACTATTGGTTATAATATGATACCGGCCCCGCTCTTACTAGCAGATAGCAGCTTACTACCGGAGGTAGTGTAACATTTCTCTACGGAAATGTGTTAGTTTCATGAAACCTTTAGACCGAGGAGTAACGGCCCTGACCTACACTTTACTTTACCACTTCACATTGTTTTCGTTGATTGATTGGTTACTTTACTTTACAATTCTTCACATTACTTTACATTTTCCACTTTATGATTCACTTTACCTTTCGATGATTGATATTTTATTTGATTGAATTGGTTTCAATTGAGTTTCACTCACAACAAACAATCCTCGCATTATTACTGCTTATTTACAACATTGATCACAACGAAATAAATAGAATGGAAACATAAAAGAAACATATCCCTTTCTTAACCAATTAGCATGAAAGAACAAAATAAATCACGCTTTAATAAAAAAGGTGGGTATCTATGTCATTATTATATAGCGACGTCGAATAATAACATACCCAATTATACTTGCCAAATTCAAACTGAACGGTAAATAAATCACACAAGACGGATGAATTGTAATTTATTTTAATTAATTTGGCAAGCATTCCAACGGAAAGAAAACAACAAGACACGAAGGCACCGAAATGAGCAAAAAGGCTCGGAAAGTCACTTGCCTTGATCCGAAGTTGCAAGCTTTGACTTAAGTGGTTGGTTGAACTCGAATTCCCTCGTATGGGCGTAAGGGTTGACGATTCTCTGCGATTTAACGGAATTCGAAAGCATTTATGCCCATATAAAAATACGGGTTAGAATCTGGAATTTTAGAAAACTGGGCAGGGGCATAATTTAACAAAACTGAAAGTATGGGAGGTTTAACGCAATTAACCTTCTTCAACCTTCAACCCGTCACTGCTTTCAACAGAGGAATCCAGGCGCGACAACGACTCCACTTCGGCGAATCGTAACGGCTTCGATAGTGCTCGGAATGACACGCAACCGGTGGCTAAAGCTTCGTGGCGATGGGGTGCATCTCTTGGTGGTGGCTCGTGGCTCCGACAGGGGCGGAACTGTGGTGTACGAGGGCAGCTCCGGCGAGGGTAGGATCGAAATTGGGGGTTTTGAAATCGGGATGTTTTTGTGAAACTTTTGTGAAGGGAATTGTTGGTAGAAGTGTTTGGAACGTAATGGGATAGATTTAGAGCTCGGATAGATGCTTCAATGGTGGTGTGAGCTTGAGAACCGAAAACCTCTTGTATTTATAGGAGAGGATTCGGAACGAATTGGATGAAATTGATCCCGTAAATAGCTCGGATAAGATAATTAGAAGCTATCCTTATGTTCAATTTGTTCAGATAAGGCCGTTACATGGCCGGATTTCAAGGAATCTCGATTTGGGGCGAAATCCGATCGGGTTCGTTTGAGCTCGTTTCTATCCGAAACCTCAAAATTGGTTACAGATATTCAGATAAGAACACGTGAGGAACATTCCAGAAGCATTTAGTTTGAGATTTGAGCGAGATTTGAGGAAGGTCAAAATCACCCTTGTTCAACAGTGGGTCGGCTGACATGGGAGGAAGAAGAAGGGTTCAACCGAACCGGTTCATCATTTTTCTTTTCTTTTTCTGATGGGTGCGGTTCACTTGAACCGGAAAAATAGGAAACTGATGGTTTAAACTCTATTCCAATTTATAAATAAATAAATAAATAAATATATATATATATCCAAAATTTTATTTGATAAAATTTTACATAAATTAAAGAATAAAATAACAAAACACTTAATGAAATACATTTTATTTTGCATAACACATATTTTCTTAAAACGTTATATCAAATATTTTACGCAAATTAAAATAAATTATAATTATGAATCCTTCCTTATTTTATAAGAAAATATATCACTTAGCCTCAAAACAATATGACTTAAAAATTTATTTATTTACTATATATGCACATAAGATGAAATATCTTTAAACTAGTTATAAAACTTTATATATATTCACTTTAAAAGAAAAATATTTCTAAGTCCAAAATAAAATAGCTTTTGTTACGAAAATTATATTTACTTAAAACGAAATACCCAAAGATAGTTTGGGGTATTTCATTCACTTTAGAAATCATTTTTGAAATTTAAATTAAAACGTTTCAAAACCTACAGCTCTAATACCACCTTCTGTAACACCCCCTTTTTAAATCCCAAGGGAATGTTACAGCGCCAGTGAATCCGCAGACTTTAATGTCTTTGAATTCAGCTGAGGCTTATAGGGACATGCAACCATGCTCCCATAAACAAGATGATAATTTAAATACAGTAGAATATACGGAAGTGAATAAAATTCATTAGTTTAAATATCTGATCACAATAAGATAAAAATGCCAAAACCATAAAGTATGAATAATTTCCAAAATAACTGAAATTAAAGTAGCGATGCGAAAACTTTTAGAGGTTCAAAACTTGTAAAAAAAAATATTCAATAAATGATAGCCTGCTCTTCAACTCTCTCCTGCTCCGCTGCTTGCACTAGACCTGTGGAATATGGTCTGGTATTTCGTGAGAACGAAGGACACCAGCCATCCAATAAATAGGATGGTTAGTACAATTAAGACTAGCAAATGATAGGGAAAATGTTAAGACTTTAACCTTACAGTGACCATAAAACGGTATGTCATAGGTTAAGGGAAAGACACGAATATTTAATAGTGGAAACTAGAAACTGAATAAAAAGATAAAAATTCACGACATGACTCGGATGATCATAACGATCGATTATAAGATAAGAAAATGAATTATACCCGAGACAGATGAGTATAATAACTGAAATGATCACCTATTTAACAGTCGATAATAATCATACTCACAATGATAAAAATAACAATAATAATACGTGGTACCGGTCGGGCCTTTAACAAGGACCACGACCTACATCAGATCGTTGTTTTATCACCCCGCAGAGAATGCATTCCGGGATGGTGTTTCATGAAACCTTGTAAGGCGGTGGCTTAACGAACCACAACCTGCAAGTCAGTCTACTGCATAACTTGCCAAAGGCATAATGCCACTCGCATCACGTGGTGCGCATTTTAACATATCATAACTAAGCATCACGTGGTGCATATCTTAACTTATCATACATAACTAGTTTATACTAGGTGATCATAATAACGACATTAAATCAAACAGGGACAAGCATGGATAATTCGAATGATCTTACTATCACATGCCACTAGTTTGCATGAAAGAAACAAGCAGAATATCATGCAATTTAGGAATAAGAAAATGGGCAACTTTTACTTATCTCGAGTTATAAACAAACAATCATATTTAATACGCATATCACTATAATTCACTTAATAATTGCCCATTAATTTAACTCATGCCAATTTATGATTAAAAAGATAAATTACATCAAGCGGACGGGTATGCAATTTATCGAAATTGGCAAGGAAATTGGCCACAGGGCCGCATTCGACACGGAAGAATTTAAAAGGCACAACAAAAGAATCACGAAACACGCAAAGGGCGTTTGAACGAAATCACTTGCCTTAACTTTCGACGATTGGTTGATGACAACAAGACGAGATTTTAGCACCTATTGAAACCAACGGAAAAAGGAATATTAGTATTGATATTTTATAAAATTAACTTTATTTAACTCAATTTGAAATTGAATTAATTCTATAAACTTAAATATCTATACCAATATGAATTCCTCGGGAAGCGGGTCCGACGTGGGTGCTTCGAGATTTCTTGGTGTCGCTGAAACGGGCAAGAATCGAATAGTTTAGAAACATTGGCCGCTTTACTTAATAAATAATTAATTTAGGGCCAAAACGAGAATAGACTAAATAATAGGGAAGTTTTTGTAATATTTACAAAAGAGATTAAATGTCCCGCTTGCTTTCTTCTTCAATTCACTTACAAAGAACAAGGCCGGTCTGCCAAAGCTCCTCGGCGGTGATTGGAACGGCGAAGGTGCTGGGCTCCAATCGGCGGCGGCTAGGGCAGGGATTGGCAGCGACAATTGGCGCGGTGGTGGTCGATGGGCAGCAGCAACACTCGGACAAGGGTCGAAGGCGGAGGCAAGCGACTGGCCTCGATTGATCAGCTATTCACGGCCGCGTATCCGGCGAGGCTGCGACCGTAGGGGGTGCAATCGATGTAGGCAATGGCTGGCTGTGGTCGGCTCGGATTCCGGTCGCCGGTGGTGCTGGACTGCGGGCGCTACTGCTCTTCGCGGGAGGATTGGGAGAGGAGGAAGATTGATGTTGTTTGTGAGTTGTGGAGACTAGCGAGACCCTCCCGCCTCTATTTATAATGCTGAAACCGAACAAGGATAGATAGGAAGGGATCGAGCAGTTCCACGGGAGGAGATCTCGGTATAGTTGTTGGGATTGGGGATAATTCCCCTGGTGTTTATCTGAACGCAGAAGGAATACCAGAAGAAGAAGAAAGAGGTAAAAGAAAAAGAAAAAATAAAAAAAATTCCATCTCCCACCCTTGTTTTACCGTAGCCCAGAAGGAAAAAAAATGGGCCTTTTTGGCTCAACTAAGGAAGCAAGTGGACCACTATACTCTGGGCTTACCTTTGGCCTGAAAATTCTGGGCATCTAAATACATAAATTGGGTCAAAAATAGGCCCTTTTATTGGGCTGCCTCTTGTAGAAATGAAATATGGATTTGATTATATACTATGTGTATGAATATCTATATAGCGATATATATGCGGAAAGAAATATTATTTAATTTAACTTTATAAATTAAATAAATTAAATGGCAAGAAGGTTTAGAGAATAAAGTTAGAATAATATAATTATTCTAATTTATATTACATATCTTATGTGAATTTATTGGTTTCCCAGATTCACATAGCATAATATAATATTCTTTAAAGAAATATCCCAAAAATAATTTGGGGTATTTCAGAGAATCCAATGTTGCTACCCCTAGTAGAAGATTCATAAGCTAATTTTCTAGCCAGAACCTCCGCACACAGAATAAATAGGAATGGTGAGAGGGGGTCTCCTTGTCTTAGACCTCTAGAAGGGCAGAAAACTTCCGTAGGCCCGTTGTTGACTAGAATTGAGAAAGAAATTGTGGTTACACATTTCATGATCAAAGCGATGAATTTATCATGGAAACCAAACTTTTTCATAACAGATTCAGTGAACAGCCAATCTACTCTATTGTCAGTTTTTCCATATCCAGCTTAATAGCTAGCCATCCATCCATTCTTTTCCTGTTCTTAAATGAGCGAAAGATTTCATGCGCGATAAGCACATTGTCTTGAATTGCTATGTCTGACACAAATGCCCCTTGAAGTGGATGAATTATTTTTCCCATGACCGTTTTCAATCGTTCTGTTAATAATTTGGAGATGATTTTATAGATCGTGGAGCATAGACTAATAGGTCTGTAATCCGATGTTTTGGCTGGGTTGTTACACTTCGGTAAAAAGGAGATAAAGGTATGATTAACTCGGCGTAGAAGTTTTCCCGTATGGAAAAAGACTTTAACTGCTCGAGTGATATCCGGACCGACAATATCCCAATATTTTCTATAAAATTCAGCGGTCATACCATCAGGACCCGACGATTTTTTTGCCCTATACTAAATACCGCTTTCTTAATTTCTCCATTGGACGGTTGTGCCGTTAATAATAAATTGTCCTCCTCCGTAATAGATTTTGTAAGTAATTGAAGATAACTATTCAACAAGTTTGTGTTAATTGGTTCCTTTGAAAACATTTTGTCGCAATCATTTGTAATCTCCACGCGCACATTCTCTTCGCTTGTTATGAGGGTTCCTGTTGTTGTTGTAATGTTCCGGATGGTTTTCCTGTTTCGTCTACATGACGCAACCCTATGGAAGTTGGCCGTATTTGAGTATGATAATTTTAGGTGTTTTGATTTGGCCCGTTGACTCTCGTATTCTTTCTGAAATAATAGAAGTTTTTCCCTTTTCTGGATGAGAACAGTCTCCTTACTAGCTAAGGTCTGAGTATGATTCCCATTGTTTACCGATTGGAGTTTTACCATTTCGTCTTCTACAGTTGATAATTGTCGAAAAATATTTCTGAGCGTATGTTTATTCCATTGTTTCGCTTTTTGTTTCAAAATTTTTGTTTTAAACATGATTTTAAACATTGTTTATCCAGGACACGATGCTCTCCATGATTGTTTTACTATGTTCCTAAAATCCAGTCTATGAAGTCAAATATTTTCCATTTTAAAAGGTGGAGGTTTGAATCGTGAAGAGGAGACTAATTCAGTTGAGATAGGGCAATGATCTGACGAAGAGAAGGCCCCATTGAAGGTGCAAATATCCGGGAAAGTGTCTAAAAATTGTTGTTGAACTAATACTCTATCAAGCTTTTCTAAGATGTTATCTTCTCCCTCCGACTTTTTCCGCCATGTGAATTTGTTCCCAGTGCATGGTAAATCTATTAGAGAGCATTGGTTCTTAAATTGGATGAGTTTGTCACACCGTAAGTGAGTTACCACATTTCCTCCATCTTTATCAGAACTTTGGCAAGCTTCATTTAAATCGCCAATGATCAAGCACGGAAGCGTTTCATCAGTAACAATTGCCGCTAGCGTTGTCCATAAGTGGTCTTTATCCTTAGAATGTGGAGGGCCATATACACAAAATATCACACAGCTGAACTTATTATCTAGATTTGAATATTCTAGTCCTATAATGCAGGGTAGGTGAGTTTTGATAGTAATCGTTTCATTTTGAAGGGTGTTCTCGTTCAATAGTACACCTAAACCTCCAGCTCGACCGTCACCCGGAGACCAGATGGCATTCGTAAAACCACTATCCTAAAAACCCTTGTGGGTATTTAGAGGAGGCTTAGTACCACTTTTGCAAAGTGTGATCCGCGGTCTCAACCTCACCTACCTGCACGCGGACCAACTCCACAGAGGTCCACCACTTCGGCTTAGCCCTACGGATTAGTATACATTGTTTGGTTGTACGCGCTTGAGGGGAACTCCACCACTTCCGCTTTGTCGTACGTGCTTGTGGAAAATTAATATGGCTCAAATGCGCCAAGTGAGATTCAAACCAGGGACATATCCTTTGGGATACCTCTCCTTTGGCCCAAAGAAATGATATAACTTCACATCCATAATGGTGCAACTAACTTCTCATTTTACTTTTTTCATTCGATTTGGTCAACCTAATTACCTATTCATTGTGGACAACCTTTCATTTTTCGAATGCCTCAATATATTAGGAACTTGCCCAAATCCAAAACTAATCAAACGAGGTCACGTGTCACTATAATAAATCATTTTTCTTTCTTTTTTTTTATTTGAGGTGAGATAGAAAAAGTGATTTGAGGAGTCCGAGTATTGTGGGAAGTGAGAAATGAATTGAAAAATGTTAAAAATAAAGTTAGTGGAAACTCAGGTGGGCGAATAAGGAAATGTGAGGTGCGCTATTTATGGAAATGTAAACAGTCACCTATTGGCCAGGTTGTAGGTGAGAGGGAGCAGCACAAATTATAGAGAATTTTTTGACGCCAAATTTATGATGAGACACACATTAAAGGACAAGGGGGTGTGTGTATGTGATAGAGGATTTCCCACCCTTTTGCAGTGTATACAAGGAGAGGAGGAGAGATGCCACTCACTTTCTTCCTCAAGCTGCAAAATCTCAGGAAAAAAGGGATTAAGAAAGTTGTGACCATAGAAGAGGAGTCATTGTTCTGAAGTTTCAGTTGCAGAACACAGTCGCCCTTATTCAGTGCATTTTCACTCAGTAGAATCCCCCATGGCACTTAGGTTTCCCATGAACCTTTCTTCACATATGCAATGGGTAAGTGTGGTTCCCGTAGTAATCCTCATCTATGGCGAAAACTAGATCCCTAGGATGCGAAGCTCATCCCTCGTTTCATTTTCAGGTGGTACGGGGTTGGATGTGATATCCATCGGCAACGAGACGGAGCCCATGGAAGAAGAAGAAGACAAAGTGGCAAAGGGAAGAACAAGGTTTGATTTCTGCAATTATTTCATTGATTTTCCCATATTCTTCTCATATCTCACAGTTTCCCTCGTTTCATTTTTAGGTGGAAAATGTTTGGTCTGTGTCACTCTCAAGGATGAAGAGCCTCAAACCACATAACTCGAAGAGCAAGAGGAGGAAAATCTCAAAAAATGGAAGGAGGATTGAAGACGACGATAGTGTTGAGCTTTTGCCTAGTCCAAACCCTCATTGAAAGGGCGAATCAAAAATTGGAAGAAGCTAGAAAGAAGATATGATGACGGAAGTGGAAGATCCAATATTATCAAAGTCTAGATCCGGATCGTTGAATCGCATGATTCTACAACCCAAAGTAGGCTAACCGATCAGGATCGCATGGGAAAAATCGTATGTTGCAGAATTGGATCAGAATCGGTATAGGATCAGCAGAATTGGTAGAATCTAGATCCCGTATAAAATCGTACGATCCTAACGAAATGCCAAATTTGATTGATTTGTTAAAGGTGGGCTTGATTTTCGTTATTGGATTTCAAGGCCCACCATTTTAGCCCATATAATTAACCAATTTTAACAAACTAAAATGCAGAAAGTTAAAAAAAACCCTACCTACCGTACCTTCTTCGGTTGTAGCTCTCTCTATACTCAAATCTCATTTGCAAGGTGAGAGAGGAACGGACTGAACGTCGAGTCTTAAGGAAGGAGAGGGTTGAATGAGCTACAAGCCTACAACCATTCCAGTTGCAGGTGCATTTCCCTCATTTGATGCAACTGAAAGAGGTTAGTAAGTTCCTCCTTTGATCCGAAATGCATTTGAAAGAGCTTCTGTAAATTTGTAATTTTTTTTTTGTTTTTTTCCTGCAATCTGGTGTGAATTTGGTTCTAGTAATGCTGCAGCATGCAAGTAACTAATTTCTGATTTTTTTTCTATTTGTAAGACTTGATTCTGCTGCAATCTGTAATGTTGCAAGCGACAGATTTGTTTGGCTCAGATTTGAGATTTTTGTTTGCTTTGTAACTTGCAATTTGTTTGCTATAATATGTGACCTTGTAAATTATAATGAAATCATGTGTTTCTATTGATTACTAGTGCAACTAATTCAAGCTGATTTTCATGTTTCTTTTCTTCTTTTAAGTGATAAGCTAATTTCCATGTTTCAGTTTTTTTTTTTTCTGTTTTTGATTTCTCATTCCAGTTGCTGAAATAAATGTGTTGAGGTGGATGCCCAAGCAAAGAAAGTCAAGTGCAAGTATTGTAATAAAGTCTATTCTGGTGGGATTTTTAGGCTCAAACATCACCTTGCAGGAACTCATTTTAATGTTGAGCCTTGTATACAAGTTCCAAATGATGTTAAAGAAAGGATTAAAACTTTAATGTTGGTGAATGAGGAGGAAGCCGAGAGAAGGAAGAAGAGGATTTCTGATATCAGTGAGGATGATGAAGCTTCATATGAAAATGAAACATCCCGTAACCTTTCTTATAGTTGCAAGGGAAAATGCATCATGGATTCTTTTGTTAGGAAGCCAAAGCTAAAGGTTCAAAGCACTTTGAATCAATTGTATATAAAGGATGAAAGAGAGGAGGTTTGTGAACAAATTTGCCAATTTTTATATGCTAGTGCTATCCCGTTTAATGTTGTGACTTGTGAATGTTGGAATGTAGAGTTGATGTAAAGTCCTCCTTGAGGGTTTCCATTCATTGATAAACATATATATAGGTTACAAAGGTATTGGGCCTTATTGGGCTTTGAGCCCACTATACATGAGGAGACCTATGTAATCTATCAAACCCCCGCAGTCGAAACTAGAGGGGGCCGTACAGTGAGACTGGAATGAAAATCAATGAACAAATGTCTACGTAAACCCTTGATGAATATATCAGCGTACTGATAAGAGGACGGGACATGTAGAACGCGGACATGTCCAATGGCAACCTTGTCCCTGACGAAGTGGAGATCAAGCTCAATGTGCTTCGTGCGTTGATGCTGGGTTGGGTTGCTAGCCAGGTAGACGGCGGAAACGTTGTCAGTGTAGACCAGAGTGGCCTTCTGAAGAGGGCAACGGAGCTCAAGCAGGAGATTGCGGAGCCAAGAGCACTATGAGACAACGTTGGCAACACCCCTGTATTCGGCCTCAACGTTGGAGCGAGAAACGACGGACTGACGCTTGGCTGACCACGACACAAGGGTGTCGTTGAGGAAGACACAGTAACCAGATGTGGAGCGACGTGTGTCAGGACAACCACCCCAATCCGCATCAGTGTAAGCAACAAGATCAAGCTTATAGGAAGGAGTGATTGTGGTGACGAGCTCGAGAGTGCTGCTGATGTACCGAATGATCCGCTTCAAGGCCTGAAAGTGGGGTTCCCTGGATGCATGCATGAACAAGCAGATCTGCTGAACGGCGTAACTGATATCAGGCCTGGTGAAAGTGAGATACTGAAGTGCACCAGGGAGGCTCCTGTATAATGTCGGATCATCAACCAAAGAGCAGAATGAGCACTGAGCTTGTTGGATATATCGACAAGGGTGGCGACAGGATTACAGTTACCCATCTTGACACGAGCAACAATCTCAGCAGCATACTTAATTACTCTGAGAGAGAATGAGCACTGACTTGAAGGATGTGTTGTAGGTAGTGGTTATTGTTTGGTTATTGCTTGAGGACAAGCAAGTCTAAGTATGGGGTGTTTTGATGTCCGCATATTTAGTCATATTTTGCATCATGTTTTCATTTCATTCAAGTCCTTTTATTAGCTTTTATGTTGGGAAAGTAAGGAAAATGTGTAGTTATGCTTAATATTACAAGATATGGAGTCTACACAAGCTTTGGTGTGATTTTATAGGTTATGGAGTTGATTTGGAAGAGTTTTGACGCACTTTAGAGCTTAATGAAAAATCATGAAGGCAATGGAGAAGCCAAGCAAAAGCAAAAGGTGGTGTAGCTGGAGAAAAGCCATATTTTCGCCATCCATCACTTTGATTCAAGATCTGAAGCCTTCATGAGATTTGTAGTCCTTGAAAAGAGCTTTCCAACGCATATTTGTATGCGTCAATCGGATGAACGAGGACACAGAAATGAGCGATTGAAGATAGAGTCGAAAAGCTGGAGAAAAACAGAACCTACTGCATTCGAACAGATACCTCGATGCCGACACCCAGACCTCGGCGCCGATACCCTGCGCACCAGGAGAATTTTCTGCGGGCTGATTTAATTGCTTAATGGGCTTTTTAATTAGGGTTTTCATCTAAATCTCTTTTAGGATCTTTTAGTTAGATAGACTTGGGATATTTTATCCTTCCTTAGATAGATTAAATTATTTTCCTAAGATAAAATCTCTTTCCTTGGAGATTAAGTCTTAATTTCTATCTTTAAATAAAGTCAATTAGAGGCTAATTAGGATGATTGAACACACGCTGATTTGACAGTAGCTTAGGACGTGAGTTTTGGAGTTTTTGGTTGAAGGTTTTGACATTGGTTTTGAGGTTTGATTTTATGCAATTTTAGATTATGTTTTGTTCAATTTTCAGCATGTTTTCTATAGCTATGTGTGAGTAGTTCCCCATCTTCTAGGGTTGGGGTGAGCCCAACAATAGCCATGTATGAAAGCTTGAATCTATAATGATTTTATGAGTTTATCATCATCTATCTTGTGCTTAAATCCTTTGCGAAAGTTGAGGACAATTCCATGTTTATGATTATGAAGCGAAAGTGGATTTAATTATGAATTTAGATAGTAATTAGAGATCTTTGACGAAAGTAAAAGGGATCTAATTAAGAAAAGGTAGAACGAATAGGTTTTATGCGAAAGCCTCTATTCTCTATTTGTGAAGTATGCGAAAGCTATCTTTTGATGATAAAAACATGATCTTTGTTCTATGATTCTTGTGTGGTTTATGCATGGTTGTTGTTGTGGTTATCCCTTTACCTTGGAAGTTCTTTTTATATTGTTTACATCCCTAAAATCCTTTGCTTTTTGTTCTATTTCGCTGCTGGAAAACAAAAGATCACTCGACATTCATCACTTCTCTCGACCATCCCCTTGATATCGACTTCTCTAGTCGATATCGACCGCCTTTGCTACTGATTTTTGTGTGTTGTTAGATCACAGGAACTACTCTAGAAAGTGATGTCCTCTCTCCAGTGGAACGATCCCGACTTCCGCTATCTACATAGTGGGAATTGAGGTATTTTATTTGTGGTTGATTTCCCATCGCAACAAATTGGCGCCGTTGCCGGGGAGGGTAACAATCACCATCTAGAGTAGCTGATTTTCGGAGTTGGGACTAGCCCACCTCCTCCTTGTTTTCTAACGTTAGTTGTTTGCTTCTTGTGTTTGTTTTGAGAGGTGTATGCGACGCGCTGATCGCATAATAGAGTTTGAGGCTTTAGACGAACCGGAGCGTTACTTTCATCTAAGAGAAAGGCTAAAAGGAATCATGGCCGACCGTGAGACCCTTAAGGAAACGGTGGAGAGGCTGCGAAGGGAGAACCAAGAGGCCAATCGTGCTCGAGAACAAGAGGCCGAGAGGGCACGTCAAGCGGAGGAACAACTTGCTAGGATTCCTCGCAATGCTCGGCAATATATGCACCCACCTCTTAGGGTGCCCGCATCACCTATTGTCTTCCCCGACGCTCCCGCTAATTTTGAGATCAAGACAAGCTTCATTGCCATGGTCAAGAAGATCCAATTTTCGGGGAAACCAACGGAGTGCCCTATGGAGCATGTGCGGGAGTTCTGGGATATTTGTGACACCATCGCTCATGGTGACACTTTGGAGTATGTGAGGCTTAAGGCCTTTCGATGGTCACTTGCGGGGAAGGCACTTCATTGGCTAGATAGCTTGTCGACCCAAACCATCACCACTTGGGAGCAATTACATGATTCCTTCTTAACCAAGTTCTTCCCACCCTCAAAGACATCAGAGCTAAGGAAAAAAATCATTACTTTCAAGCAATTGAGGGTGGAAGACTTGGCGGCGGCTTGGGAGAGATTCAAAGAGCTTCAACGTCAATGCCCTATGCATGGGCAACCCGAATATGTGCTCCAAGAGATCTTCTTCAATGGGCTGAATTCGGCAACAAAGGACCGGATTAATGTTCACACCAACCTCCGGTTCCTTGAGATAACTCCGGAGGAAGCATGGGAAGAGCTAGAGCGCTTGGTTGAGTACGACAACACCTATGGGACCTCCGAAATCTCGGATGTGAGGCCCCCACCATCTACGGCTCTCTATCAACCATCTAAAGAGATTGATTTGGATGTTCGCGAGCAATTTAGGAAGGATCAAGTGAGAAAGCTACAAAAGCAAGTTCGGCATCTATCGGCAAATCAAGCATGCATAGAGTGTGGATCTACTTCCCACACCACAGTCCAATGCCCTCATGCCGATCAAGTGCACCTAGCCGAGACATATGAGGATGCTCATTATGTGGGAGGTCCTAGCCAAGGAGGAAACCAAAACACTTGGGGCAATCGTCAACCCCAACAAAACTATGGCGGACACAACTTCTATCGAGCTCCAGGCCATCCGGAGCGTGAGCAATCACGCAATGATATGAGCATGATCCTTGAGGAGATGAGGAGGAACCAAGCAAAGAATGACCTTGCTAACTCGGCTGTCCAAACTCAATTGCAAGGTCTCAATGCTCGCTTTGGGGAAATAGACATATGGAGGAGAAACATTGAGACCCAAGTGGGTCAATTGGCGGCTCAAATTCCAAAGCAACCCGGCACCCTACCAAGCCAAACCACAGCTAATCCTAAGGGCCATGCCACTGGGCATGTTGCTTTCATCAAGCTAAGGAGTGGACGCGAGTTACTAGACCAACACAACTCACAAAAAGAGGACGATGAGCCCAGAAACACCCTCGGCGCCGACACCTCGACCCTCGGCACCGACACCCTGACAGCTCCAAAACCTACTGCAGAAGCTGTTGGAAGTGCACAGTCCCTCGGCGTCGACCCCTCCAGTGTCGATGCCGACCCACCTGTTCAAGAAACCTCTCCCAACACTGCAGACCCCTCGACGCCGACCCCTCCTGCCTCAACGCCGACCCCTGTTGCAGAAAGAACGAGAACTTCTGAGGTTGCTTCTAAGCCTAAGGTACATCTCCCATTCCCCTCCAAGGTGCCGAAGCACCCCACTGATAGGAAGTTCAAGCGGTTTATGAAAATGCTTCAAGGCCTCAACGTTACTATCCCCCTCACCGAAGCACTTAGAGAAATGCCCGCCTATGTGAAATTTTTGAAGGAGATCTTGAGTAACAAGAGGTCTCTAGCGGATATTGCGGAGGAATGCAACAAGATGGACTTCCCCGAAAAGAAGGTTGATCCAGGGAATTTCGCCATCTCTATTGGGCTTGGAAATCATCGTTACAAAGCCTTGTGTGACTTGGGAGCTAGTGTAAGTCTTATGCCTCTATCTATTTGGCACCAAGTCAAGCTAGGAGCATTGGAGCCGGTGGAGATGAAGTTGTTTATGGTCGACAACACATGGGCGAAGCCCACAGGGATTATGGATACCATAGCCGATGAGGTAATTGAGTTTCGTTTTAATACGATTATGAGGGAGGTAAGGAGGATGGAGGTCAATGCCCTATATGCACGAATGGACGTCATTCCATGTGAGGAGCTTACAAAGGATATAATAGACGAGGAGCCAACGCCCACAAAGGATCAAATCAACAACCTATTGGCTACTTTGGATAATGAAGAAGTGGAAATCAAGAGCACGACAACGGCTAAGTATGGGGTCCTCGACATCAACCCACCTCTGTCGACATCGATTCCACACCATGCTGAAAAAGCTACAGATGCATCGGCGTCGACACCCTCATCCTTGGCATCGACACCCCTGGAGGATAAAATGTTTCTGTAGAATGCTGAAAAAGCTACAGATGCCTCGGCGCCGACACCTTCAGCCTCGACGTCGACACCTCCAACAGCAGGACAACATGAAGAAGATGGTTGTGCTACCATGGAAGGAAGAGTTGATGAGAGAGGAAAGAGTTGGGCCGAAGACCACCATCCCGGTCCCAACAAGGTAAGTCAAGGTAGGAATTTCTCTTCCCCTATTTCCATTAAAAACCTATCTATTACGAATGGAACAGGTATGCCTTGGTTTGTGAGATTATGTAGGGGATACAATGAGGATCCAAAAGCTTATGAGGTAGGAGATACGATGTACATATCCAAGGCCAAGAATCAATGGTTCCCTAGCAAATTCAAAGAGAGGAAGGTTGGTCCATTTGAAATTCACAAGATTCGACCCGGCACAATGGAGCTAAAGGACAAGGAAGGAGTCCTATGCTAGGTCGAACTTGAGAGTCCGGAGGAGGAGGCCCGAGCCACATGGGCCTTGCGAATTCCCACATGAGCATAAGAGAAGAAGTTGGCCTAGCGACTTAAAAGTCTAGAGCTTGTACATAGATTATGATTATTTAGGGTTTTTTATTTTTGTTGGTTTTGGTTTTGGATTTTGTTTTGGTTTTGCTTTAAACTTTGTTTTTTGAGGTTTTGGTTGCTAACAAAGTAGTAGGTGCTAAGCATGATGAAAGGACAACCTTTTTTTTTTATCCAAAAGGAGGCAAAAGCCTCTAGTTGTTTATTATAATGGAAGCAGAGTCAAAAAGGTTACATAAGCAGGAAGGAATAGCAGGAAACAAAATAAAGGGGGATGAATTCGATAAGGCAGATTTCGCGATTGTATCCGCCAATTGGTTAGCCTGTCATCGGATATGGGTGACGGAGACCTCCCAATCGGTCAGAGCGAGCCAGCTACGACACTTTGTGACAAGGTGAACATCAAGCGAGGAGCATCTCGTCTGCGCCGTGAGCAGCTCTAGGACCTCTCGAGTGTCTGTCTCGAGCAACAACCTGTCATAACCTCTGCTCCTTGCTGTTTTCAAGCCATGGTAGGCTGCCCAAAGCTCCGCAGTCCGAGGCTTACAGATTCCGCAGACGAAGGAGAAAGCTAATCGGAACTTACCAGAATGGTCGGTGAAGACGCCACCCCCGCCGGCCGTTCCAGGATTCCCCTTGACTGCGCCGTCAACATTGAGTTTGATCCATCCTTCAGGTGGTGGGCACCACGCCAGGCGTCCTCCATCCTCATTCCTCGCACCAACAGGCTGCAGTTGCGGGGATGTCGTCAAACGGAAGTAGTCCTGGGTGTCCCGGACTGCCTTAGGGAGGATTGCGTCTACTTCGTCCTTGCCGTCAAACACCAATTTGTTACGGCATTTCCAAATTTCCCATGTCATCGAGGCAAAGAGTGAAGCACGCCTATCTCCATTCTTTACACATGAGAATATCCACTCCTTGGTAGACTCATGGGAAAAGAAAGAGGAGGAGTCTGATTGCAAAGCCTTGACCCACAGATCATGGATGACAGGGCAGTCACGTAATAGGTGGAGGCTGGATTCCACTGCTGAGCATCTAGGACATGAGTCCGATATCGAGATATGGCGACGGACCCGATTAGCATTGATCAGAATGCAATCTTGAGTAGCCAAGTAGAGGAAAGTTCGGGCCCGCTGCTAAGCCGGAGCACGCCAAATGTGTTTCCAGCCAGGTGACGGGGCTGCCTTGGAGAAGAGAAGCTTTTTGACTATCACCGATCGATGTCGACTCCTGGGCACAATAGTAGCACCTATTTTCGGTCGGAATCAGCTCCAATTCTATCTTGTAAGTCTTTGTTTACACCCATCTCTTATTTTTGAGCTTATACTTTGAGGACAAAGTAATTTTTTAAGTATGGGGTGGGGGTAACAACTTACTATATGCTTATGGTTTGAAGTTTGTTTTTGGTGGTGTTTTGCATTATTTTGTATTTTTGCATATTTTGCATTTTTATTGAGTCCATAAAAAAATACAAAAAAATTGAAAAATGTCGAAAAAAACAAAGAAAAAAAATGCATGTTTATTTATTGTTTTAGCCTTTATTTTATTTTTAGTTTAGTTCGAAACACCTAACTTAGATGTCCTATGATGATGCCTAATAATCAACTTGATCATGTAAACCCTATGATATGTTTGGATGGTTTAGCCTAAGTCTCCTGAAAAGTTTGATTTTTATGTGGTAATTTGACTTGCGATTATAATTGAGCACATATGATTTTAGGTAGAGGTGATTGAAATCCAAATCTATGTCCTAGTGAGATATTTTTGACCTTATAGGGAATGTTCTTCATATTTTTATATTTCCCTCTATTTTTGATGTGTGATTTACTCTCCTTATGTGATTACCTCTTGACATTGATGTAGTTATCTATTTCTTGAAACCGATTATGAGATACTAGTTCATTACTTACTAAAATTAGATGATGGATGACTTATATTTTCTTAGCCATACTTTATCCATTCTTTTACCTACCTTGCATATTTATCTTGCTTGAAGCCCTTTGAACCTTGGCCGGTTCTTTGTTAGCTCTACAAAATTGATTCCTAGCCGATTATAAGCTTGACCCTTTATCTGGGAATTAGGATTTAGAGTTGGTTGGAATTTGATCGAGTTGAGTTTGATGGAGAAGAAGCTAAGTTGTTGAGCTTTGTTGAGATGCTTTGAGTGAAGTTATGTAAGGTTGTGCTTTACTCCTCATATTTTTCTTATATTTTAGAGGCTCCGAAAATTTTTATATATATGTATTATTGCCGAAAAAAAAGAATGAAAAAAAATGAAAATGTAGGCGAAAAAAGAAATGCAGAAAAAAAAAGTGTTTATTAAGAGCCTAGTTTATTATATGTGAGAGTTGGATGAAATTGTTGGTTTAGAAGTATTTTCATGGGTTGATGATATTCATTGTTGATGAGTTTGGTAGATGTGCTGAATTTTAAGACGAGTTGTTTGGTTGAGTTGAGTTAGAAGTTTAGGAGTCTTGATTCCCGGATTTTTAGCACCACTTTGCCTAAATAATTCCATACCATTTATTTCTTACCAAGCCACATTACAACCCGGCCGAATGAAGTCTTCTTTGAAGTCTTTCATTGAGCCATAAGTCCTCTTGATGATTTTGATTGCTTTGACATCTCCGGTGGAGAGATTGATGATATAAATAACAATGTCTATGTAGCTTTTTGCAATAAGGATTGAGTTGAGAGATGTTATTCAAAGCCTAAACACATTGAGAGTTGAGTGAAACACATATATCCTTGTGAGGTTGGATTTCGATTGCTTTTGCTTAGAGTTGCTTATATATATGTGATGACGTTTGATTGCTTGATTCTTTTAGACCACTTGCTGATCATGCACATTTAGGTAGTGTTAATATAAGCATTTAGATGTGTTTAGTTAGGGTAAAATGCATGAGTTAGAGTAGTTTTCATGTTTTCTTTATGTTTCAATTAGAGTCGGAATCTACGAGATTTGTGCATAATTTCAGGTGATTGTAAAGAGGTGAAGCTAAGCTCGAGCCAATGTTGGAAGATTGGACGAGAATATAAGAGCACGAGAAGCCGAGGAGATGAGCTAAACATGTAAAGGATTGGAGCTGTCTAAGCTGGCGACGCTGCACTAAAATTAGTCGTTTGAAGGCTGTATTTATCGGATCGGGACGTACTTATACTTGTTGGAAAGAGGATTCGAAGACCTACAACTTTCGTGTTTACGAGTTTTCCAAATTCAGCCTTGAAAACAGAGAAAACGGGACATCAATATGGCTGCAGAAAACTAACTCGGGTGGAGCAAGGAAGAACTCGACCGAGTTGTGTGGTGGCGCACCCGAGTTTTATGTCGAGTTCAAGACGTGGGCTGTGACTGTTACTTGGATTCACCATTTATGAAATGGGTTGTTTTATTTTTAATTATTAAATGTTTTAGAGGGGGACATGAAACGTTGATTGGGAAAGGAATAGGGGAAGCTCTTTTGTTTTGGTTTTGGTTCCATGGAACGAAGAGGTGAAGTACGTAGGCAATCGGGGAGACCTTTTGTGATTTTCTCAAGTACGAAGAACTAAACCCCTTTGCTTGGGACAATTAATCGAAGCGTCAGGTTTATTGTTTCATTGTGAGATTTCTCTATCTTAATACTCCTCTGTCAATATTATCAATTCTTTGTGTTGAATGTTTAGGGTTTTCGTGAAATTCCATTAGCCTGATCAACTGGTGTCTTTCATGATAATCTATAGCTAGATATAGGTAATTTCTGGTTGAATTATCTATATCCTTGAGTAGCAAAGTATAAATCTCTGAAACTGGTTGATTTAGGGATTTGTATAGAGAATTGATTTGCAATTGATGCAATAACTGGTTGTGCGTGTCGATTGCCTTTGTTGATTTCCTTTAAGCTTAATCGATTATTGAATTGAATCTTGATAGTTTCAAGATTGTTTGATAATTAGGGTTTTCAGGGTCTGGTTGTCCTGTTAACTAATTTCGATAAGGAATTTGGATTCAAAAGACCTAGTCTTTCCACAACAAAGTATTCAAGAGGAAGTTATCTATTTGATTTCGATGATCAATGAACAAACCTGATTGCTGAGATTGATTGACCTGAGCTATTTCTCTCATATTCATTCACTTAATCTGTTTTACTTATTGTTTTGCTTACTATTGTTTCTTAGTTAGTTCAAACCATCAAAATTCCCCCCCCCCCCTTTGTTTCTTGTTCTTGTTGATACATTCTGACTTGCATACGAATCGTTGGCTCCCTGTGGGATCGACCCGTACTTGCCAAACTACATTAGTTAGGCTAGTTGGATTTATTTGATAGGATTTAAGGCGACTAAAAATCCTCTGTCACTTGCGCTTATGATGTTGCTTTTTGGCGAAGGCGAAGACTTGAAGGATGTGTTGTAGGTAGTGGTTATTGTTTGGTTATTGCTTGAGGACAAGAAAGTCTAAGTATGGACTGTTTTGATGTCCGCATATTTAGTCATATTTTGCATCATGTTTTCATTTCATTCAAGTTCTTTTATTAGCTTTAATGTTGGGAAAGTAAGGAAAATGTGTAGTTATGCTTAATATTGCAAGATATGGAGTCTACACAAGCTTTGGTGTGATTTTATAGGTTTTGGAGCTGATTTGGAAGAGTTTCGACGCACTTTAGAGCTTAATGAAAAATCATGAAGGCAATGGAGAAGCCAAGCAAAAGCAAAAAATGGTGTAGCTGGAGAAAAGCCATATTTTCGCCATCCATCACTTTGATTCAAGATCTGGAGCCTTCATGAGATTTGTAGTCCTTGAAAAGATCTTTCCAATGCATATTTGTATGCATCAATTGGATGAACGAGGACACGGAAAAGTGCGATTGAAGACAGAGTCGAAAAGCTGGAGAAAAACAGAACCTACTGCATTCGAACAGATACCTCGACACCGACACCCAGACCTCGGCGCCGATACCCTGCGCACCAGGAGAATTTTCTGTGGGCTGATTTAATTGCTTAATAGGCTTTTTAATTAGGGGTTTCATCTCTTTTAGGATCTTTTAGTTAGATAGACTTGAGATATTTTATCCTTCCTTATATAGATTATATTATTTTCCTAAGATAAAATCTCTTTCCTTGGAGATTAAGTCTTAATTTCTATCTTTAAATAAAGTCAATTAGAGGCTAATTAGGATGATTGAACACACGCTGAATTGACAGCAGCTTAGGACGTGAGTTTTGGAGTTTTTGGTTGAAGGTTTTGACATTGGTTTTGAGGTTTGATTTTATGCAATTTCAGATTATGTTTTATTCAATTTTCAGCATGTTTTCTATAGCTATGTGTGAGTAGTTCCCCATCTTCTAGGGTTGGGGTGAGCCCAACAATAGCCATGTATGAAAGCTTGAATCTATAATGTTTTTATGAGTTTATCATCATCTATCTTGTGCTTAAATCCTTTGTGAAAGTTGAGGACAATTCCATGTTTATGATTATGAAGCGAAAGTGGATTTAATTATGAATTTGGATAGTAATTAGAGATATTTGACGAAAGTAAAAGGGATCTAATTAAGAAAAGGTAGATCGAATAGGTTTTATGCGAAAGCCTCTATTCTCTATTTGTGAAGTATGCGAAAGCTATCTTTTGATGATAAAAACATGATCTTTGTTCTATGATTCTTGTGTGGTTTATGCATGGTTGTTGTTGTGGTTATCCCTTTACCTTGGAAGTTCTTTTTATATTGTTTACATCCCTAAAATCCTTTGCTTTTTGTTCTATTTCGCTGCTGGAAAACAAAAGATCACTCGACATTCATCAGTAAACCCCGGCGGCTGGAACATATAGACTGTCTCATTCAGATGGCCATACAGAAAGGCGTTCTTGACATCTAACTGATGGATGGCCCAGTTGCGCGACAAAGCTAGACTCAAGACTACTCGGATAGTGGCAGGCTTGACCACAGGGTTGAATGTCTCATCACAATCAATACCTGCCTGCTGAGAACGACCGTTGACCATAAGACGGGCTTTGTAGCACTCCAATTCCCCATCAGAGCGGAACTTGTGAAGGAAGAGCCACATACAACGAATGACGTTCGCCTCAGGAGGGCGAAGGACAAGAACCGAAGTACCATTCTTCGTAAGGGCCCTGTATTCGTCGAGCATAACCGCCTGCCAATTCGGGTCGAGGAGGGCTGTTTTGTGGGAGGTGGGAAAGGGAGGTCGGGGTGGAGGCAGGAGGGATTGGGAGTCGGAAGGGACGGAGGCAGGGAGGGCAGAAGCTGCGGGGAATGCGGCGGGCGCAGTAGGCCCGCCGCTAGTTGATTGCCGCCGCCAGTAGGTGGGGCGAGGGTGGGGGGGGGGTGGGCTTTTGATGGGTTGCAGATTCATGGGTTTGGATGGCGGGGCGATGTGTGGTGGTCATGAAGACGATCTGACGGGTCGGAAGACACCGGAGACGCTGCGGGTGTGTAGTCTGGTGGTAGGGGGTGGTGGTGGCGTTGATGGAGGGGGAGAGGTAGGAGCACCGGGAGAGCTCTGGGGAAGAAAAAAATGAGGGAATGATGACTCTGACTATGACTGAGACACAGGAGGTGTGCAAGAGGGGAGAGGAGGAGGAGAAAAGGGAAAGTGAGACTCATCAAACGTGACATGTCGTGACACAATAAGCTTATGGGTCTTGACATCGAGGCAAAGATAACCGCGATGATCAGACGAATAGCCTAGGAAGACACATGGAGTGGAGCGCGGGTGAATCTTGTGTGGGGCTGTGGAGGACTGGTTTGGGAAACACAAGCACCCGAAGGTACGAAGGTGATCATACCTAGGCATGGTGTAATAAAGTGCCTGAGCCGGCGAGCGATGGTGTAGGGTAGTGGAAGGGAGAATGTTTAGGAGATAACATGTGGTGGATAAGGCGTGAGGCCAATAGGGAAGGGGAATAGATGTGTGGAAGAGGAGAGAGCGCATCATGTTGGTAATGGTTCTGATGATTCGTCCAGCCTTGCCATTCTGCTGAGAAGTATAGGGGCAAGACAAGAGATAGGAGATCCCGTTTGTGGCAAAGAAAGAGTGAAAGTCTTTGTTGTCAAACTCACGGCCATTGTCACATTGGAAACATTTGATGGATGTGTGAAACTGTGTTTTGATGTAGGCATGGAATTTGGCAAAGACAGGAAACACTTGGGACTTGAATTGCAACGGAAAGACCCATAAGAAATGAGTGTAATCATCGAGAAACAAGAGGTAGTACTTGTGACCCTCCTTGCTAGGCACATGAGAGTTCCAAATGTCACTATGAATGATATCAAAGGGAGCAAGGGTAGAGGTGAAAGACCGTTGGAACGACAGTCTGACATGTTTGCCTAGTTGGCAGGAAGAGCATAAACCAGAGCGTGGGTCTTTAGTACAGGTGACAAGACTCTGGGAACGGAGGACATCTAGAACGGCAACACTGGGATGTCCCAGACGTGCATGCCACAGGCTGGACGATGATGCCGAGAGGGCGATCGGGCACGACTGACTGGACGCAGGAGGTGGTGTGATAGGGTAGAGCTCCCTGGTGCTGTTACATCTCATTCGAGTAACCCCCGTAGTAAGATCGTTCATAGAGAAACCATGGGGATCAAACGTAAGGGAAACTTTATTGTCAGTAGTGAACCGACGGACAGAGGTAAGGTTTTTGACAATCTTTGGGGCAATGAGGACATTGTTAAGGTGTAATGGGTAGGTTGGGGTCTGTAATTCGGCGTGGCCAATCCCCGAAGTAGCTAGGCGACCACCATTACCGACGATAATAGAGTGTGCAGGACCTTTAAAGGAAATGGAAGAGAGGTTACCTGAGGAGTTCGTCATATTGGAGGTGGCACCAGTGTCCATGTACCAAGAAGAGTCTGGAGATGTCGGATGCATAGAGGAGAATGCGTGATGTTGGTGATCGTAGAAGGTCATGGTAAGTATTTTTTTATGCCATTTGACTTAATAAATAATTAAGTTAGGGCCAGAAACAAAAATAGGAGAACACAAGGGCTGTTTTTGTAATTTCTTCAAAAGATATTAAAACTCTCCGCTTTTACTCTTTGGAAGCACTCGCGGGGGCCGGTGGTGCTCGGAGAACACAAGGGCTGTCCGTCTTAGGCTCGGAGGGAGGCCGGTGGTGCTCGGAGCTTGGATCCGGGGTGCAGGAGGCCGGATCTGGGAGGTCTTTCTTGTCGGCGAATGGAAGCGGCGAAGGCGAGGCTCCAATCGGCGGCGGCTCGGGCTGGGCTCGGCGGCGGCGAAGCGAGGGCTCGATTTGGGCAAAGCGACGAGAGAGATGAAGCGATGGGGAGAGATGCCGACGGCAGTGGGCGGCGTGACGGGGAGAAGAAGAGAATGGACAGAAGGCAGCGGCGAAGGGGCGAGATCTGACGGGGCCGGATCTGAGGAAGAGGATGACGGCGACGGCGAGTCGGAGGATGAAGAAGACAGGTGAGACGGGAAGATCAATTTAGGGTTCCGTTAGGAAGAAAAGGCTGTGATACCATGTTGGAATGTAAAATTGATGTAAAGTCCTCCTTGAGGGTTTCCATTCATTGATAAACATATATATAGGTTACAAAGGTATTGAGCCTTATTGGGCTTTGAGCCCACTATACATGAGGAGACCTATGTAATCTATCAGTGAACAATCCTGAATTTCCAATTATGATTGAAAAAATTGCCAAGTATGGGATATGACTCAAACCTCCAAGTTATCATGAAGTGAGGGTGAAGTATTTAAACAAGGAAGCGCGTAGTGTGATGAATGTCATTGAGGAACATAAACAGGAGGGAAGAAATCAAGTTGTAGTATTATGTTTGATGGTTGGACGGATAGACAAAGATAATCCATATGTAATTTCCTTGTGAACATCCCTAAGGGAACCGTTTTCTTGAATTCGATAGATACATTGGATGTTTCAAAGACCGCTGAGAAAGTCTTTGAGATGCTTGATTATGTTGTAGAAAAAGTTGGGGAAGAAAATGTTGCGCAGGTTGTGACTGATAATGTTGCGAATTACAAAGCAGTTGGGGATTTATTGATGACGAAAAGAAAACAGCTCTTTTGGACACCATGTGTTGCACATTGCATTGATCTAATTCTGGAGGACTTTGATAAGAAGCCGAAGGTTCGTTGTACGACAATTGCTAAAGCTAGAAAGATTGCCACATTCATATACTCTGGAGGATTAGTCCATGCAATGTTAAAAGAGTTTACACAAGGAAGAGAGCTTGTTAGACTAGGAGCTACAAGGTTTGCAACCTCATACTCTAGCTTGAGGTCCCTTAATGATCAAAGAAGTTTGTTTTTAGCTATGTTTGCATTAGATAAGTGGAAGGCAACTCGATTTGCATCAACGGTTGAAGAGAAGAAGATTCAGAGGATTGTTTTAGATACTCGTGAATTTTGGTGTAGTGTGACTACTTGCTTGAAAGCAACTCTTCCTCTTATTAAAGTGCTTCGTATGGTAGATGGGGAGGAGCAACCTGCGATGGGCTTCATTTGTAAAGCAATGGAACAAGCAAAGGATAAAATTATAGAAAACTTCAATAATGTCGCAAGATAATAACTTATTTGACTTATTTCTTTATAATTTACATTCAAGTTCTTTATAATTTACATTCAAGTTCTTCATAATTAACTTTACATTCAAGTTCATATTCATGTTTACTTGTTTTAGTCTTTATAATCTTAGGTTTCTTTTGTTTTATAATTGGCAATTATAAGCATGTGTTGGACATAATTGATGTGAGATGGGAAGCTCAGTTACATAGACCACTACATGCAGTTGCATATTACCTTAATCCACATTACCATTATAATCAAGATTTTGTGGCTAATGTTGAAATCAAGATTGGTTTGCACAATTACTTGGAAAGAATGGTTCCCGTTGTTCAAGAAAGAGTGAAAATCGATATGCAACTCGAAGACTTCAAAAATGCTAAAGGGCTTTTTGGTATTCTTACCGCTGTGCTACCCAGAAATAAGAAAACTCAGGGTCAGATTCAATCATGCTATCCAACATTTTTCATAACATTTGCTTCTTTGATAAATACATCATATTTTGTTTATCACTTATTTTATTTAAACATTTAATCAATTAAACATGATGAATTGTAGCTGAATGGTGGAATTCATATGGAGATCAATGTCTTGAATTGAGAAGGTTTGCTGTAAGGATCTGAAGTTTGACTTGTAGCTCTTCTGGGTGTGACAGAAATTGGAGTGCATTTGAGATGGTTAGTTATATTAAGATAATAAGATCTAATCTTTAATAAATTTTAATTTATTCAATGCAAGTTATAATAAGTGTATTGTGTATAAATCAATTACCTTATTTGGATTCTACTTATATTTTCAGGTGCATACAAAAAAAAGAAATCATTTGCATCAAAAAAGAATGAATGACTTGGTCTTTGTTATGTATAATCTGAAGCTGAAGAGTAGGAAAAAGCAATCTACATTGAATGAATTGGAGGAAATGTCATATGATGATAAATGGATCGCCGAGGAAGAACCTCATCGATCTCCTAATAAATGGAGCTCCAAATGAGGGTGATGAGTGTACTTATGCATTGAGAAGTATGTAATGTGTTTTGTTTGATTGTTTCGTACTTTCATTTATTGATTCACTCTCTATTTTAAGTGTTGCTTGTTCGCTTTATGTAGGTGATAATCCTACACCAAATGAATCAACTATTGAAGGAATTGGAGGAGTTGTTGGATCAAATCAAATGCAGAGTGTTGATGATTTCAATGGTAGAGTTATGTCCGATGATGCAAACGTGCATGAAGATGACATTCCAAGTGATGAGAGTGATGGCAATCATGGATATGAATATGTTGGTTGATGTAGTTATCTACCTTTTCTATGTCCTTAATTGATTCACTCTATTTTCGGATGATGTAAACAATGTAGACCTATGACTTATTGCTCAACTTTGTTGGGATATTATGTATTAATGTATGGATTTTCATCTATGGACATACATATGAAGTAGTTGATGACTATTGAGTGTGTTTTTATTGATATTTTTCTTTACATGTAGATGATATACAATAATCTATAATTACCTTATTTTAAATTTAAATATGCGGTAGGATCATATGATACTACGATCCGATTCTGCTGCCTAGCTAAAGATCCGATCTAGAATCTTGATCCTAACAACATTGGGAAGATCAATCAGGAATTGGGTTAAGAGGGACGTTAGTTCCGATTGCAAGTTCCACTTTGACGATGGGGCGCTTGTTTTCTGCTGCATTTATTAATTCGTGTTCTTCAAGACCAGGTTTCATCTACAAACCTATAATTTTAAATGTCAAATCGATATTGATTTGAAGATTAGAAATTTCTTCTTTGATTATGGAACTTAGTTCTGCCAGAAGAATGGGTCGACCTTTTTGTTCTCATGTCTTTGTCTAAAAATTGGCCTTAAAATATTTGTCCATATTAGTCTGCTGAACAAATTCTAAAAGAAATAAGACTTTAAAATTCGGTTGAATGAATGTAACTTATTATATTTTACCGTGTCACTCTCCAGTCTTTGAACTTCTCTTTCTTATGTACTTCATCTATGTCACATGTTTGTATACACGTGTCACATGAATGATTTAACGTGTCACTTTGTTTGTTTGCACCGAACAGGTGAAAAGCAAACAAAACCAAACAAGTTCACAAATACAACACCCAACTAAGGAAATTGAGATCTGGTGTTTATGTTTGTATGTGGGAAGTAATCTGAATGAAAAACGAATTTGAAAATTGTGGGTAACAAGTCGGCTTTTTTTACCAAATCGCGATTTTGAGGGTGATATGCATGGGTTGAGGGGTCATGTGTGAGTTAAGGGGTGACATGTATAGATTTTTGACAATGAGAAACTCATAGATCTGAAAGTCACTTTATTATTTTGTGCAAGGGATTGTATTGCTATATTATTAACTATTTAAAGTCTATTAGCTCAAGGTAGAGCAATGTGTTAAATACACATAGATGTAGGTTCAAATCCTACATAGACTATTAACACCGTATGTAACACCCCCTTTTATAACCCAAGGGAATGCCACAACGCCAGTGGTTACTCGGACTTTAATGTCTTCATAACCACCTTAGGCTTATAAGGACATGCAACCATACTCCCATAAACAAGATGATAACAAATAAAATAAAATAAGAGAACGGAAGACTTAAGTAAATACAAGTAGATAATGAATAGATAAACAAAGGAGCGAAATGAAAGTAACGATCGTAAATACTCATTAAACCACATGTAAAGATACCGGTTACGAAAATCTTTGTCAAGGGACCTTGAAATACTAAAAACTTTTAAAAATGATTCTGGATTTGATTCCAACCTTCAACCTCGTAGAACCTAGGTTGATTTCCAACTCGATGATATACCTAAGTATCTCATCATTGCGAAAATAGGCCTAGCGTCCGAATGCGATGAAGGATACCAACCATCCAAACAAAGGACGGTTAGTTCGCGAGAACTAGCAAATGATGGCTCGAAAACTGAGACTTCTCTGGACTCCAACTCAGTGACCATAATACGGTATGAATCTAAACACATATGTGATTATTAAGAATATTTATATGAAGGCTCAACTTTTAAAACATGACTCCTATGACACGGATAACCCCGATGGATTGAGTAACAAAAGATGCGAGTGACGAGCACTCTTAGGAACCATACTCTGAGTACGAATGAAATATGACACAAAGCTAACTTTAATCACCAAACACTTTTCAAAACATTACTTGACTCACTTCCTCACGTTGAACAATTTAAACACAATTTACACGCTGTACACGATTATATAAACACGAATAACTGTTTACTGACTAACATCGGTCCCACCCTGACATAGTGGTTATGACCTACAACCGCTTTGGTTATGTAACACACCTCATCTGGAAGTGTGTAGTTTCATGAAACCTTTAGACCGAGGAATAACAACCCCGACCTGGCTCTATAACATCACTTTCACTTGACTTCACACATTACGATTCACATGCTTTACATTGATTGATACGTTTTACTTTCATTGATCTTGATTCAATTGAGTTCCAATCGCAACACACAATCATTACATTGTTAACTATTTTATTAAGACATCCTAGGTGATCACACAACACACAAAATAACCCATGCTATTGATAGGTCACATGGATACCAAATGAAATGAAAGCAAATAAAATGAAGGATGAAAACATCAAAGAAAAGAACATGTTCCATACCTAACCAATTAGCATGAAAGAATAAAAATAAATCATGCTTTAACGAAACAATGGGTAACTATATTATTATCTTATCTTAAGGTCACCCAATTAAACTTGCCAAATTCAAACTGGACGGTAAATAAAGCACACAAGCAGATGAATTGTAATTTATTTTAAATAACTTAGCAAGCAATCAAAGGAAAGAAAACAACAACACATGAAGGCACCGAAATGAGCATAATGGCTTGGAAAGTCACTTACCTTGATCCAAAGTTGCAAGCTTCTGACTTAAGTGGTTGATTGGACTCGAATTCCTTCGTATGGGCATATGATTAGCCTAGTCTCTGCGATTTAACGGAATTGAAAGTGATTGAGGCCCACATAAAAGTAAGGGTTAGAATCTAAAATTTTAAAAAGCTAGGCAAGGGCATAATTTGATAAAAATGAAAGTATGGGAGGTTTAGTGTGAATAAACTTCTTCAACCTTCAACCCGTCACTACAGATGGCAATTTCACCCGCACCCAACTCGAACCCGATTCACCCAACCCGAAAAAGTGGGTGAAAACCCCAAAAAAAGCGGGTGAAAAGTGGATATGGGTGAAGTGGATATGGATGGTGGGTCAGGTGGGGTGAGATTTTTTTCACCCACACCCGATCCACCACCCGACCCATCATCCACCACCTGACCCGATCTACCATCCATCTACATTATAAAAATATGATTTATATATTTTAAATAAAAAAACATATAAACCTTTTAATTTCCTAAATCATAACTTCCTCATCGACACTTCGTTCTGCAAACCTCTTGCGCTCTTCGTCCTCTACCACTCTTGTCTTGATGTTGCTGGATGACTTATTTTCCTTAAGACAATGGTATTGAAACTCTCGTTTGTGTTTAAAACTTATGGTCATATGTTTAAGACAATGTTATTTAAACTTAGAATGACTTATTTATGACTTAATGTGCAAGATGATGTTATTTTAGCCACTGTTTTCTCTATATGTTTTATTGGAATTCAATAATATGTATTTAGCATAAATCACCCATACGTCATCCATATTTCACCCATTTCACCCGCTCACCCGATGGATATGGGTGAAGGTGGATATAGGTGGTGGATTGGGTGGGGATATGGGTCATCCATGGTGGATCGGGTGAAATGGGGGTCCATCCACCCACCACCCGAACCATTGCTGATGTGGATCAAGATGGTCTTATGTGGGTCAAACAATGATCTTGATCCAAGCGAGCTCTCAAGACCGATTCGAGGGCCATTGATAGCAAAGAGTGTCGTCCTCAAGAGGAAGAAGAAGGCACCACCATGGATTGAAGAAAAGATATTATTTAATTCTTCTTATTATTATTATTTTCAATTATTTCCATATTTAGTAACTCCTATGTAAGTTGGAGCTATTTATGGAATGTCTTATTTTTAATAATACTTAGTTAGGTGAATAAAAGGGAAAAGGAAAGTCTATCCTTTTAGATATTTTCCTTGACCACTAAGTAGAAATATTTATCTAGGATTTATTTAGGAATATTATTAGAATTTAATATTTATTTATCTAAGCCAAAACTCTATCTTTTGCAAAGATAGAATTGTCATGCTTTGTTATTTAAACACTTTTCTACATTCAATAAAATTAGATTGGAAAATTATATTGTGGAACTTTAATAGGATTTTAAGGTTTCTACAATTCCTCTAATCCAAAAGTTTTCAAACCTCTTTTGATCTTGTTACAATCGGCACTCACCCCACACACCAAATCATTCAACCAGCAATTACAAACACAACACAAGCCCAGATTTCCTGTCGCTGGAATTCCCAGAATCCGTCGCAGAAACAGGGAATTCGACGCTACTGCAGAACCAGCAACCGTCGCTGCAGCGGCCGCTGCACTAGCTGCTGCGGGCGCAGCATCCGTCGCCGCTAGTGTGGTCATCGCTGCACACTTCCAGATTCCGTCGCTGTTTCTTTTGTTGTTTCTTTTACTTAGTTTTTATTTGTTTGTTTTCCTTTCTTTCACAATAGTTTCAAGTCCTTATTGTAATTAATTGTAAACATCGAGAATAGCAAGGATAATTGCAAGATCGGGCCATTAACGGTTTGGGGTTCTTGATCTCGAGCCCACAGGCGAAGGATCGGGGATCCTAAACGTATCAAGTGGCATCAGAGCCGTAGGTTTCGCAAGTCTTGTCTTTTCTTGATGTTATTCACAATTTGATTTGATGGCTTGGGAAATTTGGGGCGACTGGGAGGATGATCCCGATCCACTGGATGGATTTTTTGCTTTGGAACGTGCTAAACAACAACGACGCCAACAAGAGTTACGTCGGAGAGCTTTGCTACAACAACAAACCCTAGAGCGTCAACCCGAGGCCAAAAGACGCCAACTTTGGCTTCAAGGTCAAGAGGAAGAACAACGTCAATTGGAGATCGAAGATAAGAGGTGTCGACAACGCTATCAGATTCGGCTTCTCCAACAAAGAGAGGCTGAGGAGGCACGACGACAAGAGGAGGAGGAACGTCGCCGAGAGGAGGAACGAAGCCAATGGTTGAAGACTTTGATTGCGTAGATGGTGGACAAATTCGTTGACCAGAAAACAACACAACGCGCCGAACTTGTTTCGCAGATTCTCGTTGACTCCGACCTCAGAATTGAGTCAACTTAGTCTTGTTGCGAAGTTGACTCGACGAGCTTTCCAACGGTAGGTCACACGCTACCAGAATCCTCCAGGAAGACCTCCGAATCTACGCTGCAAGTGGACTGCAGTGTTGCGCCAGATGATGTGATTGCTTCTGACGACAACGATGAGGATGTTGGGGACACTTCTCTTGAGTTAGCTATTGTACCTCTTGAGATTGTTCCTAATGTTGAGGCTTCTGAACCTCATAGGGTTATTGAGCCTAATGATATTGTTACTCTTGATTGCTCAATGTTCCCTTTGACATGTGTTGTTTTTGAGGTTCCTTTGCCTCAAATTCTGCTGGCGCCATCTCAAGTTGATTGTCAAGGAAGTTACTTTTTGGTGGTTGCTCCTTCCTCTTTGATCATCAACCACTCGATTCGAGGACGAATCGAAGCTAAGAAGGGGAGAATGATGTGGATCAAGATGGTCTTCTGTGGGTCAAACAATGATCTTGATCCAGGCGAGCTCTCAAGACCGATTCGAGAGCCATTGATAGCAAAGAGTGTCGTCCTCAAGAGGAAGAAGAAGGCACCACCATGGATTGAAGAAAAGATATTATTTAATTCTTCTTATTATTATTATTTTCAGTTATTTCCATATTTAGTAACTTCTCTGTAAGTTGGAGCTATTTATGGAATGTCTTATTTTTAGTAATACTTAGTTAGGTGAATAAAAGGGAAAAGGAAAGTCTATCCTTTTAGATATTTTCCTTGACCACTAAGTAGAAATATTTATCTATGATTTATTTAGGAATATTATTAGAATTTAATATTTATTTATCTAAGCCAAAACTCTATCTTTTGCAAAGATAGAATTGGCATGCTTTGTTATTTAAACACTTTTCTACATTCAATAAAATTATATTGAAAATTATATTGATGAACCCTTTTTAGGATTAAAAAGGTTTTTCAATCCTCCAATCCAAAAGCTTTGGATTCAAATTATTATTCTTCCTCATTCATACTCACAAAATCAAACACAAAGAAGAAACCCATCCTGAAAAACCGTCGCTGAACCAGTGTTCCTGTCGCTGAACCTGTCAGAGCCGTTGCCAGCGTCAGGGTCGCGCCCGCGGCTCCCTTGGCCGCGCCCGCGGCTTTTCCAGCAGTGTTGCAATTGCGTTCTTTGTGTTGTTGCTTGTGTTCTTGTTTTGCTTCCGCCATTCCCACACCTTTCTTACCTTCAAGAAACTTGTTCAACATCAAGGATATCAAGAATATTGCAAGATCGGGCGATCAACAGTTTGGGGTTCTTGATCTTGAGCCCACAGGCGAAGGATCGGGGATTCCAAACGTATCAATTGCCATCCCTACCCATCACTGCATTCAACAGAGGTTCCCGGCGAGGTTTCGGCTCCACTTCGGTGAGCACATGGAGGCGGAACGGCTCACGTCGGCGCACGAGGCAGGCGGAAATGGACTCATGGTGGCGGGGAGCTTCTCCGAGTGGCTTAAGGTTGCTCCGGCGGCCATTACGGGTGGCAGACAAGGGGGGAAAAGATGGCTCCGACGAGGTTGAATTCGAAAATTGGGTTTTCTAAATCGGGATATTTTTGTGAAAAAATTGTGAGGGGAAACGTCCTTGGAAGGGTTTAGAACAATGGGATATGTTAGAAGCTCTGGTTTCTTTTCTACAGAATGAATTTCGAAGAACACCGAAACCTAGTATTTATAGTCGATGACAAACGGAGCCGAATTGGATCAAATTGAATCTCCGAAGATTAACCCAAATCCATATAAAAGCTATCTAATTGATCAATTTGATAAAATCTATCTTATTTAACAGTTTTGATAAAATTTTCCAATTTGGGGATACACTCGTTTGGGTTCGTTTTGGATTCGAAGTCACAAATTGATAAAAAGATATAGATAGGATAGAGATTGGGTAATAATTTAGAATAAAAAATGATAAGATTCGGGTGGGTTTTGAGGAAATTGAAAAATTAATTTTTCGATAGTGTTGAACGCGATAGAGGAGGAAGAAGAATAAGCCGGTTCTGGCCTGTCCAGTTCAACCCCTTTTGTTTTGCCGGTTCGGTTCAACTAAACCCAATGAAAAACCGGTTTAAACCTATAACTATATATATATATATACATATATCCGAATATTTTATTTACAAAAAGTCTAGCTAAATTAATTAAAAAGAATAACAACATATTTGATTTAAATACACTTTATTTTTCCAAAAAAAATATATTGTTCTAAGACGTTATAATACTTAGTTTACGAAGATTAAAGTAAATCATAATTATAAATTTATCTCTATTGCGAAGAAAAATATACAACTTTGTCTTAAAATAATATTATTTAAATGCTAACTTATTTATGAGAAAGTAAACTAAAATATCTAAAAAAAACTTTATATTGTTAGAAATAGGGAAGAAGAGAGTACAAAAAGAGAAGGGAGCAAGCAGATCTGTGTGTTCTATTAGGGCTCTAAAGATCCATATATAAAGGGGATTACAAGGTAAGACCAAAATGGGTATATCCATAATACATTTAATATACAATATTATAACACTCCCCCTTCGATATACACCCATTTATATTACAAATTGTGTCGTTAAAAACCACGCCTAGAAAAACCCAATGGGACAAAAACTTGGACTAAGGGAAAAAGAGTACATATGTCTTCTGATACACTTTTAAGGATACTTCCTCGTTAAAAACCTTTTCGGGAAAACCCAGTGGGACAAAACCTGGTCGAATGGAAAAAGAGTGCAGTGCGTAATTCTCCCCCTGAATTCAACATTCTTCTTGCAGCTTTCTCATTATGATAAGCTCTTCGAACTTCTTGATAATACTGGTTTCATGAGCGGCATGGCCGAGTCGGAATATTATCTTCGAATGCGTGCAAGTTAAAATGCCTTCATGTATCACACTCGAGTTCGATGCAATAGACTTCCTTGTCTTTGGTGATGAGCTGCTTTCAATGCACAAATACAAGGTACTGCAAGACCTAGTGTGCTTTTCATCGTTTGATACGGGGGATCCGATGTATAGATGGTGTATAAGTCGCCTCATTAAAAACCTTACCTTGGAAAAATCCTAAGGGATAAAAACCAAGATTAAGGAAAAGAGTACAACGTTGTGTATAGTACTTCAGGACTCAATAAACTATGTCACCACTTACACAATACTTCAAGTACTATAAGCACCCTTTGCCTTAATCGTGTACATATGACGATGCTTTCATATTGATGCTTCGGACATTTCAAATTAATGGATCATTTTCACTTATATTCTTTTATTAATGATCAATTTGAGTATACAACTACTATGCCCTTCAATTACGGTTAAAGTCGGTTCATCGACAACCAAAGATTATATCCACTACAGGTGAATATATTTTCATATCATCCACTCTAGAATTTTATGCAATCTATCTTGATATATATCTTACAGCTTTATTTCGCTTATTGAGGTTTTGTATAAACACCCATTTAAAACCAATGATGTTATACTTTCCGATGTTGGAACTACGTGTCCAATAACATGCTTAAAGAATTCATCTTTGCATGTATTTCTTCTTTTTATCTCTTTTACCAACATTTGAATGTTGACATCCATTATTTGATTGATGATCATCGGATTTCCGTGAGCTCTTTCTACTTCCAGGGAATCCTAAAGTGACAGCCTAGATATCCACAACACTTCTGGTGTATTTGAGAATCACTTGATTTTTGTTGGTTTCGGAGTTACTTCTGGAACCTCCAAATGAGCTAGCTAGTACAATATACATGACTTAGTCACTTGCTTGGCCTTAGTAAATGCATTTGATGGCTTTTTGCTAAAAGATGTAATTATCATTTGGTTTACATAAGTGTTAGACTTCTGGTTCACTTTCATTTATCCGCGGATCCCAAATGATATATAGAGAAGTTGCTTTCATGCAATCTTTTTCTTAATACATATAAATTAAATAAACATAAATAATAAATATAATTTCATTACTACGGGAATGAAATTTATTGGCTCATCGCTACGAGGATAGGATTTATCGATCACGATCAAGTGATTTACCAATTTCCCGGTTTGAGATTAGTTTATATCCACTTCGAGGGGTAGAAAGAATAAAAAAATATAATTTGGAAATATAGGGAATAAGAGAGCAGAGAAGATGCAGAGAAAGGATAATTCTCTATTACTTGTGCTCATTCTCAAGAGAGCTTACAAGCCTTATATGGGCAAGGTAAGAGAAATACACAAAATTGTGTCATCATGGTGGGGGTTTTAGAGGTGAAGGGTTTGGTGGGTGGACAGTCCCCCATTAGTATTACAACACTCCCCCTTGGATGTACACCTCTTATATTACAAACTGTGTCGTTAAAAACCCCGCCTAGAAAAACCTAATGGGACAAAAACTAGGACTAAGGGAAAAAGAGTACAGATGTCGCTTGATACACGTTGGTGATACTGCCTCGTTAAAAAACCTCGTCAGGAAAACCCAGTGGGACAAAACCCGATCGAAGGGAAAAAGAGTGCAGTGCGTATATTCTCACCCTGAAATCAACATTCTTCTTACAGCTTTCTTATTCTGATAAGCTCTTCGAACTTCTTGATAATACTGTCTTCATGAGTTGCATGGTCGAGTCTTAATATTATCTTCGATGTGTGCAAGTTAAAATGCCTTCATGTATCACACTTGACTACGATGCAATAGACTTCCTTGTTTGATGATGAGCTGCTTTCAATGCACAAATATAAGGTACCTCAGGACCTAGTGTGCTTTTCATCATTTGATATGGGGATCTGATGTATAGATGGTGTATAAGTTGAATCGTTAAAAACCTTATCTTGGAAAAACCCAGTGGGATAAAAACCAAGATTAAGGAAAAGAGTACAACTTGTGTATGGTGCTTCAGGACTCAATACATTATGTCACCGCTTATACAATAATTCAAGTACTATAAGCACTCTTTGGCTTAATCGTGTACATATGACGAGACTTTCATATTGATGCTTCGGGCATTTTAAATTAATCGATCACTTTTACTTGTATTCTTTTATTAATGATCAATTTGAGTATACAACTACTATGCCCGTCAATTATGGTTAAAGTTTGTTCATCGACAACCAAAGATTATATCCACTACTGGTGAATATATTTTCATATCATCCACTCTAGATTTTATGCAATCTATCTTGTTATATATCTTACAGCTTTATTTCCCTTATTGCGGTTTTGTATAAACACCCACTTAAAACCAATGATGTTATACTTTTCGATGTTGGAACTGCGGGTCCAATAACATCATGCTTACATAATTCATCTTTGCGTGAATTTCTTCTTTTTATCTCTTTTACCATCATTTCGATGTCGACATCCATTATTTGATTGATGGTCATCAAATTTCCATGAGCTTTTTCCACTTCCGGGGAATCCTAAAGTGAGAGCCTAGTTATCTTCAACACTTCTAGTGTATTTGATAATCACTTGATTTTTGCTTGTTTCGGGGTTACTTATGGAACCTTCAAATGAGCTAGCTAGTGCAATATACGTGACTTAGTCACTCTCTTGGCATTAGTAAATGCATTTGATGGCTTTTTGCTAAACCATATAATGATCATTTGGTGTACATAAGTGTTGAACTTCTGGTTCACTTTCATTCATCCGCAGATCCCAAATGATAGAGAAGTTGCTTTCATGCAATCTCTTTCTTAATATAGTCTCATTTCCTCTCCCCTTAAATACTGAGCATTTGATCACCTTTATGAAGCTCGAGGTATTTGATATCATTAGGGACTCAAGCCCCATGTATCGTCCAACTTCTTTGTGGTCTCAGTTTTAGTTAACTGTGGAGAAGGCTTCGGAACATATACTCTCTTCTAGAGATACTTTGGGAGAAGTTATTGTGTCAAATTCGAAATGCAAAATTGCATGGGCACATTTGACTAACAACTCTTCTAGGTCGTTGTGAGCTACTATATGCTCCATAATGTGATTGATAACATTCTCTACCTTTTCATATCACCAATGTGTTCAGACATATATATTTGAATAACACTGGTCCAAATGGCGACGTTTTATGTCCGTAGTTGTCTCATTGAACTCAGTCAAGAGACATAAGAAACTTTGCATTCGCTCATTACTATAGACGCTCTTGTTATTATTTTGCGAAGAAAACAAGTCGTACATGTATGGTCACCCTTATTGAGGATCTTCCGGTCCTAGGATCTTCTAGTCCCTTTTGGTGGGTATTCATGTGAATTTCAATGATCTTGCAAATGATCGTTTTTCTTGAGTGACCAAATCCCATAAAGAATAAGATTTTATCATCAACTAACTTCTAGTTAGTGACATCATAAGTTTCAATGGGATAAATAAGTGTCAAAATGGTAAAAACATTCTAACCATTGAACTTTGTACATGATGATCCATTTATTTAATCAGATGTCGTTAACTGGGTATTTTTTTAAGACCCGGGGTCTTAAGAGGTGCCAGCCCATGCCACCTAGCCCTCTCAGGTCCATTGTCCTCACTTGGAGCATGAAAAGGAAGAGCTCTTGTGACATGGGTAGGGCTTGAATCACTTATAAATCACTCCCAACATCCTTATGATATCCGATGTGGGACGGGGGTGTTACAATCTCCCCCACTTAAAGCGATGACGACCCCGTCAGGCCCAAGGGACTACCCTCCAGGAGGAGCGTAGCCAAGCATACTGTCAGCGCACCTCCAAGCCCGGAGTCGGCTCTGATACCATCCGTAAGACCCGGGTTCTTAAGAGGAGCCAGCCCATGCCACCTAGCCCTCTCAGGTTCGTTGTCCTCACTGGGAGCCTGAAAAGGAAGAGCTCTTGTGACTTGGGTAGGGCTTGAATCACTTATAAATCACTCCCAACATCCTTATGATATCCGATGTGGGACGGGGGTGTTACAATTTTCAGAACTTCCGTTGGTGTCATACTACATTTATGAAAATACCCGACTATGTGTATTTATTAGATACATTTTCTCCTTATTCATAATGTTCTTTGAGACATTAGAATTAAACGTACAAAGACGACCTATTTATAAGCCACAACAATAACTTAATTGGTTGCGCGCTTAACCATTACCTCTTTTACACCTTCTATGGGAGGGGCATGCTTCGGGTCATGCTTAGAGGATTGTCAGGCCTTGTAAACTAGATCATGTTTTGTGGTTATTTATATTGGTTGTACTAACCAAATAAAAATAGTTCTGAATATGTCATAACCCACATTCCATGTACTTCTTCAAGGGTACAAATTTTTAACATAAGATCTTATATACTCTTCTAGAATTTGAAATTAGAGTCTTCAAGCTCTTATGCAGATTTTGATGAAAATTCACAATCTGCTGGATTATTTAAAAATGGTATCGAAACTATGAACTCTTATGTAACGGCCCGGGATTATGATTCCCGAGTTACGTTTCGAGGGATGAAACCCCTCGTTGGGATCTTGCGCCCCGATTACAGGTTGAAGGTTTGAAACCGAAGATTTGTAGTTTAAAGTGGGATTTCGCACCCAAATTTGGAAGGTCCGTTGGAGACCCCGGGGTAAACCCCTGTACCTGTCCTAAGTCTACAACGCGGGAAATCCTTTATCATGCAAAGGGCATAAGTTCAGAAAATGATACAACAAGTGCCACGGCAGAGCCGGGTCAAAATAGAGTATAAGTAGGGAGAAATCCCAAAAGCATGAATCTGGTGAAGTCCGGTTTCAAACACTCACTCTCCGCCATATGAATAGACCCCGTCATAACAGAACAAAATCAAGCAGTATATCGGATACCTGAAACTATACCACCAAGTCAGGCCAAGAGTCCGCCCGTGGAGTCCTTCGACCGCGCTGAGGACATATAATACGCCTATACCTAGAATAAAGGATGCCTTCATGCAGTACTGGAATATTAACCACACTATCATGTTCCTAATTCATATGTGCAGAATATTAAGTAAGGCCTTAACAAAGAATATCAAGTGGTATATCCCTCTTCTACCACCACCCCCCTTCCAGGTAGGCTGGAGACTGGCCAGTTCAATTCTATAACATCTCAAATCTCATCATCATATCGTGGATCTTGCGAGAAGAAAATAATAACGCTGATAATAGTAAAGGTGTTCCAACGACGCGAATGACTCAAGACGAACCCGATGGGACTAGGCTGTCCTATGACCATAGCAAGGACTCTAGGACTCACAAATAACGACCGTTCTGTATTCAAACACATATAGAATAAGAATGCTCATTTGTAAGTGCAATTCCTAAGCATGACACTACATGACATGCTTTTATGCATATGCAACACCTACATACTACATGACACATCAGGCAGGAGGTACTGGTTACTGAGTAAGCCCCGGAGGACTTACCTGGCTAGCAGATCGGCAACATAAGAATCCATCACACAGTAGTCACAATCAAAGAGTATCAGTTAGTACATAATGGAATATACATAAGTCTACATCCAACTATTAAGAACTCAAGCACACCTAAATCAATAGAACAAGTAACATATTATGAAAGTCATTTCATCGCATCATCCGCTCCCCAAGACCACATCGTTCTCCGTAAATCATTCAACCAATTCCGCATGTTCATATACATCAATTCCGCATATACCTCAACGATTCATCAAAATCATAAGACATAATTTGTGTGATATTAAATCCTACTAGATCGTCATAATTATCCAACATTTAATCTCATATAATAATTCATCACAAGTCATGCTATTAATCATACATATCATACTGTTAGTCAAACGATCATATTATCATGCTAGTTAGTCATCGAATAAGTCTTATTCCCAAGTTAGTTTCAAAACCGTTTCAAATCCCAGTTAAATAGTTAAGTATTCCGACCATTGAAAATACTCGCCAAATTCCCTTTTAAATTTATTTATTAGATTACTTTCCAACCTTGAAAATCTTTTCCAAATTCTTTATAAATCTTTAAGTCCCAATAATATATTTTAAATCTCAAATAGTATTACATGATATTTTAAATACCATTTATTTAACACTTTTATAAATTATTTCCAAATCCCCTAAAATCCCAATCATTTTTATTTAATAAACCAACCCTTATAATTATCCCAAAATATTATTTTATCTCTTAAAACCTCCAATAATATTGTATATATAATATATTTTAATTTCCGTTAAATAGTTAAATAAATTAACGAATGAACCTGAACCGAACCGAACCCATAATATTAATCTCAACCGGTTAAAATGTTAAAACAAAATATGTAGAATGGACAAGGGCCCCACAAAGCCACGTTGGCACCTTCTTCCTCCGAAAAAAAATGGAGAAGCCCGCCGACTAGTTATTTCTACTCCCGCCGACTGCAGCTGCTCGACGCCGTCGTCTCCAGCTTCCTCCGCCTGCTCGCCTGCACCTCGGACTCACCCTAAAGCGCCCTCAGCTCGCTGCTGCTTTCACTCTCACCCGCTGCCCTGCCTCACGATCGCTCGGCCTCTCCTCGCTGCTCGGTCTTGCCTCGCTCACCACCAATCGAGCTCGCCGGAGCTCTCGCCGGGGCTCACGAGATCACCCGACTTCCCGCACTCAGCTCTCACTCACCCCCAATTAGTATAAGCATCTAATGGATTCAGGAATTCGAATCGAGAATGAAAAGAAAGCCCGGGAGCTTACCGACGTGTTCACGACTTCGGAGCTCTCGATCGGAGTTCTGGGCGTCGTCGGGGACTCGCGATGGCGTCTCGGACCTACGTCGAACATGGGTGAGCGTGATGGTAGGGTTCGAGAACGATTCCGAATGAAAACGAAGGAGAACGGCTTACCGAAACGGAGTTCGCGCTTGAACAAGGGAGGAAGAGGACGGGGCTACATTGGCTTTGTGGCAGCTCCGGCAGCTCCTAGGCGGCGTTGGGCGGCTCCGGCTGCTACTGGTATCTTTGAGGTAGGAGGATGGGGTTGGTGGCGCTGGTTCTGATGGTGATCGATGGAGGAAGGGAATGGAGATGGTTGCGACGATGGTGGAAAGAGCTGATGATGGTGGTGAAGGAAGAAGAGCAACGGTGATGATGAATGAAGATGGAGCGGGGTAGTGGCGACGAAATGGTGAGGAGGAGATGGTTGTGATGAGAAGGAGGGAGTGACAGGGTATGGTGACGAAGAAGAGCGGGAGTGATGGTAATGACAGAATGAATGACGGGGTGAGGGGTGGGTATGGTTAGTGATGGGAGTGGGTGGGGATTGTTTGTGGAATTGGTTAAACAAATACCCGAAATTAAATTCCGCATATGTGAATTTCGAATCCCGCATTTAGTTCTCAAATTTTAGTTTCCCCGACTCTCGCTCTCTCGATCAATTAGATTTTTAAAATCGACAAGGATATCGTCATCTGATAATTATTTTCAATTTTCGAGGTAAAAGGAAGGAAATCGTTCGTCGGATTTTATATTACGGTCGGAATCCGCTAAACGAGATTTTTGTTCGATTTAAATTCATTTTTAATTTCCTTTTTCCGAAAAATTAGGATTTAAAAATCCGAGCCTTTACATCATCCACCTCTAAAAACAAGTCTCATCCCCGAGACTAAAATCATTTTAAAATAGGAGATGAAGTTTGAAATTGGTGAGTCCAAGGATCATGTCATTGATCCCGTAAGAATCTCATAAGTGCCCTATGAGATCCTCACAGTACCATTGTCGTGATCATAATATCCCCAATAGACCGTAGCAAAAATGTGATATGGGCCCCTACCACATCCTTACTCCGACTCCTCGGTCATATCATAACTCAAAACATCACAACGTCCTATTTAAAACACCGTTCAAAACTTCAAGTTCGGCATTAGTCAAAAGCATTCCTAACCTCTCCATTCATCCTACCATCCACTTCTAAAGGCTAATATCATATTCTCTTCCTAGGTTCTAAGACATAATCAAGGTTCAACAATTCAATTTCTATCATTTCCATCATCAAGCATCACGTATATATATCGAATAACAATAGCACCTCACGTCTAATAGCATAACATAATCACATCAAGAATAGCCACATAGCATAGCATATCTAGCATCGTATCATATATGGTAGAATTTATCACATCATCTCACGAAAGTTACACACCATATCAATCGTATAAGCACGTTATATCAATCAGATAAGTACATCATACTAATTCTAACTACCAAGCGTCATCGCACTAGAGGCAAACAACTGCTTCCGTACAGTAGCATTCCATTGAGTTCAGGGATAACCATGTTAGTACTAACAGTTCCCTATTTTCAACGGTAACACATCAGAGAATCAATATCGTCTATAGCATAGAATTCACACAACATTCAGCCCCAAGTAAAGTATACACTAGATCACTATCTCAGGAGAATCTGCCTTACACTACCAATCATGACGAGACACGACCACTACTCACCACCCCTTGCACTAAGATCAACTTCACCGAGGTCTTCCAACTCAATCCACTACCAGTTCTAGGCACCATTGTATCCTGCTCACATACAACCTTTCTAGCCTCATAACTATTCGCAATCAAGGTCGAATACCCAAACCAACTACAAGGTATCCCAACTCCTATGCCATCAAGCCATCTAAGGGCCAATCCACTTCGACATCCCGATCTCAAGTCCTACCTTCCACTCAACTATTTAAAACTATCTTTCGGAGTTCCCAAATCACAAAATTCCCTCATTTCGACAAGCTGAACAACTCGATTTACTACCAAGACTCCATATATAACACGTCCTTGCCCTAGGGGTCCTCTGTCAGTCCCATCCTTACCCTCTAATAGAAAATTTTGAGTCCTCAAGTGAACCGCTCTCACGATTGATCTAGACACTTCTTAACAATCTCGCTTACTTTTCCTATGCTCTCAAGACTCCGCCCGACCATCATCTCCTAAAGAGACATCTCGAATCACCTTGTTAACCTAATCATACTTCCCACGCCACTAACCCACTCTAACTAACCATCCGCCTCTAAGGACCCAACTCATGCTGACCATCTAACACCTGACACTCCCGACCAATTCTAATGCAGAACCCAACTAGTGGTTCTCCCAACCACAAATCACCATGACCATTAAGCCGACCCACTCTAGATCCTCTTCCCGGCACACTCTACCTTGGCTAGTTCCCTCAACTCCGCATGTTTCCCCAAATTGCCTCAGATCACGCTTCCTCAAACTTCGAAATCTCTACCGCTTAAACCCTTATGTACCGATCATCATTTTCACCGAATTCCTATCACATCCTCGTCCGAATTTCCTAAGTACCGCAACTTCACCAGCCTTCTAAAATCTCTTATCCTCTAGCGTCCTCAATACCTTCTGCTTTGCCTAGTTCCCAAACACATGCTCATAATCTCCCTATCTCAACCTTAAGCGCACAGTCTTACTAGGAATCTCAACTACATCCTTTCCTAGCTACTAGCCTTTCCTTAAAGATTCATCTCACATCCTCAAATACCTCAATAGCCACAATAACATCCACTCATAAATCCCGATTCATTCCCTATGCCAAAATCCTCCAACAACGCATCTAGAAATCCTTCACTTATAAATTCCCTAAACAATCCCAAATACTCATCACACGAACAACCCTGATATGAACAACCTAATATCCCTGATCGATAATTTCCCTAGCAACCTTATACTACTCTTCCTTGTAAATTCCTCAACCTCATCCCTTACCGAAATCGCTCTCACTCACAACACACACCACCTAGTCCCAAATTCTACGATTCCTCAGACGTTCCTTACCGATCATCATCGACTCCGCCCACGATCCGCTCCTAGACTATCTAGACACCTTCCTTGGCACACCAATCCGTCTCACAACACCTCCCTTCAAGAATCCCCCGATCAACTCCTAGCTCGCCCATCCACCTCTAGAACTATCCTAACTACCTCTACCCACACCCAATCTCAAGATCACCCTAAAGAAACTAGTCTAGACCTCAGCCAACCGCTATCTTATACTACCCGCACACACTACCTACCTAGACTACCACTTCTCACTAGGACATTTCCCTCGAAGTCTCACCATACTACTCCACTCCTCAACTAAGACTTGCCTGGAGCTCAACTATACTCACTGACCACTATCTCCGACCAGTATCAACTCACTCGGCTCTACCTAAGTTAATGCAATCCATCCTGCACACCCTCTCGCTCATCTCATGACCAAGAACAAAGACTTCAATCCCTCTGCCACTTTTCGACCTATCTTACCGAAGAATCTCTCGACTCATGCCCAAGAAGAAGCACCACCAGACATATAACCCATAACCTACTCACCAACAAGTCAGTATACCAAGCACCAAGACACATCGTCATAGAAACAAGTTAGTCAGGCAATCATTGCTACCAGTTCAGCACATCCGTCATCACACATTCAATTATGTCAATTCTAGAACTATCACATAACATCAATTTCGATTAGTATAGAAAAATCCACGATTTGAATTAAGAATGCTCTTCCTCGTGTCAGCTGGGAGGAACCTGTTTACCACTGTCATCCTTGAAGCATATTCGTCCTTTTTGCCATCGGTGACGTTGTTCCTAGGGCCTAGGGGTCATGGACCTATCACACTTCCGTTGCGCCGCTCCGATGCCACTTGGTCGGCGGTTCTTTCTTGAATGTCGGCGCTCATCGAAGAATCGCAAGGGTTAGAAGTTACGAAGATAGGGGAGAGACAAGGATGGACAACACAGCTTCCTTAAGAGTTCAGACATGGACCACGACTAGGGACGACGAGACCAAGGAGAAGATCCCAACCCGAGAGTTAGAACGATGCCCTTATAATTGTGGCATGCAAACACATAAAAATCCAGAGATATCATCACATTATTTCACACTAGTATGCACCTATCTCAAGGAATATCCATATATGCATTCATAATATGTTCATATAATCATCTTTATATGTGCGCAGAACAAGCTAGCAACCTATCATTTCATTCACCAATCATGCTTGACAGGCTAAGAACATGTATGCACAGACTAACATGGGACATATATGGCATAAGTTATGCAAGATCTAGCAAACATCACAGGATATCATATGCACGACTTATCACTCAATTTAGATACACACATAAGCAAGTCATAATATTGCGCGATTGAAGCAAGCATGCTAAGATGCACCCTAAATATCATGCTAAGGGTATGGTCAGTTCATGCAGGGTTGGTATAGCAACTATCTCATCACATACATCCATGTTTGCATAGTAAGACTAAGACGTCACACAATCATATGAGGGCTTATAACTGGGAGGTATATATCCTACATGATACTAGCAATACTTATTAAACATTTACACAATCATGAGGTCCAATGAGGTTCATCTGGCATGCTAAGTCATCCAATTCACGTTTTAACATACAACGAGAGTTGACCACACTATCATGGACCTAGTTCATAGGGAGACGGTAATCATGGGGATTCAATACATACGACACATACATCTACTCATAAGTGCAACCATGCAAGGTACCAGGAAAGTCATGCTGAATTATACCAATATACAATTTCATGAAATCACAAGAAGGCTATCATTATAACTTGATAGAATTCTCTAAGGACAATCACCGACTCACCACCTAGCTTCCCCGTGGGACGCTAGTATGACTCGCTGGACACAAGGACATTTACGCCGTTTCCGAGAGAAGATGGTAGAATTCGTGTTTGGACTCTTTTGGCAAGGAGACACGGTTGACCATTACGAGACTCAAGAGGGATGACTCCATAAGATAACGCACTCCTTACTCAGAAGAATGTCGATAATCAACCTTAGGTAACCCTCACATCATACACAATCCCCGAAAGTAGTTAGTTGACCGACCCAATTTCCCGTAGAGAATGTTGACATTAGGTATGAGACTCGATGGACATCTATGGTTGGAATATAAATAGGACTCAAGTCAAAAGGAACGGACACTCTCGACCCTTACTAACACATTAAAGTGCTTTGGTGGGACGGACGACGGAATCGGGATTATCAAGGGGGTTTTACTATGGAAGAACTATTCCGACAAGATAGAAAATCTGATTACATAAGAACAAGGTTTCCTCCCGCTATCCCATTTGCACATACAGTCATTTACATGTTTAAGTTAAGGCATTCTGATTAGTTCTCTATCCTAAGCACAATATCACTCAACAGAGAAGCAATCAACAAGATTAATATGATCCTCTTCGAGATGGATCGCCCTCGGGCCCAATTGCATATATGTATATATAACGTAAGCATAGAGACGATCTATGCCGTCCTTCGAGGGACAGCTAACCGGAGGGGCAAGAACCTCACAGCCTCCTAACTTAACACTCTAACCTTCGTGGTCCTCCTTGGAGTCTTCTAGGCCCATCTGTAAATAAAAGCTAGTATTTTGCCTATCGTTTCCCGAGTTCTACATCCATAAGGGATGTCTATCGCTTTGGTCTCTACCCACGATATTGTTTCCCCTTATTCATTTAGGTTTAATTCCAATTAAATTCATTTTTCCCTTTTAAAAACATGTTCCAAAATCATTTGAAAACATTGGGTGATTTTTAAAACCATCTTCAACCTATTGTACTCGGATTGCAAAACCACAGCTCTAATACCACCTTTGTAATGGCCCGATATTATAATTCCCGAGTTACGTTTTGAGGGATGAAATCCCTCGTTGGGATCTTGCGCCCCGAGTACAGGTAGAAGGTTTGAAAATATCGATTTGTAGTTTAAAGTGGGATTTCGCAACCAAATCCGGAAGGTCCGTTGGAGACCCCGGGGTAAACCCCTGTACCTATCTAAAGTCTACAACGCGGGAAATCCTTTATCATGCAAAGGGCATAAGTTCAGAAAATGATACAACTAGTGCCACGGTAGAGTATAAGTAGGGAGAAATCCCAAAAGCATGAATTTGGTGAAGTCAGGTTTCAAACACTCACTCTCCGCCATATGAATAGACCCCGTCATAACATCACAAAATCAAGCAGTGTATCGGGTACATGAAAATATACCACCAAGTCAGGTCAAGAGTCCGCCCGCGGGTCCTCTGACCGCGCTGAGAACATATAATACGCCTATACCTAGAATAAAGGATGCCTTCATGCAGTACTGGAATATTAACCACACTATCATGTTCCTAATTCATATGTGCAGAATATTAAGTAAGGCCTTAACAAAGAATACCAAGTGGTATATCCCTCTTCTACCACCACCCCCCTTCCAGGTAGGGTGGAGACTGGCCAGTTCGATTCTATAGCATCTCAAATCTCATCATCATATCGTGGATCTTGTGAGAAGAAAATAATAACGCTGATAATAGTAAAGGTGTTCCAACGACTCGAATGACTCAGGACGAACTCGATGGGACTAGGCTGTCCTATGACTATAGCAAGGACTAAGCATGATACTACATGACATGCTTTTATGCATATGCAACACCTACATACTATCTGACACATCAGGAATGAGGTACTAGTTACTGAGTAAGCCCCGGAGGACTTACTTGGCTAGCAGATCGGCAACAGAAGAATCCAGCACACAGTAGTCACAATCATAGAGTATCACCTAGTACATAATGGAATATACATAAGTCTACATCCAAATATTAAGAACTCAAGCACACCTCAATCAATAGAACAAGTAACATATTATGAAAGTCATTTCATCGCATCATCCGCTCCCCAAGACCACATCGTTCTCCATAAATCATTCAACCAATTCCGCATGTTCATATACATCAATTCCGCATATACCTCAACGGTTCATCAAAATCATAAGACATAATTTGTGTGATATAAAATCCTACTAGATCGTCATAATTATCCAACATTTAATCTCATATAATAATTCATCACAAGTCATGCTATTAGTCATATATATCATACTGTTAGTCAAACGATCATATTATCATGCTAGTTAGTCATCGAATAAGTCTTATTCCCAAGTTAGTTTCAAAACCGTTTCAAATCCCAGTTAAATAGTTAAGTATTCCGACCATTGAAAATCCTAGCCAAATTCCCTTTTAAATTTATTTATTAGATTACTTTCCAACCTTGAAAATCTTTTCCAAATTCTTTATAAATCTTTAAGTCCTAATAATATATTTTAAATCTCAAATAGTATTACATGATATTTTAAATACCATTTATTTAAAACTTTTATAAATTATTTCCAAATCCCCTAAAATCCCAATCATTTTTATTTAATAAACCAACCCTTATAATTTTCCCAAAATAATATTTTATCTCCTAAAACCTCCAATAATATTGTATATATAATATATTTTAATTGCCGTTAAATAGTTAAATAAATTAACGAATGAACCCGAACCGAACCGAACCCATAATATTAATCCCAGCCGGTTAAATTGTTAAAAAAAATCTGTAGAATGGACAAGGGCCCCACAAAGCCACGTTGGCACCTTCTTCCTCCGAAATCAAATGCAGAAGCCCGCCAGCTAGTTATTTCTGCTCCCGCAGGCTGCAGCTGCTCGACGCCGCCGTCTCCAGCTTCCTCCGCCTACTCGACTGCACCTCGGACTCGCCCTGCAGCACCCTCAGCTCGCTGCTGCTTTCACTCTTGCCCGCTGCCCTGCCTCACGATCGCTCAGCCTCTCCTCGCTGCTCGGTCTCGCCTCACTCACCGCCAATCGAGCTCGTCGGAGCTCTCGCCGGGGCTCACGAGATCACCCGACTTCCCGCACTCAGATCTCACTTACCCCCAATTAGTATAAGCTTCTAATGGATTCAAGAATTCGAATCGAGAAGGAAAATAAAGCACGGGAGCTTACCGACGTGCTCGCGACTTCGGAGCTCTCGATCGGAGTTCTGGGTGTCGTTGGGGGCTCGCGATGGTGTCTCGGACCTACATCGAACATGGGTGAGCGTGATGGTAGGGTTCGAGAACGATTCCGAATGAAAACGGAGGAGAACGGCTTACCGAAACGGAGTTCGCGCTTGAACAAGGGAGGAAGAGGACGGGGCTGCAGTGGCTCTGTGGCAGCTCCGGCAGCTCCTGGGCGGCGTTGGGCGGCACCGGCTTCTACTGGTATCTTTGAGGTAGGAGGATGGGGCTGGTGGCGCTGGTTCCGAAGGTGAGCGATGGAGGAAGGGAATGGAGATGGTTGCGACGATGGTGGAAAAAGCTGATGATGGTGGTGAAGGAAGAAGAGCAACGGCGATGATGAATGAAGATGGAGCGGGGTAGTGGCGACGAAATGGTGAGGAGGAGATGGTTGTGATGAGAAGGAGGGAGTGACAGGGTATGGTGACGAAGAAGAGCGGGAGTGATGGTAATTACAGAATGAATGACGGGGTGAGGGGTGGGTATGGTTAGTGATGGGAGTGGGTGGGGATTGTTTGTGGAATTGGTTAAGAAAATACCCGAAATTAAATTCCACATATGTGAATTTCGAATCCCGTAATTAGTTCTCAAATGTTAGTTTCCCCGACTCTCGCTCTCTCGATCAATTAGATTTTTAAAATCGACGAGGATATCGTCATCTGATAATTATTTTCAATTTTCGAGGTAAAAGGATGGAAATCGTTCGTCAAATTTTATATTACGGTCGGAATCCGCTAAATGAGCTTTTAATTCGATTTAAATTCATTTTTAATTTCTTTTTTCTGAAAAAATATGATTTGAAAATCCGAGCATTTACATCTTAGCGAGATAAGTGTCACAATCTACTGGATTGTTTAACCATTGAATGTAGGAACTTCAAGCCAGACCACAAAATAGGTGTTGAAAAACTCACAATATAGTGGATTAAGGAATAATATTAATAATAAAACTATGTAAAAGATAATACTGAATAGTAAAGTATATTAAGAAACATGTATATTAACAACAATAATCTTAAATAAATAAATAGAATTAATGTCAACTTCAAGTGACAAGAAAATTTAACATAGATCTTCGAGACCTTTTATCGCCTACGTCACGAGGCGGTATTCTTATATGCAATTTTATCGTTTACTACGGGAAACTGATTGAGAAACATTAAGGATCAGAGTTGATTTGTTTCTCTGGATATACGAATAATCACTACAAGGATGATGTTTACCGGTTCGTCCCTACGAGGGTATGGTTTATCATTCATCTACTTCGGGAGATATGTCTATTTCATGAATAAAAATATAATATACAAATACATGTAAATAAAATAAAAGGCTAATGATTGATGCATCACTACAGGGATATATGAAAATATTTGGTTCATCGCTTAAGGGATGAAATTAGTCAGTTTATATCAAAGATACGACTTGTTCATTCACCTACTTTGGGAGATGAGAACGTTAATCTCTTTCGAGAGATATGCCCATCATCTACTTCGATTTTTAAAAACCAGGCGGTGTTCTTCGATCTCAACGGCGGCAGCGGGAGGTAGATCGTCAAGAGGGAGATCGATTGTACATGTGGGGAAAAACAGATCCACACACATCAAATATTGAAGATAAAAAAAACAAATCAAAGAAATCAATCATAAAATTCAATCAAGGCGATCGACTCCTCGTTGTGTTGGTAGAAAGCGGCGCTTCCGTTCCGACTTCCGGTCACCAGCCCAAAACTGCAACAGATTGCTTCGTCTTCTTGTCTCCGACAATGTCGAACAATGTTGGGCAACTTGCCGACGCCTGGCTTACCCATGATGGATAGCCCCTCATTGGATTGTGTGCTTCCCGGAGCCCTAAAGCCGCAGCAACGGCGGAGCCTCTGGCGTCAGCCCCATCGGCCTCTCCGCCACACCGATATTGTCATCATCGTCTCATTGAAGAAGCGATGCACAATAAATCAACAAACCAAAGTTGAAGGAAATCAAAAGAGTAAATAAATATAGTAGCAGGCTCCATCGAGATTAGTAGGAGTTTGAGAGGCTCTTCCACTTTCGAGGCAGAACTAGATCGCGCCCCTCCGCGGTGGCGGTTCTCTTCTCCTGGATTTACCACCGGCCGTTCCCGGCATCGAGGACCTATGGAGGAGGAACTCGGTGCAACTTCAATAACCCTGCACAACTTGAAACTCATTCTGCTGATGCCCTTTGTGGAGTTTTGGCAATCTGCTGAATTAGGATCAGATCAAAAGACCTTTGACCTTCCCCGTTAAGCACACTCCAGTATAAACAAAGATAAAACGCAAACAAAGATGGATTGCTTAAAACAAGAACACCAAATAATTGGAAAAGGCAGTAAACATTCGGTAGAATTTGGAACACCAAATATACCGATCAGAGAAGGAACGACACCGAGAGAAGAGAAGATGCATAGTTTTACTTATGAATAAATATAGTTGGTTGTTAGTTTCATACCTATAGTATAGTTTTACTTACTGAAGAACATTTTAAATAAAGATAAATATAGTTGGTTGTTAGTTTCATACTTGTAGTACGACACCAACGGAAGTTCTGAAAATACTCAGTTAATGGCATCTGATTAAAGAAATGGATCACCATGTACAAAGTTCAATGGTTAGAATGTTTTACCATTTGTCGCTTATTTATCCCATTGAAACTTATGATGTCACTAATTAGAAGTTAGTTGATGATAAAACCTTATTCTTTGTGGCATTTGGTCGCCCAAGTAAAACGATGATTTTCAAGATCATTGAAATTCACATGAATACCCACCAAAAGGACAAGAAGATCCTAGGACCGGAAAATCCTCAATAAGGGTCACCATACATGTACGGCTTGTTCTCTTGGCAAAATAATAACAAGACCGTCTATAATAAAGAGTAAATGCAATGTCTCTTATGTCTCTTGATCAAGTTCAATGAGACAACTACGAACATAAAACATCACCATATGGACCAATGTTATTACAATATAGATGTCTTAACACATTAGCCATATGAAAAGGTAGAGAATGTTTGTGGAGCATATAGTAGCTCACAACGACCTAGAAGAGTCGTTAGTCAAATGGGGCCCTGCAATTTTGCATTTCGAATTTGACACAATAACTTCTCCCAAATTATCTCCAGAAGAGAGTATATGTTCCAAGGCCTCCTCCAAAATTAACTAAAAAGACCACAAAGAAGTTGAATGATACATGGGGTTTGAGTCCCTAATGATATCAAATACCTCGAGCTTTATAAAGGTGATCAAATGCTCGGTATTTAGAGAGAGAGGAAATGAGATTGTATTAAGAAAGAGATTGCATGAAAGCAACTTTTCTATCATTTGGGATCCGCGGATGAATGAAAGTGAACCAGAAGTTCAGCACTTATGTACACCAAATAATCATTATATGGTTTAGCACGAGCCATCAAATGCATTTAATAAGGCCAAGAAAGTGACTAAGTCACATATATTGCACTAGCTAGCTCATTTGGAAATTCCAGAAGTAACTCTAAAAACCTTCAAAATCAAGTGAGTCGCAAATATACAAGAAGTGTTGAAGATCACTAGGCTCTCACTTTAGGATTTCCCAAAAGTGGAAAGAGCTCGTGGAAATATGATGATCATTAATCAAATAATGAATGTCGACATCAAAATTATGGTAAAAGAAATAGAAGGAAGGAATTCATGCAAAGATGTATTCTTTAAGCATGATGTTATTGGACCCGTAGATCCAACATCGGAAAGTATAACATCATTGGTTGTTTTAATTGGAAGTTCATACAAAACCGCAATAAGCGAAATGAAGTTGTAAGATATAAAGCAAGATTGATTGCAAAAAAAGTCCAGAATGGGCGATATGAAAATATATTCACCAGCAGTCGATATAATCTTTGGTTGTCGATGAACCGACTCCAACCGTAATTGACGGTCATAGTAGTTGTATACTCAAATTGATCATTAATAAAAGAATATAAGTGAAAATGATCGATTAATTTGAAATGCATGAAGAATCAATATGAAAGTCTCGTCATATGTACACGATTAAGCCAAAGGGTGCTTATAGTACTTGAATTATTGTATAAGCGGTGACATAGTTTATTGTGTCCTAAAGTACTATACACAACGTTGTACTCCTTTCCTTAATCTTGGTTATTATCCCACTAGGTTTTTTCAAGGTAAGGTTTTTAATGAGGCAACTTTACACCATCTATACATCATATCCCCCATATCAAACGATGAAAAGTACACTAGGCCCTGAAGTACCGTATGTTTGTGCATTAAAAGCAGCTCATCAACAAAGACAAGGAAGTCTATTACATCGAAGTTGAGTGTGATACATGAAGGCATTTTAACTTTCACACATCGATGACAACTTTCAGACTCTACCATACAACTCATGAAGTCGGCATTATCAAGAATTTTGAAGTGCTTATCAGAATGGGAAAGTTGCAAGAAGAATGTTGAATTCAGGGGGAGAATATATGCACTGCACTCTTTTTCCCTTTGATCAGGTTTTGTCCCACTAGGTTTTCCTGATAAGGTTTTTAACGTGGCAGTATCACCAAAGCGTATCATAAGACATCTATACTCTTTTTCCCTTAGTCCTAGTTTTTATCCCATTGGGTTTTTCTAGGCGAGGTTTTTAACGAGACAGTTTGTAATGCTAGAGGTGTACATCCAAGGGTGAGTGTTATAAAGGGCTTGTAATCCCACTTGAGAGAACCCCCGTCCCATTTATGTACCCCTTTCTCTACTTTGCTTATATAAGGGCTTGTAATCCCACTTGAGAGAACACACATGTGAATAAGAAGTCTCCTCTCTACTCTCTTGTTCTTCCATGAAAGATTATTCTCGGTTAATTCTCCTTGTATTACAACAATAGTAAAGTATATCAAGAAACATGAATATCAACAAAAATAATCTTATATAAATAAATAAAATTAATGTCTACTTCGAGTAACAAGAAAATTTAGCATAGATCTTCGAGACCTTTTTATCACCTACGTCAGGAGGTAGTATTCTTATATGCAATTTTATCGTTTACCACGGGAAACTGATGTCAGAGTTGATTTGTTTCTTTGGCTATACGAATCATCACTACTAGGATGACGTTTACCGGTTCATCCCTACGAGGGTGCGGTCTATCATTCATCTACTTCGAGAGATGTCAACTCATCTATTTCAAAAGATGTGTTTTGTTCATCTACTTCAAGAGATATATCTATTCAACTACTTCGATCAAGAGATGAAGAAGAAATATAATATATACAAAAAAAAAGGATAATCATTGATGCATCACTGCAGGGATGAAAATATTTGGTTCATCGCTCAAGGGATGAAATTAATCGGTCTATCTCAAATATACTACTTGTTCATTCACCTACGTTGATCTCTTTTGAGAAATGTGTCCGCTCATCAACTTCGGGAGATGAAGAATGAAAAAAATTAACATACAAATAAAATAAATAAAACTAATAAAAAATAATTATCATCTCTACGGGGATGTGATTTGTCTATTCGCCTACTTCGGGAGACGTGGACATTAATCTACCTCGGGAGATTAAATTGATTTATCTACGAGATAAATTTATTTATATTTTATTCATCCACTTTCACTTCGGGGGTTGATATAATTTATGTATACACATAGGATGTGTTTATCTATTTTACGAGTTAAATCTCATCACTTCGGAGATGGAGATCGGAACCTTTACTAGGGACAAAATCTGCAACCTTGGAAGTTTGGGTCTTTTCTATAATTATCAGAAAAGTACAACCCGGGCCGCAATTTTGGAAATTCTAAGGTTGGTTTTGTAATTAATCCAAAGTTGCAATATATTCATCGTCTCCTTCGCTGTGTTTGCGAGAGCGGCGGATGGCATATCAGTCGATGCCATCGCATCTGGTTTGGCGACGCCACCCGCCATTGATTACGTCGAAAATCACCGCGAATCCCCACACGGACTTCTCGATCGGGAAGAGGAAGCGCGCCACGCCGATGACCAATGTCAACACACCCTGGGTGCCACCGATTTCTGAGAGCAGATCGACGGATTGAGCGCTCGGTTAGATTCAATTTTCATCCAGAGCCACTACCGGGAGCCAATCGGGAGGCAGGTCATCAGGAGGGAGATTGATTGTAACTGTGGGGAAAAACAAATTCACACACATCAAAGAATGAAGACGAAAAAACAAATCGCAGAAATTAATCACAGAATTCAATCGAGACGATCGCGGGCCGATGGCTGCCAGAAGGCGCTGCCGCTAGCCACTGCTTGCACCAGCAGTGCGTCTCCGCCATTGGCTGGGTTGCCTCGGGCTGGTTCAACGTTGATCCCCTTCATCATCAATTCACCATGCCAATCGGATTGGGATCTGGAGGGGTCGGAGTTTGTCCGATGACCAATCGTAGTCGATTCGGATAGATGTGAGATCGACGGTGGAGAGGAAGTTGGCCATGACGATGACGAATGCCACCACTGGGTGCCGCCGATTGCCGGGACAGATCAGTGGATTTGATCTTCCAGGAGAGAGATCAGTGGATTTGATCTAAGCAAATACGGAAGGCAATCATCGATTTTAGCAACGCGGATCGTCTGCTTCAATATATGTATCACTCCCTACTTCAAAATTTTGATTGGGCCACATGTACACATTTTTCATTCCTTTTTTTAAATTAAAAAATCATTGATATTTTTTTCTCTAAAATTGTTTCCAATATTGCAATCTAACCCCCACCTACTTCAGAACCCCTTGACCACAAATCACAATTCTCTTCTCTTTCATCTCAACCCTTGACTCAGAATCGTCCTCGCCCAACTTCAACAAAAAAAAAATTTGGCATCTTCCTTGCTGTAGTAAGGGTATAATCGCATCCATCATCAAGCTCTCACATAAATAGCGATTGGTCGAACTGTAAACAGCTTGTGTATAAACCGTGCTTGATTTCATTATTTTATTTAGATTAAATAAGCTACAAATTATGCGATCGTTGAATATCTCCAACTAAAGCCTAATATTGGGGATCATTCAAGCTTGCTGAATTGGGTAGTTGACTTGAATTTGTAAACCAACAGTACTCTTTATTTGGTTCTATGTTGATGGTTAGTATGCCATCTTAAGAATTGAGGAGTGCAAGTGCAGTTTTACTTGGTTAAATTTCAGATAAATTGGACTCTGAGATCGATTTCGATTTGCTTTTAAATAATGGTAAAAACAAATTCTCTTAAATTTAAATTAAAGAACCCTAAATTGATAACCTCAATCAACATCCTAGACTAATTTTAGCAAATTCAATAAATTGGACTATTGGGAAACTTTGAAATCCAAACTCAGAGAACCAAAACCTCTTCATCCTCATCAGCTTTGCCTCCCAGATTCGTCATCGTCAACTTCACTCTTCCAGATTTGGCGGTGGCGGCTTCGTCTCCCGGCTTGGTGATGGATTTGCCTCTTGGTTTCATTGTCGAACAAGGATAGCGGCAACAAAGGTGAAATTGGCAAATTGCTCGATTGTCGTATGCAGCAGCAGGGAAGAAGAGGGCATATGTTTTTTTTTTTACTCTGCAGTTTTGTGGAATTAAAAGTTTTCAATAAAATATCAACAATTTTTTATTTAAAAAAATGAAAAATGAGTACAGGTGGTCGTGAAGCCCAATGATATATAGAATGAAGCAGAGGATCCGCATTGCGATTTTAGTGGTTTGTTGGGAGTAGAAATCATCTACAACACTTTGTGTAACCTTGTGTGTGACCCTTAATTATTTATGCTATAAACTTATGTTTAAAAAAAATTCAAAAATTATATTTATCTTCTAAACAACTATAAGTATATATTTATCAAAAAAATTGATGAAAAAGCATGATTTAAAATTTTAATAAATTCATATTACTAAATAATTGATTTTTCATTTATATAAAATTTTAAACATGATTTTTCATAAAAAAAATTTATAAATATAAACTTATAGTTTTTTAGAAGATAAATATAATTTTTGAAATTTTTTTAAACACAAATTTATAACATAAATAATTAAGTGTCACAGATAAGGTTACACAAAGGGTTGTAGAGGATTTCTACTCGTTTGTTGGATAGAGGCTTCGTGATGATAACGTGTTGTAATACGAGGAGAATTAACCGCGAATTATCTTTCATGGAAGAACAAGATAGTAGAGAGGAGACTTCTTATTCACATGTGTGTTCTCTCAAGTGGGATTACAAGCCCTTATATAGGCAAAGTAGAGAAAGGGGTACATAAATGGGACGGGGGAATAGGAAGGTGGAACATCCACACAACAAGTGACTTTATAACAACTATTTAGTATTATCTTTTACATAGTTTTACTTATGAATAAATATAGTTGGTTGTTAGTTTCATACCTATAGTACGACACCAACGGAACTCATCTTTGAAACTAACACAAAGCTTGCTTGGTGGTTTATGATCGATCATAAACATTGGTGATAACTCCACTCCCTTGATGAAAATCGGAAATGGTTTCAAAGGCTTTGACACAAAGCTTGTGTCAAAGGCCTTAAAGCTAAAGCTGTATTGATGAAATTCAAAACCTGTATTTTATGTATTTTATTTATTATCTTATATATATTATCTATGTATGGTTTCCGAATATTATTATACATATTTTATACTAACCATATAGCAAAGATTTCGAAGAAATCTCCTTCCTTAAAGCCGAAAGATGTGAAGATCAAATCTGGTGGATTATGGCTTCGCAGTTTCCCGGAATAGAAGATTGCAAAGATCCTTCCTAAGCCATGATCTCAAATAGCCGTTGGGTGAAGATTTGTGTTTCAAAATGGCGCCAATTTGATTGAATATAAAAGGAGATGAAGAAGAGAGAAGAGGACACAAGAGTTGAGCACAAACGATCATTGAACTACAACGCACACTCAGCCCTCAAGTCAATCTTTCTTCTTCGTGTACTCTTTGCTAGGTGTTAAGAGTCGTATCTTTTGTTTCAAAGCATTTAAGAGTTACACAGTGAGCTTATAGGATATATTCTGAGAGAGTGTTATACTCGAGAGTTTATAACTCAGGAAGTGTGCACTAGGCAATTGATTCGCGAGTGTAAGAGGATTGTAATAGATAGCTGAGAGAGGTGGGGCTCTTCTAGATTGGTCTAGGACTCCAAGGGAACGTGAGTTGACTAGATTGCAATTGTATAGGAGAGAGGCCTCTCGGTGAGCTATTAGGATCCTAAGTTTTGTGAATCAATAAAGCATGTTGAATCCTAGGGTTGTGGAAGAACCCTAGGCGGGGACTAAGCCTTAAAGGAGTCAAACCTCGTTAACAAATCATTGTATTCTTTACTTATTGCTTTACCAATATTTCCGCACTTGTTTCGAATTGTATAACTTTTTTTGTGATTTAGGTATCCCAATCGAAAGAATTGAGTTTACTCCCAAAGGGTTTTGCAAGCGTTTCAAAAGTCTTGAGATTGACAGCGAAAAGTTGGTATACTCTATTCAACCCCCCCTTCTAGAGTATCTTTATTCTACTTTGTTATCCATTATTGAACCTTCAATTGGTATCAGAGCCTTACTCACTGCTTTTGATTTAACAATCTTGTGAGTTTTGATCATGTTTGGTGAAGCAAACGGAGGATTTGCACAAGGGAGGTCTACCAGTAGACCACCGCTCTTTGTGGGAAACAACTTCGTGCACTAGAGGTCCTTGATGAAAATGTTCATTATAGATCAAGATCTGGAACTTTGGAACATTATAGAGAATGGTCCAAAGATTCCTGTGTAAGACGGACCAAATGGAAGCAAAGTCGCGAAGACTGAGGCCGAATACATCCAAGCGGATCTTGAACTCGTTTCCAAGAACTATAAGGCCATTAACTTACTATATTGTGGTCTTAGTACTAATGAGTTTTAACCGTATTTCATCTTGTAGGTCGGCTAAAAAGATTTGGGATAAGCTGGTTGTCACCTACGAAGGAACCAGTCAAGTGAAGGACACCAAGATCAGTATCTTCCTTCGAAAGTATGAACTTTTCAAAATGAAGCCTGATGAGTCTATTAAGGCCATGTTCATACGATTCACGGAAATCACGAATAAACTTGACTCTCTTGGCAAGACCTTTGAGAATGTTGAGAAAGTAAGGAAGATATTGAGGTGCCTCCTAAAAGACAAATTGGGCCCTAAAGTGACAGCCATAGAAGAAGCCCAAAATCTCACCACTCTACCCCTTGATGACTTGCTTGGGAAGTTGATCACACATGAGATGATTCTCAATGAAGACGATGGAGAAATCCCAATAAGCACTAAGAACTTGGCACTCAAGTCTAAGAAGGATGAGCCCAAAGATGTGTCTGATTCTGAAGATGAGGATGATGATGAGGATGATCCCTTTTCTCTCATTACAAGGGGTCTTTCTCGAATCCTCAAGATGAAGCAATTCAACAACAAAGATGGATCAGAGTCTTCTAAATTTCGAGGTAAGTCTCAATACAACAAATATGACAAGAAGACTAAACCTTTGTCTTGTTTTGAATGTGGTGAAACAGACCATCTAGTGAAAGATTGCCCTCAAAAGAAGAAGAGTCAGTTCAAGAAAGGTGATGGATGGAAAAGAAAGCCATGGTGGCAGCTTGGAGTGATTCTGACTCAGGTGACTCAGACTCCGATGATGAGAAGGCCAACATTTGTCTCATGGCCTCAGGAGATGAATCCCACGATGAGCAAATTGAGGTAACTGTAAGAGAACTTATGGCAAGTCCAAAAGAGGTACTATCGAAATTCCTTTCAAATATGATTGCCAATGAAGAGAAACTTATTTCCCAAACTAACACTTTTATTAAGAAAACTGTGGACCAGGAAAGAACTATTGAGGAACTGTCAATGAGGGTCAAAAGTCTTGAAACCTCTTATTCGGGTCTTGACATTAAAGTCAAGACTCTTGACTCAGAGAAATCTGAACTCAAGCAAGATCTCTCGTCTCTAAGAAGTGAACATCATGACTTAGAGAGCGAAAAGATCTCCCTGAATAAGAAGATTCAAGACCAACAGACAGCCCTCAAAAGTTTTACCAAGTCCAAGGGCACTCTTTATAGGATGTTGGGTGAGCAACAAAGTTCTCTAAACAAAAGTGGTATTGGCTACAACCCGAGGTTTTTATAGAAGCAACACATTACCACTTTTATGAAGGCAAAAGGAAGCAGAACCTCTCCTATATGTCACCACTGTGCAAGAAAGGGACATGTAAGAGAGATCTGCCCCTATAGAAGAAAGGATCCTCATATTATTCGCAATACATTTCCTGTTCACTTGAGAAAAGAACGGATAACGCAAGTTTGGGTCCCCAAAGGCACTATTTTACCAAATATGGTTTATCCCAATAATGGATCTAAATTTGCTTATTGGTCTAGCCACAAAGGTTGATTTTTGTCTTGCAGGAGATCACCAAGGTGAAAGAGCGAAAATGGATTATTGATAGTGGATGCTCTAGACATATGAGTGGGAAGAGGTTTCTCTTCCATGAACTAAAGAAGCAATCCACTGGAACAATCACTCTTGGTGGCAAAGGAAAGCGTGACATCGTTGGTATCGGTAGTGTTAGGAGTGATCCTAACCACAGTATTAAAAATGTTTATCTTGTTAATGGTTTGAAGTATAATTTGCTTAGTGTTTATCAACTATGTGATAATGGTAATGATGTTGGATTTAACAAGAAAAGATGTTTAGTGCGCAGAGAAGATACAGGTGAAATAGTTCTAATTGTCTATTGTTATAACAACATCTATGCCGTGAATGCTGAGCAAGTGGCACAAGGAAGCTTAACCTGTCTAAAGGCTTTGACGGACGATCCAAAGCTCTGGCACAGGAGACTCGGTCATGTAAGCCCACATACACTACAAAAGTTTGTGTCCAAAGGGCTTGTAAGAGGACTACCTAAGATGGACTTCAAAGGCATTGAGATGTGCAAAGCATGCACACGAGGTAAACAAACACGTAGCTCTTTCAAACCCATGAAGGTTGTAAGTACTTCTAGACCGCTTGAACTTTTACATATGGATTTATGTGGTCCTATGCGAGTCAAATCTCCCAATGGTAAAAAGTACATGCTTGTTGTTGTTGATGATTTTTTGAGATATACTTGGGTTGCATTTTTAAAAGAAAAATCCGAGGCTTTATTTGAGTTTTCAAAACTTTGTAAGGAGTTACAAACTTTAAGAAACGAGCCCATAGTGTCAATTCGAAGTGATAATGGTAGGGAGTTTGATCAACTTCAGATTGATTTGTTTTGTGCTAAATATGGCATCTCCCATAATTTTTCTGCTCCTAGGACACCTCAACAGAATGGGGTTGTGGAACGAAAGAACCGCACCCTAGAGGACATGGCCAGGACTATGCTTTTAGAAAATGCATTACCTAAAACCTATTGGGCTGAAGTTGTTAACACAGCTAACTATATTTTGAATCGTTGTCTTATTCGTTCCATCTTAAAGAAAACTCCTTATAAACTTTTCAAAGGCCGCAAACCCCTTATATCGTATTTCAAACCCTTTGGCTGTACTTGTTTTGTTCATAACAATGGAAAAGATAACCTTGGGAAATTTGATGCGCGTGGTGATGAAGGTGTATTTCTTGGCTACTACACAAGTAGCAAAGCATTATAGAATCTTCAACAAAAGGACCAAGAAGGTTGAGGAAAGTATTCATGTTATATTTGATGAATGCAATGACGGTTCTATAAGTGAAAGTGTTGCAGATTTAGATCTTAACAGCCATACAGAGAATGAGGATGGTGATGATATTGCTACTAAGAACACAGAGAAGAGGAACATGCAGGATCAGATTCTTAACACTGAGGAATTGGCCCATGGTCTTGAAGCTTAGTCCAAAGCCCTTGACGACCAATCCAAAAGTGTTAAGACTTCATAAACTGCTGTAACTGAGCCCAACATATCCATGGAGTCAGATGTACCACAAACCAATCATGTTGATGTGATGAACCAGGGACCTGAGACTAGCAAGAGAAAGTTCAAATACTCATCATCACACTCATTAAAGGATATCATCTCTGACCCTACATTTAGTGTTCAAACTCGTTCTAAACTTAAAGATCTTTGTACTTTTCCTGCTTTTGTTTCACTTGTAGAACCAAAGAAGGTGGATGAGGCTCTTCAAGAGCCAGACTGGATCATTGCTATGCAAAGTGAGCTTAACGAATTTGAAAGGAACAAAGTTTGGACCTTGAAGCCTAGGCCAAAGCATCAATCAGTCATTGGCACACGTTGGGTATTTCGGAACAAGCTAGATGAGAATGGTAAGATCATGAGGAACAAAGCAAGGCTTGTTGCTCAAGGCTACAATCAAGAGGAAGGTATCGACTACGAGGAGACTTTTGCTCCCGTAGCCAGGCTTGAAGCCATTCGCATTTTATTAGCATTTGCATCTTTTATGGGCATAAAATTATATCAAATGGATGTCAAGTGTGCATTTCTTAATGGTTTCTTAAAAGAAGAAGTTTATGTGGCTCAACCCCCAGGTTTTGAAAGTTCGGAATTTCCTAATCATGTTTACAAACTAGACAAAGCGCTATATGGTTTGAAACAAGCCCCAAGAGCTTGGTATGAGCGCTTGTCAAAATATCTTTTAGAAAATGATTTTAAAAGGGGGTTGATCGACATGACTCTTTTTATCAAGACCAAAGAAAAGGACATATTGGTTATATATGTTGATGATATATTGTTTGGGGCTACTATCACATCTTTGTGCAAGGAATTTTCTGATATTATGTGCAGTGAATTGGAAATGAGCTTAATGAGAGAACTCAACTTCTTTTTGGGGTTGCAAGTTCATCAATCTAAGAGAGGGATCTTTGTCAACCAAAGCAAATATACTAAGGATCTCTTGAAGAAGTTTAAGATGGATCAATCCAAAGCAGCCAAGACACCCATGAGCTCAACCTTGTCCTTAGATCAAGAGAAGACCGGGAAGAGTGTCAATCAAAACGAGTATCGAGGGATGATTGGATCTTTATTATATCTTACTGCTAGTAGACCTGACATCATGTTTAGTGTTTGCATGTGTGCTAGGTTTCAAGCTGACCCTAAAGAATCTCACCTCGTGGCTGTGAAGAGGATCTTTCGATATCTCAATGGCACTAAGGAGCTTGGCTTGTGGTACCCGAAGCAAAGAGATTTTAGACTAATTGGGTATTCTGATGCAGACTTTGCAGGCTATAAGGTGGATAGGAAGAGCACGTCGGGATTTTGCTAATTCTTAGAGGCATCCTTGATTAGTTGGCACTCAAAGAAACAAAACTTAGTTGCTCTTGCCACTACCGAAGCCAAATACATAGCCGTCGGAGCATGTTGCTCCCAAATCCTTTGGATAGCTAAGCAAATGAGAGATCTTGGCATCGACCTCCAAGACATTTCCATTAAGTGTGACAACACAAGTGCCATCTTCATTACAAAGAATCCCGTTCAGCATTTAAGGACCAAACATATTGATGTAAGGCATCATTTCATTAGAGACCATGTCGAAAAAGGCGATGTGTCCATATCCTTTATTTCAACTGATTATCAATGGGCTGACATTTTCACTAAGTCATTGGTAGAGGACAGGTTCACCTTCATTCGACGTGAGATCGAAATGCTTAACAGGGATACACTTTCGTAGGGGGAGCTTTCCCTTTATGAAAGAAAATTTCTACTCAGTGTCAAGACCTTTGAGACTCATGTCAAAGGTTGTGAACTGAATAGTAGAGCACATATAACGGATCATATATTTGGTTGGTATCTTTTTAGATATTTGATCAAATATTTTTTAAAAGGAATTTTAAATATCTTTACTTTATTGTTACCTATTTTATTTTTCGGGGAATTTTTTTTTTGCATTAATGAGTTGAAGATGCTGATCATGGATGGTGCTCAAGACGATGAACCCTGAACCCCTATCCTATCCCTTGATCTAACTCTCTAGCATTGCTCGCCCTGTTTTCAAAACTTTTGGTGACTGTTTTCACACTCATCCCTTTGTTGAAAGACAAAAAGGGGGCGATGGTTAGACGTTAGACTTTAAACTTTAAACTGCTTTGAACTATAGGGTCTTGGAAGACCTTATTTTGCCTTATTTTGTTGGATGCTTTTATCATTAGTTTTGAACTTATATGATCCAACATTTGTCTAACCCCTGCAAGTACTTAGTTCGATTTTTTTTATATGATATATTTGCTTGAGTGAGTTACTAGGATGCACAGGTTTTGTCTTTCATCAAGGGGGAGATTGATAACTCCACTCCCTTGATGAAAATCGGAAATGGTTTCAAAGGCTTTGACACAAAGCTTGTGTCAAAGGTCTTGAAGCTAAAGCTGTATTGATGAAATTCAAAACCTGTATTTTATGTATTTTATTTATTATCTTATATATATTATCTATGTATGGGTTCCGAATATTATTATACATATTTTATACTAACCATACAGCAAAGATTTCGAAGAAATCTCCTTCCTTAAAGTCGAATGACGTGAAGATCAAATCTGGTGGATTATGACTTCGCGGTTTCCCGGAATAGAAGATTGCGAAGATCCTTCCTAAGCCATGATCTCAAATAGCCGTTGGGTGAAGATTTGTGTTTCAAAATGGCACCGATTTGATCGAGTATAAAAGGAGATGCAGAAGAGAGAAGAGGACACAAGAGTTTAACACAAACGATCATTGACCTACAACGCACACTCATCCATCAAGTCAATCTTTCTTCTTCGTGTACTCTCTGCTAGGTGTTAAGAGTCGTATCTTTTGTTTTAAAGCATTTGAGAGTTACACAGTGAGCTTATAGGATATATTCTGAGAGAGTGTTATACTCGAGAGTTTATAACTCGGGAAGTGTGCACTAGGCAATTGATTCGCGAGTGTAAGAGAATTGTACTAGATAGCTGAGAGAGGTGGGGCTCTTCTATATTGGTTGAGGACTCCAATGGAACGTGAGTTGACTAGATTGCAATTATATAGGAGAGAGGCCTCTCGGTGAGCTATTAGGATCCTAAGTTTTGTGAATCAATAAAGCCTATTGAATCCTATGGTTGTGAAAGAACCCTAGGCAGGGACTAAGCGTTAAAGGTTAACAATTCATCGTGTTCTTTACTTATTGCTTTACCAATATTTCCGCACTTGTTTCAAATTGTATAACTTTGTTGTGATTCAGGTATCCCAATCGAAAGAATTGAGTTTACTCCCAAAAGGTTTTGCAAGCGTTTTAAAAGTCTTGAGATTGACAGCAAAAAGATGGCATACTCTATTCAACCCCCCCTTCTAGAGTATCTTTATTCTACTTTGTTATACATTATCGAACCTTCAATTGGCCAACGATCGCCTAGTAGAGCAAACTCGTACTGATAACGTGTTAGAAATAGGGAAGAAGATAGTACAAAGAGAGAATAGAGCAAGCAGATCTGTTTGTTCTATTAGGGCTCTAAAGACCCATATATAAAGGGGATTACAAGGTAAGGGCAAATGGGTATATCCATAATACATTTAATATATATATATATATATATATATATATATATATATATATATATATATATATATATATATATATATATATATATATATTATCAGGAATGAATTCGGACGAGCAAGCTCTACCCGGTAGCATCCTTGCGGACGAGGTCTAAAAGACCTAAATCGTTGTGAATATCGACTCCTCGGGCAGAGTGGCAAAGGTGTGCAACCTTATCAGCCACTCTATTGCCCAAATGGGGCACATGAAAGAAGGAAACTTCTTTCAAAGTCGATAGAAGAAGTTTTACATCAGATAAAATTAGCTCAATTTCCCAAGGACATTTAGATTTTCTGTTTAAGTGGTTAATGATTATACTAGAATCGCCTTCAATGTGGATTTTGTCAATATTGAGTTGAAGAACGTGTTGGATTCCCATTTTAAGAGCAAGTGCTTCCGCTTTTAGGGGACTTTGTTTACCAAGTTTTTTATAACACGTTCATATTGGTTGACCATTCAAGTCCCGGATTATGACGCCCACAGTACTTTCATTATTTGTTAGCGATGATCCATCAAAATTAAGCTTAAGCGTACCTATTGGGGGTTTGCGCCACAAAATTCTTCTTAGGTTCTTTTTCCTTTTCAGGGGGTTGGAATTATGTGGGAGTATGGGAAATTCCTCATCTAGACTAGCCTCTAGCAAGGCTATTTTACTCCAATTATCGATGTGGGAGTTAATCAAGCGTAGAACTAAGTCTTTCCACGGAATGGGGATGTGCCGAAACAAATGTTGGTTTCGAATATACCAGACAGACCACCAAGAGAAAGCTAGCACCTCATTGGGCGACGAATTGAGATCATTCCCAATGAACGACAGGATAGGTTTAATGTCACGAGAATGAACTATCAAGCTTGTAATAGTCGATTGTGCACGAAAAGGGAATTGATAGATAGAGCTTACAAAGGGACATTCCAGCAGGAGGTGGACTTCATCTTCAACCGGGCCATTGCATAGACTACACATGGAAGGGATAGAGGCACCCCTACAAGAAAGTCTAGAGGCAGTTGGGAGACCATCCTGAGAAACCTTCCAGAGAAAATTTTTAACCTTTGACGGAATGTTCACTTTCCATATCCAGGCATTGTTGTCTAAGTGTAAGGACGATTAGGCTGTTATTAATTTGTATACGCTTGTAGTGGTAAACCACCCAGCTCTATCGGGCCACCAGTAAAGTCGATCCTAAAAATGAGAAGCGGGTAGGGGAATATCTATAATTTCATTTACTAAGCAAATAGGAAGTGCATTTTGTAGCTTCTCCGTCCACCATCTACCCCCCATAATGTAGTCACTAATAGTTTCCTCCATGTTATTGATTTGGAGGCAATTCTCTCTAGAAAGCAGAGAAGATGTTGTAATCCAATTATCGGTCCAGAACTTGATTGATTTCACATTTCCGACTGACCAAATAAGCCCCATCTTAAATTTGTCGATTAGAGTTGTAAGCTTGGCCCACTGCCAAGAGACGACCCCACTTTTCTTGTATTCGAAAATGTTGGCAGAACGCAGATATTTGTGTCTAATCAAAGTAACCCAGACATTATTCGGTTCATCCACAATCTTCCATAAGAGTTTCATTTGAAGGGTTTCATTCATCTCTTTGGATTTTCGAATCCCTAATCCCCCACACTGTTTTGGTCTGCAAATCCTATCCCAGCTTATAAGCGGACGATGTTGAAGATCCTTATTCCAAAAGAAGATACGATTAATCTGATAAACTTCTTTTGTGCATTGCGACGGGGAGCATGAAATTTTGCATAATGTACAGCGACTTTGCTGATAAATTGGGGTTGATTAAGATTGCACGCCCCTGTTGTGATAGAGCGTTTGCACTCCATTTACTTAATTGTTCTTTAGATTTACAGACGATATCTTCAAACGTGTGTTTGTTTACTCTTTCATTGATAATTGGACAACCCAGATATTTTTCCAAAGAATTTTCATTTGTAATATTTAGGCAGTTACGTAGCTCTAGAGTCTTATGGTTCGAGATGCCTTTTGTGGCTTGGAAGCTTGATTTATGATAATTAACTTTTTGTCTAGAAATTTTACAATATGAATCAATTATTGATCTCACTTTAAGCCCGGCCTCCACGCTACCTTTTGAGAAAATAATGTGTCGCCAGCAAAGAAAAGGAACGGAATTCAAGGGCCATTTCTACCAAAAGGAAAGCCAATGGAGATTCTATCCGAGTTTGCTTCAGCTGAGAGTTTTTGTGCCAGGATTTCGGCCCCAAAAATAAATAAGAAAGGGGATATTGGGTCCCCCTGTCGGAGACCTCTGGATGGAAGGAACAAGTCCGTAGGGCCATTGTTTACTAACACTGAGAAGGAAACTGTGGTTACACATTCCATAACCCATGAAATGAAAGTATTGTGGAACCCAAATTTTTCTAGTACCTTTTTTTGTGAAATTCCAGTCAACTCTATCATATGCTTTCTCCATATCTAATTTTATCGCCAGCCAACCCTCACGACCCTTACGAGATCGGAAAGAGTGAAAGAGTTCATGAGCTATTAGAACATTATCTTGAATAGCTCTATCTGACACAAATACACCCTGAAGAGGGTGAATAAGTTTACCAATAATTGTTTTAATTCTATCTATCAAGATTTTAGATATAATTTTATATAAATTTGAACACATACTGATTGGGCGATAGTGACTAGTAGTAGTCGGGTTGTCTCATTTCGGAAGAAGAGAAATAAACGTGTGATTTATTTGTTTAAGCATTTTTCCAGAATGGAAAAAACCTTTAACAGCTCTAATTACTGATGTACCAACTATATCCCAATATTTTTTTATAGAATTCGGCAGTAAATCCATTAGGACCAGGGGATTTATTTTTGCCCAAACTGAAGACATCAGATTTTATTTCCAAGTTTGATGGATATCGAATAAGGAAATCATTTTCCTCAGAAGTTATAGATGGATGGACTAAATCCAACATTTCATTTAGAAGTCTGTCATTAATAGACTCTTGTCTGAATCTCTTTTCGAAATCACCCTTGATTTCATTTCTGACATTCTCCTCACCCACAATTAGACCTGTCAAACGGGTAATTCGGGTCGGGTCGCTTCGGGTCCCGGGTAATACGGGTTTCGGGTCCCGGGTAATACGGGTTTGACCGAGTTTTCGGGTCATTTCGGGTCGATTTCGGGTTGGCCAATTTTTTCTTTTTTAAATTAAAAAAATCATGATTTGATAATTTTCTGATAAATTTAAAATTCTAAAGTTAAAGACGTTGTTCATAAGTTCTGGGCTTGTAATTATATACTATATTTGATCTAAAATATTTGATTTTTATTATTTCTCGTAATTTTTAATAAAATGTAATAATATATAAAATATCAAATTTTCAATTAATTTTTTAAAAATAATTTCTTGCAATTAGTAATACGCATAGAATTGTTTTAATATTTTAATATTTTTTAGAATTTTTAACTTCTTAAAAAAGTCCGTTGAAAAATAAAAAATTAAATACTATCGATCGAACGGAGTATTACACAATACAAATAAATATAAAAGTTGATTTGAAAATAAAAGATCAAGTGATTGTAATTATAAAATGTAATAAATTGAAATCTCCATAAAAAAATTTAATCATACATAATTATAAATCAATCGGGTCACCGGGTCAAATGGGTAAATCGAGTCAAAATTACCGGGTCAATCGGGTCACCGGGTCGAAACCCAGATTACCCAGAAAATTTTCGGGTATTTCGGGTTCAGGTCGAAAAAAAATTCCGGGTCGAAATTCCCGGGTTCGGGTCGAAATTTTTTCGAGCGTTCGTGTCGGGTCGACCGGGTCGGGTTGTGTTTTGACAGGTCCACCCACAATCAATGTTCCTTCAGAAGTAGTAATGTTACGAATCTGTTTCCTATGTCTTCTCCCTGTCGCAACGCGGTGGAAATATGATGTGTTGGAGTCCGAAGTTTGAGATGTTTAGATTTGGCTCTCTGGTTCCAAAAAGATTTTTGAAAAAGGAGGAGTTTTTCCTTCTTTCTAATAAGACACTTTTCCTTACTGAGGTTTGTTTGTACATTATTTACTAATAGTGAAGATTGAATGTGAAGCAACTCGATCTCCATGTCTTTTAATTGACGAAATATATTCCCAAAGGTTGACTTATTCCACTCTTTTGCCTTTTTTCTTAAGAATTTTTTGTTTAAAGATAAGTTTCCCATAACGAGTCTTTCTCATTGGGACCAGGAGGTGCATAAACAAATAAGGCTAGGATAGTGAAACCATCATTATCACTTTCAAAGGGGAGACCAATAATCCGAGGTAAGTGGATTACGACAGAAATGGACACATTTAATAATTGGTGAGATTTCCATAGTAACCCAATTCCGCCCGATTCCCCATTGGCAGGCGACCAGATCGCTTCATCGAAGCCAGCACTTTTCCAAAGATTGTCTTCGGGAATAGATTCCGATTTAGTTTCTGCTAATGCCATTATTTGAATATGTTCATTTTTGCACAAGGTATCAATTTCAGTCCAAAATGCTTTTTTCCTTATACCTCTACAATTCCAAAAATAGACTTTCATTTATAACTTTCGAAGATATAAGGACAATGTTTAAGTGTCCTTATATCAAAGAGATTTTGTAGTTTTAATTTGGGATGGGAATTTGCATAACGTGTGAAATGTGTTTTCCACCAATAAAAAAAGATGAGCATGTTGAATTTTAAAAAAAGATTCATCATTTCTTGATTTATTTGTCCTAGCCAACCACCAGAAACAAACATGAACACCGACAAGGATGTGTTTGCAATTGGCGGTACAAGATGGCCATGCTTGGCAGCTATGTAGCTGATATACCGGAAAACTGGCGTCGAATAGGAGCCTAAAAACTCCAAATTGAACTTTGAACACAGTAAAAAGCCAGCAGCCAAAAGAGGATACAAAATTGATGATACAGGTAAACTTTCTACACATAGAAGAACCCAATGATGGGAGCAGGGGAGTTATTACATGCTCCGTTTTATACATAACAGACCTATAGCTAATTGCGTATTATACAGTTTGGGTTCCAAATACATAGGCTTTACCAAAGTGTCCGCAGCATTGCATTTTCCTAATGGGAGCACCATGACTAAGGACAATAAGGGAGCTGATTTTGTTACCATTTTCGGACCTCAACACAGCCGAAGAGGAGACTATGAAAGGAGGCCAAGCACTGCGATCATTATCCCTACCAAGCCTCAGCTCATCAGCACAATAAACCCATGGTCTGAATACCAAAAGGTACTTGTTAAACTCGAAATACAATCCAACAGAAGGGTGACTGAAGGACGAAATTGAAATGAAATAGGTTACAGGCACAATCAACTCAGTAGAAACCATAATAAAGTAAGTACGAGATTTCAATAGAAACCACCCACGGGAGACATGAGCAGCAACAATAGACATATAACATAAATCAGCAAGACTAGTTTGGAAGTACTTAAGAAGAACACCAAAGGAAAATTTCCCAAGTAATTTAAGAGACCTATAAGTCCTTTGTCCAGTATCCCGTTCAGACCATTTTCCTATCCTCCAAGTATTGCAGTGAGTGCGTAACATGAATCTAAACCACATGGGCCCCTGATTCGCATCATAAGCCCTAAAAGCCTGGTATGGGTGAGTTCTAGCCAAGAACCAAAAACGATTGATACTGTTTCTTAAAAACATATCCGCAGCCGGGGCTAATATCAAACTAGCATAACCATAAATTTTAAGAAACAAATATTCATTCAAACTGGGGAAAGGAGCCATGACAGCCCCAAACACCACAGATTTGTTAAGGCCTGAGGATCGGGGGGGAAGGAGTGAAGAGACGTTAGCCTCTAACACCAGGTTTTCCATCCACTCAAAGGTGACGATTTTTCTGGACAGTATAATACATTTAAACATACTTAAATAGGAGATTGTGTTCATAAACCTGGACAACAACATAATGGCCACAAAAGTGGATTTTGTGGAAGCTGAGGAGCACAAATGAAATGCAGATTTAGGCCCCCAACTTAAGTTAGTGCTCATATCGTCCCTACAAGCAGGTTTCTTCAACAACGTGTTATACATGGTAAATTTTAGCAAATTATGCAAACCAAAGGGTAGAAAACCTATCAACCACACCACCATAAACAAGATTTGGTTAAAAATGAGATAATTGTCTAGTAATACTTGCCTAAACCCTTCAGCTGGGGAGATGCGAAAAAGCTTTCATGAAAATCACAATTGCAACTGGGGTTGGATGTAAAAGGGTCATATAAACCTAGCTGCTTAGATCCATATAGCTTAAGAAAAGAAACATGGAGAGCAACAATAGGTGAATAAGACGATTCAGTGAGACTTATCTTACCGAGACAACTGATCACAAGCTCAAAATCATAATCAGGCCTAATTTTATCCACTCCGAGAAAGCAAAGAACGATTTTCATGAAGCTAGGCATACCAACCCATCGATATGCATCACAAGGGATATAAATTCGAAGAAGATATGGTTTACCTAAACAACAAATGTAGGTAGAGCAAGGGTATAGCCTGGAAGGCCTCAGACCCAACCGAGACCAATAGATCAGAAGGATATACCATGGAGAGTAAAACCACATCAGCTGCGGTAGCAAGACCAATAGAGGTTGTTATGATCACCATTTGTTCTAAACCCTTTTGGGAGGTATGTGATGAAGAGGAATGCAGCACTTCAACAACAATGTTCAGACAGCAGTAAGAATGGTTTTGTACCTGTTCAAATGAAGCAACACAGTAGCATCCGAGAGCTGTAGGGCAGACATCATATACCACAAGCTGCTCAAACCCAAGAAGGTTAGCAAAAGAAACAAGATGAGCAACAACAAGTGAACATGATGAAACATCAAGGTTAGATTGAAACCAACACACAAGGCTCAAAATTTCACTCACAAATTTTATGAAAAAAACTTCATCATCAAACCTGGAGACAGAAGCCATAAAAGCCCCAAAATCCACAGGTTTTGTAAGGCCCGAAAATCAGGGGGTAAGGAGTGCAATGAAAAAGACCTCAAGCCCCGGGTTTTTCATCCACCAAAAGGCGGTGAATAAGTGTGATGGAAGCAACGATTGAGCCAAATCCAAAGCGAGATCAGTGGAGTTCATGAGCATTGTACAACAGTAAAACCAAGACATAAAAGGAGTAAAGCAAAAAAAATTGTGTCAAGCACAATAAGTAAACCAGACCACATATAAGACCTGGGGATTTCATTACAAGTCTAAAGCAATTAGGTAGAGACATTATCAAGAGAATGAAATCGAACCAAGCAGTGTCCGACAAAGCCACAATAAGGCCAACTGGAGGCGAGGACCATGGACGTCCATGGCTAGAGAAGTCGGAACTGAGACCAACGACCACACAACGCCAACACACAGACCACACAACGCCAACACATAGGAGAGAAGCGACGACCCCGGAAGCCCGAACTACACCACACGGTCGGCAAATAGCCATAGAAACCCCAGCTCCCAAGCGCGTTTCTTCCTCCTTTTTTGAAATCCTTTGGGTAGAAATCAGAGGAGCAAGGCGGTATCGAAGCAACCATAGGGATCTATAGGTAGAGGCGAAGAAGACAACACACCAAGTCAGACAGACAACTTCGCATCGGCCCGAATATGAGCACGATTCAGAGAAATCGAACACCCAATGACCAGATCGGAAGGGAAATAGCCGATTCACACACACAACTTGAGATTCGAGAGGGATTAGACACAAAGATTAGGGTTCGAGAGGTTTGTGGTTGAGGAGATTGGGGGCGCGTGAGAAGCGCGTTCTTGGGCTCCCGGGGGAGGGTTTTTTTTTGGGAGTCCGTGGATTTTCTTTATACATTTAATATACAATATTATAACATATATACATTTCATTCAAAGACTCTTTTTTCTAAATTTAAAATACGAGAACTTTTATAGAAAAAAAATATTCACTTAAAACGAAATTCCCAAAAATACTGAAATTTTTTTAGAAATAGCCCAAAAAAACTTAAAATTATTATGAGAATAGCCAAAATCCGAAATATTTTAGGGAAATAGCCAAAACAGGGTAAAGTCGCTTTTTAAAACAGCGACTTTACCCAAAGTTTTAAAAAAAATTAATAAACTAGGTAAGTTGCTGTTATAAACAGCGGCTTACCATTTTTTTATAAGAAAATGTTATTTTAAATTAAAAAACAAAGAATTTTTTTTAAAAAAAAAACATATATGTTCATGTTTTCCAAATGCTCAGACATGGAGAAGCGCTCCTCCGGCATATCCTCCTTAGGCTCCCTCGCCTTCGAATTTGGCTTCTTCGCCTTCGAATTCGGCTTCTTCACCTTCCGAATTGGGCTTCCTCAATCGTGTATTGATGGTGGCGGTGGACTCCTAAATCCCGAAGAATTGCCAACCAAACCCTAAGAATTGGCGGTGGACTCCAAAAGGTCAGACATGGCGGTGGACTCCTTCGAATTCGGCTTCTTCACCTTTCGAATTGGCTGTGGACTCCTTCCGAATTGGCTTCCTCGCCTTCGAATTCCTCTCCTGTTCGATCTCTCTAGCGGTGGACTGTAATCAATCCTGCAAATCGGCTTCCTCGGCAAATCGAATTGGCGGTGGTCTCCTCAATCGAATTGGGCTTCCTCGGTAAATCGAATTGGTCCTCTATTCGATCTCTCCGGCGGTGGACTGCAAATAGGCGGTGGCGGCTTCCTCTCCTATTCGATCTCTCTGGAAAATCGGCTTCCTCAATCGGCTGCGGCAGCTTGCTCTCCCGGCGGTGGCGGGTAATTTAGCAAATCGACTGCAAAGGGGAAGGTCCTCTCCCAGCGTCGGCTTCCTCTCAAGTTCGTTGGCGTTGGCGGCGCCGGCTTCCTCTACTCCTCCATACATATTCCAAGCGAAGGAGGACCTTTTGCTCTTCCATACATATTCCAGGCGAAGGGGATGGCCTCTCCCGGCGCCAGCTTCCTCTGCTGCTACTTCGGAAGGGCAAGTGGTTTTGGAAAACCCAAATAACAATACATGTTTTTTTTTAATTTTTTCTTTGTTTTTTAATTTAAAATAACATTTTCTTATAAAAAAATGGTAAGTAAAAACAGCGACTTTACCCTGTTTTGGCTATTTCCCTAAAATCTTTCGGATTTTGGCTATTCTCATAATAATTTTATGTTTTTTGGCTATTTCGAAAAAAAATTCCAAAAATACTTTGGGGTATTTCATCGTAACATATGTGACAGGAAGAAACCTAATATTTGAAGAAGTGGCATGAGAATCTAAATGAGTGACAAGAAAAAAGTAGTGAGTGACACGTGACGCAAATTCCTTCAAGTGATACGACAAGAATAAAAATGCAAAACTATATACAAGTTTTCGGGATTGTATTATTTATGCTTGATTTGTTTGGCGGGAATTTTTTTTTTAATTTGGAGGGATTTTTTTAAAAAAAATTTTGCATGTGATTAACATTTAATGCATTTGCCTTTTTCTCTTATTTAAACCCTTTTTCCTCCCCCTCCTTTTCACATTTGATTTGACTAACATTTAGGCCTCATTTAGTATGAATGTAGTAATCGAAATGAGAATGTAAATCGGAATTGAAATAAAATTTTGAAATCAGTCATTACTGAAGCATGTTGTTTGGTATAATATCGGAATGATCAATTAAAAAAGTCAATCTTAAAATACACCAATTTAACCTACACAATTCAAAATCACCAAAATCTTTTTTTTTTTTTTGAGCAAAAAATCACCCAAATCTAATATCTCAAATTTGGCATAAAATCCACGTAAATCATACCAACCCAATTCAAAAATCAAAATCTCAAGGCTACCGGGAATTTTAAAATAGTATTTTTTAAAAATTACGATTCAATATTTTAAGAAGTTTAGAAAATTTTAAAAATCTCCGTCATCAACCAATTTAATCATTCTAATTCGGATTTGAAATTTATACTTATTTTGGAGTTTAGAATTTTGATAAATTTTGAAACGAGTCGGATAAGGTCGAGAGAACGGGTTTCGGGATTTATTCGTTTCGGGTACTCTGATTTTGGGACCATTTTTGGCTCCTTCTTCCCTTTCCCTTGTGATCACTTTCTCAGAAATACAGATTGGTCTTTTGCCCAAATAGGGCCAGACACCAGGGGCGGATCTCAGGGTGAGCCAGCCCATCAACTGATGGGTTAAAAAATTTGGGGGTAGGGTTAAAAAAATAATTATGCTGGGTTAATAATTTTTGGGTTTGTTGGAATGTTTTTTTGTTGGGCTCAATTATTTACAAGCCCGTGATTTGACTATCTCTAACTTCTCAATTTTTAATTTTACATGCATCAAGGATATAGGTTGTCTTTGAATTCCTATCATTATAATTCAATTATATATTTTATAATATATTTTAAATAATCTAAATTTAAAATAAAATATCTTATAAATTGTTTTGATCAAATATTCACTATTGCATAAATTTTATAATTACGTTATAAATTTATTGAAATTCATTAACAGAATTTACAAAGTATTTATTTAAATTTTATGTTAGTTTAAAATTATTGTAAAATATATTAACCAAAAACTATTCAATACTCCTTGATGATACATCTTTAAATATCTTTTGGATTCTTGATTTATACTCCTTTCCTCTCTATATTTGAATTAATAATTGATTTTTTAGGCACTTTTACTTTGAATAAAATAATTAAGTGACATAATTAATGATACATCTTTCTATTTTTTATTTCTTAGGGTTAGTTCATATATTTATGTATTAGGACTTATAATCCAATATTAACTTTTAGCATCTTTTTTCAAAGATAAGTTATTTGGATACTGAATAGTATTTTATAATCGCATTTTGACTTGATAAATTTTTGTCTTTTTACCGTGAAAATCATTCGCTTACCTAATTTTATAACTCTAGATCCACCACTGCCAGAAACCCACCTCCCTCTCTTACTACTCTTTCACGCCCCTTTTCCCTTTGAAGCACTGGAACCAGCACTCACCCACGCCAATTCTGATATCCACCTCCCCTTTCTGATTACCTGCAACAATCTCCTTCCCTTTAATTTGACTCCCATGGATCCCACAAACTCACACCCTCTCACCCATCTCTCCAATCTCTCTGATTTTTCTTCCTTTCACCATCCCCCTTCTTTGCCGAGGAAAACCAGTAGCGCCTCCACCTCCTTCCGCCACCACTAGGGGCGGAGCCAGGAATCTAGCCAGGGGGGCTCAAAAAAAAATTCCCGAGGCTGGGGACCCAACTGAAGGAGCGAGTAGCGAGCTGCGTCGGCCAACACATACTGCTGGAGGAGAAGCCAACAGAGGTAACTTGGGAGTTTAAAAAAAATTGAACCTTATTGCTGCACCGGCCAACAGAGGTAACTTGAGAGTTGGAAAAAAAACTGAGATTTGTCCTAGAATGAAACATAAATGATGGTCATTTGAAGAGAGTAATCTACAACTTGTATTAAATCTCAGCAAAGCATTCATTTGTGGAAAGTGAAGACTAAAATTTCAGCTACTCACAGTGCACGTTTGGATTTATAAACCTGCAAACAAAATAAGTGAAATGAAGTTGAACGATGATTGGATTTAGATTAGCCGTACATGGAAAATAACAAATAAAGTTCAAAGAATTTTAACTATGAAATTCTTACCAATGGAAACAGAAGTCAGGGTGTTTTCGTCAACCCTAGTAAGAGTGGACGAAAACACCGGAATCGAACCTTGGTATTCACTGTCCCCGTCTCAACCTTTTACCATTGTGCTACATTGAATTTTTGTCTTATTAAAACCTCTTTTAATATATAGAGACAATAGAGTATATATATATATATATATATATATATATATATATATTTTTGTATTTTTCTGGGGGCTCGAGCCACCTCATGCCCCTGCCTCCGCCCCTGGCCACCACCACTGTCCGGACACCTTCTGAGCACCACCGGACATTGGCCCTGTTTTCCGAGGAGAGGCTGAGCGCCCTCGAGCCTCACCGAGCACCAACATCACCTCTTTCTCCTCCGTCTGGGCAGCAACATCAGAGCACCACTAGCAGCCTCCGTTCCGAGCGCCGTGATATCCGACACCTCCCTCCGAGGTCCAGCACCTCCCAGACGCCGTCCAAAAGCCGACAGTACCTCCGCCGAGCGAGCCCTTTCCCCCTCTTGTGTGCCCTGTTTTTCCGATCCGAAGATGGTAAGACCTTCCACCCCTTTCATTCCGCTCTCAAACTCGTGTAAAGGTCCGCCTTTAAGCTCTTTTATTCCGTCCTAGGCCAAGAGCTCCTTGATTTCCGACTCCGACTACGCCGATCGGAACTCCGGCGAGATTGAAGACTCCCCTCGGTGAGAACCCCTTTTCTCTCTCTCTCTCTCTCTCTCCTTTCTTGTCCGATTACATGTCCTTGGTGTCGGGTTGAACAGCCGGGGAAGAAGCCATCTCCGGCAGCCCTTGTTCTTTATTTCCCTTCTCCCGGATTTTCGAACAGTTGATTTGGGGGAGACAAGTGAACAGTGTCGGGTTGGGTTCGGTTTTATTGTTTTGTTTTGTTTTGGTCCGGTTCAGTCCTGGGTTTTTTAAAAATAAAATGCAAGGGCCGGTTCAGTATTTTAAGGGTTCGAGTATGGGCTTGGATCCGATTTTAAAGAGGTAAGATATTTTGGGCTTAAATTCTATCCGAAATTTAAGATTTGGTTGGGCCTATTCATTTTGTGGAGTGATTTTTGGTGAATTAAGAACAAAAATGTATCTTAAGCTTTAACCCCTTCAAGACGTAAATTATATACTCCATCCTTGAATTGGTAAATAAAGAGCGGCCATCCGGGGTTCGAACCGGGGGACCTATGGGTAATACCCACAAATCCTTTCCGGTGAGCCATTCCGGAATGGTTATTATATACTCCATCCGTTATTAATAAGTGTCGTTTGATTTTTCGACAAGTTTTTTATTGAGCTAAAAACTATATAAAATATTAATTTTTTTAAATAATTTTAAACTTATAACTAATATGTATAAAATTATTTTAAAAAATCAATTAAAAACTTTATATTTTATATAGTTTTTAACTCCTTAAAAAGTGTGTCAAAAAGTCAAACGTCTCTTATTTCTGAACGGAGGTAGTATGTATATTATATAAATATTAAATTTTGAAAAATGGTTTGATAAAATTAAAAAGAGAAATTTTTGGAAATACCCTAACTTGTCGGATTCATTTTGAAATAATAATAATAAAATAAGTTGATTTGAAGGATGATATTTTCTAAATGGATTTTGGATCAAGTGTGAGTTGGGAAAGTATTTTGAATGGTGAATTGGTCTAACTTAAAGATTTAACGAGTTTTAGGGAATCTTGGGGAAAATGACTTGCCTGGTCTACCTTGTTGAATGGCTTGATGATTGTATTGATGATTGTTAAGTATAAATTATAATATGTGATAATGTTATGTTGAGTTATATGTGATTATAAAGCAGGATGCGAAGTGCGAATTATGATATATCGATATTGCTATGATGTGATATGATGTGATATATGATGAGATCTATGATGCGATATTATGTGATTGAGAAGCATGATTATTAATATGTTCTTAAGTATGAAAGTATGTTATGTTATATGATGAAATGTTGAGCTGATGAGTTGAGATGATACTTGATGAGTTATACTGAGAAATGAGAAATGAGATGGTTGGCCATCCGGGGTTCGAACCGGGGGACCTATGGGTACTACCCACAAATCCTTTCCGGTGAGCCATTCCGGAATGGTTATTATATACTCCATCCGTTATTAATAAGTGTCGTTTGATTTTTCGACAAGTTTTTTATTGAGCTAAAACTATATAAAATATTAAATTTTTTATTAATTTTTTTAAATAATTTTAAACTTATAACTAATATGTATAAAATTATTTTAAAAAATCAATTAAAAACTTTATATTTTATATAGTTTTTAACTCCTTAAAAAGTGTGTCAAAAAGTCAAACGTCTTTTATTTCTGAACGGAGGTAGTATGTATATTATATAAATATTAAATTTTGAAAAATGGTTTGATAAAATTAAAAAGAGAAATTTTTGGAAATACCCTAACTTGTCGGATTCATTTTGAAATAATAATAAAATAAGTTGATTTGAAGGATGATATTTTCTAAATGGATTTTGGATCAAGTGTGAGTTGGGAAAGTATTTTGAATGGTGAATTGATCTAACTTAAAGATTTAACGAGTTTTAGGGAATCTTGGGGAAAATGACTTGCCTGGTCTACCTTGTTGAATGGCTTGATGATTGTATTGATGATTGTTAAGTATAAATTATAATATGTGATAATGTTATGTTGAGTTATATGTGATTATAAAGCAGGATGCGAAGTGCGAATTATGATATATCGATATTGCTATGATGTGATATGATGTGATATATGATGAGATCTATGATGCGATATTATGTGATTGAGAAGCATGATTATTAATATGTTCTTAAGTATGAAAGTATGTTATGTTATATGATGAAATGTTGAGCTGATGAGTTGAGATGATACTTGATGAGTTATACTGAGAAATGAGATGGTTGGAGATTTAAGATGACGAGATGAGAAGATAATGATGACGATGCTATGAGTTCTTTTGTTTATATGAGTCATGGCCCTTGTGTGCATTAAAACTTAGACTTATGCACTTTATGTATTACTTATTAGGAGAATTGTGACCTGACTGTATTGCTTGTAATGACTGTGCTCGCTTGGATTCTGCGCGCCTCCAGGTAAGTATCCTACGAGACTTACTCAGCAGCCTGGACCTCCTGCCTGATGTGTCATGTAATGTGTAGGTGCTGCATAATAAAGCATACCATATAGTATCATGCTAGGATTGCATTGAAATAAGCATTTGGTTACTATATATGTTTGAATACAGAACGACCGTTATCTGTGAAGTCATAGAGACTTTGCTAGGGTCATAGGGTAGCCTAGCCCCATCGGGTTTGCCCTGAGTCAATCGAGTCGATATGAGCATGATATGATAGCCCAGCACCATCGGACAAGTGATGATTTGATGATGTGATCAGTTATGATGTTGAGCATGCTATGATGTCATGGTTTGTGCACCCACGAGGAAATGGGTACCGTACTGGCCAGGTCCGCTCATGAAAAAGGGGGCGGAGTAGGAGAGGGATATGCCACTTGGCATTGTCTTGGGCTCTTTACAGTATTTCTGCATATTATTATATTTGTTGAAAGCATGCTTGTGTGATTTAAATCATGTACTGCATTAGTCATCCTTTATTTAGGTATAGGCATGTTATATGGCCTCGACGCGGTCAGAGGACCCGCAAGCGATTACCGGGCCTGACTTCGTGGATAGTGTTAGGTATCGTTTCTTGCTTGCTCCTTGCTTCTGTGACGGGAAATTCCTTGGCGAATCGAAGAATCTGGCTAATCCTCTAACTTATAACAAATGGTAATCACCCACTATGATTTGGTTTTGACCCGGGCCTGTCGTGGCACTTTGTATCTTAATTTCGCTTCTGCCTTACTCCCTTTTGCAATGAATTTCACGGCTTAGCATTTAGGACAAGTTAAGGGTACCCAACGGCCCTACGATGCTTTTAGGGTTCGAAATCCCTCTTTCTTACTGATCTTAAAATGAGGTTTGAAACCTCGACCCGTACCTGGATTGCAAGATCCGAACAAGGGGTTTCATCCCTTGAAACGTAACTCGAGAATAATAATTCCGAGTCGTTACAGCTACTGGGCACTGACGGTGGTCGACTAAACCTTAACAAGGGCTAGGCGATGGCGATGCACCATCTGGAAAGGCGGGTAATTGCAACGAGGAGGGAGGGTTGTCACACATGGAGAGAGAGAGAGAGAGAGAGAGAGAGAGAGAGAGAGGCAATTGCAGCGCAAAGAAGAGGACAACGGAGGATGACGATGAGAGAGATATGGACAGAAGGAGATCTGGACAGCAAGAGAGAGGGGGGATTGTAGCGTGGCCTCGAAGGGATATCTAAACGGAGGATGAAGACAGTGACGAAAAAGGACAACGACGTAAGTAGATCTAAACAGGGGCGACACGTCGCCATGGAGATCTGGACAACGAGGGAGAGGGAGGACTTTAGCGCAACCTTAGAGGAAGATCTAGACAGAGGATGAAGACGACGGCGGCGGAGGACAACCGCAGAGGTTGATCTAGACAGGGGCAGCGGTGGCAACGTCGGCGACTCTGATCAGTGGCGATGGCAACAGTGACAAATCTGGAGGCTGGGAAGATGAGGGAAGAGGATGGAGTCTGGAAGAGGAAGGAATAAGTGGGGCGATGTTATTGGTTGGGAATAGGAGGATCCCTTCCCTTTTTTCAAGGGATGAATTCAGCTCGAAATTGGGAATGGAAGGACTCCCGATAATCATTCTCATTCCGACTTTTAACAATACCAAAAAACAAAACTTAGAATCAACCATTTTCATTCCCCCTTTTTTATTCCCAGTAATGGATACCAAACACCCCCTTAATGTATTTGACCTTTTCTTATTCTTTTTTCTTCTCGGAATTTTCGCCAAATGCCTTTGAGGTTAAGGTTAATTTGTGTGGTCTACGAAAATTTGACATATTTCGCCAAATGTCCTTGAAGTTTCCATTTTTTCGCCAAATACCCCTAATGTTTTCAATTTTTTGCTAAATGCCCCTCTGTCGAATTTGTTAACATTTTGATTGAAAATTAGTACAATTCCCGAAACATGGCGCATATTTTTCTTTTTAGACAATAAAAATAAAATTTTGTAAGTTAAAAAAAATTGATCTTTTTTTCAAAATATTCATAATTTAAAAATATTTACACAAATATTTTTTTTTGCAGAATCGTCAGATTAATAAGCCATTTAAATCTAAAGGCGAAGGAAAAATTACATTTTATTATAGAAACGCGGTTTCAAACCGCATTTTATTCACATTTTTTTAATAAAACGTGGATTAAAACCGCGTTTTTATATATTTAGCAATTAAAAAAAACATATAAAACGCGGCTTAAAGTCGCCTTTTATGCCTAAAAGTAAAAAAAAAAAAAGACAAAAAGAAAGAATAAATGCAACAGCCGTGGAGGGCAACAACCGCCAGTGCAACCCTAATCCGGCCTGTGAGGCAACCCACTAGGGCAGCAGCCACCCAGATCTAGCAATGGACAGCGATCCACCAAGGCAGCAGTCGTCGAACGGAATCGCAAATGACGGGAGTCACCCACAGGATCGAGGAAGAGGGGAGAAGGAGGAGGATGGGTGGCGATTGGAAGGAAGTAGACGATGACGATGGTGCTTGGTTGGCGGTGGAGCAAGCATTGTGAATGGAAGGAAGCTGAAGGGTCCATTTTTTTGATTGGGAAGGTGGTGTTGATGCATCTTCTACAAGCGGTGAACTAGTGGTGATGCATATTCTTCTTCTTCTTCTTCCTTTTTTATTTTTGTAAATTTTAAGCAAAAGGCCACGTTTTATGTATTTACTTTTTTTTTAAAATTGTGAAATATATAAAAACGCGGTTTGAAATCACGTTTTTATAATAAAATGTAATTTCCCCTCTGCCTCCAGATTTAAATTGATTATTAATACTAGAAACGCGGTTTTAAACCGCGTTTCTCTGACGATTCGGCAAAAAATGAATATTTGTGTAAATATTTTTTAGTTGTGAATATTTTTGTAAATAAATATTTTTTTAATATGCTTTGCTTGTGAAAAAAATTATAATATGTTTTTGAAAAAAATTCTAAAAAATTACTATGATAAATTTAAATAACTATTATCAAATGTTAACATAAAATACATAAAAAAAGATTTGATATTTAATTAAAAAAAAATAATAATATTTATGAAAAATGTGTAAAAATTAAACAAGTTTAAGATTTAAGTAAAATATGTTGATTGGTTTAAAATCCTAAAATAAATGTGGTTATAACACCTAATAAAAAATGCTTATTATTTAATATTTAGATATAACTAGATTTTTTTTTTTGAAAACGAAAAGAGATAAGAAGGACTATGAGCGACTTGTAGTCCATCCTAGAGCATCCTTTTGGATGAGAACTTGCAGTTCTAAATCTGTGTTAGGGTTGGTGATAGTGGTTGAATGACCTAGGAAGGCCAGTCTGTCTGCTACGCTATTAATTTCCCTAAAGACGTGACGAATGTGTACTGTCTGAAATCGACAGAGGTCACTCAGGGAGTCGGAAATGATCATTTTGACTTTCCAAGGGCATTTCCAAATACCTTTAAGCGCATTGATTATGCAAAGGTTATCATCTTCTATTTCAATGTTCTGAATATTAAGTTCTAATGCTTTACGAATTCCCTCTCTCAGAACTATAGCCTCAGCTCTGATAACCGAGCACGACGGGATGCTGGAACCTTTGATTGAGACACAATTGACTTCGTGATCCCGAATCATAAAGCCAATTGCAGAATTCCCGTTATCCCGGAAGGACCCGTCGAAATTTAGCTTGAAACTTGAGTCTTTTGGCTTTTCCCATTTAATACCTTTATTCCTTTTGTTTTCACACCCAGTTGAGTTATTATGATAAATAGACGTAGACCCGTTTGTCTCTTCCTCATCAATTTTAGATGTGTTCCAATTGAGGATTTGTTGCTTGATAAATTTGATAATATTGTTAGCATTACTAGCCTTGTTTTTTAAAACCATTTGATTTCTGTAGTACCAGATACTCCACTAGATGGTTGCCATTATACCTGTTTTCTCAGTGCTGATTGTTTGTTTGAGCATTTTTATAATGGAGTATTCGTCTCTCACATTTCTATCCCATTTATCGATAGCTTTAAAAATTTTAGCATCTACCTTTTGGATAATGTTTTTGATGAATTTCAATCCATGAATAGATGGAAGAAGTCTTATCTATGGTGGTTACAGAACTCACATTGCATAGGAACTACGATTCTGCGTTCTTCCAATTTTCCTTTTATTGGTGTTCCTCCTTGGGATACCCTCCACAAGAAGCGTTTGATTCTAGGGGTGCAGTCTATGTCTCATATCCAAATGACCTTTTTTTATTTTGAAGAAGATTGATGGATGATTTTGTTGAAAACCACCCATCTGGGCTTGGTCTCCAATAAAGTCTATTTGTAATATTATTACTTGGGATTGGAATGTTTGTTATTTTGTCAAGAGTGTCTTGGTTTAAATGATGTCATAGTTCTGTCATAATCTTTTCCTTGTTCCATGTTTTATTATTAGTGATGAAATCATGAACATTGGTCATTTCATTTATCAAGTTTTTGTTTCTGGCTATTTCAATAAAAGGTGTGTCCAAGACCCAGTTATCCAATCAGAAGTTGACGGTGTTCCCGTCCCCTACTTGCCACTTAAGATCCGAGGCAAAGAGCCCCTTTAGGGACATGAGTTTAGCCCATTGCCAAGATGTGGAGTGTTTCTTTTTGTATTGCATTAGGTTGCGATCTTTAAGGTATTTCTGTTTAACAATTTTAACCCATATATTATCTGGTTCTGAAATGATTTTCCATAATAGCTTGAATTGTAATGCTATGGCGTTGATTTCCTCGGCTTTCCTAATACTTGTTCCTCCATTTTGTTTAGATTTGCAAACATGATCCCATCTAATTAGAGGGCGGTAATTTCCTTCTTTATTCCAATAAAAGTTTTTATTGATTTTGTCGAGTTCCAAGAGTATATTTTTTGGTAGGAAGAAGCTTTGCATGATATAACTAGATTGATTAAAGAAACATGTTAAAAAATTTATTAGTTTGATTTTTTTTCTAGATTCAATTGATTGGGAGGAACTTGTAAAATAAAAATGATATGACATCTAAACAAAAATATTTCTCATTTAACAATTAGAATAGATAAATCTCATTGGTTAAAAAATGTTAAAATTTTTATTATTTGAAAATTTATGAACATTATGTTAATTGGGTGAAATTCCAAAAATTAATATTATTATATATAAAAAAAACAGTTTTCATTATATATACACACAAAGAAAGAGAGATTGGTTGCTCTGGAAAAAAAAAAAGAATTCGTATATTTTGGAACTATGTATTTTTTATATAAAAAATTTTGAATTAATCTCATTATTTAAACAAATAGCATGAAATGATATCATGTAATTAATATATAATGAAATAATATTGTGTAGTTAATTTTAACTTTATCAAAAAAAGGTTTGAATTAATTCCATTGGTTAAAAAATATAATATGAAATGGTATTGTGTAAATAATATTAGATAATTTAATTACATTTTACCAAAAAAAAAGATAATTTAATTACCATAATTAAATAATATTGTGCAAATAATATCTTACAAAAATATTAATGAAATAATATTTTATTTTCTTTTTATATCCAATAAAAAATGTTAACAAATTCGACAAAGGGGCATTTGGCAAAAAAATGAAAACCTTAGGGGTATTTTGCGAAAAAAATGAAAGTCTCAGGGGCATCTAGCGAAATATGTCAAACTTCTGTACACCACGCGAATTAGCCTTATCCTTGTGAGCATTGGCGAAAATTCCATTTTTTTTACTCTTTACTTGCAATGAAAAGTGAACACCGACACTTTTTTGAATTTTTTATTTGGGTTGTGAGCTATTCTTACAATTACTTAAGAGTGAGGGTTAGTTTTGCAAACCGGCAAAAAACCTGGGCTAGTTAACCCCATTCTCTCTATTTTCATTAATTAAAATTCATAAGGGCTACCGACAATATGAGAAAAGGGATATTGACAAGATTATTTACACAAAATTGCACACACGTCCTTCCCATTCTAAAAAACAATTACAGATCTGCCCGAGAAGAAAATTAAAAACTAACGCTCATACCTCGTTTCACTTGGACGAGCCACTCACGGTAGAAAGAAATCACTCATACCTTGTTCATTGTGGTAGATTTGGTAGGAATCTCAACAAATCTGTCAAATTTAATGTAAGAAGCTTCATTTACAAATGATTTTGATTTTTTTTTTTTGAAGAAATTGTGTGTTTTAGGGTTCGAAATTAGAATTGAAATTGTGTGTTTTGGTTGGTGTTTGTGTGTTTTGTTTGATTGTTGTTGATTTGAGTGTTGTTTGAGTTGATTTATAAGCAGCAAATGTAACGAAAACGAAAAAAATTGCTCGTTTTGTTGCTATTGGGATTGGTTACTTTGACATTTTTTCATGGTTTACTGTCGAGCATAGAGCTCGTGTAGATTTAGCGAGGTGATGATTTATGCTCGGCTACTGTCTCCGAGCCTAATGTGTACCTTCAACACTTTTTTGTCGAGGTTCCTTCGTACCCTCAACAACTTTTGTCGAGCCTCCTTTGTACCCTCGACAACATTTGCCGATGTCCCTTATTTAGCTCGTCCTCTCCGAGGTTCAACATATATTACAAATGACGACCACAAACAGCCGTTGTATATCATTCGATAACCATCCGAATTGATTGACACACGAAAGTGAGTGTTGTTCAATTTCACCGATTTTAGCTAGTTTCGAGTACAATAATTTATTCGACAGGTTTAGATTTTTTTCATTCGCTCTGATCCGTAAGTGAGAGTTTTGTACCTTTTTGCAATTTGTTTGAAAAAAAATGAAAAGGACATGCGTGTGTGATAATAGAGAGAGTAGAGAGGAGAATGAGAGAATGAACTGATGTATTATTGGGAGTCTTCAAGACCCTTTATATAGGAGTTTACATAGGGAACTAGGGTTTACTAGTGTTTATCCATCCCTAGTATAATATTAAAAGATAATCTCATAACACTCCCCCTTGGATAAACATCCTTAAATACTATCTCGTTACAAATCTTGCCTAGAAAACCCAATGTGACAAAACTAGGATCCAGAGAACAAATACATATGACATTTGATACGCTTTGGTGATCGATCTGCCTCGTTAAAAACCTTGTCAGGAAAACCCAGTGGGACAAAACCCGATTGAAGGGAAAAAGAATGCAGTGCGTGTATACTCCTCCCGAATTCAACATCCTTCTCGAAGTCTTCTCATTCTTCTTGATGGCATTGTCTTCATGAGCTTATGGTTGAATCCCAAGATTGTCTTTGACCTGGAATTTCTTTATGATCGACTTGATGCGCTTGACTTCCATGTATTGGTGTTAAGATGTTTTGGATGCACAAGCATAAGGTACTTCAGGATCTAGTGTGTTTTTCATTGTTGACCAAGGGGATCTGTTGTATTAAATGGTGCATATAAGTTGCCTCGTTAAAAACCTTAACTTGGAAAACCCCAATGGGATGAAAACCAAGATCAAGGAAAAGAGTACAACATTGTATGGTACTTCAGGACCTAATGCAATGTCACCATTTTCACAATTATAGATACTTCTGGTACTCTTGCGAATCTTTAATCAATTTCATGTGACGGGACTTAGACATTAATACTTCATGCATTCTTCAATCAATCCTTTCCATTTATATGGGTATGCAAGTAACACGTCCGTTATTTACATTTATTAGATCCAAAATTATATTCACTTCTGGTGAATCCATTCTCCATATAACCTTTGATAGGTATTTCTGCAATCAACTTGGCTTTATATTTTATTTTGTATGAACACTCATTTAAAACCAATTGATGTTGCACTTTTCGGTGTTGGAACTACAGGTCCAATGCCATCATGCTTAAAGAATCCATCTTTGCATGACTTGCTTCTTTCTAGCTCTTTTTACTATGATTTCGATGTCGACATCCATTATTTATTTGATGATCATCATATTCTCATACGCTCTTTCCACTTATGGGGAATCGTATACCAAGAGCCTAGTGATCTCCAACACTTCTGTTGTACTTGATAACCACTTGATATTCATTGAGTTGGAGTTACTTCTGGAACTTCCAAAGGAGCTAGTATCTGTGGCTTTGTCACTTTCTTGGCTTTTAGTAAATGCTTTCAATGGCTTATTTGCTAAACCTTATACTCATTTCATTTATTGAACTTATGGTTCACTTGTATTTATCCGTGGATATGAAATGATAGAGAGGTTGCTTCCGTGCAATCTCTTTCTTAATTGTCTCATTTTCTCTCCCCCTAAATACCGAGCATTTGATCACCATTATAAAGCTCTAGGTATTTGATATCAATAGGGACTCAAACCCCATGTATCATCCAACTTCTTTGTTGTCTCATTATAGTTCATTTGGAGTACCATGTTAGCTGCATGAAAAGTAGAGATTGATTGTAATGTCCTCCTTGAGGGTTTCCATTCATTGATTAAACATATATATAGGTTACAATGGATATGGGCCTTTTGGCCCACTATACAATATAAAGCTCATGTAATCTATCAGTTCTTTCCAACATTTCATCTTCAATTACAGTGTCTCCGCAGAGTCTAAACATTGAGACAATTCGATGCATCATATAGTTGTAATCAGAGACACTTTTAAAATCATGGAGTCTCAATTGCGACCATTCATACCTCGCCTTGGGTAGAATTATCATTTTCTGATGATAAAAACGATACTTCAAACTCTTCCAGAGCTTAGCGGGATCCTTCACAGACATATATTGAGTCTTCAGGCTCTCGTGAAGGTGGTGGCGGAGTATAATCATCGCCTTGGTCTTATCCTTCAGGGATGAGTCCGATTTTTCATTGATCGTATTTCTCAAATTTTGGTTGTCCAAGTGGAGTTCCACATCAAGCACCCATGTTAGATAGTTTCTTTCGGAAACATCTAGTGCGATCAACTCTAATCTTGTGAGATTCGACATCTATTATAAAATAGAAAAAAAATTACATAACTGTGGGAATGAATGTCGTATATATGTACGTATATGATTCAATCCAAAAAATATATATGCCGATATTCAATTTGATTGAAAAATTCAACAATTGAAGTCCAAAGGCCGAATGCAAAGCTAAAAAAAACGAATGCCGTATTAGTATTAAAAATTTGCCAAACTCCGTAATCAAGAAAAATATGCCGTATGCCAAGTTTAATAAAAAAAAAATATGTCGTATATATGTAAGTGAGTTTTGATTGCAATATTAACAAATTGCCGTATTTGCCATTTATATGTATATGATTCAATCAAAAAAAATACCGAATGCCGTTGAAGTGAAAAAAAAAAAAACAAATATAACATATATAAGTGCATTAAAAAAATCCACTTCAGGGGATACGGTAGATTAATCCAAACACTTCAGGTTGAAAAATTAGTTTATCCACTCCAGAGGAAATTACAAATTTAATTAACTCAACACTTCGGGGTTGAAATTAATTTATATCCACTTCAGGGAATATGAAAATTTTGATTAATTCAATTAGTTTATATCCAGGATATGAAAATTTCGATTAATTCAACAATTCAGGGTAGAGGGAATGGTAGTAAATGACCTTTGCCCCGGTCAAGTTTGCTAGCCTAACCTACCACTATCCACAACAATTGCAAGGGTTAAACCCCCATCCCCCCCCCCCCCCCCCCAAAAAAAAAAAAAATTTGCAAAGATTCCGGTTAAAAGTGGATGAAAATAACCGGGACAGAGGAGAGAGAAAGTAAAGGAGGAGAAAGAGAGGAAGCGGCGTGGAGAGAGAGAGAGGCAGTGGGGAAGTTATTGTGGAGAGAGAGAGGAAGCGGGGGAAGTTAATGTGGAGAGACAGAGAGGAAGAGTGAGAGAGGAAGAGAGTTTAATTTGAAAACTGTCGAGTCCAACTGCCTCTCACGACTTACAAAAGAGAAAGAGAGAGAGGGCAACAGTTGCTCATGCAAACCTGAGGAAAACAAGAAGAGAAGGAAGAAGACGACATAGTGAGAGAGGAAAAGAAGAAGCCAACCCGAAGAAGAACACGACAAAGCAGGAGAGGAGACGAAAAGGCCGATTTTGAAGTAAGTAAACCCTCACAATGCCGATTAAATACGTTTTGCTTGGATTCATAGGGGAGGAACCGATTGGAAGAACCTAAACAGGTTTTGATTGTGTGAAAATGGAAAGAAGGGGTCGAATGGGTTCACTGTACACAATATCGCCCTGTCATGTAGTAAGTAACCGGCGTCAAGTTAAAAACAACGGTTGGAAAGTTTGGGAACTGGGGTGTGGGCGTCTGGGAGAGAAGCGTATTTTTTGGAATGGGGAAATTGGGCAACTGTCTTGTCGAATCCAACTTATCAGGAGCAGGGTGAGTGTAGATACGTTCATTTTAGGGGGGGATTGGGCGAAATGGGGCGTATGACCGTATATACGTTCAATTTTGGGGGAAATTGGATGAAATGCGGCGCATTAGGGTTAGGGAGAATGTTAGAAAGGGTGAACGTTTATGTGGAATCGACATTATCTGGAATAGGGTGACTTGTGTGCAATTGGAGATGTATAGATTGAATAAGTATACTGTCATGTATTCACAAGTATGTGTCATGTGTACCTGTGTTTGTGTCATGTTACATTTGATATTGATATGAAGAGAACCGTGGGTTGGGGGAGACGAATTGATTTGTAGAATACTGAATTTTGGTCTCCCATTATGCAGGATATCTGGTGAATAATAAAAATGTCGCAGCGAAGTGTAAAGAAGATTGTAGACCGTAGAGCTCAAACCTCCGGCGCGGTAAGATGGCTTTCGTTCGAGTAATGTAAGTTGTGATTATTATGCTGCATTGTGGCTGACATGTTGAAGTCTGAGCAGGCTGTGTACGCCGTCGAGGAAGACAGACACTTTAAAGCAAAAATTAACCAACACTCCCGGATGCAGCTCCTAGTAAACATTGACAACCGGTTGAGCGAGTCCAATTGGAAGCACTTGACGGACAGCCCGTTGGGGGGCGTTCCAAGACTGGGCACAAGGGTCCAGTTCTCGGGATAGCTTGTACACTACGTTCTCCTACGACAATTGAAGACGAAGAAGGAGAATGAAACATGGTACAAGATCCATGATGCGGTTGTGAGGTTCTCAATAGCTGAGTTCGCCCTTTTCACCGGTCTCAACTGTGGCTATGGCGAAGAGCCCAAGGACGACGCGGCGTTCCAGAAGGCAGTGTTTGATTTCTTTGGAGTTTCAAATTTGAAGATGTCCGAGTTCGAGGTGCAGTTTCGTGTGGCAATGGCATCTGAGAAATCGTCAACCAGAAAGTTCAAATTTGTCCTGCTGATGCTGGTCGAGGGAGTATTGTTCGGGAAGGAACCCAAAAACTACATTCACGGGTGGGTGGTCGACCTTGTCGGTGACATTGACAGGTTCCTGGCGTTTCCGTGGGGTCGGCTTTGCTACGAGCGAACGAACGAGTTCCTGAACCATGCAATCGAGAGGAAGCTCTAACAGGATGAGAGCAGCTCAAATGCACGCCCGGCCTATTGCCTGCTTGGTTTCCCTCTCGCCTTCCAGGTTCGTACACAGATCTCACTGGACGCCGTATACACGTTTACTAGGCATCCAATATTTATTGACTGGACAGAGAGTGAATGTTTACTGGTAAACATTTGTTTGCAGCTATGGGTGTACAAAGCCCTCCCTCCAATGGCCGACCAATTTGCGAACGTCATAGATGAGAAGCTGTACCCCAAGTGTCTGCAATACGAGTTTAGAGACCCGAACCTCGAGTATGCCTCCATCGAAACCCGAATGTAGGAGGCCAAGGAGCTCGGGACTTCAATGACCCTGCAGTCGTGAGGCCGCTTCTACTCCCCGATGAAGTGGAGGGAGCTACCAGTTTGTACCGCGATGCCCGAAACACTCACGACAAGCGGGACAACTTCTTCGACGACATTGTCCGGGAGTTCGTATTCGCAAATGTCAAACCCCCACCAAAGAAACAACTAAAGGGAGCACATGGGTCAACGCAAGAATCAAGGGAGGGCACGCAGACATGGTGAGGAGTATAACCGCGGAGTTAGCCTCGAAGATGGCCACGCTTGAGGAGGCGACTGAAAACATGAAGAGGGAACTGAGGTGGAAGGGGACTAAGGAGTCGGAGGAGCAAGAGGAAGTTCTGGGAAAGGAGGTAAGGTTATCCTGGTATCAGTTCAGAATCGTCATGTCATTTTATTTTACTGTCATGTTGTTCATATTGGATATCTTGTACATGTCGGTACATGTCATGCTAATTCCAGTATATGTCAATTTACTCAGAGGCCATGTGCTTATGTTCAGGGATCAGTGAAGGACAAGGATAAGGGCAAGGAGGACGAGGACAAGGATGAGGACAAGGGCAAGGAGGAGAGACAACTCACGAAGGAGGACAAGGTCAAGGCCAAGGCCAAGGCCATAGAGGTTTGCGCATGAGACTGTCATGTTAAGATATATTTGATGTCATGTCAATTGTTTTTTACTGTCATGTTAAACGCACCATGGGCTGCAAGTTGCAGGAGGAGTTGGTGGCACCCGGTGCCTCCGAGGTTGAGGCTGAGTCTGAGGTGCCCCTCATACGGCCGAGAAGAAGCACCCGTCAACATCATGATACTTTGTCCCAAGCGGACGAAACTCAGCATGTGAAGAAGCCGCGTGTGGGCAAGAAGCCAGTGGATGCCGCCGAGCTAGGCATGGCGATGAGGGCAGATGTTGATGCGTTCGCTGCGTGGATGAAGGACAGAAGTGACCCCGTCCGGTCGGTCGAAGGCACCCTACTGGAGAAGCAGTTCTTTGGGACACTTCAATCACCGACCACCTGGGTGTCATCCGAGGTTAATTACGTTCCCACATCGTGATTCGATGCATCACCTTCTTCCTGATATGGTCTTCCATATAAATGATTTTTCCTTGCGTCCAGCATATTGAGCAAGCTTGCGCCCTCGTGCGGAAGGACATCAACGCAGGTGACAAGTACGAAGGGGTCGCCATTCTTGATTTCATCTGGGGGTATCTGCTGCAGAAGCAACTGACGGATGCAAAAGGGAACCTTGACGTGGTGAAGGGGGACGACACGGTGACCCAATACTTCGACGGCAAGTTGCCGAAGATGTTTCCGACGGGTTGGGCCGATGTCGACCGGTTGTTGGCACCTTGGAATCTGAAGAACGAGCACTGGGTGACCCTTGACATCAACTTCGCGGAGTAGACATTGGACGTCTACGATCCCGACATAAGCCACGTCGTTGAGCGCCATATGTCGGGCCTCATGAAGCCGGTGACCCACCTCCTCCCCATTTTGATGAACACCTACCCCGAACTTCGAGTCAAATGGGTCGGCGAAGTCCCGAAACCCTTGGCGTAAAAAGGGTGAAGGGGATTCCCCAACACAAACAATCGTAAGTCATTATTGCCACTTCATTTATAAAAAATTATCACAGGTTGGGTGAGCATATTTCGTTATTGTGATGTAGGGGCGACTGTCGTCCATATGCCATCCGTTACCTGCAGCTCCTCGCGACCGGCGACACCAAGTTCCATGGCTTGGACGATCAATTCATTGCGGGCTTGCGGCGTACCGCTAATCCCTTTGTGTTGCCATCTTTCACGGACGTCTTACACCCCCATCCGATCCTTAAAAAAACTCCCCCATTGATTTTATATACATTGTTGGTTTGTGTAGACTTGTTGGTTGGTTTAGACCGCATATTGGCTGGTATGCCGGCGGTTGTTGCTTCATTTGAAACTAATGTTTGTTGGTTTTAGACATTTGTATCTGCAGTTATTGGTGGTTTGTGGTATTCGTTGGTTTTTAATTATGACATGTCAATTGCAATAAATGTCATGTCAATACGAGGATAATGTCATGGCAAAAGCGGATATTGTCATGTCAAAAGTGGGTAATGTCATGTGACATTCCGTTAACATACTAGAACAAACTAGAACTAGAACAAACTAGAACAAACAACCCCCTACCCACACAACGGATAACAAACTAGAACAAAACCCCCCATACGAAGTTGCAGAAAGGCAACATACTTCATTGCGAAAGGCCTCAAACCAAAATGGGCTAACTATGTACTTAATTGCGAAAGGTGCCGCAACTGGAAGTTCCTATGCCCCCGCTAGGTGCGGTGGCGCTTCTGCAATTTCCCAGCCACACCCGTCCACTCTGTTGGATCAAGTTTCACAATCGTCGAAAACGCTCCGGTCTTCCCTTTTCCGCGCTGATATGCTTCCTCTACTTCCCTTACCGCTCGCTCCGCCTCGTGATCCCACGGGCTGACTACATCCTCGACGTCACTGCTCACAGAAATTACCTGCTTCCCATGGCCATAAGTGACTGCGTTGTCCGACTCATCACTTGGTTCTAACTGGACACGTGGATATTCTAACTAGACGATTGAGGTTTCTAACTGGACACTGTTCGCTTCGAACTAGACACCTCTTCCTTCTTGATCGACATCTTGTCCTACCAAAACTTCCAATTCTTCATCCCCTGCCAAGCGGGGTTTCGTTTTAAACTGTGGGTGATCTTCTTGGGTCAAGGGTGGGCCACCCCCGATTGAATGGACCGTTGTGGATCCTTCCGTAGTGGTGAAATGTCCGCCAACCTTGCGTACCAGGGAGACATGGAGGTCGATAGGCCAGAATCGTTCACCGGAAATACCGTTTACGAACTTGTAGGCCTGCAAGTCTTCGTCATCCCCAATGGAAAAAGGTCTGCACCCTTCCTTCTTCGGCTTACATATGCGAACTCGACGTTATGCCTCCTCCCATCGACATTAAACTTGGCCATTAGTTGTTTCTTCAGGGAGACGTAGTCAATACTTTCGTCTACCAGTACGGCCTTCTGACTCCTCGACGACTTCATGTTGTGAGGAGGAAATCGAGTATGAAATATAACAAAATAGATCAAACCAGATTCAGGCCCACGCAAATAAATACAAGACTCCCCCAATGCAGTAATGGGAAGTCAGGATCGAATCCACGAGGAAGCGTGTCAGCAGATCTCAGGTAGCTGTAAATCTCACAGATAAAGCAGCAGAAAGACAGCAACACAGAAACAAAGGGGCAGAAACAGAAATAAAACAGAAAAGAACAAACAAAAGCAAAGATCAAAACGAAAACAGAAAAGGCAAAGCAAAGCAGAAACAAAAGCGAGGACACAGAAGCTACTCGATCTCGAGTAACAGTCCTCTATATCGACTAAGGAGGTCGACAACAGAAACTCAGAAACGAAAGCAGACAACTCGATGTAGACAAGTTCGTACTCGATATCGAGTAGAGGCTACTCTGTATCGACCAAAAACTCCTCTGTATCGACTAACAAGACAGAAAACTGTAAATCGCAGATTCGAACCCAAATTTAGAAATTTGACAGAAATAAACTCAATATATGAAAAACTTCCAAAGCCAGGGTTTCAACACCACAACGATAACCATGCAAAGTAATACATAAAGGCATAAAAGATCATGCTTTTCATCAAAATAACTTTCGTTATTAACAAATAGGCATATAGAGGCTTTCGCATAAACCCTAATTGTTACTAACCCTTTTCACATAATTAATCCAAGTTGCATTAAGATCACTTTCGCTTCAATAACACAAACAAGGATCACCTTCAACTCTCGCAAAAGAATCATGCTCATAGGGATAGAAGACGAATTGCACAAAAAGATCTGACCTTTACCGCATCACCTCACATAGCCACCGTTGGGCTCACCCCAGCCCCAGAAGTGGGTGGACTACTCGCTCTTCATTATCAAGAAAGACATCAAATAACAAAAGAAACTAACTTGCATTAAATTAAAGAAAGAAAGCTTACAACCCACAAGACAAATCCGCTTTCGCCTCTCCACCTTGCTTGCTACAAACTCTCTCTCTCTATCCTACTTACTTGAATTGATTGTGTCTGAATTGGAATCAATCAAAAACCAGCCCCTAGGGCTTTATTTATAGTCTTCTATTCCTTGCTAGTCAAGGATAGAATCTCCTATCTATATCTAAAATTATATCTAAAAGCCTTAATGATAAATAAAATGCTTAAGGGAAATAAATCTTTAAAGGAAAGATAAATCTAAACTAGGTAAGTCTTCTTCATGTTGATAGATCTCCCTTCCATGGATAGATGATGATAGATCTCGGCCCACTCGACATCCTTCGTGCCCAAGAAATCCCAGCTCTACTCGGACTGCTTAAACCGAGTAACGCGGCTCGACATGTCTACTCGATATCGACCACGGCTACTCGATATCGAGTACCAGGGTTCGTCGACTTGGTCTGGCTGGGTGACTCTGCTCGACAAGGCTCGGACATGGCTCGGAGGTCTGGTCGATATCGACCACGGCTACTCTGTATCGAGTAGAGGTGGTCTGCGTCTTCGTCCTCGGCTTGGCACAGCTCGTCGACTCCGGACATGGCTCCGAAGTGTCGTCGATCTCGACTAGATGGTACTCGAGATCGAGTAGAGTTCTCTCAGCTTTCTGCTCTATTCTTGAAACGCACTTTCCCGAGTCCTCGTTTGTCGGATTGACGCATATGACCATGCGTTGGAAAGCTCTTTTCGAGGACTACAACTCTCATGAAGACATCAAAGCTTGATTCAGAACGAAGAATGGTGAAAAATGGCGTTTTCCCCAGCTGCAACATCCTTAGCTTCTCCATGAGTTTCCTTTAAACTTCAAAGTGCGTCCGATTTCTGCGAAATATAACCAAAACTTGTGTAGACCTCCATATATTGCAAATAAGTGTAAAATACACAGATTCTGTATTATTCCAACCCAAATGTATGCAATGTATGCAGAAATCGATATAAAAGTAAGTGTAAAACATGGCAAATTAGGCTCACAACACTTCACGACCCAAGCGCCCTCTTCACAAGCCCACCATCCGCCAAACAATACAGTGATACACACGGACGATTTCTCCCCTTTTCCATTAGTTAGAGGGGGGGGGGCATTCAGTTTTACAGGGAGAAGAACATATTGTACGGAGAGACGTATCGCATAACCTAAATGGAAGGAAGACTTACTCATTTCCTCCAAGAAGTCAGTGTCTGTCCAGTTAACCCCAATACGTGTCAAGCGCGTGAATGAGTTTATAGTCTCCCCCTCCTCCCTCCTCTCCCTCTTATTCTCTGCAGGCGCAAATGACAGGGCGGGAGATTTAATCTCACTCCCGCCCCCCCCTCTCTCTCTCTCTCTCTCTCTCTCTCTCTCTCTCTGTCTTATCAACTGTCCTTCTCTACCCTCTACAATATTCCCCCCTCCCTTTGGTCTCTCTGAATTTTTCGTTGGGTCAAATTTTATTCATTGCTTTGAACTTCATATGGTTTGAAATTAATATGGGTATACTTTCCTATGGTTTTGCATTTTATGAGTATTAAGTATGAGTGGAAAACCCAGTTTTATACGAAGGTAAAACTTTTACTAAAACCCCTTCAAAAGGTGTCCAGTAGAAAACTGTTTGTTAACCAGTTGGGAATAATTGACCGAGTAGTTGGTTTTAAGGGGTGTCATGTATTGTCTAACGACAAGAAGTAAATCCCCTTCATTTATGTTATGTCAGAAATGACACGTATCATGTATACACCAGAACACTGCCATGTTAATTGTAGAAAACAACAAAACACTGCAGTTTAATCCTCATTGCTTTTGTTTCTTTTTTTTCCTCAACGGTCACATGCTGAACAATGTTGATATTTCCCAAACACCCCACTTATATGATAGCCATTCACCATCTCATATAGCAAAAGTAATTCGATAAAAGATCTAGGGGCATAATCGTCATTTACACGGTAAACCCTAATCGCAAACCCTAACTCTCATTATATATATGATCGATCTACTAGGATTTGGGAGGCTCAGAGATAGCCGACACACCATTTGACTTGAGCGTCGGAGGCTTCCCACGGGGAAGCAGCCCCGCCTCTTCTTCTTCCCTCTTTCTTTCATGCAGGAAGACAACCAACCATGGAGGGTAGATCGGGATCTCAGATTATCATCACCTAAGGTATCAGATTTTTCCCGTTACATTTGGCGCCGTCCGTGGGGATTTTGATCGAAAAGCACTAGGTTGGGACTCCCAATCAACAAAGCGATGAGAGATTGATGATTCCAGGGTGAGGTTTCGACCGAAGGAGGTCCGGGGTGTCGATCAAGACCAAATCTGGATCCCGAATCTCCCCCCTCCTATGGTTACACCGGTTGATCGAGCATCGGTTCAGATTTGGAGGGATCCCGAACCTCCCCCCTCCTATGGTTAGGCCGGTTGATCGAGCCTCCATCAGCCGTCGATTCCGGCCTCCTCGATCTCTCTCTATGCGACTCCGACCGGATCTAGATGGGGCTTGCATCACAGCCTCCGATTCCGGCCTCCTCCATCTTTCTCTGCGCGTCTCCGACGGGATCTGGTTCCTGTACTCTGCCCGACGCCGCCCCACTCGTTGCTGCTGCCGACGCTCGGCTTCAGTCCTCTCTCGGAGACACATGGCAGCGGCAGGGACCCCTCGTTGGGTTCGATTCGTTGCCGAGGATCCCACGTTGAAGTCTTGAGTCGCCGTCGCCGCTTGCTAGTCTGCTACAAACCCTATGAGGAAGACGTTACGAAGAAGAAGATGAATTTGCAAAAGTGGGATTAATTATAAAATAAGCCCAGAGTTCATGAAAATTACAGCTCAACCCACGCACTTAATACAATTGCGGAAAAGGGCTTAACTTTCATAAGGCAGAATTTCTCACATGGAAATGCAACGTATCGTGCCCCGCAAGTCAAGCATACGAGACCCAAAAGCTAAGTCCTCCATGTCCTATTTTTTATGAAAAGTTTACTATTTAGTTAATCATATTTCATGGTTAGTTGCATCGGTGACATATCAATTCTTGAAATGCTTATATGTGCATCTATATATCGGACAACATTATATATATAAAAATACAATCAACGAATCGCCACTCATGGCCAACGAATCGCCACTCATGGCCAATGGATCGCCACTCAAGGCCAATAGAACGCCACTTAAGGCCAAAAGATCGCCAATTTCAGGCCACGAGAACGCCACTTAAGGCCAAAAGATCGCCAATTTCAGGCCAATAGAACGCCACTTAAGGCCAAAAGATCGCCAATTTCAGGCCACGAGAACGCCACTTAAGGCCAAAAGATCGCAAATTTCAGGCCAATAGAACGTCACGTAAGGCCAAAAGATCGCCAATTTCAGGGTAATAGAACGCCACTTAAGGCCAAAAGATCGCCAATTTCAGGCCAACAGAACGCCACTCAAGGCCAATCGAGCGCCACTTATGGCCAAAGAGTCGTCACTTACGACCACTTAAAGCCAATTTTAAGCCATAATAACCCTGTTAAAGGCCAGCAAAAGTCAAAATCAAGCAATGAGCATGTCATTTACATACGAAACGGTTAACCCTAATTAAAACCATCAAATTCTCAATCATAAATAAAATTCAAGCTATAATGTCATCAACTGACACTGTTTCTTCTTTATGGCAAAAAATTCATTTAATCATTTTGAGCAGTAAATTTCAGTTGACTAGTTAATAATCCACCCACTACACTATATTATGTTATTCGGTTGAGAATGCTAAAGCTTGCAGGATGGAACGAAGACAGGGGGCAAGCATTATTGGTGATCTTTGATCATAACAAGTGAAGAGTTTCAAATTATTCGTCTTCCCTCATCACTAGATCGTGATAAGGAAACCCGAGGGGCAATTGATTTAGGAAAAGTACTTCGATAAAAGATCCAGGGGCATAATCGTCATTTACACGGTAAACCCTAATCGCAAACCCTAACTCTCATTATATATATGATCGATCTACTAGGGTTTGGGAGGCTCGAAGACAGCCGACACACCATCTGACTTGAGCGTCGGAGGCTTCCCACGGGGAAGCAGCCCCGCCTTTTCTTCTTCCCTCTTTCTTTCCTGCAGGAAGACAACCAACCATGGAGGGTAGATCGGGATTTCAAATTATCATCACCTAAGGTATCAGATTTTTCCCGTTACACCATCCATACTCTCCACAAATTGGTGAAGTTAAATCCCCATTGTCATTTAACAACCTCTCCAACAACCCTTCAACGAAATGGCATCCTCTTCACACCACCGCGGCTACTCATCTGGCCTCCCTCCCAGACCTGTCCCCATCATTATATCATCCGACGAATCGGACGATGGAGGTTTGTCGATCACTTCATTCGTGTAGATTTCAGTTGTGCTACTTGTATCATTATACTACCTTATTTTTGTTAATTTATGCAGGACCAATGTCGCCGTCGTCATACCGACGACATCAAAGAGTAGAGATTGCCGTCGGTGAGGCTGAGATGCTCGGGTCGTTCTACGAGGCGACCCTTGTACGCAAACTGGACCCTAACCACTAGGAGGTCGAATATGTGACCCTCCTACGCAACAACAGAAGAGAGCTGCTGAGGGTGGTCATCTCGGTGCAACGAATTCGTCCTCGGCCGCCTCGTATTTCGTACGAGGCCTACATGCCCGAAGACCGTGTCGACTGCCGCGACAACGATGGGTTTTGGGCCGAGAGGGTCCTTGGTGTGTCTAGTTATGGGAGTGACTGAACTTTCACGGTCAACTTCCCACTGAGCGACGAGACGTCTGATCATCGTGCCCACAATATGCGCCCACACTTCGACTGTGATGGATATAGATTCACCAGGCAGCCGCAATTTCGCTTCTTGTTACCGTAAATTTCGTTTTCAATGTCTTCTATGTTGCTACTCTCTCCTACTATCTTTTAAATGTTTACTCCTGTGTTGTATTTGATTAATGCAAGTGAATCTGTCTCTGAGATAGTGTGTCCAGTATATTCTGTCATGTCGTATTCATGTTGTGTCCAGTTACAACTACGCGATTACTAGTCGGCCCACGAATTCACCTCCACCCACTTTATTCTTATTCCATGGGTTTTCTCTTCAACTTAACATGTAATTATAAGTATGTTTATGCCCCCTCACTGTCACTCTTATCCATTCGATTCCAATATGGGTAAAGCATACTAGTGTCGACCGGAGATAACGAAATCATGGCATCCAAATATGGGTAAATATTATAATTGGGCACACATAAAACAATATGTCATTATAGCGAATCTGCTTCTCCCATAAATCTTCTCCATTCGATAAAATGACCTGTGTTTTTCATAGTTACAATCGTGTCCAGTGAAATACAATATCTGACATGTGTATCTAATATGGATGTCCAGTTACAACTTACTGCTTACACGTGATCCTTCAAATAAACCCCCCGGACCCTTCCTTCTTCAATTGGTTTTCTCTAAAACTTATAATTTAGGTGAAAGAATCTTTTCCCCTCTACTAACACTCTCACTGATCTCTCTGTCCTCTCAGCCTGCACTTTTCTATTTAACCTCTCTCTCTCTCTCTCTCTCTCTCCGTCTCTCTCTTCTGTCCTCTGCCATTGCAACATTTACTTTTTTCCTTCTCTCTCAATGGTCTTTGCATTTCAGGAGTAGAGATGTCTCCCTCCCTCTATCTCTCACTGTACATGAAACCGAGATGGAGTCCAGTTGTACCCCACAGGCTGACCTGCTACCGGCTACCCTAGGCAAGCGGATATCCGCTTTTTAGCAATTTTTTTTCGGATTGGGTTACTCATGCAAAGCTTTCGGATAAAAGGGTTATTTTAGCAAAAGCCCCCTTCAGGGTATGAAAATCTTGATTACTTCAACATTTTTTTATAGATATATAAGACATAATAAAGATAAAATAGTGCAACAAATAAAATAAAATCCACTTCAGGGAATATGATGAATTGATTCAATCGCTTCAGAGATTGAAATTAGTTTAGGAATTGATTCAATCGCTTCATGGATTGAAATTAGTTTATCCACTTTGGGGGATTTTATAAATTTGATTGATTCAACCACTTCAGGGATTGAAATTAGTATTTTGATTTCATTCAATCACTTCAGGATTGAAATAAATTAATGCATCCGCTTCGGGGAGGAAGATCGATACTTTGATACCGGCTCGTTAATCTCTTCCACATATAATTAATTTAAAAAAAATGAAAAATTAAAGGAAATATACAAACACACTACTGGATGCACGAACAGGAGCACTCAAAACATAATGAGTATAATTAAGAGATGAGTATAATTAATCGAATTCAAATAACGCATATGCAAATAAAGGGGTGCAATTAATCAATATTATCGGACCTGCAATATATATAAATACTATTGTAGACTTCAACACTGCATATTGAAAGACAAAACATTCGGACTGTCAATATAATCGATCAGACATTGTATATATTTTCTTACTAATAGTAGAGAGGAAAATAAGAGAATGAACTGATATATTATTGGGAGCCTTCAGTACCCTTTATATAAGAGTTTACATAGAAAACTAGGGTTTACTACTGTTTATCCATCTCTAGTATAATATTAAAAGATAATCTCATAACAGAGTGAAATGATTTAAAATTGTCTTGACCATAATCGTTTTAAGATTTTGTCTAACGCCTCACTCATTAAAATTCCATTAAATATAGGGTGATTTTGGTAGATAGCCCTTTTTGAATGTTCAATTAGCTACTTAGACCCCTAAATAATTTAATTAGTTTTTGGTAGACCCCATCCAAATATAGTGGAATGGTCAATGGTCAACTGTTTGACCGTTGACCGGTCAACGGTTGAACATTGACCGGTCAATGTTGACCGTTGACCGATCAACGTTGACCAACTCATTTGAATTTTTTTTTGTGATGTCGTTTTTTCTGATGCCGTATTTTAGCGTTTTGATGCCAAAATTTTATTATATTTTATTTTCACTTTGATGCCACTTTTCTAATGAAATGATTGGATGACGCATTTTTAATGCCACTTTTTTAAAACCTTGATGACATTTATTGTTTAATGTGATGCCATTTTTTATGTCAATTTTTTTTTATGATATTTTTTTTACCGTGATGCCAATTTTTTTTAAAGTAGTGTTTTGATGGCATTGTTTCTTTAATGTGATGCCACTTTTTTAAAGTATTGTTTTGATGTTACTTTTTTATTTTCACTCTGATGTCACTTTTCCAATTAAATGATTGGATGACACTTTTTTTAAACCTTGATAACATTTTTTGTTTACTGTGATGTCGTATTTTTTTAAAGTAGTGTTTTGATGACATTTTTTTTCTTTAATGTGATGAATTTTTTTTTCAAAGTAGTGTTTTGATGTCATTTTTCTAATGTAATTATTTGATGTCACTTTTTTAATGAAATGGTTTGGTGACACTTTTTTAATGTAATGGTTTCGTGACACTTTTTTATGTTAATTTTTTTGATGATTTTTTTTATCGTGATGTCATATTTTTTCAAAGTAATGTTTTGATGCAATTTTTCTAATGTAATTATTTGATGCCACTTTCTACGCAAAGCATTAGCAAAGTCGATTTAAAAAGAAGAATGAAGAACAAGAGAGAGACACTATATAAAATAATAGGCTCATAAAAAGATTTAAGACAACTTAAAACAGTCTGCAAAGGTAATTGACTAATTCTAAAATAGGGAAGGGAAGAAAAGGAAAAACTCAAACACCAATCTAATCTTGTTCATCTTAGCAGGGTGCAACATACAGTTTTAAATTCTGCTGATTTACAAACCACTTGCTATCCAAGTCTAAAGAAATGTACATTTAAACAAAAGGAAAAAGTTAGAAGCAGAAATAACTCGGAAGCAAACTCAGAATAAATAACTTGCCTGAGGAAATACCCCAGTTGTTTGGCGGCCACTTCCATACATAGAAACACACCATTTCTTCTTGGAATTAGGAGCAAAAAATTCAGCCACAAATTTCCTCCAAAATTCAAAGTTGTTGTCCTAAAATAAAATTGATGGCAGTATTACAACTTCATACAGAATCCAGATCCTTCAACATCTAAGAAACTGTTTGAGAAAGAGCTCTCACCTCAGGTCTATTTTGCTGCTGATGCATGTACTAGGTAAGGCGCCTTGCACATGCCCCTACTTCATACATTGGTTTTACTGGAGACCTCACAGGAAAATTATGCACCTGAAATTAGAGCCGGCAAGAATTGACCCGACCCGAAAAAACCGATCCGTCGAACCCGGAACCGACCCGATCGATATCTGATAAGACAGAAAATTTGATGATCCCCGAGACTGATCCGATCCAAACCGATTTAGGCCGAAACTTTAAAAACCCGAATTTGTGATGTACCCGAATCCGATTATAACTGAATGGATCAATTCGACATTACCCCGAACCCGTTCAAATCTGAAACCCGAAACAGCCCGAACCCGACTCAATCTGAAATCTAGAATAACTCGAATCCGGTTGTATCCGAAATCTAATATTCTTAAAAAATATATAATTTTTTCGCCAATTTTTTTTTTGTTTTAGAAAAAATACCATCTGCTCTAAACCTTCATTTATAGAAAAATAAAAAAAACTTCGTTTATTATTAATATTTGCAAGTACATAAATAATATTACACATTGCATATTTAAATTTCTAAAGTGTATGAATAATACTATAAAATTTATTTTACAAGTGCATGAATACTTTTTTTTTTTGGTGGCCTGCATGAATACTAATATAATATGATATATTCCATATTTAATATTATAAGTGTTGTAATTAATATTAATAAAATTGCGCATCTTTTTTGATAAAAAAATAAAAATAAACTGCATAAATAATATTATAGAATTTGTCTTTAATACTATAAAGTTTATAAATAATATTAATAAAATTCATTTTTATTTGAGATTTAAAAAATCAAATATAATATTTAATATTATATAAATATTATTTTAAAGTGTATGAATAATATTATAAATTTTATTATTAATATTTTCAAGTGCATAAATAATTACATAGTGCATATTTAATATTAATAAATATATCCTTTGTTTGAGATAAAAATAAATTATAATTAATATTTCAAAGTTCATAAATAATATTTTATAGTTTATATCTAATATTATAAAGTTTATAAATAATATTAATAAATATGCACTTTATTTGAGATTATAAAATAATAACAGTATGTGAATAAACTTATATAGTATGTCAACATCCGTTTCAACCCGAACCCGATCATGTGTAATTCCGATTCAATCGAAACCCAACTTCACCGACCCGATTTTGTCAAAACCCGATTAAGTTGAAACCCGATTGAGCCGAAATCCGATTTAACTTAATCAATTACTTATCGATAATCCGATTTTATCCAATCCAGTCAAACCCGGAATTGGCCCGACCCGATCCGATATAACCCGAATTTCCGTCAATCCGATATGAATTCGAGTTCAAAACAACCCGAAACCGAAACGTCCGACCGAGACCGATCCGACTTGCCCGATTGCCAGCTCTACCTGAAATTGCTGTTGCATTTGAGACCTGTGCTGAGGAAGACCTAGCTTAAGAACAAACTTCAAGTTTCTCAAATTTGGCATCTGGTAGAAATCTTAAATTCACAGCTTACAATAAAACAGAGCAATAGAACATGAACTAGACAAATAGACAGACGCTTTGACAAAAATCAGTCATCAATTGAACTATGATCCAAAAACTCGAGTCCAGATAAAATCGGCCGAATACTCATCAGGAACACAGAAGAAAAGCAATCGGTGGGAAGAAGATCGAGTGATAGAACTTGGGCGCTGGGAGGTACGCGCAGAGGACAGTGGCTGATGCCGGAATCACGAATTGGATCACTCGACTATAGCATATACTAGGACGAGATTGGATACCAAGAGCCCAATCAAATCACAAACCCCCAAATTAATCAATTTCTCCCAAACCCTAGCAATTTAAATCTTCAAATAAACCAGATAAACCATCGATCAATATGAAGAAAAAAAATTAGAGGGATTGAGATTTACCATAAATCAAGGTAAAAGAGGTTCATATGGGGGAATAGAAAGACAAGGAAGGAGGAGGTGGAAGAGGAGGGGCTGCTGCGCGGGTGGCTATGCTATGTCGGCGGCAGCAGACAGTCCTCTCTAGAAGGGTTTCGAAGCGGAAGGATGGGCCGGGAGAGCGAGCTCCGGCCGCGGATCTGCCGTCGTTGAGGCGAGAGGGTGAGGTCGAGATCCCGAGAACTGTGACTCATTCAGATCTGGGTGAAGAAGCGGCGATTCATCCTTGGGTCGGCAATCGGCGAGGGACGTGAGGTCGAGAGGGAGAGGAGGGCTTGCTTCCATAGCCTCCGGGCCGAAGGCTCCGGCACTGGTGGCTGGTGTGTCGTGGTTAGTCTCGATTGGGAGAACAAGAGAGCAAACAGAGAGGGTGTGATAGAAGGAGAAAGAAAGAGGGTCTAAAGACCTAATAAACATTTAACAAGTTCCAGAGCGGCTAAAAAAAAAGTAAAGAGGCTAATCACCTCATCAATTATCCATAAGGGTCTAAATCACCACATTCCCTCTTAAATATATTACATTTAAATATTTTATACTTAAAATTTAAAAAGTTTAAATATATTATATTTTAATATTTTCCATTTGCCACGGCGGGGCCCAAGGTTTTAAATTTCAAAATCAGGAGAGGGGAAACGTCTCCTTTCTTCTGTATGCGACTGATTTCCTCCTTCACTCTCTCTCTCTCTGTCTCTGAGTGAGTGTGAGTCGAACGCCCCCAAACCCCAAATCCCTTGCAATTAAAGCGAACAATCTCTCTCTCTCTCTCTCTCGCTTGTTCCTCTTTCTCATGCCGGCTACAACAACAACTCACTGCAGTTTGATTGCGATAATCTTGAGATCTATGGCCTGTTTCTTTCGCTGTTTTGGAGTCAGGGACACTCACCCCCCTCCTCACCTCGTTTCCTCTCCCATTTCCCGAGTAATCTCCCCTCTCGTCTTTCTATTTTCGCCTTTTCTTCTTCTTTATATGATATGATATGATGATTCCGTGCTTTCATCTCACGTCGATTCCTATTTGTGTTGATGATCCACAGGACCCTGTAGTTTCCAGGAGCCACAATTTGTCCTCCCTTTTTCAGTCCCAAGGTACGTGCGATTCCCTCCATTTCTCCTCTTTAACCATTTGTGCTACTGTTGATTTTCCTTGCCTTTTAAATTTGTGCTTATTCAAATTTAGGGAGGGAAGAAGATGTGGCGGTCGTTAAAGAGCGACATAACCTCGTCCCCCGAGCTGCAGCTGCGACTGCGAGGACTGAATTTCACAACTGGCAGCTCAGTGACGAAGTAAGGCCCCTCTTTTGCCTTTGCCTGTTCGGCTTATGCTTTCTTTTTCTCTTCTTCTTGAATTTCATGCCCGTTAGTAAGTGTAAGTTTCATTTTGTACTCTATTTAAACCAGTTGAGCTAATCGGACAGGTTTTTTTATCCCCCTATATCTATTTCTTGCTTGTTTCGTCACCAAAAGAAATTGTTAAGTCCTTAAACCAAAAAAAAGAAATTGTTAAGTCCTATAACTTGGAAGCTCTATCCTATTAGTCTAAATGAGAGGGAGATATTCACTCAATGAATTTCTAGCTTTTATGCTACCCATATAGAATCCTTTTATCTGTGATTCGGGGTTTATTAATGTCACTTCAGCACTTGTGAGACTAAGCATGTACATCTTGTATTACTTACTTTTCTGATTGTGTCTATTGTAATGTTAATTGTTGATCATGTACTTTCAGATCTACCTTTATAAACCAAATGATTTTCATAATTGAATCATCTTCAGCATTGTGTGAATATGTCTAAATCTCATCTTTATGATTTGTACCTTGCCTCTAGTTGCTTGTCTGTACAAAATGCAAAAATTATATCCTGATTGCTTTTAGTGTTTTACTGTTTTTCCTATCTCCAAATGCATGAAAACTTTTGCAATTCTCTTGTGGCTCATGTATCACTTCTATCAGAATCCGCACCTTTAGGATGAGTCCTGTTCTTCTGGTGATAGCCAACTTCCATAGGATGGTAGAACATATCCTGGTTTGAATTGTTGTTGTCTTTTTCACTCATTTTAATGGTTGAGCTAAATTCTGTAACAGGCTAAGTTTCTTAAAGCATGTGGTACTCTAGCAGAGACTCCGAGTGAAATTCGGAAATCGTCCAAGAATTTGGACGATAGAGAACATAATTCGGAAGCCATTAAGTTTCATTCATGGATTCCGAATATGTCAACAGAACCAGCACCAACACATAGCCCTACTCCTAGCAGGTTCTGCCCTTATCCTTTATTATTATTAATCAAAAGCTATCATATGCATTCTGTATGGTCACTGCACAAATTTAACACATATATTAAGTTTGCACCATCATAGAGCCGGAAGGAGGTTATTAGACAAGACCTTTCCCTTTTAGGCACTATGGAGGGGCGTTATCTGAGTCGGAGAGGGATAGTTGGTGCAGTTTTTGGGTGGTGGGGGGCTGTATCCTTTATCGTTTTTTGTGCTGTTCTTCTTCGCACTCTTCATTGATCATTTTTGTCTTTGTGTTTGCTTTTTCTGGCATTCCTGGGGCTTTCAGAAATACCAGCTCAATGTTGCATACACCTCGACCCAGAACTTGCTTTGAGCGGGGTGTGTTGGGTTTGTTGTTTTAGTGTGGAGGACTTCATTTTTGTTTCTTAGCTTCAATATTTCCTGTATGACAAACTTTGACAGGGAGAATTAATTATTGAACAAAAAAAGACCACCAAATCCTCATTGTTGTTTTCTCAATCATCTTAATCTCTGTATACCCTCGTATTTTGCACTTCAATTCAATTAACTTTCTCACTTGATTCTGTCATCTTCTTCCAGCTGCATAATCAATGAACAAAGTGACGTACGCATTTCCATCAGCTCTCTTGAAGATGGTGTTGTAGAAAGCACCATTGTTACCACCAATCCTCAGCTTAATGGAAATTCAGGAATTGATATGCCAAAATCACCTAGCCTTGTTGCTTGCAAAAGTGATTTTCAAAACAAGTCCGTGCGATTTGAAAGCTCACCCCAAGCGTGCATTCAGGATGAGGAGAATACTGAGTTTAAAGGTGATAGCAGGCTGTTAAATCATTCTCCATGCCCCACACCACTGAACCTGACAGATAGCTTGCAAACACCTGGGACGGTTTATGCAAGTGGAATTAATGTCCGAATCAGGTCTCAGTATGTCTATGCGGCCATGAATCCGTCAGAGGTGGTATCTGTTAGTGCTCAAGAGAATACTAATTATAACTCGAAAGGAGGCTCTGCCCAAATTGATAGTACTGCTGGTACTGACTTGGCTTCTTGGCTCAAACCTCCAGCATCTGGTGGAGCTGGCAATGAAAGGAAGTATAGACCTGGAAGGAATCAGGTGGACAGGCCTATTCTTGGGTTGGTTGCAGAACACTGGAAAGAAGATGAGGATGTTCCTCGCATCTCACCTAAGCAGTGGGATGGTAATGGGATCCCAAATTCAACAACAAAATACAAGGAGGTACTTTATATGACTGTATTCTTCCAAAATTCTACTAGGAAGTAGGAACTGTGAACTTAACAACTCCTGTACCTTTTGCAGGATCAGAAAGTGCATTGGCATGCAACTCCATTTGAGGAGAGGTTGGAAAAGGCTCTGTCAGAAGAGAGTTTCATCTCTCAGAGGTGCATCCATCTCCTTGTCCATATAACTAACTTGTCTATCCAAAATTTTCAATTGCATTCATCATGGGTATTTTTCCTTCTACGCATTACTTAGTTTGCCTCTGTCATTGCGTAGGTCTAGGATATTCCAACAATTGTGGATGATTTCCTTTGATTATATTATGAAAAAAAAAAACGAGGAAATGAACCAATGTTTTAAACTTGGTCATGACAGTTTGTATAAAATCAGCTACGTTGTGAACAAATCTTCTGTTGCTATGTATGTTTATAATACACTGTGTTACTAATTGTCTTATATGCAGGAAGCCTGTCAACACAGAACCTGTCGTCTTTGAAGACGAGGAAGAGAGGGACACTGCTACCTGCAAGTTTCAATCATTAAAGGCGTCTAAAGCTCTGGTTTCATGTTGATGTATGCATCTATCTCCCTGTCTTCTCGTATGCTGAGCTTATTATATATTCCTGCAGTGTTTGTTCAACATCGATTATTTATCCGTCTTTCTAGCAGCAACTGCTGGACCGATCACCCATTATCATATTACAACTTGGATTAAGCATGGTATATGATCAAAGTATCACCTCTCTATGACAAACTCCCCCTAGTCTGTCATGGAAGAAGAAAATGGTGTTTCTGCATTCGGTGAAGAAACTGATGCTGTCTCAGCATCTTGATCGCCGTTATACTTGGGTAATGTTACTGTTTACCCAAGTCTGCTAAATGTGACATGGTATCTACGAATTTTGGTAAATGAAACCGATGAGTAATGCCAACTATAGAGCTACCTTGTGTGTATGTGTTTGGAACTTGGAAGTGTAATTTCGATCCATTTGGGGTTGATTCCAGTGTGAATGTCGAAGACAATAGTTAACGATTGTAAATCTAAATGAATTTGGAGTATGTTTTGGATTTAAGTGCTAAAATAATATTTTATCCGTCCCAAAACATATATAACTTTACTCTCTCTATTCCAAAATAAGTCTCGTTCGTCTTTTAGTGCACGTTTTTCAATGAGTTAAAAAATCTATAAAATATTATTATTTTAGTTAAATTTTTTATACAATTTTATACTTATTAATAATAACTATGAAATTATATAAAAATTTTAATTAAAAAAATAATATTTTATAAAGTTTTTAAAAACCTTAAAAAACGTGTCAAAATGAAAAGTGATACTTATTTTGGAACAGAGGGAGTATTTTTAACACGTTTTTTAATAAGCTAAAAAACTATATAAAAACTCAATTTTTTTTGAGGTAATTTGGTCCAAAGGCCGAAGGCATTTGGGCCATTTAGAAAATGTCCTATGGTTTTAGCTTTGATAGTAAATGTTCAAATTTATTTATAATACCAGTTTTGCCCTTGCCTAATTTTTTCCATGCTTCCATATTTCTTTTTCCCTCCTTGTGCTACGACGACTCCATTTTTTCAGATCTGAGAAATTGCAAAGCTGCGCCTCTGTTTTGCATCTGATTTCTAATCCATATGTAAACAGGTATTGAATTTCTAATTCATATTGGTTCGGTGGTTCCTGTGTGTTTTCCGAAACAACGTTGCTTGTAAATAGGCTTCCATTTTAGTGATTTGTTTTTTCCCCCTAATTCATATTGATTGCTGTGTGTTTCACATGTATGAATTTCTAATTAAAAGGGATGTTATATTTGGTGACACTGTTTTTATTTTCATGACAACACTTTTAACCCTTAATCATTCATCTTTTAAAGGAGTATTGTTCTCTATATTTTAAGGTTTAGGATTGTGTTTAGCATTAGCCATTTTAGGGTTTGTGCTTCCATTGTACTAAGGTTTTCCTTTGGTTACAGTGTCTATGACACTGTTTTTTATAGTGGTGACAATGCCTATGACCCCGTTTTTATAGTGGTGACAGTGTTTATGACCTTATGTTTATTTTGGTTACAACGTCTATAACCCACTAACCCGTTCATATATTAGAAGGAGAAATGTCCCCACATGTGTTTTGGCTTCTCATTAGCTCCTATAGGGTTTGTGTCTCTGTTGTAGGAGGAAATCGAGTTTAAAATATAAAATATAGATCAAACCAGATTCTGCCCACGCAAATAATTACAAGACTTCCTCCCGATGCAGTAGTGGGAAGTCAGGTCGATCCACGAGGAAGCGTGTCAGCGGATCCTAGGCAGCGGTGGAATCTCACGAACAGAAGTCGACCACAGGTTGTCGATCTCGACTAGGGTTAGTCGACAAAAGATCGGACAAGTCGAGCACCGCGCAGCAGCAGCTCCCGGCGGTTTTGGTCGAGATCGAGTAAGCCTTACTCGAGATCGAGTAAGCTTGTCGACGTCGATGAATCCTTTGTCGATCACCTGCACAGTGCACACAGAAGCTACAGCGATCTGGATCGAGAATCAGTAACTCGATATCGACAAGTGCTAGTCGATATCGAGGAAGGCAAAAACTAAAACGAAAGAAAGTAAAAACAAAGGCTTTGGGACTTCGAAAATAAACTTAATGTAAAAGACTTCCAAGATTGGGGTTTGCGACGACGATAACCAAGCATGCATAAGGCAGAAATAAAACAGATAATCATGTAACTTGCATCAAAGGACTAAACTTTCGCATTTTCCAACCATTAGACAACTCTTTCAAGAAACCCTAATTGTATCTACTGGTTTTATGTTTACAATCCAAGTTGTTAGCATGAACCTCCATTAGATGGGTAATAAACACATAACAAGTAGTAGATGCTCAAAACATGATAAAAGTCGGATCTTTACCTCAAACACGCAGGGCTATCGTCGGGCTCGCCCCAACCCTAGAAGTGGGTGGACTACTCGCGCTTCATTGCAATCGCAGACATTGATTTATGAAAAGAAACTTGCATTAAACTAAATTCAAAGCTTTTACAATTCCGGCAATCCAACTCTCGTTGAACGCCAAAACCCTAAAACCTTCGAACTCCTAAAACTTCTCTGTGAACTACTTCTCTAGATTCTGAATTGAATCATTCCTAAAATCAGCCCCATGGGCTTTATTTATAGCCTTCTACTTCTTGCTATTCAAGGATAGAAATATTTATCTATATCTAAATCTATATCTAAAAGCTTAAAAGATAAATAAATGCAACAAAGGAATTAAATCCATAAAGGGAAATTATATCTAAAATCCTAAAATATCTTCAAGTGGATAAATCTTCTCCTCCATGATGGATCTTGATAGAATTGGATAGAACTTGGCAATCTTCGGCGCCAAGGAATCCCAATCCGAGTAGGACAGCTCAAACCGCGTTACGCGCTCCCGGAAAGATTTCCTCGATCTCGAGTAACTTACTCGATCTCGAGTAACTCGGACATCGACTTCAGCTTGGCTCGGCGTCTCGGGTAGCTGGTCCTCGACACTGCTCGGACACTGGCTCTCAGGTGTCCTCGATCTCGGGTAATTTACTCGATCTCGAGTAGTGGTGTGGATCATGGCTTGGCCTGATGATGTCGAGCAGCTTGTCTTCGACATGGCTCGGGGAGTGTGCGTCTGGGCTTGTCGATATCGAGAACTTTCCTCGATATCGAGTAAGTGTTGCTCAAGCTCCGGGCTGTCTGGTCAGGTCGGGTAACTCTCCTCGGCATCCCCGATCAGGCTCTCATCGACTCCGGGCATGGTCTTCGGGACTTTGTCGATATCGAGTAAGTAACTCGATATCGAGGAGAGTGCTGGAGTCGGGTTGTTCTTTTTTCAGCTCCTCGACATGTGCTCTCTCGATTAGGGTGTGTCCAGGCATGGTTTGTCGATATCGACTAAGACTCGTCGATATCGAGTAGCTTTGGGCTCCCGTCTTTGATTCTTGGTTTTTCTCCCGAAATGGCTCCATATTCTGCAATATTAAACAGAAACTTATGTAGATCTCTATTTCTGGCAAATAAGCATATACTACATAAATTCGACATATTCCCAACCCGAAATATGCAAAGTGTATAGAATATGGAACTAAACTGTGCATAAAAACATGGCTACTTTAGAGACATCAAATCACCCCATACTTAGACTTGCTTGTCCTCAAGCAATAACCAAACAATAACCAAGACCTACAACACATCCTTCAAGTCTTCGCCTTTTGTCAAAAGCAACATCTCAAGTAGTAGCAATGTAAGACAAGTGAATTTAATGTCATCACACATATATGAGCGATCCATAGGCATATGCAATATAAATCCAACCTCACAGGGATAATGTGTTTACACTCAACTCTCAATGTGTTTAGGCTATGTAGATCAACTCTCAACTCAATTCCTTATACAATCTCATAAACATTGCAATTTAAATTTAAATCCACTTCGCAACCAATTATGTAAATGCAACAAGAACTATCAGGAGGACTTCGCTCAATAGAAGTCTTCAAAGAAGATTCCATTCGGCGGGGTTGTAATGGGGCTTGGTAAGAAATAAAAGGGCATGGAATTATTTGGCCATGTGGTGCTTAATACAATTCGGGAATCAAGACTCCTAAATCTCCAACACAATTCAACCAAACCATAGCTCTCAATCATATGCATCAACCAAACTCTCCAACTTATTTCAATGAAGTATGTAACCTTTCAAACTTATTTAACCTCTCCAAAGTATGCATTTTACGAAAATGAAAGAAATAAGGTAAATTTGGCTCATGCACTTTATTCACAAACATATGTACAGACTTTTCCTTTTCTTTTTCTCTTTTTTCGTTTTTTTTTGAAACGAAAATAACTAGTGCATTTATATGGTGAGCCAAAAATCCTTTTACATAGTATGCATAGCAAGATAAAAATATAAAACCAACCCATATCTTAATAAGTTCAAAAAAATCCTCCTTACTTGAAATGAAACACAAGCTTATTCCTTCCACAAATCATCTTTCCAACCAACTCTAAGTCTTAATTCCCAAATGGGGTCAGGCTCAATTTGGCTAAGGAAAATTTTGTGGAGTTTATAACAAAAGTCTCAGGCTAATGTTCTGGCTTCAAGCAGGGATAATGCAGGGTAGGTAAAGAGAGGATAAAATTGGCTCAAAAGGTGCCTCCATCATTTAATTCTCATTCACATAAACATATAAATGCATTGGCTTTGAATAACTATCACAACATTTAGAGATACATAGGAAGAGTAAATACACTCAAGAAAGCAGAGGAATTTTCAATGTTCTCCTTATAAGGCCAAAATTCTCACTAGGACAAATTTTGTTGGATCTCAACCTTTAGCTTAGGATCTAAACCTTCCAAACATGCCATAGGATTTACATGATCAAGTTAGTCATTATGTATCATCATAGGATATCTAAGTTAGGGTATAAACTTACTAAAATAAATATGCATTTTTTTGTTTTTTTCGGACATTTTTTCAATTTTTTTTTTTGTATTTTTGTTTGTTTTATGAAACTAAAAGCAAGACTAAAGTGACTAAAACATGACTTAATACTCTCTTGCAAAAAAAACTTAAACATGAATGCATAACATAATTCAAATAAAGTAAAATGCAACACATATATTGAACGAAAATAACTAGTGCATTTATATGGTGAGCCAAAAATCCTTTTACATAATATGCATAGCAAGATAAAAATATAAATCCAACCCATAACTCAATAAACTCAAAAATTCTTCTCACTTGAAATCAAACACAAGCACTGTCCTTCCACAAACCATCCTTCCAACCAACTCTAAGTCTTAATTCCCAAATGGGGGTGAGGCTCAATTTGGCTAGGGATAATTTTGTGGAGCTTATAAATAAAGGTCTCAGGCTAATGTTCTGGCTTCAAGCAGAGATAATGCAGGGTAGGTAAAGAGAGGATAAAAGTGGCTTAAAAGATGCCTCCATCATTTAATTATTATTCACATAAACATATAAATGCATTAGCTTTGAATAACTATCACAACATTTAGAGATGTATAGGAAGAGTAAATACACTCACGAAAGCATAGGGATTTTTTTATGTTCTCCCTATAAGGCCAAAATTCTCACTAGGACAAATTTTGTTGGATTTCAACCTTTAGCCTATGATCATATGTGCTCAATTTCATCACAAATTCACAATCCACATAAAAACAATTCCGCGGACTTAGGCTAAACCTTCCAAACATGCCATAGTATTTACATGATCAAGTTAGTCATTATGTATCATCATAGGACATCTAAGTTAGGGTATAAACTTACTAAAATAAATATGCATTTTTTTGTTTTTTTCGGACATTTTTTCAATTTTTTTTGTATTTTTGTTTGTTTTATGAAACTAAAAGCAAGACTAAAGTGACTAAAACATGACTAAATACTCTCTTGCAAAAAAAACTTAAACATGAATGCATAACATAATTCAAATAAAGTAAAATGCAACACATAAACATAAACATAATCCAAAACACATAAAACGGACACAAATAAGGTTTCTGAATCCCCCACCCCATATTTAAAAATAGACAGTGTCCCCACTGTCAAAAGAAAAATCAAAGTAAAAGGGAAAGATTCAAAAACTCACAAAATCAAGATTCAGAAGCTGTTGAAGATCAATAAGCTAAAGGGTGGCGGATCAAACCAATATATGCTCAAGCCGCGCCTAATAACTGTTTCCGTCGTGGTTTTCTCTCAAGACCTGCATTGTTAGTGCAATATGTTCTATCCCACCTATCTTACCTATCCTAAAATTCAAAAATAAAAAATAAAATTTAAAAATGGAAGGAAAAAAACTGGGTTGCCTCCCGTAAGCGCTACCTTTAACGTCGTTAGCTTGACGTGATTACCTCAACTTTAATCCGGATCAAGGGAAGGTGGTGGATCCGGTGGCTCAGCTGGAGGAGATGATGGTGGAACGTCCTTGGGTGGTACATCATAATAGTCCCTCAAGTGACATGATCCTTACCCATTCGCTTTAAGCTTCCTTGGACCATCTTTAATAGCCTCACGAATAAGCTTGAACCTTCCTGAGTGGACGCTCCAATCTTCCACCCATTTATCTTTCCTTAGAAAGCACTCAGCAGGTGTGCTTTCCTCATATATAAACCTCTTTCTTTTCATTGAATTGACTTCTTGAGCTTCCCCACCGTCATACACAAATAGTTGTATTGCATTGTTGAGTTCGGTGTACAATGGCGGAGGGGGAAGATATTCCAACACCTTGTCTTCTATCGCCTCATCTTTGATGTGCCACTTCGCAAGAACCCCATACTTAAATGTGACAGTCGGTTGCTTGAAATCGTCGGGTATCACCTTCACCTCGAATGGCAAAGGTGGCGGTGGACTGGTAGTAATGGTAAAGCACGCGTGTTCATCATGAGAAAAGATGTTAGGGATCATACCTGAGCTTACTTGTAGCTCTGTAGGATCTTTTCAACTCTCTTCTTCCTCCTTAGGACGCGCAATCGAATCGTCAAGAGCCCAAGTAGAGTCAATACAAGTGTACGTTGACTTGGTTGGGATAGGTACCAACTCATCCTCATGCTCTTCTCCACCTACAAGGTCGCAAAATATAATGTTATCATATGAACCAACCTCATACCGATAGGACGTCTCTATTGGTTGTGGGTCTGCGTCTTGTGATGGTGATTCTGACAAAGCCTGCAGCCTATTCCATTCGTCTAGTTGTTCACGCATGATTGCATTGGTCTCCCTGATTCGTCGTACTTCAGCGGCTTGAGCTTCTACTTGGCGTTGTAATTCCGCCATCTCAGCCTTCATCTGCTTGATGGTTTCATCATCTAGGGATTGCCTACACCTTTCAGCGTCGACCTCCAGTGATGGTTCATACATATTTCCCCAAGATGGCTGGCAAGGCCAATACGGGTCCCTATGATCGTATTGAGCATAATACCCCTCCTCTGGTTGGTAGGACTCATATGGCTCTTGGGCTTTGGTAGAATCCTCGGAGGACTTCTTTGTTTTCCAAGTATCAAAATCAATGAAATCTTCGTCCTCCTCATCAACCTCGGCTAGATAGCTCGCATACTCCTTTTTCCTTGCTTGTCGTCTTTCTTGTTCATCCCTTGTTTCAAAATAATCATATGCATACTGCATCTTGTACCTAATCTTGAAAACTCAAACAAGTGCACATATCAAATAGCAAGGGTTTGGCACAAAGTCGGTACCGATGAGGCGGGTGGTGGGAGGTGGGATGTTCGAAAAATAAAAACTAACTAAAATAGAAGAAAATAAAATAAAATAAAATAATATTTACAAAAGAAAAGAGATGGGCTATTCCCAAATCCTAATAGTAACTAAAACTTTGGCACAATTGAAATCTCCCCGGCAACGGCGCCAATTTGATGAAGGGTTTATTTTCAAATTTATAAGATCGAAACCCCGCTATAGTATAGTAGGGTCAAGTTCGTCCGCAGGGAGAAAGTCAGTGACTCAATTCTAGTTACCAAAGAGCAAGAAATAGCAAGAAGAGATGGAAAATTATAGAATTTTGGGGGTTTGTGGGCTGCTGGAATTTTTATGAAAAATCAATAATAATAAAAGTCTAGGGCATAGGGATCACCACAACGATAATCATACAAGCATCACAATGAATCAAGTAAAAATCATGTTTTTATCTATTAAATAGGTCAACTTGCATCAACCCTAGTAAAACAATCAATTTATTTTCACAAATTAATAAACTTTACTAACAATCTAAAGGTATCAAACTTTCGTTTCAACATCCTAATTACTATCCAATTCACAATTCAATCTTTCAATTTAATTGCAAAAAGAAATTTCCCCAATTTTCATTGAGTACTTAAGCACATAAAATAGATAAAACCAATCAATTCATCAATTCATAGCAAAATTGCAAGCATAACTATCGTTGGGATCACCCCAACCCTAGAAAAGGCGACTACTCACGCATAAACATGGTAGACATTGCAAAATTCATGAAATAAATAAAAATCAGAAAATTAAATTGCATAAAAACCTGAGAATATAGTCAACAAAGCGTCACAAAAGCCTCACAAAACGTTCTCCAACTTTCGCCGAAGAAATCGCTTCAAAAAGCTCTCAATTCCGCTCACAAACGCTCTCTAAAGGTGTGTTGAGAATTCTAAAAGTGTGCTGAAAAAGAGGTAGGAAGAGAGACTCCTCCAAACCCTAAAAATCCTATTTATACTTAATAACCCATAAACTAAATTAGGAAATAATAAATATGTCAATTTTATCTATAGTCTATCTAAGAAAAAGGGTAAAAATAATCAAATCCGGGTAAATAAGGTCCGCAGGGAACCATACCGAAGCGGGTGTCCTCAGTACCGACATCCCTTAGGGTCGGTATGACACACTGTTGCTTTTTCTTGCTTCGCACTTCCAGATTGAGCTTCAGTACCGACCCCCCTTAGGGTCGGTATGGGGTCGGTATGATGGTAATCCATCTCGGACTTAGGGAAACGCCCGTATCTCCTTCGTTATAACTCCGATTGCTTCCGTTCTTTTTCCTATACACTCTAAATTCTCTTTCGCTTCTTTTCAATGTTGAAAGTTTCTTCAAAAACAGCTTCCAAAATTCTGTAAAACACACAGAAGCTAGTAAAGACATCTATTTCTCGTGAAATATGAAAACACATGCAAAAGACACTAAACCCAATGCAAAACTCTATGAAAATGACTTAAATTAATGATAAAACATATGGAAAAATATGACTAAAAACCATGCACATCATTACACCGTCTATGTCCATCTTACCCATTCATATATTAGAAGAGAACTGTCACCACATGAATATCGGCTTCTCATTAGCCCATATAGGGTTTGTGCTTCCCCTTTCCTAGGGTTTTCCTTTTATTACCGTGTCTATGAACGTTTTTTAATAGTGGTGACAGTGTCTATAAAGCTACTTTTATTTTGGTTACAACGTCTATAGGATTTTCCTTTTGATTACAGTGTCTATGACTTTGTTTTTATAGTGGTGACAGTGGCTATGATACTGTTTTTATATTGATTACAGCGTTAATGACCCTCTTAACCATGTATGTATTAGAGGAGAACTGTCACCACATTTATTTTGGCTTCTCATTAGCCCCTATAGTGTTTGTACTTCCCTTATCATATGATTACCCTTTGATTACAGTGTCTATGAACATATTTTTATAGTGGTGACAATATCTATGACTTTATTTTTATAGCGGCGACAATGTCTATAACCCGGTTTTTATAGTGGTGACAGTGTCTATTATCCTAGGTTCATAGTGATGACAATGTCTATGAGTCTCTCACCCATTCATATGTTGAAGGAGAACTGTTCACCTAATATCTTTTGGCTTCTCATTAGCCCTTTTAGGGTTTGTGGTTACCTTATCCTAGGGTTTTCCATTTTGTGACATCAATCATCTCTCAACGACGTACTATATTTGTAACACCCCTTTTTAGATCCCAAAGGAGTGTTGTAGTGCCAGTGAATCCGCAGACTTTAATGTCTTTGAATTCACCTGAGGCTTATAGGGACATGCAACCATGCTCCCATATACAAGATGATAATTTAAATACAATAAAATAGGCGGAAGTGAATAAAATTTATTAGTTTAAAATATCTGATCAGAATGAAATAAGAATACCAAAAATCATAAAGTATAAATAATTTCCAGCATAGACGAAATTAAAGTAGCAATGCAGAAACTTCAGAGGTTCAAAAGTTGTAGTAAAAAATTAAATAAATGATAGTCCGCCCTTCAGCTCTCTCCTGCTCCGTTGCTTGCACTAGACCTGTGGAATATGGTCTGGTGTTTCGTGAGAACGAAGGACACCAGCCATCCAATAAATAGGATGGTTAGTACAATAAAGACTAGCAAATGATAGGGAAAATGTTCAGACTTTAACCTTACAGTGACCATAAAACGGTATGTCTCAGGTTAAGGGAATGACACGAATATTTATAGTAGAAACTGAACAAAAATGATAAAAATTCACACATGACTCGGATGATCATAACGATCGATTATAAGATAAGAAATGGAATTATACTCGAGGCAGATAAGTATAATAACTGAAATGATCACCTATTTAACAGCCGATAATAATCACAATAATGATAACGATAATAATAATAATACTACGTGGTACCGGTCGGGCCTTTAACAAGGACCACGGCCTACATCAGATCGTTGTTTTATCACCCCGCAGAGAATGCATTCCGGGATGGTGTTTCATGAAACCTTGTAAGGCGGTGGCTTAACGAACCACAACCTGCAAGTCAGTCTACTGCATAACTTGCCAAAGGCATAAAGCCACTCGCATCACGTGATGCGCATTTTAACATATCATAACTAAGCATCACGTGGTGCCTATCTTAACTTATCATACATAACTAGGTTATACTAGGTGATCATAATAACGACATTAGATCAAACAGGGACAAGCATGGATAATTCAAATGATCTTACTATCACATGCCACTAGTTTGCATGAAAGAACAAGCAGAATATCATGCAATTTAGGAATAAGAAAATGGGCAACTTTTACTTATCTCGAGTTATAAAGAAACAATCATATTCAATACGCATATCACTATAATTCATTTAATAATTGCCCATTAATTTAACTCATGCCAATTTATGATTAAAAAGATAAATTACATCAAGCAGACGGGTATGCAATTTATCGAAATTGGCAAGGAAATTGGCCACAGGGCCGCATTCGACACGGAAGAATTTAAGAGGCACAACAAAAGGATCACGAAACACGCAAAGGGCGTTTGAACGAAATCACTTGCCTTAACCTTCGATGATCAGCTTATGACAACAAGGCGAGATTTTAGCACCTATTGAATCCAGCGGAAAAAAGGAGTATTTAATATTGGTATTTTATGCAATTAACTTTACTTAATTCAATTAGAAATTGAATTAATTCTATAAAGTTAAGAATTTATACCAATATAAATTCCTTGGGGAGCGGGATCCGGCGTGGGTTCTTCGGGATTAACCGGTGTTGCTGAAACTGACAAGAATTAACTCGAGTTAAGAACTATGGGTGGTTCAATTAATTAAAAATTAATTAAAGCCAAAATATTAAATAAACATGAACTGAGGGTGGTTTCCGCAATTGTGTAAAAAGAAATTGAAACCTTGATTCGTTTCAATGGAGTCGTACAGATCAGTGAAGGAACTCTTCCCTCGGCGACGACGGCTAGCAGCGGAGGCGCGTCCTTGGCGGCAACAGGGGCGGCCATCGGAGGCGGTTGCTCGACAGGGAATAGCGGCGTCAAGCGGAGACTAAGGCAGCCACAATCGAGGCGGCTCAGCGGCTGTTCGTGGGCGTGGCGTCGACCACAGGCGATATCCGGGCAGGGGCGAACGCAGCGAGGGGCTCGGCCTTGGCTCGTGGCGCGTCTCCGGGCAAGGGCGGCGTTTATCAGTGGCTCAGCGGTGAGGTGGATTGCGGAGGGCGGCTCGCGGCTAAGGGTCGCCGGCGGTGGTGCTCAGCCTTAGCATTGGTGTTCGTCGGTGGGCTTGAGCAGTGGTGGCCGGCCGGGGCTGTCACAGGAGTAAAGGGGAGATGATGGATGACGGTGATGTGAATGAGTTTTGGATTGCGGAACCCTAGGTTTGACGTGTATCTATACTCCTCTGATTAGGTTAGATAAAAGATGTATTTTAAGGAAAAGAAATAAAATAGGCGGATAAAGACGGGGATAGAAGATAGATTTCTCCACTTTAACTGAATAAATATTATTTAATTTAACTTTATAAATTAAATAATAAGAGTATTTAGAGGTTTTATGTAATTAAATAAACTCATATATTATTACTCTTTAGAATAATTTAATTATTCTAATTCATACCATATATCTTAGGTGAATTTATTAAATGACCAAATTCACAAGATATATATTATAGTTTAATAAAAATAAGAAATAGCCCAAAAATAATTTGGGGTATTTCATATCTCCCCGCTAAAAATAAGTTTCGTCCCGAAACTTAGAAAAGAAACGAGAAATGAGTTGAAGATAGGATAGTAACCTCGAAATAAATGAGAGAATATAGATTGATCAAAGCAGAGCTAGGTGTATCACCAATGGTTCCCGAATAGGTAGAATTTAAGCATGCTTTGCTTAATGAACTTATCGAATACGTGAGCGATGAGAATTACATCCAAAGTAACTCATTGCTTTCCGAACTCCTCGATGGCAAAGCTTGAAATTTTCAGTCCTATAAGAACAATGTATCTCTTATAGCTATAAATATCTAAAATAAGGATAATAAAATTTTGAAAGACATCTTTTGATATTCAATCTCGTTGCTCGAGATAAGTGAACTCGCATCCCATAAGAAACAGGGTTAACTAGCTTGTCATTGGCTTTCGTCTCAGCCCCATCTAGCTTCCTTTTCCAGGTTGTCAAATGGCCCGGGTGGCTTTGAAGGCAACCATTGTGACAAAACTAGCCAGCGTTATTCATACGAGATGAGTTGCGGGTCTTCGTCTTCTGGTTTATCAACATGAACGTTGTTCGGTTCTTCAGCGCATGCGTCCTTGCGTCCTTGTCTTCTTTAGAAACATAAATCGTGTATATCTATATTTAAAAGTACTATTCTCAAGCTTTTTACCAATGAGAGTTCGGTTGCTCGATCATGGAAAAGAGAGATGAGATATATAACCCATGATCGTTTAATACTGTCAAGATTTAGGAAAGATGAACCCACCTACATGAAGAGTTACTAATTATCCTTCTAAAGGACCTTACGTATGACATATCGATCATTAATCACTGATTTCACATGCGGGTATTATTCCTGCTTATACACAAGTGAAGCAGAGGAGCCCTTCTAGAGTCTATAGGGAGCACTTCCCGACTCTTTTTCGATATCTATAAAAACACGGGTTGATTAGCTTGATATGGAATAAGACGTATCCATACTAGAGCTGACTGTATAACATGAGAGGAGTATTAGTAGGGAAGTGTGTGAAGCTTATATGGTATTCAGTGTTAGAATATTACCAATTCGCACACCAATTCCCAACTTGACTCGAACCTGTAAGGTTGTAAAGATGAATCCCAAAACATTAACCAAAGGAATTATGACAAAAGGTCTTTGACAAACTTTCCTTATTTATTAATATCCGAATAAATGAGGTAATTGAATCACTATACGACTTGCACTAAGTAGGAAACAACTAAGGAGAGCGTTTCTGCATTTTTTCCCTAGTTTCCCAAGTCACCTTCTCAATTCCGTGCAAAGCACTTTCATGAGCGGGACTACCTTGGTGCGAAGTTGCTTCTCCCGTCGCTCTAAAATTTGCATCGATTTTTCCTCATAGGTTCTGATGGTGCAGACCTCAATGTCCTCATAACTCAAAATGTGGGTCGGGTCAGGCACGTACTTCCGTAGCAATGATACATGGACAACGGCATGTACTGGATGAGCTAACGGAGGCAGAGCAAGACGGTAGGCAACATTTCCTACACATTGCAGAATCTCAAATGACCCGACATATCGAGGGTTCAACTTCCCTCGCTTTCGAAACTGGAAGACTCTCTTCGGGGGTGACACTTTCAGGAGCACCTTGTCGCCCACCTCAAAGTTGACCTCTCTACGCCTAGGGTCGGCATAAGACTTTTGGCGACTCTGAGCGGTCAACATCTTTTGCTTGATTATCGCAACTTCTTCAACTGTCTTCTCTAACAGCTCCGGACCTATATGGATGGCATCAGTCGCATCATCCCAACATACTGGCGATCGAAACTTCCATCCATAGAGAGCTTCAAAATGAGCCATCTTTATGGATGAATGCCAGCTGTTGTTATAGGTGAACTCAATCAGACTCAAACTGCTTTCCCAATCTGTTGGTCTATCCAGGACACAGGGTCTTAGCATATCCTCTAGTGTTTGGATGGTCCTCTCTGACTGACCATATGTCTGAGGATGAAAAGAAGTACTGAAATTCAGCTGAGTTCCAAGTCCCTCATGCAACTTCTTCCAGAACTCTGAGATGAACCATCAATCGCGATCAGAGACAATGGACGACGGAATCCCGTGAAGGCAGACAATGTGCTGAAGGTACAATTGTGCTAGCTTAGCTGGCTTCCAGGTAGATCGAATAGCGATGGAGTGTGCACATTTGGTGAGTCGATCAACAATCACCCAAATGGCATCCTTCTGTCTCTGACCCTTAGGGAGCCCCATAATGAAATCCATCGGGATCTGTTCCCACTCCCACTCCCATGTGGGTACTGGGAGTGGTTGGAGCTTCCCACCAGGTCTTTGGTGCTCAATCTTGACCTGCTGACATACCAAGCATCTGTCCACGTGGTCAGTTACTTCATTCTTCATACCAGACCACTAGTAGTTCTTTCTCAAATCCTTGTACATCGTACTAGCTCCAGGATGCACCAAATAGTCGGATGCATGAGCTCCCTCAAGGGTGGTCTGTCGGATCATGGACATTGGAAACGCAAATGCGATTCCCAAACCATAAGGATCCATCATCCCTTAGGACAAAGCCTGGGCTTTACCATTAAAGAAGTCAACGGTGATCTGCAGTAACACAACATTCTCTTTCTCCTTCACCTTTATCTCTGCTAACAAATCTAATTAAATCGTCATCATACACAACTGTCCTCGGTCCCTTTTAAACCAAACTTCAACCTCTAACTTCAGCAGATCCCTCTGCAGAACAAGACTTGTTGTCCAACAACTAATCATAGCCTCGTGCTGAGATTTGCGGCTCAAAGCATCGGTTACGACATTAGCCTTAACAGGATGATGGATGAGCTTAATGTCATAGTCCTTCTTCAACTTTAGCCAGCGTCTCCGTCTCATGTTCAAATCCTTCTGGATGAACACATACTTGAGGTTTTTGTGGTCGGTGTATATTTGGCAACGAACACCATAAAGCTAATGGCGCCAGATTTTTAGAGCAAATACCACATCAGCTAGTTCCAGATCATGCACTAGGTAGTCCTCCTCATACGGCCTCAACTGTCATGATGCATAGGCTATCACCTTCCCATCCTGCATCAATACACAACTCAAACCTTGATTGGAAGCATAACTGTAGATCATATAATCCTCTGACTCCTTAGGAAGTGTCAGAATAGGTTCTGTGGTCAACCGCTTCTTGAGCTCATAGAAGCTCGCTTTGCACTTGTCATTCCAGACGAATTTCTGGGATTTACACAGAAGTAAGGTCAGTGGTTGGACCAATTTGGAAAACCCTTCCATAAACCTCCTGTAGTAACCTGCTAGTCCCAGAAAACTCCGGATCTCCTTGACGTTCTTCGGCAAATTTCACTTCTCTACAACTGCAATCTTTTAGGGGTCGACCATTACCCCTTTCTCTGAGATGATGTGGCCTAGGAATGCCACCTACTTCATCCAAAAGTCACACTTAGACAGCTTTGCGTACAACTGATGCTCTCGCAGTGTCATCAAAATAATTTTCAAGTGTTCGAAGTGAGCCTCCTCACTCAGCGAGTAGATTAGGATGTCGTCGATGAAGACTACGATGAACTTATCCAAATACTTGTGAAAAAACGGTTCATCGAATCCATGAAGACTGTTGGGGCATTTGTTAAGCCAAAAGGCATCACCATGAATGCATAATGCCCATAACGTGTCCTAAAAGCAGTCTTTGGAATATCCTCGTCACGAACTCGGAGCTAATGGTAACCCGATCGAAGGTCAATCTTGGAGAATATCTTTGCTCCCTGAAGCTATTCTAACAAATCATCGATGCGTGGTAGTGGATACTTATTCTTGATTGTCACCTTGTTCAGCTCCAAATAATCAACACACAGACGGAAATAGTCGTCTTTCTTCTTCACAAACAGCACGGGAGAACCTCAAGGTGAAACACTGAGTCGTAAATAACCCTTCTCTAACAACTCTTCCAGCTAGCTCTTCAATTCCTGCATCTCCACTGGAGTCATGCGACACGGGGCTTTAGAAATGGGAACGGTTCCTGGCTCTAAGTCGATGGTGAACTCAATGAACCGCTTTGGAGGTAAACCAGGAATCTCGTCGGGAAACATCAAGGAAATCCCGAACTACAGGAATATCGGAGATAGGGACCGGGTCGGACGGCTGATCCTGTAGATAGCACAAGAATCTGGCACAACCTTGACGTAACAATTTGGCTGCCTGCATTACAATAATAACACGACCATCCTCCTCAGGAATGCGCCTACGAAATCTGCACACAACCCTACCGTCCGACGAAATGGTCAAGATTCTCCGTCCACAATCAATGATTGCACTATGGCGAGTAAGTCAATCCATACCGAGAATGATGTTCTGAGGAAGGATCGGAAGCAGAACAAGACCGGCAATGTATTCATCGCCACCTATCGCGATGGGGAAGTGGAATAACATTTTCCTACCTCGAACTCTATCCCCACTAGGGAATTTCACATTAAAGGAATAATCTAGAGTCACAGATTCTAATCCGAGTCTTTCAGCAGTTTGCTCGGCTAGAAAAGAATGAGAAGCACCTGGATAAAAAGAATATTAATTGGCTCGGCCCAGAGATAGATAATACCTTGAGCCATAGGAGAAGTAGTGTCGTCCAGCCTACGCATTTCATATAGTTGCGAACCCTGCTGAGATGGCACGACGACATTCTTCCCTTTGTTCCCCGTCGATTGTGAACCTGCATGAATCTAGATATTCTGCTGGTACTACTGCGACATGTGCTGCTGCTGATGAAATCTTAATCCTCGTTGTCTTTTGCAAAGACAGACAACTCTATGAGTTTGTCCAATTTGGAGCTACACTTTTGTGACGCTGCATCTCTCTCCGACTAAGAATGCTCACACATCTCTTTCATCTCATCCCTAGCACAATCACAGAGTTTTCTCCAGCTCATCCACAGTCCACTCCTTATTCTTGTATGTTTCCTCAGCCTCCCTTATGCAGAGCCTCTGCCTCGCTCTTTTTTCCTGCAAAGCTTGGTATGCTTGCTCATATGCTAGGATTTCAAAAAAAGGATCTCTTCTTTGACTTCTCCTCACTAGGATTGTGAGATAGTTCCATACCGTACACTCGGACGAGATTCTGGAGGTTCTTTCTCTCTTGTCATCCAGGGGAGCTGGCATGGCTCTCTTTTCCCTTGCTACCTTTTTCTTATTGTAGAATCGAGGAGTTCTGAAATCATGTTCCTTGTACCACTCGCGGATGAGCTTCTTGCCATATTCTGTGGCTGCAGCTCCTTCTAGAGGGTCGACCAGGACATTCTTCCCTTGGATAGCTCCACTGTAGCTTTTTCCACGACCTCCACCTTTGTGCTTGAGTCAGACTCAATGTTAGAGTTGTTGGTAAAGTCAATGCAATGGGGGTAACCCGTGGCACGCAGTCCTGAGGTCTTTGCAAACATCAAACATCTATCGAGGAGGGCGAGGAGTCATCAATACTTTAACGAGATAATCCAGGAAGCGAGATTCAGAGGAAAAAGGAATAATAATCTAAGATTAGTCTATAGCAGGTGCAGAAGCTTGAGCAGGACTATCGGACAAATACTTTGAAACCATTTCCAAAACTGCTTATTTTTTATATATAAGTAGAACATAGTTTTAATCAAAGCCTTTTTGAAATTCACTTTAGAAATTATTTAAAAATCCGAATGAAAACGTTTTAAAACCTACGTCTCTGATACCACCTTCTGTAACACCCCTTTTTAGATCCCAAAGGAGTGTTGCAGCGCCAGTAAATCCGCAGACTTTAATGTCTTTGAATTCACCTGAGCCTTATAGAGACATGCAACCATGCTCCCATAAACAAGATGATAATTTAAATACAATAAAATAGGCGGAAGTGAATAAAATTTATTAGTTTAAAATATCTGATCACAATGAAATAAGAATACCAAAAATCATAAAGTATGAATAATTTCCAGCATAGACGAAATTAAAGTAGCAATGCAGAAACTTCAGAGGTTCAAAAGTTGTAGTAAAATATTAAATAAATGATAGTCCGCCCTTCAGCTCTCTCCTGCTCCGCTGCTTGCACTAGACCTGTGGAATATGGTCTGGTGTTTCGTGAGAACGAAGGACACCAGCCATCCAATAAATAGGATGGTTAGTACAATAAAGACTAGCAAATGATAGGGAAAATGTTCAGACTTTAACCTTACAGTGACCATAAAACGGTATGTCTCAGGTTAAGGGAATGACACGAATATTTATAGTAGAAACTGAACAAAAATGATAAAAATTCACACATGACTCGGATGATCATAACGATCGATTATAAGATAAGAAATGGAATTATACTCGAGGCAGATAAGTATAATAACTGAAATGATCACCTATTTAACAGCCGATAATAATCACAATAATGATAACGATAATAATAATAATACTACGTGGTACCGGTCGGGCCTTTAACAAGGACCACGGCCTACATCAGATCGTTGTTTTATCACCCCGCAGAGAATGCATTCCGGGATGGTGTTTCATGAAACCTTGTAAGGCGGTGGCTTAACGAACCACAACTTGCAAGTCAGTCTACTGCATAACTTGCCAAAGGCATAAAGCCACTCGCATCACGTGGTGCGCATTTTAACATATCATAACTAAGCATCACGTGGTGCCTATCTTAACTTATCATACATAACTAGGTTATACTAGGTGATCATAATAACGACATTAAATCAAACAGGGACAAGCATGGATAATTCAAATGATCTTACTATCACATGCCACTAGTTTGCATGAAAGAACAAGCAGAATATCATGCAATTTAGGAATAAGAAAATGGGCAACTTTTACTTATCTCGAGTTATAAAGAAACAATCATATTCAATACGTATATCACTATAATTCATTTAATAATTGCCCATTAATTTAACTCATGCCAATTTATGATTAAAAAGATAAATTACATCAAGCAGACGGGTATGCAATTTATCGAAATTGGCAAGGAAATTGACCACAGGGCCGCATTCGACACGGAAGAATTTAAAAGGCACAACAAAAGGATCACGAAACACGCAAAGGGCGTTTGAACGAAATCACTTGCCTTAACCTTCGATGATCAGCTTATGACAACAAGGCGAGATTTTAGCACCTATTGAATCCAGCGGAAAAAAGGAGTATTTAATATTGGTATTTTATGCAATTAACTTTACTTAATTCAATTAGAAATTGAATTAATTCTATAAAGTTAAGAATTTATACCAATATAAATTCATTGGGGAGCGGGATCCGGCGTGGGTGCTTCGGGATTAACCGGTGTTGCTGAAACTGACAAGAATTAACTCGGGTTAAGAACTATGGGTGGTTCAATTAATTAAAAATTAATTAAAGCCAAAATATTAAATAAACATGAACTGAGGGTGGTTTCCGCAATTGTGTAAAAAGAAATTGAAACCTTGATTCGTTTCAATGGAGTCGTACAGATCATTGAAGGAACTCTTCCCTCGGCGGCGACGGCTAGCAGCGGAGGCGCGTCCTTGGCGGCAACAGGGGCGGCCATCGGAGGCGGTTGCTCGACAGGGAATAGCGGCGTCAAGCGGAGACTAAGGCAGCCACAATCGAGGCGGCTCGGCGGCTGTTCGTGGGCGTGGCGTCGACCACGGGCGATATCCGGGCAGGGGCGAACGCAGCGAGGGGCTCGGCCTTGGCTCGTGGCGCGTCTCCGGGCAAGGGCGGCGTTTATCAGTGGCTCAGCGGTGAGGTGGATTGCGGAGGGCGGCTCGCGGCTAAGGGTCACCGGCGGTGGTGCTCAGCCTTGGCATTGGTGTTCGTCGATGGTCTTTAGCAGTGGTGGCCGGCCGGGGCTGTCACAGGAGTAAAGGGGAGATGATGGATGACGGTGATGTGAATGAGTTTTGGATTGCGGAACCCTAGGTTTGACGTGTATCTATACTCCTCTGATTAGGTTAGATAAAAGATGTATTTTAAGGAAAAGAAATAAAATAGGTGGATAAAGATGGGGATAAAAGATAGATTTCTCCACTTTAACTGAATAAATATTATTTAATTTAACTTTATAAATTAAATAATAAGAGTATTTAGAGCTTTTATGTAATTAAATCAACTCATATATTATTACTCTTTAGAATAATTTAATTATTCTAATTCATACCATATATCTTAGGTGAATTTATTAAATGACCAAATTCACAAGATATATATTATAGTTTAATAAAAATAAGAAATAGCCCAAAAATAATTTGGGGTATTTCAGTATTTAACATTTTAGGGTTTATGATTTAGGGATTAGGGCATTGGCCCTAAACCCTAAAGACTTAACCTTAAACCCTAAACCATATTGTACATCACATGTTCTTTTGGCTTCTCATTAGCCCCTTTAGGGTTTGTGCTTCCCATTTCCTAGGGTTTTCCTCTGATTACAGTGTGTATTACCTTTTTTATAGTGGTGACAGTGTCTATAAACCCGTTTTTATTTTGGTTACATCGTCTATAAGGTTTTCCTTTTGATTACGGTGTCTATGACCATGTTTTTATAGTGGTGACAGTGTCTATGACCCTATTTTTATTTTGATTACATTGTCTATGATCCCCTTACCCATTCATTTATTAAAGGAGAACTATCACCACATGTATTTTGGCTTTTCATTAGCCCCTATAGGGTTTGTGTGTCCCTTGTCGTAGGGTTTTCCTTTGATTATAATGTCTTTGACCCTTTTTTCATAGTGGTGACAGTGCCTATAACCCTGTTTTTTTTTGTTACAACGTCTATAGGGTTTCCTTTGATTACAGTGTCTATTACCTTTTTTCCATAGTGGAGACAGTGTCTATGACCCGATTTTTATAGTGGTGACATTGTCTATGACCCTTTTTTCATAGTGGTGACAGTGTCTATAAAGATGTTTTTATTTTGGTTACAGTGTCTATATGGTTTTCCTTTTGATTACAGTGTCTATGACCGTGTTTTTATAGTGGTGACAGTGTCTATGACCCTATTTTTATTTTGATTACAACGTCTATGATCTCTTACCCATTCATTTATTAGAGGAGAACTATCACCACATTTATTTTGGCTTTTCATTAGCCCCTATAGGGTTTGTGTTTCCTTTATCATATGATTTCCCTTTGATTACAGTGTCTATGACCATGTTTTTATAGTGATGACAGTGTCTATGACTTTATTTTTATAGCGGTGACAACAGTAGTTACATTTTTAATTTTTGTTTATCGTGGTGACACTACTAATAATACTTTCTCTTGTATTATGATGACTTCCATTGCTAGAGCCTTCACTCTACAAGTTGCCAACATAGCAATTAAATTGGAATTTAGTCTAAGCTAAAATCCATTTGGTGACACAAGAATGAATTTGGCGAGATTTTTTTTTTTGGAGCAAAAGCCAATTCACTTAATCAAACAGAGTCTTTACAAAGAATGCCCTCTATAACTTGTGGACAACCAGCAATTGAATGAAAGATCAATGGCTCTACCGGTCTGATGCCTGCTAGCAAGTGGGCAGCTTGATTTACCCCTCTTCTAATGTAATTCCAGCCCTTATATCGAAGCTTTCAACAATCCTCAAACACTCATCAACTATGCTTCCAGTTTCGCTGAAATCAGGGACCCTCCGTCGCAGCCTAACGCTCAGTGCTTGGCAATCTGTTTCGGCCTCGATCGCCCGGATACCACTCCCTCTCAGCGACTTGAGAGCCTACCACACCGCCTCTGCTTCAACCAGTTCAACGCTCTCCGCTGCCTAAACCCTCCTCGATCCTCCTAGTACAACATTAGCAAACTTGATCTCCAGATATTAGCAGCAGCAGAAGTTACAACCTCGTGCAGACTAATAAAAAAAATTACTCATCATACTTGATTTGATAAATAGTCCTGAAAATATACGTACGAAATCTAGTATCCTTCAATTATGATTGAAATTGGCATCCATGCTATTAAATTTCATTCAGAAAGATAGCAGGTTTAAGTCAACTAACCTAAATTTCAACTAATCTAAATTCATTTATACAAATTCGACAAGAAAGCAAACTAGAACCCGTACATCTCTACTCTGTAATTCAACAAGATTCAATAACAAATCCACGAGAGAGCAAAGTCAAATTGAAGCACAGTTAGAGAAAGATCGAACACGGAATCGAAAGAAAGGAAGAAGAATAGACCAGGCGATGCAGGGGGAATAAGCGTGAAGAACCCCCACGTCGCCGACAGCACCGCCCTGGCACAGTGGCTCCTCTTCATCCTCGCCTGATTCCTCCACCAATCCTCTCCTCTGCCTTCCCGATCTTCCTGAAAACCTCAGCGATCTCGTCCCTGTGGAGCAGAATCGCCTAACTGACCGAAAGGCCGACCTTACAAGAGAATCAATACGGACTTGAGGGAGATCGATCGATCTCCTTCGATCCTTCCCGCTCCATGGAATTTGCTCCCTCCGGTGGCTTCTCTTAGAATCCTCCTCCCCGGTCCACGTCGAGCGCCTTCGATCCTTTCCGTGAGACGATGATTGGGAGCATCCATGGCCAGATTTGTTTCCTCGCTTCGCTTGTTTTAATTTGGGGAGAATGAGAAAAAATAAAGGCAGGGGCAAAAATGTCAATTGTAGACACTCCTCTAATTTCATCTCTCTTTTGTTCTAGGGCTTAATTTTTGCCCAAAGTATGGACACTTACCAAATTCACCTTCTTTTTTTTCCTAATTGCTTTTTATAATCTTTTGTGAGAATTGGATAATTAAGACCCCTTCCAATAAAATTAGTAGATTATAGACCCTAGGGTTAATATTTTAAGTAAATAGACCTTTTTTTTGTTTTGACTTAATCGTCCCTGATTGTTTTGTTTAAAAAAGGATATTAGAATAATTAATAGGTAAGAAAATTGTTACAATAAAATCTTTTAAGATGAGGTGAGATTACAATTAAATTTAAGAATATTTTCAACCATTAATTAAACGTACGTTTCATCCATTTTCCACCGTTTTGCTCTGGCTAATTTATCCTTTGCAATACCAGCAAAATCTCTTTATGTTTCATGGAATTAGAGTTGTACAAACCATTCCGAAATGGCTCACCGGAAAGGACTTGTGGGTAGTACCCATAGGTTACCGATTCGAACTCTGGAATGATCGCTCTTTATTTACCAATTCAAGAAATAGAGTTGTACAGGAGGATATGATAATATGTGAGGGGAAGTGCTAATTAATTTACAACACTTCAAAAATTGCGTACTAAATTTAGTAAATTACAATAAACAATGTTGAATTTTGCATTAAAAAATGAAGGTTACACTATTACCATTATTCTATTACTATATAAAGGTTACACTATTACCGTTCTTGGATTATACTTAGTGTATTACGATATACTAACCATCTCACCCTTATTGTAATACACTAAGGTCGTGCATTCAACCGTATTATTGTACCCCAATAACAATATAAGATCACTACAAAAAAAAAAAACAAATTAGCAACGACAATTTACCGTGGCAAGAAGTGGATTTGCTGTGGCCAAAGAGGGCTAGCAACGGCCATAGCGACGGCAACGAAGGCGTAACCAAACCTGCGGTGGCAAAAAACTTATAGCAACGACAATAGCTGTGGCTAGATGTTAGCCACGGCAAAGCGACGGCATAATGCCGTTGCTACTTTTTTCTAGAAATTAAAAAAAACTTCTTTTTAGCCCGGATTCTTGAGGCCCGGGCTATAAGTCTTATATTTTTTTAAAAAAAATATAAAACACAGATGATTTCAGGCTCGAGCTAAAAATTCCTCCGGATTATTTCTAAAACCAAATATACAAATTTACATATACACAGTTATACTACAAATCTACATATAAAACAAAATATACACATGTTGGGCACTTGGGCATACTCCCAACAGTAAAAACACACAAAAGTGGAAGATAAAAATACTTACAGCAAGAGATTTATTCGAGAAGAAGAAAAATGACTTTAGAATATACATATCTTGTTCATTTAATACTACCTGAGAGTGCATATATTCTACTGCCCATGGCATTTATTAACTGAAATACACGAGTTGAAAGTTTTGCATCTATTGTTTGTTGCAACTCCACACTGCCCGGAGCAACAAGTATATAGAGGAAAGCAAAATCCATGGTTAGAGTTGGCAAGTCGGTCGTTCGGGTCGGGTTCGGGTCAGGCTTGCTCGGGTCGGGTCAATTCGGGTAAAATTTATGGTCGGGTATTGGTCGGGTCGGATTCGGTCATAATGAATTTTAGATTGGTCGGGTTTCGGGTTAAGTCGGGTCATGCCCATTCGGGTTCGGGTCAAAACGGGTCGGTCTCGTTCGGGTTTCGGGTCAAGAGGTGGGTCGGTCTCATTTGAGTTTCGAATCAAAGTGAGTATAGCGGTATAGTTGGTTTGAGTACTTAAATATGTAATTTACTTAAAATAAATGATTTTGACTCGGTTGAGTACTTAAATATGTAATTTACTTAAAATAAATGATTTTGACTCGGTTGAATACTTGAATATGTAATTTTGACTTGGTTGAATACAGTCATTGTTATTGACTCATCGGTTGTCGACCGATTTTCAAAAAAGTCATAATCGGAAATTCGATATTCGGCAACATCATCCCTTTTTAAACATTTAAATCAATTGAACGGTGCTATAATTAAATCAAACTAATTGTACATTTATGTTTTAACCTTATTTTAACTAGCAAGTTGCAAATGAACTTATTTGTGGTTTGACTATATCATTGGCCCATTTCATTTTTAGCTTTTGATCCATTAGTTTTTTTTTTAATTTTTAGATATTATTATTAGATTTTTTCAATTCAGGTTGGGTCGGGTTCAAAGTCGGGTCGGGTTTATTTGTGTTCGGGTCTGTTTCGAGTCGGGTCCGAGTCGGGTCGGTTTCGGTCTCGGGTTCGGGTTATGAATGACTTCGGATTTTCGGGTTTCAGTCGGGTTCAGGTTCAGGCGAGTCGGGTCGGGTTTTCGGGTCGAGCCTGATTTTTCCAGCTCTATCCATGGTAATGATGTGTACTAGCTGTAGCTTGCAGGCAAAAGAATTGAATTAGATTTCTTGAAAACAATAGTGTGCATACTGCATACACAATGTGTATAGAGAGGAAAGCAAAATCAAAGTAGCTAAGCTCCACAGGATCTTGAGCCTTGAAATCATCAAGGTGAATATCATGAACAGATTTATTAGGCCTTTGAATCAATAAAAGCAACGCATACTCTCAAATTCAAACTACAAGCAGCATTGTTTACAATATCCTTGTATGCCTAATGCATGAACTTGCTGCTAAAGGTTCTCCTAAAACTGATAATGTTCAAGGACAAAAGTATCCAATGTAACTCATAAGTTTTCTATGCAGCACATCAATACATATTTCAAGACTTTAAAGGCTAATGGCAATCCACCTACCAACAAGGATTACCAGCCCAACCCCGAGGGTAGGGTCAAGTCCCCTAGATAGTTAAGTCTGTTCAACAACGACATACAATTCCTAAAAATCAAGTTTAAATATCATAATAGCAGTAGCCTCACACGTGCCCCCTGGATCAAGATTGAGATGAAAGATAACAAACCAAAGTATAATTGAGAAGATACTCAGCAATAAAAATTATAAAAAAAGAAAAGCAGAAGCACAAGGTCTCGGTTATTGACGGCATACACTCTGTCATCTATCGAGATCAGGAAAGAACATTAAGTAGAGTCATTGGTTGCCCAACAGGAGGGCTAGGCAATACGAAGCTGAGCTTAGTTTCATGGGAACTACATAAACAAGAGTCCTACAAATTTAGAACCAGTTCCATCTACACATGAGAGAACTACATAAACAGTCCAACAAATTTTGCCAACTTTGAAAATCAAGTTGTCAATGCAGCAACAAGACGGAACAATGGTGGTACTAAAGAGTTAAAGATTGCTAAATAAATAAGAAAAGGTAGAAACAAATTCATATATGAAGAAGTCGAAAACTTAGCAGTGCGTATATCAAGATTTCTAAGTTATTAATTGCATAATCTTCTAACCTTGATGGACTCATTGGTGCATAAGGATTCTATGCCATGCTCGATCAAGCCTAGGCGTCCTAATATCATCATGGGTTGGTGTTGTTGTAAACAACATTCGATGTAAAACCCATATTAGGAAGAGAGTAGGAGAGGTATTAATCATCAATCATTCATCTTCGATGGGCATAAATACACAACACTTAAATAATTATTAATAAAATTATAAACCAAGCGATAAAATGGAAACTTAAAAGAAAACAAAGTACACTAGCTTAGCAATTTAGAGTAAAAACACATGTTTGTAGAAAATTATTTATCCCAAACGTATGATATCAACACTTCTTAGGGTAAAATATTAACTGATAGGTGTAATCTAGCAAGCTGCTCGGCCAAACGATTCCACAACATACTACCTTATATATGAAAAACAGTTGTTGTGTTTGGGGAGACTCAAATGTCTACATTAAAGAGAAGTAATAGTCAATTGAAGAAGGTAAGAGAGTTAAAACTTAAGTGAACAAATGTAGGAGAAAGGCAATAGGACACATAATGAAGTTGATCACTCTATTTTAAAATAAGATTTAGTAGAGTGTAAAGCAACATGAAGTAAATTTAAACTTCATAACATCATCCTTGATATCAATATTAGTGATCTGAGTGATTTTGAAGAGAGAAGGAATTATCATTTATGAAGTACATCATAGTAGAAAATAACAAATTAACATGTAAATCTTAAACAAAAGTAAAAAAGGAAGCTTGGTTCAATAGATCAATAGATGGTCCTAGCAGATACAATCTATGTATAAAAGAAAAGTCATCTCCTAGATCAACCGCTGGAAAGTGCAAGTAGGCAAGATTTTTAAATATAGCAACTACCAAACTAGTCATTTCATTGGAGGACTCATTTACCATACTGAAATCAAAATAATTTAGAAAAAATCGTCATCTTACCTTGGAACAGACCACGTCAGATTCTAGCTATTTGGATGAACTATAGGGAGTACCTTGCAATCCACCTTGATTATGGGTTGATCAAAACAATCTTTTCTTCGCCTCATGATCACCATTATGAGATATAACTACCCAAGTTGGAGAAAAATGAACCTTTTGCAAGGATGATAACAAGATTTTGCACACATAAACCTCTATTATCTTCCCCACATACTCTCCAAATAAGTTTTTGCACCAGGATGAACCTCTATTATCTTCCACACATACACTTCTAAAAGCATAATCAAAATACCTGAAGCAATAGCCATATTTCTTAAGAATCTCATGGAATAAGTGATATATAAAATACCTCACTTGAAAGCTAATGTGTATTTATTAAGAATCTCATGGGATAAGTGATATATAAAAGCATAATCAAATGAATGGAATCTGAATATTACTAAATAAGAGCATACAAGGATAATTAAAATACCTCACTTGAAAGTTTGAAAGCTCTTTGGCATCCTCCCAATGATTTTTCAAAAGTGACAAAGAAGTATCACCAAGCTTCAAAAGGAAAGTATATAGGCACTAATTATTAATTTCTTGAGGCATACTGAAGCAATAGCCATATTTCTACCGAATTTGGTTAACCGACCTATCAACCCTACTTTTGCATATAAAAAATGAGTAGTCAATCTCTAGAAAATTCTATAATATTATCTACAGAAAAAATGTATAAAAATAATCCCACCTATTGATTATGGTCTAGAAATAATCCCAAGTGAAAAATGTGCGTTTACAAACCAAACTAGTTGAAGTGTAGCCCAAAAGTGAACCAATGGTTAAGTCTGTTAAAAAGTCTATCAGCAGTACATGTTCATCTCAAAAATTGATTGTGTATATTCAATTAATTAATGAACTGAATTGAAGAATATTCCATCTCCATGGAAGTGCCTTTAATTTAACTTCCCCTCTTCTTCATTGCTCCGCTTCGAATATATGCAACCGACTTTGAAAAGGTCACCAAACTTAAATAAACCTTTGATTGCATGGCGAACCTAGATCTCTCCTGACTAAGTACTCCATATCAAAACAAAAATGGCAATTTTGCACTGAAGAAGGGGAGAAAAAAAAACCCTAATTCCACATCACAAACAGTAAATGAACCCTAAATTGACATTAGAAACCTACAAAATGTAAACCCTAACTCGGATATACAACTACAATAGAGGAGAAGAAACGTTAGCTTTTGAGGTTGCATCGGTGATGGATATTGGATTGGTTCCATCCTAGCACCGGCGAAAGCAAGAAGAACGTGTCGGGCTCTTTATATCGGCGTCGAAAGGCAGCAAGTGACAGATCCAACTTTGGGTTCAAACTTGCGAGCGAGCGAGAGAGAGAGATTTACCCTCCGTTTGGATGATGAGATTTGATGGGAATTTTAGGGAGGGAATGGAAGGGAAAATGAATTAGGTGTTTGGGTAGAACATTGGGAGGAATGGAAGGGATTTTAAAATTAAATAACTACCCTATTTGATGGGATTTCACACCCAGCAAATTGGTGGAATTAGATGGGAAAGGAAAATACTTTCTCTTCCCTTCCCTTCCCTTGCCTTCCCTTCTCTTTTTCCATTTCCAATCCCTTCCTTAGAGATGAAGAGGAGAGGCGGGAGGAGGAAGGACGATGGGGGAGAGATCTGGGTTCTCTTTGCATGTAGTGGATCCTCCTAAATTTACCCAAGAAAAATAAAGGATCACACAAACAATAAAATATGTGTAGAGTTGATTATCAAAACTCCACACTCTACGTAATTAATTAAATTATTTTCCAAAAATGGAGGTTACACTATTACCATCCATATTGTAACCAATGAAATTATTGAAGTGTGCACAAATTAATATTGTATATAATTTAGAGGAAATACATATTGTCTTTTTATTTAAGATAAAATTTGAAAAAAAAAAGGTTAGAAATGGTCTAATTAACAAAAAAGACTAAATTAGGGAGGTTGTTAAGATCTTTTATTAGTATGTTTTTATTTTTTTCCTAATTAATTTGGTCAATGGATAACTTTGTACGGATTATCAAATTTGTAAGTAAGGGTATTTTTGGGTATCACAAATTGCAAAAGTCTAAATTACAATAAAAACACTAGAGGTGTCTATTTACCTTTACAATTAATGAACTTAGTCTATATACCCAATTATCTCTAATTTTTTATTTACTATTAATAAGTACGTAGTATAAGTGGTATAACATTATTAAAAAAAAGTAATGAAATTTTTAATATTTCATAGAGTTTGTAATTTATTAAAAGTGTGTCAAAAAGTCAAAAGATATGTATTTTAAGATAGAAAGAGTGTAATGTGGTGAAGACCGTGGATGTGGAAGGAGTATTCCATTTGGCTTAAAAAAAGCTCAATACCTTGTGTATTATATGCACTTTCATTTGTTGGTCATCGACTTGATGACATGCAGTGGACTAAGAGAAAAAAGTAAGGGTCATTTGCATAATTAAACACTTTTTTTTTTACTTTGCAAAAATGTCACTTTTTTTAAAATGACAAGGGTAGGCCATGGGTTACTTTTGCAAAACAAAAAAGTCACCTGCCTAGCAGGTTGCAAGTTGCAAGGGGGAGGGTACACGTGAGGGAGGGAAAGGATTTTGTAGGATTCAGTTTTGGCGCCAAAAAGGGGTGATTGGATGGGGGTGATGTGATGTCTTACCATGTGGAGAGTATAAAAGAGGTCGGGAGAAGCTTTTCATTTTCTCCATTTTCTCAGATTTTCTAAAGCATAAACACATGGAGAAAGAGATGGAGAAGGTTCCACCATGGAAGAGTCACTTGTTGCCTTTATTCTGTGCTCCTGTCCATGATCAGAATCCTCGTGTCACCTTGGTTTCCTAGAAACCTATCTTCTCGGCTGCAATGGGTAAGTGTTTTTGGCAAAGAACTCCTCATCTATGACAAAAACTAGATACCGACGAACGTTTCCCCTCATCCCTTGTTTCACTTTCAGGTCGAAACGTCATGCGCTACTCTCATTTTCGATGGTTCTTGAGTTTTTTTAGGGAGGCCGATGGGTGTTTAAGGTAGGGATGGGCATTACTGGGTATCCGACACGAACCGGATAATCGTGTCGGATACCCGAAACCGTTTAGCATAAAAAGGTCAAACCGTGCACGAACCGTTATAAACCGGGTATCTGACTAGAGGGTTTCTCGACCAAATAAATTTATAGTCAAGACCCCGCTATAGGATAGTGGAGTCAGGTTCGTCCTCAGAAGAGAAGTCAGCAGGTTCTAGGTTTAGTGTGTTTTGGGGTTCAGGGATAGCGGGAAAAAGGTGATAGGTTGCTTTCGACGTCGGCTAAGGATGGGTCGATGTCGAGGGATGGATAGGGAATGGTGGTTGGTGTCGGGTAAAATCTGTGCAGAATGTAAATAAAGAAATAAAGTAATAAATGTGCAAACTTCCAAGGTAAGGGATTACCGCAACGATAATCAAACACACAAAAGATAAGATAAAATAGTTATATAATCACATCAAAGGAGTAAGCTTACGCCTTTTCCAACAATTAGATAACCCTTTCAAGTAACCCTAATTGTATCTACCAATTTTATGTTTATAATTCAAGTTGTTAACATGAATCTCTATTATTTCGAGTAGGCAATAAACATATAAAAGGCAGTGGATGATAAAAACATAATAAATACCAAAACTTTACCTCAAACATGCATGACTATCGACTGGTGGAACTCGATATCGACTTGGCTACCCAAAATCGACCTATTATCTGCAGGAACACAAACGAGCAGCGATCTTTCTGGATCGAAAGTTAGAAGTCGATATCGACCAGTACGTGGTCAATATCGAGTAGGAGCAGTAAAATAAAATAAAGAGCAAAGCTTTGCGAATTTCGGAATAAACTATGTAAAAGAAAACTTCCAAGATCGGGGTTTGCAACAACGATAACCAAACATGCATAAGGCAAGATAAAGAGAAATAATCATGCAATCACATCAAAGGATTAAACTTTCGCCTTTTTCAACAATTAGATAACCCTTTCAAGTAACCCTAATTGTATCTACCAATTTTATGTTTATATTCAAGTTGTTAACATGAATCTCTATTCTTTCGAGTGGGCAATAAACATATAAAAGGCAGTGGATGATCAAAACATAATAAATATCAAAACTTCACCTCAAACATGTATGACTATCGTCGGGCTCACCCCGACCCTAGAAGAAGGAAATTAGAAAGCAAACATGATGAAAGAAAATAACTTTGATATTAAACTAAATCTAAAACTTACAAAACCTTCCAAACGTTCCTACTCCCCTCTCTCTCCTCCTCCTTGCGTCCGAAGACGATTTGACTTGAATTAATGAAAATCAACCCTAGGGCCTTATTTATAATGCTCCATCTAGCTATTATAGGAAGGAACAACTATATCTATATCTAAATCTATTTATCTAATAACATAAGATAAAGTTTAATTGATAAAAAGAAAATAAATCTATAAGGAAACTATATCTAAAGTGGATAGATCTCTCTTGGACTTGATAAATCTTCTCTTTAATGGATAGAATTCCACATCTCTTGGCTTGCAAGCAATTCTATCTTCTCGGCACAACTCGATCTCGGACTCGGACTCGACTGGATTGTCCTCGACGTCGACCAAACTCCTCGACGTCGAGTAGAGTTGTTCTCTCGAGTGGCTCTGCTCGACTCCGTCTAAACTTCTGGCTCCTGGTGTACTCGACTTCGACCAGAAGTGGTCGATGTCGAGTAGAATCGTGAGCTCTCAGCATTCTGTTCTGTACTTGAAACGCACTTTTCCGTGTCCTCGTTCGTCTGATTGACGCATATGAGCATGCGTTGGAAAGCTCTTCTCGAGGGCTACAACTTTCATGAAGACATTAAAGCTTGATTCAGAATGATGAATGGTGAAAAATGGCGTTTTCTCCAGCTGCACCATCCTTAGCTTCTTCATGACTTTCCTTTAAGCTCCAAAGTGCGTCCGATTTCTGCGAAATTAAACAGAAACTAGTGTAGACTCCATAATTTGGTAAATAAGTGCGATCTACATAGATTCTGTACTATTATAACCCAAATGTATGAAATGCATGCAAAAATCGATATAAAAGTAAGTGTAAAACATGGCAAATTAGGCTCACAACAAACACCCCATACTTAAGCTTGATTGTCCTCAAACAATACTTTTAATGGTCATGCAGGGGAAGAAAACAAACTCTCAACATCTTAGATTCATTCTCATATGTCCCTGTAATCAATTACCATCCTCGAAAATGTACTAGTTCCACAAATCCGTGCATGTGAATAAAAGAAACTTTGCACACAAAAGGAGGGTTATGCAAAAACAAACCATCAGTGACAAAGCATTAATAATTAAGAGGACTTTATTAAGCTCAATAAGAAGTAGATTGGTAAAAGGCTAAAGGTGGGCAATTTTTGGCCATGTGGTGCTAATGATCCGGGGAAATGGAGTAATTTCCAAATTTTCATACCACATTCCTTCTTCCTTTTGATTTCTCACTTTTCTCTCATCGCTCAATGCTTTTTTCAATATTATGTTTTTACCTCTCTAACCTCAGCACTGCCTTCTCGCGAGTCACAAACATAGGTGTCATGAATGACCCCGGATACTTAGTGCTTTGGACTCCTCACATTGGTGTCCCATCCTGCGGAACTATTATCTCAACGCAGGCAGGGTCGATCTACTTTTATCTCCTGAGGTGATTGGATTTATTTTTCTCACTCATTAAATTTTTCATATATTTCAAACATTCCTGCCAAACTCCATAATGATAATAGCAACACAAACACCATATAATAATCTCCATAATGTGACATCATTCTCAACATAATCCTCGGATAGGAAACAAGGTAAACAATGGGCAATTTTTAGATCATGTGGAGCAATAATTGAAATAAGACTCAATATGGCTTTTGTGATGCATAAGTATAGGTAAAGGCTAGGATATAACAATATGAGCATATATGGAAAATATAAAGTCCTCCATCCTCTTATCATGCAACATGTCAAAAACAACCTCAAATTTTACCTCCTTTCATTGTTTTCAATAAAATTATGCACTTCATTGTGACTTCCCTTTACTAGGCAATTTCATGCTATATCTCTAATGAATCCAATTTTGCATCGTCGAGTTCAATAAAGCTTCCATGACACTTATCAAAAATTTCAATGGGGGTGATTTCAAACTTTGGAAAAAAAAAACGTGTAAGCATTTTAGATTGATAATGAATTCCAAAGTAGCCATGTATAAGCAATTCAAGAGATAAACTTTAAATATGCACACATATGGTCAAATAAAATCAAATATGCACAAAATAAGCCCTTCCCCCACCCCATACTTAAACATTACAATGTCCTCACTGTATAAAAACAAGGGTAAAGAAAGAGACTCACTAAACAGGTGTGCAGAACGTCGGAATCGAGTGGTGATGTATGCGCAGAAGTGGTCGACGTCGAGGAAGAGTAGTCGACTTCGAGTATGAGTGGTCGACTTCGACAAAGGCTACTCGACATCGAGTAAGTTGAAAGCCTCCAGGGTGGTTTTTCTTCGACCATAGGCTCCGTTGCTCGCGATGGTGGTCGACGTCGAGTAGAGTACTCGACGTCGAGTACTTCTGCCACTTTCTTTTTACCTGCAAGACTCATTAGAAGACAATATCCACAATTGAAAAACTTAAACCAATATTTAAAACAAAAATCAACAGTATCTAAAACTCTAAGAAATAAGAAATAGCGGGTTGCCTCCCGTAAGCGCTAAATTTTAAGTCTTTAGCTTGACCTATTTCCCTTTAAGCATTAGCCTGGCTCATCTTTGTCCGGAGGTATAGGTGGATCTGGTGGTTTCTCTGGTGGTGGGAAGCGTGGGTTGTCATCCGGGGGCATCGTATGAAGAAGTTTGAATCTCCCCGAGTGAACGCTCCATGGCTCCACCCATTCATCTTCTCTTGCTCCAGCTAGCATATATAAAGGAAGATATAAAGAAAATTCACATACCTCATAATTGTCTCTCTTCCGCTTCATATGTTGACTTGGTTGTGTATCTCCACCACAGTAGAACGGTGGAGCGGGAAGAGATATTTCCTCCTCATCCTGCAGAGCTTCATGCCACTTTGCTAGGACCCCATACTTGAATACGAACATTGGTTGCTTAAAATCGTTGGGGATGACCTTCACCTTCTTAGGTAAAAGCGACCTTGGAACACCCTAGGCAACAATGTCTGCTTTCTTCTCTTCTAGTGCTATTTTGTCTTGGGATCCTTCATATGATTCATCAACAATAGGTAGCAAAGTAGGAATGAAATTCGAGGAAAGACATACCTGGTTGTCGACATCGACTAAGTCAATTAGCTCATCAGGAGGAGGGCATGGTCTTTTAGAATGAATGGAAGCCTCAAGCCTTCGGATTTCGTCTTCTAGCCGGGCTATTTCCGTTAATCGTGCCTCCTTCATTGCAAGCCTATTTCTCCGTCTCAAATCTTGGAACCATTCTTCCCATTCGGGATTCCCTTCGACAAAGATTTCCATCTTTGTACCTAAGCTTTCAAATCAAAATCAATAAAGCACAAATTAGTAGCAAAAGCTTGGCACCTAGTTGGTACCGGTGAGACGGGTGGTGGTAGGGTATGTGATAGTAAGAAAAAGGGATGGGCTATTCCTAAACTTTAAAAACAACTAAGTTAGATGCGATTGATATCTCCCCGGCAACGGCGCCAATTTGACGTAGGAGGAAATCGAGTTCAATAAATAAGAATATAAATCAAACCAGATTCGTGCACACGCAAATAATTACAAGACTTCCTCCCGATGCAGCAGTGGGAAGTCAGGATCGATCCTCGAGGAAGCTGGTCAGCGGATTTCAGGCAGCGGAGAAATCTCACGTCGATTTCGACTCAGAGGATCAACTCGATATCGACCTAGGTGAGTCGATATCGACTGTTCCAGTCGATTTCTGGGATTCTGCAGATGGCTGGCAAAAATCGATTAGGCTGACTCGATATCGACTGGTGGAACTCGATATCGACTTGGCTACTCGATATCGACCTATTTTCTGCAGGAACACAAACGAGCAGCAATCTTTCAGGATCGAAAATTAGAAGTCGATATCGACCAGTAGGTGGTCAATATCGAGTAGGAGCAGTAAAATAAAATAAAGAATAAAGCTTTGCGAATTTCAGAATAAACTATGTAAAAGAAAACTTCCAAGATCGGGGTTTGCAACAACGATAACCAAACATGCATAAGACAAGATAAAGAGAAATAATCTTGCAATCACATCAAAGGATTAAACTTTCGCCTTTTCCAACAATTAGATAACCCTTTCAAGTAACCCTAATTGTATCTACCAATTTTATGTTTATAATTCAAGTTGTTAACATGAATCTCTATTCTTTCGAGTAGGCAATAAACATATAAAAGACAGTGGATGATTAAAACATAATAAATATCAAAACTTCACCTCAAACATGCATGACTATCGTCAGGCTCACCCCGACCATAGAAGAAGGAAATTAGAAAGCAAACATGATGAAAGAAAATAACTTTAACATTAAACTAAATCTAAAACTTACAAAACCTTCCAAACGTTCCTCCTCCCCTCTCTCTCCATCTCCTTGCGTCCAAAGACGACTTGACTTGAATTAATGAAAATCAACCCTAGGGCCTTATTTATAATGCTCCATCTAGCTATCATAGGAAGGAACAACTATATCTATATCTAAATCTATTTATCTATTAACATAAGATAAAGTTTAATTGATAAAAAGAAAATAAATCTATAAGGAAACTATATCTAAAGTGGATAGATCTCTCTTGGACTTGATAAATCTTCTCTTGAATGGATAGAATTCCACATCTCTTGGCTCGCAAGCAATTCTATCTTCTCGACACAACTCGATCTCGGACTCGGACTCGACTGGATTGTCCTCGACGTCGACCAAACTCCTCGACGTCGAGTAGAGTTGTTCTCTCGAGTGGCTCTTCTCGACTCCGTCTAAGCTTCTGGCTCCTGGTGTACTCGACTTCGACCAGAAGTGGTCGACGTCGAGTAGAATCGTCAGCTCTCAGCATTCTGTTCTGTACTTGAAACGTACTTTTCCGTGTCCTCGTTCGTCTGATTGACGCATATGAGCATGCGTTGGAAAGCTCTTCTCGAGGGATACAACTTTCATGAAGAATTAAAGCTTGATTCAGAATGATGAATGGTGAAAAATGGCATTTTCTCCAGCTGCACCATCCTTAGCTTCTTCATGACTTTCCTTTAAGCTCCAAAGTGCGTCCGATTTCTGCGAAATTAAACAAAAACTAGTGTAGACTCCATAATTTGGAAAATAAGTGCGAACTACATAGATTCTGTACTATTATAACCCAAATGTATGAAATGCATGCAAAAATCGATATAAAAGTAAGTGTAAAACATGGCAAATTAGGCTCACAACAAACACCCCATACTTAAGCTTGATTGTCCTCAAACAATACTTTTAATGGTCATGCAGGGGAAGAAAACAAACTCTCAACATCTTAGATTCATTCTCATATGTCCCTGTAATCAATTACCATCCTCGAAAAGGTACTAGTGCCACAAATCCGTGCCTGTGAATAAAAGCAACTTTGCACACAAAAGGAGGGTTATGCAAAAACAAACCATCAGTGACAAAGCATTAATAATCAAGAGGACTTTATTAAGCTCAATAAGAAGTAGATTGGTAAAAGGCTAAAGGTGGGCAATTTTTGGCCATGTGGTGCTAATGATCCGGGGAAATGGAGTAATTTCCAAATTTTCATACCACATTCCTTCTTCCTTTTGATTTCTCACTTTTCTCTCATCGCTCAATGCTTTTTTCAATATTATGTTTTTACCTCTCTAACCTCAGCACTGCCTTCTCGCGAGTCGCAAACATGGGTGTCATGAATGACCCCGGATACTTAGTGCTTTGGACTCCTCACATTGGTGTCCCATCCTGCGGAACTATTATCTCAACGCAGGCAGGGTCGATCTACTTTTATCTCCTGAGGTGATCGGATTTATTTTTCTCACTCATTAAATTTTCCATATATTTCAAACATTCCTGCCAAACTCCATAATGATAATAGCAACATAAACACCATATAATAATCTCCATAATGTGACATCATTCTCAACATAATCCTCGGATAGGAAACAAGGTAAACAATGGGCAATTTTTAGATCATGTGGAGCAATAATTGAAGTAAGACTCAATATGGCTTTTGTGATGCATAAGCATAGGTAAAGGCTAGGATATAACAATATGAGCATATATGGAAAATATAAAGTCCTCCATCCTCTTATCATGCAACATGTCAAAAACAACCTCAAATTTTACCTCCTTTCATTGTTTTCAATAAAATTATGCACTTCATTGTGACTTCCCTTTACTAGGCAATTTCATGCTATATCTCTAATGAATCCAATTTTGCATCGTCGAGTTCAATAAAGCTTCCATGAAACTTATCAAAAATTTCAATGGGGGTGATTTCAAACTTTGGAAAAAAAAACGTGTAAGCATTTTAGATTGATAATGAATTCCAAAGTAGCCATGTATAAGCAATTCAAGAGATAAACTTTAAATATGCACACATATGGTCAAATAAAATCAAATATGCACAAAATAAGCCCTTCCCCCACCCCATACTTAAACATTACAATGTCCTCACTGTATAAAAACAAGGGTAAAGAAAGAGACTCACTAAACAGGTGTGCAGAACGTCGGAATCGAGTGGTGATGTATGCGCAGAAGTGGTCGACGTCGAGGAAGAGTAGTCGACTTCGAGTATGAGTGGTCGACTTCGACAAAGGCTACTCGACATCGAGTAAGTTGAAAGCCTCCAGGGTGGTTTTTCTTCGACCATAGGCTCCGTTGCTCGCGATGGTGGTCGACGTCGAGTAGAGTACTCGACGTCGAGTACTTCTGCCACTTTCTTTTTACCTGCAAGACTCATTAGAAGACAATATCCACAATTGAAAAACTTAAACCAATATTTAAAACAAAAATCAACAGTATCTAAAACTCTAAGAAATAAGAAATAGCGGGTTGCCTCCCGTAAGCACTAAATTTTAAGTCTTTAGCTTGACCTACTTCCCTTTAAGCATTAGCCTGGCTCATCTTTGTCCGGAGGTATAGGTGGATCTGGTGGTTTCTCTGGTGGTGGGAAGCGTGGGTTGTCATCCGGAGGCATTTATGAAGAAGCTTGAATCTCCCCGAGTGAACGCTCCATGGCTCCACCCATTCATCTTCCCTTGCTCCAGCTAGCACATATAAGTGAAGATATAAAGAAAATTCACATACCTCATAATTGTCTCTCTTCCGCTTCATATGTTGACTTGGTTGTGTATCTCCACCACAGTAGAACGGTGGAGCGGGAAGAGATATTTCCTCCTCATCCAGCGGAGCTTCATGCCACTTTGCTAGGACCCCATACTTGAATATGAACATCGGTTGCTTAAAATCGTTGGGGATGACCTTCACCTTCTTAGGTAAAAGCGACCTTGGAACACCCTAGGCAACAATGTCTGCTTTCTTCTCTTCTAGTGCTATTTCGTCTTGTGATTCTTCATATGATTTATCAACAATAGGTAGCAAAGTAGGAATGAAATTCGAGGAAAGACATACCTGGTTGTCGACATCGACTAAGTCAATTAGCTCGTCGGGAGGAGGGCATGGTCTTTTAGAATGAATGGAAGCCCCAAGCCTTCGGATTTCGTCTTCTAGCCGAGCTATTTCCGTTAATCGTGCCTCCTTCATTGCAAGCCTATTTCTCCGTCTCAAATCTTGGAACCATTCTTCCCATTCGGGATTCCCTTCGACAAAGATTTCCATCTTTGTACCTAAGCTTTCAAATCAAAATCAATAAAGCACAAATTAGTAGCAAAAGCTTGGCATCTAGTTGGTACCGGTGAGACGGGTGGTGGTAGGGTATGTGATAGTAAGAAAAAGGGATGGGTTATTCCTAAACTTTAAAAACAACTAAGTTAGACGAGATTGATATCTCCCCGGCAACGGCTCCAATTTGACGTAGGAGGAAATTGAGTTCAATAAATAAGAATATAAATCAAACCAGATTCGTGCCCATGCAAATAATTACAAGACATCCTCCCCATGCAGCAGTGGGAAGTCAGGATCGATCCTCGAGGAAGCTGGTCAGCGGATCTCAGGCAGCGCAGAAATCTCACGTCGATTTCGACTCAGGGGATCAACTCGATATCGACCTAGGTGAGTCGATTTCTGGGATTCTGCAGACGGCTGGCAAAAATCGATTAGGCTGACTCGATATAAACTGGTGGAACTCGATATCGACTTGGCTACTCGATATCGACCTATTTTCTGCAGGAACACAAACGAGCAGCAATCTTTCTGGATCGAAAGTTAGAAGACGATATCGACCAGTAGGTGGTCAATATCGAGTAGGAGCAGTAAAATAAAATAAAGAACAAAGCTTTGCGAATTTCGGAATAAACTATGTAAAAGAAAACTTCCAAGATCGGGGTTTGCAACAACGATAACCAAACATGCATAAGGCAAGATAAAGAGAAATAATCATGCAATCACATCAAAGGATTAAACTTTCGCCTTTTCCAACAATTAGATAACCCTTTGAAGTAACCCTAATTGTATCTACCAATTTTATGTTTATAATTCAAGTTGTTAATATGAATCTCTATTCTTTCGAGTAGGCAATAAACATATAAAAGGCAGTGGATGATCAAAACATAATAAATATCAAAAATTTACCTCAAACATGCATGACTATCGTCGGGCTTACCCCGACCCTAGAAGAAGGAAATTAGAAAGCAAACATGATGAAAGAAAATAACTTTAACATTAAACTAAATCTACAACTTACAAAACCTTCCAAACATTCCTCCTCCCCTCTCTCTCCTCCTCCTTGCGCCCGAAGACGAATTGGCTTGAATTAATGAAAATCAACCCTACGGCCTTATTTATAATGCTCCATCTAGCTATTATAGGAAGGAACAACTATATCTATATCTAAATCTATTTATCTAATAACATAAGATAAAGTTTAATTGATAAAAAGCAAATAAATCTATAAGGAAACTATATCTAGAGTGGATAGATCTCTCTTGGACTTGATAAATCTTCTCTTGAATGGATAGAATTCCACATCTCTTGGCTTGCAAGCAATTCTATCTTCTCGGCACAACTCGATCTCAGACTCGGACTCGACTGGATTATCCTCGACGTCGACCAAACTCCTCGACGTCGAGTAGAGTTGTTCTCTCGAGTGGCTCTGCTCGACTCCGTCTAAACTTCTGGCTCCTGGTGTACTCGACTTCGACCAGAAGTGGTCGAATTCGAGTAGAATCGTCAGCTCTCAGCATTCTGTTATGTTCTTGAAACGCACTTTCCCGTGTCCTCGTTCGTCTGATTGACGCATATGAGCATGCGTTGGAAAGATCTTCTCGAGGGCTACAACTTTCATGAAGACATTAAAGCTTGATTCAGAATGATGAATGGTGAAAAATGGCATTTTCTCCAGCTGCACCATCATTAGCTTCTTCATGACTTTCCTTTAAGCTCCAAAGTGCGTCCGATTTCTGCGAAATTAAACAGAAACTAGTGTAGACTCCATAATTTGGAAAATAAGTGTGAACTACATAGATTCTATACTATTATAACCCAAATGTATGTAATGCATGCAAAAATCGATATAAAAGTAAGTGTAAAACATGGCAAATTAGGCTCACAACAGTATCCAACACGGTAAAGCTAAACGGATCCGTGTCGGATACCCGTGTTATCCGACACGAACCGTTAACCTCTTTTTTTTTCCGGATATTTCGCGTGGTAACTCTGTGGTTACGCCTAATTCGCATGGTAAACAAGAGTTTCTGATATTTCGCCTGGTAACCCTAAGCTTTCGAAAAAATTTGTCTCACGCCCAAGACTTTTGTTTTGGCCAAAAATCAACATTTTTAAGTTATAGGCGGGTAAATAGTGTAATATTAGTAAACTTTATGTAACTTTTTCAGAAATACGAACACATCCCTTTTAGTTGAAGAAACAGATCGAGTAGCAATGGCAGAGGGATAACAAGTCCCGTCGATTGATTCCGGGATTGAGCCTTCGAAGCGATTGCTGCTCAAATCGAAAACCCTAAGACTCCGCAAATCCCCAATTTTAAGAGGGATCTTGCCTTCCAGATTTTTCCGAGAAAGATTGAGCTCCTTGAGGAGCGATAGCCGGCCGATTTAAGCCGGAATAGAACCGTCGACACTAGTTCCGGTGACGATCAGCCTTCTCAAAGAGGATAAATTGCCGACGGAGCCGCTGAGAGTGCCGAAGAGCGCGGGGTTGTCGACGAAGACGAGCTCATCCAGATCTGATCCGGGGCCAAAATCGGGGAAGGAGACGGGGTTTGTGGTGAAGCAATTGCAGAAGAAGAGCTTACATAGGCGGGGGAAGCCGGAGAGGGGGGAGTCAGGTAATGTGTTCTCCCTCTGATGCTCTTGCCACGCCCTTTCTCACCCCTCGCCGCCGCTGGAGCCTCCGATAGCCGTCAAGGCTACTCGTGTTCTCCCTCTGATGCTCTTGCCACGCTATGCTACTGCTACTCGATCGGGATGTGTTTCTTCATATAGAAAGATGATGGATTCGTATTTCTAAAAAAGCCCCATAAAATTTATTAATATTACACTATTTACCAGCCTATAACTTAAAAATGTTGATTTTTGGCCAAAACAAAAGTTCTGGGCGCGAGACAAATTTTTTCGAAAGCTCAGGGTTACCAGACGAAATATTAGAAACTCTTGTTTACCATGCGAATTAGGCGTAACCACAGGGTTACCACGCGAAATATCCGTTTTTTTTTCTTTTTTTTTTTCTGGGTTGTGTCACGCAAGGCTGTATAAATTAATCAAATAATGTCCAAATTGATTTAAAACGAAGAAATGTGTAGAAAATCAGTAGATGGCAAGGCAAAGGAAAGTTTTTTTCCCCTATTTCTAACCATATTTTGTCAAACTGTAACAAGAACAATCAAATTTGGCATATACATATCTGAAATTGAGCCTAATATGAAATTGAAGCCATAATTGTTCGAATTTGATAAAGAGGATAATAGATCTGAGAACATTGACCTAGAATCTGCAAAGACATACTCAATTTGGTCTTCTTCGTGATTGAATCTTGAGATAGACCGAGCTTGAGATATGGGTTTTTGGATTCTTTTGTTCTTCAGCAACCTTTTCGCCTTGTCATTACGTTGTCATCATGAGCCGCCTTTTTGCCTCATTTTCGCCGTGATCCGCCTCTTCACATCGTCATCTTCGTGATTCGCCTCTTCGGCTCTTCGTTCCATCATTGTGAGTTGCCGAGAAGTGAGCGGTCTCATCATCGCCTCCGGTAACGATATGGTCGTCATCGCCGCCTCGTCGACATGGTTGATTGAAGCAGTCGAGATTGAAGGTTGATTTCACAAAAAAAAAAAATGAATCTGAGAGTTGGAGAGGAGAGGATGTGAGACTGAGAGAGTGGAGAACTGAGAACTGGAGATAGTGCGGTTGCTAGTGCTAGGGTTTTTTTAGGAGGTTTAAACTTTAAAGTCTTTCATTCTTTATATACCTAAAAAAATGGAAGAGTTAAAAAAAATGGACGGAACTCAGATTCGAACCCAGGATGCATTGGAACACAGGGATGGGCCAAGGCCAACTGAGCTAGCAGACATTTATGATTTTCTAGGGATTTTATAATATTGGTACTATATTAACCTTACCTATAAATTAAAAAAAAAATTAAACGGTTCGTGTCGAGTATCCGACAACGGGATTTGCCCGAACCGTATCCGAACCGTTAAATGTCGTGTTTTAGCGGTTCGTGTCATTTTCGTGTCGTGTCTTTTCGGTTTCGTGTTTTTTTGTGTCGTGTTTTCGTGTCGTGTCTATCGTGTCGGGTTTTTCTGCACAACCCTAGTTTAAGGGGGAGAAGGCGCACAAGAATGTCATGATCCAAGAGAGCATCGACTTCACCTCTTTCAAAAAGATGATTATGCGGCGATGGTGCTTTATATGAAGAGTGGGCGTTGTGTTACATGCTAAAGTGGAAAGAAGTGGGTCATCCAATCACGATAGCTGAAGATGACGAACTTGAGGCGTTTAAGTTCCTGAACTCGAAGTTTGGAGAACATCCATGGCCCATGTCCATATATGTTGGTCCATTGCGTAAGGAGAGCTTTGAAGTAAAGCAAGCCATCGGGGAAGAACGTTTGAGCGGGACACCTTCCTCCAAAAAAGTGGATGAAGTGGATGAGGTCGTGATATGCGAGGCCGAAGGTAAGTCACAACTAAACCCTGTTTCAATAGATGACGTGTTATGTGCTGAGGGAGAGGTAATCGAGGCCATAGTGAAGACCAAAGACCTGGTTTTGATGGACATTAGTGACACGAACTTCAGATCAGCTGACATGGGTATGTGTTTAGGTGACAAGGGAAAATATCTGGATGTGATCAAATTGGGTGGCACGGATAACTCTTCATCTGACATGGAACAGGGGTTGGAAGTGATATTCATTAGCAGTGAGGATGAGGATGGGTCAACCCCCAAACTCGACGTTGGAGGCTCCAACAATGGCGATCGTGTCGGGGTGAAGTTCGAAGAAGAGTGGGAGGATTTGGAGTGGCACGACGCTGTCGAGGATAAAAGAACGAGGGTGTCAGTGGAGGGGAAGGAAGTTGAGGATGAGGTGATGATGGAACTTGAAGATTGCGTGCCGAGGTGTAGCGTACCCTCACCTACAATGGAGATCGTTGAGGCTATGGTGTACAGAATAACACCACACACCCAGGACCCACGACGCAACATCATAGAAATTTCTAAAGGAAAAATATTTGCATCGAAGGCTGACGTTCAGACTTAGCTTCGCTGGAATGCGGTGGAGAACTGCTTTGAGTTTAGTGTGAAGAAGTCGACAAAAACGTTGTATGTGGTTGGATGTGTGGACAAAAAGTGCACGTGGATGTGTAGGGCAACGCCTTATAACCGCACCACTATGTGGACCATCCAAAAATATATCCAGAAATATACTTGTGACCTGAACGTGGCGCACATCCATAGTCGGCATCCTACGCCAAGTATAATTGGACGGAACCTTGTGTCGACGTAAGTTTTACTTTACCTGGGAACACTGTTTTACATGTCACCTCTCAATATTCCACCTGTTACCTTAGTTCATTATATGTGTCACACTAACCATACCTATCACTCGTAGGTTCACCGGCACTCGAAAGAACCTCATTCCCGATCAAGTGCAATCGCTGACCAAGTCTCACTTTGGCGTCACGTGTAGCTACTGGAAGGCCCGAAGGGCACGCTTGGCAGCGAGGGAGGTTAAGCATGAGAGCGACGAAGATGGTTACCGAGATATTATTCCATACTTGCACATGGTGGAGCAGACTAACCCCGGGACATATACTAGGGTAGAGGTGGACTCATCACGACGATTCAAGTACGCCTTTGTTAGCTTCTGGGTATGGCATAGGGCGATCCCCCACCTTAGAAAGGTAAAATCCCATGTCGGTTGTACAATGTCACATGTCACTTAATACGAAATGTCGTGTCACATAACTAAAATTTATTGATTTCGATGTACAGGTCATCTCGGTGGATGAGAGTTTCCTAAAAGGGAAGTTCAGGGGCACACTTCTCTTTGCCACAACCCAAGATGGGGACCACAAAGTGTACCCGATCGCATTTGTGATCGTCGACAGTGAGAACCACCGGTCATGGAGGTTCTTCTTCAAGAACATGCTACATATTGTCGAGGACACGCCGGACTTGATGTTTCTCTCTGATCGCCATTTGAGTATCGTTCAAGGTATAAGGGACAACTATGTGTTTGCAAAGCAAGGCTTCTGCGTATAAACTCTATTTTAGAATGCCCGGTGCAGGTATAGGGGGTATCGGGGCTGTAGAGCATGTTCTTCAAGATGGCGGAGGGTACACTAGGGCGGAGTTCCAACAGTTGTTCACTGATTTCTGTGCGGTGTCAGTCCCTGCAGGCCAATACGTGAAGGAGGCTAGTTTCTAGAACTGGGCTCAAGCATTCTTCTTGGGTAATCGGTACAAGATAATGACGACGAACAACTCTGAGTGTCTCAACTCTGTCTTCAATGAGCCCCGTGACCTAGTCTTGACTGCGCTGATTAACGGCATCATCGAAACCGTGTCAAAGTGGTTTTGCGAGCGCAGAGAAACGAGCACCAAACCGGGTAAGTTGGTGAGTGATTTTGTGGACGATGCGCTTAAGACGAACTATGGTAGGGCAATTTGCTTGGACGTGAGGGCGCTCAGCCAGCACGAGTTCATGGTCCGCAAGGGTCCGTCGTCGTGGGTTGTGAACTTGAGTGCCCGTACTTGTACATGAAAGCGCTTCGACATTGACCAGTTTCCATGCACCCATGCCATAGCTGCTGCCAAGCATCGAGGTACGAATGTCTTCGCTCTCGTCAATGACTTCTACAAAGTTACCGCATGGAAAGATTATTATGCGGATGTGTTATATCCGGTCCCTCCAAGATCAGAATGGAGAATCCCCACTTTTGATATTTTCAGTTTGGGGTCAGGGGTTGGACCATGCACACAGGGGTTGAGTTTGCATTTTCAGTTTGGGGTCAGGGGTTGGACCATGCACACAGGACACACTTTTGATATTTTGTGGTTAGCACATATGTCACACTTTTGGTATTTTGGGGTTAACACATATGTCAAACTTTTGGTACTTTGGGGTTAGCACATTTATGTCAAGCATTTGACACTTTGGGGTTATGCACATGTGACACTTTTGGTACTTTGGGGTTATGCACATATGTGGAGCTTCAACGTATGAATAACTGTTTATGCTATAAATGGTGCATGTCAGATTATGGAATTATACGTGTCATTTAACTTATTTTCTCTTGTCACCATGAACAAGAGAAGTGGTTTTATACGTGTCACCTAATATATTATATCATGTCACCAAATCCATCACTATGCTGATTGATGCAATCATCGAAATCATATCGAAGTGGAAATGTCTTGGTATGCGTCACTATCATCTTCGATGGTTCTTGGGTGTTCAAGGCGTTTAAATCTCTGAACTTGAAGTGTAGAGAAGCTCCATGGTCCCTTGCGATATATGTTGGTCCATTGCAAAAGGAGAGCTTTGATGTAAAGCAACCTGTGGGGGAAGAACGCCTGAGTGAGCCACCTTCCTCCCAAAAAGTGGACGATTTGGCTGAGATTGTGATAGACGAGGCATATGATAAGGCACAACAAAACTCCATGTCTCTAGATGTTGTGTTATATGTTGGGGGAGAGGTGACTGCTGCCTTAGGAAAGAGCAAGGAGCTAGATGTGATGGACTTTACTGACACCGGTAAATAATCAGGTAGCATGGGTATATGTTAAGGTGACAGGGTATAAGGTCTGAATGTGATTTAATTAAGTGACACGAATAGCTCTTCAAGTGACATGGGTGACATGGGTCAGAGGATGGAGGTGATATCCATTACCAGTGAGAAGGAGGAGGATGATGGGCCAACCCCCACAATTGACTTTGGGGTCTCGGATGAAGATGAAGGTTTTGTAGTAAAGCTCGAAGAAGATTGGGATGATTTGGAGTTGTACGGTGTCAAGGAGGACACGAGTATGAGGGTGTCGGTGAAAGGGGAGGAAGTCGAGGACGAGGTGATGGATTTAACATGTCACTTGTTTGATTTTGACATTTCACATTTCTTAGTGTCTTCCAATTTGTTAAGAAAATATCCCCTATCACCGGTTTGTATGGTCGTGTCACCTGAAGGAATTAACATGTCACATTTTGGTGTTTCACTTTAAATTCGTTTTCGAAATGAACCATGTCACCTGTTTGTATGGTTGTGTCACTTGAAGGACTTAACGTGTCTGTTTTTCCACCCAAACATATCAAAACCAAGTAGGTTCGTAAAGAAAACCCCCAAGTGCATAAGATGTTCATAAAAGACTAACATGTACTGACCAACCATTGTCATAAAATACTACACCTACTAACTAACGGAGATCATAATATCCTACAAGTTTTGAGCAACAAACTTCAGAAAATACAACCCCAACAAAGTTCATAACAATCTAGGGGTATGAAAAGTACACCCTGATAAAAAGTTGTCCATGGTTTATTACAGTCTACCATGGAAACGAAGATCATAACTCCTTCATAAGCTCCGTGTCAATGGAGATCATAACTCTTTCATAAGCTCTGTGTCGTAGCCAATCATCCACTTCTCCCCATCCCCGCTACACACCCACGATGACAATGTTAGGTGAAGGATGTCGTTTGTAGAATAAGTTGGAGACAAATACATATATGGGCTACCTTTCCATCCACCGGGCTAAGCCATCGTTGTCGAACACGGATACAAGTCCCAGAATCGCGTCGGCGCTGGCGACATCGTCCTTCCCTTTTTGCCTTGCACACACATAACTTTTGCAGCCTCAGAGATCTGAAAAATGCTTAGGAAGTTTAAACTCTCATTCCGAGATTTGGATATCCCATGTCACCCAACTAAGTAAACCATGTCACGTAACTGCAATAACCTTGTCACATCAACTAATACAGATTCAGATAATCGACATTCCTAGATTTTTTTTTATCTCGTGTCATCAAACTAAATAAACCCTATCACCCAACAACAAAAACCTTGTCACATGAATTAATAACAAACATATTCATATACAACATTCCCAGATTTTTTAACCCGTGTCACTTAACCATAAATACCATGTCGCCTAGCAGAAAACTTACCTCCTCATCCTGTCATTTTGGTGGCTGGTCATCCCTTTCAAGTGTACCCTCCGTCTCCCCGCCCTTGTTGTTGTTGTCCTCAGCCTCTCCATCTTTGTTCCTTGCTAAATCGCAGCCTCAACATCCAGATCCTGGTCCTTTTCACCCTTCCCCCCATCCTTGACAAGCACCTCCACATCCTCTTCCTTGCTAACATCTTCGACACCATCCTTTCGATGAACCACAAGAGCTTACCTTTTCACCTTTTCCTTGTAGGGGCTTCTCCTCGGCTTCAGGTTCAATTGTTGTAACCACATCGACATGAACGGCCTAAAAAACAAATTCAAACTTTAAACTGGATCCTCGATTTACCATGTAACTCAACATAAAACACCATGTCATCCAAAAACAAACTTACCTCCTCATACTTTCGTGCCCTCTATCCCTTCCTCCTTTTCATCGAAAAGTTTGTCTTTAGCTCCATCTTTCCCAACATCACCCTTCTTCTCTGCATCAATGTCAAAAGAAGCGCTAGCATCCCTTTCTCTTTCTTCCTCGGCTCTTCCCATCCCTTTAGCAACCCACAGTCCATTGATGACCCCCTCCAACACCTTCATCTACATGGATTAGGTTTTTAGCATCACTCATACGGACTAAAGTGAACAAAAGTGTTCAGAAAACAACATCAGTTGACCTTGGTATGTCAAAACTCATTTATAATTCAGAAACAAACCCAATTAAAACAGAAAACGACATTGTTGTCCAACAACCAATGAAATTGAAATAAAAAACAAGAGAATGACATCAAATAAAATATGTGGTATTCGTTCGACTATTCAAATTCATATCAGATTCTAATCGTCGCTTAATTTCATATCGAAATGATTAGGACATTATCATTTAAATATCAATATTTACGTGTCACCTTGTCACGTGTTAGGAGTCCATTTACCCTTGTCACCTAGGCTATGCAGATTCTGCAGAAAACGAAGATGTGCGAATGAACGATGTACTTTCCCATCCAATTCGAAACCTATGTCACCCAATTTCTCTTTCAAACAAGCAAAATCCAAATCAAACACAGCTCACCTCAATCGTTCTTCTTCAATCGCCCACCAAAACATCCCTATATCCTAATTTGAACTCCCACCATTTCCACCCTCTTCGGCCTTCCTAAACCCTAATTAACCGCAGGTTTTCCTAAACCATACCCGAAAATCACCCTCCTCATTCTTCAATCGCACCCACCATTGTCACCCCTCCACAACCCATCACTCAACCCACAATTGCCCTTCAATCCCTAAACCTCATTGCAACTCCTTCACCTAAACATCCGACACCCCACTTTCACACACAACGGAGAGGAGAAAGAATGATTTTGGGTTGATGGAGAGGGGGGCGTACCTTTATAGTTTAGTGGCGGCGTTCTTCGCTTCTCCTCCACAATCCGACATTGGTGGATCTTCTCGAGCCTCCTCCCTTTCAAAATCGTCGGTTCATTCCCCTTTCCTTTTCTTTCGTTTAAAATGGAGAGAGAGACAGAGAGATGAAATGGGGGGAGAGAGAGAGAGTATTCTGATTTTTTTCCTTTTCCCTTTTTTGGATCACTTTTTCCTTCTTTCCTTTTCTTTTCCTTTTTTATTTTTGGCCCTTTAGCTCCTACCCCAGGTAATCAACCGGGACTTTTTTGCAAAATTTTGGGTTTTGGATTACTTGTGCTATTTTTCAAGAGGATGTGTTATTTTTGCCAAGGTTGCAAAAAAGTGTGATATTTACTACCATTACCTCAAAAAGTAATGGGTAAGGCCTCATAAGCTTAGGGTGTGTTTGGATTCCAATTGTTTTATGTTTATAATGCAAATAGATAAGGTGGTGTTTAGTTAACAGAAATTTTAAGGCATTTAAAATAAGGGGTATGAAGGATCATTTAGATTACAATGATAGAAAAAATCACATAGATTCCAATCCTAAAAAGCAACATCTCTGCCGTACTTTATTGAGGACCTAGTCAAAACAGCTAGTACTCGAAATAATCTGCAATCAATATGATCAATAAAAATAAACATCATAGCAAATCAGATTTCAAGTGGATCTAGAAATTAGACACACTCCAATAAATATAAAATTTTCTATGAAGAATAACAAAAGAGGGACTACCAACAAAAATCAAACTATAGGAAAGAAAAATTGGGGTTCCACTACAATTCTTATTCTACATCCATTCATACGAAGATGCATTCCACATTTTGTTTAGTTGTCCCACATCAATGGATGTTATGGAAACATAAATAATAGCTCCCTTACCAATATAATTAATCTATAAAACACTCGGAGGTCTACAAATGAAATCATAGCTGAAATGAAAGCATCATTGGCATGAATGAAATGACCAAACTTGCAACACCCATAAGGAAAAAGAATATTAATTGGGAAAAACGGGAAGAAAACTGGTACAAATTAAACTTTAATGGATCACTCTTTAACAATAATGAGGGATCTTTTGGCTATGTGATTAGGGATCATAAGCCTAAGGTTATCAAAATGTTGGTAGACATATGTCTGATCAAAAAAATTATAGGAACTGAGATCTATGCACTCTGGTCAGGGATTAAAGAAGCTAAGGCGCTAAAGTGACATGGATTTTTAGTCGCCTCAATCCTATCAAATGTATCCGACTAACCTAACTAATGTAGTTTGACAAGTACGGGTCGATCCCACAAAGAGTCAATTATTTGTATGCAAGTCATGTGTGCTAATAAGAACTAAGGACTCAAAGAGGGTGGAGTTTGATGGCTTAGACTAACTAAGAATGAAAAAGTAAGCAAAACAAAAGAATAAAACAAATTGAGTGAACAAATATGAAAGAAATAGCTCAAATCAATCAATCTCAACAATCGGGTTTTATTCATTGCTTATTGAAATCAAATAAATAACTTCCTCTTGAATACTTTGTTGTGGAAAGACTAAGTCTTTTGAATCTAATTCCTTATCAAATCTAGTTAACAAGACAACCAGACCCTGAAAAGTCTAATTATCAAACAATCCTGAAACTATCAACATTCAATTCAATAATTGATGAAGACTAAAGAAAATCAACAAGCACAACCAGTTATTTTGTCAATTACAAATCAATTCTCTATATAAATCCCTAAATCAACCAGTTTTAGTGATTTATACTTTGCTACTTAATAACAAAGATATCCAGTAATTACTTAGAGCATGATTATTAGAGGGCCAAGAGGCCCTAAACGTATGCCAAATCAGCAAAAAAAAAAAAAGGCTGGAGCTCGGGATTGAGTCGCTTGTAATGGAGACCGGGAAAGGAGGCCCCCATGCAGCAGGCCCGAGGAGAAATTGTCATGGCAATCAATAACCAAAAGGATTAATGCAGCAAGCCACCATCGCGTGACAAGTGGCCCAATCACGTGGGGCCACAACAACAACAACAACATTTTAGTAATTGAAAATGGTAAATAATAAAAAATAACTGAAGGGACCGAGAGTAGGGCTCTCGGATGAGGGTGCAAATAATAAAAAGATGGAATGGAGCCATTGAGCTGATGTGGCAAAGGAAAAGTAAGTTAAGGGCCCGGGTCTCGGGCTCTCTGATGTGCATGCTCTTATGTCTAGCAGTAGATTATCATAAAAAAACATCAGTTGATCAGATTAATGGAAATTCATGAAAAACCCTAAGCATTCAGAGAAGAGAATCGATAATATTTAAAGAGGAGTATAAGGAATAAAAATCTCACAATGAATATGAAAACCTAATGCTTCGATTAATCTTCCGAAGCAAACGAGTTTAGTTGCTCATACTTGATGAGAAATCACACAATCCAAAATTCAATGTCGTTGTTCAATTATGTGAATGATGAAATTGATTAAAAAGAACCTAAAATTACAACATAATTCCTCTAATTTTCCCTAACTCAAATCCGTCCCCAAAGACTGCCCAACCCAGTTTAGTTGCTCATACTTGATGAGAAATCACACAATCCAAAATTCAATGTCGTTGTTCAATTATGTGAATGATGAAATTGATTAAAAAGAACCTAAAATTACAACCTAATTCCTCTAATTTTCCCTAACTCAAATCCGTCCCCAAAGACTGCCCAACCCGACTTCTCAAGCATTGTTGCGTACGCTAAAGAACTCGGGTAGGAACCCAAGAACTCGGCCGAGTTTTCTACCCGAGTTCTGTTCTTCTACCCCATTTGAAGTCCCGACTTCATTGCCTTTGAGGCTGAATTTTGAAAAGTGGTAAACACGAAAGTTGAAGGTCTTTGAATCCTCTTTCCAAAAAAGTATATGTACATCTCGATCTGACCAATACAACATTCGAACAGCTTGTTTTAGTGCAACATCGTCAACTTGGACAACTCCAATCAATGCCTCTCTTCGATATTTCACTTCTTCTTGCTTATTAACCTCTTGTTGGGGTTATGCCATTCCCATGTCATCACATGGATCCGCCAATGCCTAAAAATATATACAAACATATGTAGATTCCGACTTTCTACACAAGCAACTAAAATACAAAAACTAAACTAACTCATGCACTTTATTATACATAAATCTATCTAAATGCACATGTTAACGCTACCTAAATGTGTCTTATCATGAAGATACGCAATTTAGTTATAGTATGAGAAAACCTTTGTATGGTAAATGCTCTTAGACCAGGGGTGATTGGAGTTGCCGTTGAGAGATTGAGATGATCATCTCCAACTCTCGACTAAATGTTTTGTCTTCTGATAATATTCATGTTAGGCACGTTTTCAGGGAAGTGAATCATGTAGCGGATCGTCTGGCCCACCTGGGCCACTCTTTTTCTATAGGTGAACTTCTCTTCGATTTAGAACTGCAAGTTTTCATCCGAAATGACACTCTTCAATTGACTAGCTCGAGGATATCAAGCCTTTTCAAAAAAAATCTTGTTCTAATATGTGTGTGTGTACACACACAATAGATCCATGTGTATACGACCCTTATTGTGTATCATGTTAATAAATCTGGGTCATTAAACTAAAAATATCAACAATTGAGATTAAAAGTAACTTCGAATTATTTGGTGGTATTGAGTGTTTATTCATTGGAATGAAATTATTCAGTGGTAACTGTAATTATTTGATTAGAAATAAATTTACATATTTTACACTTTTTTATAGATGAATAATTATATTGTTATAAATGAATAATCATGTGAAAACAGACGAATAATCATAGAAAAAAAAAACGAATATTTTTTGCGTACACGATAAGGAATGTGTACACTACAAGGATTGTGTACATATATATATTGGGGTTCGGGTGTACTCACCCCTTATGGTGTTAAATGTTAGCAACACCTCTTTTCTTGCCCACATGTCCAAAAGTATTGATGAACACTTTAAACATCTAAACACCTTTTTATGTGTGGTTAAAAACAATGGATTAGTTGTTTCTGGAACCAAGATGAAACCGTTTCAATCGAAAATAAGATTTGTTGGACATGAAATTTTCCAACAAACAATAAAACCTATAAACAAGAGTATTGAATTTGCTAAAAATTCCCAAAAGAAATTAAGAATAAAACTCAACGGAAGAGATTTTTGGGATGTCTGAATTATATTTATGATTTCTTTCCTAAACTTAGAGAATTATGCAAAGCTTTATTTCAAATGTTACGAAAAGATCCACCAGCATGGACTAATGAGCATACTAAAGTAGCTCGCATTATAGCACTGTTAAAAAAGAAATTTTATCTATCGGTGCATGCATATCAAAATTTCAAGATGATCTCTATTACAAAAGATTTCTACTTCGGTTTGATTGCAAGTCAACAAAATAAATTTTACAAGAGGATCTCAAAACATTGTTTCAAAACAAATTTTCGCAAGATGGCAAGAAATTCTTTCTGTTTTTTATTTTTGATATAGGATTTATTAGAGAAAATAATTATTATAACCAGACTTTCTCACTAGAGAATTTCTACTGGGCAAAATGTAAAGCTTTTCGGTCATGAGATTTATGTACAAAATTTGGAAAAAGGATTTGAGAAGATCTTAGGATTCCCTCGATAAGGACATTAATCTATTTGTCCATTCTTGATGGACAACAAAACTTGGAGCAAGAAAAGTTTCTGAAAGAGACATAGAAAGAAGCAGAGAGATGCCTCAAAGACATTCTGTTCTAACCCTTACTTTGTTTATGTTGCAGCAATGGCAACATATAGCAAGGATACTTCAAGAAAGCCAATGAGGCCTCAAGAATACCTCATGATGCATCCACAATCCCCAAAGTACACTCATATACCGATCCTTACCATGATAAATAAGTTCCAACCTCTTGCTCAATTACCTTATAAACAAGCAATTCTTACACTAAAAAACCCAAGTAAAACCGTCACAAAAAAGACAAGATACGGAAACTCCATTTTACAAATACTTCTTCCAAAACCATATAGGACAAGAAATATGTATGCTTCCAGAATTTAAACCTCTCACCTAAGACCAGATTGAACCTCCTCTTCCTAAGGTCTTTCCTCCTTCTTTCAATTGATTCCCTAAAGATCTTAGCAAGACTCAGAAATTCTATGAGTTAATCCTCATAGATCGTGGTTCTATCGACCTAACCCATAAAAAAGACCAAAACAAAATAGACCACATTATCTTTTCCAAATGCCAAATCCTTAGAGTCCTCACAAAAAAGGATTGGAATAACCCAACCAGCATAAAATCATTTTCCATACCACAATTTCCTAAAGGATACACCTTTTATGACGACTATAAAATGCATGGTTTCGAGCCTTTTTTATAAGGCCCTTCAGTCATTTCTAGCTCTTCATCTTTTCAAGAAACTGCAATGATGACTTACGAGAATGGTTATATGAGTGGTGGAATATCTTTGGCAATGAAAAAGCCTCGATCAATGGAGGCCACCATTTTTAATGGGGCCCGGGAACCATCGAAATGGCTAAACTTCCCAACGGGCTTACCTGACCCGCGACGAAAGAATCGACGCGGCCCAACCTGTGCCGCGGGAAGTCGACCTAAGCTAAAGATGAAGGACCGTTCCCTTGTCGAGTTTTTTCTGGACAATTTGGAAACTTGGTTCGTTTGCCTGTTGTTCTTTGAATGTCTTGAAGTCTATTAATGATAGTCTTTTCCTTAATAGAAATTTACACTAAAGACGAACACGGTTTTCGTCCGCGGAATTCGGTGCAGTGAACAGTACAGATCTTTCTATTTAACAGGTTCTTTTCCCATGCGTATGATCACTTCTTGTACTTTATCTGAGTTCACCGTTCCCAGATCCGCCCTCTTCTCCCCTTTTCTTCCAAAAAGTCCTCTCTTCTTATGAGGTTTTTTCCTATTTATAGATCCTAGACAACCTTGCGTGTTGTGCCACGTGGTGTTCGACTTTCAACACGTGTTATACTCGTGGGGTGTGGGCATGGTTGCCACGTATCTGTTCTTTTTCATCCGCGGATGATCGTATTTGAGTGAATTTTTTGGACCTTTGTCCGCGGATGATGATAATATGAGTTTCTTGTTCGTTTTTTGTCAATTGGTTGGCGCTCTTTATGTTCTAACAGATGTTTCCAATATTGGTTTAGTCATAGCTCCTCGGGCCGTGTTGATTCCGTCTAGGGATTGACGCGGATCGATAAAAATGTAAACATCTGTAGCTTTGTTACCGCTATTGTTTCCGATTTAGGATTGATGGGCCCTTCCTTTATCGAGTTATGGCCCAATTTGGGCCCATTAGACCCATTTATGTTTGGAATTCTAAACGTCAGTAATTTTCCTATAAGTTACCCCGTTCCGTTCTCTTTTTCACCCAACATTTGTCTTCTTCTATTTTCCAAGAAATTTAATCCTTATCCTTATCTTAGTTTTCCGGCGGCGGTTTTCTAGGGTTCCGGCTGTTTGCTCGAAGTTTTCGGTGGTTTTCTTTAACTTCTTCAAGGTATTTTTTCTTGTTCTAGGCTGTTCTTGAGTTTTCTCTGTTGAGTTTTTTGATTTCTTGACATTTAGATCGTAGATTTGGGTATGAAATTGTCTCCGAATGTGTTTTTTGGATGAGATTTTACTTTGTGTGAGTAAAACTTCGTACAATTTTCTTCTAGTTTCTTTAGAAATGGCTAATCTCAACAAGGAGCGTGATTCGCTAGAAGATTTTGAGAGGGATGAAGGATGGAGGAGTGGCGTTGCTTCATCCTCTCAAGCGCGCCCGACCCCAGAGACACTTTCTTCCTCTTCTGGGAGTTCCTCTTCCAACTCTGATGATTCCTCATCGGAGTCATCTTCTTCTACATCCGCGTCTATCCCGGATCGAGTTGGTCCTACTGGTAGTCCTATTAAGGTGAGAAGGCGCCGGAAGCGTTCTGACCCTGATTACTATTCTTCACCTTACTCAGTTTCTTCTTCTTCGAAGGGATGCGCGGAAGATGAAAATCCAAAGGTTGTGGATGATTCAGGTGCTAGTTCTTCTGTGGACGCGAGGACTTCGTCCGTATCTCAGTCGGCAGATCAAGGGTCGGAGGAGGTTTGGATTCCTTATGAGCTTCCTCCAATTGGTTTAGCAGAAAGCCCAAAGGTAATCCGTTCTAAGGAGAACTTGAGCGACCTAGACACCCCAGTATATGACTTAGGGGATCTAGATTCTTGTCTTTTCCTGGGGGATTTCAAACCTCTTCCACCTCCAACCAGTCGTCCACCGGTTGTGCTTGAAAGGGTTCATCTGTGGAGGTCCCCTGTGAGTAAATTGAGGGGTTGTACTACTCTTTTGAACTTTGAAGATCTTGACGCTCTCTCGCAAGTCTTCCCATGGCCAGCGGGTGTTGAATTCTGTCTTCCCGAGGAAGGAGGTGGTTGTTTGGACGCTTACGAAGATTGCTTAGTCGTATATGCAGCTAGTTTATCTCAGGGCTTCCGACTTCCTCTTCATCCTTTTTTCTCGAAGTTTTTGGAGGAATATAACTTGAGTCCTGCTCAGATTGTTCCTAATGGTTGGATGTTTTTTACCAGTTTCATTATGAGATGCAAGGAGATCGGTGTTGCTCCCTCATTGAAGTTGATGCTCAGTATTTTTTCCTTAAAAAAGGGGACTCAAGACAAAAGATTTTACCAATGCAACTCAAGTTGTAGGTATATGGAGAGGTTGTCTAGTAAGCCAAATTGGAAATATAAGTGGTTTTTGGTCCGCGACAGATCTGGGCATGGCTTTAACTGTCGAACGGTCCCAGGGCCTTTTTGCTCTGCGTCAAAACCGAAAATTTCCAATCTTTCTCAGTTCAAGCTGTCATTTTCTCATATTCCTAGATTTCCGTGGGATAAAATGTTATCCGCGTTTCGTCTTGAGATGGCTGGCTTGAGCATGCCTCATCCGCGACTAGGTGGCTTCTTTGTTTATTAATTTGCGTTTTCATGTTTTATCTTTCTTAAAATGGATAACTTATCAGGAAATGTATTTTGTGTTTTAGACAAAATGGATCTGGATGCACTTTTGAAGCGGCATAAAGCCAAATCTGGGAAGAAGAAGATATCTAGTTCGGTAGCCAATGATCCTCCTGTTCCTCCTCAGGACTTAGAAGTGACGTCAAATGTTGATGTAAGTGTCGCGGACGAGACTGGAGCTTTAGTTGAATCTTCATCATTGGTTCCTGCATCTCGAGAGAAACGCACTTGTCCGTCCGCCCCCGAATCTTCGAATTCTAAAAAGAGGAAGATTGCCATCGCTGTTGGGCCATCAGTTTCAGATAAAAAGGGGCTCTTTTTGGAGGGTGTGGCGACCCTTCGTGAATTTCCTATCCCAGGTTTTGATCCAGTTGACCTACAAGGCCTTGCTTTTCCAGCCAAGAAGCGTTGTCTCCCAGAGCAAGGATATGTTAAACGCTTGGACCCCGTCACTCTTTCCACTAACTTCAATCGTATTATTCAGTGGGTAAGTTAAAATCCTTTTATTGTTTCTCCTTATCTGTATTGACGCGTCCTATCTTCAAATTTTCTTACTCTTACCCTGATTTTTATAGTTGAGGGTGATTCAACCGGATGTTGAGAGACGTATGGTATGCGGAGAGGAAGATCTTAAGAAGAAGGATGAAGAAATCAAAAAACTGAACCACCAGCTTCGAATATTGGGGAATACGGTGGGGGATCCGGCCTCAGTGGAAAAGTTTAAGAAAAGATCGGTTGACCTTCACGAGGAGGTGCAAACTCTGAAAGAGGCTATGGCAGCTTTACAGAAGAAATATGACGATTTAAAAATTTCTTCAAATTCTGCTGTCTCCCGCGTCAAAGAGCTAGAGGCTTCTGATGGTGTTTTGCGGAAGCTTCTTCAAACTAAACAGGCTACCATTGATAAAATGGAGGAGGACTTCTCCATCCTTCGCGAGGAGTTATCCATCACTAAACAGGAGCTTGACACCGTTAAGGCGCGCTCAGATCAAGACGTGGCCCTGCAATGGCTTCAGAGTCCTGAAGGTTTGAACTACCTATCCTCTGAGTGGATCAAAACCGAGGCCGGTCTCTCCTTTCTGTCCTCCGTGGCGAAAGCTTGTCTTCAGACTTCAAAAGGCTCTAGTATTCTGAAAGACAAGTGCTTTAGTTATTTTCGGAAGGGAATGGTTGCAGGGATCAACTAGAGTATTACGCGTTCATCAAACAACCCAGGTGTTCCTTTGGAAAAATTTGAGCCTAGCTTGGAGAGTGCTGACTGGGGGCTTTCGAAGGAGGAGATGGACGCGGAAGATTCTTATTCCGAAGATGACGATGACGAGAACGCGGAGGAAGAAGTTGAGAAGGCAGCCACTCCTTAAAAGACTTTGGTTTTTGGTTTTTTTGTGTGGGATGAAACTTTTTTAAGGATATTGGGAATCTGTATATGGTTTCCTGGTTTTTGGTACATCATTGAGATACTTCTTTTATTTTAAAAACGGGTTGAAGATCTCTCTGGCCAAAACATTGGTATTGCTTGCATGTTTTATCTGTAGTAAATATTTATATATTTATATTCCAAATTCTCCAAGTGTTGAATGGGTTAGTCCTGGTGTTCGAAATTCCTCACCACTTGTCTTTATTCTTTCGGATGAATTTTTCTTCTTAAGGCCCTAATCTCCATCTTTTTTGTTATCTCCTGAGTTGCGTTAATCGGTCGTGCCACTGCAAGTATCATGTCTCCAGGAAACTTTAATCCTTGGTCCTTTTTTCAAAAGATTGAGAATGTGGAACAACTTTCTCGGCTAGTGAGTTTCTTTTAACTTTGTTTTAAATGAAGTTTGAGCTTTCTAAACTTAGGCCTTGATTTGGTTAACATGTAAGTTATGCCTCCCCAGTTTGAGGCTGAGTATGGACCTCTTCCGCCTCGATGGGCTTTTCTTTCGTCTTATCTCGTCCGCGACTTTCCTGTGGCCGTATCTTGGAGTGAAAACGGTCTTTTCCAAATTGACAATGGTTGGGATGAATTCCTTATGCTTCATCACCTGGGAATAGGAAGTGCCATGATGTTTTTTCATAAGGGCAATGTTTCCTTTCAAGTTTGTCCGCGTCGTGAAGTCGAGGATGAACCCAAGGCTACTTCGGACTCAATTTCTTCATCGTGCAGTTCTAATTGATTTATTTCCGCGTTATACCTTTGGAGTTTTTCAAGCTTGTCTCTTGATATAAGCTTTTTCGTGGAATAAAATAAAGAAAAAAGGGAATTCATGATTTCCTTAATATTCTCATGTGTTTTCTCAAACTGAAATAAAAGGAGGGATCCTTTATTATTAATAATAGAAACTGCGTACAGAAACCTTTCACATGGGCTGGATCCCTCTAAGCTTGTTACATCGTAGACGCGGAGAATTTATTGGGAGATCAAGGATGGCCTATCTCTCCATTTTCTTCGCTGTCCGGGCTAACGACGTCGACTTCAAAGATAGAATCACCCATGTAGGTGAAAATCAACGCGGACCCGACATTGACTCGATTTGCTTGTGTGAAGTCGTGCCACCCTTGGGTTAACCAGAAAAGGCCATCTTCATCTTTGTCTACCTTCACCTCGTGTTCCTGGTTGGAGCGGGACCAGAGCCTAGCCTGAGTATGAGCGTCTTCGTCGATTAGAACATACATGAGGGGGAGGCGAAGGGTTTGAAGTTGTTCCTCCCTCATAATGACTCTGTAAAAAGCCCTAGGCTGTGGATTTGGATCCATCTTTTTTTTAGGATTGCTCATTACTCATGGATACTTTGAGCATGTTTTATACTCGTCTTATGAGGTTTTCCTATCCTTGGTTTCGTCGCTTTTTACCAACAAGTAATTTCAATTTCCCTTACTGTAATTTTACTTTTACTGATCTTGGGAAAAGGTTCAACATCTGGTTAACTTTTTCTCGGAAAAAGTGGGACGCGTGCCCTTGGTGGTTGTGTCACCCGTTGCATGTCATGCATGTGTTCCTCTTTTTTCTTGTTCGACTGTTCCCTTGTGACTGATAAGTAAAGGGATTTTCACTATTTTTTTCAATCTCATCGAGATGCGGGGATCCATTATAGTTCCTCCCCTGTCAATTAGGGCAGACGGGGTTATCGGGCCAGAAACCCGTTGGGCTTTCTTTCAAGCAATCGATTATCCAGAACAGTTCTTGCAATTGGTGAGCTAACTATATTGGAAATCTTTAGAGAGCTTACTTTTAACTAATACTTCCTTATTTTTTAGTTACTTCCACTTCGGTTTGAGGAGGAGTATGCAGACGCTATTCCTGGTCAGGTTTTACTTTCATCTTATCTACTGCGCAACTTCCTTGTTTGCATAGAGCGGTGTAACGGTGTTCTTCTCTACCTTGGCCGCGGATGGAAAGACTTTGTAGATTCTCATGGCTTTGAGCAGGGGGCCTCTATGATTTTCACTCATATGGGTGAGGCTCACTTCGAAGTTCAGGTGGTGGATCCGCGTGGGGGAAATAATGATGATCATGCTCCTCATGAAACAATTTCGAATGGTTTTTAAGATATCCTAGCCCTAGAGGAATAAGGTTTTAGATTCCTCCATTTGTTTTAGTTGTAATGCCGATGTTTATCCAGCCTTTGACAATTGTTTCTGGGGATCCCCCTGTTTATGCATGTTGATTTTTAGTCTTTCGAGGTCTATTTGTCATGATGTTCTCCTCACGGGATTTCTGAGAAGTCCAGTAACAGTATTTACTATTTTCCTCATGCATGATGCCTGTGGTTTTTGTCTCCGTGATTTGACCTTTCAAGTTTATTTGCTCCATATTTCTGTTTTTTGACACATGTCCAGATTCGTGCTATATAAAAAGAGTATGAGGAAAAAACCGCTAGACTCGTTGTGTGCTTTTATGATGCCTTCTTCCACTGGTTCACCTTGGTCCTTTTTTGAAAGGATTAGCTTTCCTGAGCAACTTCTCCGTCTGGTTAGCTTTTTTCTTTATATTGCTGATCTTTCTTTCTATGGAGTTAGTTTATCTATTAACACCCCTTTAAAAATTTTGTTAGTCTTTGCCTCTATGTTTCGAGGATAGACTTGGTCCAGATCTTCCTAGGAGCGTACTCTTGTCAACCAGGATTCTTCGTGATTTCCCAGTGGAGGTTATGCGCGGAGATTATAGGGTTCTATTTTTGAGGGGTGGCTGGAATGACTTTGCCGAGACTCACAGCGTCCATATTGGTTCCTCTTTAACTTTTATTCATAAAGGAGGAAATCGCTTCGATGTCCAGATCTTAGATGCTGTAGGGGATGAGGTGGACGCGGAGTGGGCCCCCTCGGAGTCAGAAGGTCCTCCTTCAAATGGATTTCGTTTAAGTCAGGGCAGAACTCGTATCATCCCTGCTCGTGCTCCGCGGATATAAGTTAATGAATGCTTGTTTTTTCTTTATATGGGATCGCCAACCCCTTTTAATCATGGTGTCATGTTTTATCCTTGATTGCTTTTTGCTTTAATTGTGTATCAATCGCTGTGATTTCCTTCAAAAATTATGAGACTTTTGGGAATCCAAAAAAAACATCTTTTTTGTAATGTTTTTAATAGTGATCCATCATGGAGTTTGGATCTCGGAATGTTTAGCTATATTTCAAGCTCTAGTGTTCTGATTTTAATAATGAAATATCGTCTCTGAGAATGCAGACTCGATCAGAGGCCTGACGCGGAAGCTACCTCCAGCGTTTAAGGACTTTATACGAAGTATCATCTCTGAGAATGCAGATTCAATCAGAGGCCTGACGCGGAGCCAAGCTCTAGCGTCTTAGGTCTTTATACGAAGTATTTTCTCTGAGAATGCAGATTCAATCAGAGGCCTGACGTGGAGCCAAGCTCCAGTGTCTTAGGTCTTTATACGAAGTGTCCTCTCTGAGAATGCAGATTCAATCAGAGGCCTAACGCGGAGCCAAGCTCCAGCGTCTTAGGTCTTTATACGAAGTATCATCTCTGAGAATGCAGATTCAATCAGAGGCCTGACGCGGAGCCAAGCTCCAGCGTTTTAGGTCTTTATACGAAGTATCATCTCTGAGAATGCAGATTCAATCAGAGGCCTGACGCGGAGCCAAGCTCCAGCGTTTTAGGTCTTTATACGAAGTATCATCTCTGAGAATGCAGATTCAATCAGAGGCCTGACGCGGAGCCAAGCTCCAGCGTCTTAGGTCTTTATACGAAGTATCATCTCTGAGAATGCAGATTCAATCAGAGGCCTGATGCGGAGCCAAGCTCTAGCGTCTTAGGACTTGTTACAAAATTACTTAGATGCAAGTTGTGATTTAAAAAGCGCCCTCTAACCGCTTTATTTCATTTTTGCGGGGGCGACTAAATTTTATATTCATGTAGCTACTTGGTGATTACACAAAGTACCTTTTTAGATTGTCCGCGTTCCAGGTCTTATTTAGAATAATACCTTCAGGGGTGCTGAGTTTGTATGCGCCTTCTTGAACTTCTTTAATGATCACATAAGGCCCTTCCCAGTTAGGGTCTAGTTTTCCTCCAGAAGTAGCTTGTCGTAGCACCAAATCCCCCTTCTTGAGATGCCGTGGAAAGACTCGTCTATCTCGATACTTGGAGAGTCTCCTCTTGTATTCTTGCTCTTTTAAAGCTGCCGTCATTCTGCGTTCTTCAATGAGATGGAGCTCGAACTCCAAAGCTTCGTCATTGGTGTCTTGATCATATGCCATTATTCGAGCCGAAGGAATCAATCTCTCAATTGGAATAACCGCGTCCATACCAAAGACTAAAGAAAACGGGGTTTCCCCAGTTGGAGTCTTTGCTGACGTGCGGTAGGATCAAAGTACCAGAGGTAAAAGTTTCGCCCACCTTCCTTTCGCTGTGTTGCCAAGTTTTTTCTGTATTCCATACAACAGTTGTCGATTGGTCGTTTCTGCCTGTCCGTTTGTCTGCGGATGAGCCATAGATGAGATTTTAAGATTGATGCCAAGACCGACGCAGAAATCTCTGATTGTTTCACAATCAAATTGTGGTCCATGATCTGTAATTATTGAGTCAGGTACTCCAAAGCGGCAGACAATATTTTTCCATAGAAATTTCCTTACTTTCTCCGCGGTTATCAATCCCATTGCTTCGGCCTCCACCCATTTCGTGAAATAATCCACCAAGACCAAAATGTATCTTAACTGACCAGGAGCAGTGGGAAATGGACCTAGAATGTCCATTCCCCAGACGGAAAATGGGCAAGCACCTGTTATACTCTTCATTGTCTCAGAAGGTCGGTGATTCAAGTTCCCAAACCTTTGGCACGCATCACATTTCTGGATATAACTTTGAACGTCACGCTTCATGGTTGGCCAATAATATCCTAGCCTGGTTGCTTTGGCCACAACAGCCCCCCACCCTTGGTGATGTGAGCAAACTCCATCATGCAATTCTTCTACTACAAGACTTCCTTCTTTTGATGATATGCACAATAAGTCTGGCAAGCAACACCCCCTTTTGTACAGCTTTCCTTCCCTGATGGTGAACCAAGAGGATTTAACAAGTATCTTCTTAGCAGCGGCTCTATCTTCAGGTAGAGTACCCTTGCCCAAATAGTCCGCGATCGGTGCTCTCCAGTCTTCCATCTCAATTTCTTGTACCTGATAGACTTCTTGAATAAGTCTTCGGTTGCTCATCCTTTCAAGAACCACTTCTCTTCCTACTTCCTCAGGCATTACAGCTCCCAACCGTGCTAACGCGTCTGCCTGCTGGTTATCATCCCTGGGAACAGCCGTTAAACAAAAACTTAAGAAAGCCTTGGATAGTGCTCGCGCCTTTCTCTGGTAATCGGGCATTAATCCAGTTCTTGCTTCATATTCCTCTGTTATTTGCCGCGTCACTACTTCTGAATCGGTGTAAACTGATACCTGCCTAGCCCCTTTGATCAAAGCTATCTCTAGTCCAGCTAGCAAGGCTTCATATTCGGCTTCATTATTTGTAGCTTGGAAGTCCAACTTATAAGCATAATTGTACTGTCGTTCATCAGGTGCCGTTAATGTAACCCCTGCTCCGCACCCGTCCTTGTTAGTTGCGCCATCTACTCTGAGTGTCCACTCACTTTTTTCTGTTTGAGAACCCAATTCGAAACTTGTTTCACTGATGAAATCAGCTAGAGCCTGAGCGAGGGTTGCTTTCCGCGGAGTATATTCTATTTCAAATTCTGTGAGTTCGACTGCCCACTTCATCATTCTTCCTGACAAACATGGTGAGTGGAGGATTTGTCGCATCGCCAAATCCGTCATAACTCGGATAGGATGGTCCTGGAAATAAGGCCTTAACCTTCTTGCCGCGAATATTAAACATAGAATCATTTTCTCCACTGGTTCATATCTTGTCTCAGCGTCCTGCAGAACACGACTGATGTAGTAGACTGGGAATTTTTCTTCTCGCGTCAAGACTGCATTGATGGTGACACTTTTTACTGATAAATACAGATGGAGGACCTCCTGCCTCTCAGGTTGATGAAGGGTAGGAAGCGATGCCAGAAAAAGTTTTAAGTTTCCAAAAGCTTCCTGTAATTCGGGAGTACACCGTATCGGCCCCTTTTTCTTGAGCAGAGCAAAGAAAGGTAATGACTTATCCGCCAAGCAGGAGCAAAAACGGCTCAAATAGTTTACCGCTCCATTTAAAGATTGTAACTCTTTAATCGTTCGCGGCGGTTGAAGATTTTGAATTGCTGTGACTTTTTCAGGATTTACATCAATTCCTCTATGGCTAACCATAAAACCGAGGAATTTCCCAGAATCAACCCCGAAGACACATTTTTCCGCGTTCAAATTCAAACCTCCTTTTCGAAGAGAATCAAAAGTCTCCTGTAGATCTGTTGCGTGATCTTCTGCTCTTTCACTTTTGACCACGATATCGTCAACATAAATTGATACATTTCTGCCAATTTGATTACGAAAGATCCGGTCAACTGTTCTCTAAAATGTCGCTCCAGCATTTCTGAGTCCGAAAGGCATGACGCGGTAACAAAAAATCCCTTGATTGGTGATGAAAGTTGTAGCTTTCTTGTCTGAAGGGTTCAGGTTTATCTGGTTATATCCTGAGTAAGCATCCAGAAAACTAAGGACTTTATTTCCCGCGGTTCCATCGACGAGCTCATCTATGGATGGTAGTGGATAACTGTCTTTCGGGCAGGATTTGTTAAGATCAGTGAAATCAATGCACATTCTCCACTTCCCATTAGATTTTTTCACCAGAACTACGTTCGAGAGCCATTCAGAGTCTTCCACCTCCTCTATGAAGCCTGCTTCTAAAAGCTTACCAGTTTCCTCTTTCGCCGCGGCAGCTTTTTCCGGAGCCATTTTTCTCCTCTTTTGTACTATGGGTTTCGTTCCTGGACGAATCCTCAAGGTATGTAAGGCTATCGCGGATGGGACACCTAGCAGGTCTCGAGGATTCCACGCAAAAATGTCTCTTGACCTTGCTATGATTTCTAAGACTCTAACTCTTTCTCTTGTCTCCAGTGCTTGTCCCAAGTAGACTTTCTCCTCTGGGTTTGGGAAGGGTGTAAACGCAATTCTCTCGTCCGCGGTAGGTACCTTAACTTCTGTCGGCCGGACTTCTAGTTCAGCTTTTGAAAGTTCAACTGAGTCATTGTCTCCGACCACGGATTCACAATTCTCACTTATACACATTACTTCTTTATTCTTCTTGATGGAGGTTAGATAACAGCTTCTACTTTCTGGTTGTTGTCCGCGAACCTCGCCAATTCCTCCTCCAGGCAAAGGGAATTTTCCTAAAAAGTGGTAGATTGAAACTACCATTTGGAACTTATAGAGCGAGACGCGGCCCAACAAAGCATTGTACACAGTGGGAATTTTTACCACTGTGAACACAATATTTTCCATACGCCGGTTTGGGGATGTCCCCAGAACAACGGTAAGCTCGATTGTGCCTGCCACTTGTACTTCTCCTCCCGAAAATGTGATTAGCGTTCCTGAATACGGTTTCAATGAAGCCGCAGAGATTCCCATTTGAGAAAAGGCCTCCCACGATAAGATGTCCACAGAAGACCCAGTATCAATAAATACTCTCTTTACTGTTTTGGCAGCTATCTGCGCGTGAATGACCAACGGGTCTGAGTGCGGCATTCTTACTTCCTCTGCGTCCTTTGGAGTGAAGGAAATATTCTCATGTTGTGTGAGAGAAATTCTTCTACTTGACGCGGATGATGGCTGTCTTCCTTCCCTTTCATAATTTCTTTTCTCCTGCCTACTGGACCCGGCCATAGACAAACCTCCTGCGAGGGTGTTTATGAAGCCCTCTGGTTTTGGTATTTGACCTGCTTCTGTCCTTTGAGCTTCTCTCTGGTTGACAGATCTCTGGACTGCAGGCGTGTAATTATACCTTCCTCCGCGTCCTCTCCTTCCTCTCCCTTTTCCCCGGTTGTGGAATGGGAGATCTCTTCGCTGATCTTGTTGCCTATCAAACCGTTCCTGTGGATTATGAGACTCGTTAAACCTAGGATCTGGTTCTCCCATCGAGGTCTGTGATCGGGTCGATTCTCCCTTCTAGGTGGAGATCTCATATAACGGTTTCCGTGTCGACTTTCTCTTGGATGATAAGAACGCGGATGATTTTCTCTATTGCGAGATCCTTGTCCTCTTTCTAAGTTCATATGCACTTCGTCACGGCGAGGATGGAAATCTATTGCTTCTGAAGGATGTCTAGGAAGCTTGGCTTTTTCTTTTCTGAATTTTCCAGCCAATTTTCCAAAAAGACCTGGATTCCCAGTATTTGCTTTGGAGCTGGACGCGGCTGCTTCTTCTGCTTCAATCTGTCTTGAAACCCGCTCTCTCAAGTCATCGTAACTAGTTGGCTTTTTCTGAAACAAGTATGTCTTGAAATCTCCCTCAGCTAAATTGCCCATGAGTATGATAATAGCCGATTCATGATTGAAGTTGGGGATTTGAACTACCATGCTGGTAAATCGAGTGAAAAAGTGCCCCAAGGATTCTCCAGCTCCTTGTCTGATGGAATTCAGGTCGAGCATAGTCTTCTTTCTTGATCGCGCACTCCCAAAGTGGGCCGTGAAGATGTGGGACATCTGGGCAAAATTGGTCACGGACCCTTTTGGTAGGTTTGTGAACCAGGTTAGCGCAATCTTCGTCAAGGTTGAAGGGAACGTTCTGCACAACATGGCATCATTATACTCGTTTATCCCCATTGCAGTAGCGAAATGACAAAGATGGTCTTCAGGATCAGTTGTTCCATCGTATTTCATGAGGCTCACATCCCTCCACCGCTTTGGTACTGACGCGGAACAAATCTCTTGAGTAAACACTGATGGGAAACCCACTGGTGCATTTTCGTTTCTTTTTTCTACAGAGTCAGATTTTGTAGAAGTGGAAACGTCTGTTGATTTGTCACCGCGTCTGTGTTTATTCTCTCGGTGCCAGTGATCATTCTGCCACGTCTGGCGCGGTATTTCCTGATTCTGAAAGTCGTAGTTCCAGTTGCTGGGATTGTCATATGCAGTGTTACGTCTATCAAAATTTCCATACTGCTCTTCTGGTCGATAACTCCCTTGTTGACGCGGATTCTGCCCCCACTGATCATAATAAAAGTATTGAGACTGCTCCTGCTGAAAAGGGTTAGGTTGTTCGTGCCGCGCTTCATAATACCAGAAGTTCTGCGGGATGAATCCTCCGTCCATTCCATATTGATAGCCGTAATGATGGGGAGGAGTTCCGAGGTTCTGTCCTCCCATCTCTCCATCAGGATTTGTTGGCGGTGTTATCGGGACATACATGCTAGAGGCCTCCTGATCTTGGTGGACTCCTTGGCTCATGTCCTGAGTTGGATAGTTCTGGCTATCACTCATCTTCCTAACGTCGTGAATCTGTCGTTTTAGGAAAGTTCAATGTTAGATATCTAAAAACTTGTATTTATAACTTTAGTCGCGGACCTCAACTTTCTCAAAGGTTTGAGGATTTTTGTATATTCTTAAAAAGGAAACCCCTTAGTGTGAGGGGGTTCCCACAGACGGCGCCAGTGAAAAAGCCTCGATCAATGGAGGCCACCATTTTTAATGGGGCCCGGGAACCATCGAAATGGCTAAACTTCCCAACGGGCTTACCTGACCTGCGACGAAAGAATCGACGCGGCCCAACCTGTGCCGTGGGAAGTCGACCTAAGCTAAAGATGAAGGACCGTTCCCTTGTCGAGTTTTTTCTGGACAATTTGGAAACTTGGTTCGTTTGCCTGTCGTTCTTTGAATGTCTTGAAGTCTATTAATGATAGTCTTTTCCTTAATAGAAATTTACACTAAAGACGAACACGGTTTTCGTCCGCGGAATTCGGTGCAGTGAACAGTACAGATTTTTCTATTTAACAGGTTCTTTTCCCACGCGTATGATCACTTCTTGTACTTTATCTGAGTTCACCGTTCCCAGATCCGCCCTCTTCTCCCCTTTTCTTCCAAAAAGTCCTCTCTACTTATGAGGTTTTTTCCTATTTATAGATCCTAGACAACCTTGCGTGTTGTGCCACGTGGTGTTCGACTTTCAACACGTGTTATACTCGTGGGGTGTGGGCATGGTTGCCACGTATCTGTTCTTTTTCATCCGCGGATGATCGTATTTGAGTGAATTTTTTGGACCTTTGTCCACGGATGATGATAATATGAGTTTCTTGTTCGTTTTTTGTCAATTGGTTGGCGCTCTTTATGTTCTAACAGATGTTTCTAATATTGGTTTAGTCAGGCAACACACACGAGATCTTCCCTGATGTTGCACAATATGCCTATGATTACTACTACAACCACTCTCCGACTGAAAAATACAAAAGCTACTACTATTTCACAAAAAACAATGGAGTAACTTGGATCCTTTGTTGGGACTACGAACTCAAGAAGATACATCCCGTTCCTTACCTATTATCACTTTGTCGAAAAACAAAGTCAGATCGTGGGAGAAATTTGACCTAAATGTTCTTGTCTTGGAAAAAGTTCAAGCCTCCATCCAAGACGAAAATCCTCCACAAAAAGAGTCTAACCCTAAAACACAAGAACTTATTCAACTTGAGTCATTCTCATCCAGTTCCTCCACAGAACAACCAAGATAGCCTGATGAACCCAAGACAAAATCAAATCCAGATCTTTGGAAGCAATTTCAGGAGTTCAAGAAATATTAGGAGTTTTTACGGTTACAAAAATGCAAGAAAATTAATTTTACTTGGTATGATAAAACAGAGAAGGCAATTAAGCAAGAAAAAGGCAAAGCATTCAATCTTGATGAAGATTCGGATGACCCATTTGAATTGTAATAATGTTTCTTTTTCTTTTTTACATACACACATATCAAATCAAGACATCAAGTATGTACGGTGGCATAGCTCATCATGACCTACAAGACTCTATTTGAATACCAAGACAAAAAAAAATATTATGGAAGACATCATCATCAATTCAAAGCAAGAATTCAACACCTTCATCAGAAAGGAAATCTATATCCTTACTATGAAGACGAAGAAATTACAGACAACCACAAGGATTCAAGCCAATACGGTGGAAACTTTACTATATAAACCCCTTCATCTTTTATGGAGAAGACACCTTCAATTACTTCTAATATAAGCTTTCACAAGCTAAAAGCCCTTGTTAGAAATTTTCAAGAATCTTAGCCTGTACTTTTTTTTTTTGCAAAATTTGATAAGTGTACTTTTACAAGATCATCAAAACAATAAAGTCGGTTTCTTCGACAAAACATTATTCCTACATTATTTATACTTTATTGCTACTTTATTGTTTTCTTCATTATCATTATCATTACCATCCATCATTATTATCATCATTATTAATATAAAGTCAAATCATGGGTATATAGTGTTGTTCTTTCTCATATTCAAAAACAGTTTTACTTCTACAATGTTTTCCCCAAACTCTCAACCTTTTGGGGTTCACCGTGCTTTAGATTAAGGCTCTCGATTTCACCATCTCAAGTTCTTAACCCTATCCAATCATAGGTTGTGAGGCTTTGTGATGGTGGAGATGTGGTAATGGAGGGTGTCAATGTCAAAGGTAGTGACATCAAATCAATTTCAATCCACTCCCTCTGGATCTTTAACAAAACTTTAATTTTTTTCGATGAGGTTAGATCCATGTTATAAATTAATTTTAATGAATTTTGATCTAGGATTTGGGGCAGCATTAGAGGTTAGGGTTTTCCCAAAAATTGTTGGTTTGGACTCAGATAACGAGCTTATATGGAGTGTTCAAGTCCATTGCAAGAAACCCATGAAAAATTAAATGTGTTATGAGGGGTATCACGCCGAATACATAAATATGTTTCATGTATCCATGTTGAATACTCATCACATACTAAATCGTGTTCGCATCGAGATTTCACAATCTCTCCTTCGCTAAATTCTTTCAATTAGTTTTCCTCTTTTTTTTCTTCATTTTATCTAAAAATAAAAAAGAATAAAGAATTTTCAAAAATAATAATTCATCCGCTCACGAAAACATGTCGATCATTTACTATTTGCTTACGTTTTTTTAATAGTAAAATGATATAAACTATTTTATTATTTAAAAAATAATAATTTCATGCTTATTATAGTATGCATTTTAGCCAATTTGTACCAATATTCCAAAAAATTTTGAGATTTGCAAATATAGCCATAGGGGGTAAAATTTGCAAATAGGTGACAAATGGTGAGATTTGCAAATAATGTGCACCCAATAGCAGGTTGCACATCGTCTTCAAAAGAAAAAAGGGGGGACAACTGTCGACAAAAGAGAGGAGGGAGTGTGTTCATTTGGCCAAAAATAAAAATAAAAAATGAAGGAATTGCATAGGGCTAAGAGAGGACAATCTTTGTGGAGAGAGAGAGGGGGGGTGAAAGGACAAGCATTTAATACTATATGGAGAGAGAGTGTCTCACTTTTCACAAAATAAATTCCCTCCAAGCCAATTTGGAGGGAAATCATGTGGGAAGTTAGGCGGGTTGCACAGGGACTATAAAAGGAGATGGGTGGGCTCGACAGGTGAACCTAAAAGGGAAAAACAAACGATTGCCCATAGCTGTCATTAACGTCAAGTTGGAAGAATAAAACCTAGAAATTCAGTTACTAGCCAGGCAAAGGAAAATCCTAGTTATCAACGGAATATGTATTGACATACACAAGGATACACGTGGCAATTGCGTACAATATACATCAACGATCATGGGTAAGTATGGTACACGACCCTTTCCTTTGTACGCTTCGGTCAAAGATAGTGTAAGCCAACATGGAAGTCGCTCGATGGTTGTAAATATGGGACAACGCGCCAAATCACCAGACGGAGACATCACAACTGCCGTGGTGGAAGAGGGGGGTTGTGTTGATATGGGCATCAATGTGTCTACATCACATCTTGATCTCAATTTGGAGTATGACACTGATAACAATTTGTATGGCAAAGAAAACACTTCAGCTGGCGCGGAAATTCACCCAACTGGCAAGGCAAACCATTACTTCGGAGATGAAAGGTAAAGTGATTGACGTGGACCGTGGGAAACATGTAATATGTCTGACTAGGGATGAGAAGGATATTATGTATGGGGGTGGCCATAGGGAGAGTGTTGTTTCCGTCCACTTGGGGAGCTCGTCGGAGGAGGAGAATGAAGCCCTTGGACGAATAAAATTGGAGTGGCGTGAGGAAACGTCATCAATGGGCTGTATGGAAATATCATCCGATGATGAGATGAAGGAGGCTGAAAGGGTGGTTTCGAGGCCCAAAGCTCCAGGGATGTCCACCGACGATGTGGAGGCGATTTTGGACAAAGCTCTTTCACATGTAGGGGACCCTCGACGCAAGAACACCGACCTTCACGAGGGATTGTTGTTGAAGTCGAAGGAGGAGGTGCAAAACCGGATAAGGTGGTCTACATTGGAGGGCTGTTTCGACATGCACGTGAAGAGGACGTCATCGTCGATCTACATCGTTGTGTGCATCAATCCCAACTGCAAGTGGATGTGTCATGCGTCAACATCCTGAAAACAAGTTTGTAGAAAGTTTGGAAGTATGTGCAGGAGCACACCAGTGACATTAATGTATTCGATTTCGATGTCTAGTGGGATGCCTCTTCTTGTGCATAGTCGAATGTAGTATTTTGGTAGTTTGCTTGGAACTCATAAAACTTTGGGGTTTTGGTGGTTTTGATTGTACGTAACTGACCGTTTAGTTTACCGACGATGCAAAAGACAAACGTATGCGATTTTTTGCTTATTAGCCAGTATATGATTTTTCCTAGCCAATAAAATCAAAGTCTGTGCCGATAAAAGAATAACCACTGACATATTTTATCTATCTCAGAAACTTGCCAACCTAAGAATATCGACCATTAAACCCAAACGAAATGCATCATAACACAGCATTCACAATAACCATCCATAATATATATATATATATATATATATATATATATATATATATATATATATATATATACAGAGAGAGAGAGAGAGAGAGAGAGAGAGAGAGAGAGAGAGAGAGAGAGAGAGAGAGAGAGAGAGAGAGAGAGAGAGAGAGAGGTTGGGTCCTGTGTTAACATCCCTTATGGTGTTAAATGTTAACAGATCTGGACCTTTGATTGATTAGAAATGGATGGGTGAGATTAATTAAGACTTTTTCTTTTTATTTAAATAAAAAAGAGTAGATCCCACCACTTTTATAGCCAACTTGTTGTAGAGGAAGTGTGTGCGTTGAATTTTTTTTAGGTAACGTTTTTTTTTGGGATGAGGAGATTTTGCTTCCACTGCGTGTTCGATGAAAATATTCGCTAGGATAATAGTAATTATTCGCTAAATTGATTTTATTATTCGTCTATAAATAGGAGTTATCATTTAGATAATAGCAAAGGTTGGTCAATTTTTCAACTATTCGTTAGGCTGATAGTAATTATTCGCTTATTCGCCAAGTTGACAGTAATTATTTGCTAGGTTAAAAGAATATATAAATGTAATTCTTGATTTTCACCTCTAATTAACCACATACATATGAATAATCCCTTACTATCACCGAATAATTCTTTATTATTACTGAATAGAAACTATGAACTAATCGAATAGTGACTCTGAACATGAAATTAATAGAACAATCATATGAATTCCACCGAATAATTGCTTATTATCACCGAATATAAACTATGAAGTTGTCGAATACAAAGACAAAAATGTTGATTCAACAAAAAAAAGGGAAAAAAAAAAGAGAGAGATGACTTGAAGATAGAGGAAGATATCATCCATTGCAGCGGAAAATTCTACATCTTCTGGAAAATTCTACATCTGGCCTTCTTCGTTCAAAATCATCAAAATCGCAACAACTAAGGCTAGAATCGGAGAGTCTCTTCGAACGAATACACAAGAATGAATTAATCCATAGCAAATGAAATGAAATCAGACCTCAAAATAGTAATCCCGAATATGAATTCCTCCAATTCACCGAACCAAGGAGCCCGAGCTCGATTACAACATATGTCCGGCGAGGCGAGGAGAGGATATCCGACGACAGGCACAGCAAGGTGAGTAGAGGAGAGGAGAGGACGGGTATGGCGAGGCGAATCCGAGCGAGGGAGGCCACCATCTCGAATCCGAGCACGGCGAGGCGAGTAGAAGAGAGGAGAAGACGGGCACGGCGAGGCGAGTAGGCCACCGTCTCGAATTCGAGCGAGGGAGGCCGTGGGGGGTGCGGCGAGGCGAGGAGGGAGGTCGTGGACGGCACCGCTTGAACGGCGCCGCTTGTCGGATCCATGGCGAACGTGTGCTTGGGTGCTTGAACGGCGCTTCCATGGCTGGGAATATCGCTTCGCTTCCCCTTTTTAAACTGGCAGATCGTGGTGGTTAGGGTTGGAATTGTGATACACGCATGTATTTTAGATATTGGGGGTGTATTTTTTCCATTTTTATTTTTGATTAATAAAAATGATGGATTAATCTCAGCCATTCAATTACACTAAATCAACGGTTAAGATTTGTTAACATTTAACATCGTAAGGCTTGTTAACATTTGAACCTCTCTCTCTCTCTCTCTCTCTCTCTCTCTCTCTCTCTCTCTCTATCTATCTATCTATCTATCTATCTATCTATCTATCTATCTATATATATATATATATATATAGGGATTGACTCCGGTGAAAACCTCAAATTATGGTAAAAACCCGTGAGGACTACTTTATATCTCGGTTTTTTTGAAACCCGTGCTAAAAACCTCAATCACACGGTGACTTTACAACTCGGTTCAACATAAAATCCGTGCTAAAAACTCCAATTTTAAAATAACACATGACTTTATAGTTCGGTCAAACCGAAAAATCGTGCTAAAAAGCTAATGTTTTAAAATTTTATAGTGACTTTATAACTCGATTTTATTTAGAACCGGACTAAAATTTGTGACTTTATAGGTCGGTTCTATTCATAACCGGGCTATAAAGCAAGTGAACCGAGCTAAAAAGCCGGTCCTCACGGGTTTCTACCGCAATTTTGGTTTTCACCGGAGCGCGACCCTATATATATGATAGATCATATATATGATAGATCATATGTACTCAGCCCTTAACGTGTATCATGTGAACAAATCTGGGTCATTGAATTAAGAAGATCAACAGATGAGATTAAAAGTAATTTATGATTATTCGATGGTATTGGAAGATTATTCGGTGGAATGAAATTATTCGGTGGTATTGGGCGATTATTCAGTAGAATAAAATTTACATTTTTTTCACTATTTTTACAAATGAATAATTATGTGAAAACAGATGAATAATCATGAACAAATAGATGAATAATTTCTGAGTACATGATACACGTTAAGGGTTGAGTACACCGGAACCAACCCCTATATATATATGTAAACAAGTATCCATAACATAACTTATCAGTCATCCAAAAGGTAGAATTGATTAAATGTTTAATAAGTAAACCAAACACTACGAATAATCGGTCGAGGTCTTAAACGAAGGTCAGACACCTTCACCTTGTCCCTTCGAAAGAAGCTTCAAATGACGTCTTTGTGATCATCCTCCTCAAAGTCCCGATTCCTTCCAGCACATTTGAGGCCGATGACGAGGCAAAATTCCTTGATGGAGAATCCTAGAAACAAACCTACATTACCCTCACATGACAATCCTAGAGACAAACCTACATTACTCTCAAATGACATCGTCCAGTATAACATTAATTATTGCAATCACAACATACTTCAACACATAGAAACAAACCTGCTGTCCTTCAACATTTTTCAATCAGTCGTAGTTAGGACCTCATCCATTCCTTTCAGCAAGCCCATCTTCAATAAGTGGTTCGACCTCTCTCTGAAATACTTTTACGGAAGAAGTGCTAGTGTCGGCTGCACAAATATCACACGACACAACACGGTTAACATCACCAACATAAAAAGAGGGGCATGAATCTGTCCGGGAAGTGATTACATTTAATACCTTCTTGCTTGATGGCGTCACAGTGTTTTTTCCTTTCATTTTTCTCATAGTATCCTTAATCTGTCATACAAGTGCTCACATAATATCCATTTTAGCAATAATCTTTGCCAGTATATACAAATTTCCTGCCAATCAAAATAATTTTTATGCCACTACATATAACATTACACTCATGATACAAATACACAAATGTCATGAATACACAGGTTCACATATTCATAAGTCCCAAAAATACACATGTTCATATAAACTAAAAATGGTAACTGACACAAGTAATGAATGACACAAACAACACAACTACACAATAGTGTCAACTATCATAAACTTATGCAATACACAAATGACAACCCTACATTGCTCTCAAATGACATCAAATTCGTGCAGTGTAACATCAACGTTTTCAATCACAACATGCTTTAACACATAGAAACAAACTTATAACGATGTACAAGTATCACCCATTACTAACATTATAATTTCAAGGCAACCAGTCACCAAACACCCCCGATCTCAAAATCCACCAAAAGTTCCCATTTTCCAAACTCATATGCACTCATTTCGTATACCATTCACCTTCCCCTTTACCATATCCAATATCATTCAAAACCCATCTCTCCCCTACTTCCCCAATTCGAAGCCAACACAGAAATTACTAAATCTAACCATTCAACCGTTTCCCCAATCCTGACGAACGACTCCACTCGCCCTTAACAAGTTTTCGAAATCCAATTTTCATTCTTTCATGGGGGTTTTCATTTCGTTTCTACCCTATTTGGACCTTCAATTTCATAATCAACTAAGCATCAATGGCTAATTCCCACCCTATCCCCAAACCGCCCACCACCCATAAAGTTAGGGTTTGTACATTCAAACATTGTCAACCCCATTCACCCTATTCTTCCCAAAGACCCCAAATCGAAATTCTATAATTTCAAGCCCTAAAATGCCATAAAAGGTTAGGGTTTGTACATCATTTCGCTCCATTCTTCCCAAGGACCCGAATTTGACATTCAAGAAACTCAATCATCTAAAATGCAACTTCAATAGAAGAGAGAGAGAGAGAGAGAGAGAATGAGAGCTTACCTTTTGCAGGTGGTTCTTCTTCTTCGATTGTCGTCGTCCTAAAGGCTCCCTCTCTCCTCTCTTGAATTGCGCACTCGTTCTACTTCTTCTCTCTCTATTGCAGTTTCAGTGTCGCCCTCGGTTGCTTCTTCAGTGGCTCTCTCTCTCTCCTCTCTTGAAGGTTCTTCAAATGGTGGCCGACTTTCTCCTCTGTAATGAAACACCCGCATTTTGAAATTCCGACCCAAAAAATAGAAGTGCTTTCTAATGATTAGAGTTAACCCGTTACAACGGGTTTTGGCCACCGGCTTTTTTTGCAATTATTTGAACTATTTTGTCATTTTTGCAATTTTGGGAAAAGGCGGACTGTTCTTGCTAAGGGCCCGCTTTTTTGGTATATTGAATACCATTTTTTAATAAAAATAAAAAATGAAGTTTCATATATTTTTTTTACTCAAAACGCATAATAATAACCTGTTTTAATACATTCTAATAGGTTTGTAGCATTGTAAAAGAAGCCAAGGAAGGTCATGGATATAAGACTGAGTCACTAGTCATCGAGGGGGAGCGATGCAAAGCAAATATTCCCTAGAAAGCCGTATGCATTAAGGTCCGTCTTTCCTCTCTAGCTGTACACATTACAGAAAAAAAATTGGCAAAGAATGAAAAGTCGGTGACTGTCAACTTATCAAGCTGTGGCAACTACCTCCTTTATATCACCCTCCTCCGATTCGTCTTCTGCCAACATCTCTTCCTTGAAGAGAAGCTTAAGGTATGGAAGAATCCCAGGAAGTACAGGTAGATCCGCCATGTTTATGCTCATCATGTCAAAACCTATGCACGTGTTATGCATATAGGCGTTATTGAACACAGGGATCTTGGGGTACCGCTGGCTGAAGTGGGTCAGGATGATGCGGTACACACCAGCTGCCTCACCTGCTTGTATGGCTTCGTTTGTTGTACTGTGGTTCTTGGCTATGGCCTCATCCATCATGCCGTCCTCAAACGTTGCCTGTGATGGAACCAAAAAATATCCAAGCCAACATTATCAACATTCAATACTACTATGCTGTTTATATTTGCAGAGGGAACAGGAAAAAGAAGAAAAGGCAGCCGCGTCATCTCTTGCTTGGATGCATTTTATTGTTCAAATTGAAGTTAGGCAAATATTAATCCATTGATTATCCAATTTTGAAAAGTCGGGCTAAGCATAGCTGCACAGATAATTTTGCCCGAGCACTAAGAATGTAAGGAAATCAACCAAATCTCAAAGTTGAAGGAATAGGGTTTTTGCAGGATAGGATAACTTGCCTCGTGTATAAGAACTGTTGCACCACGTGATGCTTCGACCAGCTCAGGGCAAGGCCTCGTGTCCCCAGAGTAGACAATCTTCCAACCGGGTATTACCTTTCCAATGCTGTTGATTCTCTCCGATGCCTTTAGGACCACGCCAAAGGCTTGTGGACAATGTATCACTGGAAAGCTTACCAAAGCCTCTATATCGGCTTCTTGTAAAGCTTTCTTCAATTTCTTCAAGATTGGAAAAGCAACACTGCGATCAACTAGAATGCTGGATTTTCTAAAATAGCTCTGCATACGGTTTCCTCTAGCAAAAACTGTATCCTCAGAAGGAACTGGATCTGCCAAGGAAGATTGATCCATATCAGATTCTGACTTCTCGAAAGCAACCAAAGATTCTTCTGTTGTGTGCTTGCAATCAAGGAACTGGAAATCCAGATCCTCAAGCCTCTGGTATGCATCCAAGTATCCCTTCAGCTGCCGGGGACCAACAACAACCAATGGTTCATGAGGAATTCCCTTCAATAGTTCACGTCGTAGTGCAAGTATCCTTGCAAGACCCGTGTGGTGATCAGCATGAATGTGTGAGATCCAGATGCATTTCAAATTTCTCACAGCATTATCGGCACCCTCTAAACCAAAACTGCAGTAAAAGAACAGGGACAAAAATGTATTGGACCATGAAAAAGTCAACAGTTTATGCAAACATGATTTCCCATGTAATATCATATTGCAGAACAAGCAGGACAGTCTTACCGTCGTTTCAACTGACCCAAAGTTCCTTCACCACAATCAAAAAGCAGGCATCCTTTTGAGAAAAGGTCGATATAGATTGAACTAACATTCCTATACTTTGAGGGTTGTGAAGAGCCAGTTCCTAAAAGAGTGATCTCCATATCCTCTCTCGCGATATTTTCCAAACAATTGGGAAGATCATCATTACACAAACATGGTCCCTCCATCCCAACCAGATCTCCATTCTTTTCATCCTCTTTCCCTTTTTTCATATCCATCCATAACCTTCTAACCTGATTAGCAGCCTCCTCGATTTCTGGGATTTCTTCAAGTAATTCACGAATTATTCCTTCATGTGGTGTAAAAATCGGGATACAAGACCGGTCTAAACCAAGTTGTGCATAAGGTCGTAAATGAAACTGCATGCATTACAGAGATTTTAGATTACCTTCGGAAATTTAACCTTGAATACAGCAAAAAGTACCCATGATTGGTTCCCATAAACATACACACGTGTAGAAAAAGTAGCACAAGAATAAACAAACACAAGAAAGAAGAATCATTCTATAATTGAACTAATGAGCAACGAATTAAATTATAAGTAGCGATCTAGAGAAAGCATATAAAAATTGAGTAGAAGAAAAAAACTGCAGGTAGAAAACAGACAGCGTTGAGAATTTAGGCCTTGTTTGTTTGAGTAGGATGGAATAGAAGGGAAAGAAATCAAATTTTGTGTAAAATTTGTATGAAAATCACTTTTTTTGTGAGTCTAGAGAAGGGGAGGAGGAAATGGTTAGAGCATCCTGGGCGGTCCGAATCCCTTGTTACACTTTTTGTGTTACCTTCCGCGTTGCATCTCTTAAATTGATATGAATTATAAATAAAATTAAGAAAAAATACAAAATTTAAATCTATAAACCCTAGAAGCTAAAGCATTAAAAAAAATTGATGTTTAATGTATATTTTTATAATGTTTTAATCTCTTATAAAAAAGATACCCTAGGACTAGATACATAAACCCTAAGAAGCTAAAACATTAAAATATACACACAAAATAATTTTATATGGGTTAACCACTTAGGATTTATATATAAATTTAAACCTAAGACATCGTATCATAATTTAATTCATAATTTAGATCAATTTATATGGTTACGTTGTGTTTAAATTAGGTAATCTAATGGGGGAAAGGAAATAAATTTTGTATTTAAAACGAGGGAAGGAGGGTAATGGTTAGAATATTGATCAATGAATCTTAACTTAAAAATGGACTAGACTTAGAAGGGTAAACATTACCATTCCTTATTTAAAAACACACGAGGGGTTATATATGCAGATGAGGTGCGTGGGGTGGGGGAATAGGAGTATTAGAAGGGATAAGTAAGATAGCTTAATACCTTTAGGAGGTTTTCGGCAGAAATTCCATAATTATCCTGCAAGGAAAAAATATTAAGAGCATTTATTCAAATGAGATGACTAAAATCCAACAGACTGACACCATTCCAACAAAAATCTAAAGAACATGGATCTAGCTACAAACCTTATCTGAAGAATTGAAGCTTTGAGCTAAACCATCATTGCTTGTAATAGGCGATACACCAGAAGCTGGAAAGAACTGTGGGCACAAGAAATTAAGCCGTGTAGCAACTCTAGCACTAGACTTCAAAACGGGAATTTTAGCATTCTTGCTGCATAAAGAAAGCAGAAAAAATTATCCAGAAAATACTGAGAATTGATAGGGATTAGGGAGATATTTAAAACAAAACTTTGCATTGCATAAAATGGGATGGCCAAAAGCAGCTCATCACAGAATCAGGGAGAATTGAAGCTAAAGAAGAATGAACCAAATTACCTTTCATGTCCAGCAAATATATGATGAACATTGCCGAATCTACTTATCCACTTTTGGTAATCAAAAGTGTCTACTACCGAAGATGGACTCAAGTGAATTACACAGTTCACCTTCTTTGCACTTTCAGATTGATTAATAAAGGGAGTTGCATAATAAGCATCTAGGGAACTAGAAGACGACAAATGTTGCAAATGTGACTCTGTTGGACAGTCAACAAGGAGCACAATTGGGCCGGGAATAGGAGGGTCCATTACTTCACTTGGATGGACCTGAGAAGGAAAAACCAAGGATAATACATAATGTGCCAAAATGGGTAGGATAAAAACCTGCGGGTTTAATCAAGTGTACCATGATATCCGAGCGGTCAGATTTCACTGATTTATTAAGCTGCAGCTCTCTATACTTAGGCCCAGGCTTGAGTCCAAGGGCTTTAGCTTTATCGGGATCAAACTTGCCCTGAATTTCAGGCAACTCGCAAACATAAACCACAGATAGTTCACCAGGCTTTAAAGTTGTCCCATTTTTCCCTTCTACAGATGCCATCAAGTGATTTGGTTTCAGCAGAATAGCTGATATTTTAACAACCTCGTCATTAATCAGCACAATAGGATCTGAGAATTGCTTCTCATCCCAGATAGCACTTTCTCCGGGCTTTGGCAAAGGCCCAAAGCTTTTAGTATGAACCATCGCAGCATTTGGTATAAATAACTTCATTGCTTTAACCAGTAAATCAAGATCTGAAGGGCCCCATATGTTTACCTTCATCACGACAATGGAAATATAAAGGGTTAAGTTACGCGCACATTATATGCAAGGAATTCCATACAGCCACATGAAACATAACTTACAGCCATCCCGACTTCCCCAGCCAGTGTCAAAAGCAAACCTACAACCATATAAAATACCATGAATCACCCAACCTTGCACAAATATAAAACTTAGCAAAATAAATAAATAACAGGAAACCTCAAAATAAAATGATAAAGAAGTGGATTGGGAATTACCACTAGAATTCAATAAAGACACAAAAACACATGAACAAACACAATCTCAGGAATATGAACCCAGTAAGCCACCAAATGAGGGTAACCCTCAAACTTAGATGTGATCAATCAAGCTCGCTGAGAAGAACAGTGCCTTTACCAAGATAATTTATGTGGATACCTGAATCTGAGGCTTAAAGCCCTCATTTGTCGGGAGCTAAATGCTCCACTGTGACATTAGCAATTTCCATTACAGCCTTTACCGGCTGTCCTCACAAAAATCATATTGATTCTCTGGTCTAACATAAAATTCTGAAATAGATAACATTCAATCATGTCTTTCATATGTACAAACCTGGAAGTCCACCAGCAGTTTCTGAACAAACACGAGAAAGAAACACATGATCTATCTGGGGAAAAAAAAATTGTGTCATTTTCATAAATAGTGTACATAGATTATTTCTTTGGCAATCCAAAGAAGACCAGATGAATCAATAGTACCTTGGATAACTTAATCTTATGTTCGGTACAATATCGTTGCAACCCCTGCAGTATAGTATTTATGGTAAGTTGGCTCCAGAATCAAGATAAAAATATTTGTTTACCTCCCTCCCCCATCCCCCAAAGAATTGCTAGCAGAATTGAGAATACATCAAAAATCACTATTACAAGAATACCCTTGCAAATTGCAAAATGGAACCACAAAGGGATATATGTATCATGTGCAAGAATCTTTAGTTTTTATTTTATAAACAGGGTTTCACAGTTCTTTAGCAAAATCATACTAGGAATGTAATTGACACATTTGTTTTTCCCAAAAGCATCTATACTTTGAGAGAATTCCCATACCATTTTGTGCATTTCAAAGTCCCTTTATTAGCATGAAACACCAAATAAAGCATATGCCCTTTCTTGTTTAAGAACGGATAAAACAAAACGGCCAGAAATTAAACAATTGAGTCATCATGATAACAGATCAACATTCTTCCATCATCGCTAGGAGATGAAGCTTACCTCTCCTGCATTAAATATGAACCTCTGATGGTCAAAGAAGAGCAGGACAGAAGAAGAAGTATCTTGAGTGTCCATTCCAGTTCCAATAATCTGTCAATGACAGAAGTACCAAAAACTGAGTTAGAAATGGTTCTCAAACACAAGAGCCTCAACAAAATTCCATGTTGAATCTCATCAATAAAAAAAAAAAAAAAAACACATTAGATTGCAACCATTGGTAATGGGTTTCTAAGCGCCATTTGAATGTCAAACAGACAATAACTACCTCCATATGATTGTTTTCCTATCCAAATGGTTCTTAATTGTCAAAGATGCGTTAAATTTAGTAGGAAAACCCCCCATTTACAGAAGCAGAATACGGAAGTCACCAACAACTTGGCAAGAAATACGAGTCCACATATAAAATTGGGAATAGTAACCTGCACATAAGAGATAGTATTAACAGGGTTAAGCCTCCTATGTTTCTTCTCAAGGGTTTTGGGTTTATCGGACTTATCCCTCCCCTCTGCTCTCCTCTTGTTAAACCCAGCCACGGAATTGGCAGAATCCGCCATACCCTTGTCTGTATCAGGCAAAGAACTCTTGCTTATGGTCTTTAGATTGAGGGGCGGGGGAGGAAGACGGCGAGTAGAAAGCTGCTTTCTGGGCGGGGAGGAGGAGGAGACGGTGGGGAGAGAGAGAAGGGAGCGACGGCGGGCGAAGAGGAGAGGAGAGAGAGGGAAGGAGGAGGAGGAGGGATTCAAGCTCAAGATATGGAGGAGTCGGAAGCTTGTTATTTGGGGCGGCATCGTTTTGTTTCTTTTGGTTTAACATTGCATCCAGAGGGTTTAAACTAAAACTACCAAACTGGCTTGTCACGAGTCCAACACTCCAAGGTCCCAAGTGCCTAGATCAAGTGAGGGGTGGGCACAAATCGCGTAAATTCTGTCCCATAAAAATTACAGATGGAACAGAGAGTTCGTATTCCGTAAATCTCATCTTGTCCCGCATACATACCTACATATATATACATACATACAATTTAAAATTAATAAAAAAATATAAGAATATATCCACCCCTTATACTTATAAAATTAGAAGCAAAGTCTTTGTAAAGTATTGAGCCACGTGTCCTTCTCTTAACAAAGTTAAGAAGCAGTTTTTTTCTTCCACGTTCTCCATTCAACTGCTCCCAGATTCATGAAGAAGAAGAAGAGTCTCTTCACCACGTTCTTTACTCTCTCCCCTTTTACTCTCTCAAAAACCTGTCTTTCTTTCTGAAAGCCTTCACATGGCATCTCCTACTCGCATCCACTCCCGACGAAGGCTTTGGCGGAACCACGCCAAGCCTAGACACCGCCTCCAACAACTCTCCAACTCTCTATCGGGCCTCTCTCTCCTTCGACCACAAATTTCAGATCCCCTTCCTTGTCGGACTGCCTGACGCCCTAGAGTCGACAACGGAAGAGTAGGCGTTAACACCTTTTACTCTGAAGATTTGACATTTTTCTGTCAGCAACTGCTCATTTGGCAATCGCCAAGTCCAGACAGGACAAAGGCCAAGAGCCTCGAGCGTCCACAGCCCCGATACCAAGACTCTACATCTTGTAAGATTACGGGGTTCTCTATTGTCAATTTGTTCTTAATTTTTAGGGCTAATCAAAATTAGGTTTTTTTTCTATTAGTTTTGTGTGATTTGTTATCTAATTTTAGGGGATTTCAATTTCAAAAGGTTTTCCGTTCTCCATTGTAAAGTCTAGGGAAAAAAAGGTAAGACTTACCAACAAGGAGGATAACACACTAGTGGGCATTCAATGTTTGAGGCTGGAAGTGTTCGAAATATGGAGATTGGTATAACAAAGCACATCGAGAAGGCAGACCGTGCCACTGTTGAGCAGGTAATTTCTTGATTAGCTTTACAAATTGCATATTATTATAATGCTCTTGATCTAATTTGTTTGTTGGTTTGTGTTTGATGTGGTGATCAGTCGGGACGGCTGAATTGGTGGTTGGAGGTGGCAATCGATTGCAATCGAAGGCAGGATGCGTCAAATTGAGGTAAAACTCTTTGTGTTCACCCTTTGCTTACCAAATGGATATGTATACTCGGTTGATTAATTTGGAGGATTTTGATTAATGTATTGCACACAAGGTGTTCGATGAAATGCATATAGGTATATTTTGTGTTGATTCATCCAAGTGTATAGAGAATTATTTTATTACCTTCAAAACTGTGTTTGCACCACGTGGCCTTGATGGCTTCCAAAATGTGCTTTTGATTAATTAGAATTGAGTGACATTTGTTGTTGTGAGAAAGAAAACTCTTAGTGCTTTTGATTAAGTATGATATCTAGCTCACAATATAGGAGGTGTTTTCTATCATATGCAAGGACTTGTGGACCTTTGTGGTGATACAAGATGCAATGAAATTTCCCATTATTGAGATTCATTTTTCATTGGTGCTTCACATGCTCTGCAGATGCTTCGTGAAGTTCTTATAGGCTTGTAATGTTGCAGTCTATAGGCATGTTTTCCTGCCCTCCAATTAAACAACTACGAACCCGGATAAGTTAGTGATTTTTTTTTTAACTTTTAGTTTAGGGGTAGGAGAAATCTGTATGTAGGCATGCCTGTAAGAGGCTGTTTTTGAGGGATTCCTGCCTCATGTGAAGCAATGAGAAAACAATAACGCTATGCTACCACTAATGAACCATTATTACTTATTAGGCAAGCTAGGGTAAAACATAGATAACTAAAGTGAATCCCATGGAAGCAATAATAGCTCAACTAAAACTAAGCAAAGTATGAATTAACAGGTGAATAGAATAATCATGTACACAGTACACCTGTCAAGCCTATAAAATGGGAGACTTCTAGGTAAAATCGGGTAATAAAGTCCTATGCAGCAAAGCAACTTTATACTACTCCTTAGGTTTGCCAAGACAATAAGGTTTGATATACTGCTTTAATATAAGCACTTTTCTTCAACATGTGCTCTCCATATTCTTGAAAATCTGCCTATTTTTAGTGATCTGTTCAGTTAGTTTGTTCCATTTAAGAGAAGAAACACTTAGGTTAAACGCTAAGCTATCTCAGGCTTATGTGAGAAGGCTCTCAAACATCCTCCAATTTGATTACCTTAAAAATTTATTTGATTCCCTTGAAATTTTATTTTGTGTTGATTCATCTAAGTTTTTATTTGTTGATTTCAGTACATATTTCAATCAAAATTGAATTTGATTGTTCCATGTAAAATGCTACTTGATAGGTTCCAATCTTTCTTGCTTACTTCTTTGTTGCTTTTCAAATTGTTTACTTCCTTGGATGTTGCTGCTGTTGTAGCCATGGATGATAATGATGGTAGAATACCTCAAAAGGACAAAAAGCTAACAGCTGCAAAATTGGGGAAACTAAATGGGTATCCAATATCTTGATTTTTCTATCATTCTATAAGAGCATGGGTACCCCTGCTGCAAACTTCCATTTAATAATCTGATCTGTTGTAGATAGATGCAGTGATTCAGTTACAGAGGTGGGGGTGTTGTGTTGGAAGAAGCAATAACATTTTTATGAGCTTAATTACTAAACAATAATCGTAGCTTACTAAACAAAGGATCCAATTACTCCCAATAATTGTAGCTTACTATCATTACATATTTACAAAATAGTTAGTGTTTTAATTCCATATGCAATTAGCAAATGAATATATATGTTTGATGCCAGACTCCTTATTTGTATATATGTTTACTTTTGTGTGTATTTGCCAATGGTAGTGGACTTATGCTTATTAATTGTAGCTTTTTAATGCAGTCTTCATTGTAGTTTAATAATTGTTTGTCATCCCGGTGATGTAGCGGACTTTATAGGTAATTTTGATGAAAATCTCTTTATTTTACCATTAGAGTATACAAGTGCAGAGGGTTGGGGACTCTTGTATGCTACAAGATAAACAAATAAAGGAGAGGATAAAGGAATAGGTAAAACAGTTTTGCGATACGGATGAGGAGGGTGAGCTACAACAAGTTTTAGCAATGGAGCATCAGGTGGTTATCATAACAAAACGTGGAAAAAATATGGCAGAATTAGATAGCACAAATGTCTACCAAAGGCTGAAGGAAGATGGCGAAGAGATGTATGCTAATTGGTACCTGATCTAGCAATGTCGGGGGCTGATTAGGGGGGGGGGAGGGGGCAGTGGGACGTGGAATTCAGGCAAGATAAGAAGGCAAGCCAATGCTTTGGCGTATGGTCTTGCGAATATGGCACTGCAACAAGTTGAAGTGTTTAGGGAACTAGAAGTCTTACCTATCTGTATTAAAAGCTATTTGTACCAGCCACCAGATAATGGGGCTAACTCTACTGCATTCTCAATAAATTAAGAGGTCTATACCCTCCCCTTTACACCAAAAAAAAAGTCTATTAGTGGGGAAATTGAGTAATTGGGATCCGATTAAAATACTCGCGACGTTAAAACGAGTAAAAATATAAATCATTTAATTTCTACAATCCATTTCACAAGCATGGTGTGAAGTCTATTGTGGGTATGGAAACTGATTTTCAACAGTAAATACAAAGGGAATAACAAGTACCAAAAAAAAATTATATATATATATATAAAGAATAGTCTATTAGAGGGATATATGAAGTAATTGGGCTCTGATTAAAATACACATGAACTTAAAACGAGTAAAAACATAAACCATTTATTTTCTGCAACCCATTTCACAAGCATGGTATGAAATCTATTATGGTTATGAAAATTGATTTTCAATATTAAATACAATGGGGAAAAAACCAAAAATATTTGATGCTCAACCTATCATATATTTAAGACAATAGTTCCATTATATTTTCGTTGGAATTTTTTTGGGCAAAATATTTAGATATCCATGTATAAATTGTTTACTCCATTGATGAAATTTGTGAAATTGAAGATTATAAATTATTGACCAAATTTTATCATAAAACATTGGTCTTATTGAAGTAAAATACTCCGTAGAATGTTATAAACTGTGATTTAATGAGTTTAATCATTACATCTAAGTATTTAATCATTGTGATTTAATGAGTTTAATGTTTTAGCCTCTTAGGGAACATAATTAAACATAGAGAACATTTTTCTAATTAAGGGTCTAAGACATTATAAAAAACACACAATATCATTTATTTATTCTTTAGCTACATATAGTTTATCCATTTAAACTTAAGGTATCTTTATCAAATCGGTTTTTAATTTAGAGCAATTTAAAAGGTGTAACATGATGTGTAATAGATAAAGTATTATAGATGATCCAAACTCTATTTTCTTAAGCAAAAAAATATAAGGTTTCTTTTCTTTGTCTTCAATTAGGACGGATGCTAGGAGAATCGTGAAAGAGGTTGATTTACTGTTATTTGTCAAATTTGAAGTATCGATCATCTCAAGAAAAGAAAATTTCAAAGAGCAACATGACAAGAAGCATGAGTAATATACTAATATGTTAGTAGAAAAATGATGTGTCGAATATTTTGTTTAATACATCAAACCCGATCGAAAATATTATAAAAAACCCAAACAAGGTTCGGGAAAAAAACTAGTTTATATTATACTTTAACATTTATTTAAATCCAAAATTTAAAATTTAAAATAATAATAAAATATTAAAAACATATAAAAATAATAATAAAAGACTTACTGTTGGCACTAACTTGGCAGTGCTCTAAGGAACTCAGGAAGAAAGCCGACTGTAATATGTAATAATTTAATTTGTTGGAATACTTGCTAGTGTCTACTATATGTAATACTTTAATTTGTAATTAATGGGGTTGTTATCGATTCCCAGCTTGCGAGAAAGGAAGATGAAAAGTCGGAATCTATAGGGATTTCATGTTTCTCATCCATTCTTTGAGTGAGTCGGATCAGTTCTTCTGCGAGCGACATGTTCACCACGAAATGATCCGAAATTTGATCTTGGTCTATTTGAGAATGTTTCTTTTAATCGCAATCAAAGGGGGAAATTTGGTATGTGTCCATTTAGATGCCAAATTTTAGCCCAATGTCCATTTTCTTATGAAAATTAAGTGAGTGTCCCAAATTTCCAATTTTGCCCCTGTTCTTATAATTTTGTTTCATCTTCTTCTGCGTGCTCCTTGTCCATGGAAATAGATGTCCAAATCTATAACCATTCATATTTTCCTGAGCACGTTCACCTAAAGCTAAATGTTGATTTGTGGCAATTTTCTTTCTCCAATCTGTTTCTGATTTCATTACATAGCTTTATCGATTTTTGTACATATCAATGATTTCCGATTTCCAACTGTGTTCGTTTGAAAAGGTGCCTCTATCATTTGAACTTATCAAGCAATGATCATGTATATAATCGGTGTTGAAAATAGATAATCATGTCAATACTCAAAGATAAATGCATAGGAAGAGTAAATCACACAATAAAAGTAAAAGGAATATAGATGTAATCCCTTATAAGACCAAAAATATCTCCCTAGGATAAATTTTTGTCAAATATCAAGCATGCTCACAAACTTAGATCATACATGCTCAATTACCTATGACAAATCATATTTCACATAAAACCCAATTTTAAAGACTAGATCAAATCATTCCAGAATTCCATGGGATATATAAGATCATGCTAGCATAAAGTCAATAGGATAAACTCAAACTATATGGGTATCTTTGATAAAACATACATGCAATGCATGAGACTCTTTTTTTCTTCTTTTTTTCGACATTTTCTATTATTTTTTTCATTTTTGACATTTTCTATAACTAATAACTTAAACATGATGCATGAATTACAATAAAATCAAAATAAATAAAAATAAATAACTAAAATCTAAACATGAAACAAAAAAATAAACATGAACTAACCTAACAATTTACTTCACTCCTCCCCCCCCCCCCCCCCCCACACACACACACACACACTTAAATATTGCATTGTCCTCACTGGATAGACAAATAAAAAAATGAACAATGAAAAATATAAAATCGATAGTTGAAGGAAGCAAATAAACTAACCAATCATTTTGAAGGTGGGGTCTGGAATCCAGACCGTTGGTGGATACTATCCAAAGCACACAACAACGCAGTCTAAAGACCAAAAATCTTATCAACAATACTATAGAGCTTGTCTGCAGTGCTCGCCTCAAACTTAGCAAATCGACGATCAAGGTCATTCAGAGTAGCATAAACAGGCCCAACGTCATCAGCAAAACTTCTTCTTCTTCTTCTACCTCTTTTTCATTCTTATCCGGCTCATTCCCTCTAGCCCAACCATCTTCCTTAGGACTATGTCCCCCATAATCATCCTCAATCAGGGGCAAAGGACAATGGTTGTGACTGATATTGAAATTTGATGTCCTATCACAAAAAGGTAGATCTGCAAGTAGGTACAGATGATGCTCACGATACTCTCATGCAATCCATCTAACATACTCCGATCCATCAGAATGCAGGACACTAATAGTAATGTCAACCCAATTCAAGTTAACAAGATTGTAAACCTTGTCTTTCGAATAGGGTTGCATATCATCAAAACAAATTCCCAATCGACGAGCAATCAGCGACACCAAACCTCCAAAAGCAATAACATGGTCGGCTCTCACACGAGTAGCCCTAGTCACTTCCAATCAACTCCCCAGGAATAATTGAACCCAATCAGGAATATGCAAAGCCTTACGAGTCAAACAATAAGTATAACTCCAGGATCTCATAGTAACCATCTACGGATCAGCAATACCAAAGAAGCAAGTACTTAGAACTCTATAACATAGCCTCAACGGAGGATGGGTAATCATATAGTCAAAGAATTTACCGTCCGACCCGAAAGATTGACTAGTAGCCTCTTTCCACATTTCAAGAGGATGTGGAGTAGGCAACTCAAACTCAACAACATCAGCTGACTTCTTGGTAATGCCAAACGCTTGTGCAATGAGATCCTTAGTCACCATGAACTTCTCACCCCTCAATTGGAAACGAATCTCCAAATCAGAGCGATAATCCAAAGTAGCCAAGAACTCTCTCACCAACTCCGGAAAGGTAAACTCAACAAGATCCATGAACAATCCCAAACGATACAACGTCGGGGAATCAAAGAACAACGTGGATCAATAATTCCTTTTCTCAAGCTTATGCCAACACTCCTTATGCTTCAAAGTCATGAAGTTAGGCATCTCCATATCATAAAAATAAGCCATGATGCACGAACTGAGAAGAACGTGAAAGAACACCACAAAAACGTCTGAAACTCCCTCTCTGCAAGCAGTGGCGGGCGCGGGTGTACGCAGAACATGAATCCAAGTTGAAACATTGGCGTTTTATCTTTCGATCTATTTTATCCCATCAAGATCCTCCACACTTGTCTTTTTCTTGACAAGAGGGGACACCTTAGGAATTTCTCCAAAGTGTTCATCCATTGCACCAATCAATTCCTTACTAAAATGAGTTTCTCCTGGAGGTTGCCCTGAAATTGCAAAAACCTCAATATTGTTAGGAATCAATTTCTCATAGGGAAGAACAATAGATTCATTTGAATTAGACACATTCTCATGTGGCCCAAACAAATTTTCAATTTTCTCTTCAAAATCTCATCTTTTCCTAATTCAATTTTCTCATTGTTAGACGACTCAATAATCAATGACTCATTCTTAATAGAAGCATCTAACAAGTTATTTGATTCATTCCTGCAATCAATATCATTAGAGTCAAGAACATTCACGGAATCATTATGAGAAAGAGTAATATGCTCAAATATAGAAAATTCAATCTTTTTACCGTCAAACTCAATGGTTAGTGAACCTTTAAAGCAATCAATCTTAGTCTTGTCCGTTCACAAGAATGGTCTTCCCAAGATAATTGGGGTTTCAGGCGTACCTTGTTCCATATCTAATATAAAGAAATCAGTTGGAAATATCAAATCATTAACCTTAACCAAGACATCTTCAACAATTTCTCTAGGCTTAATACTAGAACGATCAACGAGTTCTATAGTAACACCAGTTTCAGACGAAGCATTGAGACCCAAAAACATGTACAAGTTATATGACATGAAATTGATTGAAGCTTCTAAATCCAACATAGCCTTAGTGAAGCTAGCATTACCTATTGCACATGGGATAGTAAACATACCCGGATCTCCGCATTTTTCAGGCAATCTTTTCTGTAGCAAAGCAAAAAAAATTCATTCAAACTTACCTTTTTCTTCCTTCGTATTCGAGGATTGTCATGTATGTTTACTATCACATGTCTCCACATGGGATAGTAAACATACATGGGATAGTTCTTTCAAGAACTTCACATAGCGAGGCACAATTTTAATGAAATTGAAAAACGGAATATTTACCTCACAATGAGCAAATGTGTCATAAAGGATTTTTTAATCTTCCCACTTACGATCAACTCTTAAGGCATAAGGAAAGGGTGGTGCAGGTCTTGGAACCCCAGAAGACCACTCCTTGGATGATTTCTTTGGGATTGCTCAAACTGGTGGGTACGGCGGGCGCCGGTCTAGGGGGGCGGCAGACGCCGTCATGTGCAGAGTCTTTTTCCGAGTTGGTGTTATCTTCTTCACCCATGTCAATCACCTCCTTAGGCTTCTCTTCAACATTTCTAGTGGGTATATTCACTTCTTTTCCTCCTCTAAGGATCATGGCACTAACATTATCCTTCGGATTAACTACCACTTGTGATGGCAACTTCCCCGAATCTTTCGCTTTCAACTGTCCAATCTCCTTATCCATTTGACTCAACAACTTCTCTTGAACACTCATCTTGTCCAACAATAACCTCAAAGTATCATCTCTATCCTCTTGTTGAGTGTTTCTCTAACGATTATCAAATTGTCCTCTTCCTTGATAAGGAACTTGTTGCTGCTAACCCCTACCGTTGAATCCACTTTGATAACTTGAACTGTAGCCTTGATTGTAGACATTGTTACCAAATTTGCGGCGAGGTCCATAATCCATAACTCTCAAATCAGTGAGACAGTGACATCCTCTTGAATCAAAGGACACTTATCATTCGGATAAGTTGGACCTCCACAGACACCACAAGGTCTAAGTTGCTGAGGTTGATTCATATGCGTAGCCATTTTGTTAACTAGCTCAGTAAGCCTATCTAAGTCATCCTTGCGACCATCTCTAGAATTATCCAACTTATGCACTATTCTAACTCCTTGGTGTTTCCTATATTGTTGCGATGCATTAGTCAACCCTTCAAAAATCTGCATTGCTTCCTGAGGTGTCTTATCCAAAATATCTCCTCCACTAGTAGCATTGATGAAACTCATGTCTGTATCAAGCAAGCCCTTATAAAGATATAGCACTAGATCATTATCGGCTATACCATGTTGTGAATCGCTCAACATACTCATAAAGACTCTTCGTAGATATATGATTGCTTAATACTAGATAGCTCCTTCTTGATTTTGTTGAGGCGAGTAGCAGGAAAATACTTTTGAATGAAAGCTTTCTTCAATTCAACCCAAGTAGTGATGCTTTCGGGGGTAGGTAATATAGTCAATTGCTAGCAGAATCTTTCAGGGTAAAGGAGAACACTCTCAACATCAATTGGTCATCAGTAAGGCCTTGGGGACTAAGTTTATCACACACACTCACAAAGGTTGCAAGGTGTTTGTTTGGTTCCTCCCTAGGCAATCCATGAAAGTAGGGTAAAATAGCAGACCCATTCAACTTATACTCAAATCTTGAACCCTCAAGAAGATTATTAAGAAGTCTAATTGCAAGTGGTTGAGCACTCAAATTAGGTTCCTTTAGGTTTCTTAGGGTCTTTCTTAGCGGATTATCAACTTCGTCTCCCATCTTCTTATGCGTGTCAAATTCGAGCCTCCTTTTCAACCTAAGAGATCTTTCAATCTCATGATATAAAGACAAAGACGATGAATTAGAAGAACAAGTTTGAACCATAAAAGGACAAAAAGACTCAAAGAAAAACAAAAATAAAAAGGAATCAATGATAGAAATAAGGAAAAGCAAACTCTTTTCTTCCTCGGCAACGATGCCAAGAATTTGGTGTGGGACGAACGTTGTTGGAAATTTCACCCTTTGCCAAATAGTAATAATATCCTAACTCAAAGCTCAAACCAATAGATTAGCAAATCAATGAATTGATAAACCAACAAACTAGTATAGCGATGAAGTCCGGAGTCGAACCCACAGAGAAGAAAGGTTGCTATGAAATGTTTCTAACAATGATTCTTATGATAAAAGCAATGATTTGTAGCAAATTGATGAGAAAGTAAAGTAAAGAGAACTATGATTGCAAAGTATTGATAATAAGATAGAGGAAATATTTCACCTGTAATTCTCAAACCATAGTTGAGGTTCAAGATCCTAGGATTGATTCAATAGTTATTTTTAAGCATATGTCGACTTGACTAAAGTTGATAGATCTGCAAGGATACAATCTTCTTATTCAATATTACTAAAGAATAGCATTAAACACTCAAGTTCTAAGACCAATTGGCAAATCGATTCAATGCAATTACAAGACAACATGAACAACCCTAATCGGCCCTAACAACATCTAACGACATAGATCAATCGAAATCATCCACTACAAAGACATAGAAATATCACTACTTCAATGGCTTCGTTTACTATCAAGAAAACAATAACGAATTCATAGCTCAGATGCAATTCCTAACGTGGTGATCAATCATAGAAAGGAACACAAATATAATCAATAAGACCAAGATGATAAATATATTTATAAATAACTAATTGAAATCAAATCCTCACAATTCATTCAACCATGTCTTCGAATCACAAGCGAAGCTATGAGTTTAGCAACTCATAGGCCTAAAACCTCTCTTCTCTCTAATTGTGTTCATTGTTAACCCTAATGCCTATACACGGCTTATTGTGGAAGAATAAAACCTATATAGAATGTGCAAACCCTAGGAAATATAATTATAATATAATAAGTAAAAGATCTATTCGGACTTAATTCGCATCGCTAAACACGGAATAGCGGCGGGCGCCGCTAGAAAACCGACGGACGCCGCCCTATGTAGTGGCCAATTCTCTTCTTTGCTTCAACGTTGTGCTTCCTTGCTCCTTTGTATCTCCTTCCTCAGCCTTCATATGCTCCAAAACATGTCTTTTAAGCTCTTCTAAGATCCCATTCAAGGTCGGAATGTAAAACTTCAGAATAAGCACTAAAAAGGCGTATATTCTGAACTCGAATATTTCACAAGAAAGATATGAAACTAGAGTAAAACACATGCAAAATTCCTATCTAAATGCAATAAGAATTACCTATAATGCCTATATGAAATATGCATTATCAACAATATTCTTCTATAGAGTTTTGTGAATGACACTAGTGGTGTTCAAATATATAACTATCTATGATCTTTTTGTGCAAACTACAAATAACTCATGCAAATTGATTGCCAATAATTATAGTTAAGTAAATTATAATAACGGAAGAATGTAAGGGAACACTATAAATGAATGTTACCGAAATAGAAATTAAAGTTACGGAAATACATAAATGAATGTTACAGAAATATAAATTACAGTTACGGAAATAACTATAACGAAAGGTGCTAGTTGAATGGTACTCAATACACTAACGCGTATATGGGTTATGTTCTACAAAACGAAACTAGTTACAACATTTCACAAAACGAGGTTTGAAAATTAACGTACCAGTACGGAGAATTGGGGATTTCCGTCAGCCATGGGAGTTGGTGGTCGTTCACTATAACTGTTTGGAATGGGATCTGCTTTCTTATAGGGAGGGGACATTAAATTTTAGACTCTTGAAACCCATTGTGGAGAAACGCGGTGGCCTTCGAGACTCTCTATCCCACCGCCACCTAGTGAGGTGGATCCATAACTACTTGTAGCGGTGGACTTCATCCCTACTGAGCCACCACATCTTGTAGCGATGGCTTGCCTATATATAGGCAATCCTCGGCTGCTTTCCAAGAACGCATGTAGCTAGTTGTACGAGTTTTTACCCGCTCAACGTGCCTTAACCTCATGATTTCGTTGATTTCGAACAAAATCATAAGGTCTTTTTGGCATGTTGATCGAGTTGTAACTCTAACGTAAAAATCTAGACACATGAGTGATTATCCGCTCCACGAGCCATTATCTTCGGGATTTCGTGCACACTGAATGAAACCCCGAAGGCGTTGGCACGTTGAACCAGTAGTCCCTCCGACTAACGAACTTATTTTTCGAATGACAAAATTCCCAAAAATAGTGGTAGCCCTATTTTTTGGGCTTCCCAAACTCCACCGCATCACGATTTGGTGGGTGGCCAGAGGAAAAAGTCACCGCATCATGAAGCGGTAGAGATGCATCCCTATAGATACGGTGGAGGAACCTTGAGTGGGCCACACAATTGTTCAACCATTAACATCTCTTTTGGAGTATAAAGATGTCGAGAACTATTCATTGTATGCGATCGACTAGTTGAGTTGATTACGCGATCACTTGGGTTCGCCGCCAACAGCCAATGTTTTCGGAGGATTGCAATTGTCGTCATGCAGGGCATAGTCAAGTCACTCCGTTCAACATTCTTCGTCTCAAGTGTATGACCGACACTCATATTTCTGCACCTATTGAGTTTGGTTATGCGCATTGTACAACTTACAACCTTTTCCCCGAATCTTATTATATAGTGGTTGAGGAGAAGTTGGTTGAGCGCATTTGGACTTTTTTAAGGATCTCGCAGCCACCTGTGTTTGCGAGTTGCTGAGTACGTTTGTACACTTTTGAAGACGGCCAACCGAAACGGTGAACGAATTCCCATCCAAGTTGATGTTCTAATGCGATGTAGAGCAATCCCATGTTTATTTAAGCTAAAGTGAAACTTGGACGATTTAAAAAGGGGACAGTTCACGACACTCAGCATTTGTTTAGTCATGACACAATCCACAAGAATGTGGTTAGTGGTTTCACAAGGGCAATCACAAAAACGCACCCCATATGAGTAACAATATGTGAACGTTGCAACCGTTGGCGTCGTCGGCCAGTCCATATTTGCAATTTTTCACAAAAAATGACAGACTTTAGGTGGGACATCTAACTTCCACATCCATTAACACTCAAAATTGTTTTTTTTTAAGTCTAGTTGGCATATTTAGTAGTGAACAAGCCAAACGGGGAGGGTCCCCAGTATAGATGATCCAGTAGCGGACTAATTGGGAGAGTTAAATTACACATGTGGTTGATATCATAATTCGGAATAACCTTTAAAGGTCCCGTTTTGTGAAAGGGCTCTCGATTTGTTGGCATAACGAAACTACTAACATTCCACATCATTTGGTCATTAGTCAATGGTTGTAGAGCCCGTTTTGTAAAAGGGCTCTCGAATGCCCAATTAGGGACCAGAAGTTGATAGAGCAACCATCTTCCACACACCAACGAAATCCTTGGGCAAACAGATGGCGGATTGCCATTAATTTTGATCATTGCCAAGAAGAGTCAGACTTCTTTTCGTATTTTAGTATATCTACCCTTTTTAAATACTTCTCAATAATCACCTCACCCATACATTGGAAGGTTCATCGATAATTTTCCATAATAACTTCATTTCAAGGCAGTGTTCATTGTTTCGACTTTGTATTGCCCCAAACCCCCTGTCATATTATCAGAACAAATCTTATCCCAACTAATTAGTGGTGTGAATCTTGTCTCCTTATTTTAGAAGAAAAGCCAATAGACTTTATCCCGCTTGTGTAGAATTGATGAAGGAAGCATGAAAGACTGCATTAGAAATATTGGTTGGGCACTAAAATTGGATTTGATAAGAACTTTGCGGCCTTCAGCCACAAACTTTTATCTTTAAGATTCTTGGATAGTAACCTTGATCTCTTCAATGTTAGTATTTGACCACCTCGGCTTGTTTAACTGCTACGCTATAGCAAGGGCTTCAAGTGTTTGATGAGTAATCACTTTTATAGATTAGGAAACCGCAACCTTTCAAAATGGCTCCGCTATTCTAAAATGCCGAACTTCTATTCCTCTTCATCCCAAAACTTTAAGTTATCAGACAAATATTCATCGAGCTTCGGGTAATCAACAAGGTCCTCGCTCTTTTCGTGCCAAGTATATCTCTAGCAAGAGCCCTAGTTTGAGCACCAATGCTAGTGCAAAGAGCTCGAGGGAGCAAGAGGAGGTTGTTGAGATGGTTGAAAATCTCTAGTAGAATGATTATATGATTCTTGAATCTAAGGCCTAGTTCTAGCAAGTATAGACATGACATTGTATTAGGGATCATCTTCAACTTGTAATATATGATAGTAGTTTTCTACAAATCTTTAAACATCAGTTAATTTATATTTAGGGTAAAAAAAACTACAAAGAAAAGGTTGAGAATACTTTTATAATATTGCAAACCACTAAACTTTATCTCCGCCATGTTGTGGGTAATAGAAGATAACTTCAATTTGTCTTTAATCATTATTGCAAAATAAAACAATTGAAGTGGGAATGTGAGCATGAGTAAAAGTTTGGGCAACGTCGTGAAAATTTTGAAAACTTCAATTACATTTAGTGGTCAACCAAAAATCACCAAAAACATTAATCGAGCATTCGATGGGTTGGGTGGTGAAAGTGCAAAGAGCTTCTATAGGTAAGATTCAAATCATTTTATAAGTCAAGTTCCAAATGATGCAAACATCATTTGGGAATGTCGGACGGGTTCATTAGGAAGCGAAAGGTTCATTTAGGAAACGAAATACGATCCAAGATGGAACCTTAGCTAAACGTTAGAAACAAGGAAAGCAAGAAGTAGCTTCAAGCTAGGCTCAATTTTCTCTAGTTTGTGACCGGAGCAAGACCATCATAATCTCTTGCTTGTTCTATTCATCGTCACTTGTTCATAGCATGCTTTCGCAAGTGCCTTATTCCATTCTCCATCTGTCTCAAAATACATGTCTTTTTAGGACAGAGCACGGGAATTAAGAAGTATGTTAAATGTAATGATTAGATGTAAAAAGTAGATTAAGTGTAATGATTAGACTTTGATATTAAAGTATTTGTTTTTTGTTTTTTTAAATTTGTGAGGAGGAGTGTATGGGTGATGTAAAAATTAGAGTAATGATTAGATGTAAAAGTAAGTTAAGTGTAATTATTAAATCTAAAAAGACATGTATTTTTGACAAAACTTTATGGGCTAAAAAGACATGTATTTGGGACGGATGGAGTATTATATTTTCTCAATCTTCGAACACCAACAATAGTCAAAGACATACTCTGTATTCGTCTCCTAATCATATACGCATCCGGATAAAAAAAACGTCATCAAAGATAGTCTATACTTTAACGCTCTAATAGAAATACTACGTACTAATCAATTTGCTGAGAGTATGAGTCCTAATACAAAGAGTCACTATATACCCTTGCCATAATGCCATTGCATCAAATAAGAAATAATGAGCTACGTCATGGAAAACTAATATCAGTTGATATGGGATGCCTTGATCACTTTTGGGGTTACTCAAGATATGTGTTAAAGTCAAAGGATGTTCCACTCTTGCCTGTGTTCTTTTCTTCTTTACGGTTCAGCCAAGTTTTAAGAGATCTTTGAACCTGTCCATGGTGGTAGGTGGTGTTGGTAGTGACATTGATGATAATGGAGACAATTAGGGTTTCATGGGATATTGTAGAACACTTGATCAAGTGCTCTACAATTAATTTCTCATATGTTTTTTTATTGAACCGAAATAATGTATAAACAACAGGTTCATAACCCTAAATACCCTAGATGGTCAACCAAACCTTAGAGGATAAGCAAGGGTTGCCACAAACCCTAGTCTAACAATATAAAGTTGAAAAAATTTGTAAAACAGGCACTTTTTTTGGACAAATTTGCAAAATGTCCACGTTTTTGGACAAATTAGCAAAATGTCCCATATATATACTAATTCTCAATTTTTTTTTATTTTTTTTCTGAGAGTTGCCCCCAATCCAATCTCTCTCTCCGCCAGATCTTGGAGCATCACCGGAACTCCTCCAGATCTCGGAGCATCGCCGGATCTCCTCCAGATCTCGGATCTTCTCGTCTCCTCGGAGCGAGCGAGGCCGAGCGAGGGAGCGATGGCCGGAGATCTCCTCTGAGATCGCGAGCGAGGGCTGGATTTGAGAATCCGGAGGAGGAGCCGCCATGGAAGGAGGAGGAGCGAACTCGGAGGTCGAGCGAGCGGCCGGAGGCGGTGGCGGAGGCGGAGAGCGAGCGAGTCCAGTGGCCGGAGCGGGGCCGGAGCAGAGGCCAAAGCGAGCGAGCGCGGATCTAGTGCTCAGATCCGGATCTGGTCGACATCTCCAGAGGCGGTGGCGGAGGCGGAGAGCGAGCGAGGGAGCGAGATCCGGAGCGAGGTCCAGCGAGCGGAGCGAGGTCGAGTGGCCGGAGCGAGCGCCAGAGCGAGGGATCGACGGAGTCCTCCTGTTCAATCTTTGTACAGAGGTTGGAGAAGCAATTTGTTGTAAATTACAAAAAAGTGCCCAATAAATATGAGAATTAAAACAAAACTATCTATATTTTATAATGTGATCCATATCTACTTTTTTATTATTATTATTTTTACATTTGAACATAAAATTATATTTGCACAACAAATTGTTATATGTGCATAACGTAAAATTATTTTTGCATAACAAAAAGTTCTGAAACGAAAAAAAAAGCGGAAAAAAATATATTATATTTTGCACAACAAATTGTAAGAGTTGCACGACTCTGTTTTAAGAGTTGCACGACTCTGTTGTAAGAGTTGCACGACTCTGTTGTAAGAGTTGCACGACTCTGTTTTAAGAGTTGCACGACTCTGTTGTAAGAGTTGTGCGTCTTTGTTTTAAGAGTTGCACTACTCTGTTTTAAGAGTTTCACGACTCTGTTGTAAGAGTTGTATGACTCTGCTGTAAGAGTTGCACGACTCTTGTATTTAAGAGTTGCACGACTCTCTTGTAAGAGTTGCACGACTATGTTTTAAGAGTTGCACGACTCTGTTTTAAGAGTTGCACGACTCTGTTGTAAGAGTTGCACGACTCTATTTTAAGAGTTGTACAACTCTTGTTTTAAGAGTTGCACGACTCCGTTTTAAGAGTTTCACGACTCTGTTTTAAGAGTTGCACGACAATCGAGACTTGTGAAATTATTCTCAACATGATCTTATTTTATCTCAATATAATTTCATACTTTCTCAATAAACTGTAAGCGATCCATAATCTATATTTTTTTATTTTTTTAACATTTGGTCGTGCAAATATAAGAGTATGTTATGCAAATATATCCGTAAGTTGTGCAAATATGACCCGAGTTTAGTTTTATTTTTTTTAATTTTATTTTACATTTTGTTGTGCAAATATAACCGTATGTTGTGCTTGTGCAAATATAATCATATGTTGTGCAAGTATAACATTTTTTTGTGCAAAAATAAAAATAAAAATATAGATTATGGATCACATAATAAAATATAGATAGTTTTTTTTAATTTCTATAATTATAGGGTAAGTTTTGTAATTTAATCAAAAGTCCTTCTTCAACCTTCGTCTGTCCAGATCCAACGCTCGCACGCCGCCGGCTCCGCCTCAGGCTCGCTCGACCTCGCTCGAATCCACGGCGCTCGCTCGACATCGCTCCGGCCGCTCGATTTCGCTCTGCCGCTCGCTCGACCTCGCTCCGACACTCTCGCTCTTCGGCGCTCTCGATCTCCGTCTCGAATTCGACTAATTGGAACTGTAATTCGACAAATTGGAACTCGAATTCACCAGATCTCCCCACGTTGAATTGATTTGCCGAATCAATTGGACATAGAATTTGAATTCAGATCTGGCTGGGGGAGGGTGCGAGGCGGAGCGAGCGAGAACGGCGGCGAACGGGAGGAGAGGAGGAAGATGAACGGCGGCGGCGACGTCGAAGGCTTCGCCTCCAGATCCGGCGAGAGGGAGAGCGAGAGCGCGAGGACGAGAAAGAGGGGCCGGAGAAATCGACGGGATCTGATTTAATTAGTATATATAGCGACCAATTCACTAATTTGTCCCAAAACGTGGACATTTCGCAAATTAGGCCCTATTTCGTAGCTATTTTGCAAATTGCCCCAATAAAGTTTCTGCTTGGCTAAATAACACTAAAAATAAAACGTCCTAAATAATCATAAAACATTTATTTATAAAAATATATAATAGCTCAAAGATAAAGTTTACTAAAATAAGAAAACACATTCATGAAACCTTAATTACACAAATAGGCCGGTCCTTCTAAGAAAATAACGTCCCCGGACTGTGAAGTGAGATAACGGAAAGACGAGAGATATCTGTGGGGACGAATTCAGTCAGCTACGGACTTGTAACACCAAGTGCATCCTGCTACTTACCAGTGACCACCTCCACAAAACAGCACACTGGGCCACTAGGGTTGTACAAGCGGACCCATCTATATTAAATACCTAACAATCCTCACAGTATCGTTTACAACACCACCTGCCCATCTCCCGCTTCACCCAAATTTAAATTCATTCCTAGTACACCTTCACGGAGCTCACGAAAGTAACGCAACTTTATCAGAACCACAATCAAGACAGAGGTCCCTCCCCTTGTAATTAGGACATTGCAAAGGCCTTGCTCATTGGCATGTCTAGAACCACGGGATTAGTATTTCATTCCTCCAGAATGGCTCGCCCGAGGTTTGTAGCAAGAGCCAGCCTGACAGAGCTCAATGCTTGAGGCGGTAGGTCAGGTTCAATGTAGTCTGGGCGTAACTTTGCCATGGACAGCTCCTGTAGCTTGTTCAGCAACAAGTTGGTCTGGGCGACATCAAGAAGAGGGCCTCCTTGCCAGCTAAGCAATTTTAACTGGATAAAAATAAACAGATTCAAATAGTGTTTAGTAATATAAAAACACAAACAATCATATGATCAAGCCCCTAGTTTAAGTGAAGAAGAAAGAGAGAATTTCGATGATGGAATTCTCTCAGAGGCATACTATGAGATCACATTTTATAATTTTTATTCGATCAAACGTAACTTGTTTCGTTGATTTATCAAAACATCAAATGCCCTAAGCTGCAGGAAATTTTCAAGGTCAACATATCCCTAAACAAAGGAGAGTCCTCCCGAGTCTCCAATGAAAAAGGAACCCATAAAGAAATTCAGAAGGCGTGCTAGTATCACTGTTCAAATTCCCAAACCTCTTAATTAACTTTACTCCATCCCTCCTGTGGATCATCTGTATGTTTCATTGACCCAGATCCTTCGGAGATAGCTGTGACAGTAAATTCTTTTGGTTGCAGTGAATTTATTTATCTTATTCTATTCATAGTTGCTATCAACATGCCCTACCTAATAAAAACCATTAGTTTTCAAAGTACGGAATCTGCAGTGAATTTATTTATCTTATTCTAGTCATAGTAATTTTTTGAAAAACAAAACAAAACGGACGCAGGTACAAGCATTACAGAAGATACTAAAAGAAACGAAAAATAGTATATGTCTTGAGAATACATGTATGTTTCAAGAGAATTCACAGAACTGAAAGGCCGGAAAGCAAAGCAACAGCACGATAAGTCATAACCATAACAGTTATTGAATTTCGAGAGACTTCATGCAATATTTCATCTCAATCAAAAGAAGGTTTATTTCGGATATGCTCACACATACAAACTGAAAGACCACTCGATAGTAACTAGCAAAAGCAACAGCCAACCATACACAGAATTTGTATTGAATCGATTCTGCAATAGAAACAAAAACGAAGCTGATTGAAGGGACACATCTCACCGAGTCATAAAGAAGAGGCAGCCAGAAGTGTTGAGGAGTAGAAGGATTTTTCATCAACTACAAACAAAAATGAGAAGGTTTTGGTGATACATAAACTTCTTTGATCATGAGAAATTATGTTAAAAAAGTCCAACTAGGCACATTGAAACAACTTAGCGAATTCATCCCTTATAAAGGAACCCTGATAGTATCCATAAATTCTGTAAACATTTTCCTTTTCATTTATATGGTAATTCCGCAGGGAAGAATGAGAAGGCAAAATAGTGGAAAGCAATAAGGATGACCCATGCTAATTCTAGAGGAAAGGAGCACCAGAAACCAGCTTCAGATTTCAGAAAAATAGGCTGACAGGTTCTAAGACACAGTAGGGCATGTTAATAGCAACATAGCCAAAATGTTGCACAATGTATTTAAATTCTGGCACCCTCTCGACTCTACATGTGAATCCTCTGGGCTCTACTAATGAAGTAAATGAAACCAGTTAATATGGAAATATCTGAACTGAAAAAATACCAAAATAAGAGCATCAGAAGCTTGTTTAGCCGCATCCTTGGCCTTTCCATCCTGAACTTGCTCCAAGGATTTCTTGAAATCTCTATACCTGCAAACATAAATGGAATATAATTCAAACACGATTTAGAACAAATCAAAAGCTCATTACATCATACATACTTGTGAAGAAACTCTAGGCCACCGGCTGTCCTCATATTAGATCCCAACAATTCAATTAAGCCTTCCCATTGCTGCATCAAGCAACTAAAAATATTATCACTTGTTTCAAGATACATAGTCGATATATTTTAGGAAAAACATATCACAAGATGCAACTGAAGCACATTGGCTACCTTGAAACTCTCATCACAAATTGACTTTCCGACAAAATCAAACAATTTTTGAGAAATTTTATTAAGCCGAACTTCATCCTGAGCTTGCTGAAGCCAGAAAATACCAGACCCTTTATGACCATGCTTCCAGTGGTACATGCCAGCAATCTAAACATTAGCAATGAAAATATTAGTGAATTACAATGCCACAAATATGTTATGCTCTTCCCAGGATAGCATGAAAACCATCAGGTAATCAGGTTAGATCCATAAAGGAGATAAACATTTTGACCGATTCTATATTCAAATAAAAAGCAGTTCAAGCAGATGTCTCAAGCAACAATCAAGAAAGAAATCCTGATATTTCCATACCTAGTTAGTCAAAATCAAATATAATAATAAGTTTCATGAGGTACCTTCAAAAGTTTTGAACTGACATTGTCCATCTGATAAAGACGGCAAATTTCCATGCTCTGCTCAAACAAATATGGCAAACACATGTTGCAGATATGGGGGTGCAATCAGCAATGGCAACAAATATATGCACATCAACATTATTTATCATCATCAGTCCTCACCTTAAACAATCCTTGATTGTGTTGTATGGGTTGCTTGCAAATTAAAAATTCCAACAAAACCATGCCCTGCTTCATACACGACATCAAATATATGGGGGCAATCTGTAGTGAAACAGCAACAAAGGGATGGTGAGCACAACCAATACCAATGAAGAGGTGGTAAGTAGTAATATTTCCTGCATGCTATTTTAAATAGCCAACACTATCTCCATAATTATAAGGATAACACCAAACATTGGCCATACAGTTCACCTGCCAGGTTAAAGGATGGGAGGCAAGAATCTGGGCATAGATAACTCGATGGAGCTCCTCAATGCTAATTCCTCCAAAATTATCTTGTTCCTCGTTTAAAAGAATTTCAGACTGGTCATTTCCAGATGTCAGCAGCTCAATGCAATGGGTCGCCATCCTATCAAATGAACAAATTATTCACATCATTATCATATTTAATCGTAACAACAAGCCCAAGGAAAATGATCAAACAAGAGAACTAACATTATGGTATTACCCATCTAAAATCTATACAACTGATTATAACACCCTGAAAAATGATTTAAAATAAAATCTCCATCCACTCACCAAGGGCCAAAAGCTTTGGAACACTCTGCTAAGACAACCTGAAAAATAAAATGAAAGGAAATTACAATCTAAAAAAAGGCTATTGAAGTTTTAAGTGCCTTAAGCAGGTTAGAATAGTCAACAAACCAGAAATTTGTAGCATGCACTAGAAAAGAAAACAAAGGGAGGACCAAAGTTAACTTTTCCAACCTTGGTATTTTCTCCCAGAATTCCAAGCAGCAATCCATCAAAGCAAAGGCGTTTTGAAACTGGTTTCAACTGAGTACACTTCTGAGCTAGGTTGTACATGCTTTCTAAACCCTATCCACAGCATAACAGATACTAAAGATCAGTTCTATTGGAATGTAAGTAATACAGCACAAAACTTGCAATGGTAAGCATTCTGCTGGACCTCCTGTACTGGAAATACTGTTTAGATTACTGACCACTGTGAATGGCCTGACATAAAGAAAATGAGATACAAAGAGCTCAATCCAGTGACATGTGGCAGTAGCAAGTGATTCGGTGTTGCCAAGCATAATCTGCAACATATTTCTCAATCCCTCCCGGGTAAGCTGGTGGTCACACTGAACCCAGAAACCACTGCAGTCCAGTTTAGTTATTTGTGCACGCCATTTTTCCCAAGCCTGAGTGACAACCATTTTTTTTAAATGAGATAGAGAAAAATAAACCTGACTCATTGAATGCAGAAGTGAATATCGTCCAGAAAGTACCTTGATGAAGTCAGATCTATTTTTGTAACAAACACCTAATCTTCCATCTGGTAACTCAGGGCGTAAACGTGGCATTTTTGATACAAGGACAGCAATAGCCTCAACCAATCCATTCTCAGTCTGTTTTGTCATAAAGAAAAGGCAAAATACAAGCATGCCATCAGCCTACAGGATGACTAATTATAAATAAAGCTATTTTGAAGTCTCTAGAAATGATAGAGGTAGAAACTGAATCAGCAGATGGAAAACACACTCAGTTAAAAACTCTCAAATTGATTATGTAACACTAAATGCGATATAATTCTCAAGGGCCACTCACTGAGATACAGTCCAGAGAAGCTACCAAGGGAGAGCTAAACTCTCTCAAAAGGCCAACGGGCAAATACCTTAAAACAACAACATTCCTAGTTAGTCCCGCCTAGGGAGGGTCTGGGGGCCATGTTACACACTCTTTCCCCAACTACGCCAAGAGAGTGTTTCCGAGTGGTCCAAGCAAAGATAGGAGCTCACAACAAACAAAAGGACAAGTATAACACACAGTAAAGTTAAGGATATGGCAGACTACAAGCCATATCACAGTGTCCCTAACTGCCTATTTGAAGAGGCCTAGATATTTCAGTCCTAAAAAGAAAGCTATCCAAACAGTGTCATGGCGACGTTTTTTTTTAAAAAGTGAATAATTAAAATTTGAAAATACATGTTGGTGAAATAGTACGGCGGTGACTGTTTTTGGATATTACAATATCGCAAAAACACTTTTTTGTATCATGGTGATAATTTTTGTAGAGTAAGGGTCAAATTTTGAAAACGTTTACGCTATATAGTATATACACCCCAAATCCTGCACATCAATTTCGACGTGCAGGGTTAAAGTGGGTTAATTAATTTTTTGAAAGTGCTAATTAAAGAGGCTTGCACGTCAATTCCGACGTGCATTTTTTATGGTGGATTTACGGTGTATCTAAAAACACCCTTTTGAAAATATGGGTTGGTCAATATCTTCTCGAAACCACCCCAGAGGGGGGTCGATAGGTAAATTCGTATATATATGATATGGCCCTAGTGGGCTAATACAATCAACTAAAAGTCCAAGGGTTGGTCAATATCTTGATAATAATATGTCATGTTGATTTGTTTTAGAGGTTATGATATCATGGCTACACTTTTTTTTGGAAACAATATCACGGTGACAACTTTTTGATAGAGTTAATGGTCAAAATTTGAAAATACCGGCTAGTGATAGCAGGGTTGCCGAATTCGCAGTTCATTGAATTCGCAAACGTCGTACGAATGCGAAATTCGCTCCTCGGAGAGAATTCAATTCGTTGGAGAATTCCACATGTGGAATTCGCGAACTAGAACTGAATTCTCCGAATTCAAATAGAATTATTTTTCCTCCCATCTCCTACATATGTATTCATATGTATATCTCCTAAAACCAATTTTGATGAAATATAGTAATAATCATAGAATTACTTCTTGCACTTCTCCATCAATCGGAACCATCACTTGAGTTTTCTTCATTGGGAACGGATGAAAGGGGAAAAGTAAAAAGTGGAGGATAGGAGGTATTTGCAGAGACTTTTCACTTTTCACATCAACCCCCCTTTGGCCCAACCTACTTTTTACCTTCTCTCGTTCTATTTTAATTTTCTTTTACTCCTGTTGCTTTATGGGAACTAGTTCCCTCCCCAACTTTTCTTCCCTCCCTTCCCTCCCAAGTCCCAACTAGTTACCCCTGGCCCCACCAGTTTTCTTCCTTCCCAGCGTTTCTCAAGTAGATAATGGAGTTCGCTCTTTCAGAAGAATTCCCAACGAATTCATGCGAATTTGTTCGCGAACGAACTGCGAATTTGTTCGCGAATGAACTGCGAATTAGTTCGGGCGAACTAGAACGTAATTCGTAGGGGGAGTAGCGAATTTGGCAACCCTGAGTGATAGTACCTTGGAATGACTCGTTTAAATTTTTTATCCTATTTCAATTTCTGAGACCCATTATGTCTTATCAAGTCGTAACAAATGGGGCCTTATATCAATTACAACATACCAAAACAGCCTAACCACAATCAGAGTATTCCCATATTTAAGTAAATGGCATAAATACCTCACGGCTTCCAAGCTGTTCGAGCTGGTAAGATCCATGTAAACGCAAAAGTTTCACCTGAAAAGGCAGATGAAACCTTGAATGGTCACCATGCATGATTCTTTTACCCTTACATATCAAGGATTGTACATCAACCACTTACCACAACATCTAGCCAACCAATTGCTAGAGCTGAGAGGATCCCTTCCCAGTATTTATGGTCATCTTCAATCGCCTGCATTTTATGCATGGGTTATCTCATTGATGTATTAGTACAAGTAGAAAGTATGAAGCTTTTCTCAGCAGATAAAGCACGCTTTAAGAGAAATGAGCAACTATAAAGTACAGAAATTAAAAAAAAAATCCATGAAGTTAAAGTTTTAATCCACGCAGGAAAAGAAAACATGTTAAACAATGTCGCATCCCCATAAAAGCATTACAATTTGCAAAAGCGACCTATGAACAAGACCTATAGAAGAGATGGCAGCCACGTGAGGTATAACTCGTGACCAAAAAGGCAGCAAAGTTAGTGAAAAGAAAATGGAGATCCTCTGAACTATGAAGATGAATAAAGTAAAATTGACATGAAAAATCTCTTCTGCTAAAGCTTCTGATGAAAAATTAGCAAATAGACAGCCAAACAATTTATTTCTGAAAACAGCACCCAAAAGTTCCAGATAAATTTGCTAATTAAACATTTAACTATGACATGCACAAATTATACAAATATCAATAATGTGTTCAGCCCATGAGCCCCACAGGAAAAACCATTTCGTTAATTCAATCTCCAGGTGCATCCAACTATGGTATGAATAAATGATAAATTCCAAACAACAAACAACACTCCCATATCCTTGGTTTGGCTGATATAGGGCAGCATTTTCAGATTTATGGATCAAGAATAAGAACAAAAGAAGAGAAGAAACAAACACGTGACGCCGTGAAGATGTTTATCCTGTAGAAAGATCAGATGAAAAAGCAACAAGAAGCTTCACATGAAGGAGGGGCATTATAATAAAGGGTGGAACCAACTAAACTTGTCCCCAACAAGGCTAGGAATAAACGAGAAGATGAGGATTTAAGTAGCTGGCCTATGGAAAGCACCCCATGTGGCTGTAACTATAACCCAAGCAAAACAAATTTACATGTTTATGCAATGATAATATACTCCGCATACTCTTGTTTCCAACGTCCCATAAATACTTCTTAAGCCATCTTTCCTCTATGAATCACAGTTTTTCCTGTTTTATAAACCACTGAAATTGAAGCATGAACACTGGAAAGTGTATAATATGGAGGTCCATGTGAAATATGCTAGGTACGAAGTTATTTTCTCAACTTATTCCTTTACCTTGAGGTTAAGAGAAGCTACTTGCTCCTATACAAAACTTCAGACCTATGCACATGCTTGTAGAAACAAATATTATAGCTTATCAACTTGATGAATATATATATAAATAAAAGGATACCTGTGCATACAGAATATCATTTTGCAAATGTACCAGCTTGGAATATATTACTGCGCCATCATATGAAAGAAAGCGACCATAATCCTACAATAACAAAAATGAAACAGCTCAGTAGAACCTCAAGTATATTTAACAAAGATGAGATATCATTGATATATTGCGTTTCAGGAAAAAAGATCAGAGAATAACTCTATACAGATAACCAGTCAACAATCCGCTCAGGAAGCCAAGCCTGACATTGCTTGTCTCCATAAAAGATTTCCAATAGCTCCCACGCCGCCTTTAAATTAGTTGGTTCCTCGACTACCTGAAAATTAATATTGCATATATGCTCAAAAATCAACCAAGTGAGAAATACAATAAATCATGTAACATAAAACAAAAGGCACAAGGACACAACCAGAAGAGCCCCAAAGACTAAGAAAACAACATCAACCTTGAGAATTTTTCTCGGATCATCAATAGTTGAACAATAAGAGGCCTCCGGATTGCCAAGAACAGATTTTATAGCCTTGCTATACTCCATGACATAATCAGAACTGAACATTTCAAACACTTAACAAAGTTAGAGGACTCCTCTTTATGATTACAAATTTCAAAAGGAACAATAAGATAAAATTCTGAAGAGAATATTGCAGCCAACAAGCCTGATATATCTCTTTTTGATAATAATAAACTGTATATCAAATAAGATCATTATAAATAAGGAATTAGCAGACTCATAAGCTAAATCAAAGGATTTTTCAAGTTTGGCATCACCAGAAACCATTAACAAATTTACAGTTTCTGCAGGTATTTTTAGGAAATGGCAATGGACAACTCTGTTTGATAGAGATAAAATCGACCAAAATACCAAACTGGTTTTTAAAAGTGATACAGTTTGACATATGGGTATTTAAAACAACAACTTTGGACAAATGAGTATTTTTATATTAAAAAAAAAGAACCGCACAAATGGCTGTTAAAAAATATGAACCGGTCAAATAGATCCTTTTTATATACAAACCTGGTTCAATTAGTTAATTTCGACTTTTATTATTTTGAACCAGTTTTGGTTTCTTTTTTCAAATTATGTTTCCCCAAATTGAATTTTTTAAATAGTTTTTTCAATCAAGATTAAAATTAGTTTTTCATAGGATATAATTTTTTATTATTTTAAAGTATTTTTTCTTCTTGTTTAAAATTAAAAATTTCAAGATTAAAACTATCACATTATACTTTTTAAATAATTGTAAAAAAATAATTATATTGAAAAATGATTTTTTTAAAATAATAAGTAATAATAATAAATTGAATTTGATTATTATAAAAATTAACTATAATAATCTTAATTGATGATATACCTTTTTTTAAATGCAAATGGTAGTTTTTTTTAGTTTATAATACAATCAGAAAATAATATAATTTTATTTCTTTATAATTTTATACATTTAATTTCCATTCATGTAAGATACTTAAAACTTAAAAAAAAATATTTTAAAAAATCATATTTCGGCCATAAATCAGGAAGCAACATAAAAATGAAAGAACACCCAATAAATTGATAATCTCTAGTCCTTTTACTATTACCCAAATTGAGATATAATTCTCAAAAGGCCACTCAATGAGATAAACTCACAAGCCACAAATGGAAAGAACGACTCTCACAAAGGCCAAAGGCAAAGCCTTCCAATGATCACTCTTCGATAACAGAATCCGAGGCCTAGTGCCTTATTTGTAGGATACTAATTCCTCAAACCCTGACAAACAGTTATTGCCCACATATGGTACCCCCTTACTGCCCTTACCCATTAACAATATGCTTAGATTTTTTCTAATTTTAGGGACTTAAGAAAGGAATTTTCTCCATCCTCTTAGTGTTGCAAGAGCAGCTTCTAGTATAATTCTTGTACTGCTGCAGACAAAATTAGTAGTAATTTACTAGCTCATCAACAAAAATCCCAGACCCAGGTGATCAAACCACTTATTTTACTTTGGCTCCAAACAACATACCAAGCACAAATAACAAGGTAACTCATGGTTTACTCTTGCCCTAATTGCAAAAACATGTGGAACTAGTTAGGTTTCTCAGTCGTAATTATTTGCGCTCAAATTCAAATGTCAAGCACCTGCTACATAGCAAGTTCAGTATTGTTCAGGAATTTATATCCTCATATTCTCTACAAGCTTGAAAACCCTGATGATATTCTCTTGATCTTGTTATTGTTGCAAGAACAACATTTAATATAAATCTTATGCTATTGCAGTCAAAACTTTCAGTAATTTACTAGTTCTGCAACAAATATTAGCCAAGTGATCAAGCTAACTATTTAACTTAGGTCCCACTCTATACTCTTTACATCCAAACAACAGAATAAGCAGAGTTTACAAGGGTCCTCAAGAACCAATTGCAATACATGTGGAACTAGTAAGGTTTCTCGTTTGAAGTTCGTTACCCTGAAATGTGAATGTGAAGCATTTGCTCTGTCAAATATTTAAGGATTAAAAAACGTATGCAGTTTGAACAATAAAACTTCAACTTCAACCGAATTCCAGACTGCCAACAAAGGCAGCACAGCTCACTACTACTCCAAAACAGGATCCTACAGATCAATCATTATCAGATTGAGGATGAAAATGTAGATGAAAAAAATATATATATTTTTTGCAATTAAAAGTAACAAATGCTCCAAATTCCACCCAACTTCATACCATTCATGGCTAGTCAAAGCAGGTATTGACGTCTTGGACCACGCAGCCACCGAGTTCTTCTGACTCTGGAGCAAAGCAAAAGGAGTGACGGAGCCGTACGAGATCTTTCGGAAACAAGCGTCGTCGATACCGCCGTTGGAGCCGCTCAGCTTAACCTCGACCACCCTACCACCGACATCAACATCATCGGCAGAGGATGTGGTTCTAGGCTGCTGCGAAGGCGACGGAGGTTGGTCGCGGAAGAGGGAGATGCGGAGGCAGTTGCCGCGGGACCAGCTAAGAGAGAGGCGAGAAATGGGAAGGGGGAGCGAGTGGTGGAGAGAATAGACAGGTGGTTCGGGAGGCTCCGAGGAGAAAAGAGAGAGTGCTAGGGACCCGCCAGAATCTGCCATGGGAGCCGGCATCGTCGCCGACGGTAACAGAGAGGGAGAGAGGGTACGAAGAGAAATAGGGTTTTGTCGGGGTTTTCTCAGTGACAAGCCGTCGCCGTGTAATTTATTTGGAAATTTCACCAGTAACCTCGTGGGATTACAATTTTCATCGGTATATAAAAGTTTTTCGTATGATACCTCTCACGTTTAGAAGAAATTTGCGGCATGCCCTTACCCAGTTATACTTAACATTCGCACCAAAAAAAAAAAAGTTATACTTAACATGACGCTCCTTTTGTTTTTATTTTTAAAAAAATGAAAATAGAAGAACGAAAGAGAAGAAGAGCGCGGTGAGAGCAAAATCGCAAGAGAAGAAGAGATGACTCAGGGGAGGCGACCGAGAGATCGAGGAGGTGACGCTGCCCGGACGTGGAGGCCACCGACCAAGCAAGGACCGGACAAGCAGCATCGTTGTCTTGACTCTCGAGGAGAGGTGCAGTCGGACTGAATTGAAGAATGTATATAATTTATTTATTTTTTAAAAAATTAGGGTTTCGAATTTGGGGGTTTTGAAGTAAAATGTCCACAAAATTGCTTTCTGTCAAAACCTTTTGCTTTTCCTAATCTATAAATTTAAAGGTGTTGGAGATTTAATTTGTCTATTTGGGAGGGATTGCAGTTGCTACTGTTTGTTTGGCTAAGTTTGTTAAATTTCTCAATTTTATGACTTTTCTTTTGATTGTTGCAGTTTGAAGTTGCAGACTCGAGCTAAGAACTCGTTGAGGATCTGAAAGAGCATCCAAAGGTAATTCATATTTCTTTGCTTGTAGTTGAATCAGAAGAATGGGATGAGTTGCATGATTTCTTGTCTGAATTGGTCAAGATTAAGAGTGTTGGTTACAACTAGGGTGAGTTCAATGGATTTGTTAATCGTCCCCTACAAGAATCGACTGAACATTGTGAAAGGACAGTCTTCCTAATCGTGCGCGGGCCGGGCGGAGAGCGCACCAAGCGCAAGCTAAGCTTGTTGTGTAATTTCATAAGGAAAAAAAATGTGTGCACAGTCGTATCTCTTTGGTTGATAAGAAACTCTGAACATCAATTGTTTTTGGAGTTGCCTATCAAGGAGATATGTGTAGTGATTGAATGCAATGATGTTCCGACTAGCCTGACTGTTTAAATCTGCCTACCAAGTGTTTGCTGAAATGCGTCGTAGAGGTATTAGGATCAAATGGTCTTTAATTCAATCAGGGAATACACAATAGTCGCCCACTTTCGATTATTTTCTATCTTGGTGGAAGTATCAGATCAAGCGGCCTTTGTTTGGAGCTACTATTTATTTGTTCAACATTTGTTTGCATGTGCTGGCTGATTGCTATTGATTTTGTTGTGGAGTTATTGAGTTGTTCCTAGTCGGAAGGTAAAGTGTTAAAATTTGTTCATTGGTCAGAAAACACATACTTATTTTTGGTCCAATTGGTCATCAAATATTTCTAGCCTATTAGCTCAAATGGAAGAGCATTGTGCTCATTGACTCCTCATACACAAAGATGTGGGTTCAAATCTCATATAGGCTTATTGAATTGTATATATCAAGAAATGAATAAGCATCTCGTTCTAGGTATTTATTAGTTCCTCAGTAATAACTGTAGTGTCATATTTGTTTGACATTGGCTACTGTCATAAATATAAGCAATTGATTAAAATTTGGCTAAAATAGAGTGCTACTGTCATGGACAAGCTACTGCATAGTTTTTTATAAAATTATGAAAACTTAAGCAAATGAGTTGCTATGATAACACACTAGAAAGAGGTGATTTTTCTAGAAGAGAGAGAGGATTGTTTAATCATATCTATTATACAAGCACCAAGGTGAAAGGCTACCAAAAATATGCAAATACCCAAACAAGGGGTTGTTGTCATACATGGAATACGAATGAAATTCATTTCATTGGAGGGCTGCTGTCATACATAGATATTTGCTCATTTTAATTGTCCATATAAAGTTGAAATTGAAGAAGTCGAGATCGCCTTATATGTTACAAACATCTCAATGATAGTCAATTCTAATCTTGATCATTTTTAATTCTTCTAGACTAAAATTCTCGCCAAAATTCAATATTTTTAGGTCTTGAGTTATATTTTTGCATGAAAACAAAAGCACTCGCTCATAAAAAGTAAAATGATGATCTACATGAACGACAAATCGAGTTGAAAATTCTACTTTGAATAAAAGTGAAGGTCTGATCAAGACAAATCAAATTAGCCTATGCGGGATTTGAAGCCGCATCTTTGTGTATGAGCAGATTGCTCTACCATTTGAGCTAATATGCCTAAAATTTATCATATAGAATCAAAATATACATAAAAATAAGATAAGATAACCTATGAAAACATGACTAATGACCACAGTCGAAGCATCAAATAGGAATATATAGCACCGCTGAGTTTGTGGGAACTGAGGAAAAATGTGTTGCTACTGCTGGGGAGTTGGAGCCTAAAAGGAGAGCAGGGGATGATTGTGAAATGATCATGAAAGGAGTTAGCTTGACATTCACTACTAAAAACGCAGGAAATAGCTACGGAAAATAGCAATGGATTTAGCCACGGAGTCAGCCACGGGCGGGCCATCCCTTGCTATATGCCTCGCAGCTAAATAGCGACGGGCCTCAGCAACGGATTTTAGCAACGAAAATTTATAGTCGTGGCTACGTCCGTGGCTAATAGTAGATGACATATGCCGTGGCTGTGGCTACGAACCCGGTTTGAAAACAGCGTCGAAATTAAAGTCTGTAGCTAAGTTCGTTGCTGAGTTCATTGCTGCAAATAAATCATGAGTCTAGCTGATTTCGTGGCTAAGTTTGTGGCTATGGTTGTTACTAACGTTGTTGCTCGTTTCATTGGTAATATTTTTGAGGCTAAATTCGTGGGTGATGCCGATTTTCATTTCATTCATTATTTTGTTGCAACATTTTGTATCCCCACATTTTGAATACATCCGAAGCAAAACAAATCCAACAATACATAAATGGAGTACAAAAATAAAGAACATATTCTAAATACAAAAGAAACTACATGATATTACAGTCCCCACAAATTAAACCTAATTACCGAATAAATAAGAAAAGCCTCACACACTATAACAACCTGCATTAACTTCACATTCCAGAGCAAGGAAGATGATAAATAGTATAATGTTTCGGTTTTGCCTTGTCAGGTTCTTACGCTCAACCACCTGCACAAGCATAAACTATTGTAATCAAGATTATAACTTGATATTTATAACACATAAACTATTTTAGTCAAGATGCCTATTACCAATATTTAAAAAAAAAAGTGTTGGACATGACAGACTTGGTGAATATCTTCAAAAGAACATAATACCCACACTAATAACAGAAACTGATGACACAACTTAGTTAAATTCAAATATTTAACACACTCCTTTAAATAAAAGGCAATAAAATTAATTGAGATTTCATATTTTCATCGAGTAAATAAGTTCTCAGGTGCATTTTCATTGATAGACAATTCTATCCACAAACTATCAGCCAACACTAAACCAAATTATAGACATTATTTGCAATTCATGAGATTAGGCATCCACACAATCATGTTTCAACATATGAATATTCAAACTTGAACACACATATTTCTTGAAAAAATACTAGATCCCTAACCTGTGTAACAAAATACAAATCAAAACAACTGTACAACAGATTCCAAGATTCCTTAGGGTTTCTCCGTCAAAATACAATCAAAACAACTGCGACAAAAAACAAACAATTAGCTAAAAATCCAATCAAATTTGAAGGATTTGTCACAAATTGGAGATGGAATTGGTGGCTGAAAAAATCATATTATGCTTTTTGGAAGTGATTTTACCGAGCAAGAGGTGAGGAGCCAACCGAGATGTTTGTCTAGATTCAAGCTCGTCCTTGGAGTAGAGATCGAAACCTTGCATTTCTCCGTCATTCTCTGCAGCTGCTGAAGGCGGTCACCGGATCCCTTTCAACAGGTCGGAATTGAGAGGGAAGGAGGACAGAGAAAGGTGGGCGTCTTCGATGGCGGCTGCTAGAAGACACGAGAGGGCAAGGTAGAGGAAAGGGAAGGGCGGATCTGGTGTCTTTGCGGATGGGGAAGGGCGGATCTGGTGGCTTTGGGGACGGGGAAGCGCGGATCTAGTGGCTTTGGGGACGGGGAAAGGTGGCGGCCAGTGGTGGCTCCTACGAGCTGGTGACTTTGGGGAGGGGGTTCGGCGCTAACAGGAGGAGGCGGAGGTGTGCCCTTTGGCGGCTTCTTCTTCTTGGCAGCGAGATGGGGGAAGGTCATCGGCGGCAATGGCGGCCGTAAAGAGAGATTGAGCAGAGGACAATGAGATGGAGCGGAGGGCGAGAAATGAAATGAAAACGGTTCACAAGACATATAGATTTAGGGTTAACTTGGACTCTTGGAGGGATTACAAATTTTGACGAAAATTTTAGCGGTAAAAATCCCGCCAAAGAAGGCAGAGAAGCAATGATATTCAATTACTCAATCTATCTATTTATTTATTTAATGATATAAATGTCATATATTGGGTGAAGAAAAATTCCTCAATCTATCTGTTAATTATTATAAACATATATAAAGGTGATTGTTTATAATTTTAATGCACATTTACTAATCTACCATTATTATTATTATTATCATTTTTTATATTTTATTGCAAAACAAATCAATTTAATTTAATTTTTATCATTTTCTTATTTTTATGTAATTTATTTGTTTTCAATAGATAGAATAATTGTTAAGAAACATAATTATAATACTTCAAAAAAAATTTATTGATTAGTACGATACAACTGTTTTAGACATAATGTAATCAATGAAATTCATGGATATAATAAATACAATTTGAGGATTGGATTTATTGAAAATAAATTTAATAAAGTAAAAAAAATGACATAAGCAACCCAAAAAATGAAATTCAATACTTATTAGTTACTTATATATAAGTTTTCCTCAAAACATATTCTAATAGATGTATTCTAACAAGAATTTATTACGAGTAGTTACTATAAGGTTTTCTTCAACATTTATTAATTAGTCAATTTTATATGTTTTCCTCAAAACATACCCTTATAGTATTATAAAAAGAATTTATTACTTGGTATAAGGATTTACTAGTTATATGACTTTTCCTCAAAACATATCCTTATAGTATTATAATAAGAATTTATTACTTAGTATAAGGTTTTATTAGTTACTTATATGAGTTTTCCTCAAAACATAACCTTATAATATTATAATAAGAATTTATTACTCAGCATAAGGTTTTATTAGTGACTTATATAAGTTTTCCTCAAAACATAACCTTATAGTATTACAATAAGAATTTATTACTTAGTATAAGGTTTTATTAGCAACTTATATGAGTTTTCCTCAAAACATAACCTTATAGTATTATGATAAGAATTTATTACTTAGTACAAGGTTTTATTAGCTACTTATATGAGTTTTCCTCAAAACATAACCTTATAGTATTACAATAAGAATTTATTACTTAGTATAAGGTTTTCTTAGTTACTTATATGAGTTTTCCTCAAAACATATCCTTATAATATTATAATAAGAATTTATCACTTAGTATAAGGTTTTATTAGTTACTTATATGAGTTTTCCTCAAAACATAACCTTTTAGTATTAAAATAAGAATTTATTACTTAGTATAAGGTTTTCTTAGTTACTTATATGAGTTTTCCTCAAAACATATCCTTATAGTATTATGATAAAAATTTATTACTAAGTATAAAGTTTTATTAGTTACTAATATGAGTGTTCCTCAAAACATATCCTTATAGTATTATAATAAGAATTTATTACTTAGTATAAGGTTTTATTAGTTACTTATTGTAACGGCCCAGAATTATAATTTCCGGGTTACGTTTCAAGGGATGAAAACCCTTGTTCGGATCTTGCAATCCAGGTATGGGTCAAGGTTTCAAACTCTTTTAAGATCAGTATAAAGAGGGATTTCAAACCCTAAAAACCTCGAAGGGCCGTTGGGTACCCTTAACCTGTCCTACAACTATGTCGCGGAATCCATTTCAAATGGAAGTAAAGCGGAAGCAAAGTAAATATACAAGTGTCACGGCAAAGCCGGTCAAAACCAAGTCATGAGTGGGTAATTACCATTTTACTAAATTAGGATATTAGCTAGATTCTTCGATTCGCCAAAAGGAAACCCCGTCATATAGACATCGAGCACTCAAATCTGCAGGGAATACCTTTAAAAAAAGAACGGGGAAAGGAATCAGATCGAGCCACTCATGCGGGACCGGCAGTCCTCGCTGAGGCCACATAGTATGTGCTATACCTAATAAAGATGCTCTAATGCAGTACGAAATTCAAACACACTAGCATGCTCGTAGTTCATAATAATGTGCAGAAATACTGTAAAGGGCCCAAGACAATGCCAAGTGGCATATCCCTCTCCTACCTCCACCCCTTCCGATAGGTGGAGACTGGCCAGCTCGTGAATGCATTCCATCATATAATCCAATAATCTAACAGTAATTAATTATAAATCGTAACATATACTCATAACATGTAATATATAACACAACAACAACTTAACAATTTGTAAAACAAAACCCATCAGGCCTAAACATCACACTCCCAACCCGAGCCCAAATCTCAGCCCAAGAGAAAAGAAAGGAAGACTCCCCTGATCCGGATCCGAGGCCCATATCCGAAAATTAGGCCCAACCCTCAATCTCACCAAGCTGAAAAGGTAACCCGGTTAAAGGATCCGAATTGAGCCCCAACCCAAATAAGAAAAGGAAGGGATAAATAAGTTCTGGAGTTTCTTCCCCAAATCAGAACGGCGACGCTCAATCGGAAAGAGAAAACAGAAGGAGGAGATGGGTCCAGGCTCACCGGCGGCTCCTCTCCGACTCAACCTTTCCCACCCTGATCGAAGACAAAATCTGACGAGACCACACACACAGAGAAGCGAGAACACGAGAGAAGGAGGAGGAAGGGAATCTCACCGAGATCGACGCGCTCGCCGGAAAGATGGGGTCCGATTCGGCTCCGATTGGTGGTGTATTCAAGTCGCGACCATGGAGGCGAGAACCAGGGAAGATGGGCGAGGTCGGCGTCGGCTTCGCTCCTTGGTGGCTCCGTGGTGGTTCGGGCGTCCCTGGGCGTCGGAGGGCTGCTGCAGCTGCTCGATCTCGGAAAAGGAAGGAGGAGATAGTTGCTTGGAACTTCGAACAAACGGAGGGAGGAGAAGGGAAGTGGTGGCGGCCGGTGGTTGCCTGGCGTCTCGTTGGCGTTGGAGGAACTGAAGGCGGGGCTAATACCGCCTGCTGCTGCTGCGCTCACGGAGGAGGGAGGAGCTGCCGAGGTGCCCGGTGGTGCTAGGGTGGCTCAGCCGGTGGCTAGGGGAGGTGTCGGAAGGAGGTGTGGTGGTGGAGGCAACTGTTGCACAAGCAGCAATGGAGGAGGAGGGCTCTTCGGCAAAATCAAAGGGGAAGAGAAGATAAGGTGATTTTTGGGTTTTGTGTGGTTTGAAATGGGTCAATGGTGGTCTGATTTTTGAACAGCTAAAGATGTTGTTTGTTTGTCAAAAGTGTGTGGAATCAAAAAGAGAGGAAGAGAGGTTTAGGATAGAGTTTTACCCAAAACAAGAGGAATGAGTTGATGAGACAAGAAGAGCTATTAGCCTACTACTCCTGCTCAAAAAGGGGGAAGAAATGAGACACACAAAATGGCACCAAAAACTACATTTGAAATACCCGATAATAAAACGCGGAACTCTCTCTCTCAACCTCGTCCCAACTCAAAATTTCGAATCGGATTTCCAAACTCGGATTAATTAATTCGATAAAATCTCGCTCATATTCCAAAATCTCAAGTCAAAATAGCGGAATTGAAGTCCGCAGGAAAAATCCGTTAAAATCATGCCGGAATTCATTTTAGGAGATTTTAAATAACCCGATTTAATTTCATTTCTAATTTCTTTTTCCGAAATTTAGGATTTAAAATCCGGGCCTTTACACTTATATGAGTTTTCCTCAAAACATAACCTTATAATATTATAATAAGAATTTATTACTTAGTATAAGGTTTTATTAGTTACTTATATGACTATTCCTCAAAACATAACCTTATAGTATTATAATAAGAATTTATTACTTAGTATAAGGTTTTATTAGTTACTTATATGAGTCTTCCTCAAAACATAACCTTATAGTATTATAATAAGAATTTATTACTTAGTATAAGGTTTTATTAGCTACTTATATGAGTTTTCCTCAAAACGTAACCTTATAGTATTACAATAAGAATTTATTACTTAGTATAAGGTTTTATTAGTTACTTATATGAGTCTTCCTCAAAACATAACCTTATAGTATTATAATAAGAATTTATTACTTAGTATAAGGTTTTATTAGCAACTTATATGAGTTTTCCTCAAAACATAACCTTATAGTATTACAATAAGAATTTATCACTTAGTATAAGGTTTTATTAGCTACTTATATGAGTTTTCCTCAAAACATAACCTTATAGTATTACAATAAGAATTTATTACTTAGTATAAGGTTTTCTTAGTTACTTATATGAGTTTTCCTCAAAACATATCCTTATAGTATTATAATAAGAATTTATTACTTAGTATAAGGTTTTATTAGTTACTTATATGAGTTTTCCTCAAAATATAACTTTATAGTATTATAATAAGAATTTATTACTTAGTATAAGGTTTTATTAGTTACTTATATGAGTTTTCCTCAAAACATATCCTTATAGTATTATAATAAGAATTTATTACTTAGTAAAAGGTTTTATTAGTTACTTATATGAGTTTTACTCAAAACATAACCTTATAGTATTATAATAAGAATTTATTACTTAGTATAAGGTTTTATTAGTCACTTATATGATTTCTCATCAAAACATACCCTTATAGTATTATAATAAGAATTTATTACTTAGTATAAGGTTTTATTAGTTGCTTATATGAGTTTTCCTCAAAACATAACTTTATAGTATTATAATAAGAATTTATTACTTAGTATAAGGTTTTATTAGTTACTTGTATGAGTTTTCATCAAAACATAACCTTATAGTATTATAATAAGAATTTATTACTTAGTATAAGGTTTTATTAGTTACTTATACGAGTTTTCCTCAAAACATAACCTTATAGTATTATAATAAGAATTTATTACTTAGTATAAGGTTTTATTAGTTACTTATATGAGTTTTCCTCAAAACATAACCTTATAGTATTATAATAAGAATTTATTACTTAGTATAAGGTTATATTAGCTATTTATATGATTTCTCATCAAAACATACTCTTATAGTATTCTAATAAGAATTTATTACTTAGTATAAGGTTTTATTCAACACTTATTAGTTACTTATATGAGTTTTCCCCAAAACATAAACTTATAGTATTCTAATAAGAATTTATTAGTTAATATAAGGTTTTATTAAACATATCATTATAATATTCTCATAAGAATTTATTAATTAGTTAATATATGTTTTTTTCAACACTTATAATATATATAAAAAAATTTCATAGTCATTGGGCTTGTCAATGGGCCAATCGGGGAAAGTATAGTTATATTTGGGTCCATAATAAATTAAAGCACATTTGAGCTCAACCGTAATAGCAACGGATTTAGCCACGGACCAAGTCGTTGCTAAATACCCATTTCATTCTACGGGCTAATAAGGTAATTGGGCCGATCATTTCTAATGGGCTATTGATCCATGCCGAGCCCATAACATTTGTTTTTCTTTGTTGGCCACGGATTCAGCTACGATTCAAGCCCACTCACCCCATGTCCGACCCGTCCACAATAACCGATCCAAGCCCACTCACCTCGTGTCCATTCCATCGTCGGATTTCTGATGCTGAATAGCCACAGATTTTGCCACGAGGTTGATGTTGTTGCCAAATCAGCATCGAATACAGCCACGAAATAAGCATGTGTAGCTAATTTCGTGGCTAATTACCACTATCATCCACTTCTTCAGCCACAAAATCAGCCACGAACATTGTGTTCGTTGCCATTAGCAACGAATTTGATGATGTGGCATTCTTGGGTGAACACCAGTCACGAAAATAGCCACGGTCAAGAACAGTCGTGGCCAATGTCATTGCTATTGGCAACCAAAACAGCGTCGGCTGACATTCGTGGCTAAAAATCCGTAGCTATTTCCTGTTTTTTTAGTAGTGAGTTCCGAGTGGAATAATTGAGGATGTTTGTAATGAGAGCAAAAAAAGTATAACAAACATGATAATGGATTGCCCAGGTAATGACATTGGGGTTGTTGGCTGCAAACAAAATATTCTAGACAATAAACCCACCTACCATGGTCCCATGGACAATCACATTCTAGTCAAGCCTTTTAAAGCACAAAAACTTAAACTCATACACAAACCAAGTTTCATTGCAAATAAGTTACATTGCAGACAAGTTTCATTGCAGACAAAGTTTTTTCCCTCTATGTCTAACCAAGAACATCAGCAGACTCTAGATAAGTTTCAATGCGTTTTCAACATGAATGAACCCTAACACGAACTCAAATCTCAAATTTTAACCACAAACAAGAACATCGGTTGCATTAACAACTCAATAAACAAGTACATTCGAAGCCCCAATTTGAATCCTAAATTCAAAGCCCTAATTTGAACCCTAAATTAGTCATCACTTGCATCCAGCGACGAAGAAAGATTCCATATAATGAAGATTCCAAACCTCAAAAAAGATTGAAAACCCTAATTTGACAAAAGTAAATTCGGTCCACCATGAAAAAAGATTCAAATTTATAGAAACCTATGCATGAGCTCGAAGCCTCGATTCATATAAACCTATGCAAGAACTAAACCCTAATTTTCGAAGAAGGTAAGGAGGCAGAAGTACCTTCAACACCGCACCGTCGTGCTCAGTCACCATTTCAGTCCAGTCCACCGTGGGTTCACCGGACTCCACTCTAATTCGGTCCTCCTACCTTCGTCGCTCGCTTCTCAGCTCCCTCGTTCTGCAGTGTTCTTTCGTTCGTCTTCCTTTCACCTTTCTTTCTTTCTTTTAATTCAAATGTAACGAAGACATGTTTGGTCTATTAAATTTAACCCTTGAGGGCGTGTGGCAAAATCTAACCAAATGTCAGGGGTATCACACGAAATTTGTCAAACTTTTGTATACCCGACAAAAATTACAATACCACGAGGATACCTCGTGAAATTTCCGTAATTTATTTAGTAATGAGTTTTGTTTTTCTTTTAGCAAACTAATGAGTTTGTTTACTTTTTTTTTTATACAAGGCAAGGATTTAGGAGTGGTCAATGGTGGTTGATCCCCTGCCCAATAGTGTCCGAGTGGACGAAGTCGTCAATGTCAGCAGGTATTCGATCGGCGACAAACGATGAAGAGAAGCCAATATGCACCAACCTATCGACAACCCGGTTCCCCTCTTTAAAGGTGTGTGAGAAGCTAACACTCTCGAATGTGTGACAAAGGCTGAGGGCATTTGAGACTGCCATCTCAATCTCCCAAGGACATTATCAAATCCTCTTCAAGACTTTGATTAACACCAAGTAGTCACCCTCCACCTCAAACTGAGATAAACCCCTTTAAGACTTTGTTGTCAAAGAGGATTTTGTTTCTCATCCACCAGATGCCCCAAAGGAAAAGGCAAGGATCGATCTCTGATTTGCCAAAATATTTGAAAAAATGGTCGTAATTATATTTTTATACGTTTTGTCCACTTTGTCGGTGTTTCAGATAATTTGCTCGATTTGTCTATCCATTCTCCCAATAAAAGATAAGAAAGTTTGACATTCGGTAAAGATGTGGGTAACATCTTCACCATTGTGATTGCATAGCGGGCATTCAAGGGGAACATGAACTCCTTTACTTTGCAATCTGACTTTCGTAGGGGTTCCATTTAGTAGATTTTTCCAAAGAAAGTTTTTGATCTTTGGTGGGCAGTCGATCTTCCAATATAGTTTCGTAGGGGCAGTCTAGTGGGTCTACACTAATTCTCCTATTTCTCGTAATATGGTCAATTGCACTACAAGTGCAAAACCAGCCATGTCTATTAGGCTTCCAATACAGTTTGTCTTCAAAATCATTTGAAGGGATATGAACATTAATGATTTTCTCAATGATATCTTGGGGAAGAGTATTTTCCAGTCTTTCTTTATTCCAGGTTTTGCCTGGTTTAAAGAATTTTTCAATCGTTTTTAGTACATCAATTTGGCTATGCACACTTTTTTCTCGGAGGTCAGTGTCAATTTGTAACCACTTGACCTTCCAAAACCTAATGGTTTTCCCATTTCCTACTTGCCACATTAAAGTCGAGCAGAAATTCTCCTTAATCTCCATCATTTTTCTCCATTGCCAAGAAGTGTTCTTTTTCCTCTTGTAGTCTCATATTGTCATCCTTCAGGTATTTTTCCTTCACAATTTTACCCATTCATTAGTAGGTTCCGCAAGGATTTTCCAGAGGAATTTCATTTGGAGTGCTTTGTTCATGACTTTATCCCACCCGATTAGCAGTTTAAAATTTGGGTCTTTGTTCGAGAAAAAAAAACACCGGTTTATTCTATCGAGATCGTTATGGATACTAGTCGGCAACATGAAGTTTTGCATAATGTAATTTGGTTTGGCTGCTAGGTTTGCTTTAACTAAGACTAGTATAATTCCCGCGCCCTTGCACGCATATTTTAAAATTACTAAAATAATGATGATATATCACATTACTATGATAAATATAAGAAATATATTCGTAAAAGTTAATATAAAATATTATTTACTTTCAAACTAAGAAATATGTACATTTCATGAGATGATTTTCTTAATTTGTTGAAATTTTTTATTTAAAAAAATAAAATAAAAAATATGAAGTATAGAGACTATTTCAAATTTAATACAATTAGAATGGATTACTTAAATAAAAATATAAGTGAAGCCCACTACTTATTAATACTCCGTATTATGTTATGAATTACACGAATTAGTTGCTACAGCAAATTAATATCTTTGTAACATTAAGAAAATTATATTTTGAAGAAAACTGATTGAACACTAAAAAAAATTAATATCTCTATAAAATTTGTTAAAAATTATGTTTTGAATTAATGTAATTGGTTGGTAGAAAAAAATTAATATCTTCTTAAATTTATTTTCAAAATTACATTTTAAATTAATCTCATTGGTTGTTATAAAAGTGTTTTTTTAATTTTATTTAATTAATCCCAATGGTTAATGATTAATGAAAGAATAAAATAAATTAATAAATAAAAATGGAAAAGAATGGAAATTAGTCATTGGTTGAAATACCTAGAATTAAGCTAAGAGTGACACATAATCAAAAACTCTTATGTTTTAAGAGTTTATATAGAACTAGCCTATAACCCGTGCGCAACGCACGAGATTTTAAATTAATCTAAGTAAACTAATCATATTTTTCGGATGTTATCGTATTATTTATTGTCGTATTATGTAAATTTTTCTAATAATTTAAACTAACAAAACGATATTGCTAACTATTTTAATAATTTACTAATAATTTTAATAATTTTCTAGTACGTTATGATTATTATTTGCCTACTCTATTTTTTTTTATTAAGTTAAGAATATAGGCGTTTTATTAATTAATTTGCATTATATAAACATAGAAGAATTAATTTGCATTATATACACATAGAAGAAGGATTTTTTTTAAATATTCACAATTAAATAAATTGGCAAAATGTTCATGATTTTAAAATATTTACCAAAATGTCAAAAAATTGCAGGTCCGATAGAAACACGAGATTAAATCCGCATGTTACATGTAAATCCAATTTTTGAACCGGGCTTGGAAGAGATATGTACTTTTCTTATAGACACGCGGATGGAGTTTTGTATTTTTTTTATACCCAGACATCGGGGTTGAATAGTATGGTACCCTTGCGTAAAGTATGAGATTTATAAATTATTTTATACAATGTTCCCTATCATAATACATATAAACAAAGTTTAATTAGTTAGATAAAAAATAAAATAATACTTTTCTTCATTATTTAAAAACCAGTTGATCATCTCAAAGCTAGTGAATGTGATGGCATCACTGGGTGTAATCTGTATGTAGTTGTGCAACTGCGGTAAAAACCTTAGTATAGTAGTATTTGATAGGTATATTTTTCAACTTTATCACTAGCTGTATTTTATTTTTCGAATATTTTTCAACTTTATCAAAGCTGATATATTTAATTTCATTAATTATAAATAAATAAAATTTATATCAAATAACTTATATTTTCAATGCATATAAGTTATATAAATTCTTAATTATAATATATTTACAATTTTATTTACATTTATAACATGTAAACAATTTGAAATATATGCTAAATAAAAGTATCTACTACGTATATATTATGGTTGAATATTAAATGAAAAATCAATAAAATTTATTTCACTAATATATGGTTGTAAAAATAACAATTGAAATTTGATTCATTCAATTCAAAATTTCAAACGGTTTAAAAAAAAAACGTTTTTTTTTCATTAAAAAACAGTTTTTTTTTTTGCAAAAAAAAAAACACTTTTTGAAAGACCGAAAGTTGTAGAATTTTTTTAAAAATAAATTCTCTAAATACACATGTCAAATTTTAATTGGTGGTGTAGAATTATGTGTATCACTATCCGAGAAAGAGATGGGCACAAAATAAGAGTTGATTAAGAAAGGGAGGGGTAAAATTGGAAAAAAAAATAAAAACATATTAGGCCGCCACGTGGATAGCCTAACTATCCTCCAAAATACACAGCTTTAAGATATAGGAGGATTCTCTAAATACACATGTCAAATTTTAATTGGTGGTGTAGAATTATGTGTACCACCATCCGAGAAAGAGATGGGCACAAAATAAGAGTTGATTAAGAAAGGGAGGGGTAAAATTGGAAAAAAAATAAAAACATATTAGGCCGCCACGTGGATAGCCTAACTATCCTCCAAAATACACAGCTTTAAGATATAGGAGGATGAGTAAAATAATAAGAGTGGGTGTCCGCAAGCGTAGCGTGCGACGCCAACTAGTCATATTAGGCCGCCACGTGGATAGCCTAACTATCCTCCAAAATACACAGCTTTAAGATATAGGAGGATATAGATATAGACTAGTTTTACTACCCGCGATCTTCGCGGTTTTTTTATATGACTTGTATTATTCATGCACAAATTATGTAAGATTATAAAAATTAAATTAAATATTTTTTTACCTTTTAATTTTCTACTTATTATCAATTTATTATTGGTGATAATTTTTTTGAACGACTAATTTATTCAATAAAATATTATAAAATACATAATTTCTCTTGCTACACTTCAATATCACACAATTCTAAAGGTTGCTACACAATAACCCGTAATGAATATTCTAATTTCAAAATCCGAAAGCTATAATTTTATATATATCCATACGTACTAAAAATGTCAAATGGGAGTAATTGCAAAAAGAAAAAGTATGTGGCTGATTATTTATTTATTTATTCTGTAATACTGTAACATATTAAAATATTGAGATCACTTTAGGATAAAAAATTAGTTTAGGTGGTGTACGTGTTTTAAAAAAAATATTCAATGTAACTAACTAAGATATTGTAATCTTTTTATCCGCACTATTTATTAAAGTTGTTATATAATCAAACCAAATGGATAATTTAATAATGTTATATGTTAAAAGATTTAACATAAATCTCTTAGGTAAATATTAATTAAGATATGGATAGGTATATTTTTATTTTTTTAATTAAATTAAAATTGTCTAAGTGTAATTATCAATTAAGGTTGACACATAGGATGATGGCCTTGATGGGTGATTAAAATAAGTAAAATCATTAATTGACGTGGTATAAATATATTGGATCATCATTAATTGACGTGTCAAAAAATCTGTCAGAATGCGTCAGAGAACGACACGTATTATATAAAATATTATTATTCATACACAGATTATGTAAGATCGTAAAAATTATATAAAATATTATTTTTTAACCTTTTAATTTCCTACTTATTTTCAATTTATTATCGGTGATAATTTTTTTGAATGACTATCTTTAGTCGCTAAAATATTATAAAATACATATTTTCTCTTAATCAACTTCGTATGCATATATATATATATATGATGTAATTTCATTATTATTTTTAAATGTATTGATATAATATAAAAATAAATAAAATTTGAATATGATTCTTAATTAAAAAATAAATATATATAAAAAACACTTTTCCTCAAAAAGTGACAATTAATTGCTGACTTAAACACATGATTACTATTAGCAATATTTAATTTGAGATTAATTAAATGGGATCCAAGGTGGATTTGATTTTTAAATACATGAATATTTCGAGATGGGTTGATTCAAATATACTTTTAAAAATATAAAATTCATTCGTAATTCTATTCTTTGTTATATTAATCATATGCGATATCATATCTATTTAACAAACCAAACTTAATCGGACATACAAAATCAATTTGGTATATTTATATTTAAATATATTATATTTAATTTGATCTAAAAGGCTTAATTGACTAAATATTAGATAGTTTATTTGATCTAAAAAGATAAGTTTTCTAACTAACTAAGATATAAGGTTAAATATTTATAAAAAAATATGTGAGATTATTTGATCTAAAAACATAAGTTTTTTACCTAATTATATTGACCTATTAGTTGACGTGGCTAAAAAAGATAATACTATTTTAATTGCATATCTCAATCACTTAAATTAAAGATATTTTTAACAAAAAATATATAAAATTGTTTGAAATTACACGTAGATAAATTGATTGAAATTACACGTAGATAAATTGATTGAAATTACACGTAGATAAATTGATTAGACAGTTGTATGACATGGATTAAATTGATTGGACATTCATTAATTGACGTGTTAAAAAACCCGGTCAGAATGCACCAGAAAAAGACACGTAAGCAAATTGCACCAGAGCCCGCCACATAGGATTTCCACGCCTCTGTTAAAAAGATAATACTATTTTAATTGCATATCTCAATCACTTAAATTAAAGATATTTTTAACAAAAAATATATAAAATTGATTGAAATTACACGTAGATAAATTGATTAGACAGTTGTATGATATGGATTAAATTGATTGGACATTCATTAATTGACGTGTTAAAAAAACCCAGTCAGAATGCACCAGAAAAAGACACGTAAGCAAATTGCACCAGAGCCCGCCACATAGGATTTCCACGCCTCTGTTTTAGTATTATACTAGCGTAGTACCCGTGCGTAACGCACGTGATTTGTAAAATATATTATATTTTATAGAAGATATTACCATAATTTATTTACATTATATATTAGATATATTATACTATTATAATAATATGAAAACGATATAGCAGAATAATATAAATTTGGATAAAAAAAATAATGCTTATATCATATCAATATATAATATATGTGGCAAAATGTCAATGTCTCGCCCTCCTAGCGGGGTCGGGTTTGAGATTTGAAATGCCCGAGGAAGGATATAAAAATATTCCCCTCTATTATTATTTTTTTGTTGTGTTAATTGATTAATTGGAAGGTAAGACCAAATAAGTTGGTAGTTCGACTACATATTACACAAACTCTAGGTGAATGGAGTTTTAAGAACTTTTGGATGAAGAGCATATAAAAATGTCGGAGAAAAAATATTCTTGTAATAAACTTAAAAGTAAAAAAAAAAAATCTTCATCTGTCTCAAAATATAGGTCGTTTTATTTTTTTGGCATGTTTTTTAAGAAGCTAAAAACTCTATAAAATATTATATTTTTATTGGTTTTTAAAAATAATATTATGCTTATTAATAATAAGTATAGTACTCCCTCCGTCTCACAAAACATGTTGTTTGACTTTTTAACACGCTTTTTAAGAAGCTAAAAACTCTATAAAATATCAATTATTTGAATAATTTTTTAAAATAATTTTGTAGATAATTGTATTAAATATGAAATTATTTTTGTAAATTAGTAAAATCATTGATATTTTATATATTTTTTATAATTCTTAAAGAACGCGCCAAAACTAAAACTACAATTATTTTGAGACAGAGGTAGTATTATTTTTAAAAACTAATAAAAAAAGTTAATATTTTATAAAGTTTTTAGCTCATTAAACACGTGCTAAAAAGTAAAACGATTGATATTTTGAGACAAAGATAGTATAAAGTTTAGAGTCACCACTGCTGTTTAAGAATGAGTTTTTTTTAACCTTCTAAGTTTTTTAGTAAGTTACATTTGTTGTGGTAATGGGTTGGAAGGTAGAACCAAATAATTTGGTAGTTGAACTACACCTTCAACAAACGCTGGTGAATGGAATTTTCAGAACTTTGGGATGGAGAGCACATAAAAACAGATATAATATATTAATAAACTTAAAAGTAAAAAAATCCTTTCGTCCCAAATATAGGCCATTTTATTTTTTTGACATGTTTTTAAAAAAGCTAAAAACTCTATTAAATATTATCTGTTTATTAGTTTTATTTGAGCATGTTATATGGTTTGCAATGTCTAAATAGAAACTTTATTATTATATATTAGGCCAAAGAGAAATCCGGATAAGTAGAAAAACTATTTTTTTATTTAAAATGAAAAAAATTATACTTTGCCACAAATTATACGTATCACTTCAATTTTGCAAAAATAAAAAAAAATCAACCTGAATTAAACCATTAAAGTTTCCTACACTAATGGATCACATATATACCGAGATCACGGATCATCTCAAGAAGATCGACTTGATCTTATCGTCAATTTATTGATTAAACAAATATATGGATTAAGATAAGGATGTTAGGATCATGCATGATTTGCATATCCAGTAATCCAAATGATTTTTTAATAGTCTATTGATTATTGATATAAAAGTATAAATTAATATCATTAGACAACTTTAACTAAAAAAACAAAATAAACAGATAAATTAAATACAATAATAAAATCTCAAGTATTTTTATTTTATTTAATACAATATCATTCCAACTTATGTTAGTTAGTTTCAATTTTTAATTATTCGAGTATCATGGAATCCTCAAATATCTTGACCAAAAAAATTAATAAACAATTTTTTTAAATATTATTAATTTATTAATTCAAACAAATCTCGTTGTTATGTGTTTCAAATCATTGGTTAAAAAGTCTTGGATAAATTTATTAATAAATATATTGATCTATTATTTTCTAACTTAAAAAAATTGGATAAAAAATAATCTGCAAATTTGGAGAATTTGGTCAACAAATTCAATAGTGTAAGTAATAAAAAATTCAATATTTTAAATATATATAGGGTATGTTGAGTGAATGGCTATCACGTGACACTTTCAACGTGAGGCCACCACGTGTATCTTTCATGGCTGCTTTAATATTATTTATGAAATCTCTTGATTTTCTCCTTTTGTTAAATTTATTTATTTTCAAATAATTATAAATGATTAATTTAAATAAATAATTAGACATTATAACATTTATAATCAACAAATTAACCGACAGGATTATATGTTCAAAATGACAAAGCTCTGGGTTCGTCACACAATTATATAAAAAACAAATAACAGTTGAATCAGAAAATATGGAAAAAAAGGTATAAAATATTGTCAGAAATCCGATAAACACGGAAGGAATAATAGAGAAAATTTGCTAGAATATCACCTTTTGAACTTTTGATTAAGTCTTTAGCACCTTTAAATTTTTTATTGGCCTTCCTAACACCTCTTCAAAATTAATTAGATAAGTAGCAGCCCTCCTCCCTATCAGACTCATTCGATCGAATCCTTCAATATCGCGCTCACGCTTGCCGCCGGACGCCTTCACCACCGTCTCCTCACTCGACCGCCTCCATCACCGGACCTCCTCCTTTGCCGACTCCTCTTCCATCTCCTCCTTTAGCTCTTCTGTACCCCTTCCGTCAATCCCAAACCCTAGACTCCAAAATCCAATCCTTTCAATCCCAATCCCATGAAACCCCATTTGTGGTATCGATGGCCAAGAAGAGCTTCGGCGACCTCACCGGCGCTGACTTGAAGGGGAAGAAGGCGTTCGTCAGAGTCGATTTGAATGTCCCCTTAGATGACAACCAGCGCATCACCGATGACACTCGATTTGAATGTCCCCTTGGTAATTGGTATGTTGCTTTTCTTCTTGTGCCTTCTCGAATTTGGTAGATTTGAGATCTCCTTCCACTATTGAGAAATTTGAAGATGTTGGATAGCTTTGAATTGGGTGAGGTAAGAGTTGCATCCAAGGTGTTCGATGAAATGCCTAGATGAGGTAAGAGCTTTGAATTCGATGAATTGGGTGAGATAAGAGCTTTGAATTGAGAAATTTTAGATCTCCTTCCTTGGTCTGCAGTGTTTCTCTAATCTCAGAGACAACAACTTTAGAATTTCTCTAGTCTCTGAAATATCTGACAAGTTACTGTGGAATCAGTTATCAAAGATGCTCTGTTTGCCTTTGTTCTCCTACTGCAATGCAAGAGATAAGTCAGTCGAGGGATTTAACCCTTTCCTGAGTTAGTCTTGGAACCTAGGTACTACAAAAATTGGCGTTGTAAAGATAAGTGCATAAAGAAAACAATAGAGGAAAGTGACTAGGCCCTCAAAATGTGTCAACTGTCAACTGTTGTATTTGTTTTCTGTGATCCAGTGCAGGTTTTCTTCACTGGTTTGTCTTCCTTTGCTTCCAGTTTCTTGTTGCTGCCTCTTTTTAGTCTTCTTGTAGGCTCCTTGATTGAGTAAATACTAGAGGGTAGGAAGCGTACAGCATCTTGTATATATGAGTTTTGATCTAGTGCACTGTGCACTGTTTCATACGTTGTTCTATGATTTCCTTCAAAAATCTTCATATTCCTTGTTGTCCTTATGTAGTAAACTGTAGCTCCTAGTGCCATCTTCTTTGCCTTGCTTTTCCAGGATGAGCCTCTTCTATCCTTCTTTGTCCAGTTTGATGTACTATTGAGTGTACTCATTTCCCTCCTCGAGCCAGTCCAGTCCCTAATCTGCAGCCAAACAGTTGATGTATAAGGATAGGATAAACCTAAATGTGAGCTAGTTTCAGGGAGGATATTGTATGGGGAGCAAGCGTGATCTATCTCCCTGTATGTGATCTGATCCTTTATAGCTAATCTTCCTCTTGCAGCCAACCATGTGATAAATGATTGTTTGGGAGGGATTCTGCTATCCCAGATTGTATTCCACCATGGTTTTAGTGTTCCCTTAGTTCTGATTTCTTCATATATCCCGGTAATGTGCGGCTTTCCATTGTTGCTCCATTTATGTAGCAGAGTTTCAGCTTCCAAAGATGTACCTCAAGGAGAAGTAAAAGATCTCGAGCCTCTAATATTTTCTTAATGAGTGGAGAGTCGTTTTTCTTGTGCACAGTCCAATTCCACACATTTACTCTATGTATGTAAAGACTCGGATTTTTAAATAATAAATTTTAATAAATAATAAAATAAAAGGGATTTAGGTCCAAAAAAAAATTCAGATATTTGAAAATCCTCATCTTCGCCTTAAAAATCGTATTTTAAAATCCTTATAACGAGTTCCGGTATTATTTAGTTGAAAATTTATTATATGTTTTATCCCGCTTTCATATGCGAAAATTTAAAATAATAATTGGAGTTCTTTATTAAGTTCGGAATTTGAAATTTAAAAATCATTTTGAGTTGGGTCGGATAAGGTCAGAGCGAGTTTTCAAGATATTTTGTTCGGGTATTCAAATATCTTTTGGGACCTATTCCAAATTCCTTTTCTTAAATTTTCTTCTTCTCTCTGATTTCGGCTGCTCCCTCTCCAGCTCTTTTCTCTTGTCCTCTTCCTAGCCTGCAGGCTACAACTCACAATGTGGTCCGGGTCCTTATCCCTCCTCTCGGTAATGTCTCTCCTCCCCCTTGAATGCATTTGTTTGTTTTCCGGATCCAGTAGTAGCAGGACCAATCCTTCCCCTCCCTTGTTTGTCTAAATGCAGTACCCACCGGTCCTCTCTTCTGTTGAACCTAAGAGGATCGGTCCTCTCCCCTCTCCTCACCTTTATTTTGAATTCAAGCTGACCACACTCTCATAATCCTTCAATTCACCCCCACCCCTCAATCTCTCCATATCTTATCTGCTTCTTCCTTCCCTTTGAGCACAATCGAGCAACAAAACCAACACCATTCCACCTCCGGCCACTAAGCAGCACCGGGTCTCCCTCCTCATTCTCTGTTTCTGAAGAAGACCCCGAGAGCACCGCTGAGCGCCGCCGAGAATCACTTGAGCGCCTCCCCGAGCGCAGCTCCGAGCACCCCTTCTTGAGCCCTGTTCCCGTGAGCTAACCCGTGCACCCTCGACGTCTTTCCTCTCCCTCCTTCGGCAAGCAGCAGCAGCAACCTCGACGCTTCTCGGAGCTTCCAGCAGCCGGAGCCGCACAGGAGCCGGCCGCCGACGCCATCGTCATCTTCTTTCCCCTGTTTCACCCAAAACTGGTGGTAAGGCTCCTCTTCCTCCTCCTTTGCCTTCAAATCTCCATAAAGGTCAAACCTTTAGATCTCTACCAATCCCTCCCCAGGCGAGATCGTTGATTCCGGCGCCGATGAAGCCGAATCGAGCCCCGACGAAGCGTTTTCCGGCGAGAGCTCGAGCCCCTCGGTGAGCACCCGAAACCCCCTCCTTTCCTTGATTCTATTTCCGTTTGTTCCGTCCTATTAGTATGAGAGTGAGAGGCTGGGAGCCGGCGTGGGCGGGCTCAAGAGCTCCGGTGAACTCGAGAGCGACGGGAGAGGCGAGTGTGTGTGCGAGCAGGGAGCACGGGCGCGAGAGCGAGCGAGAAGGTGAATGAGCGGGTGCGAGAGAGTGGCCGGGTTGGAGACGAGAGAGCTCCGACGAGGACCTCGTTCTTCTTCCTCTTCCGTCTTCGCGCAGCGTTGGCCAAGGAAGGAGACGACTCTCTCTTTCTTTTCTTCCTCTGGGGTTGGGCTTGGATCTGAGACCGGGTCGGGTTGCGAATCCGGGTCTCCTTCCCTTCTTTCTTTTACTGGGCTCGGGTTGGGGTTTGGTCCGGGTCAAGCTTCAGCTTCAGGGATGGGAGAGTGGACTGTTGGGCTGAGACCCATTGTCTCCTTTTCAGAATTTAAGAATTAGGCTTTTGTGAGTTATTACTATTATATATTATTGGTTTTATTGTTATATTATATACTATGGTGATGTTATATGATTTGTAATTATTGTCATATTTATTACCATTATTACTATAATATTCTGTTTTGAGGAAATATATTCCTGAAATTATTATTATATATTTTAAAATGGTTTAAAGGAGGCATTACTTGTGATATATATTTAGTGTTGTTTTAAATTGTGATTTTAGGAATTTGAAATGAATTATGAGTTGTGATTTATAAATATGGTTGTGAAAATAGAATTATTTTGTGACTAAATGCCGGAATTATTTCTATAATGTGATTTTGAGAGATTGGCTTCAAGGTTTGAATGTTTAATGGCGGGATTTGGCTAAGTACGATTTTAAAAGAATTGCTGATTTTCTGAGTTGAATTAATTTGAGATTTAAGAATTCAGAAGTTTTGGGAAGAATGATTTTGGTTGATGTTGATCAAATCAGAAAGATTTTGGAAAATGGTTTTATCGTCGATTGGTTATGAGGATATTGAGAACTTGGGTTCGTGTGTGTGAGAATGTTGGTCAGTAGCTTATGGAAATGGTTTGATGATAGGTGTGTATTGCTTTTGGACTGCTTTGGACTTGCATTTGGGCCCTTGCTTGTATTATCTTGCTGATTTGCATCTTCAGGTAAGTTCCCTAGGGGGCTTACTCAGGTTGGACATTCATGCCTGTTGTTGCATTTTATGTTAGGTGTTGCATATGCATAAAAGCATGCCATGTAGTATCATGTTTAGGTTGCACTAATTGAATGAGCATCTGCTTACTTTATGCGTTTGAAACAGAACGACCGTTATCTGTGATAGTCCTAGAGTCTTTGCTAGGGTTATAGGACGACCTAGTCCCATCGGGTCCCGTCCTGAGTCAATCGAGTCATGAACTTCCTTATATTATGAGATGCCTGCGGGCTTTATTGTGGAGCGGGTTGGGCATGCGTGCCGCCCGATTATAATGGAATGCATTCACGAGCTGGCCAGTCTCCGCCCTATCGGAAGGGGGTGGAGGTAGGAGAGGGATATGCCACTTGGCATTGTCTTGGGCCCTTTACGATATTTTTACACATTATTATGACTAGGAGCATGTTAGTGTGTTTGACTTTCGTACTACATTAGAGCATCTTTATTAGGTATAGCACATACTATGTGGCCTCAGCGAGGACTGTCGGTCCCGCATGAGTGGCTCGATCTGACTCCTTTCCCCGTTCTTTTTTTTAAGGTATCTTCTGCAGATTTTGAGTGCTCAATGTCTATATGATGGGGTTCCCTTTTGGCGAATTGAAGAACCTGGCTAATTCTCTAACTTGGTGTAAATGGTAATAATTCGCTTATGTTTTGGTTTTGACCCGGCTCTGCCGTGACACTTTGTATCTTAACTTTGCTTCCGCTTTACTTTCATTTGAATTAAATTTCGCGACATAGTCTTAAGATAGGTTAAGGGTACCCAACGGCCCTTCGAGGTTTTTAGGGTTTGAAATCCCTCTTTCTACTAATCTTAAAATGAGTTTGAAACCTCGACCCGTACCTGGATTGCAAGATCCGAACAAGGGGTTTTATCCCTTGAAACGTAACCCGGAAATCATAATTCTGGGCCGTTACAATGTAAAATACTCATGATGAATCCACTGAATCCAGAGGGTGTCTTTCTTTCTCAAAATATCCCATAATAGTTTGCACATGAAAGCCATATTCCACTATTTTAGATCCCATAATAGTTTGCACAAAAAAAAAGTGGCATCAAACGATTTGATTTAAAAAGTGGCATCAAATCATTACATAAGAAAAATGACATCAAAACACGAAATTGAAAAAGTTGCATCACATTAAAGGAAAAAATGTCATCAAAACACTAATTTGAAAAAATATGGCATAACGGTAAAAAAAAATATCATCAAAAAATTGACATAAAAAAATTGTCATCAGCAGTCAACAGTAAAAAAAAATGGCATTAATTGTCAACGTGACATCACAGTAAACAAAAATGTCATTAAGGTTTGTAAAAAATGGCATTAAAAAAGTGGCATCAACCCATTTTATTAGAAAAGTAGCATCAAAGCGAAAATAAAATGTAATAAAAAAATGACATCAAATCGGCAAAAAATGGCATCATGTAAAAAATGGCATCAAAAAAAGTGGCATCATTGGTTAAAAAAAAATTTCTGAAATAGTCGGTCAACGTTGACCTTAATAGTCAATTTGGGAAGGGTGTTAGGTTAGTTAATTAATTTTGTTTGGGTGTTAGTTAGCTAATTAGATATTCATAATGTGCTAGTTGCCAAAATAACCCAAAAATGAATCTGCATAAAAAAAATGCAAAAAAACAAAATATTACCCTCCTTACATAATCGTATAATGATACGAAGATGCAAATTAGGTGGGTGTTGATATGGATTAATCATTACTATATATTGGTCTATAGCTACAAACTACCAAATAAACGGCAAATTTCAAGAAAACATAAATTGAAAGCACATATTGAAGATACTACCGATTATAAGTATATAGTGAAAGCACATATTGAAATATGAAATAACCTTAAAAAAGTTATCTACAGATGATCTTATGAGAAATATGAAAACACATTATGCAAAAAATGATCGGAAATCCGATAAACAATCTAAAATATTATCGATAAAAAACAATCTAAAATATGGAAAAAAACAATAGCTATAAAATATTACGAAAATCCGATAAACACCGAAGGAAAAATGAATCTAAAGGTGATCCTCCAGGATATCTAGAAAAAAAATTGCAATTTTGATATCCTAAGTTGAAAAAAAAATGTTAAGAGGAAATAGTGGTTGCTGAATGATTATGTAGCAGGTATTTTTGAACATTAGGATGTGGATAGGACACTTGCAATACTTCCACTTCAAACTGTTGGGATAGACAGCAAATTGCTGGAGCTCATAGGTTAATCCTTCCTCCATTTCATCCATGGTGTCGAAATCGGATATTTTAATTGAAGGTTGAATCTTATTTTCCTGCAAGGCGAAAAAGTCACTAAATAAACTAATAAATCAAAGTAAATGAACAAAATATAATTTATACATAATCGATGCACTGGGAGGGATGAGTTGAAATAATCTTCTCATCAAGTAGGATGAAATCAGTATATGAAAAAATCGGAATGTGCATTGGAAATATGAAAAAAATTCGGATTGAGCGCACCAACCAGCGGAAGATATCCGAATCAAATTTGAAAATTAAAGAAAAGTTGTGAAAAAAAAGAAACAAATACTAAAATCTGGTGGCATAGGAAATAACAAATGGAAATAAAAAAATAATTATGAAAAATTGAAAAGATAATTAAAGAAAAGTAGGAAACGAAAAAAAGAAACAAATTAATACTAAAAAAAAAGCTAAATAAGAGAAGATTTTTAATCATTTGGAGAAGTGATGATGATATATCTTAAATTTATAACTTTAATTGTATGGTCACCACGTGTCCCATTTTTCAAGTGTTTCAGTATTATATTAGATATTAGATATAGATATAGGTATAGATTGCTCTTCCTTATTGGGTTAGTTCATTTGCTCTCCATTTTGTTAGTTGATTCTTGCATTTACCAAGGACATCTTCAAAAGTGTTCTTGTTACTCTACTACCATTAATGATCGGGCATGCAATATATTTTTTTTAAACAGTTTTGGTTTGATATTTGAAGGCATGACTCGATGCGTAATTTTTGGTCATTTGTGATTCCTTTTGTAGCTTGGAAATCAGATTTATGAAAATTTGCTTTTTGTCCAGATATCTAGATCATAATATTCATCAAGTATAGTTTTCACAATCAATATGTTTCCGTTGTCACTCTCGCAAATATCATTATATCATTTGCGAAAGACAGGAATGCGATGGAAGCGCCGTTCCTAGAGGTCTTCAAACCAATGGTGTTCGATGATTAATCACTTTGTCTTTGAAGTTTTTGCGCAAGAATCTCAACACATGATGAGTAGGTACGAAGAGATGGGGTCACCTTGCTTGATCTCCCTGTAGGGACAGATGGTTTCAGTTGGTTCATCATTTACTAGGAAAAAGAATGACACAGTTTGGATACATTCTTTAATCCAATCACATAACTTTTTGCAGAAACCGAATTTCGTCATAATAGAGATAAAAAAATCCTAGCTCATCCTGTTGTATGCCTTTTCCATGTTGAACTTGATTGCAACCCATCCGTTTTGGCCTTTTTTCCCACGAAAGAAGTGGAAAATTTCATGTGCAATGAGAACATTATCTTGAATAACTCTGTTAGTTATGAAAGCATCTTGGAGAGGATGGATAACTTTTCCTAATACTGCTTTCAATATGTCTGCCAGAATTTTGGCTATAGCATCATAAATAATCGAATAAAGGCTAATTGGTCTATAGTTATTGGTTGTTCGTGGGTTATCACATTTTGGGATCAAAGTGGTAAATGTTTGATTTATTTGCCTGAGCATTCTTCCATAATGGAAGAACCCCTTAATGGCTTTAGTGACCGAAGGGCCCACAATGCCCTAGTATTGTTGGTAGAACTCTGCTTTTATGTCATCAGGGTGAGTAGATTTATCTTTTTTTGATCAAGAAGAAAGTCTTTTTAATTTCCTGGTTTCTTACTGGTTTTGTAAGATATTCGTTTTCCTCATGTGAAATTTCTGCGTTTATTAATTCTAAATATTCTTCTAAAATACTAGAGTTGATCCTTTGGTCTTGGAATCTTTTCTCAAAATCTCTCTGGATCCCTTTCCTGATGCTCTCTTCCCCAATAATTGTTGTTCCCTGATGGGTTATAATTTCTCTAATGATTTTCATGTTTCTTCGACCTGTAGCAACTTTATGGTGGTAAGCCGAATTTGTATCAGACAGTTTTAGATGTTTTTTTTGCTATTTGTCGCCAATATGAATTATGGTATTGTAATATTTTGTTTTTCTTGTTTATTAATCCCAGTTGTCTTGAGTTGTTGTTTTGTTGAGTTTAGCTATTGTTCTTTTGGATGGTAGTGAGTTTTTCTTCTATATTCTTTAATTGTCTAAAAATGTTTCCAAATGGCGTTTTATTCCATTATTTTGCTAGCCGTTTGAGCAATTGAGTCTTTTTTGTAACTTGTAACATATTGGACCCAATGCATCGCAATCTTCACGATTGAATAACAATATTTCGGTAGTCTTTCCTTTGTATCCATATTTTCTCGAATTTGAATGGTCTAGCCTACTTCTTTGTCATTGTGTTAAGCTCTATCAATATTGGGCAGTGGTCTGAGGACAAGAAAGCATAATTTCTGGTTGCAATATTTGAGTACTGTTGAAGAATTTGGTTCTGAACCAAGGTTCTATCAAGTTTTTCATAAATGTTGTTTATGTTAGTTTTGTTTTTCCTCCACGTGAAACCATTCCCAAGTGTCAGAATATCGAGCAAACTACACTGGTCCTTGAATAGGAGGAGTTTGTTGAATCTGTTAGGGTTCGGTATAACGCCCCCCGATTTACCGGAAGGGCATTGAATTTCATTCAAATCGCCCATGACAAGCACATGGATATCGAGGCCCTGAATGTGGGATGTGAGTCGAGGCTAGACTTCCCTTTTTAGAATTTCAATTTTTTCTCTGGCCATTTGATAGTCTTTCCATAAAACACATATACCACCCGATCTCCCATGAACAGGAGACCAACATAGAGAATCGAAACCAACCCTTTTCCAAACACCCTCCGGGGGTTGACGTTCCATTTTTTTTTCCATTAGCACCATGATTTGAATATTTTCGATTTTAGAAAAGATTTCAATTTCTGTCCAAAGATTTTGTTTTTCAATATCGCAACAATTCTATGTGCAAATTTTCATCCTGGATAGAATATAGCAGAGTGAGCCAACATTTCTTTTTTACAATTTTCTTTCATTTCCAACCAAATTTTGGTTAGGCCACTATTTGATCGAATTGGATACGCAAAACCAGCCCCTTAAATATTGAGCTTAAAGCCAAGAGGGGATGAAGCAGACTTTCATTTTGTAATTGTTGTCCTTGTATTTTTTGAGTTTCTGCTGAAAGTTCAGTTCAAAAGAACTACGACAACTTTTGGTCAGCTGTTCACTAGTATGAAATGGGCCCATTCCCCCTTATCCTCTTTGCTCATGTCTTTTTATTTTTCATTGTTCACTCCTCGACTATTCTGCACCAGGCTACGGATTCTGTTGCACCATGTTCTAGTTTTCGGTTGGTCAGGAGTGACCTTGTTTATCTCTTGGTTGCTCGGGCTCATGTTTTTGCTTTCAAATTCACCATTTTTTTTGTCTCAGCTTTTGCATTTGTAGTATTTTGCTCGCATTTAGAATTTTTCCTACATTTTCGAAGCATTTTATACAAAGGTCGTCAAAGCAGTGGTTCACTCTTTTCCTGATATTCCCCAAATTTGTTACTGATTCTTCAACAGAAGAGCGAAAAAGGCCAACCAATTAAAGAAAATGCAATAGGGAATCATAAATGAATTTAGGCATCGAGAGACCTAGTTTGCAACTTTTGGTCCATCCATTTTTGGCTTCTAATGTTGATTTTCTCCATTGTCAATTTCTGGTCGTGGTTCATAGGGTCGAAATATTTGTTTGTTATGGGGTCGAGGATTTCATTGGTTTGATCCTTCATGAAGGCTTTGTTACTGATATCATTTGTGCATGAGGTATTATAAATCCTCCAGTTTATTCTTCCAGCCTTAGCCAACTTATAATGTGTTTTTTTTTCCTTTGTTTGCACTTCCTTAGGAGTTTGTTCATGTAGCGTCTTTTCTGTTTGTACAAGCTCATGAGAGAAAGACAAAAGATCATCAAAGTAAAGGTAGATACATCAAGGTATGAGGAAACAGATTCAACATGTATCATCCAGCCAAGCTTACACACATTTTCCATTGGTCTATTTGGGTTGTAATTTGGATCAGCCAATTCTTCAAACTCTTGACATTCAACCTGTAGCTTCTAGAGTTCAATAACAAAAAAAAAGCAACATTAAATTACTTAAAGCATCTACCATGATCACATAGATGACATTTCAACCTCGTTTTTTGGTTCTTGGAGGTTCCATTAATCTTGTCGGGAATGTGATCTTTTTGAGAGGGTTGGTTCAATATTTGGTTCACATTTTTATATGATCTTTTCATGGTATCAAGAACTAAAATGATGGTTTTGGGGTCAGCCCTTATATCAAAGGACCAACTAAGATTCACAAGTATATGCTCGTTGTGGAAATAAATTATTTCTTTCTTCAATTTGAAGTTCAGTAAAGAAACAAGCATAGAGTTTTTATGAATAGTTTGAAAAACCAGGAAGCAAGGAAGAGGCAACCTGGGAGGAGTCCAAATGAGAATGCTGCGCAAGGGGATCTTTCAGTGTCTGAAGAGAGGCCGCGAGTCGGACACCGATGGGACAAGACTATACCAAGTTAAATAGGGCGTGGCTAAGATGGAGGGTCAGGGATGGATTCACCACCACCAAAACCACGACCAACTTCACTAGAAGAATCGCTAGGACCCAGCAAGAGAGCGAAGGCTTAAACAGAACAACAACTCTGGACCAAAATTTCTTAGATCTAACTTCCAGAGTTTCTTGTTTATTCGAAGACTTTTTCTTTTCCTTTCTTGATCTAGAAACCTTAAATCAAGACCGAGAAGGACCGCGAGGAGGATCCTTATTGCCCTTTTGATCTTTGCTTTTGGTCATCTTTGAGATACACTTTCTTCTTCAACGCCCGATTTGAGTCGGTCTCTATCTTTGAGTAGTTGAATGCTTCAGATATTGGATTGATGTTCATCTTTGGAGCAATCTGTGTGCCGACCTTTAGCTTATTTCTGCTGGATTCTTGGTTCACGGTGGTGATGGCGGCGTGCCTTGGTTTTAGGGTTTTTTAGATAACTCTCTTTCTCACTCATTTTTTCCCTAGTAGGTTTCTCGCTCATTTTGTTTACTGCTGGTAGATTAGTAAGATGGTTTATTTCTACATAAAAAAGTAAGATGGTTATACAATTGCATCCCGAACCCGCTGTTTACCCCCATACCCCTCTCCCAATCTACCCTATTCTTTACTCCTTTTTTTTAAATTTTTTTTTCAATTTTTTTTTTTTTTTACTTTGGGGGTGAGGAGGGAAATGTAGGGCCTATCACCAGGTGATCCTAATCGCAATTGCAGACCTATTCACTTTTTTAACAACAAACAACAAGCGTAGGCGAAATTGAGGTTTTGCGTTCATATGACTGTTATATGAACCGAGTAGCTGAGGCTCGGCTCGATAAAAGCTCGGCTCGAGCTAGTTTATTTTACGGAATTTTCGCGTGGTGCCCCTGTGGTAACGCTTAATTCGCGAGGTATACGAAACTTTGGGATATTTCGCCAAATACCCCTGAGGTTTCATAAATTTTCGCCATATGCCCCTCCGTTAAGTTGGTTAACAATTTCAGTAAAAAAAATAAAAGAAAATAAAAAGAGAGAAAAATACTTACCGAAAGATATGCGAAGAGCGAAGAGAGAAAACCTGAGAAAGGAGCGAGAGATCGAGAAATCGAGACTCGACAGAGAGAGCAAGAAGAGTGACGAGGAAGCCAGTGCACCACCTCCCTGGCTATACCATCTTCCAGGCTCGATCTATGTACGAAGCTTAGGGTGTTCGACAAAATCGACGAGCCCGCAATATGAGAAAAGCATATATGAGCGATGGTTGTTCATCTATGCCGATTCACAAGGATCTAGCAGTGGCAATCCAATTCCAATGGTATGTTTGGTATAGGGTTTCATTCTTGAATTTCACTTGAATTTTTTCCTTCTATGACAGATGGAGTTGAATGACAAATTTTCACTTCAATTTTTTGTTTCGTAGAAATTAGGGTTTCGATCTTTGTAATGTTTCATTCTTGAATTTTTTGCTACTATGACAGATGGAGTTGGGTGACAAAATTTCACTTGAATATTTGCTCATTGAAATGCAGTGGGAGGTTGTCTAGTATGGGAATGGTTCGACCCTTCGTTATGTCCTCCGGCAAGGCAATTAATCTCGATGTTAAGAGATGAGATAATTTAATTAAAGACTGCATTAGATGTGAAAGAGGATGCCGTCCGAGCGTATAGGAGTGAGATCCGAAGGCTTCAAGATGAGAAAAAGAGTGGATTGAGCGATGGTAGTCACATATAGAATATTATCTTTGGTGTTGTGGTATTTGCATTTGTATTGAGATTTCTATTTTTTTTTAGTTGAGACTGATTTAGAGTAAGTTGTAATGTGTAAATTGTCATTGAAGATATTGCATTCGGTTGTAAGCATCATGTGTAGATTGAAATAAATGAAAGTTGTCATTCGAGAATGCTCTTGTTTTTTGTTGTCTGGTTTTGCTGTCTTTATAAAGTGTTATGATTTTTTTGCTGTCATGCTCATAAAAACAGCAACAACAACAACAACAAGGTGAAAATTCTATTTTTTTGCTGTCATGTGTTGATATGAAGTTTTGAACTTTTGCTATTGCCTTAGGGTGTGTTTTACAACTTATTTTGATTATCAAACTCATAAAAACAGCAATAACAATAAGGCAAAAATGCTGAATTTTTGCTGTCATGTGTTGATATGATGTTCTGAACTTTTGCTATTGCCTTAAGGTGTGTTTTTACAACTTATTTTGGCTATCAAGCTCATAAAAACAGCAATAACAACAAGGTGAAATTGCTGATTTATTTGCTGTCATGGTCATGAAATCTGATTATTAAGCTCATGAAATTCTAATTTTTTGATGTCATGCTCATGAAATTCTAAAGCCCATTTTACTGTCATGGTCATAAAATCTGATTTTTTGCTGTCATACTCATGAAACAGCAGTATTGCAGTAACAACAAGGCGATAAAAACATTTTAAAGCTCATTTTGTTGTCATGGTTAAGTTTTGGTTATGAAGCTCATTTTATTGTCATTATAAAATGGTGTTAAATGCATTTTGATAATTTACTGTCATTATAAATGACTGCTAACATCAACATCTGACAATAAACTTTGGGCTGAAATGTAGACAGCTTCTAAAGACAATCATGTAATATCCAAACATACTAAATATCCGAATAAATACCATCCGAGTACAAAACACAACCAATTGTTCATGGTTCATCTGCGTAACATCAATGTCCTGTACCTAACATCCGAGTACAAAACACATTCAAGTACAAAACACATCTGATTACAAATCATCCGAGTACAGCCTCTTTAAAGCTAAAGTTGTCTCCACCACTAATTTCAGGCAACCATGGGGTTGAGCACATAACATACGCGTCGTGAGCAATTGTTGAGTTGGTTTTCCTCCCCTTTTTTCGATGCTCTACTTGAATTTCTTGCTCCCTGAGCTCTCTTGTCGTTGGCGCAAAGGTATGTGTCACAATAACGCCTTGATGCAGTGGGCCACACTTTTCCAAGATCCGGCTCGATAGCCTGACATGTAGAAACAAAATTACAAATCTGAATTGCAGAACATGAATTCTGAAAACAGAATTTTAGAATCTTAAGTGTGAATTTTTAGAATTGCATAACCTGAATGACTCAAAACAGAATTTTAGAATCTGAAAACAGAATTTTAGAAACTCAGAGTGTGAAATTTTAGAATTACAGAACCTAAATGACTCAAAACAGAAATTTAGAATCTGAATTCTCAAACAAAATTTTGAAAACAGCATTGTAGAACCTGAATTCCAAATGCTGAATTTTACAGAATGTGAAATTTTAGAACTAGAAATACAAACCTTCTGTCTATCCGACACAATACACCAATTATCCCGCTCAGAGTTGCTCAAAAGTTCCCTCAAGTGAAACAAGAAAGAAGACCACGTCTTCTTACTTTCATTCTCGTACACACCATACGCTAGGGGGAAAATCTCATTATTTACATGCAATCCAACAGCTGCTAAACAACCTCTAAATCTACCACATATATTTTCAAAAGGCAGACAGTAATACATGCTTCAAATTATGAGATTAAGTCTGAACAATACCACAAAACTGAAGAGGGCCTTAAATCCCCAAAACCCAATAAATCTCCAAAACTCATATAAATCTCAGAAAAATCTACCTCATATATTCATATAAATCTCAGAAAAATAACATTTAACTCATATAAATCCCCAAAACTGATAGAACCTTAAATCCCCAAACCCTAAATCTCATAACTAAAAAGGGAGTCGAAATCAAATATATATCAAAAAATTAGATACCTTTTCATCCATAAAACCAACAACCAAACCCCATTTCGAAGATTCTTACATGATAATCCCCCAAATATTCCAAATAAAAAACCTAAATCCTCAAATTGTATATCGTAAAGTTGAAATTGAGAGAAGACACTTACCTCAAGAGCAACTGTTGGCTTCGACCGCCTCCTCTATACAAGCGTCTGACAATCTCAGGCAATTTCTTTGGCTCCAACCTCCATGAGTCCTCTCTCTCCCAGGATTGATGAAGCTCTTGCCTTGCAGTCACTGTGTACCAACGGGGTGAGCATCTTTCTTTCCTATTTCCCCTTTAACAAATTAACGACGTTACAACCCTTTTTTTCAACCAACTTAACGGAGGGGTATATGGCGAAAATTTACAAAACCTCAGGGATATTTGGCGAAATATCTCAAAGTTTTGTATACCTCACGAATTAAGTGTTACTACAGGGGCACCACGCGAAAATTCCGTTTATTTTATAAATAAGCCGAGTATAAGAACATTTTTAAGCTCGTTTTAAAGCTGGACTCATTCAATTTAAGCTCGAATGGCTCGAATTTAGTGACATTTATAAAATTTTCCTTTAAGTTACTATGTTATGAGCAATCCAAGTTGCTTAATGCACGAAAAAATCTCGGATTTAGCTCGTTCATTTCTTAAATGCTGAGTATGAACACATTTTTAAGCCCGAGTCCAAATTTAGGCTCGGCTTGAGCTCAGCTCATTTTTAAATGAGTTGAATATGAACAAGCAATACTTGACTCATTCGACTCGAATAACAACCCTATGCGTATATGCCCATCCTTTATGACAACGGGCAAATGGGCTGATTGGGTCGGTTTGGGTTAGGCTCGTTCGGGTCGCGGGTCACTAATGGGCCGGGTCAATTCGGGTAAAATGTGTGGTCGGGTTTGGGTTTCTCTCGATCATCGTTGTCACTGTTTGTAACTTGAATCATATAAAGTTCAGCTTAATTTTGAAGGAATCTATGTGGGTTTGATGTTGATGGGGCCTGTGGCTGGCATGTAGATAAAAGAAGCTGACAAAGTGTTTTATATAGCTAACATTTAGATAAATGAATACTTGACAAAGTGTTTGATGTTGCTGGCAACTCTCTTGCGAACCGGCCAGTGTTTGGAATGGAGAAATATGTAATATGCTGACAAATTAATAGTAAAAATGGTTGATTGTAAAGTAATTATATAAGAGTTGTGTGATAAAAATAAAGTAAATATATAATAGTATGTTCGAGTAAATGGTTTCTTATCAACTACTTGATGCCATTCTTATCTGTTATCTATTATTCATTTATAAGCTATTTGTTAACCTTTTATCAGCTACCTGTCATGCCTTTGTCCACTATCTGTCATTCTTTATCATCCTTTGTTACCTCAATGGCCACTCTCTTTTCAGCCACTGCGTACTCTGTGTGGTCCTTCTTCTGAATTCTCCAATGCATATTTTTCTTTTTTGTAGCTGGTCTTCCACTTCTTTTTTTTAGAGGTGGTAAACATCTGATTTGCTTAATTTGTATAGGGATATTTATTTCATCATCTTGTAGCACTGGGTATATTGTCTCTTGATATGCTAACTTCCAAGCTTCGATAGTGTAAAAGCTTTCAATGAAGTGTGTTACAGAGGCTTTTTTGTGTGTTATAGGAACAAGAGCATGTATGAATACGATCTTTTGCAAGTCAAAAACTCTACAAGTGCATGTCAATTTTGACAAATCAACCACTATTGTTGTCCCTTCTTCCACAACTTCAAATTGGAAACCATTCATTTTCTGAACATGGTATGCTTCAGCTAATTTTTGCAATTCTCGAAGAATTTTAATAATAGTTTTGGGCATCCCCTGCGTGTTTTTTTTGGTAAGCGCCCTTCTCTCTTAGAACCATTTTGTCAACTTCTCTTTAAGATAGTTTAATAGGGCAACTATAGGTAATGGTTTCTTACCCCTGACCATAGAACTCAAGCTTTCAACATTGTTGGATTTTCTCATATTGTATATGTGCCCTCTTGCATGTGCTTTAGACCATCTTTCAAACTCTGCTTCTATCAAATAAGCTGATAAGTCTTTGCTGATTTCTATTATCTGAGAAAAGGAGTGATTGAAATCACTAATTGTGTAACTTTTTGTTGCGTGGTGGAATAATTCACACAATTGCTTTTTCTAGAATGTGACCTTGATGTTCTGCTTAAGGTGCCATGTGCATATGCAGTGTATATGACGTGCTCGAACCCGGGCTCGAGCAAAAGGACCGGCGACGAGAGTTCCGATAAGTCGGGAAAAATTGGACAGTTTCTGGAGCAGCAGGTCAGTCTTCAAAGATTTCCAATTTCCCATCGATTGGCTCGGCTTCTGGGGACGTTCAAGTAATACTTTTTTAGATCTTGAAGTCGCGGTCGTGGATTGGGGTAGATCTCGTCAATCGGAGGTCAGACGAAGCCGGAAATCGCATTTTACCGAGATGTCGCTTGTGCAGAGGCGAGTCCAAACGGGGCTTGTTTGAGAGGGATTAAAAGGGATTTTTGGAGTGAGGTTTTGAGGATGATTGAGGGTGATAATGGGGCTGTGGAAGGCCTTAGAATGGTGGTAAAGAAGGGAATGGGGGTTGAGGGATATGTGATGCAAGATACTCTCGGCCTCGCACTCCGAGCTCTCTCCAACACTCGATCTCCCGCACTCTCGGCCTCGCACTCCGAGTGTTTCCGACCCTTTGATTCCGTCGTCTCTCACTAAGGAATCGCTCTTAGCATCTCACCAAGAGGGTTTATCCGGCATCTCACCAAGATAGATTTGTGTTTCTTAACCCGAAACCAAGGAAGCACAAGCTTAGTTTTCTCAAATTCAACTTGTCCCTCAAATGAGGCTTACAAATGTATATATAAGCTACTTGGTCACAAGACCTCTTAAAACAACCAATAAATAAATAGAGAAAAGAAATTAAAAAAAAAAACTAGACTAAAGATCGACTAGTTGAAAACCTTGGGGCTAGCCCACATAGCCAAACCTTTAGGACATTGTAGCAAGCAAATGAATGAAAAAAAAACCCCATAAAAATGCATAAAAATTGGTGGAATAAATCAGCCTTCATTCGGTCTTAATTTGTCTCCACACTAGCCTCAAATGTTGTCGATTCGGAAGTCACTTATAGCAATGTAATCATGTATGCGGGTGACCTTTCAAAGGCTAGAACCGACTGACCAAGTAGGCGAGCTCGAGCTCTTGTCAACGGTGGGGTAGCTCGGGGTAAAAGTGGCTCCTCTTCCATCTCCTCATCGTTAGCATCTTCAATAGCATCCATTGAAGCTCCATCACTAGTATCTAGACCTCCAACCCGATCGTCGGACAAGCTAGTTCCGTCGAGGGTCACATCATCCTCCCCCCTTGAAAAGGATTCGACCCCGAATCCATCAGCTCCTCAAGTAGCCCATCCCCTGCAAGAAAAGGAGCTAAGTTACAGACGTTAAAAACATCATGAACACCATACTTACTTGGAAGATCAATTCGGAAAGCGTTGTCATTAATCTTCTCTAGAACCATGAAAGGCCCATCAGCTCTAGGCTGCAGCTTAGACTACCGCAAAGCCGGAAATCGATCCTTCCGAAGGGAAACCCAAACCAAGTCTCCAACTTCCAATAATAGCTCCTTGCGATGCTTGTTGGCCTGGTTCACATACTGTTGAGTTCGACGCTCCAGCTGTAGTCGAACTCTCTCATGCAAGGACTTCACCAACTCAGCCCGGGACTTACCAGCAAGGTCCTCGGGAGAAGATAAGGGCTGTGGTGCCAAATCCAATGGTGTGTGGGGATTGTGACCATAAACCACCTCAAAAGGAGACATCTTGGTGGCGGAATGCACTGCCCGATTGTAAGCAAACTCGACATAGGATAAACAATCCTCCCACCTGCGCAAGTTAGTAGCAAGCATAGTATGCAATAAAACCCCTAAAGTCCTATTAACTACTTCAGTCTGACCATCTGTTTGAGGGTGGCTAGAAGTAGAAAATAACAGCTTGGTACCTAACTTAGCCCACAAGGTCTTCCAGAAGTAGCTAAGGAACTTAGAGTCTCTATCAGAAACAATAGATTTAGTCACCCCATGTAGCTTCACAATATGATCAAAGAATAAGGTAGCAACATGAGAAGCATCATCAGTCCTAGAGCAAGCTATGAAATGGGCCATCTTAGAAAACCGATCTACCACAACAAATACAGAATCATGGGCTTTCCTAGTCTTAGGCAAGCCTAGCACAAAATCCATAGAAATGTCCTCCCATGGGGCACTAGCTAGAGGTAGGGGAAGGTACAGGCCATTCGGGTTCGACTTAGACTTCGCTTTAGCACAAGTAATACAACCAGCACAACATTTCTCAACGTCGGATCGCATTCTAGGCCAGTAAAAATGATCCTTCAAAATGCCTAAGGTCTTAGCAACCCCAAAATGCCCCATCAATCCACCTCCATGTGCCTCTAAAACTAGCAATGATCGAACCGAACAACGAGGCACACAAAGGCGGGAGGCCTTAAATAAGTAACCATCCTGAACAAAATAACTACCAACACTAGGGGAACCAGCAGATTTCACACATCGACAGAATATATCCCCAAAATCAGCATCAGCAGAGTAGAGATCAAGTAGCATAGAAAAGCCAAGAACACGAGCTTCAAGAGTAGAGAGAAGAGAATACCTACGAGAGAGGGCATCAGCGACAATGTTGTCCTTCCCTTTCTTGTACTTGACCACATAAGGAAAAGCCTCGATGAACTCAATCCACTTAGCATAGCAAGCGCTAAGGGTGGTTTGGCTCCGGAGATACTTCAAGGCCTCATGGTTAGTATGTATCACGAACTCACGAGGCAACAAGTAATGGGCCCAAGTCTGTAAAACACGAACCAAGGCATACAACTCCTTGCTGTAGGTAGTGTTAGAGTAATTCTCTGTAGCTCCTCCTAGCTTCTCGCTAAAGTAAGCGATAGGTCGACCTTCCTGCATCAAAACACCACCAATACCAACCCCAGATGCATCACACTCAATCTCAAAAGTGTTTGAGAAATCAGGAAGTAGTAGTAATGGAGCATTCGTCAACCGCTCCCGAAGTGTAGCAAAAGCCTCTTCTTGCGCTGAACCCCATTTGAATGGCATCCCTTTCTTTGTTAGTTCTGTAAGAGGGGCGGCAATGCTGCTAAAGTCCTTGACGAACCTACGATAAAATCCCGCTAAGCCTAGAAAGCTCCGTATCTGAGTAATGGATGTTGGTTGGGGCCACTCCCGAATAGCTCGAATCTTCTCTGTATCCACTTGCAAGCCATCTTTACCTACAACAAAACCAAGAAAGATGACAGTATCGGAGCAAAACTGACACTTCTTCAAGTTAGCAAATAAGGGCTCCTTCCTAAGAACTAGAAAAACAGCGCGCAAGTGTTCAGCATGCTCTTCTAAGGACTTGCTGTAAACAAGGATATCATCAAAGTATACGACAACAAATCGACCTAAGAAGGCACGCAAAACATGGTTCATCAGGCGCATAAAAGTACTAGGAGCATTAGTTAGCCCGAAGGGCATGACCAACCACTCGTAAAGACCATATTTGGTCTTAAAAGCAGGTTTCCACTCGTCACCTTCCTTCATCCTAATCTGATGATACCCGCTCCTCAAATCAATCTTAGAAAACAAGCAAGCACCATGCAACTCATCTAACATGTCATCTAAGCGAGGAATGGGATGACGGTACTTAACTGTAATCTGGTTGATGGCTCGACAATCAACACACATGTGCCAGGTCCCATCCTTCTTTGGTACCAACAAAACTGGTACGACACAGGGACTCAGGCTCTCCCTAATATACCCCTTGCTAAGCAAATCCTCTACATGTGACTGCAACTCTTTGGTCTCCGTGGGGTTAGTCCTGTAAGCTGGCCGGTTAGGAATAACAGCACCCGGCACAAAGTCAATCTGATGCTCTATGCCCCTAAGAGGAGGCAATCCAACTGGCATCTCATCTGGTAGCATATCATGAAACTCCTCGAGTACACCTGAAATGATAGAAGGCAACTCAACAGCAGTAGCAGACGATGAACTAGAACTAACAAGTAAGGTAGAACTAGTAGAAGTACAGACAAGCAGAAAACAAACATCACCCCCCTGAATAGCATGTCGGACATCTTGAACCCGAGCGACCAGCAAACTCTGGGGTTCCTTGGACAGTCCTTGCTCCAACTTCTGCTTTTCAGCATCCTTTTCGATCTTCTCGTGAGATTGGCGATGCTGTTCCCTAGCAATATAATCAGTGACAACCTCTTGAGGGGTTAGAGGTAGAAGTCTTACCCGCTTGCCTCCAAAAGCGAAGGAATACTCGTTGCTGTAACCGTCATGCATCACACGCCGATCATACTGCCATGGCCTACAGAGAAGTAAATGGCAAGCGGTGATAGGTAGTATATCACATAAGATAGTATCGGCATAAGGTCCAATGGAAAAGGACACCTCAGCTTGGTCTTTCACCTTCAACGGTGATCCGGAGTAAAGCCATTGCAGAGTATAGGGTCTCGGGTGTACCTGAGTGGTCAGAGAGAAACGATCCACGACTTCCTGGCTAATAATATTACAGCAGGAACCACCATCAATAATAACAGTGCAAATCTTACCTCCGATGGTGCAACGGGTGTTGAATAAGTTCTCCCGCTGAGAGGTGTCAATCTCCACCTTCTCACTGGCGCTCAAAGTCCTCTTAACCACGAAGTTCTCACCAACTGGTGCTCTGGCAACAAGCTCCTCATCCTCATCCCCATCTGGCAACTCATAAGGGTCATCGAGGCCTTCCACCTCACTCACCACTTCTCCAAACGAGTTAAGGAGAACCTTTCGTGGATTGGGGCATTCTCTAGCATAATGCCCAATCTCATAGCACTTGTAACACTTGACCTCTCGAGGCCTGCTGGACTCTGGTCTAGGAGGTGTAGGTGTGGGGTTAGGGATGACAGAACTAGGGCTTGGGTTAGTTGGAGGTCTAACGGTGGAGGGGGAAGTAGGACTAGGGTTAGGCGGTTGGGGACGGTAACTCCGGGGTGGTTCTGAAGGAGATTCAGTTCCCGTCCAACGCCTTGTTGAGGACCCTGCATACCTCCTTTTGAGGAAGTTTTCATAGACATGTGTGGCATGATGGAGAGCATCAATCACATGGGTGTGTCGCAGTTGCAACACAATCTCAGCCACATCAGAGTTCAGACCTGCAAGAAACTTAGCAAGAATATAAGAGTCCTCAGACCTTGTGCCCGATCGCTGCAAAAGGGCACGTAGCTCCTTATAGTAATCATCTGGGGATCGAGGACCATGTTTCAGTTTCTCTATCCTCAACAATAGTTGCTGTCCATGGTCCGCCGGAATAAAGCGAGCTCGCATCAAACGTGTTAGCTCTCCCCAGGTCGTCACTGGTGGAGCTCGAGTGTAGGCCCGATCTGCTAGTACTCCTTGCCACCAAGAGATGGCATAATCAGTAAAGTGGATGACAGCGAGTTCCACTTGCTCCTCCTCTGGATATCGATGGAAACGGAAGACCTGTTCAGCTTTCACCTCCCAATCCTGATACGCCTCTGGCCCTGCAGCACCAGTAAAAATAGGAATGCTTACCTTGACCCCATGGGTCCGACGTTGACGACCATCCTCTTGGCGACGCCTAGCATGGCGGTCCTCTCTAGCTTGAGTCCGCTCTGAAAATATGGATGCATCTGATCTCTCATCATCTGACCGTGAATTGTTGCGATGATGGCGATGTCCGTCCCTGTGTCCTCTTCCGCCATCTTGGTTCCTATGGCGGTGTTGATGTCCGTCATGGCTACCATGATCACTCGGTACATCTCTCTGGGCTGGCGGTAATCGGCGTAGTATCTCTACAATACTTAGCTCCATTCTGTCCATACGGTGAGTTAGCTCCTGGACAGCTGGGTCAACTCTGTCTCCTTCCCTGTTCACCGAATGTTGTGACATCACCACAGACAATCAAACAAACTTGTCAAGTTAGCAAAACAGAAACCTCTCTCTCACTTTGGTGGACGCTCACACTCTCTCACACACTCGGCTCGTGTGTTTAAAGTGTTTGCCTCACTATAATGTATTCTCATAAAGGAATGAGACTCCAGAACCTGCAAAATGAGCAAACCACAGATATAATAGCAATTAGTAACAACAGATCTCCTCGGTGTTTGGCTCTCCACTCCTTACTCTGGATGATTCTCTCCTCTTACTCACCTTTTCCAACACTACTCAGTGTTGCTCTCACCTCTCCTTTTTCGGTTGCAGCAGGCAACACTCTCAACTCTCCTTTTCCTAGTGCAAGGGCACGACACTCAAGAACCTGAATAATCACTAGCGACAACTAGCACCAACAATAGCAATCAACAAAACACCAACACAATAGCACGTACAGTAAGCCTAACGAGCAACCTTCGAGCACTTCAACAAGGGCCTTTCGACGAGTATTTACCAAAACTCCCTAAGGTCCTTAGGCAATGCAAAACAAGTGATCTAGCCCGAATAAAAAAATAATTGAGATTGCAATGTAAAGATTGCATGGAAGGAAGTGTGTTCAATAGCTCAAACGATGGAAATGGAGCAACTAGAATATATAACAAACTTGCCAAAATTTCGAACAAAAAGACAATAAACAAACACACTTATTTCTTCTTCTTCTTCTTCTTTTTTTTTTTAACGAAACAAACTGATCTCTTTTTTTTTTTCTTTTTTTTTTGGTCTTTTTTTTTGGAAGCTAAATAAACAGACTTTGGCTTCTTTTTTTAAATGAAAACAAAAAAAAAACAAACAAAAATCCCTCCAAACGTTTAATTAATTGAAAGCAGCTCAAAGATCGGCTTGGCTTTGTAACTCTGATTAGTAACGCTCCATTAGGAATCCATCGATGGTCAACAAGCAACAAAGAAGCAAGCACTGATTGATTCACTTGGAATCGATCGATGGACAACAAGATCAAGTAGAAGACAATGCAGTGGGGACAAGAACAAGCACACAAGACACATGAATTGGGAGGACGAACAATTGCAACCTCTCGGGCTTAATCAAACATGTTTTTCAAAAACTAAGGATTAAGCGAAGAGAAAGTAATTCATACCTTGAAATCTTGAGGAACCCTTGTCGTTGCTCTGATACCACTTGACGTGCTCGGACCCGGGCTCGAGCAAAAGGACCGGCGACGAGAGTTCCGATAAGTCGGGAAAAATTGGACAGTTTCTGGAGCAGCAGGTCAGTCTTCAAAGATTTCCAATTTCCCGTCAATTGGCTTGGCTTATGGGGACGTTCAAGTACTACTTTTGTAGATCTTGAAGTCGTGGTCGCGGATTGGGGAAGATCTCGTCAATCGGAGGTCAGACGAAGCCGGAAATCACGTTTTACCGAGATGTCGCTTGTGTAGAGGCGAGTCCAAACGGGGCTTGTTTGAGAGGGATTAAAAGGGATTTTTGGAGTGAGGTTTTGAGGATGATTGAGGGTGATAATGGGGCTGTGGAAGGCCTTAGAATGGTGGTAAAGAAGGGAATGGGGGTTGAGGGATATGTGATGCAAGATAGCTCTCGGCCTCGCACTCCGAGCTCTCTCCAACACTCGATCTTCCGCACTCTCGGCCTCGCACTCCGAGTGTTTCCGACCCTTTGATTCCGTCGTCTCTCACTAAGGAATCGCTCTTAGCATCTCACCAAGAGGGTTTATCTGGCATCTCACCAAGATAGATTTGTGTTTCTTAACCCGAAACCAAGGAAGCACAAGCTTAGTTTTCTCAAATTCAACTTGTCCCTCAAATGAGGCTTACAAATGTATATATAAGCTACTTGTTCACAAGACCTCTTAAAACAACCAATAAATAAATAAAGAAAAGAAATTAAAAAAAAACTAGACTAAAGATCGACTAGTTGAAAACCTTGGGGCTAGCCCACATAGCCAAACCTTTAGCACATTGTAGCAAGCAAATGAATGAAAAAAAAACCCATAAAAATGCATAAAAATTGGTGGAATAAATCAGCCTTCATTCGGTCTTAATTTGTCTCCACCCTAGCCTCAAATGTTGTCGATTCGGAAGTCACTTGTAGCAATGCAATCATGTATGCGGGTGACCTTTCAAAGGCTAGAACCGACTGACCAAGTAGGCGAGCTCGAGCTCTTGTCAACGGTGGGGTAGATCGGGGTAAAAGTGGCTCCTCTTCCATCTCCTCATCATTAGCATCTTCAATAGCATCCATCGAAGCTCCATCACTAGTATCTAGACCTCCAACCCGATCGTCGGACAAGCTAGTTCCGTCGAGGGTCACATCAGTATAGCATTTGGGTAAACATCAGAAATTGCTTTTGATATGCTTGTGTGCCTATCCGACACAAACACCAGGTCATCAGATTGTGGTATCACCCTTTTCAGCTGCTGAAAGAACAACCTCCATGAATTGTTGTTTTTCAGAATCAACAATCCCAAATGCAAGTAGATATATACTCATGTTCGCATCCTGTGCAGTTGCACCAAACAATGTGCCCCCATACTTTCCAGCAAGGAATGTTCCACCAACCACAACAACCTATAAAATGCAGACATTGGATTGTTTTTATTGTGTCGACAGTGTAGAATGGTACTTAAGTGATGATGGAATCTTATATCATGTATTTAAATCATGTTGACATTACACAAATGATGTTGGCGTTATATATATTAATACCATTAAACACATTAAACGGACCTTCTTTAAAACATGGAATGCTCGTTGACATTGCCCGAATGATAGGAATAGATATTTAAATCTGTCAGCTTCATCGGTAGCAAACAAAGCAATTGTTCCTCGGTTTTTCTCTGCAATCATGTGGCAATATGATGGTAAAGCAACAGAATTTCACTCTGGTGTTCCTTTTTCCCTCACTTGTGCCAATTGTGCTGCTTTTCATGCTTTCCAGTAAGTGATTGGAATTTGGTGATCTTTCAACGTCTTTTCCCTAATCCGTGCTGGATTGTATGATCTGTCAGCATAGTAAAGTAATCATTTTATATCCACATTTGTAAGAATGATCTTGAAAAATATGATTTTTTTATGACAAACGTTGATTTTATGAAGTTAGTAACAACATTGTAAGAAGCTTTTCTGCAATGAGTAGATCTAATCTCCTAGTTGCATGTGTGTGTTTCATTGTATAATATGACTTCATTGGAATCTGAATAGAGCTTTTTTGAATGCAATCTCCAACCACAGTTGGCATCTATGCATTTGGCTTTGAAACACCGCGGAGTAGATTTCTTGACCTCAAACCCAAATATTTAAGTCATTGACATGAGCTATAGAGCGTCCTTTGGTGATTGTTTTTATGCAAATATCTTACCAACATACATTGTCCAGTCAGATGCTGAGTTATAGCTCCCAAAACTCTCAATTTCAATATTGTAAGAAATATCAGCACTGTATTCTTCTATTGTATTCCCTTTTCTCTTCATTGAATTGAAGATTTCTCTCCAAAATTTCTGGTCTTCCTTACTGGTGCTTGAATAATCATTCTCTCCTTCATCTGAATGCATAATGTCTGCCCCTATGGTGTCAGCTTCATTATTTTCTCCATCAACGTCATCATATTCATGAAAAGGAATAAACCCTTTATCATCTACAAGAATATCAACATCATCTCCATAGTAATACTCATAATCCTCCAATGACATATATTCGTTGTCAGATTTCTTGTCTTCAACAACACATAAGTCTTTTTCAGATTTCAGGTATGCAGATTCAAAAATCTTCCTGATTTCTTGGTCTTCTGTTTCAGGTATGCCAATGTTAGATTTTGGTTGTATAATAGACAATATTCCATCCTTCTTCCTTTTAATGACACACAATTCAACAACAAAATTCACTCCTTCAAGCTTACTTAATGTCAAGAATTCATGTAAATCGGCATCACAACTGACAATAAAAGGTGATTTTAAAATCTTGCATAGGTGACACGGGAGTTTAGTGTCATTGGTCCCTGTCAAAAATAATATTTATAACCCTAACTAGCAGACTAGTATAGTGAGCAAGCAAGGGGTCAAACTCACATAGAGATCCTGAATTGAATGTATTCTTATGTCGACTAAAACAAATAAATAACAAGATTGAGATAAATAAAGTAATGCAATTGAAATAAAGAACAGAATGATTGCAAATTGGTTACCAAATGGATGAAAGCGCTTCACCTGCAATTTTCAACAATAGTTGGTGTTCAAGATCCTTGGCTTGATTTCTTTGTTATTCTAATGCAATGCAATGCAATTGATAGTATAAGTTATCCCGACTTTGGTTTGAATAGAATGGCATCCCTTCCAGACATGCTAATCCCATACACAATATGCAACCCTCACCCTGTTTGGATTCAAACATAAAGTAGCACAAATTCCCAGAGTACTTAGGTGTTGGCTATACCATGCACAACCGATTGATGCTTTTAAGGGACCAATGCCATGTGCTTGCTACTATGGCTTACACACAAGGCATGCTGACAGTTTATATATAGAAATAGACATGCAGTAAATGGGCCTACACAGAATGCCATGTGGCATGTCCCAATCTCTAAAAACCATCGCCCTAGTCGGGACGGGGTATATCTGTGCATCAATCAGGGCCAGATGTCCACCTCAGTTGGGGTTGGACGTCTATCTCAGGTCCATGCCTCAGTTGGGGCTGGATGTCCACGCCTCAGTCAGGGCGGGAGACTCGATCGGTGCCACAATATATCTCATGCCTCAGTCTATACCTCAACCGGGGTAGGACACTTGGTCACCTCCGTAGTTATATATATATATATATATATATATATATATATATATATATATATATATATATATATATATATATATATATATATATAGTATGGATCTTTTGTTCACAAGTCTTAGGGTGTACCTTGTACACAAATCTTGGCCTTTGATCGCAATGGAATGAATGAATAGGATTTTGCCACGTGTCTAATAATTTTTTTTAAAAAAATTGAAAACCAATCCACAACGAAAGAATGGAGTGCGTGGGGCGCATGTAGATTGGTGCGAAAATAAAACCTAAATCCCAATTTCTTTTTCTTCATCGTTTGGAGTTTGGACCAGGCAGAGGCGGAGGCAGCGGAGGCGAATCGGAGTTGAGGCTAGGTGGTGCTAGGGTTGGCTTTTCTGGCGGTGCTAGGCATGTCGATCCGGTGGTCGGGGTTCGAGGAGTAGTAATCTGCCTTCGGTTGGTGCGAGGGTCAATTCCGACTTCAGCAGTGCCTCACGGCTGGGGCTGCTTGCTCTAGATTTGGGTCTGCTTTCGTCATCCTAATCATTCCGGTTGTAGGGGCGAATCGAAGGAGATGGCCAAGTCGTCCGGTGTCCTGGCTAATCGAATCGAAGGGCCTACGTTTGAGGCTGTCGTCGAGCAAGTGGTGGCGATGTGTAGGAAGAGCGGTGGCGATGCGTTGACAGAAGTGGCGAGGACGAGCGGTGGCGATGTGGTGGCGGAGGTGGCCCGGACGGGCAGTGGCATGTTGTTTGAGCGCTGTGTATTTTTTATTGCGATCCTCTCTTTGCTGGTGCGGCTCATTGCGAAGAAGACGAACATTGCATGATTAGGTAAATATGGAATATAGGATTATTCGGTAAGATAGGGAATATTTGGAATATTATTGGTTGATATTGAATAATTATTCATGGAAATAGAAGTATTTTTTTAATGAATTTGGGGTCCTGAAATATGAAACATTATTCGGTAAATTTTGAAGGATTATTCGGTGAAATCTGAAATATTATTCGAAAAAAAAACAAAACATTATTCAATAGCCTTTGACAAATTATTCAATGGAATTAATGAATTTTCATCTAAACGGGATGGAAAAAGATAAAATAACATTATTCGGTTAAATTGATGAATTTTAAAACCAAACGAAATCAGGCTGCTTACAAAAAAAAATGGGGGAATAAAAAAAACTACGTACAATCCATTATCCAAACAGGTGTTATTCAGCGGAATTGGTAAATTTTGATAATTTTTATCTTAACGGGATGGAAAAAAATAATATAACATTATTCGGTAGAATGTAAAATATTATTCGATGGAATTGACAAATTTATATAACAAATGAAATCAGATAGGTCCCACCAACCATCACTATATTCCAAAAAAAAATGGCTTGAGTTTTACGTGAAAGAAGGAAAAAAAAGAAAAAAAAAAACAATGGGATTTGGGTTTCACGCACAAAGGGGATTGTGGAGAGAGGGTGGGTGTGTTTTCCTTTGTGGGTCCCACATATTTAATAGAAAAAATATAAAAAATCCCTTTTAATTATGGCCTTCCATTTCTTTTGATTAATGGCCCAGATTTGTGTACAAGGTACACTATAAGGGTTGTGAACACCAGAACCACACCATATATATATATATATACATAGAGAGAGAGAGAGAGAGAGAGAGGATGAATCAAATGTTTACAACTCTTAATGTGTTTTGTGTTAACAAATAATGACCGTTGATTGAATGAAGATGAAAGGCTGTGATTAATCAATGATTTTAATATTTTGTTTTTATTAAAAAAGTGGGACCCAGCCATATAACTGCTCCACTCTCACAATTGTAGAGCGTGTGATGCAAGCAGACAGTTATCTACTTAAAACCGGGTGTGAGAAAATTAAGGAGAGCGTTGATTTTTTTTTCTTCCAATTTTCACCAATTTTCTTTTTTAAAATATTTTTGGTCGTACAAATCAAGATCATTATCAATTAATCTGCTATTTGAAATATTTGAAAATCATATCGACGTTTCATCAGAGGACAGTGAAGAAGAGGAAGAAGAAAATCGGATGAAAACTCATTGATGAATGCCGGTAATGGGTTAGAAAACGTAATTAGAAATTGAACTATTTGACGGACGGTTTTTAGTCGCGTAAACCGTATCAAAATAAATTCGAACCTACCTAAGTAATGTAGTGTGGTAAGCACGAGTCGATCCCACAGAGAATCAAGTTATTCCTAAGTTAAGTTTATTTACCAATTAATATGAAACGGGGGTTTTTGGGTGGTGAAAATAAGAAAGAAAAGAAAATAAACTATAAACAAATTAATGCAAAGGAATTTAGAGAAAATCGTTCTACCTACAACTATCCACTTTATTTGGTCGAATTGATATTGTAACTTCCTCTTGTCCTTTTATAATTCCTATGAATGTCCTTGTCCCGACCTAATATAGTTACTAGTCCAATCAGTCCTAGAAACCCTTATCAATCGAACAGTCCCTAAAGAAGGATTTAACCCAATTGATAGCTTTAAGACCAGAGATTAACCAAGGTATTTGCAGTCCCTACAGAAGGATTTAACAACACATCCAACTTCCTACCAATCCAATTAGTTCAATCAGCCCTAAAGGGATAAGTTTGCCACTTGGGTTAAGGTTCACAATCAGGAATCTACAAAACCCTAGCAATTGAATTAATTCTACCAAGTTGATCAGTCGAGATAGAATAAAACAATCAAACATTCAAGCACAAAGAAGTCGAAACATTCAATATAGGAAATAAGGAACAAGAATTAGAAACTCACAACTCAATCAAACAAAGCTTCAAATTGTAGACAGAACGAGAGAGTTTAGATCTCCATAAAAATAAAACAAAACATAATTAGGGTTAAAGAATTGAAACGGTAGTCGGCCGTATACACTAACTATCACCTTCGGCCCTTCTTCCATTCTGCCGTATGAATTGTATATATAGTATCTAACTATCTATCCTAATCTATCTATAATATAAATATATATAATATAGCTATATGAAAATCTATCTAAACTATACGTTGTATATTGTAATTTGGAAAGGCAGCACTTGTAAAGCCCAACCAATCACGTAGGCTCTTCCTTCCGATGTCCATGCGCCCCACGAACAGCCCAATGTACGATCCGAGTCGGCCCGTCTTGTCTTTTAATTGTAAAATAATCCCACAATTTATGATCAGCCTCCAAATTCATACGATCTGGCTTAAAGATACCTGAAATATATATAAATACTAGTGTAGGCTCCGAAAATCGAATAATATCAAATAAGCTATAAAAATATGTAAAAAATACTATAAATCAATATGCAAACCTATACTTAAAACATGACTAAAATAGACTCTATCAAACTACCCCATGCTTAGACTTTTGCTTGTCTTCAAGCAATGAAAAACAAAAATATAGTTAATCATCCCACAAATAAGATCTTCATGCTATAATTTAGAAAAGCAACATCACGTAGTAGGAGCCATGAATAAGAGAACAAACATCCTAACAAGTATATGAGCGATCCAATAGTAAAGGCAAATTTAATCCAACCTCACTGGGATAATGTGTTTCACTCAAGCTCTCATGTGTTTAGGCTGTAAAGTTCAACTCTCAACTCAATCCAAAATGCTCTATACACCGTGAAAGTCATCACTTGCAAACAACATCATGAGGACTTTTATAGGGTTGTGATGGGGCTTTGGTAGGAACATAAGACATGGGAAATATTTAGGCTTGTGGTGCTAAAAATCCGGGAAAAAGAAACAACAACCAACCAGAACAACACCAAAACTTCCATACTTCGCAAACCATTCCAATAACATAAACTCCAATACACATCAATAAGCACTTTTCGATTCAATAACCATACAACTCATGCAATTTTTTTTTTCACTTGGATGATGACTTCTTTTCTTTTCTTTTATGCTTACTTTTGCCCCTAGGTGAATTTTATCCTCCCTAGGTCCAAGCTTACTAGACTTTTACTCCTAAGTGAATTTTATCCTCCTTAGGCCCCTAGTAATAAGTCATCTCTATTATGCAAGAAGGGTTACCTTATTTTGGCTATGCCTCTCACAATGCACAACCATACATACATCATCTCCACTCAAAGCAACTCCAACATAAAGATTTTTCACCGATTCTCCTCCTAATTCCCGGATAGGGTCAGGCTAATCATTGGCTATGATATATTTTTGTGGAGCTATAAAAAAAAGGCTTTAAGGCTCAGATGGGCTTCAAGCAAAGGATAATATGTAAGGTAGATAGGGTATAATATGGCTAAAGAAAACATGCCTCAATCATTTGAAATTCACAAGCAACAAACATGTGCAATACGGTATTGAAATAAGAAGCATATGGAGAGTATAATCACACAATAAAAACAGAAGGGAAATAATTATGAATAGTCCCTATAAGGCCAAAATCAAACTCACAAGGGTTTTTTTTTTTTAGATTTCAATTTAGCCTCAATTATGAATCATACTTGTTCAATTATATTCTCAAATCATGCTCCAAAATCATTTTCAAACAATTCAATCAAATCATGGGATTTATGCAATAAGATCATAAAATGAATTAGACGACAAACTAAACCAAGATGGGTATCGTTAATAACACCTAAATTCAATGAAATGCATAACAAAAATTGAAAAAAAAAAAAACCAGAAAACTAACATAAATATAAAGACGGAGCTACACTTGAGTTCCCCTACCCCATGCTTAAAAGTTTACTTTGTCCTCAAAGTAAATAAAAAGAAAGAAAGAAAGAAAGGTAGAGGAAACTCACAAAGTAATCCGGCATTCGAGACAAACTTTTAGCACAAGCGGAGGCAGTGGTGTTTTCTCTGAACAGACCATAAAATTCAGCACTTCTCATAGTTGTAGGACCTGTCCAACACCGAAATAGCAGCAAAAACAAACAAAACTAGGATAGAAATCAGCAGCGAATTCAATTTAGTAACAAAGGAATATCAAAAACAGAAAATTCAGCAAGATATGTGACTATTCCTAAGTACGAACACCCTTAAAATATGATAAAAGATCAGAAAGTACAGCCCTAGGTGTGCAGCAGAAACTCTCAGCAGCTCTTGGATGCAATTGGCATATGTGACCCGTCTTGAAGGTGGGAAAATATAGGCATCGTCTCCTTTGCAAAAAGTCTTGGCCAAGACAAAAGGCAAAGAAACACACAGGAAAAACAATCCAACCAACCAAGCATAACAATATCATCCAAGAATAAAGAATAACAAAGACCCCCAATACCAAAATCAGTTCCTGTAAGTCATGCTCATCCATACGTCGGAAGTAAAATCATGAAAAATGTGATCGATACAGAGAGCATGAGACAAGCAAGTGGACAAGAACCAACATAAAGCACACCCCAACCAATTTAGAGAGTAGCAAAAATAACTCACTGATTTTAGACAAGATGAGAATAAATCGATCAGGTTTAAGACAAAGAGTTTTAAAATCAGCATTAAGACACCTCAACAAAATCAATAGTAAACCGACTTGAGAGCAGACAGACTCAATGGAAAAATCTCATAGTACACATAATCTAGTCCAGGAGAATGCTCAAAAGCATATAGCATGTCCAGAACTGAACTCCTTAGCAAGCATATAGCATGTCTAGAACTGAACTCCTTAGCTACTGCCCGACCAGAAAAACAAAGCAAAATCAAACTATTAATTTAAGATCTCCATCAACCCAACATGAACAATAAATCTCAAACAATAGACAGTAGATTTCACTCAATCAGCCCGTGAATATGAAGCAACAAGAATCGAAAATAAGATACAAATAATTTCAGCAAAATCAATTCATCGCCCGCTTCTATAAATCACGAGAATCAGCTAATCAATGAAAGGGTGAAAAAGGGTGACATACCTGCACCTACCTAAGTGAAATCCCGGCCTGGATGAAGGTGAATCACAGGCAGTTTGAGGCAACAACGGCTGGTGCTGTAGAAATTCCGAGAGGGCTGGTGGTGGTGGCCGGCCGGCGGCTTCAGATGGCCGAAGACGGTCTGGACATCTGCGGCGACAGAGGAGGCCGGAGGGGGCTGCTGCTACGCGGGTGGCTGCTTGCAGGAGGGGAAGAAGGCGATCCGTGGAAACCAGAAGTGACAGAAGATAGGACCGGCGATTTCAGATGGCCGGATTGCAGTGGTGGCGGATGGTTTCGCCAGCGGAGGCGAGGGAAGGAGAGGAAGGCCGGAGGGGAGATGGCGGTTCTGGGGACTGCGGTGGTGTGGTGGCCGGTGCGGTGGTCAGAAGGAGACGGATCAGAGGCGAATGGCGAGGGAAGGAGGACGGCGGTGCGAAGGAGGGGAAGAACGGTGGGAGATTCCGACAAGGAGGCCGGCGGAATCCGAGAGGCGACGCCAGCGGATGGCTGGCGGAAGAAGATAGGAGAACAGAGCCGCTTTCTTTCTTATTTTTATTTATTTATTTATTTTTTTTGGTGATTTTTTTTCTGATTTTTTTTAAATAAAGAATGAAATATATAACCAAAAAAATAAAATAAAAGTAAAATAAAATTTTAAAGATACCAATGAAAATTATTCCGATCTAAAAGAAAAAAAAAGAATTTAAAAGAAAAAAAAACATACCTTGGTTTTGTCTACGATCGATTCAGACATTGTTAAAGCCCTCAATAACTTGTCAAACTCTTGAGCACATATTCCATATAAACGAGCGTGGCTTTCTGCAGAGGATATGTAATACCACCAATTCAGTTTCATTAGTGGCTTCTCAAAATATGCGCTCTCCTTTTGCCATCTCTTAGCTCGTTGTCCGTTTGCACCCCCATCAAATTCAAACAACAAAATCCTCTTTGTCAAATTTTCCTCATCTTGCTCATCTATCCAATCTCCTAATATCTCCTCGTCAAGAGAGATGATAGCGTAGTCGTCACTAACCACCACCTCCGTCTGCCTAGGAAAAATCTCTGAAATAATTGGAATTGTAATTTGTTGAGCCACTTGGATCCGCTTCATCTCATTATTGAAATCAGTTTGGATCATTATAAGTTGGGACTCCATTGCAGCAAAGTGTTCTTCCATACGGGGCAACATGGACAATTCTTGTGATGTTTGCGGAGCCAGACATGGAGGCTCTAGTAGTTGTCCGATTTGGAGCTCCAATTGTGCAATCTCATGGATGATATCTATCTCACGAGAAAGTTGAGTTTTGCACAAATAATGTACTTCCTTAACCTTTCCGATCGGAACCCTAAACACTGGACAATGTTTAAATATATGATTAGAAACTCCGCAAAAATCACAAAATAAATTCGAACCTACCTAAGTAATGTAGTGTGGTAAGCACGAGTCGATCCCACAGAGAATCAAGTTATTCCTAAGTTAAGTTTATTTACCAATTAATATGAAACGGGGGTTTTTGGGTGGTGAAAATAAGAAAGAAAAGAAAATAAACTATAAACAAATTAATGCAAAGGAATTTAGAGAAAATCGTTCTACCTACAACTATCCACTTTATTTGGTCGAATTGATATTGTAACTTCCTCTTGTCCTTTTATAATTCCTATGAATGTCCTTGTCCCGACCTAATATAGTTACTAGTCCAATCAGTCCTAGAAACCCTTATCAATCGAACAGTCCCTAAAGAAGGATTTAACCCAATTGATAGCTTTAAGACCAGAGATTAACCAAGGTATTTGCAGTCCCTACAGAAGGATTTAACAACACATCCAACTTCCTACCAATCCAATTAGTTCAATCAGCCCTAAAGGGATAAGTTTGCCACTTGGGTTAAGGTTCACAATCAGGAATCTACAAAACCCTAGCAATTGAATTAATTCTACCAAGTTGATCAGTCGAGATAGAATAAAACAATCAAACATTCAAGCACAAAGAAGTCGAAACATTCAATATAGGAAATAAGGAACAAGAATTAGAAACTCACAACTCAATCAAACAAAGCTTCAAATTGTAGACAGAACGGGAGAGTTTAGATCTCCATAAAAATAAAACAAAACATAATTAGGGTTAAAGAATTGAAACGGTAGTCGGCCGTATACACTAACTATCACCTTCGGCCCTTCTTCCATTCTGCCGTATGAATTGTATATATAGTATCTAACTATCTATCCTAATCTATCTATAATATAAATATATATAATATAGCTATATGAAAATCTATCTAAACTATACGTTGTATATTGTAATTTGGAAAGGCAGCACTTGTAAAGCCCAACCAATCACGTAGGCTCTTCCTTCCGATGTCCATGCGCCCCACGAACAGCCCAATGTACGATCCGAGTCGGCCCGTCTTGTCTTTTAATTGTAAAATAATCCCACAATTTATGATCAGCCTCCAAATTCATACGATCTGGCTTAAAGATACCTGAAATATATATAAATACTAGTGTAGGCTCCGAAAATCGAATAATATCAAATAAGCTATAAAAATATGTAAAAATACTATAAATCAATATGCAAACCTATACTTAAAACATGACTAAAATAGACTCTATCACTATTCGATGTTGGGAAGCAAGTATTCATTTTAACTATGAAATTTTGGCTGCTGAGGGCGGTTGTCGGATGCAAAAAAACATGGACGTAACTATTTTTTGGATTAATTGGCATCAACAATAATTGTGAAATATGCATCACAGTCACTCAATTATTCATCAATAATTGTAAAATATGCACCACAATCACTCAATTAATTGTGAAATTTTGGATTAATTGGCATCAACAATTATTCATCATCGGCAAAATTTATGAAATATGCACCACAGTCACTTAATTATTCATCAAAACCATGAATAATTATTCATCAACCTTAGCAATATTCATCACAGAGTAATTGCAGAATTCAAAGTATTCATCAATATTCGACAAAATTCAAGGAATATTCATCACAATCTCACAATTATTCATCAAAGATCCATCAAAGTTTTTGATCTTCACCATTTTCCAAGTTGTCATCAATATTCGGCAAAATTTATCATATATCCATCACTTTCAATCAATTATTCACCAAAGTTGCAAAGAGTACATATTTTGCAAAGATTCATTATCATCAGCCTTGGTAATATTCATCACAATTTTCCCAGTTATTCATCAATATTCGGCAAAATTAAAGAAATATTCATCACAGTAACACAATTTAATTTGTGGGACGATGGAGGAATGCTATTTAGACACAACGCAACCGTTGACTGCCTATGCTATTCTACTCCACGCAGCTTCACCCAATCCTCCACTCGTCGTCGTCGATTGCTTCTTCGCCGACATGCCTCCCTTCAAGCGTACGTCTGGGTGCGTCGCTGGAAGTTGCAGTGGTGGCCGCCGGATCGTCTTCTTCAAACGAAAAAAAGGGTTTCTGGGAGGCGAATGAAGATGAGGAAAAAGGGATTTCGGTTGTGATCCCACGCGCACGTATTGAGGGAAAAGAGGGTTTTTTCTCTTTTAATATTAGAATTAATTAATTTTGGGGAATAATCTCATCCATCAATTTCTAATCAATCAATGACTTGTATTTGTTAACACAAAACACAATAAGGGTTGTTAACACATGACCCACCCTCTCTCTCTCTCTCTATATATATATATATATCAATCATACTTATGCTCTCATATGACTCTATTTGAATAAACCCGATGGGGTTGGGCTGTCCTATGACCCTAGCAATGACTCCAAGACTCACTATTAACGGCTGTTCTACCAACCACATAGAGTAAACAGATGCTCATTCAATTTGTGCAACCTAAGCAGGATACTACATGATCATGCGATATGCAGATGCAACACCTAACATAAAATGCAACAACATGCATGAGAGTCTAACTTGAGTAAGCCCTCTAGGGAACTTATTTGGAAGAAGCAGAATCCAAATCAAGCAAGCAAGGAAATAACATCAGGTCACAGATCACCTAACAAGTATTAATTAACGTTTATAAGTCTAAAGCACAAAGCAGGACTCATCTAGCACTACACATAATCTAACCATCATTTCTCAGTCATACATTATCATCATCTTCATCATCAATCTTCTCAACTCATCTCAGTCACCTCATATCATTATATATCATCTCATTCTTATTATTGTTACAATTAATCTCAAAGTTCCAATAACTAAAATCATGTTCCAAATCTCATTTTACTCATGTAATAGCAACACTATTTCACAATAGTTCATATAATCAAAGTCTCAAGAAATCTCATCAATCAAATCACCAAGTCAATTCCAAGCAATCAGTTCAAGGTTTCTAAAACCACTCGATCTCAAATAAGGACAACCACTCGTCAAAACATCGACTTCGAAATCATAACCAAATTCTACATAGAAACATTTAACTTTTACAACTTCTTAAAATCATAACGTCAAAGAAATATGGCACAAGTTAGCTTTATCTCAAATCTTAGATTAATCTCATAATATAATAATATTAAAATAATCTGGCATACGTTAGTTTATTTCGAAATCTTCTATTCTACAACTTTAATAAATTCCGCCACATAAATAAAGTAGTTTAGAATACTAAGGTATAATAATTCCTAAGTAAATTAATAGATTAACCCAGTAAAATAAATTCCGATATAACTAATAAGATAAAGTAATATCCTAATTTAATATTTTCATTACCATAAATGAGTCATACAATTAAAATATATTGCTATAACAAGTTAATATTTCATCAAAATTAAATAGATTAACTGACGTGCTCGGACCTGGGGCTCGAGCAAAAGGACCGGCGACGAGAGTTTCGAGAAGTCGGGAAGTTGTTGACAGTTTCTGGAGCAGCAGATCAGTTGACAAAGAATGCCGATTTCCCATCGATTGGCTTGGCTTCTGGAAGTCGCGGTCGCGTATTGGGGCATATCTAATCAATCAGAGGTCAGACGAAGCGGGAAATAGAGTTTTACCGAGACGTCGCATGTGTAGAGACGATTCCGAATGGGGCTCGTTTGAGAGGGATTGAGGGGTTGTTTTGGGAGGGACGTTTTGGAGGTGATTTGAGGGTGAAGATGGGGCTGTGGAACCGTAGAATGGTGGTAAAGTAGGGGATGAGAATTGAGGGATATGTGATGCAAGATCGCTCTCGGCCTCACACTCCGAGCTCTCTCCAACATTCGATCTTCCACACTCTCGGCCTCGCACTCCTAGTGTTTCCAACCCTTTGATTCCGTCGTCTCTCACTAAGGAATCTCCTTCAGCCTCTCACCGAAGGTTTTGTTCAGATACAATGCTAGTCACGTATATATGACTCATATGTGACGTATTGTAGTTGATTCTAAGAAAAATATTTATTAAAATAATATATGATCATCGTTTATAGAAAGGTATTATAAGTCATAATCCATCTATACATATTTTAGATAATTAACAAAAATATAAATCAAAACTATTTCATAGTCATACTTATCGAAAATATACATGATAAAACCACAATTGAAAGGTGGACCCCACCCCACGTCGCCATGGAGGGGGGGCGCCACGCGTCCTGTTCTTAGTGGTCAACGGTCTTACCTGAAGTTCCTCCCCATGAGAACGGTCTCACAAAGCTACTATCCTAGGGGGAGGACCTTTGCCTGTGCCGGAATGACCACTTACTCTGAGACGGTCTTACCCCAATCCAGTCATCCGCAGACGATTAGATGACCAATGGTCGGGTGCCGCCGAATCCTAACAAAAGCTTGTTCCACCCTTCGGGCGTCGATTTCATCCAGGCTGTTCGGAGAGAGTGAGTTCCTATCCTAAAGCAGAGGGAATGGGTGAGCGTCGGGGGCTCCAAGTCGAGGAGTCCCCTAATATCTATACCTGAAATCCCACCTACTTCGACGATTATGACGATTATTGGGCGCTCGCGAGGTGAGCTTGGTGGTGTTACGTCTAGACTCCGCCCTTCGATCTGTATAGGACATCACTCCTCTTTAGGTTTTCCGAAAAAGCCTTGATCTTAGAGTGTCTCTTCGTATTTATAGTGTGCACCCACGTCCCCCCCCCCCCGAGGCGACTGTTCCTTCCTTTTGGCCACTTGTCGAAGTATGGCTGCCGCGTGTTCTAAACGGAAGGGCACGTGGGTGGTGGGCATGCGTGCCATCTGGCCCAGTTGCATGCAACCTTCGTACGCGGATCGTTTGTCAGTGCGTCCTCACAGGCCCGCTTTCCTAGACCTTTTAGTGCCTTTTTTCCTTTCTTCCCTCTTTTTCGCTAATTTTGGGCATCAACACAGCTTCTCGAGCCGTGGGGAGACCGGGAAGGTTTTTTCGCAGTTCGAAACCCTTCAACTGATCCCACCATCTTTAGCGCCTCTTAGGGCAGAAAAAGGGAAAAAAGGAGGCCCGTTGGGCCGAGTTGGGCTTTCGTGGGCCGGTTCCACCTAGGCCCGTTTGCCTGATTGATGTGTGTCGGGATCTTGACACGTGGGTCGAAGCGGGAGGTGAAACGTCATTGAGTGGGGGCCTTTAAATAGGGGTCATTCCCCTTCTCATTTTTTACCGTTCTCCGTTTTTACAGCTCTCTTCTTCGGCTAATCGAGGTAAAGTTGTTTTTCTTTCTTTTCTTTCCGCATCTTGTTCTTGTTTTATTCTTAGTTTTCTTTCTTTCTTTTCTATCTTGGCTGCGGATGTGGCACGGGTTCTTTCCGGGCGCATTTTTATTCCCTACTGGTCTTTAGGTTTCTTCTCAACTTGCCCCTTCCTCCCAATCTATTAGCTGCCTTCGCTATGTCGACCTCACAAAGCAGCTCTGGCAGCGTTCAAGCCTTGATCAGATCCCCGCCTCCAGTAAGGCTAGAGGGAAAACTTCTGATGGGGGGTATAGAGGTCCCCGAGGAAGTCACCTTTCGTCAACCAAAAACCCTCGCGGATCTCTCCTTCTACTCTTCTCCGGGTCGCGTACGCGACGATCCCCCTTCTCCTACAGAATCCGCGTCTTCGCGGCCGGGAGATGGCGCCTCGTCATCGGGGTCTGACTCGATACTGGAATATCCGAATCTCAGCACTCTTATAAGGAGTGGGATTCCCGTACTGACCTGCCGTCCGGTCCTGTCTTTCTACCGACTGAGCGCCGCTCTTCGTCCGTGCTGGGGGATTTCCGCCCAGTTTTGTATGATGAGGGAGTGCTGGCGACCTGCCCTTTTAGGAAGGACTTCTAGCCATCCACCGCGGGTCTGATCCCGGCCGTTCTGCCGTAGAGGGTGATCCCCATCGCTCCGCCTAATGCTCAAAACCGCGGAGGAGGGACTTTCACGACCCTGGATGACTTGAGCGTGATTGCTCGCGTCTTCTCCTGGCCGGAGGGAGTGGTGTTGTGTCTTCCGGCGGAGGGCGGGGGGAGCCTAGATGCTTATTCGGGGTGCTTGGTTGTCTATATAGAGAGCCTGGTCCAAGGGTTTCGGCTCCCTCTCCCTAATCTATTCAAGCGTTATCTAAAAGCTTGCGGCTTGAGCCCCGCTCAACCTACCCTAGGACTTCTTAGCAACATGCTGACTTTGGGTCATGGGGGCACCCACAAGAATCTCTACCAAGCTAAACTTAGTGTCTCGATAGTGGAACGTAATTCCAGCAAACCAGAGTGGAGGCATAAGTGGTTCTTAGTCTGGGATCCTTCTCGTCAAATCTTGAACTTCCACACCGAGCCGCGTCTGTACACGCGTGTGAAGAAGAAGGCTGTGACGGATCTGAAAGAGATCGAGTGGAGGTTTGTGGTTGGGACAAAACCTTCGTGGAAGGATGTGTTGTCTCCTTTGCGGCTGGAGATGGCCGGCTTGAGTCTCCCTCATCCGCGCATAGGTTGTAGCTAATTTGGGGAATACTCTTGTTTTTTCTTTTTCTTGTGTTATTGGTCTTGTACTGATGCCGTTGTTCTTTTCAAGGCTCTTCAGACGCCCTGGAGTTGAAGACAATGGTGGATGCCGCGAAGATGTCCTCTGCTCCTCCTTCTTCTGCTAAGAGGAAGATGCCTACCGACGTGATGAGAGCCTTGAAGCGCCCCAAGACTTCGGCTCCCAAGCCCAAAAGCCAGAGGGCGGCGAAGGAGAAAACGGCGATCGTGGCTTCTTTCTCTCCAGCTGTCCCGGTGGAGCCCGAGCCACCAATTATCGAGATCGATGCTTCTCCGATTGCAGAAGTTCATCCCTTTCCTCTAGCGAGCCCTGTAAAGCCTCGGCCTATTTCTCCTTCTGAGGCGGGAGCTTCGAAAGCTCCTCTAAAGAAGAAAAGGCCACGCCCCTTCCCGGCCTGGGAAGGGGTCGACTGGGACGTGCCGGTCTTTCACATGGATGTCAACGGCCGCCCCGCATATCGGATGTCCGGCTTTGACTCGGATGTCCTCAATCAGCTGGCCTTCTCCCCCGGAGCTCGGGGTGGCGGAGTTGCGATACCTGGACCAACTAACTGATGAACAGTTCACGATGGAGCAAGAACGTTGGTGCAACTGGGTAAGCGAGACGCACTCTGTAACTTTTGTTACTTGTTTGCCTTGGTTTTTCTCTTTGGGAATTTCCTTGACCCTTCTATGTTTTCGTGATCAGGGACGCGTTTTCACTCACAGCGGTTGGGGACGGTATCTTTGCTTGGGCCAACACGCCCGTGGCCTCGAGGAGAAATTGGAGCAGATGAAAGAAAGTCTTTTGGAGGCAAAGACGCCGCGGAAAGAGGTTGAATCCCTTCGCTCGCTGCTGGAAGAGAGGGAAGAAGTCCTGGCCGCCGAGAAGGTAAGGGGTAGTAAATTGGCCAAGGACTTGGAGATGGTGCGAGCTCAGCTTGAGTCTTCCCAGCAGTCCCTGTCTTCCCTGCAATCCAGTGCTGAGGCCCGAGCAGCCGAGTTGGAAGCCCAGTTGATTGCGGCGAATGAGGAGCGGAGCAAGGCGGTCTTGGAATCCAACCGTCGCGCGATCGAGCTGGAGCGGTATCGGTCCCGGACGGACGGGGATATCGTCTTGTCTTGGTTGGACGTTCCACACAACCGCACTAAACTTGTGGACGACTAGTTGAGGACCCCGAATGGCCTAGACTTTATGAGGAGCGCGGTTCCGGAGTGGTTGAACGAAGAGGCCGGGCAGGACTTCATTCAAGAGAGGTACAGGGACTGCTTCTATATGGGCATGGAGGCCGAGATCCACCAAAGTCTGCAGAAGTCCGCGGAGAACCCAGGCGTCCCTCTTCAGCCTTTTCCTCCAAGCGAGGATAGGGAGGACTGGGACTTGAAGGAAGACGAGAATGTGGACGTAAGTGGTGATGGATTGTAAGCTCCTTTTTTCGGGATGTCGGTCTTTTACCATCGTTTCTATGGGGCAGACAAACTTTGGCACTCTGTTTCGTGCCTTATTTTGGTTTATCGTTTCTATGGGGCAGACAGACTTTGGCACTCCATTTTGTGCCTTGTTTTGGTTGATGTTTTTAGGTCCGCGGTGCGACCGTGTGGAAAACTTTGACCGTGGTTGTTCTTTTGTACCTATGTTTAATATTTTGTTTGAAGGACGATAGACCACCACGTTACCATTTAGGGTCAAGGTTTCCAAGGTTCATAAACACATGTTTCCTCTGCGGAATAGCTTTTACATAAAGTTTACGGGCGCTACCAAGGTTACATTACTCGTGGACGAATACTTTTTCTATCCTTCATTTTCGGAGGTCCCAGAATCTTCGCCTTCGGAGGTTCCAACGTCTTTTGGAGGCAGGACACGAACTTCGAAACGTGAGTTACCGAGGTAGTGGAACGTCACAACTCCTCCTACCTGGAGGCCTCTTGATCTTGCAAAGGTATTCCACCCCTGGGTGAGCCAAAGCACCCCGGCGTTATCCCGTTCTACCCGTACGTTCGTTCCCCTCCTTCCCCGACCATCGGTCAGCGAGATCCTTTCGACACCTGCCAGCCCAAACTCCGCCTCGAAGCAGGCTAGTAGTGGCTGCATTTGTGAAGACCCCCCATGTTTTAATACAATTTGACGAGTGTTGAGTTTTTTTAAAGCAAGGGACTTACCATCCTTTGTGTGAATGTAGCGTTCTGCACCCAGCGAAGGAAATCTCTTGGGCCTCTTCCGGTGACCGAGAAGAGGGGTTCGGGCGAGTTGCCGGCAGCCATCTTGTTTCCTTCAAGGGAGAGGATTTCATTGTTTTTTGGGACAGGGTTGTGTGGTTTAAAACTCTCTTGAAGCCATATTTATAGGGAGGGTTCCCTCCTTCTTTAAGTGAGGATTTACTTTCTGTTTTTTCAAAGATTCGCCATGCCTCATTTGGTTGTTTCCGCTTTTTTCCTTTTTACCTTTCCAAGAAAGCACCTCGAGAAAGAGGATATCTGAAAAAGGGGGCCCGTTGGGTCACTTTCATGATTGAGGCTTTTACAGTTATTCTGGGTAATGATAGAGATTACATCGAAAGACTTTATTTTTGTCGGTAGTGCTTTAACTAAGGATAGAGAGGTTGGCCGTGGGCCGCGCTTCTTTACTTCCCGTCAGTCGGTTTTATTACCTTGGTTGTCCCCTTTCTCCAGGAACCCTTCCCCGCTGAGCCGGACCGACGTCCGCGGTCGAGGGGGAGTCAGGATATGACACGTATATCTCGAAGTGTGAGTTGCCCTCATATACGAAAAGGAGGGCGGATCCGACATGCACGCGGTTTGTGAAGGTGAAATCCGTCCACCCTCTTGTGTACCAATGCATTCCTCGTCTTTTTCGTCACCGACTTCGCAATCTTGGCACGAGGTCGACCATAGGTGGACGAGCTCGTGGGCCTCCTCTCCTAATCGCTCATATGATTGGGGTAGCCGCAATCTCCGCAACTGCTCCCTCTGGGTGATGAAACGATAAAAAGCCCTTGGGGGGCCTTCGGTCCCCATGGTTATCTTTCGAGTTTGATGAGGGTTTTTGTATGGGATTCTACAAAATCCTCGCCCCCTCTCTTATAATATTTGTTGCTACGGGGACGTTTTGTCCACATGGCCTTTGACCAAGCTTTAAATGGCTCCGTGACCTTACCGGTCCGGCCTGTTGTTGGAGGAGCCTTGTCGGGAACGTTTGGAAAAAGCTTCTTATTTTGAAACAAATAAAGTTAGCAAGGAAAAGCAGCTCTGGCCTTCCAGAGCTGTGGAGGGATCGGGCCTTCCAGAGTAGGAGTTTTTGTGATACGGACCGATTATCTTACGCGGCTGGAGAGGTTTCTTCGTTCTCAGGATCTGGGTCGACCACGAAAACCTCGTATCCAGCTCTTGTTCCTTCATTGGTGAACTTAAGGAAGGCCCCCACCCGCAAGCGATTTGCGGTGACGAAATCCTCCCACCCTTCGGTTAGCTAGTAGATCTCGTTGTTATCTCATTCGACCATGACGTGGTGCTCTCGGAATGAACGGGACCGGAGGATGACCCTCCCCTGAGCATCTTCCAAGGCTAGTCCATATGTTAAGGGAAGTCGGAGTTGTAGAAGTTGATCGCTTCGGAGGATGACTTTGTAGAACGAGGTTTGAGACGTGTTTGATTCCATTCGTTCCTGGGAGGGGCGACGCTCCTTGTGCCAAGGATCTACTTCCCTCTCCTAACGTTGGGTATACGGTGCGAGGTCCATCGGTTCATCTTTCTGAGGCTGGGCGCTCATACAACGTATCGCTAGATTTATTTGGACATGTGTCATCCATGCTTAGCCTCATATATCCCACGTCTTTGGACCCCATATTCTTGGGATGCTGCGACTACATCAATCGAGGCGGAGTTGCTTTGGACAGGTGTCCTTCATGCCTTGTCTTGTGCAGATCGCGCTCATCCTTTCGCGTTATTCTGGTGATTCATTGCAGTCCTGACGAGCCTGCCCCGAGGCGGTTCCTGTGCGGCTCGTGACCCTCGGGGTTCCCCTTTAAAGAGAAGCCTTCTTCGCTCCTCTTTTCGTCATCTGAACTTTTTATTTTCCCAATATGCCTGCTTCGAGATGAACCAACTGGGCGTTTTTCCAAACCATCGACTTCTCGGAGCAGCTGCATCGTCTGGTAAACTTCTTGCTTTTATACTCCTTTTGGTTTGTTTCTTTTTGTTCAAAATTTTCACGCACCTGCGCTGTTTATATCGGACAGATGCTGCCGCTTAGCTTCGAGGCCGAGTATGGTCAGGTTCTTCCCGAGCGGGTCCTTTTAACAACTAGGATTCTGAAGGATTTCCCGGTGGCTGTGGTTCACGGTGATTACGGCGTTCCTTATCTCCATCATGGGTGGAACCACTTTGTTTGCACCCATAGCATTGACATCGGATCCTCTCTGACCTTCCTTCATAAAGGGGGACCCCGATTCGTAGTTTGCATCCTGACTTTTGGAGGAGATGAGGTTGACGGGGAGTGGGAAGAGCCACACCCCGAGGGTCCTCCCCCTAATGGAGCTCGCTTGAGCGAAGACAGGACCCAGTTGGTCCTTGGGAGGCCAAGAGCGGGGTGAAGTTTATTGTGCGAAGCTGGCATCCTTGCATTTCGAAACTTTATGTACTTCTTGTTTTTTGAACTCTTTGTAGATTCAGCCAGGCGCCCTGTAGGGGGGTGATCCTGGTGATCCCTCGTGTTTTCGTTTTGTCCGTTGTTACTTTTGTTCCAGTATATTTGAAGTTCTTAGCCCTCTTATATCCCCCAGGCCATGTAACTTTAGTAAGTGCCTTGATCTGAGAGAACCGACGCGAAGTACGCTCCGGCGCTCTGAGTTTTTCGACAGGCATGCTGATCCGGGAGGCTAATGTTCCAACCGGATTCCCGTCGAGGAGTGATGTCTCCAAAGTAGCCATGTCTTTATGCATATTTTAGTTCCATATTCTTTACATTTTGCATATTTCGGGTTGGGAATATGTCGGATTTATGTAGTATATGCTTATTTATCAGAAATGGAGATCTACATAAGTTCCTGTTTAATATCGCAGGATATGGAACCATTTCGGGAGAAAATCAAGAAGCAAGAACCGGAGCACAAAGCTACTCGACATCGACTAACCCTAGTCGATCTCGACAGGACATGCCTAGACACCAGCCAGCATCGAGGAGCCTATGTCGAGAGACTGAAGACGAAGAACCCGACTCCACACCCTACTCGAGATCGAGTACGGCTACTCGAGGTCGACAAAGACGTGGAGCCATGCCCGAGCATGTCGACAAGAGACTTGCCCGACCAGCCAAGCCGTCTCTAATCGACGAAAAATTCTACTCGATGTCGACGAGGGGTCCTCGAGATCGACGAGCGCCAGGAGCCTTGTCCGAGCTTGTCAAGCACCAGTTAGCCGAGATGACGAGCTAGCCCAGTCGACAACAATCCTACTCGAGATCGACAAGACCTTTGTCGAGATCGAGGAGATCTCCAGAGACGCGTTACTCGGTTTGATCAATTCTACTCGGTTTGAGATTCCTTGGGCTCGAAGTTTGCCAAAGTCTATCCGATCTATCAAGACACATCATGAAGAAGAGAGTTCTATCCACTTGAAGACACTTTAGATATATTTTCCTTATTTAGATTTAATTATGTTGTTGCTTTTATTTATCTTTAATGCTTTTAGATATAGTTTTAGATATAGATAAAGATTTCTATCCTTGAGTAGCAAGGTTTAGAAGCCTATAAATAAAGCCCATGGGGCTGATTTCTAGTCATTAAATCACACAACAATTAGAAGAAGAGGAGAGAGAGAGAGAGAGAGAGGCCGAGTGGAGCAGGAGAGCGAGAGTGATCCAGCTTTGTTCGGTTTGTACTTTCTTGAGTTTGGTTTAATGCAATTAGTTTCTTTTCATCAATCAATGTCTGAGGTTGCGATGAAGCGCGAGTAGTCAACCCACTTCTAGGGTTGGGGCGAGCCCGACGATAGCAATGCATAATTGAGGTAAAGATCCGACTTTTATCAAGTTTTGAGCATCTCCTACTTGTTTATGTGTTTATTACCCATCTAATGGAGATCCATGATAACAACATGGATTGTAAACATAAAATCAGTAGAGACAATTAGGGTTTCTTGAAAGAGTTGTCTAATTGTTGGAAAAGGCGAAAGCTTGTCCTTGATGCGATTTACATGATTATCTGTTTATCTCTACCTTATGCATGCTTGGTTATCGTTGTTGCAAACCCCAATTCTGGAAGTCTTTTACATTAAATTTATTTCGAAAATCCCAAAGCATTTACCTTTACTTTATTTCTTTGTTTCGTTTTATTCTCTGTCTACTCGATCTCGACCAAGTCTGGTCGAGCTCGAGTTACTGATTCTCGATCTAGCATCGCTGTAGCTTATTTGTGCAGGAGATCGACAAGACAAGCCGAAGTCGACAAGGGCTCTACTCGATATCGAGTAGCCTCTAGTCGAGATCGACGAGCCCCAGTGCCTGCGACTGCTACTCTGCTCGACTGCCTGATCTTCTGTCGACTTACCTAAGTCGAGATCGAGGGCTCCTGTTATCGACTACTTCTGTGAGATTTCTCCGCTGCCTAGGATCCGCTGACACGCTTCCTCGTGGATCGATCCTGACTTCCCGCTGCTACATCAGGAGGAGGTCTTGTAATTATTTGCAAGGGACGGAATCTGGTTTGCTGTGATTTATTTATATTTTATTTTGCATACTCGATTTTCCTCCTATCAGCACGGAGCAAGCTCCAGCGTCCTGGGACTTAACAAAGTTGTTCATCCGGGAGACTGGAGCTCCAACCGGATTCCCGACGCAGAGCAAGCTCCAGCGTCCTGGGACTTTACGAAGTTGTTGATCCGGGAGACTAGAGCTCCAACCGGATTCCCGACGCGGTTCAAGCTCCAGCGTCCTGGGACTTTACGAAGTTGTTGATCCGGGAGCCTTGAGCTCTAACCGGATTCCCGACGCGGAGCAAGCTCCAGCGTCTTTGGGACTTAACGAAGTTGTTGATCCGGGAGACTTGAGCTCCAACCGGATTCCCGACGCGGATCAAGCTCCAGCATCCTAGGACTTTACGAAGTTGTTGATCCGGGAGACTTGAGCTCCAACCGGATTCCCGATGCGGAGCAAGCTCCAGCGTCCTAGGACTTTACGAAGTTGTTGATCTGGGAGACTTGAGCTCCAACCGGATTCCAGACGCGGAGCAAGCTCCAGCATCATGGGACTTAACGAAGTTGTTGATCCGGGAGACTTGACCTCCAACCAGATTCCCGACGTGGAGCAAGCTCCAACGTCATGGGACTTAACGAAGTTTTTGATCCGGGAGACTTGAGCTCCAACCGGATTCCCGACGTGGATCAAGCTCCAACGTCCCGGGACTTTACGAAGTTGTTGATCCGGGAGACTTGAGCTCCAACCGGATTTCCGACGCGGAGCAAGCTCCAGCGTCCTGGGACTTTACGAAGTTGTTGATCTGGGAGACTTGAGCTCCAACTGGATTCCCGACATGGAGCAAGCTCCAGCGTCCTGGGACTTTACGAAGTTGTTTATCCGGGAGACTTGAGCTCCAACCGGATTCCCGACGAGGAGCAAGCTCCAGCGTCCTGGGACTTTACGAAGTTGTTGATCCGGGAGACTTGAGCTCCAACCGGATTCCTGACGTGGAGCAAGCTCCAGCGTCCTTGGACTTTATGAAGTTGTTGATCCGGGAGACTTGAGCTCCAACCGGATTCCCGATGCGGAGCAAGCTCCAGCGTCCTGGGACTCCTTGCCAGGGAGGGCTGCTTGTTCATTTTGTATAGAATTTTAGCACCCACTAACCGCATTCATTTATTCACACTCAGCGGGGGTGACTTAAAACATTCTCCAATCTTACGGGGTGATTACACATAATACTTCTTCAGGTGCTCGATGTTCCACGTTTTGTTGAGGACCACTCCTTCTGCTGTTTGGAGTTTGTAAGCTCTTGTGTGAATGCAGTCAAACACCACGTAGGGTCCCTCCCATTTCTCGTCTAGCTTACCACCTGTCAGGGACAACCGAAGGACCAGATCTCCTTTCTCGAGTTGCCGGGGGACCATGCGTTGGTTGCGGTATTTCTCTGCCTTTTTCTTGTACTCTCGTGCTTTCAGAGCGGCCAACCTTCTTCTTTCCTCTCGGAGGTGCAGGTCCACTTCCATGGCTTCATCGTTGGCCCTGGATTCATATTCAAGGACTCGGGCCGAGGGGACCAACCTTTCGATTGGTATGACGGCGTCCGATCCGAATACTAGTCCAAAAGGTATTTCTCCTGTTGGGGTCTTGGCCGTTGTTCGGTATGACCACAGTACCAGTGGGAGCAACTCTGCCCATCTCCCTTTGGCGGTCTTCCCTAGCTTCTTCTTGATCCCTTCTAGGATCTGGCGGTTGGTGATTTCCGCTTGTCCATTGGTTCGTGGATGCGCGACGGACGAGAACTTCAATGATATCCCCAGCCCTTCGCAAAAATCTCGAATTCCCTCGCAGTCGAACTGTGTTTCGTGGTCTATAATGATGGCCTCAGGAACTCTGAATCTGCATACCAAATTCTTCCACAAGAATCGGCGGACCTTCTCAGTAGTGATTAATCCCATGGCTTCCGCTTCCACCCATCTGGTGAAGTAGTCCACCACAACAAGAATGTACTTCAGCTGTCCCGGAGCCGTGGGAAACGGTCCCAAGATGTCCATTCCCCATAGGGGGAAAGGGCACGCCCCAAAAATGCTTTGGAGCGGCTCAGCGGGTGCCACGCAGACGTTCCCATGCTTCTGGCATGCGTCGCAGCTCTACACATGACTTTGCACGTCCTTCTTTATGGTCGGCCAGTAATACCCTAACCTCATGATCTTTGCGGTCAAGGATCTCCACCCTTGGTGGTGCGCACATACTCCTGCATGTAGCTCTTCAACGATGATCTTCCCTTCATCCGTGGTCATGCACAGCAGGTCGGGGAAATTAAAACCTTTTTTGTACAATCCGCCTTCACGGATCGTGAACCGGGTGGCCTGGTAGCTCATTTTCTTGGCCTCCTCTCTCTCAGAGGGAATAACTCATTTCCCTAAATACTCCGCTATGGGGGTGCGCCAATCTCCAGGTCCTTCGGTGAAGCCCGCGTAGACTTCCTGGATGAACCCCCGTTGCTCCCTTTTCTTGAATGCAAAGTTCTCCCCAGCTCCTGGCGGTATGGCCGCCCCAATCCGGGCCAGAAGATCTACTGACTCGTTCATCTCCTGGGGAACCGATTCCAGACCGAAATGCAGGAATAATCGTTTTAGCGCCATGACCTTGCGTAGGTAGTCGGGCAAAAGGCCTGTTTTAGCCTCATAGGTCCCTTCCACCTGCCTTGCCACTACCTCCGAGTCGGTGTAGATGGTGATTGTTCGCGCCCCTCGGGCTAGCGCGATTTCTAGTCCCGCGATCAAAGCTTCATATTCCGCTTCATTGTTGGTCACCTGGAAATCCAGTCTGTGAGCGAAGTATGATTTTTCTCCTTCGGGGGTTATGAGCATGATCCCTGTCCCATTCCCGTCAGTATTCACGGCTCCATCTACCCTCAGAATCCATCGGTTCTGGTCACCTCCCCCGTCGTCCTCGAAGCTTGTTTCACAGATGAATTCGGTGAGGGCCTGAGCCAGAGCCGCTTTGCGGGGTGAATAGGTTATCTCGAACTCAGAGAGTTCTACAACCCACTTAGTCATTCGTCCCGACAAGCTGGGTGAATAGAGAATCTGCCTTAGCGGCAAGTCCGTGAGTACTTCAATTCCATGATCTTGGAAGTATGACCGGAGTCTTCTAGCCGCGAAGATTAGACAGAGTATTATCTTCTCAACTGGTGCATATCTGATGTAGCACTTCGCTTACGTAGTACACGAGGTATTGGCCTTCTCGGGTGAGAACCGCACTGATGGTAGTGCCCTTGGTTGCCAAGTAGAGCTGCAGACTCTCTACTCCCTGTGGTTGGTGCAGAGTGGGCAAGTGGTGCAAAAAGGCCTTTAGTTCCTCGAAGGTGTGACGAAGTTCTGGGGTCCACTGTATTGGCCCCTTCTTCTTTAGTAGTGCAAAGAAAGACAGCGACTTGTCAGCCAAGAACGAGCAGAAGCGCCCCAGGTAGTTTACCGCGCCATTCAAGGACTGTACCTCTTTGATCGTACGCGGCGGCCGTAATTCCTGAATAGCGGTAATCCTTGCTGGATTCACATCTATCCCCCGTTGGCTAACCATAAAATCTAAAAACTTACCAGAGTCGACACCAAACACACATTTTTCTGCATTTAAATTTAGTCCGCCACGCCTCAAAGAGTCGAAGGTTTCCTGGAGATCCGCTGCATGATTTTCTGCTTTGCGGCTTCGTACCACTATGTCATCCACGTAGATTGACACGTTTTTTGCAAGTTGCAAGTGGAAGATTTTGTCAACGGTCCTCTGGAAGGTGGCTCCAGCATTTCTCAGGCCAAAAGGCAATACTTTATAGCAGAAGATCCCCTGATTGGTGATGAAAGTGGTCGCTTTTTTGTCCATCGGGTCCATGCGAATCTGATTGTATCCGGAGTAGGCATCCAAAAAACTCAAGGCTTCATTCCCCGCGGTTAAGTCTACCAACTCATCAATTGAAGGTAGGGGATAACTATCTTTCGGGCACTACTTGTTTAAATCGGAGAAATCCACGCACATTCTCTACTTCTCGTTTGCCTTCTTGACTAGGACGACATTCGAAAGCCAAGCAGAATCTTCTACTGCCTCTATAAAGCCAGCTTCTAGTAATTTATCTACTTCTTCCTTGGCTGCCTGGGACCGCTCGGGAGCCATCTTCCTCTTCTTCTGAGCTATGGGTCGAGTGTCATGGCGAATCCGAAGGGTGTGGATGCCTATGGAAGAGGGGACCCCTAGGAGGTCTTTGGGTGACCATGTGAACACGTCGCGGGACTGTTGGATAATGCTTAGGATGCGTTATTTTTCCTCCGCTCTCAGGGCCTGGCCCGTGTAAATTCTTTCTTCAGGGTTGGAGAAAGGTTGGTGGACCGTCCTCTGGTCCGCGGTTGGGATTTCCCGCTCCTTCGGTCTGACCTCAATGTCAGCTTCTTGAATCCCTCCTTCCGGGTTTCCAGGCCTTTCATCCCACTTCTGGAGGCCTTCACTTGTTCCCCCAACCTCACTCTGTGCAGTTTCACAAAGACACATTACTTCTTTCTTTTTTCAAAGAGAAGTCATATAACAGCTTCTGCTCTCTGGTTGTTGGCCACAAACTTCTCCTGTTCCTCCTCCTGGTATTGGGAACTTCCCTTTGAAACGGTATATGGACACCGCCATTTGGAACTTGTAGAGAGACACCCTACCAAGGAGCGCATTGTAAGTTGTCGGTATCCTGACCACTGTGAACACTATGTTCTCCATTCGGCGACTGGGAGCCGTGCCTAGTACTATCGTCAATTCTATGGTATCTGCCACCTGCACCTCGTCCCTAGAAAACGTCACTAGAGTCCCGTGGTAGGGCTTCAAAGCCGTAGCGGATATACCTATTTGGGAGAAAGCTTCCCAGGACAGGATGCCCACGGATGAGCCAGCAGTATCTATCAAGACCCTCCTGACAGTCTTGGTGGCGATTTGGGCGTGGATAACCAGTGGGTCCGCGTGTGGCATGCGGACACCTTCAGCGTCCCTTGCGGCGAAAATCACCTCTGTATGGCTCTGCGAGGCGATGCTTTGGCTTGCTGAGGAGGGGGGCTGCTTTGCCTCTCTCTCATAGTTCTTCCTATCTTGTCGGCTAGCCCCTGAAAGTGACGGTCCTCCCGCCAAGGTATCGATGAAACCTTCGGGTTCAGGGATCCGGTTAGTCCGAGTTTTCTCGTGGTGGGCTTCATTCCTAGGAGCTTGGTTGACCGAGCGCTGTGCTGGCTGGGCCTTGCCCATTCGACCATCACGCCATCTCCTGCCCCATCCCCTACCGTGGTTATACGGAGGATAACACGGTTGCTCATTCCGATATCCCTGTCGTCGCAGATATTCTTCATCTGAGCTTGCCAAAGACCCCTTTGGCGTTCCGCATACTGTTCTTCTCTTGGGTCCTAGGGGCCGCGATGAGGGCACCCATAGTCACGGCGTCCTTCGTCTCTTCTGGAGGATCTATGCTCCTTGTCACGTTGTACCCCTTGTCCTTGCTCATTCGGATCTTCAACTGGATTCCTTCTTTCATTATTGAAGTGTACTTCGTCCTGCCGAGATGCAGGTCGGGGATCCGCAGAGTACTGCCTCTTCTGCTTTCCAGCTCCCTTATCCTTCTGGAACTTCCCAGCGATTCTCCCGAAGAAACCCTGATGCCCCTCGTTCACCCTTGAACTCGAGGCCACAACCTCTTCGGCCTCAATCTGGGTGGACACCATGTCCCTCAGTGTGTCGTAGCTCTTAGGTTTCTTTCTGAACAAGCGAGTCTTGAAGTCGCCTTCTGCCAGGTTCCCCATGAGGATGATGACCGCCGACTCATGGTTGAAGTTCGGGATCTGTACCACTACACTGGTGAACCGTGCAAAGAATTGCCCCAAGGTCTCATGCGTTCCTTGCATAATGGAATTTAAGTCCAGCATGGTTTTCTTGCGCGACCGGGAGCTCCCAAAGTGTGATTTGAATACCTGAGAAAGTTGCGCGAAACCGGTTATGGAGTTTTGAGGGAGGTTGGTGAACCATGTCAGGGCTATGTTGGTCAGAGTCGACGGGTAAGTGCGGCAGAGCATTGCGTCGTTGTACTCATTTATTCCCATGGCAGTCACTAAATGGCACATGTGATCGTCTGGGTCGGTAGTGCCATCATATTTCCTGAGATTAACGTCCCTCCACCGCTTGGGGACTGGGGCCCTACATATTTCGCTTGAAAATACTGAAGGTATGAGGTCCGGCGTATCCATCCGCGCGTGAGATGGGTTGACCATATTAGACATGGACAGTTCCGAAGACTGTCCGTCGTGGTAAGACCGATTGGTCTGTGGATTCCCATAATGGAAATGCCGACCCGGGTGCTTGAACCCCTCTATTGGTGACGTTCCTGCCGCGTGTTACCGTAGTCGTTCCCGTAGAAGCCATCGCGAACATATTTCTGTCGGGGGACTTGGAAGCCATCCTGTCCGTAGAAGAAGAAATGTCCAAGGTTCGGTGGGGGAAAATAGTGGCCCCCGTTCACCCCCCACCCTACCAGAGATGTTCGAGATTTGGAGGGGGGGAGAAACGACCTCCGTCGAACTCCCCATCTTGCCCGAAGTGCTGGGGTATGTATGGTGAGAGAATAGGGTCGCCGTGAGCTCCAGAGGGGTTCGGAGAAGCATTGTGCGGGGCAGACCCTGCGGTCTCATCCGCGTCGTGACTCATCATGTTAGACACACCCTCCATGTGATTGCTCATCTTCCTTTATCCGTTGCTACCTGAAAGCATTTTATGATTCATTATTAGAAAAGAGTTTATGCTAGTTCCATCAGCACTAACTCCCTTGAAACCTCTTAGTGTGAGACTGTTCCCACGGATGGCGCCAGTGATAAAACCGCAATCGAAAGGTGGACCCCACCCCACGTCGCCATGGAGAGGGGGCGCCACGCGTCCTGTTTTTAGTGGTCAACGGTCTTACATGAAGTTCCTCCCCATGAGAACGGTCTCACAAAGCTACTATCCTAGGGGGGAGGACCTTTGCCTGTGCCAGAATGACCACTTACTCTGAGACGGTCTTACCCCAATCCAGTCATCTGCGGACGATTAGATGACCAATGGTCGGGTGCCGCCGAATCCTAACTGAAGCTTGTTCCACCCTTCGGGCGTCGATTACATCCAGGCTGTTCGGAGAGAGTGAGTTCCTATCCTAAAGGCGAGAGAAGGGGTGAGAGTCGGGGGCTCCAAGTCGAGGAGTCCCCTAATGTCTATACCTGAAAGCCCACCTACTTCGACGATTATGACGATTATTGGGCGCTCGCGAGGTGAGCTTGGTGGTGTTACGTCTAGACTCCGCCCTTCGATCTGTATAGGACAGCACTCCTCTTTAGGTTTTCCGAAAAAGCCTTGATCTTAGATTGTCTCTTCGTATTTATAGTGTGCACCCAGATCCTCCCCCCCGAGGGGACTGTTCCTTCCTTTTGGCCACTTGTCGAAGTATGGCTGCCGCGTGTTCTAAACGGAAGGGCACGTGGGTGGTGGGCATGCGTGCCATCTGGCCCAGTTGCATGCAACCTTCGTCCGCGGATCGTTTGTCAGTGCGTCCTCACAGGCCCGCTTTCCCAGACCTTCTAGTGCCTTTTTTTCCTTTCTTCCCTCTTTTTCGCTAATTTTGGGAATCAACAATACATATAAATTACATGAGATTCAATTAATGGTAGATTAAAAAAAAATTTACCTTATACTTCGTAAATGTGAATTTTATATTTTGAGGGAATCTAAATAAAAGATATTTAAATTATATATAATCCGTTGAACTAATTTTATTTATATCCATATTAGTTTTTGGTGGAAAAATTATTCATATATAGATTATTATTTTATTATTTATTCGAATCTATCTAAATTATTTGTAATATTATATTAGTGTATTCTCTATGTAAAAGACGAGAAATAAACTAGTCTAAGTAATACCCTAACATTATGGATGATCTTGTACAATACAAATTTGATTACTAAGTAATATTATAAGAATAATTTTATATTCTGTATAAAACTCATCCAAAAATTGTGTCTGAATTCCAAAATATACAAATTATAATATGATAATAATTTTATCTCGATTTATGTAAGCATTTAATTTACCTTGATTTATATGATTTTTTTATACAGTAGTACATATGGGGTATTTGGATAATAATAATAGTTATTTCTAAAAAAATTTATTCCCTCCAAATTTTCACCAAAATTTGAAATTTCACCATGATACCACCCAATTTTTTCGATTACTCCCCAAACTACGCAGTAGCTACCCATATTAAAAGTTTAAAACCCTAGTATTATGATACTCCGTATTATCTTCCCCAAAACCATAGTACCGTACTCGAACCAAATTCCTCATTTCCTCTCATATCGATTAAGCAGCCTTCCTGACGCCTCCAGATCGATCTCCTCTCATCCATTCCGACTCTGATGCTCCCCACTCTGTTCCTCTCTGCTGCTTCATCCTAGTTGGTCATTTCGCACCACCTTTGTCTTCACCGCAGACAGTCCTCCATCGCCAATTCGCCACAACTGCTCCCGATGGGTTGTCAATCCTTCTCGTCCGTATTTGGACTAGATTTCGTTTCATCCAGGTGATTTCGAAGTCGCTCGTATTTTGATTCCGATCAGTTCATCCGTGAAAGCATTATTTATTTGTGCTTCTAGTTTAGGTGAATTTCAAATTTGTGTGGAAAAGCAATTGCTGGAGTGAATTTGATTGGATTGTTGAGCGGTGCTTCTTGAGTTCTAACTTGCTTCTAGATTTGATTGGATCACAACTTGACCAACTTAAGAGTTGATTGTCATAAGAAGAAAGTTGTTTGTAATTTGTGAGGATTATTGATTATTACATCTGGCTTATTAAGTGGTGTATGTATTGATGCTCTTTTTTCTAGGGAGTTTGACTTATTTTAATACTTAGTATGTAGGAATGTCAGATCAATGTAAAGATTTGTTCAAGAGCAATTGAACTTACCCGGTTAAGACTTCTTATGCACCCCGTAGAGTGCACTTGTTTTCGACATGAGATGCATGTTGTAGGAGGAAATCGAGACTTGCAATTAAAATATAAATAAATCAAAGCAAACCAGATTCCGTCCCTTGCAAATAATTACAAGACTTCCTCCCGATGCAGTAGTGGGAAGTTAGGATCGATCCACGAGGAAGCGTGTCAGCGGATCCTAGGCAGCGGTGAAATCTCACGAACAGAAGTCGACCACAGATGTCCTCGATCTCGACTAGAGTTAGTCGACAGAAGATCGGACAAGTCGAGCACAGTGCAGCAGCAGTCACAGGATGCTAGTCGATCTCGACTAGGGCTTACTCGAGATCGAGTAGAGTTGCTGACGTCGAGTTGGCTTGGTCGATCACCTGCACACAGAAGCTACGACGATTCTGGAATCGAAGATCAGTAACTCGAGATCGACCAAAGTTGGTCGAGATCGAGGAAGGGCAGAAAGTAAAAACGAAACAAAAGAAAGTAAAGACAAATGCTTTGGGATTCTCGAAATAAACTGTATGTAAAAGACTTCCAAGATTGGGGTTTGCAACAACGGTAACCAAATAAGCATAAGGCAAGAATAAAACAGATAATCATATAATTCACATCAAAGGATTAAGCTTTCGCCTTTTCCAACAATTAGACAACTCTTTCAAGAAACCCTAATTGTCTCTACTGATTTTATGTTTATAATTCAAGTTGTTAGCATGGACCTCCATTAGATGGGTAATAAACACATAACAAGTAGTAGATGCTCAAAACATGATAAAAGTCGGATCTTTACCTCAAACACGCAGGGCTATCGTCGGGCTCGCCCCAACCCTAGGAGTGGGTGGACTACTCGCACTTCATTGCAACCTCAGACATTGATGTATGAAAAGAAACTTTTATTAAACTAAATTCAAAGCCTTTACAATCCCGGCAATCCAACTTTCGTTGAACGCCAAAACCCTAAGACCTTCGAACTCCTAAACATCTCTGTGAACTACTTCTCTAACTGGTGAATTGGATGATCCCTAAAATCAGCCCCATGGGCTTTATTTATAGCCTTCTACTCCTTGCTATTCAAGGATAGAAATATCTATCTATATCTAAATCTATATCTAAAAGCTTTAAAGATAAATAAATGGAATAACATAATTAAATCTAAAAAGGGAAATTATATCTAAAATCCTAAAATATCTTCAAGTTGGATAAATCTTCTCCTCCATGATGGATCTTGATGGAATCGGATAGAACTCGGCAATCTTCGGCCCCAAGGAATCCCAATCCGAGTAGGACAGCTCAAAACGCGTACGCGGCTTCCGGAGATCTTTCCTCGATCTCGAGTAACTTACTCGATCTCGAGTAACATTGACGTCGACTTCAGCTTGGCTCGGCGTCTCGGGTAGCAGGTCCTCGACAAGGCTCGGACAGGTGACTTTGGGTCCTCGATATCGGGTAAATAACTCGATATCGAGTAGACTGGGTTCGTCGACTAGACTGGCTTGGTGTATCGGGTAGCTTCTTCTCGACGCTGCTCGGACAAGTGCCTTGGCCTTTGTCGATATCGAGGACTTTCCTCGATATCGAGAAGTGGTGTTGCTCTGTGTCCGGGTGTCTGGCCAGGTCGATCAGTGCTCCTCGGCTCCCCGATCAGGTTCTTCTCTTCGACTCCGGGTGTGGTCTTCAACTTTGTCGATATCGAGTAGACTGCTCGATATCGAGGAGAGTGCTGGAGTCGGGCAACGTTGTTCCTTGGCTTCTCGACATGTGCTCCTCGATCAGTGATGTGCCTAGACATGGTTTGTCGATATCGACTAAACTTTGTCGATATCGAGTAGATTGCTGCTTCCGTCTTCACTTCTTGGTTTTCTCCCGAAATGGCTCCATATTCTGCAATATTAAATAGAAACTTATGTAGATCTCTATTTCTGGCAAATAAGCATATACTACATAAATTCGACGTATTCCCAACCCGAAATATCCAAAGTGTATAGAATATGGAACTAAACTGTGCATAAAAACATGGCTACTTTAGAGACATCAAATCACCCCATACTTAGACTTGCCTATCCTCAAGCAATAACCAAACAATAACCAAGACCTACAACACATCCTTCAAGTCTTCGCCTTTGTCAAAAGCAACATCTCAAGTAGTAGTAATGTAAGACAAGTGAATTTAACGTCATCACACATATATGAGCGATCCATAGGCATAGGCAATATAAATCCAACCTCACCAGGGTAAAGTGTTTACACTCAGCTCTCAATGTGTTTATGCTATGTAGATCAACTCTCAACTCAATTCCATATACAATCTAATAAACATTGCAATTTAAATATAAATCCACTTCGCAACCAATTATGTAAATGCAACAAGAATTATCAGGAGGACTTCGCTCAATAGAATTCTTCAAAGAAGATTCCATTCGGCGGGGTTGTAATGGGGCTTGGTAAGAAATAAAAAGGTATGGAATTATTTGGCCATGTGGTGCTTAATAAAATTCGGGAATCAAGACTCCTAAATCTCCAACACAATTCAACCAAACCATAACTCTTAATCATATGCATCAACCAAACTCTCCAACTTATCTCAATGAAGTACGTAACCTTTCAAACTTAACTAACCTCTCCAAAGTATGAATCTTGCGAAAATGAAAGAAATAAGGTAAATTTGGCTCATACACTTTATTCACAAACATATACACAAACTTTTCTTTTTTTTTTTCGATTTTTTTTACGAAAATAAACTAAAACTAGTGCATTTATAGGGTGAGCCAAAGATCCTTTTACATAATATGCATAGCAAGATAAAAATATAGAACCAACCCATATCCTAATAAATTCAAAAATTCTTCTTACTTGAAATGAAACATAAGCTTATTTCTTCCACAAACCATCATTCCAACCAACTCTAAGTCTTAATTCCCGAATGGGGTCAGGCTCATTTTGGCTAAGGATAATTTTGTGGAGTTTATAATAAAAGTCTCAGGCTAATGTTCTGGCTTCAAGCAAGGATAATGCAGGGTAGGTAAAGAGAGGATAAAATTGGCTTAAAAGGTGCCTCCATCATTTAATCCTCATTCACATAAACATATAAATGCATTGGCTTTGAATAACTATCACAACATTTAGAGTTGCATAGGAAGAGTAAATAGACTCAAGAAAACAGAGGGATTTTTAATGTTCTCCCTATAAGGCAAAAATTCTCACTGGGACAATTTTTGTTGGATTTTAACCTTTAGCTTAGGATCATATGTGCTCAATTTCATCACAAGTTCACAATCCACATAAAAACAATTTCGAGGACTTAGACTAAACCTTCCAAACATGCCATAGGATTTACATGATCAAGTCAATCATTATTCATCATCATAGGACATCTAAGTCAGGGTATAAAAACTAAGACAATGCAAAAATTAAACATGCATTTTTTTTATTTTTTTTTCGACATTTTTTATTAATTTTTTTATTTTATTTTTTTCTATGCAACTAAAAACAAGACTAAAGTATGATAAAAGACCAAAATGCAGAAAACTTAAATATGAATGCATAACATAAAAATGAAATTTCACCATGTAAAACCAAAAAGCAAGACTAAAACATATAATAATGATAATGAGCCCTTCCCCCACCCCATACTTAAAATATACAGTGTCCCCACTGTATAAAATTAAATAAAAACAAGAGTAAAGGAAGGAACTCACCGAATAACACATCGAGGAGGGCAGATCAGGCATATCGAGTAAAATTCTTGTCGATATCGAGTACAGTACTCGATATCGAGGAAGGTGTCTGCGTCCAGTGGATTCTGAAGTCGAGGAGATTCGTCTGGCTTAGTCGATATCGAGTTGGCCTACTCGATATCGAGGAGTTTCTGGGCTGCTCCTTTTTGTCGTTGTGGACTTGGCCTTCGTCGATTCCGACTGTTTTTCAGGGGCTTCTTCTTCCACCTTTCGCGATCCTTCTATGCTTGCCGACCTAAAAAGTGTTAGATTACACAAAAAGCAAGACTTTCCACATGAAGTATTCTAACAAAAACCAAAAACAAAAACCAAAAACCAAAACCAAAAATCCAAAGTCCCAAAATTCATTAAGTTTTATATACATGCTCTAGATTTTAGAGTCGCTAGGCCGATTAACGTGGGGCCCGCCTGTGCTTGGCCCTTCTCCTGGATCATCTAGGTCCTGATGGTAGTATGCAAGCTCAGCTGACAGGTGGTTGCTTGCATAATCATCATTTTCTTTCTTCTTTCTCTTCCCAGCTCTCAGCTTCCGCAGATTTTCTCGCCACGGGGCCTTACCTCCCCTTGAATTATCGATAAATTTCTTGATGGACTGAGGAGGGGTAGGATTCATACCTGAACTTACCTTTTCGGGCCCAAAACAGAAATCTTCGGGCTTGGGGTTAGTCGATATCGAGCACGGCTAGTCGATATCGAGTACAGGGACCCCATACTTAGGCTCTTGGAAAGTCTGTGGCTCAGTAGAAGAAGAAGTCGATGTCGATGAAATTTTGTCGAGATCGAGTAACACCTTAGTCGAGATCGAGTAGTCCTTGTCGATCGAGAGTTGGCTTCTGGTGCCTTCCTCCGTTGTTTGCTTGATCCCATGGTTGCTGATACTTTTCACCTCTAGCCATGAAATTTCCTCCTTTGTAGGGCCAAAGGAGAAATCTAAGACCTCGTCGCCTATGGTGAAGGTGAGCGATCGCTGTTTGACACTAATCTTGGCATCTGCAGTAGCTAAGAATGGTCTACCAAGAATAATAGGGCTAGTAGGATCTTCAGCACAGTCTATAATAAGGAAATCTGCTGGAACAAAGAATTTACCAACCTGGACGGGGACATTCTCAACTATACCTGTAGGGATGACTACTGTATTGTTTGCCATGTATAGCTTAGCATCCACAGGCTCTATGCATCCTATCTTTACCTTCCGCCAGATTGATAAGGGCATGATGCTCACACTTGCTCCTAAATCACACAGAGACTCATATTTACATTGTCCAAATCCCACAGTAACAGAAAACTTACCAGGTTCAGGTCTCTTTTCAGGGAAGTAGAGTACTTTGCATTCGCCTGCGATCTCTGAGATGGATCGCTTCTTGCTCAGGATTTCTTTTAGGAATTTGACATATCTAGACATCTCTTGCAGGGCTTCTGTAAAAAGAATAGAGACATTCAGTTCTTGCAGCATATTAACAAAACGGTTAAACCTACCTGCAGTGGGATCTTTCAGTGCTTTGGAAGGGAAAGGCAGTGTCTTTTTCTGCTTCGGAGCCAGATCAGACGTCGGAGGTGTTGCAGAGTCGTCGACCTCGGCCTGCTTCTCCTCGATATCGACAAGGGCCTCCTCGATATCGACTAATGTTGTCGATCTCGGGTTGCTGGGCTGTGCAGTGGAGTTCGAGCTGGGCTTCTGGTCTGTGTCGAGGAGATTTTGGTCGATATTGAGCAGGGGCTTCTCGATATCGAGTTGCTGCTGCTCGTTGTCGAGTTGCTGCTCTGCCTTGTCTTGATGCTTTCCGACCTCTGGCTCGTGTAATTGGTGCCCACTTCTGAGTTTGATAGCTGCGACGTGTCCGGTCTTCCCCTTAGGATTTGGTTCTGTTTGCCCAGGGAGTTGTCCGGATGGTCGTGGAATCTGCGCCGCGATTTGACCCATCTGGGTCTCTATGCCTCTTTTCCAGATATCTAGTTCTCCAAATTTTGTAGTGATGTTCTGGAACTGGTTGTTGATGGTGCCTTGATTCCGACGCATCTTCTCAAGAATGAGCTGTAAGTCATCCTTCTTTTGATCCCTTTTTGGATGTCCTGGAGCTCTGTATGGTGGGGGGTTCCTAGGAGGACCTTGGTTCCACTGTGGTTGATAGAACCTTTGATCCCCCATATAGCGATTGGGACCCCAGCGTAGGCTACCTCTTCATGTGTCTCTGCCATCCTGACTTGCTCAGTGTGTGGGCACTCAGTAGTGGTGTGCCGCTGTGATCCGCATTCGATGCAAGGCTGGTTGACAGAGAGATACTTGACTTGCTTGAGGAGCTTGCGATTCTGGTCTCTGTAGAACTGCTCCCTAACATCTGGGTCAATCTCCTTGGACGCTTCATAGAGGGGCATAGATGGTGCTGGCCTGGAATAGGAGTTCTCCTCATAGTTTGCAGTAGACCCATATTTGTTGTCATAATTGGTGAGCTTGTCGAGCACACCCCAGGCGTCAATTGATGGCATCGTCAGATACTCATAGCGAGTATACTGGTTGATCCTGTCCTTAGTGACTTGGTCAAGAGAATTGAAGAAGATCTCTTGAATGACGTAGGGTGGTTGTCCATGAGTAGGGCAGGATCGCAGCAGTTCTTTGTATCGTACCCATGCTTTTGCCAGCGGCTCCCCAGACTTTAGTTTGAAAGCTGTAATCTTATGGCGGAGGAGTGTTGTCTTGGCAGGAGGGAAGAATTTGTTCAGAAACTCTTACTCTACTTGGGCCCATGTTGTGAGGGATCTTGGTTTCAGCCCTTCAAGCCACTTCAGTGCAGGTCCAGCGAGAGACCAGCCAAAAGCCTTCATCTTGACATATTCCAGAGTTGTACCTTCAGCAAGAGTACGACACATATCAGAAAAATTGGTAATATGTTCAAGAGGACACTCATTAAATTTGCCATAAAAAGCATTATTTTTAAGCTCTATAAGGAATTGAGTGCGAATTTCAAAAGAGTTTTCAGGGATTAGAATCGCCGATTCAGGCACGACGAGAGTCGGGTGCATATAATCCTCTGCAGTGGTTGGGTATTGGGCAAGCTCAGCTTCTGCTTGTTCCCTTGCTGCTTTCTCAGCGGCGATAGCAGCATCTTTAGTGGCCAGTTCTCTTGTAAGCCTCTGTATCAGCCGTTTCTGTGTTTCTGCGGCCGCCATGTCTCTTTTTAGCTTAGCTTGGATGTGTAGAAGGCGTTCCGGTTCGTCTAAGTCGTCAAACTCAGGTGGTTGACCAGAACGGCGCATACACCTGTAAGGTAACTCAAAGTAGACGTGAGATTTAACTACCTAAGGCGCGAATGATAGCTTACTCGGCAACGGCGCCAATTTGTTGTAGGAGGAAATCGAGACTTGTAATTAAAATATAAGTAAATCAAAGCAAACCAGATTCCGTGCCTTGCAAATAATTACAAGACTTCCTCCCGATGCAGTAGTGGGAAGTCAGGATCGATCCACGAGGAAGCGTGTCAGCAGATCCTAGGCAGCGGTGAAATCTCACGGACAGAAGTCGACCACAAATGTCCTCGATCTCGACTAGAGTTAGTCGACAGAAGATCGGATAAGTCGAGCACAGTGCAGCAGCAGTCACAGGATGGTAGTCGATCTCGACTAGGGCTTACTCGAGATCGAGTAGAGTTGCTGACGTCGAGTTTGCTTGGTCGATCACCTGCACACAGAAGCTACGACGATTTTGGAATCGAAGATCAGTAACTCGAGATCGACCAAAGATGGTCGAGATCGAGGAAGGGCAGAAAGTAAAAACGAAACAAAAGAAAGTAAAGACAAATGCTTTGGGATTCTCGAAATAAACTGTATGTAAAAGACTTCCAAGATTGGGGTTTGCAACAACGATAACCAAACATGCATAAGGCAAGAATAAAACAGATAATCATATAATTCGCATCAAAGGACTAAGCTTTCGCCTTTTCCAACAATTAGACATCTCTTTCAAGAAACCCTAATTGTCTCTACTGATTTTATGTTTATAATCCAAGTTGTTAGCATGGACCTCCATTAGATGGGTAATAAACACATAACAAGTAGTAGATGCTCAAAACATGATAAAAGTCGGATCTTTACCTCAAACACGCAGGGCTATCGTCGGGCTCGCCCCAACCCTAGGAGTGGGTGGACTACTCGCGCTTCATTGCAACCTCAGACATTGATGTATGAAAAGAAACTTTTATTAAACTAAATTCAAAGCCTTTACAATTCCGGCAATCCAACTTTCGTTGAACGCCAAAACCCTAAGACCTTCGAACTCCTAAACGTCTCTGTGAACTACTTCTCTAACTGGTGAATTGGATGATCCCTAAAATCAGCCCCATGGGCTTTATTTATAGCCTTCTACTCCTTGCTATTCAAGGATAGAAATATCTATCTATATCTAAATCTATATCTAAAAGCTTTAAAGATAAATAAATGGAATAACATAATTAAATCTAAAAAGGGAAATTATATCTAAAATCCTAAAATATCTTCAAGTTGGATAAATCTTCTCCTCCATCATGGATCTTGATAGAATCGGATAGAACTCGGCAATCTTCGGCCCCAAGGAATCCCAATCCGAGTAGGACAGCTCAAAACGCGTGCGCGGCTTCCGGATATCTTTCCTCGATCTCGAGTAACTTACTCGATCTCGAGTAACTTACTCGATCTCGAGTAACTTACTCGATCTCGAGTAACATGGACGTCGACTTCAGCTTGGCTCGGCGTCTCGGGTAGCAGGTCCTCGACAAGGCTCGGACAGGTGACTTTGGGTCCTCGATATCGGGTAAATAACTCGATATCGAGTAGACTGGGTTCGTCGACTAGACTGGCTTGGTGTATCGGGTAGCTTCTTCTCGACGCTGCTCGGACAAGTGCCTTGGCCTTTGTCGATATCGAGGACTTTCCTCGATATCGAGAAGTGGTGTTGCTCTGTGTCCGGGTGTCTGGCCAGGTCGATCAGTGCTCCTCGGCTCCCCGATCAGATTCTTCTCTTCGACTCCGGGTGTGGTCTTCAACTTTGTCGATATCGAGTAGACTGCTCGATATCGAGGAGAGTGCTGGAGTCGGACAACGTCGTTCCTTGGCTTCTCGACATGTGCTCCTCGATCAGTGATGTGCCTAGACATGGTTTGTCGATATCGACTAAACTTTGTTGATATCGAGTAGCTTGCTGCTTCCGTATTCACTTCTTGGTTTTCTCCCGAAATGGCTCCATATTCTGCAATATTAAACAGAAACTTATGTAGATCTCTATTTCTGGCAAATAAGCATATACTACATAAATTCGACATATTCCCAACCAGAAATATCCAAAGAGTATAGAATATGGAACTAAACTGTGCATAAAAATATGGCTACTTTAGAGACATCAATGCATCCTATATGTGAGTCCGGCTCTTTAATTGAATTTGCATAATTAGATTTATGAGCTAATTATTTTATGAGTTTACATATAATTGTAGAGCTTGAGGCAAGATGTTCTGGTTGACTTGGTGGAGAAATGTCGAATTTGCGAAGAGTCTTGCACCTTGTTAACTCAACTGTGTAAGACCTTTTGGACCAAGCATTTCGATTTCCCGTTGATTTTCTACATTAGTTTATTCTCTCATTCCTAAAGTTAAGGATATAAGATAGTTATGTGATAAATTATCATTTTTTATATTAATGTTTATTCCTCTCAATAAGCATGCTTAATCGATCATCCGACAATTCAAGAGTAGTTTCCTTGCCGACCACCTGGTATGTATAGAAAATTCAATACTTCGTATATAATAAGTTCTTTGAACATATAAATTCATATTAATTATCATACGATATATCTAGATGTGATTGTGTTGAAAAGAATACGTGTGTGCGCGACTTCAGAACCTGATGAACCGACCAAGCTCAGGCTGAAGAGACCGACGAAGCTCAAGCTGAAGAGGTCATTGCATTGAAAGAGTCTACCACAAAGATTGAAGAATTCATGACCAAGTTCAATCAATAGGATGGAATTGCTTAGAAAGATTTGGATTTTCTTAACGTTGTAGTAAGTTAGAAAGACTTGGATTTTGTTTGGAATTCAATTTGCATCACTTAGTTTGGGGAAATATAGTGTTCATCTATATTTGATTGATTGTTAATTATTTATATTTTTTTAGTATTTTGTTATTTTAAATTATAATATATGCTTTAAATTTCCCCATTAAATCATATTAAATTGCCATTGATGAGACATTTTCCCGAGTCAAGATTTTGCCACTAAAACTATATATCAAACGACGATTTTTTTTCTCTCGCTAAACAACACATTGCGATAATACAATTTCTTCGCCTAAATTATTTACATCAACAAATATAAATTTATCGCAAAATGTATATTTAAAAAAAAATAATATTTAAAAAGTTATAATTAGTACTTACAATTGGAGAGGAAATAAATATTTTAGTGTGGAAATCACTTTTATCGCCTTATATATTCAGCGACTATTCTTGAATCCTTCACCTACTTGCGCGACAAAATTTATGTATCTTTATCGATGAAATTTTTAGTCGTAAAAAATATTGACACAATTTGATGTGATCGTTAGTGAGGAAAAAGCATTTTAGCAAGGAAATTGTATTTGTCGCCAAACACATTCAACAACAATTTTTGAATCCTCAGCTTTTTTTGCGACAAAAAATTTATTTTTTAATGAGGAAAATATTAGTCGCTAATAGTTATGTCAAGGAAAAATGATTTCATCGCTAAAAGTTTTGGTGATGAAATGTTTTTCCATCGACTAACATTTCCTTGACGAGCTTTCTGCGAGGAACTGATGATGAAATGCATTTCCTCGCAAATCCTTTTAGCGACAAAAAATCAATTTTCAGCGACGAAATATTTCCCCGCTAATAGACATTTCTGTTGTAGCTAGTGTCTGCAGAGTTACATTCCGACCTTGGATGGGATCCTAGGAGAGCTTAAGAGACATTTTTTGGAGCATATGAAGGCTAAGGAAGAGGCTATGGCGGAGCAAGGAAGCACAACATTGAAGAAAAGAAGGAAAACCATCATTGCGTAGGGCGGCGACCGTCGTGCCTTAGGTGGCACCCGCCGTGGTGCCGTGTGACGGGATGAAAATCGTTGATTCCCAATCAAATAGTTCCCACTCTCACAAATTAGTATAATTGGCAAGAAAAGGGGTCGAATCCTCGGGAGATTTAAGATTTCACAATGCAATTTGATCAACAACAAGTAACAAAAGTGGGAAAAGATGCAACTTTTAAATAAGAACAAGTAAAGTAAAGTAAAGACGGAATTTTGTTATAAAATCAAGAGTAGCGAACGGTTCGATCTACGGATTCTTTGACATTGGTTGGCTTATCGATCATCGAATTCTTTTCAAGCTATTAACTTTCCTACAAATTCCTCTCGTCTTGGCTTATATAGATTAAAAGTCCTACGAGTCCAATTAATCCCTTACACCTCAATGTAATCATAACATGGTTAAAATTTAACAAAGAGATAGCACAACATCACAAGAACTTGAGCACATAAATAACACCAATTAAACACGGTAAATAAATGTTTAAGATATATGTCAACTTCCTACATAATCATGCTTCAAACACGGAATCCACAATCTTATGCATACTACTATGGAATTAACACAAATACGAAAGCATTAAATCCTAGCACGAAATCAATATTATCGAGTTGGCCAAGCAAGATAACATTAATAACATAACAATAAGCACAAGGAAGTTGAAGGAGTTATAATAGAGGAAAGATAACTTGAATTAAAAACTCACAATTCACCAACCAAGTCTCCGAAAACGTAGGCGAAACACTAGGAAAATTAGCCGCTCATGGCTTACCTAAGCTCTCTTCTCTTCTATGGTGGTTGCTCCACATGAATTCAATTAGAAACTAACCCTAGAACATCCTATTTATAAGCCTAAAGTCTTCCATAAACAAGGTAAAAGATAGACGAATTAGATAGAATATTTCTAAACAAACTAGATAAAAGATAGACTTTCCAAATTTAGTTCAGCGTCAGATTCCGCTGGCAGCGAATGACCTTGATTGAGCTACCATTGGATTTTCGCTGCCGCCTCGCTACCACACTCGCTAGCAGCGAAATCCCATGCCTTAGAATTTTCTCAAGCCTCCTCGGGTCCTTCGCTTCCGCTTTCGCGAGCCACTCCTTCCGCTGCATTGAGCTCTTGCATCCGCATGCACGATAACTTCCTTCCGCTGGAGCGAGTTGCCGAGTCTTCGTCGTCCTGGTGCCTCTCGCTGGCAGCAAAGGTTTTCCGCGGCAGCGAGTGTCTCGCTGCAGCGAGTCCAGTCGCTGGCAGCGAAGTGTGTTGGCTTGCTCACTTGCTCTCTCGCTGGCTCTCCTTTGCTCCCTTGCCGGGCAGCTGGTCACCTTGTTTCCACTCGCTGGTAGCGGCAGATGACTCGCTAGCAGCGACAGATGCCCAGAAGCTTGTCTTTCTCTGTTCTTTCCTCGTTTTCTCTTTCCTCCTTTCTTTCTCTTCTTAGCTTGATTTCTTGACTTTACTTGGCTATGATTTTCACCTTCCCTTGCTTTCCACCATGTCGGATCTACGATTCTGCACAATTCAACCGAAATAGCGTAGATTCCAAACTTTTCCACAAAAAGGGTTTAATCTAAATTAACACTAAAACATGCATATCCTCCAATTCAAATGCAACTAAACTACCCTATAATGCCCATTAGAAATGTGCATTATCAAACTGCCCCACACTTAACCTTTTGCTTGTCCTCAAGCAATGCAAAATTAAGAAGAGTAAAACCATCATCCCACACATATAATCTTGAAGCACTAACCTTGTCAAAAGCAACATCAAAGTGAGGAGCCATGAATATGAAAGCTAACATCCTAGCAAGTATATGAACGATTCAAAATAAGGCACATCTCATCCAACCTCACCGGGATTATGTGTTTGCTCTCACTCTCATTGTGTTTAGGCTTAACAATATATCTCTCAACTCAATCCAACATGCAAAAAGCTACATAGAAGTCGACACATATATCATATATTCTCCACCGCGGATGCCATCACTCACAAGCAACATCAAGAGGTCTTTTTTTCAAGGTTTTAATGGGGCTTGGTAAGGAATTAAGGGCAAGGAGAAACTATGGTCGTGTGGTGCTCAAAATCCGGGAATCAAGATCCTAGCCAATCAAACATCAACAATCAACTCTCTCAAAAACATCATCTTAAACTCAAGCTCTCACAACAACTTTACAAAAAACATTCATTTCTCAACCAAAGATTATTTCCAACTCTCAAATTCATAATGAAGATAAAAGGCTCAAACTCGTGCTTTTTTTTCCCTTTTTCTTTCTTTTTTTTTCATTTTTTCCTTAGAGCCAAAACAATAATGCACAATGCGAGGAATAATACTAAAATTACATAAACATTCAAACTTGTAACTTTCTCAACAATAATCTCTTTTCCACTCAAACAAATCAATCATTCACCAATTCTAATCCTTATTCCCGGATAGGGTAAGGCTCATCATCGGCTAGGACAAATTTTTGTGGAGCTTCAAAGAAAAGGCTAAGGCTCAAATTTGGTTACAAGCAAAGGACACATATGTAGGGTGGATATGGATAATAATAAGGCTAAGAAAATGATGCCTCTATCATTTGAAACTCATAAGCAATAGACATATAAATTCAGCCTCAAATATAAATAACAATGTCAATCTCAAGCGGTAAGTGCATAAGGAGAGTATAATGTCACACAAGAAAGCAAAAGGGAATAAATATATGAAAATCCCTTATAAGGCCAAAATTTCTCACTAGGACAAGTTTTGTTGGATTTCAATAATGCCTATAAGAATCATTACTAGCTCAATTAAACTAACAAGTCATGCTCCAATGAAAATCAACACAAGTATGTGACAAGATTAGCCAATTCAAACATATCATGGGATTTATAGGTTAAGCTCAAAAACTCAAATAAAACAGAGCACAATTAAGGCAAGATGGGTATTTGAATAATACATGAATGCAATGCATGCTATTTTTGTTTTTTAAAAAAAAATTTCAATTTTTTTTCTTTTTCTAATGCAATATAAATGCTAGAAATTAACATGATATGCATGTGGAAATTTTAAATATGACTTAACTAATGCAATATGTACACTAAACCCCTCCCCCAAACTTGAATATTTCATTGTCCCTAATGAAATAAAGACAACAAAAATTAAAACAATTGAAATAGGTGAGGGAGAAGGAAACTCACGAGCTCAATGTGGTGGTGGAAATTAGGTTTGCCACCCAAAGGGTGCCCAAGCGTTGAATTGGGTCATGATCTCCTCATGATTCCTTCTTTGTTGCTCCATGAGAATGGTATGGTTCTCCTCAATTTGTCGGTCCGTTGCATCTTGATGCTCGTTGATATGACGGAAGGCACTCTCAAAATAGCCATGAGAGGGAAAACCATCATAAGACTCTCCATGGTACCCTCTATGTGAAGAACTAGCTCCATCGCCATAAGACTCTCGTGGATAGAATGTCTCCATTTGCATCTCCGGCTCATACTCCATATCCATAGGTTCTTCATAAGGCTCCTCATAAGCGTCCCCTTCGTTGGCTACCGGAGGTAGCCCCAATGGTAGGGCGTCGGGTGGAATATATAAATCGACGGGGGAGGGACCGGTGGGTAGTGGGCGAGGGAGTACTAAAGTGTGGGACCTATTGACCCTGGCATACCAAATGAAGCTCCGCCCATCATTATTCACTCTCACTATGTTGGCCTTCTTTAGGGAAACCAAATCAAGCCTAAAGTTGTCCGCGCAAGGGACATACTCATTCAAATCAATATCAAGCTCCATTGCAATCAATGTAATTAAGCCCCCAAAACCAATCTTGACTTCTTCCTTCCTTGAGTGAGTCTTAGTAGCCTCGGCACAAGCGGTAAAGAAAAGATCGACCCAATCCGGAGTCTCAAGTGCTTTTGGCAACAAACAAGTCATCCACGCCCAACTTCCTTTGGAGACCTTGTTGATCTCGGCATGCCCGAAAAAAGTGTTGTTTAAGACCTTATGGCAAAGTCTAAGGGAAGGGTGGACGATGCTAGAGTTGTAGTCATTGCCGGAGGTCATGACTTGGTGTGTGACTTGCAACCATCGTTGTTGAGGAGTGGGGCTACATGGCAATTCAGACCAATGGGCGGTGGGATTTCCCGTGATCCCGAACACATTCTTCAATTCTTCAAAAGTCATGGCTCTATTTGCCCCACCCAATCGAAAAGTAAAACCTTCATCACTAGCATTTGCAAAGTTTGTGAAAAACTCCCTAACCAAGTCCGGATAGGTGCGGACACACTTTTCCACCAACCAGTCCTGTCCCCAATGCTCATAAAGACCCGCACGCTCTCCTCAAGTCCCAACAATCGCAATGTGTGAATATCAAAAAATTTCGTCGAAATATACCGACGAGTCCCAAGATCATCCCACTTAGGCCTTTGAGCTTTATTCAATCCCCTAGGCCTAACCATTGGAGGAGAATACATAACAAATATAATCAAAAGGGTAAGGACCGAGGACTCACAAAGAGGCGGACGTTCTGCAGGATTCTTGCTGGTAGCGAGTGGAGTTCGCTGGCAGCGAATCGAGTCAAACCAAGGGTACCGCGCGCAGAGGGGAGGTGCCGGCACGACTCGCTGGTAGCGAAAAGTTTCGCTGTAAGCGAACAGGACCAGGTGCTGGTTGCTGCATACGGGTGGGACTCGCTGTCAGCGAAAGGTGTTCGCTGTCAGCGACTGGGATCACCTGTATGGCTCGGTGGTTCTACAGGTTCGCTGGTGGCTGTTGTGGCGGTTGTGGTTCCGCGGAAGCGAGTCGAAGCTTTTGAAACTCCAGCGTCGTTGTCCGGACGTTGGAATTCCAAAATTTCTTCACGAAAGTTTCCAAACTCGACCCGATCTACGCAATGGTAGAAGAAAGAAAGGAATTTGTGTGATTTTGTGGTGATGAGGTGGTTGATGGGTGGTCAGAATGTGGTCAAAGTGGTGTGGGTGCGTAGATCTGCTCGTCGGGAGTCGGAATCCGGTGCCGGAATTTAGTTTCGGGGTGGTGGAGATGTTGGTGTGAAGCTTGAAGATGCTTCAATGGAGGTGTTTTGAAGGAGGAAGAAGATGGTGAAAGGTGGAAGATGAAATATGGATAGTGGGTAAAAGCTAAGTGGGTAAAAAGGGTAAGGGGAATCTTTTTTTTTTAATCCGAATGGGGCCCACGGTTTGGTTCCGGAGGACGTCGGGTTCATTGGCAGCGAGTCGTGCTGCTGTGCCCGACTCCTCCTGGGTCGCTGATGGCTGCTCCCGCTGGTAGCGAGTTGGGTTCGCTGCCAGCGAATCCAACCCAGTGCTTCTTTTTTTTGACTTCTTCTCTTAACCTTGCGAGGCTAGCTCCACATTATTTCGAAAAAAAAATTTATCTAACGTGATAAAGAAATTTCTAACATAATTAGATAAATAAATAAACTAAAACTAATTAACTAATCATGAAATTGAAATTGCAAGATGAAAAACTTACATCGGTGGGCTCCCGAGAAGCGCCCTTGCTTTATGTCGTAGGCTCGATGGTAGGACCCCTCAATGGGTCTCCTTGGTGGGCTCTTGGAGGTTCATCTCCTCCATGATTTTGTCGGAGAAGCCATCATAGTACCGCTTTAGCCGGTGGCCATTTACCTTGAACACGTGTGCATTCTCCTCATCCTTGATTTCTACCGCTCCATGTGGATATATGTGCATGATGGTGTAGGGACCTCTCCATCTTGAGCGTAGCTTTCCCGGAAAAAGATTAAGGCGAGATTGATAGAGAAGTTCCTTGTCACCTAACTTAAAGTCCTTTCTTAAGATGTGCTTGTCATGCCATGCTTTGGTCTTTTCTTTGTAAGTGATGGCATTGTCATATGCATCACAACGAATCTCCTCTAATTCTTGAATTTGGAGCTTTCAGAACTCGCCAACCTCATCTACTCTCAAGTTGCATTCTTTTACCTCCTAATAGGCCTTGTGTTGGAGTTCTACCGGAAGATGACATGATTTTCCAAAAACTAAGCGATAAGGAGACATACCTATTGGGGTTTTGTAGGCCGTGCGATAGGCCCAAAGAGCGTCATCAAATCATTGGCTCCAATCTTTTTGGTTTGGGGCAACCATCTTCTCCAAGATTCTCTTGATCTCTCTATTTGACACTTCGGCTTGCCCATTGGTTTGAGGGTGATAGGTGGTGGATACCCTATGTGTGACATGATATTTCCTCAAGAGAGCGACCACCGTCTTGTTGCAGAAGTGGGTACCTCAATCACTAATTAATGCACGTGGAATACCAAATCTAGTAAACAAGTCCTTAAGGAATCCTGAAACCATTTTTTAATCGTTAGTTTTGGTGTCCTTCGCCTCCACCCATTTGGAGACGTAGTCCACCGCAAGTAAGATATAAAGATTCCCAAAGGAACTAGGAAAAGGTCCCATGAAATCAATCCCACAAACATAAAAAATTTCATAAAACATCGTCCTAGTTTGAGGAATCTCATTTCTAGTTGCAATATTCCCCATGTATTGGCACCGATCACAAGATTTACAAAAAGCATATGCATCACGAAAAATCGTGGGCCAATAGAATCCCGAATCAAGTAACTTTTTAGCTGTTTTGTTTGGTCCAAAGTGTCCCCCACATGCATAAGAATGACAAAAGCTAAGAATGGACATTACCTCATTATCTGGAAGGCATCGCTGAATGATTTGATCCGCACAATGCTTCCAAAGAAACGGATCGTCCCAAACATAGAATCGAGCGTTGTGGCGAATCTTGTCTTTCTTGTACTCGGGAAAGTTTGGCGGAAACTCCTTGGTGATAAGAAAATTGACTATGTCCGCGAACCATGGCCGAGGAACGTTGGCTGCCATCAAAGACAAGGGAGTAAGGGAATCCGGACATACCTTCTGGGCAGAATTCGCTGGTAGCGAGTCAGGTTTGCTGTCAGTGAATGGAGTCAGAATGTGATCTGGTGCCGGCGATTGGAGAGGCTCGCTGGTGACTTGACTCACTAGCAGTGGGTTGGGTTCGTTGTCAGCGAGTTGGGTCCGCTGGCTTACAGGAGTGTTCACTGTCAGCGAGTCTTCAGCAGAACATGAAACGAAGAGTAGAGTTTCGTCCGGAAATTCTCCAAGTGCTTGTAGCTTCTCCTCCACACTATTCGGGTGCACAATGTGGCTAAGGTGATCGGTCACATAGTTTTTCGTGCCCTTCTTGTCTTTGATTTCGATGTCAAACTCGCTCAACAGCAAGATCCACCGAATAAGCCTTGGTTTGGTGTCCTTCTTCATGAGGTACCTAAGGGTTGCATGATCGGAGTAAATTATTACCTTTGCGCCTAGAAAGTATGCGCGGAACTTGTCATGGCGAACACCACGGCCAATAGCTCCTTCTCCGTGGTTGTGTAGTTTCGTTGGGCTCTGTTTAGCATCATTGAGGCATAGTAGATGACGTGTGAGGCTTTGTCAATCCTTTGTCCAAGAACCGCTCCGATGGCGTAGTCGCTAGCATCACACTGATGTCTCTAAAGTAGCCATGTCTTTATGCATATTTTCGTTCCATATTCTATACATTTTGCATATTTCGGGTTGGGAATATGTCGAATTTATGTAGTATATGCTTATTTGTCAGAAATGGAGATCTACATAAGTTTCTGTTTAATATTGCAGAATATGGAACCATTTCGGGAGAAAACCAAGAAGCAAGGACGGAGGCCCAAAACTACTCGATGTCGACAATGTTAGTCGATATCGACAACCCATGTCTAGGCACCTGCACTGATCGAGGAGCCCATGTCGAGAAGCCAAGGACGAAGTTACCCGACTCCAAGCAGTAACTCGAGATGGAGTACTCAACTCGATGTCGACAAAGCAATGAAGACCCACCCGGAGTCGAAGAGAGTCCACCCTAGGATGCCGAGAAAGAGCTACCCGGCCTGGCTAGGCACCCGGACACCACAACTCTAGATCGAGTACATTCCTCGATGTCGACGAAGGGCCGAGAGCCCATGTCCGAGCATGTCGAGAAGAGTTGCTCGACAACACCAGAAGGCCTAGTCGATGAGCCACCCAACTCGAGATCGAGAAGAATTCCTTGAGATCGAAGACACCCTAGGAGCCATATCCGAGCCCTGTCGAGGACCAGCAACCCAAGACGCCGAGCGACTAAAGTCGACGTCACTTCTACTCGAGATCGAGGAAACTTCCTCGAGATCGAGGAAATCTTCCAGAGACGCGTAACGCGGTTTGATCTATCCTACTCGGATTGGGATTCCTTGGGGCCGAAGATTGTCGAGTCTATCCGAGATCTATCAACACCTATCCACATGAAGATACTTTAGCTTTTAGATTTAATTCCCTTTTTAGATTTAATAATATTATTCCATTTATTTATCTTTAAAGATTTTAGAATTAGATTTAGATTTAGATAGACTTTCTTACCTTGAATAGCAAGGAGTAGAAGGCTATAAATAAAGCCTTAGGGGGCTGAGTTTTATTCATTCAAACACACAGCAATTAGTAGAGAGAAAGGGAGAGAGTGAGTGGCCAAGAGGAGTTGGTGAAGCGAGAGCGGAATTGGCTTCCTTTGGTTGTAAGCTCGGTTTGATTTAATGCAATTAGTTTCTTTTCATCAATCAATGTCTGAGGTTGCGATGAAGCGCGAGTAGTCCACCCACTTCTAGGGTTGGGGCGAGCCCGACGATAGCCATGTGTGTTTGAGGTAAAGATCCGGCCTATATCATGTTTTGAGCATCTACTACTTGTTATGTGTTTATTACCCATCTAATGGAGGTCCATGCTAACAACTTGGATTATAAACATAAAATCAGTCGAAACAATTAGGATTTCTTGAAAGAGTTGTCTAATTGTTGGAAAAGGCGAAAGCTTAGTCCTTTGATGCGAGTCACATGATTATCTGTTTTATTCTTGCCTTATGCATGCTTAGTTATCGTTGTCGCAAACCCCAATCTTGGAAGTCTTTTCATACATAGTTTTTTCGAGATCCCAAAGCACTTGTTTTAATTTTCTTTCGTTTTAGTTTCTGCCCTTACTCGATCTCGAATTGCACTACTCGACCTCGAGTTATTGATCTTCGATCCAGCATCGCCGTAGCTTCTATGTGCAGGTAATCGACAAAGCCAGTCATCGACGTTGACAAGCTTACTCGATCTCGAGTAGAGCTTTGTCGAGATCGACAACTATCCTGTGCTTGCTGCTGTGCTGTTCGACTGTCCGATCTTTTGTCGAGTAACTGTACTCGAGATCTAGGACCCCTGTTGTCGACTTATCTGTGATTTCTCCGCTGCCTAGGATCCGCTGACACGCTTCCTCGTGGATCGATCCTGACTTCCCACTACTGCATCGGGAGGAAGTCTTGTAATTATTTGCGTGGGCCTAAATTTGGTTTGATCTATTTTATTATATTTCATACTCGATTTCCTCCTATCAACAAATTGGCGCCTTTGCCGGGGAAGCTATCATTCGCGCCTTAGGTAGTTAGTTCTCAGAGTTACTTTACAGGTGTATGCGCCGTTCTGGTCAACCACCTGAGTTTGACGGCTTAGACAATCCGGAACGCCTTTTACACATCCAAGCTAAGCTAAAGAGAGCCATGGCAGCCGCAGAAACACAGGAGCAGCTGATACAGAGGCTTACAAGGGAGCTGGCCGCTAAAGATGCTGCTATCGCCACTGAGAAAGCAGCAAGGGAACAAGCAGAAGCTGAGCTTGCCCAATACCCAACCACTGCAGAGGATTATATGCATCCAACTCTCGTCGTGCCTGAATCGGCGATTCTAATCCCTGAAAACTCTTTTGAAATTCGCACTCAATTTCTTATAGTGCTTAAAAATAATGCTTTTTATGGAAAATTTAATGAGTGTCCTCTTGAACATATTACAAATTTTTCTGACATGTGTCGTACTCTTGTTGAAGGTACAACTCTGGAATATGTCAAGATGAAGGCTTTTCGCTGGTCTCTCGCTGGACCTGCACTGAAGTGGCTTGATGGGTTGAAACCAAGATCACTCACAACATGGGCCCAAGTAGAGCAAGAGTTCCTGAACAAATTCTTCCCTCCCGCCAAGACAACACTCCTCCGCCAGAAAATCACAGCCTTCAAACAGAAGCCTGGGGAACCGCTAGCAAAGGCATGGGAACGCTACAAAGAACTGCTGCGATCTTGCCCTACTCATGGACAGCCACCCTACGTCATTCAGGAGATCTTCTTCAACTCTCTGGACCAAGTCACTAAGGACAGAATCAACCAGTATACTCGCTACGAGTATCTGACAATGCCACCAATTGACGCTTGGGGTGTGCTAGACAAGCTCACCAATTATGACAACAAATATGGGTCTACTGCAAACTATGAGGAGAACTCCTATGCCAGGCCAGCACCATCTATGTCACTCTATGAGCCAGCAAAGGAGATAGACCCGGATGTCAGGGAGCAGTTCTACAGAGACCAGAATCGCAAGCTCCTCAAGCAAGTGAAGTATTTGTCTGTCAATCAGCCTTGCATCAAATGCGGATCACAGCGGCACACCACTACTGAGTGCCCACACACTGAGCAAGTCAGGTTGGCAGAGACACATGAAGAGGTAGCCTACGCTGGGGGTCCCAATCGCTACATGGGAGATCAAAGGTTCTATCAACCACAGTGGAACCAAGGTCCTCCTAGGAACCCCCCCACCCTACAGAGCTCCGGGATATCCAGAAAGGGATCAAAAGAAGGACGATCTGCAGCTGATCCTTGATGAGATGCGCCGAAATCATACACAGAACCTGCAGGCTACAAACACCATCAACAATCAGCTCCAGAATTTCAACACAAAATTTGGAGAGCTAGACATCTGGAAAAGGGGAATAGAGACCTAGATGGGTCAAATCGCTGAATAGATCCCACGACCATCCGGACAACTCCCTGGGCAGACAGAACCAAATCCTAAGGGGAAGATCGGACACCTTGCAGCTATAAAACTCAGAAGTGGGCATCAATTACATGAGCCAGAGGTCGGGAAACATCAAGACAAGGCAGAACAACAACTCGACAAAGAGCAGGACCAACTCGATCTCGAGGAAAATCTACTCGATCTCGACAAGAACCTGCTCGACACAGACCAGAAGCTGAGCTCGGACTCCACTGCACAACCAAACAACTCGAGGTCGACAACCCAACTCGAGATCGAGGAAGCTGTAGTCGAGATCGAGAAGAATCTGGCCGACGTCGATGACTCTGCAACACCTCCGACATTTGATCTGGCTCCAAAACAGAAAAACCCACTGCCTTTCCCTTCTAAAGCACAGAAAGATCCCACTTTCAGGTAGGTTTAACCGTTTTGTTAATATGCTGCAAGAACTGAACGTCTCTATTCCTTTTACAGAAGCCCTGCAAGAGATGCCTGGATATGTCAAATTTTTGAAGGAAATCCTGACCAAGAAGCGATCTATCTCAGAGATCGCAGGCGAGTGCAAAGTACTCCACTTCCCTGAAAAGAGACCTGACCCTGGTAAGTTTTCTGTTACTGTGGGTTTTGGACAATATAAATATGAGTCTCTGTGTGATTTAGGAGCAAGTGTGAGCATCATGCCTTTATCAATCTGGCGGAAGGTAAAGATAGGATGCATAGAGCCTGTGGATGCCAAACTATACATGGCAAACAATATAGTGGTCATCCCTACAGGTATAGTTAAGAATGTCCCTGTCCAGGTTGGTAAATTCTTTGTTCCAGCAGATTTCCTCATTATAGACTTTGCTGAAGATCCTACTAGCCCTATTATTCTTGGTAGACCATTATTAGCCACTCCAGATGCCAAGATTAGTGACAAGCAGCGATCGCTCACCTTCACCATAGGCGACGAGATCTTAGATTTCTCATTTGGCCCTGCAAAAGAGGAAATTTCATGGCTAGAGGTGAAGAGCATCAGCAACCACGGGACCAATCAAATAACGGAGGAAGGCACCAGCCAACTCGATATCGACGAGGGTTCCTCGAGATCGACTAAGACACTCCTCGATCTCGACCAAAGTTCCTCGACCTAGACTTCCTCTGCTGAGCCACAGGCTTGCCCAGAGCCTAAGTATGGGGTCCCTGTACTCGATGTCGACCAGCCGTACTCGACATCGACTAACCCCAAGCCCGAAGATTTCTGTTCTGGGTCCGAAAAGGTAAGTTCAGGTATGAATTCTACTCCCCCTCACTCCATTAAGAAAGTTATCAATAATTTAAGGGGAGGTAAGGCCCCGTGGCGAGAGAATTTGCGGAAACTAAGAGTTGGAAGGAAGAAAAAGAAAGAGAAGGAAGATTGTGCAAGCAACCACCTGTCAGCTGAGCTTGCATACTACAATCAGGACCTAGATGATCCAGGAGAAGGGCCAAGCATGAGCGGGCCCCACACTAATGGTCCTTGAGCGCAAACGGAGAAGTCGGCCTAGCAACTCTAAAATCTAGAGCATGTATATAAGACTTTATGAATTTTGGGGCTTTTGAACTTTTTGGTTTTGGTTTTTTGTTTGGTTTTTTAGTTTAGAATACTTCATGTGGAAAGTCTTGTTTTTTGTGTGCAATCTAACACTTTTAGGTCAGCAAGCATAAAAGGATCGCGAAAAGTGGAATAAGAAGTCCCTGAAAAATAGTCAGGATCGACGAAGGCCAAGTCGACGACGACAAGGAGGAGCAGCCCAGACACTCCTCGATATCGAGTAGGCCAACTCGATATCGACAAAGCCCAGAAGATCCTCGACTTCAGAAATCCGCTGGACGTAGAAAAAGCTACTCGAGATCGAGTTCACTACTCGAGATCGACAAAGATTCTTTCCTCGACATGCATGTTCTGCCCTCCTCGATGTGTTATCCTGTGAGTTCCTTCCTTTACTCTTGTTTTTATTTGATTTTATACAGTAGGGACACTGTATATTTTAAGTATGGGGTGGGGGAAGGGCTCATTATCATTACTATATGTTTTAGTCTTGCTTTTGGTTTTACATGGTGAAATTTTAATTTTTATGTGATGCATTCATGTTTAAATTTTGTGCATTTTAGTCTTTTTCCATACTTTAGTCTTGTTTTTAATTGCATAAGAAAAAAATAAAAAATAAAAAATAAAAAAAAAATATAAAAAAATAAAAAAATGTCGAAAAGAAAAAAAAAATGCATGTTTAAATTTTTTTATTGTTTTAGTTTTTATACCCTAACTTAGATGTCCAATGATGATAAATAATGATTGACTTGATCATATAAATCCTATGGCATGTTTGGAAGGTTTAGCCTAAGTCCTCGAAATTGTTTTTATGTGGATTGTGAACTTGTGATGAAATTAAGCACATATGATCCTAAGCTAAAGGTTAAAATCCAACAAAAATTGTCCTAGTGAGAATTTTGGCCTTATAGGGAGAACATCAAAAATCCCTCTGCTTTCTTGAGTGTATTTACTCTTCCTATGCATCTCTAAATGTTGTGATAATTATTCAAAGCCAATGCATTTATATGTTTATGTAAATGAGAATTAAATGATGGAGGCACCTTTTAAGCCAATTTTATCCTCTCTTTACCTACCCTGCATTATCCCTGCTTGAAGCTAGAACATTAGCCTGAGACTTTTTATAAACTCCACAAAATTATCCTTAGCCAAATTGAGCCTGACCCCCATTTGGGAATTAAGACTTAGAGTTGGTTGAAATAATGGTTTATGGAAGGAATGAGCTTGTGTTTCATTTCAAGTAAGGAGGATTTTTGGAATTTATAGAGATATGGATTGGTTCTATATTTTTATTTTGCTATGCATATTATGTAAAAGTACTTTTGGCTCACCCTATAAATGCACTAGTATTATTTTATGTTATTTTCGTTTCAAAAATAAAAATCAAAAAAAGAGAAAAAAGGGAAAGAAAAGTTTGTATATATGTTAGTGAATAAAGTGCATGACCCAAATTTACCTTATTTCTTTCATTATTCGCAAGATACATACTTTGGAGAGGTTGAGAAAATTTGAAAGGTTACATGCTTCATTTAGAAAAGTTGGAGAATTTGGTTGATGCATATGATTGAGAGTTATGGTTTGGTCGAGTTGTGTTGGAAATTTAGGAGTCTTGATTCCCGAATTATATTAAGCACCACATGGCCAAATAATTCCATACCTTATTATTTCTTACCAAAGCCCCATTACAACCCCGCCGAATGAAATCTTCTTTGAAGACTTCTATTGAGCGAAGTCCTCTTGATAATTCTTGTTGCATTTTCATAATTGGTTGCGAAGTGGATTTATATTTAAATTGCAATGTTTATGAGATTGTATATGGAATTGAGTTGAGAGATGATCTACATAGCCTAAACACATTGAGAGCTGAGTGTAAACACATTATCCCTGTGAGGTTGGATTTATATTGTCTATTCCTATGGATCGCTCATATATGTGTGATGACGTTAAATTCACTTGTCTTACATTACTACTAACTTAGATGTTGCTTTTGACAAGGGGAAAGACTTGAAGGATGTGTTGTAGGTCTTGGTTATTGTTTGGTTATTGCTTGAGGACAAGAAAGTCTAAGTATGGGGTGATTTGATGTCTCTAAAGTAGCCATGTCTTTATGCATATTTTCATTCCATATTCTATACATTTTGTATATTTCAGGTTGGGAATATGTCGAATTTATGTAGTATATGCTTATTTGTCAGAAATGGAGATCTACATAAGTTTCTGTTTAATATTGTAGAATATGGAACCATTTCGGGAGAAAACCAAGAAGCAAGGACGGAGGCCCAAAACTACTCGATGTCGACAATGTTAGTCGATATCGACAACCCATGTCTAGGCACCTGCACTGATCGAGGAGCCCATGTCGAGAAGCTAAGGACGAAGTTACCCGACTCCAAGCAGTAACTCGAGATCGAGTACTCAACTCGATGTCGACAAAGCAATGAAGACCCACCCGGAGTCGAAGAGAGTCCACCCTAGGATGCCGAGAAAGAGCTACCCGACCTGGCTAGGCACCCGGACATCACAACTCTAGATCGAGTACATTCCTCGATGTCGACGAAGGGTCGAGAGCCCATGTCCGAGCATGTCGAGAAGAGTTGCTCGACAACAACAGAAGGCCTAGTTGATGAGCCACCCAACTCGAGATCGAGAAGAATTCCTCGAGATCGAGGACACCCTAGGAGCCATATCCGAGCCCTGTCGAGGACCAGCAACCCGAGACGCCGAGCCACTAAAGTCGACGTCACTTCTACTCGAGATTGAGGAAACTTTCTCGAGATCGAGGAAATCTTCCGGAGACGCGTAACGCGGTTTGATCTATCCTACTCGGATTGGGATTCCTTGGGGCCGAAGATTGCCAAGTCTATCCGAGATCTATCAACACCTATCCACATGAAGATACTTTAGCTTTTAGATTTAATTCCCTTTTTAGATTTAATAATGTTATTCCATTTATTTATCTTTAAACCTTTTAGAATTAGATTTAGATTTAGATAGACTTTCTTACCTTGAATAGCAAGGAGTAGAAGGCTATAAATAAAGCCTTAGGGGGCTGAGTTTTATTCATTCAAACACACAACAATTAGTAGAGAGAAAGGGAGAGAGTGAGTGGCCAAGAGGAGTTGGTGAAGCGAGAGCGGAATTGGCTTCCTTTGGTTGTAAGCTCTGTTTGATTTAATGCAATTAGTTTCTTTTAATCAATCAATGTCTGAGGTTGCGATGAAGCGCGAGTAGTCCACCCACTTCTAGGGTTGGGGCGAGCCCGACGATAGCCATGCGTGTTTGAGGTAAAGATCCGACTTTTATCATGTTTTGAGCATCTACTACTTGTTATGTGTTTATTACCCATCTAATGGAGGTCCATGCTAACAACTGGGATTATAAACATAAAATCAGTAGAGACAATTAGGATTTCTTGAAAGAGTTGTCTAATTGTTGGAAAAGGCGAAAGCTTAGTCCTTTGATGCGAGTCACATGATTATCTGTTTTATTCTTGCCTTATGCGTGCTTAGTTATCGTTGTCGCAAACCCCAATCTTGGAAGTCTTTTCATACATAGTTTTTTTGAGATCCCAAAGCACTTGTTTTAATTTTCTTTCGTTTTAGTTTCTGCCCTTACTCGATCTCGAAATGCACTACTCGACCTCGAGTTACTGATCTTCGATCCAGCATCGCCGTAGCTTCTGTGTGCAGGTAATCGACAAAGCCAGTCATCGACGTCGACAAGCTTACTCGATCTCAAGTAGAGCTTTGTCGAGATCGACAACCATCCTGTGCTTGCTGCTGTGCTGTTCGACTGTCCTATCTTCTGTCGAGTAACTATACTTGAGATCTAGGACCCCTGTTGTCGACTTCTGTGAGATTTCTCCGCTGCCTAGGATCCGCTGACACGCTTCCTCGTGGATCGATCCTGACTTTCCACTACTGCATCGGGAGGAAGTCTTGTAATTATTTGCGTGGGCCTAAATCTGGTTTGATCTATTTTATTATATTTCATACTCGATTTTCTCCTATCAACACACACATCAACTCGAATAGGAGGGTCCACACTGGGGCTTGAATGATTGGTGCGGTGACAAGACGACTTCTCAACTCGTGGAAAGCCTCCTTACACTTCTAATCAAACTCAAATGTGGTGTCCTTCTTGAGGAGTTCACAAAGAGGTGCGGCGATCTTTGAGAAATCCTTGATGAATCGGCGATAAAATCCCGCATGACCAAGGAAAGAGCGAACTTCGCGCACATTAGTAGGGCAAGGCAAAGATTGAATGATGTCAATCTTTGCCTTGTCAACCTCAATTCCCTTTCGGGAGACGATGTGACCTAAAACAATCCCTTGCTCAACCATAAAGTGGCATTTTTCGAAATTCAAAACCAAATTTGTTTCAACACATCTTTTTAAAACCAATGCCAAATGGTCTAAGCAAGAGTTGAAGTCATCGCCATGAACGGTAAAATCATCCTTAAAAACTTCAATGAACTTTTCAATATACTCGGAGAAAATACTTACCATACACCTTTGGAATGTACCCGGAGCATTGCATAGTCCAAAAGGCATTTGGCGATATGCAAAAGTGCCAAAAGGACATGTGATTGTTGTTTTCTCTTGGTCCTCCGGTGCGATGGAAATTTGAAAGTAGCCCGAGTAGCCATCCAAGAAATAATAGTAAGCTCTTCCGGCGAGGCGCTCCACCATTTGGTCAATAAATGGGAGAGGGAAGTGGTCCTTGCCATTCTCCGCGTTCAATTTGTGATAGTCGATGCAAACTCTCTATTCGGTTTGGACTCGCGTGGGCACTAGCTCTCCTTCCTTGTTCTCTACGATCGTGATGCCTCCTTTCTTTGGAACCACATGCGTAGGACTAACCCATTTACTATCGGATATAAGATAAATCATACCGGCTTGTAGTAGCTTTAGAACTTTCTTCTTGACCACCTCCATCATTGGTGGGTTGAGTCTCCTTTGGGATTGTCTTGATGGTTTGGCTCCTTCCTCCAAGAGTATGCGATGCATGCACATAGTTGGGCTTATTCCTTTGATGTCCGCAATTTTCCATCCAAGGGCCGTCTTGTGTTCCTTAAGCACCGCTACTAACCGCTCCTCTTGCTCAAGAGTGAGCTTATTTGATATGATGACCGGTAGGGTATATCCATCACCCAAGAAGGCATACTTGAGGTGATCCGGCAATGGTTTAAGCTTTATCACGGGTGCCTGCACAATAGAAGGTAAAAGCCTCTCGCTTGGGAGGGTTAGTGTTAAGGCATCATTTCTTTGGTGAGTATGTTGTGCCTCTAATGCCCCCAAAACTTCATGCAAGTAAGGTGAAATAGAATATTCAATTGAAAGCTCATATAGAGGGGTTTCTAAAGCTACTTGTAATCCATCTTTCCCATTAAGCTAAAAAATATCTTCTACACAAGGTTCAATAGTATCAATAGAAAATAGAGAGTGTTCATCATGAGGATATTTCATTGCATCAAATATGCAATACTCTACCTTCTCTCCATCGAACTCCATAGTAAGTGAACCGGCGTAGACATCGATCTTTGTTCGGGTGGTCCTTAGGAAGGGTCTACCCAAGAGGATAGGCGTCTCTGCTGCTCCATGCTCCATGTCTAAAACAAAGAAATCTGCGGGAAAGATTAGCTTGTCCACCATAACTAAAACATCTTCTACAAACCCCCTAGGATAAATTTGAGAACGATTTGCCAATTGGATCACAACTCTTGTTTCTTGCAAAGCACCAAGACCAAGCGATTTATAGAGGGAGTATGAGATAACATTACTGGATGCTCCTAAATCTAGCAAAGCATGATTAAATTTAGCATCTCCAATTGTGCAAGGGATAGTAAACATACCCAGATCGCTACACTTTTCGGGCATACGCCTTTCTAACATAGCGGAGACATGTTCACTTACTTGAATTTTTTGCTTCCCCTTCAACTTTTGATTCCTCTTGACCGTGCATAATTCCTTCAAAAAATTTGCATAACGAGGAATAGCTTTAACTAGGTTGAGTAGGGGGATGTTTACCTCATACTTGGCGAATGTTTTGAAGAGTTCGGTGTCGCTCTCCAGCCTCCTTGGATTCCTCAAAACCTCCAAAAAGGGTGCCACCAGCTTAAAATCATCAAGAAGAGGTTTGGAATCGGCAGCAGCGTGTCCGGACTCACCAACGTCAGCTTTCTAGGTAGAATCCCCTGTCAGCGAATTGTTTTTAGCTAGTGGTGAGTCAAGTTTGTTGCCAGCTAGTGGAGTTCGGCAGATGCATTTACCCCATTCGCTGCCAGCGAGTCTGGTTTCGCTGTCAGCGGAATTTGCATAGAACTTGTCTCTTCCTTGTTTTCTTCATGGCCTTCTTTCATAATCTCTTCTAAGGCTTCTTTCTCACCCCCAGGTGCAACAAACAGTTCCTTACCACTCCTTAGGGTGATGGCGTTCACGTTCTCCCTTGGGTTGACCACCACTTGTGGTGGTAGCTTGCTCGAGTCCTTTGCTTGTAATTCTCCAATTGCTTGAGCCATTTGGCCCATCATCATCTCTTGTGCATTCATCTTCTCCTTTTGAGCTTTGAGGGTTTCTAGAATGAGCTTGTATGGATCCTCACCTTGTTGATTAGCTTAAGGAGGCCCCCTTTGACGATTATCATAGGGTGCTCTATATTGGGGTCCTCCTTGTTGATAGGGAGGTTGTTGTTGTTGTTGATTGAACCGGCCACCATAACCTTGTTGTTAAAAATTAGAATTATAGATATTATTACCATAGTTGCGGCGTGGACCGTAGTCTCCCATAGCATCGACCTCCATGGCTCCATCTTGCACGTCGGGACATTGATCCATATGATGGGATGTGTCTCCACACAACCCACATCCTTTGAGTTGTTGTTGACCTCTTTGCAAACTTAGCTTCTTTAGGGCCTCTCTAATCTCCTTAAGCTCGTTTTGCATGCTTGATGTTGGGGAGTCCAAGTGTAAGACTCCTCTAGCTCCATCAAACCATCGATATTATTGAGAAGCATTAGCAAGCTCCTCAAATATCTCCATAGCTTCCTCCAGCGTTTTGTTGAGGATGTTACCTTCACTCGCCAAGTTAAACGTCCCACAATCATGATCGAGTAGCCCCTCATAAAGATATAGGACCAAATCGTCCTCCAAAAAGCCATGATAGGGGCAACTCGCTTTTAGCTTCTTGAATCTCTCCACATATTTGTAGAGAGTCTCCGTGGCCGATTGCTCAATGCTTGATATCTCATTCTTCTAAATATTGTGTCCAGTGGCGGGGAAGTATTTGCGCAAGAAGGCCTTTTCCATCTCCATTCATGTAGTAATGCTCTCCGTGGGTAAATAATAGAGCCAATCGTTGGCCGCATTCTTCAAGGTGAATGGGATGGCCCTTAGCATCATTTGTTCCTCCGTGATGCCTTGAGGTTTCAAACGATCGCATATTTCGTGAAACTCCACAAGGTGCTTGTTTGGGTCATCTCCACTCATGCCATGGAACATTGGCAAAAGATGGACCCATTGTGACTTGAATTCAAACTTGGTGCCCTCCGAGAGTGGTGGGAGCCTAATAGCCAATGGTTGTGTTTGTAAATTTGGCTCCTTTAGCTCCTTCAAAGTGCGTCGTTGTAGGACCATGAGCACATTGTCGTTTGGCGGTGGTTGATTGTTGTTTTGGATGTTGTCGTCCATCTCTTCTTCGTTTTCCGGGTTGGATGAGTTCTCTCTTCGCAACCTAGAAGTTGTTCTTTCGATTTCTGGATCAAAAAGTAAGAGATTGGAATTATTAGAACGGGTGTCGACCATGCGAGTGGTTGTTGTGGGAGGAAATCGAGTTTAAAATATAATAAAATAGATCAAACCAGATTCGTGCCCACGCAAATGATTACAAGACTTCCTCCCGATGCAGCAGTGGGAAGTCAGGATCGATCCACGAGGAAGCGTGTCAGCGGATCCTAGGCAGTAGATGAATCTCATGGCAGAAGTCGACCACAGATGCTCGATCTCGACTATGGTTTAGTCGACAGAAGATCGGACAAGCCGAACAGAGCAGCAGCAACTCCCGGTGGTTGGTCGATATCGAGGAAGTGTTACTCGACATCAAGTAAAGCTTTCATCGACGTCGGGTTCCTGGATGTAGACACAGAAACAACAGCAGTCTCTTCGACCGAAGATCAGTAGTCGATATCGACCAAAGTTGGTCGAGATCGAGGAAGAACAGAAAATTTAAAATGAACAAAAATAAAGAACAAGACTTGAGGATTTCGAAATAAACTATGTGTGAAAAACTTCCAAGATTGGGGTTTACAACGACAATAACCAAGCATGCATAAGGCAAGATAAACAAAGATAATCATGCAAATCGCATCGAAGGACCAAGCTTTCGCCTTTTCCAACAATTAGACAACTCTTTCAAGAAACCCTAATTGTATCTACTGATTTTAGGTTTACAATCCAAGTTGTTAGCATGGATCTCCATTGGATGGGTAATAAACACATAAAAGGTAGTATATGCTCAAAACACGACAAAGGTCCTATCTTTACCTCAAACACGCAGGGCTATCGTCAGGCTCGGCCCAACCCTAGAAGTGGGTGGACTACTCGCGCCTCATCACAATCGCAGACATTGATTGAAAAGAAATAACTTGCATTGACTATATTCAAAGTCTTTACAATCCCGGCCCTCCAACTTTCGTTGAATGCCAAAACCCTAAAACCTTTGAACTCCTAAACTATATGTGAAATTGTATCTCTGAAATTTAATTAATAAAAACTCAGCCCCTAAGGCTTTATTTATAGGGCTTAATCCTTGCTATTCAAGGAAAGCAATATCTATATCTATTTCTAAAGATAAAACTTAAATAAAGGAATATTTATCTTAAAAAGAATTATATCTAAACTATCTAAATATCTTCATGTGTGGATAAATCTTCTTTCCATGGATAGACCTTGATAGACTCGGATAGAACTTGATAGAACTCGGACATCTCGCAACCCAACAGCCCAAGTCATGATCGGATAGGCCCAACAGCGTCGCGGCCCAGAAAAGTGTTACTCGATATCGAGTAATTTCCTCGATATCGAGGAAAGGTGTTGTCGACTGGGCTTCACTGGCTTGCTCGAGTAACTGGTCCTCGACTTGGTTCAGACAAGTGTTGCTGGTCTTGTCGATATCGGTATGTCTAGGTCTTCGGCTTCTCGATCAGGTGCTGCCTCCTCGACTCCAGGCTGGTCTTCAGGTCTTGTCGATATCGAGTAAAGTACTCGATATCGAGAAACTTTCTGGAGTCGGGTAGCTTTGCCTCTCAGCTTCTCGATATGGCTTGTCCTCGATCATGCTTTGCTCGGACATGTTTGGTCGATATCGAGGAAAGGTACTCAACATCGAGTAAGGCTCAGCTTCCGTCTTTGCTTCTTGGTTTTGTCCTGGAATGGCTCCAAATTCTGTAATATTAAACCAAAACTTATGTAGACCTCTATTTCTTGCAAATAAGCACATATTACATAAATTCAACATATTCCCAGCCCGAAATATGCAAAGTGTATAAAATAAAGAGCTTAAATGTGCATTTCAACATGGCTATTTTGGTGGACATCAAATCACCCCATACTTTAGCTTGCTTGTCCCCAAGCAATAACTTGGATGGTCATTCAGGGGAAGAATTTAAACTCTCAACATCATAGATTCATTCTTATATAACCCTGCGATCAATTACCATCATTGAAAATGTACTTGTTCCACAAATCCATGCATGTGCAAATAAAAAGCAACATCTACTCACAAAAGAAGGGTAATGCAAAAAAAATTTATGTGACAAAGCAACAATAATCAAGAGGACTTTAATTTAAACTCAAAGAAGGAGTAGATAGGTAAAAGGCTAAAGGTGGGCAATTTTTGGCCATGTGGTGTTTTAATCCGGGGAAATGCTTTATTTCCAAACTTTCTTAACCACATCCCTTCTCCATAAGATTCATCACCTTTCATAATGCTTTTGTCAATAATAATGCTTTTACCTCTCTAACCTCAGCACTGCCTTCTCGCGAGTCGCAAACATGAGTGTCATGAATGGCCCCAGATACTTAGTGCTTTGGACTCCTCACCTGTTGTCCCATCTCGCCAAACTATTATCTCAGCGAGCAGGGTCGATCTTTGATCGGATTTTCTTTCACTCATTAAATTTTCCATATATATTTCAAACAATTCCTTCCAAACTCCAATAATGATAACAACACAAACACCATATAGCATCTCCATAATGTAACTTCATTCTCAACATAATCCCCGGATAGGAAATAAGGTAAAGAATGGGCAGTATTTAGATCATGTGGAGCAGAATATGAAATAAGGCTTAATATGACTTTTGTGTAATGCATAAGCATAGGTAAGGCTAGGATTATCAAAATATGAGCATTATATGGAAATATAAAGTCCTCCATCCTCTTATCATTCAACATGTCAAAAGAAACATCAAATTTTACCTCCTTCTATGGTTTTCAATAAAATATGCACTTCATTGTGACTTCCCTTTACTAGGCAATTTCATGCTATATCTCTAATGAATCCAATTTTGCATCGTCGAGTTCAATATTAGCTTCCATGACACTATTTCTTTAGACAATTTACAAGCAACGAGAGATGTCTCATAGAATTTTGAGTTTAGCCTTATGCATAAAAATTTTTAAAAAAAAAATTTAAAATTTTACTCAAAAATTCACCATGTAATAGCAAAACAAGAAGAAAACATATAATAATAATAATGAGCTCTTCCCCCACCCCATACTTAAAATATACAGTGTCCCCACTGTATGAAATCAAATAAAACAAGAGTAAAGGAAGAAACTCACCGAATAATGCGTCGAGGAAGGCAATACAGGGCATGTCGAGGAGCTAGATTGGTCGATATCGAGTACTGTACTCGATATCAAGTAAGCTGTCAGCGTCGAGTGAAATGCTGAAGTCGAGGAGTCATCTGACTTGGTCGATATCGAGTTTGCCTACTCGATATCGAGTAGGCCTACTCGATATCGAGTAAACTAGGCTGCTCCTCCTGGTCGATTTTTACTTGGCCTTCGTCAATTCGACTAACTTTCAGGGACTTCTTTTTCCACCCTTCGCGATCCCTTTTATGCTTGCCGACCTAAAATTGTTTAGATTTCACACGAAGACAAGGCATTCCACATGAAGTATAACAATAAACCAAAAACAAAACCAAAACCAAAACCAAAAGTTTCAAAGTCCCAAGATTTAAAAAGTTTTATGTACATGCTCTAGATTTTAGAGTCGCTAGGCCGACTTCTCCGTTTGTGCTTTAAAGACCCTCAATGTGGGGCCCGCTTGTGCTTGGCCCTTCTCCTGGATCATCTAAGTCCTGATTGTAGTATGCAAGCTCAATTGATAGGTGGTTTCTAGCATAGTCCCCCTTTCCTTCCTTTTTCTTCTTTCCAACTCTCATTCTCTGTAGATTCTCTCGCCATGGGGCCTTACCTCCTCTTAAATTATTTATAAATTTCTTAATGGACTGAGGAAGAGTAGAATTTATACCTGACCTTACCTTTTCGGGCCCAAAGCAGAAATCTTTGGGTTTAGGGTTGGTCGATGTCGAGTTGGGCTGGTCGACATCGAGTACAGGGACCCCATACTTAGGCTCTTGGCAAGTCTGTTGCTCGTCAGAGGAAGTCCATGTCGAAGAAGCTTGGTCGACATCGAGTACAACTTTGGTCGATACCGAGGAAGGCTTGTCGATATCGAGTAGAGTTTGGCTGCCTTCCTCCGTTGTTTGCTTGATCTCGTAGTTGCTGATGCTTTTCACCTCCAGCCATGAAATTTCCTCCTTTGCAGGGCCAAAGGAGAAATCTAAGACCTCGTCGCCTATGGTGAAGGTGAGCAATCGCTCTTTGACACTAATCTTGGCATCTGCAGTAGCTAAGAATGGTCTACCAAGAATAATAGGACTAGTAGGGTCTTCAGCACATTCTACAATAAGGAAATCACACATGGACTCATATTTATATTGACCAAGTCCTACAGTAACATAAAACTTACCAGGATCAGGCCTCTTTTCAGGGAAGTGGAGCATTTTGCATTCGCCGGCGATTTCTGAGAGTGATCGCTTGTAGCTCAGGATTTCCTTGAGGAATTTGACATACGCAGGCATCTCTTGCAGAGCTTCTGTAAAAGGAATAGATACATTCAGTTCTCGAAGCATATTAACAAAATGTTTAAACTTACCTGCAGTGGGATCTTTTAGCGCTTTGGAAGGGAAAGGTAGTGTCTTTTTCTGCTTCGAAGCCAGAACAGACGTCGAAGGTGTTGCAGAGTCGTCGACATCGGCCAACTTCTCCTCGACATCGACCAGGGGTTGCTCGATATCGACAACAGTTGTCGATCTCGAGTTTCTGGGCTGTGCAGTGGAGTCCGAGTTTGTCTTCTCCTATGTGTCGAGTTGTTGCTTGTCGATATCGACCAAGGTTTGGTCGACATCGAGTTGCTGCTACTCGTTGTCGAGTTGCTACTCTGCCTTGTCCTGGTGCTTTCCGACCTCTGGCTCGCGTAATTGGTGCCCGCTCCTGAGCTTTACAGATGTGTCCGGTCTTCCCCTTAGGATTTGGTTCTGTTTGCCCAGGGAGTTGCCCGGTTGGTCGTGGAATCTGCGCCGCGAATTGACCCATCTGGGTCTCAATGCTTCTCTTCCAGAGATCTAGCTCTCCAAATTTTGTATTGATGCTCTGGAACTGATTGTTGATAGTGCCTTGATTCCGACGCATCTCATCAAGGATGAGCTGTAAATCATCCTTCTTTTGCTCCCTTTCTTGATGTCCTGGAGCTCTGTATGGCGGGGGGTTCCTAGGAGGACCTTGGTTCCATTGTGGTTGATAGAACCTTTGGTTCCCCATATAGCGATTGGGACCCCTGCGTAAGCTACCTCCTCGTGAGTCTCTGCCATCCTGACCTGCTCTGTGTGGGCACTCAGTAGTGGTGTGCCGCTGTGATCCGCATTCGATGCAGGGCTGGTTGACAGAAAGATACTTGACTTGCTTGAGGAGCTTGCGATTCTGATCTCTGTAGTACTGCTCCCTGACATCTGTGTCAATCTCCTTAGAAGGTTCGTAGAGAGGCATGGATGGGGCTGGCCTGACATAGGAGTTCTCATCATAGTTTGCAGTAGCCCCATACTTGTTATCGTAGTTGGTGAGCTTGTCGAGTACACCCCATGCGTCAGATGGTGGCATCGTCAGATACTTATATCGAGTATACTGGTTGATCCTATCCTTGGTGGTTTGGTCATGAGAATTGATGAAAATCTCTTGAATGACATAGGGTGGCTGTCCATGTGTGGGGAAAGATCGCAGGAGTTCTTTATAACGTTCCCATGCCTTTGCCAGCGGCTCCCCAGGCTTCTGTTTGAAAGCTGTAATCTTTTGGCAGAGAAGTGCTGTTTTGGTAGGAGGAAAGAATTTGTTGAGGAATTCCTGCTCTACTTGAGCCCATGTCGTGAGGGATCGTGGTTTTAGTCCTTCCAGCCACTTCAATGCAGGACCAGCAAGAGACCAGCGGAAAGCCTTCATCTTAACATATTCTAGAGTAGTACCTTCAGCAAGAGTACGACACATGTCAGTAAAATTGGTAATATGTTGAAGAGGGCATTCATTAAATCTTCCATGAAAAGCATTATTTTTAAGTTCAATACGGAAGTGAGTGCGAATTTCATAGTTATTTTGAGGGATTAGAATGGCCAATTCAGGCACGATGAGAGTCGGGTGCATATAATCCTCTGCAGTAGTTGGGAATTGGGCAAGCTTAGCTTCTCCTTGCCTCGCACGCTAAGCTTCCTGTTCCCTTCCTGCTCTCTCAGTGGCGAGAGCAGTATCTTTGGCGGCTAGTTCTCTCCTAAGCCTCTCAATCAGCTGTTCTTGTGTTTCTGCGGCCGCCATGGCTCTTTTTAGTTTAGCGTGGACGTGTAGAAGGCGTTCCGGTTCGTCTAAGCCGTCAAACTCAGGTGGTTGACCAGAACGGCACATACACCTGTGAAGTAACTCAAAGTAGACGTGAGATTTAACTACCTAAGGCGCGAATGATAGCTTCCCCGGCAACGGCGCCAATTTGTTGTAGGAGGAAATCGAGAGTGCAAACAGAATGTAATTAAAGTAAAGCAAACCAATTGAATCCCAACAAATAATGTTCAAGACTCCCTCCCGATGTAGCAAGAGAAAGTGAGGTTCGAATCCACGAGGAAGCTGGTCAGCGGATCCTAGGCAGCGGATGAATCTCATGGACAGAAGTCGATTTACAGGTTGCTCGATCTCGACTAGGGTTAGTCAACAGAAGATCGGGCAAGTCGATTCACGCAACAGTAGTCACTGGATTGTTGTCGATATCGAGCAGTTCTATTCGATATCGAGTAAAGATGTCGATGTCGAGGAAAGCTTTGTCGAGTTTCTGCGGTTCAGAAGCTACGGCGATCTGGGATCGAACGTCAGTAGTCGATATCGACCAAAGTTGGTCGAGATCGAGGAGTAACAGAAAGTAAAAACAAGCAGTATTCGAATCGTAACTTGATGAATGAAAAAGAACTTCCAAGATTAGGGTTTGCGACAACGATTACCATGAAAGCAGAATATAAATCAGAAAAGGCGGTGACTTTATCGATAAAGGAGAAGGCTTTCACCTAATCCTGACAAGTAGGAATATAAATCTCGCGACAAATAACCCTAATTGCATCTATTCCTTTTCATAATCAGAATTCATAATCTTTCGAATAGAAATCCTAATTACTACCCAAGTTTCACAACATCAGTTCTTCAATGTCTCAATCAAAGATGAAGCACATAGAGAATAGATTATAATAACGACAAAATACCTCCTTTTGCAATCGCTAATCCACCAACATGGCTCTCGTTGGGCTCACCCCAACCCTAGAAGTAGGTTGACTACTTGTGCCTTATTGCAATTGCAGACGTTGATGTAAAAGAAATAACTTGCAATAAACAATATTCAAAGTCTTTACAATCCCGGCCCTCCAACTTTCGTTGAATCCCAAAACCCTAAAACCTTTGAACTCCTAAACTATATATGAAATTGTATCTCTGAAATTGAATTAATAGAAACTCAGCCCCTAAGGCTTTATTTATAGGGCTTAATCCTTGCTATTCAAGGAAAGCAATATCCATATCTATTTCTAAAGATAAAACTTAAATAAAGGAATATTTATCTTAAAAAGAATTATATCTAAACTATCTAAATATCTTCATGTGTGGATAAATCTTCTTTCCATGGATAAACCTTGATAGACTCGGATAGAACATGATAGAACTCGGACATCTCGCAACTCAACAGCCCAAGTCATGATCGGAAAGGCCCAACAGCGTCGCGGCCAAGAAAAGTGTTACTCGATATCGAGGAAAGGTGTTATCGACTGGGCTTCACCGGTGATAACTCCCTCCCTTGATGAAAATCGGAATAGATGTTTCAAAGGCTTTGACAGGATATTTGTGTCAAAGGCCTTGGAGCATTAACAGTTGATGAAATACAAAACCTATCTTAATTATTCGTATATTATTTTATCTTATTATATACTTCCATTATATTATATATATATATGTATGCCTAACCATTTCAGGAAGTATATTCGAGATTATATCCTTCCTTAATACATATTGAGGAGATCAGTTCAAAATAGATCATGGCGTTCGAAGTGTCCATATATAGAAGATTGAAGATCAAACTGATTCGAAGGAGCCGTTGGAGATCTGGTGGTGAAGATCCTTACGCTCCATGCTCTTTTATAAAGGAAAGGAAGGAGAAGACAGAACACACAAGTGCTACACGAGTTTCATTCATTCAAGCGATCTGTCTTCCAAGTGTCTCTATGCTAAGCGCTCAAGAGTTTGTTGTTTATTTCAAAGCCTTTGAGAGTCACTGTGAGCTTATAGGATATATTCATTTCAAGTGTTACTCGAGAGTTTATAACTCGGGAAGTTGTACTAGGCTATTGATTTGCGAGAGTTAGAGGATTGTACTAGATAGCTGAGAGAGGTGGGGCTCTTCTAGATTGGTCTAGGACTCCAAGGGAACGTGAGTTGACTAGATTGCAATTGTATAGGAGAGAGGCTTCTCGGTGAGCTATTAGGATCCTAAGCTAAGCAATCAATAAAGCCTTTGAATCCTAGGGTTGTGGAAGAACCCTAGGCGGGGACGTAGGCCAAGTTGTGCTGAACCTCGTAAACAATTACTCGTGTTCTTTACTTATTTGCTTTACCTTATTTCCGCACTTGGTTCGATTGTCTAACTTTGTGATTCAGGTTTAATCTCAAAGGTTTTGATACAAGCTCCAAAAGTCTTGAGACTTTCTGCGAAAAACGGGCATACTCTATTCAACCCCCCTTCTAGAGTATTTCTTATTACATTGTTTTTATATTATCGAACCTTCAATTGGTATCAGAGCTTTACTCACTGTTTTTGATCTAACAATCTTGTGAGTTTTCGATCATGTCTGGTGAAGCAAGCGGAGGATTTGCACAGGGAAGGTCCACAAGCAGATCGCCACTCTTTGTAGGAAACAACTTTGTCCACTGGAGATCTTTGATGAAGATGTTCATCATAGACCAAGATCTAGAGCTTTGGAACATTATAGAGAATGGTCCGAAGATTCCAGAAAAAGATGGACCAAAAATTCACCAAAGTTGCAAAGAAGGAGTCTGAATACAACCAAGCAGATCTTGAAACCATCTCCAAAAACTACAGGGCTATTAACTTACTTTATTGTGGTCTTAGCACTGATGAGTTTAACCGTATTTCTTCTTGTAGGTCAGCTAAAGAGATTTGGGACAAGTTGGTCGTCACCTATGAAGGAACGAGCCAAGTGAAAGACACCAAGATCAGCATCTTCCTTCGAAAGTATGAGCTCTTTAAGATGAAGTCTGATGAGTCAATCAAGGCCATGTTCACACGATTCACAGAAATCACCAACAACCTTGACTCTCTCGGCAAGAGCTTTACCAACGTTGAGAATGTAAGGAAGATACTGAGGTGCCTTCCAAAGGAGAAATGGGGTCCTAAAGTAACAGCTATAGAGGAAGCCCAGGACCTCACCACTCTACCCCTTGATGACCTTCTTGGAAAGCTGATCACACATGAGATGATCCTTAATGAAGACGATGGAGAACTTCCAGCTAGCACTAAGAACTTGGCACTCAAGTCTAAGAAGGATGAGCCCAAGGATGGATCTGATTCCGAAGATGAGGATGACGATGAGGATGATCCTTTTGCTCTTATCACAAGAGGCCTTGCTAGAATTCTCAAAATGAAGAAGCAATTCAACAACAAGGATGGATCAGAGTCTTCAAAATTTCGAGGTAAGCCTCAATACAACAAGTATGAAAAGAAGACTAAACCGTTGTCTTGTTTTGAATGTGGTGAAACAGATCATCTTGTGAAGGACTGCCCTCAAAAGACAAAGAGCCAGCCCAAGAAAGGTGACAAATGGAAGAAGAAAGCCATGGTGGCTACTTGGAGTGATTCCGACTCTGACTCCGACGATGAGAAGGCCAACATTTGTCTTATGGCCTCTGGAGATGAATCTCACGATGAAAAGCTTGAAGCTACTGTAAGAGAACTTATGGAAAGTCCAAAAGAGGTATTATCGGAATTCCTTTCCAATATGATTGCCAATGAAGAAAAGCTTATTGCCCAAACTAACATTCTTATTAAGAGAACTGTGGACCAGGAAAGAACTATTGAGGATCTGTCTATGAGGGTCAAAGGTCTTGAAGCTTCTTATTCAGGTCTTGACATTAAAGTCAAGACGCTTGACTCGGAGAAATCTGAACTCAAGCAAGATCTCTCCTCTCTAAGAAATGAGCATCATGACTTAGAGAACGAGAAGATCTCCCTGAATAATAAGATTCTAGACCAACAGACAGCCCTCATAAGTTTTACCAAATCCAAAGGCACTCTTGATAAGATGTTGGGTGAGCAACAAAGCTCTCTAAACAAAAGTGGTATTGGTTACAATCCAAAGTTTTTAAAGAAGCAACACATTACCACTTTTGTAAAGGCAAAAGGAAGCAGAACCTCTCCTATATGTCACCATTGTGCTAGAAAGGGGCATGTAAAAGAGACCTGCCCTTATAGGAGAAAGGATCCATACATTATTCGTAATACATTTCCTGTTCATTTGAGAAAAGAACGGATAACACAAGTTTGGGTCCCAAAAGGCACTATTTTACCAAATATGGTTTACCCCAACAATGGATCCAAATTTGCTTATTGGTCTAGCCACAAAGGTTGATGTTTGTTTTGCAGGAGATCACCAAGGTGAAAGAACACAAATGGATTATTGATAGTGGATGCTCGAGGCATATGAGTGGGAAGAGTTCTCTCTTTCATGATCTAAAGGAGCAATCCACGGGAACAATCACTCTTGGTGACAAAGGAAAATGCGACAACGTTGGTATTGGTAGTGTTGGAAGTGATTCCAGCCATAGTATTAAAAATGTCTATCTTGTTAATGGTTTGAAGTATAATCTGCTTAGTGTCTCTCAATTATGTGATAGTGGTAACAATGTCAGATTTAACAAGAAAAGATGTATAGTGTGCAGAGATGATACAGGTGAAGTTATATTGACTGCATACCGTTACAACAATATATACGCCGTAAATGCTGATCAAGTGGCACAAGGAAGCTTAACTTGTCTAAAGGCTTTGACGGACGATCCAAAGCTTTGGCACAGGAGACTCGGTCATGGGAGTCCACATACACTACAGAAGCTTGTGTCCAAAGGGCTTGTAAGAGGGCTACCTGAGATGGACTTCAAAGGTATTGACATGTGCAATGCATGCACGCGAGGTAAACAAACACGTAGCTCTTTCAAACCCAAAAAGGTTATAAGTTCTTCTAGACCCCTTGAACTTTTACATATGGATTTATGTGGTCCTATGCGAGTCAAATCTCCCAATGGTAAAAAGTACATGCTAGTTGTTGTCGATGATTTTTCAAGATATACTTGGGTTGCATTTTTGAAAGAAAAATCAGAGGCCTTATTTGAGTTTTCAAAACTTTGTAAGGAGTTGCAAACTTTAAGAAATGAGCCCATAGTGTCTATTCGGAGTGATCATGGTAGGGAGTTTGATCAACTTCAATTTGATTTGTTTTGTGCTAAATATGGCATCTCCCATAACTTTTCTGCTCCTAGGACACCTCAACAAAACGGGGTTGTGGAACGCAAGAACCGCAACTTAGAGGATATGGCCAGGACTATGCTTTTAGAAAATGCATTACCTAAAACCTATTGGGCTGAAGCTGTTAACACAGCTAACTATATTTTGAATCGTTGTCTTATTCGTTCTATCTTAAAGAAAACTCCTTATGAACTTTTCAAAGGCCGCAAACCACTTATATCTTATTTTAAACCCTTTGGCTGTACTTGTTTTGTTCATAACAATGGAAAAGATAACCTTGGGAAATTTGATGCGCGTAGTGATGAAGGTATATTTCTTGGCTATTCCACGAGTAGCAAAGCTTATAGAATCTTCAATAAAAGGACCCAGGTAGTTGAAGAAAGTATACATGTTATTTTTGATGAATGCAATGACGGTGCTTTGAGTGAAAGTGTTGCAGATATAGATCTTAACATCCATGAAGAGAACGAGGAAGGTGATGTTGCTACTACCAAGAACACAGAGAAGAGGAACATGCAGGAACCGATTCTTAACACTGAAGAATTGGCCCAAGGTGTTGAAGATTCGTCCAAAGCCCTTGGTGTCCAATCCAACAGTGTTGAGACGTCAGAAACTGCTGTAACTGAACCTAACAGGACCACGGAGTCAGATGTACTACAAGTCAACCCTACAAGTGTGACGAATCAAGGAGCTGAGACTAGCAAAAGGAAATTCAAATACTCCTCATCACACTCATTAAAGGATATCATTTCTGACCCTACTTCTAGTGTTCAAACTCGTTCTAAACTTAAAGATCTTTGTGCTTTTCACGCGTTTGTTTCTCTTATTGAGCCAAAGAAGGTAGATGAGGCACTTCAGGAGCCAGACTGGATCATTGCTATGCAAAGTGAGCTTAATGAATTTGAAAGGAACAAAGTCTGGACCTTGAAGCCTAGGCCAAAGCATAAATCAGTCATTGGCACTCGATGGGTGTTTCGAAACAAGCTAGATGAGAATGGTAAGGTTGTGAGGAACAAGGCAAGGCTTGTTGCTCAAGGCTACAATCAAGAGGAAGGTATTGACTACGAGGAGACCTTTGCTCCCGTAGCCAGGCTTGAAGCCATTCGCATTTTATTAGCATTTGCATCTTTTATGAGCATAAAGTTATATCAAATGGATGTCAAGTGTGCTTTTCTTAATGGTCTCCTAGAAGAAGAAGTTTATGTGGCTCAACCCCCAGGTTTTGAAAGCTCAGAATTTCCCAATCATGTTTATAAATTTGACAAAGCGCTTTATGGTTTGAAACAAGCCCCAAGAGCTTGGTATGAGCGCTTGTCAAAATATCTTTTAGAAAATGATTTTAAAAGGGGGTTGATCGACAAGACACTTTTTATCAAGACCAAAGGAAAGGACATTTTGGTTATTCAAATTTATGTTGATGATATATTATTTGGTGCTACTAACACATCTTTGTGCAAGGAATTTTCTGACATCATGTGCAGTGAATTTGAGATGAGCTTGATGGGTGAACTCAACTTCTTTTTGGGATTACAAGTTCATCAATCCAAGAAAGGGATCTTTGTCAACCAAAGCAAGTACACTAAGGATCTCTTGAAGAAGTTCAAGATGGATCAATCCAAAGCAGCCAAGACTCCCATGAGCTCAACATTATCTCTAGATCAAGACAAGACTGGAACAAGTGTCAATCAAAAGGAGTATCGAGGAATGATTGGATCATTATTATATCTCACGGCTAGTAGACCTGACATCATGTTTAGTGTTTGCATGTGTGCTAGGTTTCAAGCTGATCCTAAAGAATCTCACCTCGTGGCTGTGAAGAGAATCTTTCGATATCTCAATGGCACTAAGGAACTTGGACTATGGTACCCAAAGCAAAAGGATTTCACTTTAATTGGATATTTTGATGCAGATTTTGCAGGCTACAAGGTGGATAGGAAGAGCACATCAGGATGTTGCCAATTCTTAGGAGCATCTTTGATCAGTTGGCACTCAAAGAAGCAAAATTCTGTTGCTCTATCCACTGCAGAAGCCGAATACATTGCAGCTGGAGCCTGTTGCTCCCAAATCCTTTGGATAGCTCAACAATTGCGAGATCTTGGCATCAACCTCAAAGGTATCCCAATTAAGTGTGACAATACAAGTGCCATATCCATCACTAAGAATCCTGTTCAGCATTCAAGGACCAAGCATATTGATGTAAGGCATCATTTCATTAGAGATCATGTTGAAAAAGGTGATGTGTCCATATCTTTTATTTCTACTGATTATCAATGGGCTGACATTTTTACTAAGCCTTTGGCAGAGGACATGTTCACCTTCATAAGACGAGAGATTGGGATGCTTAACAAGGATGCACTTTCGTAGGGGGAGCTTTCCCTTTACGAAAGATAAATTCTACTTAGTGTCAAGACCCTTGAAAACTATGTCAAGGTGTGTGAACTAAATGGTGGAGTACATATATCGGATCATATATTTTTGGTTAATATCTTTTTAGATATTTAATCAATTATATTTTTATTTATTTTCAAAATTGCCTATTTCTGTGTTTACCTTAACCGTTAAGATTTATTTTTGGAACTAAATCTCTCAGATTTTCAGTCCGATTTTTAAGGGAATATTTGAATTTGAATTTGAAAACCTTTCAAATTGGCAATGTAATGATTTCTTTCCTTGGAACCCTAAACCCGTCCCATCACTCCCTCTACTTAAACCCAATACTGTACCCGATTACAACCCACACTCAGACTTTTCCAAACCCTTTCCACTTCTTCATCTTCAGCCTCTCAATCGCCTCTCAAGAAACCCTAACCAACTTTCTCCATAGCACCCAAAACCAAGAAAGCTATCACACCCAAAAGACTTGGCGCCACCCCCAAGGGACGTCAGGCCACTGCTACCTCTCCCACACCTGAACCCGCTCCTCAAGCTATTATCCTAACCGTCGTCCAGAGCACCATTGCTGAGAGCTCGGCCATTGTTCCCAAAGGCTCTCAAAAGCGCTCTGCGAAGAAGCCGATCAGTGCTAAACAGAAAGGAAAGAGAAAGTTTTTGGCTAAGGAAGTGGACGAGGAAGAGGAGGAAGAAGATCTCGACGCCCTTCTGGAAAGAGATGCTGCCAAGGAAGCCGAGGAGGAGGCCTTAAGGAAGAAAAAGGCCGATGAAGAGGCCGAACTTGCTAAGAAACTGGCCGAGGAAGAAGCTGAGCGGATTCAGAAGGAAGCCGAAGCCGAGGAGGTTCCATCCGAGGAGGAGCCTGAAGAAGATGAAGAAGAAGAGCAAGAGGGATCTGGAGAGGACGAGGAACCTGAAGGAGATGAAGCAGGGTCCGGTGAGGACTCGGGGTCTGAGGAAGAGGAGGAAGAATCTCCCTCTCCTTCTCCTCCTCCTCCCCCGTCTCCGAAGAAGCGGAAAGCCCCTGCGGCTGTCAAGCCTCCATCCCCCAAGCGTACCAGGAAGGGCACTGTCAAGAGTCTTGTAGCGCCTGTCAAGAGAGCTGCCCCAACAGTTGCGCGCAGAAAGAACGCAGACCCCCCGGCCTATATCCAGGTAAATCAATCCTTGCCCTCCTCTTGGTTTCAAGATGCTGAGACTGCTGGTAAGTGGGTAGACGAGTTTAGAACTCGTAAGGTTAGCTGTTCGGATTTTTTAGATTTTGAATTCTTTGAAGCTTTAAAGCTACCCTGCATTGAGCTCCTCAAAAAATCCCCAGCCTGGACCCTTCTTAACCTTGAGACTGTCTACTACCCCCAACTTACCCGACTTTTCTACATTAACCTAAAAGCCAAAAACGACACCGATGGTTGGTCTTTGGAGTCTGTAGTCAAAGGGGTTAGAATCTCTCTCAACTCCAATGGCTTTGCAGATTTCCTTGGCCTACCTACCCCAGTTCCACCCGCTGATGTACACCCCTCAAAAGGGAATTGCATCATCCTTGCCCGAGCCAAAAATCTCCTACCCGAAGCATCCAACAGCACCTCAAAGCAACTTACCCACTCATCCCTAACCCTTGAGGCGAAAATAATTTTTAACATCATTGTTCGATGCCTCTTACCCCGTCTTAACTCTGGCTCACTCTTTACTGACAATGCTATGGTCCTGCTCTACCGCATCCTAAATGGCCTTGATCTTGATCTGGCCAACACTATCCTTGGAACCATGGCTCATGCCAGAAAAGCTAGAAAAGGCTCTCCCCTCCCCTTTGCTACCCTTTTGACACCCATCTTCAAAGCTTCTGAAATTGATGTCAAAAATGAAGAACAGCTGCGTCATACGGGTAAGTTCGACTTTAAAGGCCTTGAAAAGATTGGCATCACTCGGTCTCCCCAAGGGACCTTGAGTCTTGCCACTCCTTCAAAAGCCTTTCCCACTGCTCCAGCTTTCGATGAACGCATGGACAACCTAGAGTTGGGCTTGGAGGAAGTTCGCCTGGATATTAAGGAGCTGCAGAAGGAGATCATGACGGAGATGAGCGGGATTTCAAAGATGTTGGAAGGACTGTGGACGAGGCTTACTGATGATGCTCCGGATGACTAAGCCTAAACCTTAACCCACCCTATCCCACCCCTAAAATTTGATACATTGCTGGTTTGTTGGAAACGTTTTCAAAACTTTTGGTGACTTTTTGGTGACTGTTTTTACCTCCGCCCTTTGTTGAAAGACAAAAAGGGGGAGATGATCTGTGGTGCTTAGACTTTGAAAACCTCTGCTTGAAGGTCTCGGAAGACCTTGGTTTCTGATTTATGGTTTTCGGTTGGATGTTTTCTTACTTTAAAATTTTTGATCCAACATTTGTCTAACCCTTGCAGGTACTTAGTCCGAATTCCATTGTATTATCTATTTTTGACTAAGTTGCAGGGATGCACAGGTTTTGTCTTTCATCAAGGGGGAGATTGATAACTCCCTCCCTTGATGAAAATCGGAATAGATGCTTCAAAGGCTTTGACAGGATATTTGTGTCAAAGGCCTTGGAGCATTAACAGTTGATGAAATACAAAACCTATCTTAATTATTCGTATATTATTTTATCTTATTATATACTTCCATTATATTATATATATATGTATGCCTAACCATTTCAGGAAGTATATTCGAGATTATATCCTTCCTTAATACATATTGAGGAGATCAGTTCAACATAGATCATGGCGTTCGAAGTGTCCATATATAGAAGATTGAAGATCAAACTGATTCGAAGGAGCCGTTGGAGATCTGGTGGTGAAGATCCTCACGCTCCATGCTCTTTTATAAAGGAAAGGAAGGAGAAGACAGAACACACAAGTGCTACACGAGTTTCATTCATTCAAGCGATCTGTCTTCCAAGTGTCTCTCTGCTAAGCGCTCAAGAGTTTGTTGTTTATTTCAAAGCCTTTGAGAGTCATTGTGAGCTTATAGGATATATTCATTTCAAGTGTTACTCGAGAGTTTATAACTTGGGAAGTTGCACTAGGCTATTGATTTGCGAGAGTTAGAGGATTGTACTAGATAGCTGAGAGAGGTGGGGCTCTTCTAGATTGGTCTAGGACTCCAAGGGAACGTGAGTTGACTAGATTGCAATTGTATAGGAGAGAGGCTTCTCGGTGAGCTATTAGGATCCTAAGCTAAGCAATCAATAAAGCCTTTGAATCCTAGGGTTGTGGAAGAACCCTAGGCGGGGACGTAGGCCAAGTTGTGCTGAACCTCGTAAACAATTACTCGTGTTCTTTACTTATTTGCTTTACCTTATTTCTGTACTTGGTTCGATTGTCTAACTTTGTGATTCAGGTTTAATCTCAAAGGTTTTGATACAAGCTCCAAAAGTCTTGAGACTTTCTGCGAAAAACGGGCATACTCTATTCAACCCCCCTTCTAGAGTATTTCTTATTACATTGTTTTTATATTATCGAACCTTCAACCGGCTTGCTCGAGTAACTTGTCCTCGAGTTGGTTCGGACAAGTGTTGCTGGTCTTGTCGATATCGAGTGAGATAGGGAAAATCTTGTCATCATAGCACAAGGGCGTTCCGGTCTTTTACCAAGCGGTATCTTAATCAATAAATCCGAACATTCAATACGGCGTTGACCAACATCAATGCGGAAACGGTTTCGTGGATTAAGAGCGTTGACCGAATTAAATACGGTAGCGGTTTCTTCTATTTAAAATCGCAACCGTTTCTTTTATTTAATATTCGATGAGTATAAATATGAGGAGATAGATTCATATCGAGACGGACAATGACTGACTTGAGCGTCGGAGGGTCCTCCGGGGGACACAAGCCCCGCCCCGACCTCGTTCTTTGTTTCTTGGCAGGATTGTATCTCAAGTTCTCAACAACGGAGCTCGATCTTCCTCAACATCTATGGTGCGGATTTTTACACATACAATTGGCGCCGTCTGTGGGAAAATTCGATCAAAAAGCCATGAGATTGGATCTCCCAATCGAAAAAAAAAAGACATGGAGACAATCTCCAAGACCAAACGAGGGATCCTGAAGCACGAGGGAATCCTCGGTTCTTCCCCACCCTTTTCAGAGGTTTCCGTCCATGGATCTGCTGGTCGATCCTTAGCCTTGAGCGCAGAGCTGGTGGTTCCCTCGCCAGATTAACCATGATGTTGGTTGTTCCCCCGCCAAACCCTGCTGCTGGTGGCGATGAAGAATCCGACATCGAAAAGCCGCGCCTCCGCCTCATCATCGGCGCCTCTGCCTCATCATCCCAAACCCTGGATTGAAAATTGAATCTGAAAGCGAAGGGGGAAAGAGAAGGAAGTAGATCTGGCGATCTCCTCGATGGCAATTTTGACATCGAAAGGTCGCAGGTCCTCCTCAACGGCCGCCTCTGCCTCATCATCGGCGCCGCCACGTCTCCCTTGCCGGACCGTCATCAAAAACCGATCATCTTTCCCCCACCTCGGCGCCGGCGTTGCATCCTCCACCGCCTGCCGCGAGGCGGATCCAGATCCTTCTTAGGCCGTCGTCGCCGACTCCGCATCCCTCCATGGAAGTCGATTGGAATGATATTGTTGAGCAAATCAGATAAGTGCAGGTTTGTGTTCGTGCCCCCTCAATTGATTTTCATTATGAAGATTGGCGAGTTGTATATGCTCTTACATACTGCAATGGCCCATATCGCACTTATTTTCTACAATATTAATTGAGTTGAATTTGTGGGTTGGTGATATTGATTATGATGGAGTTGGATTGGGTAGTACACTCATCCTTCTCTTAAACGTTTGCTTGATATGATGATAATTGGTTGTTCCTGGTCAGAGTAATTATCGCTACTAGGTCGAATCCCCTTTGATGTTGTAACTTATTTGTTTTTAAATTATTGTCTTAAATTTCTAGTCAAAGGTATTGAATATTGATGTTGGCCTCCTTACGTTTAGATTACCAGAGCCGAGTGCGGTGCTCAATTGAATCTCACTACACAACGCAAATGCTTGATTTTATTTGGAGATCTAGTAGTTGCTGGTATGGATGCCTCTTTGTGAAGATATATAGGTGAGGTGGCTTAGAATAATAGGCCGTGAGTATCCCACTGGCCGCTTGGGTCTCTTAGCAACCTTTAGAGGTTGAAATGGCGTCAACAGATGGGAGTACTATGATACGTTGTCTACTAGGACTTGGATATTGTATTCAGCGTTAGATGTTTGCCGTGGGTGATTGACGATTTTTACTCAAAGCAACTATATATATATATTTAGAAATAGGATATGCCTTAATGCCTATTTGCCCATTTCCATCAGACCTTCATGATACTATTTTGCAAATATGTGAATGGGTTTAAATGGAGTTGATCATGTACGTTCTTACTCTTGTTGTTGCGATAGTGGGTTGTGCCTTCTACTTTGTTTTCGTTTGCTCCGCTTGTGTTGTACTCCTGAATAGGGATCTATAGAGGAAGTGTGAGCGAGAAGCATTAAGTGTATTCCCGAGGAGAGCATGGATTCAAGTCTTACAACCGATATCAGGGTGAGATTCACTACTACAAAGTGCGTTGGGGCAACCGAAATGATTTGAGAGAGCTATGAGTAAATAAAAAGCAAGTTGGAGGTTTGATATTCTACCCAAAACCAGATCCGAACCAGGTCAAGAGTGACACTACAGCAAAATTGGGAATAATAAAGGCCACCGAGAATCCTATACTCAAGCAAGGAATTCGTGAGCTAAGTTTTCTATTCCCCTTGCTTGCGGAGAATTTCTTAATAAAGACATGGTTGTTTATTAGCATCCTTCTAAATATGTTTATTGAAAGATGAATGTGTAGTTCCAAGCTAGATTTTTAGCCTACTACTTCTCCGCAAAAATATACAGATTGTGTGCAGGGGCATACAACAACTCAAGAAAGTGAAGATTCGCCACTTATGCCCAAGCAAATGTCAGTAAAGGCAGAAGAATCGCCACTTAAGACCAATGAAATCGCCACTTACGGCCAATCCGATTCGCCACTTAAGGCCAACGAAATCGCCACTTACGGCCAATCTGACTCGCCACTTATGGCCAAGCAAATGCCAGTAAAGGCAGAAGAATCGCCACTTAAGGCCAACGAAATCGCCACTTACGGCCAATCCGACTCGCCACTTATGGCCAAGCAAATGCCAGTAAAGGCAGAAGATTCGCCACTTAAGGCCAACGAAATCGCCACTTACGGCCAATCCCACTCGCCACTTATGGCCAAGCAAATGCCAGTAAAGGCAGAAGAATCGCCACTTAAGGCCAACGAAATCGCCACTTACGGTCAATCCGATTCGCCACTTAAGGCCAACGAAATCGCCACTTACGGCCAATCCGATTCGCCACTTAAGGCCAACAAAATCGCCACTTACGGCCAATCCGATTCGCCACTTAAGGCCAACGAAATCGCCACTTACGGCCAATCCGATTCGCCACTTAAGGCCAATGAAATCGCCACTTACGGCCAATCTGAATCGCCACTTACGACCAATAGCCAACTACGAGTCAAGCGACTGCCATCATCGTTCACTCGACAAACTTCGCCGTGTAATTTTTTCGTTTTCCTTCATCATCGAGACATGAAGAAGAAACCCGAGGGGCAATTGAGATAGGGAAAATCTTGTCATCATAGCACAAGGGCGTTCCGGTCTTTTACCAAGCGGTATCTTAATCAATAAATCCGAACATTCAATACGGCGTTGACCAACATCAATGCGGAAACGGTTTCGTGCATTAAGAGCGTTGATCGAATTAAATACGGTTTCTTCTATTTAAAATCGCAACCGTTTCTTTTATTTAATATTCGATGAGTATAAATATGAGGAGATAGATTCATATCGAGACGGACAATGACTGACTTGAGCGTCGGAGGGTCCTCCGGGGGAGACAAGCCCCGCCCCGACCTCGTTCTTTGTTTCTTGGCAGGATTGTATCTCAAGTTCTCAACAACGGAGCTCGATCTTCCTCAACATCTATGGTGCGGATTTTTACACTTACATCGAGTAAATTACTCGATATCGAGAAAGTGCTGCTCGGTATGTCTAGGTCTTCGGCTTCTCGATCAGGTGCTACCTCCTCGACTCCAGGCTGGTCTTCAGGTCTTATCGATATCGAGTAAAGTACTCGATATCGAGAAACTTTCTGGAGTCGGGTAGCTTTGCCTCTCAGCTTCTCGATATGGCTTGTCCTCGATCATGCTTTGTCCGGACATGTTTGGTCGATATCGAGGAAAGGTACTCGACATCGAGTAAGGCTCAGCTTCCGTCTTTGCTTCTTGATTTTGTCCCGGAATGGCTCCAAATTCTGTAATATTAAACCAAAACTTATGTAGACCTCTATTTCTTGCAAATAAGCACATATTACATAAATTCAACATATTCCCAGCCCAAAATATGCAAAGTGTATAAAATAAAGAGCTTAAATGTGCATTTCAACATGGCTATTTTGGTGGACATTAGTGGTCCATACAAAAGTTGATGATTAAACTACACAAAGAAACAAACAACAACAACAACAACAAACAAAAACAAACCTAGTATCTTCCGCTTAGAGCAGGGTCTGGGGGGTCGAGATGTACGCACCCTTGCCCCGACTAGGTCGAGAGGGTGTTTCCGAGTGACCCATTACCGGACATCAAAGAAAAGAGGAAAACCACCCATAAGAAACTGGAAATTAGGATAGGGACAAAGATGGAAAGTAGGAAAGGATGCACGCAAGGAAAGTTGATATAGAACGGAAGCATGAGTGAGAAACGTTGCCCTTGACTAGCGTTCGTCAACTCAGATAGCACTCCTCCACTGAATCCTGTTGCGTGTCATCTCCTCCGAGAGTCCCAGAGCAGTCAGATAATGTCTAATCGCTACACCCCAACTCTTCTTTGGACACCCTCTTCCTCGTCGAACTCTTTCGATAGCCAAGTTGTCACACCTACGCACCGACGCATTTGGATATCTCCTCTGAACATGCCCATACCATTGGAGTCTCGATTCCCGCAACTTAGCCTGAATACTAGCCACTCTTACCTTTTCACGGATAGCCTCGTTTCTGATTCTGGCGCCAAAAACTTGACGGGATAAAAATCATTGATTCCCAATCAAATAGTTCCCACTTTCACAAATTAGTATAATTGGCAAGAAAGGGGTCAAATCCTCGGGAGATTTAAGATTTCACAACGCAATTTGATCACCAACAAGTAACAAAAGTGGGAAAAGATGCAATTTTTATATAAGAACAAGTAAAGTAAAGTAAAGACGGAATTTTGTTATAAAATCAAGAGTAGGGAACGGTTCCACCTACGAATTCATTGACATTGGTTGGCTTATCGATCATCGAATTCTTTTCAAGGTATTAACTTTCCTACAAATTCCTCTCGTCTTGGTTTATATAGATTAAAAGTCCTATGAGTCCAATTAATCCCTTACACCTCAATGCAATCATAACACGTTTAAAATTTAACAAAGAGGTAGCACAACATCCCAAGAACTTGAGCACATAAATAACACCAATTAAACACGGTAAATCAATGTTTAAGATATATGTCAACTTCCTACATAATCATGCTTCAAACACGGAATCCACAATCTTATGCATACTACTATGGAATTAACACAAATACGAAAGCATTAAATCCTAGCACGAAATCAATATTATCGAGTTGGCCAAGCAAGATAACATTAATAACATAACAATAAGCACAGGGAAGTTGAAGGAATTATAATAGAGGAAAGATTATTTGAATTAAAAACTCACAATTCACCAACTAAGTCTCCGAAAACGTAACGAAACACTAGGAAAATTAGCCACTCATGGCTTACCTAAGCTCTCTTCTCTTCTATGGTGATTGCTCCACTTCAATTCAATTAGAAACTAACCCTAGAACATCCTATTTATAAGCCTAAAGTCTTCCATAAACAAGGTAAAAGATAGACAAATTAGATAGAATATTTCCAAATTTAGTTCAGCGTCAGATTCCGCTGGCAGTGAATGGCCTTGATCGAGCTACTGTTGAATTTTCGCTACCACCTCGCTACCACACTCGCCAGATGCGAAATCCCATGCCTTAGAATTTTCTCAAGCCTCCTCGGGTCATTCGCTTCCGCTTCCGCTAGCCACTTCTTCCGCTGCAGCAAGCTCTTCCATCCGCAGGCGCGAGAGCTTCCTTCCGCTGAAGTGAGTTGCCGAGTCTTCGTCGTCCTGGTGCCTCTCACTGGCAGCGAAACTTTTCCGCAACAACGAGTGTCTCGCTGTAGAGAGTCCAGTCGCTGGCAGCGAAGTGTGTTGGCTTGCTCGCTTGCTCTCTCGCTGGTTCTCCTTTGCTCGCTTGCTCTCTCGCTGGCTCTCCTTTGCTCGCTTGCCGGGCAGGTGGTCACCTTGGTTCCACTCGCTGGTAGCGACAGATGACTCGCTAGCAGCGACAGATGCCCAGAAGCTTGTCTTTCTTTGTTCTTTCCCCGTTCTCTCTTTCCTCCTTTCTTTCTCTTCTTTGCTTGATTTCTTGACTTTACTTGGCTATGTTTTTCACCTTCCCTTGCTTTCCACCATGTCGGATCTACGATTTTGCACAATTCAACCGAAATAGCGTAGATTGTGATCTTTTCCACAAAAAGGGTTTAATCTAAATTAACACTAAAACATGCATATTCTCCAATTCAAATGCAACTAAACTACCCTACAATGCCCATTAAAAATGTGCATTATCACCGTGTTCAGCGATTGCGATTTGGATCCGTAGATTCTATTTCCTATTTTATTATTATTATTATTATATTTCTAGGGTTTGCATGACTTTTTATTAGGTTTTATTGGATTGTTCCAGCTGTGGGTGTGGCATAGTTATTGTGAGACAATGAACACAATTAGAGAGAAGATAGTTTTTTGGCCTATGAGTTGCCAAACTCATAGTTTCACATGTGATTCGAAGACATGGTTGTTTAAATTGTGAGGATTTGATTCTATTTAGTTATTCATGAGTTTATTTAACATCTTGTGCTTATTGATTATATTTGTGTTCCTTTTCTATGATTGATCACCATGTTAGGAATTGCATCTTAGCTATGAATTCGTTGTTGTGTTCTTGATAGCAAATGAAGGTATTTAAGTAGTGATGTTTCTTTGTCTTTGTAGTGGATGATTTCGATTGATCTGTATCGTTATATGTTGTTAGGATTGATTGGGGTTTGCGCCTATTTGTCTATAATTGCATTGAATCAATATGCCAATTGGTCTAATTACTTGAGTCCTTAAAGCTATTCTTTAGTGATATTGAATAAGGTGATTGTATCCTTGCAGATCCTTCAACTTTAGTCAAGTAGACATATGCTTATGAATAATTAATGAATGAATCCTAGGACCATGAATCTCAACCATTGTCAAAGAATTACAGGTGGAATATATTCTCTACTTTATCATCAATTACTTTGCAATCATAAAGTTTGTTACTTTACTTTCATATCAATTTGTCACACGTCATTGCTTTTGTCGTAAGAGTCTTTGATAGGAGTATTGATAGTGAATCACTTCTCTCCGAGAGTTCGACTCCGGACTTCATCGCTATACTAGTAGTAGTAGTAGTTGTTTGGTTTATCAATTTATTGATTTACTAATCTATTGGTTTTGAGCTTTGAGTTAGGATTTTATTACTATTTGGCAAAGGGCGAAATTGCTAATGACGTTCATCCCGCACCAATGACGCATCTAGAGTCTTTGCTAGGGTCATAGGATTACCCAGTTCCATCGGGTTCTGTCCTGACATGTTCGATTCATGGAAACAACTTTATTACCACACTTTATTTATTATCCGCATTACTCTTATTTTATCTTTTAAGACCAAATTTATATATGATTATTAATATGCATGCAATATGGGGGTGGGCACCACAACGGTCCTGAATCTATAAAAGGAATGGAATGCATTCGCGAGTTGGCCAGTCTCCGCCCTATTGGGAAGGGGGGCAGTGGTTAGAAAGTGGGATATACCATTTGGTATTCTATGCTAAGGCCTTAATTATTATTATGCACTTTTGAATTAGGGACATGCTAGTGTGTTAATACTGCACCTTGCATCTAGAAGCATGATTATTAGGTATAGCGTATGTGTGTACTTAGGTTGGGAAAAGAGCCAAGTGGGCATCATCTGATCCCGCCCACTATTAATGTTTTTAGGTATCCATTATGCTTACTACTATTGATGTTGATTTGGCTCCATGACCGCGGGGTCTAACTTGGCGGAAAGAGAGAGTTGCGACTTTGACTACAATAAATTAACAACGGTTTGAACTTAAGTATTTGGATCACGTTTTGGCCCGGCTCCGTCATGGCCTCCTTATGTATGACTTTGGAAACTTTACTGGTTTGTATGATAAAAAGGATTTTACGACTTAGGCCAGACGGCAGGTACAGAGACTTACCTCGAGGTTCCAACGATCTCTCTCGATTTTTTGGTGCGAAATCCCACCTTTAAAGCACAAATTGTTGATTTGAAACCTTCAACATGTACTCGGGGCGCAAGATCCCAATGAGGGGTTTCATCCCTCAAAAAGTAACCCATGAATCATAATTCCGGGTCGTTACAAAGGTGGTATCAGAGCGAGGTTTTTCAATCCGAGTATGATAGGTTGAAGTGGTTTTGAAAAGTGGCCCAATGGTTTCAAATGGTTTTGAAGTGCTTTCAAAAGGGAAAAATGAATTTAATTAGGCCTAACCCTAGACTAATTAACCAGAATTTAGGATCAAAATTGTGGGTAGAGATCCAAGCGGTAGACATCCCTTATGGATGTAGAATTCATGGAACGGTAGGCAAATTACTAGCTTTTATTACAGATGGGTCTAGAAGACTCCAAGGAGCCCGAGGGTTGGAGTAGCATGGGTTGGGAGGCCATAAGGTAATTGCCCCCTCCGGTCGGCCTTCCTCGAAGGACGTCATAGACCGTGTTTATGCTTGTAGTCATATATGTTCAATTGGGCCCGAGGGCGATCCTCCCCAAAGAGGATCGTATTAATTCCGTTGATTGCTTCCATGCTGAGTGCTATGGTGCTCAGGATAGAGAACTATTCAGTATGCCTTAACTTGAACATGTAAATGACTGAATGTGTAAACTGGATAGCGGGAGGAAACCTTGTTCTTATGTAATCGGAATTCCTGTCTTGTCAGAATAGCCTTCTACAATTCAACCCCCTTGAAGATTCTGATTCCATCATCCGCCCCACCAAGACATCTAGGCATGTTATGTTAGGTTTATAGGTAATGTTATTTTAATGGGTTGAAGGTAAATTCGGTTCTTGTAGATCCTTGCGGATAATCAAGACAATTTGAGTAGACCCAAAAAGGGTAATCTCATGGGTAGACCTCGAAAGATAATCCCGATGGAGTAGGCCAAAAAGGCAATTTTCACCGAATTCTTTTAGACGACAAAACTAAATGCTTAAGCCCTTTAGAAAAGATATATAAAATGGCTTGGATAATGGCAAATGAGTCACTCAAATAAATCGAGTTTTCCTTCAACGTTTATTGCCCCTATATGCCAAAGGGTTGCACTACAATAACGTTGTAGGATAAAACGTTTCCTATACAATAAAAGGGTGGCATCCCATTTCATTATTGCATGTATACATACCTTGTTTGTTTTTTAAGTGTTTGTTATTCCGATTGAGAGAGCTATCAGAAAAACTCATACATTTCCAAGTGGATGGCAAAGGCCTTTTATGGGCAAAATGGGGTGGTAGTTTTTGGGTGGTTATGGGCAGTTATTGGTAGTTATTGGTGGTTATGGGTAGTTATGGTGGTTGGGTGGTTACCCCCAATAACTACCCCCAACCGCTGGCCCAATAAAGGCTCAATAAAAGCCCAATAAGAACCAGCCCAATTAAGGACAAGCTAGCATGACGGAGCTAGCATGATGGAGCTAGGTCACTGATAAAATATAAAATGTGCATGACATTTATACGAAGATGGGTGTAGCTACCATGCAGCTAAAATGACTAAGCTAAAGCTTCAATGAAGCTAAAACCCTAATCAAGCTCAAAATTAGAGCTAGATCATTTTTGGAGTTCCGAAGCTCGGGTAGCTCTCAAATTTTGCACCAAGGCTTTAGAGCTTAATATCTTCGTTTACAAATCATGAGACGGTGATTTAACTCACTATAAGTGAACAAAAGTTGATCATAACCATATTAGACCGAATACCGAGCATATCCATGTCGCTCACTTTTATGGAAAGCATCCGAACAAGCTCAAGACCGACTTTGTCAATGTTGATATCATTGCATGGGTCTTTCCTCATGATTTTCTTTCCCCTTAAAATCTTAGAATTACTTAGGGCCGATCACATGGACCGTGCCTCCCGCACACCCTAAGCCCGAGTGATGCTCTTAGTAATTCTCACACTTAATATTTATGATTTCAGACAAATGGTTTGATGACTTTTCACAAATCACCAATATTCCTCCTCCATTTGAGCAATGTCATAAATCCTTGAACAATTTACAAACTCTTTGTATAGACATAAATATCAATTGGATTTGAATTTATATCTTGTAAAAATTACAATCATGTACTAAAAAATCGTGGTGTTCTAAGACTTGAACCACATCAATTTGTCTAAGCACACGTAATAAAAATTACAACATGAGTTACATAATATATATACACTAAACTTTGACGTTTTGAGGCTTTATGTCCCTTATCCTTCACATATGCTTCGAGACGAGTCATCCTTGAACTCTCTTGGAAGAAGCCTTGCATTTCCACATATGCTTAGTTGAATTTCTAATTTACACCTACAAAATGCATTTTCTAAAATTCATTAAGAAACTATGTTTCAACTTTTCTTTTTATGTAGACTAGAGCAGATTACCTTGATGGGTTGTTGATTGCTCTAAAACTCTACATCCTTGGCCTACCACATTGAATTCTACCCGACACCTTTCGGTAAGGGGGAATTGGGCGTCCAAGTCATAGTTTCATTTAGGATTTTAACGCCATCCCTAGAGATGCTTTGTACACCAACTCTTTTGCCAAATTCTTGGTTAAGTGATCGGCAAGATTGTTGTGTGTTCGCACAAAGACAACCGATATGCCTCCATGTGTGATTAGTTCTCGAATGTAACTATGTCTTACACCTAGATGTCGTGACTTTCCGTTGTATACTTGGCTATAGTCCTTTTCCAAAGTACTTTGGCTATCACAAAAGATAGCAATAGGGGATATTGGTTTTGGCCACAAGGGTATCTCATGTATGAGATTCCTAAGCCATTCCGCTTCCTTGCCGGCCGCGGCAAGTGCAACAAACTCTGACTCCATCGTCGAGGTTGTTATGCACGATTGCTTCTTAGATGCCCAAGAAATCGTACCACCCCCTAATAAAACTACCCAACCACTCGTTGAAGAGTGATATTCCATATTGGCGATCCAACTTGCATCAGTGTATCCTTCCAAAGTGGAGAGAGAACCCATATATGCAATTACATAGGTCATTGTCCCTTTCAAGTACCTAAGTACTCTTCTAAGGGCTTTCCAATGACTTGAGCTCGGTCGACTTGTATATCGACTTAACTTACCCACGACAAATGCTATGTCGGGGCGAGTACTCGTCATGGCATACATTAGACATCCTATCACTTGAGAATACTCAAGTTGTGAGATTGGTTCTCCTAAGTTAGGGCGAAGTTTCTCACTTGGACCCATAGGTGTACTAACCGGGGTGGATTTATCACATTGGAAACGTTTTACCACCTTTTCAATGTAATGGGATTGTGTTAGGGTTAAACCCTTTCCTTCCCGCTTGATCTTAATTCCCAAGATCACATCAGCTTCTCCTAGATCCTTCATGGAGAACTTAGTAGACAATAACTCCTTAGTTTTGTCCACTTCTATTTGGTTTGTGCCAAATATAAGCATGGCATCTACATATAGACATATTATAACTCCTTGACCGGAATCATTAAACTTACTATATACACACTTATCAGCTTGATTGATTTTGAAGCCATCACCCAAAATCACTTCATCAAACTTTTGATGCCATTGTTTTGGCTCTTGTTTAAGTCCATAGAGGGACTCGATCAATCGACACACTTTGTGTTCTTGACCTTTTACTATGAAGCCTTCGGGTTGCTTCATGTAAACCTCTTCATCCAAATCTCCATTGAGGAAGGTCGTTTTTACGTCCATTTGATGGATGACAAGACCATGAATGCTTGCTAAGGCAATTAAAAGTCCTATCGTGGTGATTCTAGCCACGGGGGCATAGGTGTCGAAATAATCGACCCCTTCTCTTTGTTTAAATCCTTGAATTCCCAATCGGGCTTTAAATTTATCAATGGACCCATCGGCCTTCATTTTCCTTTTAAAGATCCATTTACAACCTAGAGGTTTGCACCCGGTTGGAAGGTCTGACAACTCCTAAGTGTTGTTGCCAACAATAGAGTCCATTTCATCTTGGATAGCTTCTTTCCAAAATTCGACATCTTAAGAACTCATTGCCTCGGTGAAGGTCTTAGGATCCTCATTCATATGTAGATATGAGATGATTTGACCTTCTTTATTCCTAGAACCCTCTATCAAGAAAACTTGAAATATTGGTTCAGGATAAGTATGTCCTACTAAGAGTGAGGAGTGCACTCGTTGTCGCTTGGGTGTGTGGGACGTCGAAGTAGGAGCTTCGGCCTCATCGTCGCTTGCATGTGTCGAGTGCATGTTCTCACCATCGCTACCGTCGCTAGTGTCTTTCCCAGGTACGTCTATGGCCATGCGCTTTAGTGCCCTTGGCCCTGTAGCTGGGGAGTCTTTGTCGAGCGGTGGCTTTCGGTCAGCGACATCGATGAATGGTGCTTGCAGTAAGCTAGCGCGCGTCATAGACCTGGTGACCCTAGGTCCTAGTGCAGGCGTCGGCTACTCGGTTTCCATTGGATCCGATCATGGGTCGACATCCTCTTGGTCTATCTCCCTAGGCCTAGGGCTCGATGTGAACCTAGTCTCATCGAATATGGCATCACGTGATTCTATCACGGTGTTAACCGAGATAGCGTGATTTGGTTCTATGACGAAGAATCTATAGGCCTTAGAGTTATGTGCATATCCAATGAATATGCACTCAATACCTCTATCTCCTAAGGTTTAACGCTTAGGGTCTGTTAGTCTAACAACCGCACGACAACCCTATATACGAAGATAATGGAGATTTGGTTTTCTTTTAAACCAAAGCTCGTATGGTGATTGACGATTTCTCTTGCTCGGCACCCTATTTAAGATATAGTTGGCTGTTAGCATCGCCTCACCCCAAAACGAGTTCTTTAACCCGGATTATGACAACATGGCATTAACCATGTCCTTAAGAACACGATTCTTTCACTCCGCCACTCCATTTTGTTGTGGGGTATATGGATCCGTCGTCTCATGAATTATGACACAAGACTCGAAATACTCCACATCCATGTATTCACCACCACGATCGGTTCGTAGCCTTTTAATTTTATTTCCCGTTTGCAACTAGTAGAAAAAGGGCATTTGGCGACAGTGCAATTTCATTACCTATCGTGAAGGTGAGCAATCGCTGCTTTACGCTGATTTTAGCATCTGCCATAGCTAGGAATGGTCTACTAAGAATAATAGGGCTAGTATGATCTTCAGCACAATCTATAATAAGGAAATCAGCGGGGATATAGAACTTACCAACCTGGACAGGGACATTATCAACCATACCTTTAGGGATGACCACTATATTATTTGCCAAGTATAGCTTGGCATCCACAGGCTCTATGGACCTTATCTTCACCTTTTTCCAGATTGATAAGGGCATGATACTCACGCTTGCTCCTAAATCACACAAGGCCTCATATTTATATTGTCCAAATCCCACAGTCATAGAAAACTTACCAGGGTCAGGTCTCTTCTCAGGGAAGTCCATCCTTTTGCATTCGCTGGCGATTTCTGAGATAGATCACTTGTTGCTAAGGATTTCCTTGAGGAACTTGACATATGCAGGCATTTCTTGAAGAGCTTCTGTAAAAGGAATTGAAACATTTAAATCTTGAAGCATCTTAACAAAATGTTTAAACCTACCTGCAGTGGGATCTTTCAGCGTCTTAGAAAGGAAAGGTAGTCTCTTTTTCTGCTTTGGAGCCAGAAAAGATGTCGGAGGTGCGGCGGAGTCCTTAACGTCGACTTGGATGTCCTCGACGTCGACTAGGTTGTCCTCGACTTCGACTACAGGGGTCGACTTCGAGTTTTGTTATCGCGTAGAAGATTCCCCGATGTCCTGTGGCTGGTTGACTTCGGGTGAATCTACTCGATGTCGAGTAGACTGGTCGACGTCGACTACGTTCTGCTCGATGTCAAGTAGATTCTCAGCTTCGTCTATCTTCTTTCCGACCTCTGGCTCGTGTAACTGGTGCCCACTCCTGAGCTTTATAGTCGCGACGTGTCCAGTCTTCCCCTTGGGATTTGGTTCTGTATGCCCAGGGGTTGCCCGGTCGGTCGTGGAATTTGTGCCGCGAATTGACCCATCTGGGTCTCAATATTCCTCTTCCAGATGTCCAGTTCTCCAAATCTTGTATTCATGTTTTGGAGCTGATTGTTGATGGCGCTATTGGCTTGCTTGCTTTCTCCTTGATTCCGGCGCATCTCATCGATGATCATCTTTAGATCATCCTTCCGCTGATCCCTTTCTGGATGTCCAGGAGCTCTATATGGCGGAGGGTTCCTAGAGGCATCTTGGTTCCACTGTGGTTGATGGAACCTTTGGTCCCCCATATAGCGGTTGGGACCCCCTGCGTAAGCTACCTCTTCGTGAGTTTCTGCCATCCTGACTTGCTCTGTATGTGGGCACTATGTAGTGGTGTGCCACTGTGAGCCACATTCAAAGCAGGGCTAGTTGACAAAAAGATACTTGACTTGCTTGAGGAGCTTGCAATTCTGATCTCTGTAGTACTGCTCTTTGACATCTGGATCAATCTCCTTAGCAGGCTCATAGAGGGGCATGGATGGGGCTGGCCTGGTATAGGCATTCTCGTCATAGTTTGTCAGAGCCCCATACTTATTGTCGAAGTTGGTGATTTTGCCGAGGGTAGCCCATGCGTCAGCTGATGGCATCGTTAGATACTCATAATGAGTATAATGGTTGATCATATCCTTAGCGGCCATATCAAAAGAATTGTAGAAGATCTCCTGAACGACATAGGGTGGCTGCCCGTGTGTAGGGCAGGATCGCAGTAGATCCTTGTATCGTTCCCATCCTTTTGCTAGCGACTCCCCATGCTTCTACTTGAAAGCTGTAATCTTCTGGCGGAGAATCGCTGTCTTGGCAGGAGGAAAGAATTTATTAAGAAATGCCTGTCTTACCTCAACCCATGTTGTGAGGGATCGTGGAGTCAGTCCTTCAAGCCACTTCAATGCTGGACCGGCAAGAGACCATCGAAAAGCTTTCATCTTGACATATTCCAGAGTAGTAACTTCAGCAAGAGTATGACACATATCAGAAAAATTGGTAATATGTTCAAGAGGACATTCATTAAACCTTCCATAAAAAGCATTATTTTTAATTTCAATAAGGAAGGCAGTGCGAATTTCAAAGTTGTTTTCAGGGATTAGAATAGCCGATTCAGGCACGACGAGAGTCGGGTTCATGTAATCCTCAGGAGTGGTAGGGAATTGGGCAAGCTTAGCCTCTGCCTGCCTTGTTAGTTTAGCTTCATGCGCAGTACGTGCTCTTTCAGCGGCGAGAGCAGTATTGTTGGCTTCTATTTCCACCCTAAGTCTCTCTATCAGCTAGGCTTGTGTTTCTGCAGCCGCCATTGCTTCTTTCAATTTAGCGTGGACGTGTATAAGGCGTTCTGGGTCGTCTAAGGCATCAAACTCAGGTTGTTGACCAGAACGGCGCATACACTGCAAAAAATCAAAACTAAAAGGAAAACGTGAGATCTAACTACCTAAGGCACGAATGATTGCTTCCCCAGCAACGGCGCTAATTTTTTGTAGGAGGAAATCGAGTCCAAAATATAATAAAATAAATCAAACCGGATTATGCCCACGCAAATGATTACAAGACCTCCTCCTAATGTTGCAGCGGGAAGTCAGGATCGATCCTCGAGGAAGCTGGTCAGTGGATCTCAGGTAGAAGAGGAATCTCACAAGTGGTTGTCGACTTCAGAAGTACTCGAACTCGACTAAGGTGGTAGTCGACAGGGGCCGGGCAAGTCGAATCCGAGCAACAGAAGACGCTGAGTGGTGGTCGACGTCGACAAGCCCTACTCGTCGTCGTGTAGATTGGTCGTAGTCGAGTAACCTGTCGAGTACCGCAGAATCAGAAGCAACAACGATCTTGCTCGATTGAAGGTCAGTAGTCGACGTCGACTAGGGTCTAGTCGAAGTCGAGCAGAAACAGTAACTAAACGAATGCAAATCTCGAACTTTAAACAATGTTTGAAAAAGACATCTAAGATCGGGGTTTGCAACAACGATAACCAAACATGCATAAGGCAAGACAAAGAGATAATCATGCAATCACATCGGAGGATTAAGCTTTCGCCTTTTCCAACTATTAGACAACTCTTTCAAGAAACCCTAATTGTATCTACGAATTTTATGTTTATAATCCAAGTTCTTAACATGTATCTCTATTAAATAGGTAATAAACATATAAAAGGCAGTGGATGATCAAAACACAATAAAGGTCGAATCTTTACCTCAAACACGCTTGGCTATCGTCGGGCTCGCCCCAACCCTAGAAGTAGGTGGACTAGTCGCTCTTCATCGCAATCGCAGACATCATTGATAAAAAAGAAACTTGCATTAATAAACTAAACAGAGCTTACAACCGATCGAAGCCAACTTGCTGTCGCTCTTTCACTCCTCTCGGCCTCCACTCTCTCTCTCTCTCTCTCTCTCTCTCTCTCTCTCTCTCTCTCTCTCTCTCTACTTATCTTCCTAATATTGAATGAATGAAAAACTAGCCGCGTGGGCTTTATTTATAGGCTTTCAATCCTTGCTAATCAAGGAAGGATATTCTATCTATATCTAAAGATAAAACTTTAATAAAAGGGAACATTTATCTAAAAGGAAAACTATCTAAGTATCTTCAAGTGGATAAAATCCTTCTCCCCAAAGATAGATCTTGATAGAACATGATGGATCCAGCCATGCTTCATGCCGAAGTTGTCCACATGTGCTCGGAATGGCCCAACAAACTCACGGCCCAAAATCGCGTAGTCGACTTCGAGTAAAGCCTGATCGACTTCGAGTAGCTTGTACTCGACTTCGATTAATCTTCACAGCTTCTCGATCTGGTTCTCTTCCTCGAGCTCGTGTGTGGTTCAGTCCTGGTCGACATTGAGTAAGGTGTACTCGACGTCGAGTACGGACTGCTGTTTTACCGGTCTGTCTGTCTCCAATAATTAATTCTCGCTGACCTGTCTTCTTCTTCTGTTCTTGATCAAGTCTGCTTCAGCTGTAGTGGACTTCGAGTAAGGCCTGGTCGAAGTCGAGTAGAATCCCGTCCTTTGGTTTCGTCTCGGAATGACTCAAAATTCGGCAATATTAAACCAAAACTTATGTAAACCTCTATCTTTGACAAATAAGCATATACTACACAAATTCGACATACTCCCAACCCGAAATATGCAAAGTACTTAGAATAAGGAGCTAAAATGTATATGAAAACATGGTCACTTTAGTGGACATCATGGGCCAAGAAATGTCGAGTACCCCCAAAGCCCATGTTGAGTACATCATGTGTTGGGCCGAGTTATTTTATGTCTTTAATTAAATTAGTTAATTCTATTATTTTATGTAAGTAGGATTAATAATGTACAAGATTATATCTCTTTTAGATTAATCCTTGTACAACAAGTTATTCAATTTCTATCTTTAATAAAAATAATTTATCTTGGGATTGTTTTAATTATCTTTAGATAAATTAGATCTATCCAAACCCCTTTCCTTTGCAAGGAAGGATTTGTTCAATCTTCCATAGCTTTTCTCTTTAAACAAACTTATGTACTTTGAATTTCTTAGATTGAATAGAATTGAGGAACCCCTTTATGCATTAAAGGGTTCTTCGATTTCAATCACAAAAGCCTTTATGCTCTTGTGCTCTAAGTCTTCGGCACTACATTCATCACCATCTTCCTCGTTATTCAGAACACTCAAAACCAAACACAACCTGAACTCTACAGTCGTCGCAAGAAGAGAAGCAGGACGAGCGCTCCTTGGACCTCGGCACCCCTGTCCGTGGTCCTCGGCGCATGGCGCTTGGGCGCTACCTCCCTCACAAGCCTTTCGCTCTCGCACTAGGATTCCCTGGCCCCTGGCTCCGCGCACTAAGGCGCTGTCGCTCCCGCATCCCAGCGCTTCGCTCAGCGGCTTCGCGCTCTCGCTCTCGCTTGCGTCCGCCATCGCCACCAGCGATTGTTGCCGAAGCTTCGCCCCCGCACACCCTGAGGAGTCCCGCTCCTATGTGATCGGCTCTGCCTCCAGCGCGTGTGCCCGGTCCTCGAACACCCTTACCTGCGCTCGCACTCTCTCTCCCTCGCTATTCTATTGCCGTCGTTATTAGTAAAAAAAGGTAAAGCCAACAGACATATAAAAACTGGTGCTATTGCGGCTACAGCTTAGGTGGAAGGCGAAGAAGGCCCCCTTCCGGGGGGGCAGTAGTTCCGAAAGAGCCCTTCTCTCCGTCGCTTTATTAGTTTCCTAATTAATTTACTTAATTGATCAATTCAGGAGACATTGAAAGAGCATTGCAAGATCGGGAAAATATACGGCGTGGTTCTTGATCTTGAGCCCACAAGCGAAGGATCGGGTATCCCAAACGTATCAAGTGGTATCTGATTTTAGGTTTATGCAAGCTCTTTACTCTTTGGATTCTTTAATTGAGTGATTTATTTTCATGCCTTATTTTTCACCATTCCCGCTACATAAAATTTAAATCTTTATTATTCACCCTAAAAATTGGCACTTTATTTTAGTTCTTTCTAGTTTGGATCTTTAATTTGGACGATATTGAGTTCTTGATTGCAAGTTTTGATCTTTTATTCCTTGTTGCTACATATCATGACTATGAATGTGATTCTTGGATTTAAGAATTATATGAACTTGCACCACTAAAGAACCCCAATTTCTCCAGTTTCTAGCCTATTTCTCTTATTTTCCTTAATTTTGGTTGCTTTTATATCATCGTAGCTTGTTATTTTTTTCTTTTGTTCTCTATTTATGTCAATTCTACAACACCTTTCCAGTAGCTTTTTTGTAGCAAAAAAAAAAAGAAAAAAGAATAGCATACCATGCATTGTTGAGTTAGTAACTCTTACATTCTGTTATTTATTTTTGCTACATGTTAGATGATCTGATTGGTTTCAAGCAATACAAAAGAACCCTACTTTGTGTGATTTTGTGCTATGCTGACACAGGAGCCTTGGTCACTGTTGTTGCATGAGGATGTGTCAAGTATGAAATAAATATAAAATCTAAAGCAAATTGACTCCCTGTCTCAGCAAATAAATACAAGACTTCCTCCCGTTGTAGTAGAAGGCAGTCAGGATCGTATCCACGAGGAAGCGTGTCAGCGCCCGCCTTTTCAGTTCCAGAAAACCCCTCGATTTTGGCTAGAACAACACTCGATATCGACCTATCTAGTCGATATCGACCACACTGTCGACAGAAACTACAAAACAGAACAGAAAGCAACAACGAACAGAAAACGAAAACAGGTCGATATCGACCAAAACCCCTCGATATCGACCACTCACCTCAAAATCGACTACCTGTTGCCCGATGTCGAGTACACAGAAACCAAAGATCTCACTATTTCGCAAGACAGAACTCAAAACTGTTGAAATAAAATCAAATAAACTAAAGACTTCCAAGATCAGGGTTTCAACACCACAACGATAACCATATAAAATAACACATAAAGGCATAAAAGATCATGTTTTTCCATCAAATAACTCTCGTTATTAACAAATAGGAATATAGAGGCCTTCGCATAAATCCCAATTGTTACTAACCCTTTTTCACATAATTAATCTAAGTTGCATTAAGATCACCTTCGCTTCAATAATAAAAACAAGGATCACCTTCAACTTTCGCAAAAGAATCATGCTTATAGGGATAGAAAATGAATTCGCATCAAAAGATTGTACCTTTACCGCATCACCTTAAATGGTTACCGTAGGGCTCACCCCAACCCTAGCAATTGGGTGACTACTCGCTCTTCATCATCAAGAAAGACATCAATAACAAACAGGAACTAAATTGCATTAAATAAACTAAAAGAAAGCTTACAACCAATCGAAGCCAAATCCACTCTCACTCCACAAACTCCCCTCGACCACAATGCTTTCTCTATTTCTCTCTCTCTCTCTCTCTCTCTCTCTCTCTCTCTCTCTCTCTCTCTCTCTCTCTCTCTCTATAACTAATTGTAACTAGAATTGACTGAATAAAAACCAGCCCCAAAGGCGTTATTTATAGTGTTCATTCCCCGCTAATCTAGGAAAGAACAACTATATCTATATCTAAAATTTCTATCTAAAACATTGAGATAAAAATTGGGAAATAAAACAATTAAATCTAAAAGGAAACAATATCTAAAGTGGATAAATCTCTCTTGGATTTGATAAATCTTCTCTTGAGTTGATAGAATATCTCTTGCTTCATGTGGAAGAAAGCAAGCTCAGCATTCGGACGCGGAATCGACTCGAAATCGTCTCTAGAAGTTGGTCGATATCGACCTATGTTGGTCGATATCGAGTTGATTTATCGGATCCGGATTTTGACAACTCGATTTCTGCTCTGGTAGGAATTTCGACTTGATTTTGGTCGATATCGACCAGTATAGGTTGAAATCGATCTATCTTTGTTTCTTCACTCGATCTTGGCCTCTCGGTGAAAATCGACCTGATTGACTCGATATCGACCAACATAGGTCGATATCGACTTCTTCTATCTGCTCCAATTTCTGGTCGATTTCTGGCATGAATGATTGGTTTGATCCACTCGATATCGACCTATTCTTGTTGATACCGACCTCTTTGCGATTTTCCTTCCTTTCTCCAAATTGCTGTAAAACGCCTCGATTCCTGTGAAATTAAAGAGAAACTAGTGTAGACTCCATAATTTGCAAATAAACATAAACTACAACGATTTTGTACTATTCCAGCCCAATTGTATGAAATGCCTGCGGAAATCGGTATAAAAGTAAGTGTAAAACATGGCAAATTAGGCTCACAACAAACACCCCATACTTAAGCTTGCTTGTCCTCAAGCAATACTTTAAATGTTCATACAGGGGAAGAAATTAAACTCTCAACATCTTAGATCCATTCTCATATGTCCCCGCAATCAATTACCATCCTCGTAAAGGTACTAATTTCACAAATCCATGCATGTGCAATAAAAAGCAACATCTACTCTCAAAAGGAGGGTTATACAAAACAATTCATAAGTGGCAAAGCATTAATAATCAAGAGGACTTTAATTTAAGCTCAATAATGAGTAGATTGGTAAAAGGCTAAAGGTGGACAATTTTTAGCAATGTGGTGCTAATGATCCGGGGAAATGGAGTACTTTCCAAACTTTCATACCACATTCCTTCTTCCTTTGATTTCTCACCTTTCACTCAATCGCTCAATGCTTTTTTTCAATATTATGCTTTTACCTCTCTAACCTCAGCACTGCCTTCTCGCAAGTCGCAAACATGGGTGTTATGAATGGCTACGGATACTTAGTGCTTCGGACTCCTCACCTGGGTATCCCATCTCGCCAAATTATTATCTCAGCGAGCAGGGTCGATCTACCTTTATCTCCTGAGGTGATCGGATTTTCTTTCACTCATAAAATTTTCCATAATTTTTCAATTTCTTGCCAAACTCCAAATATGATAATAACAACAACACAAACACCATATAATATCTCCATAATGTAGCTTTTATTCTCAACATAATCCCCGATGGAAATAAGGTAAGGAATGGACAATATTTAGATCATGTGGAGCAATATATAAAATAAGGCTTAATATGGTTTTTGTGATACATAAGCATAGGTAAAGGCTAGGATATAACAAAATATGAGCATTATATGAAAATATAAAGTCCTTCATCCTCTTTTCATGCAACATGTCAAAAGCAATATCAAATTTTACCTCCTTTGCATGGTTTTCAATAAAATATGCACTTCATTGTGACTTCCCTTTACTAGGCAATTTCATGTTATATCTCTAATGAATCCAATTTTGCATCGTCGAGTTCAATAAAGCTTCCATGACACCAATCAATGACACTAATAAAAAATTTCAATGGGGGTCATTTTTCAAACTTTGGAAAACATGCATATAAGCACATAAATCAAATATAATTCCAAAGTAGGCATGAATAAGCAATTCGAAAAATAAACTTAAATATGCACACATATGTTCAAATAAAGTCAAATATGCATAAAGTAAGCCCTTCTCCCACCCCATAATTAAACATTACAGTGTCCTCACTGTATAAAAACAAGGATAAAGAAACAAACTCACTAGACAGGTGTGCAGGTTGTTAGAATTGAGTGGCGTTGTTTCTGCAGAACTGCTCGACTTCGAGGGACATGGTCGATTTCGAGTGATATGGCCGACTACGACCTCTACTACTCGATATCGAGTGGCTCTGCAATTTTTCTTCTACCTGCAAGAATCGTCAGACAGATAATATCCACAATAGAAAATCCCCAAAAATAATGTTCAAAAACCAAAAGCCAAAAGCAACAATGTCCAAAACTTCAAAATCTAAATGTCTATTTACAAGCTCTACACTTTATAGTCGCTAGGCCGACTTTCTCCATTAAGCTCAAGGTGGCATTTGCAGGGCCCATGTGGCTTGGGCTTCAAACAGGACTCCATTCTTGTCCATCAGCTGTAGGCCTCCGGAATGGATCTTGTTCACCGTGAAAAGTCCCATCTTCTTCTTCTTGAACTTCTTAGGGAACCAGTGATCATTTGATTTGGAGACATAGACTTTGTCTCCTACTTCATATTCCTTAGGATCATCATTAGAAACCCTGCATAAGCGCACATACAAAGGCAAACCTCTCCCATGTATAGATAAATCCTTAATTGAAATAGGAGAAGAAAGATACATACCTTGGCTTAAATTAGCAGATTCGGTGTCATTCAGCTCTTAAGGGTCTGGTTGATATCGACCGACTTCACTCAATATCGACTGCTGCTTTTCTGGTGGAGATTCAGTCGATGTAGACGAAGACGAGTTGATTTGGGTTGGTCAATATCGACCAGTAGTGGTCGATATCAAGCTCTTCTGCTCGATTTTGGCTGGCTTCGTCCCTAGCAGGGAAATCCAATCGACTTGAGGAGGTCGATATCGACAAAGAGTGGTTGATATCGAGTTGTTCTGTGGCTCAGTCGATTTTTCTTGGTCGATTTCGACCCCATACTTAAGACCAGGCAAAGCATCCGAAAAATAGTAAGTCCATACCGACTTACCTTGGTCAACGTACGTCGAGTGGATTTTCTGTTTCGTCGTTCAGGATGGCCATGATCTCCTCCACCTGGGCTTCCATATCCCTCTTTTCCAGCTCCTCAGGAGTCATATTACTTACCTTAGGCTCCCCGCAAGTAATGTATCTAGCTGATATTGATTTGACCTCTTCCATGGGACCTGTATGCCTTTCAGTTTTATTAAAGGAATACTCAATTACCTCATCGCTGATGTTGAAAGTGAGCACTCCTTCCTTACGCTTATGTTGGCATCCACCGTCGCCAAGAAGGGCCTTTCTAGAATGATTGGACAAGCAGGGTCCTCTGCCATATCAATAACTAAGAAATCAGTAGGGACAAAGAACTTACCTACTTGCACTGGTACATTATCCACCATGCTTGTTGGGATGACCATCGTATTGTTCGCCATATCATGTTTAGCATCCACGGGCTCTAGGGCTCCTATCTTAATCTTGGACCAATTGATAAAGGCATTATGCTCACACTAGGTCCCAAATCACATAAAGCATTGAATTTATATTGACCAAATCCAATAGTTATAGCAAACTTACCTGGATCTATCCTTTTTTCTAGAACGTCCATTTGGCTGCACTCCTCTGCGATCTCAGCCATTGATCGTTTTTTGCTCAGAATCTCATTTAGGAACTTTACATATGATGGAATCTCATTAAGAGCTTCTGTGAAGGGTATTGTGACGTTGAGCCTCTGAAGCATCTTTATGAAACGCTGGAACTTCTTTTCTGCTGGATCCTTTGGAGATTTCGTCGGGAAAGGCAGCTTTTTCTTCGTCGGAGGTGCTGATGTCGAGTGAAGGGGGTCAACATCGACCTATGTCTGGTCGATATCGAGTGATGTTTTGTCGATATCAGCTGGACTGGTTCATTTCTGGGCAGGCATTGTGTCTTGGTCGATATCGAGCTGGGTCTAGTCGATATCGACGGGTTTGGTCGATATCGAGTTGTCTCCATCTCCTTTCTCCTCCGTCGTTTGCTCGGGCATTTGCATCTGTCGCCCACTCCTTAGATTCATGGCAGCTACATGTCCTGTAGATTTAGTCTTAGGATTAGGTTCAGAGGATCCAGGGAGCGTACCTGATTGTTTGGGGACAGATGTTGCCAGCTGACTAATCTGTGTCTCAATCGATTTCCGCCAGATATCGATTTCTCCAAGCCTAGAGTTGACACCATGCATCTGAGTGTGGATGGAATTGATAGATTGCTTGGTGTCTGAATAATTCCTCCACACCTCCTCAAGAATGGTCTGTAGGTCATCTTTCTTATCTTCTCTGTCAGGGTAACCAGGAGCTCTGTATGGAGGGGGATTTTGATGCTGGGGCTGGCGATATTAGCTCCAGTTCTGGTTCTGATGTGGCCTTGAGTAGTGTCCCCCTGCATACCTTACCTCTTCGTGGGTTTCTGCTTGATGTACTTGATGAACGTGTGGGCACGTAGTGGTGTTGTGCCTCACAAAGCCACATTCCAAACAAGGTTTATCTTTAGAGAGGAATTTAACCTGTTTGGTAAGGTGACGTACCTGATCGTTTTGAAACTGGTCCCTAGCGTCCGGATAAACCTCTTTTGGTGGCATATACAATGGAATATATGGGGCAGGCCTTTGATACCATTCATCGGAAGAGGCCGCAGAAGTCCCATATGTGTTGTCATAGTTGGCCAGCGTCTCAAACACATCCCAAGCACGGCGTGGAATGTATTCGAGATATCCATAGGCGGTGTAGTTGTTGATCCTATTCTTAGTAGGCGCATCCAGGCAATTGAAGATGATCTCCTGGATGACGTAGGGTGGCTGTCCATGCGTCGGACAGGATTTCAGAACCCTCTTATAGCGCTCCTAGACCTGTACAAGTGTTTCCCCTGGCTTCTGTCTGAAGGCCGTGATCTGTTGTCTGAGTGCCGCTGTCTTTGCAGGAGGAAATAACTTATTGAGGAACAAGTCCTGTAGTTCGTTCCACGTGCGAATTGATCGTGTAGGCAATCCTTCCCGCCACTGTTGTGTTATTCCTGCAAGGGACCAACGAAAAGCCTTTAGTTTTAAATATTCCTAATTAGCACCATCTGCAATAGCTTCACATAAGTCTATAAAAGTGGTGACATGCTCTAAAGGACATTCATTGATTCTCCCCCTAAATTGGCTCCTCCTAATTTCAGTAATAAAAGAAGGACGAATTTCAAAATTAATAGCGGAAAGAACGATCGGCGATTCTGGAACTTCCAGAGTAGGATGCAGATACTCCTTTGCGTTGGCTGGGATATGCCCCATATGCTCCTCAAGATTCCTCCTCGCGTTGATATCGCGATCTACCCTTGCCTCCCACCGCTACTGGTTTTGTGTATATTCCGCCTCTCGCCGGGCGTGTTATGCTTCTCTGGTGGTGAATTCCTCTATCCGTAGTCGGAGTTGCTTAAGATCCTATGCTGGTGTGAGATGGCCCAAATTCTCGTCATTGGGTGGAGTCCCGATAAGTCTTCTCCTAAGCCTTTGCTGAAGGTGGAACAAACGTTCTGGTTCGAGAAGAGGGTCTATGGGTGTGCGATCAGTTCTTCGCAAGCACTTGAATAATTAAAACAAAAAGAAACAAGTAAAAAGAAACTAAAAAGCAAAAACAAATATAAAGAAGAGAAAAAGAACTAAAAAGGGCGCGATTGATTGCTTCCCCTGCAATGGCGCCATATTTGTTGTTGCAGGAGGATGTGCAAGTATGAAATAAATATAAAATCTAAAGCAAACTGACTCCCTGTCTCAGCAAATAAATACAAGACTTTCTCCCGTTGTAGTAGAAGGCAGTGAGGATCGTATCCACGAGGAAGCGTGTCTGCGTCCGCCTTTTCAATTGCAGAAAACCCCTCGATTTCCACAAAAAGAGCACTCGATATCGACCACACTATCGACAGAAACTGCAAAACAGAACAGAAAGCAACAACGAACAGAAAACGAAAACCGGTCGATATCGACCAAAACCCCTCGATATCGACCACTCACCTCGAAATCAACTACCTGTTGCCCGATATCGAGTACAAAGAAACCAAAGATCTCACCTTTTTGCAAGACAGAACTCAAAACGTATGAAATAAAATCAAATAAATTAAAGACTTCCAAGATCAGGGTTTCAACACCGCAACGATAACCATGTAAAATAACACATAAAGGCATAAAAGATCATGCTTTTCCATCAAATAACTCTCGTTATTAACAAATAGGAATATAGGGTCTTCGCATAAACCCTAATTGTTACTAACCCTTTTTCACATAATTAATCCAAATTGCATTAAGATCACTTTCGTTTCAATAATAGAAACAAGGATCACCTTCAACTTTCGCAAAAGAATCATGCTTATAGGGATAGGAGATGAATTCGCATCAAAAGATTGTACCTTTACCGCATCACCTAACATGGCTACCGTCGGGCTCACCCCGACCCTAGAAGTTGGGTGACTACTCGCTCTTCATCATCAAGAAAGACATCAATAACAAAAAGGAACTAAATTGCATTAAATAAACTAAAAGAAAGCTTACAACCAATCGAAGCCAAATCCGCTCTCTCTATGTAATTAATTGTAACTGGAATTGAATGAATAAAAACCTACTCCCTAAGGCCTTATTTATAGTGTTCATTCCCCGCTAATCTAGGCAAGAACAACTATATCTATATCTAAACTTTCTATCTAAAATATTAAGATAAAATTTTGGAAATAAAACAATTAAATCTAAAAGGAAACTATATCTAAAGTGGATAAATCTCTCTTGGACTTGATAAATCTTCTCTTGAGTTGATAGAATATCTCTTGCTTCATGTAGAAGAAAGCCAGATCAGCATTCGGACTCGGAATCGACTCGAAATTGTCTTTGGAGGTTGGTCGATATCGACCTATGTTGGTCGATATCGAGTTGATTTCTCAGATTCAGATTCTGATAACTCGATTTCGGATCTGGCAGGAATTTTGACTTGATTTTGGTCGATATCGAACAGTATAGGTCGAAATCGACCTATCTTTGTTTCTTCACTCAATCTTGGCCTCTGGGTGGAAATCGACCTGATTCACTCGATATCGACCAACATAGGTCGATATCGACTTCTTCTGTTCTGCTCTGATTTCTGGTCAATTTTTAGCATGACTGGTCGGTGTTATCCACTCGATATCTACCTATTCTTGTCGATATCGACCTCTTTGCGATTTTCCTTCCTTTCCCCAAATTGCTGTAAAATGCCTCGATTCCTGCGAAATTAAACAGAAACTAGTGTAGACTACATAATTTGCAAATAAACATAAACTACACAGATTATGTACTATTCCAGCCCAAATGTATGAAATGCATACGAAAATCGGTATAAAAGTAAGTGTAAAACATGGCAAATTAGGCTCACAACAGTCACACCCCTCTTTTTCCGAACCATGTTGCAACCATCAGATAATATTTGACAGAGTGTGTGCAATTGCTTACCCTTGTGATTGCATTGCGTATACCATCATCTTGATCAATTATTTTGCATCACATTGTATTCTTTTTCTTATTCATTAGCCGCTTGTTTATACTTTCTATCCTTGATATCTGACTTGTGGCTGATTTAATTTGCAAATTTGATCTTTACTTGCTGTCTTCAATATTGCAAAATTCCGTGTCCAAGGGAATTGCTTGAATATAGTGCCTTGTTTTTCTCGCCTCTTTGATTTCTAAAACTGAATCACTCTTTGGAATCAATAGGGCTTGCATTACTTGGTTTCTGGTCTTTGCTCCGTTTATTTGTTCCTCTTCTGATATTGTAGGAACATGATGAACGACAATAACCCCAACCCTTCCCCTACCCCTTCTGCGCCACTTACTATCGCCGACGTTTAGTCCATCTTTCAAGAAGAAATGGTACAATGGAACAATCGCTGGGTTGTGGATAGGATGAAGGATCGTGATGATTTCGCTGCTTAAATCAAGGAGTTGAAGCAGAAAGAGGCTTCTGGATCTACACCTCCTTCAGGTAATACTCCCCTTATAGGTAATGCACCTCCCTTAGGTGATACCCACCCGACAGGTAATACCCCCCCTCCCCCCACACTTCTGGTCAACCGCCCCCTTTTGGTCAATTACATTTTAAGCTTAAGTCTGCTACTCCTAATCCTTTTAGTGGAGATAATGATAACGATCATCTAGTAGGCTTCAGTGGTAACCAAGATCGCCGAGAACATACACCCCCTCGGCATTACCAGCAGGGCCGACCACATCAACAATACACGAATCCGCTGTTCATCAGATCTAACTGGGATGACAGTCGCAGCAACGCTGATCTGCACGACATGCCCCACTTGGAAGACGCATACCAAGAGGTAGATCCTAACTTTGATGATTTTCCTCCACCTAATTTTGGTCGTCCTAGATTTGATAATGCACAGACTATCCAAATGCGCGATGTTAAAATTAAGTTAGAAACTATTGATGAAACCAGTGATCCTGAATCTTATCTTGTTTGGAAAAATCATACTGACTATTTACTTGGTGGTTCTGCACTCGTGAGATGCGTCGTCGTCAAGATAAGCAACCTGTTGAGACTTGGCCACAACTTTGCTATCTTCTGAAGAAACGACATGTGCCTGAGGAGTACACAGAGACCATGAGGATGCACCCAGCTTCTTGCCGCCAAGGAGCTCGCTCACCCATGGAATACAGAGACGAGCTTGAACGACTCGCTCATCAGGCTAATGTTTATCTTACTGAACGTGCTTTATGTACTCAATTTCTTATTGGTCTTAATATCTCTATTAAAAATCGTTTGGCTATGCATTCTATTAGGGATATTAACACTTTGTCTCATAAAGCACAACTTCTGTATGAGCAGCAGCAGCAACTGCCACGACAGAGGAACAGATTCGAACAGACCTCCCACGGTCGCAGGTTGTCCCTTTTAACTCTTCTAGTCCATCTAGATCTACTACTAACCCTTCTATACAGCAAAAGGGAGTTTCCAACTCACCTCAACAGGGTTATCAGGTTGAAACTAGAAGGGTTGCTGCAGCATCTAAGGAACGCACAAAAGACATCCGCTGCTTCACTCTTTGTGGTTCTGGGCATGTCTCTCGCGAATGCCCTCAGAAAAGGAAGGTCCTTCTCAACGATTTGGGAGACCATTACTATGAGGAAGAGACTGAGGACCATGTAATTTCAAGGGAAGTGGAGGAGGACCAGCCGATTGAGCCTAATGGAGAGATCGACACCAGCGAGTTCGACGACGTGCTCTGCCTTGTCAATCGACGGGTCCTACACATTCAGCAGTCTCCCATGGCTGATCAAAGGGAGAACATCTTCCACACCAAATGTGTGGTTCGCGAGGCTACCTTAAGCGTCATTATCGACGGTGGGAGTTGCTACAATCTTATCAATGAAAAGGTAGTGGATTTCCTCCATTTGACTACTACTCCTAGAGCTACTCACCATGGTTTAAATGGCATAACTGATGATGGATCTGATATATTGGTCAACAAAAAATATTTAGTTTCATTTTCTATTGGATCATATCATGATAAAGTGTTATGTGATGTTGCTAGAATAGATTGTAGTCATATCTTGCTAGGTCGTCCTTGGTTATATGATCGTTCTGTTATTCATGATGGTCATACGAGTACATATGCCTTCACCTTTGATGGGAGGAGAGTTACTCTCCTACCCCTTTCGCCTCAAGCTGTTTTGAAGGAACAGGTTCGCAAGAAACAATAGCAGGGCGCTCAGAAGGAGGCCCAAAGCAAGGAGAAGCACCAAGGAGGCTTGGCTGCACACACCGCCCTCGCGGCCACCACTGCCGCGCCCGCGGCCCCCAACCCTGCACCCGCGGCCCCCTCGGCGCCAATCCCCTCCACTTCTACATTGACTCAGCCCTCTTCTTCATCGCTCAAGGGCTCTGTTGAACACCGCTCATTGGTCTCTCAACCACAGAAAGAGACCGTCACCTAGAATGCACATCGACCTCACATCCTATTGGTAATGAAAGAGGTATTGCTAAATGTTTTGGATTTGAGTCATATTCCTGCACCTATTTCTGCTTTGTTGCAGGATTATCTAGATGTCCTTCTTGTTGATCTCCCACAAGGATTTCCGCCCGTTCCAGGGACTGAGCATCTGATTGACTTCGTCCCTAGCGCAGCCTTGCCTAATCGCGCCGCCTATAGAGCTAGACCTGAGGAAACAAAGGAATTGCAACGCCAAGTCACGGAACTGATGGATAAGGGCTTTGTTCGCGAAAGCCTCTCACCCTGTGTCGTGCCTGTCATCTTGGATCCAAAGAAGGATGGCTCCTGGCGCATGTGTGTTGATTGTCGCGCAATTAACCAAATAACGGTTAAGTATCGTCACCCTATTCCTCGTTTAGATGATATGCTTGATGAACTTCATGGTGCTTGCATTTTCTTTAAAATTCACCTTAGAAGTGGATATCATCAAATTAGGATTAAAGAGGGAGATGAATGGGAAATGGCTTTTAAAACTAAGTATGGCTTATATGAATGGTTAGTAATGCCTTTTGGATTAACAAATGCTCCTTCTACTTTCATGAGGCTTATGAACCATGTCCTTGGAGATACTTAGGAAAATTTATCGTTGTATACTTTGACAATATATTAATCTATACCAAGAACCTGCATGATCACCTTAGTCATTTAAAATTGGTATTCGATTCTCTTACAAAAGAGAAATTATATGCCAATTTAAACAAATGTTCTTTTGCATCCGAGTCTACCATTTTCCTTGGTTTTGTAGTATCTTCATTTGGATGGAAGGTGGATGAGGAGATGGTTCGTGCTATTCAGGAGTGGTCCCAACCCCAGACTCCTACACATGTCCGCTCATTCTTGGGCCTTGCTTGCTTCTATCGACGCTTCGTCAAGGATTTCACCATTCACTACTAGAAAACCCGGCCATAATGGACGCTTTTTGGAGCCATTATGGACGCTTAAAAGCGTCTAATTTTTGAATTTCGACGCTTTAGAAAAGCGTCGGTAATTTCAACGTCGATTTTTGGTCGACCCTATTTTACGTCGATTTCTTCGACCTTTTTAAGCGTCGAGTAATACTGTTTGACGCTTTTAGTTTCATTCCATGTGAAATTTTGGACCGGCTTAAAAGCGTCGAGAAAAACGCCATTTTGGACGCATAAAAGTGTCGAGATTTTTTGGACACTAAAGAGTGTCGAAACATAGCAAGCTTCACACCAGAATTTCGACACAAAAAATAGTCGATTATGGTTTGGCGCCAAAAGGTCCAATGTTTTATATATATATATATATATATATATATATATATATATATATATATATATATATATATATATATATATATATATATATATATATATATATATATATATATATATATATATATATATATATATATATATATATATATATATTATATAATTCCAATTCAACAACATCACACCTGTTCGTTTTCAATTTAATTCCCATTCAACGTCTCAAAGACAAGTACGTAACAAGCTAGGAAACTTCAAAATTAGAACCTGAGCATTCTTGAACAATTCATGCATATAGACTAAAGAAATATTCGAATTGGTTTGCCAATCCAAATGATGTAGGTCTTGGAAACTCTCAAGCTTGGTGACCTTGGCACGCGATTATCGTCCAATCCATTGTGTGTACTATTATGATCACTTGCAGCTGAACCAACCTTCACACAATAAAATACAAATATATATTTTAAGTTAAATAGAAAAAGAATCAAATTATAGACAAGTATTAAAAGCATACAATCTATACGAGTCAAATCCACCAATTGTACGTGTCTAAAATGAAAGAACAAGGCATAAAAAAAAGAACGCAACAGAAACTCTCAAACTGGTGGTGGCAAACACAACAGAAACAAGCAGAAACTTTGCAAAGAGAACAAAAACCAGCTTCTAGACAAGTATTAAAAGCATACAATCTAGTCAAATCCACCAACTATACGTGTCCAAAATGAAAGAACAAGTCATCAATAAAAAGAACGCAATAGAAACTCTCAAACCGGTGGTGGCAAATAACACAACAGAAACAACATAGCAGAAACTTTGCAAATAGAACAAAAATCAGCTTCTAAGATATAACAAAAAGAACGCAGCATAAACTAGAATCCAACCTGAGAATTAGCCATGCGTAATGTCGTCTGGACAGCATTAAAGAACTCAGCAGACACTTTGCCATCACTAATTGCATTGAGTGTTTGTAGCAAAAAATGATTGCTCTGATCAACTTTTGCCCGAAGCTCTTTGTTCTCCTTCTCCATACTCGTCATTTTCACTTTCATGTTTTCCATGTCAGTAGAGTTGCAAGTTGGAGTGGTAGAGTCGTACCCTCTTTTTCTCAATATTCCATGCACTCCAAAAACATGGCTTTGTTTTACACCAAAACAAAATCCAACTAGTCTCTTAGGGTTCTCTTCCTCATACATTAGCTTGTCAAACACATCGTTCTCGATTTCTGCACGAGACTTGGAAGGTGAAGAAGTACGAACAAGTTCTTCCACTTTGGAATTAGCTTCTTCCTATGTTCATACGAGAAAGACAAATAACAATAACATATTTATACATGATTTAAGAAAGAAATAAGAAAACTAAGAAAATCAACAAATGGAATCATCATTGACATATGTAACAAACATGTACCATTAATTGTGAGGACATCGTGTTATCAACAAAGCCTCCTTCAGCTTTCTTGTGTGTCAACTCAAAAAACTATAAATGACTCGGTTGATTTCTCTTGGATTCAACCTAAATTTGAACAAACCATATAAATATAGTAACATAAAGTAGCTCATAATTAGATTAAACTATTAAATATGTATATATATAAGGAGAAAACGTACAAAATCAGCTCTCTTATTAGCATAACTTATGCAGCCGGTGGTGTGCACGTGACTTTGGGATGCTCGTGCCTCTTTTCCACAAATGGACCTTTTCTGTAGCATTTTAAAGTACTCAATGAAAATATAAATTGTTTAAGTATTGCTAAATATATTATTACGAAGAAAGCTACAAGTGTAAGAACTAACCTTTCCCTTGGGTGAATACCAATACTCAACCAAACGCATCCAATTGTCAAGTGTATGTCCAAGGGGTACATCGTTGATAATTTGATCTTTTGACCTCTTATCTGGGTTAAATTTCAGCCTCTTCAAGGTGTATTTATAATGCTTCCAGTGTTTACAAACACGCCTGAGTATTACATTATCAAATAACTTTCCAGCTGGGATTACAAATTTTGCATGCAACATTGAACAATTCCATATTCAACAAAGGTGGATGCACTTAAAACCATAATAAATTCAATTTAAAATATATACACATATATAATTACAAGAAACTTACTCGAACTAACTCAATGATGTCCACTTTATAATGTTTATTGACATCATGCTAACTATTTTCTCCAATAGGACAAAACCTCTCAATCTTAGCCAATGAACGAAGGTATTTAACAAGAACGCTCCCAGCTTTTTGGATAGGTTGGTTGAGATCATTAAAACTGACAATGCATCTAACCCCATCTCTAAGCAAGTTATCGACATCTCGAGGTTGTATTTGCCCACTGAAAATTTTATGGTTTCCTTCGGTATCTATGTCAAATAATAAAAAGTAGATGAATAACTATAAACGAAGATAATTTTAACATATATAATTAAAAGAAAAACTTAACAAACTTTACCTACGGTCAAAACCTCATCCTTTTCATCAAATTTTAGATCGCTGGGCCAATTAGGGGCTGCACTTCTTGACCTTACAGTTCGAAGTCTAGAAGGCTTTGACTTTTTCAGTGGAACTGGGTCTACACCATTGTCTTGTTCTGGCTCATCTACGCCATTGTCATGTACTGGCTCATGTACACCATTGTCTTGCAGTGGCTTGCCATTGTATTCATCACCATCAGATTCATCATTTTCAGTTGCATCAGAGTCATCAGAATCTATAAAAGAATCGTCCCTAGTTGGACTGGGAATCGTTCCACCCACTGATTTAGAACGCCTTTGGGACATGGAGTGCATAAGGTTCTGAGGTGGTCTACCAATTGGATCTTGAAGCTGAGATGGAATTGTTGAATTGCCACACATTGCAACTGTGGTGTGCAGAATCCTACCACCCACTGATTTAGAAGGCTTAGAGTGCACAATGTTTTGAGATGATCTACCCGATGGATCTTCAGGCTGAGATGGAATTGCCGAATTGGAACACACTGCAGCTGTTGTGTGTTGAATGCTACCATCCATTGATGGAGAAGGCTTACGAAAGGAAGAACGATGCAAATTCAGTGATGGATTTTGACATTGCGATGTCAATGTGGATTTTGGAGGCCCTTTAGTTGGCAAGGATCTAGCATCTATGTTTGCATTGACTGTACTCGGAGGCTTAAGGTTTTGCGATGTTTTTGATGTGAAGGGTCTAAATGGAGTGGTAGGATGTGGGTTAGTGGATGGAGTTGTAAGAAGTGGGTCGATGGATGGGTTTTTTCTCCTTCAACAGAATGGTGTTACCTGCTTTTTGAGGCCTAATGTTTTGGTTTACATTCGATGCTAGAGCTCCCGGTTTAACAAATATAGGCTTTGATATATTAGAGTTTACCTTTGTTGCCCCTACTAGTTTTGTTTTGGTGGATGAGTGTGACTTAAATCCTGAGGTTCCAGACGATGAAATCCCCTTTTCTTGTGCAACGTGAGTAGCCTGATGTGGTCTTGAATCAAATTCCACACTGGGTGAAGACCTATCTGATTCTGTAGCTTGATCAGCACCTTTGGTTCTTGTCTTGCTTCTATAAATCATCATGTATTCCTAAATCGATGATAGATAAAAACATTAGTATGTCATAACATTATATAAGATGACATAATATAAGAATCTATATGACTTATGCTTTTGCAATAATAGAAGGTAGGTATATGAAAGAATAATTTCATTAACAAAGAAGTTATAATAAAATAATAGTTTCACTAAGAGGAAATGATTTGACTCGAATAAACAAACTAAAAATAAATAATAAAAACAATCTTATAATAACATAAATCTAATGTTTATCATTGCCTAAATCAAATAAATCCCTAGGCTTTGTCCGAATGACATGAAACCACCCCTTTTGTAACTCATCTTCAACAAAGAAAACTTGCTTAGCCTGAGAAGAAAATATGAACGGGTCATCTTGCTAAAATCGACCCGTATGCATCAACTTGGAGAAGTTGACACAAGCACCTTCTTTCCCGTATACCCTCAAACCCCTATTTACATCAATCCATTCACATTGAAATATTACAACTTTGAATGAGCCATAATAATCTAACTCATAGATATCAATGAGCCTCCCATAATATGCTTGACCACCTGCTTCGTCCATAACTCCAGAATTTTGTGTCTTTCGAAATTCTTCCCGATCAATGGTGTGAAATTTATACCCATTGATCATAAAGGCTTTGAATCTTTTGGCAAATTTGTTCAATCCACCAGCTAAAGCCTTCATCAAAACCTCTTCATTTCTGTCAGATATGTTGTGCACCTAATAGTTACCAAAGAAAACAGAAAAAGGAAAAAAGATTAAAACACCAAACTTCCTAACTAGACAATTTTCTATGGTACTAAAATCCAAATAACCTGATTTTGAAGCCAGCCTGCAAATTCATGTATAATCCACTCATTTTGAATGTTTTCATTGGTTTGAACTCTTCCTTCATGTTGTTGCTTCTGATGAATAAATCGACTTCATATGTTTTGCAAATAGTTAGTTCCATATGTGATTAATCAAATTATGAATGAAATTAATATGTACAACATACTCTTTGACTTACACTTTTAAATCATTCATATCATCACAATGTAGCAAAACATAGCGATGTGCTTGCTTCAAACTTTGGTCATCAAGGGAAACAAGCTTTGTCATTCCAACTACACGACCACCAGAGTTATACAAATATTGATGATTGTTCTCTACAACATCATCAATCCTCTTTGATCGGCTGAAAATTGTCTCAGCTCCTTCTAAATATCTTGAACAGAAAGTGGTTGTCTCTTCTAGAATATATGCTTCAGCAATAGACCCCTCTGGTTGGGCTTTATTGCTGACATATGCCTTCAAATGCGCCAAATACCTTTATAATAATTTTTTAGTCAATGAATAATTCATTAAAAAGATCCACAGATGAAAAATACTACATAAATCTAGGTTTACCTACCTTTCAATAGGATACATCTACCTATACTGAACCGGACCACCAAGCTTAGCCTCATCCACCAAGTGAATTAGTAGCTGAACCATGATTGTACAAAAGGAAGGAAGGAACTCTTTTTCCATTTCACAAAGAGTAAGAGCAATCAAGGCTTGAGAAGCATCCAGTTCTTCTAAATCAAGAGTTATAGAGCATAAATACTTGAAAAATGAAGACAAGTTTGAAAGTAAATCAATAACTTGTGTAGCTCTGGATGCACGTAAAGCCACGGGAAGGATGTCTTGCATTAACACATGATTGTCATGACTTTTTAGGACTGTTAACTTTCGCTGCTTTATGCTAACACATCGAGAAAGGTTACATCCATACCCATCAGGAACTCTCAGTTTCTGCAAAACCGTTAAGAATCTCTCTTTTTCCACTAACGACATGGTGTATGAAGCTGGAGGCATAATTGGCTCTCGATTCGGATGAGGTTGAAGCCAAAGATGGGGCTTTACCCCTAACATTTCAATAGCTTTTCTAGCTTTGACATCGTCTCTGCTTTTTTTGCCCATATCAAGAAGAGTTCCTAACAAAATATCACATACATTTTTCTCTATGTGCATAACATCTAAATTATGACGCAACATGTTATGCTCCCAATATGGTAAGTCAAAAAATATGCTCCTTTTGTTCCAAAGTGTAGCATGCTCTTCATCACATGTAGCATCTCCTTCTGTACAAGTGACAGTAGCTCGCCTAACTCTCTTTTTTACAGGAGGTTTCTTCTTCTTGCCATAAACATAATCAATCCCTTCTTGTTGCCTCAAAATCTCTGACCCAGATGTACGAATTGGAGCATGACCATATTCACAAGTCCCATCGAACAATTCCCCTTGAGATTGGTAAGGATGACCATCTGGTAACCATTTTCGATGTCCAGCATAAGATATTTTACCACCAAACATGTATGAATGAGTTGAGTTTGTACAGACTGGACATGCATTATAACCCTTGGTGCTCCAACCAGATAACATACCTAATGCGGGGAAATCATTAATTGTGCACATCAATGCAGCCCGCAATCTAAACCATTCTCCAACAGAAGCATCATAAGCATCAATACCTTCCCACAATAGTTTCAACTCATGCAACAATGGCTGCAAGTATACATCAATATCATTTCCTGGTCCTAATTTTCCAGGAATAATCATCGAGAGGATAAATGATGACGGCTTCATAACTAACCATGGGGGCAAATTATAAGGAATTAATACCACTGGCCATGTACTATAAGTAGTATTCATGAGACGATATGGATTAAAACCATCACTAGCAAGAGCAAGTCGTACATTACGAGGCTCAGAGGAGAAGTCAGAATACATGGCATCAAAGTCTATCCATGTTCTAGCATCTGCCGGATGTCGGAGTTTCCCATCCTTCACACGATCTTTATCATGCCATCTCATGTCTGTAGCCGTCTTAGATGACATATAAATCCTTTTTAATATTGGAATCAGAGGGAAATATCGCATAATCTTAGCTGGCTGATTCTTGTTAACAACATTACTCCCGGTTGTATCATCCTCTTTTCCTTTAACCTTTTGCCACCTCGAAGAATTACAAATAGGACAGCAATCTAACGCTGATAATTCACCCCAATAAAAGATACAATTGTTTGGACAAGCATCAATTTTTTCATATCCAAGTCCCAAGTCATTTATCATCTTCTTTGATTCATAGTAAGATACTGGGAACTCTATAATTTGCGAAAATGCATCAACTAGAAGTTTGAGCAACATATTGAAAGACTCTGCGCTCTAGTGGAATGAAGATTTCAGATGCATCAAATTTAAAAAAAATGACAGTTTCGAAAATGAGCTACAATCTGCGTAGAGTTCCTCGTTTGCATCTTTAAGCAGCTTTTGATACTTGGCATTTTCTTCATCACTGATAAATGGTGATTCACTAGGCTCTTCGAAAGAAAAATGGTCAGAGATATTAGATTCTGTATGGACATTGAAGGGTTCCTCCTCAATATAATTTGGTTGTGTATCCAAATTATTTACATGATAGGTGGAAGGAGGGATGTTGGGACCAAAAGTTGCAGTTAACAACCCTTGCATATCATCCTGGCCTACAACAACTTGTTGACTTTTAAGGGTTCCTTGACTCGTACTTCCCAAATCATGTCCCAACATACGTGGAAGCATATCCCCTTTCCCGTGATGAATCCACTTCTTGTAAGGGCATCGAGTTCTCCCACTTGTCCACTTCATCTATTAGGACCCACTTGTCCACTTTACATTTTTTGCATGGGCATCGAGTTCTCCCTTGAACAAGATTTTCCCTAGCCAACTCTATGAACTTCATGACTCCATTACTATAATCTGGGTGATTATTTGGTAATTCGGTCCAACTTGTATCCATACCTACATAAGAAAATGATTTACTATAATACTTTAAATTCTAACTACTTACCTAAAAATACATAAAAAAAATTATAATATAGAAATGACCATTTAGTTAGCTTATTACTGATATTTGAAGCATTACATTGTCACTTAACTAAATAGTTTTTACACCCACCTATGAACTTTTATTGTAAAAAAAAAATACTATTTTCCATTAAAAAAATGAAAATTAAAGTACAAATAATCACCAACCAAGTGTATAACATAATAAAGCATCAATCAATAAAAACAATATAATGCGCAAAATAATACAGTATGAAAAAAGAAAGCAAAACCTCCATAATTGAAAAAATGTAATTCTAAACCCTTAAAACAATAATTACCTCTCTTCTTGAATACCAGATTGCATAAATTGACACTGTAGGTGGCTAGGGATGGATCAAAAACTTGCAATTCCCAGGGCTGTTTTAGTTCCAATCACTGTGAATTCAAAGATGAAACATTTGGGTCAACATTCAACCACTTCCAAATCTAAATGTGTAAAGACCCTAAAATATAAAATAATATTTTTATAAATTATGATTTGATCTCAAGTTGAATTTGATTTAATTAATTTCTATGATTTCAAGAATTTTGAAATTTTCTGTCAGCGGGCTATTAAATTTTATTCTAATTCTTTCGAAGAGAATTCCGGCATAATTTTAAATTGGATTGTACAACGGATTTCTATATCTGTTTTCTTATTCCGAGACTTGGAATTATTTTTTGGATTTCATTACTATTTCGGTTTTGAAATTTTATTTTGAATTGGGTCGGGTAAAGTCGAGAGAGCGGGTTTCATAATTTTATTTTCGGGTATTTTGAATCTTTCAATTGGGACCACCCTTTTTCTTTTCTTTTTTTATCTCCTTCCCCCCACCAAATTCAAACAGACCACCAATTTCACACTAGGCATGCCCCTTCTTAAACCCATTTCTTTTCCCTGCATCTCCCTTGTCTCTTTCCGTTTCTTCAAGCAATTACAAACAACCCCTCCCCTGTTCTATTTCCTACACAACAACAATAAATGCCAAACTGCAACCCCCTTCTAATTTGTTTAAAAAATCACGAAAATCAAAGTAAAGCAAACCTTCCCCATGTCCTATACCCTTCCAATCTCAGCCCCTTTTATTTCCTCCTCTACTGACCTTTTCCTTCACCACACATAAACCCATTTCTCCCACCTAATAACACTCCTGTTTTTCTTCCTCTCCCATCCCCTTTCTCCTTTGTTCTTACAAAATGAAATAAATTTTTTGACTTTTTTAATACAAACACTTAAGCGAAAGTTATAAAGATGAAAGCTTTTGGTTTAGGTTCAACTACTTACCTGGCTGATAAACTTGAGATTCTCAAGCAAATTTTCGATGTTGAAGAGTCTGGATTCTAAATTACAGCAATAGTTGCCCAGTCGATCAGTATCCTTCGATCCTTGTCGAAAAGCATAAATTCGATTCTAAATTGGAACAAAAGCCATCGAAGACTCTAAATTCAAGCAGCCGTATACTAAATTTTTGATTTTGAAGGAAATTAGAAACCCTATACTTTAGATCAATTCAACCACTTACCCGGTCGATATCTCTGTAGAAACTCAAATTGCTAGTCAATATTTCAACAATTTAGTTGAATCTTCAAGATTTGTGGCTTCCATATCCCAAATTTCAACCAATGTACTCTGCGGGCATGTGCTTTCAGAGATCTTGAACTGGAGAATAGTTTAGGGTTTTAATTTGGATTTAGATGGGCGGAACAAAAATGGAAATTAGCTAGAAGCAGTTTCTGGGGAATTTTTTTATATTTCTTGATTTTTTATCGGAATGAATATACGATCAGTTTCTTAGATGGGCCTGAAAACTTCGACGCATATTAAGGCCCATCGACATATTTAAGCGTCCATTATTCTAGACGCTTAAAAGCGTCCAATAAAATGTCGTATTTTTCCGCGCGCTGAAAAATGGAGTTGACGAAATTGTTAAGTGTCGATCGAAAAACGCCGATATATACACGCTTTTCTAGTAGTGATTGTGGCCGCGCCCCTCCATGAGTTGACCAAGAAGGATGTGACGTTTTGCTGGACTGACGCACATCAGAGGGCATTCGACTATAACGCCCCAGAATTATAATTTCCGAGTTACGTTTCAAGGGATAAAACACCTTATTCGGATCTTGCAATCCAGGTACGAGTCGAGGTTTCAAACCTCAAAAGACTATCCTTTTAAAGCGGGGATTCCGAACCCCAAAGAAATCGGAGGGCCGTTGGGTACCCTCAGCCTGTCTTATAGACTAAGTCGCAAAAATTCATTTAAGAGTAACTGCGAAAACGAAAAGAAGGTACAGCTTGCCACGGTGAAGCCGAGTCAAAACCAAAAACATGGTAAATATGAGTATCCAAATTATCTAAGTTTGTAAGTATGGAAGTCGGTCTTTCAGTCCAATAATCGCCAAAAGGGAACCCCGTCATATAGACATCGAGCACTCAATATCCGCGGAAAATACCTTTAAAAGAAGAACGGGGAAAGGAGTCAGATCGAGCCACGCATGCGGGACCGACAGTCCTCACTGAGGCCACATAGTATGTACTATACCTAATAAAGATGCTCTAATGCAGTACAAAAGTTAAACACACTAGCATTCTCCTAGTTATAATAACGTGCAGAAATACTGTAAAGGGCTCAAGACAATGCCAAATGGCATATCCCTCTCTTACTCCACCCCCTTTTTCATGCGTGGACCTGGCTAGTGTGATACCCCATTTCTTCGTGGTGGTGCACGGACCAAGGAATCATAGCATGCCCAACATTATAACTCGTCACATCATAACTCATCATCATAACATCGCTTGCCTGGTGTTGCTGGGCCATCAAATCATACTCATATCAACTCGATTGACTCAGGGCACCCGACGGGGCTAGGCTACCCTATGACCCTAGAAAAGACTCTAGGACTTCACAGATAACGGCCGTTCTGTTTCAAACACACATAGTAACCACATGCTCAGTTCAATGCAATCATAGCATGATACTACATGGCATGCTTTTATGCATATGAAACACCTAACATAAAATGCAATAACAGGCATGAGTGTCCAATCTGAGTAAGCCCCCTAGGGAACTTACTTGAAGATGCAGAATAGCAGGATAATACAAGCAAGGGCCCAAATGCAAGTCCAAAGCAATCCAAAAGCAATACACACCTATCATCAAGCCATTTCCATAAGCCACCGGACCAAAATTCATACGCACGAAACCCAAGATCTCATCATACTCAAAACTAACCGATAGTGAAACCGTTTTCCAAAACCTTTCCGATATGATCAACATCAACCAAAATCATTTCATTTCCAATCAAACCCATCGATAAATCTTACCAATAATATTTTCGAAACTCTTAAATCCCAAATTAAGTCAACTCATATTCAAAATAATTTCTCAAATCATACTTGGCCAAATTCCGACATTTATCATTTAAATCTCTAACAAAATTCCAAAATCATGTTATTAACACAATCTCGGCATGTTTATTTTCAAAATCATTATATAAATAAATTATGACATTAAATCACCAAAACAATTCCATTTTCACCACCATATGTATACATCAATAAAACATCTCGAAATTTCCAAACTCACAAATTAAAACAACATTAAATACATATTCCAAATAATGCCTCTTTTAAACCATTTTATAATATAATAAAATTCCAGAATTTATATTTTCATGAACTCAGAAATAATATACAATAATAAAAATAATGATCATCAAGATCAATCCCAAATAAATTCACTCAACCAATTAACATACTATAAAAAATTTATTACGTAACATAGTGTATGTATAAAATAACATCCATTTAAATTCCCCAAACCAACCGGCCAAAATGAAACCAAAACCAACTCGCAAGACTGACCTGGCCCAAGAGAAATAAAAGAAGGGAAGATCCAACCCGGCCTAGTCCAGAAAAGAAAAGAAATACTCATCTCCTCTCTCAAATGTTATAACCCGGTAAAATAGAACCCGACCCGGAAGCCCAAATCTGAACCAACAAATGAAAGGGAAGATAGAGGATTCGGATATGAGCCTATACTCGAAAAATTAGGCCCAATCCAGCCCAGACTTAAAACTTGTCTCCTTCAACCTATGAACAGAGCTCAGCGACGGAGGAATTAGAACGGAGGGAAGAAATGGAACAGGTCTCTACCGACGGCGACACTAATTTTCGACCACTCAACCCAACCCAATGAGCAGAGAATCGACAAGAAGAGAGAGAGAGAGACTGAGAGAGAGACTGAGAGAGAAGTGCTCACCGAAGAGGGCACGAGTTTCTCGCTGGGAAACGTCGTCTTTGGGATCGATTTGGATTCGTCGGAGGTCGGAAATCGTACACCTCAGCCTAGGAAGGAAGAAGAGTGAGTAAAGGTGTGGCTTTGCGGGGTTTCGGAGCAAAAGAGGGAAAACAAAGTCCTTACCAAACCTTGCACGCAAAACCAGGGGAAGAGGACGAGGAATGGGCTCGGCGACGGCTCTGGTGGTTTCCGTTGGGCTCGACGGAGAGGAGGAATGGAATGGAGGGCTCAAAGGTGCTCGAGAATGCGCGTGGAATGGCCCCGGAAGGCGCTTTGTTGCTGGCGATTTCCTTCGAAAATAGAGGACGAGGGAGGAGTGGTGAAGCGCGAGGAAGAACGAGAGGGTGAAGCATGGGAAGGGGTGCAGCAGCAAGGCCTGGCAGGGCGATGTCGGAGGAATGGCGTCGGATCTCACGGTACTGCTGCTGCTGCTCGATTAGGCCGTCGGGGAGCTGTTGGAGGGTTGTCAAACAGAGGACAGTGGGAGCAGTTGGGAGGGAGGTGTGAACGAGGAGTGAAACAGAAAATGGAGAGAGTGGATTTGGGGAGTGTTTGGGTTGCTTGAAATCTGAGTGAAAGAAGTGGAGTTGGGTCCTCTTAAAAACAAAACAATTGAAGAGATGAGAGTGCTGAAATCTGAAATCAACAGGAGCTGCAATCTGAATCAACATGAGGATGTAGGTACACAACTTGGCGTGGGTGTTGTCTGAGCAAGGTAAGGGTTCTCCTTGTCTCTTTGCCACAATTAGATGAGACAAGGGATGAGGGAGAAGGTGAGGAGGGGTTGTTGTTGAGCTCAAACCGGAAACAAGCAGCTGGAGAGGGGAATAATACAATTCAAGTGGTCCCAAAAAGATATTTCAAATACCCAAGAAAATATCTAGAGACCCAATTTCTCGATCTTATCCCAAACCAAAATTTCAATCGAATTTTCGAAACCGAATTAACTAATCCGATAAAATCCCGCTCGTATTTAAAAATCTTCAGTCAAAGTAGCAAAGTTGAAATCCGTTGGAAAAACCCGTTAAAATCATGCTAGAACTCATTTTAAGAGATTTTAAATAATTCGATAGCTCGAGGACGAAAATTTTCAAACCTCCCGAATCTTAAAAATCGAGATGACTATAAATTATTATTTTAATAATTTTAATATTATAAAATTTCTCGGTCTTTACATCATCCACCCCTAAAAACATGTCTCGTCCCCGAGACTAAAATCACTCTAAAACAAGGGGATGATGTTTGAAATTGGTGAGTCCAAGGATCATATCATTGATCCTATAAGCATCTCATAGGTCCCATATGAGATTCTCACAGTATCCTCGACGTGATCATGATATCCCCATTTGGTCGTAGCAAGTATGTGATATGGGCCCTTATCACATCCTTACTCCGACTTCTCGGTCATATCACAACTCAAAAGCATCATAACGTCCTGACTAGGTCTTAGCAAGCAATCTATAAGTGCCCCTATAAATGCTTGTATCCACTTCGTGAGGCGTTATAAAATGTAAATCCGGTTCTGAAAGGTTCAAAAAAGTTTGTGAACGGAAAGATTGACCTCAAAGTCATTGAAATTCTCGACAACGTTTATTCCTTTAAAATCCAAGTTAATCCTTTCCAAAATCGTTCAAAATCTTCAAATCCGACATTAATCAACCAATTTCATATCACAAGAGGTGGAATCATCCACCTCTAAGGGCTAATCCCATATTCTCTTCCTAGTTTCCGAATCAAACAAATCATCATTCTCAACTCAACAAGTATCATAACCAAAAGTCTCATCAACTCCTATATAAGCATAATACCATAAGCCATCTCACACATGGCAAGTCCCACATCATATCATAGTCACAAACCATCACTTAACCGTCTAACATAAACATAAACATGCCAACAAGTCTCTCAAGTACCAAAGAAACAACAAGCCTCAACATACTACGAATCATAAGATATATCCACATCATACTGAAGGCATCACAAATGCATAATCGAATGTTCATCACTCATCACGTAAGCACACATGGCCAGAAATCAACGGGTTAGGTGTTATGGGGTTAGTACGTCAGTACACATCAAATCTCACAATCGCATATCGATATCGCAACACAAGTAGAACAGATTCATTACATTAACATATCAAAACAACAAGGTTATGCTATTAAGATTCAGAAAAGGAAAGATCAAGCAGTATACAAATCATCAAAATGCCAATATGCCCTAAAAGACATCACCTTAACTCGTCACAACACCATATAACGATCATTTAGCCATCATACACCATTATTTCATATATAAACCAATCGTATTCATGCTCCAAGCCATATTCATCAGTTACTTATTCATAATCATGCTTACTACTTCATAATATGACATCATGCCTCCACATAATAACACATCATGATCTTATATATTATCATATCACAACACATCCTAACATTCTTCTAAAACAACATAACAGGATTGCAAAACATCAATATATCATGACAACACTTGTCACTACCAATTAGATTTCAATATTGCATGTCAATATGTAATATCCTTCTTTATCAGATTCATCATGGTTGCTATTTAATATCGCGAAAATCATCACCCACACGTTCAAGAAGAAGCAGTCATAGACAGTACCACACATAAGAACTACATCACATCAACTAGCATTTATATCAATAGCATCATTGGTTCGACATTAAACATTGCAACTGCGTCAATAAATCTCAATTTACCGTCATGCTCAATCGTTATTACAAATCATCATATACGCACATAATCAAGTCAAGCTAGCAAGTTTTATCATAACCTCAGCAGATAAACAATTCACGTTCTCAGCATTTGCAGTTCATACTTTATAGGCAATTTATTTATATCATACTTAGCAACTCAGAGTAGCAACACATCATGACATCATGGCACATTAGAAATGTAAGGCGTAAAATCATACCATCATAGACAACAGACAATCAGACAACAATCATTACCAAGTCAGCACATCAACACGTAAATCTCATCGTCAGGTCAATGCAATATCATAACCAACAAATTCAAAAGGGTTAGCAATTCGAAAAGAGAACAATCCCGCTTGCAAATCATATCGTACACAGTAACCATAATTCTCGATGCGTGCCCGTTCCACCGACAACATAGATCCTGAGGCCCGTGGGTTATGGGCCCACGCTTCCGTTGCGTTGCTCTATCGCTATCTAACTTTTCGTTCCCTCTTCCATGCGGTCGCTCGTCGAATGTATCGCATAGGGTCCAAGGCAGCGAAGATAGGGGAGTGACAAGAGAAGACGACCCAAAGTTCCTCTCAGAAACAACCACGGACCAATACTAAGACGACAACTAGAGATAAAACTCTGACCCGAGAATAGCAACGACGCCCTTATGAAGGTCTATTAGGTTGCAATTGTGACAAGAAGACACAAATTCATCATGGAGCATATCAATCATATTAATCCACTCTAACATGCACCTATATCAAGGAGCACGACAAACGTATTCATTCCAAAAAGACATATTCGAGTGCTACATGGATGCATGCGAGACAAGATAACAGTCTATTATCCCATGAAAGCCGATATTCCTAGCAGCTTAAGCAAGATATGCAGGATTTAATGGGTATCACAATTGTCACATATATGAACAATGCACGAGCTTGGTGTATGCATCATACGAGAACATATAAGAGTAACATAGTAACTATCTCATCTGACACAATGATCATATAACAGGTCAAGCATGGCACGTAATCATATGATGAGATACATTTAGAAAGCACGGGTCCCACACGATACTAGCGATAGATGATGTGATACAAGCATAGTCAAGAGTCATTAAGAGGAGTTCAACATAATATTCACCAAACATGAGGCATCATCAAAAGTAACAAGAAGGGCATCATGGGCGACATATTTTAATCATTCTAGGAACGAACCATCATAGAGCACGTATATGGTACAATAGCCATCACATCATAGAACAAGTACAACACGTGATCATTTAGCGAGTTATATTGGGAATCATAAGCCCTACAGGACACTACTGGCACATATCGAACATGAATACATTCAAGATAATGCGATTAGATTCATCCTAACATTCAGGTGTCATGTGTGTGCAAAATCATAACATAACGTGGTGTGTGATCATGCGAGGTGTCAAGCCATAAGTTCATGCAAGTACGAGAAGATATCATATAGTAATAAAGGAATACCACCGAGTGAGAACATGTAAGCGTGCTATGACCTACCCTTTTAGAAAGCAAGTCGGTCCTCGAATTTAACATCATCTAGCCAGGATGAGTAAGACATGTTATGGTAATAGAAAGTGGAAAGAACCACACTATCGGGAACCTAGTTCGAGAGAGAATCAGCAATAATGCAGGCAAGATATAATTCACATGAGTCACAACCAAGGATCCTACATGATACTAAAGGCTCTACATAACATACGATACATGCATGCAACTAATCATGGCGACACGCAAGAAATCAATTCAATCACATTCCAACATTATAGAAACATGAGGAAAGTTTTACGATGTATAACACGAGTTTAAGTAATGGCAATATGATTAGAATACGATGACATGAGCTCAAATCAACATATACTAGGGTAAAACATGCATTTCTCAAGACTCAATTATACCACATATTCTCCCTCCAATGCAAGTAATCACACAACAATACAAATTGAAAAACAACAAACGTTAACTAATCTGACGAATACAGAGCAGATGGTCATACTATACATTCTTGTCATAAAAGGATAATAAGCATTGACCAGTCAGCACCCAGCATGCTAAGGCAATCATCTACAAGCATTCATACAAAGGCAATCATCTACAACCGACTCATCACCCCTCTTTCCCGTGTGACTCTGGTACGACTCTTTATGGCAAGGACACTCTGGTTGATCATCATAAGGATTGAGAATGACAGCCTCAGAAACACCTTACTCTTGACTCAAAATGACACCAAGAACTTCCGATACTCACACAGACAACCTTAATATCCAACCATGATTCCTGACACAATGTGGTTACCAACCCAATTCCCCGTGGAAGACACTGTTGTGAGCCTAATCGGCCATGTATTATAATTACTTTTATATCGTTTTTCTGCATACATTTCATACATTTGGGCTACAATAGTTAAGAATCTATGTAGTTTATGCTTATTTGCCAAATAATAGAATCTACACCAGTTTCTGTTTAATTTCGCAGAAATCGAGGCAATTTACAGCAGTTCAGAGAAAGGAGGAAAAGCTCGAAGTCAACTACAGAAAGTTCGAGGTCAAGGATTATTGGAACCAGGACAAATCAAGCTTAAAACGAGAAAATTGAGTCGACTCCATCTGGTCGATATCGAGTACACTAAGTCGATATCAAGGACGCAAGTCGACAATCACTTGGAGAAGCCAGAATCGAGTGAAGGAGAACAGAGTTGGTCGATATCGACTTAGCCAAGTCAATACCGAGTTGAAGCAAGTCGATTTGTCTCCTGTGAAGGTTCGATAATATAAAAACAATGTAATAAGAAATACTCTAGAAGGGGGGTTGAATAGAGTATGCCCGTTTTTCGCAGAAAGTCTCAAGACTTTTGGAGCTTGTATCAAAACCTTTGAGAGTAAACCTGAATCACAAAGTTAGACAATCGAACCAAGTGCGGAAATAAGGTAAAGCAAATAAGTAAAGAACACGAGTAATTGTTTACGAGGTTCAGCACAACTTGGCCTACGTCCCCGCCTAGGGTTCTTTCACAACCCTAGGATTCAAAGGCTTTATTGATTGCTTAGCTTAGGATCCTAATAGCTCACCGAGAAGCCTCTCTCCTATACAATTGCAATCTAGTCAACTCACGTTCCCTTGGAGTCCTAGACCAATCTAGAAGAGCCCCACCTCTCTCAGCTATCTAGTACAATCCTCTAACTCTCGCAAATCAATAGCCTAGTGCAACTTCCCGAGTTATAAACTCTCGAGTAACACTTGAAATGAATATATCCTATAAGCTCACAGTGACTCTCAAAGGCTTTGAAATAAACAACAAACTCTTGAGCGCTTAGCAGAGAGACACTTGGAAGACAGATCGCTTGAATGAATGAAACTCGTGTAGCACTTGTGTGTTCTGTCTTCTCCTTCCTTTCCTTTATATAAGAGCATGGAGCGTGAGGATCTTCACCACCAGATCTCCAACGGCTCCTTCGAATCAGTTTGATCTTCAATCTTCTATATATGGACACTTCGAACGCCATGATCTATTTTGAACTGATCTCCTCAATATGTATAAGGAAGGATACAATCTCGAATATACTTCCTGAAATGGTTAGGCATACATATATATATATAATATAACGGAAGTATATAATAAGATAAAATAATATACGAATAATTAAGATAGGTTTTGTATTTCATCAACTGTTAATGCTCCAAGGCCTTTGACATAAATATCCTGTCAAAGCCTTTGAAGCATCTATTCCGATTTTCATCAAGGGAGGGAGTTATCAATCTCCCCCTTGATGAAAGACAAAACCTGTGCATCCCTGCAACTTAGTCAAAAATAGATAATACAATGGAATTCGGACTAAGTACCTGCAAGGGTTAGACAAATGTTGGATCAAAAATTTTAAAGTAAGAAAACATCCAACCGAAAACCATAAATCAGAAACAAAGGTCTTTCAAGACCTTCAAGCAGAGGTTTTCAAAGTCTAAGCACCACAGATCATCTCCCCCTTTTTGTCTTTCAACAAAGGGCGGAGGTAAAAACAGTCACCAAAAAGTCACCAAAAGTTTTGAAAACGTTTCCAGCAATGTATCAAATTTCAGGGGTGGGATAGGGTGGGTTAAGGTTTAGGCTTAGTCATCTGGAGCATCATCAGTGAGCCTCGTCCACAGTCCTTCCAGCATCTTTGAAATCCCACTCATCTCCGTCATGATCTCCTTCTGCAGCTCCTTAATATCCAGGCGAACTTCCTCCAAGCCCAACTCTAGGTTGTCCATGCGTTCATCGAAAGCTGGAGCAGTGGGAAAGGCTTTTGAAGGAGTGGCAAGACTCAAGGTCCCTTGGGGAGACCGAGTGATGCCAATCTTTTCAAGGCCTTTAGAGTCGAACTTACCCGTATGACGCAGCTGTTCTTCATTTTTGACATCAATTCCAGAAGCTTTGAAGATGGGTGTCAAAAGGGTAGCAAAGGGGAGGGGAGAGCCTTTTCTAGCTTTTCTGGCATGGGCCATGGTTCCAAGGATAGTGTTGGCCAGATCAAGATCAAGGCCATTTAGGATGCGGTAGAGCAGGACCATAGCATTGTCAGTAAGGAGTGAGCCAGAGTTAAGACGGGGTAGGAGGCATCTAACAATGATGTTAAAAATTATTTTCGCCTCAAGGGTTAGGGATGAGTGGGTAAGTTGCTTTGAGGTGCTGTTGGATGCTTCGGGTAGGAGATATTTGGCTCGGGCAAGGATGATGCAATTCTCTTTTGAGGGGTGTACATCAGCGGGTGGAACTGGGGTAGGTAGGCCAAGGAAATCTGCAAAGCCATTGGAGTTGAGAGAGATTCTAACCCCTTTGACTACAGACTCCAAAGACCAACCATTGGTGTCGTTTTTGGCTTTTAGGTTAATGTAGAAGAGTCGGGTAAGCTGGGGGTAGTAAACAGTCTCAAGGTTAAGAAGGGTCAAGGCTGGGGATTTTTTGAGGAGCTCAATGCAGGGTAACTTCAAAGCTTCAAAGAACTCAAAATCTAAAAAATCCGAACAGCTAACCTTACGAGTTCTAAACTCGTCTACCCACTTACCAGCAGTCTCAGCATCTTGAAACCAAGAGGAGGGCAAGGATTGATTTACCTGGATATAGGCCGAGGGGTCTGCATTCTTTCTTCGCGCAACTGTTGGGGCAGCTCTCTTGACAGGCGCTACAAGACTCTTGACAGTGCCCTTCCTGGTACGCTTGGGGGATGGAGGCTTGACAGCCGCAGGGGCTTTCCGCTTCTTCGGAGACGGGGGAGGAGGAGGAGAAGGAAAGGGAGATTCTTCCTCCTCTTCCTCAGACCCCGAGTCCTCACCGGACCCCGCTTCATCTCCTTCAGGTTCCTCGTCCTCTCCAGATCCCTCTTGCTCTTCTTCTTCATCTTCTTCAGGCTCCTCCTCGGATGGAACCTCCTCGGCTTCGGCTTCCTTCCGAATCCGCTCAGCTTCTTCCTCGGCCAGTTTCTTAGCAAGTTCGGCCTCTTCATCGGCCTTTTTCTTCCTTAAGGCCTCCTCCTCGGCTTCCTTGGCAGCATCTCTTTCCAGAAGGGCGTCGAGATCTTCATCCTCCTCTTCCTCGTCCACTTCCTCAGCCAAAATCTTTCTCTTTCCTTTCTGTTTAGCACTGATCGGCTTCTTCGCTGAGCGCTTTTGAGAGCCTTTGGGAACAATGGCCGAGCTCTCAGCAATGGTGCTCTGGACGACGGTTGGGATAATAGCTTGAGGAGCGGGTTCAGGTGTGGGAGAGGTAGCAGTGGCCTGACGTCCCTTGGGGGTGGCGCCAAGTCTTTTGGGTGTGATAGCTTTCTTGGTTTTGGGTGCCATGGAGAAAGTTGGTTAGGGTTTCTTGAGAGGCGATTGAGAGGTTGAAGATGAAGAAGTGGAAAGGGTTTGGAAAAGTCTGAGTGTGGGTTGTAGTCGGGTACAGTATTGGGTTTAAGTAGAGGGAGTGATGGGACGGGTTTAGGGTTCCAAGGAAAGAAATCATTACATTGCCAATTTGAAAGGTTTTCAAATTCAAATTCAAATATTCCCTTAAAAATCGGACTGAAAATCTGAGAGATTTAGTTCCAAAAATAAATCTTAACGGTTAAGGTAAACACAGAAATAGGCAATTTTGAAAATAAATAAAAATATAATTGATTAAATATCTAAAAAGATATTAACCAAAAATATATGATCCGATATATGTACTCCACCATTTAGTTCACACACCTTGACATAGTTTTCAAGGGTCTTGACACTAAGTAGAATTTATCTTTCGTAAAGGGAAAGCTCCCCCTACGAAAGTGCATCCTGTTAAGCATCCCAATCTCTCGTCTTATGAAGGTGAACCTGTCCTCTGCCAAAGGCTTAGTAAAAATGTCAGCCCATTGATAATCAGTAGAAATAAAAGATATGGACACATCACCTTTTTCAACATGATCTCTAATGAAATGATGCCTTACATCAATATGCTTGGTCCTTGAATGCTGAACAGGATTCTTAGTAATGGATATGGCACTTGTATTGTCACACTTAATTGGGATACCTTTGAGGTTGATGCCAAGATCTAGCATATGTTGAGCTATCCAAAGGATTTGGGAGCAACAGGCTCCAGCTGCAATGTATTCGGCTTCTGCAGTGGATAGAGCAACAGAATTTTGCTTCTTTGAGTGCCAACTGATCAAAGATGCTCCTAAGAATTGGCAACATCCTGATGTGCTCTTCCTATCCACCTTGTAGCCTGCAAAATATGCATCAGAATATCCAATTAAAGTGAAATCCTTTTGCTTTGGGTACCATAGTCCAAGTTCCTTAGTGCCATTGAGATATCGAAAGATTCTCTTCACAGTCACGAGGTGAGATTCTTTAGGATCAGCTTGAAATCTAGCACACATGCAAACACTAAACATGATGTCAGGTCTACTAGCCGTGAGATATAATAATGATCCAATCATTCCTCGATACTCCTTTTGATTGACACTTGTTCCAGTCTTGTCTTGATCTAGAGATAATGTTGAGCTCATGGGAGTCTTGGCTGCTTTGGATTGATCCATCTTGAACTTCTTCAAGAGATCCTTAGTGTACTTGCTTTGGTTGACAAAGATCCCTTTCTTGGATTGATGAACTTGTAATCCCAAAAAGAAGTTGAGTTCACCCATCAAGCTCATCTCAAATTCACTGCACATGATGTCAGAAAATTCCTTGCACAAAGATGTGTTAGTAGCACCAAATAATATATCATCAACATAAATTTGAATAACCAAAATGTCCTTTCCTTTGGTTTTGATAAAAAGAGTCTTGTCGATCAACCCCCTTTTAAAATCATTTTCTAAAAGATATTTTGACAAGCGCTCATACCAAGCTCTTGGGGCTTGTTTCAAACCATAAAGCGCTTTGTCAAGTTTATAAACATGATTGGGAAATTCTGAGCTTTCAAAACCTGGGGGTTGAGCCACATAAACTTCTTCTTCTAGGAGACCATTAAGAAAAGCACACTTGACATCCATTTGATATAACTTTATGCTCATAAAAGATGCAAATGCTAATAAAATGCTAATGGCTTCAAGCCTGGCTACGGGAGCAAAGGTCTCCTCGTAGTCAATACCTTCCTCTTGATTGTAGCCTTGAGCAACAAGCCTTGCCTTGTTCCTCACAACCTTACCATTCTCATCTAGCTTGTTTCGAAACACCCATCGAGTGCCAATGACTGATTTATGCTTTGGCCTAGGCTTCAAGGTCCAGACTCTGTTCCTTTCAAATTCATTAAGCTCACTTTGCATAGCAATGATCCAGTCTGGCTCCTGAAGTGCCTCATCTACCTTCTTTGGCTCAATAAGAGAAACAAACGCGTGAAAAGCACAAAGATCTTTAAGTTTAGAACGAGTTTGAACACTAGAAGTAGGGTCAGAAATGATATCCTTTAATGAGTGTGATGAGGAGTATTTGAATTTCCTTTTGCTAGTCTCAGCTCCTTGATTCGTCACACTTGTAGGGTTGACTTGTAGTACATCTGACTCCGTGGTCCTGTTAGGTTCAGTTACAGCAGTTTCTGACGTCTCAACACTGTTGGATTGGACACCAAGGGCTTTGGACGAATCTTCAACACCTTGGGCCAATTCTTCAGTGTTAAGAATCGGTTCCTGCATGTTCCTCTTCTCTGTGTTCTTGGTAGTAGCAACATCACCTTCCTCGTTCTCTTCATGGATGTTAAGATCTATATCTGCAACACTTTCATTCAAAGCACCGTCATTGCATTCATCAAAAATAACATGTATACTTTCTTCAACTACCTGGGTCCTTTTATTGAAGATTCTATAAGCTTTGCTACTCGTGGAATAGCCAAGAAATATACCTTCATCACTACGCGCATCAAATTTCCCAAGGTTATCTTTTCCATTGTTATGAACAAAACAAGTACAGCCAAAGGGTTTAAAATAAGATATAAGTGGTTTGCGGCCTTTGAAAAGTTCATAAGGAGTTTTCTTTAAGATAGAACGAATAAGACAACGATTCAAAATATAGTTAGCTGTGTTAACAGCTTCAGCCCAATAGGTTTTAGGTAATGCATTTTCTAAAAGCATAGTCCTGGCCATATCCTCTAAGGTGCGGTTCTTGCGTTCCACAACCCCATTTTGTTGAGGTGTCCTAGGAGCAGAAAAGTTATGGGAGATGCCATATTTAGCACAAAACAAATCAAATTGAAGTTGATCAAACTCCCCACCATGATCACTCCGAATAGACACTATGGGCTCATTTCTTAAAGTTTGCAACTCCTTACAATGTTTTGAAAACTCAAATAAGGTCTCTGATTTTTCTTTCAAAAATGCAACCCAAGTATATCTTGAAAAATCATCGACAACAACTAGCATGTACTTTTTACCATTGGGAGATTTGACTCGCATAGGACCACATAAATCCATATGTAAAAGTTCAAGGGGTCTAGAAGAACTTATAACCTTTTTGGGTTTGAAAGAGCTACGTGTTTGTTTACCTCGCGTGCATGCATTGCACATGTCAATACCTTTGAAGTCCATCTCAGGTAGCCCTCTTACAAGCCCTTTGGACACAAGCTTCTGTAGTGTATGTGGACTCACATGACCGAGTCTCCTGTGCCAAAGCTTTGGATCGTCCGTCAAAGCCTTTAGACAAGTTAAGCTTCCTTGTGCCACTTGATCAGCATTTACGGCGTATATATTGTTGTAACGGTATGCAGTCAATATAACTTCACCTGTATCATCTCTGCACACTATACATCTTTTCTTGTTAAATCTGACATTGTTACCACTATCACATAATTGAGAGACACTAAGCAGATTATACTTCAAACCATTAACAAGATAGACATTTTTAATACTATGGCTGGAATCACTTCCAACACTACCAATACCAACGATGTCGCATTTTCCTTTGTCACCAAGAGTGATTGTTCCCGTGGATTGCTCCTTTAGATCATGAAAGAGAGAACTCTTCCCACTCATATGCCTCGAGCATCCACTATCAATAATCCATTTGTGTTCTTTCACCTTGGTGATCTCCTGCAAAACAAACATCAACCTTTGTGGCTAGACCAATAAGCAAATTTGGATCCATTGTTGGGGTAAACCATATTTGGTAAAATAGTGCCTTTTGGGACCCAAACTTGTGTTATCCGTTCTTTTCTCAAATGAACAGGAAATGTATTACGAATAATGTATGGATCCTTTCTCCTATAAGGGCAGGTCTCTTTTACATGTCCCTTTCTAGCACATTGGTGACATATAGGAGAGGTTCTGCTTCCTTTTGCCTTAACAAAAGTGGTAATGTGTTGCTTCTTTAAGAACTTTGGATTGTAACCAATACCACTTTTGTTTAGAGAGCTTTGTTGCTCACCCAACATCTTATCAAGAGTGCCTTTGGATTTGGTAAAACTTATGAGGGCTGTCTGTTGGTCTAGAATCTTATTATTCAGGGAGATCTTCTCGTTCTCTAAGTCATGATGCTCATTTCTTAGAGAGGAGAGATCTTGCTTGAGTTCAGATTTCTCCGAGTCAAGCGTCTTGACTTTAATGTTAAGACCTGAATAAGAAGCTTCAAGACCTTTGACCCTCATAGACAGATCCTCAATAGTTCTTTCCTGGTCCACAGTTCTCTTAATAAGAATGTTAGTTTGGGCAATAAGTTTTTCTTCATTGGCAATCATATTGGAAAGGAATTCCGATAATACCTCATTTGGACTTTCCATAAGTTCTCTTACAGTAGCTTCAAGCTTTTCATCATGAGATTCATCTCCAGAGGCCATAAGACAAATGTTGGCCTTCTCATCGTCGGAGTCAGAGTCGGAATCACTCCAAGTAGCCACCATGGCTTTCTTCTTCCATTTGTCACCTTTCTTGGGCTGGCTCTTTGTCTTTTGAGGGCAGTCCTTCACAAGATGATCTGTTTCACCACATTCAAAACAAGACAACGGTTTAGTCTTCTTTTCATACTTGTTGTATTGAGGCTTACCTCGAAATTTTGAAGACTCTGATCCATCCTTGTTGTTGAATTGCTTCTTCATTTTGAGAATTCTAGCAAGGCCTCTTGTGATAAGAGCAAAAGGATCATCTTCATCGTCATCCTCATCTTCGGAATCAGATCCATCCTTGGGCTCATCCTTCTTAGACTTGAGTGCCAAGTTCTTAGTGCTAGCTGGAAGTTCTCCATCGTCTTCATTAAGGATCATCTCATGCGTGATCAGCTTTCCAAGAAGGTCATCAAGGGGTAGAGTGGTGAGGTCCTGGGCTTCCTCTATAGCTGTTACTTTAGGACCCCATTTCTCCTTTGGAAGGCACCTCAGTATCTTCCTTACTTTCTCAACGTTGGTAAAGCTCTTGTCGAGAGAGTCAAGGTTGTTGGTGATTTCTGTGAATTGTGTGAACATGGCCTTGATTGACTCATCAGACTTCATCTTAAAGAGCTCATACTTTCGAAGGAAGATGCTGATCTTGGTGTCTTTCACTTGGCTCGTTCCTTCATAGGTGACGACCAACTTGTCCCAAATCTCTTTAGCTGACCTACAAGAAGAAATACGGTTAAACTCATCAGTGCTAAGACCACAATAAAGTAAGTTAATAGCCTTGTAGTTTTTGGAGATGGTTTCAAGATCTGCTTGGTTGTATTCAGACTCCTTCTTTGCAACTTTGGTGAATTTTTGGTCCATCTTTTTCTGGAATCTTCGGACCATTCTCTATAATGTTCCAAAGCTCTAGATCTTGGTCTATGATGAACATCTTCATCAAAGATCTCCAGTGGACAAAGTTGTTTCCTACAAAGAGTGGCGATCTGCTTGTGGACCTTCCCTGTGCAAATCCTCCGCTTGCTTCACCAGACATGATCGAAAACTCACAAGATTGTTAGATCAAAAACAGTGAGTAAAGCTCTGATACCAATTGAAGGTTCGATAATATAAAAACAATGTAATAAGAAATACTCTAGAAGGGGGGTTGAATAGAGTATGCCCGTTTTTCGCAGAAAGTCTCAAGACTTTTGGAGCTTGTATCAAAACCTTTGAGATTAAACCTGAATCACAAAGTTAGACAATCGAACCAAGTGCGGAAATAAGGTAAAGCAAATAAGTAAAGAACACGAGTAATTGTTTACGAGGTTCAGCACAACTTGGCCTACGTCCCCGCCTAGGGTTCTTCCACAACCCTAGGATTCAAAGGCTTTATTGATTTCTTAGCTTAGGATCCTAATAGCTCACCGAGAAGCCTCTCTCCTATACAATTGCAATCTAGTCAACTCACGTTCCCTTGGAGTCCTAGACCAATCTAGAAGAGCCCCACCTCTCTCAGCTATCTAGTACAATCCTCTAACTCTCGCAAATCAATAGCCTAGTGCAACTTCCCGAGTTATAAACTCTCGAGTAACACTTGAAATGAATATATCCTATAAGCTCACAGTGACTCTCAAAGGCTTTGAAATAAACAACAAACTCTTGAGCGCTTAGCAGAGAGACACTTGGAAGACAGATCGCTTGAATGAATGAAACTCGTGTAGCACTTGTGTGTTCTGTCTTCTCCTTCCTTTCCTTTATATAAGAGCATGGAGCGTGAGGATCTTCACCACCAGATCTCCAACGGCTCCTTCGAATCAGTTTGATCTTCAATCTTCTATATATGGACACTTCGAACGTCATGATCTATTTTGAACTGATCTCCTCAATATGTATAAGGAAGGATACAATCTCGAATATACTTCCTGAAATGGTTAGGCATACATATATATATAATATAACGGAAGTATATAATAAGATAAAATAATATACGAATAATTAAGATAGGTTTTGTATTTCATCAACTGTTAATGCTCCAAGGCCTTTGACACAAATATCCTGTCAAAGCCTTTGAAGCATCTATTCCGATTTTCATCAAGGGAGGGAGTTATCATCCTGGAATCGACCAGAAAACTGGAGAAGGAAAAAAACGCAGGCCGATATCGACTTAACCTAGTCGATATCGAGTTGAATCAAGTCGAGCTGTCCTCTGGAAGCCGAGATCGAGTCAAGAAGCTGAAGGTAAGGAAACACAGGTCGATATCGACTTAGCCTAGTCGATATCCAGTGACCCACGGTGGCCGATTTCGAGCATATCCGAGTTCTAATCAAAGTTCTATCCAAAGTCCAATGGAGATATGTCCAAGGTCAAATTCTATCAAGATCTATAAAGATGGAAGAGATATTTATCTACTTTATATATAGTCCTTTTAGATTTATTTCCATTATTTCTATAATTTAATCCTTAGTATTTAGATAGATAGATATAGATATAGATAGAGTCTCTTTCCTAGATTAGCTTGGAATGAAGCCTATAAATAAGGCCTTAGGGGCTGATTTTTAGATATTCAATTTCAGTTACAATTAGTTACATAGAGAAAGTAGAGAGAGAGTTGGAGCCAATTGAGGTTGGAGAAGGCGAGAGCGGATTTGGCTTTGTTCGGTTGTAAGCTTTCTTTTAGTTTATTTAATGCAAATTAGTTTCTTTTTATTATTGATGTCTTTCTTGATGATGAAAAGCGAGTAGTCACCGAACTTCTAGGGTGGGGGTGAGGGCAACGGTAGCCATGTAAGGTGATGCGGTAAAGGTTCAATCTTTTGATGCAATTTGTCTTTTATCCCTATGAGCATGATTCTTTTGCGAAAGTTGAAGGTGATCCTTGTTTGTGTTATTGAAGCGAAAGTGATCTTAATGCAACTTGGATTAATTATGTGAAAAAGAGTTAGTAACAATTAGGGTTTGTGTGAAAGCCTCTATCTTCCTATTTGTTAATAACGAAAGTTATTTTATGAAAAGCATGATCTTTTATGCCTTTATGTGTTATTTTACATGGTTATCATTGTGGTGTTGAAACTCTGATCTTGAAGTCTTTATTTTATTGATTTATTTCACAAGTTTCGAATTCTGTCTGCGAAAAGTTGCGAGTTTTGGTTTCTGTTCAAGTCGATTTCTAGTTACTGCAGTCGATTTTTCAAGTCGATATCGAGTAGCTTAAGTCGATATCGACCAAAGTTTTTGTCTTTGTTCTTTTTCTGCTTTTCTCTGTTATTTCTGCTTTCTTCTGTGTTTTACTGTTTCTACTGAGTTTGGAACTGAAAAGGCGGGCGCTGACATGCTTCTTCGTGGATCGATCCTGACTACCTTCTACTACAGCGGGAGGAAGTCTTGTAATTTGCGGAGATCAGGGAGTCGAATTTGAGATTTATATTTCATACTTGATTTTCCTCCTAACAAATTTGGCGTCGTTGCCGGGGAAGCCATCAATCGCGCCCCTTTTAGTTCTATTTCTTTTCTTTATATTTGTTTTTACTTTTTAGTTCCTTTTTACTTGTTTATTTCTGTTTTTGTTTTTCAAGTGTATGCGAAGAACTAATCGCACACCCATAGACCCCATTCTTAAGCCAGAATGCTTTTTCCATCTTCAGCAAAGGCTAAGGAAGAGACTCTTGTTGACATCTAAAGAGAACGTGGTCCAGCTCACACCTGCAAAGGAGCTTGAGCACTCATCACCAGAGAAGCTGAACACGCCCGACGAGAGGCGGAGTATGCACAGAATCAACAACGGTGGGAAGCAAGGGTAGATCGCGAGGTCAACGCGAGAAGGGAACTTACGGAGCGGATTGGGCACATCCCAACCAACGCAAAGGAGTATCTGCATCCTACTCTGGAAGTTCCAAAATCAGCGATCATTCTTCCCGCTATTAATTTTGAAATTTGTCCTTCTTTTATTACTGAAATTAGAAGGAGTCAATTTGGGAAAAGAATTAATGAATGTCCTTTAGAGCATGTCACCACTTTTATAGACTTATGTGAAGCTATAGCTGATGGTTCTAATCTTGAATACTTAAAACTAAAGGCTTTTCGTTGGTCCCTTGCAGGAATAGCACAGTAGTGGCTGGAAGGATTGCCTGCACGATTGATTCGCACTTGGAACGAACTACATGACCTGTTTCTCAACAAGTTCTTTCCTCTTGCAAAGACAGCTGTCGTCCGACACCAAATCATTGCTTTCAGACAGAAGCCAGGAGAACCACTTACACAAGTCTGGGAGCGCTACAAGAGGCTTCTGAAATCCTGTCCTATACATGGACAGCCACCCTACGTCATCCAGGAGATCATCTTCAATTGCCTGGATGCGCCTACTAAGGAACGGATCAATAACTACACCAAATATGAGTATCTTAGATACACTCCACGCCGGGCATGAGAGGTATTTGAGACACTGGCCAACTACGACAACACATATGGGACTTCTGTGGCCGCTTCCGACGAAAGCTACGAAAGGCCTGCCCCATCTATGCTGTTGTATGTGCCACCCAAGGAAGTTGATCCAGACGTCAGGGAGCAATTCCACAACGATCAGGTACGCCATCTTACCAAACAAGTCAAATTCCTCTCTAAAGATAAACCCTGTTTGGAATGTGGGTCTGTGAGGCACAATACTACTGCGTGTCCACACGTCGATCAAGTACATCAAGGAGAGACCCACGAAGAGGTAAGGTATACGGGGGGACAGTACTCAGGACAACATCAGAACCAGAACTGGAGCTACTACCGCCAGCCCCAGCATCAGAATCCCCCTCCCTACAGAGCCCCTGGTCACCCTAACAGAGAAGGTAAGAAGGATGACTTGCAGAACATCCTTGAGGAAATGTGGAGGAATCATTCAGACACCAAGAAGTCCATCAATTCCATCTACACTCATATGCATGGTGTCAACTCTAGGCTTTGGGAAATCGATCGATACACAGATTGGCCAGATGGCAACATCCATCCCCAAACAGTCAGGTACGCTCCTATGTAGCTGCTATGAACCTAAGGAGTGGGCGGCAGATGCAGACGGAAGAGCAAACGACGGAGGAAACGGGCACTGGAGACCAGTCGATATCGACCAGTCCCCAGTCAATATCGACCAACCCTAGGTCGAAATCGACCAAATTTCTCCCCAGATCCCAAGGCCAGCCAATCCAATCGATATCGATTAGACACAGGTCGATATCGACCAGTCGCCAGTCAATTTCGACCATCCCCACTCTACATCAGCATCTCCGCTAAAGAAAAAGCTGTTTTTCCCGACGAAATCTCCAAAGGATCCGGCAGAGAAGAATTTCCAGCGTTTCATCAAGATGCTCCAAAGGCTCAACGTCACCATTCCCTTCACAGAAGCTCTTAATGAGATGTCATCCTACGTCAAGTTCCTAAAGGAGATTCTAAGCCAAAAGCGGTCAATGGCTGAGATCGCAGAGGAGTGCAGCCAAATGGACGTACTTAAGAAAAGGCCAGATCCAGGTAAGTTTGCTATAACCATTGGATTTGATCAATATAAATTTAATGCTTTGTGTGACTTGGGAGCCAGTGTGAGTATAATGCCTTTATCAATCTGGTCCAAGATTAAGATAGGTGCTCTAGAGCCTGTGGATGCTAAGCTTTATATGGCGAACAACACGGTGGTCATCCCAACAGGCATGGTGGACAATGTGCCAGTACAAGTAGGTAAGTTCTTTGTCCCTGTTGATTTCTTAGGTATTGATATGGCGAAGGACCCTTCTTGTCCAATTATTCTAGGAAGGCCCTTCTTGGCGACGGTGGATACCAACATAAGCGTAAGGAAGGGAGTGCTCACCTTCAACATCAGCGATGACGTAATTGAGTATTTCTGCAATAAAACTGAAAGGCATACAGGTCCCATGGAAGAGGTAAAGTCCATATCAGCCGGATACATCACTTGCGGGGAGCCAAAGGTAAGAAACATCGAGCAAACTTGTCGATGTCGACCAAAAACCGCCTCCCTCAACTGCATCTTATTCGACAAGCAGTCCACCACCTGAAGAAAACACCTCGATATCGAGTAATATTACTCGAAATCGACCAAAATCTGAGGTCCCTGAATCCGATTCTACGAAGGTAAGCCAAGGTATGGATCTTTCCTCTCCTATTTCAATCAATGATTTATCTATACATGGGAGAGGTTTGCCTTGGTATGTGCGATTATGCAGGATTTCCAATGATGAGCCCAAGGAATACGAAGTTGGAGACAAAGTCTATGTCTCCAAATCAAATGATCATTGGTTCCCTAACAAATTCAAAAAGAAGAAGATGGGCTCTTTCACGGTGAACAAGATCCATTCAGGAGGACTACAGCTGATGGACAAGAATGGAGTCTTGTTTTAAGCCCAAGCTACATGTGCCCTGCAGATGCCACCTTGAGCTTAATAGAGAAAGTTGGCCTAGCGACTATAAAGTCTAGAGCTTGTAAATAGACATTTACTCTTTGGGATTTTTGGACATTGTTGCTTTTGTTTTTGGTTTTGGACATTATTTCTTTTAGTTTTTCTATTGTGGGTATTTCTCTTCTAAATTTTTCAGGGACAAGGAAGAATGCAGTGTTGTAGGAGGAAATTAAGTTCAAAATATAGAAATATAAATCAAACCAGATTCGTGCCCACTCAAATGATTACAAGACTCTCTCCCTATGCAGTAGTGGGAAGTCAGGATCGATCCTCGAGGAAGCGTGTCAGTGGATCTCAAGTAGCTGTAAATCTCACAGACAGAAAAGCAGAAAGACTGAAATAACAAAGCAAAAGAAGAAAATAAAAGCAAAGACAGAGACTGGTCGATATCGACAAGAAGGCACTCGATATCGACAAAGCACAGTGACGACAGAAAGCAAACTCAGCAACAGAAACTCGATCTCGGCAAACTTCTACTCGATATTGACTAAGTGCTATTCGATATCGACTAACAATCCCTGAGATCGACAAAGACAAAAACTTTAAATTGCAAATTCTCGAACACAGAACTCAGATTTCCAACGAAATAAATCAATATACTAAAAGACTTCCAAAGCCAGGGTATCAACACCACAACGATAACCATGCAAAGTAACACATAAAGGCATAAAAGATCATTCTTTCCATCAAATAACTTTCGTTATTAACAAATAGGAATATAGAGGCTTTCGCATAAACCCTAATTGTTACCAATCCTTTTCACATAATTAACCCAAGTTGCATTAAGATCACTTTCGCTTCAATAACACAAACAAGGATCACCTTCAACTTTCGCAAAAGAATCATGCTCATAGGGATAGAAGACGAATTGCATAAAAAGATTGTACCTTTACCGCATCACCTTACATGGCCACCGTCGGGCTCACCCTGACCCTAGAAGTGGGTGGACTACTCGCTCTTCATCGCAATAGCGGTAAACTCAAACTTACAACCTCTTCTCCTTTCTCTCTATGTAACTAATTGTCTCTGAAATTGAATTAATAAAAAACCATCCCCTAAGGCTTTATTTATAGCCTTCATTCCCTAGCTATTCTAGGTAAGAAAGTCTATCTATATCTATATCTACTTTATCTTATAACATAAAGATAAAACATGGAATAAAAGAATTAAATCAACTACGATTATATCTAAAGTGGATAAATCTTCCTTGGACTTGATAGATCTTGATAGATGTGGATAGAATTTGGTCTCGAAAATATCTCCAATGGATTCGGGATAGAAACTTAACAAGAAGCTGGTTAAGCTCGGAATCCGCCGTCGTGGGTCCAGTCAATATTGACTTGGTTAAGTCGATATTGACCTAGTTAAGTCGATATTGACCTGTGCTTCCTCGGTTTCTCTTTAGCTGCTTGCATTGGGCCGACTTCTGGAATATTAACTCGATTTGGATACTCGATATTGACTTGGTTAAGTCAATATCGACCTCTTCCTTTCTTCCTTAGTCGATTCTAGCCAACTCTGAGTCGATTTGGAGAATTTCTACCTAAATCTGGTCGATATTGAGTGTGCTTGGTCGATATCGATTAGTCTTCTCAGCATCCTGCTCTGTTCTTGAAACGCACTTTCCCGAGTCCTCGTTTGTCGGATTAACGCATATGACCATGCGTTGGAAAGATCTTTTCGATGGCTACAACTCTCATGAAGACATCAGAACTTGACTCAGAAAGATGAATGGTGAAAACTGCCCTTTTCTCCAGATGCACCATCCTTAGCTTCTTCATGAGTCATGACTATCTTTTAAGCTCCAAAATGCGTCCGATTTCTGCGAAATATAACAAAAACTTGTGTAGACCTCCATATATTGCAAATAAACATAAACTACACAAATTATGTATTATTCTAACCCAAATGCATGCAATGCATGCAGAAATCGATATAAAAGCTACTGTAAAACATGGCAGAAAACATGGACATCAAATCACCCCATACTTAAGCTTGCTTGTCCTCAAGCAATACTTTTTAATTGTCATTCAGGGGAAGGAATCGAAAACTCTCAACATCTTAGATTCATTCTTATATAACCCTGCAATCAATTACCATCATCGAAAAGGTACTTGTGCCACAAATCCATGCATGTGCAAAATAAAAAGCAACATCTACTCACAAAAGGAGGGTTATGCAAAAAAACATTCATTTGTGACAAAGCATTAATAATCAAGAGGACTTTAATTTAAGCTCAAATAAGGAGTAGATTGGGTAAAAGGCTAAAGGTGGGCAATTTTTGGCAATGTGGTGCTAATGATCCGGGGAAATGGAGTATTTCCAAACTTTTCATACCACACTCCTTTTTCATACGATTCATCATCTTTCATAATGCTTTTATCAATAATGATGCTTTTACCTCTATAACCTCAGCACTGCCTTCTCGATAGTCGCAAACATGGGTGTCATGAATGGCCCCGGATACTTAGTGCTTTGGACTCCTCACAATGTGTCCCATCTCACTGAACTATTATCTCAGCGAGCAGGGTCGATCTACCTTTATCTCCTGAGGTGATCGGATTTTCTTTCACTCATTAAATTTTCCATATATTTCGAACATTCTCCTACCAAACTCCAATAATGATAATAACAATACAGCAACCATATAACATCTCCATAATGTAACATCATTCTCAACATAATCCCCGGATAGGAAATAAGGTGAAGAATGGCAATATTTAGGAACATGTGGAGCAATGACTGAAATAAGGCATTATATGGCTTTTTGTGATGCATAAGCATAGGTGTGGCTAGGATACAACAATATGAGCATTATATGAAAATATAAAGTCCTCCATCCTCTTATCATGCAACATGTCAAAAGCAACTTCAAATTTTACCTCCTTTCATGGTTTTCAAGAAAATATGCACTTCATTGTGACTTTCCTTTACTAGGCAATTTCATGCTATATCTCTAATGAATCCAATTTTGCATCGTCGAATTCAATAAAGCTTCCATGACATTAATCAAAATTTTTAATGGGGGTCATTTTTTTCAAACTTTGGAAAACATTCATATAAGCACATAAATCAATAATGAATTCCAAAATAGCTATGTATAAGTAATTCAAGCAATAAACTAAAAATATGCACACATAATGTCAAGTATGATCAAATATGCATAAAGTAAGCCCTTCCCCCACCCCATACTTGAACATTACAGTGTCCTCGCTGTATAAAAAACAAGGGTAAAGAAAGAAACTCACTAGACAGGTGTGCTAATCGAGTGCTATGCTGCTGGGCCGAGTCCGTTTTTAGCTTGCTTCTATCCCCATGGACCTGAAAAATGTAGAAGAGAAATACCCACAATAGAAAAATTGAATGTTCAAAACCAAAAACAAACAAAAAGCAACAATGTCCAACAGTCCAAAAATAAATGTCTATTTACAAGCTCTAGATTTTATAGTCGGTAGGCCGACTTTCTCCATTGAGCTCAAGGTGGCATTTGCAGGGCCCATGTAGCTTGGGCTTCAAATAAGACTTCATTCTTGTCCATCAGCTGCAGTCCGCCTGAATGGATCTTGTTTACCACGAATGGCCCCATCTTTTTCTTGTTAAATTTGTTAGGAAACCAATGATCCTTTGATTTGGAAACATAGAGCTTGTCTCCAACTTCATACTCTTTAGGCTCATCATTGGAAACCCTACATAATTGCACATACCAAGGTAAACCTCTCCCATGTATAGATAGATCTTTAATTGAAATAGGAGAGGAAAGATCCATACCTTGGCTTACCTTCGCAGAATCGGATGTCGAAAGCTCCTGAGGGTCTGGTCGATATCGAGTTAGGTCACTCGATATCGAGTTGTGCTGCTCTTCAGGTGGACTCTCAGTCGATATTGAGGGAGATGGGTCGATTTTGTCAAGTCGATATTGAGTAAGGTCACTCGATCTTGACTTGACTGGCTTAATATTGACTAGCTTCTGCTCAATAGGAGGAATCGACTCAGGAGATGCAGGTCGATATTGACCAAAGGGGGTCGATATTGAGTTGACTGGCTCAATATTGACTGGCTTCTCCGGGTCGATATTGACCCCATACTTAAGACCTGGCAAGGCATCCGAAAAATAGTTAGTCCAAATCGTCTTACCTGGGTCTATTTCGATTGGATTCTCTACCTCTTCGTTCAGGATAGCCATGATCTTTTCCACCTGGGCTTCCATATCCCTCTTTTCCAGCTCTTCAGGAGTCATATTTCGTACCTTAGGCTCCCCGCAAGTGATGTAACCAGCTGAGATAGATTTTACCTCTTCCATTGGACCTGTATGCCTTTTAGTTTTATTAAAGGAATACTCAATTACCTCATCGCTGATGTTAAAAGTGAGCACTCCCTTCCTTACGCTTATGTTGGCATCCACTGTCGCCAAGAAGGGTCTTCCTAGAATAATTGGACAAGCAGGGTCTTCCGCCATATCAATAACTAAGAAATCAGCAGGGACGAAGAACTTACCTACTTGCACTGACACATTGTCCACCATGCCTGTTGGAATGACCACTGTGTTGTTGGCCATGTAAAGCTTAGCATCCACAGGCTCTAGGGCACCTATCTTAATCTTGGACCAAATTGTTAAAGACATTATACTCACACTGGCTCCAAGATCACATAAAGCATTAAATTTGTATTGACCAAATCCAATAGTTATAGCAAACTTACCTGGATCTGGCCTCTTCTCAAGTATGTCCATATGGCTGCACTCTTCTGTAATCTCAGCCATTGAGCTCTATGCAGTATATCCCCGGCAATAGCGCCAATTTGTTGTAGGAGGAAATCAAGTTCAAAATATAGAAATATAAATCAAACCAGATTCGTGCCCACTCAAATGATTACAAGACTCCCTCCCTATGCAGTAGTGGGAAGTCAAGATCGATCCTCGAGGAAGCGTGTCAGCGGATCTCAGGTAGCTGTAAATCTCACAGACAGAAAAGCAGAAAGACTGAAATAACAAAGCAAAAGCAGAAAATAAAAGCAAAGATAGAGACTGGTCGATATCGACAAGAAGGCACTCGATATCGACAAAGCACAGTGACGACAGAAAGCAAACTCAGCAACAGAAACTCGATCTCGACAAACTTCTACTCGATATCGACTAAGTGCTATTCGATATCGACTAACAATCCCTGAGATCGATAAAGACAAAAACTTTAAATTGCAAATTCTCGAACACAGAACTCAGATTTCCAACGAAATAAATCAATATACTAAAAGACTTCCAAAGCCAGGGTATCAACACCACAACGATAACCATGCAAAGTAACACATAAAGGCATAAAAGATCATGCTTTCCATCAAATAACTTTCGTTATTAACAAATAGGCATATAGAGGCTTTCGCATAAACCCTAATTGTTACTAACCCTTTTCACATAATTAACCCAAGTTGCATTAAGATCAATTTCGCTTCAATAACACAAACAAGGATCACCTTCAACTTTCGCAAAAGAATCATGCTCATAGGGATAGAAGACGAATTGCATAAGAAGATTGTACCTTTACCGCATCACCTTACATGGCCACCGCCGGGCTCACCCTGACCCTAGAAGTGGGTGGACTATTCGCTCTTCATCGCAATAGCAAACATCTTTGATGAAAAAGAACTAACTTGCATTAATAAACTCAAACTTACAACCTCTTCTCCTTCTCTCTCTATGTAACTAATTGTCTCTGAAATTGAATTAATAAAAAACCAGCCCCTAAGGCTTTATTTATAGCATTCATTCCCTAGCTATTCTAGGTAAGAAAGTCTATCTATATCTATATCTACTTTATCTTATAACATAAAGATAAAACATGGAATAAAAGAATTAAATCAACTACGATTATATCTAAAGTGGATAAATCTTCCTTGGACTTGATAGATCTTGATAGATGTGGATAGAATTTGGTCTCGAAAATATCTCCAATGGATTCGGGATAGAAACTTAACAAGAAGTCGGTTAAGCTCGGAATCCGCCGCCTTGAGTCCAGTCGATATTGACTTGGTTAAGTCGATATTGACCTAGTTAAGTCGATATTGACCTGTGTTTCCTCGGTTTCTCTTCAGCTGCTTGCATTGGGCTGACTTCTGGAATATTGACTCGATTTGGGTACTCGATATTGGCTTGGTTAAGTCAATATCGACCTCTTCCTTTCTTCCTTAGTCGATTCTAGCCAATTCTGAGTCGATTTGGAGAATTTTGACCTAAATCTGGTCGATATTGAGTGTGCTTGGTCGATATCGACCAGTCTTCTCAGCATCCTGCTCTGTTCTTGAAACGCACTTTCCCGAGTCCTCGTTCATCGGATTGACGCATATGACCATGCGTTGGAAAGCTCTTTTCGAGGGCTACAACTCTAATGAAGACATCAGAACTTGACTCAGAATGATGAATGGTGAAAAATGCACTTTTCTCCAGCCGCACCATCCTTAGCTTCTTCATGAGTCATGACTTTCTTTTAAGCTCCAAAGTGCATCCGATTTCTGCGAAATATAACAAAAACTTGTGTAGACCTCCATATATTGCAAATAAACATAAATTGCACAAATTATGTATTATTCTAACCCAAATGCATGCAATGCATGCAGAAATCGATATAAAAGCTACTGTAAAACATGGACATCAAATCACCCCATACTTAAGCTTGCTTGTCCTCAAGCAATACTTTTTAATTGTCATTCAGGGGAAGGAATCGAAAACTCTCAACATCTTAGATTCATTCTTATATAACCCTACAATCAATTACCATCATCGAAAAGGTACTTGTGCCACAAATCCATGCATGTGCAAAATAAAAAGCAACATCTACTCACAAAAGGAGGGTACAGTAGGTCGATATCATGGACATCATGCAGCAAGTCGATTTCGAGTACAGTAGGTCGATATCAACCATGCCCACTCGAAATCGACCAGGGCCTATAGCAACATTGCACTCGATTTCTGATGACCTGCACATCTGTCTAGTAAGTTTCTTTCTTTACCCTTTTTAATTGTCATTCAGGGTAGGGCTTACTTTGTGCAAATTTGGCATATTTGACATTATTTGTGCATTATTTCTTGAATTGCTTATACATGGCTATTTTGGAATTCATTATTTATCTATGTGCTTATATGCATGTTTTCCAGAAGTTTGAAAAATGACCCCCATTGAAAAATTTTTAATTAGTGTCATGGAAGTTTAATATTGAACTCGACGATGCAAAATTGGATTCATTACAGATATAACATGAAATTACCTAGTAAAAGGAAGTCACAATAAAGTGCATATTTTTATGAAAACCATGAAATGAGGTAAAATTTGAAATTTCTTTTGACATGTTGCATGATAAGAGGATGGAGGACTTTGTATTTCCATATAATGCTCATATTGTCATATTCTAGCCTTTACCTATGTTTATGCATCACAAAAGCCATATTGAGCGTTATTTCATATTATTGCTCCACATGATCTAAATATTGCCCATTTTTTACTTTATTTCCATCCAGGGATTATGTTGAGAATGATGTTACATTATGGAGATTGTTTACGTTGTTATATATCATATATTGGATTTTGGCAGGAAATTGAAAAATTATGGAAATTTTAATGAGTGAAAGAAAATTCGATCAAAGATCGACCCTGCTCGCTGAGATAAAAGTTTGGCCAGATGGGACACCAAGGTGAGGAGTCTGGAGCACTAAGTATTCAGGGCCATTTATGACACCCATGTTTGCGACTCGCGAGAAGGCAGTGCTAAGGTTAGAGAGGTAAAAGCATAATATTGAGAAAAGCAATGAGCGAATGAGCGAAAGGTGATGATTCTTATGAAGAAGGAATGTGGTAAGAATGTTTGGAAAGTACTCCATTTCCCCGGATCATTAGCACCACATGGCCAAAAATTGTCCACCTTTAGCCTTTGACCAATCTACTCCTTCAAAATTGTCCTCTTCATTATTAATGCTTTGTCACGAATGAATGTTTTTGCATAACCCTCCTTTTGTGAGTAGATGTTGCTTTTAATTGCACATGCATGGATTTGTGACAGAATTACCTTTTCAAGGATGGTAATTGATTGCAGAGACATATGGCAATGAATCTAATATGTTGAGAGTTGTAAATTTCTTCCCTTGTATAACAATTAAAAGTATTGCTTGAGGACAAGCAAGCTTAAGTATGGGGTGTTTGTTGTGAGCCTAATTGGCCATGTTTTATACTTACTTTTATATCATTTTCTGCATACATTTCATACATTTGGGCTAGAATAGTTCAGAATCTATGTAGTTTATGCTTATTTACCAAATTATGGAATCTACACCAGTTTTTGTTTAATTTCATAGAAATAGAGGCAATTTACAACAGTTCAGAGAAAGGAGGAAAAGCTCGAAGTCAACTACAAAAAGTCTGAGGTCAAGGAGTAGCGGAACTAGGATAAATCGAGCTGAAAACGAGAAAATCGAGTCGACTCCATCTGGTCGATATCGAGTACACTAAGTCGATATCGAGGAAGCAAGTCGACAACCACTTAGAGAAGCCAGAATCGAGTGAAGGAGAATAGAGTTGGTTGATATCGACTTAGCAAAGTCGATACCGAGTTGCCAAAACTGAGTCAAAAAGCAGGAATCGACCAGAAAACTGGAGAAGGAAAAAAACGCAGGTCGATATCGACATAGCCTAGTCGATATCGAGTTGAATCAAGTCGATCTGTCTCCTAGAAGCCGAGATCGAGTCAAGAAGCTGAAGCTAACGAAACACAGGTCGATATCGACTTAGCCTAGTTGATATCGAGTGACCCACAGTGGCCGATTTCGAGCATATCCGAGTTCTAATCAAAGTTCTATCCAAAGTCCAATGGAGATATCCACAAGGTCAAATTCTATCAAGATCTATCAAGATGGAAGAGATATTTATCTACTTTAGATATAGTCCTTTTAGATTTATTTCCTTTATTTCTATAATTTAATCCTTAGTATTTAGATAGATAGATATAGATATAGATAGAGTTTCTTTCCTAGATTAGCTTGGAATGAAGCCTATAAATAAGGCCTTAGGGGCTGATTTTTAGACATTCCATTTCAGTTACAATTAGTTACATAGAGAAAGTAGAGAGAGAGTTGGAGCCGATTGAGGTTGGAGAAGGCGAGAGCGGATTTGGCTTTGTTCGGTTGTTAGCTTTCTTTTAGTTTATTTAATGCAAATTAGTTTCGTTTTATTATTGATGTCTTTCTTGATGATGAAGAGAGAGTAGTCACCCAACTTCTAGGGTCGGGGTGAGCCCGACGGTAGCCATGTAAGGTGATGCGGTAAAGGTTCAATCTTTTGATGCAATTTATCTTTTATCCATATGAGCATGATTCTTTTGCGAAAGTTGAAGGTGATCCTTGTTTGTGTTATTGAAGCAAAAGTAATCTTAATGCAACTTGGATTAATTATGTGAAAAAGGGTTAGTAACAATTAGGGTTTATGCGAAAGCCTCTATCTTGCTATTTGTTAATAACGAAAATTATTTGATGAAAAGCATGATCTTTTATGCCTTTACGTGTTATTTTATTGATTTATTTCACAAGTTTCGAATTCTGTCTGCGAAAAGTTGTGAGTTTTGGTTTCTGTTCAAGTCGATTTCGAGTTACTACAGTCGATTTTTCAGATCGATATCGAGTAGGTTAAGTCGATATCGACCAAATTTTCTATCTTTGTTCTTTTTCTGCTTTTCTCTGTTATTTCTGCTTTCTTCTGTGTTTTACTGTTTCTGCTGAGTTTGGAACTGAAAAGGCGGGCGCTGACACGCTTTCTCGTGGATCGATCCTGACTAGATAGAGCCGTCAAGGAGTTAACATAGTGGAAGGGGTAGTTCATCACAAGCTGGGTTTGACGACACAGAAACAAGGGTACTCCCACTATCCCATTTGCACAGATTAGTCAATACACATTTAATTGTTATGCATATCAATCAGACTTTATCATATCAAACACTCATCATAGAATCAGTCAATGACAATTGTAATCACCTCCTTCAAGAGAGATCGTGCTCAGGCTCAATATATAAAGCACATGAAGCTATCTAATGTCGCTCTTTTAGGAGAGAATGATCGGAGGGGCACAAACCTCGCAATCCTACCTAACTCGCCACTCCAACCACCTTGGTGCAATCTCCTTGGAGTATTCCGGACCCTCTGTAGAGAGCAAGCTAGTATTTTTCCTACCGTTCCCAACTACACCCAGTAGGGCTGGTCTAGCGCCTTTACTACCCATTCGTGTCCCCGTTTGGTCGGTTTTCCTCTTTTATTACCAGTCGAGTTCATTACTTAGTCCAAAAAATACATTCGACCCTTTGTAACGGCCCAAAATTATGATTTCCGGGTTACGTTTCAAGGGATAAAACCCCTTGTTCGGATCTTGCAATCCAGGTACGGGTCGAGGTTTCAAACCTCAAAAGACTATCCTTTTAAAACGGGGATTCCGAACCCCAAAAAAATCGGAGGGCCGTTGGGTACCCTCAGCCTGTCCTATAGACTAAGTCGCGAAAATTCATTTAAGAGTAACTGCGAAAACGAAAAGAAGGTACATCTTACCAAGGTGAAGCCGGGTCAAAACCAAAAACATGGTAAATACGAGTATCCAAATTATCTAAGTCTATAAGTATGAAAGTCGGTCTTTCAGTCCAATAATCGCCAAAAGGGAACCCCGTCATATAGACATCGAGCACTCAAAATTTGCGAAAAATACCTTTAAAAGAAGAACGAGGAAAGGAGTCAGATCGAGCCACGGATGCGGGACCGGGAGTCCTCGCTGAGGCCACATAGTATGTGCTATACCTAATAAAGATGCTTTAATGCAGTACGAAAGTTAAACACACTAGCATGCTCCTAGTTATAATAACGTGCAGAAATACTGTAAAGGGGCCAAGACAATGCCAAATGGCATATCCCTCTCCTACTCCACCCCTTTTTTCATGAGTGGACCTGGCCAGTACGGTACCCCATTTCCTCGTGGTGGTGCACGGACCACGGAATCATAGCATGCTCAACATCATAACTCGTCTTGTGGCTCGCGTTTGGCCTCTTCTATGTGTGGTGGTCTCCGGTTTGCATTTGCATCTGCTGCTGGCGGTTTGGGGCCCTGTCTCTGTCCTTCACTTTCCTTTAGCCTTATAGATCTATCGGTTTTGGAGCTCTTATGGTGCTTGTGGTATGTGAACGAGTTTGATTTGGCCTTCTCCTTGGGCGGTGGTCGGAAGTGTGGCGGTCGAGGGTGATGTGACGATGCAATGTTGTTCAGCAGTGTGTTGCGCTTCTTTTGCTGGTGGATTTGCGCACAGGTGGCTTGCTTTTCCCCCGTCGGCGGTTGCGGGCTCATCTTTGTGATACTGGGCTGATTGAGAGTTGCGTTATCGCTGATGCTGGAGAGTGGCGCGTGTGGGCTCGTCCGGTGTGGTGGCGCGTGTGGGGGCCTTGCACTGTGTGTGTCTTGGCCAATGTGCTTGCGTGTGACAGTGGGAATATGTTGCTTTTAAAAAAGCTGCAAAAGGGGGTCTCTTTTGTTTCTTTTTTATTCAGCTTTATGGGGTTTGACCAAGAGGGGTTGGACTTGATTTTTGTGGTTATGTAATGCCGAGTAATATCCTTAGTGGGTGGTTGAAAATTTGTGGTAAGAAACTTGTGGTATTTTGCGGGATGAAGTATGCGGATTAGTTGTGGGATGTGAAATTAGTGGGTTTAGGCGTATTGGTGGTATTGTGTGGGGTTTCAAACTTCTGGTAGAATTAGTGGGCTTCACCTTCTTTCCGTACCACCCATGGTTTGGTCCTACGTCTTTTGTACTCTTGGCTGTTGCCACCCATCTATATATTTACCTATTCAGAACATCATAACTCGTCACATCATAACTCATCATCATAACATCGCTTGCCCGGTGTTGCTGGGTGTTGGTAGGAAGAAATCGAGACTTGCAATTAAAATATAAATAAATCAAAGAAAACCAGATTTCGTCCCGTGCAAATAATTACAAGAATTCCTCCCGATGTAGCAGTGGGAAGTCAGGATCGATTCACGAGGAAGCGTGTCAGCGGATCCTAGGCAGCAGCAGAATCTCACGAACGGTGATCGACCAAAGTGGTACTCGACCTCGACCAAGGGTTAGTCGACAGAGGGTCAAGCACAGTGGAATCCGAGCCACAGAAAGATGCTGGTGGTGGTCGATGTCGACTAGGCTTACTCCACGTCGAGTAGGGTCTGGTCGACTTCGGTTTCCTGCAGAGGCACAGAAACAACAACGATCTTTGCTCGATCGAAAATCAGTGGTCGACGTCGACCAAGGACTGGTCGAAGTCGAGTAGAAACAGTAACGTAAAATAAAGAACAAAGCTTTCAGATTCGGAATAAACTATGTGAAAGAAAACTTCCAAGATCGGGGTTTGCAACAACAATAACCAAACATGCTTAAGGCAAGATAAATAACGATAATCATGCAAATCGCATCGAAGGATCAAGCTTTTGCCTTTTCCAACAATTAGACAACTCTGTCAAGAAACCCTAATTGTTTCTACCGATTTTATGTCTATTAATCCAAGTTGTTAGCATGGATCTCCATTAGATGGGTAATAAACACATAAAAGGTAGTAGATGCTCAAAACATGATTAAGGTCGGATCTTTACCTCAAACACGCATGGCTATCGTCGGGCTCGCCACAACCCTAGAAGTGGGTGGACTACTCGCTCTTCATCGCAATCGCAGACATCATTGATGGAAAAGAAACCACTTGCATTAAATTAAACCAAACAGAGCTTACAACCAAAGGAAGCCAATTCCGCTCTCGCTTCACAAACTCCTCTTGGCCTCCACTCTCTCTCTCTCTCTCTCTACCTCTTCTCCTTCTCTAGAATTGAATTATATAATGGAATGAATAAAAAAACCATCCCTCTAGGCTTTATTTATAGGCTTCCAATCCTTGTTAATCAAGGAAGGAAATTATATCTACTTTCTAAAGATAAAACTTAATTAAAAGGGAACATTTATCTAAAAGGAAAACTATCTAAATATCTTCAAGTGGATAAAATCCTTCTCCCATAGATAGATCTTGATAGAATATGATGGATCCAGCCTTGCTTCGTGCCCAAGTTTTCCACATATGCTAGGAATGGCCCAACAGTCTCGCGGCCCAAAACAGTGTAGTCGACTTCGACAAAGCCTGGTCGACTTCGAGTAGTGTGTACTCGACTTCGAGTAATCCTCAGCTTGTCGATCTGGTTCTCTTCGTCGAGTTCGGGTCAGGTTCAATTCTGGTCGACATCGAGTAGGGTGTAGTCGACGTCGAGTACGGCACGTGCTCGAATTGTCTTCTTCTTCTGTCCTCGATCAAGTGTTCTTTAGTTGTAGTCGACTTCGAGTAAGGCATGGTCGAAGTCGAGTAGAATCCAGCTCTCAGCATTCTGCTCTGTTCTTGAAACGTACTTTCTCAAGTTCTCGTTCGTCGGATTGACACATATGAGCATGCGTTGGAAAGCTCTTTTCGAGGGCTACAACTTTCATGAAGACATCAAAGCTTGATTCAGAATGATGGATGTCGAAATATGGCCTTTTCTCCAGCCGCACCATTCTTAGCTTCTCCATGAGTTTCCTTTAAGCTCCAAAGTGAGTCCGATTTCTGCGAAATTAAACAGAAACTAGTGTAGACTCTATAATTTGGCAAATAAGAATAAACTACATAGATTCTGTACTATTCTAACCCAAATGCATGAAATGTATACAGAAATCGATATAAAAGTCAATATAAAACATGGCACAAAACATGGACATCAAATCACCCCATACTTAAACTTGCTTGTCCCCAAGCAATAACTTGGATGGTCATTCAGGGGAAGAATTTAAAACTTTCAACATCATAGATTCATTCTCACATATCCCTGCAGTCAATTACCCTCATCGAAAAGGTACTTGTGCCACAATTCCATGCATGTGCAATAAAAACAACATCTACTCACAAAAGGAGGGTAATGCAAAAACAATTTATGTGACAAAGCATTAATAATCAAGAGAACTTTAATTAAGCTCAATAAGAAGTAGATTGGTAAAAGGCTAACGGTGGGCAATTTTTGGCAATGTGGTGCTAATAATCCGGGGAAATGGAGTACTTTCCAAACTGAATTTCCACATTCCTTCTTCATAAGATTCATCACCTTTCTCTCAATCGCCCAATGCTTTTTCCAATAATATTGCTTTAACCTCTCTAACATCAGCACTGCCTTCTCGCGAGTCGCAAACATGGGTGTCATGAATGGCCCCGGATACTTAGTGCTTTGGACTCCTCACCTGTGTGTCCCATCTCGCCCAACTATTATCTCAGCGAGCAGGGTCGATCTACCTTTATCTCCTGAGGTGATCGGATTTTTTCTCACTCATTAAATTTTCCACATATTTGAATCTTTCCTTGCCAAACTCCAATAATGATAACAACACAAACACCATATAATATCTCCATAATGTAACATAATTATCAACATAATCCCCGGATAGGAAATAAGGAAAATAATGGGAAATATTTAGAACATGTGGCAATAATTGAAATAAGGCATAATATGGCTTTTGTGATGCATAAGCATAGGTATGGCTAGGATATAACAACATGAGCATTATATGGAAATATAAAGTCCTCCATCATCTTATCATGCAACATGTCAAAATCAACTTCAAATTTTAGCTGCTTTCATGGTTTTCAATAAATTATGCACTTCATTATGACTTCCCTTTACTAGGAAATTTCATGCTATATCTCTAATGAATCCAATTTTGCATCGTCGAGTTCAATATTAGCTTCCATGACACTATTTCTTTGAACAATTTACAAGCCTTGGGAGATGTCTTATAGAACTTTAAGTTTGGCAATTATGCACAAAAATTTAAAATTTACTCAAAATTCACCATGTTAAACCAAAAGCAAGAATAAAATATATAATAATGATAATGAGCTTTTCTCCCACCCCATACTTAAAATATACACTGTCCCCACTGTAAAAAAATAAATGTAAAACAAGGATAAAGGAAGGAACTCACCGAATAACGTGTCGTATAGGCAAAACAGGGCCGTCGAGTAAACTGTGGTAGTCGACGTCGAGTACGCGTGGTTGATGTCGAGTACGGATCTGCTGTGTCGAGTGAAAGATGAAGTCGAGGATGCTCCTGCGTGGTCGACGTCGACATGGCCTAGTGTTGCAGGTGGAAATCGAGAATGCAAATATAAAATATAACTAAAGTAAAGAAAACCAGATTCCGTCCCTTGCAAATAATTACAAGATTTCCTCCCGATGCAGTAGCGGAAAGTCAGGATCCATCCACGAGGAAGCATGTCAGCGGAGAAATCTCACGGACAGAAGTCAACAACAGGGGTCCTAGATCTCGAGTACAGCAACGCGACAGAAGATCGGACAGTCGAACGCAGCGCAACAGCAAGCACAGGCTCTCGTCGATCTCGACTAAGGCTACTCTAGATCGAGTAGGGTCTTCGTCGACGTCGGCTTGGGTCTTGTCGAGCACCTACACACAGAAGCTACAGCGACCTGGGTCAAAGATCAGTAACTCGAGATCGAGTAGTGCTAGTCGATCTCGAGGAAAACAGAAACTAAAACGAAAGAAAATAAATGCAAAGGCTTTGGGGATTCGAACTAAACTGTATAAAAAGGACTTCCAAGATTGGGTTTTGCGACAATGATAACCAAGCATGCGTAAGCCAGAAATAAAACAGATAATCATGTGAATCGCATCAAAGGACTAAGCTTTCGCCTTTTCCAACAATTAGACAACTCTTTCAAGAAACCCTAATTGTCTCTACCGATTTTATGTTTATAATCCAAGTTGTTAGCATGGACCTCCATTAGATGGGTAATAAACACATAAAAAGTAGCAGATGCTCAAAACATGATAAAAGTCGAATCTTTACCTCAAACACGCAGGGCTATTGTCGGGCTCGCCCCAACCCTAGAAGTGGGTGGACTACTCGCGCTTCATCGCAACCTCAGGCATTCATTGATGAAAAGAAACTAATTGCATTAAATCCAAACTGTAGAAAGTACAACCGAACAAAGCCAATTTGCTCTCGCTCCTTTGCTCCACTCGGCCTCACTTTCTCTCTCTCCTACTACTTCTCCTACTGAAAATTGAATGCTTAGAAATCAGCCCCATGGGCGTTATTTAAAGGCTTCTAAACCTTGCTACTCAAGGATAGAAATATCTATCTATATCTAAAGCTTTATCTAAAAAGCTTTATGATAAATAAAGGAAATTTAGGAATTAAATCTATAAAGGGGAAATTAAATCTAAAATAGGTAAGTCTCTTCATGTTGATAGATCTTGTCTTCCATAGATAGAACTTGATGGATCTCGGATAGACTCGGCTTCCTTCGGCTCCAAGGAATCCAAATCCGAGTAGGACAGCTCACAACGCGTTACGCGGCTTCCGGAAGGTTCCTCGATCTCGAGTAGTGCTCCTCGATCTCGAGTAGAACTGACGTCGACTGGGCTGGCTCGGCATCTCGAGCTGCTGGTCCTCGACTGGCTCGGAGATGGCTCCTAGGTGTCGTCGATCTCGAGGAAGATGCCTCGATCTCGAGTTTGATGGCTCATCGTCTTGGTCTCCTAGTGTTGTCGAGCAACTCCCCTGGACATGCTCGGACATGGTGCTCTCAGCCTTTGTCGACATCGAGGAAGGTCCTCGACATCGAGTTGTGGTGTTTGGCTTCCAGGTCAGGTCGGGTAGTCTCTCCTCGTCATCCTCGGACATGCTTTCCTCGACTCCGGGCATGGGCTGTGGTGCTTCGTCGATCTCGAGTTGGTTACTCGATCTCGAGTAGAGGCTTGAAGTCGGGTTCTTCGTCTTCAGCTTCTCGACATGGTCCTCCTTGATCCTGGTGTGCCTAGACATGGCTTGTCGAGATCGACTATGGTTTGTCGATGTCGAGTAACTTTGAGCTCCGGTTCTTGCTTCTTGATTTTCTCCCGAAATGGTTCCCTATTCTGCAATATTAAACAGAAACTTATGTAGATCTCCATTTCTGACAAATTAACATAAACTACCTAAATTCGACATATTCCCAATCCGAACTATGCAAAATGTATAGAATATGGAACTAAAATATGCATAAAGACATGGCTACTTTAGAGACATCAAATCACCCCATACTTAGACTTGCTTGTCCTCAAGCAATAACCAAACAATAACCAAGACCTACAACACATCCTTCAAGTCTTCGCCTTTGTCAAAAGCAACATCTTAGTTTGTAGCAATGTAAGACAAGTGAATTTAACGTCATCATACATATATGAGCGACCCATAGGCATAGGCAATATAAATCCAACCTCACAGGGATAATGTGTTTACACTCAACTCTCAATGTGTTTAGGCTATGAAGATCAACTCTCAACTCGATTCCATATACAATCTCATAAATATTGCAATTTAAATATGAATCCACTTCGCAACCAATTATGCAAATGCAACAAGAATTATCAGGAGGACTTCGCTCAATAGAATTCTTCAAAGAAGATTCCATTCGGCGGGGTTGTAATGGGGCTTGGTAAGAAATAATAAGGTATGGAATTATTTGGCCATGTGGTGCTTAATAAAATTCGGGAATCAAGACTCCTAAATCTCCAACACAACTCAACCATAACTCTCAATCATATGCATCAACCAAAACTCTCCATTTTATGTCAATGAAATATGTAACCTTTCAAACTTCCTCAACCTCTCCAAAGTATGCATCGTGCGAAAAATGAAAGAAATAAGGTAAATTTGGCTCATGCACTTTATTCACTAACATATATACCTTTTTCTCTTCTTTTTTTTTCTCGAAATTTTTTTTTTCAACGAAAATAAAATAAAACTAATGGTGCATTTTAAGGTGAGCCAAAAATCCTTTTACATAGTATGCATAGCAAGATAAAAAATATAAAACCTACCCATATCTCAATAAACTTCAAAAATCCTCCTTACTTGAAATGAAACACAAGCGCATTCCTTCCACAAACCATTTTTTCAACCAGTCTCTAAGTCTTAATTCCCAAATGGGGTCAGGCTCAATTTGGCTAAGGATAATTTTGTGGAGTTTACAATAAAAGTCTCAGGCTAATGTTCTGGCTTCAAGCAGGGATAATGTAGGGTAGGTAAAGAGAGGATAAAATTGGCTTAAAAGGTGCCTCCATCATTTAATTCTCATTCACATAAACATATAAATGCATTGGCTTTGAATAACTATCACAACATTTAGAGATGTATAGGAAGAGTAAATACACTCAAGAAAGCAGAGGGATTTTTTTATGTTCTCCCTATAAGGCAAAAATTCTCACTGGGACAATTTTTGTTGGATTTTAACCTTTAGCTTAGGATCATATGTGCTCAATTTCATCACAAGTTCACAATCCACATAAAAACAATTTTGAGGACTTAAGCTAAACCTTCCAAACATGCCATAGGATTTACATGATCAAGTCAATCATTATTTATCATCATAGGACATCTAAGTTAGGGTATAAAAACTAAGACAATGCAAAAATTTTAAACATGCATATTTTTTTCTTTTTGACATTTTCTATTTTTATTTTTTTTATTTTTTATTTTTTATTTTTTATTTTTTATTATTTATTATTTATTTTTTATTTTTTATTTTTTATTTTTTATTTTTTATTTTTTATTTTTTATTTTTTATTTTTTATTTTTTATTTTTTATTTTTTATTTTTTATTTTTTATGTAACTAAAAACAAGACTAAAGTATGACAAAATATTAAAATGCATAAAATTTAAACATGAATGCATAACATAGAAATTAAAATTTCACCATGTAAAACCAAGAACAAGACTAAAACATAAAATAATGATAATGAGCCTTTCCCCCACCCCATACTTACAATATACAGTGTCCCCACTGTATAAAATCAAATAAAAACAAGAGTAAAGGAAGGAACTCACAGAATAACACATCGAGGATGGCGGATCGGGCATGTCGAGGAAAGGGTCTTAGTCGATCTCGAGTACCCTTACTCGATATCGAGTAGCTTTTTTGCGTCCAGTGGATTCTGAAGTCGAGGAGCTTCTGGGCTTGTCGATATCGAGTTGGCCTACTCGATATCGAAGAGTGTCTGGGCTGCTCCTCCTTGTCGTCGTCGACTTGGCCTTCGTCGATTCTGACTGTTTTTCAGGGACTTCTTTATTCCACTTTTCGCGATCCTTATATGCTTCCCGACCTAAAAGTGTTAGATTGCACACAAAAAAAAACAAGACTATCCACATGAAGTATTCTAAACTTAAAAAACCCAAAACCAAAAACCAAAACCAAAACTAAAAAGTTCAAAAGTCCCAAAATTCATAAAGTTTTATATACATGCTCTAGATTTTAGAGTCGCTAGGCCGACTTCTCCGTTTGCGCTTAAGGACCATTAGTGTGGGGCCTGCTCTTGCTTGGCCCTTCTCCTGGATCATCTAGGTCCTGATTGTAGTATGCAAGCTCAGCTGACAGGTGGTTGCTTGCATCATCTCCTTTCTCTTTCTTCTTCTTCCTTCCAGCTCTTAATTTTTGCAGATTCTCTCGCCACGGGGCCTTACCTCCCCTTAAATTATTGATAAATTTCTTTATGGACTGAGGGGGAGTAGGATTCATACCTGAACTTACCTTTTCGGACCCAAAACAGAAATCTTCGGGCTTGGGGCTAGTCGATGTCAAGTACTGCTGGTCGTCCTCGAGTACAGGGACCCCATACTTAGGCTCTGGGCAATTCTGTGGCTCAACAGAGAAAGTCGACGTCGACAAATCTTGGTCGAGATCGAGAAGAAGGGTTGTCGAGATCGAGGAGGCTTGGTCGATCTCGAGTACAGTTCTGGTGCTTTCCTCCGTTGATTGCTTGGTCCCGTGGTCGCTGATGCTTTTTACCTCCAGCCATGAAATTTCCTCCTTTGCATGGCCAAAAGAGATATCCAAAACCTCATCGCCTATGGTGAAGGTGAGCGTTCAATTTTTTACACTAATCTTGGCATATGCAGTAGGTCCTGATTGTAGTATGCAAGCTCAGCTGATAGGTGGTCGCTTGCATAGTATCCCTTTCCTTTCTTCTTCTTCTTTCTAGCTCTCATTCTTCGCAGATTAGCTCGCCACGGGGCCATACCTCCCCTTAAATTTTTATTAAATTTATTAATGGACGGAGGAGGGGTCGAAATCATACCTGGACTTACCCTTTCGTGCCCGAAACAGAAATCTTCGGGCTCAGAGTTGGTCGACGTCGAGTAGGTCTGGTCGACGTCGAGTACAGGGACCCCATACTTAGGCTCTTGGCAAGTCAGGTGTCCAATAGAGGAAGTCGACTTCGAAAAGTTTTGGTCGATGTCGAGGACGGTGGTCGACGTCGAGTAGCCCTGGTCGACGTCGAGTAGACTTCCCGTGTTTTCTTCCGTTTTTTACTCGATCTTGTTGTGAGCCGAATCTGCCATGTTTTATAGTTACTTTTATATCATTTTCTGCATACATTTCATGCATTTGGGCTAGAATAGTACATAATCTATGTAGTTTATGCTTATTTGCCAAATTATGGAATCTACACTAGTTTCTGTTTAAATTCGCAGAATTCGAGGCAATTTACAGCAGTTCTGAGAAAGGAAGAAAGCTCGAAAGTCAACTAAAGAAGTCCAAGGTCAAGGAGCAGCGGAACCAGGGCAAATCGAGTTGGAAACAAGGAAATCTACTTGACAACACTTTGGTCGATATCGACTACACCTTGTTGATATCGAGTAAATCCAAGTCGATTTCCAACAAGGGGTGACCAGAATCGAGCAAGGCTAGGAAAGAACGAGAACAGCTTCCTCGATATCGACGAATCAACTCGATATTGAGTAAAACACTTAGTCGATTTTCATATCTTGGAGCCGAGATCGACGAAGTTGAGCTGAAACCGAGCAGAAGTTATTCGATGTCGAGGAATTTCCTCGATGTCGAGGAAAACCTGAGTCGACATGCATCCTGGGAGCCAACATCGAGTTGCTGAGCACAAGACGAGAAAATGCTACTCGATGTCGAGGAAATCCCGCGAGCCGACGCCGAGCAGTCCGAGGATCTTGTTAAGTTTCTATCCTGAAGCCAATGGGGATATTTTCGAGATAAAATTCTATCCACATCTATCAAGAGCTATCAAGTCAAGGGAGAAGATATTTTATCCACATTAGATATAATCCTAGTTTTATTTATTTCCATGATTTATCTTTAAGTAAGTAGATATAGATAGACTATCTTACCTTGATTAGCAAGGATTGGAAGCCTATAAATAAGGCCTTAGGGGCTGATTTCTAAGCATTCAATTTCAGTTCGAATTAGTTACATAGAGAGAGAGTAGAGGAGAGAGCTTGTGGCGAGAGAAGTTGGAAAGGCGAAAGCGGATTTGGCTTCGATTGGTTGTAAGCTCTCTTTAGTTTATTTTAAATGCAATTTATTTTCCTGAAATCTTTAATGAGTTTCTTGATGATGAAGAGCGAGTAGTCCACCCACTTCTAGGGTCGGGGTGAGCCCGACGGTAGACATGTGATGTGATGCGGTAAAGGTTTGATCTTTTTATGCAATTCGTCTTCTATCCTTATGAGCATGATTCTTTTGCGAAAGTTTAAGGTGATCCTTGTTTGTGTTATTGAAGCGAAAGTGATCTTAATACAACTTGGGTTAATTATGTGAAAAATGGTTAATAACAATTAGGGTTTATGCGAAAGCTTCTATATTCCTACTTGTTAATAACGAAAGTTATTTGATGAAAAGCATGATCTTTTATGCCTTTATATGTTACTTTGCAGGGTTATCGTTGTGATGTTGATACCCTGGCCTTGGAAGTATTTTATTTCATTGATTTATTTCATCGGAATTCGTGTTCTGTGTTCGAAAAGTTACAATTTCAAGTTTCTGTCCTTTGTCGATTTCGAGCAGGTTTTTGTCGACATCGAGTAGTTTTACTCGATATCGAGGAAGATTTACTCGACTTCGGGTTACTTTGCTGAGTTTTGGTTTCTGATTGTCGAATTCGAGTTCTGTTCGTCGATATTGTACTCGATATCGAGGAAACGTTGTCGATATCGAATAAGTTTTCTACTTTTGTTTGTTATTTCTGTCTTTCTGTTTATTCTTATGTCTGTGAGATTTACAGCTACCTGAGATCCGTTGACGTGCTTCCTCGAGGATCGATCCTGACTTTCCGCTGCTGCATCAGGAGGAGGTCTTGTAATTATTTGAGTGGGCACGAATCTGGTTTGATCTATTTTATTATATTTTAAACTTGATTTCCTCTTACAACAAATTGGCGCCGTTGCCAGGGAAGCAATCATTCGCGCCTTAGGTAGTTAAATCTCACATTTACTTTGAGTTACTTCGCAGGTGTATGCGCCGTTCTGGTCAACCACCTGAGTTTGACGGCTTAGACAAACCGGAACGCCTTATACACGTCCACGCTAAAATAAAAAGAGCCATGGCGGCCGCAAAAACACAAGAACAGCTCATACAGAGGCTTTTGAGGGAACTAGCCGCCAAAGACACTGCTCTCACCGCTGAGAGAGGACGCACTACACAGGAAATGGAGCGAAGGAGGCAATTGGAAGATGAGCTTGCCCAATACCATACCACTGCAGAGGATTACATGCACCCGACTCTCGTCGTGCCTGAATCGGCCATTCTAATCCATGAGAATAACTATGAAATTCGCACTCTTTTCCTAATTGAAATTAAACATAATGCTTTCCATGGTAGATTTAATGAATGCCCTCTTCAACATATTACCAAATTTACTGATATGTGTCGTACTCTTGCTGAAGGTACCACCTTGGAATATATCTTGATGAAGGCTTTTCGTTGGTCTCTAGCGGGTCCAGCATTGAAGTGACTTGAGGGTCTCCGTCCACGATCCCTTACTACATGGGCTCAAGTAAAGCAGGAATTTATCAATAAATTCTTTCCTCCTTCAAGACAGCGCTCCTCCGCCAGAAGATTACATCTTTCAAACAGCAGCCTAGAGAGCCGCTAGCAAAGGCATGGGAACGATATAAGGATCTACTGCGATCCTGCCCTACACATGGACAACAACCTTGCATCATTCAGGAGATCTTCTTCAACTCTCTTGACCTGGCTGCTAAGGATAGGATAAACACGTATACTCATTATGAGTATCTGACAATGCCGCTAGCTGACGCATGGGCTGCCCTCGACAAGCTGACCAATTACGACAACAAGTATGGGACTCCAATCAACAATGAGGAGAATGCCTACGCCAGGCCAGCCCCATCCATGCCTCTCTACGAGCCTTCTAAAGAGATTGACCCTGATGTCATGGAGCAATACTACAGAGATCAGAATAGGAAGCTCCTCAAGCAAGTAAAGTATTTTTCTGTCAACCAGCCCTGCATCGAATGCGGATCACAGCGGCACACCACTACTGAGTGCCCACACACAGAGCAAGTCGGGATGGCAGAAAACCACGACGAGGTAGCTTACGCAGGGGGTCCCAGTCGCTATATGGGGGACCAAAGGTTTCAGCAACCACAATGGAACCAAGGTGCTCCTAGGAACCCCCCGCCATACAGAGCTCCAAGACATCCGGAGAGGGACCAGAAAAGGGATGACTTACAGACCATCCTAGAGGAAATACGGAGGAACCATTCAGATACCAAGCAGTCCTTCAACTCTGTCTACACTCAGATACAAGGTGTCAACTCTAGGCTTGGGGAGATTGATATATGGCGGAAATCAATGGAGACGCAGATTGGCCAGCTAGCAGCAAGCATCCCCAGACAGTCACGTACGCTCCCTAGATCTTCAGAACCAAATCCCAAGGGGAAGACAGGACATATCGCAGCTGTAAAACTCAGGAGCGGCCACCAACTACGCGAGCCAGAGGTCGGAAAGCAGCAGGACGAAAGAGGTAAACAACAAGTCGATATCGACCAGACCTTGGTCGATGTCGAGGAGATGCAACTCGATATCGAGGAAAAGGAACTCGATGTCGAGGAGATACCTGGCCACAATTCGTCTCCACAGCATAGCAACTCGAGATCCAGGAATCTAGTCGATGTCGAGAAGAATCTTGTCGATGTCGAGGAAAATCAAGACGACGTCGAGAAAGCTGCAACACCTCCGACGTCTGTTCTGGCTCCGAACCAGAAAAAGAAGCTGTCTTTCCCAACAAAATCTCCAAAGGACCCAGCAGAGAAGAAATTTTAGCACTTCATCAAGATGCTTCAAAGGCTCAACGTCACAATACCTTTCACAGAAGCTCTCAATGAAATGCCATCCTACGTCAAATTCCTCTAGGAGATTCTAAGCAAAAAGCAGTCAATGGCGGAGATTACAGAGGAGTGCAGTCATATGGACATACTTGAGAAAAGGCCAGATCCAGGTAAGTTTGCTATAACCATTGGATTTGGTCAATATAAATTTAATTATTTATGTGATCTTGGAGCTAGTGTAAGTATAATGCCTTTAACAATATGGTCCAAGATTAAGATAGGTGCCCTAGAGCCTGTGGATGCCAAGCTTTATATGGCAAACAACATGGTGGTCATCCCAACAGGCATGGTGGACAATGTGCCAGTGCAAGTTGGTAAGTTCTTTGTCCCTACTGATTTTCTAGTTATTGATATGGCGGAGGACCCTGCTTGTCCAATTATTCTAGGAAGGCCCTTCTTGGCGACGGTGGATGCCAACATAAGCGTAAGGAAGGGAGTACTCACTTTCAACATCAGCGATGAGGTAATTGAGTATTCTTTTAATAAAACTGGAAGGCACACAGGTCCCATGGAAGAGGTAAAGTCTATATTAGCTGGTTACATTACATGCGGGGAGCCTAAGGTAAGAAATATGACTCCTGAAGAGTTGGAAAAGAGGGATATGGAAGCCCAAGTGGAGAAGATCATGGCCATCCTGAACAACGACACAGAGGATCTGCTCGACATCGACCAAGGTAAGACGACGTTGACTAACTATTTTTTGGATGCCTTGGCAGGATGCAAGTATGGGGTCAAAGTCACCCAGAATTCCTCGATATCGAGGAATTTAGTCGACATCGACCAAAAGCAGAGCCCTCCACCACCACCAGCTTCGTCAAGCAGCCAACCCAAAGCCAAGAATTCCTCGACATCGACCAACTTGGTCGACATCGAGCAAAAATCTACTGCCTCGACTTCGCCTTCATCGACGAGCAATCCACTGAATGCCGAGACTAACTCCTCGATATCGACCAAATTGGTCAATATCGACCAAAATCATGCTTCCTCGACTCCAGCATCCTCGAGCAGCAGCCCACCAGGAGAAGAGAACTCCTCGATGTTGAGTAAATCTGCTCGATGTCGAGTAGAATCTGAGGTCCCCGAATCCGATTCTGCGAAGGTAAGCCAAGGTATGGATCTTTCTTCTCCTATTTCCATTAAAGATTTATCTATAAATGGGAGAGGTTTGCCTTGTTATGTGCGATTATGTAGGATTTCCAATGATGAGCCTAAGGAGTATGAAGTTGGAGACAAGCTCTATGTTTCCAAGTCAAAGGATCATTGGTTTCCCAATAAATTCAACAAGAAGAAGATGGGGCCTTTCGTGGTGAACAAGATCCATTCAGGCGGACTACAGCTGATGGACAAGAATGGAGTCCTATTTGAAGCCCAAGCTACATGGGCCCTGCAAATGCCACCTTGAGCTTAATGGAGAAAGTCAGCCTAGCGACTATAAAATCTAGAGCTTGTAAGTAGACATTTAGTTTTTGGGACCTATTTTGAAGCCCAAGCTACATGGGTCCTATTTTTGCTTTTGTTTTTGGTCTTGAACTTTTAGTTTTTGTATTGTGGGTATATGTCTTCTACATTTTTCAAGTCCATGGGGATAAAAGCAAGCTAAATCGGACTCGGCCCAGGCATTTTTCAACGTCATGCACATTTGTCTAGTTAGTTTCTTTCTTTACCCTTGTTTTTATACAGTGAGGACACTGTAATGTTTAAGTAAGGGGTGGGGGAAGGGCTTACTTTATGCATATTTGGTTTTATTTGACATTATGTGTGCATTTTTAAGGTTTATTTCTTGAATCGCTTATACATCGCTATTTTGGAATTCATTATTGATTTATGTGCTTATATGTATGTTTTCCAAAGTTTGAAAAATGACCCCCATTGAAAATTTTGATAAATGTCATGGAAGCTTTATTGAACTCGACGATGCAAAATTGGATTAATTGGAGATATAGCATGAAATTATCTAGTAAAGGGAAGTCACAATGAAGTGCATATTTTTATTGAAAACCATGAAAGGAGGTAAAATTTAAAGTTGCTTTTGACATGTTGCATGATAAAAGGATGGAGGACTTTATATGTCCATATATGCTCATATTGTTTTATCCTAGCCATATCTATGCTTATGCATCACAAGAAGCCATATTATGCCTTATTTCAAATATTACTCCACATGATCTAAATATTGTCCATTCTTTACCTTATTTCCTATCCGGGGATTATGTTGAGAATGATGTTACATTATGGAGATGTTATATGGTGTTTGTGTTGTGGTTATTATCATTATTGGAGTTTGGTAGGAAATTGTTTGAAATTATGGAAATTTTAATGAGTGAAAGAAAATCCGATCAGAGATCGAACCTGCTCGTTGAGATAATAGTTTGGCGAGATGGGACACCAGGTGAGGAGTCCAAAGCACTAAGTGTCCGGGGCCATTCATGACACCCATGTTTGCGACTCGCGAGAAGGCAGTGCTGAGGTTAGAGAGGTAAAAGCATTATTGTTGATAAAAGCATTATGAATGGTGATGAATCTTATGGAGAAGGAATGTGGAAATTCAGTTTGGAAATACTCCATTTCCCCGGATTATTAGCAACACATTGCTAAAAATTGCCCACATTTAGCCTTTTACCAATCTATTACTTATTGAGCTTAAATTAAAGTCCTCTTGATTATTAATGCTTTGTCACAAATGATTGTTTTGCGTAACCCTCCTTTTGTGAGTAGATGTTGCTTTTTAATTGCACATGCATCGATTTGTGACACTAGTACCTTTTCGATGATGGTAATTAATTGTAGGGTTATATGACAATGAATCTAAGATGTTGAGAGTTTTTATTTCTTCCCCTGAATGACAAATAAAAGTATTGCTTGAGGACAAGCAAGCTTAAGTTTGGGGTGTTTGTTGTGAGCCGAATCTGCCATGTTTTATAGTTACTTTTATATCGTTTTCTGCATACATTTAATGCATTTGGGCTAGAATAGTACAGAATCTATGTAGTTTATGCTTATTTGCCAAATTATGGAATCTACACTAGTTTCTGTTTAAATTCGCAGAATTCGAGGCAATTTACAGCAGTTCTGAGAAAGGAAGAAAAGCTCGAAAGTCAACTACAGAAGTCCAAGGTCAAGGAGCAGCAGAACCAGGGCAAATCGAGCTGGAAACAAGGAAATCTGCTTGACAACACTTTGGTCGATATCGACTACATCTTGTCGATATCGAGTAAATCCAAGTCGATTTCCAGCAAGGAGTGACAAGAATCGAGCAAGGCTAGGAAAGAACGAGAACTGCTTCCTTGATATCGACGAATCAAATCGATATCGAGTAAAACACTTAGTCGATTTTCATATCTTGGAGCCGAGATCGACTAAGCTGAGCTGAAATCGAGCAGAAGTTAGTCGATGTCGAGGAATTTCCTCGATGTCGAGGAAAACCTGAGTCGACATGCATCCTGGGAGCCAACATCGAGTTGCTGAGCACAAGACGAGAAAATGCTACTCGATATCGAGGAAATCCCGGGAGCCGACGCCGAGCAGTCCGAGAATCTTGTTAAGTTTCTATCCCGAAGCCAATGGTGATATTTTCGAGATGAAATTCTATCCACATCTATCAAGAGCTATAAAGTCAAGGGAGAAGATATTTTATCCACATTAGATATAATCCTAGTTTTATTTATTTCCATGATTTATCTTTAAGTAGATATAGATAGACTTTCTTACCTTGATTAGCAAGGATTGGAAGCCTATAAATAAGGCCTTAGGGGCTGATTTCTAAGCATTCCATTTCAGTTCCAATTAGTTACATAGAGAGAGAGGAGAGGAGAGAGCTTGTGGCGAGAGAAGTTGGAAAGGCGAAAGCGGATTTGGCTTCGATTGGTTGTAAGTTCTCTTTAGTTTATTTTTAATGCAATTTATTTTCCTGAAATCTTTAATGAGTTTCTTGATGATGAAGAGCGAGTAGTCCACCCACTTCTAGGGTCGGGGTGAGCCCGACGGTAGGCAAGTGATGTGATGCGGTAAAGGTTTGATCTTTTTATGCAATTCGTCTTCTATCCCTATGAGCATGATTCTTTTGCGAAAGTTGAAGGTGATCCTTGTTTGTGTTATTGAAGCGAAAGTGATCTTAATACAACTTGGGTTAATTATGTGAAAAAGGGTTAGTAACAATTAGGGTTTATGCGAAAGCCTCTATATTCCTACTTGTTAATAACGAAAGTTATTTGATGAAAAGCATGATCTTTTATGCCTTTATGTGTTACTTTGCATGGTTATCATTGTGGTGTTGATACCCTGGCCTTGGAAGTATTTTAGTTTATTGATTTATTTCATCGGAATTCGTGTTCTGTGTTCGAAAAGTTGCAATTTCAAGTTTCTGTCCTTTGTCGATTTCGAGCAGGTTTTTGTCGACATCGAGTAGTTTTACTCGATATCGAGGAAGGTTTACTCGACTTCGGGTTACTTTGCTGAGTTTTGGTTTCTGATTGTCGAATTCGAGTTCTGTTCGTCGATATTGTACTCGATATCGAGGAAACGTTGTCGATATCGACTAAGTTCTGTGCTTTTGCTTTCTTTTCTGCTTTTCTTTATTATTTCTGTCTTTCTGTTTAATCTTCTGTCTGTGAGATTTACAGCTACCTGAGATCCGCTGATGTGCTTCCTCGAGGATCGATCCTGACTTCCCACTGCTACATCAGGAGGAGGTCTTGTAATTATTTGCGTGGGCACGAATCTGGTTTGATCTATTTTATTATATTTTAAACTTGATTTCCTCCTGCAACAGATCTCGTGGTTGCTGATGCTCTTTACCTCCAGCCATGAAATTTCCTCTTTTGCAGGGCCAAAAGAGAAATCTAAGATCTCGTCGCCTATCGTGAAGGTGAGCAATCGCTGCTTTACGCTGATTTTTGCATCTGCAGTAGCTAGGAATGGTCTACCAAGAATAATAGGGCTAGTAGGATCTTCAGCACAATCTATAATAAGGAAATCAGTAGGGACATAGAACTTACCAACCTGGACAGGGACATTCTCAACCATACCTGTAGGGATGACCACTGTATTGTTTCCCATGTATAGCTTGCCATCCATAGGCTCTATGGACCCTATCTTTACCTTTCGCCAGATTGATAAGGGCATGATACTCACACTTGCTTCTAAATCACACAAGGACTCATATTTATACTGTCCAGATCCCAAAGTAATAGAAAACTTACCAAGGTCATGTCTCTTCTCAGGGAAGTCCATTCGTTTGCATTCGCCGGCGATTTCTGAGAGTGATCGCTTGTTGCTAAGGATTTCCTTGAGGAATTTGACATAAGCAGACATCTCTTGAAGAGCTTCTGAAAAAGGAATTGAAACATTCAGTTCTTGAAGCATCTTAACAAAGCGTTTAAACCTATCTGCAGTGGGATCTTTCAGCGCCTTGGAAGGGAAAGGCAACGTCTTTTTCTGTTTCGGAGCCAGAACAGATGTCAGAGGTGTTGCTGGGTCCTCGACTTCAAGTTGCTTCTCCTCGACATCGACTTGGTCTTCCTCGACTTCGACCACAGGGGTAGTCGACTTCGAGTTCTGTTGTCGTGCAGAAGCTTCCTTATCGGCTTGGAGTTGGTCGACCTCGGGTACCCCTACTCGACGTAGAGTAGGCTGCTCGACGTCGAGTACGATCTGCTCGATGTCGAGTTGTTTCTCAGTTTTGTCCTGCTGCTTTCCGTCATCTGGCTCGCGTAGTTGGTGCCCGCTCCTGAGCTTTACAGCCGCGACATGTCCGGTCTTCCCCTTGGGATTATGTTCTATCTGCCCAGGGAGTTGCCCAGTCGGTCGTGGAATTTGTGCCACGAATTGACCCATCTGGGTCTCAATGTTCCTCTTCCAGATGTCCAGTTCTCCAAATCTTGTATTGATGTGTTGGAGTTGATTATTGATGGCGCTACTGGCTTGCTTGCTTTCTACTTGATTTCAGCGCATCTCATCGAGGATCATCTATATATCATCCTTCCACTGATCTCTTTCTGGATATCCTGGAGCTCTGTATGGCGGGGGGTTCCTAGGGGCACCTTGGTTCCATTGTGGTTGCTGAAACCTTTGGTCCTCTATATAGCGATTGGGACCCCCTACATAAGCTACGTCTTCATGGGTTTCTGCCATCCTGACTTGTTCTGTGTGTGGGCACTCAGTAGTGGTGTGTCGTTGTGATCCGCATTCGATGCAGGGCTAGTTGACAGAAAGATGCTTGACTTGCTTGGGGAGCTTGCGATTCTGATCTCTGTAGTACTTCTCCCTGACATCTGGGTCAATCTCCTTAGAAGGCTCATAGAGGGGCATGGATGGGGCTGGCCTGGCATAGGCATTCTCTTCATAGTTTATTGGAGTCCTATACTTGTTATCGTAGTTGGTCAGCTTATCGAGGGCAGCCCATGCATCAGCTGGCGGCATTGTCAGATACTTATAATGAGTATACGTGTTGATCCTATCCTTAGCAGCCAGGTTAAGAGAATTGAAGAAGAACTCCTTAACGATGCAGGGTTGTTGTCCATGTGTAGGGCATGATCGCAGTAGATCCTTATATCGTTCTCATGCCTTTGCTAGCGGCTCCCCAGGCTTCTATTTGAAAGCTGTAATCCTTTGGCGGAGGAGCGCTGTCTTGGCAGGAGGAAAGAATTTGTTGAGAAATTCCTGCTTTACTTCAGCCCATGTTGTGAGGGATCATGGACGGAGACCCTCAAGCCACTTCAATGTTGGACCAGCCAGAGACCAACGAAAAGCCTTCATCAAGACATATTCCAAAGTGGTACCTTCAGTAAGAGTACGACACATATCAGTAAAGTTGGTAATATGTTGAAGAGGGCATTCATTAAATCTACCAAAGAAAGCATTATTTTTAATTTCAATAAGGAAAGAAGTGCGAATTTCAAAATTGTTTTCAGGGATTAGAATGGCCGATTCAGGCACGACGAGAGTCGGGTGCATCTAATCCTCTGCAGTGGTAGGGTATTGGGCAAGCTCAGCTTCCACCTGCCTCCTTCGCTCCGTTTCCTGCGTAGTACGTGCTCTCTCTGCGGTGAGAGCAGTATCTTTAGCTGCTAGTTCCCTTTGAAGCCTCTGTATCAGTTGTTCCTGTGTTTCTGCGACCGCCATGGCTCTTTTTAATTTAGCGTGGACGTGTATAAGGCGTTCCTGATCGTCTAAGGCGTCAAACTCAGGTGTTTGACCAGAACGACGCATACACGTGTAAATTAACTTAAGGCAAACGTGAGATCTAACTACCTAAGGCGCGAATGATTGCTTCCCCGGCAACGGCGCAAATTTGTTGGTAGAAAGAAATCGAGACTTGCAATTAAAATATAAATAAATGAAAGCAAACCAGATTCTGTCCCGTGCAAATAATTATAAGACTTCCTCCCGATGTAGCAGTGGAAAGTCAGGATCGATCCACGAGGAAGCGTGTCAGCGGATCCTAGGCAGCAGCGGAATCTCACGAACGGTGATCGACCAAAGTGGTACTCGACCTCGACCAAGGGTTAGTCGACAGAGGGTAAAGCACAGTCGAATCCGAGCCACAGAAAGATGCTTGTAGTGGTCGACGTCGACTAGGCTTACTCGGCGTCGAGTAGGGTCTGGTCGACTTTGGGTTCCTGCAGAGACGCAGAAGCAACAGTGATCTTTGCTCGATCGAAAATCAGTGGTCGACGTCGACCAAGGGGTGGTCGAAGTCGAGTAGAAACAGTAACGTAAAATAAAGAACAAAGCTTTCGGATTCGGAATAAACTATGTGAAAGAAAACTACCAAGATCGGGGTTTGCAATAACGATAACCAAACATGCATAAGGCAAGATAAATAACGATAATCATGCAAATCGCATCGAAGGATCAAGCTTTCGCCTTTTCCAACAATTAGACAACTTTTTCAAGAAACCCTAATTGTTTCTACCGATTTTATGTCTATTAATCCAAGTTGTTAGCATGGATCTCCATTAGATGGGTAATAAATACATAAAAGGCAGTAGATGATCAAAACATGATAAAGGTCGGATCTTTACCTCAAACACGCATGGCTATCGTCGGGCTCGCCCCAACCCCAGAAGTGGGTGGACTACTAGCTCTTCATCGCAATCGCAGACATCATTGATGGAAAAGAAACCACTTGCATTAAATTAAACCAAACAGAGCTTACAACCAAAGGAAGCCAATTCCGCTCTCGCTTCACAAACTCCTCTTGGCCTCCACTCTCTCTCTCTCTCTACCTCTTGTCCTTTCTCTAGAATTGAATTGTATGATGGAATGAATAAAAAACCAGCCCTATAGGCTTTATTTATAGGCTTCCAATCCTTGTTAATCAAGAAAGGAAATTATATCTACTTTCTAAAGATAAAACTTAATTAAAAGGGAACATTTATCTAAAAGGAAAACTATCCAAATATCTTCAATTGGATAAAATCCTTCTCCCTTAGATAGATCTTGATAGAATATGATGGATCCAGCCTTGCTTCGTGCCCAAGTTGTCCACATATGCTCGGAATGGCCCAACAGTCTCACGGCCCAAAACAGTGTAGTCGACTTCGACAAAGCCTGGTCGACTTCGAGTAGTGTGTACTTGACTTCGAGTAATCCTCAGCTTGTCGATCTGGTTCCCTTCGTCGAGTTCGGATCAGGTTCAATTCTGGTCGACGTCGAGTAGGGTGTATTCGACGTCGAGTACGGCTCGTGCTCAAATTGTCTTCTTCTTCTGTCCTCGATCAAGTCTGCTTCAGTTGTAGTTGACTTCGAGTAAGGCATGGTCGAAGTCGAGTAGAATCTAGCTCTCATCATTCTGCTCTGTTCTTGAAACGCACTCTCTCGAGTCCTCGTTCGTCGGATTAACGCATATGAGCATGCGTTGGAAAGCTCTTTTCGAGGGCTACAACTTTCATGAAGACATCATAGCTAGATTCAGAATGATGGATGTCGAAATATGGCCTTTTCTCCAGCTGGACCATTCTTAGCTTCTCCATGAGTTTCCTTTAAGCTCCAAATTGCGTTCGATTTCTGCAAAATTAAACAGAAACTAGTGTAGACTCCATAATTTGGCAAATAAGCATAAACTAAATAGATTCTGTATTATTCTAACCAAAATGCATGAAATGTATACAGAAATCGATATAAAAGTCAATATAAAATATGGCACAAAACATGGACATCACTGGGCCATCAAATCATACTCATATCAACTCGATTGAGTCAGGGCACCCGATGGGGCTGGGCTACCCTATTACCCTAACAAAGACTCTAGGACTTCACAGATAATGACCGTTCTGTTTCAAACACACATAGTAACCACATGCTCAGTTCAATACAGTCCTAGCATGATAATACATGGCATGCTTTTATGCATATGCAACACCTAACATAAAATGCAACAACAAACATGAGTGTCCAACCTGAGTAAGGCTCCTAGGGAACTTACCTGAAGATGCAGAACAACAGGATAATACAAGCCAGGGCCCAAATGCAAGTCCAAAGCAATCCAAAAGCAATACACACCTATCATCAAGCCATTTCCATAAGTCACTAGACCAACATTCATACGCACGAACCCAAGTTCTCATCATACTAAACCAACCGATAGTGAAACCGTTTTCCAAAACCTTTCCGATATGATCAACATCAACCAAAATCATTTCATTTCCAATCAAACCCATCGATAAATCTTACCAACAATATTTTCCAAACTCTTAAATCCCAAATTAAGTCAACTCATATTCAAAATAATTTCTCAAATCGTACTTGGCCAAATTTCGATATTTATCATTTAAATCTCTAAAAAAAATCCCAAAATCATATTATTAACACAATCTCGGCATGTTTATTTTCAAAATCATTATATAAATAAATTATGACATTAAATCACCAAAACGATTTTATTTTCACAACCGTATTTATACATCAATAAAACATCTCGAAATTTCCAAACTCACAAATTAAAACAACATTAAATACATATTCCAAATAATGCCTCTTTTAAACCATTTTATAATATAATATAATAAAATTCCAGAATTTATATTTTCATGAACTCATAAATAATATACAATAATAATAATAATAATGATCATCAAGATCAATCCCAAATAAATTCACTCAACCAATTAACATACTATAAAAAAAATTATTACGTAACATAGTGTATGTATAAAATAACATCCATTTAAATACCCCAAACCAACCGGCCCAAATGAAACCAAAACCAACCTGCAAGACTGACCTGACCCGAGAGAAAGAATGGAAGGGAAGATCCAACCGGACCCAGTCCAGAAAAGAAAAGAAAGACTCATCTCCTATCTCAAATGTTATAACCCGGTAAAATAGAACCCGACCCAGAAGCCCAAATCTGAACCAACAAATGAGAGGGAAGATAAAGGATCCGGATACGAGCCTATACTCGAATAATTAGGCCCAATCCAGCCCAGACTTAAAACTTGTCTCCTTCAACCTATGAACAGAGCTCAGCGACGGAGGAATTAAAATGGAGGGAAGAAATGGAACAGGTCTCTGCCGGCGGCGACACTAATTTCCGACCACTCAACCCAACCCAATCACCAGAGAATCAACAAGAAGGAAGAGAGAGAGAGAGAGAGAGAGAGAGAGAGAGAGAGAGGAGTGCTCACCAAAGAGGGCTCGAGTTTCTCGCCAGGAAACGTCGTCGTCGGGCTCGATTTGGATTCGCCAGAGGTCGGAAATCGTACTCCTCAGCCTAGGAAGGAAGAACAGTGAGTAAAGGTGTGGCTTTGCGGGGTTTCGGAGTAAAAGAGGGAAAACAAAGTCCTTACCAAGCATTGCACGCGAAACCAGGGGAAGAGGAGGAGGAATGGGCTCGGCGACGGCTCCGGTTGCTGCCGTTGGGCTCGACGGAGAGGAGGAATGGAATGGAGGCTCGGTGGTGCTCGAGAATGCACCTGGAATGGCCTCGGAAGGCGCTTTGTTGCTGGCGGTTTCCTTCGAAAATAGAGGACGAGGGAGGAGTGGTGAAGCGCGAGGAAGAACGAGAGGGTGAAGCAAGGCGAGGGGGTGCAGCAGCAAGGCCTGGCAGGGCGCTGTCGGAGGAAAGGCATCGGATCTCGCGGTACTACTGCTGCTGCTCGATTAGGCCGTCGGGGAGCTGTCGGAGGGGCGTCGACCAGAGGACAGTGGGAGCAGTTGGGAGGGAGGTGTGAACGAGGAGTGAAACAGAGAATGGACAGAGTGGATTTGGGGAGTGTGTGGGTTGCTTGAAATCTGAGTGAAAGAAGTGGAGTTGGGTCCTCTTGAAAACAAAACAATTGAAGAGAGGAGAGTACTGAAATCTGAAATCAACAGGAGCTACAATCTGAATCAACCGGAGGAGGGAGGTACACAGCTTGGCGTGGGTGTTATCTGAGCAAGGTAAGGGTTCTCCTTGTCTCTTTGCGAGAATTAGATGAGACAAGGGATGAGGGAGAAGGTGAGGAGGGGTTGTTGTTGAGCTCCAACCGGACACAAGCAGCTAGAGAAGGGAATAGCACAATTCAAGTGTTCCCAAAAAGATATTTCAAATACCCAAGAAAATATCTCGAGACCCAATTTCTCGACCTTATCCCGAACCAAAATTTCCAATCGAATTTTTTAAACCGAATTAATTAATCCAATAAAATCCCGCTCGTATTTAAAAATCTTCAGTCAAAGTAGCAGAGTTGAAATCCGTCAGAAAAACCCGTTAAAATCATGCCGGAACTCATTTTAAGAGATTTTAAATAATTCGATAGCTCAAGGACGAAAATTTTCAAACCTCCCGAATCTTAAAAATCGAGATGATTATAAATCATTATTTTAATAATTTTAGTATTATAAAACTTCCTGGTCTTTACATCGACGCTCTCAAGGATCGCCTCACCCATGCTCCAATGTTGCAACTACCCGATTTCCAACAACCATTCGAGCTCGAGTGTGATGCTTTTGGCACTGGCATTGGTGGAGTTCTGCTTCAAAATAGGCACCCCATTGCCTATTTCAGCGAGAAGTTGGGCCCCGTAGAGCTCAACTATTCTACCTACGACAAGGAGTTGTTCGCGCTGGTTCGCTGCTTACAAACATGGCAACACTATCTCTTGCCTAAGGAGTTTGTGATTCACTCGGATCATGAAGGTCTAAAGTACCTCAATGGACAAGTAGTGCTCAGCAGGCGACTTGCTCGATGGGTGGAGTTTCTAGAGACCTTTTCCTATGTGGTTCACCACAACAAGGGAAAGGATAATGTGGTAGCAGACGCGCTATCACGCAGGTATGTCCTCCTGAACCATATGGATGCACATGTTTTGGGTTTTGCATTAATAAAGGAATTGTATGCTTCTGATGGTTTCTTTAAACATATTTATTCTCAATGTGTGTCCAAAGGTGAAGTTGATTCATATTTTCTTTATAATGGTTATTTGTTTAAGATGGGCAAGCTTTGTATCCCATCTTCTTCTATTCGTCGATTGTTAACTCAAGAAATTCATGAGTCTAGGGGACATGGGGGTTTCGAAAAAACCATTGCTGGACTTAAGGAACATTACTTTTGGCCTAAAATGTCTAAGTACGTGCTTAGATTCGTCAAAAGTTGTGTCACATGTGTTAAGGCTAAGTCGAAATCAAATACTAATGGTCTATATCAACTGTTGCCTATTTCAAATGCACCATGGGAAGATGTATCTATGAATTTCATTGTAGGATTGCCTAGAACTTCTAAGGGTCATGATTCTATTTTTGTTGTTGTAGACAGATTTTCAAAAATGGCTCATTTTATTCCTTGTCACAAAATTGATGATGCTATTCATGTTGCACATTTATTCTTTAAAGATGTTGTTCGCTTACATGGATTGCCTTTATCTATAGTTTCTGATCGTGACTCTAAATTCTTAAGCTGTTTTTGGAAAAATTTATGGTCTAAGGTGGGTACAAAATTATTATTCTCTACTTCTTGTCACCCCCAAACTGATGGCCAAACTGAGGTTACAAATAGAACTCTTGGGGATCTCCTTAGAGTCATGCTGCGAACTAACCTTTAGAGGTGGGAAGAATGCCTACCATTTGTGGAATTTGCATATAACAGGTCTAGGCACTCTACAATGAAGCAAACCCCATTCGAAGTTGTGTATGGCCGAAATCCCCTGACTCCAGTGGATATGATGCCTCGGCCACTCAAGGAAAGAGAGAGCATGGATGCAGCTAATCAAGTGGACTTCATCAAGCGATTGCATGAGCGTACCAAGGCGCAGCTGGAAAGGAAGACTGCGTAATACAAGGCAGCGAAGGACAAGCATCGCAAGGATGTGCAGTTCAATGTTGGTGATCTGGTATGGCTGCAGGATGGCCCGATCTTCGACAAACAAGCAAGAAACTAAAGAACGGAAGCAAGAACGAATAAAGACTCAACAAGATCAGCAAGATTCGACCAAGATTCTCAAGAAACGCATCAAGACTCGAAAGAAAGATGCAAGACTCGACAAGATTAAACAAGACTCGATAAAGAACAATAAAGACACGACCGATAAGGACTGAGTCGATCTATATAGAACAAGATAAAGACCCCAGGCCTCCTAAGAGGGTAGGAACCAATACCAATGACTATATAACCCGCCTCTACAACCCTACACAACCAAGCGGACAACTTGGAGGCACAAGGAAGGGGCTCGTGGATACTAGGATCACCAAGTCTTGCGAAGTTGATGAACACAAAGCAAACCAAGCTGAGACAATACCAATTCGACAATTGAAGAGCGCTGCTCTATTCAATCAACAAGCACTCAATGTGTTTCACACAAGTTTGAGAGACTAGTTTCTATTCAGAATGTTCCAACTCGGTATGGCACGCCTCAATCCGATAAATATTGAATCCGTACGACCTATTTTAAAAAAGACGTCGAAAAGCTGTCAAATATTCTGAACGAGTCTAAAACGTCATTTATTTGATAGAATGCATTTATGTATGCATAATAGGATGCATTTAGCATGATTTAGATGTATATAATGCATAATTTAAGCTAGATTTGCATTTATACTTGTTTTGTTGGTAGAGTCGGAATCTACATGCTTTTATGGATTATTTCAGGTATATGTGATTCCGACGAGGAATGAAGAAGCTCATGGATGAAGGAAGAGGGAAGAGAAGGAAGAAAAGTGAAGAGCAAGGGAGCGGAATCGAAGTTAGAGAGCCTAAGTGAAGAACAAGTCCACAGAAGTTGTCGACAGACATGCTGATCTTGTTTTGCACTTTCTGGAGGCCTCGGTGTTCCGATTGACTATTATGAGCATGCGTTGGAAAGCTCTTTCCGAGATCTACCACTTTTGTGTTGACATCGGGACCAAATTCGAAGAGGAAAAATCTCTGTGAACAGTAAAAGCTGCCCCGCGGCCCGAAGCTCTGACGAAGGATTTCGCTGATCGCCTGGCCGCCCCGCGGCCTGGGTTGGCTGCCCCGCGGCCTCTGCAGAAACGCCGAATCTGCGGAATGAGTTTTTTATCTCTTTAATTAGGTTTTTAGAATTATTATTTGGTCGACTCTTTTGAGGCTATTTAAGGACTATTAGGGTTATTATCTTATACATCTAACTCATCATCTAATTCCTTAGTTTATGCACACGGAGATTATCAATTAAGAGAACCCTAGAGGGGAGCCTCGATGAGGCAACTTATTCAAACATCGAGCGAGATTATAACAGATCGGATGGTCGCCCCTCAAGTTGATAAAGAAAGCAAACCCATTCTGCCATCCCCTGACACATTGAAGGATGCAAGAATGGAAGATCATGTTGAAGTCATTGTTCTTAATTCATTCCATCCTAGTTGGTTTCATAACGAGGAGGAATTGTTCACAGACAACGATAGTTTCTTTGACGATGGAGAATAGGGTATAGTTCTTCTTGACATGGAATCTCATGAGTCGACGCATGAGGTTTCATGTGTTGTGTTTCCTACTCCATCTGATGCATTCATTCTCAGCTCCCCCGTTGACGAACCATGTCTAGAGCCACCTACTGAAGATCGAGAAGTAATAAAGTTAACTTTTGCAATTCGGAAGGTAATGGTGATTATGTTGATCCTTTTAATTGATATTTTGAAAAGCCACCAGTGGAACTGTACTGGTGCTATCATATTCCTTTAGTAGACATTCATGATAAATTCAATAGGTTTATAACTTCTGTATTTTATAATTTTAATTCAGTGTCCTATAACGTCTTGTGGAAGATGTGTGCAGAGGAATATGATAGGCTATTGAGGGCCTTGGCAATGTCTGATAGGAAAGGAATTGAGATTGAGATAATAACAGATCGGATGGTCGCCCCTCAAGTTGATAAAGAAAGCAAACCCATTCTGCCATCCCCTGACACATTGAAGGATGCAAGAATGGAAGATCATGTTGAAGTCATTGTTCGTAATTCATTCCATCCTAGTTGGTTTCATAACGAGGAGGAATTGTTCACAGACAACGATAGTTTCTTTGACGATGGAGAATAGGGTATAGTTCTTCTTGACATGGAATCTCATGAGTCGACGCATGAGGTTTCATGTGTTGTGTTTCCTACTCCATCTGATGCATTCATTCTCAGCTCCCCCGTTGACGAACCATGTATAGAGCCACCTGCTGAAGCTCCAGAAGTAATAAAGGTAAACTTTTGCAATTCGGAAGGTAATGGTGATTATGTTGATCCTTTTAATTGATATTTTGAAAAGCCACCAGTGGAACTGTATTGGTGGTATCATATTCCTTTAGTAGACGTTCATGATAAATTGAATAGGTTTATAACTTCTGTATTTTATAATTTTAATTCAGTGTCCTATAACGTCTTGTGGAAGATGTGTGCATAGGAATATGATAGGCTATTGAGGGCCTTGGCAATGTCTGATAGGAAAGGAATTGAGATTGAGATAATAACTGATCGGATGGTCGCCCATCAAGTTGATAAAGAAAGCAAACCCATTCTGCCATCCCCTGACACATTGAAGGATGCAAGAATGGAAGATCATGTTGAAGTCATTGTTCTTAATTCATTCCATCCTAGTTGGTTTCATAACGAGGAGGAATTGTTCACAGACAACGATAGTTTCTTTGACGATGGAGAATAGGGTATAGTTCTTCTTGACATGGAATCTCATGAGTCGACGCATGAGGTTTAATGTGTTGCGTTTCCTACTCCATCTGATGCATTCATTCTCAGCTCCCCCGTTTACGAACCATGTCTAGAGCCACCTGCTGAAGCTCGAGAAGTAATAAAGGTAAACTTTTGCAATTCGGAAGGTAATGGTGATTATGTTGATCCTTTTAATTGATATTCTGAAAAGCCACCAGTGGAACTGTACTGGTGGTATCATATTCCTTTAGTGGACATTCATGATAAATTGAATAGGTTTATAACTTCTGTATTTTATAATTTTAATTCAGTGTCCTATAACGTCTTGTGGAAGATGTGTGCAGAGGAATATGATAGGCTATTGAGGGCCTTGGCAATGTCTGATAGGAAAGGAATTGAGATTGAGAATAGTTCATGCCAATGACATAAAAGAAAGGCGCTGCTTGGGAGGCAACCCAAGATAGGTAATAATCTTTTTTTATCTTGAGTTTAGTTATTGTTTAGCATTTTTATTTAGTTATAGGTTAGTTTGTGTTTGGCATTTTCGGTATGGGCACCTAACACTGCAGATCGAGATGAAGCCACGGGCTACGGATGTTGCTAGTTACTCTTTGTTCATCCATGAAGGTTCATAAATCCACCTTTCCACCACATTGTGAGTATTCCATTTATCTCTTCCTTTGCGTTTTTATAATTTTGTTGTCTTTAATTTTCATTGAGGACAATGAAAAATTTAAGTGTGAGGGAGGGATTGCATTGCATATAGATAGATTTTGCATATCATGTTTATTTATGTTTTCATATTTAATTTTTTACTCATATATTGCATTTGCTAAAAAAAATCCAAAAATATCATGCATCTCATACACTTTAGGTCTAATTTTCCCATCTAGGCTACTTGTCCTCTATATTTATCTTATCATGTGCCCCATGACTTGCTTGAAGTGTTTGAAACTTTTGAATTATTTTTATAGACTTTTTGGGAACAAGATTGATGAGATAATTGAGCATGTATTGTCTTTGGAATTTAAGTGGTATTGAAGTTCTAACAATTTGACTTTTGAATTATATGTCCTCTAGTTTCTTTGTGGGTGAATACTCTCCTTGATTACTTCCGCTTTAAATTGCGTTTAGATATCTTTATTGAGGCTGCATTTATATGATTTTTTCATTTAACCTTAAAGTGATTGAGGCATGATTTTCTTTTAGCCATATTATACTCTATCCACCCGTAAACATTATCCTTTGCTTGAAGCCAATTTGAGCCTTATAAGCCTATTTTGTTAGCTCCACAAAATCTTCCTAGCCAATTATTAGCCTGACCCATCCGGGAATTAGGAAAAGAGTTGGTGAATATCTTGATGTATTGATGGAGTTGCTTTGAGTTGAGAAATTATGTTGGGTGATCCATTTGTACTTCATAGAGATGGTTTCTATGTGCTTATTACTTGGGACCTAAGGAGGATAAAATTTACTTAGGGGTAAAAGTCAAGAAAATAAAAAGAAAAAAAAAATCATTATCAAAAGCAAAAAAATGAATGAGTTTGTGTGGATATTTGAAAATTGTGTGCGAATTTGTATTGTGAAGGAGTACATGTTATTGGAATGGTATATGAAGTATTTTGGTGTTGGTGTTTTTCTGGTTGTTTACTAACTCTTTTTCCCGGATTTTTAGCACCACATAGCCTAAATAATTTCAATACCCTATGTTCCTACCATGCCCCCATTACAACCCATACAAAGACCTCATGATTTTGGTTGCATGTGAAGTCACCAGCGGTGGAGATTTAGACCACTGACGCAATTTTGTTGTAGCTAAGTTTTCAAGGATTGAGTTTGAGCGCGAATGTTTAACCCTAAACACATGAATGAGAGTGAAAACACATTTTCCTAGTGAGGTTGAATGAATATGCTTGCTTTATTCCTCGGACTGCACCTATGCATGTTATGTTGTTAATTGTCAATCTTCGTTTCCCTATTTTGAGCTTTGAAGTGTTTTACCAAAGTTATTACATGGATTGCTTGTCTATGTGGAGTTGATTTGATTTAGGTTTTAATTGCTTGAGGACAAGCAAAGGCTTAAGTGTGAGGGTATTTTGATAGCATGCATTTATGTATGCATAATAGGATGCATTTAGCATGATTTAGATGTATATAATGCATAATTTAAGCTAGATTTGCATTTATACTTGTTTTGTTGGTAGAGTCGGAATCTACATGCTTTTATTGATTATTTCAGGTATATGTGATTCCGATGAGGAATGAAGAAGCTCATGGATGAAGGAAGAGGGAAAAGAAGGAAGAAAAGTGAAGAGCCCGGGAGCGGAATCGAAGTTAGAGAGCCTAAGTGAAGAACAAGTCCACAGAAGTTGTCGACAGACATGCTGATCTTGTTTCGCACTTTCTAGAGGCCTCGGTGGTCCGATTGACTATTATGACCATGCGTTGGAAATCTCTTTCCGAGATCTACAACTTTCGTGTTGACATCGGGACCTAATTTGAAGAGGAAAAATCGATGTGAACAGTAAAAGCCACCCCGCGGCCAAGCTAGCCGCCCCGCGGCCCGAAGCTCTGACGAAGGATTTCGCTGATCGCCTGGCCGCCCCGCGGCCTGGGTTGGCTGCCCCGCGGCCTCTGCAGTAACGCCGAATCTGCTGAATGGGTTTTTTATCTCTTTAATTAGGTTTTTAGAATTATTATTTGGTCGACTCTTTTGAGGCTATTTAAGGACTCTTAGGGTTATTATCTTATACATCTAACTCATCATCTAATTCCTTAGTTTATGCACTTGGAGATTATCAATTAAGAGAACCCTAGAGGGAAGCCTACATGGCCATGGAGTGCTAAACTCTTTCGTTTCGTCTATGGATTGAAGCTTTGGTTTGATAAAGTTGTGAGATTTCCACTCTTGTTCTATTCCTATTGATTCGTATTGATTCTTTTGTGAATATTGTTGATTTCTCCTAGTCCGTACAACTAGTTGAGATTATCGCTAGGATTTTGTAGATTCCTCATAGCGAACCTTAATCCATAGTAGCAAGCATGCCTTTTTAGGACTCGTAGGACTAAATTGGTGTTTAGAGAATCAATTATATGTTAAATGCTCACTCGTAGCTTGGTGTTGCATGTATCCTGGTTAATCCTTAATCTTAATGCTACTATTAGGTTAAATCTTGACCGTGTTAGGGTTATCCAATTAGTAAGGGTTACTAGGACTCGTAGGACTAGTAATTTACACAAGATCAGGACAGGAACAATAATAGGATGAAAAGAGAACTTGAAGAAGAATCGATGATCAATCAACCAATCTAAAGTGGATATTTGTAGATGAAACTATTTTCTCAATTGTTATCTCTACTAACTTGTTTATAGTTTCTTTTCTCATCTTTAATCACCAAAACCCCTCTTTCCTACTAATTGGTAAATATACATTGCTTAGGAATACTTGATTCTCTGTGGGATCGACCTCTTACTTGCTTACTATACTAGTTTGTAGGTTTAAGTTATACTTTGATAGGAACAATGACAGTTTCCTCCTGTCAGAAAGGTTTCCGCAACAACGGAAATCTAAGTTGGACCCCAGAGGAGAAGGACCATTCAAAGTGGTTCAGAAGATGGGTCCTAATGCATACAAGCTGGATCTCCCTACCGACAAGTACAGTGTCCATTCTACATTCAACGTCGTCGATCTATCCTTGTTCGTGCCTAACGATGACTCTAACTATGATTTGAGGACAAATCGAAATCAAGTGGAGGAGAATGATGCAGTGCAATTGTCGATCACTCCTGGTGACATTGAAGACAATATGAAGGTTCCGTTCGATGGTCCTATCACTCGTGCAAGGGCCAAGAGGAATCAAGATGCAATCAAAGCCCTTCTTGTCTGTTCTCCATCACCAATCCGCCATCGCTACTCCACCGACACAAGAAATGAGCTCCCACCCTCAAACAAAGCTCATGCAAACTCGACAACATCTGCCATTAAGACAACAATGCTCGACATCCACATGGGCCACTCGAGACCACACTATGTCGAGTGGGCCAATCAATGTCGAGTACCCCCAAGGCCCATGTCGAGTACATCATGTGTTGGGCCGAGTTAATTTTTATCTTTAATTAAATTAGTTAATTATATTAATTTATGTAAGTAGGATTAATAATGTACAAGATTATTGATGGACGATTTTTAGTCGCGTAAACCGTATCAAAATAATTTCGAACCTACCTAACTAATGTAGTGTGGTAAGCACGAGTCGATCCCACAGAGAATCAAGTTATTCCTAAGTTAAGTTTATTTACCAATTAGAATGAAATGGGGGGTTTTGAGTGATTGAAATAAGAAAGAAAATAAAATAAACTATACACAAATTGATGGAGATAACGATTAATAAAATAGTTTCATCTATAAATATCCACTTTAGTTGGTTGAAACGATCCTTGTAACTTCTTCTCGTCCTTTTAGGTTTCCTATGAATGCCCTTGTCCCAACCTAATATAGTTAATAGTCTAACCAGTCCTAGAAACCCTTATCAATCGAACAGTCCCTAAAGAAGGATTTAACCCAATTGATAGCTTTAAGTTCAGAGATTAACCAAGGTATTTTCAGTCCCTAAAGAGGGATTTAACAACACATCCAACTTCCTACTCATTCAATTAGTTCAACCAGCCCTAAAGGAACAAGTTTGCCACTTGGGTTAAGGTTAACAACCAGGAATCTACAAAACTCTAGCAATTGAATTGATTCTAACAAGTTGATCAGACAAGATAGAATAAAACAATCAAACATTCAAGCACAAAGAAGTTGAAACATTCAAATATAGGAATTAAGGAACGAGAATTAGAAATTCACAATCAATCCAAACAAAGCTTCAAATTATAGACAAAACGGGAGAGTTTAGATCTCCATAAAAATAAAATAAAAGACAATTAGGTTAAAAGAAAAGCAAAGTCGGTCTCGGTCTCGGCCTCGGTTACGTTCTCACGTTCGGCCTCCCTTTATGAATGTATCTACTGTATGTATATATAAACTACGGACTAAAAATTTATCCTAATATAAATATATAATAAATATAATTCTATCTAATCCTATTCTATCTAACTTTCTAATTATATTGACCAATATAATAGTATGAAGCAGCAGAGGGAGCTCCCTCTGCCTAGCTTGCACCGTCCGAACTCCAAGTTCACAAGTTGACGAATCAGCCCGTGTACGGCCCGAGCCATCACATATGTTCGAACTCCGAATCCAATAGCAAATGTTGCAATCAGCCCAATGTACGATCCGAGCCGTCCCGTCTTGTCTTTTAATTGCAAAATAATCCCACAATTTATGATCAACCGCCAAATTCATACGATCCAGCTTAAAGATACCTGAAATATATAAAAATACTAGTGTAGACTCCGAAAAGTAAATAATACAAATTAACTATGAAATATATAAAATATGCTCTAAATTAATATGCAAAACTATAATTAAAACATGACTAAAATATATTCTATCAATTATATCTCTTCTAGATCAATCCTTTTACACCAAGTTATTCAATTTCAATCTTTAATAGGAATAACTTAATCTTAGGATTGTTTTAATTATCTTTAGATAAATTAGATCTATCCAAACCTCTTTCCTTTGCAAGGAAGGATTGGTTAGACCTTCCATATCTTCTCTATTTAAACAAACTTATGTACTTTGAATTTCTTAGATTGAATAGAATTGAGGAACCCCTTTATGGATTAAAGGGTTCTTCATTTTCAATCTCAAAAGCCTTTATGCTCTTGTGTTCTCAGTCTTCGGCACTACATTCATCACCATCTTCCTCGTCATTCACAACACCCAAAACCAAACACAACCTAAACTCTACAGTCGTCACAAGAAGAGAAGCAGGACAAGCGCTCCTTGGACCTTGGCACCCCTTTCGCTCTCGCACTCGGATTCCCTGGTGCCTGGCTCCGCGCACTAAGGCGCCGTCGCTCTCGCATCCTATCGTTTCGCTCAGTGGCTTCGCGCTCTCGCTCTCGCTTGTGTCCGCCATCGCCACCAGCGATCGTTGTTGAAGCTTCGCCCCCGCACACCCTGAGGAGTCCCGCTCCTATGTGATCGGTTCTGCCTCCATCGCGTGTGCCCAGTCCTCGAACACCCTTACCCGCGCTCTCTCTCCCTCACTATTCTATTGCCATCGCTATTAGTTGTTTGAAGTTCTTAAAATTAGAAACTGTCGCTTAATTAGTTTCCTAATTAATTTACTTAATTGATCAATTCAAGAGATATTGGAAGAGCATTGCAAGATCGGGCAAATATACGGCGTGGTTCTTGATCTTGAGCCCACAGGCGAAGGATCGGGTATCCCAAACGTATCAACATATTTTTCTTTTGAGGAAACCACAAAAGAGAGGTAAATTGATGTTGTTTTTGACATATGCACAATAAGAGGATAGAGGACTTTATATTTTTACATATGAGCTTATTTTATATCCTAGCCCTACCTTTTCTTATTTGCATCACAAAAAGACATATGTTGAGCCTTATATTATTACATTATTTTTGCTCCACATGTTATACATATTGCCCATTTTTTACCTTATTTTCTATCCGGGAATTATGTTAAGAATGGTAGTTATTTTTGGAGATGGTATGGTTATTTGTGCTGTTATTATTATTGGAGTTTGATGGCAAGGTGATTTATATATGGAAAATTTAATGAGTGAAAGAAAATCTGGTCTCCTAGGAGTTAAGGATGATCGACCCTGCTTGCTTAATTGAGATAATAGTTCAACAAGATGGGACAGTGTGATAAGGAGTCCAAAGCACTAAGTATCCGGGGTCATTTATGACACCCATGTTTGTGACTCGCGAGTCGGTAGTACTAAGGTTAGAGAGGTAAAATCATTATAGTGAAAAGAGCAAGGAGTGATGAGAGAAAGGTGAGGAAATCTAAAGAAGAAAAAATGTGGTATGAATTATTGGAAAGTACTAAATTTCCCCGAATTATTAGCACCACATAGCCAAATATATCCCCCCGTTTAAGCCTTTTACCTTTCTACTTCTCCATGAGCTTGCATAAAGTCCTCTTGATTATTGTTGCTTTGTCGCAGGAAAATTGTTTTGCATAACCTCCTTTTGTGTGAGACGTTTCTTTTTATTCACATGCATGGATTTGAAGTCATTAGTACCTTTACAATGATGGAAATCGATTGTTAGTGGTAATATGACAATGGACCAACCATGTTGAGAGTTTAGTTGGTTTCCTCTGTATGACCATCCAAGTTATTGCTTGGGAACAAGCAAACTTATGCATGGGGTGATTTAATGTCCATCTTTTATACCATGTTTTTGTGCTTATATTTGCTCCTTATTCTAGCTATTTTATATATTCTAGGTTGGGAATATAGTGAATTTGTGTAGTTTGAGTTTATTTGCAAGAAATAGAGGTCTACACAAGTTTTGGTTTAATTTTGCAGAATTTGGAGCCATTCCGAAGCAAAGCCAAGAAGAGGAGTCGACTGCAGAGAAGTGGTAGACGTCGACTGGAGTTGAAGAAGAATTTGGCTAAGTATTGGGAAGGTAACCTGCCGTAATTGAGCGAGTGCTCGACATCGACTAGAGTGCCCGTTATCGACTGGCCTGAAGCCACACATAGCTGCTGGTAGATGATGCCCGAGATCGACCAAGACACTCGAGGTCGACTGCTTTGAATATGTAATCGATGTCGACTACTTTGGTCAACGTCGGTTGAAACCCTAGCTACCGCGGATGAGTTTTGAGGAGTTCGATTTGAGAGAGGATTGCTTAGCCACGAAGTTGAAAATCTTTTATCATATTTAGATATACTATATCCTTATGGGTAATTTTCTATTTACCCTAGGGAGATTTATTTATTAGATAGATTTATTTCAATTCCAATTATCCTATGATTAAAACTATTTTCCTTGGCTAGCAAGGATTTTTCAAGCTATAAATAAAGTCTTAGGGGCTGCTTTTTATTCATTCAGTTCATAGAGAACAAGGGGCGGATCTAGATTTTTTTTCGGGGTGGGCACAATTTTTTTTAAGATAATTTTTATATTATTTTTATTAAAAATATTTATTAAAAAATATATATGAAAAGAATATCTTAAATTTGTAAGAAAAATTACAACTATTTAATTGTAAAATACCAAATAAATTATAAGAATTTTAAAATAATGAAAAATAGATTAAGGAAAATATAAATGCAAATATGTTTCTAGTGGGATTTGAACCATGGTTGATTGAATTCTATTTGAAATGGGGTGGGCTTAACCACTAAGCCACTAAAGATATTTGTATTTTACCTTTTAATTTTTTTTACATAACACATATATTCTTGTATTTTTTTCGAGATCGGGGTGGGCGACGGCCCGATGTCGCCCACCCTTGGATCCGCCCCTGTAGAGAACAATATTCATATGGGTTTGGAGCTTTATAGTTTTGGCGTTCCTGTGAGAGTTTGAGCGTTGTGATTTTGAAGAATCCAAGTTTGGTTTTATGCAAGTCATTTCCATTATTTTTATCATGTCTTTTGTCACCATCACCGAGTAGTCACCCTTCTTCTAGGGTCGGGGTGAGCCCGACGATAGCCATGTTTGTAAGGTTGGTAAGTCACTAAAGAAGGTATCTTTTATCTTATTCTACCTTGTGTTTCATCTTTGAATGAAAGTTGAAAGAACTCATGTTGTGAAACTTGGGTAGTAATTGGGGTTTCTATTCGGGAGATTATTAACTCTATTTATGAAAAAGGTAGACGCAAATTAGGTTTATATATTGAGAGATTTATTTACCTATTTACTGGATTTGGTGAAAGCATTTTCCTTTATCGATAAGAGCGTGCTGCTTTTGTGATTTGTTGGCTTTACTTGCATTGTTATTGTCATGGTAAACCCTAGCTTTGGAAGACTTTTCTTTTATTGTTTACATTCGTTCTTTTACCGTTCGTTGGATAACTGAAAAACTCGACAACCCTTGATTTTCTGTCTGTTGCTTCCTATTCATCATTTCACTCTTCGACCTTCTCTGCCGACGTCTTTACTAACTTTTTTTGCCCTCGACATCGACTGCCCTCAGTTGACATCGAAAGCTTTATATCGACCGATAATTTTCTGAGTCGGTCGACTGTTGTTACTGACCTCAACATCGATGACCTCGACATCGACTACTCTAGTCGACGTCGATTGCTGTTTTTGGTGTGATTGCAGGTGCTTACTCGAGATCGATAGCCACAGGTCGACATCGATTGCTTTCAGTCGACGTCGAGTGACTTCTGGTCGATACAAAACGTGATTTTTGGGCTACTTTAGGATACATTGACACGCTTCCTCGTGGATCGAACATGATTCTCTTCCACTATAGCGGGGGAGTCTTGAATTATATTTGATAGGCTAGGATTTGCGAGTTTCTCTATATTTTATATTTTCATATTCGATTCTCCCCTACATCAATATTAAATGATAAAATTTTCCAACAAAAAGGGGAACAAGCATGGGTTTATCCTTTATGTTTACTACAGATATGGGTAGGTTTGAGTAGATTTTAAAAAAAATTGTATTACGCTAAAGTATTGAAAACCACATATAATCCAACATGAAACTGATACCAAAATGGTAAGAAAAATATATGTGATTCAAAAAATAAAATAAAAATATTTTCAATCCCAGAATGAAGATGGGGATGAGGATGAGATGCTTTTGGTTAATGTGGATAAAAATGGGGATGATACTCCCGGTTCCGGACTCACTTATTGTCATCCTAACCAAGAATAATTCCTAGTCTCCTATTGTTGTGTATGGGAGTCATGTAAAACAAATGACACTCTTATATGAGAATGGTTCCTACTACTCAATCTCTAGGACTTAAAGAGATTTAAATTATGATATATGCTCAATTAACACCTATAATTTGACTAATTTCATATTATATTAGTGTTGTGCAATTTACAAAAACTCGTACAAAAAAAAGCTAGGAGATAGTTTTTCTATGTGTATGAAACAATACAACAAACATAATTTTACAACAAAAAAAAAAACAAAGAAGAAATCTAGATTCAATATGAATTCACCCATGGAAGTAACAAAAAAGGCAATTAAAAAAATCATTAAGAAATGAAATAAACCAAATAAACAAATGTGCTATTTTGTCATAACATAAAAAAAATCCTACATATATGTGTAAATAATAGTAAAATTTGTACTTTTTTCTCCCATTTTTTTAGTATAATTCCCATAACAAATCTCTTAATATAACTCATTTCTTCGAAGAGAATCTTGAAGTAATAGAGTTACTCAGGTAGATGTTTTCTGTTGCTTGGTTTGAAAAAGTGTCTATTGCTCAGGAGATGCCCACTCTAATTCTAGTTCTAACTCCCCAGATTCAACATTCTGAAGTAAAAGTGATATCTCTTGTTTCACCTTCCCATCAACAATGTTTATTGCGCTGTCATGGAGAAGAGCATTATCATCTGACTTGATCCACTTACCGATTTGCATGTTTCCATACTTTCCTGGATCTCGATAGTGCATCGCGGATGAGATCAAAGGTTGAAGATCAACATCGGCTTCACCCATTATGTCATCAGCCGAGAAGGTGTCATGATCAAACACTTGCTAAAATTAAGGAGGAGTTAGTTTTTTCCTTTTTATCTTTAAAGTATGATATATCAATTTACCATCATCTAACCATCAATGAAAAGTGTAACAACCAATATAGATTCTATCAACTCACATCCAGCTATGGACTAAATTATTAAGCTATAAAGATTGAAGAATGTTGCAATTAATTTAATGGTCCAAATTAGCTCAAAGACCAATAAAAGTATTTAGTTAGAATAAGACCACTAATTTAATCAAACTAAGTTAGAATTTCCATAATGGATTAGTACAAATAATGATATGATTAAATAAATGAAAGATTGCATTTTTTTCATACTAACTACTCAAACAACATATAATTACATCTTGTATAGCATACATAGGACAATGATTGACCCTCTACTCAAAATGTGTTAAATCCAACAAGAAATATTATGATTATTTACTACATGAAAATGTATATCAGTTTTAATAAGGGTTTATTATTAAAGTTATTTATTTTTGGGATGTCTATAAGTTGTGATAGTTAATTCATATATGTTATGCTACTTTTGAAATTTATTTTTTTGGAATGATTTGACACTTTATATGATGATATTGAGAATGTGGTTTATTCAACTTTTGAAATTTGTAAAGAATTTCATAAAAAAAAATAAGATTAATGTTATGCTATTTTCATTGCCAATTAGTTTTAAGGAAACATATTAATTATATGTTGGGATCATTGCATATGTTTCAAACTATTGATCTATCAAACTTTAATAGATATATTGGGTGACTAGTATCCTACTTCTCTAACACAATGAGAAGTGTGTGTATATATAAACTAGATTTCTACTATAATTGAAGTTTTGTTAGCTTTTTAATCCTTTTTTAATAATCGTACAAAGTTAATCCAATATTTAAGTGTTTTGACTTCATTGATAGATTATGATGTTATTTCAAAAGAAATAACATCAGTGAATTTTCCATTTTCTCAAATGAACATTGTTCTCTAAAGGTTAAAATTATACTTTTCGAGATCCAAAGAAATCTTACCAAACAATTTACCAAACATTATACATTTATCAAAAGCAATAATGAATTGAAATATAAGTGGACACAATCAACATAGGAAAAATATATGCTTAACTCATAAGATTAGAAAAAAAAAAACTACTTTAATTGGAGAAGGAATTGATGATTTACCACTTTTAGTGGACCAAATTTTTGAGGTACAGAAACTTTGAGTTCCTCGTTCCAAATAGGATTCAAGTTACTTCCTATCACAGTTGTTTGAGCACTCTGCAAATAGTGTATTAAATATTTTTTATCACTAGCCAAAATATTAATCATTAAAGATTAAAAATAATACTTATATTGTAAAAAAAAAAAGCCAAGTAACAAAAAAGTTGTTAAAAAGAAAAAAATATGGAAAATAAAATATAAAAGGTTATAATTATAAAAAATAAGTATACATCTTTTTATCACCTAAACATTAAGTGAACATATAAGCAACTAAAAAATTGAATAGGAAATAGAAAATTTTAACCTGGAACATAAAACAACTAGATTAGTAAGACCAACCTGCAAACCAAGACTAACAACAACATATGGATCACTTGATAACATATCTCTAACGGCTAAATTCGTGCCTTTTACCACTAGGATCTTTAATGTTCCCATCGATTCCACCTTAACTTCCTGTTGCATGTTTAAACCAAATAATAATTACCAAAAATGATTATAAAACATTGATAGAACAATTTACTGAACAAATTTATCTAAATTTATCATAATCATCAATACTTTATGAGACTTGTCCTTTATCAACTAAATAATTAATCCATTCATTTTTTTTTATTTCAAAATATAAATAGAATTATATAGGAAAAATGAGAATTGAGAAGAGAAAAACTTAACGGAAGTTTCTATCTTGGACAGGCTTGCATTATTATTATTCACATCATTCTTATGAGATGACTGAGATGTTGTTGTTCGCATATTGGGCTTCATGAATTCTTGATATTCATACTTTGACCTAGATCCATGAATAAGAACATATTATGTTTTAAAATGATCATGTAGATATTTATAAGTTTACCTAGATTATAATCCAGTTTAAAAAAAAAAATTGTTCGGTAGGAGTTAACTGAAGATACTCGAGTAAACCTTATGAATTTGGTACGAGCATCATGGCTTGCATCCGGGCCAGGTTTTGTGTGACCATCTGGTATGAATGATTCATATATTGAGTTTGCAGAAGCATTTCCTCCAACCTCGGTTATTGCATCAATATCTTCATCACACCAATCATCCAATGTCACGGATAAGACCTGAATATGTCACTTATATATCCACTAATTAGATATAAAGAACTGAAAATATAATTGAATGTCATATGTTTCACATTGTTTACTAAAATTAAATAATTCAAACAAATGCAATTTCTCATCAGTAGGACATAAATTCTAAAAAGAGAATATATATAGACTACAAAACTTGAGATTTGTTTGGTGGATGAGTCATTACTCATGTCAACTTCTTATCAAAATAAATTTCCTTATCAAAGATTAATGCATGGCGTCAAACAAGCATAAACTTGTCTTTTACTATCATGTTTATTCAAATTAACTCTATAAACAATTGGGATGATTCCTCGTCAATATTCTAGATAATATAAATTTTTGTTGTGGCTGGGTTTTATGAAAGTCTCGCATTTTATGATTAGTTTATCCACAATTGTTTCTAAATTTATGGAGACTTAACGAAATTCTTTATAAATCTTCTAGGTTAAGATAGAGTTTAAAAAATTATATCATTCATGGGAAATGGACAAAAGAAAATATAGAAATCTACATGATGATGTATTGCCATTAAAATATAAATAATATATGAAGCATTCATAATAAAATATTTTGAAAATTACATAAAACTACCATTTAAATATGGGTGTTTTCACTTAACCACCCCTTAAATTCAAAATTACAAAAAACCACCACTTAAATGGTATTTGTTTACAACTCACCACCCATTCAACTATTTGTGTTACTTTGTCATTAAATATATTATATTTTAATATTTTTAAACTCAAATTTGATTGTAAATATATTCAAATATTGAATTTAAGGGCCCAATTATATTTTAGGGATCATTGTATTTATTTTTAAAAATAATAATCAATAAAGCCTAGAATTATTATCTTAATTTGTGTTTGAAAATATTTAAAACATTATGTAAATTACTCTTATTTAAAATATAAATAAATAAGAGTAATTTCCATAATATTTTAAAATTTTATAAACATTTTCAACCATAAATTAAGATAAAAATTCTAGGCTATATTTATTATTATTTTTTAAAATAAATAAAACAATCCCTAAAATATGATCGATCCCTTAAATTCAAAATATGAATATATTTACAATCAAATTTGAGTTTAAAAGTATTAAAATATAATATATTTAATGATAAATTAAAGAGAATAGTTGAATGGGTGGTGACTGGTGAGTTGTAAACAAATACCATTTAAAGGGTGGTTTTCTATAATTTTGAATTTAAGGGGTGGTTAAGTGAAAATACTGATATATAAAGGGTGGTTTTCTGTAATTTTGCCTAAAATATTTTCAATAGTATCACTAAATAACGAAGCATTCATAATAAAATAATTTCAATACTATCACTAACACGTATAAATTTTCTAAGTTATAATAACATAGAACAAAATGTTTATGGGGTTATAGATGTTCTTTTCCAATTAATCCATTCACTTTTCTATTGTATTGTGTCATTTCCATTTGTATAGGTACGAGAGTACATACGAATCTAGATGAATTAATTCATATGAAAAATTATTGCTTATTTTTATTTTAAATTCAAAGCAGTTAAAGCTTTTTTACAGGTTGAATATCATGACACGAAACCAAAACAATATAAATCCACTTACCAAAAATAATATGAGAGATGTAACAATGATGAATGAATCAATCAATTTTCTTATATAGTCGCATATATAGGCAATAATAAAATATGAAATTTGTCATGGATTTACCGACTAATACCTTGGAGATATTAGCACTAAGAGTTCTGTGTACGCCACAACACTTCAAGCATATAAAAACTCCAATATTGGCTGATCTGTAATTCAAAGAAAATATTATATATCAACATCAATGTATTTTTCAATTTAATAATATTGTTTCATTACATAATCACCAATTACTATCAACTAGAATTTAAAAACATTAATGCTGAAATAAAAGATGGTTTGATTTAAATGTTCAGGTGAGATATAAAATTGACAGTATAAAAACTCATATGAGAGAAATACGTTGAACTTACGCCCATTTAGGATTTGGAGAACTACAATCAGCACATATTTTGTTGTCCTCTTGAAGCAACAAATCCCTTAATCTTCTTTTACCTAAAAAGGAAGAAAGTTATAATACAAATTAAATAACAATTGAATCAAGTAATCTTTTTTTCATGTTATATTTTTTATGGTTTAACTCTCAAACTTAATAAAGTAAATATTCAGCTCCTCATGCACCCATGCAATACCTGAGGAGGGCCTTCCAAGATTACTCATGGCTCCACTTATGCGTTTAAATACTCCACTGAAAATATACTTTCTACGTATCACCTGAAATTTTTATTCAAACAATCATACTTATCTTTTTTTTTACTAAAAAAATTTATAAAATTATGACACCAATCAAATATTAGTAACAATTGACTACGAGATGAACTACTATTTTCATTTTTGTGAGATGAAAATACAATAAAATTAAGATGACATGATTAGACTTGTACCAAAATAAATACTAAAATATAAACAAACCATACTAAACAAATACCTTGATTTAAAAAGCAAACTAATTGTTTTTTTCATTGAACAAACTAAGTAACTAGCATTGTCCAATAATAACCACTTAACATTCATAATTGGTCAAAAACAACGTCTTTGTCTTAAAAGGTACTATAATAGCCATTTTCCGCTGCTACCCTAATTTCTTCTTTATTTTCAAGTGGTGAAGCTCAGGAGGATCGACAATGAAATGAATTAGAATGAGGCTTGGGGTTTTAATTTCTTCTAAGGGTCGAGTAATGATTAAAATTTCTACTGGTATATTTTGAATTACACTACATTCGCCTCATTTTCGTTTACTTTTCCAAATTTTATACCAAACAAACCCTAAAAACTATGGAAAAAAAATAATTAATTGGACCGTTCATGGGAAATGGGCTTACAAAAATACAAATTAAGGGACCCATGTTCTTTATTGTAGGCTTACAATCCCAAATTTCAAACAAAAATAGCACATATCATCACATTATAAAGTATTGATAGGATCTTACTAGGATCTTGTGATCCTAACCGATCCTAGCCCAATCCCAGCAGTAAAGAGTATTTATACACCATCCGGATCAAAAGCTAGCCTAGAATCGTAGGATCGTAAGATCTTAATATCCGAATCGGGATCCTAATAACTATGATTTGAACTATAAAAGCTTTGACAATTGACATATCAAAATATTACTAACCATGTTTCCATCAAAAAAAAAAGTATTACTAACAATGGACAATAGCATACCATTGGAAAGATGTATACAATTAACACACTCATCATTTCTCCTTCTATTTTGCTATTAATTGAATATAAAGTTAACGAGGGAATTTCGGATCAAACAATGAAAATTGCACTCAGTATGAAACTTGATTAAATTTAATGTTCATCGATTTGCTTTAAGCAATTCTATGCCCACGTGAATTACAGGAGGGGAGAAATAACAAATATTAGTTATTATCAATCAGTACAATTAGGCTATACATTATCCAATACATAAAATTAGCAAGATTTCAATAAAATTACAATGAAAAATAAAATAAAATAATTCGTATCCTCATTTCACTTAAGGAATAATCGACAAAAAAAAAATGGAATTATCATGTGCACAATCAACTAAGGAAACCATAGATGTAAAACAAAAAATAACGATCTAGAAGAAGAATTCAAAAGAATTTGGATAATCAACAATTGCCAAAATGAACAAAATAATAAATCTGAAAAAGACAACGATCAACAATTTTTTTTGCAAATGTTGATCATTTAAAAGATAATGAAAAGTGATGATAAAAAAAAAAATTGTGGGAAAGAAAAGAAGTTTGTTAAATGTTAATTTACAAGGACATTGAATATCACATACCTGGATTTCGACAAGATGATCGAGATGAGCATTCGGAGGAGGGAGATTGAAAGGGTAAAGGGAATGAGGGAGCGAGAGATATGGAGGATTGGAAAAGATATTAATCCAATAAAATAGGTAGAAATTGTAAGGATGAAAATAGGATAATGATATTTAAATTACGTTAGTATGCGAATAATTAAGAGAGTAAATGAATATAGTCACCTTAATTTAGGTGACATTGCCCTAAACCATCTGTTAGACGAATATAATATTATGTTATATTATATAATGTAATTGATATAATATAATATAATACCTCATCCTTCTTAAAATATAAGTCATTTTAATATTTTGACAAGTTTTTGTAAAAAGTCAAATACTATATAAAATATTAATTTTTTTAATTAATTAAAAAAAAATTAAACTCATTACTAATAAGTATATATGAATATATTGAAAAAATTAATATTTTATAGATTTTTTTAACTTCTTAAAAAATATGCTAAAAATCAAATGACCTATATTTTGAGACAAAGGGATGCTAAAAATCAAATGACCTATATTTTGAGACAAAGGGAGTATAATATAATATACTATAATATAATGTAATGTACCCATAATTTTTTTTTAAAAAAAGGCAATACAAATGCATTTTTTCTGTTATAGAAAATAATTTAAAATGTTCAGATATTTGCCATTTATCTTATACAAAATAATAATTATTTTTAGGGTAAATGATATGAAATCATCCCTTGGGCTAGTTTAATCAAAGCCACACAAACAGGAATAGAAATAACACTATTCAAGACAGACTTCTACGGAAAAAAAGAAAAACTATTAGAATTACATAAGATCTACTAGAGTCAAAGAGCAAAATCTAAACATCTAAAGCTTGTCGATACCAATTCGGGTTATTTTCATAAAGTTGCAATCGGAAGAAGGAATAAGAAAATAATAAGAAATATAACAACTGCAGAGGGAACCCAAATTTTAGGAGAAGACAATATTGCATCAGAAATAAAGAAAGACTTTGAAAAACGATTTAGAAAAGAGAGTATAAACTAAGAACTCTTAAATGAGTACCTCCATCTTATCGGAACAGAAATCACACCTACAGACAACGAGTTTCTAACGAAAAGGGTATCAAACCTGGAAATCAAAAAAGCAGTCGGGTGTTTTGCTAAAATAACCCTTTTGGATGCAAACTTTGCACACCTAACCCCATCCGGAAAAAAATTACACAATTCCGGATATCCGGATTTTTGGTTCAACCGGTAGCAAGTCACGAGGGGGAGACTGGACACTGTGAGTTTGACAGTTGGACAATTGAGAGAGAGAGAGAGAGAGAGAGAGAGAGAGAGAGAGAGAGAGAGAGAGAGAGAGAGAGAGAGAGAGAGAGGAAAAGCGAAGAAAAGACAGAGAGTGAGAGAGAGTGTCTATGTGAGAGAGATGTCCGTGTGAGAGAGAGAGAGGGGGAGAAAATCTTGAGCATTATTGACAAGACAGGTAGAGAGAGGGAGAGAGATGGAGAAGGGGGCTACAGTAAAAAGGATGGAGCCAGATGGTTCCCGCCCAGCGATGGCGCCAAAAAAAAGGGAAAGGGGAGGGAGGAGGGGGAGGGTATATAAGCATTGAAGAATTTCTGAGGGAAATCATTAGTCCCCATTAATGAATAGCAGGGGAAATAAAACTTGAAGAAGGGGAATGACCGGCGTGGGATTTGAAGAAAGAGGGTTGGTGTCCAATGATGTGTGGTCTATATAAGGAGATCAGAGGAATGATGGGCGTCACATTTATTCACAAAATCTGAAGAAAGAGAGAGAATCCATTAAAGAAGAAGCAAGTGGGCCTGGGATAAGTAAACAGTTTACTTGTACGAAGCCACTTTTCACTGGACAGTTAAGTCATACCCACATAACACGTGTTGGAAGTTACTGGACATTCATCTGGTCGGACATAAAATGGGTAAGTGTTGTCTCTATGTACGGTAAGTGTTGTTCATATGTAATTACTGCAGTACAAATTATTTTCTGTCTCCCTATGTAATGCAACAGGGGAACAATCATCAGTTTGTATAACTGTATTGTTTGGAGGATGGTGGGCGTGTGAATGCGGCACTTGGGTCTTCACGGGGTCAAGGAGCCAGAAAGCCATGCTGGTGGACGAAAGGATTGACTATGTAAATCTGAAGAAACAGGTGATGGACAAGTTTAATGTCGATGGGAGGAGGAATGATGTGGAGCTCACATATGTAAAGCCAAAGAAGGAAGGGTCCAGGCCGTTTGCTATCGGGGATGACGAAGACTTCGAGGCCTACAAGTTTGTAAACGGGCTGTCTGGAGAACGAAATTGGCCTATCGACCTCAATGTCTCCCTGCGACGCAAGGTTGGTGGAGACGTGGAAAAAGCACAAGAATCGACAACGGATGACTCAGACGGTGATGGTTTGTCTCCTGCAGGCTTGGAGGATGTTGTAGTTCCGTTAACTGGTCCGCCCATGACCCAAGAAGATCGCCCAAAGACGGATCCCCCCTTGGGGCTTAACGGAGAAGACGAAGATTTGGGAGCAAAAATTGTCGAGGTAAACCAAACGGATGTCCAGTTAACCCAAACATCCGTCCAGTTACAAGAAACTTCTGACCAGTGAAGGATAAGTGAGGAGTTGGAGTTGGAGTTTGCGAAGAGGGAAAAGAATGCCGACGTAGTTAAACGTGGGAAGCAAGTCATTTATGTCAGCAGTGACATGGAAGATGGAGTCATTGACCTTGGTAGCTCCTCCGACGAGGATGATGCAATCCCAAAAGTGGTTAAACCTGGACACGGTAGTTCTGGTCCGACGAAGTCTTGGTCATGGGATTATGAGGCGTAGCGAGCGGTGAGGGAAGTCGAGTAAGCATACAAAAGACGAAAATGGAAGTCGAGAGCTTCTCCGAAGCCTGCTGAAAGTGAATCAATGGTGGCGGGGAACCCATTGGATCTCAGCCAGTGCGGTATTAAGCTACAGGAGGGACAAATATTTCGGAGGAAGGAGGATGTGCAGGAACTCGTAACGTGGGTGGGTCTAACTCGCTGCTTCACGACGAAGGTGAAGAAGTCAACGACAATCTTGTATGTTGCAGGGTGCGCGGCTCCCAAGTGCAAGTGGTCATGTCGGGCTTCGACTTACAAGGAAACGGGGTTATGGATGATCCAACAGCTTGTGGACGAGCACACGTGCTCGTTGAACGAGGCGGTCAGACAAAAACGCAGTGCGACATACACGCAGCTAGGGCGACGCATTGTCGAAAGGTATGTGACCCAATACGTAATACTGAACTGGACTCTTGCCTAAATTCCACTGGACATATAAAGATATAAACTGGACATACTTTGGTAGTAACTGGACACACAACAATTGTAACTGGACACCAACCTATATACACTGAACATACGTTAACAAAAACTGGACACACAACTATCTTAACTGGACACACAACTATCTTAACTGGACACACTTGTTTGTGAATGGGCATGTGCAGTTTCGGACGGTCAAAGAAGCCCCTCGATCCGGACCAAGTGCAGAGGATGATGAAGTCGTAGCTGGGGGTCAGATGCAGCTACTGGAAGGCGCGCCGAGCCCGGTTGAGTGCGAGGGACAACGTGTACGGAACGGACGAGGAAAGCTATCGGAGAATGTACTCGTACATGTACATGCTGGAGCAGGCCAACCCTGGGACGTACACGAAGATAGAACGCGACACGGAGGGGCGATTCAAGTATGCGTTTGTGAGTCTTGGAGTGTGGCGGAGGGCTATCCCCAACGTACAAAAGGTCAGTCGTTCTGTAAATGGAACATGACGCTCATCTATTTCCAACATGACGCTCATATTAATACGACATGACATATGTTTGATTACACATGACACCTCTAACGCCTAAAGATGTTTATTCTCTAGGTTATATCGGTGGACGGGAGCTTCTTGAAGGGGAAATTTTGAGGGTGCTTGCTATTTGCTACCGCACAAGACGTTGACCACCACATTTACCCCGTCGCCTTCGCCATGGTTGGCGGCGAGAATGATGGGTCTTGGGAGTTCTTCTTTAGGCAGATGTTGCGTGTCGTTGAAGACACGACTGATCTGGTGTGGGTATCTGACCGCCACATGAGCATCCTGAAGGGCATACGGGATAGCTACACATTCGCGAAGCACAACATATGCACATATCACTTATTTCAAAACGTCCGTTTCCAGTTCAAGTGTGGGGGCTTGCAAGAAGAGTTCATGACGATGTGTAAAGCTTACACGTACGAGGAGTTCCAAGCGCTGTAGGCGGAGTTCTGTGCACGGGTTCCCGGAGCGGGCCCATATCTGAAGGAGGCCGGGTTCAACAGCTGGGCAAGGGCTTTCTACACCGGGAATAGGTACAACATCATAACCACTAATAACTCTGAGTGCTTGAACTCGGTGTTCAAATATCCTAGGGATTTGTCGCTAACGTCCCTTGTAGATGCCATCCTTGAGACTGTCGACACGTGGTTCGCCAAACATAGGAAGACAAGCGCCGAGCAAGGGAAAGTCGTAAGCGACTGGGTTGGTAACGCCATCAGAGCAAACTTCGTGCAGTCCCTTTCCATGGTCGTCAGACAGCTGAGTCCTCATGAGTTCGAGGTACGCAAGGGAACCTCCAGCTGGCTTGTAAACCTAACAGGACTTTTATGCAACTGCAAACGCTTCAACGTCGACCAATACCCATGCGCTCACGCAATCGCAGCATCCCAATTGCACGGCGTGGATGTGTACTCGCTCGTTAACGACTTGTACAAGGTAGACGCGTGGCGTGCGTGCTACAAGGACGTGATCTACCCAGTCCCGTCGCGAGACACTTTGAGGGTACCCGAGGCAATCGCCAATGAGACTTGCCTCCCCCCCCCCCCCCCCCTTTATTAAGGTACGCCCTGGCATGCCGAAGACATCTAGGTACCCGTCTCAGTGGGAAAGGAAGTTCCCGAAACGGCGCCGCACCTAGTAACCGCCCGCGACATACTTGGTCCATCATATGGATATTACATGACGGGCACATATTTTGACATGACATATAATGGTTAAGACATGACAGTAGGTATTTACCACGTTTTGTAATCAGGGCTCACTTATTCGGAAACGTTATCGCTCCCCCTTTTACATTGAAGTATGAACTTCAACCGTGTTTTGTAATTAAGGCTTGTTGGGCCTGGGTGCAACTATTTCAGTTTGTACATGACATGCAGTAATATTAACTTGCCAGGTGATATTTTGGACATGACATGTTGTAATTGTCAGTTTCAATGGAAATGCGGACGACGTAAATATATAAGTGTGAACCATCGTACGACCTACATGATAACATAGTTTCAAAAACCACATGACATCATAGTTTCAAAACCTGAGCCCTAAGTTTCCCAAAACGACATACCGTCGATACCAAAGTCAACCAAATAAAATCCTACGAAAACGCAAATGTGCAAGCCACCAACAACATGTCCAGACAACAGTACAACCAACAATGTTCTTGTCAATGGAGATGGAGGCAATGACTACTGAGGATCGGGGCTGGGTCGGAAGGAACCGTGGTAGATGGCGACACAGAGAACTAGGCGGTAGGCATCGATAAATGCGTCGTCCACCCCTTTCAATACACGGCCGCCTGATGCGAGCATATGCATGAAACGGATAGCGTAGGGGCCGGAGTCTCCTATGCGTCCCAAAAAGTATATGTGTCAAACCAAATTCGCAGCAATTACACTATAAATCAGAAGATGGACAACGACGACTTACGATTGCTTGTTCTGAGGGATCCCCTTCACACGGTTGTACTTGAACGGCTGGGGCAGTTTCCCTGCATGCTTGGCGTGCGGCTCTTAGTGGCCATTCATCAGCGGGGGAAGGGTGTGCGTGATGGGCTTCAGAAGGCCGGGCAAATGTTGCTCAAGAGTCAGACGAGTGTCCGGATCATACACACGGACAGTCCACTCGGCCAGGTCGATCTCCAGTGCAACCCAGTGATTGTCCTTCAGATTCCAGGAGCCAACACGCGGTCGACACTGGCCCAAGGCTTCGGACACCGCTCAGGCAACATACCGCTGAAGTAGTACTTCAACTCCTCGTCGACGTTCATGCCGGTATGTCTCTGTAGCAGTACCCCGAAGTAGGGGTCGACGACTGCGACACCTGCGTACTTCGACTCGCTGGCTACCTCCTTTCAGAGGATGCCGCATGCTTGGTCGATATGCTGCAAACAAGGAACACGTGTCTAGTCAACAATAAAATTATCATGTTATCGGAGCACGGGTGGGCGGACATTACCTTTGAGCGCACCATTTTCTTTGGCGTTTTTAGGTCCCTGAAGAATTTCCTTTGGAGGAGGGTGCCCATCATTGTACGTGCGGGGTCGGTCCCTTCGGCGTCGTCGCTGGTCAACCACATGGAGAAGGCATCGACGTCGGCCCTAATCGTCAGGCCCAATGCCACGGCGTCAACCCCCACAATGACGTTCTTTCCCTTGGCGGCCCGCGGCTTCTTCAGCCTCTTCGTGACTTCGTTAACCACCTATTTTTCCTTGTTCCCCTTCTCGACACGCGGCTTCTTCACCGGCTGAGTGACTTCGTGGCCATCTAACGTTGCAAGCGCTCACCTCACCCTTCCCCCCTTACGCTGAAGGGGAGCAACGGCCTCATCATGCGCCTCCTATGGTGGTAGACATGACACAAACTTAAAATAACATGACAGATACGTCACATTACATGACAATACCATTAACATGACCTACCTCAGGGGTTGTCTGTGTCGTGGGTGCTTCTGGCTCAGAGATGGTTGCTGTGGCCCTAGGCCCTTTGGCCTCAGTCTTAGAGCCCTCAGCTAACACCTCATCCACATTAGCCCGGTCCTGATACTTGACAGCAAACGATTGTTGACATGACAACTAACGGACTTCACATGACACTGGGCGTCAGATGGCTTACCACAGCGGTTGTGACGGTGGTGGCTGCTACTGGCTCAACACCAGTCGCTCTTACCATTTCCCCTTGCCCTGTGCTATCAGTCTGACCCTTTTCCTTCAACACCTACTCACCCTACGCAAATATGCGAATGAACTTAGTGTCGACACTATTGTCAACACTGACATCGCAGTACGACATGGATGGCTTACCTGTGTGGTGGGTGTTTCTTTGGGGGGTTCTTGTGGATCAACATCCTTCTCCATTTCGGTGTCCCCATGGCCTGATCCCTTATTCTTACCCATCTCTTTCAGATTATGAGTTCGTGTCACCGTCATTCACAAAACTGACATTACGGTTTCAGTTAGAGTACTTACCTCAGAGGTTGTCTTGGTGGTTTCATCTCCATCTGCATCGGTACCCGATTTCTGGCCCATTTCCTTAACAGTTTCCTCACCCTACGCAAATATGGGAATGACGTTACCATGACGCCTATATTGTTATACATGACTCCTATATTGTTATACATGACGGTTATGGATACTTACATGACAAATTGAACATCTTACCTCCTTCGACTACAACTCAACATTTTCGGTTTCCTCCCCATGGGTTCCATGCATGTCCTGTGAGTGTGTCACCTCGTCCTCGCCTCGCTTCTTCCCCCTCACCTCCCTTCTCAGCTCTTGCATCGCCGCCTCAACCCTTTGCATCCTCTCGTTAAACGTTGCCATTATGCTCCTCCCCAAATCATCCATCTTAGACAAAATCCTTGACACATCCACTTGGGTAGCCATCGTACTTCCCTCACCCTGCGTGCCTGACCCGGATGCTTACGTCGTGCTCGGCCTATGTTTCGCTTTAAACTCCACCACGAGGTCGTCGAAGAACTTATCCGGCTTCTCTGTCACGAAGATGGCGCCAAGGATAACCCCCTTCCTCACCTCCTCGGCATACGGGAGTAGGACTGTCCGAACAACGTGGACCTTATCGAACATGCCCAGCTCGTCCTTCGACTGCTGGATGAGGGAGGCAAGAGAATTGTACATGATATTGTGCTCTTTCAACTTATACCACAGGCACCGAGGGTAGATTATGTCGTCGCTGGAGGCAACAACTTGTCTTGCAACTGGGCGCATAGCCTCGTACACCCACAACTACAAAAAAAAACAGGTGATGACATGTCAACACTTTGCATTTAATCGTGTTCAGTTTGCATTTTATAATGCACAGTGCCTATGTCCAGTTACCATGACTCAGTGTCCAGTTTAAATCATTATTTGTCATGTGAGCTTTATTTACATACTTGGAATGCAAGGGGGAAGCCGGCTAATAAGTACGACGGGCGAGAGCTGCTGACCCCATGCTGGAGCTTGCGCTTAACAGCCCGGTAGAGGAACTCGTGGGTTCGTTCGTAGCACAGTCGCCCCCACGGGTAACGCAAGAACGCCTCAGTGTCAGACACCATGTTCACAACCCACCCTTGAATATAGTTGCGGGGTTCCTTCGCAAAGAGCACCGCCTCCACCAGCATGATGAGCGTGAACTTAAAGCGTTTGGCGGCGGAACGCTTGGACTTCATCGCCACTCTGTACTCCAACTCGAAGTCCTCCATCCTCATCTTCTCCGCCCCTAAGAACTCTAAGCAGGCAGCCTTATCCGCCTCAGTGTCCACGGTCCGCAGCACGTTTGACGAGCAATTCAGTCCGGTCACTAGCGCAAACTCCGCGATGGAGAATCGGACTATGGACCCCTGGATCATGTACCAGGCTTCATGCTCCTTTTTCGACCACAGCTGCCGCTGCAGGACGTAGTGGACTACCTGTGCTGAGAACTCAACTTTGGCACCGAGCCTCGCAATGCCGCCAAACCGGCTTTCACACAGACGCTTCCAGTCTGAGGCAGTCAGGTACCAGTCTAGCATTAAAAGGACCTGGGACCTGGTGTATTGGTTGCACCTACACTTGAAATGCCGGTCCTCGGGGACGACATATATCGCCTGCATGGTGGGGTGGAATGTTAGAGCGACTCATCTGTAAAACACTCTACCCTTAATCGACACTACCCAAACCATACCTCGCCTGTTGTCAGTGTCTGCGTTATCCTTCTTTCTCCTGAACCACCCATGTTCTTATTTGATACCCTGCAGGTTGGGGAGCAATACTTTAGCATTCTGCAAACATTTGCACATTATCATCACACCAGTCACAATGCACATGTCGGTAAGTTCATATAACATGTCATCTGACCATTATAACATGACAGAAACCATATCTTACCCTATACTTATCACACTCTAAGTAAATTTCTAGCCTCACCATATCTTACCCTATACTTATCACCTGAGCATTGTAACCATTTTATAGCTTTCAAAAAATATACGTCGCGCAAGTTTGCATATAAACATGACAGGAAGCCTATTAAACATGCCAACTAAATATTCAAAACATGACATGTTACAATGTAACAGCATTTACATTAAATAACTTATTCCTGAAATTTTTTTACCCACATGAACGTTCCCCAATTTCCCTCTATCTATAAAAATCTATCCAATTTCCCCAATCCCACCAATTTCCCCAATTCCCACAATTTCGCCAATTTCGCCAATTTCGCCAATTTCCCAAAATTCACACAATACATGTGTCGATTTCCCCTAATTTGCTTCCCGATTCATGGCCTTTACCATATCATCACGGCAATGGTACTTCCCTTCTCTCCCTGTTGCCAACACCCCCCCTTCCCACATTTCCACCCATTGTTTTCATACTTGAAGCCGGTTACATCCCACATGACAGGGGCGGATATTCCACCCGTTCTTTCATCTAATTGCAAACCATGGCAAACAAATTAGGTTCTTCAATTGGTCCCTCCTTCTTTCAATTTCTGCAATCGGTACTAAATCGGTAGAGTTAGGGTTTACTTACTTGAAAACCGTCGATCCCTCTGTCGGGGTGGTCTTCTACACGTTTTCGGGTTTACTTGCTTGCAAACTGCCGGCTTCTTCTCCTCCTTACTCCCAGGTTCGTCTTCTTCCTTGGGCTTCTTCTTCTCCTTACTCGTATCTCGAATGGCGGTTTCGTGCCTATTGCCCTCCCTCATCTCTGTTTTACACATAGTTGGAAGTGACAGGTTTTTAAAAAAAATGCCCTCTCTCTCCTCCTCCCTCCCACGCTCGCTCTCTGCCTTCTTTAATTACTCCCAACCACCGGTTTCAACCCCCTTCTTTCAACCGGCTGCCTTGCAATTTTTTAGGGGGGGGGTCTAACCCTTGGCAATTTGAACTGGTTAGTGGGTTCGGCATGCAAACCAAATCGGGGAGAAGGTCATTTACTTCAATTCCCTCAAAGCAGTCTTTGCAATTGGGAAGAACAAATCCTCAGGACCTGGCGGGATGATTGTAGAATTCTACCAAACCTACTGGGAAATCATTGGGCCCGATGTCACAAGAGCTATCAAGAGTTTCTTCCACTCCGGAAAGACCTAAAACAAATAAATCATACTTTTATCTCACTTATCCCAAAGTGTGACAACCCGAACTCGACAAACCACTACAGACCAATAAGCCTTTGCACAACTATCTATAAGATAATTGCGAAGATCTTAGCCGACAGATTAAAACAAGTACTTGGGAAAATCATCCATTCCCTTCAAGGGGCTTTTGTAACTAATAGAGCAATTCAGGATAATGTCCTAATTGCACATGAAATATTTCACTCGTTCAAAAATAGGAAAGGAAAAGAAGGTTGGATAGCCGTGAAACTTGACATGGAAAAGGCCTATGACAGGGTAGATTGGAACTATCTCTTCCAAGTGTTAACAAAATTTGGTTTTGATCCTCGATTCATCTCTTGGGTTGAAGCGTATGTCAAAACCGTTTCTTTCTCAATCATTGTAAATGATGGACCAACGGAGGTTTCCCTTCCTAAAAGGGGACTTCGCCAAGGAGACCCGATTTCTCCACATCTTTTCATTTTAGGCGCGGAGATCCTTGCGTGAGCTTTACAAGCTCAAAGCAATGAATCTAGAAAAACAATTGGCTTTGAAATTTCTAGACATGGAACCACAATACCTTTCTTATCTTTCGCAGATGATATAATGATATTTGCAAAAGCAAACTCAGAGTCGTATAACCAGATTAGAAGAATTATTAACGACTACTGTCAAATGTAATGACAAAAGGTGAACTTCAATAAATCAGCCTTTCAAGTTACTCCAGGAGTCTCCACCCAACAAAAACAGACAATCCAAAGTATCCTTCACATCACGAATCTGGCAACACTTGACAAATATCTTGGTTGCCCAATTATAAACGGTAAGGTGAACATAGACACTTTTGAAGAAACGATTATCAAAAGCAAGGCACAACTCACAAAATGGAAAGGAAATGGATTATCCCAACAAGGACGAACAATTTTGATAAAATCAAATCTCGCAACGAAACCAAATTTTATCATGCAGAGCTTCATGCTCAGGACAGAAATCCACAAGGATCTGGACCAAATTAACAGAGGATTCTTTTGGAATAAAGATCACACCTATAAACCACATATAGGATGGGATAAAATATGCAAACCCAAACGTTGTGGAGGATTGGGATTAAATAAACCAAAGGACATCAATAAAGCATTACAAATGAAACTCCCCTGGAAAATTCTTGCGGAACCAGAAAACTTTTGGGTTAAAATTATAAAAGAAAAATACCTCAAATCCGAATTCCTATGGAACTATAACAAAAAAAAAAAGAATCCTCCTGGCAATGGAGAAAACTTATGGAACCAAAAGAGGAATTCTGCACAGAACTTATTTGGCAAGTTGGAAATGGAAAAACAATTAGATTCTGGATAGATGAATGGATAAAAGGCATCAAGTTAAACGACTGTAAAATAACATCAGATCCAATTGACCCAAATGAAAAAGTTGAACAATTTATGGGACCAGATAAATATTGGAAGTTAGAGGAACTTCGTGCCTTTCTTCCAGATAATATTATTGACATAATAAAAACCAAAAAAATCCCGCTAAATGAAATAGAAGATCGATTGTATTGGAAACCTAGTAGAAACGGGTGGTTCACCACAGCATTGGCGCTGGAAAGCATTACAAAAACTCAAACAACTCTAGACCAACACATTGGATTTGGAACTTGGACTATTTTCCAAAGGTAAAAAACTTCCTTTGGAAGCTTGTCATGGACGGAATACCCACCAAGAAAAGACTTGCCGGAAAAGGGGTTGCAGTTCCCCTCTCGTGCAGTTTATGCGATCTCAATGACGAAGACACTGAACACATTTTTATAAACTGTCAATACACAAAGGAACTCATTTGGAAAATAGAACAACAGATTGGAAGGACAATTCAAAACACACAAACAAGAGACAAAAATATGAAAGAAATTACAACAGAGATCTTCGCGAAGCTGACTGCAACAAAAAAAACAAAACTTGCCATTACTTGGTGCAGCGTGTGGACAATTAGAAATAAGATTATTTTCGATGATCAGGGGTTTGTAAACAGAATAAAGCAGGAACAATACATAAAACATCAATTACTATAATGGGAAGAATCCAAAAGACAATTATGGGAAGATACAGATCAAAAGAAAAATGTCACACCACCGACTCAAAGAAGAAGGAAAAATTTAAGATGGCAAAAGCATGTAGCTGGAAGCTTCAAATTAAAATTTGATGCTTCTGTGCTGTCTTCTGGCGACGCTTTGGCGGGAGTTGTTATTCGCGATCACCATGGTTCTGTCATTTTTTGCATGGGTTCCCTGTGTGGTGAGATGTCGACAGTGAAGGCCGAAGCTCTTGCCCTTCATTCTGGGCTTGTGGCTGCTCACCAACTAGATATTTCTATGATCAAGGTCGAAGGCAATTGTCTTGTAGTTATTAACGCCATCAATGATATCTGGAGTTGCCCTTGGGAGATTGAAATGATTTTTGCTGATTCAAAGCGTCTTCTCTAGAATTTCCAATGCTCCTCATGTCTGCATGTCTTCAGAGAGCTCAACCAGGTCGCGGACAAGATGGCTCATCTTCGGCATCAACTCGATGACGATTCGCCTTTGCATCATTCCGAGCTCCAGGCTCTCGTCCAAAAGGACGCTCTTGGGTGGTGGATCAGCAGGGTCTGACACCACCCAAATCCTTTCTTTGTATAAAAAAAATAAAATCAAAGCCACTCCTTTTGCTCTTATAATGTATCCATAATTTTTTCAAAATGCAATATAAATGTATATTTGCTCTTGTAGAAAATATTTGAAAATATATGTTAGGGTATTGCCATTTATCTTATAACAAACACTAATTATTTTAAAGGTACAAATTTTGGTTATAATTGATGGAGTGTCCTACTATTTGAAATAATTGGTGGAGTGTCAATTCGTCTTAACATATCTAACAAGAGTATCAACACTTCTTTCTCAATCCTCCTCAAGTCCACTTCCCAGCTATTTCCAATTTCAACCGGCAATTGAACCCCAACGCCAAGGCTAGCGATCTCTCAAAAGCTCTTCTCCCATGTCTTCCGGTTTTGGCGTCTCGCATCCCTCCTCCTCCGATCTGCTCGTCCAGTCCACCTAGTCGTCTGGTCTCGCCACATAGGAGCAAAGGAGCACCGCAGGGGCCGAAGAATCGCTTCTTGTCTCTCATCCCCAAATTTCCGTTCAGATTTTTGAATCGGGTAGCAAGAGGAGGTGGGAGAGTTGATTTTGTGATCAAGAAGGAATCGTCGACTAAAGAAGGCGAAGGAGAAGGATAGGTTCTACTCCGATTCAACCAGCTTCAGGAGGAGCCGTTGAAGCTTGGAACTGATGCCTCTGAGCAGGGCTCTAATTCTCTTCTTCTCTGACAGGTCTTTTTTTCCTCTTTACTTAGTTGATTTTCTTTTTGGTTTGGATATTGAATTGATTTGAATGAGCTCCGATCCCCTTCTTCTCTGCCATTGAAGGTTAATGAATTGATTTGAATGATGGGAATGGTCCGAATGGACGACATGGAAGGTTTATATTATGATACTTAGTGTGCTGACATGGAAGGTTTATATTACGATACTTAGTGTGCTGACATGGTCCTCAAGATGAATTTCTATGGAATTGGTGGGTGCGTCTTTGGTAGATTTGAGATTTTATGCCATTGCAGTTTCTATACATGTCAGCCGCATGAGTTTTGTGTGTTGGTGCTGCATTTGCTTGCTTTTGCTTGAATGTCATATGATAAAAAGAGCCAAATGAAGGTTTTTCTGGTTATGGGTTATAAATCTGAGGGTTTTTAGTGCTGTTACTTGTTATGAATTGATCTATATTTCAGTTTGGTATTAGTTTGATTGCTCTTTTGCAAGTTATTATGGTTTCATAAGGACTGAGGACTGGTCAGTTTGTGAGTTGAGAAAATTTGCACCGAAGATGCAAATTTTCTCCCTAATTTAGTGATTGTCCCCCAAGTCCGGCAAATTGGGGTTTTGTCCACCTAAAAATTTTTGGAGAAAATTTCCCTTCCATATATAAGCCTTTATGCTGTACACCGCACTCTCTCTCCTCATTTCGTTCCCCGCCTGGCTTGTTGGAGACGAGTCGCTCTCTCTTCTCTCCATCTTCCTCAAGCGCTTGTTGCAGTTGAAACCGACGATTCTCTTCGATTCTGTTTCAATGGTAGAGAACAAAGTTTCCGGCGACATTGAGGGAGTTGTTGTTGCCGCAATCGACAATAAACGTGCAAGCGATCCTTCAAATGGGGGTGTGTTTTCTGTGTTTATAGTGTTATACCGGTTTTGAAGTTGAATCCGACATTTCTCTTCTATTTTTGTTGAATTTTAGAGAATAAAGAATCCGACGAGATGGAGGCAGTTGATGTTGCTGCGATTGACAGTAAAACTCCATGCGATCCTTTAAGTGGGGGTTTTGTTTTGTGTTTTTTTTAGTGTTATGCCTTTTTTTTATTCGACATTTCCTCTTTGATTATATGTTGAATGGCAGGGAATGAACCATCTGACGAGGGTGATGTCGGGGATGTTGCTGAAATGGACAGTAAAACTGCAAGCGATCCCTCAGATGACGGTTTGTATTTTGTGTTTATGTCTTTTATCCCTGTTTTTTGTTTTTTCCCCCTTATTATTGTGTTTGATATCTAATGTGATTGATTTGCAGTGTGCAAAAGTTCTTCGGAGAAGGTTCCTTCAGTGGAAGCTAGCAGTTCAACCGGTTCTTCGAGCAGAGGTGTGTTGTTATTGTTCTAAGGTTTTGTGTTCATGTTTTTACAGGCTTTTTTTGTGTTTTTCTATCAAATGTATACATGCATTTGGTAATGTTTCTTTGATTTTTATCATAAACACCTATTTCAGCATATCCTGTAAAATACCTATTTTAGCCGATTTTGTTATTCATGATGACATTGTTGTTGTGTATGCTTTGTGTGTGTTTTTTAGATGATAATGCCTCTGCAATTGATCTTCAAGAATATAAATGTCAATTTGATGCGAGTATATTTTTTTTCATACCTTATTGCCCTTTTTGTGTGTTTTTATGTTTATTCATGCTTATGAATGTGTCTTTTTAGCAGAGATTGAAGTACTGCATTCCTGTAAAGGCTAGATTTTGTGCAAAATCCAATTTTTATTGTGCTACAGATGTCTGTGATGTTATAGAGAAACATCTGTCGAAATCTGATTTTGAGTTGCTAAGGAGAAGTTCCTTTGGATGGGCTTTTGTTCAAAGCAATAAGATGAAACTTAATTTTCAGCTGATTCATCAAATGATGCTTTGTATGATTAAGAGTGATAAGCTTCATGAATTGTGGTTTAAGGTTGATGGTCTTGTTGCTCGGTTCTCTTTGGTAGAGTTTTATGCAATTACAGGGCTTCCTGTTGTAGATACTTCAGTTAAACCATCCGGGAAATTTGCGTGTTCTTATTTTCTTGGGAAGAATCATTCAAAGTGTACGTATGATGAGTTGTTGGAGGCATTTAAAAGATGTAGAAATTCGTCTCCAAAGAAGCTGCAGATGGCAAAGTTGTTGATTATCGAGAAAATGTTAATGTTTAGGCGTTCAAAAAGTGTTAAGAAAAATCATGCTGCTCTTGTATGCAATCTAGAGAAATGTGAACTGTATCCATGGGGGAGATTGTCTTATTCTTTGGTGGTGAAGTCTTTAAAGAAGGTTCTGCTTTGTGATCGATCAGATCCGAGACCATCATATGAATTGTTTGGATATATTTATTCTTTTCAGGTAATTAATTTCATGCATGTATGTTTCAGCATTTGTTTGTTTCAGCATTTGTGTTTCAGCAATGTTTTTTTTCTTTTGTATGATATAAAGTGTTGCTTGGTTTGTAACACCCCCTTTTTAAATCCCAAGGGAATGTTACAGCGCCAGTGAATCCGCAGACTTTAATGTCTTTGAATTCACCTGAGGCTTATAGGGACATGCAACCATGCTCCCATAAACAAGATGATAATTTAAATACAATCAAATAGGCGGAAGTGAATAAAATTTGTTAGTTTAGAATATCTGACCATAATAATATAAAAATTCCAAAACTATAAAGTATTAATAAATTCCAAAATAGATGAAATTAAAGTAGCGGTGCAGAAACTTTAGAGGTTCAAAACTTGTAATAAAATATTCAATAACTGATAGCCCGCTCTTCAACTCTCTCCTGCTCCGCTGTTTGCACTAGACCTGTGGAATATGGTCTGGTGTTTCGTGAGAACGAAGGATACCAGCCATCCAATAAATAGGATGGTTAGTACAATTAAGACTAGCAAATGATAAGGAAAATGTTCAGACTTTAACCTTGCAGTGACCATAAAACGGTATGTCTCAGGTTAAGGGAATGACACGAATATTTATAGTAGAAACTGAATGAAAATGATAAAAATTCACACATGACTCGGATGATCATATCGATCGATTATAAGATAAGAAATGGAATTATACTCGAGGCAGATAAGTATAATAACTGAAATGATCACCTATTTAACAGTCGATAATAATAAAGATAACGATAATAATAATACTACGTGGTACCAGTCGGGCCTTTAACAAGGACCCCGACCTACATCAGATCGTTGTTTTATCATCCCGCAGAGAATGCATTCCGGAATGGTGTTTCATTAAACCTTGTAAGGCGGTGGCTTAACGAACCACAACCTGCAAGTCAGTCTACTGTATAACTTGCCAAAGGCATAAAGCCACTCGCATCACGTGGTGCGCATTTTAACATATCACAACTAAGCATCACATGGTGCCTATCTTATCATATATAAATAATTTATACTAGGTGATCATAATAACGACATTAAATCAAACAGGGACAAGCACGGATAATTCAAAGGGTCTTACTATCACATGCCACTAGTTTGCATGAAAAGAACAAGCAGAATATCATGCACTTTAGGAAGAAGAAAATGGGCAACCTTTACTTATCTCGAGTTATAAACAAACAAATCACATTTAATACTATATCACTATAATTACTTTAATAATAATTGCCCATTAATTTAACTCATGCCAATTTATGATTAAAAAGATAAATTACATCAAGCAGATGGGTATGCAATTTATCGAAATTGGCAAGGAAATTGGCCACAGGGCCGCATTCGACACGGAAGAATTTAAAAGGCACAACAAAAGAATCACGAAACATGCAAAGGGCGTTTGAACGAAATCACTTGCCTTAACCTTCGATGATCGGTTGACGAAAACAAGACGAGATTTTAGCACCTGTTGAATTCAACGAAAAAGGGATATTTAATATTGATATCTTATACAATTAACTTTACTTAATTCAATTTGAAATTGAATTAATTCTATAAAGTTAAAAATCTATACCAATATGAGTTCCTCGGAGAGCGGGATCCGGCGTTGGTGCTTCGAGATTTCTCGGTGTCGCTGAAACGGGCAAGAATTGAATAGTTTAGAAACATTGGCCGCCTAACTTAATAAATAATTAACTTTGGTCCAAAAACGAGAATAGACTAAATAATAGGGAAGTTTATGAGATTTTCATAAAAGAAATTGAAAACCTCCTATTGTTTCAATGGAGGTTTGCGTACAGCGAAGAGGAAGGAGCTCCTCCCTCGGCGGCGATGGCTACCGACGACGACGACCGACGCGGCAATTGGCGAGGCGGGGGCTGGCGGCAATCGGAGCCGGGCTCGCACAATGTTTGGCGGCGAAATTTAAAGACGCAGGCAGCGGGGCTCGGGAGTAACGGCGCGGCAATCGATGTTCTCCGGGGCAGTCTCGACAGCAGCGGTTCGGCGGCGAGGGCGGCTGCAGCGTGGGCTCGGACTCCGCTGTTCGTGGGCGCGCTTCCGGGCAGGGCTGCGACTGCAGTGGCTCGGTGACGAGGCGATGGTTGGGTTGCGACAACAGGGCGGCAATGGCCCTTCCTCTGGCGGCGGCGAACAGGGGCAAACGCAGCGAGAGGGCTCGGTCGTGGCTCGTGGCGCATCTCCGGCCAAGGGCCGCGTTCTCCGGGCAAGGCGATGGGCAGCGGTGATGGCCTCGACCCAGGTCGCCGGCGGTGGTGGTAGGACGGTGGCTGCTCATGGATCGGAAGAATTGGGAGAGGAAGGGAGACGGTGATTTGAGAGGCGGTGAGAGTTTTTGGTCTGTGGAAAACCCTAAGATTTGACGTGTATCTATACTACTAGAGATACACAAACGGATAAAGATTAGATAGAGATAGGTTTCTTCCCTTGATGAAATGAATATTATTTAGTTTATTTTCATAAATTAAATAATAAGGATATTTAGAGACTTTATGTAATTAAATCAACCCGTATATTATTTCTCTTTAGAATAATTTAATTATTCTAATTCATACAATATATCTTAGGTGAATTTATTAAATGACCCAATTCACAAGATATATAATAGTTGAATATAATATAGATTTATTCAATTAAATAAAAATAAGAAATAACCCAAAAATAATTTGGGGTATTTCATACCTCCCCACTAAAAATAAGTTTCGTCCCGAAACTTAGAAAAGAAATGACACATGAATTGAAGATAAGATAGTAACCTCGAAATAGATGAGAGAATCTAGATTGATCAAAGTAGAGCTAGGTGTATCTAATAATGGTTCTCGAATAGGTAGAATTTAAGCACGCTTCACTTAATGAACTTATCGAATACGTGAGCGAGACATCTAAAGTAACTCATTACTTTCCGAACTCCTCAATGACAAAGCTTGGAATTTTTAATCCGATGAAAACAGTGTATCTCTATAGCTATAAATATCTAAAAAAAGGATAATAAAATTTTGAAAGACATCTTTTGTTATTCATTCTCGTTGCTCGAGATAAGTGAACTCGCATCACATAAGAAACGGGGTTAACTAGCTTGTCGTTGGCTTTCGTCTCAGCCCCATCTGGCTTCCTTTTCCAGGTTGCCGAATGGCCCGGGTGGCTTTGAAGGCAACCATTGTGACAAGACCAGCCAGCCTTATTCATATGAGTTGAGTTGTGGGTCTTCGTCTTCTGGTTTGTCGACATGAACGTTGTCCGGTTCTTCAGCACAAGCGTTCTTGCGCCATTGTCTTCTTCATAAACATAAATCGCGCATATCTATATACTATTCTCAAGCTTTTTACCAATGAGAGTTCGGTTACTCGATCATGGAAAGGAAAGATGAGATATATAACTCATGATCGTTTAATACTATCAAAATTTAGGAAAGGTGAACCTACCTACATAAAAAGTTCCTAATTACCCTCATGAAGAATCTTACGTATGACACTATGACATATTGATCATTAATCACTGATTTCACATGCAGGTATTATTCCTGCTTACACAGAAGTGAAACAGATGAGCCCTTCTAGAGTCTATAGGGAGCACTTCCCGACTTTTTTTTCGATATTTCAAACAACACGAGTTGACCAGCTTGATATGAAATCATAAGTATCAACATACTGGAGCTGACTATATAACATGAGAGGAGTATTAGTAGGGAAGTGTGCGAAGCTTATATGGTATTCAGCTTTAGAATATTACCAATTCGCACACCAACTCCCCACTTTGACTTGAACATGTAAGGTTGTAAAGATGAATCCACAATTGACGGCTTATAATAACAATACCGGAATTTTGATTGCTAGATATGGAGTTTATCGGAAATACGTGTCCATTGACTCACTTTATTGAAATGCTAGAACGTACTAGCATAAAGGAATTACTAAACAGTATGGCGTTGCACAACTTTTTCAGTGTAGCTTACTCCTGTTCATCAGCCTCGGTAATGGCATCCAAGGTGTAGAGCTTAAGACCTTGCTTAGACGTTCCTTCCATTAGGGCCTTGTTCTTATTCCGCATTATAGGTTCCAACACAGGTTGCATGTTATGACCCCATGGTTGAGGCGAGTTTGTTGCCGAGTTTGAAGCTCGCGCTGCAACTGCTGAAGCTTGTTGTGACCGAGCTTGACCATTACCCGAGTTCTTACAAAACTTCGCCATATTTCCATACTTTCCACATCCTCTACAAACTCGAGTGTTCTTGTCACATGTAGGCCTCTTATGGCTCTGCTTACCGCATTTGTAGCAAACTTTTGACTAACCACCTTTCGCAGAGATAATATCCTGATCTGCCAAGGTGCGGTCAACTGTCGTCCTCCCAGCAGATGCAGAAGGAGTTGGCCTCTTCAAGCCAGAATACTGTTGACGACCTCTCCTCCGACCGTACAGCTTTTGAGTCTTTCAAATGACCCGACATATCGAGGGTTCAGCTTCCCTCGCTTCTTGAACCGGAAGACTTCCTTCCTGGGTGACACTTTCACGAACACCTTGTCGCCCACCTCAAAGTTGACTTTTCTACGCCTAGGGTCAACATAAGTCTTTTGGCGACTCTGAGCGGTCAACATTCATTGCCTAATCATAGCGACTTCTTCGACTGTCTTCTCTAACAGCTTCGGACCTATATGGATAGTATCAGTCGCATCATCCCAACATACTAGCGATCGAAACTTCCGTCCTCAGAGGGCTTCAAAAGAAGTCATCTTTATGGATGCATGCCAGCTGTTGTTGTAGGTGAACTCAATCAGGCTCAAACTGCTTTCCCGATCCGTTGGCCTATCCAGGACACAAGCTCTTAGCATATCCTCAAGTGTCTGGATGGTCCTCTCTGACTGACCATCTGTTTGAGGGTGAAAAGCAATACAAAGATTCGGCTGAGTTACAAGTCTCTCATGTAACTTCTTCCAAAACTCTGAGATGAATCGTCTATCACGATCAGAGACAATGGACAAAGGAACGCCGTGAAGACGGACTATGTGTTGAAGATACAACTCTGCTAGCTTTGCCGGCTTCTAGTTAGATCGAATAACAATGAAGTGTGCACATTTTTTTTAGTCGATCAATAATCACCCAAATGGCATCCTTCTTCCCTTGACCCTTAGGGAGCCCCATAACAAAATCCATCGAGATCTGTTCCTACTTCCACGTGGGTACTGGAAGTGGTTGGAGATTCCCACCAGGTCTCTGATGCTCAATCTTGACCTATTGACATACCAAGAATCTGGCCACGTGCTCGGTTACTTCATTCTTTATACCCAACCACCTGTAGCTCTTCCTCGGATCCTTATACATTTTACTAACTCCAAGATGCACCGAATAACTGGATGGATGAGCTTCCTGAAGAATTGTCTGTCAGATCTCAGGGACATTGGGGACACATATGCGATTTCCAAACCGTAAGGATCCATCATCCCTCATGACAAAGCTCGAGGTTTTACAATTGAAGAAGTCAACGGCGATCTATAGTAACACAACATCTTTAGTCTGCTTCGCCTTTATCTTTGCTAATAGATCTAACTGAACCTCCATCATACAGAACTGTCCTCGGTTCCTTTCAAACCAAACTTCAACCTCTAACTTGAGCAGATCCCTCTACAGAACAACTAATCATAGCCTCGTGCTGAGATTTGTTGCTCAAAGCATCGGCTACGACATTAGCCTTTCCAGGAAGATAGAGAAGCTCAATGTCATAGTCCTTGATCAGCTTTAACTAGCGTCTCTGTCTCATATTCAACTCCTTCTGAGTGAACACAAACTTGAGACTCTTGTGGTCAGTGTATATCTAGCAACGAACTCCATACAAATAATGGCGCTAGATTTTTAGAGCAAAAACCACAACAGCTAGTTCCAAATCATGCACTGTGTATTTCTCCTCATACGGCTTCAACTGTCGTGATGCCTAAGCTATCACCTTCCCATCTTGCATCAATACACAACTCAAACCTTGCGTGAAGCATCGCTATAAATCACATGATTCTCTGACTCCTTAGGGGGTGCCAAAATAGTTGTGGCCAACCACTTCTTGAGCTCTTGAAAGCTCGTTTCGCACTTGTCATCCCAGATGAATTTCTAGGATTTACGCAGGAGTAAGGTCAGTGGTTGGGCCAATTTAGAAGATCCCTCCAAAAATCTCCTGTAGTAACCTGCTAGTCCCAAAAACTCCGGATCTCCTTACATTGTTCGGCGGATACCACTTCTCTACAAATATTATCTTTTGGGGGTCGACCATCACCCCTTCCTCTGAGATGATGTGGCTTAGGAATGTCACCTGCTTTAACCAAAAGTCACACTTAGACAGCTTTGCGTACAACTGATGCTCTCACAGTGTTATCAAAGTAGTCCTCAACTGTTCGGTGTGAGCCTCCTCACTCAGCGAGTAGATCAAAATGTCGCCGATGAAAACTACAACGAACTTTTCCGAATACTAGTGAAAACAACGGTTCATCAGATCCATAAAGATTGTTGGGGCATTTGTTAAGCCAAATGGCATAACCACGAACTCATAGTGCCCATAACGTGTCTTGAAAGCAGTATTTGAAATATCCTCGTCACGAACTCGAAGCTGATGGTAACCAGAACGAATGTCAATCTTAGAGAATACCTTAGCTCCCTGAAGCTGATCCAACAAATCATCGATGCGTGGTAGTGGATACTTGTTCCTAATCGTCACCTTGTTCAGCTTCCGATAATCGATACACAATGAAAAGAACCATCTTTCTTCTTCACAAACAGCACGGGAGCACCCCAAAGTGAAACACTGGGTCGAATATAACCCTTCTCTAACAACTCTTCAAGCTGACTCTTCAATTCTTGCATCTCCACTGGAGCCATGCGATACGAGGCTTTGGAAATAGGAGTGGTTCCTGACTCTAAGTCAATGGTGAATTCTATGAACCGCTTTGGAGGTAAACCAGGAATCTCATCGGGAAAAACATCTGGGAATTCCCGAACTACAGGAATATCGAAGATATGGACCGGGTCAAATGGCTGATCCTGCAGATAACATAAGAATCCGGCACCACCTTGACGTAACAATTTGGCTGCCTGCATTACAATAATAACACGGCCATCCTCCTCAGGAATGCGCCCACGAACTCTGCACACAACCCTACCGTCTGACGAAATGGTCACGATTCTCCGTCCACAATCAATGATTGCACTATGGCGAGTAAGTCAATCCATACCGAGAATGATGTTCTGAGGAAGGATCGGAAACAGAACAAGATCGGCAAGGTACTCATCGCCACCTATCGTGATGGGGAAGCGAAATAGCATTTTTCTACCTCTAACTCTATCCCCATTAGAGAATTTAACAATAAAGGAATCATCTAGAGTCACAGATTCTAATCCGAGTCTTTCAATAGTTTGCTCGGCTAGAAAAGAATGAAAAGCACCTGAATCAAAAGAATATTGATTGGCTCAGCCCGGAGATAGATAATACTGTGAGCCATAGAAAAAGTAGTGTCGTCCCTCCTACGTATCTCATACAGTCGCGGACCCTTTTGAGATGGCCCGACGACATTCTTTTCTTTGTTCACAATCGACTGTGAACCTGCAAGAATCTGAGTATTCTGCTGGTACTGCTGCAGCATGTGCTGCTGCTGATGAGATCTTAATCCTCGTCGTCTTTTGCAAAGACCTACTACTCGACGAGTTTATCCAATTCGGAGCTATGCTTCTGTGAGGCTACATCTCTCTCTGACTCTGCATGCTTACACATCTTTTTCATCTCATCCCTAGCATGATCACAAAGTTTTTCCAACTCATCCATACTCCACTACTTATCCTTGTATCTTTCCTCGGTCTCCCTCACGCGGAGTCTCTACCTCGCTCTTCTTGCCTATAAATCCTGGTATGCTTTTCCATCAGCTAGGATTTCCGAAAAGGTTCTATTCTTTGACTCCTCTTCACTAAGACTTTGGGATGGTTCCATGCATTACACTCGGGCGAGGTCCTGGAGTTACTTTCTCCTATTGTCATCCAAAAGAGCTGGCATGGCTCTCTTTCCCTCTACCGCCTTTTCCTCGCTGTAAAATCGAGGAGTTCCCAAATTATGTTCCTTGTACCACTCGTGGATGAGCTTCTTTTCATATTCTGTGACTGCAACTCCTTTAGGAGGGCCGACCAGGACATTCTTCTCCTTGGATAGCTCAACTGTAGCTTTTTCCACGACCGTCACCTCTGTGCTGGAGTCCGACACAGTGTCAGATTTGTTGGTGAGGTCCATGCATTGGGGGTAACCCGTGGCATACAATCCTAAGGTCTTGCTAACATTAGGCATCTATCGAGGAGGGCGAGGAGTCATCAGTACTCGAGCGAGATAATCCAGAAAGCGAGATTTAGAATAAGAATAAAGAATATAAGCTTAGTCTATGACAGGAGCAGGAGCTTGAGCAGGACTATCGGACAATTATTTTAAAATCATTTCCAAAACTGCTTACCTTAGTAACTAGAACTTAGTTTTGATAAAAGACTTTTTGAAATTCACTTTAGAAATCATTTAAAAATCCGAATAAAAACGTTTTAAAACCTGGCTCTGATACCACCTTCTGTAACACCCCCTTTTTAAATCCCAAGGGAATGTTACAGCGCCAGTGAATCCGCAGACTTTAATGTCTTTGAATTCACCTGAGGCTTATAGGGACATGCAACCATGCTCCCATAAACAAGATGATAATTTAAATACAATCAAATAGGCGGAAGTGAATAAAATTTATTAGTTTAGAATATCTGACCATAATAATATAAAAATTCCAAAACTATAAAGTATTAATAAATTCCAAAATAGATGAAATTAAAGTAGCGGTGCAGAAACTTTAGAGGTTCAAAACTTGTAATAAAATATTCAATAACTGATAGCCCGCTCTTCAACTCTCTCCTGCTCCGCTGTTTGCACTAGACCTGTGGAATATGGTCTGGTGTTTCGTGAGAACGAAGGACACCAGTCATCCAATAAATAGGATGGTTAGTACAATTAAGACTAGCAAATGATAAGGAAAATGTTCATACTTTAACCTTGCAGTGACCATAAAACGGTATGTCTCAGGTTAAGGGAATGACACGAATATTTATAGTAGAAACTGAATGAAAATGATAAAAATTCACACATGACTCGGATGATCATATCGATCGATTATAAGATAAGAAATGGAATTATACTCGAGGCAGATAAGTATAATAACTGAAATGATCACCTATTTAACAGTCGATAATAATAAAGATAACGATAATAATAATACTACGTGGTACCAGTCGGGCCTTTAACAAGGACCCCGACCTACATCAGATCGTTGTTTTATCATCCCGCAGAGAATGCATTCCGGGATGGTGTTTCATTAAACCTTGTAAGGCGGTGGCTTAACGAACCACAACCTGCAAGTCAGTCTACTGCATAACTTGCCAAAGGCATAAAGCCACTCGCATCACGTGGTGCGCATTTTAACATATCACAACTAAGCATCACATGGTGCCTATCTTATCATATATAAATAATTTATACTAGGTGATCATAATAACGACATTAAATCAAACAGGGACAAGCACGGATAATTCAAAGGGTCTTACTATCACATGCCACTAGTTTGCATGAAAGAACAAGCAGAATATCATGCACTTTAGGAAAAAGAAAATGGGCAACCTTTACTTATCTCGAGTTATAAACAAACAAATCACATTTAATACTATATCACTATAATTACTTTAATAATAATTGCCCATTAATTTAATTCATGCCAATTTATGATTAAAAAGATAAATTACATCAAGCAGACGGGTATGCAATTTATCGAAATTGGCAAGGAAATTGGCCACAGGGCCGCATTCGACACGGAAGAATTTAAAAGGTACAACAAAAGAATCACGAAACACGCAAAGGGCGTTTGAACGAAATTACTTGCCTTAACCTTCGATGATCGGTTGACGAAAACAAAACGAGATTTTAGCACCTATTGAATTCAACGAAAAAGGGATATTTAATATTGATATCTTATACAATTAACATTACTTAATTCAATTTGAAATTGAATTAATTCTATAAAGTTAAAAATCTATACCAATATGAGTTCCTCGGAGAGCGGGATCCGGCGTTGGTGCTTCGAGATTTCTCGGTGTCGCTGAAACGGGCAAGAATTGAATAGTTTAGAAACATTGGCCACCTAACTTAATAAATAATTAACTTTGGGCCAAAAACGAGAATAGACTAAATAATAGGGAAGTTTATGAGATTTTCATAAAAGAAATTGAAAACCTCCTATTGTTTCAATGGAGGTTTGCGTATAGCGAAGAGGAAGGAGCTCCTCCATCGGCGGCGATGGCTACCGACGACGACGACCGACGCGTCAATTGGCGAGGCGGGGGCTGGCGGCAACCGGAGCCGGGCTCGCACAGTGTTTAGCGGCGGAATTTAAAGACGCAGGCAGCGGGGCTCGGGAGTGACGGCGCGGCAATCGATGTTCTCCGGGGCAGTCTCGACAGCAGCGGTTCGGCGGCGAGGGCGGCTGCAGCGTGGGCTCGGACTCCGCTGTTCGTGGGCGCGCTTCCGGGCAGGGCTGCGACTGCAGTGGCTCGGTGACGAGGCGATGGTTGGGTTGCGATAACAGGGCGGCAATGGCCCTTCCTCCGGCGGCGGCGAACAGGGGCGAACGCAGCGAGAAGGCTCGGTCGTGGCTCGTGGTGCATCTCCGACCAAGGGCCGCGTTCTCTGGGCAAGGCGATGGGCAGCGGTGATGGCCTCGACCCAGGTCGCCGGCGGTGGTGGTAGGACGGTGGCTGCTCACTGATCAGAAGAATTGGGAGAGGAAGGGAGACGGTGATTTGAGAGGCGGTGAGAGTTTTTGGTTTGTGGAAAACCCTAAGATTTGACGTGTATCTATACTACTAGAGATACACAAACGGATAAAGATTAGATAGAGATAGGTTTCTTCCCTTGATGAAATGAATATTATTTAATTTATTTTCATAAATTAAATAATAAGGATATTTAGAGACTTTATGTAATTAAATCAACCCGTATATTATTTCTCTTTAGAATAATTTAATTATTCTAATTCATACAATATATCTTAGGTGAATTTATTAAATGACCCAATTCACAAGATATATTATAGTTGAATATAATATAGATTTATTCAATTAAATGAAAATAAGAAATAACCCAAAAATAATTTGGGGTATTTCATGGTTATATTTATAGGCTTGGATACTGGAGGCTTTCCCTGTGCTTTCTGATAATTTTCTTTGCGATTTCAAGATTCGTGCGGGCGATCCATACTCTCTTCGTTGGGAGTGTATGTTACGACATACTTATATTGACGCGCAAGAGTTGTTTGATGGTGACCTGGTATTATGTTTGTCTTAGCTCTATCTTACTACAATCTTTTTTTTTATTAGGTTCATTTTTATAATTCCAGCTGTTTTATTGTGTGTTAATTTTGTTGGTTGTGTAGGCGCCCATGTTCCCCAAATTTTGGCGGGTTTACAAGGTCCCTAGGGATGGTCTTTAAAGATGAAGTTGCTCACCCCATTCTTGATCACACAACTGAACCTGTATTTTCACAACCTGAGAGTGATAAGTTGTATGATTGTTGGAGAATGAGGAAAAAAGCATATGGGGTTAGGTTCAATTTCCTTGGAGAAGGCGATTTATCATTGGATATACCTTCTGTTGAAACCCAAGGGGAGGAACAACAAGAAGTCAATGAAGAGTCAGGTGGCAATGAAAGTGGAGGTGATGCAGGTTCGAAGAAGCGAAACTCTACGAGTAAAGTCCTGTCATTGGTGAAGAAACAGAAAATTGAAACAAGCAAACCTACCACAGTGAGGAGGGGTCGGTCTGCTGGTTTAGTTTCAGCTCAACAAGCTGATTTCATTTCTAAACCATCCTGTGAAATTGGTTCTACTAAAAAAAAGACAAGGGGTAAGAAAAATTCAGCTACAAAGAAATCACCAACCATTGAAGATGCAATTGCGAGACCTAGATTTGTATTTCGCATGAAAGGTAATTCTGCTTCCGAAGATTCTAGTGATTTGTTTATGCCAATTGAAGTTGCATGTCCATCTTTTCATCGAGTTCCTAAAACTGGATTGAGGTCATCCATTGAATCTGCACCTGCAAAGGATTCTTTGTTAGTTAAGGATGGGAATGATGATTCTAATGATAGAGTAGTAGAGGGATCTGGGGGGATGTGGCTCAAGGAGGGGAGGATGCGATGAATGTTGAAACTGATGAGTTCTTAAACAATGAAGGCACTGAGAAAGTTGTTATGGGATCTGTCAAAGATGATCACTTGAAAGGAGCGGAAAGAACGCGGTTGGGGCTCAGACTGATGATTTCAGCAAACAAGGGGAACATCCTAGCTGGTTGAAAGAAATACAGATGAGGTTAGATAAGCTTGAAGAGTTGCCTTAAAGAGTTTCTGATTTGGCTGCGAGGGTGGAAATGCTTGAGGAACGTTTGTCAGGATGTTTAGAATTGGTGGTTGTTGTTGATGATCTTGTGAAGAAGGTACATTTCTTAGAAAATAAGTTTACAATGCAAGAGTCAATGCAGTTTAAGACTCAGTCATCCAATGTTGTACCTTGTGACCCAGTGATTTCAAAGGTTGTGAATGATGTGTTGGATGAAATTAAGAAAGATATACCAGTAGGGGGTGGGTGGATATTCGTGAAGAGGCACCTACTGAGGTTCTAGGTCAACCAATTGGTACAGATGTTTCAGCATCTGTAAATGAGGTTATACCTATTACATTGGTTGAAGGGTAGAGGTCATTAGATTCATCTTCAGGGCAGGTATTTTCTGTTGACTTAGGGCGTGACTCTGATGTCACTACTAGAAAAATGCAATTAGACATCTGTTGTCAACATATGTCTTTCAAAAAAATTTCTGATCTCTATGTGCGTGTAGTAAAAGATCAAAACTTTTCACATCGGTTTTAAGCAGATATCTTTTCTTGGTTAAAACATCTATTTTATTTCGAATATAGATATAAATCAACCCCTCAATTTTGTTTATTACATGTTCAATTGTTATTAAACCCTCGTTATTTTTCATTTTTAAGCTTTTGAAGATGTTGGCACCAAGCCTAAATTTTACATTCACATCACTTTTTTTAAAATAACTAATGTATTAAAATAAAATAAACATCTTTTTTATTATATTGATTATGTGTATATTAATTTCATATTTATAATTTGTGATTTAATATTGTTTTTAGATAATATACCTCGTGAAATATGTGCACAGCCGATGTATTAACATAATATAGATATCTTTTTAGATTTTTATAAAGATGTTATTGTTAGCAATATATATCAATTTATATTAACATTGTGATGTAAAAATATATGTTACACATTGATTTAGATTATTTGGACGATGTTTATAATGATACTATCATCCTTTTTTATATAATTGTTCGATTTAATAGCTATTAAGCCAATACACTTTTCATCTATAATGCAGCAACATGTTTCACAAACACAGCGAAACGAAGCCAATAGATACAACAGGAACACAATGAAACGCAACATGATTAGAGATTCCAGATTCAAACAGTGAAACGCAGTTTCCAAATTTAAACAACAAAATGAAACAACATGCTTCAGATTCTAGATTTAAACAACAACATGAATAGATTCAAACAACAAAGCTATGCCAGAAGATTTCGAACAACAACAACATTGCTTTTTTAGTTCGGACAGCAACATTCAACCAACAGCAGAAAACCCAACAGATTAGATTCGTGCTTCCCTAGAAGATCGCCGTCGGATAGGACAATAAAGAACCATCAGATTCACTTCAGTGTCAAACCTTGAAGGCACAAGCATCCCCTATCAAAGATCAAAAACTAGAAATACTAAACTGATCAACGGAATCCAAATTTGTAGTCGCCCGTTCAACCGATTTGATAAGTGCAGTCTTCTTCCATATGGATGGCAGCATCAAAGTTAATCATCAGTCATAGAACCGCCGCAATAGAAAGATTCCTCAATTATCACAAAGAAGAAAAACTTGACATGAACACAAGTGTTTAACTATCTTTAGAAAACCCCAGGAATACTTCCTATGAATGTGTGTGTTACTCTTGAAGTCTTGACTAAAACATATTTTCTTAATTATCACTCCCTGGGAAGACTTACCATGAATCATACCTCTCATATTCAACTAACAAATCATCCTTGCATTATACATACCAGCATATCCAAATCCAACAGATCAAGTGGTGCCATAAGCCCATAATCTGTTGATTCCGAGGAGTCAACACGTACTGAATATTTACTAAACCGAAATCAGGGTTGTCTGCTAAGAACTATGGTCGAGTAGTTCATGAACTGTTCCATATCCATCAATCTACCTGCCTCACCCAAATTAGATGCAAAAACATATGGAACAATACAGCCAAGGGCATCTGATGCCTTATCTAACTTTTTACTGTATTATTTAGTTTTGTGATTATATGAACTGGTCCTCACATAAAGGTACAAAACCTAGGGTATAAAGCCAAAAACTGACAACACTGCCAACTTGATAAACTGAAACTGAGAAATCAGACAAACAAAGCAACTCATGCAAAAATAGACCTAATCAATTCAGCAATCATATTGGCTATTTACTTGATACAAATAAATCTGTCGAACCTAAAGGAAACATATACGGAATCGATAAGCTACATATCAAAGTTGTTTCCATCTCAAAAAGAAAAAAATTGCCTTTTTGAGTACATCATTGAAGCCAATAGCTAAAAAAGACAGCCGACATAACAATACTAAGTAATTGCAATCTTTGAAAGAAATGGTTGGACTCTTACCAGAGATATAATAACAATTCTAAGACCACAACTTTAAGAATCCTTACGAAGATGAACTATCAGTATCAGAATCTGCAAGAAAACATTACAGTTATAAATTAAGCATATAGAAAAAATAATTCATCAACTTCAAATACAAGTAAACCCCATAACATTTGTTGTAAGAGACATAATTTACTGCAAATTCTCATACCACTGGAAGAGGATCCAGAATCACTGCTAGAGCTACTTGAATCATCTGATAAACTTACACTGCCCGCCGGTTTTCCCCCTTCATTAGATGGCGATGAGCATGTGTTCTTCTCATCTAATAAGAAGACAGATAAAAAATATATATTAAAAAAAAGGTTCAAATCATTTTTTATAAAAATAAATTAACATATCCCAACTGAGGAAAACACAAACTGATTTGTCAAGGCATGGAACCAGTTTCATTTTCTTTCGCTGCTAATATTGCAGAACCAACCTCATCCTGTAAAGAGATAGTATCAATTAACACAAAACACATTCATAGGAACTTTCATTTTTCTCAATTAACACAACCACATTCATCCTGCCGAGGCATGAACACAAGTATTCATGTCGAGATTCCTCAATTAACACAAACACATTCATAGGAACTTTCATTTTTCTCTTGAATAGGCATGTCACTAGTAGGTGTTTGCTTGGTTTTATTCTTAATAGGGGGTGCAGTTGCACATGTTAGGCATTTTCTTTTGTAGGTTTTGGGAGTATTTCTTGTAATTGTCATACTTGTTTTCACCATTTTATTACTGGCAAGTTATTGTCTTCATCTCAAAATATTTCGAACTCTGGATGAAACCCTTAATCTCTTCATTAAAAGAAAAACCTAATTTAATAGTTTGGGAACTAGAAATTTTAAATTCTGAAAAGTATAACTAAATGTCATCTTCTGAAAAGAAGAACAAAGGTGAGCTTACTTAGGATAGAAAGCTTTGATCTCAAAATATGGATACTTCTCTCTGATTGTGCAGCTTTTGCTTGCCTCTTCTCTGAAACAATACGCAAATGAATCCTTAGGATAGAAAGCATAAGAGCTACGCAATCATACTAAACTTCTCTTCATGAAAGGAATGAATTGAAAACGAACAACATAAGAGCTTGAATATGCTTAACCATTCTGAAGAATCATACAAGTTTCATAAACAAGTATATTATCTCTTTCATCGAAAAAGATGACTTTACAAGAATTCTATATGGATACTTCTCTCTCATTGTACAAATTTTTCTTGCCTCTACTCTAAACAATACACAAATGACTCCCTAGGATAGAAAGTATAAGAGCTACTCAATCATACTAAACTTATCTTCATGAAAGGAATGAATTAAAAACGAACAACAAAAGAGCATGAATATGCTTAACCATTCTGAAGAATCATACAAGTTTCAGAAACAAGTAAATTATCTCTTTCATTGAAAAAGATAACTTTACAGGAATTCTATATGGATACTTTTCTCTGATTGTGTAGCTTTTGCTTGCCTCTTCTCTGAAACAAACACAAATGACTCCGTATGATAGAAAGTATAAGAGCTACTCAATCATACTAAACTTCTCTTCATGAAAGGAATGAATTGAAAACGAACAACATAAAAGCTTGAATGATTAACCATTCTGAAGAATCATACTAGTTTCAGAAATAAGTAAATTTTCTCTTTAATTGAAAAAGATGACTCCTCCAAAGTTACTTGATGCACTCAAACATCAACAGTAAATACGATCAAAATACAGATACAGTTACCAAATAGCAAATAATCAACATGATTGGAGTTGCAAAGAATATGATAAAAGAGAAAGAATGTGAATTTACCAAGAGGGTGTTCCAAACTATAAGGGCTTTTCGCCATTGCTAATCATAGATTATCAGAGGTATGAAAACCACCTGCCAGCAAATTCGTCAACAGACTATTGTAGAAAAAGATAAAGAGGAGAAAGATAAAAATTTAGGGTTAGGGAGACAAAGAAAGGGGAAAAAAGGAAGCAAGGAGGAGGATCTAACCAGCGACCTAGATCTCGACAGATCTGGTCCAGTTCTTCCTTGTGTTGTAGGAGGAAATCAAGTTCAAAATATAGCAATAATAAATCAAACCAGATTCGTGCCCACGCAAATGATTACAAGACTCCCTCCCTATGCAGTAGTGGGAAGTCAGGATCGATCCTCGAGGAAGCGTGTCAGCGGATCTCAGGTAGCTGTAAATCTCACAGACAGAATAGCAGAAAGACAGAAAGAAAGACAGAAATAACAAAGCAAAGCAGAAAATAAAGTAAAACACAAAACTGGTCGATATCGACAAGAATGTACTCAATATAGACTAAAAACAACAACGACAGAAACTCAGAATCAAACACAGAAACTCGTCTCGACAACCCTACTCGATATCGACTAAGCATAACTCGATATCGACAAAAACTCTTCGAGATCGACAAGCAACAGAAACTTTAGATTGAAAACTTTCGAAGACAGAACTCAGATTTCGGAGGAATAAACTCAATAAACTAAAAGACTTCCAAAGCCAGGGTATCAACACCACAATGATAACCATGCAAAGTAACACATAAAGGCATAAAAGATCATGCTTTCCATCAAATAACTTTCGTTCTTAACAAATAGGAATATAGAGGCTTTCGCATAAACCCTAATTGTTACTAACCCTTTTCACATAATTAATCCAAGTTGTATTAAGATCACTTTCGCTTCAATAACACAAACAAGGATCACCTTCAACTCTCGCAAAAGAATCATGCTCATAAGGATAGAAGAAGAATTGCATAAAAAGATTGTACCTTCACCGCATCACCTTACATGGCCACCGTCGGGCTCACCCCAGCCCTAGAAGTGGGTGGACTACTCACTCTTCATCGCAATTGCAGACATCTTTGATGAAAAAGAACTAACTTGCATTAATAAACTCAAACTTACAACCTCTTCTCCTTCTCTCTCTATGTGTAACTAATTGTCTCTGAAATTGAATGAATAAAATCCAGCCCCTAGGGCTTTATTTATAGTGCTCAAACCCCGCTAATCAAGGAAAGAACATCTTATCTATATCTATATCTAAATATCTAAAGGCTTAAAGATAAATAACTGCAATAAAGGAATTAAATCCATAAAGGAGATTATATCTAAAGTAGGTAAAACTTCCATGTGTTGATAGGTCTTGATAGATGTTGATAGATCTCGGCAAAACTCGGACTCCTTCGGCCCCAAGCAATCCAAATCATTGTAGGACAGCTCACCGCGTTACGCGGCTCCGGAAGATTTCCTCGATATCGAGTAGTTTAATCGATATCGAGTAAAGTGTGTTGTCGACTTCGGCTTGGCTCGGCATGTCGGGTTGCTGCTGCTCGATCAGGCTCGGTCAGGTGATCTGGGGTCCTCGATATCGACAAATTTCGTCGATGTCGAGTAAGCTGTGTCGATATCTATGTTGCTGGGCTTGGTCGAGGAACTGCTCCCCGACACAGGCTCGGAAGTGTGGTGCTGATCTTGTCGATATCGAGTTGTTTACTCGATATCGAGTAACTGGTGCTCGGCGTCTCCGGGTCCTCGGCTTCTCGACTTGGCACAGCTCCTCGACTCCGGGCATAGGTTCATGGTGTTGTCGATATCGAGTAATCTACTCGATATCGAGTAGGCTTGTGGAGTCGGGTTGGCTCTGGCTCTCGGCTCCTCGATCATGCTTTACTCGACCAGCACTGCTCGGACATACTTTGTCGATATCGACTACTTTTCATCGATATCGAGTAACTTCTAGGCTCCAGCTTGATTCGTCCTGGTTCCGCTGCTTCTTGACCTTGGACTTCTGTAGTTGACTTCCGAGCTTTTCTAACCTTTCTCAGAACTGCTGTAAATTGCTTCGAATTCTGCGAATTTAAACAGAAACTGGTGTAGATTCCATAATTTGGCAAATAAACATAAACTACATAGATTCTGTACTATTCTAGCCCAAATGCATGAAATGTATGCAAAAAACGATATAAAAGTTACTGTAAAAAATGGCAGATTCAACTCACAACAAACACCCCATACTTAAGCTTGCTTGTTCTCAAGCAATACTTTTAATTGTCATTCAGGAGAAGAAATCAAAACTCTCAACATCTTAGATTCATTCTTATATGTCCCTGCAATCAATTACCATCCTCGAAAAGGTACTTGTGTCACAAATCCATGCATGTGCAAAATTTTTTTTTTAAGAGCAACATCTACTAACAAAAGGAGGGTTATGCAAAACATTTATTCGTGACAAAGCATTAATAATCAAGAGGACTTTAATTTAGCTCACGAAGGAGTAGATTTGGTAAAAGGTTAAAGGTGGGCAATGTTTGGCAATGTGGTGCTATATAATCCGGGGAAATGGAGTATTTCCAAACTTTCTCAACCACATTCCTTTTTCCTAAGATTCATCACCTTTCATAATGCTTTTATCAATAATAATGCTTTTACCTCTCTAACCTCAGCACTGCCTTCTCGCGAGTCGCAAACATGGGTGTCATGAATGGCCCCGGATACTTAGTGCGTCGGACTCCTCACCTGGTGTCCCATCTCGCCAAACTATTATCTCAGCGAGCAGGGTCGATCTTTGATCGGATTTTCTTTCACTCATTAAATTTTCCATATATTTCAAACAATGCCGCCAAACCCACCTGGTGCTACTCAAATCCATGGTCTGAAAAAGGAAAATCAAAAGAAAGCAAAGATGAAGTGGTGCTTCCCTTTATCCAAGCCCTGAAGAGGAGTTTTGCGCAGAAAAGGTGTGTGTGTGTGTGTGTGTGTGTGTGTGTGTGTGTGAGAGAGAGAGAGAGAGAGAGAGAGAGAGAGAGAGAGAGAGAGAGAGAGAGAGGTGAGGTTTGGGGTTCGGGAGAAAGAGATCTCAAATCTATGGCCGGCGGCGGAGGTGTGGTGGCAGCGGTGGAAAGGGCGGTGGTGATATCAAGGAGGGTGAGACAGAGTTGGGAGAAGGGGAGGAAAACTAAAGGTGATTGGGAGGGGGAGTAAATAGCCGAGTTTTCACTTTTCACCAAGTAGTACTCCCTGTAAAAGTAACTACGGGCGGGTGTTTAAAAAAATTCTAAGTATAGGCGGGTGTTCAAATTTCAGACACTTAGAAAATTTCATTGGGCGCGTGTTTTTATTTTTTTTCAAATTAACCATTTAACATCTGTCAAAAAATTCAACTGTCGTCTTAAGTTTTTTTAACACCACAAATTTATTATTTGATGTAATAAATTAATTTAACATCGGTTGTTTTTTTTACAGACTTAAATTACATGATGTCTAATTGCAGTATTCTAGTAGTGTGTTGATTTAAAGGGTGGGGAGCAGTGCTTAGATGATGGCATTTCTGGGGGGTGGGGTGGGTAAGGTGGTGGGTGTTCCTGAAGTCAAGGTTGCTGAAACTAAAGTTGATGGAACTGAAGTTGCTGAAACTAAAGTTGCTGAAACCAAAGTTAATGTAATAGAAGATGTTGAAGCCAGAGTTGATGGAATAGAAGATGCTAAAATGGTTGATGCTGACGCCGCATCAACTCATGGCCAAGTAGTCAACGATGGTGATGAACCTGCATGTCTGGAAAGTGAAGAAGGTGGTGCTGATGCAAGCATAGATGCTGATGGTGATTTAATGACCCCACCTCCTAGAAAAACAATACATGTAAGTGATGAGGAAGGGGATGATGACAACTTGTTGAAGCAGACACGTATTCAGTGTGATACAATTTCCAAAGATCCTAAATGTGTACAAGAAATTGAAGATTTCAGGCGTTCAAAGCATCTTTCAAAAGCAAGTAGTTTTCTGTTGAGCCCGTTTGTTGCTGAAAAGGAAAGGATCCCAAATCATGCTGAAAAAAAATCATTGCTCAGCAAGGTTGATCATGACTTCATGTATGATTGTGTTAAAGGCTCAAGGTATGTCCATCTTAATTTTTCATGTGTTTTTCTAGTGCGTTAGTAATATCTATATATGCTGACCTGAATTTTTATTCTTGTAATAATATGTGCAGGGATTTTTCAGTAATTTTAATGGGAGTTAGAAAAGAGAAGTCATTTTTTAGAAACATTTTTAGGAAGGATGGTTCGCTTGATATAGATGTAAGTATGCTGAAACTGGTTTTCTTTTCAGCATCTTTTCGTGTAATGTAACTATGTATGTATTTCTGTTATTATGATCTGCTTTAAAAAAAATACCTTACACTGTTTACTATTTCAGCACCTTGAAGCTGGATTGATTCACATGAGGAAGAGAGTCAGTGAGGATCATAGCAGCTTTGAAGGCATTATTGTGATGGATTTTATTTTTCATTAGAAGTATCTCCTAGAATGCTAGTCATCATATGAAGAAACAAGCCCTGTTGAACAATTCACTGCTAGCTACTTCCTGGGCTTATATCCTAGCGATTATCCCAAGAATTAGGAGTCTGCAAAAAAGGTTTACACCCCATTTAACATAAACAATGAGCACTGGGTTGCCTTGGAGATAGATCTTGTTGAAATGGTTATAAATGCCTATGATTTCAACCACTACATTGTGTCTGCTGAAAAGCTTGTTGAACATCTGCACCCGATGGCTGAGTGGTTGCTAATTCATTTGGATAAGTGTGGTATGATCCCAAATTTTCAACCGTCTACATTCCACATTAACAAGGTCCCTGATCTAGTGCATGATACAACTGGGTATGTGTTGTAAGGAGGAAATCGAGTATGCAAAATTAAATATAAATAGATCACAACAAACCAGATTCCGTCCCTTGCAAATAATTACAAGACTCCCTCCAATGTAGTAAGAGAAAGTCAGGATCGATCCACGAGGAAGCGTGTAAGCGTATCCTAGGCAGCTGTAAATCTCACAGAAAAGCAACAGAAAAGACAGAAACAAAGAAACAAAGAAAGAAAGACAAACATAAGCAAGAAATAAAAGTAAAGGCAGCAACTAACTCGATCTCGACAACAGCAAATCGAGATCGACAAAGGACAGCAAAGACAGAAACTGAAAATCGACGAAAGAAGCACAACAGCAACTCGATCTAGACAAGGCCTTACTCGAGATCGACAAACCCCTACTCGATCACGACTAGCTTTTCCTCTAGATCGACAAAAACACAGAAAACTGTAAACTTGCAATTCGAACACAGAACTTCAGAATTTCGACAGAAATATACCAATATATAAAGAACTTCCAAAACCAGGGTATCAACACCACAACGATAACCATGCAAAGTAACACATAAAGGCATAAAAGATCATGCTTTCCATCAAAATAACTTTCGTTATTAACATAGGAAGATAGAGGCTTTCGCATAAACCCTAATTGTTACTAACCCTTTTCACATAATTAACCCAAGTTGCATTAAGATCACTTTCGCTTCAATAATACAAACAAGGATCACCTTCAACTCTCGCAAAAGAATCATGCTCATAAGGATAGAAGACGAATTGCATAAAAATATCTGACCTTTACCGCATCACCTTACATGGCCACCGTCGGGCTCACCCCATCCCCAGAAGTGGGCGGACTACTCGCTCTTCATCGCAATAGCAGGCATTGATGTATAAAAAGAAACTTACTTGCATTAAATAAACTCAAACTTACAACCTCTTCTCCTTCTCTCTCTATGTGACTAACTAATTGTCTCTAAAATTGAATTGGAATAAGATGCCTAATGCTCAGCCCCTAAGGCTTTATTTATAGCCTTCTATTCCTTGCTAATCAAGGATAGAATATCTCTATCTATATCTAAAAAGCTTAAAAGATAAATAAAAGTACTTTAGGAATTAAATCTAAAAAGGGGAAATAATATCTAAATAGGTAAGTCTTCTCATGTTGATAGATCTTGTCTTCCATAGATAGAATTTGATGGATTTCGGATAGACTCGGCTTCCTTCGGCCCCAAGGATTCCCAAACCGAGTAGGATAGTCAAACCGCGTAACGCGGCTTCGGGACGCGGCTCCTCGATCTCGACCAAGGCTCCTCGAGATCGAGTAGAACTGACGTCGACTTGGCTGGCTCGGCGTCTCGGGTTGCTGGTCCTCGATGTAGCTCGGACATGGCTCCTAGGCTTGGTCGATCTCGAGGACCTTCCTCGATCTCGAGTAAAGGTGGCTCGTCGACTAGGTCTTCTGGTGTTGTCGAGCAACCTCTCTTCGACATGGCTCGAGTGCAGGCTTCCGGGTTCCTCGATCTCGAGTAGGTTTACTCGATCTCGAGTAGAGTGTAACCCGGCATGTCTTCGTCTTTGGCTTCTCAATCAGCTCCTCCTCGACCAGGCACTCCTTGGACATTTTTGGTCGATCTCGAGTAAAGGTACTCGATATCGAGTACATCTCTCAGCTTTCTGCTGTGTTCTTAAAACGCACTTTCCCGAGTCCTCGTTCGTCGGGTTGACGCATATGACCATGCATTGGAAAGCTCTTTCCGAGGGATACAACTCTCATGAAGACATCAAAGCTTGATTCAGAACGAAGAATGGTGAAAAATGGCCTTTTCTCCAGCTGCACCATTCTTAGCTTCTCCGTGAGTTTCCTTTAAGCTCCAAAGTGCGTCCGATTTCTGCGAAATATAACCAAAACTTGTGTAGACCTCCATATATTGCAAATAAGTGTAAAATACACAGATTCTGTATTATTCTAACCCAAATGCATGCAATGTATGCAGAAATCGATATAAAAGTAAGTGTAAAACATGGCAAATTAGGCTCACAACAAACACCCATACTTAAGCTTGCTTGTCCTCAAGCAATACTTTTAATTGTCATTCAGGGAAAGAATTCAAACTCTCAACATCTTAGATTCATTCTCATATGTCCCCTGCAATCAATTACCATCCTCGAAAAGGTACTAGTGTCACAGATCCATGCAGGTGCAATTTATAAAAAAAGCAACATCTACTCACAAAAGGAGGGTTATGCAAAACATTCATTCGTGACAAAGCATTGATAATCAAGAGGACTTTAATTTAAGCTCAAATAAGGAGTAGATTGGTAAAAGGCTAAAGGTGGGCAATTTCTGGCAATGTGGTGCTAATGATCCGGGGAAATGGAGTATTTCCAAACTGAATTTCATACCACATTCTTTCTCATAAGTTTCATCACCTTTCATAATGCTTTTTCTCAATAATAATGCTTTTACCTCTCTAACCTCAGCACTGCATTCTCGCGAGTCGCAAACATGGGTGTCATGAATGGCCCCGGATACTTAGTGCTTTGGACTCCTCACAATGTGTCCCATCTCGCCAAACTATTATCTCAGCGAGTAGGGTCAATCTACCTTTATCTCCTGAGGTGATTGGATTTTTTCTCACTCATTAAATTTTCCATATATTTCAAACAATTTCCTTCCAAACTCCAATAATGATAATAACAACACAAACACCATATAACATCTCCATAATGTAACATCATTCTCAACATAATCCCCGGATAGGAAATAAGGTAAAGAATGGAAAATATTTGGATCATGTGGAGCAAAATATGAAATAAGGCATAGTATGGTTTTTGTGTAATGCATAAGCATAGGTAAGGCTAGGAATATGAGCATTATATGGAAATATAAAGTCCTCCATCCTCTTATCATGCAACATGTCAAAAGAAACTTCAAATTTTACCTCCTTCTATGGTTTTCAAGAAAATAATGCACTTCAATGTGACTTCCCTTTACTAGGCAATTTCATGCTATATCTCTAATGAATCCAATTTTTGCATCGTCGAGTTCAATATAAGCTTCCATGACATTATTCAAAATTTTCAATGGGGGTCATTTTTTCTCAAATTTCGAAAAACATGCCTATAAGCACATAAATCAATAATGAATTCCAAAATAGCCATGTAGCAATTCAAAGAAATAATGCACATATAATGTCAAATATGGAAAATATGCATGAAGTAAGCCCTTCCCCCACCCCATACTTAAACATTACAGTGTCCTCACTGTATAAAAACACGGGTAAAGAAAGAAACTCACTAGACAGGTGTGCAGGGCCTCTTAATTTCGAATGAAAGAATGCCTGGGCCGAGTCTGAATATAGCTCGCTTCTATCCATGGACCTGAAAAGTGTAGAAGACATATACCCACAATAGAAAAACTAGAAATGTTCAAAACCAAAAAAAAAAAACAATGTCCAAAAAGTCCCAAAAAGTAAATGTCTATTTACAAGCTCTAGATTTTATAGTCGCTAGGCCGACTTCTTCATTAAGCATTAGCCTGGCTCATCATCTTTGTCCGGAGGTATAGGTGGATCTGGTGGTTCCTCCGGTGGTGGGAAGCGTAGGATGTCATCCGAGGGCATCATGTGAAGAAGCTGAAACCTCTCCGAGTGAGTGCTCCATGGCTTCACCCATTCATCTTCCTGGGCTCCAGCTAGCATGCATAAAGGAAGATATAAAGAATGTATACATACCTCATAATCATACCTCTTCCGCTTCATATGTTGATTTGTTCGCGCGTTTCCACCACAGCAAAACAGTGGAGTGAGAAGATATATTTCCACCTCATCATGCGGAGCTTCATGCCACTTTACGAGGACCCCATACTTGAATACGAACATCGGTTGCTCAAAATCGTCAGGAATGGCCCTCACCTTATAGGGTAAAAGCGACCTTGAGGCACCATGGGCAACGACGTCCGGATTTTGTGTTGGTGGCTCTTCTTCTTCTTGGGATCCTTCCAAAGATTCTTCAAAGATAGATAGCGAAGGAGATATCGAAATAGAGGAAGGACATACCTGGGTTTCTATGGTACAGACGATTTTGGCTGGTGTTTCTGGATCAGTTCCTCCAGAATGTGTATATGTCGAGTCCAGGTAGTCGATGTCGACCGGCTCATAGAAGGGGACATTGTCGAACCAACTTGTCATTGTTGGTTTGGGCGATTTAGTGTAATGTTCCCATCTACGCAACACAAGCTCAGCTTCTGCTTGCCTCGCACGCTCTGCTTGCTGTTCCCTTGCTGCTCTCTCAGTGGCGAGAGCAGCCTCTTTGGCGGCTATTTCCATCCAAAGCCTCTCAATCAGCTGTTCTTGTGTTTCTGCAGCTGCCATGGCTTTTTTTTAGTTTAGCATGGACGTGTAAGAGGCGCTCCGGTTCATCTAAGGTGTCAAACTCAGGTGGTTGACCAGAACGGCGCATACACCTGCGAAGTAACTCAAAAGAAATGTGAGATCTGACTACCTAAGGCGCGAATGATTGCTTCCCCGGCAACGGCGCCAATTTGTTGTAAGGAGGAAATCGAGTATGCAAAATTAAATATAAATAGATCACAGCAAACCAGATTCCGTCCCTTGCAAATAATTACAAGACTCCCTCCAATGTAGTAAGAGAAAGTCAGGATCGATCCACGAGGAAGCGTGTCAGCGTATCCTAGGCAGCTGTAAATCTCACAGAAAAGCAACAGAAAAGACAGAAACAAAGAAACAAAGAAAGAAAGACAAACGAAAGCAAGAAATAAAAGTAAAGGCAGCAACTAACTCGATCTCGACAACAGCAAATCGAGATCGACAAAGGACAGCAAAGACAGAAACTGAAAATCGACGAAAGAAGCACAACAGCAACTCGATCTAGACAAGGCCTTACTCGAGATCGACAAACCCCTACTCGATCTCGACTAGCTTTTCCTCTAGATCGACAAAAACACAGAAAACTATAAACTTGCAACTCGAACACAGAACTTCAGAATTTCGACAGAAATATACCAATATATAAAGAACTTCCAAAGTCAGGGTATCAACACCACAACGATAACCATGCAAAGTAACACATAAAGGCATAAAAGATCATGCTTTCCATCAAAATAACTTTCGTTATTAACAAATAGGGAGATAGAGGCTTTCGCATAAACCCTAATTGTTACTAACCCTTTTCACATAATTAACCCAAGTTGCATTAAGATCACTTTCGCTTCAATAATACAAACAAGGATCACCTTCAACTCTCGCAAAAGAATCATGCTCATAGGGATAGAAGACGAATTGCATAAAAAGATCTGACCTTTACCGCATCACCTTACATGGCCACCGTCGGGCTCACCCCAGCCCCAGAAGTGGGCGGACTACTTGCTCTTCATCGCAATAGCAGGCATTGATGTATAAAAAGAAACTTACTTGCATTAAATAAACTCAAACTTACAACCTCTTCTCCTTCTCTCTCTATGTGACTAACTAATTGTCTCTGAAATTGAATTGGAATAAGATGCCTAATGCTCAGCCCCTAAGGCTTTATTTATAGCCTTCTATTCCTTGCTAATCAAGGATAGAATATCTCTATCTATATCTAAAAAGCTTAAAAGATAAATAAAAGTACTTTAGGAATTAAATTTAAAAAGGGGAAATAATATCTAAATAGGTAAGTCTTCTCATGTTGATAGACCTTGTCTTCCATAGATAGAATTTGATGGATTTCGGATAGACTCGGCTTCCTTCGGCCCCAAGGATTCCCAAACCGAGTAGGATAGTCAAACCGCGTAACGCGGCTTCGGGATGCGGCTCCTCGATCTCGACCAAGGCTCCTCGAGATCGAGTAGAACTGACGTCGACTTGGCTGGCTCGGCGTCTCGGGTTGCTGGTCCTCGATGTGGCTCGGACATGGCTCCTAGGCTTGGTCGATCTCGAGGACCTTCCTCGATCTCGAGTAAAGGTGGCTCGTCGACTAGGTCTTTTGGTGTTGTCGGGCAACCTCTCTTCGACATGGCTAGGGTGTCGGCTTCCGGGTTCCTCGATCTCGAGTAGGTTTACTCGATCTCGAGTAGAGTGTAACCCGGCATGTCTTCGTCTTCGGCTTCTTAATCAGCTCCTCCTCGACCAGGCACTCCTTGGACATTTTTGGTCGATCTCGAGTAAAGGTACTCGATATCGAGTACATCTCTCAGCTTTCTGCTCTGTTCTTAAAACGCACTTTCCCGAGTCCTCGTTCGTCGGATTGACGCATATGACCATGCGTTGGAAAGCTCTTTCCGAGGTCTACAACTCTCATGAAGGCATCAAAGCTTGATTCAGAACGAAGAATGGTGAAAAATGGTCTTTTCTCCAGCTGCACCATTCTTAGCTTCTCCATGAGTTTCCTTTAAGCTCCAAAGTGCGTCCGATTTCTGCGAAATATAACCAAAACTTGTGTAGACCTCCATATATTGCAAATAAGTGTAAACTACACAGATTCTGTATTATTCTAACCCAAATGCATGCAATGTATGCAGAAATCGATATTAAAGGAAGTGTAAAACATGGCAAATTAGGCTCACAACAGTATGGAAACCTACTTTTATAATGTTTTCAAAGTCATTTAGAAGCATTTTGTTGTTGTGCTTGATATTACTATGTTTTGTTTCATTTTTTGCAGTGCATCTTGTGGGGTCTTTGTACTCAAAGCAATCGAAGCACTGGTGTTTGGGGGAGATGTCAAGAAGTTTACCAATGAAAGAATCTTTTGATACTGAGAACTTATGGTCTCAGACTTGATTCAAGAGAGATTGTGCTTTAAATTCTAGATAATAGCATCCTGTGTGTAACACCATCTATCAGATTTAGGGATTTCAAGACATTCTAATGTATTTGTAGTGTAGATGTATTTTCGGGGAATATTATGGACAAATGATGTTTTTTGTAGCATTTTGAATGCATTTCAATGTCACTCTTTGAAGCTAGTGAAATTGACATTTATCTAATGGTTTAATGTAAATTGTGTCAGTATTCCTATTTCGGCATTGTTTTCAGGAAGTTTGTTTCAGCAAATATTTCATGCGAAAACAGAGAGGATTGTATAGATTAAAGTTTCAGAATAGCAATAAAAAAAATGTTAACTGGTAACCATAAAGTATAACTTGTTAAAAAAAAAATACAATGCATCACATTAAAACCATATCTATTTGCTGAAACAGTTTATAAGTGAACTAAAAATGAAAATCATCATTATTTGTCTGTATCTATCTGGTGTTGAGCTTTTAAAATTGACATTTAGTTAATGGTATAATGTAAATGTTTCAGGTTTTCTATTTCAACATTTTGTTTCAACAAGTTATGTTTTCAACATTTTGTTCAAGTTGACACCAATATACAATGTTAAGGTGCCATATTTTAGAGAAACATAATCTATAAATAGGGGACTTATTGCGTTTCTTAGCATTTTGTGTTCGGGAAGTTGTTTTCAGCACATTTTTCATGCTGAAACAGAGAGGATTGTCTAGATTAAAGTTTCAGAATAGCAATAACTGGTAACCATAAAACTAAAAATAATATGATATAGTATAGCAATGACACAAAGTACAACTGATTAAAAAAAACACAAAGCATCACATTAAAATCCTATCTGATTGCTGAAACAATGTAAAACTAAACTAAAAATTAAAATCATCATATTTTTCTGTAGCCAGCTGGTGTTGAGCTTTTGAATTCTTCCCGTGCTTCCTTTGAAGCCATTCCTTACTGTATTTTGATTTTCTCACAAACTCTCCTTTAGAGATTTTCCTTTTTGAAGGAGGTCGACCACATCTTTTCCTTACAATGGGAGGGGGTAACATTTAATCTGTTTAATATATTCAGAAAGGTTTATTTCATCATTAGGAAGGACTGGATATATGGTTTCAGCATGTGCCAAACTCCAAGCTTCATTTGTATAGAAACTTGCCACAAAATGTGACACATTAAGCTTTTTAGTCACTATTGCTGACAGAGCATGTACGCATGGGATTTTTTTAATGTCAAACACCCTACAGGTGAATTTTTTTTGCTGAAAGATCAACAACAGTCCGCATACCTTCTCCAGTAACTTCAAAGACAGACTCATTCAAGTGTTTTACAGTGTATGCACCGACATCCTTTTGCAATTCTTGAATCATTTTCATTATTGTAGGCGCGACTCTCTGTGTATTCAGTGCTGCAGAATGCCTTCTCTCTTGAGACTACTCTGTGAACTTATCTCTAACAAATCCTAACAGTGCAACAATTGGCAGATTTTTTTTACCACTCAAGACAGAGTTTAAGCTTTCAGCGTTGTTTGATGTCATCATGTTATACCGATTACCCTTTGCATGTGCTCTTGCCCACCTCTCCAGCCCCGCGGATATCAAATAGGTTGCAAGGCTTGGGCATTCTTCTTTTATACGGTCAAATTGGTGGGCAAAATCACTAACAGTGTAGGTTTCAGCAGCCTGTTGGAACATGTCTGCAAGATGCCTTTTCTTGAAAGTTGCATGTATGTTCTTCTTCAAATGCCACATACATACGCAATGGGTAGCATTAGGGCATATCTCGGTGATAGCTTTAGCAATGCTAGAATGCCTATCAGAAACAAACACCAAATAATCTGTATGTGGTATAACTTTATTAAGTTGATGAAAAAACCACCCCCAAGATGCATTATTTTATGTGTCAACAATCCCAATAGCCAGCAAGTATAATTTCATATTTGCATCTTGGGTAACTGCTCCAAGCAATGTACCCTTATATTCCCCTGTTAAGAATGTGCCTTCTACAACAACAACCTACTATAAAAAGGTAAATGCTGAAATCATCATAACTTTGCTAAATTATAAATGATTATGCATATATACATACCTTTTTTAAGACGGGGAATGCTCTAATGCATTTTCCATAAGACAGAAATATGTATTTGAACCTTTCTGCACTGTCTGTTTTAATGAGATCTATTGTCCCTGGATTTTTCTCCATGAGCATGTGACAATATGACGGCAAGGCAGCAAAATTTGATTCCGGTGACCCTTTTTCCCTCACTTGTGCTATTCGTGCTGCCTTCCATGCTTTCCAATAAGTAATTGAGATCTTGTGGTCCATTCTCATCTTATCAATAATTTGTTTTGGGTTGTATCCACTGTAAAAAACATAGCAATTAGTAAATGATTGCTAAAACTATCAATATGCTGAAACCGATTGATAAAACTATGAATGATCTAACACTGATTGCTTAAACTGATTTCTTAAATTGATTTATTGTTTGCTTAAACTAATAATAAATATAGTGCTGAAATGAACGCTGAAATTAATATGATCAAAAAAACAAATATGCTAAAATTAACTGCTGAAACAGTATACACCTTGATTGTATGAGGCTGGCAATAACATTGGATGGTGCTTGCCTGCAGTGTCTTGTTCTTGTATCCCATGTGCATGTGTGTATATCTCTATACAATATCACCTCATGACAAATAGCTGAAATTCTCTTTGTATGCGATTTCCAATCACAATTTCTGTCTATGCATATTGCTCTATAATATTTTGGTGTTGATTTTTTAACCTTAAATCCAAATATGTCCGTCATAGACATAATGTATAGAGCATCCTTTACTACATGTCTAGATTCAAATGTTTTTCCAACATACATAATCCTTGGGCGTTGAGTGACACAGTTGACAATACTGTCCGTGATAGAGCTTCCAGCACCCCTTTCATCAACTGTGTTTCCTTTTCTTTTCATCATGGCATAGCGCTCATTCCAATATCCATCATTGGAGTTATCTAAAAATGATTCACTGTTTTCAGCATTAGAGGAATATGAAAATCTTTCAGCATCCATATCGTCTTGTGGCACATCCTGAATCTCATAAAAAATAGAGATATCTTCTGTTATATCCATGTTTCTGCTATATCTGTCATTAGTTTCAGCAAGCTCAGCAGTAAGTGTGTTTATGCTAGAAACATCTTCGTGAATTGGAAATTCATGGACAATAAAATCCAATGGCAAGGTGTTGGTGACACACAACTCAGCAGGGAAATTTACTCCATCCAGTTTACTCAACAATAAGAATTCTCTCAAATCAGCGTCAGAATCTACCTTAAGGTTGATAAAGTGATTGAATCCTAATTCAAATGGCTGAATTCTAATTCAAATGATTCATCAACATTGAATCTGCTGTAAACCTCCTCAAGGTTGATAAAGTGATTGAATCCTCTAGCACAAAAGCTTTTGAAGTAGTGTTTCCATCGAACAGTAATCCTGTTTCAGCAATTCTCCACTTTCCCCCTTACACAACTGTTACAATGTTTGATGACATTTCTATCCCTGCAATTCAATGTTGGACATTATTAAAGTACTTGAAATATAATTTGAATGCATTTCAACAAAAACGAACAGCGCAACAAAAAAGCAGAGCTGCTAAAACAATTAAAAAACAGATAACTGCAATCCACATGAGATCAATATTCGATAGTTTCAGCAATCATTGAGCATGCTAATGTTATATAGAAAATCGAAACGCAGACCTGCAGAAACACTTTTAGTAGCAATAAAAAATGATAGTTTCAATCATAAAGTTCATAGCAGCAAATTAGAATTGATTGAAAGTATTGAATTATAGTATCAATCGTAATTTCAGGAGCAATCATAAACGATTGGTAGGAAATCTGTGTGTTTCACGATACTTATAGCAGCAAATCGAAAATGTGTTAGTTTCAGCAGATCTGGTAGTGCAAAATCAAAATCAAAATCAATTTGTAGAAACATTGCGCATTCACATCAACAATCATAATCAATTGATAGAAAGTATTGAATTATAGTATCAATCGTAATTTCAGGAGCAATCATAAACGATACTTATAGCAGCAAATTGAAAATCTGTGTTTCAGCAGATCTAGTATTGCAAAATAAAAATTTTTGTAGCAACGTGAAATCAACGGTTGCTGTAGGAGGAAATCGAGACTTGCAATGTAGTAGTGGGAAGTCAGGATCGATCCACGAGGAAGCGTGTCAGCGGATCCTAGGCAGCGGATGAATCTCATGAACAGAAGTCGACCACAGTGCTCGATCTCGACTAGGGTTAGTCGACAGAAGATCAGGCAAGTCGAACAAAGCAGCAGCAGCTCTCGGGTTTTGGTCGATATCGAGGACACCTTGCTCGATATCGAGTAAAGATCTTGTCGACGTCGGGTACCTGCACAGGAAAAGCTACAGCGATCTTCGATCGAATATCAGTACTCGATATCGACCACAGTTAGTCGATATCGAGGAAGGCAGAAACTTTAAAAACGAAATAAATAAAGAACAAATCTTGTGGGATCGAAAATAAACTATATGTGAAAGACTTCCAAGATCGGGGTTTGCGACAACAATAACCAAGCATGCATAAGGCAGGAATAAAACATATAATCATGTAAATCGCATCGAAGGACCAAGCTTTCGCCTTTTCCAAAAATTAGACAACTCTTTCAAGAAACCCTAATTGTATCTACCGATTTGATGTTTACAATATATCCAAGTTGTTAGCATGGACCTCCATTAGATGGGTAATAAACACATAACAAGTAGTAGATGCTCAAGACATGATAAAAGTCGAATCTTTACCTCAAACACGCAGGGCCATCGTCGGGCTCACCCCAACCCTAGAAGTGGGTGGACTACTCGCGCCTCATTGCAATCGCGGACATCATTGATTGAAAGGAAATACCTTGCATTAAACCAAACTGAAGAAAGTATAAACCGAACAAAGCCAGATCACTTTCGCTCCTTTGCTCCACTCGGCCTCTCTTTCTCTCTCTACTACTACCCCTTCTACTGAAATTGAATGAATAGAAATCAGCCCCTAAGGCCTTATTTATAGGTTTCTAATCCTTGCTAATCAAGGATAGAAATCTTTATCTATATCTAAAGATAAAACTTAGATAAAAGGAACATTTATGTTAAAAGGAAATAAATCTTAAAACATCTAAATATCTTCAAATGTGGATAAATCTTCTCTCCATGGGTAAAACTTGATAAAATTGGATTGATCTCGGACATCTCGTAACCCAACAACCCAAGTCATGATCGGACAGGCCCAGCAGCGTCGCGGCCCAGAAAAGTGGTACTCGATATCGAGTAATTTCCTCGATATCGAGGAGAGGTGTGTTGTTGACTTTGGCTCCCTGGCTTGGTCGAGTAGCTGCTCCTCGGACTGGCTTGGACTTGTGTTGCTGGGGTTGCTTGATATTGACTAAGTTTGTCGATATCGAGAACCTGTGTCTTATCGACTTGCTCGAGCAACTGGTTCTCGACATGGCTCGGACAGGTGGTGCTGAGGTTGTCGATATCGAGTAAACTACTCGATATCGAGTAAATGCTGCTCGGCATGTCTAGGTCATCGGCTTCTCGATCAGGTGCTGCCTCCTCGACTCTGGGCTGGTCTTCAAGTCTTGTCGATATCGGGTACATTACTCGATATCGAGTAAAATTCTGGAGTCGGGTTGGCTCTGTCTTCAGTTCCTCGATCTGGCTTGTCCTTGATCATGCTGTGCCCAGACATATTTCATCGATATCGAGGAAAGGTAACTCGATATCGAGTAAAGATCAGCTTCCGTCTTTGCTTCTTGGTTTTGTCCCGAAATGGCTCCAAATCCTGCAATATTAAACCAAAACTTATGTAGACCTCTATTTCTTGCAAGTAAGCATATACTACATAAATTCAACATATCCCCAGCCCGAAATATGCAAAGTGTATAGAATAAGGAGCTAAAATGTGTATCTCAACATGGCTTATTTTAGTGGACATTAAATCACCCCATACTTAAGCTTGCTTGTCCCCAAGCAATAACTTGGATGGTCATTCAGGGGAAGGATTTAAACTCTCAACATCATAGATTCATTGCCATATACCCCTGCAATCAATTACCATCCTCGAAAAGGTACTAGTGTCACAAATTCATGCATGTGCAATTTTAAAAAGCAACATCTACTCACAAAAGGAGGGTTATGCAAAAGCAATTCATGTGACAAAGCATTAATAATCAAGAGGACTTTAATTAAGCTCAACAAAGAGTAGATTGGTAAAAGGCTAAAGGTGGGCAATTTTTGGCAATGTAGTGCTAATGATCCGGGGAAATGGAGTATTTCCAAACTGAATTTCCACATTCCTTCTTCATAAGATTCATCACCTTTCCTATTGCTTTTATCAATAATAATGCTTTTACCTCTCTAACCTCAGCACTGCCTTCTCGCGAGTCCAAACATGGGTGTCATGATGGCCCCGAATACATAGTTCTCGCCAAACTATTATCTCAGCGAGCAGGGTCGATCTTTGATCGGATTTTCTTTCACTCATTAAATTTTCCATATATTTCAAACAATCCCTCCAAACTCCAATAATGATAAGCACAACACAAACACCATATAACATCTCCATAACGTAACATCATTCTCAACAAAACCCTCGGATAGGAAATTAGGTAAAGAATGGCAAATATTTAGATCATGTGGAGCAACAATTGAAATAAGGCATATTTTGGCTTTTGTGTAATACATAAGCATAGGTAAGGCTTGGATATAACAATATGAGCATATATGGAAATGTAAAGTCCTCCATCCTCTTATCATGCAATAAGTCAAAAGCAACTTCAAATTTTACCTCCTTCTATGGTTTTCAATAAAATATGCATTTCATTGTGACTTCCCTTTACTAGGCAATTTCATGCTATATCTCTAATGAATCAAATTTTGCATCGTCGAGTTCAATATTAGCTTCCATGACACTATTTCTTTGAACAATTCACAAGCAATGGGAGATATCTCATAGAATTCTGAGTTTAGCCTTATGCACAAAATTTTTAAAAATTACTCAAAATTCGCCATGTAAAACCAAAAGCAAGAATAAAACATATAATAATAAAGAATAAAATATATAATAATAATGAGCTCTTCCCCCACCCCATACTTAGAATATACAGTGTCCCCACTGTATGAAAATCAAATAAAACAAGAGTAAAGGAAGGAACTCACCGAATAACGTGTCGAGGAAGGTAATACAGGGAATGTCGAGTAAACTGGATTGGTCGATATCGAGTACTGTACTCGATATTGAGTAGGTTGTCAGCGTCAAGTGGAATGCTGAAGTCGAGGAGCCCTCTGACTTGGTCGATATCGAGTTGGCCTACTCGATATCGATTAACTGTGGCCTGCTCCTCTTGGTCATTCTCGACTGGCCTAGTCGATTCCGACTATCTTTCAGGGACTTCTTTTTCCAACCTTCGCGATCCTTTTATGCTTGCCTGACCTATAAGTGTTAGATTTCACATGAAGACAAGATATTCCACATGAAGTATCTAGAACTAAAAGATAAAAACAAAACGAAAACCAAAACCATAACCAAAAGTTTTCAAAGTCCTAAAATTCAAAAGTTTTATATACATGCTTTAGATTTTAGAGTCGCTAGGCTGACTTCTCCGTTTGTGCTTAAGGACTGTCAATGTGGGGCCCGCTTGTGCTTAGCCCTTCTCCTGGATCATCTAGGTCCTGATTGTAGTATGCAAGCTCAGCTGATATGTGGTTGCTTGCATAGTCTCCCTTTTCTCCCTTCTTTTTCTTTCCAGCTCTCAGTTTCCGCAGATTTTCTCGCCACGGGACCTTACCTCCCCTTAAATTATTTATAAATTTCTTAATGGACTGAGGAGGAGTAGAAATAATACCTGAACTTACCTTTTCGGGCCCAAAACAGAAATCTTCGGGCTTAGGGTTAGTCGACATCGAGCAAGACTGGTCGATATCGAGTACAAGGACCCCATACTTAGGCTCTTGGCAAGTCTGTGGCTCAGCAGAGGAAGTCGATATCGATGAAGCTTGGTCGATATCGAGGAGCACTTTGGTCGATATCGAGTAGGGCTTGTCGATATCGAGTTGAGTTTGGCTGCCTTCCTCCGTTGTTTTCTTGATCCTGTGGTTGCTGATGGTTTTCCCCTCCAGCAATGAAATTTCCTCCTTTGCAGGGCCAAAGGAGAAATCTAAGACCTCGTCGCCTATGGTGAAGGTGAGTAATCGCTGATTGACACTAATCTTGGCATCTGCAGTAGCTAAGAATGGTCTACCAAGAATAATAGGACTAGTAGGATCTTCAGCACAGTCTATAATAAGGAAATCAGCGGGAATAAAGAATTTACCAACCTGGACAGGGACATTCTCAACCATACCTGTAGGGATGACTACTGTATTGTTTGCCATGTATAGCTTGGCATCCATAGGTTCTATACATCCTATCTTCACTTTCCGCCGGATTGATAAGGGCATGATGCTCACACTTGCTCCTAAATCACACAAGGACTCATATTTATATTGACCAAGTCCTACAGTAACAGAAAACTTACCAGGATCAGGCCTCTTTTCAGGGAAGTGGGGCATTTTGCATTCGCCGGCGATTTCTGAGAGTGATCGCTTGTTGCTAAGGATCTCTTTGAGGAATTTGACATAAGCAGGCATCTCTTGGAGAGCTTCTGTAAAAGGAGTAGAGACATTCAGTTCTCGAAGCATATTAACAAAACGTTTAAACTTACCTGCAGTTGGATCCTTCAGTGCTTTGGAAGGGAAAAGAAGTGTCTTTTTCTGCTTCGGAGCCAGAACAGTTGTCGGAGGTGTTGCAGAGTCCTCGACATCGGCCTTCTTTTCCTCGATATCGACAAGGGCTTCCTCGATATCGACTAAAGTTTTCGACTTCGGGTTGTTGTGCTGTGCAAATGAGTTCGAGCTTGGTTTCTCCTCTGTATCGAGTAGATTTTTGTCGATATCGACCAAGGGGTGGTCGATATCGAGTTACTGCTGCTCATTGTCGAGTTGCTGCTCTGTTTTTTCTTGGTACTTTCCGACCTCTGGCTTGTGTAATTGGTGCCCGCTCCTGAGCTTTATAGCTGCGATGTGTCCGGTCTTCCCCTTAGGATTTGGTTCTGTTTGCCCAGGGAGTTGCCCGGTTGGTCGTGCAAATAATTACAAGACTCCCTCCCGATGTAGTAGTGGGAAGTCAAGATCGATCCACGAGGAAGCGTGTCAGCGGATCCTAGGCAGCGGATGAATCTCACGAACGTAAGTCGACCATAGTGCTCGATCTCGACTAGGGTTAGTCGAAAGAAGATCAGGCAAGTCGAACAAAGCAGCAGCAGCTCTCGGGTTTTGGTCGATATCGAGGACACCTTACTCGATATCGAGTAAAGATCTTGTCGAGGTCGGGTACCTGCACAGGAAAAGCTACAGCGATCTTCGATCGAATATCAGTACTCGATATCGACCACAGTTAGTCGATATCGAGGAAGGCAGAAACTTTAAAAACAAAATAAATAAAAAAAAATCTTGTGGGATCAAAAATAAACTATATGTGAAAGACTTCCAAGATCGGGGTTTGCGACAACAATAACCAAGCATGCATATGGCGGGAATAAAACAGATAATCATGTAAATCGCATCAAAGGACCAATCTTTCGCCTTTTCCAACAATTAGACAACTCTTTCAAAAAACCCTAATTGTATCTACCGATTTTATGTTTACAATCCAAGTTGTTAGCATGGACCTCCATTAGATGGGTAATAAACACATAACAAGTAGTAGATGCTCAAGACATGATAAAAGTCGGATCTTTACCTCAAACACGCAGGGCCATCGTCGGGCTCACCCCAACCCTAGAAGTGGGTGGACTACTCGCGCCTCATTGCAATCACAGACATCATTGATTGAAAGGAAATACCTTGCATTAAACCAAACTGAAGAAAGTACAAACCGAATAAAGCTAGATCACTTTCGCTCCTTTGCTCCACTCGGCCTCTCTTTCTCTCTCTACTACTACTCTTCCTACTGAAATTGAATGAATAGAAATCAGCCCCTAAGGCCTTATTTATAGGTTTCTAATCCTTGCTAATCAAGGATAGAAATCTTTATCTATATCTAAAGATAAAACTTAGATAAAAGGAACATTTATCTTAAAAGGAAATAAATCTTAAAACATCTAAATATCTTCAAGTGCGGATAAATCTTCTCTCCATGGCTAAAACTTGATAGAATTGGATAGATCTCGGACATCTCATAACCCAACAGCCCAAGTCATGATCGGACAGGCCCAGCAGCGTCGCGGCCCAAAAAAGCGGTACTCGATATCGAGTAATTTCCTCGATATCGAGGAGAGGTGTGTTGTCGACTTCGGCTCCCTGGCTTGGTCGAGTAGCTGCTCCTCGGACTGGCTTGGACTTGTGTTGCTGGGGTTGCTCAATATCGACTAAGTTTGTCGATATCGAGAAGCTGTGTCTTATCGACTTGCTCGAGCAACTGGTTCTCGACATGGCTCGGACAGGTGGTGCTGAGGTTGTCGATATCGAGTAAACTACTCGATATCGAGTAAATGCTGCTCGCCATGTCTAGGTCATCGGCTTCTTGATCAAGTGCTGCCTTCTCGACTCAGGGCTGGTCTTCAAGTCTTGTCGATATCGGGTACATTACTCGATATCGAGTAAAATTCTGGTGTCGGGTTGGCTCTGTCTTCAGTTCCTCGATCTGGCTTGTCCTCGATCATGTTGTGCCCGGACATATTTCGTCGATATCGAGGAAAGGTAACTCGATATCGAGTAAGGCTCAGCTTCCGTCTTTGCTTCTTGGTTTTGTCCCGAAATGGCTCCAAATCCTGTAATATTAAACCAAAACTTATGTAGACCTCTATTTCTTGCAAGTAAGCATATACTACATAAATTCAACATATCCCCAGCCCGAAATATGCAAAGTGTATAGAATAAGGAGCTAAAATGTGTATCTCAACATGGCTTATTTTAGTGGACATCAACGATCACAACAAATCTGTAGTGAATCAATATCATAATCATAAGTTCGAAGAACATTGCTGAAGAATAGTCCAAAATTACAGCAAAAAATGATCGATAATGCTTACTTCATTGATATGCGTACGTAGTTGAAGCAATTCACCAACAAATTGTTCGATTGAGCAACAGATCGATCGTTTATAGTAGATAGATTGATTGATAGGCAAAAAAACGATCGATTTACAGCAGGTAGGATGAAGGGGAGGAAGCTTGTGTGGCAAGGATTTCGGTTGTTTTCAGTTTCGGGAAAAAAAATCGGTGGACAATTCTCTAATTTGAAGAGTTTGGAAGACACATTCCTAATATAGTCCAAAATTTTGACCTATATGATAAACGCCCCTTGTGAGTTTAGACGATGGTTTAATGGTCATTCACTTTGATGCTTACTCATTCTCAGCTGAACAAAGTCAATTTTTTGTTCGGCTAATCTTCAAAGAGTGTAAATGAGTTCCCAAGCTTGACATTTCCTGAGCTTCTAGGTTGATTTCTGTACTGCAGATATGTAAGTTCAACAAGAGCTATACATAACCAGTTACTGCAGATATGCGATTTGAAATTACATTGATGTTCTCTATAAAATGAATTGATATTTGTTTGTTATTGATGGTGTTGACGGGTGAAATTTAGTACTTAAAAATTTGATGTGTGCCATGAAATTAAGTTACATGATGTAATCAAAGTGTTGCATTAAAGTTTAACCTTCATTGCTAACGTGAGGTTTTGTTATTATATTATATATTATGGGTGGCCATAATTAAATCTTATAAATAATATACAAATGCCCAAGAGGGAGGTTTCATTGCCGGACATGAATTACATTGATGGTTACCTCTTAATTGTCTCAAAAAAACCGGTGAATTGAAAGCCAATGAAGAAGGAGGTTACATGGTTATATAGCAGTATGTAGCTTGGCTATATAAAGAGGGGGATTTTACAAACATAAGAAAAAAAGGGTCCCGTGAGACAAACAAAGAAAAAAAACAGAGAGAGCGAGAGCAAGTACTCCCACAAAAAATAATCAAATCAAATAAAGACCAGTGAAAAAAAAAGAGCAGGTAGACTTGTTCATCTCTTCTTCTATATGATTTGCAGGAACATGGCCCGGGCTTGAAAACTAGAAATTTCGCCCGGGTTATAACCATTTGAAGACCGGTGGGACGCTAGGTTCGAAAGCTAAATTTTTCGCCTAGTGTCAAAACAATTTTGTAGTTGATTTGAAAGCTAAATTTTTCGCCACTACACCGATCCTACAGGGTCATATACATTGGAATGAAATGATGCCAAAATTTGGGATGCTAGGCTCGAAAGCTAAAATTTTCGCCAGTGTCAAAATAATTTTGTAGTTGGTTTGAAAGCTAAAATTTTCACACTACACTGATCCTACCGGATCGACCCAAATGCAAACAAAATGCTGCCCGAATTTCACCACGACATGGACAAAGAAATTAGGGATGAAGTTGAGTGGTGCAAGCTCAAGGAGAAGTGGGATCTAATTTTAAAAGAATCTCATTCCATGAAGCATCTTCAACAAAATCACAAGCACTCAAATTATTGCTAAACTGCAGTAAAAAGAGGAAGAAGAGGAAAGTTTGCCTTAACTTGAATCAGTGGCATCTAATTCTAAAAGAATGAAATAGCCCCACAAACCAAAGAAATTTTGAAACTAAATTCATGTAAACTGATGCAAACATGTGCCCGATCTGAAATCCAAGTCAAGACCAAATCAAGCGTCAAGAAGAGCCAAATAAATTGAAACTAAATTCATGTAAACTGATGGGAGCGATCTAGAATGGGAGCAAAGGCCATAAGTAGAACTCCTTCAATGTCAAGACTCAAACACAGCTTCCCGCGCCTCTCGATCGTTGACTAATGAACCCGGCAAGCCCGTGACCCGAGTTCTTAAGCCTATGCCATGCCACCTACCACCGAAGGTCAACAACTTCCTCTAAAGAGTGGTCAAAATGGCCTCGAACGCCCGACAAAAGAGGAGTACAAAAATAGGCCTGAAATCATGCTTTTATGGAGGGAGAACAACTGCTCAGACAGTCAAGTTACCGGTCCTGGTACGAAAAGCTAGAGGTGTATCCAGGATCGTGACATAATGGGTCCAAAAGGAGGCTATGCAAGGAGTATATCGGAAGAAACGGAGGTAAAAATGGAGCTTTGTGGTGGTCGCAGATGATGCCAGAAGTTGGCCTCTCGACTACACTTGGACGATTCCTGCACAACAGGGCACTGTTTGCACGCCCCTCGAGCACCCGATGATAACCTTTGCGTGCTCCCAACTCAATTTTCCAATATTCTGCTATACCATCTACATCCAAAAGCCCACAAATGTCCCCGAAGATCGATCGAGGCAGTCACGAACACCACACAAAAGAAGCCACAAAAAAGCATAAATACATGTTATATAACAAAAATATATACAGCAGTCAAGTTGGCGATGCTTTCGTGAACAACTCAGGATGCATCTAAGTATGCCAAGAGTTGGGATCAATAGATGACTGCTGACCACATTTTTTCTGCAGTCTTTCTCACCAAGTCCTGGGCTTTATCCGATGAATTGATGTGTCGGCACTCGCCCGATGACCTTCTAAATGATATGGGAATACATTGATAGGGTCCGGTAACTTGGGTCTTGCTTGTGGAATGCTCAAGCGTATTCGAAATGGTAGAAAATCGGGATGGGGTCATAAGCAAAATAACATCTCTACTCCTTTGGCTCATGTTGGTTGAACCATAAAAACATAGGGATGCTTCGCCATACAAAGATGGGCACTCAACTTAAGTCGGAGCGCATTTTTAAAAATTGTCGACGTTGGTCGTCACAAATATCAAATTTTCATCAAAGCCCAATGATAGATTACATAGTCTTCATATTGTATAGTGGGACAATAGGCCCAAACCATTGTAACCTATATATATGATTGATCAATGATTGAAACCATCGAGGAAGACTTTACATCAATTCTATCTTTCTACATGGTATCTGAGCCTCTAGGGTTTCATCTAAATTAACCCTAAATTTTTTTTCGATCCCTCCCCCGCCGCCATCAATACCGACAGCCACCATCACGTCAACACCAAACGCCGCACCATCGCCTACCTTCTCCTTCGATCCACTGTCTTCGTGCTTCTATTGAGATTGGGTGTGTGTACAGTCCGATCAAACACACGCCGTTGTGCACCTGAGTGGGTAAAGGTGGATCCATCTGCACTTGAATATCTTATATAAGGTAATTAGCACTTTGATAATTAGTTTGGCAACCGCTTCTGCCATATTCCACATTGGAATTCGCTTCCGCCATATTCCATAGCTCTGTTTGTTCTTGATAAATATATATAAAAAAAAATACAACTGTACTCCAGATATCCTGCCCCTCGACATGCCGGTCCTCAGGCCTATCTGCCATCGTCTGATCCAGGCTATGTTCCGCCTGCTATGTATCACGCCTTCTCCTCTACGCAGCCGACATCCCCCGACTCTTCGTGGTACATGGACACTGGTGCCACATCTCAATGACGAACTCCTCATGTAACCTCTCTTCTATTTCCTTTAAAGGTCCTGCACACTCTATTATCGTCGGCAATGGTGGTCACCTTGCTACTTCGGGAATTGACCATGCCAAATTACAGACCCCAACCCACCCAATACACCTTAACAATGTGCTCATTGCCCCTAAGATTGTCAAAAACCTTATCTCTGTCCGTCGGTTCACTGCTGACAATAATGTTTCCCTTACGTTTGATCCATTTGGTTTCTCTGTGAACGATCTTACTACGGGGGTTACTCGTCTGACATGTAACAGCACCGGGGAGCTCTACCCTGTCACACCGCCTTCTACATCCCGTCAGTCGTGTCCGGTCGCCCTCTCGGCATCGTCGTCCAGCCTGTGGCATGCACGCCTTGGCCATCCCAGTTCTGCCGTTTTATATGTCCTTTGTTCTCAGAGTCTTGTCAACTGTAATAAAGACCTACGCTCTAGTTTATGTTCTTTCTGTCAGTTAGGCAAACATTCAAGACTGTCGTTCCAACGGTCTTTGAACTCCACCCTTGCACCTTTTGATATCATTCATAGTGACATTTGGACCTCTCTTGTGCCTAGCAAGGATGGTCACAAGTACTACCTCTTGTTTCTTGATGATTACACTCATTTTCTATGGGTTTTTCCATTACCATTCAAGTCCCAAGTGTTCTCTACCTTTGTCAAGTTCCATGCCTACAATAAAACACAGTTTCACACATCCATAAAATGTTTCCAATGTGACAATGTCCGTGAATTTGATAAAAAAGATCTTCGCTCTTTCTTCACCACAAATGGGATCTTCTATCGGTTGTCTTGCCCATATACTTCCCAGTAGAATGGCAAGGCTGAACGAATCATTAGAACCATAACCAACATGATGCGCTCTCTCCTCTTTCACGCATCTATTCCCCTTACCTATTGGCCTCAAGCCTTATCAACCACATGTTATCTCCTCAACGTTCTCCCATCTACTATCCTACACCATCGCTCGCCAACTCAGGCACTTGCGGGGGCCAAGATGGGTAACTGCAAGCCAGTTGTAACCCCTGTGGATACTTCCAACAAGCTCAGTGCTCACTCTGGTCCTCTGTTTGATGATCAGGCGTTGTACCGGAGCCTCGCCGGTGCATTGCAGTATCTTACGTTCACTAGGCCAGACATCAGTTATGCCGTTCAGCAGATCTGCATGTTCATGCATGCGCCCAGGGAACCGGACTTTCAGGCCTTGAAACGGATCATCCGATACATTAGTGGTACCCTCGAGCTGGGCACCACGATCACCCCTTCCTCTCGGCATGACCTCGTCGCTTACACTGATTCGGATTGGGGTGGTTGTCCTGACACACGTCACTCCACGTCTGGCTACTGTGACTTCTTCAAAGACACCCTTGTGTCGTGGTCCGTGAAGCGACAGTCTGTGGTCTCTCGCTCTAGCGCCGAGGCTGAGTATAGGGGCGTCGCCAACGTTGTCTCCGAGTGCTCATGGCTGCGCAATCTCCTCCTTGAGCTCCGCTTCCCTCTTCAGAAGGCCACCCTGGTCTACACTTACAACGTCTCCGCCGTCTATCTGGCTAGCAACCCAGTCCAGCCTCAGCGCACGAATCACATTGAGCTTGATCTCCACTTCATTCGGGACAAGGTTGCTCTTGGACATGTTCATCTTCTACATGTCCCGTCCTCCTATGAGTACGCTGATATATTCACCAAGGGTTCACCTCGTCAGTTGTTCCTTGATATTCGGTCCAGTCTCACTGTACGGGATCGTCCACTTTTGACTGCGGGGGTTTGATAGATTACATAGTCTTCATATTGTATATTGGGCCAAAAGGCTCAATCCATTGTAACCTATATATATTATTAATCAATGATCGAAACCCTCGAGGAGGACTTTACATCAATTCTATTATTCTACACCCAAGTGTATACTCTAACTCGATACAAAGCTTTCGCTTGTCGAGTTCAACCACATCCAAAAAAATAAAAACCAAGTTCCACCAAATTCAAACTTGTGATTGCCAAGAGCTACGTAGGTTTGATGCTCTTAATGAGCTACATAGGAAACTCGATAGCAATTCATACAACAGTCGAGTTCAACCCTAAATTTCAAAATAATAGATCAAATGAAGTTGCTTCAAATTCCAAAGGGTGAACTACGGGCGATTTGATCCATTTCAAAAGGGTACGTAGGACACTCGATACAAAGTCAAAGCTCATCGAGTTCAATCTCCAAAACCAAATCAAATAAATCTGTTCCGTGTAGAACTTCGTTAAGATTTGATACTCTTTAATTACGGTAAAAACACATGTATATCGGTAAAAACACATGTATATCGGATTCAATCACATGCCCCAAAAAATCAAATGAAGTTGTCCTTTCCAAGAACTACGTAGGTTTGATGCTCTTAATGAGCTATGTAGGAAACTCGATTGCAAGTCATACAACAATCGAGTTCAACCCCAAATTCCAAAATAAAAGATCAAATGAAGTTGCTTCAAATTCCAACGGAAGAACTACGTCATGACTTGAGGCTCTTTTCTGAGCTACGTAGGAAACTCGATGCAAATAAATTCTCATCGAGTTCATTCGTCCCAAGTCAAATCTCAAGTTTTCATTAATGCCAAAGTGTCAACTGTAATTCAATACAAAGGTTTTGCTCATTGAGTTCAGTCGTTAAGAACTTCGTAATACTTTAGGGAACAAGGTAAGTACTTGGGAGTAATTTTGGATCAATGCCATATTATAAACTTCAGGTATGGTGGGTTGTATTTTGCCCCGACAACTTTTTATGGTCGCACAGTTCCTTATTCTGTTATATTTCATGTGTCACTTGTTTTAATCTGATGACTTTGAGTTTTGAGTGTCTGCCATTTTCGTAAGGAATTCACCCCTGTCACATGTTTGTATGCCCGTGTCACCTATAAGATTTCACTTGTTAGATATATCGCTACGGCGACCCAATGTATATTCTTTAGGTTTAACGGTAGAAGGATGAGTTCCACCCCTGCCCACTTCGTGTCACCCAACTAATAACAGCATGTCACTTAACGGCAATAATGGCAATAACCTTGTCACCTTGTCACATAACAGTAATAAATTGGGAGTACTTCTGGAAAATGGGTTAAGTAGTTGGGAGTATCATGGGGGTCCATGCACATATGACAAAGCTGGGTTTAATTTTGTCGTGTCCAAATTTTCTGGTTGTGCAGTGCCTTATTCTGTAAAATGTATGTGTCGGAAATATGAAATGTGCATGTCACTTGTCTGAATGGTCGTGTCACCTGATGGATTTAACGTGTCAGTTGTTTGATTTTAACGTTTCACATTGCTAATTGTCTACCAATTTGTTAGAAAATAACCTATGTCACCTGTTTGTATGGTCGTGTCACATGAATGAATTAATGTGTCACAGTTTGGGGTTTCACTTTAAAAAAAATTTCGATGAATCATGTTACCTGTTTGTATGGTCGTGCCACTTGAAGAATTTAATGTGTCACTTGTTTGATTTTGACGCTTCACACTTCTTAGTGTCTTCCAATTTGTTAAGAAAATAACCCATATCACCGATTTGTATAGTCGTGTCACATGAAGGAATTAACTTATCACAGTTTGGGGGGAACCCTTATTAGAGTACATCAACAATGGGATAGCGGAGAGAACTTGTGGACAAGGCCAACAAGACATCAGAAAACAGGCGTCTCATTTTCGAGTCAGGGACGGACGATTGTACAAAAGAGGTTTCCACCTCCCTGGCCTCCTCTGTGTCTCCGATCAAGAAGGACAAACTCTCATCCGGGAACCACATGTAGACGTTTGCGGAAATCATCAAGGACGGAGAGCCGTCGCTGCCAAGATCACGCGATTGGGATATTATTGGCCCACCGTTAGGGATGACACTACAATGATTATTCACATATGCGATCCCTGTCAGCGACATGCCTCCCTCAAACATTAACCCCCCACCCGCTTAAATGCATATCCAAACCATATCCATTCGCGATGTGGGGAATGGACATCCTCATACCATTCCCTCGAGCACCGGGTCAACTCGGTTTCATCCTTGTGATTGTTGACTACTTCATAAAATGGGTAGAAGCCGAGGCCATGGCCACAATCACTGATGAGAAAGGACGCAAGTTCCTCTGGAAAAATATGGTATGTCGTTTTGGAGTTCTACAAGCTATCATTACTGATCATGGGCCACAGTTCGACTGTGAAGCAATCCGCGATTTCTGCACCGGACTCCATATTAATCTTCGTTTCTCATCTCTGGCATACCCCCAATCTAATGGACAAGTTGAAACCATGAATTGCCAAATTCTGAACGCACTAAAAAAGAGGTTAGGCATCGCAAAAGGAGAATGGGTTGAAACCTTGCCCTTGGTACTCTGGTCCTATAGAATCTCCTCCGAAAGCCCCACGGGGGAAACACCGTTCGCAATGACGTATGGTGTGAGCGCAAGTTGAGTTATTAAAACCCTCGATCCGGGCGCATGACTTCAACGAAGATACCAACGACGAGGCACTGGAAATAAAACTTCATTTACGGGAGGAAAGGAGAGACACGGCTTGCCTTAAAGCCAATGATATCAACAGCGACTTGCCGAAGGATATAACAAGCGCGTATTCACGCGACCATTACATAAAGGCAATCTAGCCCTCCGAAAAGCCATGGAGGGAGGAAAGCTCAAACCCAAGTGGGAAGGTTCCTACGTCATCCACCAAGAGGTAGGGATAGGCTCCTTTAAACTTTAAAATTCTGAAGAGGCTATCCTCGCGAAAGCATGGAATACCAAGCACCTCAAAGAATATTTTGCGTAATATGCCTATGTACTTTGGAGACCTGATGACTTAAATTTTTCCATGTATAGGAGTCAATAGGGATCTCAAAAGGGTGTGCCTCGTCATAAATATAAATGAAAGTTTCAAACTCACTATGACCACGCTCGTTTAAAAATTTAGTAATCGTGTATCTTTCGAACATGGATGTGCAAGCAAACCTTTAAGGAGAATAAAATTTAGCAATCGCGTGTCTTTCGAACACGGATGTGCAAGCAAACCTCTAAGGAGAATAAAATTAAGCAATCCTGTCTCTTTCTAACATGGACATGCAAGCAAGCCTCCTATAGAGAACAAAATTAAGCAATCGATTGTCTTTCGAACACGGATATGCAACCAAACCTCTAAGGAGAATAAAATTTAGCAATCGCGTGTCTTTCAAATATGGATGTGCAAGCAAGCCTATAAGGAGAATAAAATTTAGCAATTGCGTATCTTTCGAACACGGATGTGCAAGCAAGCCTCTAAGGAGAATAAAATTTAGCAATTGCGTGACTTTCGAAGACGAATGTGCAAGCAAGCCTCTAAGGAGAATGAAATTAAGCAATCGCGTGTCTTTCGAACACGGATGTGCAAGCAAGCATGTAAGGAGAATAAAATTTAGTATTTGTGTGTCTTTCAAACACCGATGTGCAAGCAAGCCTCTAAGGAGAATAAAATTAAGCAATCGCGTGTCTTTCGAACACGGACGTGCAAACAAGCCTCTAAGGAGAATAAAATTAAGCAAGCGCGTGTCTTTCAAACACGGATGGTGAAGCAAGCCTCTAAGGAGAATAAAATTTAGCAATCGCGTCTCTTTTGAACACGGATGTGCAAGCAAGTTTCTAAGGAGAATAAAATTTAGCAATCGCGTGTCTTTCGAACACGGATGTGCAAGCAAGCCTCTAAGGAGAGTAAAACAAACATAAAGCAAGTAAACGGAAGGAAATCCATTGATCGAAAAAACAAAGATCAAACAAACTACAAATCAAACACCAGTCATCTACTATACGATTATCCCTCTAAAAAACAACAAACTCGCAACAAGCTCGCGATGACCGCTTTATTCACTCGCTTCCAACACGATGGTACTAAAATGATAACCCCGCTCTTGTTTGAAAATTATCATCGAAGCACCAACTCGAACCCCATTGTCCTCCACGAAGGCATGTGGTGTGTGCGGAATGTCGTTAGGTTTCCACAACGCCAAAAGTAACACCCCTCGCTAACAACTAACTAGTAAACTAGTAACTAGTATAGCGGATAAGTAAGGGGTCGAATCCACAGAGAGAATACCTTCCTTGCCTACTCGAATTGCTATCAAAGGGAATAAGATCGAAGTGTAATTGAATGAAAAGACAATTGAATAAGGTAAAAGTAGTAATGATGAATTTGTGGTGATTAATAATGAGATAATTTTCCCTACCTTGTATGGTTGAATCATCTTGATTCTTCATAGAAACTTGTAAGGATTAAGACGACATTTTATAAATGAAGATAGAAAATACCTAAAAAGGTATAGTATATGTAAGATAAGAATACAATTTGTAAGAGTAAAATAGGTATTTTCAGTCAATAAAAAATTATTACGAACTGGAAATTATTATTCATTTAGAAGTTTATAATATTATAGGGTTTGTGGTGCAATGCAATATCCATGGAATTAGATGGGGGGAAAAATGGAAAAACCTAAATAAGAGTACGCTGGCAAAATTTGACCCTTGTTCACACATGCGTATGCATACTAAATAAATACCTATGAGTATTTGTGGTGTGGTCCATCTCTCCCTCAAATGTTCGATATCATTGAATAAGCATTTCATCTCTCAATCAAATGTGAGGACTGTTAGGTGAGAAATGACCGACCCAAAATAATGATATTGATTTCATATCCATTTATGGTATAGTATCACATGGGGTGCCAAAGTAGGGTACAACTATTTGACCAATTCAATATGGACCTGCTTCAAAAGTGCAAATTACTCCGTATCAATTACTCCGTATCATTTATCAGTAGTGCATATCTTGTGATTCTAAATTCCTAAAACTTGTTTGTGAAGGGAGATGCCTCAAATCCCACTTAAGGACTTTTTCCAAAGTCCAATACACAAGTACGTAGCAATGTAGCATAATAGAAGAATTAGTAAATAATTAATGTAAACAAATGTATGTATCCGATATTTACAAAGGCCGATAAAACGAGGTTTAGGGTGGCTAATTATAAAATCCCCTCGCTCAGAAGAAAAGGCCAAAAAAAAAAAGTGTTATTGTATTTGTAGAACTAAGATCCAGGTAGGAGTACAATAATTGAATTAATGGACCCAATTTAGGAATATAAGAAAACGAAAGTGTCTCAATACCTATATGGACAACAAAAAGAAGAAAAGTACTGTTACTTAGAGATTATGAAAAGAGAAGATATGCAGGGAGGAAAAGAATGTTTTTAACAAAATAGTAGGTTTTATTATCTTCTTTTAAGGTGTAGTATACCTTAAGAGTCCTATTTTTACTGAAAATGTAAATATATAGATATGTAACAAGATTTACAAAAGAAGCTCAACAAAATAGTCTCTCTCTGAAAAAACACAAGGGGGATCGGAGGATGTGTCTCTACCCACCCAACAACTGCCAACCACTCTTACCCCGATCCCTACAAAAGAACCTTATAACTTAAGTTATACCTCTAATCCACCGTTTGTCCGCGGGTGTTTGCCCATACACCTCACTTTCAAATGTACTCTACATGTTTCAATAATCCTTGTCCATTGAGAAGAAGCGCATCTTTCATTACAAAAAAAACAACATAGTTCCTAACCTGTCACGTATGATATGCAAAAGCTAAGAAGACAAGAATCTTGGACTGGTAATCGGCTCGACGACACACACCCTCAGGTTCGCTTGCAAACCAGCGTAGCCAATCCTCTACATCCCCTGTCCGCTTAGGCAGTCCAAATCCATGCCCAAACCTCCATTTGTGCTTCCTAAATGGCTGCACATCGGAACCACAAGTGAGCCTCAGATTCTTCCTTGGACCTACACAACGGGCCCCAACCTACATCCTCTCCCTTTGAATGCTTTATAATCATTTTGATATAGCATATTTTAGATAGGAATTATAGGTAGTTTTAGGTGCATTAGAATGGGCATATTGCATGTTTAGTTGTTGCATTGTCGATCATTTGGGCATTCGAGTTCGGAATCTACGCGTTTTGTGCTCCATATGCCGATTTATATTCCATGCTTGGAAAGGGGCAAATGATGGATCATGATAGCCGAGAAGAGGATGAGATGAAGATAAAAAAGAAGGGGAAAGAGCATACAAGAGGATCTGAGAAGACAAAGAAGAAAACGAAGTCTAGAAAAAGTGGTGCCCACTAGTTTGACTGTTTCAGCAATTATCGAATCTTTCCGACTATTTAATTAATGCAATGTTTATCCAAACTTTCTAGGGTTTTCCTAGGCCGTCTTCTAGCCTATTTAGGATGGTTGTTATAGTAGTTTTTCATCGTTCATTCATTGAAGATAATTAGGATTGAAGTTTAGAGTTTTCTTACAGTATGAGCGCAGCGTCTCAATGCTACAAGTGGAGGAGATATCTTAGACAAGACAATCAAAGCAATGAGCTTGATAAGCTCATTGATATAGTGAATAATGTGGCTGTTCAAATGGATCAAATGCAGCTACCACGCGGAGTTTGCGGTGATCCAACTCATCCAAATGATCGTTGCCCTAAAATTCAAGACGAAGTTGCTGATGTGAATTCTATGAGAGATTATGGACCTCGTTGAAACTATGGTAACAACTTTTATAACTCTAATTATAATTGAAATTATCAACATGGTTTCAATGGTAGGATGAATCAATAACAATAGCAACATGCACTTTACCAAGGAAGGGGCCAATATGAGAACCGTTAGAGGAATCCTCCACATGATGATTCATCAATTTGAGGCTGTTTTTCTGGACAAGATGAATTTCCCGGAGAAATTGATGAGCTAAATGGGTCAAGAGATAGCGGAACTCAAGGCTAAGGGCTCCAACAAGTTACACTCACAATTTCCCGGAGAAATTGTGAGTGTTGTGATTCTTAGAGGAGGAAAAGAAGTAAGAACTCCAGTAAAGGACACCAATAAAGAGCCCAAGATAGCCGAGGAGGGCCAGCAAAGCAAGCAAGACAAATTTTTTGCAGAAGAACCTGCGCCCGCAACTGCAGACAGCTCAAACAACATCCCAAATGATTGGTCCTTCTATGATACCGACGGCGGGATTTATGATGTTGTTGATCCCTATCAAAAGGTATATTTATAATCCAAACTAATAAGCTAGTATAGTGAATAAGTAAGGAGTCGAACCCATAGAGAGATCTTGAATGAGTACGTGTATTCTGATGTTGATTAGAGTAAATAAACAATAAGATTGAGATGAATGAAGTATTGTAAATAAAGTAAAAGGAAGTAATGATTTCGAATTGGTTACCAAATTGATGAAAGCGTTTCACCTGCAATTCTCAACAATGGTTGGGGTTCAAGATCCTTGGCCTGATTTCATTGTTATTCTAATTCAATGCAATGCAACTGATAATTGAGTTACTACGATTTTGGTTTAAATAGACTGACATCCCTCATGGCATGACATTCCCTTACACCCTATGCATCTTCCTTTGACGGATATATGTTAACATAGAATAGCACAAATTCCCAAAGTACTTGGCATTTTAGCAGTACCAACCCTTCTAATCAGTTAAAATGTCAAAGGTTTTCAAATCCTTCTACCCTAATCTCAAAGGAGCCAATATTAAACAAATGGCATTACCCTGCACAACTAATTGATGCTTTCACGGAACCAATTACCTATGCTTGCTACTATGGATTAACTATTCTTACGAATTCATTAAACCGAGCATGAAAGCAAATTATGTGTAGGTGATCAATCAAGAGAGAATATATGCAAACAAGAATTATAGGCACAATCATAATGAAATAACTAATGAATAACAATAGAAATCAAGACCTCACAACTCAACCAACAATGTCTTTGAATCGCAGGCGAAACAATGAGTTTAGCAACTCATACTCTAACGAACGATGAATTGAAAGTGTCTAATCTTCTCTAGATGTTTCTCTCAACTAACAATAGGCGGCTTGAATAACGTAAGAGTAGGCCCGTCTAAACCCTAGTTGCAAAATAATAATAAACTAATAAGATAAATTCAGATTAGATTGGCGTTTGCTGATCTGCTAAACCGGCGGGCACTGTTCCTCTATCTTTCCTATTTCTTCTCTTGTCTTCAATCTTCTTCTCTTTCAATCCCTTGGTGAAACTTCCTTGCCTCTCTTAGGCTCAAAATCAAACTCTTCTAGCCATCCTTATCCCTGCATCAAGCTCGGATTATAAAACTGCAGAATAAACAGAAAATAGCGTAGATTTCGAACTCGAATTCACAAATGAATAATAATGCAAATTAACTCTAAAACATGCAAGAAACATATCCTAAATGCATCTAAACCTATCTATAATGCCTATCTAAATTGTACATTATAAATCTCACCTACACCTAAACTCTTACTTGTCCTCAAGTAAACGAAGAATATATATAAATCAACGCATCTCACAGGAGATTCCTTCATGTATTAACCCTATCAAAAGAAATATCAAAGCAAATGCAAACATGAATAAGGCAAACAAACATTCTAACATGTATATGAACGATCAAGTAGCCTGCATGCCTATCAATCCAACCTCACAGGGAAGAATATGTGTTTCTCTCGCTCTCATGTGTTTACTTTAAGCATAACTCTCAACTCAATTCTATATGCAAACATTAGTGTTAAGAATTGACACTTATATAGAAAAATCTCCACCGAATACATTAAAGCAAACAAGTACGATCAAGATTACTTTCACTCAATGGAAGACTTCAAAGATGACTCCATTCGACAGGGTTGTAATGGGGCTTGGTAGAACATATAAGGGCAAGGAATTATTTTGGTTGTGTGTTTGATTTCAATATCGGGAATTAAGATTCCTAAAACTTCTAACTTAACACAAAACAACTCAAGAATCACTCAAGCTCTCATAAACTCCAAAACAAAATACAAAAACTCTCAAAAATAAACTTCTCAACATAAACTCTCAAAGTAAACAATCAAACTAAAAAATTAACAAAATACTTTATCCAGCTGTCATATTCAAGAATGAATAATCAAGGCTCTTTATTATTATTTTCTCATTTTTTTCTTTTTGATTTTTTTTCTTTTTCTCTTTTTTCGATTTTTTTTTCTTTGAGCCAAATGCATGAAATACAAATATGAGAAACATAAGCGCATAATATTACATATTTCTCAAAACCTCTCAACCATAAGCACAAACCATAGATTTCCTCTCTCAACTCAAAAGATCATCCATAACAAACGCTAAATACTAATTCTCGGATGGGCCAGGCTTATCATAGGCTAGAATACATGAATTTTATGGAGCTTTTCAAAAGAAAAGGCTAAAGGCTCAAATTAACTTCAAGCAAAGACGTAATGTAGGGTAGATATGGATAAATATAGGCTAAAAGGTGCATCTATCATATGCAACTCATAAGCAATGAACGTGTATTTCAATCGGTCTCAATAATAATAACAATGTCAATACTCAGAGATAATTGCATAAGAACAGTAAATCACACAACAAAACCAGAAGGGAATATATATATGTAATCCCTATAAGGCAAAAATATCTCACTAGGACAAGAATGTGTTGGATATCAATGATGCCTAGGAACTCATATCATACATGCTCAATTACATTTGCCAAATCATGCTTCACGTAAAAACCAATAGAGAAGACATGGCTAATTCATCCAAAATTCCATGGAATTTATATGATTCTGTTGATAATAGAATAAAGGACAAAATAAGCTAGATGGGTATTTGAATAATAACATATGTATGGAATGCATAATATTTTTGGATTTCTGACATTTTTTAATTATTTTCTTCTTTTTGAATTTAAACAATCATAAATATAACACATGATGTATGATAATATCAACCTAAATTTTGAAAAATAAACTAAACATGAAACAATTAAACATGAAACTGAAACTCAAACATGACCTAAACTAAACTATAAATCTCATCCTCTACACTTAAATGTTGCATTGTCCTCAATGTAAAAAACATAAAAAAACCATTAATAAAACTCGGGTGAAGGAAGGGAGAAACTAACCACTCACTGGACGGGAGAAGGGTGGAATTCAAGCAACTAGTGCAACTCAACAAGGATACGTGCCAGATTGGTCTGAATTTTAGTAATTTGGTGAGAGATGTCCAAAAGGTCGGACTGCTGCTTCCTTTCTAACTCTGTCAGACGACATTCAAACTTATCTACAATGATGTAAATAGAGTTAGGTTCTGCTACGACATCAGACCCCTCCTCCTGATGCTCATTCTTTAATCGATAAACCTTCTTTGCTGAACTCTCTTGCTCGGTCTCTTCCTTGTCTAAAGTGATCTCATGAGGCATAAGAAGACTATCATGGATAAGTCTAAAATTATCAAGTCGAAAGCAAAATGGCAACTCAGCATGGAGGTGTAGATGGTATTCTCCATGCTCTCTTGCAAACCATCTAATTCGCTCATTTGAGCGTGGAGACCATAACTTCTCAATGATGCCATACCAAGACACTACAGTGATGTCATAAGTGTAATCAGCGCATAGAGGTTGCACCCCAATCAGATCAATGCCAACATGGTGGGCAATCAAATAGATCAATCCTTGAAATGGTAAATATATAGATGACGGGATTAACCCAAAAACAAGAGATGTGAGACAAGACACGGGGTCTCGTATAGACAAAAGTGAGATCTAAACACCAAACGCAGTGATCCCGTATTCCCACCCAAAAGATTCTCCTAACCTATCTATCTTATCCACCACTCGACTTTCTCAATAACCGAACCTCCTCCAGCCAACCCATGACCATGTACTATTCCCAGCTCAACTTTCATTCCAAGCTTTTCACAAGTGGTTTGCACTTCCACTTAGCAGAAAAGCGGGAATGACAGCTAGCTACAATATGCCTAGCACATACAATTGGGTTAAATTGTTCACCACTATATACTAGTTTGTTGTTGTACATCCAAGTAAAATAAATTAGTGCTTGGAACACCTGCAATTTTGCTTGATACAATTGTTTCTTCTGCACCTTCTCCGGCTCAGCAGCAAACCAACCAAGCCATTCAACAACAGTCAGATGCCGACTTGATATCCCTATCCATCTGAGGACCAACTCTTGAACTTGTTGTACAAGAGGGCAACTAAACCACAAGTGATCTTCGCTTTCTTCATCTGAGTTACATAGCAAGAAAATCGAAGCCTCTTACCCTTTCCAGTGCTTCACTCTCCTGCCCGTGCTTAGCCTTTTGACTGCTACCAGCCACACGACGAATGCCCAACGACGACACTATAGTCGCCCCCAGATCAGTGCACCCCAGCTACACTCAAGATTCCTAACTCTTATTAGGTCATAGAGCTTAGCACTGTTGACAACTCCATTCATGCCAAGCACCATGTCCAACGAAAGAGCAGCAGCATCGTCATCTACAGCCAGCGCTGCCATAAGCTCATCTTGTGTAGCTAGAAGTGAATTCCATAACCAGCAATCATCTACGTTCCTTTGAACTGCACATACAACCTCCCAACGCAAGTGATTATGCGAACATCAGCACTTCTAGATCAATCCTCCAAAAGTAATAGTACGATCAGCTTGCTCATATGTAGTGCAGAGCAGGTCAGTGCAGTTTCCTAACAATAGTTGAACCCAATATGAAGTTCGTGTGGCCTCAAGAGTCAAATAGTAGGTCCAACACCAACCCCTCATAGACGCCATAGTTGGATCCACCAACCCAAAAAATGAAGGGTTGAGAACCCTATGATATAAACGTAGGGCAGGGTGTGTGATCATGTAGTCAAAGAGATCCGCTTCTTTCCCAAAAGGCCATCCAGTAGCCGCATCCCGTGTCTCCTATAGAGGAGGATTGGCAACTACCTGCTGCCAAGACTCAGAATTCTTCCTGGTGATGAAAAAAGTTTGAGCTATTATGTCCTTGGTTACCAGAAATTCCTTTCTTTGCATACAGAAGCAAATATCCTTCTTAAATGAAAATCAAAGGTAGCTAGGAATTCTCGCACTAATACAGGATAAGTAGGTGCGCTGAACTCAATGAAATCTCCCAAACCACCTTTTTCAATGAGTGTAGAAACATGACCGAACAAGCCAAGGCGGTGCAAAGTCTCCACATCAAAGAGCATGGTCGAAGCATACTTTCTACCCCCTAGGTTTATCCAACGATCTTCTTGGTCTTTCGTCAAATAAGCTGGTGCAACCATGTTGGGAACAATAGCCATGGTGCATAGATAATGGAGCAAGATCAACAAATCCAACACAAACCGAATAGAAATCTCCCTTTGTAAAAGCAGTGGGTGCCAATCTTGAAAGCGACGGGCGTCGGTTTTAGCAGAACCCGAAACTCTGAATTTCAACGTCGTTGATCGGATCTCAAAACTCTTTCCAAATGCTTCCTTGGTGCTCGAAACTTTATTCCAAAGCCTTTATGGGTGTAAAGGATAAATATGGGATAGAAAAGGGATGGATTTAATGGGGGTTTGTGGATTGAATTTGAATTGGATGGATGATGGGTAGTAATGGATGAAGGTGGTGATTTGAGGATGGAAATAGGGTGAATGGATGATGGTGAATCAGAAAATGAAGGCTTTTTGGTTAAATTCGAAGTTTTAGAATGATGGAATTGGAGATTTCCGTAGGAGGGTTTTAGGGTTTATGTGCTTGCTTGGAGGAAAAGTTTGAAGAAGGTAAGAAAAGATGAAGGAGCTGGTATTTATATGGACGGATTATGGGATAAAAGATAAAAAGATAAATATAATAATGATCCCATGCCTTCCTTTCCAAATCAACACTCGGATCTAGCCAACAGACATAGCGACGGGCACCGGTTGAAAAGCGACGGGTGCATGTCAGTCTGTGTTTCCAACTTCGGTTCTTCTCTTATTCAAACTCTCCTGCAAGTTAGTTCTTGGGTTAACTCCCAAGAAGCACCTTTGTTTCACATCATCGGCTTAATGTGTTACTCTTCTTGGCTAAGTTCCTCCACCAGGGTCACCTGTACTTTTTCTTTTCTTGACAAACACGGGCACCCTTGGAAGATGTAACGTCCTATCCAAACAATGATCCAGTTCCTCAATTTGATTCTTCTCTTGATCTTGAGCTAGCCCTAGAGGTTGTCCTGAAATCACAAAAGCTTCCACACTATTTGGAAATAATTTCCCATAAGGCAAAAGTATGGGCCGTTGTGGATCACTAAAGATTTGAACATCCGGCTTAGCTTTCTTCTTTGGTGAGAATGACTGCCGATTGTTGTCAGAAGCAAATGAACTTTCTACCTTAGGAACTTATAATAAATCATGTGAACCATTGCTATAATCAACTTGATTAATAGTAGGCATATGTAAAGAATGATCAGGAGAAAGTTTTATAGGATCAAAAAGAAAATACTCAATCTTTCTTCCGTCAAACTCCATTGTCAATGAACCTTCACAACAATCAATTTTGGTCTTTGCAATCCTTAAAAATTGTCTTCCTAAGATGATTGGTGTTTCTGGTGCTCTCTGTTCTATATCTAAGACAAAGAAATCTGCAGGGAAAATTAAGTCATCTACCATAATCAAAACATCTTCAATAATGCCTCTTGGCTTGATTTGTGAATGATCAGCGAGTTGCAATGTTACTCATATCTTTGTCAGAGCATCCAGACCCAAACATATTTATACAAATTGTATGACATCACATTAATTGAAGCTCCTAGATCTAACATAGCTTGTTTAAACCTAGTATTTCCAATTGTACATGGAATTGTAAACATACCTGGATCTCCGCATTTTTTAGGCAATCTATTTTAAAGAATAGTAGAGACATTTTCACTCAAATTTACCTTTTCTTTAGTCTTCATCATCTTCTTTGTGTTGATAGTGAATATCTTCTTCAAAAACATAGCATAGTGAGGCACCGACTTAATTAAATTCATGAGTGGAATGTTTACTTCATACCTTGCAAATGTGTGGAATAAATCCTTCTCATTCTCCCCCTTTCTGTCTGCTATCAGAGCCTCTGGAAAGGGTGGTTCTTGTTTATAATCATCGAGTGACCACTCCTTTGGTAATCGTCCTCAATTGGAGTAAGGGGATATGACGGGCTCAGCTATTGAAGAGGACGGTGACCGCCGGTTTTTCTGAATGCAAAAACGGCGGGCGCCGATGTTGCAGTCGAACCGTCTTCTCACTTTTTGCCTTGTTTGTCCAACTCTGTAGTGGCTTTAAGCTCTTCTTCTATGCTTCTTATAGAAAATTTAACCTCTTTTTCTCCTCTAAGGATCTTGGCACTCACATTCTGCTTTGGATTGACTACAACTTGTGAGGGTAGCTCGTTTGAATCCTTAGCTTTGAGTTCTCCAATCTCTTGAGCCATTTGACTCAATAAATTCTCTTGGATATTCATCTTGTCCAACAACAACCTCAAAGTCTCTTCTTTGCATGAATCCTCCTATGGAGAGTTTCTCTGACGACTCTCAAATTGGCACCTACCTTGATAAGGAACTTGTTGTTGTTGCTGCTGATTCATCCTGCCATTGAAACCACTTTGATAATTTGAATTGTAGAAATTGTTACCAAAGTTTCGATGAGGTCCATAATCCATAGCATTAACATCAGCAACTCCTTGAATGAGCGGGCATTAATCATTTGAATGGGTCAACTCTCCATAGACTTCACAGGGTGTAGGTTGTTGTGTCTGATTCATCTAGAAAGCCATATTCTTGACAATCTATCGAGCTTGTCAAGTTCAATGTTGTGACTACATCTAGAGTTGTCTAGTTTATGGACTCCTTTAACGCCTTGGTGTCTCCCGTATTGTTGTGAAGCATTGGCTAAGTCCTCAAAGATTTGTATTGCTGCCTCAGACGTCTTGTCCAAGACATCCCCTCCACTTATAGTATTAAAGACACTATTCTCATGGTGAAGCAAGCCCTCATAGAGATAGAGGACTAGATCATCTTCTAGTATGCCATGTTGCAGGAAACTTCCCTTGAGCTTCTTCAATCTCTCAACATACTCATAAAGGCTCTATGTAGGAGATTTCTCTATGCCTGATAACTCTTTCTTGAGTTTCCAGAGGTGAGTGGCAGGGAAATATTTCCGAAGGAAAGCTTTCTTCAATCCTGCCCAAGTAGTAATGCTCTCTATCTATTGGTAATAGAGCCAATCACTAACTGCATCCTTCAGAGTAAAAGGAAATACTCTAAGCATAAGTTGATCATCATTCAGGCCTTGAGGTCTCAGTCTGTCATAGACATTAGCAAACTTTGTGAGATGTTTGTTAGGCTCTTCTCCAGGCATTCCATACAAAATTGGCAAAATAGTAGATCAATTGGACTTGTACTCAAATCTTGACCCTTGAAAGAGAGCAGGGAGCCTGATCGCAAGAGGTTGCGATGTCAAATTGGGCCCCTTCAAACTTCTCAGGATTCTTCTTGGCGGTGCTACAATTCCCCCATTCACTTCATTGTTGAGATTATTGAGGTTTTGTAAATTCTCTTCTCCGGGAGGATTGTTGGCATTCATCTCTTCTTCTTCTTCTTCTGAACTAAAGTCTTCTTCTCAACCTAGAAAGATCTTTCAATTTCTGGATCAAAAAGCACATGAGATGAATTAGTAGCACATGTATGGACCATGTAGAGTAGTCCACACCCAAATCAACAATAGAACACAAATAAAACTAAAGATCTCCCCGGGAAAGACGCCAAGATTTGACGACGGGATTTATGATGACATTGACCCTTGTCAAAAGTAATATTTATAATCCAAACTAATAAGCTAGTATATCGAATAAGTAAGGAGTCAAACCCACAAAAAGATCCTGAATGAGTGTATTCTGATGTTGATTAGAGCAAATAAACAATAAGATTGAGATGAATAGAGTAATGCAAATAATATAAAAGGAAGTAATGATTTCGAATTGGTTACCAAATGGATGAAAGTGCTTCACCTGCAATTCTCAACAATGGTTGGGGTTCAATTATCATTAAACCATAATTGGAATGCAATTGATAATTGAGTTATTTCAATTATGTTAACATCTATCATTGTTATTCTAATTCAATGTAATGCAATTGATAATTGAGTTATTCCAATTATGGTTTAAATAGATTGACATTCCTCACGACATGACAGTCCCTTAAACCCTATGCAATCTTCCTTTGATGGATAGATGTTAACATAGAATAGAACAAATTTCCAAAGTACTTGGCAGTTTGCAGTACCAACCCTCCTAATATATTAGAAAGCCAAAGGGTTCCAAATCCTTCAACCCTAATCTCAAAGGAACCGATATTTAACCAAGTTTCATTAACCTTCACATCGAATTGAATCGTTCACGGAACCAATTACCTTGTGCTTGCTACTATGGATTAATTATTCTTACGAATTCATTAAACCTAGCTTGAATGCAAATTCTGTGTAGATGATCAATCAAGAGAGAATATATGCAAACGAGAACTATATGCACAAAGATAATGAAATAAATAATGAATAACAGTAGAAATCATAACCTCATAATTCAACCAACATTGTCTTTGAATCGCATGTGAAACAATGAGTTTAGCAACTCATACTCTAACGAACGATTAATTGAAAGTGTCTAATGCTCTCTAGATGTTTCTCTCATCTAACAAGAGGTGGCCTAAATTACATAAGAGACAACCCCTCTAAACCTTAGAAGAAAAATAATAATTAACTAATAAGATAAATTCGGATCAGATCGATGTTTGCTGATATTGCAAAACCGGCAGGCACTGGTGGAAAAGCGGTGGGCGTCGTTCCTCTATCTTCATGATTTCTTTTCTTGTCTTCGATCTTCTTCTCCTTATCTCCCTTGGTGAACCTTTCTTGCCTCTCTTATGCTCAAAATCAGCCTATTCTAGCCATCCTTAGCCCCGCATCAAGCTCGGATTATAAAATTGCATAATAAACACAAAATAGTGTAGATTCCGAACTCGAATTCCCAAATGAGTGATAATGAAAATTAAATCTACAACATGCAAGAAACATATCCTAAATTCATCTAAACCTATCTATTATGCATATCTAAAATATGCATTATTAGATACATTCGCCAAATGTGAGGTAAACATTCCACTTCTCAATCTTATCAAATAAAATTTTGAAAGAGTTATACCCAATTAAGAGAAGACATCTAGTGAAGACTAAAGAAAAGTTAAACTTGAGTGAGTATATGTCTGTTATGCTTCAAAAGTGATTACTAGAAAACTGTGAGGACCCATGTATGTTTACTATTCCTTGTACGATGGGAAACACTAGATTCAAACAAGCTATGTTGGATTTAGGTGCTTCAATCAATGTTATGTCTTGCAATCTATACAAGTTCTTGGGTCTATGAACGAGACTAGGGTAGTAGTGCAACTCGCATATCATTCACAAATTTAGCCTAGAGGTATTGTAGAGGATATGCTAGTTATGGTTGATGAACTAATATTCCATGAAGACTTTTTTGTGTTAGATATGGAACAGGGTGTACTAGATATGCCTATCATCCTGTGTAAGCTATTCTTAAGGACGGCTAAGACGAAGATAGATTGTTATGAAGGCTCCCTGATTATGGAATTTGACAACCAGGTAGAGTTTTCCCCCTTTGATACTATGAACTCACCTCCTGAGAATCGTCCGTTGAATTTGGTGAATATATTGGATACTAACCAAATTAGTTGAAGCAATGGTTCGCAGGTTACTTTAGAGGCTCCTCATGGCGAGCACCCTCCCAACTCTATTTTCACTAGCCAACAACCTACAGGAGTTGTCTTTGGAGATAGAAGTCGAACCAAACATTAAGAGCTTTTATGAAACACAAAAGCCTATACTTCTTCCTCACGAGAAATTATTTCCTTATAGTGTTTAGGATTTTGTGATTACGTGCCAACCATCGGGGCCAACTCAAGAATATCAGAAAAAGCTAATTGATGAGATAGATGAGCAATGGATAATACAAAGTATCTTCCAAGGGTGCCTGCACTTGTCAAAAAAAAGAATAGGCATGGGTGACCTAGGTGGAGAAACTTAAGAAGAAATCATCACATCGGGCCAACGACATGAAACCCAAGCGCTTCTCGGGAGACAACCCGAGGTATGTAGTTAGATTTTCAATTCTTGCATTTGTTTTTTTTCTAATTCAATAAAGTGGGATAGATTCTCCATATTTTGCATTGGCTTCATGTATTCTTTGTCGAAACAATGTTGTAGGAAGAATCGGTTTAGAAAAGAAACGAAGGAAAGCGCACAGGCAAAACCAACGCATGTCCCTCATCTAGACAAAAGGGCGCTCGTCACGCCAACCTGAGCTCGCCGCTCCATGAGTTTCAGAAAATGAAAATTGTTGAAATGGGGGGGGGGGGGGGGACACGGGACCACAATAATTTTTTATCTATTATCCCTCACCATATCTTCCTAATGATGCATAGTTTGACATACAAATAGGCTAGTTTTAGGTGCATTTGCATGGAATTATAAACCTAATAATATATAATTGCATAATTTATGCTTAATTGTGGAAAGAGTTAGAAACTACGCTATTTCGGTGTTTTGTTGATAATGCATATTTTAGATAGGCATTATAGATATTTTTGGGCTAGTTAGGATGCATTTGGTATATGTTTTGGAGTTAAATTGCATTCTATGCTTTATATTGAAAGAGTTCGGATTCTGCACAACTTGTGATTTATTTTTCAAAGATAGTGATTCGAACATCAGAAAAAGGACGCAATAGTCTTGGAGCTATGAATATGAAGTGCAAGGAGATTAGAGAAGAAAGCACACCTGATGCAACGGGCAAGGAAAGAAGCTGCAACGACCAGGTACGGTGGCCGCGGCACACAAGCAGCGACCCATGCTATCATTTAGCCAAAAATCATGAAGAAGTACATGCAGCAGCCGCGGCATATAGGCAGCGGCCGCCACATTTGTCGTCTTTGAACCGAACTCATTTTATTTTACCTAAACCTAATTTTATTAGTTGGGCCAACTTTGGAGTTTTATATTACAAGGGATTAGCCCTAGTTTTATCAATCTATCATTCTATTCACCATAAAATAGAGAGAGAGAGAGAGAGAGAGAGAGAGAGAGAGAGAGAGATGATGTGTGCTCATTTTACCATATTTTTCGCTTACATCTATTCCGTTTTGTGTCTATATTTTATACTTTTATATTGGGAAATCATGGGAATTGTGTAGTTTATGTTTATTTGCAATATATAGAGAACTACACAAGTTTTTGTTTAATTTCGCAGAAATCAGAGCACTTTCAAAGCAAATCGGAGAAGTGGGAAAGAATTTATCAAAGCACTCGACGTCTACTGAAGAGTCACCCGACATCTACTCACTCACTCGATGTCGAGTGAAAGCAAACCACCTATCGAGCATGAAGAAATGAGCCACTCGACTCGAAGGGAAGGAGTCAATATCGAGTCACCCTGACTCGATATCAAGTGCTCACTCAACACAAACACATGGAGACCTGAAGACATGACTCGATGTCGAGTTACTAGACTCGGTATCGAGTGAATTACAGTAGCCGATCCGACGCCTTGACGAATCCTAATCCGAGGAGGCTTGTGACAGAACAAAATCGTCAGATTCCTATCAAAAGAATATCCAAACTAACCAACTAGTATAGCTAGTAAGTCCGAAGTTGATCCACATGGAACTACCATTACTTTATGCGTTATAATCACCAACAGAAGTAAACAAGGGGGTTGTAGAGATGTAAAGATGCAAAGAATTGAATAAGTAAATAATGGTGATGGTTGTAAACAATGATGAATGAGATGTTTCACCTATGATTCTCAACTTTGGTTCGTCTACTGGGTCATAGTTCTTCCTTCAAGTTGTATCTTTCCTATATCCACTCTTATCTTGATTTAAATGGATTATTAGCCCTATGAGTCCTAATAATCTCTTATTCCTAGGCAATCTTAACACGGATTAAGGTTTAATCTTAGGAATAGCACTAAGTCTCAAGATATATAAAGCTTATAAGCAATATTAATTCCCTAAAGAACTATCATTTAACCTATAGTCAACTTCCTATACAATCAAGCTTTTCTATGAGATCCACTCAATTGTATTTGCTACTTTGGGTTAGGTTTCACAAACGTATGAATCAAAACCCTAGCAATGATGCAATTCTAACTAGGTCACGAATCAAGATAGAATCAACACCAATAAGCAATAAAAGCACAAAGAAGTTTAAGTAGATAATAGAAACAAACTAGAATTCCAAACTCACAATTCAACAAAACCAACTTGATCGTAGGCAAAACACGATGAGTTTAGTTGCTCATGCTTCTAAAACATCACTTCTCAATTCTTCAAAGGATAAAAGATAACCTAAAAACTACTAATTTCAGTCTTTATAAACCTAGGAACACCGTCAAAATAACCCTAGAAAGTGTTTTCCAAAGATAGGCCTAACTTAGGAAAGATATAAAATCGGCGCTGAACCGGCCCAGAAAAGCCGCGACCAGGCCACGGGTGCGGCTACTGCAGTGAGCCTTGAAATTCTGGCAGCAGGTGCTGCCTTGTTGGCTGCGGGCGCGGTTTTCTGGGTTTCCCTTGTTCCTTTGGTCGCGGGTGCCGATTTTCCTCTTGTATGCCCTTTGCCTCCTTATTGTGCATTCCAACTTGGCTTCTCTAGCTCGTTCTTGCCTCCATATGATCCATATGACTCCCATGAATGACCTTCTCACTACTTGGACTCCGAAATCTGCAATTACACACTAAACTTGTGTAGATTCCGCACTTAAACACCAAATGAGCAAACAAGTAAACTAACCCATTAAAATGCAATATACACATCTAAATGACCTTAAAACTACTCTATAATGCCTATCTAAATATGCATTATCAAACTCCCCCACACTTTGCGTTTTGCTTGTCCTCGAGCAAAACAAAACATTTATGAAACATTCATCCCACAAACACAATCCTTCATGCAATAGCCTCATCAAAAACAAAAACTCATCAAAGTGCAAACATAGACAAAGCAAACAAATGTCCTAGCAAGTATTTATGTGATCAAGTCACTCGCATGCTTATCCATCCAACCTCATCGGGAATAAAGTGTTTTCGCTCTCACTCAAGTGTTTATGTTTATCGATGAACACTCAAACTCTATCCAAAATGCAACTATGCTATATAAGAATTGAAATTGAATCACAATCTCTACTGTGGATGTCATTACCAACAAAAATCATCATGAGGTCTTTTTATGGGTTGTAATGGGGCCTGGTAAGAAAATTACGGTATGGAGTATTTTGACCATGTGGTGCTTGTAAATCCATGAACTAGAATCTACATACACTTCCATAATCTCAACACTCTCTAACCATCAAACTCATATCTCAAAAACAACTCATTCAAAGAACTTCCCTTTCAACCAAGATATCTTCCAACTTACAATTAAAAGCAAATGAAGTGGTCCTTTCATTTCATATAATGTATCCTTTTTTTTTCTTTTTTTTTTTTTTGTTTTTCTGATTTTTTTTTTCCTTTAGAAATGGAACCAACTTCAACTATAAGCTCAAAGTACGACTACCATTACATATCCTTCCATTCTCAAAGCACACTCGCTCATTGCTCAAATAAATCACTAACTAACTCTATCCTAATTCCCGAATGGTTTAGGCTACAATTAGCTAGGAAAGATTTTTTTGGAGCTACAAAGGATAGGCTAATAGGCTCAAAAAGGCTTCAAGCAATGAAATCAATATAAGGTAGATATGGAAAATATAAGGCTCAAAAGGCCTCAATCATGTGAAATTCACCAATAACAAACATATGGTACAGCCTTGACATATGTAACAAAATCAATTCCAATAGGTAGAAGCATTGGAGAGTATTCACACACATGAAACAAGAGCAAAAAGACTCAATGAAGTGTAGTCCCAATAAGGCCAAAAATCAATCTCACAAGGTTAAATTTTTGTTGGATTTCAGTCATGCTAGGAACTTAGATCATACAAGCTCAATTATGTTCACCTACCTATGTTTCACATAAAAACCATAAGTGGGATAAGGCTAAAATAATTCAAACATGTCCTGGGACTTATATGATCATAATTTCAATAAAATTTTGAGGACTCACTTGGCTAGGTGGTTGTTTAGACAACGGCATATTTTTTTTTGCAAATGCATGATTTTTTCTTTTCTTTTTCATTTTTTCAATTTTTTTTCTTTTTGTTTTTCTTAAAATAAAACTAAGATGCAAAGCATTAATATACAAAACATGAATATTATGCAGAATGATTTAAACATGCTTGATATGCAATGCAACCTACTATGTACAGTAATCCCCTCCCCCACACTTGAAACATTCATTGTCCCAATGAAATCAAACAAACAAAAATTAGAAAGAACAAGGGAGGAGAAACGTAAAACTCACGTGCTCACTGGTATGGCGGATGTGGAGGTGGTGGCTGGTACGGCAAAAACCTTGGATAAGCATAGTGAAAGAACTCCTCATTGCGCTGATGCAAGCACTCAATAGCCTCCATCTAAACCCGACGAGCCTAAATCTGGAAAATGTGAGCCTCCTCCTGGGGACGCCCATACTCAGCCTGTTGCTGAGCAAGCTCGGCATGAGTCTCCCGAACCATAGTAAGGTCCACGGACATGCCCTGAACATCCTGATGAATGTAGGAGAACTCCTGGTGTAGGTCCTGTTGGTTCTCACATAAGCCGTGCTGCTCAACCCTCAAGGACTCCATCTGCCGCTGAAGTGCCCATAAGGAGGGCTCATCCCCTCTAGAAGTGCCCGAAGAGCCAACACCCCCATGAGATGACCCAGGCTGGAAGTCCTTGGGCTCGCTAGGCTCATCATAAGCCGGTCCAAATCCCAAAGCAGGGAGCACTTGGGAGTCATCGTGGGGAATGTAGAAATCCTCAGTTGTCGGTCCGAAGGGAAAAGGCCTAAGTAGCCGAATCTGTTGAACGTTGTTCTTCCTCGCCTGCTAGATGAAGGAGGGCCCCTCTCCTGCCAAATGATTCGCTCTCCTTAAAGCCGTCAAATCCAAGAGATAAAGATCACCCACCGAATCCTGAAGGTCCGAAGTGTCAACTCCATGCTCTCAAGCTATCAAAGTGACAAGACCCCCAAATTCGATAGGTGTTGTCTTCTTCATCACCGCCTTGCAATGCTCTAAAAACAACTCAATCCAATCTGGAATGTGGGGGCCCACGAAGTTAGCTGTCATTTTCCTTTTTTTTTTGCTGGAAACGAACCAGCCGCGGGTGCAGTTTTCTTGCCGTCGGTGCGGCTTCCTGTGCTGTTGGCCAGATTTACAGCGGGTGCTGCCTTTTTTACCTTCTTCGTTCTTCACCCTGAAAGATCAGTCTAACATGGCGGAAAACAACTTCCTAAAATCTACAATGGTTCTAATTATGCTAAGAAAAATGAAAAACTAATAAAGAAAAGAAAACTTATAGTATACTTACCTCAGGTTGCCTCCTGAGAAGCGCCTTTGTTTCTTATCGTTGGCTCGACGTAATGGCTCCTCACTAAGCCTCTTCGGTTGGCTCTTGAAGAGCCATCTCCTCTTCTATGTATGTGGAGAATCCATCAAAGTAAATCTTAAGCCTATGACCATTTACCTTGAACACGGCGCTGCTCTTCTCATCTTTGATGTTCACCGCTCCATGTGGGAAGATATGGACGATGGTGTAAGGGCCTGCCCAACGAGAGCGGAGCTTTCCAAGGAAAAGTGTAAGGAGGGATTAATAGAGAAGGACTTTATCCCCCACTTTGAAATCTTTTCTCAATATGTGCTTGTCGTTCCAAGCTTTAGTCTTGTCCTTATAGTTGACGGCGTTGTCGTAAGCGTCCCATATCAATTCCTCCAACTGTTGAATTTGGAGCTTTCGGAACTCGCCAACTTCATTGATCCTCATGTTGCACTCATTCACCGCCCAATAGGCGTTGTGTTGGAGCTGGACTGGAAGATGACACGTTTTTCCATACACCGATCGGTATGGTAACATACCAATTGGGGTCTTGTATGTCGTGCGATAAGCCCACAATGCAGCATCCAATCTCAAACTCCAATCCTTACGATTATGGGAAATCGACTTCTCCAAGGTTGTTTTGATTTCGCGATTTGAGACCTCGACTTGCCCATTGGTTTGGGGGTGATAGGCGGTGAACACCTTTTGTTTCACATGGTATTTCTTGATTAGAGCACTCGCCATTTTATTGCAAAAGTGCGTCCCCCTGTCGCTTACCAATGCTCGTGGTACATTGAATCTAGAAAAGAGATTCTTCAAGAACCCTGCAACAACTCGAGAATCATCAGATTTGGTGGCTTTTGCCTCCACCCACTTGGAGACATAATCCACCGCAAGTAATATATAAAGGTTCCCAAATGAGCTAGGGAAAGGCCCCATGAAATCAATTCCCCAAACATTAAATATTTAACAAAACATCAAGCGCATTTGGGGCATTTGATTTCTACCTAACAAGTTCCCTACTCGTTGGCATCGATCACAAGATTTACAATAAGCATGAGCATCATGAAAAATATGAGGCCAAAAGAATCCTGAATCGAGCACTTTCCTAGCGATTTTTCGTGGTCCAAAATGACCACCACAATCATGTGAATGGCAAAACTCAAGGACAGAAAGTACCTCGTTGTCGGGAAGACATCGACAAATTACCTGATCCGCACAATGTTTTCATAGGAAAGGGTTATCCCAACACATAGTACCGCGCATCATGACGGATCTTGTCCCTCTTGGCCTTTGGAAAGTTTGGTGGGAACACTCCCCTCACAATGAAATTCACTATATCTGCATACCATGGTTAAGGAGTGTGTGCCGCCATCAATGTCATCATCGGAGAGGCAAAAGAGTCGGCTGCCGGATTTGATGTATAGCAATTGGCTAGGCCGGCCAATTGCTAAACTAAAAGCGCGATCTTGCGTTTGCTCTTCGTATTCCGTGAATTGATGCCGGCGTACACACAATTAGTTAATTAAGAACTAATTAAGTTGACGGTTGCCGCCTCCGATCGATATAGGCTACTGTAACCACACTTAAATTTAGATCGGCCGAATGACGCACGAAATGAATCGGCTTCAACAAGGGAGTCAATAATTACGGTTTGACCTTCAATTACCAATCTAAATTGGCTAGAACGTGAGAATGGAATTGAATTTACTTTGATCGGAAGAATATGAAAGTATACGAACCGGAATGTGGTTTGGATTGATAATCGAGAACCCTTTAATCCATAAAGGGGTTCCTCAATTCTATTCAATCTGATTAATTTAAAAGGGAATACAATATTTGAATAGGTAAATAACTAGGGTTTGGTTGGCTTCCTTAGAGGCTAAGGATAGCTTTACCAAACTATATCCTAACTAAATAAAACTTAATCTAAAATCCTAATATAGAAAATAATAAAATATGATAATTAAGAAAGCCTAAAGGATAGACTCTCCTAACCATCTTATTTGACCAAACTAAGAAATACTAAAATAAGCAATTCTATAATTAGACTCCAACTAACATAAGAGTTACTAAAAATAAAATATATATAAAAAATAAGAAATATAATTAACGTCGTTTCTTTAACGACTCCCAAGGTGGAGCCTTCTTCTTCCGCTTGAGGATGACATCATTCTCCTCCATTTGAAATCGACTCGTCCTCGAGTCGTCGCCTGGATCAAGATCGTTGTTTGACCCACAAAAGGTCATCTTGACCCGCATCATTCTCCCCTTCTTAGCTTCGATTCGTCCTCGAATCGAGTCGTTAATGATCAAAGGGGAAGGAGCAACCACCAAAAAGTAACTTCCTTGACAGTCAACTCGAGATGGTGCCAGTAGAATTTGAGGCAAATGAACCTCAAGAACAACACCTGTCATAGGGAACATTGAGCAATCAAGAGGAACAATATCATTAGGCTCAAGAACCCTATGAACTTCATAAGTCTCAACATTAGGAACATTCTCAAGAGGTACAATAGCTAACTCAAGAGAAGTGTCCCCAACGTCCTCATCGTTGTCGTCAGAAGCAACCACATCGTCAAGCGCAGCACTGCAGTCCACTTGCAGCGCATATTCGGAGGTCTTTCCGGAGGAGTCTAACAGCGGGTGACCCACCGTTGGAAAGATCATCGAGTCAGCTTCACCACAAGACTGAGTTGACTCAATTCCGAGGTCGGAGTCAACGGGAATCTGCGAAACAAAATCATCGCACAGTGCAGTCTCTTGGCCAACGAAAGTATCCGAAACAACCTCCTTTACCTTCCCGTCGGCCGTATAGTCAAGAAAAATCACGTCCACATCGGGGGCGGATATCTCCAAGATCTCAGAGGTAGGTGGCGCGTTAGGCTGACTATTAAGAAGTTTCTGAATATAAGCCATCCTCCAAGCGTCATCAAGCCAATTAGCTTGCCGTTGGGCCGCTTCCTCCAACTTTCGTTTTCGTTCCTCCTCCTCTCGGCGACGCTCTTCCTCAGCCTCTCTTTTTTGGAGAAGCCGAATCTGATAGCGTTGTCGACACCTCTTATCTTCGATCTTCAATTGACGTTGTTCTTCCTCTTGACATTGAAGCCAAAGTTGGCGTCTTTTGGCTTCGCGTTGACGCTCTAGGGTTTGTTGTTGTAGCCAAGCTCTCCGACGTAACTCTTGTTGGTGTCGTTGTTGTTTAGCACGTTCCAAAGAAAAAAATCCATCCAATGGATCGGGACCATCCTCCCAGTCGCCCCAAATTTCCCACGCCATCCAATCAAAATATTAATAACATCAACTCAAAGAAACAAAAAGCATAGCATAACCTGTCTCTGAATACCAATTGATGCTAAACTAAGAGCTTCGATCTTGCTTATGCTCCTTGATATCTCTTGATGTCTAATACGAACCGATGAGGTGATACGGCCGGGACTATATCAACCCCTTGCTAAATTAGTTAATTAGCAAGTGCTAATTAAATCATCACAACAGCGGCAACAATGGGTGGTATTCAAGTGGATCGGTCAACAATTGCGGCTGGATTTTTCAATTGCTAATCGAAATTGCAATGTTCTTCAATTGATTAGGCGGCCACTTCCGAAAGCACTCGAGAAACACCCGCATCAGGATTGGCCGCGGGTGCTGCCCCCTGGGCCGCGGGTGCTGCCTCTACAGGACCACCCCCAATTTTGGCCGCAGGTGCGGTTTTCTAAAGACTCCGAGATTTGCATTAGGCTTTTGTCAGAGAATTGGGCAAGGATGAGTGGGTGTTCTCCCACTTCATTCACATGTAGTAGTCGGCTTAAATGGTCAGCTACAAGATTCTCTGAACCCTTTTTTATCTTTGATCTCCACATCGAACTCACTCAAGAGCAATATCCACCGGATCAACCTTGGCTTGGCTTCTTTCTTTGTCAAAAGATAACGAAGTGCTGTATTGTCAGTGTAAATATAATTACCTTAGCGTCAAGTAAGTAGGGTCTGAACTTCTCCAAGGCAAACACCATGGCTAGAAGTTCTTTCTCTGTGGTTGTGTAGTTCTGTTGATCTTCATTTAGCATCATGGATGCATAGTAAATCACATGCGAAGCTCGTTCGATTTTCTTCCCAAGCACAGCTCCCACCGCATAGTCACTTGCACCGCACATCAACTCAAAAGGCTTTGACCAATCCGGAGCTTGGATGATAGGTGCAGTCGTAAGCCTCGTCCTTAACTCATTGAATGCCTCCTTACATTTGTCATCAAATTCAAATGTTACCTCCTTCTCTAGAAGTTGACATAATGGTGCAGTAACCTTCGAAAAATCCTTGATGAACCTGCGATAGAAGCCTGTATGACTAAGGAAAGAGCGAATTTCTCGCACACCAGTAGGATAACGCAAGGATTGAATGATATCAATCTTTGCATTATCAACTTCAATTCTCTTTCGGGAGACAATATGGCCTAGAACGATTCCCTGCTCAACCATGAAATGACATTTTTCATAATTGGGGATCATTTTGGTCTCTACACATCTCTTAAGTACTAAAGTTAGATGGTGCAAGCAAGAATCAAAATCATTTTCATGGACTCTGAAATCATCCATGAAAACCTCTATAAAGTGCTCAATATACTCAGAAAATATGCTTACCATACACCTTTAGAAAGTATCGGGTGCGTCACACAATCCAAATGGCATTCTGCGGTATGCAAAGGTGCCAAAAGGACATGTAAATGTCGTTTTGTCTTGGTACGCTAGTGCAATGAAAATCTGAAAATACCCCGAGTAACCATCTAAGAAACAATAAAAGGAGCGCCCAGCAAGGCGCTCGAGAATTTGATTAATGAAGGGAAGGGGAAAGTGATCCTTTCGAGTTACCGCATTCAGCTTGCGATAGTCAATACATACTCTCCAGCCCATTTGGACTCGTGTAGGAACTAGCTCACCCTTCTTGTTCTCTATCACCATGATGCCTCCTTTCTTAGGCACCACTTGTGTTGGACTCACCCAGTTGCTATCCGAAATGGGGTAAATCATGCCGGCTTAAAGGAGTTTCAACACCTCCTTCTTCACCACCTCCATCATCGGCGGGCTGAGCCTCCTTTGTGGTTGCCCCGGGATGGCTTGGCTCCATCCTCTAGCAGAATTCGGTGTTTTCCAAAGACAGTCTATCTTTGTTCTGGCAGTTTGCAGAAACGGCCTACTGACGGAGTAAAAGTCGTTGATTTACCTCGTCAAAAATAATTTTCAAACAAACAAACTAGTATAGTATGCAAGTAAGGGGTCGAACCCTAGAGAATCAAGTATTTCCAAATATGTGTTTGTTGTGAGCTGAATCTGCCATGCTTTACAGTAACTTTTATATCGATTTCTGCATACATTTGCATTCATTTGGGCTAAGATAGTACAGAACCTATGTAGTTTATGTTTATTTGCCAAATTATGGAATCTACACCAGTTTCTGTTTAAATCGCAGATTTCGAGGCGTTTTACAGCAATTCTACAGAAGGTCGGAAAAGCTCGGAAAACAGCTACAGAAGTCCAAGGTCAAAGCAGCAACGGAACCAATCGAATCAGTCTAAGAGTCAAGGCTACTCGATCTCGAGTAGACCTTACTCGATCTCGACCACCATGTCCGAGCACAGCCTTGTCGACAGAGCCTGATCGAGAAAGCCAGACCGACCCGGCTCCGGACCCAACTCGATCTCGAGTAGACCTTACTCGACCTCGACGAAGCCCAGACACCACACCCGGAGTCGACGAAGAGAGAAGCTGATCGAGAAGCCGAGGATGAGAAGCCGAGCGCACCCTACTCGATCTCGACAAGCAGTGGTCGAGATCGACAAAGCCACCCTAAGCCAGTCCGAGGAGGATTCCTCGACACCACCACAGAGGCCAACCCTAGTCGATCTCGAGGAGTCCTAGTCGAGATCGACGACGCCCAGAGTCCAGATCTAGGCTTGTCGAGCACATCCACCCGAGGAGACCTAGTCGATGACCCACTCCTACTCGACATCGACAAGAGGTACTCGAGGTCGACAAGCACCAGGAGCCAAGTCCGAGCCACATCGAGCAGAGCTAGCCGGGAAGTCCAGTCGACGATCAACCCTACTCGAGGTCGACGAGTCCTTGTCGAGGTCGAGTAGACCAGATCCCAGAAACGCGTCGAGTTGATCAGTCCTAGTCGAATTGGAGTTGCTTGGGCGTGAAGGAACTCGGAATGGCCGAAGATCTATCCAAAGTTGATCAAAGTCTATCTATGGAAGGAGATCTATCAAGACATGAAGACTTACCTTAGTTAGATTTATCTTTTCCTTAGTTGATTTATTTCCATTAAGCAATTTATTTATCTTTTAAAGCTTTAGATATAATTTTAGATAAAGATAGGAGATTCTATCCTTGACTAGCAAGGACTAGAAGGCTATAAATAAAGCCCATGGGGCTGGTTTTTCATCAATTCCAATTCAGAGACAATTAGTTAATTACACATAGAGTTTAGGAGTTCTAAGGTTTTTAAGGTTTTGGCTTTCTGCGAAAGTTGATTGCCAGGATTGTAAAGGCTTTTGAAGTTAGTTTTAATGCAATTTAGTTCTTTTTATACATCAATGTCTGTTATTGCAATGAGGCGTGAGTAGTCCACCCACTTCTGGGGCTGGGGTGAGCCCGACGGTGGCCATGTGAGGCGATGCGATAAAGGTCAGATCTTTTTGTGCAATTCATCTTCTATCCCTATGAGCATGATTCTTTTGCGAGAGTTGAAGGTGATCCTTGTTTGTATTATTGAAGCGAAAGTGATCTTAATGCAACTTGGATTAATTATGTGAAAAAGGGTTAGTAACAATTAGGGTTTATGCGAAAGCCTCTATATGCCTATTTGTTAATGACGAAAGTTATTTGATGGAAAGCATGATCTTTTATGCCTTTATGTGTTACTTTGCATGGTTATCGTTGTGGTGTTGAAACCCTGGCTTTGGAAGTCTTTTAGCATATTGATTTATTTCTGTCAAAAATCTGAGTTCTGTGTTTGATTCTGCAAATTTAAGTTTTCTGCATTCTTGTCGACATAGAGGAAGCTTTGTCGAGATCGAGTACTGATCTTGTCGATCTCGAGTAGGACTTGTCTAGGTCGAGTTGAGTTTTTCTCTGTTGTCGTCAATTTTCTGTTTTCTGTCTTCTGTGTCGACTGCCTTTGTCGATCTCGACAAGCTTGTGGTCGAGATCGAGTAGCCCTTTGCTTTGCTTTTAGTCTCTGCTTTGCTTTTATTTCCTGTTTTGCTTTGTTCTTTGCTTTTGTTTTTCTGCTTTTATTTCTGTTTCTTTCTGTGTTTCTGTCTTTCTGCTGCTTTGCCTGTGAGAATTTACAGCTACCTGAGAACTGCTGACGTGCTTCCTCGTGGATTCGATCCTGACTTTCTCTTACTGCATTGGAGGAGTCTTGTATTTATTTGCTGGGGCCTAAGTCTGGTTTGATCTATTTTCATTATATTTCATACTTGATTTCCTCCTTACAACAGTGTTTATCAATATAAAAGTAAGATATTTATGAATGAAAATAAAAGAAAATAATATTGACAAAAGCAAATAAAGGATAGAAGAAAGGTCTTTCCACCTACAAGTTCTTTACTTTGGTTGATTTTATTGGTCATCGTATCCTTTTCAAGTTATTATCGTTTCGTACGGATTCCTCCTGTCTTAGTTTAAGTAGATTAAAAGTCCTACGAGTCCAATTAACCCCTTACACCTCTACGCAACCCTAACACGGTTAAGATTTAACAAAGAGATAGCAAATAGTCCCAAGAACTTGAGCATACAAATAACATTGATTAAACACGGCAAACCAATGCTTAAGATATATGTCAACTCCCTATAAAATCATGCTTCAAACATGGAATCCACAATCTTATGCGTGCTTGATATCTGATGTGAGCCTAATTCGCCATGTTTTACACTTACTTTTATATCGATTTCTGCATACATTGCATGCATTTGGGTTAGAATAATACAGAATCTGTGTAGTTTACACTTATTTGCAATATATGGAGGTCTACACAAGTTTTGGTTATATTTCGCAGAAATCGGACGCACTTTGGAGCTTAAAGGAAACTCATGGAGAAGCTAAGAATGGTGCAGCTGGAGAAAAGGCCATTTTTCATCATTCTTCGTTCTGAATCAAGCTTTGATGTCTTCATGAGAGTTGTAGCCCTCGGAAAGAGCTTTTCAACGCATGGTCATATGCGTCAATCCGACAAACGAGGACTCGGGAAAGTGCGTTTCAAGAACAGAGCAGAAAGCTGAAGCCAAGTGTACTCGATATCGAGTACACCTTACTCGATATCGACCAACTTTGTCGAGCAGACCTGGTCGAGCAGAGCTGATCGAGGACACTGAGTCAGAGACAACCCGACTCCCGGAATCCTACTCGATGTCGAGGAGGCCTTGTCGAGATCGAGGAGCCATGTCCGGAGTCGACAAGCTGTGCCAAGTCGAGAAGCCGAACACGGTGACGCCGAGCCAACCCTACTCGATCTCGAGGAGGCCTTTTCGAGATCGAGGAGCCACCCTGCGCCAGTCCGAGCCCATGCCGAGGAGGAGTCCTCGACAACATCAGTCCGAGTCATCCTCGACCGCACTCTACTCGATCTCGAGTACCCTTGGTCGAGATCAAGGAGCCAGAACCACCAGATCCGAGCCATGTCGAGCAGGGCCACCCGACCAAGCCAGCCAGACGACGAATCCTACTCGATCTCGAGTAGCCCTGGTCGAGATCGACGAGCCGCGTCCGAAGCCGCGTTACGCGCTTTGAGCAATCCGTGTCGAGTTGGGAGTCCTTGGAGCCGAAGGAGATCGAGATGGCCGAGATCTATCTTACATCTATCAAGTTCTATCTATGGAGACAAGATCTATCAACATGAAGACATCTTACCTATTTAGATTTATCTTTTCCTTTTAGATTTAATTCCTAAAATGCTTTTATTTATCTTTTAAAGTTTTAGATATAATTTTAGATATAGATAGATATATTCTATCCTTGAATAGCAAGGATTAGAAGGCTATAAATAAAGCCCTAGGGGGCTGATTTTCATTCATTCAAAGCAAAGCCGTCTTCGGGCGCAAGGAGAGAAGGCGAGAGAGGAGAGAGAGAGAAGGCGAAAGAGGAGAGAGAGAGAGAGAAGAGAGAGGAGGAACGTTTGGAAGGTTTTGTAAGTTTTAGTTTATTTTATGTTAAAGTTAATTTCTTTTATTATGTTTTGTTTCTAATTTCCTTCTTCTAGGGTTGGGGTGATCCCAACATAGATATGTGTGTTTGATTTATGAATTCATGATTTTGTATGTCTTTATTATCATCTACCTATGTGCTTAATCCTTTGCGACAGTCGAGGACAATTTCTTATTTGCAATTATGAAGCGAAAGTGAATTAATTATGAATTTGGATAGTAATTAGGCTTTGCTTGCGAAAGTTGGTTGATCCTAATTAAGAAAAGGTAGAAACAAATTAGGTTTTTATGCGAGAGCCTCTATCACCTAAATTGTTGGAATTTGCGAAAGTTGATTCTTTGATATAAAACATGCATCTTTATGTGATTTATGGTCTACAAATATGTTTATTGTTGTGGTGATCCTTAACCTTCGAAGTTTGCATCTTTATTTATTTTATTTTATTATTTTATCCTGCAAAGTTACTCGACACCGATCACCTCTTCTCCTACCATTCCCTCGACATCGACCAAGTCTTACTCGAAGTCGACAACAACCTCCCACCTCTTCCCGCTATCCTTGAACCCCAAAACACACTAAACCTAGAACCGCTGACTTCTCTCCTGAGGACGAACCTGACTCCCCTATACTATAGCGGGGGTCTTGACTATAAATTTATTTGGTCGAGAAACCCCTCTCGTCAAATTGGCGCCGTTGCCGGGGAGATATCAATCGCGCCTAGTTTAATTGTGTTTAAGGTTCAGAAAAGCCCATCCCTTTTTCTTACCCTATCACATACCCTACCACCACCTACCTCACCGGTACCAACTGGGTGCCAAGCTTTTGCCACTAATTTGTGTTCTTAATTGTGATTTCAAAGCTTAGGTACAAAGATGGAAGACTTTGTCGAAGGGAATCCTGCATGGGAAGAATGGTATCAAGATTTGAGACGGAGAAATAGGATCGCAGTGGAGGAGTCACGATTAAGGGAAATAGCTCGGCTAGAAGACGAAATCCGAAGGCTCGAGGCTTCCATTCAGTCTAAAGGACCATGCCCTCCTCTCGACGAGCAAATTGACCCACTCAATGTCGACAATCAGGTATATCCTTCCTCGAATTTCATTCCTACTTTGCTACCTATTGTTGATGAATCATATGAAGGATCCCAAGGCGAAATAGCACTAGAAGAGAAGAAGTTGGACATTGTTGACCAGGGCATTCCAAGATCGCTTTTACCTTACAAGGTGAAGGCTATCCCCGATGATTTTGAGCAACCGATGTTCATATTCAAGTATGGGGTCCTAGCAAAGTGGCATGAAGCTCCACATGATGAGGTGGAAATATCTCTTCCCACTCCACCGTTTTGTTGTGGTGGAGACGCGCAACCAAGTCAACCTATGAAGCGGAAGAGGTATGATGATGAGGTATGTATATTTTCTTTATATCTTCCTTTATGCATGCCAGCTGGAGCCCAGGAAGATGAATGGGTGAAGCCATGGAGCGTTCACTCGGGGAGGTTTAAGCTTCTTCACATGATGCCTCCGGATGGCATCCCACGCTTTCCACCACCGGAGGAACCACCAGATCCACCTATACCTCCGGACAAAGATGAGCCAGGCTAATGCTTAATGGAGAAGTCGGCCTAGCGACTATAAAATCTAGAGCTTGTACATAGACATTTATTTTTGGGACTTTTGGACTTTGTTTGTTTTTGGTTTGGAACCTTTTAGTTTTTCTATGTGGGTATATGTCTTCTACACTTTTCAGGTCCATGGATAGATGCAAGCTAAAAACGGACTCGGCTCAGGCATTTTAACTCGATATTATGAAGCCCTGCACATCTGTCTAGTGAGTTTCTTTCTTTACCCTTGTTTTTATACAGTGAGGACACTGTAATGTTTAAGTATGGGGTGGGGGAAGGGCTTACTTTATGCATATTTGCCATATTTGACATTATGTGTGCATATTTAAAGTTTATTTCTTATACATGGCTATTTTGGAATTCATTATTGATTTATGTGCTTACATGCATGATTTCCAAAATTTAGAAAAATGACCCCCATTGAAAATTTTGAATAATGTCATGGAAGCTTATATGGAACTCGACAATGCAAAATTAGATTCATTAGAGATATAGCATGAAATTGCCTAGTAAAGGGAAGTCACAATGAAGTGCATATTTTATTGAAAACCATGAAAGGAGGTAAAATTTGAAGTTGCTTTTGACATGTTGCATGATAAAATGATGGAGGACTTTATATTTCCATATATGCTCATTGTTTATAATCCTAGCCATACCTATGCTTATGCATCACAAAAGCCATAATATGCCTTATTTCAAGTATTGCTCCACATGATCTAAATATTTTCCATTCTTTACCTTATCCGGGGATTATGTTGAGAATGATGTCACATTATGGAGATTATTATATGGTTGTTGTGTTGTTATTATCATTATTTGGAGTTGGGTTGGAAATTGTTTGAAATATATGGAAAATTTAATGAGTGAAAGAAAATCCAATCACCTCAGGAGATAAAGGTAGATTGACCCTGCTCGCTGAGATAATAGTTTGGCGAGATGGGACACATTGTGAGGAGTCCAAAGCACTAAGTATCCGGGGCCATTCATGACACCCATGTTTGCGACTCGCGAGAAGGCAGTGCTGAGGTTAGAGAGGTAAAATCAATATTATTGATAAAAGCATTATGAAAGGTGATGAATCTAATGAGAAAGAATGTGGTGTGAAAGTTTGGAAAGTACTCCATTTCCCCGGATCAAAAGCACCACATTGCCAAAAATTTCCCACCTTTTAGCCTTTTACCAATCTACTCCTTATTTGAGCTTAAATTAAAGTCCTCTTGATTATTAATGCTTTGTCACATAAAAATTGTTTTTGCATATGTTGCTTTTGTATAATTGCACATGCATGGATCTGTGACGTAAGTACCTTTTCGAGGATGGTAATTGATTGCAGGGTTATATGGCAATGAATCTAATATGTTGAGAGTTTTCTTCCCCTGAATGACAAATAAAAGTATTGCTTGAGGACAAGCAAGCTTAAGTATGGGGTGTTTGATGTGAGCCTAATTCGCCATGTTTTACACTTACTTTTATATCGATTTCCGCATACATTGCATGCATTTGGGTTAGAATAATACAGAATCTGTGTAGTTTACACTTATTTGCAATATATGGAGGTCTACACAAGTTTTGGTTATATTTCGCAGAAATCGGACGCACTTTGGAGCTTAAAGGAAACTCATGGAGAAGCTAAGAATGGTGCAGCTGGAGAAAAGGCCATTTTTCATCATTCTTCGTTCTGAATCAAGCTTTGATGTCTTCATGAGAGTTGTATCCCTCGGAAAGAGCTTTCCAACGCATGGTCATATGCGTCAATCCGACAAACGAGGACTCGGGAAAGTGCGTTTCAAGAACAGAGCAGAAAGCTGAAGCCAAGTGTACTCGATATCGAGTACACCTTACTCGATATCGACCAACTTTGTCGAGCAGACCTGGTCGAGCAGAGCTGATCAAGGACACTGAGTCAGAGACAACCCGACTCCCGGAATCCTACTCGATGTCGAGGAGGCCTTGTCGAGATCGAGGAGCCATGTCCGGAGTCGACAAGCTGTGCCAAGTCGAGAAGCCGAACACGGTGACGCCGAGCCAACCCTACTCGATCTCGAGGAGGCCTTTTCGAGATCGAGGAGCCACCCTGCGCCAGTCCGAGCCCATGCCGAGGAGGAGTCCTCGACAACATCAGTCCGAGTCATCCTCGACCGCACTCTACTCGATCTCGAGTACCCTTGGTCGAGATCGAGGAGCCAGAACCACCAGATCCGAGCCATGTCGAGCAGGGCCACCCGACCAAGCCAGCCAGACGACGAATCCTACTCGATCTCGAGTAGCCCTGGTCGAGATCGACGAGCCGCGTCCGAAGCCGCGTTACGCGCTTTGAGCAATCCGTGTCGAGTTGGGAGTCCTTGGAGCCGAAGGAGATCGAGATGGCCGAGATCTATCTTACATCTATCAAGTTCTATCTATGGAGACAAGATCTATCAACATGAAGACATCTTACCTATTTAGATTTATCTTTTCCTTTTAGATTTAATTCCTAAAATGCTTTTATTTATCTTTTAAAGTTTTAGATATAATTTTAGATATAGATAGATATATTCTATCCTTGAATAGCAAGGATTAGAAGGCTATAAATAAAGCCCTAGGGGGCTGATTTTCATTCATTCAAAGCAAAGCCGTCTTCGGGCGCAAGGAGAGAAGGCGAGAGAGGAGAGAGAGAGAAGGCGAAAGAGGAGAGAGAGAGAGAGAGAGAAGAGAGAGGAGGAACGTTTGGAAGGTTTTGTAAGTTTTAGTTTATTTTATGTTAAAGTTAATTTCTTTTATTATGTTTTGTTTCTAATTTCCTTCTTCTAGGGTTGGGGTGATCCCAACATAGATATGTGTGTTTGATTTATGAATTCATGATTTTGTATGTCTTTATTATCATCTACCTATGTGCTTAATCCTTTGCGACAGTCGAGGACAATTTCTTATTTGCAATTATGAAGCGAAAGTGAATTAATTATGAATTTGGATAGTAATTAGGCTTTGCTTGCGAAAGTTGGTTGATCCTAATTAAGAAAAGGTAGAAACAAATTAGGTTTTTATGCGAGAGCCTCTATCACCTAAATTGTTGGAATTTGCGAAAGTTGATTCTTTGATATAAAACATGCATCTTTATGTGATTTATGGTCTACACATATGTTTATTGTTGTGGTGATCCTTAACCTTCGAAGTTTGCATCTTTATTTATTTTATTTTATTATTTTATCCTGCAAAGTTACTCGACACCGACCACCTCTTCTCCTACCATTCCCTCGACATCGACCAAGTCTTACTCGAAGTCGACAACAACCTCCCACCTCTTCCCGCTATCCTTGAACCCCAAAACACACTAAACCTAGAACCGCTGACTTCTCTCCTGAGGACGAACCTGACTCCCCTATACTATAGCGGGGGTCTTGACTATAAATTTATTTGGTCGAGAAACCCTCTCGTCAATATCCATGTTTTAGACTATGTTTTATGCTTCTTTTTGCTCCTTTCTAGCTATTTTATATATTCTGGCTTGGGAATATAGTGAATTTGTGCAATTTGAGTTTATTTGCAAGAAATAGAGGTCTACCCAAGTTTTGGTTTAATTTTGCAGAATTTTGAGCCATTCCGGAGCAAAACCAAGAGGAGGAATCGACTGCAGAAAAGCGCTCAACTGTACGTCGACTGGATCCACTGCTTTCTTTAGCTAAGTTCCTCCACCTGGGTCACCCAAACTTATCCTTTTCTTGACAAGTGCATGCACCCTTGGAAGAGGCATCATGTTATCCAAGTGTTCATCTAATTCCTCAATTAGCTTCTTCTCTTGATCTTGAGCTAGCCCTAGAGGTTGTCTTGTAATTACAAAAGTTTGCACACTATTTAGAAATAATTTTTCATAAGGCAGAAATATGGATTGTTATCGATCATTAGAGCTTTCAACATCTAGCTTGGCTTCTTTCCCTAGTGAAAAAACCGTTGCAGATTGTTAGATAAATCAAATGGATTCTCTACCTTAGGAACTTCTAAAAAATCTTGTGGATCATTGCTGCAATCAATTTCGTTAGCATTTGACATATCTAAAGGATGATTAGATGAAAGTTTTATAGGATTAAAAAGCGAGTACTCAATCTTTCTTCCGTCAAACTCCGTCGGTAAAAAACCTTCACAACAATCAATTTTGGTCTTCGCAATCCTCAAGAACGGACTTCCTAAGATGATTGGTGTTTCTGGTACTCCCTATTCAATATCTAAGACAAAGAAATCTGCAGGGAATATTAGATCATCTACCATAACCAAAACATCTTCAACAATTCCTCTTGGTTTAATTTGTGAATGATCAGCGAGCTGCACTGTTACTCTTCTTTCCATATCCAGGCCCAAAAAATTATACAAATTGTATGACATCACATTAATTGAAGTTCCTAGATCTAACATAGCTTTTTTAAATCTCGTATCTCTAATTTTGCATGGAATCCTAAACATAGCTGGATCTCCACACTTTTCAGGCAGTCGCTTTTGGAGAACAGCAGAGATGTGTTCACTCAAATTTACCTGTTCTTTAGTTTTCATCTGCTTATTCCTTTTAATAGTGCATATTTCTTTCAAAAACTTAGCATAGTGAGGTACGGATTTAATTAAATTTAGAAGCGGAATATTTACCTTACACCTTGCAAATGTATCAAATAGCTCTTTCTCGCTTTACCATTTTCTGTGTTCCTTCAAAGCCTCTACAAAGTGTGGTTCTGGATTATAGTCATAAAAATACCACTCCTTTGGAAGTTCTGTTGAGTTGGGCATAGGAGAAACAACGTATTTTGGTGCAGAAGAAAGCGACGGGCGCCGGTTTACGTCGACGTGCGCTGGTTCTTTTGGCCGAGAGAATGGCTGGTGCCAGTTTAGGGCGACCGACACCGAATTTTCTGGCGAGCTTTCTTCTTGTATTTGGCCTTGCTCGTCTATTCCTATGCTAGCCTTAGGCTCTTCCCTTGCACCTCTTACTAGAGCCTTAGACTTCTTTTCCTTCACTAAGGATCATGGAACTCACATTCTCCTTTGGATTGACTACAACTTGTGAGGGTAGCTTGCTTGAATCCTTAGCTTTAAATTCTCCTATATCTTGAGCCATATGACTCATACTCTTGGACATTCATCTTGTCCAACAAGAGTCTAAGAGTCTCATCCCTTCTTGAATCATCATGTGGAGGATTCCTTCGGCGATTCTCATATTGGCCCCTTCCTTGATAAGGCACTAGTTGCTGCTGTTGCTGATTCATCCTTACATTGAAACCATTTTGATAATTTGAATTGTAATTTGAATTGTAAAAGTTGTTACCAATGTTTTGGCGAGGTCCATAGTCCATAGCATTCACATCAGCAACTCCTTCTTGAATGAACGGGCAACGATCATTGGGATGAGTTGAGTCTCCGCAGACTTTGCATGGTCTAGGTTTTTGCATCTGATTCATCTATAGAGCCATATTCTTGATAATGTCAGCGAGCTTGTCAAGTTCATTGTTGCGACCCCCTCTAGGATTGTCCAATGTGTGGACTCCTCTGATGCCTTGATGTTTTCCATATTGTTGTGAAGCATTTTGGCTAAGTTCTCAAAAATCTGCATTGCTTCCTCGGGTGTCTTTTCTAAGACATCCCCTCCACTTGTAGCATTAATCAAACTGCGCTCCCGATCAAGTAAGCCTTCATAGAGATAGAGGACTAGATCATCCTCTGGTATGCCATGTTGCAGGCAACTTCTTTTGAGCTTCTTGAACCTCTCAACGTACTCATAGAGACTTTCTGTATGAGCTTGCTCTATGTTGGATAACTCCTTCTTGAGCTTGTTGAGGCGAGTAGCAGGGAAATATTTCTAGAGGAAAGCTTTTTTCAATCCTACCCAAGTAATAATACTTTCTACTTGTAGGTAATAGAGTCAATCACTTGCTGCAACCTTCAGAGTGAAAGGAAATACTCGGAGCATAATTTGATCATCATTCAGGCCTTGAGGTCTCAGTCTATCTCATGCACTAGTGAACTTTGCGAGATGTTTGTTGGGCTCTTCTCCATCTATTCCATGAAAAACTAGCAAAATAGAAGACTAGTTAGAGTTATACTCAAATCTTGACCCTTGAAGGAGAGCAGGGAGCCTGATCACAAGCGATTGCGATGTCAGATTGGCCTCCTTTAAACTTCTCATGGTCCTCCTTGGAGGTGCTTCAACATTTCCATCATCTTCATTGATATTGTTATCCATCTCTTCTCCTTTTTCTTCTTGGTTGAACTCAAGTTTCCTTCTCAACCTAGAAAGAGATCTTTCAATCTCTAGATCAAAAAGTGAAGGAGATGAATTAGTAGCACGGGTATGGACCATGCAGAGTGGTCCACACCCAAGTTAAAAATAAAAAAACACAAACAAAACTAAATGATCTCCCAGGCAACGGTGCCAAGATTTGATGAGGTGGAATCGATCGTTGATCCTGTCAAATATAATATTTATAATCTTAACTAGCAAACTAATATAGTGAGTAAGCAAGGGGTCGAACCCACATAGAGATCCTGCTTTGAGTGTATTCTTATGCTAACTAAAACAAATAAATAACAAGATTGAGAAAAGTAAATTAATGTAATTGAAATAAAGAGCGGAATGATTACGAATTTGTTACCAATGGGATGGAAGTGCTTCACTTGCAATTCTCAACAATGGTTGATGTTCAAGATCCTTGGCCTAATTTCTAGTTATTCTAATCCAATGAATGCAATTGATATTTAGTTATTCCGATTTTGGCTTAATTAGACTGACATTTCTCACGGACATGTCAATCCCTTACAATATGCAATACTCACCCTCTTTGGATGCATACATAAAGTAACACAAATTCCCAAAGTATTGGCAATTTGGTAGTATCAAACCCTCCTAAGCAATTAGGTGATATCAAAAGTTGTTACTCTCTTAACTCTAATCCACTTAGGAACCAATATTTAACCAAGTGTCCTTACCCTACTGACGGAAGGGGAAACGTCGTTAGATTTCACCTCGCCAAAGAAATAACCCAAACTAATAAACTAAACTAGCAACCTAGTATAGAGGATAAGGGGTCGAACCCACAGAGAAACAAGTACTTCAATGCAATATGTGTTTATCAATTATGACACTAGCAAAGGACTAGGAGCACGAATGAAGGTAAACAAGGCAAATAAACTAAGATAAAGATGTTAGCAAGAGCGAATCAACGATAGAAGAATAGAGCATATGGTTTCACATACAATTCACAACATTGATTGATTCACTTGATCCTTGAGTTGATATCAATATTATTCCTAAGCCTATGTCGACTTGACTAAGGTTGAAAGATCCGCAAAGATTCACTCATCTTATTCAATATCACTAAAGAATAGCATTAAGAACTCAAGTACTTAGACCAATTGGCACATTGATTCAATGCAATTAAGACAGATAGGCGCAAACCGAACCCAACCCTAATCGAATCTACACAACATAGATCAATTATTATCATCCACTACAAAGGCATAGAAATATCACTAAATCAATGACTTCGTTTGCTATCAAGAAACCAACAACGGATTCATAGAATATATTCGATTCCTAACTAGATAGTTAGTCATGGAAAGGAACACAAATATAACATGAAGAACAAGATGATAAATAAACTCATCAATAATATAGAAATCAAGTCTCACAATCAATCAACCAAGTCTTGAATCATAGAAAAACCACAAGAATTCTAGGCAAGCATAACGTGCCTCAAATCCCTAAACTTAAATCTTCTCATCTCTCTTTGAGTTTATGAGGAATAGAATGTAGTTCTCAATTAGTTGATTGAAAGAATGCTGGAAATATGTCTAAGATAGGGCTCAAAGGCGTCGGCCAAAACCCTAGGAAAGACAGGTAAGAGTTCCAATAAAGATAAATTGGGTTGCGTATCGCAAATCCGGGATATGACGAGGTGCCTGGCGCCGTCAAAATGACGGCGGGCGCCGTTCCTACAGTGCTGACAGCTTCGGCAGACTGAACTTGTTACGCAGTTTCTGGAATCATCCTTTGTCCGATTGACGGATATGAATATGCGTTGGAAAGCTCTTTCCAAGCACTACGATTCTCATGAAGACCTTAGAAGCTAATTCCAACTTCTCAGAACCTTAAATATGGGATTTCTCCATGTTCTCCATTTTCGCTCTTGTTTCTTAGCTCTTCTTCGTCCATTTTGCTCCATTCTTTCTCCACCTTTCGAGGCCGGATCTTATAACCTACAAATAAACACTAAAAACCGTAGATTCCGCACTTCAAATACCAAATGACCAAGAATATGAATAAGCTTATTAAACACGCAATAAGAATACCTAATGCACCTAAGACTACCTATAAATGACCATATAAAATATACATTATCACCCACCCAACCAAAGGATGCTTTCACAGGATCAATTACCTGTGTTTGCTACTATGGTCTAACTATTATCACGAATTCATTAAAACCTAGCATAAATGCAAATTCTGCTGAGTTGATCAATCAAGAGAGAATATATGCACTCAACAATATGAGCACAAAGGTAATGAAATAACTATGGAATAACAATAGAAATAAAGACCTCACAATTCAACCAACCATGTCTTCGAATCGCAAGCGAAATAATGGGTTATGTTGCTCACAACTTGAGAAAACCCTAAATTGTATGAGATGATAAGTGTCTGGTCGGCTCTCTATCATAAAACCTAATTAGAACCGACTAAATAAGGCTAAGAGTCGGTCTTCCTAATCCTAGAGAATATAATAATAATAAACTAATTAAATTGTTTGGATAAAATCAGCGTTTGCGGAACTGGCTAACCGGCGGGTGCTGGTGGAATAGCGACAGACGCCGCTTCTCTGTGTTTTCGTTTTCTTTTTTGTTCTCGATCCTCTTCTCCTTAGCTCCTCTTATGCTCCTTCCTTGTTCCTTTTAAGCTCCAACTCAGCCTCTTCTAGTCATCATTGACCCCTCTTCAAGCTCGGATTGTAAAACTACAGAATAAGCACAAAATAGCGTAGATTCCAAACTCGAATGCCCAAATGAGTTAATAATGCAAATGAACTATAAAAAAAATGTAAGAAGCTGACGGAGGGGAAACCTGTCGTTGATCCGTCAAAGTAAATCTCAAACCTATAACTAGTATAGCAATAAGCAAGAGGTCGATCCCATAGGGAAATTATTATTCAAGTGTGATTTAAGTGCCAATTAAAGTAACCAAAAGGGGGGTTTTTATGTGTGAAAGTTTCGCCCTTTATCAAAGCGAAGTAAATAAAGCAAAGCAAAGGAATTTGGTTTTTAGACAATTTGGAGAAGCAATTCTACCTACAATTTTCCACTTTATTGGATTGAAACGATCCTTGTAACTTCTTCTCGTCCTATTAAGTTTCTTATGAATGCCCTTGTCCCGACCTAATATAGTTACTAGTCCAACCAGTCCTAGCAACCCTTATCAATCGAACAGTCCCTAAAGAAGGATTTAACCCAATTGATAGCTTTAAGTTCAGAGATTAGCCAAGGTATTTGCAGTCCCTAAAAAAAGAATTTAACAACACATTCAACTTCCTACTCATTCAATTAGTTCAACCAGCCCTAAAGGAACAAGTTTGCCACTTAGGTTAAGGTTCACAACCAGGAATCTACAAAACCTTAGCAATTGAATTGATCTAACAAGTTGGCCAGACAAGATAGAACAAAACAATAAACAATCAAGCACAAAGAAGTTGAAACATTCAAATATAGGAAACAAGGAACGAGAATTAGAAACTCACAATCAATCCGAATAAAGCTTCAAATTGCAGGCAGAATAGATGAGTTTAGTTCCTCATGGAAGACATCGCTCAAAATCTCTAAAGTGTCTAACGAATAGAATAGAATAGAAGTGTTGGAAAAATAACTAAAAGTCGGCCTTATAACACCCAAAATCGGTCATAAAAGAAATCAAAAGGTTCTAGGGTTTTAATAATTAAAACGGCGTGCACAGGCGCGGCCGACCAATGCTGCGGGCGCAGCACCTATGCTGCGCCCGCCGCACACTGTTTCCTCCAACCCTTTGCAAATTGATTGGCCGCGGGCGCCGCAAGGTTGCTGCGGCCGCAGCCAGTGGCTTTTCACGGAAAATCTATCATGAATTCGCTCTTCTTGTCAACATGAAAGTTGTAGCTCTCTGAAAGAGCTTTCCAACACATGGTCATAATAGTCAATCGGACAACCGAGGCCTCCAGAAAGTGCAAAACAAGTTCAGCATGTCTGGCGACAACTTCTGCAGACTTGCTCTTCGTTTAGACTCGCTTCTTCTTCTCAAGACCTCTTGAGATCTTCATGTAAGCTTCTTCGATCAACTAGACATTCTCATCTAATGCGTTATCAACTCATGTCTCCTCCTCGGATCCACCATTACCTGAAATAATCAATAAAAGCGTGTAGATTCCGACTCCGACAACATAGAGAACTAATATGCAAATCGTGCTTAATCCATCAATGAAATGCATCTTAATAAGCTAAATGCAACCTATTATGCCCTCCTAAATGCATGCTATCAGAAACATATTCTAAATGCATCTAAATCTATCTATAATGTCTATCTAAAATATGTGTTATCAACGTAAAAAAGTTCTATAAAGAAATAAAACTCTCAATATTCAATCAAGCGATGCCCTAAAGAGGAAGTAAAAAAAGAAAGAAATTTAATTATTAAATGAAAAATGAACTTAGTGAACAAATAGAAGAAAAAGTAAATATGGACCAATAATTAATTAGGTATCGAAACATGAGGGGCCATCCATGGGCCAAATGTGTGATACACACACTATATAATACAAGTTGGTGATAACTTATAAACAGATCGGGCAATCCTATCTGGCTACTACTTATTTGCTTCTATTTAATTTGAAGTATATTGCATTGGTTGGGAAAATCCTATCTACTAAAAGTACGTGTGATAAGAGAATGGTAGACGGAAGTGAGAATGGTAGATATCTGATATATGTTCCAAAAAACAATCAATGTACACTTCAAACTCCAACCTTGCATGATTGAACTGGACCACCAAATCCTTCCAGGCCATGTCATCACATATATAATATTCTACTTAATTTTCGCTTATTCGATTTCCAATGGACGGAAAAATAACCGGATGGCTGAGATTTGATTCTACTCCGTAATACTACTTTCATTCAATAATAATAGGTATTGTGGGATCACGTTTTTTACGGTGTTAAAAATTACAGAGGGTATAAAATATTAATTTCTTTATTAATATTTTTAATAATTTTTACCTTATAAATATTAAGTATAAAATTTTATAAAAAATCAATTAAAAATTGATATTTTATATTGTTATACTTCTTTAAAAAAAATGTCAAAAAATTAAGTGAAACTTATTTTCAAATGGAGGTAATGTGTATATATATTCTTCCAAGCTGGTGAATTGTACTAAATCCCACCAATAACAAACCAAAGAAAGAAAACCATATACTATCACATTACATAGCATAATCACGTGAATCGAACATTATTTTTTAAAGATTAAATAATTCCAGTTTTGTTTCGATAGAGTTTAATAATAAAGATACTAGATGGGAAGAAAATCTAACCAATTATAACTCCTTCAAATGAAAGCTTTTTACAAATTTAAGCCTATCATTTTTTTCTAAGTAACAGTTAACTTCATTAATCTATTTATATTTAAATTAAGATTTTTTTATCAATATTTTTTCTCTCATTTTCCTTAAAAAAATTATTTCATTTCCCCATTGTTTATTACCTAATTTATAGTAGCTTAATCATATCTTATAAGATGATCAAACTATTTTCCTTTCTCATTCTTTACACAGTGATATTCTCACCGTTTACACGGTTCACAATCGTGTATTGCGAGTCCGCAGATTTCACAAACTCGCAATGCGCGATTGCTTTTATTTTTAATCGGGTTTAGCGTTCGCAACCACGCATTGTGAGTGCGCAGATTCCGCAAACTCGCAATGCGCGGTTGCTCATTTTAAAAAAAAAAATATCATCTTAATTAAATGATGACAACAAGTAGAATTAAATAAAGATTGAATTAATTCAATAAAGAAAGATTGGAATCACAAATGAGTAGCAAGTGGACTAAATGAAGATCGGGAAAATTTGCAATCTACCTGTGAGCTCCTCCTTAGTGGACGTCGAACCCGGAGTCCGCACTTGCAAAAGCCTGCATCAGCTGCAACAGTTGCAAATTGTCGCAAGTTTTGGAGGAGCCCACATGCGTGCACCCGAAGTCCGCTCTTGCGTTTACATGGTTATTAGGATCGCGATCCGGATCGGACGATCCTAATGATCCTACGATCTTAGAACGAATTCTGATCCGGATCGCATGTAAATATTCGTTTATACTATAATCGGGGGTGGGATCGGTAGGATCGGCTAGGATCCTTAGGATCTTACGATCCTAACAATCCTAACCGATCCTAGTAATTTCAGATGTTTGTGAAATTAGGCCGATCCAGATTTCATTCTACAAAGCCCATGTTGTTATTTTGATGAAATTAGGCCCATTTCTATTTTTTTTAATTGTGTTTTAATTTTTGGGACATTAAACCCTAAAATTTGGATGTCACTCATTTCACTGTGTGAATGTGTTTGGATCTGTTTTGGTTTGTGGTTTGTTATTTACTGACTTCCCTCTTTTTTGACTGAAATTGGTTTTTACATGGTGCTTGTAACTCTATTTGTTTAATATGCAAGTGTACTAGATTGTTTATTCTTTGTTGTGCATTGCCTCTGATTCAAATTGCTACAACTCTTAAGAATAATAGAACATGAATCTTGTAAAATGTGTTGTGTTTTGGTTACTGATTTTACTACGTATTATTTTACTGCCTGATTCATATTCTGATTTTCCTCGTTTATACTAGAGTCTAGTGTAGTTGTGTTTGTGTGAGCTTTTGAATTTTCCTCGCTTATACTAGAATCTTGTAAAATGTGTTGTGAAGATAAAGCTATCGAGATAAATGATGGTGATGATGATGATTTCCTTGAGAGAGATGCTGAAATTGTGTAAGATGACAATACAAACTAGAGATGGGAGGAGGAAGTTCTAATGTCTACGAGTGTTAGCACCTATCACATATGACATTCCAGAGCAATCATGTAATGTGGGATGTGGGGTTTTAATTTATTTTTTTTTAATCTTGTTTCTTAGACCATTTTTAGTTTGGTTTATGGATGTTAAGTGACTTATTTAAACATTTTAAGTATCATATTATACCTTTTGACATATTATCCTTGACCAATTATGAATGCTAAGGAGTTATTATTGACATAATTTAGTTACTTAGTTTATTTAAAGGAGGAAATGACTAGTTTTGTTTAAAAATTAAGGTATTTGTTTGGTATGGTTTATTTATATTTGATTTTCAATTTTTACTAGGATCTTACGATCCTACGATCCGATCCTAGACCCTTGCATCGATCCTACATTAGGATCTCGATCCTAAAAACCATGCGCGTTTATGTTCTACGAAAACCGCGCATGCTCAGTCCGCAGTTGCGGATTCAATGTTTTTTACCGCATATTCGTAATGCGCGATTGGGGATGCTTTCCGCGTAAATGGCAAAAAATTAACCGTGTGAATAGCAATTTTGAAAAATATATATATATAATTATTATTATATATATACATTAAATCAACTATCTATTAAATTTTAATTAAAAAATATTAAAATATTTTTAAAAGTCAGTTATCGGTTAAATTACATAAGATTTAATTAATGATAGATTAGAAAGAAAAAAAACTTTTATATTATAAATATGAATTTTATTTAGATTATTTATATTTTTAGATAATCTAAATAAAAGATATTTAGGTTATATATAATCTGCCGAACAAATTTTATTTATATCTATATTATTTTTTGGTGAAAAAAATTCGAGAAATTTCGTTTGGTGCCCCTGAGTTTTTGCCAATTTCGGTTGGCGTCCTACACTTTTTTTTATCCGGATGGTACCCCTGAGTTTTGTCAAAAATCCGGCTCATCTCCAAAATTCATATTGTCTTCTTTTTAATGATTAAAACCACCCTTTATTATTCCTTTCTTCACAAAAAATCCCCTTTACTTTTGACATTGAAGAAAACTACCTATTAATTGACTAAATTCAACACAAAAGTGACAAAAACAACTTTATTTTTTAATTTTGCAAAATCACATATTATTTTCAAAATTTTTATTGCAAAATCACTCTTCTTTCCAAAAAAAATAGAACAAAATCACTACGGTTTTTAAAATTGTACAAAAGATCTATTATTTTTCCATACTTTCCAAAAACAAAATCACCAAAAAGTGTGTATATGTGTTTATTCCCCTTCTATTTCCAACTCTTTAAACAAATAGGGCCTAAATTTTACTCCTACAAATTAAGAAAGGACTAAATAAGGTTAATAGAGTTTCCAATATAAGAAGACTAGTGGATGGTTGTTTTGTACACGGGAATAAGTTAGCATAATATTCTAAAATTATATCAATTATCTATAAAATTCTATTAAAAATATAACAATGAACGCATAAAAAATTAGAATTCACTTTTAAAACTATTTTATCAAAAAAATTTATTTTGTTAACACACTAAAATGTATCGTTTTGTCAAAATTATTATCTTTACTATTTTAACACAAATACTTTTCGGGATTTTAATATTTTTTAATAACAAACTAAACCATAAATTTATTTTATTAACAAATATCCTTAATCTTAAAAAAATAATTTTTCATGTAGTTATTTTTATTTGAATAATATAATAGTGATAAAAATTATTCAAATAGAGTTTTCAATTAATAACAATTAAAACATAATTATATTAATTTAAGGGTAAATATATTTCAATAAAAAAGAGTCTAGATATAAATAGTTCCGTTAAAAAAAAATATTTTTAGATATAAATAAAACAACATCTATCAAATATTGATCTATTAGTATTTTTAGTTAGTGCCATTATGAAATAGTTTCTATTTATATTTTAAAAAAATATAAATAGTTTTAATTACCTAAATATTTTGAGGGGGTATTTTCCTTGAATCAACTACATAATGCATTGAAATATATTGACATGATATTCTAAAAATACATGCAAAAAATTCTCAACCACGTGTGAGTAAAAGCCCGAACCACTTGTTGTTAATATTCTGAATCACATTCTGTGGTTCAAGGCTTGAACCACATAGCGTTAATTCACTGAACCACTATTCATAGCACCTTTGAAACTCTATTTGTTAAAACCTTGAGTCGTTTATTTGAACACCAAAAGGTTTGAAGTCTAAACCATATTGTTAAACATTAGGGTCCTAGGAGGTGGTACCCCCTCGCATTGGGACCAGGGAGCAATAGATATATGGTTAATAATAGGCGTTGTTTATATTCGAAGCATGTTACTGGCATATATGTCGGGTTAGCGATCTTCGTTTCCTCATCATCGAGAATATGTGTTGTTTTGTGATCGATGAAGCATAGTGTAGATCTGACGGATATGGATCTAAGAGATCTAAGGCAGAGCCGCGTACAATGTCCCTCAATATAGCTAATAACGTAGATCTGACGGATAAGGATCTACGAATAGTGATTCTCAATTCAACGTATAAAGTCCCTCAATTTAGCAAATAACGATTCTTGATTTTTATAAATATTTTTCCCTTTTTCAAACACAAAAAAAATTATATTTTTTGATTCACTGAATAATGCATAATTTTTAAAAACAAAACAGTCATCGAATAATGCATAATATTTATAATGTATATTATAATTGTTTTAAAATTACTTTCACCGAATAATGTATAATATTGTTGATTATTATTTTAAACTCCCCAAAAATAATAAATATGTAAAAAATAATCATCTTACATACAAATAATTGTTATAATTTAACCGAATAATTTCTCGAAATTAACCAAATAGTTTCTATAATTTAATTGAATAATGTGCTTTGGACACAATTGTAATGATAACAAATATATAAGAAAAAAACAAAGAAGTGTAAAAAAAAAGAGGAAAAAGATTTATCGTACATGCATGGGTGTACGATAAATCTTTTTCCTCTTTTTTTTTAACATTTCTTTGTTTTTTCTTATATATTTGTTATCATTACAATTATAAATGGAGTACATTTGAAATTTGGGTAAAGAGGGGAAGGGCGCATGAGCACATAATGTGTAGGGCCCAACCAATTTTCCTTTTAAATAAAATTGAAAATCGTAATTTATTTTAACCATTGATTTCTTTGGATTTGATGGTCTAGATCTGTTCATAATTTCTATTTTAAGGGGTGTTTTCACTATATATATATGTATGTATGTATGTATGTATGTATGTATGCATGTATATATATATATATATATATATATTTATTTATTAGGCAAATAAGTCCCGAGTAGTGATGGCCTAGCGGTTTGTGGTTGAAAATCTGAAATTGTGGGACTGTAGGATAGGGAGAGATCAGAGATTATGAAAGAAAGTTAATTAGTACGATGATGCGGTGGGATGAGAAACGTTTCAACTTACAATGTGAGAATGTATTGGTTTATGTACATTAAGTGGCTAGTGATATATTTTAAACTCCGTCATGTGAAAAGTGAAAACAGATACTTTTAGTGATGAATTGTGTAACAATTTTACTATTGTCATTAAAGCAATAGCTCATACAGATGGATGTATGTAAACAAAGAGGGAAGGCGACCACGTTTGTGAAAATGACAAGGAAGTGGAGGCGGACAGATGGAGTTAGATGAGTCGTCTATGTACAAGCAAATGTAATAAAGTAACGTGCGCTAGCTGGTTAGTCTGGTGGCCCGTATTTCCATCATTTAATTGCTTAATCATATATTTCAAATTACCAACTATATTTACCCATCCATTTATTCTTTCCCAAATAATATTCCCAAGATCTAAGTCCAAACGTCAACTCGATCCCACTTAATTAGACAATTTGTATACTTACCCATCGCAATTATTTCAAAGATTGAAAATTATATATTAATTAGAGTTGGCTTGATTGTAGCAAGTGGCTACCTAACAAATATAAAAAAAGTAGACAAGACAAACAAAATTAAGTTTTGACCCAAAATTAGTATGGATGGAGTCACTTGCAATAACAAATACAATGTATTTATGACCATAAGTGACTCCATCCATCAAGCAGTATCTATAAAATTAATATAGATGGCTCGGTTAAGCTCATGGGTTCTTGCCAAGTGGGAGGAGTCATTCGTGACTCGGAGAGCGGTTTATTAGATGTATTCTTTCAAAATACATCAAGAGGTACGATTTTACAGACAGAGGCAGAAGCTATCATTGTAGGCATCCAGCATGCAAGAAGTAAAGGGATCCGGAAGGCTATCATTGAAAGCGATAACGAGACTATCATCAAAGCAATAAGCAAAGAGATCATTACTCCATGGGAAGTCATCCATCAAGTTGAAAAGATCATCATTATGGCTCAAGAGTTCGACTTTATACAATTTAAACACTGTTATAGCGAAGCTAACTATGTAGCCGACTTCTTAGCTAAAAAAGGTATCGATTGTAGTAGATCTACATCTCCTCTTACTAAGGAGCTGTACTCCATCATCCTAAGGGATGATCCTGGTTCTTTGTTACGAATTTCGTGACAAACTCCAACTGTTTGCACATTGTAAAAAAAAATTAAAAAAAATATTGTATTTTTTATTGCATTTGCAAAGTTTATGGGTCTCTCATTACAACATTGTAAAAAAAAATATTGTATTTGTTATTGCATTTGCAAAGTTTATGGGTCTCTCTCTGTAATGGAGCTAGTTTGTATATGTATATCCTAAGATAGATCTATTTTCTCCATTTCACATTTTAATCCGACATATTCTTAGGAAAATTGATATTGTTGTTAATAGGGTTGCAAATATTGAATACAATATCTCTATCATTAGATTATTGGAGGAAGACACATAATTCAAGATTCTCATCCACAAAAATGTGTTAAGAATAAGATGGAACACAACTGATATATAGTAGGTTTTTTATTCTAATTATTTTCTTGACTCACCAAAAAAAAAAGACCCTTCTCTTGTTGAATTTATTGAATGGTACTATATTATACTCAGTCCGTCTCAATACTCATGTCATTTTATTGTTGACACACTTTTCAACAAACTAAAAAATGGTACTATCAAATATTAATTTTTTAAAAAAATTAATTTTATACAGTATTTATTATAAAAAATTATCATTTTATAAAGTTATTAACTCCTTGAAACAGGTTCAAAACAAAAATAAGGTGTATTTTGAAAGGGAGGGAGTAGGACTCTAGGATTCTATCTCAAATTGTCCGAAATAGGGTAAACTGATCGGTTTATACTCGTACCGTACGCCTTAAACATAAACATCGGTTCGGATCCGGTAGAGTTCCTAATAACTATAGAGAAAATTTGCCCAACGGACCCATTTTTGGGCCTCTATTTGGAGAGTGTCTCCCACCCTTGTAAAATTAGGGTTTTGTCCACCTAAAAATTTCTGGACAAAATTACCCCCTAATTTCAGATCTCCATCGCCGTTTCAGCACCAAAACTAAAACCCGACATTACCACCACAGATCTGTTGGAAATTCCTTCCTCTTCCTGCTCTCTCCCTCTCCTTTCGAAATCGGACATCGCTGTTTCAGAGGAAATTTGTTCCTCTGATTCGCCTCCTCCGCGACAGGCAACGACGGTGAAGGAGACGGCGACGGCGGTGGTGGAGGAAGATGGCGACATACAAAGGCATATCCAACTTCAGGCGTTCTGGTACAGAGGCGGCATACAAATGCCGCTTCAACCGGCCATCTCGGATCTCTCTATTCTCCCTCCGTCAATGGCGAATTCAGAGAATCCAATTAGATGCTCCCTCCGTTCTGGTATAGATATGGAAGCGTGTTGTATCAATCAATGAGCTCCGACTCTCTGGCACAGCACTTGCAGAAATGGCGGAAATCTAGACCGAACTGAGCAACAGATCTTCTCCGGAGATGACGAGGAAGATCGACGATGGCCGGAGATTCGGCCGAACTCCTGCATATTCTTTTGAATCTGCATCTCCATCATCTGCCTCCAATGGCGTCTCCGGCAATTTCAACAAGGAATCGATTGCTTCGTCGCCGATCGATTGAGGTACGCTATTGACATCAATTCTTCTTCGATCAATTGCTTTCGCATATTGTTGAAATCAGAACTCCATTCTCTCTCTTTCTCCTAGCAACTGGCCATCTCAAAGCTGTTCTGTACACCTTCCTCTCAATCCAATTGGTAATTTGTCTCCGATTTCTGATTTTCGCCATACTTGTTTTTGTTTCCTGTAAGGATGATTAAGTTCTTTTGTTTTTTGAATGGATTAGGTTTTGGATGATCCGAGAAATGAATTGAATATTTCAAGAAGAACAACTTTCTGATTGTATTCTTATTCTTTGGTCTGAAATGGATTAGATTTAAACACTTTTTTTTATCTGAAATGCTGAAATTAATTCTCATTAGCGAAATTCGTTAGGTTGAAATGCTGAAATTAATTCTTAAATATATGATTTGCATAGTTTTATCGATATGTAATAAAGAGTATGAGTGCTGAAACCGTGGTTTCAACATCAGAAACAATGCTAAAATCGGGGTTTCAACATCAACAAAAGCAAATTTTTTTGTGGGATCTGAAATGCTGAAATTACTCTTATGGTGAGGACTCTTAGTTTGATCCTTGAAATTGTTGTTGCTGAACTTGCTTAAAAACTAGAATTTGCTTAAATTGTTGTTGTTGAACTTACTTTAAATCTCCTCTAAAAGCCTCTTAGCTCAATGGTAGAGCGGTGTGCTATGCGCAAATACGTGGGTTCGAATCCCGCATAGGCTAAATTTTATATCCCGTAACACGGTTTCAGCAACAATTTTAGCATCAACAACGTTGCTGAAATCGGGGTTTCAGCATCAACAACGTTGCTGACATCGGGGTTTCAGAATCAACAACGTTGCTGAAAACGTGGGCTTAGCATCAACAAAGTTGCTAAAACCGGGGTGCTGAAATCGGGATTTCGGCATCAACAACAGTGCTGAAATCGGGGTTTCAGCAACTCCAGTTTCGGCCACGTGAAAAAAAAACAATAACGCGAAAAAAAAAACAGTAACGCGAAAAAAAAACTACTGAAACAGAGGGTGGCACAGGGGTTTCAGCAACTCTGAAAACGCGGAAAAAAAAACGAAAAAAAAAGCGAAAAAAAAAACTGCTGAAACAGAGGGTGGCACAGGGGTTTCAGCAACTCTGGAAATGCGAAAAAAAAAACGAAAAAAAACTGCTGAAACAGAGGTTAGCACAGGAGTTTCAGCAACTTTATTTTAGGGGGATATTTTGCTAATATGGAGAGGGTGGTGGACATTTTCCTAATAAAGCCCAAAATTAAGACATCGAGGTAATCACCCCATAACTATATGGGTAGAGTTGGAGTAATCTTACCCGTTGATTTACATCTATGACTCTAATTTTTTTCAGCCTTTAAAATAATAAAAATTAAGATAATAAAAACTTAAATCCTAAAATCCTCCGTAATTCCTATCCTCAATCCTAAATTAATTTATCATCTCCTAAATTAATTTATCATCCTCTCCATCTTCCAACGATGAGTCAGCCATAATTTTCCATTCTTCGCATCATCTTCCATCTTCAAATCACAATTCGGCCCAATTTTTTGTTTTGTCCCTCATCCTTCATCTTCTCTGCTTAGAACTTGCGAAAGAAGACAACTATTTGCTTTTTTCAATTCCTTTGAAGTATCTAATGCCATCAACGGTGATGTCGACCTTGTTGCAGAACGAAGAAGCAATATCGCAGCTTGGGGTCGTTGAATCGGAGAAAAATGCGTTGAGGGTCTGAACGAGGGAGTAGATTAGTTGCATTAGGTCTTTGAATTTAGACGCTCCAAACGTCATCAAGTGAATCGAACTCCATGCCGATTTGAAGAATCCAATTCCCCGATGTCTCGTCCATGACAGTTAATTGAAGACGGCAATTCACTCACACAATTTTAACAACATTGAGAGCAAAGAAATCAAGGTTTGTAATGTGTTACACCGAAGCTTGAAAGAAAACTATAGAAGTTTTGACGCATAAGTGTTGTTATGGGTGATATTTTGCACGAAGATCGTTGGAGATCTTGTAAATGGAAAGATTTTGATATGGATAGGGTCGCTCTTTATTTACAAATTCAAGGAAAGATTTTACTCCCTCCGTTTGTATATAAATGACATTTTAGTATTATACACACAAATTAAGAAATGAAAATTCTGATCTAAGATTGGTACGGTTGGAGAGAGTATGCAATTTCTCATTATTACACTCAATTAATGCTACAAACCCCATCTTCAGCTTTAACTCCAAATTGGGAAAAATTCTAGCTCAAGATTGGGTACTTCGTACAACCGGTGAAGAGTTTGCAGAGTCTGCACCTTTTCATTCTAGCTCAAGATTGGGTACTTAATTAATTAAGGAGTACTTAATTAGAACGAAGAGCTTGGAAGGGCACAAAACGTCAATTAATTATGTAAACTAATAAAACCTCAAAGGGTGTCCCTATATACACCACAAATTCACGGATTAAAGCTGCTAATCAACGTCGAATCCGACGTTGCTAGGGTAAAAAAAAAATTCACACCCACCCACCCACACTCACAAAAAAAAACACAACATCCTTTTGGACGTTGCAAATTAATTGTTTTTTTTTGTTTTTTTTAATATCTTATATTAGGCCCGATCTGTCCCGTATTAGCAACGTTCAATTTGTAAAACGTAAAATTCAACGTTGTTATAGCATCCGATAAGTGAAATTAGCACACAATTAACAACGTCGGATTGGACGTTGTAGCAATGTCTAATCCAACGTTGCTACAACGTTGAATCCGACGAAATATTTGCGGTGTATATAGGGAACGCGACCTCAAAACGGAGAGAGTAATACAGTACTATTTATTTCCATTAAAATATAAAGGATGTAATCTTCATTTTTAATATTTTAAAGGCTAAAAAAATTAGAGCCATAGATGTAAATCAACGGGTGAGATTTTTCTAACTCTACCCATAGAGTTATTAGGACCTCTACCGGATCCGAACCATTTTTTTTTTTGAACAAGAAAGAATTTGGCTGTAAGCAAAGCAAACTAGCCAAAAGCATCATTTCGGATGATACTACAAAGGACTGCATCTGTAGGGAGAGAGGAGCCAGAGAAATCGATCCCGATGTGAGATAGATGGTCAGCAGCTCGATTGCCATCCCTAAAGATATGAGATATCTCAAATTCAGAAAACTGTCTCAGTGCGCATAGAGAGTCGGATAAGAGCTCTCTATTTCACCAAAGCTAGAAATGCATGCGCTAAGGCATTTGATAATATTGAGATTATCGCCTTCAATGCAGATACGTGTAATGTTAAGTTCCACTGCTTTAAGAACACCCTTCCATAGACCGAAACATTCGGATCCAATAACGGAAGAAAGGGGAGAGGTACCAGATTCAGAATACAGAACACTACCCAAGTTATCTCGGAAAGAAATCCATAAGTGCTGCAGTTGTTAGAAGACAAGGCTCCATCGAAATTTAATTTGTACCAATTGTTTCGTGGCTTAGTCCATTTGGGTATGCGTTTTCTGGTCTTGCGAGGTCCGATATCTTTATTTTGTATTTTCGAATATGAATTTATGTCATCGATTTTAGCCTTATCCCAGTTAGATAACTGGTCTTTTATATAGGATCCGAACCATTAATTTGCGCCAACTGTTCAAACCAATTTTTTTTTATTTTTAGATCAATTCAACTTCAAACCAATTATTACTCTCTGAATTTCAGAAAAAGAATAAGAATAAAATGTATACAGTAATCATATATCCCCTTTTTTTAAGGTAAGGGAATCAGGAAATTTCCCATTCAATTTTCAGATAATTATTACTCCGCATCTCTTTCAAAATAAGAATAAAAAGTACTCCGTATAAATCCCCTCTCCCCTTTTTTTTTTTCAGGTACTTCAAGAATAAGAATCTTTATAAAATAAAATAAAATAAAATAAAATAAAATCTTTATAAAAGAGCCAATTTCTCATTTATGTAGCCAATACTATATTAAATATCAGTTTTTTTTATTTTTTTTTATACAATTACATATTTTTAGTATTAAGTCTGAAATTATAAAAAAATATTTTTTATTTTTTTTTATTTTAAAAAAAACATATATAAATAGTAAAATAATACGGAATACATTTTAATTAACAGATCAAGTAATAGTTAATAGATAATACTCCCTTCATTAATCAAAACTTGTCGTTTTAGAAAAGAAATCTTGTTAAGAAAAACATGTCATTTTAGGTACTCCTTCCGTTAAGAAAAACATGTCTTTTTATGAGTAAAATGTTGTTAAGAAAAACATGTCATTTTAGATATTTTAATGTTTGCTTTCCAAAATTACCATTGTAATGATTAGAGATTTGTTAGTTATTAATTTTCAATAAAGTGAAAAAAGTAATGTAATAATTAGGGTTATAAGTGTATTTTTGTTTGCTTTTATTTGCTTTATTAAAAAATATGCAAATGTACATGTTTTAATTAACGGATGGAGTATGTTGGTATTCATTTTACAAAGTTGCTCTTATCATAATTATAGAAATGATAGTCGTAGTTTTCGAGAAAATGAAAAAATAGAATAATAAATTAATAAGACTATCCACAATGGTTAGGTGTGCAAATGTGCACATTTGCACAAGATGTGTATTTTTGCACATCACTTTTTAGCATTTTACTACATTGGTTAAAGTGTGTTTTTTTTTGCACACATCTCTTTTAATAACCAAGTAATCTATATTTATCTTCACATTTTAATTGTGATTAATATATATTAAAAATTAAATATGTATTTTGTATTATAAATTTTTATTACACACATTTTGATATAAAAAAATATAATTTTCACCCCAATTTGAAAAATCAAAATTTCAATATTGTTCACAAAATTGGATGGTTATTTCTTAAAAAATATATATCACTAATCTAACTTAATTTTTTTTGTTAGATTTAAACTTAAATATTTAAATGAATTTCTTAGTCATTAGATGTGACTTTTTAAATGAAATTTATTAGAATAATTTAATTTATATTAAATCAAATTTAGTTATAAAAAAAAGAAGAAAAATGATAAAAAGTCATATATGAAATCATGCCTTTTCTCTTCTCATTGGATAAAACTTTTCTCCACTTTCTCAAAAAGTGGATAAAGTTTTTGCACATAGGGGGATTTTGTGCTCAAATATACACACTTTATACTCAAATGTACCCATTTACACAATTGCACACAACTATTGGAGTTAGTCTAATTAGGTATGTAAGTGTATTTTCATTTATCTCCGTAGAGTAACATTTTTGGGGTATGTTATTATTTTATAGTTGGGGAAAGGCCAATTTTATTTTATTATTTTATAACCCTACGTACTCCCTACAGGTCTAGGATATACAGTAAAACTAGAAAGAGTGAGGAACTGGAGCCATCCAATATTCCAATTCCAAAACTCAGCTGACCAGCTCTGGTCACATTTTACACGTAAATCCATTTTTTTCTTAAAATAAATAAATAAAGAAGAAATTCAAAATTCGTCGCCCATCCCGATAAAACATGTGCAGAATCGGGAACCCCATAAAAAGAAGCTAACCCCAGCTGCTCCTCCTAATTGTCCTCGTAGATGCACATATTAGATTTGGATTCGAGCTCCTAATTTCAATTCCATCCCATCGGGTGATCCTTGCTTTTACAATTGTAGGATAGGATTCCCAATTGAATAGCTTCGAATCCGTTTTCGCTATATATATAGTAGCCTGTAGAGATCGAGTGAAACGGCGTCGGATAATTAATTGGGATGGCAAAACGCGGCCCAGCGGCGGCGGCGCTCACCGTTGTGATCGGCTTGGCTCTCTGCTGTTCCTTGTTCTTTATGGCTTCGGCGGAGAAGAAGGTTCCAGAATCGACGACGGAGGTGGTAGCTCAAGAAGCTATGGAGTCGAGCTTCCTGTGGAGGGCCGTCGATCTTCTATGGCAGAAAGGGCGACACCTAAAGACATACACACACACATGGCCCGTGAGTTTCATATATTTTATAGATCGACTTAATTAATTTCATTAAATCACGATATATACGATGGGTTGTGTACGTTTTATTTATAAAATCCGGATTTAATTGTCGCCCATGGATCTATCCTATCCGTTAATCCGTACGTGCAGGCAATGGAATTCGGGTGGAAGATTGTGGTGGGCAGCATAATTGGCTTCTTGGGGGCTGCCTTCGGCAGCGTTGGCGGCGTTGGCGGTGGCGGCATTTTCGTCCCCATGCTTTCTCTCATCATTGGCTTCGATACCAAGTCATCCACTGCCATTTCCAAGTGTGAGTCTCCCCCGTTCTTCATTTTCTTCACTTCATTTTTCTTTTTTTAACAACTCTAGAGAACAAATCACCCATTATATAATATTTTAATCTATATCTGAAGATTTTAATTGACTAGTTCACATTTTTTAATATTTTTGTAATTATATTAGTCAATCACATTTTGAAATTGGTGATCCAATTGATCTAGATATATTATTTAAAAAATCATCTTGAAATTATTAAAATTACAAATAATTTTTAAAAAATCTTGAAATAAGGCATTTACTTAGCCATACTTTTATTGAAGGATAAATTACAGAAAACCACCCTTAAAATACCCAACTTTTTACTTAATCACCTATTAAATTTAAATTTACAAAAAACCACCCATTAATTAAAATTCTTAACAAATGACCACCCATTTGGAATATTCTATTTTATATTCCATCAGATCAGATGAAATGTAAATACCCAATTACCCTTAATTTTATAATATATATATTATTTCTTTTTTATTTCCCTCAATAAATATCAACCATGGTGAAAGATATGGTCCACCCTAATACCATTAGAGCTCCTTGCCAGTTCTATAATGGCATTTTTAGGATGTCACTCTTTGAAAACTTTTGCATTTCTAGACAGATCGATGTGAACAAAATTGATTTCCTTAAAAAAAAGAAGGGGGTGTGGACAAGCAAATTAGGGGATTGAGAAAGACCATTCAGATTTGTGTTGTTGGTATAATGTTGCTTTTGTTGATCCATTTTTCCATTTAGTACACATGATAAGCTTTCAAGAACTGTGCTGGGCTGGGTGTGTTTTTAATATTCTAGAAATTTTCCGAATGGATTTCTAGTTGATTTTTTTTTCATGGTAGATATGGAAAAATGGTGTTTGAGCTTGGATGTTAGTATTGTTCCAATGGCAATGATGAACGCTCAACACCACCAAAATTATTTGGGAAAAAAATATTTCAAGGATGTGAATTTTTTGTATTGAAATAATTGGGTACAAGGGTAGGTTTCCTAATGGCAAGGATGACAAATTTGATTCCCATGTAAGGGCTATTTGGTCATTTGATATATTCTTTGAAAATATAGTTCACTTGGGGTGGTCATTTGTTAAGAATTTCAATTAATGTGGCGGCTTTGTGTAAATTTAAATTTAATGGTGGTTAAGTGAAAAGTTTGATATTTTAGGGGTTGTTTTCTTTAATTTACCCTTTATTCAATTACCCGTTTTAGACAAGATCCCAAAATGGCTATTGTCAAGATAATTTTAAGTAATTTCACGCAAGTCCTTTTTCATTTTTTTTTTCAAACAAATTGCAAAAAAGTCCAAAACTCCCATCTACGAATCAGGCTCAAAACTCTAACCAAAATCTGTCAAATGAATTGTTGTACTCGAAACTAGCTAAAATCGGTGAAATTTATCAAGGAACAAATTGATCGACGCTCACTTTCATATGTCGATCAATTTGGATGATTATCGAATGACATTCAATGGTTATTTGTGGTCGTCGTTTGAAAAATCTGCCGAACCTCGGAGAAGACGAGCTAAATAAGGGATATCGGCAAAAGTTGTCGAGGGTACAAGGCTTGGCAAAAGTTGTCGAGGGTACGAAGGAACCTCGGCAAAAAGTGTCGAGGGTATACATGAGGCTCGGAGACAGTAGCCGAGCATAAATCATCACCTCACTAAATCTACACGAGCCCTATACCCGACAGTAAACCATGAAAAAACGTTAAAGTAACCAACCCCAATAGCAACAAAACGAGCAATTTCCTTCGTTTTCGTTATAAGTGTTGTTCATAATTCAACTCAAACAACACTCAAATCAACAACAAGCAAACGAAACACACAAACAACAACCAATTTGATCAATTTGAATTCTAATTTCAAACCCTAAAACACACAATTTCTTCAAAAACAAAACCTCAATCAAAATCAATTGTAAATGAAGCTTCTTACCTTAAACTTGATAAATCTGTTGAGATTCCTATCAAATCTACCACAATGAACAAGGTATGCTTGATTTCCCTCTACCGTGTGTAGCTCGTTCGAGTGAAACGACGTATGAGCGTTAGTTTTTAATTTTCTTCTCGGGCAGATCTGTAATTGTGTTTTTAGAATGGAAGGACCTGTGTGCAATTTTGTTTAAATGATCTTGTCAATAGTCATTTTCCCATCTTGCCTATAACTCTTATGTTAGGATTCTGTTTGAACTCTCTGAAACGACCCATATTACTATTCAATTAATGAAAAGACACCCGTATTCTCAATTTCGTTAAATGTACGTGATTGCAGTCATGGATTGGTCAAAATACTCTAGTAAGACCATGAGCAACCATGGGTTTTACTTACCTTATAGGTCTTAAAAAGTAAACCCATGATTGCAAGCCAAACCTTAAGGGAAGAGGTTGGAAGGGGTTACCCCTTCCCACTAAGGTAACCTCTTCCACCACAAGTGGCCCCCACCATTTTATTACTATATTTATTTGATGTATTAATTATTCAAATGTATTTATAATATATATTTATTATTATTATTTTCAAATAATAATTATACCATTAATTTTATTTTATTTTTCTCCATAATTTGAGTATAATTTTTTCCTATATATACTTATCTTGACCTATTATATTGTTTGCACTTCTTTTTCATATTCCATTCTCATACATTAATGTAATTATTTTTGTTATTTGCTTATAATATAATGTTATTATTATTTTTATTTTTCATCTAATGTAATAAAAAAATATTAATATCAAGCACTTTTTAATTTTATTTATAAATAAAACTAATGAGATGGAAAAAGTAATGGAACAAGGTTACCCCATGGTTGTAAGGTAAACCTCTTAGTAAGAGGTAGAAAAAGTACAAAATTATTTAAAGAAAAAAATAAATGAAGTGTCAAATGATGATAAGAAGGTGAAAATAAAAAAGGGGAAGAGGTAACCCCATGATTGCTGATGCTTTAAGTGCATGTTTCGTTGGATGTTAAGGTGGGGGTTTGAGGGGTTAAAAAAAAATTTAGCTGATAGCACTGGTGTTTGGCAGGAGGTGCAAAAGGGGGGGGGGGGGGGGGGAGTTGCATGCGGGGGTTATTTTTGATGAAAATGAAAGCTGGGGGTAGCTTTGGGAGGTTATTTGACCTGGTTATGGAAATTGTACACTTTTGCCCCTGCTTCTTTTTTCCCCTTTTCGGATCCGAAGGGTATTTTTGACTTTTCATCCACATTAACCACTTACAAACCTCATACCCACCAAACATCAATCATCTTTTTACAAGGTTATTTTTTTTTAAAAAAAATCTCCACCTCCCACTCATTCATCATACACGAAATAAACTCCATCTCTTAAAAAATACTCAACCCGTAAAAAAACCCCAATTGCCAAACACGCGCTTAAATTTGTCAATCAATTAAGTCGGTCAGATTTCAAGTGAGAAATGGTTTAGGTTTGTGTCACTTAGGTTTCAGATGAATCAAATTTCAAGTCACAAGTCATTTCGGGTTGAGCCCAATCTAGTTTGTCCAGATGACCAAATAGGTTAAAAAAACTCCAAACTCTTTTAAAGAGCTTTTAAGAACATTAAATATTATTAAAATTAAAATAAAATATCATATGTTAAATAAAGTAAATAATAATATTATAATTAAATTTATTCAGTAAATATTATAATGATAAAAATTTTATATATGTTTTCCAAGCATAAAAAATCTTATATTTGCAAATTACAATTGTTCCAAACCTAATATAATTATAAAAATATGTGTTATTTAACTTATAAGCGACTCTCACAAACACAACTATATGAATGACATGCCACATTATGTGGAGTATATTGCGTTTGTATGGTGTCTACATGTCATTGACTCATCGGATCAACTTTAACCTAATGGGTCATCAAGCCTTTACCCTAAAATTTTTAGATCACTCAAATTCAAATCGTTTTTTGGTCCCGCTATAAGAAAATGAATTCAAACTAAAAAATTTATAAGTGTTCGGTTTTATGAATCAGATCACATTTTGACAAGTCTAAACAAGGCAAGATACCAACTCAACTATTTATAATTACTTATTGGTACAATGTCCGTGTGATTTAGGGGTCGATATAATAAAATTAAATACTCCGTAAGATAGTATGAATTATTGTAATGTGTGATTGTCTGATTGAACATCAACTTGAAAATTACGCATCTAAGCTAATAGGCTACTACTGTTGATAATAGACCACAAAAGTCACAACATGAAAAATGCAAGATAAATCGTCATTACATGAAATAAGTAAATAATCGTGCTTAGACCTTCCGAAAATGGAGATGACTTGATTAATAACTAAATCAACTGTTTCATCCTGACAAGTAATTTTAAGCATATATATATGTAGGTTTCCGGTCAGTACTTGATTGAAGTTGCTTGCATATCAGAGAAATTGAGTTATTAGAGACACTTGCAACCGAAGATTACCTAGCTTTCAATAAAGGTTCCAGAGAGAGCGATTTTAAGTGAATTAGAATTAGATACACATTTGTAAAAAGAGAATCCTTATTGGCGTTTCTTCAAAGGTGGAAATTAAATTGCACACAAAGCCAACACTTTACTCTCAGTGACTGTGAGTGGACGGACCGGACGAGAGAGGACCAAGGTTATGTTTCATAAAGGGGGAAAGGGAAAGGGAAACAGAAACAGAAACAGAAACGAGGAAATCTTACATCCATTGCAGATTGGCAGCAGGGATGGACATAATTAAAAGGATGACTTTGATAATGGAGAGGGGAGACACAAGGGAGCCAGACCCAGTACTCAAGTTGGACAGCTTCTACTGAGATTTTACAGTTTTTGTTTAATTTTAGATATTTTTTTTTATTAAACTAAGAAAATAGAGAAACAGCTTGTTAACCTTATTTCCAACCGTTACTCTAAAATTTCTTAAAAATAGACAAGAAAAACATGATATAACAATTCCATTGTCTGTTTCATGGGCATCATTCCCAGTTTATTTTGTTGGATGGTTCAAGTGTTGTTCACTTGTCCGATCATCTGTCCTGATTGATATCACATTTGTTGTCCCAAAAGTAATGCTAGGTAGTATTATAAATTGTGAGAAAGTTCAATTCCACTACTTAATTTGTGTTTACCTAGAGACAACAACAAATGGCTGGGTACTGCATTTTCATATGAAATCGCATCTTGTATGTATATGGTTGTGATAATCGTGTTTGGATGTGATTATGATGATTCAGGTATGATCATGGGTGCTTCTGCTTCAGCAGTTATCTATAACCTTAGGCAAAGGCATCCTACGCTTGATATGCCTATTATCGACTATGACCTTGCTGTTCTGTTCCAGCCAATGCTGGTCCTTGGAATCAGCATTGGTGTTGCCTTCAATGTCATCTTTGCAGACTGGATGGTCACGGTGCTACTCATTATCCTTTTCCTCGGTACATTCTACTTGCTCAATCTTCTGTTCTCTCTCATACACACATTTCGTATTTACGTACTAAGCCGATTATATGCCCGTACAGGGACATCAACTCGGGCTTTCTTAAAGGGCGTTGAGACATGGAAAAAAGAAACCATCCAAAAGAAGGTCGTCCATTTTTCTCAAAACTAATTTCTACCTTTGTGTCATTGCTTCATTTGCTTCTGAATTCTGTGTTTTTTCATGTTTCAGGAGGCTACTCAAAGGTTGGAAGCGTCTAGTAAGCACATCTCACCCATCTCTATATATATTCTTTGTTGATCTATATTTTATTCCTTGAGAGACAAAATATTACTTGAGAACTAGCTCTGTGATGAATCAATTGGAAAAAATATTCATTTATAGTGAGTAGTTATTCAGCCGTGGACTACAATTGAATTAGTACTCGCTGCAATTGAATAATTCATTCATACGACACGAGTTGTAAAAAAGTTTTGTCATTTCAAACATGTTTTCTGCCATTTAATAAATCAGGAATCCTTTTAGAAGAAAGTAAAAGTTTTGTCATTTCAAACATTTTTTTGTTCAATATATTGTGCTCTCGTTATTGTTAAATCCTTGGGATCAATGCTAATATTGTTGCTATTGTATTATCAGATTTGGGCAGCGATGAAGTAGAATACAAACCTCTCCCTGGAGAACCCAATAAAGAAACAAAGGTGAAAATGGGACATGAAGCCTTTTACACACACACACACACATATATAATTGCAATGTTTGCTTTTACGATTGTTGACTGAATATATTCTGTTTATGCTACCAATTATAGACAACTTTCATGAACAATTTACGGTGGAAAGAGTTTAGCATTCTCATGTGTGTTTGGGTTGCAATCCTAGCACTCCAAATCATTAAGGTTACCCATCAATCACTTTTAATTACTTGCCTGCATAATACCAAAGTTACTTGCTAGCTTGATCGAATTCAATGCTTATTTGGTGCAGAATGACGTTACAACTTGCTCGGCTGTATACTGGGTTGTTAACCTCCTGCAAGTATGTCATCCTTAACTTCATATATTTTGGTCTCTTGTCATACCAGCCGCGCGCATATAATTTAGCTTCCTAGCTAGCTAGATATGTGTCGCACGTGCATTCTTGTATAACAAGAGGTTTTGGGGTCAGATACCTGTGGCTGTTGGAGCATCTGGGTATGAGGCAGTGCTGCTGTACAAGGGGAAGAGAGTGCTTTCTTCTAGAGGAGATGCCGCGTATAGCTTCAAAGTTCATCAGCTGGTTCTCTACTGTTTCACAGGAGTGGTTGCTGGCGTTGTTGGTGGCCTGCTTGGTCTCGGTGGAGGATTCATTTTGGGGCCTTTATTTTTGGAGATCGGAATCCCTCCTCAGGTGAGATTAAGTACTTCCTAGCTCATTCATATATTTCAACCAAAATCTTCTAATTTTATTTGTACACATTTTTTAATGATAAATAATGACATTGTGATGGATTTCTGGTATGGTTTGATGAGATTAATTTATCCTTTTTTATCAATATATGGTCGGTGAAGGTATCAAGTGCGACAGCTACATTCGCGATGATGTTCTCTTCATCAATGTCAGTGGTTGAATATTACCTCCTCAAACGATTTCCTGTGCCGTATGGTAAGTTTGGGACACTAGCTACTACTTGTAAGAATCCTAAGTAAATTTGTTTGCCTATATATGATTTTTAACCAATTCAATACTTGTTGTTGTTGTTGTTGTTGTTTGTTAGCTCTATACTTGGTTGCTGTGGCCACTGTTGCTGCAGTGGTGGGACAATATGTCGTGAAGAAAGTAATAGCTATTCTAGGAAGAGCGTCTCTGATCATCTTCATCTTGGCAACTACCATCTTCGTTAGCGCAATTTCGCTAGGTACGTCAACAACAATCCTATATAAGCTAAGCTTTACTTGAATTGCTTGCATTGCATTGCATATCTCAAGGAGGCACTTGTTAATCTCATGCAGGCGGAGTAGGTATCGCAAAGATAATCTATGACATTGAGAATGATGTGTACATGGGTTTTGAAAGCCTTTGTTCGAGTGATTCGTAGCGATCGTGGATGTTGGATTTTGCAAAATTGAAGGCCCATCGGCTGTGGCGCGCTGTACTCAACTCCCCTGCTTCTGCATATATCTGCATTCACTGCATTTCTGTGTCTCAAGCAGGCTTCTTCAATTCAGTTCACCAGGTTTAACCTGTGTGTTCCCATTGGGATCCAAATTTTATCGTCCACATTCTTGCTTTACTATTCCCCTCTTTTCAAAGCTCAGTTTTTGGTTTCTTTAATTATTCAACTGGTTACCAACTTTTTCCAAATATTTGTAATTTCCATTACATTATTTTTCTTGACAAATTAGATTTTCTAGTTAGGCAATCTTTCTATACGTTCATATGAACATATCTCATTGAAGTTATTTGGTAATCCCCATCTTTCGATCCCATTCTTGAGGCCTGAGACTTTAAGCTCTCTCCCATGGAGGGTGCAATTTTCTCCATCGACCTCTGTCAATTTCACTTCCCTACCCTCATTCTGTTGAGATTAGTAAATGAGACCAAAAGAGTCACACATTTAAAGTTGAGCATAATAAGTGTAAGTATATAAGTCGGTGAGTTACTCATCCTATAACCAATTGGTTTTAAGATAAAACATCACTTGATTTATGTGTTAGACTACTAGCATACAAGCGTCTGTGTACACGATCCCTGGGCTTTCTTGTCCCATCTTGATCTGGCCTGGTTACCTCCCCATTCAAGATTGGAGCCCTCCCTCACCCTTTTGTGCTCTCACTTCCTATGACGTCTCTCTTGTTCTCGAGCCACGACCCATCAATGAAACATCTCCCTCCATTTCTCCTTCTTTCTTTTTTCCTCTGTTTCACCGTTGCAGCTCATCTCTGAGTTCGATTGCTTAATCGACAATCAAATCCAACATGGTATCAGAGCGTGATTAGTGGATCAAGCCTCCATTTCTTTTGATCTCTTTGTTTCTCGTCCAAATCAGGTTGAATTTTCCAAATAATATTTATTTGCTTTCATAATAATGACTGGAGAGGATTCACGGATAGATCCGAGTGTTCCATAATACATCCACCCTAATGATCACCCTATGATGCTCCTAGTGAAGTCTGCATTCAATGGACAAAACTTTGGCAAGTGGAAGAGGTCGATGAGAATCACGTTGCCAGTAAAGAACAAAACCGGCTTCATCACCAGCGAGATTCTAAGGTTAGATCTGACATCAACAAGGCTTAGAGTGTGGGATCGTTGCAATGATATGGTAATGTCGTGGTTGATTAATTGATTTGAGTATCGATATCCATAGATCTATCATATATACGAACACATCCAAGGTTATTTGGAACTAGCTAGAATCTAGGTTTTAATAAACTTGGTGTGATGCATCTGTATGCAATACAAAAGGGTTGAGTGCCCTTGAGCAGTTTGTGACTCCATTCCCTGCATATTTTACAAAAATTAAAGCACTGTGGATAAGTCAAATAGTGTCTGGAATTTGCCTATGTGTACTTGTGGATCTTCGAAGGAAATTTTGAAATATGAGAAACATCATAGAGTAGTTCACCTTCTCATGGGGTATAATGAGAATTATGTGAATGCTAGAGATGTAATTTTACTGATGGGGCCGTTACCTGATCTGGATCGAGATCTATTCATTACTCTCTCATGAGGAGAGGCAAAGAGCTGAGACATGAAATTTTGTCCTGGATCTATGGTAGATGAAGCTACTTCGATGCAAGCTACTGTACAAGGTGTTACAGAGGGAAATTGCTAGAAAAACAGATCAAATGGTGCATGAAAAGGAGAGCGGAAACCTTTGTTTTGCACCAACAACAAGGCGATAAATCACACAGTGGAGTGTTACCATTTTCTCATTGGATTTTCAATGAGATATGTGGAGAACAAGGACAATAGAGAAAAAGGAAAGAAAAGCATAATCGAGAGCAAGTTTGCAGGCAATACATCGCTTACATAAGTTGTAGATTTCACTCCACATGCAACAACATTCTCAATTGATGACGATTTTTATAAATGACAAATTTGGCTAGTCACTCAAGGAGCCAACTACAGAGGACTTTGCAGGTTTTCAGGTACGAGTTTGTTAGAACAAGTGTTTAATGGTGAGACTTGGATGATTGGTGGTGGTAGCGAACACGTGTAGTCATTTGAAGAAGTTCAGCTCTACATATGCTTTGTTAAAGCCATTTGTGGTTTCTTTTGCCAACTGAAGAGACCACACTTGTCACCTCTACAGGGACCATAAGCATTATGCAAGGACTTTGTTTGCACAATATGTTATTTGTGCCAAATTGCATTGTGTAAAACATTTAACTTGTAATAAAAGTTGTAAAAGGTATAAAAGTGTGTGAAAGGTTTAAGACATTCAATATGAGGAACGTGAGTGGTATATATTTGGTCAACATAGCGAGAACAATGTTTCATAGTGATCACAATTAATTCAAGCTATATCATATTCCATTCGTCACCAGGATATGATTCCTAATAGTGCTTGTCACTCACATCTTTTCTTACTCAATCATTTGGAGTTGTTTGTTTCATACCATTTAATGGTTAATGTGTTTAATCTTCTTTGGTTTTTTATTCATACCATTTAATGGTCAATGTGTTTAATGTCCAAAGTGGTATTTTCTTTCAAACCGTTATTTGATATTTAAAACGGTCTCAGACCGCGTTTCATTCATAAGAAGTGATATCTAGAAGTGGAAAAAACAAACGAAAAAACGTGGTTTCAATTCGCGTTTTATAATTTATTTTGGGTAAAATGTGGTTTGAAACCACGTTTGTACCATTTGATATTTTGAAATTAAAAAAAAGGAATGAAACGCGACCTTAAACCGCATTTCATTTGTGGCCTCAATCTGCAGCTCTGCTCGTCCTCCTCCTCTCCTGTTCTCTGTCCTCCTCATCTTCTTCCCCGCCTTCTCAGTCCTCTCATATGGCCCTTTATAAGCCATCAATGGAGTTCTTCGTCGCCTCCATCGCCAACACCTTCACATTTACTTCTCCAAAATGCCAGCACCACCAACGACGAGGCTTCTTCAATTGGACTCCAATTCGTGGAGGTCCGCCTCTCCCCAGCCATCTATTGTAACATGGTGGCTAAGTAGCACCATGGATGGAACAAAGCTGCATCGAGGTCTTGGAACGTGAGGTGGCATTGATGAGGGAGACGCGGCCTAAGACCGCGTTTCATTCATTTTTTTTCTTTTATTTTTTTAATTTAAAAATACCAATTGGTATATATGTGGTTTCAAACTTCGTTTTACCCAAAATTAATAACCAAATGCGCGTTTTCTTTCATTTATTTTTTTTATTCACTTCTAGATATCACTTCTTATGAATGAAACGCGGTCTTAGACCGTGTTTTTCTAAGATCCCTGCAAATTTTGAATATTTTGTAAATATTTTCATGTTGTGAATTTTTCTGTAAATTTTTATTTTTCTTTGAATATTATAAAAAAAATTCATCCATATAAGGCTAAGGTTCTTACTAAGACTTTTAAAATCCGAGTAACTATTGGTGTTGTGATACTCTCTAGTTTATAAAAAAAAAAGGTTTGTTACATGTTGCCAATACACAGAGGCGTCTTGTGTATTTGTGTTTATTATAAAAAACAGTGTCAGGAAACATATGTTGAAATTACAGTAAACATATAACAAAAAAACATATTTTTTGTGTTTCATTTTGACATAATCCAAATCAATCTATGATACTAATGTCTTATGAGACGAGAAAGATCTAATGAACTTAAATTTTTTTTTTTTATCGAATCACCTTTTTTTTTTGTATTGTAAGTTGAACTAGCAATTCATGTTCAACAGTTTGAACTTCGTTAATTCGAAATTGAGATAAAAAGAGATTGTAATTCACTGAGAAGATGTGTGAATAAAGAACACAAATCATCATTGACCGAATTCGGATTTCTCGAATTTCTTATCTGATGCGGGTCAAGATGGCCTTCTGTGGGTCAAACAACGATCTTGATCCAGGCGACGACTCGAGGACGAGTCGATTTCAAATGGAGGAGAATGATGTCATCCTCAAGCGAAAGAAGAAGGCTCCACCTTGGGAGTCGTTGAAGAAACGGCGTTAATTATTTTACTATTTATATTTCTTATTTATATATATATATTCTATTTTTAGTAACTCCTATGTTAGTTGGAGTCTAATTATAGAATTGCTTATTTTTAGAATTTCTTAGTTAGATTAAATAAGATGGTTAGGAGAGTCTATCTTTAGGCTTTCTTAATTATCATATTTTATTATTTCATATATTAGGATTTTAGATTAAGTTTTATCTTCTAGGTTTATTTATCTTTAGGATTAAATTTCTATCTTTATCAACCTAAATTCTATCTTGCACGGTAGAATTGGTTCTTAGGTTTTCTATTTAAACATTGTAGTTCTATTGAATTAATCAGATTGAATAGAATTGAGAAACCCCTTTATGGATTAAAGGGTTCTCGATTATCAATCCCAAAGGCTATCGGGTTCTTACGTTATTGTTACTTCAACCGAACCTATACAATCCCTATCACCATTCACCTACGTCATCTTCATTCGTTCAATCATCATCAACTCCATTCATCACCATCACCAGCCCGACGTTGCAAGGACGAAGACACCGGCGGCTTGGTCCCTGAGCACCGGCGTCCCCGGCTTCGGCGCCCAGCGCCAGGAGCGCCCAGGCTCTCGCGCTCGCTCCCGCAGCATCGCTCGCGGCTTCTCAGGCTCTCGATCGCTAGTCTACACAGCGTCTTCGGCTTTGTCACGTCTGGTCCTTCGGATCCCTGAGACGCGCGCGCTGGTCCTCGACTTCGACGGCTCCGCGCTCACACGCCCTTAGGAACCACCGCCCCTGCGTGTCCGGATCGTCCCAGCGAACATTGCCCGGCCAGTCCTCGCGCACTCGCTCTCTCTTCGCTTTCCTTTGTTAAAACGCTGTAGCTTAAGTTATTAATTGAATTAGTTAATTTCCTTCGTAGTTAGTTGTTAGAAGTCTTAAGTTAGCATTGTTGCTTTAATTAGTAATTCATTAGTTTAGTTTAATTTTGTTAAGACAATTTCAATACTTACGTTCCGTACCGGCAACTAGTGTGTGATCGGGCCGAATCGTCAGAGAAATTCAAGGAGCTAAGCAAGATCGACGCTTTTAGTTTAGCAATTGGCCGGCCTAGCCGATTGCTATACATCAATTGGTATTCAGAGACGGGTTATGCTACGCTCTTTTTTTCTTTGATGATACTGATGTTTTGATTTGATGGCTTGGGAAATCTGGGGAGGCGACTGGGATGATGATCCCGATCCATGGGGTGTCCAACAACGACACCAACGAGAGTTGCAGAAACGAGCTTTGCAACAACAAGCTTTAGAGTATCAACGACAACAAGAGGCTCAAAGGCATCACCTTTGGCTTCAAAGGCAAGAAGAGACCCATCGACAACGCTATCAGATTCGGCTTCTCCAACAAAAAGAGGCTGAGGAGGCACGACGACAAGAGGAAGAGGCACGACGTCAAGCCAACCTAGATGCCGAAATAACGGCTATATGCAAAGAGGTCGTGGAGGAATGGATGGCCATGTTCAAGAAGGGCGTGAAGGAGCCTTTTGTTGAAATCGTTGCCACGGATTCAGCACAGCGCACTGAACTTGTTTCGCAGATTCCCGTTGACTCCGACATCGGAATTGAGTCAACTCAGTTTTGTTGCGAAGCTGACTCGATGAGCTTTCCAACGGTGGGTCACACGCTGCAAGAATCCCCCGTAAAGGCTTCCGAATTTGTGTTGCAAGCAGACTGCGACAGTGTTCTGTAGGACGAGCATGTTGATTCCGTTGACGAGGATGAGGTACTTGATGATGTGTCTCAAGAGTTAGCGATTGTACCTCTTGGGCATGTTCATGAAGTTCCATTTGCTGAGATTTGTGTGTTCATTGATCCTATTCTTATTGAAGATCAAGTTCGTTCAACGATCGCGCATGAAGGTGTTGTTTTTGGGGTTCCTATACCTCGAATTCTCCTGGCACCTATTCCATCCATTTCTCCATCATCTTCTTCGAAGGTTGCTGCTCCTTCCAAGCTGATCATCGTCGACTCGATTCGGGGACGAATCGAAGATAAGAGGGGGAGAATGATGCGGGTCAAGATGGCCTTCTGTGGGTCAAACAACGATCTTGATCCAGGCGACGACTCGAGGACGAGTCGATTTCAAATGGAGGAGAATGATGTCATCCTCAAGCGAAAGAAGAAGGCTCCACCTTGGGAGTCGTTGAAGAAACGGCGTTAATTATTTTACTATTTATATTTCTTATTTATATATATATATTCTATTTTTAGTAACTCCTATGTTAGTTGGAGTCTAATTATAGAATTGCTTATTTTTAGAATTTCTTAGTTAGATTAAATAAGATGGTTAGGAGAGTCTATCTTTAGGCTTTCTTAATTATCATATTTTATTATTTCATATATTAGGATTTTAGATTAAGTTTTATCTTCTAGGTTTATTTATCTTTAGGATTGATAACTCCACTCCCTTTGATGAAAATCGGAATTAGTTTCAAAGGCTTTGACAGACAGTTTGTGTCAAAGGTCTTGAAGCGACAGCTGTGTTGATGAATCACAAAACCTGTACTTTATTATATTATGTCCGAATATTATATTATGTTATTATATGCTTCCATATTATTATTATTATATATTCACTAACCTTTCAGGAAGCTATTTGAATTATATCTCCTTCCTTAAGCGTTCAAAGCTGAGAAAGATCAAATCGAGATCATGGCTTCCGAAGTTTCCAAAGATAGAAGATTGCGCTCAAGCCATGATCCTCTCTTAGCCGTTGGAGAAGATTCCTTCCTCAAGTGGTGCCGATGATCTTCACTATATAAAGGAGATGAAGAAGAGAGAGAGGGACGCACTTCAAGAATATCATTGCACAATCAGCCTTCAAGTTTACGTTCTCTCTTCAGCGTGTTCTCTCTGCTTGTTCTTAAGAGTCTTATATTTTATTTCAAAGCATTTGAGAGATACACAGTGAGCTTATAGGATATATTTCGAGAGAGTGTTATACTCGAGAGTTTGTAACTCAGGACGTGAACACTAGGCGATTGATTCACGGAGTGTAAGAGGATTGTACTAGATAGCTGAGAGAGGTGGGGCTCTTCTAGATTGGTCTAGGACTCCAAGGGAACGTGAGTTGACTAGATTGCAATTGTATAGGAGAGAGGCTTCTCGGTGAGCTATTAGGATCCTAAGTCTTGTGAATCAATAAAAGCCGGTTGAATCCTAGGGTTGTGGAAGAACCCTAGGCGGGGACGTAGGCCAAGTTCGTGCCGAACCTCGTTAAAAATTCGTTGCGTCCTTTATTTACTGCTTTACCTTATTTCCGCACTTGGTTCGAATTGTTTAACTTTGTGATTCAGGTTTTCTCAAAGGGTTTGGCACGTGCTTCAAAAGTCTTGAGAATATCTGCGAAAAACGGGCATACTCTATTCAACCCCCCTTCTAGAGTATTTCTATATTACTTTGTTTTACATTATCGAACCTTCAAGGCTTAAATTTCTATCTTTATCAACCTAAATTCTATCTTGCACGGTAGAATTGGTTCTTAGGTTTTCTATTTAAACATTGTAGTTCTATTGAATTAATCAGATTGAATAGAATTGAGAAACCCCTTTATGGATTAAAGGGTTCTCGATTATCAATCCCAAAGGCTATCGGGTTCTTACGTTATTGTTACTTCAACCGAACCTATACAATCCCCATCACCATTCACCTACGTCATCTTCATTCGTTCAATCATCATCAACTCCATTCATCACCATCACCAGCCCGACGTTGCAAGGACGAAGACACCGGCGGCTTGGTCCCTGAGCACCGGCGTCCCTGGCTTCGGCGCCCAGCGCCAGGAGCGCCCAGGCTCTCGCGCTCGCTCCCGCAGCATCGCTCGCGGCTTCTCAGGCTCTCGATCGCTAGTCTACACAGCGTCTTCGGCTTTGTCGCGTCTGGTCCTTCGGATCCCTGAGACGCGTGCGCTGGTGAACCACCGCCCCTGTGTGTCCGGATCGTCCCAACGAACATTGCCCGGCCAGTCCTCGCGCACTCGCTCTCTCTTCGCTTTCCTTTGTTAAAACGCTGTAGCTTAAGTTATTAATTGAATCATTTAATTTCCTTCGTAGTTAGTTGTTAGAAGTCTTAAGTTAGCATTGTTGCTTTAATTAGTAATTCATTAGTTTAGTTTAATTTTGTTAAGACAATTTCAATACTTACGTTCTGTACTGGCAACTAGTGTGTGATCGGGCCGAATCGTCAGAGAAATTCAAGGAGCTAAGCAAGATTGACGCTTTTAGTTTAGCAATTGGCCGGCCTAGCCGATTGCTATACATCATTATCGAAGAATATCGAAGCACGGGGAGAAGACATTGGGGGCGTGGGTTGATGAATACAATAGAAAATTGGTTTTCATCAACAATGGTAAAAATATCATAACCTCATAAACAACATCCAGCCTAATTTTGGGAAAAGGGTTGCTATTTTGCTAATTTAGGCTAATCTTTGGTCTTTTGGCATAATGCCCGTAATTAAAATCTATTGTTTAAAGTTATAATAATTAAAAATATTATGTTTAATTCATCGTTATTATATCTTTGGTTATCATATATTTTACTATATCTTAAAAATCTAATTTAATTCAACATTATGTTTCATCTATTTATATTATATCTTTATTTATCATAAATAACTACATCTTTCCTATTTCTTAAAAAGTTTTAATTTCTTCAAGAAATATGTTAAATTAATCTATGTATATGCATAGTTTTTTTTTTAAAAGGCAATAATTTAGTACATCCGATAAACCATTATGAGAACAACCAAAAAGAAAAAAAAAACAAGTTCTCATCAAGGAAGCAACATTGTGCGAGCGGAAGAAAAAACGACAAGTATATAGATTTTTTTTAGAAATTATTTGGGAAAATGTCCACTTTGGTGTATTAGTTTTGTTAATTGTCCAACTAAACCTACCATTTTGTTAAATGTCCAATTTTTTTTATGAAAACCCCATTTTACCCCTGCTTTATGTTTTTCAATTTAGCTATCCCCTCCCTCTGTCAGTTGCTTTTCGTTCTTCTAATGGCATCGTCATCAGATACTGCTCACTGTCATTTCGATGAAATTGGTTTTTGTTTAGGTTTTTGCCATTTCTGTTTGCATTTGGACATCTCCTTCCATTTCTTGCATGTTCTTCTTTGTTTGTCTTCATTTTGTTGTTTAATTTGGTTTGGTTTTTGTGATTTTATCATGTTAAGCAACGGTTAGGGTTTGTGTTTTGCTTTTATTTTTTCTATAAGGTTTATGAGTTTGTGATATGATGCATTGTTTGTTCCTTGAACTGATTTCGTTTCAAATTTAGCATTTATGTACATTTGTTTGGTCTATTTGTCATGCTTGGTGACAATAGTTTACCTGTTTGGTTACAATATCTTATATGCCCTTGTTCTTTCTCTCTTGTGATTCTCGTGTTTTCTATAAGGGTTATGAGTTTGTGATATGATGCATTATTTATTCCTCGAACTGATTTCGTTTCGAATTTAGCATTTATGTATTTGGTCTATTTCTCATGCTTGGTGATAGTAGTTCATCTATTTGGCTACAATCTGATATATTCCCTTCTTCTTTCTCTTTTTGGTGATTCTCGTTTGTTTGATATATGTAATTGGTTGGTTACAGGCTGCTATATGCACTTGCTCATTATATTTGATGACATTATCTTCCATATGGTGACATTTCATTTTTATTTATTTTTGGTGATTCTCGTTTGTTTGATATATGTAGCTTTGCTAAGCATTATCCTCTTTAGGGTATTTGCTTCCCTTGTCCTAGGATTATCCTTTTGGTGACACCATTACTTGTCGGGACACCCCTCATGTCTTAACGGAGTACTGTACATAACATTAGGCCCTAAACCCTAAAGACTCAACCCTAAACCCTAAACCATACTCTACACCACATGTCCTTCTTTACACTGTTTTTAATTGTGGTTACACGTTTTCCCCCACTTTTTTTAGGTTTTATACCACATGTAGCTTTGCTTAGCATTAGCCCCTTTAGGGTTGTTGATTGCCTTGTCCTAGGGTTATCCATTTAGTGACATCATTACTTTTGGTGACACTATTCATTCTGGTGATAGAATTTTTGACACTATTGTCATTGTGGTGACACCATTTTTCCCATTGTTTTTTTGTTTACATCACATGTAACTTTGCTTAGCATTAGCCCCTTTAGGGTATTTGCTTCCCTTGTCCTAGGGTTGTCCTTTTGATGACACCATTACTTGTGGTGACACCCCTCATCTCTTAACGAAGTACTGTACATAACGTTTTAGGGTTTAGGGCCTTGGCCCTAAACCCTAAAGACTCAACCCTAAACCCTAAAGCATAATGTACACCACATTCCTTCTAGTGACAGAATTCTTTACATTGTTTTTTTATGCTCTTGTTCTTTCTCTTTTGTGTATTTATGCATTTGATCTATTTCTCATACATGGTGACAATAGTTTATCTGTTTTGTTACAGTCTGTTATACGACCTTATTCTTTCTCTTTTTGGTGATTGTCGTTTATTTGATATATGTACTTGGTTGGCTACAGGCTGCTATAGCACTTGTTCATTATATTTGATGACATTATCTTCCATATGGTGACATTTCATTTTTATTTATTTTTGTCAATATTGCTATGTTGTTCAGGTAAAGATATTGTGCTATATAAGGAACCTTCTCCTTTAGAGACATCATTTCCTCCTGAACCTGCTCGATTTAAGTTCACTGTCCTTGAGAAAAAGTGTTTTTGTGCACACATTAATGTGTACTCAAAGCCTTCTATTATCGATGTCATTCGGAAGGGGTTGTCTTCATCTGATTGGGCTACCCTTATTGATGGTTGTTTGGGGTCTATTGTGCATGCTGGTGATCGCTTGTATTTCTATTCACAACTTGTCCACCACATGCTACTACATGAAGTGGATACAAGAAAGTGAATGAAATGTGGTTTAAAGTTGGACATCATTTGTTAAGGTTCTTACTCACTGAGTTTTGTTGTGTAACTGGGTTGATTTGTGAAGAGAATGGTGCTGATAAGTCTACCTCCCCTCATGTTGATATGGAGGAGTTTGGGAGTTTCTAAGTGCACTTTGGATGATCTTATCACCATTTTTTTTATCAAGGAACCAAAGCTATCCCAGAAGAAACTATCCCTAGCATACTTATTACTGATCGAGGGTGTTTTGCTCCCCTATAGAGGACTAAATATCTTGTCCGTCAAAACTATGTTGATCTTGTGTCTGATTTGGGCAGTTTATTGCTGTATCCTTTTGGACGTGTTGGCTATTTGGAAACACTGTATTTTTTTAAGAAAGCCATGAGATCAGAAGAAGCCAAAAAAGGTGAGAAGTTTGGCTACAATTTGTTCGATTATCCCTTGGCATTTCAAGTATTTCCCTTCTACTTACTTTTATGTTCGAAGTTTTATTTTTATTATTATTTTTATATTATTTTTCCTTTATTCTAATTCTGTCCTTATTGTTGTTTTGATCTCAGGTTTGGATTTTAGAGGCAATTCCTCAAATTGCTCCGATGACAAATTGCATCTTTGCATTTCGTGAAGGATTACCTGCCTCTATTGTTTGGTATAGTGAAGATGTTGATTTTTGCATTAAGTATGACAAGTGCGTTAAAACTTTTTCACAAGATTTGGTAAGCATCCCTTTTCTTCTTGTGTTTTATTGTTTTGATATCAGTTCATTGTTCCACATCCTATCTATCATCGTGTAGTGTTATTTCTTGTTCTCTTGCTAGGGTACTACTGTCCATCCTATTTACGCCGAGTTTATGAATATCCCTAAACTTGTTTTCTAATGAAGTCTCTAATGACGCCATTGGTTCCTATGTTTCTTCTTTCATTGGATTGGGTACTGATGACAATGATGTAGTATCTTCTAGAAAGTTAGGTATCCAAGCGCATGGTGTTAGGCAATCAGGTGGTCCTATGTTTTATGGTGGAGTTGAAGCTACTCTCTCTTCTCTTAAACTTCCTACTCGAAAGAAGGACATAGTCAGAAAGTCAGCTTTGGGGAAAAAGAAGTTACTTGCCACTGATGCCACTTCTGACTTTGAGAGTCTCGTCCCTCTCAATAAGGGAGTGGTAACACGGTCCATGCGCACTGATGCCAGTCATGTTCCTCTCAAGAAGGCAATGGTGACACGGTCTAAGCGCAGTGATGCCAGTCCTGGTCATGTGGTAAAGAAGAGAGAGTTGAGAAGCTCTTCTGCTGTTGATCAACCAAAGAAGAAGAAGCAACGAGTGGTATCATCTCGGCAATCTTCGAAGAACCAAGCTTCCTCTAAGAGTAATGAAGAAGCAAAGAGGGGTGAAAAAGTTCTAAATCATGATGACAAGCCAAAGATAACCAAGTTTATGATACCTAGACATGTTCCTCCTACGGGTGGTAAGTGTAGTGCCCCTCCGTCTGAGTCTGAACTTGATTTGCCTTCCTCTTCTGTTCCTGCAAGTGATGGTCTTCCTGGTTGGGCTAAAGATTTGTTTGGAAAAGTTGAATTTCTTGAAGGAATTATCAACTCTTTTAGGGCATCTTTTGATAAGATTGAAGCACAGTTAAAAGAGTGTGTTTCTAAGATCCTCGTACTTGAGCAGAGAATTGCTTCACTAGAATCTCATCTTCCTAGTCATAGTAATGACAGTTAAGCTGCTCTACAAAAGCAACATGAAGAATTGGATGCATCTCTCAAGGATGTTCTTGCCGGGATTAGGGACAACTGCTCTCAAATGTCTAAGCATGGGTACTTCCACTGAGTCTGAACTTACAGAGTATGTTGTTCATCCATCAACTAATGCATCAACTTCAATAGAGGGTGATGTTGATTGCACTAATGATGGGACATATGTTGTGGGTTCACCTGAGAAAGCTAATGACAGTGTTCTCCCTTCTGCTAATATTGATTCAGATGATAAGCTTAATCACAATGGTGTTTCTGCTCCTGAAATTCTTGTTTCACCAGATGTAACTGCTGACAGGGGTGTCCCTCTAATTATTGTTGTGTCACATGAGGGAATACAAGCTTCTACTGCTGCTTCTACTGATAACATTAATGCAGTGGGTTTGCTGCTCCTAATAAAGTCATTATTTCACCGGATGGAACCGATAATATTCTAGCATTGCTCCCATTGAAGTTATTCTATCAAGTTCCACCGATATTGCTCTTTCTGTTGCTCTTACAATTGTTCTTTCTTCATAGGAGTGCATTAATGACATTAGTGTGTCAAAAGATGTGCCTGGTGACAGTGTTGGAGTTGCTACTGTTGTTGTTGGTTCGACTGATGCAATTGATGACAGTTCTGCATCTGGTGACATTGTTGCTCCTACTGTTGTTTTTTCTTCACATGAGTGCATCAAAGACAGCAGTGTGGCAAAATAGGTGGCTAGTGACAGTGTTGGAGATGCTATTGTTGTTGGTGGGTCAAATGATGCAATTGATGACAACTCTGGTGCTGGTGTCAATCTTCATTATTCATCTGATGTGAATGATGAACGCACTTTTCTTACTACAGCTACTGGTGATAATGTTGGGGCTGGTGACAGTGGTGTTGCTGATGTTGATTTTTCTACTAAAGAGAGTTTATTTCATAACATCACTGAATTTATGCATCTTGTATCTTCAGATGATGAAGAAGAGGTTCCGTTAAGGCGTTCCCATAGGGTTGGGAAATCTACCCCTATAGTCCATACTCCTTATACAAACCCTTGTAAAACAAAGAAGACTCGCCTTCCTAGAGAACCGACAAACTTTTTGCTAACCAAAGTGGCTCATACTGATTTTTATACCGGTTTTAGATCTCTTGGGTAATTATCTGTTTTTTTATCTATCTTCTCTTTTTTCATACTTCTACTTCTTATAATAAGTTTATTTATCTTTGTTTTTTTTGTAGGTGTGATGGGATAATTAATGGGTTTATTGCTGACATGAACAAGTCGTTTTTCACTGAGTTAGTGGGGAAGGGCTCCTGGCTTTGGGATGTTGTAAGTTCATATTTGTGTTATTTGGTCCTATGTACATGTCTTTTTCTTGTTGATTACACTTGGTGATAGTTAGAAATTATTCTTTTTCTTTTCACAACATATTGATGAATCACTTTATCATTTGAGAAAGCGCCTTCACGACTTTTCTGATCAACATTCAAGCAGTCTAATATTAGACACCATTTTTATTACCAAGATTGGGGCATGCGATCCTGATTTAATTAGAAATCTCCCTACAATTGATGAGTCTTTCTACAAGTATTTCATTGGTCTTTATCCTCCTTGAATTGTGAGAAGCATTGGGAATTTGTTAAGAAGGTCTACACTCCATTTAACATTGAAAACATGCATTGGGTTGCACTTGAGATTGTGTTGGATTCCAGGATGATTCTTGTCTATGACTCCTAGTGTTATTAATTCAATGATGAAGTTATAGTTCAGAAGCCTGCTCAGATTTGTCAAATGCTTCCTATTCTACTGAAGAAGAGTGGTCTGTTTCCTGATTTTGATGACTCTCTCTTTGATAGAGTAGATTATTTGAAACAAAATGAAGACGAGTACCTCCTATTTTCCATCTTTTTTTTTATGTTCCGTTTCATCAGATTACATCTACTCACTTTTTCTTTGTGTTTTTATTACGTATGGGTTGTGGGGTTTACACCATAAAGCACATTGAGTATCTTGTATTTGGTCGTGACATGGATCTTGTCAATGACGAATATGTTCAAGCCTACCATGAGAGGATTGCATCTGATCTCTTCAACAAGCAGTGGACATTTGTTTAGTTTGTCACATAAGTTTCTGTAGTTGGACAATGTAGATTTGAAATTCCTAAATACATTTACTTATCTAATTATTGGATATTTAGTTGATATAACCTTCATGGTGAAACTTGGAAATACTTGAACCAAGTTTTTTGTATTTTGGAATGAATGTTTTCATATTAATCTATATGTTCCTTTTAATCATTTTTTGTAATATGCCTTTTATATTTATTAAGTATCTATAATTTCAATTCAATTTCAAAGTTTGATGAATTCTGGTGATAGCTTTATTGTTTTTACCTTGGTGAAACTACTGGTGACATTGTTTTTTCTGTGTGCTAGTGGTTACCTTTGGTGACAGAAGATGCATCTCTATTAATTGAATTGTTTTGATGCCCTGAATTTAAAATCACATGTTATTTTGCTTAGCATTAGCCCCTCTAGTGTTTGTGATTCCCTTGTCTCACGGTTTTCTCACGGTGACAGCATTTGTGACCATGGTATGTGACCTTTGTGATGACATACATTTAACATCACATTATTTGCTTAGAATTATCTCCTTTAAGGTTTTTCTTTCCCTTTTCCTAGGGTTATCTGTTTGGTTACACCATTCATGGTGGTGAGACCATTCATTTCTTAAAATGATCCTTTTGGTGATGCCATTTTTCCCATTGTTTTCTTTTTGTTTTACATCACATGTATCTTTGCTTAGGATTAGCCCCTTTAGGGTATTTGCTTCCCTTTTCCTATAGTTGTCCTTTTGGTGACACCATTACTTGCGGTGACAACCCACATCTCTTAACGAAGTACTGTACATAACATTTTAGGGTTTAGGATTTAGGGTTTAGAGCCTTGGTCCTAAACCCTAAAGACTCAACCCTAAACCCTAAACCATACTGTACACCACAAATTCCTTCTGGTGACAAAATTCTTTACACTGTTTTTAAGTGTGATTACACGTTTTTCCCCACTGTTTTTTTTTGTTTTACACCACATTTAGCTTTGCTTAGCATTAGCCTCTTTAGGTTGTTGCTTCCCTTGTCATAGGGTTATCCATTTGGTGACACCATTACCTTGGGTGACACCATTCATTTTGGTGACAGAATTTTTGACACTTTTTTCATTGTCGTGACACCATTTTTCACACTGTGTTTTTTTTTTGTTTTACACCGCATGTAACTTTGCTTAATACTAGCCCCTTTAGGGTATTTGCTTCCCTTGTCCTAGGGTTGTCCTTTTAGTGACACCATTTGATGTGCTCAGGCTCGGGCTCGAGAAAAAGAACCGACGACGAGAGTTCCGAGAAGTCGGGAAATTGTGGACATCATTTGAGGCAATAGATCAGTCTTCAAAGATTGCCGATTTCCCGTTGATTAGCTTGGCTTCTGGGGACGTGGAAGTACTACTTTTGTAGATTTTAAAGCCGCGGTCGTGGATTGGGTAAGATCTCGTCAATTGAATGTCAGACGAAGTAGAAAATCGTGTTTTACCGAGACGTCGCCTGTGCAGAGACGATTCCAAACAGGGCTTGTTTGAGAGGGCTTAAGGGGTTGCTTTGGAGTGACTTTTGGGGGTGGTTTGAGGGTGATGATGGGGCTGTGGAAGGCCTTAGAATGGTGGTAAAGTAGGGGATGGGGGTTGAGGGATATGTGATGCAAGATAGCTCTCGGTCTCGCACTCCGAGCTCTCTCCAACACTCGATCTTCCACACTCTCGGCCTCGCACTCCGAGTGTTTCCGACCCTTTGATTCCGTCGTCTCTCACTTGGGAATCGCTCTTAGCATCTCACCAAGAGGTTTTATCCGGCATCTCACCAAGATAGTATTTCTTAACCCGAAACGAAAGAAGCACAAAGCTTAGTTTTTTTTTTCTCAAATTCAACTTATTTAAAACAAATATCAAGCTTACATATTTATAGGACTTGTATGAAGCCATAAAGCTAAAAGAAACCAAAAGACAAATGCAAAATAAATAAATATAGCCATATGTTCGGACTTGGCAAGTGAAATCCCAACCAAAGCCATATGTTCGGACTTAAAAAAAAATAGCTTGGCATCCCCCCTAATTAAGTCTCAGTCAACGCCAATTCCGACTTAACTTGTAGCAGAGTGACCGTGTGTGGTGGTGACTTCTTAAAGATAAGAGCCGATTGACCAAGTAGGCGAGCTCGAGCTCTTGTCAATGGTGGGGTAGCTCGAGGTAAAAATGGCTCCTCTTCCATCTCTTCATCATTAGCATCTTCAATAGCATCCATCGGAGCTCCATCCCTAGCATCTAGATCACCAACCCGATCGTCAGATAAGCTAGCTCCGTCGTGGGTCACATCATCCTCCCCCCCTGACGGTGGTAAAACCTATCGTTGATCCGTCAAAGAAAACTCAAACCTATAACTAGTACAACAATAAGTAAGAGGTCGATCCACAGGGAAAGTTATTATCCAAGTATGATTTAGATGCCAAGTAAAGTAACCAAATGGGGGTTTATTAGTGTGAAAGTTCCGCCTTTTATCAAAGCGGATTGATGAAAGCAAGATTAAATGGTTGTAATTTAAACAATTAGGAGAAGCAGTTCTACCTACAATTTTCCACTTTATTTAGTTGAAGCGATCCTTGTAACTTCTTCTCGTCCTATTAAGTTTCCTATGAATTCCCTTGTCCCGACCTAATATAGTTACTAGTCCAATCAGTCCTAGAAACCCTTATCAATCGAACAATCCCTAAATAAAGATTTAACCCAATTGATAGCTTTAAATCCAGAGATTAGCCAAGGTATTTGCAGTCCCTAAAGAGGGATTTAACAACACATCCAACTTCCTATTTTTCCAATTAGTTCAATCAGCCCTAAAGGGACAAGTTTGCTACTTAGGCTAAGGTTCACAATCAGGAATCTACAAAGCCTTAGCAATTGAATTGATCTAACAAGCCGGCCAGACAAGATAGAACAAAACAATAAACAATCAAGCACGAAGAAGTTGAAGCATTCAAATATTGAAAACAAGGAACGAGAATTAGAAACTCACAATCAATCCAAATAAAGCGTCAAACTGTAGGCAGAACAGATGAGTTTAGTTCCTCATGGAAAACATCGCTCCATCTCTAAATTGTCTGATGAACGTAGAATAGAATAGAAGTGAAAGAGAAATAACATAATTCGGCCTTATAAAAAGTCTAAGTCGGCCATAAAACCAAACAACAAAACTAGGGTTTTCTTAAACAAAATGCGGCGCGCTGACGACAAATGCGGCGGCCGCGGCATATGCTGCGGCCGCGGCATCGGCTACGTCTTTATACCTGCTGCATCCATCCTTGCTGCGGCCGCGGCACACATGCTGCGGCCACAACATGTCTCTTTGCGTGTCTTCTTGTCCAAACCGAGCAGCTCTAAGTATCCTTGCTTCTTTTCCAATGTCTCTTGTATTCCTCTTGAAGATATTGCATCTCCCAAATGTGTTCCGATTCAATCTGCAAGATAAACACAAATTTGCGTAGAATCCGAACTCTTCCAGAATAATCACAAGATGCAAATTAACTACAAAGTATGAACGAAATGCAACCTAACTAAACTAAAAATGCCTATCTAAGATATGCGTTATCAAATTCCCCCACACTTAACCTTTTCTTGTCCTCAAGCAATGATAGAATGAACATGGATCAATGCATCCCACAGGAAATCCCTTCAAGTTTCAACCTCATCAAAAAGCAACATCATAGCAGGGGAAAACATAAACCAAGCAAACAAACGTCATAACATGTATTCTAGTGATCAAAACTTAGAAGTAGACATCATCAAACCTCACCAGAAATATGTTTTTCACTCATGTGTTTAGGCTTTAAGGTACAACTCTCAAATAAAACCAACATGCACTAAACTCATAGACATTGACCACCATATCACCAAATATCTACCGAAATATCATTACTTGCGGGACACAATAAAGACAACTAAATAAAATGTGACACTTTTTTTTATTTTGTTTCTTTTTTTCTTTTTTCTTTCTATTTATTTTCTTGTCTTGGTGCTTTCCTTACGCGAGGCGCAAACATGGGTGTCATGAATGGCCCCGGTCTATCAATACCTCAACCTACTAATATGAAGTCCACTTGAACATCTTTTGACGCAAGTTGCAAACATGGGTGTTATGAATGAACCTGGTTACTCAATGATCAAGCTTTCTTTCCTACTGGATAGTTTTCAACACCGTTTTACGCGAATCATACCCATGGGTGTCATGCGTAGACCCGGTTACTAAGTGCATCAACCATTGCCACCTTATTTCACTAAGTATGCACAAATTCAAACAACAAACTCAAAATATAAACATAAACTCCGCAAGCAACAAACATGTGAGTCGGTCTTGAAAAATAGATACTGCAATCAATGCCAAGAGGTAGCACACAAGGAGAGTAATTCACACAATTGAGCAAAAGATTTCAAATAAGGCTAAACATTCTCACAAGGTCATGTTTTTAGGACTTCAATCATACTTTAGCTCAATCATACATGCTCAATTAGATTTGCTAGCTCATGTTTCACAAAAATCAAATACAGACAAGGCCAAAACATCCAGAACTCCATGGGATTTATATGATCATGCTTGAAATTTAAATTAGAGGACAAAATAAACCAGATGGATATTTGAATAACACATATGGATGTAATGCATGCTTGTTTTTGGATTTTGCAATTTTTTTTAATACGAAAATGAAAAGTTAAATAAACTAAACAGAAATTAAATAAACTAAACAACAATTATAGAAACTTAAACATGGTGCAGAAAATTAAATATGAACTCCTAAATGACAATATATACATAATCCTTCTCCCCCACACTTGAAGGTTTCAGTGTCCTCAACGAAACAGTATAGACAACCAAAATAAATTAGATAAAGTCAGGGTGAAGGAGACAGAAACTAACCACTCACTGCTGCGGGTGGAGACTGGTAGGGCGGAATATGCGGATACTGCTGGCGTAGGTAGTAGGACTGCTCTCTCCGCATCTCCTCCATGTTGTAGGACATCTCCCGCACATTGCGGTCAACGTCACTGAGGGTGAACTCGAAGGAGTCCTGGCGCATAAACATATGACGGAACTCTGTGAATATGTGGTCTCGTCAGGCATCATCATCAGCATAAGAGCGAGGCCCCGCAAAAGAGCCAGCAACGTACTGTGCATCCCCCATATGATAATCGGTCTGCGCAGGGGCATCCTCCTGGTCCTCGTCATCAGTATCCTCATCATCATCATCATCATCACCCAAGAGGTAGAGGGAGACATTGGAAGGGCCATAAGGCAAGGCCCTAGGTAGCCTCAGGCGGTGGTCTCCATACTTTCCCGACTTCCAGATGAATCCCGTCGCCTCAGAGCCCTCAATCAGATAGGCCCTCCTAAGCTGCTCCTCTGTATAGGTGTACCCACCAGACATAGGTACACCGCACTATGTAGGCTCAAGATAGCGGTGGGCGATGAGGCTGATCATGCCTCCCAGACCAATTCTCCCTTTCTTCTTGCCTTGGATCCTCAGACAACTCTCAACAAATATCTCAACCTAGTCTGACATACCATGTGACTGGGGAGCAAGACTCCATAACCAAGGCAAATCACCGGCGGGTACTTTTTGCACATCGCCTTGGCCACTGAAAGACATGGCCATGTGAACCAAACGAAGGCACGGGTGGACAAACTTATAGTTGTACTCGCCTTTGTGTCCATCAAATGTAGATCCAGTCACTGCATACCAGAAATCATGACGCTGCTGTTCCGACGCCAGGAAAGACCAATATGGGGTGGGCGCCTGAGTGATCCCGAATGCCTCTCTGAGCTGGGCAAAGGTACAAGTGTGGCTCTGGTCCATCAAATGGAACCGAATCCGAGAATCATCCACACGCTCCAGCGTAACTAGAAACTCCCACGCCAGCTCTGCATATGTGGGGGCACTACAGTCTATGAATGCCCCCAAACCCCCATGAGCGAGCATCTGACGCGTGACACCCAACATTCCTAGCCTCTGTAAAGTAGAAGTATCGAAGAACTTGGTCTGCACAAATCTCTTCGGATCAAAGCTCTCATAGATCTTCCTCTGGTCTCTAGACATGGATCTCAATCGGCGCACCGTTTTCAACAAATACCAGCAGCAATATATCAACCCAAACAGAACCAAAATCCAGCCACAAACTCAAACACACCTCAATCAAACCAACAAGATCCAAACGTCCAACTCAACACAAGTTGCAATAGCACCAAACAATACTCAAACAAACACCCAAATCCTTCAAATCACCACCCCTCAATCCAAAATTCCAACTTCAATTCGCACAACTCCAATCAACAATAATCGAAGAATAAAAACACACACAACTCCAAAATAAACCAACAATGTCCGAACCCGGCGGCGGGACTGGCAGCGGGCGCAACGAGACTGGCGGCGGTCGCACCAAGGGGCTGTGGCCGCGGGACTGGCGGCGGGCTGGGCTTCGATGCAGGAGGGTGGGACTCGCCGGGGGCCGTCGTTCCGAGGGGCAGTCTTGGGGGTGTGAAAGGATCCGGTGGTGGGGTTGGAAGGGTGATTGGTGGAGGCGAAAAATGAGAGGAAGGAGAAGGAGGACAACAATGGAGGTTTGAGGTTTGTGAAGGAGAGGGGACAACAATGGAGGTTTGGAGCTTTCTTTGACAATGGCGGCAGGATTAGGAGAAAGAAGGTGAGGTAGGGTTAGGAAAAAGAGATCCCGTGACTCTTGTTTCCTTTTGTCTTATTTTTTTTTGAAAAAAATCTAGAAATCAGAAAAAGGGTCACGGGTGTTGGGATGCGGCGGCCGCGACATATTCTGCGGCCGCTATAGAGGCTCGATGCGGCGGGTTGATATGCTGTGTCCGCTGCAATATGCGGCGGCCGCGGCAGATGGTCAGACGAGCTCTTTTTTTTTCTTCTCGTTCCCCATTTCAAATTCCAAATAACCTAAAGCAAACTAGCTCTAAAACTACCTAAGATGATGATGAAGATGAAAAGAAAGAAAAACTTACCTCGGGTTGCCTCCCGAGAAGCGCCTTTGTTTCAAGTCGTTGGCTCGACGTAATGGCCCTTGAGTGGCCTAATTGGTTGGTTTAGCAAGCACCAACTCATCTTCTTCGTTATGCTGGATGTTCTCAAAGTATGGCTTAACTCTATGACCATTGACCTTAAAGAGCTCATGAGACTTAGGGTCATAGAGTTCGATTTCTCTGTGAGAGAATATCCTTGTGATGGTGTAGGGTCCTTCCCACCTTGATCGAAGCTTTCCTGGGAAGAGTTTCATGCGTGATTGGTATAGGAGAACCTTGTCTCCGATGTTGAGTTCCTTCTGCAGGATATGTTTGTCATGCCAAGCCCTTGTCTTCTCCTTGTAGATTAGTGCATTGTCATAGGCATCCAAGCGTAGTTCCTCCAGCTCTTGCAATTGAAGCTTCCTGAACTCCCCCACTTCATTTATCGCCACATTGCAGTTCTTTACAGCCAATATGCCTTATGCTGAAGTTCCACAGGAAGATGACAAGCCTTTCCAAAAACAATTCGATAAGGGGACATACCAATGGGAGTCTTATAGGCCGTCTGATAGGCCCAAAAAGCATCATTCAGCCTTAGACTCCAATCTTTCCTGTTAGGAGCCACTGTTTTCTCCAGAATGCTCTTAATCTCTCTATTTGATACCTCTGCTTGACCATTGGTCTGAGGATGATAAGCAGCAGTGATGGTCCTATTGCAGAAATGTGTCCCCTGTCGCTAACTAGAGCCTTAAGCACCCCAAATCTTGCGAAAATGGTGTCTTTCAGGAAATCTACAACAACGTTGGAATCATCAGTTCTGGTGGCTTTTGCCTCCACCCACTTGGAGACATAGTCCACCACAAGCAAAATATATATATTCCCAAAAGAGCTAGGGAAGGGACCCATAAAATCGATACCCAAACATAAAAAATTTAACAAAATATGACAGTTGTTTGTGGCATTTCATTCCTAAAAAATATGTTCCCAACCCTTTGGCATCTATCGCAAGATTTGAAGAAAGAATTAGCATCCCTAAATAGGTGAGGCCAAAAGAAACCTGCTTCTAAAACTTTCCTAGCAGTCTTTTGAGGACCAAAGTGGCCTCCACATTCATGAGCATGACAGAAAGTAAGGACAGATTGTATCTCATTGTCTGGCAGACACCTCCTGATTACCTGATCAGCACAATGTTTCCAAAGATAGGGGTCATCCCAAACGTAGAAGCGAGAGTCATGTCGAATCTTGTCCTTTTGAGCTTTGATGAAATTTGGTGGAAATTCTCCCATGACCAAGAAATTCACCATGTTGGCAAACCAACGTCGAGGAGTATGGATACCCATCAACAATTCAGGAGTAGAGGGACTTACCTCATCAGAGCAAAGCAAAAAGGAAGTCTGGACAGCATGCGGCGGCCGCGGCATGGAAGCTGCGGCCGCTGCTTCGTTGATATGCTGCGGCCGCGGCATGTGTGATGCGGCCACGACATCGGCCTTTTCCGTAGCCTCCTACAGCTGCACGAACGAAGTCTGAGTTAAATAAAATAATGTATCATTAGGGAACTCACCGTGAATGGCTCTTTGATCTTCCGACTTGTCCTCTCCTTGGACAAGTCTGCTGAGGTGGTCCGCTACTAAGTTCTCTGCACCTTTCTTATCTTTAATTTCAATGTCAAATTCGCTCAAGAGTAAAATCCAACAAATCAATCTAGGTTTCGCTTCTTTCTTAGTCAATAAATAGCGAAGAGCGGCGTGATCAGTGAAGACAATTACCTTAGCTCCTAGGAGATAGGAGCGAAACTTCTCCAGTGCAAAGACCACGGCTAGAAGCTCTTTCTCAGTGGTTGGATAGTTCCTTTGCACTCCATTCAGAGTCATGGAGGCATAGTAGATGACATGAGAGCTCCTTCCTTCCTTTTGTCCCAACACAACACCCACAACATAGTCGCTAGCATCACACATAATCTCAAAAGGTTGAGACCATATGGGTGCTTGAATTATAGGAGCGCTAGTCAGGCGACCTTTTAGCTCATCAAAGGATGCTCTACACCTGTCATCAAAGTCAAAAGCTACTTCCTTTTTTAGTAGATCACAAAGAGGTGCAGAAATCATAGAAAAATCCTTAATAAACCTGCGATAGAACCCTATATGGCCTAAAAAGGAACGAATCCCGCACACATTGGTGGGGTAAGGCAAAGACTGAATGACATCAATCTTAGCCTTGTCCACCTCAAGACCCCTGCTAGACACAATATGACCCAAAACAATGCCTTGCTCAACCATAAAATGACACTTTTTAGAGTTAATAACTAAGGTAGTGTCTATACACTGCCTAAGCACAAGTGATAAATGGTGCAAGCAAGTATCAAAGTCATCTCCATGCACCGTAAAGTCATCCATGAATACCTCTATGAAGCGCTCTACATACTCAGAAAATATGCTTACCATACACCGTGGGAAGGTCCCAGGTGCGTTACATAACCCAAAAGGCATTATGCGATATGCAAAAGTGCCAAAGGGGCATGTAAATGTCATTTTCTCTTGATCCTCCGGTGCTATGGGTACCTGAAAATATCCTGAGGAGCCATCTAAGAAGCAATAAAAGGAGCGATTGGCAAGGCGCTCAAGCATTTGATCAATAAAGGGTAGGGGGAAGTGGTCCTTGTGAGTAACTGCATTCAATTTACGATAATCAATCCAGACCCTCCATCCAGTTTGGACCCTGCTAGGGACCAACTCACCATCCTGATTCTTAATGACAGTGATACCCCCCTTCTTAGGGACAACCTGAGTATGACTCGTCCATTTGCTATCAGATATGGGAAAGATCATACCCGCCTGAAGGAGCTTCATCACCTCCTTCTTTACCACTTCCATCATTGATGGGTTGAGCCTCCACTGAGGTTGTCTAGATGGCTTGGCATCATCTTCTGGGAATATTCTATGCATGCAGAGGGTAGGACTGATGCCCTTAATGTCTGCGATCGTCCATCCTAATGCCTCCTTGTTTTCCTTTAGAATAGTCACCAATCGCTCCTCCTGCCCAAAAGTGAGTTTGTTAGAAATAATGACAGCCAGAGTATCATTTTCACCAAGAAAAGCATATTTAAGTTGATTAGGAAGTTGTTTCAATTCAACATCAGATGCTTGGATAATGGATGGAAGAAGCTTTTCAGTTGGCATGGTCAGCTCGATGCGGTCTCCCCTTGGTGGCACATAGGTGGGAGATTGATGGTCTGAAGCAAATATAGTCTCCTGCAAGTTAGATGACAAGACATAATCTCTAGCAATTTCATCTATAGGGGCCTGTAAAGCGACTTTCATCTCATCAACACACTCCAAATCAAAGCAATCTTGTGCCATAGTATCAATAACATCCACCAAGCACAGAGAACGATCATCTGATAGAAATTTCATGGAATCATAAATATTATATTCAACTCTTTGACCATCAAATTCCATAGTAAAAGATCCTGAATAGAGATCTATCTTGGTCATAGCAGTTTTCAGAAAAGGTCTGCCCAACAGAATAGGGCCTTCATTGTTACCAGGATCCATGTCAATCAAAAAGAAATTAGCAGGGAATATCAAGGTGTCAACCATAACCAAGACATCTTCAACAAGCCCTTTCGGGTAGATAGTAGATCGATCAGCAAATTGAATTACTATCCGAGTATCATTCAGAGGTCCCAATCCCAAGGCATGATAAACATGAGAAGGCAAAACATTAATAGATGCTCCTAGATCTAAGATGGCATTGTCAAATTTAGTATCACCTATCACACATGGAATAGCAAACATACCAGGATCACTACACTTCTCAGGCAATCGCTTTTGAAATACATCAGTGACATGTTCGCTTACCTTCACCTTTTGCTTACCTTTCAGCTTCTGGTTCCGCTCGATAGTGCAAAGTTCCTTCAAGAATTTAGCATATCTAGGAATGCTCTTAATCAAATTAAGAAAAGAAATGTTTACCTCACACTTACTGAATGTCTCAAAGATTTCCTTGTCGTTCTCATACCTTCGTGTATCCTTCAGTGCTTCCGGAAATGGTGGAACCGGCTTTGGAGCCTCCATAAGTAAGGAGGAAAAAGGAGGAGAAGAAGAAGAAGGAGGAAGAGGGGAATAAGAAGAAGAAGAGGAAGAAGACGAAAAAGGCGTACTTGACACCGAAGGGTCGTCGGGGGCACTGGCGGCGGGCGCCCCATTATGCTGCGGGCGCAGCTCGTTTGACGTGCCGTGGCCGCAGCATGGTTGCTGCGGCCGCCTCTTCGTCTATTACCTCTATCTCCTCTTCCATTATTTCCTCGTCATCCTTTTGAGGTGTGACAATCAGTTCCTTGCCACTCCTAAGCGTTACAGCACTGACGTTCTCCTTAGTAGGATTCTCGATGGTTTGCGATGGAAGCTTTCCTGAATTGTTTCCCTCTTTAGCACTTAAGATTTGAATGAGCTGACTCATTTGATTCTTCAGATTGGTCATCCGCTCCGATTGTTGTTTCTTATTCTTCAAGACCAACCGTGACAATTTCTGTAGTGGATCCTCAGTATCCTCATTCGATTGCTGCTAACCTCCCTGTCGAGGTTCAAATTGTTATTGGGGCCTTGCATGTTGCCCCCCTTGCTGATTGAAAGAGGCTTGGTAGTTACTATAGCTCTGCTGATAGCCTCTGTTATAGTTGTTGTTGTTGAAATACCCAGGATTTCCAAAATTGCATTGCCTAGGCCTTTGTTGAGCGAAATTCCTAATGGCATTCAAATCTACATTAGGATCTTGCAGAAGCGGGCCCATGTCCATAGGATGAGTGAATTGATTGCAAAGTCCACATGCTTTCAACTGTTGAGGAGTTATATCAGTGACCAACTGTTTGATCATCTCCTTCACCTCTGCCATGTCGGTCTCAAGTGCAGCTACAGGGGCATCAACAGAGAGTACATCCCTAGCACGCGTGCTCTTGTTGAACTATCTAGAGCCCTCAGAGAGCTCCTTAAACACATCCCAAGCTACAACAGACGTCTTATTCAGCATGTTTCCTCCACAAGCAGAATTTACTGTTTTGCGCTCTACATCAGTAAGACCATTGAATAAAAAGAGAACCAGGTCCTTTATAGAGTACCCATGGCATGGGCAGCTAGCGCAGAGTTTCTTGAAACGCTCAAAGTACTCATGTATAGACTCCGTCGTGTATTGCTCAATGTTGGTGATTGCCCTTTTCAAGGCATTAAGGTTTGTTGTAGGGAAGTACATCTTCAGGAAGACTCTCTTCATCTCAGCCGAAGTTGTAATAGATCCAGGTGGTTGATAGAAGAACCACTCATTCGCTTCATCCTTCAAAGAGAAGGAAAAAGCTCTCAGCTTGATTTGATCCTTAGTAACGTTCTCAGGTTTCATCCCAACTACCACAGCATGGAACTCATACAGATGCTTGTGGAGGTCCTCCCCACTCAACCCATGGAACTTGGGTAGAAGATGAACTACCCCAGATTTCAGCTCACAGTTGACTCCTTCCCCTAGCGCAGGGAATTGGATTGCTAGAGGTTGCTGTGCCAGATCAGAAGCAGAAAGCTCCTTAAGAGTGCGATTTGCTTCGTTAGCCATCTCTTCAGTGCTGTCTCCTTGATTGAAAGGTATTTCACGAAAGCGATTACGAGTTTCTCGCCTTAAAGAGGCAAGGGTCCTTTCAATCTCTGAATCAAATGGCAACAAAAAGGAATTAGTAGCACGGGTATGGACCATATAAAATGGTCCACACCAAAATCAACACCAAAAACACATAAGAATAAATAAAAATTCCCCGGCAAGGGCGCCGAATTTAACAACACATCTAACTTCCTACTTATCTAATTAGTTCAATCAGCCCTAAAGGGACAAGTTTGCTACTTAGGCTAAGGTTCACAATCAGGAATCTACAAAACCTTAGCAATTGAATTGATCTAACAAGCTGACCAGACAAGATAGAACAAAACAATAAACAATAAAGCACGAAGAAGTTGAAGCATTCAAATATAGGAAACAAGGAACGAGAATTAGAAACTCACAATCAATCCAAATAAAGCGTCAAACTGTAGGCAAAACAGATGAGTTTAGTTCCTCATGGAAAACATCGCTGAATCTCTAAATTGTCTAATGAACGTAGAATAGAATAGAAGTGAAAGAGAAATAACATAATTCGGCCTTATAAAAAGTCTAAGTCGGCCATAAAACCAAACAACAAAACTAGGGTTTTCTTAAACAAAAAGCGGCGCGCTAACGACAAATGCGGCGGCCGCGACATATGCTGCGGCCGCGGCATCGGCTGCGTCTTCATACCCGCTGCATCCATCCTTGCTGCGGCCGCGGCACGCATGTTGCGGCTGCGGCATGTCTCGTTACCGTGTCTTCTTGTCCAAACCGAGCAGCTCCAAGTATCCTTGCTTCTTTTCCAATGTCTATTGTATTCCTTTTCAAGATATTGCATCTCCCAAATGTGTTCCGATTCAATCTGCAAGATAAACACAAATTTGCACAGAATCCGAACTCTTCCAGAATAATCACAAGATGTAATGTAACTACAAAGTATGAACGAAATGCAATCTAACTAAACTAAACATGCCTATAATGTCTATCTAAGATATGCGTTATCACCCCCTTTGAAAAGGATTCGACGCTGAATCCGTCAGCTCCTCGAGTAGCCCATCCCTTGGGAGATCAATTCGGTAAGCGTTGTCGTTAATCTTCTCTAGCACCATGAACGACCCATCAGCTCTAGGCCGCAGCTTAGACTGCCGCAACGCAAGAAATCGATCCTTCCGAATATGAACCCAAACCAAGTCTCCAACCTCTAATAATAGATCCTTGCGATGCATGTTGGCCTGATTCACATACTGTTGAGTTCGACGCTCCACCTGTAGTCGAACTCTCTCATGGAAAGACTTCACCAACTGAGCCCGGGACTTACCAGCAAGGTCCTTGGGAGACGATAGGGGTTGCGGTGCCAAATCCAATGGTGTGGGGGGGTTCCGACCATAAACCACCTTGAAAGGAGACATCTTAGTGGTGGAATGCACTGCCCGATTGTAAGCAAACTCGACATAGGATAAACAATCCTCCCACCTGCGCAAGTTAGTAGCAAGCATAGTACGCAATAAAACCACTAAAGTCCTATTAACTACCTCAGTCTGACCATCTGTTTAAGGGTGGCTAGAAGTAGAAAATAACAGCTTGGTACCTAACTTAGCCCACAAAGTCTTCCAGAAGTAGCTAAGGAACTTAGAGTCCCAATCAGAAACAATAGACTTAGGCACCCCATGTAGCTTAACAATATGATCAAAAAATAAAGTAGCCACATGAGAAGCATCATCAGTCCACGAGCAAGCTATGAAATGAGCCATCTAAGAAAAATAATCCACCACAACAAATACAGAATCATGGCCCTTCTTAGTCTTAGGCAGACCTAGCACAAAATCCATAGAAATGTGTTCCCACGTGGCAGTAGCTAGAGGTAGGGGAAGGTACAGGCCATTCGGGTTCGACCTAGACTTTGCTTTAGCACAAGTAACACAACTAGCACAACATTTCTCAACATCAAAATGCCTAAGGTCTTAGCAACCCCAAAGTGCCCCATCAATCCACCTCCATGTGCCTCTAAAACTAGCAATGATCGAACCGAACAACGAGGCACACAAAGGCGGGAGGCCCTGAATAAGTAATCGTCCTGCACAAAATAACTACCAACACTAGGGGAACTAGCGGATTGCACACATTGATAGAATATATCCCCAAAATCAGCATCAGTAGAGTAGAGATCATGTAGCACAGAAAAGCCAAGAACACGAGCCTCAAGAGTAGAGAGAAGAGAATACCTACGAGAGAGGGTGTCAGCGATGATGTTGTCATTCCCTTTCTTGTACTTGACCACATAAGGAAAAGCCTCGATGAACTCAATCCACTTAGCATAGCGAGCGCTAAGGGTGGTTTGGCTCCGTAGATACTTCAAGGCCTCATGGTCAGTATGTATCACGAACTCATGGGGAAACAAGTAATGAGCCCAAGTATGTAAAACACGAACCAAGGCATACAACTCCTTGCCATAGGTAGTGTTAGAGTAATTCTCTGTAGCTCCTCCTAGCTTTTCGCTACAGTAAGCGATAGGCCGACCTTCCTGCATCAAGACACCACCAATACCAACCCCGGATGCATCACATTCAATCTCAAAAGTCTTTGAGAAATCAGGAAGTGCCAGTAACGGGGCATTCGTTAACCGCTCCCGAAGTGTAGCAAAAGCCTCTTCTTTCGTCGGACCCCAGTGGAATGACAACCCTTTCTTTATTAGCTCTGTAAGAGGGGCGACAATGCTACTGAAGTGCTTGACGAACCTACGATAAAATCCTACTAAGCCCAGAAAGCTCCGGATCTGAGTAACGGATGTTGGTTGGGGCCAGTCTCGAATAGCTCGAATCTTCTCTTTATCCACCTGCAAGCCATCTTTACCTACAACAAAGCCAAGAAAGATGACAGTATCAGAGCAAAACTGACACTTCTTCAAGTTAGCAAACAAGTGCTCCTTCCTAAGAACTAGAAAAACAACGCGCAAGTGTTCAGCATGCTCTTCTAAGGACTTGATGTAAACAAGGATATCATCAAAGTATACGACAACAAATCGACCTAAGAATGCACGCAAATCATGGTTCATCAGGCGCATAAAAGTACTAGGAGCATTACTTAGCCCGAAGGGCACGACCAACCACTCGTAAAGACCATATTTGGTCTTAAAAGCGGTTTTCCATTTGTCACCTTCCTTCATCCTAATCAAATGGTACCCGCTCCTAGGGGTGTGCAGAAAAACCCGAAACCGAAAACACGATACGAAAACACGACAACACGACACGAAAAAACCCGAAACCGAAAAAACATGACACGATAATGACACGAACCGAGAAAACACGGCTGTAAACGATTCGTGTTCGTGTCGGGCAAATCGCCTTGTCGGATACCCGACACGAACCGTTTAAATTTTTTTTTTTAATTTTTAGATCTGGAGGTAATAATACTTGTACAAAACAAATCCCATAAATGACAAAGTGTTCAGCTGGCTCAATTGGTTCAAGGGGACGGAGGGACAAGACTTATAGTTATACAGATCCGGGGTTCGAATCCCTTCCAGCCTTCCTCCCCTCTTTTTCAGTTTTTTATTTCCCTATTTTTTAGTTTTTAGTTTTTAGTTGTTTATTTTTTAGTTCCATATTCACCGAATCTCTTCCTCCCCTCTTTTTTAGTTTTTTATTTACCTATTTTTTATTTCCCTATCCACCGATCAAATCCCTAATTCTCTCGTTTGCTCTTCGCTGCCAGACGCCAGTTTTCTTGTTCAATCCCTCCTTCAGTCCCTCCATCCTCCTGGCTCAGATCCGGCCGCCGACGCCATCTTCTGCTCCAACCTCCGTTCACCTTGTCGATTCGAAGGGAGGAAGAACGGTTGAAGTTGTCGAGGCCCCTCCTCGCACCTGCGCTTATCGGAGCCGAAGCCAATCAGTGTCGCTTCCTCCCTCCGCCTCTCTCTCTCTCAGATCTCGCTTCCTCACACCTCGATCACCAACGCCGCCTCCTTTCTCATGCCGGCGGTGTCCGACCTCCTCCCTCCTCTCACCAGCACCGGTTGGTGCAGCAACAGCGACAAGGCCCAGAAAAAAAAAAGAGGGAGAGCCTAACGGATCGTGTCGGATAAAACAGGTATCCGACACGGATCCGAATACCTTTACCGTGTCGGATACCCGGTTCGTGGCGGTTCGTGCACGGTTCGGCATATTGATCATAAACGGTTTCGGGTATTCGACACGGTTAACCGTGTCGTGTCGGATACCCAGTAACGCACACCCCTACCCGCTCCTCAAATCAATCTTAGAAAACAAGCAAGCACCATGCAACTCATCTAACATGTCATCTAAGCGAGGAATGGGATGATGGTACTCAACTGTAATCTGGTTGATGGCTCGACAATCAACACACATGCGCCAGGTCTCATCCTTCTTTGGTAACAACAAAACTGGTACGACACAAGGACTCAAACTCTCCCTAATATACCCCTTGCTAAGCAAATCCTGTATATGTGACTGCAACTCTTTGGTCTGCGTGGGGTTAGTCCGGTAAGCTGGCCGGTTAGGAATAAATGCACCGACACAAAGTCAAGCTGATGCTCTATGCCCCTAAGAGGAGGCAATCTAGCTGGCATCTCATCTGGTAGCATATCATGAAACTCCTCGAGTACACCTGAAATGACAGAAGCCAACTCAACAGCAGTAGCAGAAGATGAACTAGAACTAACATGTAAGGTAGAACTAGTAGAAGTACAGACAAGCAGAAAACAAACATCACCCCCCTGAATAGCATGTCGGACATCTTGAACCCAAGCGACCAGCAAGCTCTAGGGTTCCTTGGGCAGTCCTTGCTCCAACTTCTGCTATTCAGCATCCTTTCTGATCTTCTCGTGAGATTGGCGACGCTGTTCCCTAGCAATATAATCAGTGACAATCTCTTTAGGGGTTAGAGGTAGAAGTTTTACCCGCTTGCCTCCAAAAGCGAAGGAATACTCATTGCTGTAACCGTAATGCATCACGCGCCGATCATATTGCCATGGCCTACCGAGAAGTAAATGGAAAGCGGTGATAGGTAGTATATCATATAAGATAGTATCGGCATAAGGTCCAATGGAAAAGGACACCTCAGCTTGGTCCTTCACCTTCAACGATGATCCTGATTAAAGCCATTGCAAAGTATAGGGTCTCGGGTGTACCTGAGTGGTTAGAGAGAAACGATCCACGACTTCCCGGGTAATAATATTACAACAGGAACCACCATCAATAATAACAGCGCAAATCTTACCTCCGATGGTGCAACGGGTGTTGAACAAGTTCTCCCGCTGAGAGGTGTCAATCTCTACCTTCTCACTGGCACTCAAAGTCTTCTTAACCACGAAGTTGTCACCAACTGGTGCTCTAGATACAAACTCCTCATCCTCATCCACAATTGGCAGCTCATAAGGGTCATCGAGGCCCTCCATATCACTCACCACTTCTCCGAACGAGTTAAGGAGAACCTTTCTTGGGTTGGGGCATTCTCTAGCATAATGCCCAATCTCATAGCACTTGTAGCACTTGACCTCTCGAGGCCTGCTGGACTCTAGTCTCGGAGGTGGAGGTGTGCGGTTAGGGATGACATGACTAGGGCTTGGGTTTGCTGGAGGTCTAACGGTGGATGGAGAAGTAGGACTAGGGTTAAGCGGTTGGGGACGGTAACTCCGGGGTGGTTCTGAAGGAGATTCAGCTCCCGTCCAACGCCTTGTTGAGGAACCTGCAGACCTTCTTTTGAGGAAGCTTTCATAGACATGTGTGGCATTATGAAGAGCGTCGATCACATGGGTGTGTTGCAGTTGCAACAAAATCTCATACCTTGTGCCCGATCGCTGCAAAAGAGCGTGTAGATCCTTATAGTAATCGTATGGGGATCTAGGACCCTGTTTTAGTTTCTCTATCCTCAGCAACAGTTGTTGCCCATAATCCGTCGGAATAAAGCAGCTCGCATCAAACGTGTCAGCTCTACCCAAGTCGTCACTGGTGGAGCTCGAGTGTAGGCCCGATCTGCTAGTACTCCTTGCCACCAAGAGAGGGCATAATCAGTAAAGTGGATGACAACGAGCTCCACTTGGTCCTCCTCTGGATATCGATGAAAATGGAAGACCTGTTCAGCTTTGACCTTCCAATCCTGATACGCCTTTGGCCCTGCAGCACCAGTAAAACTAGGAATGCTTACCTTGACCCCATGGGTCCGACATTGATGACCCTCCTCTTGGCGATGCCTAGCATGGCGGTCCTCTCTAGCTTGAGTCCGCTCTGAAAATATAGATGTATTTGATCTCTCATCATCTGACCGTGGATTGTTGCGATGATGGCGATGTCCGTCCCTGTGTCCTCCTCTGCCATCTTGGTTCCTTTGGCGGTTTTGCTGTCCGTCATGGCTACCATGATCACTCTGTACATCTCTCTAGGCTGGCGGTAATTGTCGTAGTATCTCTGCAATGCTTAGCTCCATTCTGTCCATACGGTGAGTTAGCTCTTGGACAGCTGGGTCAACTCTGCCTCTGTCCCTGTTCACCGAAGGTTGTGACATCACCACAGACAATCAAACAAACTCATCAAGTTAGCAAAACAGAAACCTCTCTCTCTCACATTACTGGACCCTCACACTCTCTCACGCACTCCGTTCGTGTGTTTAAAGTGTTTGCCTCACTATAATGTATTCTAGAAAAGAACGAAACTCGAGAACCTGCAAAATGAGCAAACAACAGATATAATAGAAGTTAGCAGCAATAGATCTCCTCGGTGTTTGGCTCTCCGCTTCTTACTCTGGATGGTTCTCTCCTCTCACTCACCTTTTCCAACACTACTCAGTGTTGCTCTCACCTCTCCTTTTTTTGTTGCAGTAGTCAACACTCTCAACTCTCCTTTTCCCAGTGCAAGGGAACGACACTCAAAAACCTGAATAATTGCTAGCGGCAACTAGTACCAACGATAACAATCAACCACTTGAAACCGACCAACAGAAATAGGTAACTCATCAGCAATAGTAGTGGAAAAGTTATTCGGCAACAACCAAATCACTACGAAGCACACACTAGCTAAGGAATAAGCTAATAACTCACAAGCAACAAGACAAGGGCCTTTCGGCGAGTATTTACCAAAACCCGCTATGGTCCTTAGGCAATGCAAACCAAGCGATTTAGCCCGAATAACAATTAAAATTGCAATGTAGGAAGAAACTAAGTAATATCTATGAAGATCGGAAGACAAGACAAACGCTAATTCACAAATGTGGGAAATAAAGAAAAGAAAAAATCAGTGCTTGCAAATTTTTTTTTTGTTTTTAACAAGTTGCTTTAACAATTCTTTTTTTTTTGCTATATATCTACGTTTGCAGGCTTGCAAGTTTTTTTTTCCCTTCAAATTAAGGAGGGCACTTGATTCATAAGCTACTAATAAAACAAAAGAACTAAACAAAATAAAGAAAACTGAATGAAATTAAGGAGGGCAGGCCACTGGAGTTCCTGAAACAGCCAAGGCAATGAAACGGCAGAGACAAATCGATTAACAGTTTCGGTGTGCACATAGACAACAACATCAATCAACAAGCTTGGTATGGACAAAGACAAGCATAAGACAAATTCAATCTACAGACGATGAATAGATAAAAGTGACTGTCTTTCAAGGGTGAGAGGATGGTAGAAATAGATCGACAAATTGCAATCTCTCGGGCCTAATCAAACAAGTTTTGCAAAAACTAAAGATTAAGCGAAGAGATAGTAATTCGTACCCCGAAAGCTTGAGGAACCCTTGTCATTGCTCTGATACCACTTGACGTGCTCGGGCCCAGACTCGAGCAAAAGGACCGGCGACGAGAGTTCCGAGAAGTCGGGAAATTGTGGACAGCTTCTGAGGCAACAGATCAGTCCTAAAAGATTGTCGATTTCCCATCGATTGGCTCGGCTTCTGGGATGTCCAAGTAATAATTTTGTAGATCTTGAAGTCGCGGTCGCGGATTGGGTCAGATCTCATCAATCAGATGTCAAACGAAGCGGAAAATCGTGTTTTACTGAGACGTTGTCTGTGTAGAGACGATTCCAAACGGGGCTTGTTTGAGAGGGATTGAGGGGCTGCTTTGGAGTGACGTTTGAGGGTGGTTTGAGGGTGATGTTGGGGCTGTAGAAGGCCTTAAAATGATGGTAAAGTAGGGGATGGGGGTTGAGGGATATGTGATCCAAGATAGCTCTCAGCCTCGCACTCTGGGCTCTCTCCAACACTCGATCTTCCGCACTCTCGGCCTCGCACTCCGAGTGTTTCCGACCTTTTGATTCCATCGTCTCTCACTAGGGAATCACTCTTAGCATCTCACCAAGAGATTTTATCCAGTATCTCACCAAGATAGAGTTGTTTCTTAACCCGAAACGAAGGAAGCACAATGCTTAGTTTTTTTTCTCAAATTCAACTTGTTTAAAACAAATGTCAAGCTTACATATTTATAGGACTTGTATGAATATAGCCATATGTTCGGACTTGGCAAGTGAAATCCCAACCAAAGCCATATGTTCGGACTTTAAAAAAAATAGCTTGGCATCCCCTCAAATTAAGTCTCGGTCGACGCCAATTCCGACTTAACTTGTAGCAGAGTGATCGTGTGTGGTGGTGACTGCTCAAACATAAGAACCGATTGACCAAGTAGGCGAGCTTGAGCTCTTGTCAATGGCGGGGTAGCTCGAGGTAAAAGTGGCTCCTCTTCCATCTCCTCATCGTTAGCATCTTCAATAGCATCCATCGGAGCTCCATCCCTAGCATCTAGATCACCAACCCGATCGTCAGATAAGTAGCTCTGTCGAGGGTCACATCACAATTGCTTGTGGTGACACTCCACGTCTCTTAACGAAGTACTGTGCATAATATTTTAGGGTTTATGATTTAGGGTTTAGTGATAGAACTTATGGTTACACCACATGTCCTTCTAGTGATAGAACTTATGGTTACACCCAGAGATGGAGCCAGAAATTTATCGAGGGGGGGGGGGGGGGGGGGGGTTGAAGTTTTATACAAATCGTTGATTCAAACTTCTATAGATTTTTTTTATAGTATGTTTAGCGAACCAAAACTATGATATTTTATATTAAATGATGATATTTTAGTTTAAGACAACGGTTTTTAGTTCAAAACACAATGTTTTTTGTTCAAAACGGGAGTGTTTTAATTTAAAATTGTGTCATTAGTTGTTATATATTTTTTCTCTTTAAACGAGAAAAAGATGTCGGTTTAATCGATAACAACATTCTTTTTCGTCTAAAAATATATCGTTTGAAACCTACAAAGTCAATATGCAACTCATTGTTCTCTTAGCATGCAATAAAGTGTAACAAGATATACAAACTTTAAACTTCCATAATTTCTTATATAATTATCGAATTTAGTAATATAACCTCTTGTTTTAAAGCTCTTTGGTTGAATTATATTGCCAAAATATAAAATTAAGTAAAATATAAAAGAATCGTGATTTATTAAAAGATATTTGAAATGATTAATTTGTGTTTAACTTTTAAACGGTCATAACTTTTGACTCGTTTATCGGATTCCAGCTTTTAAAATATCAAAACAAAGCTATCGACGTGTAGAAAAAGTATAGGTGATTCGTCGGATAAAGGGGGGGGGGGGGCGTATGCTCCCGCATGCCCCCTCCTAGATTCATCTATGGTTACACCACAAGTTCTTTGCTGACAGAATTGATTGCATTTGTATTTTAATTTTTAGATTATATGTACTGAAAAACACATGAATCAATTTATTTCCTTTTGGACAGAAACTAAAAGTTGGTGACAGTTTATATAATGTGCGGTGTAAGAAACTGGTTACAGTTAACATCCTATTCAATATAAGAACAAAAAAACATAAAATGGACTAAAGCTCAATGTACCATAAACTATCTAGCTATTCTGATGTCTCTTTGATCATTTTCCTCTATATTCTCCAGATGAAGGCTTTTTTTTTAAGCCTACCGCTTCTTTTACGCACCAATGGTGGGTGACATTTCTGCTATTTCATGTCATCTGGCACAATCCACTCTGCAACATGTAAAACCTCATATATTGTCTCTTGATAAGCTAAGGTCCAAGCTTCGTTTGTGTAATAATTGCTAATATACCTCAAAGCATTCATTTTTTTAATCTTTGATGACAGCAAGCGCGTGTACACAAGATATCTTATCATAATCAGATACCTTACATGTAGAAGATTTCTGCTTCATATCAACAAGAACCTGATTCATGACACCAACAACTTCAAACTGGAAATCATTCAGTTGTTTGACAGTGTACATTCGAGATTCATTGCATCATATGTACACTGTATCACTTATTTTTTTTGGAAGCTCAAAGTTGTTCTTTTCATATTCTTTTCTGCGGTCATTGAACCATTTTGTTAGCTTCTCTCTGATTGCATTAAGTAGTTCTATAATTGGGAATGATCTATCTTTATCGAATGCATTATTGACTGTCTCTGCCTTGTTTGAAGTCATCATATTGTACATGTCAGGTTTTGAATAAGCTCTTGCCCATTTCTCAAACTTCAAATCTTCAAGAAATTTCTTCATCTTACTGTTGGCATTAGTAATGCATTCAAAGTAGGTGTTGAATTCTGCTACTATGTAACTATTTGCAGCATTTTCAAACCACTCACAAAGACTCTTCTTCTTGAATTTTGACATTATACTCTTCTTCAAGTGCCATCTGCAGGAATAATGCTTATCATTTGGGTAAACCAACTGTAATGCTCTTGCAATGCTTTGATGACGGTCGAAAATAAAAACCAGCTCTTCACTTGATAGGATGACTATTGCAAGCTTTCTGAAGAACCACTCCCAAGAGTTGTTGTATTTTTAGTCAACCACTGCAAAGCTAACAGGGTAAATCGATGATTTGCATCTTGTGCACAAGCAGTGAGAAGAGTGCCTTTGTATTTTTCTTTTAGAAATGTATCATCTACCATTAGTACCTGGCATATTGAGTCTGATTAAAATTTTCCAGATATCAAACTTATCTAAAAAATATTTGGTTACAGTAATCAAACTCACTTTTGATGACATGCATGTAATTTAGCTATTGAGATCAAAATTGATGATAGTATTCACATCTCAAACAACAATTGTAATCGAGATTACATAAAAGGCATGTATTAGTTATGATTAAATCTAAGAAATCCATTGATGACAGGCATACAAATTTAATCAAACCCAGCTATGATAATGTCAAAAACAGAATTCCGGATTATAATACAACAATCACCAAATTAGCTATTGAGATGAAAATAATCAACTGAGATCAAAATCAATGACATTATTCACATCTTAAACAACAATTGTACTCGAGATTACATTTTTATAACCTAGCACAAATTCGAAATTTACCTCTTTTGAAATTTGAATTCAGGATTATAGTGCTATAACCGAGCATAAATTCGTTGAGGTTTGATGACTGATGGTGAAACCGACGATGCCTGATGCCGAAATTGGCATTTTTGCTCCAGATCGAGATTGTAATATTCGAAATCGGGGAGAACGAGGATGCCTGGTGTTTCTTATTCGTTATGTGAATCTGAAGAAATGGGGAGAACGGTGCAATAGAAAAAAGAAGGTTATCGAAGCTATGGGTAAAATGTTATAATGGACATTTTGCAAAATGCATTATAAAAATGGACATTTTGCAAAATGCCATTATGAAAAGGGACACTTAAAAAGAATCCATTTTTTTATTGGTAATGGAAGTATGTAGATTTGTTAGTTTATGTATAGTTAGTGATAATGCATATTTTAGATAGGCATTATAGGTAGTTTTAGCTTAGTTAGATCGCATATATTACATGGTTTTAGAGTTAATTTGCATATTATGCTTTATGGTGGAAGAGTTCGGAATCTGCATTTTTTTCGAATTTTGCAAAATTACATATTCGAACGTCAAAAGTGGATACGAGGAGATAAACTCTAGTTGAGAAGGTTGGAAGAAACACATCAACCAAGGAACTCAGCTTTGGACGAAAAGAGAAGAGAAGCTAGACATGAGAAAAACACAAATGGCGCAGAAAGCGGCGCCCACAGACATAGGAGCAGCGCCCATTGAAAGCAACGCCCGCCGACACTAGAGTGGCACCTGACAATGCTGATAAATTCGAATATTTTCAGGATAAACATTTATTTTGAGGATAAACATTGACATCAAGAAATCCTATCTTTGGGCCAATCCTTACCCATTTAGCCACGATATTTCTAGGGTTTTTAGCAGCCATCAAGCCCTATAAATACCCCTCTATTGTTAGGGTTTTGGCATCCATTTCATCCATGAATCAATCATTCAATTCACTATATCTTTCATTAGTTTCTTGCAATTTCCAGAAATGGTTAGTTTTTTATGATTCTTATTTAAGTTATTTCTATTTTATTATTTCCAGCTCCTTTGAGGTTAATTGTTAATGTTGTGATTGTATTTAGCTTCGTGATCTACATATATAGTTGCCTCAAGCTAGAATTTTGACTACACCAACGTAGCGGGTCGAATCCGTAGTAGCAAACATATCCTAGAGAATAAGTTAGGGAATCTGGATAGTGTAAGGAGATCAATATTTAAGAAATAACGCTTTTAGTGGAAGCAATAGCTAGGTTGACAACTAGGTGACAAATTGCTAATACATGAGTATTATTGTTTAGATGCTAGGAGATTAGGACTTAGTGCTGCTCGACCCCATGCTAGAGTAAGACATGTGTGATTAACTATCATACATACATAAACGAATAACAAGAATAATAGTTAGAACTAAAGGTAATTAAGGAAAATCCAATGATCAATGTACCAACCATTGTCTATGAATTTCTAAAGAACCGATGCATTCCCAATTTATTACAACCCATATTCTCTTTGCTTTCTTACTACTCTCATTACTCTCTCTCTTTTGCAATTTCTGTCACAACCATTGATTTGCTCTCATACTTGTTGACAATAGAAATACATAAAAAGAGGTTAAGCTTCCCCTAGATTGACACTTTGACTTACTCGCTATACTAGCTTGTTGAGTGTGGGTTATCTTTGGATGAAATTAACAATCCTCGTAGAGGCCATACCAAATTTTTCCACCATTGTTGAGGAATGTATTACTTTAATCTTTTTACATGTTCCATTGTTAACCCTTGTGTGTACCATCCTAGACAGTCTACAAGAATCCTCCAGCTCCGGGGGGACCAGAAAAGGCCTTTCGTTTTACCCCCTTCGTCGGCCCTTGCCACCTTCCTTAACAAGCCCTCGAGCCTCCTTTGCACCTTTGCTACTGATTTGTTCCATTTTTTTTTATTTTAGAAACAAGAGAGATGGCAGATTCTATAGAGATGATAGCCAAAACACTAAGGCAATTGAAGGAGCTTGATCTAACATTGCATACGTTTGCGATAAAACCCGCTGACCTTCCAGAAGAGTCACACTAAAAGTTCAAAACCGACTAGCTCAATTTTCTGCCAAAATTCCTAGATAACATGAACCAATTCTTGTCCTAATATTGGGGCAGGGAGATCTATGAGACCACTCACGGTCACCTCCAAAACGTTGTCCATTGTGAACTTGAGCAAGGGATTCGTGAAGACATAGTGCAACCTACTTACACACTAGCTTGCTTCCCCTTGGCATTTCAAGTAATCAACACTTCCTACCCAAACGCTTTAGTGCATTAGTGCAATATGTCAGGTATGTTGATATCGTAACACCCTTTTTCTCGTATATATTTGGATGTATGAGGTGGTGCCCCAAATTTCGGATGGTATGCGACAAAGGGGTCGAGCTCTACGTAAACACGTTGTCAACGCTAGATTATAGAGACCTCTAATGTTTTGTATTCAAACATACAATCTGATCTGCACGAGGCAGATGAGAATGGGATCAAGCTTGACGACACTGTGGTACGAGCGAACGTCATTGGCGATTTCTCCCTTTGCCAAATAGTAATAATATCCTAACTCAAAGCTCAAACCAATAGATTAGTAAATCAATTAATTGATAAACCAACAAACAACTATAGCGATGAAGTCTGGAGTTGAACCCATAGAGAAGAAGGGTTGCTTTGCAATGTTTCTAACAATGATTCTTATGAAAAAAGCAATGATTTGTAGCAAATTGATGACAAAGTAAAGTAAAAAGAATTATGATTGCAAAGTATATATAATAAGATAGAGGAAATATTTCACCTGTAATTCTCAAACCCTGGTCAAGGTTGAAGATCCTAGAATTGATTGAATAGTTATTTCTAAACATATGTCGACTTGACTAAAGTTGATAGATCCGCAAGGATACAATCTTCTTATTCAACATTACTAAAGAATAGCATTAAACACTCAAGTTCTAAGATCAATTGGCATATCAATTCAATGCAACTAGAAGACAATAGGAATAACCCATATCGGCCCTAACAACATCTAACGACATAGATCAATCGAAATCATCCACTACAATGACATAGAAATATCACTACTTCAACAACTTCGTTTGCTATCTAGAAAATAATAACGAATTCATAGCTTAGATGCAATTCCTAACATGGTGATCAATCATAGAAAGGAACACAAATATAATCAATAAGAACGAGATGATAAATATACTCATAAATAACTAATAGAAATCAAATCCTCACAATTCATTCAACCATGTCTTCGAATCGCATGCGAAACTATGAGTTTAGCAAAACTCATAGGCCAAAAACCTCTCTTCTCTCTAATTGTGTTCATAAAAACTATCTATGAATATCTAATGAATATGGAAGAAATAAAACCGAAATAGATCGTGCAAACCCTAGGAAATAAAATAATAATATAAGTAAATGAATCTTCGGACTTAAATCGCTCTCGCTGAACACGGGCTAGCTGTGGGCGCCGCTAGAATACCGGCGGCCACCGTCCTATGCAGTGGCTAATTCTCTTCTTAACTTCGACGTTGTGCTTCATTTCTCTTTTATAGCTTCTTCCTCAGCCTTCATATGCTCCAAAACATGTCTTTTAAGCTCTTCCAAGATCCCATCCAAGGTCGGAATGTAAAACTGCAGAATAAAACTAAAAAGGCGTAGATTCCAAACTCAAATACCTCACAAGAATGATATGAATCTAGACTAAAACATATGCAAAACTCCCATCTAAATGCAATAAGAAACACCTATAATGCCTATATGAAATATGCATTATCAAATTCCCCCCACACTTAAGCTCTTGCATGTCCTCATGCAACCATAAAACAAAGATATCATCTATGCAACCCACAGGAGATTTTTTCACAATTTTACTCATCAAAAGCAACATCAATAATAGTGCAAATATAAACAAGGTATATAAACGTCATAACATGCATTTATGGGGTCAAGTTGCTTGCATGCTCAAAAATCCAACCTCACCAAGGATAATGTGTATCTCTCAGTCTCTTGTGTTTAGGCTTTAAGAATACACTCACCTCAATTCCATATACAAGAATCGAAGCAAATATTGACATTTATATCACAAAATCTTCACCGGATACATCAAAGAAAAAATAAGAACATCAAGAGGACTTTCGCACAATGGAAACCTTCATAGAAGATTCCATTTGGCGGGGTTGTAATGGGGCTTGGTAAGAAGCATAAGAGCAAGAAATTATATTTGGTCATGTGGTGCTATTAGTTCCAGGAGAATAAGATTCCAAAACTCCCAACATAACACAAACCAACTCAATAATCCATCAATCTCTCAATAACACAACATCTCATAAATATAGCAATAAGCCCAAAATCCTCCATAAATCTCATAATATCATCTCATAATCATAATCTCATACTCACGCTTATACACACATATGCATATACAATACCCAACCAATCATTCTTTCAACCAACATAAACCCAATCTTCCTCATTATGCAAAAATGAATAAAACTTGGCTCTTTTATTCTTTCTTCTTCTTTTTTTCTTTTTTCTTTTTCGAACATATTTTTTTTTGAGCCGAAAATACATAAATAATAATGCATAAAAATGAGGGAACTATAAGCATATAACATTACATCTTCTCAAAACCATAAACCATAAAACTCACGCTTTATCTTCTTTCCTCCATCAACTCAAAATAGATCTCCAAAACCCACTCAAAATCTTAATTTCGCCGGAAAAGGGTAAGGCTTATCATAGGCTAGGGAAAATGCAATTTTGTGGAGCTTACAAATAAAATAAGCGAAAGGCTCAAATTGGATTCAAAGCAAGATATAACATAGGGTAGATATGGCCAAAATGTGGGCAAAAGGTGCCTCTATCATTTGAACTTATCAAGCAATGATCATGTATATAATCATTCTTGAAAATAGATAACCATGTCAATACTCAAAGATAAATGCATAGGAAGAGTAAATCACACAATAAAAGCAAAAGGAATATAGATGTAATCTCTTATAAGGCCAAAAATATCTCACTAGGACAAATTTTTGTCGAATATCAAGCATGCTTGCAAACTTAGATCATACATGCTCAATTACCTATGCCAAATTATATTTCACATAAAAACCAATTTTAAAGACAAGTTCATGCTAGTATAAAGTTAATAGGACAAACTCAAACTAGATGGGTATCTTTGATAAAACATAAATGCAATGCATGAGACTCTTTTTTTTCCATTATTTTCGACATTTTCTATAAAAAAAATCATTTTTGACATTTTGTATAACAAATAACTAATCATGATGCATGAATTACATTAAATTTCAAAATAAATAAAAATAAATAACCGAAAATCTAAATATGGAACAAAAATAAACATGAACTAACCTAAACAATTTACTTCACTCCCCCACACACACTTAAATGTTGCATTGTCCTCAATGCATAAACAAATACAAAAAAAAAGAACAATGAAAAATATAAAATAGAGGGTTGAAGAAAGCAAATAAACTAATCAATCACTATAAAGATGGGGTCTGGAATTCAGACTGCTGGTGGATACTATCCAAAGCACACAACAGTGCTATCTAAAGACCAACAAGCTTATCAGCAATACCATCGAGCTTGTCTGCAATGCTCACATCAAACTCAGCAAATCGACGCTCACGATCATCCATAGTAGCATTAATAGGCCCAGCGTCATCAACAAAGACTTCCTCCTCTTCTACCTCTTCTTCTTTCTCATCCAGCTCATTCCTTCTTGCCCAACCATATTCTTTAGGACTACGTCCCTCATAATCATCCTCAATCAGGGGTAGGGGACAACAATTGTGACTGATATTAAAATCATATGTCCTGTAGCAAAAAGGTAGATCGGCAGGCAGGTATAGATGATGCTCACGATGCTTTCCTGCCATCCATCTGACATACTCTGATCCATCAGGATGCATGACACTAATAGTAATGTTACCCCAGTTCAAGTTACCAATATCGTAAACCTTGTCATTCGAATAGGGTTTCATATCATCAAAACAAATTCCCAATCGACGAGCAATCAACGACAGCAAACCTCCAAAAGCAATAACACGGTCAGCTCTCACATGAGTAGCCCTAATCACTTCCATGCAACTCCCGCAGAAATAATTGAACCCAATTAGGATTATGCACAGCCTCAGGGGTCAAACAGTAAGTATGGCTCCAGGATCTCATAGTAACCATCTCAGAATCAGCAATACCAAAGAGGCAAGTACTCAGAACTCTGTAACATAGTCTCGGCGGAGGATGGGTAATCATATAGTCAAAGAATTTACCACCTGACCCAAAGGATCGACCAGTCGCCTCTTTCCACGTGTAAAGAGGATGTGGAGGAGCCAACTCAAACCCAACAACATCAGCAGGCATCTTGGTAACACAAAACGCTTGTGCAATGAGATCCTTAGTCACCACGAACTTCTCACCCCTCAATTGGAAACCAATCTCCAAATCAGAGCGATACTCTAAAGTAGCCAAGAACTCTCTCACCAATAACGGATAGGTAAACTCAGCAAGATCCATGAAATCACTCAAACCTCTTTTCTCAAGGAGTAGAGAGACATCCCTAAACGATCCCAAATGATGCAACGTCGGGGGCTCGAACAACAATGTGGATCGATAATTGCTTTTCTCAAGCTTACGCTAACACTCCTCCTTCTCCAAAGTCATGAAGCTAGGCAAAACTAACCTACGATAGAACAAAATCTAATCCTACAAATAGATAAAATAAAATCTACTTCTAAAATAAATAGATAGAAATATATTTAATCCCGATGAAGATAGAAAATAGAAACTAACCTAAAAATCCAAAAATAAGATAAAAATATAGATAAAATAGGATAGAAAATACTCCCTTCCATTGTTACCAAAAATCTAGAATGCGTCTGTTAACAATGGAGCAATGGGGGCCAATTTTTTGGGTGGCGGGCGATGTTATGTGCAGATGATAATGCATATTTTATATAGACATTATAGGTGTTTCTTATTGCAATTAGGTAGTTCTTTTGCTATTTTTTGGGCGGCGGGCGATGTTATGTGCTTTTTAGTGTTTATTCTACAGAATTACATTCCGACCTTGAATGGACTTTGGGAAGAGCTTAAGAAGCATGTTTTGGAGCATATGAAGGCTAAGAAGGAGCTAGAGAGGAGAAAGGAAGCACGCCATTGGAATTTATTGAAGACAATTGAGGAACGTTGGACACTGCATAGACGGCGGCCGCTGCCATTTGCACGGCGTCCGTCGTGGGCCTATTTTTTGGATACACGGTTTTGGATCGGAAGACATTATTTCCTATTAGTTTACTCTATTTCCGACTAGGGTTTGTGCCGACTTGTTTGAGGCATTATTAAGTTATTTTCAGTTCTATTTAGCCATAAGAAGAGAGGAGAATTATTGTGAGACTATGAACACAATGAGAGAGAGAGAGAGAGAATTGGCCTATGAGTTGCTAAACTCATAGTTTCGCCTGTGATTCGAAGACATGGTTGTTTGGATTGTGAGGATTTGATTCTATTTGGTTATTCATATTCTTAGTTTTCATCTTGTGCATAATTATTATATTTGTGTTCTTTCCTATGCCTGATCAACATGTTAGGAATTGAATCTTAGCTATGAATTCGTTGTTGTTTTCTCGATAGCAAACATAGGTATTGATGATAGTGATGTCTCTTTATCTTTGTAGTGGATGATTTCAATTGATCTGTGCTGATTATATTCGATTAGGGCTGAGTTCGGTATGCACCTATTAGTCTTAATTGCGTTGAGTCAATGTGCCAATTGGTCTTGATTACTTGAGTCCTTAATGATATTCTTTAGTGATATTGAATAAGATGAGTGAATCTATGTGGATCTCTCAACTTTAGTCAAGTAGACATATGAATATGAATAATTAATAGATCAATCCGAGGACCATGAATTCCAACCAATATCAGAGAATTGCAGGGGAAATATTCTTTCTACTTTGATATCAATATGTTTGCAATCATAAATATGGTTACTTTTACATCTTTGTTACTTGTTAAAAATCATCGCTTTGTCATAAGAATCTTTGCTTAGAGTTATTGAATAGAAAATCGCTTCTCTCTGTGGGTTCGACACCGGACTTCATCGCTATACTAGTAGTTATTTGGTTTATCAAGTGATTGATTGCCTAATCTATTGGTTTGTGTTTAAGTTTGGATATTATTACTACTTTGGTAAAGGGCAAAAGTGCCAACGACGTTCGTCTCGCACCAGCAGAACACCAAGTTCTTGGCACCGTTGCCGGGGAGAAGAAAGAAGTTTGCTTTTCTTTATCTCTTTCAATTGCTCTTTAGTTTGAGTCTTTTGTGTCCATGTATGGTTCGAACTAGATCTTCTAATTCATTGCCTTTGTCTTTTGATTCTAAATTGAAAGATCTCTTAGGTTGAAGAGAAAGCTTAAGTTTGAGACAAACAAGGAGATGACAAACGCAGTTGTTAATCTGCCAAGAAGGACCGTGAGAAACCTAAAGGAGCCTAATTTGAGTGCTCAACCACTTGCAATTAGTGTTCCTGATCTCCCTGAGGGTTCAAGATTTAAGTATAAGTCGAATTGGTCTTCTATTTTGCCTTACTTTCATGGATTGCCTAGGGAGGATGAAAACAAGCATCTTGCTACCTTTGTGAGTGTGTGTGATAGACTGAGACACCAAGGCCTGAATGATGACCAATTGATGTTGAGAGTGTTCCCCTTTACTTTGAAAGATTCTGCAAGCGATTGGCTTTACTACCTACCCCCAGAAAGCATTACTACTTGGGTGCAATTGAAGAAAGCTTTTCTGCAAAAGTACTTTCCTGTGACTCACCTCCACAAACTTAAGAAGGAGCTATCCAATATTGAGCAATCACCTACGAAGAGTCTTTATGAGTATGTTGAGCGGTTCAAGAAGCTTAAGGGTAGTTGTCCGCAACACGGTATACCCGAGGATGATCTAGTGTTGTATCTTTATGAAGGCTTGCTTGACACCGATAGGAGTTTCATCAATGCTACTAGCGGAGGAGATATTTTGGATTAAACACCTCAGGAAGCAATGCAGATTTTTGAAGGGTTGGCTAATGCATCACAACAATATGGGAGACACCAAGGAGTTAGAGGAGTTCATAAGTTTGATAGTTCGAGAGATGGACACAGGGATGATATCGATAGGATTATGGAGATCGTGAACAAGATGGTTATGCAAATGAATCAACCCCATCAGCCTAGACCTTGGGGTGTTTATGGAGATCCAACTCATCCAAATGATAAGTGTCCCTTGATTCAGGAGGACACCGCTGAAATGAATGCTATGGATTATGGACCTCGCCGCAACTTTGGTAACAATTACAATCAGATCTACAATTCAAACTACTAAAGTGGGTTCAGTGGCAGAGGCCAGCAGCAACAAGTTCCTTTTCAGAGAGGACAATTTGAGAATCGTCCTAGAAACACTTAACAAGAAGATAGAGATGAGACATTGAGGTTGTTATTGGACAAGATGAGTATTCAAGAAAAGTTGTTGAGTCAGATGGCTAAGGAGATTGGTGAATTGAAAGCGAAAGATTTGGGGAAGTTACCATTGCAGGTGGTAGGGAATCCGAAGGAGAATGTTAGCCCCATGATCCTTAGAGGAGGTAAACAAGTGAATGTGCCCACTTGGAATGTTGAAGAGAGGTCTAGGGAAGAAGTTGATGTGGAAAATAAGGAGGAAGAGACGGAATTGGAGACACGCTGCATAGACGTCGCTTGCCGCCCCTCACCATAACGCGTGTCGCCTCCTCCAGTGACGGATCCGACTTCTGACGTTGTGCAATCCCCGAAGATTTCTTCTAAAGAATGGTCTTGAGGTTTCAAGACCTGCACCACCCTTTCCTCATGCCTTAAGATCTGATCGTAAGTGGGAAGATGAACAAATTCTGTATGACACCTTTGCTCATTGTGAGGTAAATATTCCACTTTTTAATTTGATTAAAGTTGTGCCTCGCTATGCGAAATTCTTGAAAGGACTATGCACGATGAAGCGCAAGCAAAGGATGCGAAAGAAAGAAAAGGTAAGTTGAAGTGAGAATGTTTCTACTTTACTTCATAAACGATTGCCTGAAAAGTGTGGAGATCCAGGTATGTTTAGTATCTCATGTGCAATAGGTAATGCTAGCTTCACCAAAGCTATGCTAGACCTAGGTGCTTCAATTAATGTTATGTCTTATAACTTGTACATGTTTTTGGGTCTCGATTCTTTGTCTGAAACTGGTGTTACTATACAAGTCGCTGACTGTTCTAGTATTAAGCTTAGAGGAGTTGTTGAGGATGTTTTGGTTAAGGTAAATGATTTGATATTTCCGGATGATTTCTTCATTCTAGACATGGAACAAGGTACGTCTGAAACCCCAATTATCTTGGGAAGGCCATTCTTGCAAACGGCTAAGACTAAGATTGATTGTTTTGAAGGTTCACTAACTATGGAGTTTGATGGTAGAAAATTTGAGTTTTCTATATTTTAGCCTATTGTTTCTTCTGCCAATGATTATGTAGATGTTCTTGACTCTAATGAAAGTAATCATAGGAATGAATCAAATGGTTTGTTAGATACTTCTGTGGAAACTGAATCTATGAATCTTGAGTTTTCTAACAAAGATGAAATTGGATTAGAGAAAGTTGACAATGAAAGGAAAATTGAGAACTTGTTTAAGTCACATGACAATGTGTCTAATTCAAATGATTTTATTGCCTTTCCCTATGAGAAATCGATTCCTAACAATGTCGAGGGTTTTCGCAATTGCAGGAGAAACTCTAGGAGTAACTCATTTCAAGAAGGAATGGATGGATACAATTGATGGATATGTTGGAGAAGTTCCTAAAGTTCCCCCTCTTGTCTTGCAAAGGACAAGTGTGAAGGATCTTGGTGGAATAACTTGATCAAGAAATGCATCACGTCGAGCCAAAGACATGAAACAAAGACGCTTCTTGGGAGGCAACCCAAGTTAGTTAGGTAGTATTATTTCTATTTTACAATTAGTTTTCAATTCAATAAAGTAGGATCAATCGTGTCGCTGAATTACGGAAGCTATGGTAAGTGAAACCTGTGTTGGGTCAAGTTTTGATTGATTTGGAGTGCAGAGTCACATTCTGTGGACAAGGCGCCCGCCGCCAGTCACACGGCGCCCGCCGTCCCCTGTCCGCCTAACGAGTTCGAATTTGGTAAACTTGGAAGGGAAGTTTCTATCTTTCTTATTTTTGGTTATTTTCATTTTAGGTTAGTTTATTTATTTTATATCTTTATAGGATTAGATTTATTTCCTTCTTATTTTGTTCTAGGATTAGATTATTTCCATTTATCTTAGGTTAGTCTATTTTATCTTTTTATCTATTTTCATTCTATCTTAGGATTAGATTTTTCTTTTTAGGGTTAGTTTCCTTATTTCTTAGGATTAGAGGTTCTATCTTTTCTATTTCTATTTTATCTAGTTCTAATATTTTCTATTTTTCTTTTTAATAGATATTCCTTCCAACTCACCATATATTGCTATTCCCTATTTTGAATCAACCAAGCTTCCTCAAGGAATCTACAAAACCCAAAAGCCTCCTGGAATCCATTCAAAATACCTTAAGCCTTGCGTTTCAATCGATTCTATCCACTAAAACACTTTCCACCATTAACCTACATCCACAAAATTCAACATTTCCCATACCATTCCCCTACCTATCACCAAAGAACCCTTTAAAACCAAGTTGTTCGTGAATGTTTCAAGTTTGGAGGAGTGTGAACGTCGGTTTTCCAACGTTTTCACTCGGATTGGTGGTTCTGTGTACACGACGCCCACCCCCTCAGCCACGGTGTCCGTCGTCCCTACAGCGAGCCCGTCTTTTGGTCGTTTTTGTGATTTCTCTTCGGATTACCGTCGAGTTGCATCATGTCTCATGCTCCCAAGATAGTTGCTCCCACCTATTTATCTGAACTTGAAAAGGAACGCTGGTTCCAGCTAAGAGATGTGAGTTATCACTCGACGCGGTTCTTTCATCTAGAGACATTGTAGAGGCTTGGTCTCCGTGGTCCAATCTCTCTACTGCTAGATAAGGGAGGTCTAGCTAACTTAATATCGATAAGCGCGCTGACATATCCTGTGTTAGTGCGTGAGTTCCTGTCAACTTTGGATGTGCGATCTAACAAGCTCATCTGTTTCATATTATTGGGTACTGAATGCTCAATTCAAAAAAGATTCCTATCCCATGCTTTGGGAATGCATATACCTTGGTCTAATCCTTGGCATCATAGCTGCTCTGCTATCACACCTACTGAGACTTGGGCTATAGTGTCAGGCCATGCTGGAGGGACTGAGAACTTTCATGATTATCTGATTACGCATCCTTCCCTTAGGCTATGCGAATGGGTATTGACCTTTGCCTTCTATGGTTCTGTTGATTCGATGGTTATCACAAAGAGAATGTGGATGTGGTTATATTGTTTGACGCCAGAGGCCGAGTGTGTACCAAAATGGATAGAGTTGTTTCTAGCTGCTTGTGTAGATGCATTTCGTAGAAGAGATGATATGAGTGCCCATATTGTTACTTTTGGAGGATTGATTACCCTTATAGCACGCTATATGGGTATGGATTTGAGCTCCATGCAACCCTTCCATCACTTTTCTATTATGACATTTCATACCTACTAAACGCTCGTCTTATTGAAAGGGTTATCTGCCATGACAGTAGTGAGTGTTTCTGTTGGTTGTTTGGCGCAAAGGGTGAGCACCACCAATATCTTCCTGTGCATCTACCTGTTGGCCCGACTTTGTCTGCTTTCTGTATTCGTCAGGTGCCAGCACCTGCTGGGATGGTTGTGGACTCACCCTCTTCAAGCGAATTTCTTCTGGGAGATGAGGCCGATGATGATCTTGATATCCCCACTGAGAGCAGTTCTTTGTTTGAGCTTATGGCGATTCTTGCCAATCGCTTGACGAGAATGGAAGATCAGCATCTGAGAAGTTTTCGTAGAGTACATGAGAATTAGTTGAGTCTACAGAAGAAGATAGACAAGATACAAGCATATCTTCTAAAGCCCTGGGCGCAAATTTCCCTGGACATCAATCAACGGTCTGGACCCCAGACCCCGCCTTTACAGTAATAGGTTAGTTATTTGCTTCCTTCAAACCCTTTATTTTTAGATTTTTCATTGTTCCTTTTTGTGTTTCTATGCATTGAGGACAATGCAACATGTAAGTGAGAGGGGGGGGGGGGGGGGAATGAAGTGAATTAGTTAGGTTAGTTCATGTTTGAATTTCTGTTATTTCGTTTATGTTATAGAAAATGTCAAAGATGAATTTTTTTTTTTGAAAAATGTCGAAATAAATGAAAAAAAAAGTGAGTCTTGTTTGTTGTTTTGCATATTGTGTTATCAAAGACCTCCATCTAAGTTGAGTTTGTCCTATTTTGACTTTATACTGGCATGATCTTATAAATCCCATGGAATTCTGTAATGATTTGATCTTAGAGAAAATTTGTGCCTCCGGCACAAATTTTCGCCCTAATTTGAGACTTGTCCTAGTTTTTGTAAAAATTAGTTGAATGTCCACTTTTGTAATTTCGGATGTTTATTTTCTGATACTACCCTTCCTTCTCTTTTACCGTTGTTCAACCCCGTTCTAGGGCAAATTTCATTCTCAAAGGAGATGAAGGAGAAAGTTGTATATGCCGTTGCTAGGGTTTCGATGGCGAAGAGGTGCAACCAAGCTTTCATGGAATGAGGCCTTTTCCTCCTCAATCGTCTTCTCCGAGTGCTCGAATCAAGCAGCGGATTCACCAGGGAGGAGTCATGCGTTGCTCGTCAGGTGCTGAGCTTCTCCAGGGAGAACGCGCGCGCAATCGGATCATGAGGCGGAATCTCCTTCTTGTTGGAGATCTGCGAGGCAGGACGCCAAATTCGCAGGGCGTCGCAATCGGATTTCTCAGAAACCTCGATCAATTTGAAGAGATTAGGGAGAATTTCATGGAGGAGAACGCCATTTTTGTGCCGATCTCCCGCATCAGAACATTAGGTTGCCCCCACCTCTCTCTCTTTCTTCTCCCGCATCAGAAGACCAGGGCGGAGCCTTAACGCTGCTGACTTCCTCTGCCATGGCCGCTTCGACGGCGTCTGCCACGGCCGCCGTTCCGCGCGGCCTTCACCTTCGTCACCGTCTCCCTCACCACCATCACCACATCCACCACCACAAATCCGGCGAAGGAAGCGGTGTGGCTGTCAAATCTCCGAGGCGGAGATCGCCTCCGTCACCGCCTCCCTCCCGGTGCAAAGCCGCGTTGGCGCCAGCATAGTCGACCGCCTCCGCCTCGCCTCCGGCAGCTAATCTCCTCCAGGTAAATTGATTTCATTGCTTACATTATCAGTGTATATGGTATTGCTTGGCTTTTTTGATTTGGAATGATCATAACATTCATCATGGCGTTGAAGATCATCGCAATTGAGATATTACCGCTATGAGTATTTAGGAGCAGTTCTTGGGAATTGATTTGTGTATTAGGCGTTTTCAGTTGAACATCAGAAAATAGGTTATCAGAGGCTGTGTGAAATTAGGCGTTTTCAGTTCAATCTCTTTGTGCTCTGCACAACAGAAATTAGGGCGTTTTCATAGGCTTGACAGTTTTTGTGTTCTGAATTCTGATAGGTTTCTGATGTTGTGTGAATTGTAGGAAGTCCTGCATTTTTCTTGAGTTTTTGGAAGCTGGGTTTTAGTAAGTTTTAATTTTTGTGTTCTGAATTTTGTGATTTTTGTGATTTTGTAAGCTGTGATTTTTGTGTTAGTTTACAACCTATGTTAGTTTCTTCTGGCTGATGTATTCCTCAAAATTTCCTTTTCATTGTGCTGACATGTTCTCTTTTTGTGCTGACATGTTCTCTTTTTGTGCTCGAATCTGCATATTTAGATATGAATATAGGGATTTGCTCGAATCTGAAGTCGATGGACTTGCAATTTGCTCGAATCTGAATTTAGGGATCTAAATATAGGCCTTTGCTCGAATATGAAGTCTGCATATTTAGATCTGAATTTGGGTTTTAATTGAAAAAATGTAAAAGAAGTCGTTGTTACTGCTTCTTTCTAAAAGCTTTTTCTGAATTTAGTCTGCATATTAGAGGTTTGTAGAAGTTTGTGCATGATCTTCTTTGTAAGCTATATGATTCATCAAACTTGTAAAGGCTGACATCTTCTGGAAACTTGTAAATGCTAACATCTTTTGGAAACTTGTTAATGCTGACATCTTGTGGAAATAAATGATGACATCTTAGCATATTTGAGGTGGAAAACTGATTTTTTTTTGGTTATGTGATAATATAGCGGAGTTTTGTACATTAAATGAATAGGTTTTGTGCTGACATGAGTTTTTAAATTATTAAAAATCATGTCATCAAGCTTAATTTTAAACTAGAGATGCTTGCCTAGAATGCATGCGGTCTCGGTAGAAGTGATATCAAGCATCCGGTGTCGGATTCTCTATTATGATACCTTTCCAGATAGGGAATCGCGCCACGGTTCAAACACACAACTTTTCCGTGATGTATGGTCTTTTTCGGCCATCGGAGATCATTTCAAGCCTTAAAATTGAGTTTTTATGTTTTTTTCGACAATATCAACAATTTTGTTATTTTATTTTTATTGCTTAACAACTAGGGTTTGGTTCCACTTTTCCTATTTAATAACGCGTTTGTATATTTACATTGAAGTGCCTTGTGATTTCTGACTTATCTAGAGATATTAGCTAGTAGCTCTACAAAGTTTAATTGTGTGCTGACATGTTTCTTTTTTATTTCTAGTTGTGTGCTGACGTTGTTCTTTTTTATTTCTAACTGTGTGTTGACATAGTATCTTTTTGTGCAATTCAAATTGATGTATATGCTTTTTTTTTTGTCAGAATGTATAAGTTTTTTTTATTTCTAATTGTGTGTTGACATTGTCAGTTTTTGTGCAATTCAAGTAGATTTATAGGTTATTTTTTTTATTTCAAATTGTGTGCTGACATGATCTCTTGTGCAAATATAACATGCTCAATTCCAATGTGTAATTAACTTGATTTGGCATTTGTATAAAATTCATCTAGCACTTTAAAGTGTGCTTTCTTTATTTTTCCTTGTCGTTTTTCGTAATATTCTTGATTGATAAGTCATGTTTTTGAGATTTACACTTGCATAGCTCTTTACTAGACTTATTGATGGGAGGAATATGATTTTTCACATTATTTGCTTAAAAGTAAGAGGGAATAACAATCTTGCTGACATCCGGTGTCAAAAGTTTAAATTTGCATAACAGATTGTTATATTTGCATAATAGATTGTTATATGTGCATATCATAAAGTTATATTTGCATAACAGTAACTTATATTTGCTCAACATAAACTTTATCTTTTACCATTTTTTTTTGTTGTGTGAGAACATAGCAAGGTTTTGTGATCTGTTTTGCTAGTTATGCTATATTTATCCCATTCTCCCTATGAAGTATGAATTCTCTTGCTAGTTATGCTATGTTTTATATTTATTTGGCATTTATTGTTCACATGTTATTGCTCTTGCTAAAAGCTACTGATATACTGTAGAATTTGTTAACTATGCTGATTTGAAAATAGATAAACAGAAAGAAAAGATATGTGTGCTAACATGATCTATTTTTGTGCAATTCAAGTTGATGTGTAAGTTCTTTTTTATTTCTAATTGTGTGCTAACATGACCTCTTTTTGCGTAATTCAAGTAAATGTATAGGTTCTTTTTTTTGTTAGAATGTATAGGTTCTTTTTTATTTCTAATTGTGGGTTGACATTGTTTCTTATTGTGCAATTCAAGTAGATTTATAGGTTCTTTTTTTTATTTCTAATTGTGTGTTGACATGATCTCTTGTGCAAATATAACATGCTCAATTCCAATGTGTAATAATTAACTTGATTTGGCATTTGTATAAAATTCATCTAGCACTTTAAAGTGTGCTTTCTTTATTTTTCCTTGTCGTTTTTCGTAATATTCTTGATTGATAAGTCTTCTTGTTGAGATTTACACTTGCATAGCTCTTTACCAGACTTATTGCTAGGAGGAATATGATTTTTCACATTATTTGCTTAAAAGTAATAGGGAATAACAATCTTGCTGACATCCAGTGTCAATAGTTTAAATTTGCATAACAAATTGTTATATTTGAATAACAGATTGTTATATGTGCATACCATAAAGTTATATTTGCATAACAGTAACTTATATTTGCACAACATAAACTTTATCTTTTACCTTTTTTTTTTGTTGTGTGAGAACATAGCAAGGTTTTGTGATCTGTTTTGCTAGTTATGCTATATTTATCCCATTCTCCCTATGAAGCAGAATTCTCTTGCTAGTTATGCTATGTTTTATATTTATTTGGCATTTATTGTTCACATGTTATTGCTCTTGCTAAAAGCTACTGATATACTGTAGAATTTGTTAACTATGCTGATTTGAAAATAGATAAACAGAAAGAAAAGATATGTGTGCTAACATGATCTATTTTTGTGCAATTCAAGTTGATGTGTAAGTTCTTTTTTATTTCTAATTGTGTGCTAACATGACCTCTTTTTGCGCAATTCAAGTTGATGTATAGGTTCTTTTTTTTGTTAGAATGTATATGTTCTTTTTATTTCTAATTGTGTGTTGATATTGTTTCTTATTGTGCAATTCAAGTAGATTTATATGTTCTTTTTTTATTTCTAATTGTGTGTTGACATGATCTCTTGTGCAAATATAACATGCTCAATTCCAATGTGTAATAATTAACTTGATTTGGCATTTGTATAAAATTCATTTAGCACTTTAAAGTGTGCTTTCTTTATTTTTCCTTGCCATTTTTCGCATTATTCTTGATTGATTAGTCATATTTTTGAGATTTACACTTGCATAGCTCTTTACTAGACTTATTGCTGGGAGGAATATGATTTTTCACATTATTTGCTTAAAATTAAGAGGGAATAACAATCTTGTTGACATCCGGTGTCAACAGTTTCAATTTGCATAACAGGTTGTTATATTTGCATAACAGATTGTTATATGTGCATATCATAAAGTTATATTTGCAAAACAGTAACTTATATTTGCACAACATAAACTTTATCTTTCACCATTTTTTTTGTTGTTGTTTGAGAACATAGCAAGGTTTTGTGATCTGCTATGCTAGTTATGCTATATTTATCCCATTCTCCATGAAGTATGAATTCTCTTGCTAGTTATGCTATGTTTTATATTAATTTGGCATTTATTGTTCACATGTTATTGCTCTTGCTAAAAGCTACTTATATACTGTAGAATTTGTTTAAGCATGCATAACATAATATTATATTTGCATAACATCGGGTTATATTTGCATAATATTGGGTTATATTTGCAAAACAAAAAGTGCTGACATGTAATTTTTTATTTTTTTTTTAAATCGAAAAAAAAAATTCTGAATGTTATGTTATAATATAATTAAAAGCCTTTTAGCTTAATGGTAGAGCGATGGGCTTATGCGCAAATACGTGGGTTCGAATCCCGCATAGGCTAAAGTTTATAATAATTCTAGTAATTTACAAAATTTTATAATAAATGTTGACATTTAGCCATTGATGTGCAAAAACTTTATCTTTTACCATTTCTTTTATTAGAGGATAGTAGAAGTTTGAGCTTATCATCTCATGTAATATGATATCAATTTCGAGAATGATCTTATTTGTAAACTTTATCTTTTATTAAATGTTGACATTTAGCTTAAATGCTGACATTTAGCTTAAATGTTGACATTTAGCCGTTGATATGCAAAAGCTTTATCTTTTACGATTTCTTTTATCAGAGGATTGTAGAATTTTGAGCTTCTCATCTCATGTAATATGATATCAATTTCGAGAATGATCTTATTTGTAAACTTTATCTTTTATTAAATGTTGACATTTAGCTTAAATGTTGACATTTAGCCGTTGTTGTGCAAACGATTTATCTTTTACCATTTCTTTTATTAGAGGATTGTAGAAGTTTGAGCTTCTCATCTCATGTAATATGATATCAATTTTGAGAATGATCTTATTTGTAAACTTTATCTTTTATTAAATGTTGACATTTAGCTTAAATATTGACAATTAGCATAAATGTTGACATTTAGCCGTTGATGTGCAAAAGCTTTATCTTTTACCATTTATTTTATTAGAGGATTGTAGAAGTTTGAGTTTATCATCTCATGTAATATGATATCAATTTTGAGAATGATCTTATTTTTAAACTTTATCTTTTATTAAATGTTGACATTTGGCTTAAATGTTGACATTTGGCTTAAATGTTGACATTTGGCTTAAATGTTGACATTTGGCTTAAATGTTGACACTTGGCTTAAATGTGCAAAATCTTTATCCTTTACCATTTCTTTTATTAGAGGATTGTAGAAGTTTGGGCATCTCATCTCATGTAATATGATATCAATTTTAAGAATGATCTTATTTTAAACTTTATCTTTTATTAAATGTTGACATTTAGCTTAAATGTGGACATTTAGCTTAAATGTGGACATTTAGCTTAAATGTTGACATTTAGCCGTTGATGTGCAAAAACTTTATCTTTTACCATTTATTTTATTAGAGGATTTTAGAAGTTTGAGCTTATAATCTCATGTAATATTATATCAATTTTAAGAATGATCTTATTTGTAAACTTTATCTTTTATTAAATGTTGACATTTTGCTTAAATGTTGACATTTAGCCGTTGATGTGCAAAAGCTTTATATTTTTCCATTTCTTTTGTTAGATGATTATAAAAGTTTGATATTATCATCTCATCTAATATGATATCAATTTTGGGAATGATCTTATATGTAAACTTTATCTTTTATTATATGTTGACATTTAGCTTAAATGTTGACATTTAATCATTGATGTGCAAAAGCTTTATCTTTTACCATTTATTTTATTAGAGGATTGTAGAAGTTTGAGCTTATCATCTCATGTAATATGATATCAATTTTTAGAATGATCTTATTTGTAAACTTTATCTTTTATTAAATGTTGACATTTAGCTTAAATGTTGACATTTAGCCGTTGCTGTGCAAAAACTTTATCTTTTACCATTTCTTTTATTAGAGGATTGTAGAAGTTTGAGCTTATCAGCGTCCGCATCTCCGATGTTGGCGTCAGCCGACATCAGCGTCAACCAAAATGAGCGTCAGCATCTCCGATGTCGGCGTCAGCCGACATCAGCGTCAGGCTATCTGACGTCAGCAATGTTAGCATCAATGTCAGCATCTTCGATGGCGGCATCAGCAATGTCGACATTAGTGCTGCTGACACGGAAAAAAGCATTTTCGACATTGGCGTCAGCATCTCCGATGTAAGTGTCAACGATGTCAAGAATGTCGGTGTCAACAACATCTCCGATGTTGGCGTCAGCCGACATCTCCGATGTTGGCGTCAGCCGACATCTCCGATGTCAGTGTCAGCACCATCAGCATCTCGAATGTCGGCATCGACAATGTCAGTGTCAGTGCTAACACGAAAAAAAGAAGCGTTGACACGAAAAAAGCATCCCTAACGTCCGCGTCAACAGCTTCAGCAGCATCGATGTCGGCGCCAGCCGACATCTCCGATGTCAGCGTAAGCATCTCCGATGTTGACGTCGGCAACGTAAGTGTCAGCATCTCTGATGTCGGTATCAGCAATGTCAACGACAGTGCTTCTGACACGGAAAAAAGCATCTTTGACGTCGACGTTAGTCGACATCAGCGTCAGCATCTCCGATGTCGGTATTAGCCGACATCATCGTCATCTAACATGAGCGTCGGCATCTCCGATGTCAGCGTCAGCCGACATTAACGCCAATGCTGATACGAAATATGTTAGTGGTGTTCGCAATGTTAGTGGTGACAGTGTCAGCAGTGCCAGATAATGTCAACAATATCAGTGTCAACGGTGTGAGGAATGTCGGTGTCAGCAACATCGACATTGACATTAATGCAATTTTAAAGCCTCTTAAGTCAATCAATGGTAAAGCGATGTGCTTATGTGCAAATAAGATATATTAATGCAATTTTAAAATACAAATGCATGTGCATATTCTTCCCATAAGGTTGTTTAAACTTGCATAACATAATATTATATTTGCATATCATAATATTATATTTGCATAACATCGAGTTATAGTTGTATATCTGAAAGTGCTGACATGTAAATTAAAAAAAAAATCAAAAAAACAAAAAAAAACAAAAACACTGGACACACGAGGGGGGGCGTGGGGGGCACTGAGGTGGGGGGGGGGGCAAGGGGGATGAACACTTTTGCAAAATTTTCAAATATATGGATACTCCTCTAATTTAGCCCATTTTTTTGGATATTTCACTAAAGGGCCCTTGATCTTATCCTGAAAATTGGTTTTTATGTGAAATATGATTAAGCATATGTAATTGAGCATGTATGATCTACGTTTGGGAGTATGCTGGAAATTCAACAAAAATTTGTCCCAGTGAGATATTTTTGGCCTTATAAGGGATACATATTTATTTCTTTTGCTTTTCTTGTGTGATTTACTCATCCTATGCATTTATCATTGAGTATTGCCATGGTTATCTATTTTCAAGGCCCATTATATACATGTTCATTGCTTGTTAAGTTTAAATGATAGAGGCAACCTTTTAGCCACATATTTATCCATGTCTACCTTATGTTATAACTTTCTTTGAAGCCAATTTGAGACTTTAGCCTTATCATTGATAGCTCCACAAAATTATTATTCCTAGCCTATGATGAGCCTTACCCTTATTCTAGCGGAATTGAGATTTTGAGTGTGTTATGAAATCTATTTTGGAGATTGAGGAGAATAAAGCTAAAGTGTGTTGTTATGGTTTATGGTTTTAAGAAGATGTAATGTTATGTGCTTATTTAGTCCCTTATTCTTATGAGAAGAATTTTGGCTCAATTAAAAAAAATCCGAAAAAAAAAGGAAAAAAAAAGAGAATAAAAGAGCCCTTTAGTTTATTTTTTGCATAATGAGAAAGAATTGGATTTATGATTGGTTATGAGTCTTATTGGTTGGGTGTTGAGATTGCATGATATGTAGACCTGTCAAAACACAACCCGACTCGGTTGACAAGACCCGAATGCCCGGAAATTTTTCGACCCGAACCCAGAAATTTTGACCCGGAGATTTTTTTCGACCTGAACCCGAACGCCCGAAAATTATCCGGGTAATCTGGGTTTCGACCCGGTGACCCGATTAACACGGTAATTTTGAACCGATTAACCCGATTGACCAGGTAACCCGATTGATTTATAATTATATACGATTAATTGTGTTATTACATTTTATAAAACAATTTATTACATTTTATAATTACAATCACTTGATCTTTGGTTTTAAAATCCACTTTTATATTTATTTGTATTGTGTAATACTCCATCCGATAGGTAGTATTTGATTTTTTATTTTTCAATGGACTTTTTTAACAAGATAAAAATTCTAAAAATATAAAAAATTAAAAGAATTCTATGCTTATTACTAATTGCATGAAATTATTAGTAAAAAATTATTTGAACATAATTTTTAATAAAATGTAATAATATATAAAATATCAAATTTTTATTAAAATTATTTTTTTTAAATATTTAAAATTTTGATATTTATATATTATTACATTTAATTAAAAAATCAAATATTTTAGATCAAATATTTACAAGAAGCAAAACTTATGAACAACGTCTTTAATTTTAGAATTTAAAATTTATCGCAAATTTATCAAAAGGAAGAAGAAGGATCCACCATGGAAGAAGGTCCAAAGGAGCAAGGTGAGCTTATGTCCAAGTTGTGGTTCGTTCTTAATGGGTTGACAGCATTTCGACGTCTCAGTAGAATGGGTCATTCGGAGTCCATATTTATCGGATGAGGTCGTTCTATACCTTGTTAGAACGATGACGAAAAGATCTACAACTTTCCTGTTGAAGGTCTTTCCAGAATCAAACTCGAAGTCGGCCGAAATTCATCATCTTTGCAGATGTCACTATTTAGACGGATTTCTACATATTTATTTATTTATTTTCGGATTTTACTTAATTAGTTGGATATATTTATTTTATGAATTTAGGAAAATAATGTGTGAGAGGAAAATATCTCATCTAGGTACATTCCTTTCCTACAAAGTTATTATTTATCTATCTCTATTAGGTTTGATTTATCTTACATAGGATATTTTATCTATCTTTTATCTAACCAAACTTCTACCCTGAGAAAACTTCTATCTTTGCAAGGTAGAATTGGTTAGGCTTTTCTATTTAAACACTTGTATGCTTTGAATTTTAATCAGATTAGAAATTATAATTGAGGAACCTTTTTAGGATTAAAAGGTTTCCCCAATTCCTCAATCCCAAAGGTTTTCAAACACTTATGTTCTTATTTCATTGGCCAAACACAATTCCTCACCTTAAATCACACGTCAAAACACAAACACCAAAATTCTGCAGAAAACCGTCGCCATAGTGGAAGCAGATCCGTCACAGAAGGTTCAACCCCTGGTGACACTCGCATCCGGCTTCGCTCCAGCGAGCGCTGGCCCTCGGCCTCACAGGCCCAGGCGCTCGGGCGTGTCCCAGTGCTGCCGCGCGCATTCCCTCGCTGATCCACTGGCTAAGATAAAAGTGCGATCTTGCATAGCTCCTTGATTTCTCTTTCAATTAGAACAAGTAATTGAAGTGGATTAACAATCTGATTTAGCGATAGAAAATAGGAAATAGCGACAGAACAACAGGACAGCAGCAGCGACGACAGGCGCAAGATTGCAGCGCCAACGCTCGGGTGCGCCACAGTGCCCGTTGCTGGCGAGTGCCGGGGTGTAGCAGCGACAGGGGCTAGGGTTCCTACGATGGTTCTAGATCTGGATTGGCGACAGATTTTGCAGCCTTGTGTCTCCTTGTGTTTTGCCGTGTGTTTTGAGAGGGTGGTGTTTGGATCTTTGTTGGTTGAACAATAAGAACATAAAGGCTTTTGGATTGGGGAATTGGGGAAACCTTTTAATCCTAAAAAGGTTCCTCAATTATAATTTTCAATCTGATTAAAATTCAAAGCATACAAGTGTTTAAATAGAAAAGCCTAACCAATTCTACCTTACAAAGGATAGAGGTTTGGTTAGATAAAAGATAGATACAATATCCTAAAGATAGATAAAACCTATGTAAGATAAATCAAATCTAATAAAGATAGATAAATAATAACTTGGTGGGAAAGGAATGTACCTACATGAGATATTTTCCTCCCACACATTATTTTCCTTAATTCATAAAATACATATATATAACTAATTAAATAAATCCGAAATTAATTAAATAAATATGTAAAAATTCGTCCAAAGAGTGACAGCTGCAACGATGATGAATTTCAACCGATTTCGAGTTTGATTCGGGAAGGACCTTCAACAGCAAAGCTGTAAATCTTTTCATCCTCGTTCCAACAAGGTATGGCACGACCTCATACGATAAATATGGACTCCGAAAGACCCATACTACTGAGACGTCGAAATGTTGTCAACCCATTAAGAACGAACCACAACTTGGACATAAGCTCACCTTGCTCCTTTGGACCTTATTCCATGCTGGAGCCTTCTTCTTCCTTTTGAGGAGGACATACTCTTCCTCCAATAGTCCTCGAATCGATCTTGATAGCTCGCCTAGATCAAGGTCATTGTTTGAGTCACAGAAGCTCATCCTTGGTTGCATCATTCTCCCCCTCTTATCTTCGATTCGTTCTCGAATCGAGTCGATCATGAGCAGTGGGAAAGGAGCAGCAACCCTCAAATATGGTGATGGAGGGGTGGGTGGAATGGGTGCCAGCAGAATTCAAGGTATAGAAACCCCCAAAAACAACACATTTTGGCATGATTGTTGAACGGACTTGATCTTCAATAGGAATAGGCTCAACAATCACTTCAACTTCAGATTTGGCAACTTCATGAACATTCTCAAGAGGTACAATAGCTAACTCAAGAGAAATTTCATCAATTACCTCACCTTCGTCAACAATGGAGACATCCACCACCTCATTCACAACTTTATAGTCGACTTTCAGTGCAGATTCGGAAGTCTTCCCCTAGGGGTCTTGCAGCGTGTGACCTACCGTTGGAAAGTTCACCGAGTCTTCTTTGCAACAAGACTGAGTTGACTCAATTCCGAGGTCGGAGTCAACGGGAATCTGCTAAACAAAATCATTGCGCTGTGCTGTATCCGGTGCAACGATTTTGATCTCATCCTGGGCTGCGTCGTTGGTCTCAATATCCACGGCCTCCTCGTTGGCGGAAGAAATAACAGCCTCGGAAGCTGGTGTGGAAGGTGGAGGAAAGGCTTGACGGTAGCGAGCAAGGACGGCCGCAATCCAAGCCTCCCTCTCTCGACGTTTTTCCTCAGCCTCTCGTTGTCGTGCTTCCTCAACCTCTCGTCGTCGTTCTTCCTCAGCCTCTTTTTGTTGGAGAAGCCAAATCTGGCGGCGACATCGTAGTTGTTGTCGACATCTCTTATCTTCGATCTCCGCTTGTCGTTGAAGCAAAAGGTGGTGCCTTTGAGCCTCTTGTTGTCGCTCTACGACTTGTTGTTGTTGTTGCAAAGCTCGTCTTTGCAACTCTCGACGGCCACGTTGTTGTGCAGCATGTGCCAAAGCAAAGGGATCGGGATCATCATCCCAATCACCCCAAATAGCGCAAATCATTGAATCAACTCGTTAATAACATCAAGAAAAAAACAAGAACTTGCGAAACCTAGGGCTCTAATACCACTTGATGTATAGCAATTGGCTAGGCCGGCCAATTGATAAGATAAAAGCGCATTCTTGCGTAGCTCCTTGATTTCTCTTTTAATTAGAACAAGTAATTGAAGTGGATTAACAATATGATTTAGAGACAGATTAAAACTTGGGAAATTCTAGCAAATCACAAACACAACAGTAGCAACAGAAAATAGGAAATAGCGACAGAACAGCAGCAGCGACGACAGGCGCATGAGTGCAGCACCAGCGCTCGGGTACGCCGCAGCGCCCGCTGCTGGCGAGTGCCGGGGTATAGCAGTGACAGGGGCTAGGGTTCCTGCGACTGTTCTAGATCTGGATTGGCGACAGATTTTGTAGCCTTGTGTCTCCTTGTGTTTTGGCGTGTGTTTTGAGAGGGTGGTGTTTGGATCTTTGTTGGTTGAACAATAAGAACGTATGAAATTGTGAAGGCTTTTGGATTGGAGAATCGGGGAAACCTTTTAATCCTAAAAAGGTTCCTCAATTATAATTTTCAATTTGATTAAAATTCAAAGCATAGAAGTGTTTAAATAGGAAAGCCTAACCAATTCTACCTTGCAAAGGATAGAGGTTTGGTTAGATAAAGGATAGATAAAATATCATAAAGATAGATCAAACCTATGTAAGATAAATCAAACCTAATAAAGATAGATAAATAATAACTTGGTGGGAAAGGAATGTACCTAGATGAGATATTTTCCTCCCACACATTATTTTCCTAAATTCATAAAATAAATATATCTAACTAATTAAATAAAATCCGAAATTAATTAAATAAATATGTAGAAATTCGTTCAAACAGTGACAGCTGCAAAGATGATGAATTTCGGCAGACTTCGAATTTGATTCTGGAAAGACCTTCAACTGAAAAGTTGTAGATCTTTTCGTCCTCGTTCCAACAAGGTATGGAACAACTTCATCCGATCAATATGGACTCCGAACGACCCATTTTACTGAGACGTCAAAATGCTGTCAACCCATTAAGAACGAACCACAACTTCGACATAAGCTCACCTTGCTCTTTTGGACCTTCTTCCATGGTGGAGCCTTCTTCTTCCTTTTGAGGAGGACATACTCTTCCTCCAATAGGCTTCAAATCGATCTTGATAGTTCGTCTGGATCAAGGTCATTGTTTGAGCCACAGAAGCTCATCCTTGATTGCATCAGAGATGATAATGAGAAGATGTGAGATGATGATGAGTTATGAGAGATGATTTGAGAGTTATTTTGATGATATTGAGAGATTTTGTGCATTTGTGAGCTTGATGTTATTGAGTTGGTTTGTGTTATGTTGGGAGTTTTGGAATATTGTTTTCCCGGAATTTATTGCACCACATGATCAAATACAATTCCTCGCCTTTATGTTTCTACCGAGCCCCATTACAACCCCGCCGAATGGAATCTTCTATGAAGGTTTCCATTGAGCGAAAGTCCTCTTGATGTCTTTATTTTTGCATTGACGTATCCGGTGGAGATTTGGTGATATAAAGGTCAATATTTGAGTTGATACTTGTATATGGAATTGAGGTGAGTGTATGATTAAAGCTTAAACACATGAGAATGAGAGATACACATTTTATCCTTGGTAAGGTTGATATTTGAGCATGCAAGCAACTTGATCCCATATATACATGTTATGACGTTTATATGTTTGATTATATTTGCACTATTGATGATGTTGCTTTTGATGAGTAAAGTTATGAAAAAATTTCTGTGGGATGCGGAGATGATGTTTTGCTTTATGGTTGCTTGAGGACAAGCAAGAGTTAAGTGTGGTGGGATTTGATAATGCATATTTCATATTGACATTATAGGTGTTTCTTATTTCAATTAGGTAGTGGTTTTGCTATTGTTTGTGTCTAGTTCCGTATATTGCTTGTGAAGTATTCGAGTTCGGAGTCTACGCGTTTTTAGTGTATATTCTGCAGAATTACATTCCGACCTTGGATGGACTTTGCGAAGAGCTTAAGAATCATTTTTTGGAGCATATGAAGGCTAAGGAAGAGCTAGAGAGGAGCAAGGGAGCACGACATTGGAATTTATTGAAGACAATTGAGGAACGTCGGACACTGCATAAGCGGCGCCCGCCGCCATTTCCACGGCGCCCGCCGTGTGCCTGGTTTTCGGATACGTGGTTTTGGATCCGAAGACATTATTTTGATAATGCATATTGTATATGGTCATTTATGGGTGGTCTTAGGTGCATTAAGTAATCATAATGCACGTTTAATAAGCTTATTCATATTCTTGATCATTTGATATTCGAAGTTCAGAATCTATGGGTTTTAGTGTTTATCTTATGATTCGGACTCGAAAGGTGGAGAAAACTGGGAGCAAATAGAGAAATAAGAGCTAAGGAACAGGAGCGGAAATGAAGAACATGGAGAGATCCCATCTTTAAGGTTCTGAGAAGTTGAAATTAGCTTCTGAGGTCTTCATAAGAACCGTAGTTCCTGGAAAGACTTTTCCAACGCATATTCATATGCATAAATCGGATGAAGGATGACTCCGGAAAGTGCATTACAAGTTCAGTCAATCGAAGTTGTCAGCACTGTAAGGATGGCGCCCTTCGCCCTTTCCACGGCGCCCGCCGTCTCGTCAGTTCCGGATTTGTGATACGCGGCCCAAGTCTATCTTTATGGGAACTTTTTATCTATCTTTCCTAGGGTTTTTTGGCCGACACCTTTCGCCTATTGATAGCATGCATTTAGAGGGTCAAAATGGGTTGCATTTAGCTTAGTTGAGGTACATATCATGCATGGTTTAAAGTATAATTTGCATATTTGTTCTTTATGTTGTTGGAGTCGGAATCTACACATTTTTATTGATTACTTCAGGTAACGGTGGATCCGAGGAGAAGACAGGAGTCGATAACGCATTGGATGAGAATGTCTAGTTGATCGAAGAAGCTTACATGAAGATCTCAAGAGGTCATGAGAAGAAGAAGCGAACCTAAATGAAGAACAAGTCTGCTAAACTTGTTTTGCACTTTCTAGAGGCGTCGGTTGTCCGATTGACTATTATGACCATGCGTTAGAAAGCTCTTTCACATAGCTACAACTTTTCTGTTGACAAGAAGAGCAAATTCGAGATAGATTTTCCATAAAACACCGATGTGGCGGCCGCCGCACCTATGTCGCGGCCGCCGCATTGTTCGTCAACGATTAGACGCTGCTTTTTAATTAGTAAACCTAGTTGGAGATCCTCTTTGGCCGACTTTGAGTATTAAGACCGAGTTATTACTAGTTTTTGGAGGACTTCTATTCTATTTCCACGTTCTATCGGACAATTAGAGATTGAGCGATGTTTTCTATGAGGAGCTAAACTCATCTGTTCTGCCTACAGTTTGAAGCTTTATTTGGATTGATTGTGAGTTTCTAATTCTCGTTCCTTATTTCCTATATTTGAATATTTCAACTTCTTTTGCATGATTTTTTGTTGTTTTGTTCTATCTTGTCTGGCCAACTTGTGTTAGATCAATTGAATTGCTAGGGTTTTGTAGATTCCTGATTGCGAACCTTAACCCAAGTAGCAAACTTGTCCCTTTAGGGCTGATTGAACTAATCAGATAAGTAGGAAGTTGAATGTGTTGTTAAATCCCTCTTTAGGGACATCAAATACCTTGGTTAATCTCTGAACTTAAATCTATCAATTGGGGTAAATCCTTCTTTAGGGACTGTTCAATTGATACGGGTTTCTAGGACTGATTTGACTGGTAACTATATTAGGTTGGGAAAAGGGCATTCATAGGAAACCTAAAAGGACGAGAAGAAGTTACAAGGATCGTTTCAATCAAATAAAGTGGAAAATTGTAGGAATAACTGCTTCTCACAATTGTTTGAATCAAAACAACTCACTTTTTCTTTCATCAATCCGCTTTGATAAAAGGCAGATCTTTTACACTCATAAAAAGCCCCCTTTGGCTTCTTGATTGGCATCTAATTCACACTTGAATAACAAATTTCCCTGTGGATCGACCTCTTGCTTATTGCTATACTAGTTATAAGTTTGAGTTATATTTTATCGGGATCAATGACAGGTTTTCCTCCCGTCACCTATATTAGACAAATTTCTCAGTAGGTTTTGAAGATCTAATTCATTCACATCTTAGATTAAGAACACTTTAGAGGATTTGAGGTTGAGAGATCCAAGGTACGTCATGAATACCTAGGCTTCTCGTGGTTTTGTCTTCATTTCGAGACTTGGTTGGTTCGTGAGACTCGATTTCTATATTATTCTCATGTTTATTTCATTATCTTTGCACTGATTTATGTTGTTAGTTTTACTTTGATTCGCATCTTTGTAGAATTGCATCATGCTAGGGTTTCAATTGATTCGCGAGAATAATTAGAACTATTTGTAGCAAGCATAATTCAGAGATTCCGCGAGGATGATCTCGATTATGTAGGGCAATGATAGTTTGGGCAACCTTTCTGCCGATAATTAAGAATTGTCATCTCCGCGAGGAATGTCAATCCCTATAACCCAAAATTAGAATAAAGATTGAATAATTGTGAATTGATTCAAGGATCGAATAGAACCAACCATTGTTGTGAATTGTAGATGAAACCACACTCTTCTTCTATCTTTTATTCGCTCTTACTAACATTCATCATACTTCATCTATTTCTCTTATTGCCTATTTACATTCAAATCTTCTCTTTACTTGCAAATTGATAAATACACATTGCATTGGAATACTTGTTTCTCTATGGGTTTGACCCCTTACTTATCCACTTTACTAATTTACTAGTTTAGTTTATTAGTTTGGGTTATTTATTTGGCGAGATGAAACACACGACATTTCATCCCACCAAATTTTGGCGTCGTTACCGGGGAATCAAGTTTATTTCTTTGTTTTGTGTATTTGTTGATTTTTGTTTATATATCTAACCCTGTTGTGAACCTATCTTACGGTTCACAACACCCCGCAACTAATTTTTTTCAAGATATTGAGATTATATCAGGACCAAAGAGAAACCTTTCACCGCTACTTCACAAAAGTGGAGAATTTAGGGGACTACCGTGTTTCACAAGGAATCCATGATCATGTGCGAGATAAGGTGTGTTGCATTTATGAGGGTGCACAACCTGAAATAAGGAAACTTATTGACGATGGCGAGTATACCCCAGAACTGTATGGAAGGTGGAGGTTTATCAAAGACCTAGAGCACCAATCATTTGAGGAAGGATGCAAGATATTGGCCGAGCTATTTAAGGCGGCAAATAGTGATCCTGCAGAGCTAGCGCCCGCTGCCCGACAAGCGGCGCCCACCGTTACCTGATACGGGGATTAGCCGTAGATGTCCAGATCTTTCTACAACAAGACAAAACCACAAAGGAAAACAAGTTAGAAGCAAGACACAACAAGACTCGACAATAATGAAATGAAATGATAGAAAAGATGGAGAAAATCTAGGTAGAACGAGGAGAAGACCCTTGATCCCTATTGATCAAAGTCTCAAACCAACGACTAGCTAGCCAATGTCATACTACCAAGGACGTATCCAAGGAGCATGAGAAGGGGGCTCGTGGAAGCTTAATAGCACCAATCAACTAGCGAAGATCGACACACACAAGACAAACCAAGCGGATTAAACACCAAGAACTCTCGGCAATCTTGAAACACTCAAGACAATTTGGCTTACAAAGCAATGCTCATAAAATGAATGAAAAATGATCAATGTTGTGTCCCAGGGGCTTTTATAGCCTTAGAAAGAAATAAAACACATGCTAAAACAGATTTAAAAGAAAATAAGGAAAATAATGAAAAATGATAGAAAATCTCCTAAAGACTAGGTCATGGCTTGACTTCTTCTTCCACTAGGCATTATGTGCACAATGAATGGCTAGAATTGAAAATTAACTAACTAGAAAAATAAAAATAATAAAAGGACTAAGCCTACTTAAAAGAAAATGCAATAAATCCTAAAAACTAGGTAGTTGGACTTGACTTATTCAACCACTCGGCTGCACCAACGGTCATGGCCCCGGAGCTTTCGGCAATGGCTGGCAACGGCTAGAAGTGGCCCGGGCACCTCGGCGCTCTCGCTCGGCAATGGTCTTCAACAGCTCCGGTTACTCAAAAGAATAGTGGTTAGTGAAATCATCATGTAATACTTTTCGATCAAATTGCCATGGACGGCCTAAAAATAAGTGAGAGGCTTGCATAGGGACTAAATCGCACAAAACATCATCTTCATAATTTCCTAGCTTAAAAGAAACCTTAACTTCCTTATTCACTTTCAATGTACCACAATCATTCATCCAATGCAATTTATAAGGCCTAGGGTGGTGTATAGTGGAAAGTTGTAGTTTATCAACCAATTCAATGCTAGCAAGATTACAACAACTTCCACCATCTATAATGACATTGCAAACCTTGCCCTTAACTAAGCATCTAGTATGGAATAAGTTTTCTCTTTGATTATCATCACATGGAGCAGGTTTAACATGCTAAGCTCTCCTCACAAGTAAACTCTCACCATGTTCATACTCAATGCCTTCATCATCACAATCATCATAGGAATTTAAAATAGGATCACAATCAACGTGCAAACACTCATCAAGTTCATGCTCAATTTCAAAATTGGTGTTGCCTAAGTGATCAATCATGAGAACTTTCCTATGTGGGCAATCTTTCATCATGTGCCCTCTTTCTTGGCACTTAAAACACACAACTTCCCTATTTCGCAAATTAGAAGGGTTAGGGGTACCTCCTTTAGGGTTACCGAGAGGGCTAGGTGGCTTGGCACTCGATATGGCTTAAACTCCTCCTCGATTCCCTTGATCTCCTCCATTACCGAGACTAGGCTTCTCCCTTGGTGCTAGGGCATCTCAGCCATAGGGCTGCGTGCTTGAGCTTCGGTTTCCTCCTCGAGCTCCTCCTTAGTCTCTTGCCTTTAACTTCCTATCAACCTTCACGGCTAAACGTAAGAGATCAATGCTAGTATTATAAGGATAACAATCAACTTCTCTAGCCATGTAAGGGTGTAGGATTCTTAAGAATCGAGCATTGGTGTCTTCCTCATCTTCTATCACATTCGCCCTTGTCATAGCCAATTGCATGGCATTGAACGCCTCCTCCACACTCATAGCACCGTGCTTGAGGTTCTCAAGCCGCTGCTTGAGCTCCCTAGCGTAGCGTTGAGGGATAAATCGTGCCCTTATGAGTACCTTCATTTGTGCCCATGTTGCTACGGGCGCGTCTAGGGCTCTTCTCCTGTCCTTTACAAGGGTATCCCACCATATTAGCGCAAAACCACTACATTCAAGGGTGGCCAGTTGTACCTTCTTGTATTCGGCAAAGTTGTGGAAACTCCATATGTGCTCAATTTTGGTCTCCCAATCGAGGTAAGTGTCCGGATCACACTTGCCCTCAAAAGCGGGAATTTTCACCTTGACTCTACCTACGCCATCTTGATCGTTGTCTCGAGGCCTCCTTTGGAATTGGTCTTGGTCATTCCTCCGAGGGGGTGGTTCCGAGTGCTCTTCCCATGGCTCCTCCCATTACTGCTCCCTTTGGTGGTGGTCTCGACCTTGCCCAACACATCATGAAAATGATCATTCCGACTATGTCGCTCTCGAGGAAAGGGGCTATCATCAAAAGGAGTGTTGCGGGCATAGATATGGGTTCGAGGAATTTCTTCCCTATTCAGACGAGACCTCTCCGGACTCACATGGGGTCGTTGAGTACCCGGGTTGATGGGTGGAGGTTCTGGAGGTGTGTTGGAGCTAGATGGCTTGGCCTCTAGTGCCGTCATTCTCTCCATGAGCCGGTTAATGTTTTGGTTCATTGAATTCAACATGTTGAATAGCTCCGGGTTGATAGGATCGGAAGTGTCCAACCCGTGTGACTTGTTACCTATTTGAGACAGCACAACTAAACAAACACGGAAATGGTCAAGGTTAGGCCAAACAAAAACTTTTCACAAGTGTTTGCTCTCGGCACTCCCTCTCCCTTTGGTGCTGAAATGCTTGTTGTTTCAATCTGTCTTAAGCAAGTCAATCACTCAAGCTTAGTCAAAAGGCAATCAAAATCCTTTAACCGAATGAGATTAGCTAGAAAACCAATTATAAGGTTCTACGCTCAAAATTTAGAAGTGGACCAAGAAAAAGTGAGAACAAGAGATAATATGAACAAGGAACAAGAATAGAATGGCATAGAAAAGACTAAGCACAAAACTTGATCAAATCAACCTTGTTTAACCTTCTAACCACAAGTAAGATAGTTGTTGGTAGGCTAAGGATAGGTCGAACGGTAAGATGGTGTTTAGGCTCACATGCTCACAAACGGCTCTTGTAACACTTGCAATGCGCACTCTTGCACACTTGGAATAGCCAATAAACAACACTCTTCTTCTTTCTTTCTTTCTTTTTTCACTTTCAACTTCTCTTTTTTTTTTTGAAGTCTGAATTTTTATTTTTTTGCAGAAATTGAACAACAAATAGAAATCTGGAAATTAAAATAAAAGAGACCTTGTAACTAATAGAGCCGTTGGGATTGTTAGGGTGATGATGAGAGTGTGGCTAAAATATAGGAGATGGAAATGGTATGGCTAGAATGTAGGAATTTTTTTTGACTTTTTCTTTTCTGAATTTTCTCTATTTTTTTTAAACAAATAAAGCACAAATAGCCAGAAATCTAATTTTTCCTTTCGGTGGTGGAGGTGTGGTGGTCGAATGGTGGCTATGTGGTGGTGATAGAGTGGTGATTGGGTTGGCAAAACGGGTAGGACCTAAGCAAACCAACAACAACCAATACTAGTAGCAAGAAAAATTAAACAAAATAGGAAATGATCAAACCTTGCACTCAATGGAGTGTGGGGACTCTTTTTCTGATTTTTAAGACTCTTGAAGACGACAATGGAAGATGAGACCTTAATGTCGATAGCCGAAGCTCTGATACCAATTTGATACGGGGATTAGCCGTAGATGTCCTGATCTTTCGACAACAAGACAAAACCACAAAGGAAAACAACTTAGAAGCAAGACACAACAAGACTCGACAATAATGAAATGAAATGATAGAAAAGAGAGAGAAAGTCTAGGTAGAACGAGGAGAAGACCCTTGATCCCGATTGATCAAAGTCCCAAACCAATGACTAGCTAACCAATCTCTACAATCTCACACAACCATGGACATAACCAAGGAGCATGAGAAGGGGGCTCGTGGAAGCTTGATAGCACCAATCATCTAGCGAAGATCGACACACACAAGACAAACCAAGTGGATTCAACACCAAGAACTCTCGGCAATCTTGAAACACTCAAGACAATTTGGCTTGCAAAGCAATGCTCATAAAATGAATGAAAAATGATCAATGTTGTGTCCCAATACAACTGATCCTAGGGGCTTTCATAGCCTTAGAAAGCAACAACACATGCTAAAACAGATTTAAAAGAAAATAAGGAAAATAATGAAAAATGCTAGAAAATCTCCTAAAGACATGCTATATCTCTAATGAATCCAATTTTGCATTGTCGAGTTCAATATTAGCTTCCATGACACTATTTTTTTAGACAATTTACAAGCAATGGGAGATATCTCATCAAATTTTGAGTTTAGCCTTATGCACAAAAATTTTAAAATTTACTCAAAATTTCACCATGTAAAACCAAAAGCAAGAATAAAACATATAATAATGATAATGAGCTCTTCCCCCACCCCATACTTAAAATATACAGTGTCCCCACTGTATAAAATCAATAAAAACAAAGGTAAAGGAAGGAACTCACCAAATAACGCGTCGACGAAGGCAATACAGGACATGTCGAGGTACTGGATTGGTCGATATCGAGTAAAGTACTCGATATCGAGTAAGCTGTCATCGTCCAGTGGAATGCTCAAGTCGAGGAGTCTGGCGACTTGGTCAATATCGAGTTGGCCTACTCGATATCGAGTAAAACTGGGCTGCTCCTCCTGGTCAATTTCGACTTGGCCTTCGTCGATTCCGACTAACTTTTAGGGACTTCTTTTTCCACGCTTCGCGATCGTTTTATGCTTGCCTGACCTATAAGTGTTAGATTTCACACGAAGACAAGATATTCCACATGAAGTATTTAAAACTAAAAAAAACAAAAACAAAACAAACCAAAACCAAAAGTTTCAAAGTCCCAAAATTCAAAAAGTTTTATATACACGCTCTAGATTTTAGAGTCGCTAGGCCGACTTCTCCGTTTGTGTATTAAGGACCCTTAATGTGGGGCCCACTTGTGCTTGGCCCTTCTCCTGGATCATCTAGGTCCTGATTGTAGTATGCAAACTCAGCTGATAGGTGGTTGCTTGCATAGTCTCCCTTTTCTCCCTTCTTTTTCTTTCCAGCTCTCAGTTTTCGCAGATTTTCTCGCCACGGGGCTTTACCTCCCCTTAAATTATTTATAAATTTCTTAATGGACTGAGGGGAAGTAGAACTCATACCTGAACTTACCTTTTCGGGCCCAAAACAGAAATCTTTGGGCTTAGGGTTGATCGATGTCGAGTTGGACTGGTCGATATCGAGTACAGGGACCCCATACTTAGGCTCATGGCAAGTCTGGTACTCAGCAGAGAAAGTCGATATCGAGGAATATTGGTCGATATCGAGTATCATCTTGGTCGATATCGAGAACGGCTTGTCGATATCGAGTAGAGGTTTGGTGCCTTCCTCCGTTGTTTGCTTGGTCCCGTGGTTGCTGATGCTTTTCACCTCCAGCCATGAAATTTCATCCTTTGCAGGGCCAAAGGAGAAATCTAAGACCTCGTCGCCTATGGTGAAGGTGAGCAATCGCTATTTGACACTAATCTTGGCATCTGCAATAGCTAAGAATGGTCTACCAAGAATAATAGGACTAGTAGGATCTTCAGCACAGTCTATAATAAGGAAATCAGGAGGAATAAAGAATTTACCAACCTGGACAGGGACATTCTCAACCATACCTGTGGGGATGACTACTGTATTGTTTTCCATGTAAAGTTTGGCATCCACAGGCTCTATAGATCCTTTCTTCACCTTTCTCCAGATTGATAAGGGCATGATGCTCACGCTTGCTCCTAAATCACACAAGGACTCATATTTATATTGACCAAGTCCTACAGTAATAGAAAACTTACCAGGATCAGGCCTCTTTTCAGGGAAGTGGAGCATTTTGCATTCGCCGGCGATTTCTGAGAGTGATCGCTTGTTGCTCAGGATCTCTTTGAGGAATTTGACATAAGCAGGCATCTCTTGCAGAGCTTCTGTAAAAGGAATAGAGACATTCAGTTCTCGAAGCATATTAACAAAACGTTTAAACTTACCTGCAGTTGGATCCTTCAGTGCTTTGGAAAGGAAAGGCAGTGTCTTTTTCTGCTTCGGAGCCAGAACAGTTGTCGGCGGTGTTGCAGAGTCCTCGACATCGGCCAATTTCTCCTCGACATCGACCAGGGGTTGCTCGATATCGACAAGAGTTGTCGATCTCGAGTTGCTGGGCTGTGCAGATGAGTCCGAGCTTGGTTTCTTCTCTGTATCGAGTAGATTTTTATCGATATCGACCAAGGTGTGGTTGATATCGAGTTGCTGTTGTTCGTTGTCGAGTTGCTGCTCTGCTTTGTCTTGGTGCTTTCCGACTTCTGGCTCGCGTAATTGGCGCCCGCTCCTGAGCTTTATAGCTGCGACGTGTCCAATCTTCCCCTTAGGATTTGGTTCTGTTTGCCCAGGGAGTTGCCCGGTTGGTCGTGGAATCTGCGCCGCAAATTGACCCATCTGTGTCTCTATGCTCTTCTTCCAGATGTCCAGCTCTCCAAATTTTGTATTGATGTTCTGGAACTGATTGTTGATGGTGCCTTGATTCCGGCGCATCTCCTCAAGGATGAGCTGTAAATCATCCTTCTTTTGGTCCCTTTCTGGATGTCCTGGAGCTCTGTATAGCTGGGGGTTCCTAGGAGGACCTTGGTTCCATTGTGGTTGATAGAACCTTTGATCCCCCATATAGCGATTGGGACCCCCTGCATAAGCTACCTCTTCCTGGGTCTCTGCCATCCTGACTTGCTCTGTGTGTGGGCACTCAGTAGTGGTGTGTCACTGTGATCCGCATTCGATGTAAGGCTGGTTGACAGAGAGATATTTGACTTGCTTGAGGAGCTTGCGATTCTGATCTCTGTAGTACTGCTCCCTGACATCTGGGTCAATCTCCTTAGAAGGCTCGTAGAGAGGCATGGATAGGGCTGGCCTGGCATAGGAGTTCTCATCATAGTTTGCAGTAGCCCCATACTTGTTATCGTAGTTGGTGAGTTTGTCGAGTACACCCCATGCGTCAGTTGGTGGCATCGTCACATACTCATAGCGAGTATACTGGCTTCTCCTCTGTGTCGAGTAGTGTCTTGTCAATATCGACCAAGGTTTGGTCGACATCGAGTTGCTGCTCTGCCTTGTCTTGGTGCTTTCCGACCTCTGGCTCGTGTAATTGGTGCCCGCTCCTGAGTTTGATAGCTGCGACGTGTCCGGTCTTCCCCTTAGGATTTGGTTCTGTTTGCCCAGGGAGTTGCCCGGTCGGTCATGGAATCTGCGCCGTGAATTGACCCATCTGGGTTTCTATGCTCTTCTTCTAGATATCCAGCTCTCCAAAATTTGTATTGATGTTCTGGAACTGATTGTTGATGGTGCCTTGATTCCGGCGCATCTCATCAAGGATGAGATGTAAATCATCCTTCTTTTGGTCCATTTCTGGATGTCCTGGAGCTCTGTATGGCGGGGGGTTCCTAGGAGGACCTTGGTTCCATTGTGGTTGATAGAACCTTTGATCACCCATATAGCGATTGGGACCCCCTGCATAAGCTACCTCTTCCTGGGTCTCTGCCATCATGACTTGCTCTGTGTGGGCACTCAGTAGTGGTGTGCCGTTATGATCCGCATTCGATGCAAGGCTGGTTGACAGAGAGATACTTGACTTGCTTGAGGAGCTTGCGATTCTGGTCTCTGTAGTACTGCTCCCTGACATCTGGGTCAATCTCCTTGGAAGGCTCGTAGAAAGGCATGGACGGGGCTGGCCTGGCATAGGAGTTCTCATCATAGTGTGCAGTAGCCCCATACTTGTTATCGTAGTTGGTAAGCTTGTCGAGTACACCCCATGCGTCAGCTGGTGGCATCGTCAAATACTCATATCGAGTATACTGATTGATCATGTCCTTAGTGACTTGGTCAAGAGAATTGAAGAAGATCTCTTGAATGACATAGGGTGGTTGTCCATGAGTAGAGCAAGATCGCAGTAGTTCCTTGTATCGTTCCCATGCTTTGGCCAGCGGCTCCCCAGGCTTCTGTTTGAAAGCTGTAATTTTCTGGCGGATGAGGGTTGTCTTGGCAGGAGGGAAGAATTTGTTGAGAACCTCCTGCTCTACTTGAGCCCATGTCGTGAGGGATCGTGGTTTTAGTCCTTCTAGCCACTTCAATGCAGGACCAGCGAGAGACCAGCGGAAAGCCTTCATCTTGACATATTCCAGAGTAGTACCTTCAGCAAGAGTACGGCACATGTCAGTAAAATTGGTAATATGTTCAAGAGGGCATTCATTAAATCTTCCATGAAAAGCATTATTTTTAAGTTCAATAAGGAAGTGAGTGCGAATTTCATAGTTATTTTGAGGGATTAGAATGGCCGATTCAGGCACGATGAGAGTCAGGTGCATATAATTCTCTGCAGTGGTTGGGAATTGGACAAGCTCAGCTTCTGCTTGCCTCGCACGCTCAGCTTCCTGTTCTCTTCCTGCTCTCTCAGCGGCGAGAGCAGTATCTTTGGTGGCTAGTTCCCTCCGAAGCCTCTCAATTTGCTGTTCTTGTGTTTCTACGGCCGCCATGGCTCTTTTCAGTTTAGCGTGGACGTGTAAGAGGCGTTCCGGTTCGTCTAAGTCGTCAAACTCAGGTGGTTGACCAGAACAACGCATACACCTGCGAAGTAACTCAAAGCAGACGTGAGATTTAACTACCTAAGGCGCGAATGATTGCTTCCCCGGCAACGGCGCCAGTTTGTTGATAGGAGGAAATCGAGAATGCAAAATAAAATATGAATTCAATAAGGCAAACCAGGTTCCATCCCTTGAAAATGATTACAAGACTTCCTCCCGATGCAGCAGTGGGAAGTCAGGATCGATCCACGAGGAAGCTGGTCAGCAGATCCTAGGCAGCGGAGAAATCTCACGAACAGAAGTCGACCACAGTTGTCCTCGATCTCGACTAGGGTTAGTCGACAGAAGATCGGACAAGTCGAACAGTGCAGCAACAGGCAGCTCCTGGGTTTTGGTCGATATCGAGAAGACTCTACTCGATATCGAGTAAAGGTTTCGTCGATCTCGGGTACCTGCACACCAGAAACTACAGCGATGTTCGTCGATCAAATATAAGTACTCGATATCGACCAGATTTAGTCGATATCGAGAAAACAGAAACTTAAAAACGAAAATAAATAAAGAACAAAGCTTGAGGGGTTCGAAATAAACTATATGAAAGGCAACTTCCAAGATCAGGGTTTGTGACAACGATAACCAAACATGTATAAGGAAAGAATAAAACAGATAATCATGCAAATTGCATCGAAGGACTTCAGCTTTCGCCTTTTCCAACAATTAGACAACTCTTTCAAGAAACCCTAATTGTATCTACCGATTTTATGTTTACAATCCAAATTGTTAACATGGATCTCCATTAGATGGGTAATAAACACATAACAGATAGTAGATGCTCAAAACACGATAAAAGTCAGATCTTTACCTCAAACACGCAGGGCTATCATCGGGCTCGCCCTAACCCTAGAAGTAGGTGGACTACTCGCGCCTCATCGTAATTGCAGACATTGTTGATTGAAAAGAAACTTGCATAAAACTATATTCAAAGTCTTTACAATCCCGGCACTCAACTTTCGTAAAATGCCAAAACCCTAAAACATTTGAACTCCTAAATCTCTATGTGTAATTGTATCTCTGAAATTGAATGAATAAAAACTCAGCCCCCTAGGCTTTATTTATAGGGTTTAATCCTTGCTATTCAAGGAAAGCAATATCTATATCTATTTCTAAAGATAAAACTTAATTAAATGGAATATTTATTTTAAAAGGAATTATATCTAAACTATCTAAATATCTTCATGTGTTGATAAATCTTCTCTCCACAGATGGATCTTGATAGACTCGGATAGAACTTGATAGAACTCGGACATCTCGACACCCAACAGCCCAACTCATGATCGGACAGGCCCAACAGCGTCGCGGCCCAGGAAATGGTTACTCGATATCGAGTAATGTCCTCGATATCGAGGAGATGTGGTCATCGACATTGGCTTCCTGGCTTGGTCGAGTAGCTCTTCCTCGGACTTCCTCGGACTGGCTCGGACCTGTGATCTGGGTGTACTCGATATCGACTAATGTTGTCGATATCGAGGAGCTGGGTCTGTCGACATGGCTCGGACAGGTGGTGCTGAGGTTGTCGATATCGAGCAATTTACTCGATATCGAGGAAAGGCTGCTCGGTATGTCTAGGTCTTCGGCTTCTCGATCAGGTGTGGCCTGCTCGACTCCAGGTGTGGCTTGAAGGTTTGTCGATATCGAGTAACCTACTCGATATCGAGTAAAGTTCTGGAGTCGGGTTGGCTCTGTCTTCAGTTCCTTCATCTGGCTTGTCCTCGATCATGTTGTGCCCGGACTTCTTTAGTCGATATCGACGAAAAGTACTCGATATCGAGTAAGGCTCAGCTTTCATCTTTGCTTCTTGGTTTTGTCCCGGAATGGCTCCAAATTCTGCAATATTAAACCAAAACTTATGTAGACCTCTATTTCTTGCAAATAAGCACATATTACATAAATTCGACATATTCCCATCCCGAAATATGCAAAAGTGTATAGAATAAAGAGCTAAAATGTGTATTTCAACATGGCTATTTTAGTAGACATCAACAATCTTCTTATTCAACATTACTAAAGAATAGCATTAAACACTCAAGTTCTAAGACCAATTGGCATATCAATTCAATGCAATTAGAAGACAATAGGAATAACCCATATCGGCCCTAACAGCATCTAACGACATAGATCAATCGAAGTCATCCACTACAAAGACATAGAAATATCACTACTTCAACGACTTCGTTTGCTATCTAGAAAACAATAACGAATTCATAGCTTAGATGCAATTCTTAACATGGTGATCAATCATAGAAAGGAACACAAATACAATCAATAAGAACTAGATGATAAATATACTTATAAATAACTAATAGAAATCAAATCCTCATAATTTATTCAACCATGTCTTCGAATCGCAGGCGAAACTATGAGTTTAGCAACTCACCCATAGGCCAAAAACCTCTCTTCTTTCTAATTCTGTTCATAACAACTATCTATGAATGTCTACTGAATATGGAAGAAATAAAACCTAAATAGAACTTGCAAACCCTAGGAAATAAAATAATAATATAATAAGTAAATGAATCTTCGGACTTAAATCGATCTCGCTGAACACGGGCTAATGGCGGGCACCGCTAGAATACCGGCGGGTGCCACCCTATGCAGTGGCCAATTCTCTTCTTAACTTCAACATTGTGCTTCCTTGCTCCTTTGTAGCTCCTTCCTCAGCCTTCATATGCTTCAAAACATGTCTTTTAAGCTCTTCTAAGATCCCATCCATGGTCGGAATGTAAAACTGCAGAATAAACACTAAAAAGGCGTAGATTCCGAACTCGAATACTTCACAAGAAAGATATGAAACTAGACTAAAACATACTCAAAACTCCTATCTAAATGCAATAAAAAACACTTATAATGCCTATATGAAATATGCATTATCACACTCATACCATCCTTTGCCCTGCCGACCCCTTCTTTGACAATGTCGTTAAGCAATATGAAGAGGAACACCCTCAGGCCAAGCTCATCCAGAGCTAGTCTTCGGCTCGTACGAGGGGTAATCAAGTGGCGAGGGGTGACAATGACATGGAGAAGAGGTTGATGGCGAATGGAGGAGATTTTGAATAGATTAGTAAGGCTGGAGAAAGTTGTTAAAGACATCTAGTGACGAGAGTGAAGTCGTTGGTTCCCTGTCAAAGATAATCTAAACTCACTAACTATTATAGTCAGTAAGTCCGGAATTGATCCACGAGGAAAGATATCGCTTCTATGTGCTTTCGTTGTTAACTAAAAGTAACTAAATAGAGACATTGCAAAGTACGAAATAAACAAGAGAAATAAAGAGAGTAATGGTGATAGATTTGATAACAATAAGACTGAAGTGCTTCACTTAAGATTTCTCAACAATGGTTGGTATTAATGATCATTGACTCAATTCCTAGTTATTCCAATTCAATTAGTTATTCCGACATTGGTTTAAATAGATTGTCACTCCTTGCGAATATGACAACCCCTTACACTCATATGCAACTCTATCCCTGCAGGATTTAACATACAAATAACACCAATTTCCAATGTACTTGGCATTATGGCAGTACCGACCCGTCCAAGAAACTAGCATATGTCAACAGTTGTCATCCCATCAACCCTAGCAACTCAGAAACAGATATTTAACCAAGTTGTCATTACCCTACACAATCAAGATCCTCCAAGCGGAATAACTCAATTATAATTGCTACAAAAGGTATAATTATTCTAGTGAATGAATTAAAACTCTAGCGAGATGCAATTCAATTAAGGTGATCAATCAAGAGAGAATTAAAAACATAAAATCAACGCAACAACAATGAAATAAACTAAGGAAAAACATAGAAATTCAAGCCTCACAATTCAACCAACCATGTCTAAAAATCGCAGGCGAAACTAAGAGAGAATTAACAACATAAAATCAGTGCAACAGCAATGAAATAAAATGAGGAAAAACAAAAAAAAATTCAAGTCTCACAATTCAACCAACCGTGTTTAAGAATCACAGGAGAAACTAAGAGTTTAGTTGGACATACAGTAAGAAAACTCTAAACTTCCATCCTAATTGTCGTCAATGAACGAATGAGGAGAAAACCTCTGAAAAACATCCTAAATACTATTGAGCTCGGCCTCAAGAAACCCTTGAAATTTTGGATAAACATTGCCTAAAATAAAGATTCGGAAAGATTTCGAGATGCTGAAATTGTCATACCGGCGGGTGCTGGTATTCAAGCAACGGGTGCCACTTTTCCTGGATTTCCTTTTCTTTTTTGTCTTCGTCCTTCATCTTCTCAGCTCCTCTCGTGCCTCTTCTTCCTTCATCTCTAGCTCCATCTCAACTTCTTCATGGCTCTCATGATCCATCCTTTGCCCCTTTCTAAGCTCGGAATACAAATCTGCATATTAAGCATAAAAACATGTAGATTTCGAACTCGAATGCCCAAATGAATAACAATACAATTTAACTACTAAACATGCAATATGCCCACCCTATATATTGAACCTAAAACTACCTATAATATATATCTAAAATATACATTATCATCAAGCGTGGGTTAAGTAATGACAAAATTGATGATGACCAGGTACATCCCATTGACTTAAACATCTATCATGTATGATTGAGTAGTTGACATGGTATATTTACTTATCGACATGACATTACTTGAACCTGTTATTAATCAGGATGTTGTATCTTTGGGGAGTTTACAAAGGGTAGAACGGTGACAGATGAGGTACTTCCCCATCTTTTTTGTATTTTGTCATTTTGTTTCACATGGGTGACATGGTATATGTACCTGTTGACATGCTATCTATCGTTGGCGGCATGGGATGTATGACGGTTGACATGGTAATTGCACTAGGTGACATTAGAAATCCAGTTAGTAAGAGGAAATTGATTGCAAGTCCTCTTTTATGCAGGATGATGTTTCCATGGATACTGCAAGCAAGGAACCAATGAAAGGAGTGGACTAAAACCAAGTGGGTGACAACCAAGAGCTGGATAAGGATGACAAGGATAAGCCGCACCGTGAAAATGACAATAAGGACGAGGTGGGGACTCAAGGTGGACGGAAGATGGATAAGGTTGTGGGTGGTTGGTGGGCTGCTTAACCAGGTGTAATTGTGTCGTTGGTCCTGGTCTCCCAAATGCAAATAATATCCTAACTCAATGCTAAACAAAAGATTAGTATAGCCGAAAAGTAAGGATTCGATCCCACAGAGAAGACGGATCCATAATTCTTGTGATGATTCTCAGACAAGTAGCAATAAAGTTATAGCAAACAATTGAAACAAACAAATAAGCAAAAGAAATAATGATTGCAAAGTAGTAATAATATGAGGAAAACGCTTCACCTGCAATTCATGACAATGGGTGGGGTTCATGATCATTGGAATGATTTCATTGTTATTCTCAATCAATGCAAATGCAATTGATATCAAACTTTACGTCGACTTGTCATAGACAGATTGATCAATAGAGGTACAATCACTTACATTCTATGAAATACAACATAGAACAGCATAAAGACCCAAGTGCATGGCCAATTAGCAATACCAATCTCAATGCAATTAGGAATCAAAAGAATGCACAGTTATAGAGCTCTTAACCCTAATCTCATATAAATCAATGTAGACCAAAAGATATCAATCTTACAAAATGAATAGCTAGCAAAGATGCAATTTCTGTCTAGATAATCGGTCATAGAGAGAACATGTGCAAATACTTAACAATGAAGAACATAGATAATGAAATAACTCATTAATAACAATATGAAATCAAATCCTAACAATTCATCCAACCATTTCTTCGAATCACATGCGAAACTATGAGTTTAGCAACTCATAATCAATTTATCTCTCTCTATTGTTCCACACTAGAATACCGTTCTTGCCACCCACGTCTGTAAATAGACTAGAAATAACATAATAGAATTGTGAAAAACCCTAGAGAATAAAATAATAACAAACTAATAATAATATCGTCAAATGAAATCGCAATCGCTAAACCCGAAAGACCGGCGGATGCCGGTATAATAGCGGCAGGCGCCGCTACTCTGGCTCCGTGATTTCTTCTTTGTCTTTGACTTAATGCTCCTTAGCTCCCTTGATGATCCTTCCTTAGCCTCTCTTATGCTCCAAACCATCTCTTCAGAGTCTCTCAAGCCCCCGTTCACTCTCGGATTGTAAAACTGCAAAATAAACACAAAATATCGTAGATTCTGAACTCGAATACTCCAAATGCAAGACAATGTAAATAAGACAAAATACATGCAATATAAACACTCAAATGCAATAAAACCTATCTAAAATATGCATTATTAGTGGTCAGGAAAAGGAAGATATTGCAACCACCAAGGTCGGAGTAGATGAGTTTCTTGAACCCACCATGGAGGAGGTTAGTGTCTATAATGCCTATCTAAAATATGCATTATCAGTGGTCAGGAAAAGGAAGATATTACAATCACCAAGGTCAGAGTAGATGAGTTTCTTGAACCCACTATGGAGGAGGTTAGTATTGTTTTTCAAGTCCCTGCTTTTTTTGACGGGACATTCTACACATATGACAAGTGTTTGCCTCCAACTGACACGGTAATTAATGTAGATGACTTTGGTGCTCTATATGGAATATACCACTAACCACCTTGACCCCTACCTTCAGGTTGCATGTCTTGAGGATAAGTTGGATGAAAAAGATAGGACAAAAAAGGCGAGAAAGCTACCCTCTACGTTGGAAGTTCATGAGATTTTCTAGGTTAAGCCCTGAATCTCCAAAGGGAAAAAGAAAGTTGTCGTCCAAGATGTGGTAGGCCTCGTCCTGATGAAGGCTACTGAGAAGGAGGTGTGTCACTATTCGCCAGTTGGAGTGACACGCTCAAGGCTACTAATGGCACGAAGTTGAAAACTCAATTTTTGACAGACCTTCCGACTCCCACCTGTTGGTTTAGCACAAAGGTATGGATGTTGACCTTCAACTTTCTCAATGTATTATTATTCTATTATCCCTTATATTATTACCTCTTGTCAACTAAGGTAACATGTTAAGAGGAATGCCACCGCAACACATGGATTAGGCGATGACACTCTTGAGGTGACAGGTGTGGATTGGAGGTAGACCTGTCAAACAGGTCGGGCGGGTCGGGTTTGGGTCGGGTCATCTCGGTTTCGGGTCTATTTCGGGTCGGGTCATTTCGGGTTACGGGTCAGGAAATGCTCAACCCAGACCCATGTTTAACGGGCTCGGGTCGACCCAACGGGTCAAGAGCGCTACACATCCACAATTTTTTAAATGTCATTTACTATTTATACATATTATTTTAAAATGATAAAATTATGTAAAATATTAATGAAAATTTATTACTTGTTATAATTTCATTCTTTTTAGTTTTTGAAGTGTGAAATTATATATAATATATAAATTGATATTTTATATAATTATTATCATCCTTAAAACTATACATAAATAGTAAACGACATTTAAAAGTAAACAGATGGAGTATTTTTAATGACTATTTACATAGTTCCTAAATCTAAAATTGTTATATTATCCTAATAACAGTTATATTATTGAAAAAAAAATAATTAATGTCGCTACAATAGTAATATGTAATTTTATATACATAACAAATTGTAATGTTAAATTATAAAGTAAAGTTGATGATGGAAAATATAATATTCAATCCTAATTATTATTAGTAATAAATTACAATATTAGGTTAAATTGTAATTTATTTATGTTTTTATTATCTTAAAGCTTGACCCAACGGGTGACCCACGGGTCGACTCAATCCAACCCAGAAATTTGCGGTTGAACGGGTTCGGGTTGCTTCGGGTTTCGGGTTGAAATATTTGCGCCAAAACCCACGTTTTACGGGTCGGGTCGGGTCTTCGGGTCGAGTCACGTTTTGACAGGTCTAATTAGAGGGGATAAGTACGCACATGTTGTGATGATGGACAATTTCTGTCCATCTCTACTGGAGAAGGAATGAAACATCTATAAAATGAATCTCAATGACATACCAAGTGGAAGCCAATGTTAACATATTCAATGGGGTATCACTGGTGATGGAGGGGAAGATATAGGCTGACACCGATATAATCTTGTCCCCCTTCATCCTGAAGCAAAAGCACTGGGTGGAAGTTGAGATTTGTCTTCCGGAGTGGACGATGAATGTCTATAACTCTAATATCTACGTCATTAGGTAAACCAAGTTGTTTGACCTCCTCAAGTCATGGACCACATTCACGCTGACTATGTATGGCAATGCTTGCGAAACTCCCATCAGGACGGATAGCATGTGGTATTTGGCCAATTAGCCCTTCTTTTCACGAGCAGTGGGTAGAATATGAAGCCGACGATGATAGGGGGAATAATCCACTTGTCCCATGGTGGGACCGGGAACAAAACCCCTTGGTAGTAGGCCCACCATGCAGCAACCTTGTAGAAATCGTGGACGAGGGAGTAAACGTCAACCCCTTGCGCATTTGCAATAGGTATGACATGTGTGCACGGATATTGGTCGATGTCAAAGTGCTTGTAAGTGCATGAACGGGAGGTCTGCGATCATATTGACAAGCTTGCGTGACGCCCCCTTGTGAACCTTGAACTTGTGGTTGATAAGTGGTTGGGCGACCATGCATATGGACGCCTTCTCGTTACTCGACATTGTGGCTGCAACAAAGTCACTTACGACCTTCCGTAGTGGCAAGTTGGTCTCGCGAAGCTCCATAAACCAATTAGAGATCCTCTCAATGGTGCACTCTAGGAGAGCGATGATGGGAAAGTCTCGAGGCTCCTTGAACACTGAATTGAGATAGTTAGAGGTGGTGTTGATGTTGTACCGATTACCTAAGAAGTGTGCCCTTACCAAGTTCTCAAACCCATCCTTCTTTAGGTATTACCTAAACCTCAGGGATTGGGAAAATAAGTTTGTGAAGAGCTCGTTAAACTCCAAGATAGTGCAGGCCTTTGCCATCTTAAATAAGAGTTAATGTAGCTCGCTTGTGACCTTGAGCCTACACTTGGACGTTCTGAAATATATGCCATATACAAAATCCTTGTTTGGAAAAGTAGTTGTCACGTATCCCCTTCATAATGGACATGTGGCGATCAGACACCCATATCAAGTCGGGTGTGTTGGAGATGACTCGCAACATCTATCATAAGAAGAACCTCCATGACCCATCGTTCTCGCCATTGATGATGGCAAAAACTATTAGGTAGATGCATTAGTCGACATCCTAGATCGTTGTAAACGATAGGATGCCCCAGAATTTTCCATTCAAGAAGCTCCCATCGATGGAGATTAGATGAATTTTTGCTATTAGGGAAGCAAAAGGAGAAGTACAAAGTAGGCGGCACAGAAAAACAGGTAGGTGACAAACACAACCATGTTTGTGACGATGGATTTATACATTTCGTAGGTGTGGGATGAATCTCTACCACACACCGAAGCTCCTTCTAATAGTTGCACCCACACCCAATTGTGATTTTCAACAACGTTTGCACATGGTCGGGGGTTAGATTCTTCTGTGTCCTTGTGAAAATGACGAATACAAATGACAAATAGTTATCACAATATTATATAACCGACACTACTTCAAATTTGGACAAACTTTCATTATGGAATGGGACAGGAGGTAGATGGCAAGGGAAAAATGTGATGGTGACATATATTAACCATTAGGTGGCATGGGATAGAGATCCAACTCCAGATCACAAATCAAGAAAACAAATGTAAATTCATTGTGGAATGTGATAATGGTTGGGTGGCACAGGATATTTTGTGGGTGACAGTATTAAACATTAGGTGGCATGGGATAAAAATCTTACTCCAGTTCACATGAAAGAAATTTAAACCAAATCATGGGATAGGTAGTAGGTGGCATGGGAATTATTGTAGGAGATGTGTATTAAACATTATGTGGTATGGGATAAAGATCTAACTTCGGACCATAGATTAAGCAAAATCAAACCAACCTAATTCATTCTAGCATGGGATATGATATTTATGGTAGGGTAATTGTTGTGGGTGACAAGTGATACACATCTGGTGGCAAGGGATAAGCAATTTGTTATACGAACACATAGTAGGCACATTTGGGCTAGAGAGGTACCTTGACACAAGGTTGCGGCCCAAAAACGCCAAGGTAGCTTGACGTTGATGGTTGTGTCTGACATTCACATCGTACGTGTGCTGCCAATGTACTTATGAACCATCCATAGATTCGTCTTCAAGAACTTGGACGCACGACACATCCACTCACAGTCAGGGGCGACAGACACAATGAGGTATACCTCCTCGGACGACCGTTTCACCTTGGTGTCAAAACACCTATCCAACGCAATCCACCTAATATGAGTATGCCCCTCCTCCTTTGTCCTAAAAATCTGCCCCTCACGAAGGTCATTCATGTTATGTCAGGGGTCCCTAGCCTGTGGAGTTGCGCTCACCACCATCGCTTCAAACTACTCCATCGACATGTGCTCTCCGCATGGTCTCATATAGCCCTGTTCCACCTCACAAATTGCCTCCTCATCCACATCATCCCATGTGTCATCCCATGCCACACTACCATTATGATTTATTCATCTTCATCTGAAGAGCTCCCAACCTCAATAGCGGATGTATGACGCTCACCAACCAAAACAGAGATGTTATCATCATCAGTCATCACCATTACTTAGCTAGAGAAATGAACTTTGGGCCATGGGTCATGTCATCACCATGATTCATCATACGAGTCAATGTGATTCCCCTGTCAATAGTTTATTTTTCCATGCGATGTTTGCAGATCTTCGCTTCCACTACCATGTCAGCTTCTAGTGCCCCAACTTTGTCCATGTTGTCCGTCTCAACAACGTATATAACTGTTCCATAAAGAGGGTTGTGCTTGCCACCCAATAATGTTTCTATGACATGTGTTGTCAACCCCATGACATTCACGACAAAAGACTCAAATCCACGGCTTCCACTTCGTGGTGGTTTCTTCTTCTGGGCCTCCGGCTCGGGGACGTCCTCCCAATCGTCCACGTCAAGGGTCATGGGTGGCACGCTTAATGCACCTAAACCCGACGAATAGAGTGCATATGTGATGACCAATACTACCCTTCCCTGTAGTAGATGCATGAGAGGAAGCAGATCGAGTAGCATTGGTGGTTCCCCTATGGTGCACAGATGTGTAGATTTTTATAGATTAAGCTCGTTCCCCTGACATGAACTTGAGGAACTTAAACATATCCAAGTCAGCATCATCACATACATCAATAAGATCACACTCTTCCTTTGATGCAGGAGGTAGGACAAGTCCATGTCGTCTACAAAGGCGTCCATCAATAGCTTTTCCATGATCAGGATTTTGAAAAAAAAGCATAACTTGTGCTCTTGTCCATCTCCATAGTTTTATAGGTCTTTCGCTCGTTGAAGACGTATTTAGCTCCTACACGTTCCCCCTTCCATGGTATATAAGAATAACAAACATCAATCATTTCTCTCTTATAAAAGAAACAGTGGACTACTTTGTCACATTGAAGGAGGGAGGAGAAGAGGGCACTGATGTTCAAAGCGCGGTACAGAATAACGACAAGAAAATTGCAGTTACCCATCGAAAGATTTTGCTCTTCAGAAACCTTTTTGGCAGGGTTAAGTGTTTTTCTATCACACAATATGTTGTAGGTGTCATGGTGTTTCCATCACATGTTAGATAAATGCAAACCCATTGTTTGTTTGGCTTCGAATGCTCTTCTATGGTAGCTTGTATTTCTCTATGTGACTGAAAATATGTTCATACGTTCAATGCTTTTAAGGAGGGCTCTGAGTTCAATGCTTTTAAAGAGAGGGAGTAAATGCTTAATAATTAACTACCATAAATGGTCATTAATGCTCCAACATTAAATGAGGTCTCCTTTCAAAATTGGTAGGAAGAAGAGCAAGGTTCTCCTGGCGCCATTTCTTCCTTTCTTTCCACCGACTAAGGGTTGTGCAAGTCATTTTGTTTGCAAAAACATATAAAAAAAGTGAGCAATGGCAAATAATAATAAGTTAGTATATTCATACAAATAGCCCTTAGAGCATGAGCAATCATGAGTTTTGCTTATCTCAAGGTTGCTAAAAGGTAACCCCATAATTGTAGGCAAAACTTTAAGGTAAAGAGAGGAAAGAGGTTACATTGGTGTGGAGAGGTAGGAAGTGCATTGGACCATTTGCAAAAGCATGATGTTATATTTATTTTTATATTTTTATATTTAAATAATAATATTATAATTGGTGGAAATCATATAGTGGGTATAAATAAATGGGAAAAAAGAGAAGAATGAGGTAAACTCATGATTGTGGAGTAAAAATATGAAAACTTCAAAGAAAGAGGTTGATAAAGTAGAAAATTATTTAAAAGAAAAAGTAAATGAGGTGTCAAAATATTATAGGAAGAGAAAAAAAATTGGATAAGAGATAATCTTATGGTTGCGGATGGTCTTAGCTTTATGGTAAATATTTTTTTAATATTATTTTTGGGCAAGAAATATTTGTGTGAAAATCAAATACGATCACATGGGATGCAATATACCATCTTTAGTATATAGATTAGTTGTCCTAATTACTTACAAATGAAATAAAACACTAAAAAAACATAGATGTTGGAGATTTGAAGTCCAGCAACCAACCTTTTTGTCCTTTTCTATCCATAAAACGAATTTACAAACCAACGAATGACTAGGACATTGCTACTCTAGTAGGCCCAGGCTCATTCGGAGGAACCACAGCTCCAACTTAGCCGATAGAATTGATGCTGACAGACTTCAGATTATAACATCAGCCCGACATTGCTTCAAGCTATGTATCACTTCAGTTCAGAGTATCAAACACTATTAAGTGTCCTAAATTCGTGATTTTGGTTGAAAGACGGACAAAGTTTGAAGAGAAGAAGAGATTTCTTCGTAACTTTTCAATTTCACGTCATTTTGTGCAGCTCTGCAGTCTGTATTTACAAACATACAAATTCATGTCTTCACACAGAAATATCAACGACGCAACTTTACCTAGCAAGTACAATCTCCTCTCAAAAAAAAAGGAAATCATTTCTCACTGCAATTTCCCTCGCATCAATTCTGTGTCTCAATGTTATCTGCCAGAACTTGGTTTGAATTCGCCAAACTTGTGCTTTTCTTCCTGCAGCTGCTTGAAGCAGTGATCCAGCTCTGGAAATGCTGATAGAAGAATAAGCTCAAGGAGGTCCAAACTGAGCTGCTTCAGACATACAGATGACTGCTCAAAAGAACCATGAACATGTGGCCAAAATTAGATGAACAAATACAAGATCATCTTGAAATGCTAATTTTATAGTTTTCATCTGCCATCCACCCAACAAAGAACCTGTCCTATACTCACTTATTGTTTTTAAGAGCTCGCCCATAATAATATCGTGTTTTACACTATGCAATTCTCATACCCATCAATTCTAACATCCAAATCAAGCAACTTGTACAGCATCGTCAGAGAGAGAGAGAGAGAGAGAGAGAGAGAGAGAGAGAGAGAGAGAGAGAGAGAGAGAATTGCAAATAACACGAGGTGGAAAGTATTACAACTTGTGGATGGTAAGAGAAAAGACAACCCAAATAGATTTCTCGTCGCCATCAATACCTCAGGGGAGTATAATTGATTGATAGATGCTATCAGTCAAAAGCGCAGAACATTCTTAAGAAAAACATGATCAGTAGTCTGAAATGGATGGTCATGCACCAGGTGAAAATGTTACACCTAAGGGTTAGACCTAATTATGTGGGCGATCCATTTGCTTGGTAAGGTCATCAATACCTCAGGGGAGTATAATTGATTGATAGATGCTATCAGTCAAAAGCGCAGAACATTCTTAAGAAAAACATGATCAGTAGTCTGAAATGGATGGTCATGCACCAGGTGAAAATGTTACACCTAAGGGTTAGACCTTGGTGGCAGTGTGGGGCCAAGGGTTTAGGTGGGGTATATAGGTAGCCTAGGAAGCTGCTGAACACTGCCCAATCCAAACTTCTTATTCACTCTTTTCACTTGGACAAATTATACATGCTAATTCAGTTAGTCTTTTGACCTAAAACCCAATTTGATCACTTCTGACTAAAATAACACTTCAATATAAACAGGAATTTACAGTTGATTGTGACAGTGTCTAGAGAAACTGATGAGTACAACTTCTCTTTCTTTTTTTTGTGGGTATCCGGGTCCGCTGTTCCATTTTTGAGGTGTGGCCCACCTAAGCCCATGGAAGGTATGGCTACAGCAGACAGCCAACAGGCATCAAGGTAGCTACCTCAGCTGTGACCATCCGTGGGACTTGCAAATTTCTAGTGATAAACCAGCTCAGACACCACAGATACTTGCCACAGCTAAGGCTGCTTTTTTTTTTAATTAGAACTAAAGGACTGATTGATAAAAGAAAGGAAACGAGTGGGTATCATTGTATTTGACCTTTTGAAGGGCATAGCAAAGAAGAAAACAGTGGAAACGCACAACATAGTGCATTATCTGTATTCTGTATTTCCAAAATGAAATTTACCTGAAGGAAAAAGTAGAGGTCTTTGGCACATTGTTCATACTCCTTGCGACCAATGAGACTTACAACAGCAGCTGGTGCATTATCTGGAACCAGAGAATTAAAAGCATCATCAAATATAATTAAGGATTGATACAGTATTCAGTAAATGTTGAAACAAACTTCTCCCTCCCACAAAACCAAATATTACCAATCATAAGTTCATAAACGAACTTTGCACGCCGATCAGCCTCCCTTTGTTGTTCATCCTCCATTTTTTTAAATTCATCTCCCTTGGGTGAAGTCATTTGATCAGGAATGGGAGGTCTCCGGCGTTTTGGATGCTTGGTTATGAATATTCCATCAGGCCATAGTATCTAGTTTAAAGCAGAAGTACTAACATCAGTGCACCACCAAAAATTGACTTAAATGACGTACATCAGTGCACCACTGCATGCAATTTATCAGAGAACAACAAAATTTCAAGTAGTAACTAGTCAGAAGTGTGATATTAAAATTTTCTGCTATTTCTCAACCGAATGCATTGAATGTTACATGTACTCATGTAGTCTTTAGTTATACTACAAGCTGATATTTCAGCTTTATTACAAAAAGAATGACATAATATGCTGACTCCTATTAAATTTCAACAATTAAAGATGAGAACTGTCACTTAACAAACTGGTTAAAGGAAACATGTTTGTGGATTTCAATAGTGCAGTGATAGGCACCATTAGTTTTCCAACAAGTATTTATCAAGAGGCAAAATCAAAATGCCATCTCAGGTGTGTGTGTGTGTGTGTATATATATATATATATATATATATACTCCCTCCGTTCGAAATTATAAGTTCTTTTAGACTTTTGCACACATATTAAGAAAAGTCTAAAAATATTACTTTTATACCCCTCATTAATTATCCACTACCATTATCAACCAATAACATTTCACAAAACAACTCAAAAAGTTACATTTCTCTTATCCCAATGCCTCAAAAACCTAAGAAGACTTATATTTCTAAACAAAATTATAAGCCTAAAAAGACCTATATTTTTAAACGGAGGGAGTATATATATATATATACAGAGAGAGAGAGAGAGTATAAAGGGTAAATTGCTTTAAAACACCAACTTTAGAAGTATATGGGTTCAATGGCACGAACTTTGCAAATTTCAAATTTATTTTACCCGTTTTTGTAAAATTTTCAACAAAAAAACACCCTTTAAAATGCTTATATTAACATCATACCAGCAAATGAGAGTTTCCATGAAAAATCCATTAATAATTATTAAAAGGATAAAATTTCTTATTTGTTAATCAATTTCTATTCTATTGAACATTAAAATATATTATAAAATGAACTATAACAATATTCCGCCTTTGACTTGTGGGGCTTTGCATGTTTTATTTGTGAAGAGGTGTTTTAGCACAAAGTGTTTAGGTGTTTTATATTTATAAATACTTCAAAGTCAAATAAAAATGTTATGCGATTTCAATTTGAGCAAAAGCCCAAATGGGGGATACTATAATGAGTGACTTGACCATAAAAGTATTCACTCAAACTTTTTCGATGACTTATCGGCTGCCTTTCTTGAAATGTAGTTTCACAGTTTCACTAAAATGGAGACGAACTAGACTAAAGTCCAATCTTGTTTCTTGATTAAGTAGAAAAGGAATAGATAAAGTCCATTTCATACATCTGTGCATTTTTGTGATGGGTAACTTTTCCATGAAAAAGGGTCATTATCATGTACTCTCTCCGATTGGAAATATAAGGCTTTTGACTTTTGTGCACGTGATTTAAGGAGCTAAAAACTATATAAAATATTAAAAAATTTTAATTAAATTTTTTTACATTATAATATTTATTAATTTATTAATAAGAATTATAATGTAAAAAAATTTAATTAAAAAAATTAATATTTTATATAGTTTTTAGCTCTTTAAAATACGTGCATAAAAGTCAAACGTCTTACAAGGAGTCACCTCGCATCTCCCTTGACACCTCCGAGTAGCAGCAGCCACACTAGGAGCCCGGAGCGCCGAGGACAGGCCACCTCTTCCTCCCTCGCTCTATTCTGCCTTTTCCGGGTTCGGTAAGCTTCTTTCTCTTTCGCTTCACCTCCAAACCGAGCAAGGTTCCTCTTTTAACCTCCCTCTCACCTCCCCAGGCCCTCTCGCTCAAAGACTCAACCTCAACGCGCCGAACGCAGCCCCGAGCTCCCTTTTCCGGCGCAATCGAGGACCCCATTCGGACATTCGGTGAGCTTCCCTTCTCCTTTCCCCTTCATTTCCTGCCCCATTAGTGTGTGTATAGTCGGTGTCGGGTGGCCCTGTCGGCGTCGGAGTCCGGGACTGTCGCCGGCGGCCCTCCCTCCTCTTCTTTCCTTCTCGGTTGTTCGAACAGAGGGGAGCCATTGTTAGAAGACAATGGACAGTGGCCCCTTTCTGGAGCTGGGAAGCACATAAAGCAAATGACTCGCCTCTGATTAAAAAGGTTTTAGATAACAAAAATCAGTTACTAACATTCGCAGGTTCAAGAGAGCAAGCTATCCTACTCCTAAGTTCTTGGAGTCAGGGAGGAAAGTACAGAATAGACACTGCATATGACCATTTCAGAAGAAAGATGCCTAAACCTCCATGGGTCTCGGTGGTATGGGACTCTAACATCATCCCTAAACAGGCCTTCATCTTATGGCTAGCTACAAGGAGGCTGGCCACGAAAGATAAAATCAAAACAAGGGAAGTTGACCTTACTTGCAAACTCTGTAATCAAGCTCCTGAAACTCGTGAACATATTTTTTTTGCTTGTAATTTCTCTTCACAAATTTGGTCACAGATTAAATCATGGCTAGGCATTTAGAGATGAACACCTTACAAGGAGCACTAAAGTGGATGAAAAGGGAGGCAAAAGGAAGGAGCTGGATATCAAAGGCAAAAAGAATAGGACTCGGAGCTACAGTTTACCACATTTTGGAAACAAGGAACGAGCAGATTTTTGAGAACATTACTAGGAGGCCGGATGAGATTGTGCACCTCATAAAGCTTCATGTGTACAAAGCGCTGAGCTACACACACTCCCTTCTTTTCAACTCAACCATCACCCTTCAAGAGGGTCTCTCATAAAGGAAGATTCCAATGGCATAACCCAACAAGAGCATGATGGCAACGCAGGCACAAGTGTTTGAAGGAAACCTGCGTTTTAGATGCAATGCAGCATCATCATAGACTCGTGATTTACATGTCTAGGCAACCTTTTGTATCTTGTTGCTTAATATGAAAGGAGTGTAAGACTCTTTTTTGCTTTAGGGCTATTGGACTATATCAAGGCATGTAGAACATGGAAATGGGGTGCTCAGTGTAGTGTGATATAGCCTCCTTGATGGCATAGCCGAAGGGGAGGGTATATTATGCTACACTAGAGGTGTGTGTCCGACTTCTGATGGTCGTGGCTTGAAGAGATAGGAACCACACAAGGACTTAGTCCTAACTCCTAAACACCCCTATTGTCACTTTAGGATGTGAGCCTTACTCACTACAAGGCTAACTTAGGAATCTACTAGTTAGGCCTATGGTCCAACCTCAGCTTGTAAATATTTTCTTCCCGTTTTAATATATTTACCTTTAAAATAAAAAAAATAAAAGTCAAACACCTTATATTTCCATTCGGAGGGAGTAATTTGTGATTGGATGTAACTGTGGTGTGGAAGCTATACTAATCTGGTTATACAAAGGCCAAGTAACCTAAAAAGGAGAAGAATGGGGAATATGAAAGTCATTACAAGAATTTTTTCCTTGTGGTTAAAAATAGACAAAATCCTCAATTCCTCTCTCACTCAGATAAAAGTTAAGAGCTTGTTCACACTCTAGCTTTGGCTGCTATGATAGACGGATGAGGGGAAATGCAGAAATTGGCGGTCATACATACTTGTTTATCAGAACTTCTGCTGATAACCGGAGGTAGAGTCAGTGAGAAGTTGCCCCAGTCTCCTGCGATCACTGGGGAAAAACAGCCCAGCCCATCACTGGAGAAGGGGAAAGATTGTGAAGTTGGGGTTGTTAAAGAGCAATGCAAGTCTAATTCCACAAGGCGAGGCAGGCTGCCCCACTAAACTGCAGTTTCATGCGCTGAACTTCATTGCCTTCCTGTGAGCGAATCGAATGGACACTCTGCAGTTTCGAGGAGGGCCCAGGGATGAGAGAGTTGTGATCAGTCTGCTACCAGGTGTGGCATCCAAATCCAATCTAGATGCCAGTGTAATATGTTCAATGTCCTGCAGCTGGAAGTCAAGCTAGCAGCATATCACTGAGAAAGAGAAGATCAGATCTTGAACTTGCAAGCTCTCTCCATGGGATTACTTTTAGCTAGCTGTTGAGAAAGACTACAAACGATCCATCTCAAAATTTAAGATGTACCATATAGTCTCTCCCTATATTATATAAATAAAAAGGCCAATTTTGTCTTTTCAATAGTAGTTCATAGTTATTTATGAACTTTTTGATGAAAAATTCACTCTGATGGTTAATGGTTAAAAATTTGTAGTGACTTTTTTGCAAACTTTTACAAGGGGTGGAATTATTTAGAAAATATGAGAAGTTTGAGATACCGGACGCAACAACCCTAAAATGATTTTATTGAAATTTATCCTAATAATGATTACGATCTATTCGATCTCTTTACACAAGAATTAGCATTCTAATTAGTAAATTAAATGAGAACATGCAATAACTTAATATGTTAAATGATATTAGACATTGTAAAGTTTTGTAAAATGATATTAAGGTACCCCGATAGTTTGAGGGACAATCGAATTTATGCTTTCCAATGGAGATCATACTGATTTATCAACGAGAGAAAACAAGAAAACTAATATGTGATTTATGTGTTTAATATTAGAAAATTTATAAAATGTTATTTGTTGATTGTTGTGGGGGAGGGGGGAGAAATGACACATCAATCAAATTTCATAATTTAACAAGTTTTTCATGTAAATGCTATTCTGCATGAGTTATTCATGCTCTGTTCTGTTCCATTTCCAATGCAATATGAATAGCTCAAATTGTTTGATTATCTCTATTTAATCTTATAACTCGAATCCATTTGACAACGCTTAGTAATTTCTACAATTGCATGCCAACTCCTAACTATTTATCTAGTTCTTTTGTAACATTAGATTAAATGAGACAGTCAAATACCTTCTCAACCCGCTTGATCACTAGAGCAACCATAGGTCCTCTACGCAACATGCGGATCTTCTCAATCAACCAGTCATCAAGTGCATCACCCATTCCCAATTGCAGTACCTGTTTAACCACCCAAAAAGCCTTTCTCCTGCAATATGGATTAGCCAAAAGTAATGCAAGTTAGAATTTTAGTTTGAAAACCTTATAGTTACAATTACAAGTCGAGCATGTTGGGTTCACATTGATCATTACAGGTTTGGGTAGAGTCATTCTAGTTTACCAATCAAGAGTGATTTAGATGCACGCCTTTACCAAGAACTCGTGACTTTGGGTCAACTTGAGTCAAAAGCACCAATTATTTAAAATTTTACAACTTTAAAAATAGTTTTCATGTTAAAACTTAATACTCTATGATATTTTTAACCCCGCTCATTTTTATTTTAATACCCATGAGAGACTACTTTTATAATTATTTGGACAGTGGTGGAGGCTAAACAGGAACGGATAAAAGGTTAATCGCTATCGTAAAATGAAATGCAAAAGTTGAGGAATAAACACATATTTTACCAATTTATTACTGGGTCAAGGGCATCTTGGGTTCAGGTAAAAAAATTTCAAACAAAACCTAGTATTTTCAAAGGATTACAATGTTAAAAAATGTTCTCTGATAAAGTGTTTCACATACCTGATCCACCCCCCCTCTTGAAGCTGGAAAATAACATCTACCAAATCCAACATAGGAGCACTCAAATTCGGTGGCACCCACTGTAATAAGGTAAGATATTTGAAAGAAGTCCAGAGTTGTTTGTCATGAATGAAGTGAATGAAGCATGACATGAATCAAAATAACTCAAATGGAAAAGAAATCTCCAAATAGTAATTCCTTGTGCTGTGATTACCTCCGTCGGAAGGGCCGGATAGTTTAAAGCATCTGGCAATTCAGATTTCAGTTGGGAATCTCCGCCTTCTTTACCAGGTTCTTCTAAATGCTTTTGATACTCTTGTCCTGGCTTTTTCATGAAGGAGTTCATCTTCCCTCCAGCATCCAACTTCAACTCATCTGTAGTAGAACTACTATTCACCTTATTTTCGGATGCAGCATGCTCCATCATTGACTTGAAAGGCTCAATCATATTTGCTCCAAAGCTGGAAATGAAAGTCTTTTCTGGTTGCTTATCATCCATGTGAACTAGAAGTTTCCAGGCCAGAAGCATAGATGATAAAATAACCAGAAGAAAAGGAGAATATGACAGCACATTGGAGCTAATGTATATCAGAGAAATCGGATTTACCTGACAGAGTCTCAACAATTGAAAATGTACTTGAAAATGTGTATGTCTGCAATATCCAGAATAGAACAGGTGAGATATATCAAGAGTATTATCATAGCTAACTCGAACTATGAATAACAAACCTGTGAATCGACGCTTAGAAAGTCCCAAACTTCAATTGATCCAGAAATAGTTGGAAATCGCATGAGCATCTAAAAATTAACAGGACATGTAGAGTCACTATAATGCAAATTTGCATGAGAAAGAGAAATAAGGGAATAAAAGAGAATAAACACCACAATGTGAAAATAAACGGAAAAAAAAAAAAAAAAAGTGCGCCTAAGAAAGTGAACAATAAACTTCCTCCCAAAACAAGATAGTACTGATAGTAACCAAGTTGCATTTGATGCGGCAATGAAGTGTATTAAACAATTCTAATGCAATCAAAGCAGTTTCAAACAAACAGAATACGTGAAAAATTCAAGCCTAACATCGATATATTTTTTTGAAAATAAACATTAATCAAAATAAAATAATAACCTTCAAATATCTGTCAAGCAATATACATCGTTCTCGAATAACAGGTACATCTAGACCTGTTGACAGAAAGTGTTTGGGAGGCAAATGGAGGCTATATTCAGGATACTCCTTCAAACGACGATGCAACTCCTCAAAGTGCCGAAATCTGTGACCAATATCTGCTATTTTAGACAAATGAACATAAACTTTGCATATGGGGAGCATCAATGCTGACTATCTTAATCACCTTCTTTTGATTGACCAACTGTTATTATCTTCATCTGTGGCAGATATGGAGTATACAGCAAATAATTTGGAGCTGCTCTTAACAATATTAGCACCCAACACCTGAAAAAAATTAGGCCAGAAAAGATGACAAACTCGTATCTCCTTTAAATGAGAAAATGAAATATATTGAAGTGGTAAGTATGGAGAAGTTCGCCATGAAATTACCTCGCACCTCAACTTGAAAAATGTATTTCCAAAGAAAGAAGGCTGGGAAGATTTAGTAGGTAATTTTGAACTTTCAGGAATGGAATGCGTAGATGAAGAGGCAGCAGTGTTGCTTTGCACTCTGTTCATAATCTCCAAATCATATTCATCACTAGAGTCATCATCTTTTGTATTCTGTTTTGGGTTTAATATATCCTGTCCATCTCCCGACAAGAAACTTGTCCTCTCAATCTCTTGCCACACAGGAAGATCTTGACCAGCATGCCTAGACTTTGATCTGCCAGCCTGTGACCTGGGTAACCGATGATGGTTCTCTACACTAGCTCGCCGTGCTAGTTTTCCATCTTTGCTTTCAAGTGGGTGTCGAATTCGAGAAACACTGAGATTCCTAATGGTTCTACCATCCCACACTTTTGTTGTTGGAGTATCAAGACCTGTTATAATGCTTTCTTCATTTTCAGAAGAGTAAACACTACTGCTTTCTGATTCATTTTTGTCGGATTCATCAGATTGTGTCAAAGGACAAGTTGACATAGCATCTGGCCTAGGAACATCAGTACTTTCAGAAAGAACGACACCTTTATTAGGTGAACTGCCTTTTGCCATATCAACAGTCTGTTTGTGGCTCAATGCCACTTTGGAAGGGTTTATCACTTCAGCTTTCTTCCCAAAGCTCCTCGGTGGAGCATGTTTACCTGTCCTAGCCTCGTCGTTCTCAAAGTTTCTTCCCTTTGTCCACATGTTCTCAAAATTTTCTGGAGCAAGGGCTTGTGTCTTTCTTTGTGAAAAATAATCCAACATGTCACTCCATTCCCTTCCAGACTTTGATCGTACAATATCTGTTCCATCACCATATTGTTGATTTGATGGTAAATCACTCAATGAACGAATAGTGCGGGCATCCATAGAAAGCAACGGATCCTTGGAAAGATAAGCCCCGTTGACATTCTCAGCTCCAGCTTCATCCACCAAGCTTTTAGGAGAATTGCTTTTAAGTTGCACAAGCTCAACACCAGAAACAGAGGGATCTAGATCCCGGGAGAAGTGATCGACAGAAATTTTTGGGTTCCCAATTTGTTTAGGTTGGGTTACATCTTCTTGCGAACGAGTTCCATTGTTTCCTTTCCTTATAGTTAAAACTGCTTGCTCGATTCTCTCATTGATAAACCTGATAAAAGCATATAGGAAGAATGAAAACAGAGGCATGAACACAAAGACATGTTGGAGATCGAGATTTGGAAGATTTATCACCTAGGATTAGCCATATTTAAGACAGGTCTCATCACTGCACATGCAAGAAGCTCCCGTGCAACATACCGAAAGAATGAGCACTGCAAATCCTCAGGTTTGAATGTCAGAGAAATAAGACCTTCCATCAGATGTTGCAAAACCTGTGAAGACATGAAAATAATGTTATGAATACATTTTCTTCTACACTGTCTTTTCAATTTCATATTTTCAATACTGTTTAAATTATGAAAAAAAAAACCTATGTAAAATGTTTTTTACGTATAAATAACAGTGATTATATCAATTCCTATTATGTTTTGATGGCTTTGGTCATGGGAAAATAACAATTTCATCAATTTTATCTGCTAGGATGAAATGGCCCAATACTTTTAAGATATTGGGATGAAATCTTCTGAAAAGATATTAAAATTTTTGCAATTGCAGTTCACCATTCTAATTCTAATCCACAGGGAAAGACCAAATTGATGATCCAACCTTGTGTTCTGCTTCGGCAGAAAATAAAGCTGGATGCAATCTGTTCTCAGCAGCCAAGGTGATTTTCAACTCCATATCACGTTGATCAAACGTTAATGGTTCCAACTTTGTCTTTGCAATCTTGACCTGGCATTCACGAAAGAGTTCTAGATGCTTGCAAGCATGATGAATGATGTCCCTGCATTAGATTACATATTAGTTCAATAAAAATATACTTCAGCAATAAAGCATCTCAATATCTGAGGAAGGTTGGCTACTAATGCTGAGCTCTACCTAGTCAAGAGATCGATGAGATTGATATTCCTCATGCGGCGAGCAAATTCTCCGATAATTCCATTTACAATTTGCACTAGTTCCTCTGGACCTTCTCTATCAGGCGTTAACTTGGAGTACCATAGATCCGTGACCCATTCAGAGACTAAATGTCTGGTAAACTGATCAATTGCATCTTCAACCACAGGGGATTTCACTTTCCTTCTCCAGTTTGGTCTCTGAACCACAGGTTTAGAATGTTCAATACTATCCTTATGAACAGTTATATGTCCAGTGGTTGGTCTACTGTTGTATGCAGCAGCTTTCCTCCGCATATCAAAATCCAAAGACAAATAGCGGAAGGTGATAATTAAGGATGCGGCTACAGGTAAGTTCACCCAAACTGAGGAGCTTGTCACTTTCATATAAACAGAAAAGTCAGAAGCGGGTAGTCTTAAGCTAAAAAACGCATAGCTAGAGAGTTTGTAAGGTAATACACAATAATGGCTCAAATCGTCCCAATACCATGCATGTTCGATGTGCACAAAGAAATGGGATGTGAAAACATTGACTTGAAATGGTAACGGGATAAAGCTCTTGCAATCCACAGGTAATACAACGAACAAATAGCTTTAAAAATATAACTGCCTAAGTAATGATGTTGTATTAAATTAAGAACATTGTGCAACTCTATAATAATAATATTCTTTCCTCACAAATGGATAATTTCCACGCTCAAACTAGATTCAACTACTGCATTACTACTTTAACCTTCCTATACGATTCATGAGAATCATAATTTTCAGATCAGAAAGGCCAACATAGGATCCAGTCTCAAGCTTTTCATTAGCAAAACTCAACTTTCCCAATTACCTTCAAACTTTGCATCCTTTAGGTGGTATATGGTTGGATGGTATAACGAATGAGGTATATATATATATACCCTGGAACTCATTTGATCTCAGATTTTATAACATCCTATTCAGTTCAGACTTTGGGGATTTTGAGGTCCAGATATTGAAAGTTTTAGTTAAAACTGAACTTTAGAAGGATCAGGCACTAGTTGCTAATTATGATAATCCATAAGATTAAATAACTGATCATTTACAAGCTGACATGGTAATCTTAAAATAGAAGCAATTGGTTTCACACCACTGCAGAATGCACATAACCAACTAAGTTGTACAGACACAAAGAGGGAAGCAGGTAATGAAAAAACAATACCACTGCAAGGAGTCTACATGCATTAATCAAGAAAATTAATCAGACCCATTGCGATTCTCTTATGATGGGAAAGGATTATGAAATAATGAATAATATCCAAGAAACCAAGAACTAATAGATAACAAATTTCCTAGTCAGTAAAAACATAATAAACAGATCAGAAAAGAAACAAAACTTAGGGATTAAAGTGGACAAACTTACAGGACATCAGATAAGACAGCCCTACAACACATATCGCCAGAATAACAATTCGCTTCTTGGCTTCCTCCACCAAGTCTCGGACTGTCATCGTTTGCCTTCCAGAGCTCATTTCTTCGGTAAATGAAAGTAATTCAACCCCTAACCCAAATTCAATCACAATTCACTCAAATTTTAAAACAAACTCATGTCAATTCAACCATTTCCGAACCCGATCAACACACCTACCACCAATTTGAATCCACAGATCAACGCCGTACTACAATATGCGGCCCGAAATCAATCTATCAAATAAACAATCATCCTGAACACGCCAGGAAAAATATAGCAACCTCTGCCCGAAGGTTTAAGCAATGAGGAAGAAAGATCAAAACCAGAAAGTAATGAGAGTAAGTGAGCACCCCTTCCTCCGAGAAGAAAGCATCAAATTGGAGCTCTAATTGCAGATAAAACTGTGAATCTGACAATTCAAGGCGACGATGATGGCTTCGATTAACGAAAGAATATGGAGATTTGGGAAAATGGGAAGTCGCAAATCAATCGGCACCACCTTCAACGCGCGGACCGTTAGGTTTCGTCTTTCCTCTCCCCCCCTCTCGCTCGCTCTACTAGCTGGGCTTGCGAGAAAATTCAACATTTTTTTGCTTTTTTTTGTTTTTTTATTAAGTAAATATTCGAGATCAGGAGCGATAACCGTAAAAATATACAATACAAGCAAAGAACAAGCATAACGAGACAAGCATAAACAACTTTACAAAAGAGACGATGTAGTAGAACTACTCTCAAACCGTTGAGGACGTCGGTGGAGAACGAATCAAACCGTTGAGGACGTCGGTGGAGAACGAAGTCAAGCACCATCAAATAGTAACACCGCGGGCCAGCGGTACTGAAGGAATCTAGTCCCGACTCCGTACTCTACGACCCTAACCAAGCAGAAAAACTCCTAGAGACACCGAATGGAGAGCTACACACCGCTCGTTCAAAAGCGTCAATAAAGTTATTTTTCAGACCTTTTCGAAATTTGTACAACCCTTTCAGAATTTTGTTCAAATATTTTCGATTTTGTTCGAGACCTTTAAAGGCCATAATTTTATTATATATTTATATTTATATTTATATTTATATTTATATTTATATTTATATTTGCAATAAAGACAGATAAATATATGAATATAAATAAAAAGTATTTATTTATTTATTTATATTCGGGCCCAAGAATTTACCTTGGGCCCAAAGCACAAGGATTCGGACCTCCTCGGGCCCAAGGAAAGGGTGGTGTGAGTATGATAGTTGTATGACACGCTTTTGTAGAAAATTTTATTTGTTCTTCGCCAAAATCAAGGCACATGGGCAGGAAAGAAACCAAGCGGAGGGGCGTCGGATCCCGGCTGGCCATCGACAAGATCCACCCAAGGACAAATGGGAAAGGAGAGTAAGGGAACAGAACCAAGACCACCCAAACTAAAGAGTGAGGAGAATGAGGAGGTGGGAAGTGTCAGAGGAAGGCGCGGCTACTACGAAGGAAGGAAGGTCGGAGAACCAAAACTGCTCAAATAAGAACACCAAGCGGACCTCGAAGAGGGAGGAGGAGGGGTGGGAAGGTAGAGAGCACGGAGGAATCGAAGGAAGGAGGCGGAGATAACTCCGACAAGCACCACACATGGGCAATCGGAGAAGGAAGGACTAGATCCGAGCCCATCCAGAATGGAATCCAAGCCCATACCGGCAGTTCAAACCAATAAGGAATGGTTTAAGTACACATATTCGATAGAAGGGGAGGATAGCAGGGGAGTTGAAAAGCCCCAAATCGAAAAAAAGGGAGGTAAACGAAATGAGAGCTTGATTGAAAATGGAGGACATCAAATAGGAAAGCAGGAGATGAGGATGTAGCCCGAAGTTTAAGGTCCAGGAGTGATGCACCCCTAGGGATCAATCGATGAGGGAGATATAGGCTCTGATACCAATTGATGCGCTCTGAGGACCGATCGACTAAAGCTCGAGCTTCGAATACTCTTTTTATGAGGATGATTTTTGGGATTTATAAGAAATAAAAAGATAGGGCTATGAATCGCTAGATCTTGGAGCATCTCACCACAAGATCTACAAAACTCACTCTCGCAAACGTCGAAATCTCCCTTTCGAATGACCGAGTCTTTGTTTGGGAATCAATCACAAGCATCTCACTAGTAATGATTCAATAAATGGGTTTCTCTTTGGCATCTCACCTCAGAGGGCATCGAAGACATCTCACCAATAACAATTTAGAATCATCTCGATGCAAAGGAAACACATTTTTCATTCATCTCAAATCTGATTTCTAAGTGAGTATACAAGCTCTTTATAAGAAAGTAATACTAAATGAAAGGTCAAAGGCTAGCTAAAAACATTAATTAAGCGGATAATATGAAAGGTCCCTCAAAATGACAGAAAATGATAAGGGCAGCCAAGGGGCGGAAAGGCAAAGAGTCGGCAACCTTCAACATCATCAATACATATTAAAATATGCATCTTGATTTCAGCAAACATTATTCGGTTTCATTGACTTTCGTCTTCAATAAACGTGTTTTCAATAAGCTGCCATATTTCGAACAGTTGTAGAACAACATTTTCGGTGATATTCAAGGATGATTTGGCAAAAGTGTTCTTCACAAAAGTTTTAGCCACTTAAAATAGCTTTCCAACAAGTGTCATAGGCTTCAATTGGAATTTTATACAGTTGTTAGATCCAAAATACCGATGTATCACCAAACTATTTTCTCAATTGAGATTTTATGTGACTCGGGCTCATATGGTAATATGATCACATCAAGGAGATGCGTGCTCAAATCAGTGGTGCGACCACCCACACAGGAGATGAACAGCGCCCAGGAGGGGAGGGGATAACGAGACCTAGATCAACAAAACCGAGACGCCCTGAGGTGGAATGAGGCATCCAAAGCCTAGGTGGGGTGGTCGGAGCCGAGTTAGACGGTCAAAGCCGAGTAATATGTGCCTACGTACCTTGAATTGGTTTGTGAATTTCTGGCTACATTTAGGGTATGAAGCGATAATTTACGGTTCAGATTAGGAGGATAGGCTTAGGGATGTCTTAGCTAGGTCTTGGAGAGATTTTGGGTGTGATTACGCTTCCCACTGCTGATTGGGAGCTTCTGCGGCAGTCCCCACTTCCGAAGCAACAATGTTTCAATGTTACAGGGAGACTAATGACTTCAGGGGACGAGTACAACTCTAGTATTACACATCCTGCGCTAAGATTGTGCTCCAAGGTTCTAAACAATATTTTTTTTTCCACGCTGAGATCAACAAGGTTTCAAAGAGCAATTAGGCGTGGTTCACTAGTTTATTGTCGGGCGTTAATGACATTTCGGACTGGGTTCAATTGTTTTTTGGTGCATGCAATGCAGTAACAAGGGCTACAAACTCCAGAAATGAGAACGTGAAGATTGGGTTCGGAAGTCTTATTACTTTGATCGTCACAGAGGTGGATGTTGATCTTGATCACTACGAGAAGCTCACTGACCCATACAGCTTGAGCCTAGCATCTCTGAGGAAGGCTGGTATTCTGAGGCTTCATGGAGAGCATTTTATATGGGTGACAAGGCCAAACAGAGCCCACACACTGATTCTAGCCCGTTCTGATGGGTTCCCCACTGGACCTACAATTGCATATCTCAACATCGTACACAATGTAAAGACTCAGATTTTTTAATCCTAAATTTTTGGAAAAAGAAAATTAAAAATGAATTTAAATAGGATTTAAAACTCATAAAGTTGATTCTGACTTGAATTTAAAAACTTGACGAACGTTTCCGTCCTTTCACCTCGAGAATTTAAAAGAAATTCAGATGGCGATATCCTGTTTTAGTTTAAAATCTAACTGGTCGAGTAAGCGGGATTCGGGGAAACTAACATTCGGGAACTAATTTTGGGGTTTGAAATTCGCGTATTCAGGATTTCTTTCTGGGTATTGGTTATCCAATTCAAAACACAACCCCACCCACTCCCATCACTCATCATACCCTTCAGATTCACCCCCTTACCCCCGTTATTCTTCATTCATCATCACCCTTACCTGCTCCTTTCATCCAATCCATCACCATCATAACCATCCTTCTTCATCACCACCATCACTCTCGCTCCTATCTCAGCTCATCATCGCCACCATCTCCATTGTCACTGTAACGGCCCGGGATTATGATTCTCGGGTTACGTTTTGAGGGATGAAACCCCTCGTTAGGATCTTGCGCCCCGAGTACAGGTTGAAGGTTTGAAATTCTAAACTAACGTTTTCAAAGTGGGATGATTTCATACCCAAGTTCGAAGGGATTGTTGGAATCCCCGGGGAAGTCCCTTATATCTGTCGTAAGTCTAAGCGTGGAAAACCAATGGTCACACAAATAACGGAAGTAAAACATAATACAAGGGGGTGCCACGGCAGAGCAAATATCATCAACCATTCAAATCCAAACCGTAATTAAATTGGTGAAGTCGGAATCTCAACTCTCTCTTTCCGTCATGTTAGACCCCGCGGTCATGGAGCCAAATCAGCATCAATAGTAGTAAGCATAACGGATACATAAAAAAATTGGTAGTGGGCGGGATCAGATCGATGCTCACTTTGGCTCTGCATCCCGGCCCTAAGCACACACATACGCTATACCTAATAAAGATGCTTCTAGATGAAAGGCGGAACATTAACACACTAACATGCTCCTAAGATCAAGTGCATAATAATAATAAGGTCTTAGCACAAAATACCAAGTGGTATATCCCTCTCCTACCTCCACCTCCTTCCGATGGGGCGGAGACTGGCCAGCTCGTGAATGCATTCCATAATAATCGGGCGGCACGCATGCCCAACCCGCCCCACAATAAAGCCCGCATGCAGCTTTCACAATCATGCTCATAATATAAGTAAAGGAAGTTCCATATGACTCGATTGACTCAGGACGGGACCCGATGGGACTGGGTCATCCTATGACCCTAGCAAAGACTCTAGTTACTTCACAAATAATGGCCATTTTGTTTACATACGCATAAAGAAATAGAATGCTCAATGGTCAATGCAACCTAGCATGGTACTACATGGCATGCTGATCATGAATGCAAGCACCTAGTATATCATGCACCTAAAGTAGGGAATATCTCTATTTCAATCTGAGTAAGCTCCGAAGAGACTTACTTGGCTAAGCAGAACATCAAGACTAGAATCCCAGCAAGTAGCACGAACAATCAAACAGTATCACCTAGATACATATCAGAACACATACGTAAGTCTATATCTAACCATTCAGTCATTCAAGACACACATCATTCAATAGCATCATAACACATCGAAATCATCATTCCATCGTCTCAACTTTATCTCGTAATCCATTAGCTCAACATCTCATACCATATTCAATATAATTCATCAACTCATCAGCTTAAGACATATCCAATTCATACTCAGCCAATTTGCATGATATCATCTCATATTCTTACTTAGCATATAATTATATATCATCATCATAATTATCTAACATTTAACCTCGCATAATAATCACAGCAAGTCATGCTATTAGTCACATATATAATAACACCATGCTAGTCAGTCATTGAACAAATCAGATTCCCAAGTTAGCTCCAAACCATTTCAAAATCCGAATCAACTAGTTAGAAATTCCGACCTTGGAAAATGTTCGTCAAATTCCTTTTTCTAAAATCCAAGTCTCATAATATCATATTTTCTTTTAATCATTTTCATAAAATATTTTCAAACCCTTTAAAAATCTAATCCATTTTTATTTAGTAAAATCAGGCCTTTATATAATTATCAAAACCACCCTTATATTTGCAAAATCCAAAACTTATCCCCTTTATTTTGTTAGAACCCAAAACCGAGCCTTTATTTTAAATTATACAAAACCGAACCCCTCTTGTTTAATTCACCAAAAACCGAGCCCTTTTTGTAAAACCCCAAATCAGAGTTTATAAAACAGGCCCAACAATTTCCTTTTTAAAACCGAATATCTTAGCCCAAGAATTAGGCCCAACAACCCATTTCTCCCATCTTTTAAATCTGAAAGGTAAAAAAAAAAGAAGGGGGGCCAGGCTGAGGTGGAAAGGTGAGCAGAGGGAGGAAATGGATGAAGAAGGAAGAAGGGGAGAGTTGATGGCGTGGGGTTGGTGATGATAGAAATGGTGATTGAAATGTAAGATTAGGAGAGGGATGGGTTGGGTTGACAGGGTAAGGTGAGGGAGTGGGTGTGAGATTGAGTGTAAAAAGGGGTATAAAAGTCAAGATTAATACCCGGGATAAATTCTGAATACGTGAATGTTGAATCCCAAAATTAGTTCTCAAACGTTAGTTTTTCCGAATCCTGCTCTCTCCATCAATTACATTTTAATATCGAAAAGGATATCGATATCCGAAATTATATTAAATTCTCAAGGTGGAATGACAGAATCGTTCGTCAAATTTTAAATTCAAGTCGGAATCCGCTCCACGTGTTTTAAATCCAGTTTAAATTCATTTTTAATTCCCTTTTTCCGGCAAAATTGGGATTTGAAAATCCGAGCCTTTACAGTCACCGCCATCTTCATCACCACCATTGTCACCACCATCTTCATAACCACCATACCGTCTCCATCATTACCACCATCGCTCTCCATCGATCACGTCAGGCCAACATTAGCGGCACTTAGCATCACCTCCTTGAAGCTACCAGCAACAGTAGAGCCACCTAGAAGCCACCACTAGGAGCAGCTTGAGCCACCGTAGCTCCACCTCCTCCGTTCGAGCGCAATTAGCTTCCTGTAAGTTGTTCTCCTCCGTTTTCGATCGGAATCATCCTCGAACTTCACCATCACACTCACCCATGCCCGACACAAATCCGACGAGCCATCGCGAGCCTCCGACGATGCCCAGAACTCCGATCGATAGCTCCGAAGTCGCGAATACCTCGGTGAGCTCCCGAGCTTTCCTTTCCTTCCTCGTTCGATTTAGTGTATCCTTGTTTTCTTAGGCTAGTCGGGGGGTGTTTGAGAGCTGAGTGCGAGAAAGTTTGGCAAGTATGAGAGCTCCAGCAAGCTTGAGAGCGGTGAAGTCAAACACGAAGTTTGAGTGCGGAGAGGACCGTGTGAGCGCGAGGCAAGGGAACCTGGGGCAAGAGCGCAAGCAGGCGAGCGAGTGAGCACGAGACGCGAGCTGAAAGCGAGGTCGAGCGTGACAGGCAAGCTCAAGAGCGGGAGGACGAGCCGGTCGGCTCACGCAGTTGCAGGGCGGGAGCGGGATTCATTTGAAGGACGAAGAAGAAGACTTGCTTGTGGGGCCCTCCTTGAAATTTTATGTTAATTATTTCAATGTTTAACCGATTTGGAGTTTGGAAATTAGGTGGGTTCGATTCGGTTGAATTAAAATGGGTTTGGTTCGGTTCGAGTTTAACCGTTTACTTATTTAAATATTTAATAGTATTTAAAATAAAATATAATATTGTTCGGACTTGAAGATTTAAAAGGATTGTGGGAAAGAATTTTAAAGATCGGAAAGGGATTGAATAAATAAATTGAAAAAGATATTTTGTGAGAATTTTCAAGGGTCGGAATTCTTAACTGTTTGACGCGGATTTTGAAATGGTTTTGGGACTAACTTGGGGATCTGACTTGTTCGATGACTAACTAGGATGATGATATGATCATTTGGTTAACGACATGATATGTGTGACTAATAGTATGACTCGTGGTGATTTATTATAAGAGATCAAAGGCCAATTTACTTATGATGATGATGATGATATACATATTTATATGCTAAGCATGAGTATGGAATGGTAATATGCGAATTGAACTAAGTATGATATGGAGGTTATCTTAAGCTGATGAGAAGGCAGATTATATATGTCTAATACAGTATTAGATGAGAGATGGTTGATCATGATAAACTGAAAGTATGGTTGATGCAAGCTTGTTTATTTAACTACTTGTATGAATGTGTGATATATGTGTTTAGAATGGCTATAGAATTATACTCAGTTTATTCTCGTTATGTATTTAGGTGATACTCTGGGATTTCGCTTGTTGTGTGCCGGGTTCCTATATTGTTGTTCAGCTAGCCAGGTAAGTTTTATACGGGAGCTTACTCAATAACCAGGACCTCATGAATGATGTATCATATAGTATGTAGGTGTTGCATATGCATAAAAGCATATCATGTAGTATCATACTTAGGACTTGCACTTAACGGATGAGCATTCTTATTCTGTATGCGTTTGAAAAGAGAACGACCGTTATTTGTGAGTCGTAGAGTCTTTGCTAGGGTCATAGGACAACCCAGCATCATCGGGTTGTTCTGATAGAGTCTGACTGATTATATATTTGTGGTGCGGCACGACTATGCGTCCTATCTCGATTGTGGTACGGATATTTCTGTTTGATATACCTGGTGCGGCACGACCGAGCGTCCTACCTCGATTGTGGTATGGACATGTATGGTTGATTATACCTGGTTCGGTACGACTGTGCGTCCTACCTCGATTGTAGTACATACATGTATGGTATAGTTCGAGATCTGGGATATGCCGCTTGGCATTCTATATGGATCCATTTAATCATTTTCTACATATATATAAACTGTCAGCATGCTTTGGTGATTTAAATTCATGCACTGCATTAGATGCACCCTTTATTTAGGCATAGGTGTATTATATGTCCTCAGCACAGTTTTTAGGGCCCGCATGCGTCTCTTGGCCTGAATTAGTGGTATAGTTTCATGTACCCGTTCCCTTGTCTGATTCTGTGCTGTTATGGCGGGGATACCCTATGGCGTAGTTGAGAGTGAGAACTGACTATGACCCTACACTTCTGCTACTTTATGCTTCTTATATATATTGTTTTTTTACCCGGCTCTATCGTGGCACCCTATGTATCGTGTTTAGACTTATGTTCGGATTTACATGTTAAAAGGATTTCTCGCGACATAGACTTAGGGCAGGTATAGGGGTTTACCCCAGGGATTCCAACGATCCATACGGATTTGGGTGCGAAATCCCACTTTGAACTACTAATCTTTCATTTCAACCTTCAACCTGTACTCGGAGCACAAGATCCTAACGAGGGGTTTTATCCCTTGAAACGTAACCCGGGAATCATAATCCCGAGCCGTTACACACAAGGATCTTAACCATCCACCCATTGATAGTGTTGCACCTCACCTCGAGGTGCCATCAGGCGAGGTCCTCGAGGATCATCGATTCAACTTTGAGATATATTATGATGTATTTCTGCAGCAAGGAGAGCTCATGTTTCTGGAGCATAGGGAGCATGCACATCCCACAACAGATCGCATGGAGCATTTATAGATTTTGGAGTTGGTTCCTCCCGTGAAGGATCATATGGTACTTTCTCATATTTTGGAGGAGCCAGCTCATCTTAGTACGACAGTCCCGCCTACGCATCGCAATAGTATTTTGAGAGTTCCCATCGTTAGATCATGGACAGATTTGATAGACTTGAAGCAAATCAGGTGGAAATCTGACAACAGATCGGATGGTTAGGGCATCAGTACACGACTCTCGCCGCCCACCAGGAAGCCTAGACACAGAGCCTCAACAATGTATGTGGCATGTTCCGACACATGAATTTCTTCGATTGTCCACCGCATCCACCTCCTCAGTGAGCAAGTCAGTTATTTCTTTTCTCGCACTGAAGTTTTATAATTTAATTTTGTTGTCTTTGATTTGTTTCCTTGAGGACAATGAAAGATTTAAGTGCGAGGGAGGGATTTAGTACATTTAGTTAGATCATATTCAAAATTTCTGCATGCATTTCATGTTTATTTTCAACACTTTATTATGCATTAGAAAATCAAAGAAAAAATAGGAAAATTTCAAAATACAAAAATAACATGCATTGTATTTAGGTGTTATTAAAGATACTCATCTTACCTTAGTTTGTTCTCTAAATCATTTTTATGAGTTGTAATGCATATATCCCATGATTCGATTGAGTTGCTTAAGTTTGTGATGTTTATCAAATATTAAAATGGTTTTCGATTGAAGCATGATTAGAGAATTTAATTGAGCATGTATGATTGAAGTTCCTAGGCAAGATTGAAATCCAACAAATAATTGTCATAGTGAGAATTTTTAGCCTTATAGAGAAATTCTTAATATTCCCTCTGCTTTTGTTTTGTGATTTACTCGTCTTATGAAATTACCTCTTAGTATTGACATGGTTATATATATTTTTAGGCCAATTATATATATTTTCATTGCTTATAAGTTTTATACGATAGAGGCATCTTTTAGCCATATTTATCCATATCCACTCTACATTATACCTCTGTTTGAAGCCAATGTTGAGCCTTAGCCTTTTCTTTAAAAGCTCCACAAAATACACTGTATCCTTAGCCGATGATAAGTTTGACCCATCCGGGAATTAGGATTAGAATTGGTTATGAGATTTACCATTTGAGTAGAGAAGAAATCTAGTAGCTTATGCATAAATGTCCAAAAGTTTCAAGAAATGGATGCAATGTTATATGCTTTATTTTCCCATATTATACTTCATAGGTGGCTCTAAAGAAAGAAAAATAGCAAAAGAAAAGGAAAAAAAAAGATAAATGAAAAAAGGAAAAGAAAGAAAAGCAAAAGGAAAATATAAATAGCAAGAGGCATAGCAAAAAATAAGGTAACTCATCTTGCAAATAAAGAGCATTAGTTCATTTTATATGTGAGAAATGGATAAGATATATGTTGGTTAAGAGTTTGTGCTTAATGTTCTTTTTGAGTTGTTTTTTGGTATATGTTGGAATTTTAGGAATCTTGTTCCCAGATTTGAAAGCACCACATAGCCAAAATAATTCATTGCCCTTACTTTCATACCAAGCCTCATGACAACCCCGCCGAATGGAGTCTTCTTTGAAATTTTCCATTAATTGAAAGACCTATTGATGTTGCTTGTCGTATCCGATGGAGAATTTGTGATATAAATGTCAATGCTTATGTAGATTTTTGTATAATGAATGAGTTGAGAGTTGTTCTTACAAGTCTAAACACGTAAGAGTGAGAGAAACACATTTTCTTTGTGAGATTTGATGGGTAAGCCTGCAAGCTACTTGATCGCTTATATATTTTCTAAGATGTTTTCTCTCTTATCCATGGCTCCTACTTTGCAATGTTGCTTTTGATGGAATTGTTGCATGAAAATCTTATTTGTGGGATATTAATTATATTTGGTTTTCATTGCTTGAGGACAAACAAAGGGTAAGTGTCGGGGTATTTGATAATGCGTAGTTTTACATAGATAATAGGCTAGTTTTAGGTTCATTTGCATTGCATTGCCTTAATATTAGTTAATTGCATAGTTTTTGCTTCATTATGGAAAGAGTCGGAAACTACACTATTTCAGTGTTTTTTGCAGAGCCGAATATCCGAAGTGGTGGAAGACGAGACACGGAAACCAAACGACAAGTCAAGGAAGGGAATATCAAGGAAGAATTGAAGCAAAGGCCAAGAGAAGCAATGTTGAGACAAAGGAAGAAGAAAAGAAGAAGGAAAGCCCAAACCGCGAGCAACTTGCGAGGACCCGCGACTAGCGGCCCAAGACCCGCAAGCACCATCTCAGTGAGCTCATTCGCGAGAACAAGTCGCACATGCCAGTGTCCACTGCCAATGGATCCTAGCGGGTGGCAACGGATACTCAACAAATTCTAGGTTTCTGAAAATTTGGGATCGGTGGCCGCCAAGGCTTTGCGGCGCCCGTCACTAGATCTGATTTTGCGTCGTTAATTGGCCGAATCTAAGATTTTCTCAGCCTGGCCTACCACTATAAATAGATCTTTAAACCTAGGATTTTTCATTCAACATTCGCACAATCATTTTCCTCTCTCTCTCTCTCTCTCTCTCTCTCTCTCTCTCTCTCTCTCTCTCTCTCTTAGAGGGTTCCGATTCCCTTATGGAGCGAAAACCCTACGTTTTCTCTTATTTCTAGTTTAATTTGCATGAACAAAGTCATGCTAGGCTAACTTCTCACTCATCTCGCTTTCTCATGATATTAGTTTGGTTATCTAGGTTCTATCTATTAATATTATTTCCGTTTTCCTTTGCGTTTATATGGTTATTATGTTGTTACTTTGTCTTGATTAGCTACCTAGAGTAAGTTGCATCTAGATAGGGTTTCGACTACCTCCGGTGTTGCGGTTCGAACCTATATAGTAGCGAACACATCTAGTAATAACATGTTGGGAAATTGAATTGTGTAAGAAAATGAACACTTGAACATTATTGCTTATAGGTAGAGGCATGAGCTAGGTTGATAACTAGGTGACAACATCCTGTAAATCGTATGTTATATTATTGAAGTGCTAGGAGACAAGGGACCTAATGCTTCTCGAACACCATGTAAGAGTTTAGGGAGTTGGATAGTGATTAAATAGGAATCTATACAACTTTATACACAAACCAGTCACTAGGGTAATAAGATGAATCGAGGAACAAGGTAACCAACCATATCGAGATAAGCGGGTGGAACCAACTTCATCATATTCACTTATTCATATTGTGCTCTTTCTCTCTCTTTATTCTGAACAGGTGACAAGAAACATACTAGATACATGCTCGTTGTGGGATCGACACCTGTACTTATTATCTATAGTAGTATTGAGTATTAGATATTTATTTTAGCGAGAATCAACGATCGGTTTGCTGCTTGTCACATATACACCTTGCATGTTCTAGAAGCTTTTCTTCTCACATTCAAAACATCTACAACAAAAGGTGTGATTCTATTTGCATCCCATCTTTCAGATTGTTGGCGTCTAACTGCAAGCCTGACCATGAAACTACATCTAATCCCTTCAAGAAGTGTCAACACAGGACTACATATATTAGCCCCTAAAGTAACATTAACACATTCCACGAAATTACTCGTGTTTTCATTAAAGCATAAATAAGGGTTGAATTTGTATCTTGCCCAGCATTCCTTATCAATCAAATCATTGAGCAATATGATTTCACCTTTCCTTGCATAAAGAAATCAACATATACATACTTGGCATATATATTTACAAAGTCAACACACATTTAAGGGATGAAAATAACCAACCTACTGCTTCCTTCCCTAGTCTTGCGATGGCTTTATCGAATGTATGCTTCGAATAGGCATTGCAAGTTCGCCAAAACAAATTATGTATCGATAGGCATGGGAATAAGTTCTTGAAATTGGCGCATAAGTGTCTACAACAAAAACATCTTGAGATGTTTGGCCATACATCGTCGGGCTGGTTCTACTCCATATATTAGATCCATGTGAAATATAAGACTTATGTGATGAAAAAAAAACGTAATGTATTAATTTTGTAAAGATTCAACTTCAAATTGTCTTTTGTCTATATATAATCCAATTGTCACATTCACTATCCTTCAAACAATCCTTCAATTGCCAAAGGAAGGAGGACCAAGTGCTCTTGCTCTCATTGTCATATATGCCATATGCAAGGGGAAAAACTCATTATTCTCATCAAATCCGATAACTGATATAAGAAGTCCACCCTAATTTCCTTTCAAATGTGTACCATCAACTCTTATCACGCCTCTACATTCAGGTATGAAGCCCGTAATTTATGGCATGAAAGAAATGAAGATGTTGCTAAACTGTAAAGGCTTCTTTGGAAGTTCTTCAGCTAGTTTTCATGCACAATGAGCTTTGGATCCTGGATTTGTCAATTTAGTCACCTGACAATATGTCAAAAACAATTTATATGAAGTATCATGTCCACCATTGATTATACCCCATGCCAATTCCCTTGTCCTATACGCTTGAATTTAACTCTAAACTTCTTAAATAAAATGTTATTAAGGGTCTTTCCATCAATACTTTCATTAACTCTCACATCTTCCAACACCTTCTTCGCAGCCCAATCGAAACTCGCCACAGGATTATGCTTCTCTAACCTTGTACAAGAGTGATACTTTGATAAAGATTTGATATCCCAAGTAACACCATCAGGCAAGCATGAAGCATGAATATGACATTCACACCCCCTGCACGACAATCAGACACATAGAATGCATGACAACAACGCAAAATGCCTCTTGGACATAATAATCAAACAGCACATCCTTATAGTGACTTTTATCACTAAAGATTATACACTCTCGAATCTTACTATTCCCAAACTCATTTTCTGGATATAATTCGCCATTTTGTATACATCCTATCAATATATGCATTCTCATCCACCTTCCATTTTTCACTTGCATAAGGTTTGTACCCATCATCAACCCTCTCCAACATAATGCCATCTACCTCTTTGAGATTTATATCCTCGTCCATACTAAATGATTCATCCTCAAAACTATCTTCCGATGGGTCATACTCTTCATCCTCAACATATGTATCATCATCAAAATCAAACTTGTTGTTGCTAACATCCAACCTTTGAGTTATGCCCCTCATCCTACTTAAGATCCCTTCATTATGGGTGGGTTGAGATCTACTTTTTCTTGCAACAACATTTAGTTTTTTCCATCTTTCAGTGGTGGCGGAAATTTTTCTTTCACATGGTTCAGATCTAGCGTGACATGGATAGGATGAGACTGCCTTAGATGAATCATCGATATGTAGATGAAATGGAGGGATAATCCAAGCTCTTTCACGTAGAAAAGATTTATTGGACTCCATCAATCCTCTTGCTAGTTGAAGGGGCATACAAGGAGTATCACTTGAACCTATAGCAAGATGAATACATTGTTTATCCTTCATCACATCAAACATTTTCATAACATCTGCATCTGTCAATACCTGACAACTTATCCCATTATAGCCGTAGTATAAGGATGGATGCTTAGGAAGACATATCCTTTGTTCTTCAGCTGCCTCTAACAAGTCAACAAACAAGTCAAGTATGAGAATTTATCTTTTTCAAAAATCTCGATATCCAAACATTCACTATATCTCCATCTTGTTACAAGAACTCGTTTTCCCCCCATTCCGCATTCGAAAAAAATCATATTGCAACATTATCTTGCCTCGAGACCATTGAACTTAACAACAAAATAACACATATATTGCAATATTATATGACTCCACAAATATCTCATTATAATAGTATTCTCTATAGCATGACAAGTAACATTCAATTAATAGGATGTGGGAAAAAAAACTCTGGATTTAAAAGTAAGTAAAAAAAGCACACTTTTCAAACAAGTTGCCTCAAAAGTAAAAAATGGAAAAAGAACACACTTTTCAATGAGGATGAAATCTACCTACTTTTTTTTAATTTTTTTTTTATCCAGATATCCCAAGCTTAGACTCAGACTAGTCCTGGACCCCAAGTCTCCGACCCCTCATCAACTTGGGGAGGTAAATCGCGGGATGTGCCTCAGCAATGGTCCAACCACCCCTCTTTATACCATTTGGCTCCAGGAGGCCCACTCCACAAGAGAAAACAAATAATGCTCCTTCTGGAAATCGAACCTCCCACCCGAAGCTTCTAGGCCCAGCGTAGGGTGGTCTTTCTACCACTAAGCTATGCCCCGGGGGGCAATCTACCTACTGTTTCACAAAATAAATAATATGTTTCTATTGTCTTTTTCTATGGTAGAGAAATAAATAAATACTTCTATTGTCCTGCATCTACCATCTTTAATTAGGCTCCATGGAAATAGTAGGGAAAGACTCTTATTAACTTATAGTTTAATTATTTACCTCTAATTAATTGTTACATCCTGGGCAAACACGTGTTGGCCTGCCCAGCCCGTCTTGCCCGCCCGCTATTTTGGACGGGCATGGATTGGGGGCGAAGCCCAAGCAGGCCCCTAAGTGTAACGACCCGGGATTATGATTCCCGGGTTATGTTTCGAGGGATGAAACCCCCTGTTGGGATCTTGCGCCCCAAGTACAATCAACATATGTCCCTTAAAGGTGGGATTTCGCACCCAAAAACCGAGAAGGGTCGTTGGAATCCCCGGGGTAAATCCATTTATCATGCAAACCGGCAAAATTCTAAAACCATACATAAGTTTGCCACGGCGGTCATAAGGTTGCCGGGTCAAAATGTAATCGAAATATTCAAATCCAAACCATTAATAATTTAGTAAAGTTAGAGTCTCAACTCTCTCTTTCCGCTATGTCAAAACCCCGCGGTCATGGAGCATAATCAACATCATTATACATATATGACATACCTTAAGAAAAATACAGTGCGTGGGATCAGACTGAGGCCCACACATAGGACTAGGTCCTACTGTAATCATACCATATACGCTATTCCTAATATCATGCTTCTAATGCAGGACAACAATTTAAATCACGCAAGCATGCTAGCAGCTTATATATATATATATATATATATATATATATATATATATATATATATATATATATATATATATATATATATATATATATATATATATATATATACACCGGAAATATATATATATATATATACTGGAATTTAAATCACGCAAGCATGCTAGCATTTTATATATATATACACACACACACACACACACACACACACACACACACACACACAAGTGCAAAAGGGGAGACCATATCACGCTTTTTTTAGGCATGGGAGCACACTTCTCGTGTTGCGCTTATAGTGAGTGCGCTCCCAAACAAGCACGCTTCACACGAAAACGGTTCTATAGAAAAGCGTGTTGATTTTAGTTAAAGTTGGTTTTGGGAACACACTTGTAAAATGAAACTGTGTTTGTTTTAATTTATTTTTAAGCACGCTTCACACGAAAACCGGGCTTAATAGTTTTTAGAAATAAACAAGAACGACTTTATAGAAAAGTGTGTTCGTTTTAGTTAAATTTGATTTTGGGAACACACTTTGAGAATTAAACTGTGTTCATTGTAATTTTTTTAAGCACGCTTTACACGAAAACCGGGTTAAATACTTTTTCCAAATAAATGAGAACGGTTTTATAGCAAAGCGTGTTTGTTTTAGTAAAATCTGGTTTTGGGAACACACTTTGAAAATTAAACCGTGTTCGTTTTGAGTTTTTTTAAGCATACTTTTACACGAAAATCAGTCTAAATATTTTTTCAGAAATAAACGAGAACGGTCTTATGGAAAAGTGTGTTGCTTATAGCTGAATTTGGGGTTGGGAACACACTTTTAATATAAAACCGTTCTTAAAATAAAAAATAAGCACGCTTGTCAAAAACCGTACCCAATTTACTGTGCTCCACCCCCTATTATATATATATATATGCAGAAAGCGATTAATGGTCCCACACAGAATGCCAAGTGGCATCTCCTGCTAGGCTCCTAAGGAATCATGTAGCAACTCACCATCAAAGGAGCTACCTCAACTCACGGTGCAGGCCGGCCAACCCCACATGATGAGCCTACTAACTATGAAGGGGAGACAAGCAATGACAACTATATAAGACCAAAGGCTCTAAGAGTCATATGACACTTACTACCAAAAAGCCTACCGCATCATCGAAAGCATGCAACTTTCTGTACCAAAAAGCCTACCACATCATCGAATGCAAGCAACTTTCTGTACCAAAAAGCCTACCGCATCATTGAGTGCAAGCAACTTTCTATAATAAGCGCCAACTAAGATGACAAGGATAAAGATAAAGATCACATCAAGTAATACCTATAACGACCGTTCTCTCTACATACCCATACAGAATAAGGATGCTCATTCATTAATGCAATCATAGCATGATACTACATGACATGCTCTTATGCATATGCGACATCTAGTATATTCTATGATTACATGCACATGGGAATCAATCTGAGTAAGCTCTAGGAACTTACCCGACGGTGCAACACAACAAGGTAGCCATCATACAGTTTAAGATCACCTAGTAATCACAATGAAGATATAAGTTTATCTATTCAAACATACAAGCACACATGACTTCATATAATTTTACGTATCGAAAGTCTCATAATCATATTTCCAACTCATCCCATATTTCATCGCAAGGTCTCAATATAACTCATCAAGTACCATCACAACTCATCATCTCATCACACTTCAACTTATCATCATATCATATAACAACATATAGTAACATATATCATCACCTCATAAATAGATCATATTCATACTTTGATAATTAAGAACATATCATGATTTTCAATAATATAATATAACACCATGCCTTTATATATATAACAACACATCATGATCTTATATCATAATTCATATATCATATCAAAACACCTCATCACATGCTTCAATTTTTTTTTGAAGCAAGATAAGAAATTGAGTTTTCTAGACAAGCCTAGAGAAACCGAGAGACCGAACAAGCCGGTGGATGGACTAACCATCATGTACAACTGGAAGCAAATAACTGAACCAAAGGACATAAATGAAATTACAGAAGCAAATTACATAAATAAAAAACTAGGAACGTACAAGCCATCCTACACTGCGAAACACAAGCCAAAAGAAGAACGAAACGACCAGTCAAAGGGACAACGCACACAACGAACTCTGGGGACCAGCGGACACCTCAGATTATGGACTCGAAGAGCTTTCAGATGTCAATCGCACGTCCACGACGTCATCGAACATGACACATCAACCATCGCTCACAAGAAGCCTGCATCACAACAAGAACAGCACAGTACACTAGCCCGCAAATTCAACCACAAACCACACCAATGCTCAATCAAACCCCAAGCACTCATCTCAACCCTCAAGCACGATAATAAAATCGTGGGCAGACTACCACAAGGATAAGCCTTAATAGAGGCGATAAAAAACAAGACAAGGAAGACAAAAGAGCAGTAATGAACCAGAAAGCGAATGAATGAGCGGACTACAACAATCAAAAAGGCTGGTGGGGCGGTGGAGAACCCAACGACAGTGACCCAAGGCGCAGGGGACAGAGTTATCCGGTGGAAATTGATGCGCTGGAAGCCGAGGCGGTAAAGCCAAGAGCGGTGGAATCGAAAGCAGGGGAAGCCCGACGTTGAGGAAGGCTATGGTGTCGGAAGATTGGGGCTTTTGAAGCTGAAGCCGGTGGAAGCCGAAGATGGCGCAGGAGCGTGGAGACGAATCTGATGGAAGCCGAGGCGGGGGAAACCATAGGGGGTGGCGACGGAGGACGGTTAGTCGAAGGGTGAACCGAAGGCAACACATATGTTGCGGGAAGCGATGGGCTCGTGGCCTGAAGAACCATGGAAGATGGTTGTTGTAGGAAGAAATCAAGTTTAAAATATAAAGCTATAGATCAAACCAGATTCGTGCCTACGTAAATAATTACAAGACTTCCTCCCGATGCAGTAGTTGGAAGTCAGGATCGATCCACGAGGAAGCGTGTCAGCGGATCTCAGGTAGCTGTAAATCTCACAGATAGAAAAGCAAACAGAAAGATAGAAATAACAAAGCAAACGCAGAAAATAAAACGGAAGCACAGAACTGCTCGATATCGAGAACAGTAACTCGATATCGAGTACAGAAATCGACAAGCAGTAAGTCAAAATCAAGCAACAGGGACAGAGACTCAGGAAAGGCAGTGTCGAGTAAAACCCTCCTCGAAATCGAGTAAACAGTACTCGATATCGACAAGAATCTGCCCGAGATCGACTAACACAGAAACTTTAAAATTGTAAACTTTCGCACACAGAATGCAGATTTTCGATGAAATAAATTCAATAAAATAAAGACTTCCAAAGCCAGGGTATCAACACCACAACGATAACCATGCAAAGTAACACATAAAGGCATAAAAGATCATGCTTTCCATCAAATAACTTTCGTTATTAACAAATAGGAATATAGAGGCTTTCGCATAAACCCTAATTGTTACTAACCCTCTTCACATAATTAACCCAAGTTGCATTAAGATCACTCTCGCTTCAATAATACAAACAAGGATCACCTTCAACTCTCGGAAAAGAATCATGCTCATAAGGATAGAAGACGAATTGCATCAAAAGATTGTACCTTTACCGCATCACTTCACATGGCTACCGTCGGGCTCACCCCGACCCTAGAAGTGGGTGGACTACTCACTCTTCATTATCAAGAAACTCATCAAATAACAAAAGAAACTAACTTGCATTGAATAAAACTAAAAAGAAAGCTTACAACAGAACAAGCCAAATCCGCTTTCGCCTTTCCGCCTTGCTCGCCACAAACTCTCTCTCTCTACTACTACTCACTTGTTCTCTCTGAAATTGAATGACTAAATTCCAGCCCCTAAGGCTTTATTTATAGGCTTCATTCCCTCTATAATTAGGAAAGAAGATCCTATCTATATCTATATCTAAATATCTACTTACTTAAAGATAAATAAATGGAATAAAGGAATTAAATCCATAAAGGAAATAAATCTAAAGTAGGTAAATCTTCCATGGAATTGATAGATCTTGATAGAATCGGACTTCTTCGGCTCCAAGCAATCCAAAACCGCGTCGAACAGCTCACCGCGTAACGCGGTCCAGGATAGCCCTCCTCGATATCGAGTAAAGTACTCGATATCGAGTAACTTTGGCGTTGACTTCAGCTGGCTAGGCATCTCGAGTAGCCGGTTCTCTATCTGGCTCGGGCAGGTGGTGCTGGGCTTGTCGATATCGACCAAACTCCTCGATATCGAGTAGATGCTTCTCGGTATGTCCAGTCCTCGGCTTCTCGACTAGGTGTGGCTTCCTCGACTCCGGGCATGTCTTCAATGTTTTGTCGATATCAAGTAACTCTTGGCTTCGTCTTCAGCTCCTACTCGACCAGGCACTGCTCGGCTTCCTTGGTCGATATCGAGTAAAAGTACTCGATATCGAGTAACTCTTGGCTCCAGCTTGATTCGTCCTGGTTCCGTCGTTCTTTGACTTTGGACTTCTATAGTTGATTTCCGAGCTTTTCATCCTTTCTCAGATCTGCTGTAAATCGCCTCGAATTCTGCGAATTTAAATAGAAACTGGTATAGATTCTATAATTTGGCAAGTAAACATAAATTACACCAATTCTGTACTATTCTAGCCCAAATGCCTGAAATGTATGCAGAAAATGACATAAAAGTTACTGTAAAACATGGCAGATTCAGCTCACAACAGTAATGGCTGGTGCGGGTGATAGTAGGAGGAAGGATGGTGAGGCGGCGGCGGGATACGCTCAAAAGAGAGCGTATTCAACCTAGTGGGCTTTTTTGGGGGGCGTATATACTGCATTTAAAAATAGAAAGCTCATCACATGCTTCATAATCGACATATCACACCTCAATATCACACATCATAATTTATTTTAATTTCCATATATATTAAAATGCCCTCAATAATTATTTTATCAAAATAACCCAACCATTTTATTTTTATAAAACCCAACCCCTTTATTTATTGAACCCCCAAAACCGCCCTTTATTTATGTGACTTTCAAAACCCAACCTCTTGTTAAAACATGCCCAATACCAATTGCATTTTGTGAAACAAGCCCAACCATTTTGATTTCCTCAAAAAAAGAAAGCATTAGGTCCTAGACAATCCCAATCCTCCTCCCGCTCAGCAAAACAGAAAAAAAAGGGTCCCACGTGATGATGTGGCGAGCGGGGCCCGATTTTTATTTAAACCCAGAAATTGAAGACACGGGCCCATCAGCACAGTCCTCTTCTTCAACCTCTCGAATGCCGACTTCCTTCCCGTCGAAAGAACACCGACGGCCTGCACGCTCCTCTCACCACTCTCATTCTCACTGGCTCGGCTCCGACTCCCTCTCATGCGCCTTGCTGCTCTCTCTCTCTGCTCTCTCCCGCTCACGTTCGCTCACCACACTAGCCCGCCCTCATACCCGCTCCCCTGTCTCTCTCTCTCTCTCTCTCTCTCTCTCTCTCTCTCTCTCTCTCTCTCTCTCTCTCTCTCTCTCTCTCTCTCTCTCTCTCTCTCTCTCTCTCTCTCTCTCTCAGAACAATTAAGAATAGAAGGAGCACACACAGGGACACAATGTAAGGAAAGCGAGGACTAGAGGGGGATGGGTTCCTGCAATTTTTTATTGGCAAAATTGCAGAAAACCACCCCTTAAATAGGCAACTTTGCACAAAACCACCCCTTAAAAGTTAAATTGCAGAAAACCACCCCTTAGCAAATCACCACCCGTCCATATATTCCGTTATGTTTTCTGTTAAAAGTACGAAATGAGAATTTTACCCATTGCCTTTTGATAGAACAATATAATTAGTAAGGATATTTTTGGAATTTTGGTGCACCTCCATGTCTCTTTTCTTCTACCTCTCTCAAGTCTCAACACGTAGGAGTGAAAACCCAACAACCACCGTCATCAATTAATTCGACCACACCATCATCACAACTTCACCAAGCCGAGCCCCAACATCGCCACCGAATTGAATCAGCCTCATGAGAGAGTGAAATTGCAGAGAAACAAAGGAAGGAGGTGATGACTGATGAGGAATATGGGAATCAAAAGACAAATTCCGAGACCCCAAATCCGAGCCCCAACTCCCCGAAAGCCCAGAAACAGGGGGAACGAAAGAAGAGGGAGCAGAGGGGAAGTCGAAACCCCAAAAAAGGAGGAATCGGGGGTGGGGTAAGGATGAAACCCGAGGACGGCGACGGCTAGGGTACAAAGGACCCGGCGGCAGTGAGACAACGCCGGAACAGGTGCGCACTGAGAAGCAAATCCGGCCACCACATAACCAAGGAGGGAGAAAAGATGAAGATTAGGCCCAAAAATAGGAGTCTGGAATCTGGATGTGAGATTTGTTCTTCAACAACGGATTTGGAACAAAGGGGGTTTAACAATGTATCCCCTTTTAATTTCTCTTTATTCAGTTTGCCAAAATATCTCCTTTTAATTTTTTTTTTGAATAAAATATCTCCTTTCAATTTAATTCCTTATATTTTAGCAGAAAAATTAACGGAATACATGGACAGGTGGTGATTTGCTAACGGAATAGATATAAGGGGTTGTTTTCTGCAATTTAAATTTTAAGGGGTGGTTTTGTGTAAATTTGTCTATTTAAGGGGTAGTTTTCTGCAGTTTTGCCTTTTTTATTTGGCGTGGTCAACCTGCAAGGTTGAATTGGCATTTTGCCAGAATAAGAGAAACATTGGTGTGAGGGGTATAGAAGAAGGGTTGGTGCTGAGCTTAACTTGGGGGGAAAAAACAAAGAGTGAGTTGGGTATTGCTAACCAGCTGAGGAGAGGAAGAAGACAAGTGTGGTTTCCCAAATAATATATCCAATTCAATTTTCTCGGAAACGAATCCCGGAACCACTCTCTCGATTTTATCCCGACTCATTCAAACTAAATTTTAAAATTTTCAATCGGAATTTAAAAATCAAATCTGAACATCATTTCCCAAATTCTCAGCATATGAAAGCGGAATAGCATCTATTTTGCAAAATTTTCAAAATTTGGTCGGAATTCGGTTTAAGAGTTTCGAGTTCGATTTATTTAATTGAGGACGAGTTTTTCTTGAAATATCTGATTTAAATTCATCTTTTCGAAAATCAAGATTTGAAAATCCGGGCATTTACAATAAGCCCGGCCCGCTCCCGCAGCGGGTACGGGATTAGGAAGACAAATGTACCCGTTACGGGCCGCTAGGATTGTAATGGGTACCCACTATTTTTTTATTTAATAAAATACCAATATAAGAAAAAAGAGAAGAAAAAAAAATCTCTACCCTAAATTCATTATCTATACTTCGTGTGTATTACAGTATATATGCCATTGTGTGTGTGTGTGTGAGATTCATATATACTGTAATACGGAGTACACACTCAATTTCTAGTTTTCAAATCCCACCGTGATCGGGACGTGCCAGAATTTAAGAAATTTATGCCCACGTGTGTGTGTGTCATATGACGGGCCCAGAATTTACGAGATTTGTTCCCACTTGTGTGTGTGTCATATGATTCCTATACACTGTAATACGGAGTACACTCTATTTCTGGTTTCCAAATCCCACCGGGATCGGGACGGGTTCAGAATTTACGAGATTTGTGCCCAACCCTACTTCAGACAATACATAAAATATTTTTTGGGTCGAATGTAGGACAGTTGGGTTTGCGGGTACCCGCAAGTAGCCCGCGCTTGCAATGTCGGACAGACTTGGACACGACATCCAACTTGTTAAGCGGGCTTAGCCCGACCCACGCCCGCAATATCGGGATAATATTTTGGGTAAAACTCATCCCAAGCCCGGCCCGCACCCGCATTTGCCCGGATCTATTGGTCATGTGGTAGTTGTCGAGTAGCTAGGATCGGCGGTGGATCAATTTGGATTTGAGGTGGTCTTCAACGTCTACAAGTGATCTCCATCTTCTTCATTCTTTTCCCCTTCCTAATTAAAACCCTACTAGGGTTATCATCTCCTTTTCTTTTATTGGCCTAATTTAGACCCTTTTCTAGGAAAAATAAAATGCAAACCAAATAAAATATGTGACACGTCATCTAAATATAGACGGAGTTGGACAGAATTGTGAAGTTTGGTTAAGGTGCATAATTGTTCAAAACCACGTCACTACCAAGCGAAATTTGAAAAACCTTTGGACACTAGATGATAAGTTCAAAACCCCGTGGCCACCAAACGAAAAATCCCAATTAAATTTTTAGGTCAATTTTTTCTTAATTATTAATGTTTGATGGGTTCATTATTCTCAATTTAGCGTCAATTTTTGCTGCTATTTTATAGGGTCGATTACAATAAGTTGTGTTGTATGCAGGGGCGGAGCCAGGAATCTGGCCAGGGGGGCTCAAAAAAAATTTCACGAGGGGTGACCCAACTGGAGGAGCAAGTAGCGAGCCCTTGCTGCTGCGCCGGCCAGCACACACCGGAGGAGAAATGAAATTAAAAAAAAAAAACGAGGCCAACAAAACACTGGAGGAGAAATGAAATTTTAAAAAAACGAGACCAATAGAAGGAGTTTGAAGGAGTTAAAAATAGAGGAGAAATGAAATTAAGAAAAAAAAGAGGCCAACAAGAGTTAAAAAAAGAATGAAAACTGGGGGAGAAATGAATTTAAAAAAAAACGAGGCCAATAGAGAAAAAACGAGGCCAATAGAAGGAGTTTGAAGGAGTTAAAAAAAAGTGAATAATGAGGAGGGAAGGGTGAATCGAACCCTGATGTCAAGTGTCCTCCTTCCAACCTTCTACCAATTGCATTACAATATATTCTTGTCTGGTTAAAGCCTCTTTTACTATATACAGTCTACACATATATAATTTTTTTTTTGTATTTTTCCAGGGGGCTCGAGCCACCGCATGCCCCCTCCCTCCGCCCCTGGTTTTATGTCAATAATTCCATGTTTTACGTACACTTAAAAAAGTTCTATTATATATGCTTGATGTAGTGGAATAGTAGGCTTTGTTAATGCATTTTCATTATAGATATAAGATAACATGGGATTTATGTAATTTGTTTTGTTTGAATTGTGTTTAATATCATTTTGATGTTGTGGTTTAAAGTGTTCCCTAGTGACTTCTTGCATTTGATCTAAATGAAAGCTATTGAATTTTAGTGTTAATAAATTAATTTTATAGGGTTGTTGTTGTCATTATATTTTAGTTTATAAAGTATATCTATGCAATTTTAGAATAGGGAAATTTGCAAAAATAACCCCTTTGGGGGAAATCTTTGCAAGCCTAACCCAATCCGAAAAAAAATTTGCACATAACTGGATATCCGGGTTCAAGGTGCAAACGGTAGCCGGTATTGAGGGGAGTAAAAAAAAGGAAAGAGGGGAAAGGGGAAATAGAGGAGGAAGAAGACGCCCAAATCTCCCATTCGTCTCCAATGGCGGAAGCAGAGGTGGATTCGATTATGATCGGAGGAGTCAAGAGACCGGCGGTGGCGGAGGCGCTGGAGAAGGGGCGAGAGTAGTGCTGCAGTGGGTGGACGCTTGTTCAACAGATCTAGGGTTTCACTCGAAGATCCCGTCGGATCGTCGTATCCTTCGCCCCGCGGCTTCCTCGACTGTCGAGGTTCCTCCCGTTGCAAAGGAGAGAAAGGGAAGAGAGAAGGGGATCGGAGGCGGGCGAGAAATGAGGAAGAAGGAAGAGGATCGAGGCGCGACGCAAGCGGAGGCTCTGGGCTCAGTGGGAGGGCTCGGGCTCCATCTGTGCTTCATCATAACTCTGTCCTTTCAAAACATGATCGAAACAGAATAAAATCAAGAAGAAAGCTCATGCCTGCTTTTTCTCATATGTTCTTTCTCTCCACCACTGGCTTCAATTTGTACGCCTATAAACCCCAACTCCTTGATCTTCATTCTCTTTCGCGTTTGATTCAGATCCCAGTCTTCACTCCACTGTTCGGCGTCCTTCACCGATATTCTATCACCGCAATTATCGATTACTCTTTTTTTAAAAAAAAACTTTTGTTGAATGCGCAACTCCAAGTTTGCGTGGAATCATGGAATTTGGTAAAAAAAAAATGAATATGCAATTTGTAGTTGTGTAGACATTACTAGGCTAATTGGCTCTGCTGAATGTGTTGAACTTGCTATGATTGCACTATGTTTCTGTAGACATTACTAGGCAAGTTAGCTATGGTTGGGATATGGTGGATTCATAGACTTTTCGTTAATTGGAAATGATATTTAATAACAGATTGATGGAAAAAAAGAATGGATTAAGGAATGCTTAACAATTATATGAATGCTAACATCTTTGGCTAAAATAGAAGAAGTGATTTAGAGTCGTGTAGATAGACATTACTAGTCCGATTGGCGCTGCTGAATATTTAGTACTTGTTTAGTTTCTAGTTGTATTTTTAAGCTTGTGAAAGTCTATGTGATCAGCCATCCCATGAGTAGGAAAAAAAATGGTAATCATTTCATGTATATGAATGAAGGATATCAGTTTTATCAACTGAACTATCACTTGAAGTCATGCTAAGCAAATCTTGTTGTTAGACTTGGGTCCCTTTAAGCAAATGTTGTTGTTAGTACTTGGATGATTTGGGTGTGTTTCCCTCTTGGTATATATGTTAGTGAGAACTGAGAAGTGAACTCTAAAAGTTAGTGTTTCTCCTACTCTAGAGAAGTGAAGTCTTATAAAGATCTCACGTAGTTGTGTTGAATTTTATTGATCTCTAAATATCCTAAATTTGCAAAGGTTTCAGTTGTATAACATCTGCAAGGAATAATCAGAGATGGTATCATGTTTAGAATTGTTTTTTTTAATATTCATACTGTCATTCATAAAGTTTCTAAATCTCATAATGCCCAGATAAAATGTTTTGAGAGTATTTTTGGAGGCATGGAAGCTTGATTTAGAATTTTAACAATTGTAAACCACTTTCTAGGCGTTGCTTTGGAGGCTTTTAGTTTTTCTCCTGGAAATTGATGTCATTCAAGATTGACAGCAATTTGTAGACGGAAGACAATTTTTCGTTAAGTAGCCTGTATAATAAAGCGATGACTGATTTAAAGAATCTTTATTAATTATCCATAGAAAACGTGATATCTGCAGTTGACTGCAGAGAGAATATTCATGTGTGCCTTAGAGGAGCATGTTTTAGCCTTTTTGGGAATTGATCCAAATCTCGAATTTGTTCTTGTTAAAGTATTCTTCATGGTTAAACACTTGAACATTCATTTTTCATAAAAGAAGTGTATGACATCCTTGTTAGAGGATTCTTCATGGTTGAAACATTCATTATCCATCAATTTTGTCACTAACTGCAAACTAAATAGCTCATAGTTCCTCACACAGAGGAGTAGATTGGACTGGTGCTGATGATTGAATTGATACGATGTTCTTATATTAGAGTCTCTTGATACCTCCAAATCTATTAGCCTTTGATGCACAAGACTATTCCTATTTGTAGGTGCCCAAGGGCCACAGTTGCAGAAGGTGCTGGAAAGGCTCACGGGACAACATACTGTCCCTAACGTCTTCATCGGTATGAATTCTCTTGAAAGATAATATACTGTTCATTCCACTATTAATTGCCATGCTAGGTTGAAATTCTAATGTTCAAATTACATTGGCTTGAATAGGTGGCAACCACATTGGCGGATGCTCAGGTGCATCCATTTACTCAAATTGTAGGAACTGTGCATTTTTTTTTTGAGAAAATCACCTTGCACAAGATTGCTTATGGTCATGGAAAAAGGATAAACTGTACACGGCAAAAGGAAAATAAAGGGCATTTTTTTTAGAAAGATCACCTTGCACAAGATTGAATCATTTAGGCATGTTTTGACATAAATATTCTTCACATGTAGCCTATTAGCTCAGTGGGAGAGCATTGTGGTCATACACAAAGATGTGTGTTCAATTCTCACATAGGCTTATTATTCATTAATCAACGCCGACTATTAACTTATGTTTAGTACAAGTCAAGCTTGCTACATCACCAAATTATAGGTAGTTTCATATCAAAATAAATCAAAAGCCAAGACACTTCATCTTCCTGTTGAATTCATCATAAGATGGGTTTTTTAACATGACTGGTAATAGGTTTGACATGTCACCTACCTCACTTAACATGATAGTCAAAGTGAGCAGACTTACCCCAAAAATCATCCAAGGCTGAATTTGAAACCAAGTTAAAAAAAAGAAGTCTAGCTGAAGGAATTCTGAATCATAAAAAAGGAATAGAATATGTCTCAAATTCAGGTGTCAAGTAAAAAAATTCATATGTCAAGTGAAATACATTATATGTCATGTAAATCCGGTATGGGTGACATTTAAATTTAGTATAGGTTATGGGTTATTTTTGGTGCTGCTATCACATAATTTAGTGGCATAAGTGCTTGGATTAGCATGTTTCTTTGTTTGAGTTTTCGTAAACGAAACTCTTTGTAGTCACTGAATGAAAATCATTACGACAACTATGTACAAACTACATTGCTACAACTTTGTTGTCTGTCATGTCTAAATAAACAGGTGACATGTTGATCTGTGTATGTGTCATGTAGTAAATGAAAATGTATGTCATGTCTGAATAAACAGGTGACAACCCATATTCTTGAGAAGTGACAGATAAGTTGGATCATGCAAATTTTAATCTATTATGTCACTTTCTCCCACATCAAAGGAAGCTAGATAACTTGGATAATGCAACTTTGTTGTTCCTCGCGCTTAAGCATGAGTGCGTTCTTCTTAAGGACAAGAACCTCTGTTTTGTCTACACCCCCAGCTGCCTTCTTATGGCCAGTTTTTTCAGAAATTTTTCCCATAAGACTGAAAAGCTCGCTTTCTACGCTTGTAGGAGCTGGCTTTTTTTCAGCTTCATGGAGATCTGGCTCAGACCATCTAAGTGCTTTTAGCTCATCATTGAGATCGTCCTTCTCTTTACCCTTCAGTACTGAATGCTTACCTTTTTCAATCACTTCTGGGGGACTGTCCACATTATTCTGGGGCAAACCGATACTATTACTACTACTAGACGAAGCTAATGCCCTCTTCCGATTTTTCCTGAGCTCCTGCTAGCCTCTCAAGTTCCTTTTCCCTCTTGAAGGCTTTTAGAGCTTCAGAGTTTTTCCCCTTCCCTTTAAGTGTCTTATGTTTGTTCCTTTCCTCCAAGTGCAGATAAGTCATCGCCATCCACACTTCTCACATTCTCCACCCTGCACGGTAAAACAACAAATCGATCATCTTCTCCTTAATGAAAGAAAATAACATGACAGGTAATGCTATTAATGTGACAGGTTATACCCTTTAACATGACAGGTTATTTGCTGATCTGCAATCTATAGGCTTATTCAATAAGATGGAAAGTAGGCAATGACTAAGATGGAAAGTAATTCTCATTTGAAGATGGTTTTTAACCTGGAATTCATCTTCCCTGTGTTACATTCATCATAACATGTGTTGTTAACATGACAGGTAATAGGTTTGACACGTCACCTACGTCACTTGACATGACAATCAGAGTGAGCGGACTACGGAGTCAAGGAATTTGAATTATTGGGGATAGTTGTTGAAATGTTCGATTGAGTTCCTGAGAATGACAAATTAGGGAAATTTATTACTGAAGCCAGATTAACTTGGTTTCAAATTCAGCCATGGATGATTTCTGGGGTAAGTCTGCTCACTCTGACGGTCATGTGAAGTGACGTAGGTGACATGACAAACCTATTACCTGTCATGTTAAAAAACCCATCTTATGATGAATTCAACACACATAGAAGATTAATGTCTTGGCTTTTGATTTATTTTGATATGAAACTGCCTATAATTTGGTGAATGTCTTGTTCAATTGATTTGATGTGCTTGACAAGTACAAAGCTACTAGTTCAACTAAGATCGACTCTTCAAGATAAGCAAATCGAGGAGTTCAGTCTGTATATAGATGAGCTCTTCGAGGTGTTCATTGATCATGTGAATAAAGGGGTCCGTTCAGTCTGTATATAATTTCCCTAATGATTTTCATTCAATGACTACAAAGAAGAGAATCAACGTTCTTGTTCTATATAAAAATACATGACACGGGGATTGTTTTACATGACACATTAACAGTACTAGAAACATTACTTGTGACAGTAGCCGCGTCTTCGAATTATTGCTCAAATTGTGAACGTGAAAACTGCAAACCCTATCAGATTGACATCAACCCACTTCAAGATCAAAATCTACGCTTTCAGAGATGATGTTTCAATCCCCAAATTAGCTAGAGCTGCTCCCTTTGAGCTGATGAACATGGGCATCAACCTTCTTGAAATACAAGGCATCTGATGTCACTTGTTCAGTTTTACATGACACTTATTCAGTTTTACATGACTTTTATTCGGTTTTACATTACACTAAAGACTTAAAGCATTATCTCCACTTGCACACTGATTTCCTGCCAACGTTTTACATGACACTTATTCAGTTTTACATGACACTGAAGACCTTAAGCACTATCTCCCCTTGCACACTGATTTCCTACCAAAGTTTTGTTGTTGTAGGAGGATGGTCAAGTATGAAAATATAGATAAAATATCAAATCAAACTGACTCCCTGTCTCAGCAAATAAATACAAGACTTCCTCTCGTTGTAGTAGAAGGCAGTCAGGATCGATCCACGAGTAAGCGTGTCAGCGCCCGCCTTTTCAGTCCCAAAACTCTTCGAAAACAACTCAGGAAGTACTCGATCTCGAGTAAGATACTCAATCTCGAGTAAGATACTCGATCTCGAGTAAGATACTCGATCTCGAGTAAGATACTCGATCTCGAGTAAGATACTCGATCTCGACCACTCAGTCGACTAAAAACAGAAAGCAGAAAGCAACAGAAAATGAAAACAAAAGCAAACTGGTCGATGTCGACCAAACCAACTCGACGTCGACCAACTTTCCTCGAGGTCGACCAAATCTTGTCGATTTCGAGTAAAAATAGAAACCAAATTCTCACCTTTTTGAACGAAAGAAAATGTAAACACGAAATTAACTCAATAAACTAAAGACTTCCAAGATCAGGGTATCAACACCACAACGATATCCATGCAAAATAACACATAAAGGCATAAAAGATCATGCTTTTCATCAAATAACTCTCGTTGTTAACAAATAGGAAAATAGAGGCTTTCGCATAAACCCTAATTGCTACTAACCTTTTTTCACATAATTAATCCAAGTTGTATTAAGATCACTTTCACTTCAATAACACAAACAAGGATCACCTTCAACTTTCGCAAAAGAATCATGCTCATAAGGATAGAAGACGAATTCGCATCAAAAGATTGTACCTTTACCGCATCACCTTACATGGCTACCGTCGGGCTCACCCCGACCCTAGAAGTTGGGTGACTACTCGCTCTTCATCATCAAGAAATTCATCAATAACAAAAAGGAACTAAATTGCATTAAATAAAATCAAAGAAAGCTTACAACCGATCGAAGCCAAATTCCGCTCTCACTTTCTCCAACCTCTCTCGGCTCCAAGACTCTCTCTCCTACTCGCTATCTCTCTAATTGGAACTAAAATTGAATGATTGAATGCCTAAAAAACAGCCCCTAAGGTTTTATTTATAGGGTTCATTCCCTAGCTATTCTAGGAAAGAAATATCTATCTTTATCTAAAAACTTCCTATCTAAAATATTAAGATAAAAGTTGAATATACAATAATTAAATCTAAAAGAAAACTAGGACTAATGTGGATAAATTTTCCTTCTCTTGATAGATCTTCACTCCATGTTGATAGATTTGTTGTGCCTTGGCTTGCAAGTAACTTCAATCACTCGGATTTCTCCTCGTACTCGACTCGGACTCCTCTGCAGTAATGTCCTCGACATCGACCAAAAGTCCTCGACGTAGAGTAGAATTCTTCTCCCCTCGGATTGTACTCGAGCTCGAGCAGGCTTCGAACTCGTCGGCTTTACTCGACATTGAGTAAGTTACTCGACGTCGACCAAGCTTGGCTCCTCGAGTGGCTCTGCTCAATTTCGCTGGAATTCGGCTGGGCTCGGGTTACTCGATGTCGACCAATGTGGTCGATATCGACCAACCTTCTCGAATTGCTTCTTCTTTGTCCTTTGCTCGTCTTGTCCTGGTTTCGCTGCTCCTTGACCTTGGACTTTCTGTAGTTGACTTCGAGCTTTCCGTCCTTTTTCTGAATTGCTGTAAAATTCTTCGATTTCTGCGAAATTAAACAGAAACTAGTGTAGACCTCCATATATTGCAAATAAGCATAAACTACATAGAATCTGTACCATTCTAGCCCAAATATATGAAATGCATGCAGAAATCGATATAAAAGTCAATATAAAACATGGCGAATTAGACTCACAACAAACACCCCATACTTAAGCTTGCTTGTCCTCAAGCAATACTTTTAATTGTCATTAAGAGGAAGAAATTAAACTCTCAACATCTTAGATTCATTGTCATATGTCCCTGCAATCAATTACCATCCTTGAAAAGGTACTAGTGCCACAAATCAATGCATGTGAAAAAAAGCAACATCTACTCACAAAAGGATGGTTATGCAAAAACATTCATTCGTGACAAAGCATTAATAATCAAGAGGACTTTAATTTAAGCTCATGGTGAAGAAAAGGTAAAAGGTAAAATGGTGGGCTATTTTTGGGTAATGTGGTGCTAAATCCGGGGAGAACTTTGCTTTCTTGCTTTGATGCACTTTCTCCTTCATAATTTTCCACATCAATCATCCTCTCATAAAGTCACTCTTTGCTTTTTTCACTATAATGCTTTTACCTCTCTAACCTCAGCACTGCCTTCTAGCGAGTCGCAAACATGGGTGTCATGAATGGCTCCGGATACTTAGTGCATCGGACTCCTCACCTTGGTGTCCCATCCTGTGGAACTATTATCTCAACGCAGGCAGGGTCGATCTACCTTTATCTCCCGAGGTGACCGAATTTTCTTTCACTCATTAAATTTTCCATAAATTATCAATTTTCTGCCAAATTCCAATAATGATAATAACAACAACATAACAACCATATAGTAATCTCCATAATGTAACTTTCATTCTCAACATAATCCCCGGATTGGAATAAGGTAGAAAATGGACAATATTTATATCATGGGGATCGAAATATGAAATAAGGCTCAATATGGCTATTGTGATGCATAAGCATAGGTAAAGGCTAGGATATAAACAATATGAGCATATATGGAAAATACAAAGTCCTCCATCCTCTTATCATGCAACATGTCAAAAGCAACATCAAATTTACCTCCTTTCATGGTTTTCATAAAAATAATGCACTTCATTATGACTTCCCTTTACTAGGAAATTTCATGCTATATATCTAATGAATCCACTTTAGCATCGTCGAGTTCAATAAAGCTTCCATGACACTTATTAAAAAATTTCAATGGGGGTGATTTTTCAAAATTTGGAAAACATTCATATAAGCACTTAGATTGATAATTAATTCCAAAATAGCCATGTATAAGTAATTCAAGAGATAAACTTTAAATATGCACACATACGGTCAAATAAAGTCAAATATGCATGAAGTAAGCCCTTCCCCCACCCCATACTTAAACATTACAGTGTCCTCACTGTATAAAAACAAGGGTAAAGAAAGAAACTCACTAGACAGGTGTGCAGATCATCAGAATCGAGTGGCGAATATTACTACAGAGGTGGTCGACATCGACGAATTTGGTGGACTTCGAGGAGATTGGTCGACCTCGACCAGGTTGGTAGACGTCGAGCAGCGTTTAACCCCAGGGTGGCTGTTCTCATTGGCCACGGGTTCTTCTCCTCGAGATGGGTGGTCGATGTCGAGTACCTTATTCGACATCGAGTAAGTCTGCAACTTCTTTTTCCTGCAAGATTCGTTAGACGGAAAATATCCATGTTGTGAGCATAATTTGCCATGTTTTATACCATCTTTTATATCGATTTATGTCTGCATTTCATACATTTGGGCTAGAATATTACATATTTTATGTAGTTTATGCTTATTTGCCAAATTATGGAATCTACACTAGTTTCTATTTCATTTCGTAGAAATCGAGGCAATTTACAGTAATTCAGAGATAGGAGGAAAAGCTCGAAGTCAACTACAAAAAGTCCGAGGTCCAAGAGTAGTTGAACCAGGACAAATCGAGCAAAGAACGAGGAAAGAAGCACTCGACACAAGAGGTCGATATCGACCACATCTGGTCGATATCGAGTCAAGCTGGTCAATTTTCATCCAGAAGGCCAAGATCGAGTGAAGAAACACAGACAGGTTGATTTCAACCTATACTGGTCGATATCGACCAAAACCGAGTCGAAATGTCTGTCAGAAGCTGAAATCGAGTTGTCAGAAGGCGAAGTCAAGAAATCAACTCGATATCGACCACTTTTGGTCGATATCGACCAGTCCCCAGAGGCCGATTTCGAGCGAATCCGAGTCGGAGTGCTGAGCTAGCTTTTTTCCACATGAAGCAAGAGATATTCTATCAACTCAAGAGGAGATTTATCAAGTTCTATCAAGAGAAGAAGGATCTATCCACACTAATCCTAGTTTCTTTTTAGATATATTTGTTTTATTTCCAAGTTTAATCTTTAAGTCCTTGGATAGAGAAATTTAGATATAGATAGGTGTTTCTTTCCTAGATTAGCTAGGGAATGAAGTCTATAAATAAAGCCTTAGGGGCTGAGTTTTATTCATTCAATTCCAGTTACAATTAGTCACATAGAGAGATAGATAGATAGAGAGAGAGAGAGAGAGAGAGAGAGAGAGAGAGAGAGAGAGAGAGAGAGAGAGAGAGAGAGAGAGAGCTTGTGGCGAGAGAAGTTGGAGAAGTTGAGAGCAGATTTGGCTTCGATTGATTGTAGGCTTTCTTTTAGTTTATTTAATGCAATTTAGTTCCCTTTTATTATTGATGTCTTTCTTGATGATGAAGAGCTAGTAGTCACCCAACTTCTAGGGTCGGGGTGAGCCCGACGGTAGCCATGTAAGGTGATGCGGTAAAGGTACAATCTTTTGATGCGATTTCGTCTTCTATCCCTACGAGCATGATTCTTTTGCGAAAGTTGAAGGTGATCCTTGTTTGTGTTATTGAAGTGAAAGTGATCTTAATACAACTTGGATTAATTATGTGAAAAAGGGTTAGTAACAATTAGGGTTTATGCGAAAGCCTCTATATTCCTATTTGTTAATAACGAAAGTTATTTGATGAAAAGCATGATCTTTTATACCTTTATGCATTATTTTACATGATTATCGTTGTGGTGTTGAAACCCTGATCTTGGAAGTCTTTAGTTTATTTGATTTATTTCATCAGTTTTAAGTTATGTCTTGCGAAAAGTTGCGATTTTTAGTTTCTGTGATTGGTCGAATTCGAGCAACTGTTGGTCGAGATTTTTGGTCGATATCGAGTAGGTAGGTCAATATCGACCACTTTGAGTTTTATTTCTGTTTCTGCTTGTTTCTGCGTTTTACAGTTTCTCTCGACAGTGTGGTCGATATCGAGTGGTAAGGTCGATATCGAGCGTTCTGCTGGTCGGTTTTGTGCTGAGATCTGGAACTGAAAAGGCGGGCGCTGACACGCTTCCTCGTGGATCGATCCTGACTACCTTCTACTACAGCGGGAGAAAGTCTTGTAATTAATTTGCGGAGATCAAGGAGTCGAATTTGAAATTTATATTTCATACTTGATTTTCCTCTTAACAATCCACAATAGAAAAACTTAAAAACAATGTCCAAAACCAAAAACCCAAAAGCAACAATGTCCGAAAATCCCAAAAACTAATTGTCTATTTACAAGCTCTAGACTTTATAGTCGCTAGGCCGACTTTCTCCGTTAAAGCTCAAGGTGGCATTTGCAGGGCCCATGTAGCTTGGGCTTCAAACATTGACTCCATTTTTGTCCATCAGCTGCAGTTCTCCTGAATGGATCTTGTTCACCGTGAAAGGTCTTATCTTCTTCTTGTTGAATTTGTTGGGAAACCAATGATCCTTTGATTTGACAACATAGACTTTGTCACCTACTGTATACTCCTTAGGTTCATCATTGGAAACCCTGCACAATCGCACATACCAAGGCAAACCTCTCATATGTATAGATAAATCTTGAATGGAAATAGGAGAAGAGATGTCTGTACCTTGGCTTACCTTCACAAAATCAGCTTTCAGGACCTCTTGTTCTACTCGATGTCGACTAGGGTTACTCGACATCGAGCACTTACCTTCGTCTGGTGGGTTGGTCGACGTCGAGGAGCTTGGTCGACGTCGAGTAAATCTCGGCTTCGGGTGGGTTGCTCGACGCTGGTGCTGCCGTTGGTGGAGGGCTCTGGTTCTGGTTGACGTTGACCAGAGTACTCGACGTTGAGTAACTTTGGTTGACTTTGACCCCATACTTGAATCCTGGCAAGGCATCGGAAAAGAAGTTAGTCGACGTCGACTTACCTTGGTCGATGTCGAGTAGGTCCTCTGTGTCATTGTTTAGGATGGCCATGATCTCCTCCACCTGGGCTTCCATATCCCTCTTTTCCAACTCCTCAGGAGTCATATTTCTTACCTTAGGCTCCCCACAACTGATGTACCTAGCTGATATAGACTTTACCTCTTCCATGGGACATGTATGCCTTTTAGTTTTGTTAAAGGAATACTCAATTACCTCATCGCTGATGTTGAAAGTGAGCACCCCTTTCTTACGCTTATGTTGGCATATATCCACCGTCGCCAAGAAGGGCCTTCCTAGAATGATTGGACAAGCAGGGTCCTCTGCCATATCAATAACTAAGAAATCAGCAGGGACAAAGAATTTACCTACTTGCACTGGTACATTGTCCACCATGCATATTGGGATGACCACCGTGTTGTTCGCCATGTATAACTTTGCATCCACAGGCTCTAAAGCACCTATCTTAATCTTGGACTAGATTGATAAAGGCATTATACTCACACTGGCTCCCAAGTCACATAAAGCATTTAATTTTTATGGACCAAATCCAATGGTTATAGCAAACTTACCTGGATCTGGCCTTTTCTCAAGAACGTCCATATGGCTGCACTCCTCTACGATCTCAGCCATTGATCGCTTTTTGCTTAGAATCTCTTTGAGGAACTTGATGTAGGATGACATTTCATTGAGAGCTTTTGTGAAGGGTATTGTGACGTTGAGCCTTTGAAGCATCTTTATGAAACGCTGTAACTTCTTCTTTGTTGGATCCTTTGGAGATTTTGTTCGAAAGACAGCTTCTTCTTCGTCGGAGGTGCAGAAGGGTGGTCGACGTGGGCAGCAGGGAGGTCGACGTCGACTAGGGTCTCCTCGACGCCGAGTACAGTGGTCGACTTCTGGGTGGGCGCAGCGTTATGGTCGATATCGACCAAGGGATGGTCGATGTCGAGTTATTGGTCGACGTCGAGTGGTCTGCTCGATGTCGAGTAGTTTCATGCGTCTTTCTGCTCCATGTTCTAATCGGACGTCTGTGTCTGTTGCCCACTCCTTAGGTTCATGGAAGCTACCTGTCCTGTAGATTTAGTTTTAGGATTAGGTTCAGAAGATCCAAGGAGTGTACCTGATTTCTTGGGGATGGATGTAGCCAGTTGACCAATCTGGGTTTCAATTGATTTCCGCCATATATCGATTTCCCCAAGCCTAGAGTTGACGCCATGCAGCTGAGTATGGATGGAATTGATGGATTGCTTGGTGTCTGAATGATTCCTCCGCATCTCCTCAAGAACGGTCTGCATGTCATCTTTCTTACCTTCTCTGTCAGGGTGACCATGAGCTCTGTAGGGCGGGGGATTTTGATGCTGGGGCTGGCGATAATAGCTCCAGTTTTGGTTCTTATGTGGTCCTAAGTAGTGTCCCCCTGCATACCTTACCTCTTCGTGGGTTTCCGCTTGGTGTACTTGATCGAACACCTCCCAAGCACGGCGTGGAGTGTACTCTAGATATCCATAGGCGGTGTAGTTGTTGATCCTATCCTTAGCGCTCCCAGACCTGTGCAAGTGTTTCCCCTGGCTTCTGTCTGAAAGCCATGATCTGTTGTCTGAGAGCAGCTGTGTTTGTAGGAGGAAAGAACTTGTTGAGGAACAAGTCCTGCAGTTCGTTCCACGTGCGAATTGATCGTGCATGCAATCCTTCCAGCTACTGTTGTGCTATTCCTGCAAGAGACCAACGAAAAGCCTTTAGTTTTAGATATTCTAAATTAGCACCATCTGCAATAGCTTCACATAAGTCTATAAAAGTGGTGACATGCTCTAAAGGACATTCATTGATTCTTCCCCTAAATTGACTCCTCCTAATTTCAGTAATAAAAGAAGGACGAATTTCAAACGTAATAGCGAGAAGAACGATCGGCGATTCTGGAACTTCCAGAGTAGGATGCAGATACTCCTTTGCGTTGACTGGGACATGCCCAATCTGCTCCTCAAGTTCCCTCCTTGCGTTGATCTTGCGATCTACCCTTGCTTCCCACCGCTGCTGGTTCTGTGTATATTCCGCCTCTCGTTGGGCGTGTTCTGCTTCTCTAGCGGTGAGTTCCTCTATCCATAGGCGGAGTTGCTCAAGCTCCTATGCTGGTGTGAGCGGGACCACGTTTTCGTTGTTGGATGTCGACATGACTCTCTTCCTAAGCCTTTGCTAAAGATGGAAAAATCGCTCAGGCTCGAGAATTGGGTCTATGGGTGTGCGATCAGTTCATCGCATGCACCTGAAAAACAAAAACAAAAAGAAACAAGTAAAAAAGAACTAAAAAGCAAAAAGAAGAGTAAAAAGAACTAAAAATGGCGCGATTGATTGCTTCCCCCGCAACGGCGCCAATTTTGTTATTTTGGGAGGATGGTCAAGTATGAAAATATAGATAAAATATCAAATCAAACTGACTCCCTATCTCAGCAAATAAATACAAGACTTCCCCCGTTGTAGTAGAAGGCAGTTAGGATCGATCCACGAGGAAGCGTGTCAGTGCCCGCCTTTTCAGTACCAAAACTCTTCGAAAATGACTCAGGAAGTACTCGATCTCGACCGCTCAGTCGACTAAAAATAGAAAGCAGAAAGCAACAGAAAACGAAAACGAAAGCAAACTGGTCGATGTCGACCAAACCAACTCGACGTCGACCAAATCTTGTCGATTTCAAGTAAAAACAAAAACCAAATTCTCACCTTTTCGAATGAAAGCGAATGTAAACACGAAATTAACTCAATAAACTAAAGACTTCTAAGATCAGGGTATCAACACCACAACGATAACCATGCAAAATAACACATAAAGGCATAAAAGATCATGCTTTTCATCAAATAACTCTCGTTATTAACAAATAGGAAAGTAGAGGCTTTCGCATAAACCCTAATTATTACTAACCCTTTTTCACATAATTAATCCAAGTTGTATTAAGATCACTTTTTCTTCAATAACACAAACAAGGATCACCTTCAACTTTCGCAAAAGAATCATTCTCATAGGGATAGAAGACGAATTCGCATCAAAAGATTTTACCTTTACCGCATCACCTTACATGGCTACCGTCGGGCTCACCCCGACCCTAGAAGTTGGGTGACTACTCGCTCTTCATCATCAAGAAATTCATCAATAACAAAAGGAACTAAATTGCATTAAATAAAATCAAAGAAAGCTTACAACCGATCGAAGCCAAATTCCGCTCTCACTTTCTCCAACCTCTCTCGGCTCCAAGACTCTCTCTCCTACTCGCTATCTCTCTAATTGGAACTAAAATTGAATGATTGAATGCCTAGAAAAAAAGCCCCTAAGGCTTTATTTATAGGGTTCATTCCCTAGCTATTCTAGAAAAGAAATATCTATCTATGTCTAAAAACTTCCTATCTAAAATATTAAGATAAAACTTGGAAATACAATAATTAAATCTAAAAGAAAACTAGGACTAATGTGTATAAATCTTCCTTCTCTTTAAAGATTTTCACTGCATGTTGATAGATTTGTTGTGCCTTGGCTTGCAAGTAACTTCAATCACTCGGATTTCTCCTCGTACTCGACTCGGACTCCTCTGGAATGTCCTCGACGTCGACCAAAAGTCCTCGACGTCGAGTAGAATTCTTCTCCCCTTGGATTGTACTCGAGCTCGAGCTGGCTTCGGACTCGTCGACTTTACTCGACATCGAGTAAGTTACTCGACGTCGACCAAGCTTGGCCCCTCGAGTGGCTCTGCTCGATTTCGCTGGAATTCGACTGGGCTCGGGTTACTCGATGTCGACCAAAGTGGTCGATATCGACCAACCTTGTCGAATTGCTCTTCCTTGTCATTTGCTCGACTTGTCCTGGTTCCGCTGCTCCTTGATCTTGGACTTTCTATAGTTGACTTCGAGCTTTCCCTCCTTTCTCTGAATTGTTGTAAAATGCTTCGATTTCTGCGAAATTAAACAGAACCTAGTGTAGACCTCCATATATTACAAATAAGCATAAACTACATAGAATATGTATCATTCTAGCCCAAATGTATGAAATGCATGCAGAAATCGATATAAAAGTCAATATAAAACATGGCGAATTAGGCTTAGAACAAGTTTGCTGTTATACATTCTCCTTGAGTTGCTGACACTTATTCAGTTAATCTAAGATAGTATTCAGAATCATAATGAAGATTTGCATTGAGGATTTTTTACAATCAATTACAGAATGAACTCAAAGAACTGATTGCAGACATTCAGGTAATGTGTCAGGTAGAGATATCATCCATCTGAAACAAAAACACAGCTCAATCAAAACTCCAACAAATGGGAACTAATTCTTTACAAGGTATGTAAAAGGAATTGGGAAGCATAACACGAAGAGAGCAAAAAATTTTCTACTGCCAACAAAAATGCCATAAAAACAATAACACGAAGAGAGCAAAAATTTGTCTACTACAAAAAAAAATGCCATCAACGACACTTTCAAATTCAATCACATTTGTAATCAGGAAACTTTGCGGACATGGTTTCTAGATCTGTAGAAGCAGCACGGAGCTGGGGAATTTGCTCTGACAACTCAATGACCGGATATACCAGATAAACTTTCCCTCCGCATTACAGCTCCCTCACTATCATCTGCCAGAAGCATTGCCCCCTGATAGGACAAAATCGTTGGATTCCTATCGAAAGAATATCCAAACTAACCAACTAGTATAACTAGTAAGTCCAGAGTCGATCCACAGGGAACTACTGTTACTTTATGCGTTATAATCACCAACAAGAGTAAACAAGGGGGTTGTAGAGATGTAAAAATGCAAAGAATTGAAGAAGTAAATAATGGTGATGGTTGTAAACAATGATGAATGAGATGTTTTACCTACGATTCTCAACTTTGATTTGTCTACTTGATCATAGTTCTTCCTTCTAGTTGTGTCTTTTCTATCATCCACTCTTATCTTGATTTAACTAGATTATTAGTCCTATTAGTCCTAATAATCCCTTATTCCTAGGCAATCTTAACATGGATTAAGGTTTAATCTTAGGAATAGCACTAGGACTCAAGATATATTAAGCTTATAAGCAATATTAATTCCCTAAAGAACTAACATTTAACCTATAGTCAATTTCTTATACAATCAAGCTTTTCTATGAGATCTACTCAATTGTATTTGCTACTTTGGATTAGGTTTCACAAACATATGAATCAAAACCCTAACAACGATGCAATTCTAACGAGGTCGCGAATCAAGATAGAATCAACACCACAAGCAATTAAAGCACAAAGAAATTGAAGTAGATAATAGAAATAAACTAGAATTCCAAACTCACAATTCAACAAAACCAAGTCTTGATCGTAGGCAAAACAAGATGAGTTTAGTTGCTCATGCTTCCAAACGCCGTCTCTCAATTCTTCCAAGGATAAAAGATTCCTCAAAACAACTAAGTTAAGTCTTTAAATACCTAAGAATACCGTCATAAAAACCCTAGAAAATGTTTCCCAAAGATAGGCCCAACTTAAGAAGGATAGAAAATCAGTGCTGAATCCGGCCCAGAAAAACCGCTGGTGCGGCCGCGGGTGCTGCCCAGATTTTGGTTCTCTGCTGGAAAGGCCGCGGGTGCGGTTTTCTGTCTTTCCTTGTTCCTCTGGCCGCGGGTGCCGTTTTCTCTCTTGTATGCCCTTTGCCTCTTCCTTGTGGATTCCAACTTGGCTTCTCTTGCTCGTTCTTGCCTCCATATGATCCATATGACTCTAATGAATGACCTCCTCCATTCTTCGAATCCAAAATCTGCAATTACTTGCTAAACTTGTATAGATTCCACACTTAAGTACCAAATGAGCAAACAAGTAAACTAACCCTTTAAAATGCAATATATACATCTAAATGACCCTAAAACTACTCTATAATGCCTATCTAAATATGCATTATCACCCCCAATTCAGAACAAAGCAAATTCACACACATTTCAAATTCAATCAACATTAGCAATCAAAAACACTTTCACATTCAATCACAATGAAGGACAAAGCAACAACAAGCCAATTCACGCAAATTCAGTCACTAACCTGAAACCCTAACCCGAAATCTCGGATCCAGGAGCAGAGAAGAAGGAGAGTGTACCTGGAATTGATGATTCGACATTGCGTGAAGAAGGAGGGGAGAGAAGAGATGAAATCGCGGGAAGAAGAGCATACCTGGAAAGAGTTGAGTGCGGGAGGAGTTGTCAAGGGCACCTTGGGAAAACCTCCGGCTAAAGACCCGATAACCTTCCATCCCCAAGGTTGTGAAACCGCCGGTTTTAACCGGCCTACAACCGGCACAACCTCCACCGACGGGATCCACAACCTGCGCGCAAACAGGGACCCAAGGGCGGTTGTCTGATTTCTCCACCTTCAGAACCGGTCATAACCTGCAAACGAACATGCCCTTACTCTCGCTCAAATCCCGCTCCTGCGTCGAGCTCTCCCTCACATCTGCACCGTCGAGCTCCAGCGCCTGCGCACCTTCCTCCCTGTCCTTCTTGTGGACTCGATCGGCCCTCCACTCTCAATCTCTCTCTCCCTGATTTTCTGCTATCGATTTGGGGCAAGAGAGAGGCGAAGGAAAGGGAAGGCACCACCAGTTTCTCCAGGTAAAGGTTACTGGGTGAGGTGCAATTTTTTAAGGGGGGAGGGTTAGCCTTTGCAAATAACTTCGGATAGTGGGTTATGGGCGCAAAGAAATCCGGATTGGGGGTTATTTACTACAATTTTCTCTTTAGAATACATCTCGTTTTTGCATTCGATCTAAATGAAAACTTTTGAATTTTTAGGGTGGTTTTGCTGCCACGGTTTGCAATAAATTTATTTTATGGTATTATTTTTGTCGTCGTCATATTTCTTTTTATGGGCTATTTTCGTGTTCTCTGCTTTTGTAATAAAAGTGCAAAAATAAAATATATTAATGCGTTTTGAGAATACAAATATGCATAATTTTGGTGCTAGTTTTAGATTTTTTTTTCTATGTTTGATCGAAGAGTGCGATGTTGATTTTTACTGACATTAAAAGTCAATTTTTGCTTATTGCACTTTTGCTAAATTTTAGTATTTTTTCACCATTTTGTTGCTGCGTTTGATGTCTGTTTGGAATGGTTTCTATTGGCTGCATTTTGTATTGAAATTCGTTGTATTTTGGGTCTTTAATATTTTGTGAGTTTAGGTTTGGGTTCACTACTATTGAGCATTGGGTAGTTGGTAACGAGATTGAATAATAGTGTCTAATAGTTTAGTTGAAAAGGTGAAGTTTATTAACTCAAATGGGAGAACGATGTACCCATGCATATAATTTTGTGACCTAGAAAACACTATCTTTTGAGCGTGCATCCGCCTGCCGCCTCACCGCCTTCACATATGCACCTCCTTTGGATAACATCCTCCTCAACAATCCTCTCCCATGGTTTTGAACCATCACATGAGCCTAAACTTGTCAAAACCCGACCCGACCCGGTTGACCCGACCAGTATGTCCGGAAAATTCTGGGTCAAGACCCGAATTTTTTTTCAGACCCGAACCATAAAACCCGATTATTTTCAGTGTGTCATCTGGGTTTAGACCCGGTGACCTGATTCACTCAGTAATTTTGACCCGGTGACCCAATTGACACGATTGATTTATAATTATATATGATTAATTTTTTTTATGGATATTCCAATTTATTACATTTTATAATTGTAAATTTACAATCACTTGATCTTTCATTTTCAAATCAACTTTTATATTTATTTGTATTGTTTAATACTCCATTCGATTGATAGTATTTGATTTTTGATCTTTCATCACATTTTTTAAGAAGAAAAAAACTATAAAAAATATTAAAAACAATTCTATACTTATAAAAATTGCATGAAATTATTTTTAAAAAATTATTTAAAATTTTGATATTTTATATATTTTTAAATTTTATTAAAAATTACGAGATATAATAAAAATCAAGTATTTTAGATCAGATATAGTATATAATTACAAGCACTAGAACATATGAACCACATCTTTAATTTTAGCATTTTAAAATTATCGCAAAATTACCAAATTATGGTATTTTTAATTTAAAAAAGAAAAAATTGTCACACCCGAAATCGACCCGATTTGACCTGAAACCGGGTCAAACCCGATTTCAAGTCAATCCAGATCTACTCGGAACCCGTTTTACCTAGAACCCGTTTTACCCGAAATGACCCGACCCAAACGCGACCCGAATGACCCGATTGATAGGTCTACTTGAGTCGCCTGCCTTCTTGGTCTCTTCCATTCGTTCACCCCTTTCTTCACCCCTCCTTAGCCACTATCCCAAGGCTTTAGTGGCACCATTTGCACCACCGCCACCAACATGGACCACGACTTTTGCGTTGCAACTGCCTCTTCGTCGATGCCGCCATGAGGAGCTCCATGTTCAAGCATAGCCCTCTTCCAACTAGGGGTGGAAATGAGTCGGGTGATGGATGCGTGGAACCATTTTTTCACCCGGCCCATCACACAAAAAAAATCACCCGATCCATCACCCATTCGGCTAATGTTCCATACGATCCATTAGGTGAATCGGGTGGGTCGGGTGGGTAATCGAGTGAAGTAAATTAAAAGAAAATGAGTCACAAGATATACTTAAAATTTGATCATATTCGATAATTTCACATATCACGTCAACGTTGAAATCATATTAAATATATAAAAGATTTATTCATACATTATATCACTATTCTCATCTTATAAAATTAGCATTAAAATTTTAATATCAAATCAAATGAGATGAATTTTAGCCCGTTGCTGGACTCATAGTTAAAAAAAACACACACACACACAATTTGGCTAAAACATGCCTTAACATACTAAATGCTATCTCGCTAAAATGAGCGCAATTGCTAACACTCTAGTAGTTTAGTAGTGTATGCAAAATAAATAAAATATTTTTTAAAATATGTGATGTGGGGTTAAATAAAATAAGTTTACATTCTTTTAGATTTTTTTGTACAAAAACAATTAGAGAATAGAAAAGTTAGAATTTAAAAAGGAGAAATATATAGTTATGTTAGGCTATATTTTTTTTATAAACTATGATTTTTTTTAAAAATAATCGGGTGGTTAAGTGCGTTGGGTAATGGGTCAGGCGTCGTGCCTTCTCAGCGCGCAGCGCGCTTTTAGCGACAAACCTTTCGAGTCGGAACTTTAGAGTTCTGGGTTAGAACTTTCTCTTTTTCACCCTTGAACACTTCAAATTTGGTCTCGGTCTCTTCATAAAAGTTGTAGGCCTTGAAAGGATCTTTCCAACACATATTCATATGCATCAATTAGATCAACGAGGCCTTGAGAAAGTGCATTATAAGCTCTGCCTGCCGGCCGGACAACTGTTGTTGACTTGTTCTTCACTTAAGCTCTCTTCTTGACTCTTCATGAATGCACTACTCGCCACCTCGGGTCTACAAATCTGAAATTAACCATTAAAATGCATAGATTCCGCACTTTGACCATCCAATGACAAAGTATGTACACTACCAACTAAACATGCAATATTTACATCCAAATGAACCTAAATCCGTCTATAATAATTCCTATCTAAAATATAAATTATCGGTGGTTGAATCGTCTCCATTGAACAACTCAACCAAAGGTGATCCATCAACTCAGTTCAAGGGTAATATTAGCTTAATCATTCCTTACATGACCCAACACATGATCGATGGTGGGGAGGGTCATGCGATCCAAGGTTTGAGGTCGTTGGTTTTATTGAATAATGACAACGTAAGAAGTGGCTTAGAGACCAACGACTATGACCAAAAAATAACAAAGATAGCATGAAAAAAAGAACATGGCACAAATAATGTACCTTCTGGCAAGGAAAAAAACGGGACTGAAACATGGAGCCCAGACGCTGACATCGAGGAGCATCTCCTGCAGGACGAAGAAATGTTATATATACAAGAGCATCACAAAAACGATTGAAACAAACACGATAACCAAACAGGCTGGCAAGGAACATGACAAATAGGTCATTTGTGTCAATCACAATGAGGATAATAGAATATCCTAGGACTTTATCGAGAGTAGGTACATCCCATCAAGTTGGGAAGCTCCTCGGGTGAGGACCATGACACCCCCCACGTAATCAAATTGGATGATAGGGAGGCCGCTTCATCCCCGGGTTATTTAGAATTCTCATCCGACAATTAGATGAAAGAGGTTGTAGGGTTACGTTGGAGGCCAAGGGCTCAACAAATGTCCATGGAGGCGGTCGAGGCAATGGTGGAGAAAGTTGTTCCCCGACTAGGGGACCCTCGATGTAACATTACCGACATTCACGAGGGGTTATTCTTCAAGTCCAAGGAAGAGGTGCAGAACCGGATCAGGTGGACTGCGTTGGAGGGGTGTTTCAACACTCATGTGAAGAGCTAATCACCATCAGTGTACACCCTTATCTGCATTGATCTCAAGTGTGCGTGGGTGTGTCATGCATCAACGTTCATGAAGACGAGTTTGCAGAAGGTTTGGAAGTAGGTACAAGAGCACACGTGCAATGTCACCATCAAACAAAACAATTAACGACATGCCATCCATGGCCTGCTTGGTAAGAGCCTCGTCTAAAGGTACAAATCCTGCTTTGTCAACCTAAATAGTACATGTCAGTCCATATGCTTCCTATGATAGTAATTATATATACCATGTCATATAGGTACTTTTTTATGATAGTAACCCACTTGATTCAGATCCTTTACGTCTCAGCTTCACAGGGACTCAAAAGTCGTTAACTCTAACCCAAATCCAATATCTAACAAAATCCCGGCTCAACATTGGATATAGCTACTGGAATGCCCATCAGGCTAAGTTGAGTGTAAGGGACACCCTCTATGGACGAGGATGCGTGCATGATAATATCATCGTGCTTATACACGCTCGAGCAGGCGAACCCAGGGACGTACAAATGGATGGAGTGAGATGCCAACCACCAGTTCAAGTATGTGTTCATTAGCTTAGGTGTCTAGATGAGGAGGGTACCCCCCCCCCCCCCCCCCCCCACACCTAAGGAAAGTACGCCCCCATGATCCTACATAATAATCCATGACAGATCCGTTGATACCCTTAACATGTCCTAAGACTATGTCGCGAAATTAAATTCAAATGAAAGTAAAGCGGAGACAAAGTTAAGATACAAAGCGCCACAGCAGAGCCGGGTCAAAACCAAAACATAAGCGAATGATTACCATTTATACCAAGTTAGAGAATTAGCCAGGTTCTTCGATTCGCCAAAGCGTTTCCCGTCACAAAAGCATGAAGCAAACAAGAGCGGTACCTAACACTATCCACGAAGTCAGGCCCGGTAATCGCCTGCGGGTCCTCTGATCGCGTTGAGGTCATATAACATGCCTATACCTAAATAAAGGATGACTAATGCAGTACAATATTTAAATCACATAAGCATGCTTTGATAGTTATAATATGCGGAAAAACTGTAAAGGGCCTAAGACAATGTCAAGTGGCACATCCCTCTCCTACCTCTGCACCCCTTCCCGTTAGTGCAGAGACTGTCCAGTTGGGTGCTATAGCATAGCAATTTCCTCGTGGTGGTGCACAAACCACGACATCATCATATCATATCATCTCATCGCTTGCCTGATAGTGTTGGGCTATCATATCATGCTCATAAGCTTATAAGCTTATTATATCTTGAGACTTAGTTTATTTCTATTATCTACTTCAATTTCTTTGTGCTTTAATTGCTTGTGGTGTTGATTCTATCTTGATTCGCGACCTCGTTAGAATTGCATAATTGCTAGGGTTTTGATTCATACGTTTGTGAAACCTAATCTAAAGTAGCGAATACAATTGAGTAGATCTCATAGAAAAGCTTGATTGTATAAGAAATTGACTATAGGTTAAATGTTAGTTCTTTAGGGAATTAATGTTGCTTATAAGCTTATTATATCTTGAGACTTAGTGCTATTCCTAGGATTAAACCTTAATCCGTGTTAAGATTGCCTAGGAATAAGGGATTATTAGGACTCATAGGACTAATAATCTATTTAAATCAAGATAAGAGTGGATATAGAAAAGATACAACTAGAAGGAAGAACTATGATCAAGTAGACGAACCAAAGTTGAGATTCGTAGGTGAAACATCTCAATCATCATTGTTTACAACCATCAACATTATTCACTTCTTGATTTCTTTTCATCTTTACATCTCTACAACCCCCTTGTTTACTCTTGTTGGTGATTATTAACGCATAAAGTAACGGTAGTTCCCTGTGGATCGACTCCGGACTTACTAGCTATACTAGTTGGTTAGTTTGGATATTTTTTTGATAGGAAACACAACGATTTTGTCCTATCACATACAATTGTTAATTCATTCTTGGATTATTATTATATATTATTATGGGTTTTTGTGATAAATATAACTTTTGAAAAATTAAATAAGTATTTTATGCGATATTGGTAATTGTAAAATGATTTATTGATTTTGATAAGGTTTTGAAATAAAATGCCGGAATTATTTCTATAATATGATTTGAGGAATTATTACTATCGGTTGGTTTTTAGTATGTTGAGAACTTGGGTTTCGTGTGTATGAATGTTGAGAACCCAACATTCATACACACCTATCATCAAGCCATTGTCATAAGCTACCGGACCAACATTCATACACACGAAACCCAAGTTCTCAACATACTCAAAACCAGCCGATAGTAATAATTCCTCAAATCATATTATAGAAATAATTCCGGCATTTTATTTCAAAACCTTATCAAAATCAATAAATCATTTTACAATTACCAATATCGCATAAAATACTTATTTAATTTTTCAAAAGTTATATTTATCACAAAAACTCAGAATAATATATAATAATAATCCAATAATGAATTAACAATTATATGTGACAGGACAAAATCGTTGTGTTTCCTATCAAAAAAATATCCAAACTAACCAACTAGTATAGCTAGTAAGTCCGGAGTCGATCCACGGGGAACTACTGTTACTTTATGCGTTAATAATCACCAACAAGAGTAAACAAGGGGGTTGTAGAGATGTAAAGATGAAAAGAAATCAAGAAGTGAATAATGCTGATGGTTGTAAACAATGATGATTGAGATGTTTCACCTACGAATCTCAACTTTGGTTCGTCTACTTGATCATAGTTCTTCCTTCTAGTTGTATCTTTTCTATATCCACTCTTATCTTGATTTAAATAGATTATTAGTCCTATGAGTACTAATAATCCCTTATTCCTAGGCAATCTTAACACGGATTAAGGTTTAATCCTAGGAATAGCACCAAGTCTCAAGATATATTAAGCTTATAAGCAACATTAATTCCCTAAAGAACTAACATTTAACCTATAGTCAATTTCTTATACAATCAAGCTTTTCTATGAGATCTACTCAATTGTATTCGCTACTTTAGATTAGGTTTCACAAACGTATGAATCAAAACCCTAGCAATTATGCAATTCTAACGAGGTCGCGAATCAAGATAGAATCAACACCACAAGCAATTAAAGCACAAAGAAATTGAAGTAGATAATAGAAATAAACTAGAATTCCAAACTCACAATTCAACAAAACCAAGTCTTGATCGTAGGCAAAACACGATGAGTTTAGTTGCTCATGCTTCTAAAACGCCGTCTCTTAATTCTTCAAAAGATAAAGATAACCTAAAACCATCTAAAATCAGTCTTTAAATACCTAAGAATACCGTCATAAAAACCTAGAAAGTATTTCCCAAAGATAGGCCCAACTTAATAGGAATATAAATTCGGTGTTGAACCGGCCCAGGAGAACCGCGGGCGCTGCCCCATGGCCGCGGGCGCGGCTTTTGCAGAAAACCCAGGAATTCTGGCAGCACGTGCTGCCTGGATGGCCGCGGGTGCGGTTTTTCTCTTGTGCACTTTGCTTCTTCCTTGTGCATTCCAACTTGCTTGTCTAGCTTGTTCCTTGCCTCCATATGGTACATAGACTTCTCATGATTGACCTCCTTGCTTCTTCGAATCCAAAATCTGCACTTACTCGCTAAACTTGTGTAGATTCCGCACTTAAGTACCAAATGAACAAACAAGTAAACTAACCTTTTAAAGTAAAATATATACATATCTAAATGACCCTAAAACTACTCTATAATGCCTATCTAAATATGCATTATCAAACTCCCCCACACTTAGCTTTTTGCTTGTCCTCGAGCAGAACAAAACATTTATGAGTCATTCATCCCACAAACACAATCCTTCATGCAATAGCCTCATCAAAAGCAACATCTCATCAAAGTGCAAACATAGACAAGGCAAACAAATGTCCTAGCAAGTATTTATGTGATCAAGTAACCCGCATGCTTACACATCCAACCTCACCGGGAATAAAGTGTTTTAGCTCTCACTCAAGTGTTTAGGTTTATCAATTAACACTCAAACTCTATCCAAAATGCAACTAAACTACATAAGAATTGAAATTGAATCACAATCTCCACCGTGGATGTTATTACCGGCAAAAATCATCATGAGGTCTATTCATGGGTTGTAATAGGGCCAAGGTAGAAAACATAAGGTATGGAACAATTTAGGCCATGTGGTGCTCATAATCCGGGAACTAAGGAAGCAACCAAATCACAATACCACTCATAAACTCATACCATAACTCTACAATGTAATTCAACTCCAATCTCAACCATACAACTTTACAAACCATACTAAACTCATTCCTTTATTTTTTTTTCTTTTTTCTTCTTCTTTTCCTTTTTTTTTCTTTTTTTTTTCATGCTATATCAAATGATTTTCCTTGACTTTTACCCATAAGTGAATTTTATCTTCCTTAGGTCCCAAGTAATGAATGTACAAGCAGTAATCAAATATCTCATAAGGGTACATGACCCATACAATCCACCACTATAAACCAACATCCACAATATAAATATTCACCAACCATTCCTAATTCCCGGATAGGGTCAGACTATAATTGGCTATGAAAATTCTTGTGGAGCTACAAAAGAATAGGAAATTAGGCTCAAATTGGCTTAAAGCAGAGGATCATATGTAAGGTGGAATAGAGTCAAATAGGGCTAATAAAGGTGCCTCAATCATGTGAAATTCACCAATAACAAACATATAAGTACAGCCGTGACATAGATAACAAAATCAATTCCAAGAGGTAAAAGCATTGGAGAGTATTCACACAGATGAAACAAGAGCAAAAGGACTCAATGAAGTGTAGTCCCAATAAGGCCAAAAATCAATCTCACAAGGTTAATTTTTTGTTGGATTTCAGTCATGCTAGGAATTTAGATCATACAAGCTCAATTATGTCATGGGACTTATATGATCATAATTTTAATAAAATTTTGAGAACTCACTTGGCTTGGTGGTTGTTTAAACAATGACATATTTTATGCAAATGCATGATTTTTTTTTCTTTTTTTTTTTTAAATTTTTTTTTCTTTTTGTTTTTCTTAAAATAAATTAAAACATGAATGTTATGCAGAAGAATTTAAAAATGCTCGATATGCAATGCAACCTACTATGTACACTAATCCCCTCCCCCACACTTGAAGTTTTCATTGTCTCAATGAAATCAAAACAAAAAAAAAATAGAAAGAACAAGGGAGGAGAAAAGTAAAACTCACAAGCTCACTGGTATGGCGGAGGTGGAGGTTGGTACGGCGGGAGCGCCGGATAGGCAAAGTGAAAGAACTCCTCCTGGCGCTGATGCAAGCGCTCAATAGCCTCCATCTGAACCCTATGGGCCTCAATCTGGAAACGGTGAGACTCCTCCCGACGACGATCATACTCAGCTTGTTGCTGAGCAAGTTGGGCCTGCGTCTCCCGAATCTTGGTAAGGTCCACAGAGAAGCCCTGGACATCCTGACGAATGTAGGAGAGCTCCTGGTGCAGGTCCTGCTGGTTCTCCCACAAGTCATGCTGCTCAACTCTCAAGGACTCCATCTGCCGCTGAAGCGCCCATAAGGAGGGCTCATCCCCTCTAGAAGTGCCAGAAGAGCCAGCACCCCCATGAGATGGCCCAGGCTGAAAATCCATGGGCTCGCTAGGCTGAACATCCTCTTCCTCCTCCTCATTTCCCTCTACCTCATTCCCCCCTGCTTCATCATCAGCCGGTTCAAATCCCAAAGCAAGGAGTGCTTAGGGATCATCGGGAGGAATGTAGAAATCCTCAGCCGTCGGTCCAAAGGGAAAATTCCTAGGTAGCCTAATTCGACGGACATTGTTCTTCCTAGCCTGCCAGATGAAGGAGGGACCCTTTCCCACCAAATGATTTGCCCTCTTTAACGCCGACAAGTCTAAGAGGTAAAGATCACTCACCGAATCCTGAAGGTCTGAAGTGTCAACCCCATGCTCGAAAGCAATCAAAGTGATAAGACCCCCAAAACCGATAGACGATGTCTTCTTTATCACCGCCTTGCAGTGCTCTAAAAACAAATCTACTCAATCCGGAATATGCTCGCCTTCCGGAGTCAAGCACCATAGGAAAGCCAAAGCACTCAAGGATACCTTGTTGATCTCTCCTTGCCCAAGGAAGGTGTTATTCAACACCTTGTGACAAAGCCGTAGAGGTGGGTGGAGGATGCTGTAGTTATATTCTCCCGCCTTGGGCCTCATAATACGCCCAGTTGCTCTCTGCCAGAAGGCGGTGGTGGTAGGCCTAGGGATTCTGAACCAATTTTCAGTGGGTTGGGCGGATACTCCAAAGGCCCTAGCAAATCGTCTCCTGTTTGAATGAAAAGCCCTTCCCCTTAGCCTAAACACAATGCTACCATCCAGGTTTTTCCTCAACGTACTCAAGAATTCACAAACTAAGCTTGGATAAGTCGGGGCATTCTTTGTAACAAATTCTTTCAAGCCTCCTTTTTCTAACAATTGACGCACTGTTTGCTCCATCCTAAGTATTCTTAGAGTGGGCACATGGAAGAATTTTGTCGACAATATCTCCCGACCCTTAAGTTTATCCCATTTCTTCCTTTGTTCACTAGACAATCCATTGGGTCTCACCATCCTATTCTATCAATAATGGACTGGAAAAAAGCTGAGAAAGGCCACTTACAATGATCCAAGCGTCGAAAACAATGGAAAAAGAGGCCGAAAGGGGTGGTCGCGGGTGCTGCTGGGAGAAACCGCGGGTGCTGCCCAATTTTCTGGAAGTGCTGTTTTAGCAGCGGGTGCGGCCGCGGGTGAGCAGCGGGTGCGGTTTTTCTGGGCAGCGAGGATCGTCTTCGGTTGCTCCGACGGCGGTGCCGAGGCGTCTAAACTCGAGAATCTTTGCCGAAAAGAACAACCTTTGCCCCTTGTATGTGGATAAACACTCCGAACGTCACAATGTGGGTGGATTTTGGGTGATTTGTGATGGAGAGTGGTGGATGATGGTGGTGGTTTGTAGTGTTGGGTGGTGGAATGAAAGGTGGGTGCTTTGTGGTCGGGATGACGAACGGAGTGCGTGGTCGTGTAGATCGGAAGCAAGAACGTCGGAAAACGGGATTTGTTTTGTGATTTGGGGATGGAATGATGGAGGTTGTGGGATATGGCGTTGAGAATCTTGGGAGTTCTTGGAGCTCTCTTCAATGGGGGTTTAATGTGGGAAGAAATAAAGTAGATGGAAGAAAAAAAGATAGAGGAAGATAGAAGATAAATAAAATAGGGGAGAGCTTTTTCTTTGGCACGTGAGGTAGGCAACTAAGGGCATACATGGGGCCCATGAAATCAGGCCACTTTTTTGTTTTGTTTTTTTTTTAGAAAGAAAAGAAAAAAAATAACGGAAATTTCGCCAGGTACCCCTGGGGTATTGCAATTTTCGCGAGGTATACAACTTTTTTACATATTTCGCGTGGTACCCCTGAGGTTTTAACCCATTTCGCCTCGTGCCCTTCTCGGTTAACTTTAACTGATTTTGGTGAATCCCGTTAGTTTGCTCAAAAAAAAAAGAAAAGAAAGAACGCTCGAGCGAAGAGAGAATGCCAGACGAAACATCGGCGCGATACAGAGAGCGAGGAGAGAGCGAAGAGAGAATGCCAGACGAAACACCACGCGATACAGCGGCGCCCTACCCTGCTCGGCTCGGACCGCTGCTTGGACTTGGGCTCGGAGCTGCGTCGAACCTGCTCGGACCTCTGCTCGAAGGTGAGTATACGAACTAGGGTTTGGGTGGTTAGATTTGTGGTGTTCTTATTTTTAGATCTAGTCTCCCCTAGGGTTTTAAATTAGGATCTGTAGATGTCTTAAACGAAGTGGATTTCCTTGACTTTGTTTTCCGTTTTGCATCTCGCAAGTAATGGAACTTTTGATTGATTCTATCAACCAGTTGTTGATTTCTGGATCTGTTGTTCTTGTTTTTGTCTAAATTCGAATTCGAATGCGAACGATAAGAGACTGACGATTACACTAAGAGCTGTGACCCCAATTGATTTTTCTGTTGAATCCCATGTTTTTGTTAGAAGGATCTCCATAATCAGAAGCTCTAAGTAGAATTTCTTGTTTGAATAGATGTGAATAAACAAGCCCTACATAATTATCATGGTTAGTAGGAAATTGGAGTTGTTGGGGCTGCTGTACAACTGCATTTGGAAGATGTCATGTGCCAGCGTGTTTGAGAGGTTGTTGTTGTTGAAAACTGATTGATTCATGCTCCTAAACAACAGCAACTTGGGGGTGCTTGTGCTGCTAGAAAACAACAATTTAGAGATGTTATTCCAGTTGGAAAAATACCAAATGGAGCTGCTGTAAAAAATGAAAGGATGAGCAGTTGCAAAACATCAACTTGGAGTTGTAATTGCTGTTGAGAAGATGCCATGCGTTGCTGTTGATCAAGTGCATAGAATTGCTTATGATCTGTACTCAGTCTTGTAGAGAGAATCAATTATTTACAAACAATGATTAGGAGGGCAATATGAATTACTCTGAATTTGCTATAATACTTTTCTGCTACTTTGGTTATTACTGATTGCCTTTGTTTGAGACTGACTAATATTAAGCTCATAGATTATGGTTCATATATTCACCTGGCTTGGCAGCGTCGGTCGCCCTTCGAGCAGCAGCAGCAGCGTCGGTCTGGGTCACCCTTCGACAGCGGATCCGAGCAGGCGCGCAACACCTTCTTCTTCGCTGTTCTTCTCGCTCTCTCTTCGCTCTCCAGTTCCAGTTCCAGTTCCAGTTCTCCGTTCTTTCTTTCTTTCTTTTTTTATTGCAAACTAACGGACAATCAAAAAAACTGTTAGATTTAACCCAAGAGGGTACGAGGCGAAAAAAATAAAAACCTCAGGGGCACCACGCGAAATATGCAAAAGAGTTGTATACCTCGCGTAAATTGCAATACCTCAGGGGTACCTCGCGAAATTTCTGAAAAAATAAAACGCGTTCCCTATGTACACCGCAAATGACACGTCGAATTGGACGTTACAGCAACGTTGGATTAGACGTTGCAAAAACGTCCAATTTGACGTGTCATCTGTTGGGGAAATTGCCCAAGTGTAGGGGATCCGATGTTGTAACAACGTTAGATCAGACGTTGTTACAACGTCGGATCGGACGTTGTACCCTGGATGCCAACGGGCTCCGTCGGGCTTAGCAACGTTTATTTGAACGTTGCTACAACGTTACATTTGACGTTGCTGCTACCTCCAAATCCCCAGCGGCAAACTAGGGGCAGGCTTAAAAACGTCGGATTTGGCGTTGTCACAACGTCAGATTTGACGTTGTGACTACTTCCAGGTAACCAACCACTCCTATAAAAGGGAATGAGGACCTTGAATAACTCAACACAACAATTCCACATTCTCATTCCTTCCACATTTTCAATCCTTCCATGGAGCCGGTTACATCTGGAGTAGTAGGCTCCACGGGCAGAATTGATTATGCAATCGAAAGGGTTCGGTACCCAATGCCCCCGGAGGAGTCCAAATGTGCTTGCAGCAGTCCAGAATACAGAGGCATGCATCCATGCGCACTGTTTCAGGTCGTTTGTGAAAAAGAGAATCACATTTCTGCACCCTTGCGGGTCGGGTGTCTGGAGTGCAATGATTTTCATCCGGGCATTCGTGGAGCCTACGAGTGGAAGGTTGGTGATCTTCTACTTCAACATATCCGGTCATTCTTCGCCGATGTAAACAGATGTGACCACGTTGACGTGGCTCAAACGGCAGGAATAATAATGAGGGGAGCAAATAAAGAGGTCGCCACCTTTCCATTCAATGAGTTAAAGATTAAAATAATTCCGAAGACGAACTAAGAATAGTATGGTCGATATGAAAAAAAATTAAGTTGTTATCGATGTTGTATTTGGTAGTTGTGGTAATGCGTCGAAGTATGTAATTTGTTAGTTTTAGTAATGCCTCGATGTATGTAATTTGTTATGCCTCGATGTGAAATCTGATCGTTATCTATGAAGTGAAGCGTTTGCATGTGATTGTTTGTTGTTGTGATCGGGTAGAAACCTTCGAAAATAATAACGCATACAATACGAAATACACAAATATAGCATACCGACAAAATACGAAATGTATGTCATAAACAAAGGGACGATAATGTATCTACTGCAGAGATCGAATGTAGCCCATGAAATGCTCATACATCTGGTCTAGCTGGGGATGCCCGACCAATGCCTGAATGGCATGGGTCATCTCGTCGACCCGGGCCTGGCGAGCAGCAGTCTCAGCGTCAACCTCATTCCCATCCCCATCTGGTCCGATGTCGTCGTCTGGGTGGGTAGGCGCAGCCGGAGGAGCACCAGGTAGTACCACTGTCATGGGCAACACATGACCTCGACTCTGCGACTGTAACCAAGCGAGGTAGTCAGCTGTGACTCCTCCCTGACAGCTCTCGATCGTCCTCCTGTGACCAGTGACAGGGTAGAATCTCTCATCGTCCGGAGCTGCCCAACGGTGGTGCTGCATGTCGAACGTCAAGATGTAACGCCTCTGCAGGCGAAACGGGCGCTGCATGAAGGACGGAGGGATGACGGCCAATGGCTGCTCCTGCACGCGGCCGAACTGTCGGAGCACCCTGTCTGGCATGTACGGCTCAAAGATGCCACAGAATCTGAGGGTGCCTCGATAGGTGGAGGAGCGAAACTGACCAGCGAAATCCAAGTCTCTGCCGAAAGGCATCCACACGACCTATGTTCAGAAAATGATATAAGGGAAACAATCTTACTCGACATATGTAGTTAAAATCAAAGAAAGTGATAAACAGGTTACCTTATCGATGGTCATGCGCTCAAGCTGTGCTCGAAGCTTCTTCTCCTTCTTGCGCCTCGTCTTGTCGTTCCCCCTTAGCTCGGCCGTCGACGGGTCGAACCGTGCCATGTATCGGGGATCATGATCAAATGCATCCCTGTCCGAGCGAAGACGGCCCGCAAAACAAGGGAAGTACGACCAGATCCATGCCTGAAAATTATAAACCATTAGAGCACTTATTAAATGTAAATCGCAAGCAGAGGAACGTATTTACAGTATTAAAGAAATGTGTTACCTGCAACAGTGCAGCACACCCACGTAGGCCTCTGGCATCGCCTCTCGTGGCCTCCCCTAATCCCCGGTAAAGGAAGGCAAGCACTCCTGCTCCCCAAGCTAGTCTCCCAGCGTGCGGCAAATCCCAAACTAGCCCGAACAACGAGAAGTGTACGCGGCTCTGGGACTTGTCGATGAAGAGCGTCGCACCCAGCAGCGTAGCCAAGAAAGAAACGGCGAGGTCGTGCTGCCACTCTACGCTCCCTGGCACTACGCCATCTGGGGTAAGGTCGGGCCACTGCTCCCGACGGTGGCCGTGCCTCTCCACCCACCACTCCGTCAACAACGGGATGGCAAAACCGCAAGCCGTCCTATGCTTCTTCAGCAGAGCCGGGGTCCAACCAAATAAATCCTGCAGTAGAGGCTCCAGCTGTAGTGGAAGATAGTCAGGGAGAGGCTCGCAAGGCAGTCCCTCGATCGGCAGCCCCATCAGACAGGCGACGTCGTGGAGGGTGATGGTCATCTCGCCCCATGAAAGTGGAAAGAGTTCGTCTCCGGCTGCCAGTGCTCTATGAACACAGTCAACAACTAAGCATTCACTCCGTCCCAGTTCAAATCAAGCAGCCCCAGTAGACCAGACTGAGCTGCCGCCTGCACCCATGTCCCTGGACCCTCGTACATGTAGTACATGAACGGATCGAGGTGTGAAGCCCGATGATGAACCTTCAGCAATTTATGCCGATAGGTCGGGTCCGTCCATAGCAGCTGAGCCCTATGGTTCCTAAACGAGACCAAAAGATCTCCTGGAGGCAAGTCGCCATCAGGGTGCTCATCGTCCCCCTCCTCCTCGTCGCCCCCCTGATGGCGACGAGGAGGAGGAGGGGGGCGTACCATCACCCGAGCGTAACATCCCAACGCCCCTTTACCTCCTCCAACGCATGAATGGACGGCATACCATCACCCGAGCGTCAACGGATGGGATACTCCCTTCCAAGACCAATTTGATAGATTTAGAGCATTGCGGATTCAGGAAGGTCACCCTCTACACCATGTTTAGGAGTCATGAAAGTTGGAATTATCTGTGTCGTATCTGTTTGTTTTCTTTTCTATGAAGTTCAGAGTTGAAAGTTGAATGTTTGTTGTTATGAAGACGTAGAAACAATATAAAAAAGCAATCGTTCGACCAAAACAAACATCAGTTGGCCCCATGTCTAAATTTACAAACGGGTTTTAATGTTACATTTCAACAAGGGTTGTTGTATTAAACGGAACTACCGTTACTTTATGCGTTAATAATCACCAACAAGAGTAAACAAGGGGGTTGTAGAGATGTAAAGATGAAAAGAAATCAAGAAGTGAATAATGTTGATGGTTGTAAACAATGATGATTGAGATGTTTCACCTACGAATCTCAACTTTGGTTCGTCTACTTGATCATAGTTCTTCCTTCTAGTTGTATCTTTTCTATATCCACTCTTATCTTGATTTAAATAGATTATTAGTCCTATGAGTCCTAATAATCCCTTATTCCTAGGCAATCTTAACACGGATTAAGGTTTAATCCTAGGAATAGCACTAAGTCTCAAGATATATTAAGCTTATAAGCAACATTAATTCCCTAAAGAACTAACATTTAACCTATAGTGTTGAACTAGCATAGCAATTTCCTCGTGGTGGTGCACAAACCACGACATCATCATATCATATCATCTCATCGCTTGCCTGATGGTGTTGGGCTATCATATCATGCTCATATCGACTCGATTGACTCAGGGCCAACCCGATGGGGCTGGGCTACCCTATGACCCTAGCAAAGACTCTAGGACTATCACAGATAACAACCGTTCTTTTTCAAACACACATAGTAACCATATGCTCAGTTCAATGCATTCCTAGCATGATACTACATGGCATGCTTTAATATGCAACAAAACTACACATCACATGACACATCAGGCAGGAGGTCCAGGTTACTGAGTAAGTCCCGTAGGATACTTACCTGAAGATGCGGAACAGTAAGATAAAACAAGCAAGGGCCCAAATGCAAGTCCAAAGCAATCCAAAAGCAATACACACCTATCATCAAGCCATTGTCATAAGCTACCGGACCAACATTCATACACACGAAACCCAAGTTCTCAACATACTCAAAACCAGCCGATAGTAATAATTCCTCAAATCATATTATAGAAATAATTCCGGCATTTTATTTCAAAACCTTATCAAAATCAATAAATCATTTTACAATTACCAATATCGCATAAAATACTTATTTAATTTTTCAAAAGTTATATTTATCACAAAAACTCAGAATAATATATAATAATAATCCAATAATGAATTAACAATTATATGTGACAGGACAAAATCGTTGTGTTTCCTATCAAAAAAATATCCAAACTAACCAACTAGTATAGCTAGTAAGTCCGGAGTCGATCCACGGGGAACTACTGTTACTTTATGCGTTAATAATCACCAACAAGAGTAAACAAGGGGGTTGTAGAGATGTAAAGATGAAAAGAAATCAAGAAGTGAATAATGCTGATGGTTGTAAACAATGATGATTGAGATGTTTCACCTACGAATCTCAACTTTGGTTCGTCTACTTGATCATAGTTCTTCCTTCTAGTTGTATCTTTTCTATATCCACTCTTATCTTGATTTAAATAGATTATTAGTCCTATGAGTACTAATAATCCCTTATTCCTAGGCAATCTTAACACGGATTAAGGTTTAATCCTAGGAATAGCACCAAGTCTCAAGATATATTAAGCTTATAAGCAACATTAATTCCCTAAAGAACTAACATTTAACCTATAGTCAATTTCTTATACAATCAAGCTTTTCTATGAGATCTACTCAATTGTATTCGCTACTTTAGATTAGGTTTCACAAACGTATGAATCAAAACCCTAGCAATTATGCAATTCTAACGAGGTCGCGAATCAAGATAGAATCAACACCACAAGCAATTAAAGCACAAAGAAATTGAAGTAGATAATAGAAATAAACTAGAATTCCAAACTCACAATTCAACAAAACCAAGTCTTGATCGTAGGCAAAACACGATGAGTTTAGTTGCTCATGCTTCTAAAACGCCGTCTCTTAATTCTTCAAAAGATAAAGATAACCTAAAACCATCTAAAATCAGTCTTTAAATACCTAAGAATACCGTCATAAAAACCTAGAAAGTATTTCCCAAAGATAGGCCCAACTTAATAGGAATATAAATTCGGTGTTGAACCGGCCCAGGAGAACCGCGGGCGCTGCCCCATGGCCGCGGGCGCGGCTTTTGCAGAAAACCCAGGAATTCTGGCAGCACGTGCTGCCTGGATGGCTGCGGGTGTGGTTTTTCTCTTGTGTGCACTTTGCTTCTTCCTTGTGCATTCCAACTTGCTTGTCTAGCTTGTTCCTTGCCTCCATATGGTCCATAGACTTCTCATGATTGACCTCCTTGCTTCTTCGAATCCAAAATCTGCACTTACTCGCTAAACTTGTGTAGATTCCGCACTTAAGTACCAAATCAACAAACAAGTAAACTAACCCCTTAAAGTACAATATATACATCTAAATGACCCTAAAACTACTCTATAATGCCTATCTAAATATGCATTATCAGTATGATACTATGAAACACAACATAATATAACACATTAACAATAAAACTTACTAACAACCCAAAAGGCCCAAAATTCCCCCTTTAAAAACAAGATTTCCAGCCCAAAATGCAGATCCAGCCCATTCCTGAATTAGGCCCACCGAATCCAATCTCACTCTCAGCTCCCTTACTCAATTTTTTTTTGTAAATGGCCAAAAAACGAAAAATAATTAGGAGACTAGCCAAATTCCGAAAGATTTTAGCGTTTTAGCCAAAATAAGGTAAAATAGTTGTTTGTAACAGCGACTCTACCCAAGGATTTTAAAACAAAATATTAAAAAATATGAGTAGTTGTTATAAACAACGACTTACCTTACTTTGTTTTATTTTATTAATTTTAAATTATAAAAAAACTAATTTATTTAAAAATTAAAAAAAAAGTTACATATTAGGAGAGTCGCTGTTTGAAACAGCGACTCTCCCTTTTTTATTTTTTTAACCTAGATACAACCTCCGCCGGCAATGGAAGACGATCAGACGAAGGGCACCAACAGTTACCACTTCCGCCTCCGCCTGGGATCTCTCCTACTCCTACCCTCTCCGCTAGGGCTCTCTCCTACCGCCTCCGCCTGGGGACTAGCAATGGAAGACGAAGGGCACCAACAACGACTCTCTCCTACCGCCTCTGCCTGGGCCCAGCAATTACCGCCTCCGCCCCCGAATTAGGGTTCCTCGCTTCCGAATCGGCTTCCTTGACCGCAAATCAACGAACCTCGCCTCCGAATTCAAAGATTTCACAACGATTTCAATCGATGTTTTGCTGTTCAAATTTGTTTTGTTCTCAGACCTCCCCGCCTCCTGTTTTTCTGTTCGACTTCTCCGACCTCTCCGAAGGCCTGGGCTCAGCGAGAGTAATTACCACCCCACTGGCGCCAATTCGTCCTCCTCAGTGTTTTCTCTGGCTTTGCTGTCTAGCGTTGATGGTGGATCTGCCGGAGCAAAGTTTTGGAAAATAAAAACATAAAAAGGGAGAGACTCTCCCAATATGTAACTTTTTTTTAGTTTTTAAATAAATCAATTTCTTATAATTTAAAATTAATTAAAAAAAAACAAAATAAGGTAAGTCGTTGTTTATAACAGCGACTTACAGTTTTTAATATTTTTTTAAAAATCTTAGGTAGAGTCGTTGTTACAGCGATTCTACCCTGTTTTGGCTAAAACGCTAAAATCTTTCGGAATTTGGCTATTCTCCTAATTATTTTTTGTTTTTTTGCCATTTAAAAAAAAATTCCCCTTACTCTCGCCAATTTCAGAAAGAAAGAAAAAGAAGTGGGTCCCCAAGGCTGCCGTGGCTGCCAATGTGGAACGGTAGGGCCCGCGTCTGCTTCTTCTTCCTCGGCTCCATTCCGCTCCTCTTGCTCCCGCTCTCTCCCTCACTCGCTCAATCTCGTCTCGCCCTCGCACCACTCGCTCACAGCTGCTCGCACTGCCCCGCCCTCACTCCTCTCCCGTTCGCTCACGATCTCGCCGCTCGCTCTCGGGCTCACCGGACTCACTCCAACCCGCTCTCACTCTCTCCATTGCAGCTAGCTCGAAACTAAGTACCAAAAAACGGAAACACCTAGGAAGCAAACAAGAAGGAGAAAGCAGTAGGTGCTCACCGAGGAGGGGTGTAAAGGCTTAAGATTTGTGATGCTGGAAGATGATGACTTCTTCTCATTAAGCAACGTTAAATAGAATTACAAGAGAACAACCAAGTCCTAGAAGATAGGAACTTGATAACTATAAGAGATTACAAAAGATTACAATCTAAAATACAGATAACTAATTATATTTATCTAATATATTAACATGCCCCCGCAAGCTCATGATCGGGAGCGAACATGCAGCTTGGAACTAAGGGTTTGAAACCGATGTGTCCCAACAGCTTTGGTGAATATGTCGGCTATTTGATCAAGAGATCGAACATGACGAATAATAAGTTCACCTGCAGAAACCTGTTCCTGAACAAAATGATAGTCAATTTTGATATGTTTGGAGCGTTGGTGAAATACTGGATTGGCAGACAGGAAGGTGGCACTAAGGTTGTCACAAAGGAGAATGGGAGGACGGCTGATCGACAGACCCATCTCCTGTAGTAGCTGCTACAACCAAATCAGCTCAGCGGAGGCGAAAGCAATCGCCCTGTACTCAGCCTCGGTGCTTGAATGAGCCACAACCTTCTGCTTCTTCGATGCCCAACTAATAAGATTTCCACCGAAATAGATGGCGAAACAAAGACCGACAATCATCCGGGTCTGAAGCCCAACCTGCATCCGAGTAGGCGACAAGGCGATGATCAGGGGCTCGCTGCAAACAAAGACCAGCGGAAATAGAGCCCTTTAGGTAGCGCAGGATGCATTTGACGGCCATCCAATGAGTGTCAGTCGGATTGTGCATAAACTGACATACTCGATTGACGGCATAGGAGATATCAGGTTTGGTGATGGTGACGTACTGCAAGGCTCCAACAATGATGCGATACAGATTGGGATCGGCAAAAGGATCACAGGAGCTAACCAGCCGAGAGCCAGGCTCAGCTGGGGATGAAATTGGCTTTGCACCAGACATGGAATTGCGCTCCAAAATATCACAGATGTACTTCTGTTGGCTGAGCTGCAGACAGGAGGCGGACCGAGTGACTTCAATGCCCAAGAAATAATGATGCGGGCCAAGATCCTTAAGAGAGAAAGCACAATTCAGGCTCTTGACAAAGTCATCGATGAATGTAGCGTTAGATCCTGTGATGATAAGGTCATCGACACAGACAAGAACATAGACCACATGATGAGCATGCCGCTTAATAAAAAGAGAGGAGTCGGAGACACAACCCTTGAAGCCATGCCGAAACAAGGACTCTTTCAATTTCTGAAACCAAGCGCGAGGAGCCTGTTTGAGGCCATAGAGAGCCTTTCGGAGGCGACACACATAGTCTGGCCGATCCTGTGCCTGTAATCCCTGGGGTTGTGCCATAAAAACAGTCTCTGCAAGAGTACCATTTAGAAATGCATTGTTGACATCAACCTGGCGCAGAGGCCAAGCATTATTCAAAGTTAAACTCAATACAATACGAATTGTCGCAGGCTTGATAACGACACTAAAGGTGTCGAAGTAATCAACCCCGGCCTCCTGATTGAAGCCCTTCGCAACCAGACGAGCTTTGTAGCGATCAATAGAACCATCTGCCTTCTGCTTGACCCTGTAAACCCACTTACAACCAACAATATTAGCACCAGAAGGGCGAGAAACCAAGTCCCATGTCCCATTTTTCATTAAGGCGTCAAATTCTAACTGCATGGCATGCTGCCGATGAGGGTTCTTTGCGGCTTAGTGGTAGAATTTGGGCTCAGAATGGGCTATGAGAGCTAACGGGAGGGGGTACTTGGTGGCTGTCATAGCTTTGGGTTTAAGGGAGAAGGAGCGGGAACATGTTTCCATGGGATGGGTGGATTGGTCAGGCTGGCGAAACCAAGACGGAGCATTGGGATAGGGAACAGCTGGTGGCGAGGCAGTAAGAGAAGGCTGGGAGGTGCCCGAAGTCGAAGCCAAGGTCGAAGCAGAAGAGCTCAGTGATGAGGGAGAGTTAGACAAGGTTGAAGAATCCGACGTCGATGACACCCCAAGACTAGGAGAGGGACTCGGTGGTGGACTAGGGGAAGAGGCGGGCGATTGTGCAGGTGTGACCAGCGGAGGAGCAGCCAACAATGGAGGAGAGGAGGGTGGTGTTGGCGGAGAGGAGGTGGCTGAACGCGGAGACACAGGCGGAGGGGGTGGCAAGGGAGGTGGTGTGACGCCAGCAGCATGATCAAGGATCGTGAGGGACGGAGAAGGCAGAGATGACTCAGACGCAGGGGCTGTTGTATCTCTAGAGGAAGGGTAAGGAAAAACGGTTTCGTCAAAGACCACAAATCGAGAGATATAGGACTTGCCCGTGGGAATGTGAAAGCAAATGTACCCCTTGTGTTTTGAACTGTAGCCAAGAAATAAACATGGCAAGGACCTAAACTCCAATTTTGTGTGGTTATAAGGTCTTAGGTATGGGTAACAAAGACAACCGAATGATTTGAGGAACCCATAGTCAGGCGCTTTACCATATAACTTTTGAAATGGTGATTGGTAGTCCAAGTTGGGGGTAATGGTACAGTTTGAAAGATAAAACGATGTGTGAAAGGCATTTTCCCAAAATTGAGCGGGTAATTTGGCATGAGCCATCAATGAGAGACCCTTCTCTACAATGACACGATTTAGGCGTTCAGAGGAGCCATTTTGGGCGGGTGTGTATGGGCAAGAAACTCGATGGACAATGCCAAGCGATTCAAGGTACTTAGACACATTCCGATATTCGCCACCCCAATCTGTTTGGAAGGATTTTATGAGTGTGGAAAATTGTGTTTGAATGAGTTTGATAAACAGTTGAACAGTAGAATAAACCTGAGCTTTATTGGATAAAAAATAGATCCAGACAAATTTTGTGTAATCGTCAATGAAACTAACATAATACTTATTGCCATATATTGAAGATAAAGAGGAAGGACCACAGACATCCGAGTGAATCAGATCAAACGGGCGAGTGGCGGTGGAGACACGACTCGGCAGAGAAAGACGCCTACTCTTGCCAAGTTGGCATGAGTCACACACGGAGGGCAGCTTATTTGAAGACACTGGAAATTGAAATGTGGAAAGAAACCGGCGAAGGACAGACTCGTGCGGATGAGCGAACCGATGATGCCAACAAGCAACGGAGGCATGCTGACCAACATAAGCAACCGGTGAATGAACTGACAAAAGACCATGGGGCTCAGGTGGAAGACACGGAAGACGGTAGAGACCATTTTCAACTGTGCCTCTTAGAAGGATCAGATCCTGCAAGTCCTTAACCAAACAGTGAGTAGCACGACACTCAACAAAAACATTATTGTCTCTGGCTAATTTCGAAACACTTAAAAGGTTTTTGGTAATTTGAGGGACAATAAGGATATTGGAAAGGTTCAATGGTTTATCAGCAGCACGCATAGCAGGTAAAATAGAACGACCTAAATGAGTGATGGGAAGAGACATACCGTTGCCGACGACTAAGTGATCACCGCCATCATAGGGAGAACGGGCAACATTGGACATGTCAGCAGTGACATGATGGGTGGCTCCAGAATCAATGACCCATGGATCGGAAATCTCAGATTGGCATCCGACATAGGCGCCCTTATCACCGGAGGTTGATCCCGGCTTGTGCAGCGCTGCAGCAGCGTGTCTGTTGGTGACGGGAAACTCATTCAAGTTGAGACAATTGAAGCAATTTGACGCTTCATGTCCCGACTTCTGACAGATCTGGCAAGTTGAGCGTCCATGACCAGAGGGGGGGGGAGTCGAGTGAAGAGGAGCCCTCGCGATCAGACGGAGGACGACCTCGACCACGACCCCGACGACCACGGGTGGAGGCAGTGTTCGCAGCAGGCGGGGAGTCAATAACTGGTGGCTGCTGATCCTCTTCGAGGCGTTGTTCCTCTTGCAGCAGGAGACCAAGCAGATCCTCAGAGGAGACAGGGCCTGAGTTGATTGCCAGGGCGGAGCGGAAGCCAGCATATTGCGAGCCAAGGCCATAGAGAATATAAGCAACTAGATCCTCATCGGGAATTACCACAAGGCACTCAGCGAGAGAATCAAACAAAGCTAGCTTCTTTTCGACATAGTCGAGGATGGACATGGAGCCTTTGGTCAGGGATTGAAGCTGATGCCGCAGATGCATCTGGCGCGCCCGGGTCTGTGTGTGGAACATCCGAGCCAGGATTCCCCAGGCTTCAGAAGCAGTTATGGCGCGAGCAACATGCCCTAAGAGCGGATTCGTCATAGTAGAACGAATCCATAGGAGCACGAGGCGATCTTTGCGAGCCCAAGTCAGGTACGTAGGGTTAGGAGGGTTGGCCGGAGTGCCTTCAGCAGTGAACGCAGCAAGGGCAGCATCAGGCGTGAGAGGTGACGACTCAGTGGACGGGGTGGGCAGAGTCGCCGGGGGAGGCTCGATAGGATTGAGAAACGAATCCAAATCGAAGGCCTTGAGGGCTGAGCGGACAGTGCTACGCCAGAGGGTGTAGTTGCTCCGATCAAGACGAATCGCAAAATTGGGGAGATGGAAGTTCGGAGAAGATCCATCGGAGGCAGCGGCAAAGAGCAATTGAGTGGGGGAAGTGGGATGGTTAGCCATGATGATCGAGAGGATCGAGTCAAGCTGATACCATGTAAAGGCTTAAGATTTGTGATGCTGGAAGATGATGACTTCTTCTCATTAAGCAACGTTAAATAGAATTACAAGAGAACAACCAAGTCCTAGAAGATAGGAACTTGATAACTATAAGAGATTACAAAAGATTACAATCTAAAATACAGATAACTAATTATATTTATCTAATATATTAACAAGGGGCAGTCTCGAAGGCTGCCGGAAATGCTCGTCGGAGGTTATTCAGACTTCGTCGGAGACGGAATCAAGCGGGATTAGCCTAGGAAGGAGGAAGAGGCTTAAGGGCGCGACCTTACTGGGTTTCAGAGCAAAAGAAAGGAAATCGAAGCCTTACCGAACCTTGGACGCGGAAACAGGGGAAAAGGAGGATGCGGTGACGACTTGGTGGCTCCGGGGCGGCTGCTAGGTAGCTCATGGATGTTGGAGAGGCGATGGAGATGCTACTGTTTCTGGGCGTTGAAGAAGGAGGAGGAAACGGAACTATGGGTGAGTTTCGAATTGGTTGAAGAACGAGGCGGGGAAGGTGAGTCCAAGCAGAGGAGTGTGTGAGGAGTTTGCTGAAGGTTCTTGTCCAGAAGAGGCAGGAGGGGAAGCTGTGTGTTGAATCGAAAATAAAAGGGGAGGAATTTGTGTTTGGTGTTGTTTACTGTAAGAACAAAACAAGGGAGGCAAGGGAGGAACAAAGTAGAGATTGGTTGGAGTGGGTGTTTGCAGATGTGTGGTGGAAAAGGGGATTGTAATTGGAATCCGATGGAAGAATAGGGAGGATGTGTTGGTGCAATTGCGAATGTAGCCTCAATTTTGATTGTAAAACCGCTTTTAAAGATCAGTGACAAACCCGTGTTTGAAAGTGTTTGAAGGTTGTGGCGTGGTATAAAAGGGAACCACGGCCTTAGAAGCGAAATCGCCCCGACACCGTCGTGCAGGTCGGCTACAGGCGTCGCCCCCCAAAGATACACAACGGACTTCTCAGATCGTGCGAGTTCTGTGTTGAAGACTGAAGGAGCGTCGGGTCTTAAAACACAAAAGAGACGCTCCACCTTGCTAAAATCTTGGAAAGAATCTGAAACCGTTTGACCACACCGCGCACGTGTCACGGACTGGACCGACGGAGGTGGTGGTGGTGCGCGCGTGTGGGACTCTTATCCCAACTCTCAATAACCCTTTGAAAAACTCATCCTTAAAACCAACCCCTCAACCCCTTTTGTAATCAATGTAGGACTTTAAGAAGTCCAAAATACACTTTAAAAAAATCCCCAAATAAATATTTCCTCAACAGTCCCCCACAAATGTGAGGAACTGGGGTTTTTAAAACAAAAACATCGTTCTGAGCTGGTTTCATGGAGAAAGTACTTAAATGCTGGTGAACGGATCTTGAACCAACACATAGTGAAGCTGAGTATCTCGCATGTCATAGAAGTGAACAAATCTTGAACTTCCAGACTCGCGAGTTGACCTCAACAGCACATACCTTCACCACTGCCCTGGTGGTTCCGCGATCTAACTGTCAACTGTAATAGTCATCTCATACCTTGGGTGCTAAAGAGTTCTCTAGAAAGACAACCCTTGTCTTCCATAGAAGGCGACTAACCCTTCACACTCTCGTAGGTGATTCCATCAAGTCCTTCTCAATAGGATCACCCTAATAGGGCTATGTTATCATTAAGAGCATAAAGCTCAACCTCTACAGTTTTCGGTGAATCCATCAAATCCTTCTCAATAGGACCACCCAACTCTGGGCTATAGACTCATTAAGAGTTCGAGACTCTTCCTTTCTCATACACATGTCATGGGAATGGGTATGGTGTATCTCAGCTCACGTGGGTTTGAGCCCCATTCCCTTAGACGATTCAAGGACCATCCTTCTGTTCAACCCCTTCGTCAACGGATCTGCCAGATTCCTCTCGGACTTCACATACTCCAAGCAAATGACACCGGTAGCAATCAGCTGTCTCACAACTTCATGTCTAATTCGTATGTGTCTCTTCTTACCATTGTAAGTATTGTTGTTAGCTACACAAATAGCAGATTGTGAGTCACAATGTAGAGAAATAGTTGGGGTCTTATGCCCCCACAAAGGTAAGTCAGCCAGTAAGCTTCTCAACCACTCAGCCTCTTGACCAGCTAAATCTAATGCTATGAACTCAGATTCCATAGTTGATCTAGCAATGCAAGTTTGTTTTGATGACTTCCAGGATATAGCACCACCACATAAAGTGAACAAATAAGCACTAGTGAAGCTAACCTCATCATTGTCAGTGACCCAGTTTGCATCACAGTATTCCTCCAAAGCATGGGGATAACCCACATAATGTAAACCCCAATCAAAGGTGCCTTTAAGATATCTCAATAATCTATTAAGTGCAATCCAATGCTCACTACTGGGGTTATGGGTGTATCTACTGAGTCTACTAACAACATATGCAATATCAGGCCGAGTATAATTCATCAGAAACATTAAACTCCCAATTATTTTAGCATACTCATTTTGGGACACACCAATTCCAAAATTTTTCTTCAATTGCATCATAGCATCATAAGGAGTTCTAACTGGCACAACATCAAATTTATCAAACCTTTTAACATTTTCTCTACATAATGAGGTTGTGATAAAATGAATCCATTTTCTTTTCTAGTTACTTTGACTCCTAGAATGACATCAGCTTCACCCATGTCTTTCATCTCAAACATAGATGATAAAAACTGTTTGGTTTTGTTTATAGCATTTATATGTGATCCAAATAACAACATGTCATCCACATATAAACATATAATCACATAATCGGCACCAAACCTCTTAGAATAGACACAGGCATCAGATCCGTTTACCTCAAATCCAAAGCTTAGGATAGTTGTGTGAAACTTCTCATACCATTGCTTTGGTGATGGTTTTAGACAACATCGTATAGACAACGGTTTTTGAAATAATGTTGTCTATATTGGCAGAAATTAGAGTTTTTGGGTACGCTCAACGGTTATTAGTTATAACCATTGTCTTTGTAATTGCAAAGACAACGTATATATAAAGAACTGTTTTCATACATATAGAAGACATCTCAAAGAAAACGGTTGACAGAACCGTTGTCTATGTACAATTGAAACTATTGTCTTTTGTAAGTACAAAGACAATGAATATACAAAGAACTGTTGTCATAGATATAGAGGACATCTCAAAGAATACGATTCACATAACCGTTGTTTATGACTAATTAAAACCGTTGTCTCTATGATTATAAAGACAACGAATATAAGAAGAATCGTTGTCATAGATATCAAAACATCTCAAATAATATGATTGACAGAACCGTTGTCTATGTCCAATTAAGACCGTTGTCTTTGTAATTACAAAGACAACAAATCTATAAATAACCATTGTCACATATATAGAACACATCTCAAATAATATCGTTGATAGAACCGTTGTATTTATCCAATTGAAACCGTGATCTATGCCCAATTTAGGGTAAGTGTTTTATCTTCTCAAATTAAAATCTCTACAATATCTATATCTATATCTATCATCTATATCTATATAATCTATATCTATATAATACTTTAAATCAGAAGACTTAAGCTTACGTGTCACCTTCTTCTTAATTTTAGCTGATTCAACCAATCATCTTTTTTCTACTCTTTTATTTTTCTTCTCTATCTTTCCTTTCCTTCACTTCAACTAATCATTTGTTTCATTTTTACCCTTTTTATTTTTTTCAATTGATTTTCATCTTTGAAATAACAATCTATATCTATATCTATATAATACTTTAAATCAGAAGACTTAGACTTACATGTCACCTTCTCCTTCATTTTAGCTGATTCAACCAATCATCTTTTTCCTACTCTTTTATTTTTCTTCTCTCTCTTTCCTTTCCTTCCATTCAACTAATCATTTTTTTTCATTTTTCCCCTTTTTATTTTTTTGCAATTGATTTTCATCTTTGAAATAACAAATGGGTTTTTTCAAAATATTAAACTAATATTAACCTACAATGGAGTTTATCTTAATTGCGCTTATTATATCTTTCTTTTATGAGTTTATTTGTATAGTTTTAATTTGAATTCAAAATATTAAACTAATATTTTATTGAATTGGATAATATTATTTTATTTTATTTTTAAAAAATCGCGTCATGGCGCGTGAACTATACTAGTTACTATATAAAAGCCCAAGTCTCTCCTAACTGTTCACATTGCTGATTACTCTTTTGCCCCTCCTTTATTTTCTTTTTATTCAGTAAGTTTAGGGTTAGATTTGTAAATTTATCGGGTCTCTACTGAGTTGCCTTGATCTTCTTGCCCTCATCATCTCTCGCAAATCTCGTCGGCCTCTCCTCTTCTCTTCGCCTCCCTGTGAATCCTCCACCAATTTTCACCGTAGTCTCTTCCTCTTCCTCTTCCTCTCTCTCGGCTTCCGGTTCTGGTCCTTGACGTTGTGCCCCTTGAGCGGCGGTGTCTCAGCGAAGATGTCCGACGGCAGGGAGTCAACGATTTCGAACTCATCGGCGGTGTCAACGGCTGGGGATTTGTCCCACTACTTTCCACTCTCAAAGACTCGCGTCGTTGCTTCCGTTGGCTTATCAGGTTAATTAAATTACTTTTCCTATGCCATGTGCTTTTCAATTTGATTTCCTCCAATATTTCAAACCCTAATTACCTTCATTTTTCCTTAATCAGACGCCTCCCTTATCTGATTTCATCCGATTGTTGGTCGCCGACGATGCTCTTCTATCAACTCTCAAGGGGAATTCAATCAGCGTAAAGCAAGGATACTGTTGGGGCACACCAGGTCAATCTGATTTATTTATTTATTTCAACTAGATTTGATTTTGGCCGAAATTTTAAGCCTTAAATTGAAAGTGGGGAACGAAACTTCTTTTGTGAGTTCTTGCATGTTTAAATTGCACCTTTTATATGTTCTATTAATGTAGAAAGGAGTTTTTATGTGATTTGGTGTTAACTTACTGATTTCCTCTTGCCACAATTGGCATGGCATTGAAGTTGAGCATCTTCTATGTGCAATGTGTAGTTTATTAAGCTGTCATGGTCAATATGTGTACATTCATAAAAAATTCATTGCTAATTGCGAGGTCTTTTATGCATCTCCTTTCCTGAACTCTAAAAAAACAAACCACATTTTAAAGATTTTGTCCATATTTCTTTTTTGTAGAAGTTGTGTTTTCAATTGCTTGGTTGAAAAATGGTAATCTTATAGTTGGTGTGGAAATTTTTAGATTCAAAACTTTTGAAATTTAGTGTTTAGATGTGTTCGATTAAATGTATTAGAGAGAGTTCATTGATAAATGGTTGCCTTTATGATTTAAAGATGCACTCAATATGTTTGATGAAATGCCTATAACAGAAACCTCACCATTTAGTTCATCTATGAGATAAGTTGCTTTAGCTTCAAGCATTCGCAAAATAATTGATCAGAGAGCAGAAATAAAAGAGGAAATCAACAGTTCTGTTTCAAATTTCTTCCTCAAATCAATTTCTATCATCAAATGATACAAAAAGGAGCTTGAAAGAATTTTACATTTTATCTTCATCTTGTAAGTTATCAATATGGAATGGGGTAACTTTAACCCGCCAGGGGACCTGTTGACAGAGTATGACCACCTTGTGGATGCTGCTAGCCAGGATAATAACAAGGGTAAACAGGTGATGATTATGGCTTTAACCTCAGTTGATCAATCATCAGTGTATGATTTAAATTCAAAAAATAATTGATCTGATCCAATTAGTTTATGTTTCAGATATTTGAGAAGATGATCTCCGGTAAATACTTGGGACAAATTGTAGGCAGAATTTTACTTCAATTGGCCAATGAAGCTAAATTATTTGGTGGCTCTGCAAAAGATTTTTTTTAAAAAAATAATATGAATTATGATTTTTTCATCTTATCAAATGCTTTGGTCCAGTCTCATTCTAGGTAACTTTAAATAACTTGATAGAGTTAATAAAGTTTGTTTGTTCAATTAAAAAAAAAATTATTGTATTTATAGATTAACTATTTTATATAGTATTTCACTATTTCATACGAAATGTATAAAATAATCTAAATTGTTGAGATTTTAAATATGTTAGTTCAATTGGAGGAATCGAAAAATAAAATTTTTGAAAGGCATTTTTCTCAAAAAATAGACTCACAAAAAAACATTTTCTCAAAATTTTACTTGCCTTCAAATAAATTTTGAGGGCAATTTTCAAGGCTAAAATGTCATAGAATTGTCATTTTTGGGGTGAAGTCAAGAGTAAGTTAGGCTTGATATTATTTAAGGTCTATTACAAGGTTGCATTCAAGGTTAATTTCATTTGGGAAAAAAATGTCCAAAACTAATGGTAAGGCTAAAGTATCCGAAAAATGTTATGTGAGGATAAAATCGATGATAACTTAAAACTCAACAGGATTAAAGTTACAATTTTTATGGTGAAAATTTATTTGTTTTTACATTTTGAAAAATGATGTAATTTATAATTAAGTAAAGAGGAAACCAAGGTGGGATATTCTGGTAAGTCGATGAACTGATTAAAAAAAAGCCTTCACATATTAAATTAAGTAGGAGGAGACCAAGTCCACCCATATTGTTGAAAAAACAGTGTATATCTTTGATGAAAGTAAGCATATTATTTCAGATGGAAATCATATACTGTATTAAATAAAGTAATTGTCATTTTCCAAAAGGGATATATAATATTCATGGAAATTGTTTATTGTGGTTGAAAGCGTTTTCCAAAAGGCCTTGCCTGAATAGGCATAACTATTTACTCCCCATTTGTATTGGCTTTTGGTTGAAAATACGAAGATGACTACTATAAAGCCTCATATCAATTTTTAGAGTATTTTAATTAAATTCAGCTCTTTTTGTTATATAGCTCAATTTTGTTGTTTGTGAATGTCTTTTTTTCCCCATATTGTAAACGCTAGGTCTTCTAATGGTGTAACAAGTCTTAGAAGTACGTTCACTTGAGTCAATATTGAAGTCCCCTGATTTTTTGGAAAAGAAAAATTATTGTTTAATTTTACATGAAAAAATTTTTATGATAATTTTCCGCCCCCTCAATCAAGAGTGGCGGCCTTTAGCTGGAATCGTAGTTGAAATAAATGACAATATTTATTTATATGATGTAAATTGCACACTCCTTTTTTGCCTTCTTCGTTGTTGTCCCTTTTCTTGGAGAGATGGGCTAAATCTTAGGTTATATATTAATATGGATTTTTGGCAGTTTATACTTATATTTTCGTTTGTTGGCTATACACATAAATTATCTATTTCCAGATGTATTTTCTTGCTGAATAGTGGTGTTCATGTGTTGTTTTTTCCCTTTATATTGAATTTGTTACGTTTTAATCAATACTGGATTGATTGTTGTACATTTGTACATATTTTACATTGACTTTAATGCTATTATTTATGATATTGGTTTCTATTTTCCTGAATATTGATTTCAGATTTATAGATGGCTCGGCGGCCGCTGAGGTCAAGCAGACAATCACCAGCTATATAGCCAGAACAACAAGCAAGAGCGAAATGGAAAATTGTGCTAACCTAAGTATTTGCAGATTTGATGGTTGATCAGGTTCATAAAGGTAACAGGCGCAGATGTTCTTTCAAAAAAGAGGCTTGGGAATCTATTAGCGGGGAGTTCTGTAAAAGAACCGGAATGAGATGGGACAAAGAGCAATTGAGGAGCCGCTACAGCTCTGTGAGGAAACTATATGTTACTGTCAAGTCTCTGCTTGATTGAAATGATTTCAGTTTGGATGAAACAACTGGTGCTATAACTGCCATGGATGACGTGTGTGATAGCTAAAGGTAGGCAACTATACATTTCTTTGGTTTGTTTGCTCCATCTATGACCCTTCTAAATTTGCACTTCGAGCACCTGATGTCTGCGCTGGTAACTTATTAATTATTTGGGTTGGATGTACTTGATATTATATACTAGTAGTAATTGATGTCATTGTCTTGTGGTATTTTTCAAAGATAATTTTGAGCGGATCTATTACAGGTGCTTGCATTATTGTGTAAATATGTTAAAATTAATAATATGCAAAAAACAGGGATAGAGAACGGCTAGTTTAACCGTTGTCATTAGTTCGTTCAAATTTAAAAATATGTTATTCACAACGGTTGAAATATACATATACAACGGTTATATTGTATATAGACAGCGGTTCATTTATATTTAGACAACGACTAATTAAATGGAGTTTAGACAACGGTTATTTGGTACATACACAATGGTTGAAATATACATATACAACGGTTAGATTGTATATAGAAAATGGTTCAATTGTATTTACACAACGGGAATATGGGATATAAACAACGATTATATAGCACATAGACAACGGTTATAGTCCACCTAGACAACAATTAGATTGTACATAAACAACGGTTATATAACACATAATCAACGGTTTAATGGCACATAAACAACGGTTATATGATACATAAACAACGGTTATAACTGTGTAATATTGATTGTTGAAAATTCTGGAGTCTCATATACAACGGTTATCTAGTATCTTAGACGACGGTTATAATCGTTGTTTATAAGAACCGTTGTCATAGGTCCAACTGTTGTTTCATCTAAAAACGCACTGACATAGACAATAGTGTAATAACCATTGTTTATGTTAATAAACAATCGTTGTGTAAGACCTTTTTTTGTACTAGTGGTGCTTGCTTGAGTCCATACAGTGACTTATGTAGCTTGCACACTTTGTTTTCCTGTCCTGGAACAATGCACCCTGGAGGCTGTTCCATATAAATTTTCTCATTTAGATCACCATTCAAAAATGCAGTTTTAACATTCATCTGATGAACAAGCATTTTATGGCTAGAAGCCAAAGCAAACAATGCACGAATGGTAGCAATTTTTGTAACAGGAGAATAAGTGTCAAAGAAGTCAATGCCATATCTCTGAGTGAATCCTCTTATAACTAGTCTTGCCTTATATCTATCTACTGAGACATCCACTTTAAGCTTCTTCTTAAAGATCCACTTACAACAAATGGCTTTATTTTCTTTGGGCATATCAACTAGTTCCCATGTGTGATTAGAGATAATGGATTCTATCTCACTGTTAATAGCATCTTTCCAGAAACTAGCATCTAATGAACTTATTGCCTCATCATAGGTCTTAGAATCATCTTCTATCATATGAAGATTAATGAACGTCTCATCTAGTTCATTTAAATCATTAAGTTCAACTAGAAAAGCAGTCACAAAATCAGGACCAAAACTAGTTTCCTTCCTACGCCTTTTCCTTTTCCTAGGTTCATCATGATCAGCATGAGCATTAGGCACAACAGTATTAGGCATGGATGAAGATGCATCATGAGATGAAGAATCCTTAGCAGGCAATGCAAATTTCTTTAAAGGAAACACATGCTCAAAGAAAACAGCATCACGATATTCACACAAGGTACGATCACTCAAGCACATAAAACGATATGCAACACTGTTTTCAGCATAACCAATCATAATTACATCAAAAGTCTTAGATCCAATAGTATCAACTTTGAACGAATGTAACCCCACCTTAGCTAGACACTCCCACACTTTCAAGAATTTCAGATTAGGCGAATGCCCTTTCCAAAGTTCATAAGGTGTTTTGTCAAGCTTCTTATGAGGTACTTTATTCAAAATATGATTTGCGGACAATACAACTTCCCCCCACATATTATCAGGCAAACCATAACTAGAAAGCTTAGCATTCATCATTTCCTTTAAAGTTCTGTTTTTCCTTTCAGCAATACCATTTTGTTGTGGGCTATAGAGAGCTGTAAATTCATGAATAATGTCATTTTGCTCACAGAATTCTCTCAAAGAATGAGTGACATATTCACAGCCTCTATCAGATCTAAGCCTTTTAATTTTTCGATTCAATTGGTTTTCTACTTCAGCTTTATACACATAAAACATGCTTTCTACTTCATCTTTAGACCTAAGCAAATATACCATAGTATATCTAGAATGGTCATCCACAAATGTGATATGGTAGCGCTTGCCACCTCTACTCTTAGTGTTCTTAAAATCAGCCAAACCAAAATGGACTAACTCCAGCAATTCAGTTGTCCTTTCTAACACCGTTTTAAAAGGTTGTTTATGAAATTTGGCCTCAACACATATATCACATTTGCTATGATCATGTTTGGAAATGCTAGGAATCAAACCCATATCACGCAATCGACATACAGATTTTGCATTCACATGTCCTAGTCCAGCATGCCATAAATCAACGGACTCAGCAATATAAGCAAAAGTAGAAGCATTCTCATTATTCTCAATCATGGTCTCAAGCACATATAGAAAATCATCCATATAAGCTTTTCCTACAAATTCTCCATTTTTGGTTAAAACCATTTTTCCAGCATCAGTCACTTGCTTAATTCCAACTATCTCAAGCAAACCACATGAAATCAGATTTCGGCGCATAGAAGGAACATAAAGCACATTCACTAGGTTAAGAGACTTCTCTGAGGTGAGCTTGAGTGCAACCTTCCCTTTGCCTAGCACTCGAGAGATGCTCGAGTTGCCCATGTAGACCTGGTCGATGTCCGTTGGACAAAAATGCGCGAATAATTGCAAAACATATTTTATTTAATTTTTTTCAGAATTTGAGTTCGACCCCTTTTGGTTATCCTCTTGATTCGAAGTCATATTGACACCAAGAATTAAGTGGTTTTGGTGATGTGGGCTGCACCCGAATTTTATCGGGTTGCCTACGTATCTCTTGGAAGAGAATCAAGCCTTACGTAGTTCAGAGTGTTTTGGACTTTTGGAATTTGTGTTTAGTTTGGTTTGGATTTGGTTTTGTTTTGATAAATTTAGATTTGACTTTTGTTTTGTTTTCTTGTATGCATCAGAGGACAAAGTTCAAACCCACCTTCTAAGAAGGGTAGCTCGAACAACACTCCACCCGAGTAACCTGAGCCCACCTTCTCGGAAGGGTAACTTAGGTAACCCGCCTATCATTTGCATAGGAAAACGGTTTGACTTTGAGGTGGAGTTGAATTTGAAATTTGACTTGTGATTTGACTTTAGTTTTGACTTAGAAGTCAATTTGAGGATTGTGGCATTTGATTTTTGAGTTTTGGATGTGGCTAAACTCGACGAGCGAAAGCTTTATATCGAGTTAGAATATACACTTTGGCTTTGATGAAAATTTGGTATTTGGGACGACCAGAGTCGACAAATGAATTTGAGGAGATTTGATGAAATGTTTGGGTGTGACTAGACTCAGTGAGAATTTGATTTCACCAAGTTTCCTACGTATCCGCTTATCCGGTGGAATCAAGTCATCGTAGTTCGGAACAAACATGGATTCTGTATTTGGATTTGATCGCGAGATCATTTGAAAGTGGTGATTGAACTTGATGGGCTTTGGCTTGACACCGAGTGTCCTGCTTATCTCTTGAAAGAGAATCAAATCACCCGTAGTTCTAAACGAACCAATTTATCTTGAATTTAACGAATGAACCTGACGAGCTTTAGCTTTGTGTCGGGAATCAAATCTTATATAGTTCGTTTGAGAACAAATTTGAATTTGACTTGAGATGGGCGACTGAATCCAATTTATATTTGAATTTTGACATCGGATTTCCTACGTAACTCATAAAGGAGTATCAAGTCTTCACGTAGTTCTTTTTAAACTAACTTGATTTTTGTTTGTTTGATGATTGAACCAGACGAGCTTTAGCTTTATGTCCGGTGGCCTACATATCCGACAACTCGGAATCAAATCGGGCGCAGTTCTTTTGAGAACAAATGATTTAATTTGGCTGGACTTTAAAAGATTGTGGAAGCTCTGATGAATTATCATTCAGAGGATATTCCATTATATAGACAAATATGGTTACAAGAGAGATAGGAACAAATCTTTACATATCGTAACCTACAAGGATAGTATACACAATAATATATCATATCTCTAATACCCCCCGGCAAGCTCAAGGCGGAGGGCCGACGTGGAGCTTGGAACGGAGGAGATCAAACTAACGGGAGCCAAGGGCTTTGGTGAAGATATCAGCAATCTGATCATGTGTACTGACGTGACGAACAAAGAGCTCACGAGCATCCACCTTCTCACGAACAAAATGAAAGTCAATATGAATATGTTTGGACCGGTTGTTGAGAACAGGATTGCGAGTCATGAACGTCGCACTGAGACTGTCACACAACAACGAAGGCAGACGAACCAAGGACTGGCGCAAATCAAGGAGCAAGAGCTGGATCCAACTGAGTTCCGCAACCGCTGCTGCGACAACCCGATACTCAGCCTCTTTGCTTGACCGGGCAACGACACGCTGCTTGCGAGAAGTCCAGCTAATGTGGGAGGAGCCAAAGTAGATGGCATAGCCAAACTGGGACCGACAATCATCGACGTCAGAGGCCCATCCTGCATCGGAGAATGCTGTCACAGCAAACTCGGAAGTGGGACGGAGGGTAAAACGGTGGGATATGGTACCCTTGCGGTAGCGGAGAATGCGCTTAACAGCCGACCAATGTGCCTCTGTCGGACGGTGCATATACTGACACACTCGGTTCAATGCATAGGAGATTTCAGGGTGAGTAATAGTGACATACTGAAGAGCGCCGACTATGTTGCGATACAGAGATGGATCCGACATCGGATCACCCAATAGGGTCAAGCGGGATTGAGGCTCGACAGGGGTAGAGATAGCCTTTGCATCGGCCATCTTAGACCTCGTCAAGAGATCGCGAATGTAACCATGCTGACACATGTGAAGACCAGTAGGCGTACGCGTGACCTCAATGCCAAGAAAGTAATAGAGGTCTCCCAGATTCTTCAAAGAGAACATACGGTTGAGTTGAGCAATGAAGCGGTCGATGTGGGCAACGGAGCTTCCTGTCACAATCAGATCATCGACATAGACAAGGACGTAGATGATGCAAGCGGAGCTGGTGTAGACAAAGAGAGAACAGTCGGACTGATACCCTCGAAAGCCGGATGCAAGAAGGAAGGTCTTGAGCTTACTGAACCACGCTCGCGGAGCTTGTTTCAGCCCATATAGAGCTTTCCGCAGCAGACAGACATGAGAGGGGCGAGTGGGATCCACAAACCCCTACTGCTGCTCCATGTAAACCTGTTCCGCTAGGTCCCCATTCAGAAAGGCACTGTTGACATCAAGTTGACGAATCGGCCACTGACGGGACAAAGCAATAGTGAGGACAAGGCGAATGGTAGTCGGGCGAATGACGGGGCTAAAGGTGTCAAAGTAATCAACACCTTCCTCCTGATGATAGCCCTTCGCAACTAAGCGAGCCTTGTACCTGTCAATCGAGCCATCAGCCTTCCGTTTGATCTTGTAGACCCATTTGCATCCAACGATATTGGCCCGAGGAGGGCGGGGCACGAGAGACCATGTACTCGTGCGACAAAGAGCATCAAAATCAGCCTCCATGGCAGTGACCCACGGCTGGTGAATGGCGGCTTAGCGGAATGTTTTGGGTTCAAGGTTAGGGTGGGGATCAGGTGGCAAGGGATGGCGAGAGGACGTAAAGGCTTTTGGTTTGAGCTTACCAGATTGAGCTCGGGTGCGCATAGGATGAGTACTTTGTTCAGCAGGGCGGAGGTGTGGTAAGGATGCCGGCGGTGGTAGAGGATGGCCAGGGGAGTCGGCTTCAGAAGAAGGTTGGGCAGCAGGCTGGGAAGTAGACTGACGGGACGGTGAGGGTGAGGACAAGGCGGAGGAGGAGGACGAATCACTCTCGATAGGGCTGGTCGGTGAGGCGGGCTCCGAAGCGATCACAGCTGGTGGGGAGTGCGGCGGTGGCACATGAGGGACGGCTAAAGCCGCACCTAGGAGATCAGGCGACACTGGCACAGACAAAGCGACGGACTGACTGGACATCGAGGGAGAAGAAGAAGAAGATGGGACAATGGACGGGAACTCGGACTCATGAAATATGACATGACGACTGATATAAGTGCGGTTAGTGGCTGCATGATGGCAGAGGTAGCCACGATGAGAGGAGTTGTAGCCAAGAAACAGACAGGGCAAGGTCTTGAATTCCGGTTTATTGGACCTGTAGGGTTCCACGTAAGGAAAACAGAGACAACCAAAGGACCGAAAAGATTTATAATCAGGGAGACGGTTGTAGAGACGATGATATGGGGAGTCGAACTGGAGGACTGGGGTGGGTGTCCGATTATGTAAGTAAATGGCAGTGTGAAACGCATGCTCCCAAAACTGGGGAGGAAGGCGAGAGTGAGCAAGCAAGGTAAGGCCTTTTTCTTGAATAGTACGGCTGCGACGTTCAACCATACCATTCTGGGATGGTGTGTATGGGCAAGAGATGCGATGAATGATGCCTTGCTGCTGTAACAGAGATGTGAGGGACCGAAATTCACCCCCCCCCCCCCCCCCCCCAATCAGTTTGTAACTCTTTAATGGTGGCATTGAATTGTGTTTTGATCATTGTTTGAAAGAGACGGAAATAATCCAAGACCTGGGATTTGTGGGTCAAGAAGTAGATCCATGTAAAGCGGGTGCAATCATCAACAAACAACACAAAGTAACGACAACCAATTAATGATAAAGCGGGGGCAGGACCCCAAACATCTGAATAAGCCAATTCAACAGGAGCTGTTTTGGGAACATGAGTTGACAAAATAGGAAGACGCTTACTTTTTCCTAAAGAACATGATTGACAAGGGCCAGGGGCCTTATTGGACATAGTAGGTAAATGAAACTGACGCAACAAATATTGTAAAATGGCAGGACTTGGATGACCGAAACGATTGTGCCAGTGTGCCGGGGTTGTGCGCTCACCCACCAGAACCTGCTTGGAGATCGTAGAGGGAGACGAAGGCAGCTTGTATAAGCCATCACTGACCAGGCCTTTGAGAAGAGCTCGCCCCTGCATGTCCTTAATAAGGCAAATAGTAGGATGAAATTCAAGAAAAACATTGTTATCACGGGTTAGTTTGGAGATGCTAACAAGGTTTTTATGCATTGAAGGCACAATAAGGACATGGGAGATGGAAATAGGGCGAGAGGATGTAGCAAAGGAGGTGGTACCAATGTGAGAAATAGGGAGGGTAGAGCCATTACCTAGAGCCAGTTGATCACCACCATTGTAGTCGGAGTTGATAGAGACTTTGTTGAAGTCACCGGTAACATGGTCAGTCGCGCCCCAGTCAAAGTACCAAGACGGGTCATGAATGGAGGATGTAGATGCTGCGTACGCAGAGGGAGTGCCGGACTGCTGCTGGTTGAGGCACTCGGCCGGGTGGCGAGATGGAATTGCCTGAAGGTTCAGTCGACTGAAGCAATCCTTCGCAAGGTGACCGGTGCAATCACACAACTGACACTGTGGGCGGTTGCGAGAGCGGGCAGCCGGATCCTCATTTCTAGGAGAGACACCACCAGTCGAGCGAGAGGATGGGCACTCAGAAGGGGGACCTCGCTGCTGCTGCGATGAGGACTGGCCTGTGCGAGATGATGGGCGATCAGGGCGTCGAGAGCGGGACTGGCCATAGTTGGCTGCCGGTTGATGCGTATGAAGATAACGCCCAACCTCTTGCAAGCGTTCTTCCTCCCGGAGCAGGAAACCTAGGAGGTTGTCGGAGGTCAGATTATCCAGACGGACAATGATTGCGGCGCAGAAAGGGCCGTAAGACGGATCCAAGCCGTGGAGGACAGAGGCAATGAAGTCGTCCTCGGAGACCGGCTGGAGACAATCCGCAAGAGCATCCGCGATATCCAGCTTCTTCTCATAGTACTAAATGACAGAGAGATTACCTTTGGGAAGAGAGTGCAGCTAGGACTTGAGATGCATAGACTGAGCACGGGATTGGGATTGAAACATGTGCTCTAACGTAAGCCACGCCTCACGAGCAGTGGTGGCTCGAGTGACATAGCCGAGGAGATTGGACGAAATGGTGGTCCAGATCCACACGAGGACAAACTTGTCCCTGCGCTTCCAAGTAAGATACTCAGGGTTTGGATTGGTTTGGGAGGAAGTGGTGTCGGCAGAAGTGGTGGTGATGGTTTTGGGTGGAGAGGTTCCAATGAGGATGTGATCTTGGAGCTCATAAGCATCAAGGGTGTCCACAAGATTGGCTCACCAGATCGTGTAATTGGAGCGGTCAAGTATGACGGAAAATTTGGGCAATTGGAGATTGGAATTGCCGGATGGGTTTAGAGCGACGGCCAAGAGGGATGCGCTGGAGGAGCGGGACGATGAACTGTCATCGGTGTGTGTAGGAGTTGGGTTAACGGGTGGGGTTTGGTCGCCAGTGTTGCCGTCAGGAGTGCTGTCGGTGGTGGACATGGTGACGGGGGTAGGGCGGCCGAACAAGGGGAGAGGCTAGGGTTTAGAAAAAACCTGCTCTTGATACCATAAAAGATTGTGGAAGCTCTGATGAATTATCATTCAGAGGATATTCCATTATATAGACAAATATGTTTACAAGAGAGATAGGAACAAATCTTTACAAATCGTAACCTACAAGGATAGTATACACAATAATATATCATATCTCTAATAGACTTTGACCTCGTATTCATTTAAAAGTGAATTTAGAGGTTGACGACTGTACCCGATATATTTTAGGATTCAATATCAGGTTACCTATGTAGCCGATAAAAGGCGTCAAGTCTTTACGTAGTTCTATTTTAGAACTTGAATTTGGAGAAATTTGATTTGAGGTTTTGACTCCATTTTTTTTTTTGCTTAGAAGTCAATTTTGAGATCGACCCACTGGAATAAATCGGCAATGAAATTTTACGGGTTTAACTTTATGATTTTGTTAAACCCAATTTCTGATTTGCGCCAATTATAATTCTTATATTTTAGTGGGTAAGTTTTGTAATCAGCCACATATTTGAAAAATTGTAGGCCGTATTTATGTAGATATTGAATGGCTCTTGTGTGTTTTTTATATCAAACACAAGACCTCAAACTTGCCGATTGAATCGAGCCAATCTCAATTTTAATTATAGCTCACATTTCCAATCAACATACACCGGCCCACGTAATTAATTGGGCCCAATTAATTTCCCTGAACTCAGCCTTGCTCCTCAACGGGTCGATAGCTCAATGCAATATATCTCTCTCTCCCGCGGCGACGAGAGTGTTTTTGCGTTCTTCAAAAGTGGCTCTCCATTAACGCACAACTTTGAATGCTTGAAGCACTGGCCACGGGCAATCAAAGCGGAGAGGGGCGGAGCAAAGGCGAGGTCGACGGGCACGAGCCCGAGTCACCAGTTGCCACTCGGACCCCTTTCACCCGATACGATTTTAGAGCCTTTTTCCAATTCCGAATTTCACCCCAAATTTGGTGTTCAATCCAACATTTAGGTGATTCTTGGCCTAGATTTCGGCTTCCTACACCAATTCCTTTTCAATTGAGTGTCCAAAGTTATCGCTCGATTGATTTTTCCCCAATCTGTGATTTTAGGGATTTCTTTTTTAATTCCGAATTTCAGCCATTGCACCTTCGATTTGAACGATTAAATCTTGGATTAGGAACGTCTTTTGCCCTTCCCTTTAACCGTATGCTCAAAATCTGAGTTTGAACTATTTTTGTGCAATTTAGGGCTTTTCGGTTTGGGCATTTGAAAGGGGAGCCAGCTCAGTGGGGAAGCTGAGAAGAAGCCGAGAGAAAACCGAGAAGGGGCTCTTAATGACGGACATCCGGGAGCTTCGGCAATTTGAGGAACAAGCAGGTTTGCCCTTCTTCCTTTACCTCATATTTGCCCATTGTTTGATTTTATCGATCTGGGTTGAGTTTGTCGATTTGTGACCTGGGATATTTTTGTTTGAAGTCTTTTGATTTAGGACAACTGATAGAAGAAAAGGTTAAGACGTGCCTGTGAATTGGAGGTGTCAAGACGTTTAAGGAGGGGTCGGAACAGGTACGTTTAGACCTTTGCCAGATATTTTTTTAGTCCTCAATCAACTCTTAGTTCAACTGAGTACTTGGTTTTTCCCCCTTTTTTTCCATCTGATTGCTCTCTTTTCTTTCTGCAATTGGTATAATCTTGGGCTTTTATTGAGACAATAGTCTTCTCTGTGCAATCTTTGCTTTGTAAGTTCTTTGTCAACCTCCTGGTTTTTTTTTTGTTTATTGTTTGGAGGGCTGATTTATTCTTTGAATCTCTACGACCATGAGAACTTGACTGCAATTTTGGGAAGACTAGCCCCTGTTTTTGGCTGTTTGGTTAGGGCTGATTTTGCTTACTCTCCATTTGGGATTTTTTTGTTTGAGGCAGTTGAAAGAGAACCGTAGGGATAGGTTTACAGCTGTTGATTTTAAATTGGGATGAACCTGCCTTGCTGCTTGTAGAACATCCCTTGCTTTTTTTTAATGATTTTCTTAGTAAAAGTTTCCTGAGCCTTTATTTGCCTTTATTTAGCAAATTTAAATTGCCTTGGATTAATTAGCATCTTCTTCCAATGGCTCCTTGATTGGTTTTAGGCTCCTTTAGGTGTATTTGACACCTTTGATTTGGGTAGGAAGCGACGTGTTCCCACAAGGGCTTGGTTTGCTTTGGACTGCCCTTTAGTGCAATGATATTTGCCCCTTTTGATGAAATTTAGGGCTGCACATGATGGGCCTTGTTTGATACAGGTGGGAGAGCGAATATCCTGATTGATTTGTTTTACATGAACTTAGTTTTTGTGAATTGATTTAATTTGTCTAGCAAAAATCTGTTCTCCTTTGCCAGAAAGCCAAATCTGTTGTCTTCACTTTGATTTTTAGTTCCACCATTCCCATGTCTTGGCTGCAGTAGAGTCTTTCTCCTTTGTCTTGCTTTGAATTTGCTTGCAATTTGTGTTTGCATTAGTTGGCTAGTTTAGGAAAATCCAGTAGCATTTCGCCCTCCTTTAGGGCGGTTCGATGATTCCGAAACCCAAGCCACAAGCGAAAGCTCGCAAGGTTTGCAAGGGCGGGGTTTCGAGAATCGATTTTGACAGCACTTCGACTTGTTTGGGGCAATTTGATGACTCCGAAACCCAGGCCACAAGCGAAAGCTCGCAAAGTTTGCCAGGGCGGGGTTTCGAGAGTCGATTGCGCTGGTCCTTCAACTTGATTTGATTCGAGGGTGATCTGATGACTCCGAAGCCCGGGCCACAAGCGAAAGCCCGCAGGGTTTGCAAGGGCGGGGCTTCGGGAATCACCAAGAACCCAACATGGAGAGAAGGCTACTTGTTTGCCTCCTCTCCTTCTTTGCTGCTTGTTGCGTGTTCTGTTGCTTATTGCGTGTTCTGCTGCGTGAGCTTTTCCCTTGGTTTCTTTCTACTGGTGTGTTTTGATGGCTTTTTTTTCTTCTTTCCCTCTGCCTTTTTCTTTTCCTTGCAGCCGTGCAGCCTCTTTTTTCAACTGCCTAGGTCACCTTTTATAGGGGAAAAGAAAGGTGGTGGAAATATACACATTTTCTTTTACCTGTACCGCCATGATCTTTTCTTTTCCTTTGATTTGAAAAGCATATATCCATATATACAGTTACTTTCCTGTTGAACTTCACCCTTTTCTTTTTGGGTGATTCTCTAACTTTTACAGAGTACTTATTTTACCTGCTGATATATTTTTTTGTAAATGGATATGGATAGTGGCTGATCCTCTCGATATTGGCAGATCTTTCTTTGAATTTGGCACTTACGTAGTAGTACCCTGGCAGCCATCTTGCTTTTGGGCTGGGCTGCTTTCATTTGATTGAATTGTTTTGGGTTGTCTTTCAATTGAACAAACACACTAATTCAACTTTAATTTCATCTTTTTTATTTCTGCAGATTTTACCGGACAGCTGAGCTAGTACCGAACCTCCAGTAATCTGCCACCCAATTGACGGGATTTGTGCTCTCGGCAATTTAGCTATTACCCTTTTTTTTATAAGCTCGACTATTGTATTAAATTTATATATTTAGTTTACGAGCTTGGAGTACGCTAAAATGATGTATTTGACATGTAACACATCTCGAGCACTCTTTACTTTTTTTGTAACTTTTGTTAACCAACTTGTATTCGTGTTTAATATATACAGCATCACATGAAAGCTTCATCGACAACAGCTTCGTGAGCTCACATAATAGCTTTTAATTAAACACGAATTCCCCCCCCCCCCCCCAAACAATGTCTGTAGCATCCTCAAACTCAGCAAACAGGTCCTTGTTGGCGCAAAAGTGTCGAGTAGCTCCACTGTCCAGGAGCCAATCGACCTGGCCGCCCACATGGTTGACCTCAGTGATCATTTCTATCAGCTGGTTGTTGTCTTGGACAACGTTGGCTTGCTACTGGGCTGGAGCTGCGGGCTTGTTCTGCTGTTGTCCTTGGTTCTGGATATCAGCCGGATTGCGACACTGCCAAGCCTTGTGGCCTGGCTTGCCACAAACATAGCAACCGATCCCAGTGCCTCCCTGTTTCTGCTGCTTGTCCGGCTGATTGCCAGACTTCTTGAACTTCTGGCCCTTCTTTGGTTTCATGTTTGGCTTAGAACCTCCGGACTTGTTTCCCTACTTGGACCTATCAGATTTCACAGAAGATTCAACCAAATTAGCCTTCACAATATCAGCAGATTTAGGCTTAGGTCTTTCTTCTTGTGCTTCAGATGGTTGCGGTAGCCAGCCCACGAGTCAGGCAATTTTTCGATCAGAAAATTCGGCTGCATGATCTCGCACATCTTCATGCCCTCGGAGAAGATGTCAGCCACCAGGTTCTTATACTCGTGCACCTGGTCCATGATTGGTTTATCATCGACCATCTTGAACTGCATAAACTTTCCAACGACATATTTCTTTTCCCTGCATCGTTGGCCCCATATTTCTTCTCCAGCAAATCCCAAATAAATTTAGCAGATTTATGAATAGAGATCAGATCAAATATGAGGTTCGAGACATGGCTGAGAAGATGGCCTCACACAGACATATTGGCGGACTCGTACTGTTTAGCCCGTACGAGGTCATCATCAGCAACATTCTTACCCTTGTCAACAGTCTTACCCTTGTCAACAGCATCAACATCGTCGTCTTTACCCTTAGCGTCTGCAGCGACGGCAACTGAAGTGGAGGAAGAGGTTGCCGCAGCAGCAGCAGGGGCGTCCTGAAGAAGGACGTAATCGATCTCCAATTGCTCGAAGAAGATGAGCATGTTGTGCGACCATCGCTTGTAGTTGGTCCCATCCAGCGGCCCCAATTTCGATAGATCCAAGAGCGGTTTGAAGAACTGAAACGCCATCGCAGAAACAAAGGCATTTTGCTTCTAAATTGTTGGTGTGATTGCGAATGTAGCCTCAATTTTGATTGTAAAACCGCTTTGAAAGATCAGTGAAAAACCCGTGTTTGAAAGTCTTTGAAGGTTGTGGCGTGGTATAAAAGGGAACCACTGCCTTAGAAGCGAAATCGCCCCGACACCGTTGTGCAGGTCGGCTACAGGCGTCGCCCCCCAAGGATACACAACGGACTTCTCAGGCGTGCACTCGTCGTCGAAGCAATGGAACCACCAAGGACCCAGAACGGTTTACAGAAGAAGAGAGAAGGAGGAGATCGTATGAGTTCTGTGTTGAAGACTGAAGGAGCGTCGGGTTTTAAAACACAAAAGAGACGCTCCACTTTGCTGAAATCTCGGAAAGAATCTGAAACCGTTTTTCAAAACGTGTGACAGAGTTGAATTAGTCAAAACCCTAATTCAACACTATCCGAGGCCAATTAATTGATAAAATTAAATCCGGGTCATTTCAGGTCTCGGGTAAAACGGGTTTCAGGTATTTTCAGGTTTACACGAACCCGGGTTTGACCGGGTTTCGGGTCGATTTCGGGTTTGTCAATTTTTTCTTTTTTAAATTAAAAAAACATTATTTGATAATTTTGCTATAAATTTTAATTATATATAAAAAAAATTAATTATATATAATTATAAATTAACCGGGTCAATCGGGTCACCGGGTAAATCAGGTCAAAATTACCGGGTCAATCGGGTCACCGGGTCGAAACCCAGATTACCCGAAAAATTTTCGGTTTCGGTTCGAAAAAAAATTCCGGGGCAAAATTTCCGGGTTCGGGTCGGAAAATTTCCAGGCGGCTGGGTCGGGTTGGGTTTTGATAGGTCTAGTAACCTCCAATTGAAAGTAAGGGTTGTTGGGTTCCATTTCTCAAAAGAGACAAAGAGTGTGGGTGAGGGGGAAGAGAGGGGATGTATTGTTTACCCAAAAATGGAGGAGGAGAGCTGTCTACACCTGGTTGCAATCAGAATGGGAAAGGGGGGTGCACTGATCGAAATGGGGGAAAGAAGACCATAGAGGAGTGGGCCTGAAGAGATATTTTGAATACCCGAACAAATATCTCGAAACCCGCTCTCTGACCTTATCCGAACCAACTAAAAAGATTTTCAAATTTTCAGTTCCGAACTTAATAAAGAATTCCAAATATTATTTTTAAATTTTCGCATATGGAAGCGAGATAAAACATATTTTAAATTTTCAACTAAATAATGTCGGAACTCGTTTCGAAGGATTTAGGGTAAACCAATAGCTCGAGGACGGAGATTCCAAACCTCCCGAATCTTAGAAATCGAGATGATTATAAATCATTATTTAATATTATTTAATATTATAAAATTTACCGGTCTTTACAATGAGTGACAGGGTCACAAACGCCATCGTCGCTAACCACAATGCATATGCATGATCGCTCACCCTTTAAGCAATCATGAATTAGAGGTGAGGAAATGAATAGAGATGTGCTTGTCAACCTAAGCGCCCGGACCTACATGTTCCAGCACTTCAACATCGATCAATACCTTTGTGCATTTTGTGGCAGCAGCGAAGGCTTGAGGGTTGGTACACCCTCGTGCATGATTTTTACAAGGTCACCACTTGGAAAGCTTGTTACGAGGATGACTTTTATCTTGTCCTCACCCCCCCCCCCCCCCCTCCCAGATATGTAGATTATTCCCACACATATTGCATAGTGAAGTTTGCTACCTCCGCCTATGAAGCGGAGGTCTGGCCAACCGAAGTAATCAACGTACCCATCCCATAAAGAGTATGTTGGTCGAAAGTGACTTAACCCACCCGCTTTGTGGACCCGGCCTACATCGGTGATGCCTACGTCGTCCTTATCGGCTTCACCTATTAGCTTTGATACTCTATCATAGGGGACCCATCACTACTACAATTAAGACCTATTGTAGCACTTCATTGAGGAGGTTTTCTGTTGGAGAGGTTTTTTTTAGCTAATGAAGCGGTTTTAATTTTGTATTTTAAAGAAGTAGCTATTGTGGCAGTTTTAAATGCTATTGTAGCGGTTTTGAAAACACTGTTTTTTTACTACCTAATGTGGCGGTTTTTTATGGGCTATTGTTACAGTAGACTTTCAATTGAATCGGTTTATCAAAAACGTTAACCTAATGAAGCGGTTTGATATGCTCTTAAAACAATTTGAGGTCTAAGCGTCTAACCATAAATCATTTCCCCCCTTTTCCCAGAGAGACTAGGGAAGGTTGTCTTCTCTAGAGCTGGCAAAACCCGACCCAAATCCGAAAACCCGACCCGGTCGACTCGAAACCGATTATTTTGAACACCGACACAACCCGTCCATTTTGGACCCGAAATCCGAATGAACCGAACCCGATTAACCCGAAACCCATTAAGACCCAAACCCGTTATAACCGAAACCCGAAATAACTCGAACTTTAAGCTACAATCTAGTAAATTTTTTAAAATGAATATTGAAATAATGAAAACCCGAGACAACCGAAATCCGAACCCGACCCAACCGATTGACCAAATTATTAGACATTATCCGAAATCCGAATGACCCGAAACCCAAGTAACCGAACCCAAACCCGACCCGACCCACCCGATTGGCACCTCTCTTCTCCGTTCTTCTGTCCAGACAATCTTACCGGCCACCTTCGCTTTCGCCGTCTCTGTCTCCCATCAGCCACATTCGCCATCGTTGTCGCTGTCTCTAAACTCAGTGCAGCAGCCGGCAGTCCTCACTCTCAAAGACATGAATCTTCAGTAAGTTTTATCTTCCCTCTTTTCCTTCTCAAATAGCCATCATCTGGAATATCTAATTCCACGTTTTATACTTGAATTGGAGTCAAATTGTTACAAATCTCACGTAGTTTCCTACTTGAATTCCACATAATTGATTCAGGTAAGCAAGAGCCACTCCTCCCTCTCCCTTCCACTCTACCGTCAACCTGAAGCCAACGATGATGAATTTTCTCACTTTCTTTTTACTTCCTGTTGCGAATTTGTCACCAAGAAGGTAAATAACACGTCCAATCCCACTGATTTTGTTGCTCTTTAGGTTAAAACTTGTTCATTGTAATTGATTTAAGGTTCTCGATTTAAGATGTGAATTTATAGGGTTATTGATATAGGGTTGATATTGGTTTATTTGATTTGATTTAGGGTTGAAATTGGTTTATGATATTTGATTTAGGCTACTCGAGATTCAAGTAATAATGTATCACACAAAAACAATTTGACTCTAATTCCACATCTCTAATCAATTAACGCGTACATAAGTTTGCTTCTTACTTATGTTCTTTATGGCAACTCATGTCCCTGCCACTTTAATGTATTTACAATTAAGCTCCTTTCCCCCCTTTTATGCTAAGAAAAAGTTGTGATAAATGAAGAGGGATTAGAAGGTGTGGGTGTAGAAAGACTATAAAAAAAGGAGTACAATGTGTAGGACATGATCAAGGGCAGAGTTCATTTTCTAGAAGATCATATGCAATTGCACTTCATCTTAATTGTCTCTACTTCTCAATGTTTATTTTCTGCCAAAAGCGTCTTCACTATCAGCTTAACTTACAAAAGCTGGCTTTGTTTTATGGATTTTTAAATTTTAATGGAGTTCGACATGCCTGGAAATACATAAGCATTTTCAACTGCTTTATTTCTTTTGCAGTATTTGTTCTTCCTTCCCCCAAATAGAAGAGTTTGATGTCTTAAACTAATCAAGTGGTTTATTTTGTAAAATCCTTCTACAGTTAACGGTCTTCCTCCTACTTTCCTCCTCCTAAATGTTGTTTCCATCACTTAAACTCAATTAGCTCCTCCAGAAGTTAAAACATTTTGCATGGTCTATGATATAGGGCAAAATCAATCCCAATTTGTCACTGATTCAAATTCTAATGTCTTCGTAGTTTTCTTTTATTTGCTCCCTTCTTTTGTACTTGTTAAAACATCCTTTGTAATCCTGTTTTTATTTTTCTTTTATTATGAATCTCGTAATGGAGCAGGTGGGACAATCAATAGACCAACTCGGCATCCATGGCGGATTGTCCAGCTTCTTCCGCAACACTGTGAGCCACCGGCCTGGGCTGTCGAAGTGCAGTTCTTTGTTGTAGACGCTAGTAGGGTGTGGGAACTCTGCTGCAGGTAATTGGTAGCTTATGCCTGTACAAAATCGCTAAATGTCATTTCCCATCCTTTATACATTTATCTCAATGAAGGTTAATATAAAATTGTTTCGGGTGCCATACTCTGAATGTAATTGCACTGATATTTTTATATTTTTATTATTTTTGGGTAATTTGCATAATTGCATCAAACATCACAAATGATGTAGGCACATTTGGTAGAAAAAACTTTGCACAATTAAAAAATTATCTGGGCAGTTGTATCATGTGGCACAAATTTGGACACCACTACTCCTTAGTTAGCATGTTAGAATTATGCAAAGTTCATGCTATCAAACGCAAATACCCTCTGCATGACTATGTACTACTCAGTGCATTGTCCTTTGATTTTGTTACTCAATATAGCTTTACTTTCCCAAAAACTTTCTTTTCATTTTGTAATATATAAAAATTGCCTGGCATCTAGCATAAGGTGCAAGTAATCTTATTCATTTCCCCACCTTACATCATACAGAAAACAGTTATGGAAGCAATAAGTACCTTACTAGGAGGTGAACTACATGTTGGGGTAGTTTTAAAGGGGAGAAAGATCAAGGCAGCTGCCTCAACCTGCATCAAGGTACACATCCTGAGCTTTATTAACTTTACAAGATATGTCTCAGCCAATATTTTCTTGGTTCGTTACCTTAAACTTTTCGACAGTCAGAAAATAAAATATTCTATGCGGAAATAGCTCGAAATAGGCAAGATTTACATATACCGTGATTCTAAACAATATGGCAAATCTGCAAAAGTGTTGAGTTAGTGGTTTAAATCAAATATTAATTTGGCATATATTGGATTCAATATGGTTCTCTCTCTCTCTCTTCTTAAACCAAGTCTTTACATGTCAACTCAAGCTAGTATGTGTTGTGAGCCTAAATTGCCATGTTTTACACTTACTTTTATAACGATTTCTGCATACATTTCATACATTTGGGCTAGAATAATACATAATTTGTGTAGTTTATGTTTATTTGCAATATATGGAGGTCTACACAAGTTTTTGTTATATTTCGCAGAAATCCGACGCACTTTGGAGCTTAAAGGAAACCCATGAAGAAGCTAAGGATGGTGCAGCTGGAGAAAAGGCCATTTTTCGGTATTCATCATTCTGAATCAAGCTTTGATGTCTTCATGAGAGTTGTAGCCCTCAAAAAGAGCTTTCCAACGCATGCTCATATGCGTCAATCCAACAAAGGAGGACTCGGGAAAGTGCGTTTCAGGAACGGAGCAGGATGCTGAAAGCGACAGAGTTACTCGAAGTCGACCAAACTGGTCGACATCGACCAAAATTTTACTCGACAATTGCTCCAGAGGACGAGATCGAGCACGAGCTGAGCAGGAGCCACTCAAGGAACCACACTTAGTCGACGTCGACCAAATTTGGTCGATCTCGAGGAAACTCGACGAGCCCAGACGATAGCCGAGATCGAGTACAATCCGAGAAGTGAAGACCTTACTCGACGTCGAGGAACTTACTCGATGTCGAGGAAAATTCCAGAAAGTCCGAGTCGAGTACGAGGAGAAATCCGAGCCTAAGAGGTTACTTGCAAGCCAAGATTCGAGATATTCTATCAAGATACATCAAGTTCTATCAAGGAGAAGGAAGATCTATCCACTTTAGCTTTATTTCCTTTTAGATATAATTATTTATTTTCATGTTTTATCTTAATGTTATCAGATAGATAAATATAGATATAGATATAATTTCTTTCCTATAATAGCTAGGGAATGAAGCCTATAAATAAAGCCCTAGGGGGGTGATTTTCATTCATTCAAGTCAAGTCGTCTTAGGGCGCAAGGAGAGAGGAGGCGCGAGAGGAGAGAGAGAGATGAGGAGGAGGAGGCGAGAGAGAAGGAGAAGGAAGGAGACGAACGGTTGTAACACTACTAGAAACGTATGATTCCCCAGCACATGTATCGTCGCTATTTGCAACGGATTGGGGGATCCCGGCGGCATGAATCGTTGGATAGTTATTCGTTGGAATATCCATCGTCGGCATGCTGGAAAGGTGATGCCGATAGGCCCGGTCGTTGGAATGATGGCCTTGACGGCTAAGATCGACGGGGTTGCAGCGACGGTTGTTTCCATCAAAAAGAAATCGATGTCTTAAACCGTTGGACTACCAAATGGATTGAATTGTTGGAATACCTAGGTTGGACCACTAAAGATTTGTCGACGGAATGGTCCAAGACGAAATTACTCTACCCTTTTCCAACGAATTTCGACATTGGAGAGTTGATTTCCATTTTAAAAATAAATACAATTATATCAATTGTATTAATAAATTTTTATCTAATAAACATCTATAATCGATTTTTTAATTTATCAAAATAATTAAATATTAATTTAAAAGGGACATTTGGATGATTTTCATAGGTGAAATTTAATTAAAAGGAAACAATAACAATACAATTTATTAAAATATTTAATAATTAATACAAATTTCATAAAGTACTTCACTGCTAGCTAGAATTAAAATGCATAATAACCAAACAATATAAACCTCAGTTATAACATGCTACAGCTAGCAATCGAAAAAAAAAACATGTAGAAAGCAATTAATCATAAAGTCCAAATAAGTAGAAAATAGTAGAAACTAATTATAAAATAATTCCTTTCTTTGAATGCTTGGATCGACCTTAGTATGGATCTATACCATCACTGGCTGCATCATTCGAAGTACCATCTCCACAATAATTAGGAAAACTTAGGTATTGACCTTGATCATTCATTAGAGGGGGTAGATCAGAACCGAGCAAGAGCTGTATTTCTTGTAGGTCCATAGTCTCCACCTTCTCTTTGTAGGTCCTTAACTCATGGGCAAGAGCTGTATTTCTTTTCTCTTGCGCTTGAAAGCGTGCCTCCATTGCTTTCAGTAGTATGAATTATCTTGAAGACTTCGGTCTTATTCTCAAACCTACCAACAAAGTTTTCAACCTTTACATGAAAATTTCAAATAAATTAATAATATATACCTATACTACTTAACTTATGAGTCTCCCGGGGAAGGAGTTTTGTCCAGTTAACAACATCACCATTGGAGATTTGGCCCACCTCTGAAACATTAGCTCTTTCACCAATCTCGTTCTCCATCAAGACATCATCTTGAGATCAGTGTTCCTCAACCCGGTTTTCCCCCTCGACCCTCCAATCAAACTGTAACTCGATGTCATCTTCAAGCGCAGGACCCGCTCACCCTACCAATATTTGCTTGCCCACCCAGATTAGAGGGTTGCAAAGGCATCGATTGCAGTTGGCTTCCATTGTCATCTGGTGATGCCTGCCAAATGTTATGGGACGACGCATCCAAGTGTGGGATAGATTTCCGCCCGCCGATCAACCTTATTTGGGAAATCATCGATAAACCCCCAATGGAAGATCAACAAAATTGACAGAGACTACAAATTAAAGTGAATAGAGAAGATAGTGAGAATTAAAGGGATGATTTAAATCAGTTTCCTTGCTGATGGAGAACGTGATCGGGTTGTGTGATTGCCATGATCTTTTTAGTTTCCAAATTAAATCTATTTTTAAGAGTAATTTCACAGTAATAGCATGAAAGTGAATTAGCATTGGCGCCAAATTATGAAAATGGAAAAAAGATGCGGGAATTAAAAGAGTTTTCCACTAATGACTAAAATAAATAATAAATAAATAAAGGGATCACAATCCACCCGTAAGCCACTCTTCCCTCAGATCATGCCCAACGGTTCACACAGTAGGTGAAGGGCAATTCTGCCAACGGCTCACACAGTAGGTGACGGGCTTTGGGAAGTGCCATTGTGGTCGTCGGGATTTAATTGCCCACGACGTAAATCGTTGGGATTCATTTGCCCACGACTTCATTTGTTGTAATTTTCCAACGATTAAAATTTTCTACATTTACCAACGGTTTATGATGTCGATTGCGAGCAGTCGAAAGTTAAAGACGGATGTCATCGTTGGGATTCAGCCACCCACGATTTGAACCGTCGGCATTAGGGGCAATGCTACAATCTGATGGTAAAATACCGTCGGCACTCAAGGGATTTCTAGTAGTGTAAGTTTTAGTTTATTTTATGTTAAAGTTAATTTCTTTCAATATGGTTTGTTTCTAATTTCCTTCTTCTAGGGTTGGGGTGATCCCAACATAGATATGTGTGTTTGATTTATAAATCCATGAATTTATATGTCTTTATCATCATCTACCTATGTGCTCCTTTGCGAGAGTTGAGGAAATTCCTTATTCATGATATTGAAGCGAAAGTGATCTTATTATGAATTTGGATAGTAATTAGAGTTTATTTGCGAGAGCCGACTAATCCTAATTAAGAAAAGGGTATAAACAAATTAGGTTTTTATGCGAGAGCCTCTATCACCTAAATTGTTTGAATTTGCGAAAGTCGATTCTTTGATATAAAGCATGCATCTTTATGTGATTTATGATCTACACATATGTTTATTATTGTGGTGATCCCTAACCTTGGAAGTCTGCATCCTTATTTATTTTATTTCATTATTTTTATCCTGCAAAGTTACCCGACACCGACCACCTCTTCTCCTACCATTCCCTCGACATCGACCAAGTCTTAGTCGACGTCGACAGCAACCTCCTCACCTTTTCCCGCTATTCCCGAACCCTTAAACACACTAAACCTAGAACCACTGACTTCTCTCCTGAGGACGAATCTGACTCCACTATCCTATAGCGGGGTCTTGACTACAAATTTATTTGGTCGAGAAACCCTCTCGTCAGTATGACACATCAGAGCATTACTTTTAATTGTGTATCTTCAATTGGCTTCAAGTGTGTGTCAGAATTCAAAAGAATCTGATTAGGTACATATCAGTATACTTCATTAAATTTCAATTCAATGAGCTAGAATTTGATATGAAAATAGAAAATTGAATGTGATTATGTAGGCTATGTGCTTGTTTGCACAATTTTGTGCTTCTATAAATAAAGAAATAGCATCATCCTTCTGCTGTATCATTTTTCATATCCCATGACTCCTTAGGTAAACCATGGGACTTTATCAAATTTTGGTGTCAAGACATGTACCGAAAGTGGATCTGCTCACTTGCTTGGAAATATATTATGTGCTATATAGAGCAAGAGAAATGGCTGATTTTGCAACTAAGTTTATTATGGAATAAACAATTATCTTGAAGAGTCAAGGCAAGAGCTCAAATAATGGGTTTTCTGCTAGCAGTTTAGTTCAAATAATGGCTGATTTTTTAACCTAGTAAGATATAGAATATTGCTTTTTGTTTTTTTATTTACTAACATCATGATTATTTATTGTTTTCACTTTTTTCATCCAGTTTGCCACCTGCACAAGTTGCTTCCACTTTACAAGATGTGTACCTACGCTACGAGAAGATGAATGCTACTACACAAGTGATGCTATATATACTCTTGAATTTACTGTATTGTATTTTGAATTAGGATACACTTAAAATGTGTTCTTTTGTGAATGTATTTTAGATATCAATACACTTCAATTTTATATATATATTCAGTTATTAGTGAATATATATTTTGATGTAATTGATATATTACAATATGGTTATATATGTGTGTGTGTAAATATCGTGGTTCATTTCTATTAATGAAAATTTTGTACTTTATTATTATTCTCATTTTCATAAACCTTAAATAGAAAAAACAGCTACAATTAATATATAAAATGCATGAAAATCAAATTTAAAAAACCGCCACAATAGCATATATAATCGGCTCATAAATAAATAAAATCCGCTACAACAGTTTTAAAACCGTTTCAATAGAACTCATAAAACCGCCATATTAGATTTGAAAACTGCCACATTAAATTAAAAAACCGCCACAATAGCTTACAAAAACGCTACATTAGATCACAAAACCGCCACCTTAGATCAGAAAACCGCCACAATAGGTTTGAAATAACCGCCACATTAGACAGGCCTATTGTGGCGGTTTATCCACCTATTATGGCGGTTTTGAGTTTTCACAATAAACCTCCACAATAGATGGTAAAACCGCCACACTAGACCTAATGCAACCCGAGCAACAGAGGCGGGTAAAAACCGCTAAAATAGGCCTTTGGTAGCGACTTTGTTATCTATTGTGGCGGTTTATAGCCGCTACCTTAGGCCTTAATGGTAGTAGTGATGCGTCCTCCGTTGACCACCTCGCACAACTAGGATAGAGCAACTCCGATATCTTTTGCGTGAAGGTCTCGCATATGCCGAGAACCGACTCCTACATCCAAATCTACTCAGTATGACTCTGGTGTGACAATCTTTCCATGTAAGGTGCATTTACAACATCAAAGGGTGCAAGGGAGAGATGTACCTTAACCGTACCCGGAATGCGAGGGGGGATCCGAAGAGTGTATACCCGGCTCTAGCTACGTTGGGGCTAAACCCTTGCTCAACCCTCCTACTCAAGGCGTCAGAGAGGTTGTCATGCATAACCTTATAGAAGACCCTCCCCCATGGGTATGTCAAGAACTGGCCCACGTCGTCTAGTAGGCGCATGACCCAATGAGGAGGAGGGCAAGCTTAAACCTCCTGAAGTCGCTCTACTCCGATGTCTAGATCATCGAGGGTTACAATGTCAGTGTTGAAGAAGTCACATACTACATCCTTTTTAGCCACCTCCTCGATGTCACATCGGCGCCCTTTATAGTTCATACCCGTGACCAAGGCATTCCTTGATGGAGAAGCGGAGGCCCGCTTGGACTTGGTACCACATCTCGCAGTTCTTCAACGTCTTGAGTTGTCGCTCAAGGAAGTAGTGGACAAGCTATGTGGAGAACTTCACAGTCCCCCAAAGGGACTCTCATTCAGCCTTTGTCAATCCGCAGGGGAAAGACAATTGCCCATATGCCGGAGGAACCCCATCTAGGAAACCAAGTTTTCCCTCCCCCTAAAGTATTATTCTAGGGGGACAACATATGCCGTCTACATTTATGTGTCTTCTAAATGATTAGCATCAAATAAAGGAAGATTGAATGTTCAAAAATGTTGTCAGTTCTCGAGTTTACCTTTCCACTTGAGAGCACCTGCACCTTTCTTCTCTTTACTCTAACCATGGTGAAACTATGTACCTGCAATGCAATTATACAAACCATGACACAAGTTGGTAAATGCATGACACCAAGTACACATTACGTGACAATAGTTCCATTTGTCATGTCATTTATAGGTTTGTTCCTATCACCTAATTCGTTTTGTATGTATCCCTCACACTACTCTTGCTAGTAAATCGATTTTCTGCCCAATGCTTCAGTTCTTTATGCCATTTTAATTCTTTCTTCACATATTCAACCACTACTTACAAGATACACATGTCATGACTCATGCCAGCCAATTGAAATTCCATGGCATCCAAAATTTCTCCATTCCATGTCGACTTGTCTACCGCGGTTTTCAATTCCCTTCAAACACATTCAAACCATCAATTTGAGCTTCGCCTTTCCATCGCCCATTTTGGTTATCATCAACGTTTGCTGCACATCAAAATAGAAATCAGTTCCCCGATCAAATCTCCCAAACTTTCTAACCTCGAATGAGTTAGGTTTTCAAAAAAAAATTAAACTGGATTTCTCTTCAACCATCCTCAGTTCCTACAATGGGACAATCTATACAGATCCCCGAATGAAGAGAGGGTGAGTGTTTACTTCATATCTCGGCGAGTGCCGAATTCTTCCTCTTTAGTGAACAATTGTTACAGCTTCACACGCCTCCGAAATCCCTTCCCTTCCTCTTCGTCTTCTTCTCGTCGGCGCCTCCCTAGCTCTTTGTTTCTCTCGATGTAGAAGTATTCCGCCTTGGACCTTTAATCATTCATGTCTCTCGCCCAAAATGGTCTTACAAATGCTCTCTCGCCCTAAACAAAATAGCAGCACGGGTAACTGATTCCCTCTCCCTTTGAACTTTCTATATCCTATTTTCCTTTGATTTGATGGCATCATTAAATACTTTTCATAATTACAGTTTACTTGGAAGGAACATTTGAGGTTACTCGTCATTTTTGCACTTTTGGAGGGCGGATGATTATTTATGCAATTTTTATAGGAGGATTACATTTGCCAATTGTTTTTTGGGTATATTTGTTGTCATTTCTTATAGCCATAATCTACTATCTAATGAGATTTATCAATAATCTAAGCGACTTGGAAAGTTAATCGAGAAAGATAATCTATGTTGGTCAATGCAAGGGGTGAACCAATCAATTTTTTATTCTTAATTCATATCACTGAGGTACTGCAAATTGCAAACCCAACAACCTATAACATATTTTAAAAATCAGTTTGTCTATTGTGCCCTCAAGAGCATAGGTTAAAAATATTTTATTTAGAAAGAAAACCCTAAAAGAAAATAGATAAACCTCATAATGTATCTGGGAAAAATTCCCAATTGGATTTCATATCTTATGTACTTAGGTCATGTTTATGAGTTATTATTCAAGATACTAAAATTAATATTTTTTTTATCCATCTCGCACCATCACATCAGCATAACATCTCTTTCTCACTTTTTCCAATTTAACAATAGCATCCCAAAATCCATTATTTTTTACCAATTCAATTTACGAATATACCCCTCTATAACAATTATTTTCAACATGTTTATAATCCGCAATATGATTATAATATTATACTAACTCCATATTAGTATTTAATTACTAAAATTTAAATATAAAGTTACAATATAATTATTTCAAAAGAAATCATTTTTTTCAAAATTGATGATAAATTGACATCCCACAAGCATCCCTTTCCTCCCTCCCAACATATTTTATTAATTTTTTTACAAATTAGCATCTTAAATAGTAACCGTTTGTGCTCTTGGGATATATGATAGAAAAACCGTAATAATAAGAAAAGATGAAACACAGGACTACAGTGAAACCAAAGCTGCAAACGCAAAGGCTATTGCAAAATTCATCTCCCCGAATACTTGAAAAAGGGGTCTGGAGTCCATAGATTAATATATAATGTTGTATGGTATCGAAAAGCTTCGCTGAAACCCTTATTTGATGTGTGAAATTAGCAACACCGGGGGACAAACATTCTCAATCGCGATACTTATCCATGAACTTCTGGTGAAAAGCCTTAAAGCGTTCAATGACAGCAGGAATCTTCTCCTCTTGAGGCAGGATAGTACATCTGAAATGCCAAGTTCCAGGGACCTTGTTCCACACACAACAAATAAACATAAAGTCAAAATTTCTACTTTACCCTTTACTCTTCTTATATAGTACTCCCTCCGTATCGCAAAACTTGTAGTTTTAGAGTAGTAAACTTGTATCAAAAAACTTGTTGTTTTAGCTATAGTTATTATTTTTATAGGTAATGATTGCTCTTTTTATAGGTAATAATTAGTGCTTTTAGGTACTTTATCCTATAAAAGTAAAGGAAATATAGGTATTATTAATAAGTGTGCATATAAAGCTAAAACTACAAGTTTTGCGATACGAAGGGAGTACATCTGAAATGCCAATTTCCAGGAACCTTTTTCCACATACAGCAAAAAAACTTTAAATCCTCCTTTGGCAACATTGCAAAATGTGAGAAGCAACATAGACATTGGATTAGAAAATGGACGGGGGAGATAAAAATCTACAGATAGTTGTACATTCCCTAAACATAAGCATCTCAAGGCATTAATACATGTTACAACCAATTAGAGAATTTCATTTCAATCAAAACACGTTAAAAGTAAAAATCCAGTTCTCACCAATCCAAATTCAAATCAACTATAAATTCAAAATATTCAACACATTTGTTCTACAAATTCAATGTCACCATATTCAGTAAATGCTGTATACTTATAATTGAGCACAGGAAATGCAATTTTGGTTACTATGGTATTCATTATTCATATTAGAAGCTTGTTTTTTGAAAGCTTAAAGCTTGTCTGTTCATTATTTAGAAGCTTAATTAGTTAAATATAACTTCAAATATTCATTCAAACCTCAAGGCAAACGTATGCAAAGTACAACAGTGATGAATGTGATTTTTACCATTTAATAGGATTTTCCTTCTTTTTTTCGATGTTTGAACTTGATTCAACACTAAATCAACCACAGATTGCCAAATAAAACCTAGTAGTTCGAAAACACCTGATTTCAGACATGTTTTAACAACACTAAATATCATTTCATTGTTAATGGCTTAATTGTTCAAATATGAATCGCTATTAATCAGAAGTATCAAAAGAATTGTATGGAAATGAGTAGTAGTTCAATTTACTATTCTTAGGGCATCTTCCCCTGTAGCCATAATGGCTAGGGAAAATAGCCTACCAAAAGAGAATATTCCGTAGAATATTCTCTTTTGGCCTATTATACGGTTTTGCTTTTCCCCTCGTGAGCCAATTTTGGCAGGCTAAAACTTCCTATAAATACTAATATAATCCTGAGCTTTCTATATCATTTCCATCACTCGATCATATCTTTATATATCCTTTCGATTTGAATCAACAATGAATTCATCACAAATATCATCATCATCTCACTCTTCAAACGAAACTATTGAGATTTCCAATTCTATCTTTGATTCATTTAAACATGATCAAAATGTTTTATTTTGTATGTATGTAAATACCAAGAAATGGTTATGAAGAGAGTAATGCGGATCTACCGGAATATTAGATGTGACCATGATTCAATAGTTGGTAGTTTTATTTTTGTGCTTGTTTTTTTTTTCTTTAGTACTTTAAGCAACACAATATTTATTTTTTATTATAATTTTGATGAGTCTATAATAAAAAAAATTAATGTCATTTTCTAAAAATATTATTTATGCAATAATAATTCAAATATGTCAAATATTATAGTCATATCCAAGAACTCTTGAATATCTTTACAATACTATATAATATATAGATTTATATAATATATAGATTTATAATATATAATATATAGATTTATAATTATATTAGCCTTTTATTTTAAATTAAAAATCATAACTATATAATATATAGATTTATAATTATATTATTTATAAATTTACATAAATATTAAACAATTAAAAATAAATGAATAAATAAATAAATAACATTTGGCCTTCCAAAAGAGGAAGCCAAATTTGGCCTTTCTTTTAGAAATAGGCCAAAAACAAAAAGGCTAAAATGGTTTTTGGCCTATGGTGGGAGCAAAATTAGGCTAAAACCTATTTTTTGGCTTACCATGGGAGATGACCTTAGTATATAATGGCATAATTATTCAAAGATACACTCTGCATAGTTGTTCATGGTTCCCATATTTCACTTCACTGAATATAATTCTTGTATTTACCATCTTAATTATTCAAATTTAAATTATTAATCAATCATAGGCATTGAAATAATAAGATATTATATTGTATTCATATTTCCACATAGAGAGTTAAATAAAGAGAGCTGTAACGGAGTTACGGAGATCAGTTTGAGGGAGGAATCAATCCAAAATAACAAGCTCAATCATAACAAGGACTTTCCGTAATCAATGGGGAATATTCGTAGCTTATATGTTAACCTTATAACTGCTTTAATGAATTACAAATTGGAATAATTAGCGCCATTTGATTGACTTTCATCTAAGGGTTATAATCTATACTCACATTTCACTATATTCCTCATCCCCACCAGAACCTAAACCTATATAGGAAGAGTAGAGGGTTTACAAAGAAGATAATGGCATCATGTTGTGGAAAAAGGTCCATGGAACTTGGATACATATACACACACTATATACACATGTTACAACTAAGGAAGGAAAATGAGAACTCACCTGGCCGAAACCAGATCCTGGGACGACAACAATTCCGGTCTCATATAGTAGGGAACAAGCATAGAATGCATCAGGGACTGTATTTGCGGATTTTGCAGCTTCAATCGCCTTCTGGGGAAGGTGGAGACGGGGAAAGAGGTACATTGCCCCCTCTGTCTTGTTGCAAGTTACACCTTCTAAACTGCCAAAAGCATCCTCCAGCATCTGTACTCATTTTCGTTACAAAGAAGTGAAATAAAAAACAACTGTCAAGTCCATTTCATACCACTTCAACAAAGGGGATGCCCATTACTAAGAATGAAAATTAGAGCAACTGTCCAATTACCTTAGCACGCCTTGCCAAGGATGAGAGAATTCCATCTCTCTCTGCAACAAAATTTTCATAAGATTCATCCCCAACCTAATCACAATATACACGTGAGTTCAAAATGAGAGAATCCCAAAAGTTAACAACGTAGTCGATTGTAAAAGAGAGATATGGATCTCCTGCTGCAAAGTGACTTCATAAGATCCATCCTCAACCTAATTAACAAGAAAGCCCTGACCTATATTTCATTTCCAAAATAATGTGTGCATAATAAACTGGTTGATAAAATAATACCTCAAGTCAACCACATCCAAAAATATGACAAATTGGTCAAAGACAACTAGACAAGACAAGAACATAACTTACTTTGGGTGGGCTCATGACAAGGCTGGCAAGAATCTGGCCACCAATATTTGAACACAAGTTGACAGAAGCGACTTTATAGATTTGCTCTCTTATTTCAGGAGGGAATCCAGTGACTTCCATGTAGCCTCCCCTTTTTCCACATTCTCCATAATAACCTATCACCATGAATAACATGATTTTCATTATGCATCAAAATCTCTCTCTTGAACTCGTCATAGCTGGGGAAAAAAAATCAATATACCCTTGGAAACCGACTGAAAAGAAACTAGACAGATATCTTTCTCTCCATATCCCATAGAACGCGAAACCTTCTTGAATGAATGGAAACTCTTCTCCGGGACATACACATTTTCTTGGTACACCTGTTCATTTCATAATGATTTATACATATTATGGGCAAATTTTAGCAGCTGAATAATTCAAAACAAAAATGTCATTTAACCCCTAAAACTAAAACTAAAAAACAGTGAAAATCCTATGATTAGGTTCTTCACCCACTTCATCTGCCAAAAGAACTAGCCCTTCGCTTTTGCAGAACTCAACAATATCTCTCTGGTTGTCCTCATTCAGAACCTGTCCAACAATTCAAACAATAATACTTCAAATAAGTAATCCTCTTTCCATGAACACAACAAACTGGGGCACATTAGAGGGGAACATGTGTATATTTCTCGTGGAGATGACCAGCAAAGAAAAAATATTGCTTACTTGGCCGGTTGGGTTGCCAGGATTTATCACAACCAAGGCCCTAACTGTTATACCCTTTGACCTGGAAGCTTCTAACTGATTCCTAAGTTCAGAGATTCCTAAACTCCATCCACTTGCTTCATTAAGGTAGTAAGGAACCTGCAAGTCACATAATAATAAATAGGGAAATTTAATTCCAGGTTCCCCATAGCAAGTAAGTAATAGCCGGGTGAAATCAACAAGCATACAAGGGTGCCACCATGAAGGGCAATTGAAGCAGAATACAGTGGATACTGAGGAATGGGACAAAGAATTCCATCTTGCTCTGATCGCAAAAGCAACTGCATCATCATATGGACCTACACAAAGCCAGATAACAGACATTATCATCAAATGAGAAATAGTAGCTCATGTTATATATGCGTATTCAACAAAAATACAGCATCATACTCCAGGGCTTGCTCCATCAGTCAAGAAGATATCATCTGGGTTGCAAGGGAAACCATCACGGGCATCAATTCCAGCAGCAATCATGTCCCGTAACCCCTCAACACCCTGTCAAAAAGGTAAATAAATGCAAAAATAATCTGAATGTACCTCAAAAGAACTTAATTTATACTCCTTCGCATCATCTTTAAGTGTCTTTTTTTATATTTTAGGCAAATAATTAGCATTGAGTCACAAGATTTTTAATGAAACTTGTTTATGTTGACTACTTTTTCAGATTGCTTATTAATTGCCTTAAAAGAGGGGTGAGCATTTAATAATATGATAAGATATATGTAATAATTACAAAATGCTGGTGAATTGATACATTTTCTTAAGCATGTGTTCAAAACTAAACGACGCTTATTGACTTATTGTTGATCAGAGGGAGTAGTAGCCATGAAGAAAATAATATATTGCTAAACTGACCTGACTGTGGCTATATGCTCCAGTCGCTCTCCCAGGAATTTGATCAAGGATTTGCCAAGCTCTTTCGATTGAATCCGCACTGGAGTTAAAAGTATGTATCTCGTCATTTTTTAAATTGTCACAACTATTATTACTAGCAACTAAAATGGAGCAATACTCCTAAACTGATTATGGATAAATGAAGGACCACAAGAACTCCAGAATATTGCTTCTAACATATATTATATTATATTAACTTTAAACAGAAAAAACTAGGAGCATAAGAGGGGGGGGGGGGGGGGGGTTGGAGGAGAGGAAGCAATATCTAAACAATAGAATTGCCTGAATAATCCCTGAGTTTCTGTTTTGTCCAAAATGCCAGGATGATCAGTCAATGAAAGCACCTGATAAATAGTAGGAATATTAAAATGATGACAGATGAATATTATTACCCAAGTCCTTAGCATACTATTTCAACTGACCTCTCGAAAGAAGGTGATTGGTTGCTGACCAAGAGACTGGGGATTTCCAATATTACAGTAAAGTATCTGAAAAATTAATTCGAAAATTAAACATATCCAAAATTCATATGTGAACAGACTTTAATCAGCTCAATAACAAACTACATAATATTTGTGGTTTTTCTCCCCCTTGTACAAGAACATAAGTCTCAATATCCATATGTAAGAGGATACACATTTACAGTATAAAACATCAACCAGAGAAGCCCAAAATGCCATATGAGAAATGAAATAACATAATGACAATACAAGAATACATTTTTATCACAAAGTGAAATTAGAGAAAGGACAGCAAATTACCTCGGCAAAGGGAAGGGAACCAGGATTATTCTTCAATTGTGCTTGCAATCTCTGGGAAGAGAGAAATTTTTCAAATATTAGTTATAGAATATTAAAAAAAGAACAACAACAACATTCCCAATTTATCCGCCTAGGCAGAGTCTAAGAGGCCAAGTTATACGCACTCTTTCCTCGACTGTGTCGTAGTGTTTCCAAGTTGCCCGGGCATCGACATAAAATGCATAAAAACCAAAGAGACAAGAATAATGATAATAAATAAATATCAGTAGATGGATGAAGCTTATTGTTCAACCTTCTTATTCTTTGGATTAAATCATGCAATCTATGTGAGAGAAGGTATTAAATAGGTCAATTTAAACAGATTATTAAATCAATAGGCAATCTCAGTGTGTTAACAGTATTTTTTACAAATTAATTTAAAAGGGGCCAAGTTTTGCAATTGGTCCATCAGATACACAAATCACAAAACATGTACATATTGATGTACGAAACAAGTGGAATTATTTACAGTTAACAACATCATATATGAATAATCACCGAGTAGCAACGAATAATTTAATTATACGCAGTTTGAATAATCAACTAGTGTCAACGAATAAACACAAGTTAATTTTAATCTGTTTGATTTTCTTAATTCAATAGTAAGATCGATAACCGATGGGTATAAGTGATCCAGATATCATATATGTATATATTTTTTTGGTTCACATGAGGCAGTAAGCATGTTGCCAGCAGAACACTCTGCTAAGTTACCTGAGCAATACTGACAATCTCACCACGAACAGCATATTCGCATTTCACCACCTGATGAAGAAAGGTAACTTTGTAAGGCACTTAAAGATCAAAGGGCAATTAAGAAGCAATCTTTGGGAACACAAATCCTGTGTGACAGTCCGTAACTTCAACTCCGGGACAACAAATCTAAACCCTAGAAGAACAAAAAAAAAAAAAAATGTGCATCTTGGTTGATATGTTGCTTCACTTCTGGAAAGTAGAAATCAGAAAACAACTAAAGGAAGGATAGCGATCAAAGATGAATCCAAGTGAGAAACAACAGAAATCCAATTGTTGATGTGATAAAAAAAAAAAGGACGACAAATGGAACGAATCTGAAAATAAAGGGACTCAGAAAAAGAAATCGCAGACCTTGGGATTGATGTTGGCAAGCGTGACAAGTGAAGAGTAAGAGTCTGGTGGAGGAGGATCAGCTACATTTTTATCAGATTCGGAAGAAAGAAAGCGATAGAGAGGAGCTGAAGAATAACAAGTGTTCCTTTTTGTGATGAGACTGCGAGCTCTGTCTGCTAAGAATCTCCGCATTTTGTCTCTCACTCTCCTACGATCTGTGAACGCCCCAACGGAGATGCTTTGCGACAACCGCCGACCCTCGTTTCTCTCTTTGCAAATGCCCGAGAGAGAGGCTTCGGTTGGTTGGGGAGAAAGAAAGAGATTCCACTGTCAAGTGTCCGAACGCTCCTTTTGCTTTTTGCTTTTGTGAAATTCCGTCTGGTACCCTGAATTTTTTACAATTCTGGCTCATGTCCCATACTTGTTTTTTTTATCCGTATAGCACTCCCTGGATTTTGATAGAAGTTCGGCTCATGTCTAAAACTCAATTTTTTTCCTTTTTAATGAATAAAATAAAACCATCTTTTAAATTTTCTGTTTTTTTATATAAAAAAAAACCTTTTACTTTTAACATTGAATAAAACTACTTATTATTTGACTAAATTCAACATAAATGTGATAAATCTGCCTTTATTTTAAAATTTTAACAAAATCACAAATCATTGCCAAAATTTTAGCAAAAAATCACCCATTGTTTCCTTTTTTTTTTTTGAAATGGTAAATATATAGCTCCGGTGTTAAAACCAAGATGTACAAAAGTGTAAGACCAAACAAACGGGTCTTACGTAAGAAGGGAACATCACTATACCAAAAAAATTATCCCCTCTACCTCAACTACCTCAACTTACCAAGGCTAAGGAAGGAGCTACAAAAGAGCAAGGAAGCACAACGTCGAAGCTAAGGAGAATGTTGGTCACTGTTGGGACAGCACCCGTCACTTTTCCACCGGCGCCTGCCGCTATCCCGTGTTCAAAAATTGCCGATTTTAGTTCGAAGATTCTATTAGATTATTATATTATTATTTTATTCTCTAAAGTTTTCCACGACTCTATTTAGGTTATTTTTATTCATATTCAATCGTGTGCTGTTTTGTTGAGAGGAGAGAAATACTTTGAGAAAAATGAGCGTTACTTTGGCTATGAGTTGCTAAACTCATAGTTTCGCCTGTGATTCAAAGACATGGTTGAATGAATTGTGAGGATTTGATTTCAATTAGTTATTTCTAAGTATATGTATCATCTTGTTCTTATTGATTATATTTGTATTCCTTTCTATGATTAATTACCATGTTAGGAATTGCATCTATGCTATCAATTCGTTGTTGTTTTCTAGATAGCAAACGAAGTCATTGATTTAGTTATATTTCTATGTCTTTCTAGTGGATGATTTCGATTGATCTATGTCGAGTAGATGTTTATAGGGCTGAGAAGGTTGCTCCCTTTTCTTCTATTTGCATTGAATCGATATGCCAATTGGTCTTAGAACTTGAGTCCTTAATGCTATTCTTTAGTGATATTGAATAAGAAGATTGTATCTTTGCGTATCTATCAACCTTAGTCAAGTCGACATATGCTTTATAAATACCTATTGAATCAATCCAAGGATCTTGAACCTCAACCATTGTCGAGAATTACATGTGAAATGATTTTCTATCTTATTATTCATACTTTGCAATCATTGAACTATTCGCTTTACTTTGTCATCAATTCGTCATAAACTATTGCTATTGTTTTAAAGAATCATTGTTAGGAATATTGCATTGCAACCGTTTTTCCCTATGGGTTCGACTCTGAACTTCATCGTTATACTAGTTTATTGGTTTATCAATCTATTGGTTTACTAATCTGTTGGTTTGAGCATTGAGTTAGGATATTATTGATATTTGACAAAGAACGAAAAAGTCAACGACGTTCGTCCCGCACCAATGACTCTTGTAGGGAAGAGATCCTAGCAACTAGCATATTGTTTACGTCAATTGGTTCTCCATGCTTGAGAGAGGGTCCTAGTTGCCTCTGTTCACAAATACAACAGTGTCTCTAGTAGGAAGGATGGAGTCTCCTCATTCAATCCGAGTGATACGACTAGGGTCACTTTAAGCCATCTACAATCACACTTGCTTTTTGGCAATTGCCCCATGGTGGGGGTCAAATGATTTTGGATAATAAGTGGAAGGAATCTCCTGAAGTATCCTTAAAGCAGACTCACCATAGAAATTATAAGTTTGCTAAGTTTGAGAAAGAAGATGGAATATGAAGGGTACACGAATGATGAAAAAAAACGCTCTTATATAGTGAAAATACTCTTATACGAGGGGCACACCGAGATTCCTATTGGGGAGTTACAACTATGAGAGTCTATGTTGAAATGGCTTCCAACAACTGCTTGTGGCTAGGCGATAGATGTCGGCTTGGGTTGGTTGTATAAAAAAACAATATTTTTATTTCAAGCTAGTTTAATACCTGCGCCTTAAAGAGGCGAGATTTGTTTAAAATATTATTTGATTATATATTTTATTCGGACCTCATTCTATATATCTATATACTTGTTTACAAAAGAAAAAATGCAAAACATAATTGTTTTGAATTTATAAATTAGTTGAAAAGATATACAATATAATTAATAAAAAAAATGAAAGTGATTTAATAAGATAAAATGCTAATAAACTCAAACATACCACATAATATAGTTTGAAATACATACATAATTATTATCACTATGACACAACTATAAGGGGAAACAAAATTAGCTAACATATAATGATAATTAAAACGATTCATTCAAAAATTAATTTTAACATTATAAAAAACAATGAAACTGATTCAACTATAATTCACTTTCAACATAATAAAAATATTAACCTTTACAATAAATTATGTAAAAATCATTGGTTCATTCATAACATTATAAAAAAAAATTTAAATCGATTCAATTACAATTCGTTTTTAAGACAATAAACAAATACAAAGTATTAAACTTACCGTAAAGTGAAACTATCTAAAAATTACCGATTCATTAACAATTAAATTGATTGCTAAAAAAAGTCGGATGACTTTTTGGACACATAAGTTATATAATGACGGTACAGTAATCGAGGTGAAGAAGAGCAAGAATGAAATTCTACTGTATGAGAACATACCTCAGCTTGGGTAAATTGATTGAGAGTGTGTTCTTGAAAATGAATTATCAAACATTAGATAGTTGTGAAAATGGCTCCAATATGTATATCCACATTAAGAATGAATATATTTGAAAAATAAAATCAAATAATATGATCACACACTTTCCTTTAATAATGCATTATATGATGTAAAAGAATATTTCAATGTGTACTTTCATATTTTTAATATTACGATATTCTATAATAAATATTCATTGTACGTAAACAATGTGGAGATGATTGTAATCAGTTTAGTATGGGAAATAGATAGATAATTTCAATTTTCAAAAATAAAGTAGTCAAGATTCAACTGAAGTTCAATGTAGACAATTAAGGAGACAATTGCGATCAAAATAAAAAAAAAAGGAAACAAATATCAAAGATTTTCGACAATATAACCAACCAATAAAAAAATAGAAATGGATTAAAATAAGGTCGATTTGCATAAATAAACCAAATCGGTGTTCGGTTTGCAAAAGTACACCCGTTTTTGTGAGAATATCAAAAATTGGATAGGTGGGTCATTTGTGCTAAAAATAATGGATGATTTTATCTTTAAATTTAAATGTGAAAATCTTTAAAAGGAGAATTATGAATTAAAAGAAAAGGTAAAAAATATTTAAAAAATAAAATATATATTAAAATAATGATTTTAATATTTTTTTCCCCTAGAACTTAAAAATAATAAAACTAACGGATGAAAAACATTGCCTTAGTAAGGGATTATAAAAGATATTTCAATACGTGTGTATCCACACTATTAAAATTTCACTTTGACATGATAAATTTTCATCATGACAAAGCTGCGAAATAATACCGACGGGATGAAATCTATAATTGAGAAGACAATAAAGATACGATTTTATCCATACCATAAATACTATATGACAAAGTTATTTATTTACATTGACAGGATACATGTTCATCATGACAAAGTTGATAATTAATACCGACATGATGGAATCTAAATCGGGAAGAGAATAAAGATGCAACAAGACTACCGCCAGGGTTGCGCCAAATCATCTCGGAGATCTGGACGCCAGAGAAGATGAAAATCCACAGCTTTCGAAGCGCAGACTCGGCGTAAAGCTGGACGATCTTAGAATCGTCACGGATGATCGCAATGGAACCACCAAAATGGCACAAGTGACCTTATTGCGACTGAGATCTACGTGCTTCCAATTCATAGAGTAGATTTCAAGTTTCCAGTAGTAGCGACTGTATAACAACAGTTACTCAGCCACCACCGATACTACAGATCCGGGACTGCCATTGATGTCGACCACAATCCCCGTGGCCGGCGTTATGGAGATGCAAGAACTCTTCAATTACTAGGGCACCTATCCGAATCCTATGCCAGAAAGCTTAAGATTAAACTTCTACAGTTGACTTTACGATTGGAATTGTCTTCCTAGGATTGCGATCCCGTAGATTGCAACGGCAAGAGATCAAAATCAGGTTGATGCTCGTTTGTTACAATGGATTGTACACAGGTCATGTCTGGAGTCAAGAGAATTAAGAAAATTGAGCAACAAAAATCAATCAGACCAACACAAAGTCACAAACCAAGACCTAGAGAATGAAACTATAGATGAAGAATGAAAATTAACACCAAAGTGAAACAAGAAAAATTGGGAGATAACGTACAAGGTGAAATGAGATTTGTTACAAAGATCACGAGAGGTTGAAACATTAGGAAGTGAAGAATGGGTGAGATACTGAGATGGGTTTGGAGAGAGGGTGGGATTGAGAAGACGATGACGATTGACGAGGCGAGGTGTAACGGAGGAAAGATGTTAGGATCCAAGGCCGGCGAGTCAGAAGCTAAGCTTCCATGGAGATTGAGAAAGAAGAGAAGAGGGTAGAAGATAGATTTAGAGGGAGAGATATAGAAGAAGAGAGGTAGGAGAAGAGAATGAGTTATGTAATTCTTCGATGATATGTTCATTACAACATACATGTATCTATACCATCATACCCCTACTTCCTAGTAATTGCAATACCAATCCCTTATATCCTAATTTCTAACATTACTCCCCTCTTATAAAGCTTTGTCCTCAAAGCTTATTGAAGGTAAACCGCTAATAGCTAATGAAAAGAAAACCAAATGAGAGTATGTATTACAATTAGGCATCTTTGAAAACATCAACAATTACACTATGTAGCTATCCGTGAGAGCTGAAATAGCACCATCTTTCCCCTTGCACCCATGTATTGCCATTACCCCAAAAATGGTATCCAGTGAAGCACACATACCCTCACAATTTGACTTGAGCATCCATTAACTATATAATTCATCCATTGCCTCAATTTTCCATATTCCTAAATGTTGAAAAACCCACTTTCCACCAGCTGAACACTAAGAAGCAACAATGGCCCAACAACATCAGCTAATGACGGTAAAAAAAATATTCCACATATAATGCAGTTAGCTCCCCATCAATAAAATTTGCTTCTTTTTACCAGCGTGCACACATAACACTAAAACAAATGAAGAGGGTAGCCTGAACTTGCTCGTTGCTGCACCCACCCGGATCAAAAATCATAATCCAAATTAAGATCTCATGTCCCTTGACTGAATTAGTAGCAAGTCCTTGATCAAATGGCATCGTCAGTTCGACTGATTCAAGGCAACAATACTTCCCTCCTGGATCAAAAACCAAAGGCATAACCCTTAATCTCTGTGTATCTCAAGTAAATTCAGTTAGCCCTTTTATCAAATGGTATGAAACCATAGCGTTTAACGGCATCATCACCACTAGGATTTGGAAAAAAATCTACCCAATATCCTCCTAAAATCAGCTACCCTAAATTCACATCCTCCATCTCCTAAATCAAAGATGATCGGATGTAACCAATTACAATCAGCAACTGCAATCAAATTTTAACTAGTGTATTAGGAGATTGCCGCATCCGATTCAGCCTTTTTTAAAATTTCTCAAGCAACTAGATGAATTCAACCCGAGATTTGCCCACCTTTCGATGGATTCAATCACAATCGAGCCACTTGAAAAATCTAAGGGTTCAAATAATACCTTCCCCGACGACTTGCTCTGGGTGTCAAGATCTTGTATGAACCCAACCTCTGAAGTCAACGAAGCATCGATTTGATGATTCACGACTGCAAGCGGGGCATCAATTTGATCTGTGTTTGCAACCAAGGTTTCAACCACTTCGTGACAGCTTTGCACTTCATCAAATACTTTGAAACTCGATGTCTGCGTCTCGTGCTCATCTATTCCATGTTCTTCAATTGGAGCGACCTTGAATTCACTCGATCTATCCCCGATTTCGGACGCCAGAATTAATTCCAACTCACAACATCAATCGTATATGCATCTTTTTTTGTACCAATCAAGAGCTCTAATCGCCGAATTGTAATCTTGGAAGCAAACCTTTGAATGAAAATCATCTCCGGGGCTAAACTTCTCCACGCTTTCCAGAACTCCGCACGCAGAGAACACTCTATTCAGTGCTTCGATTGAAATCGGATAGATCTCGAACTTGATCTTGATGAAATACAGGAGAATGGTGAAGTTGGCGGAGGCCGGATGGGGCGATACGTGTTGCGATGGTGGTAGAAGGAGAGGCGCTAGTGGTCCTCTCGCCCTTTCACCGCCCGAGGGAGATCGATGAACAAGACGACGAACTCCAATCGCTTTTTGTTCTTAATTTGTTTTTATTTTAAATAGATTTTTTATTATTTCAATATATTTAATAGACTTTTAATAAAAAAGAAAAGATAAATTAAAATATGATTTTACCTGTTCTTATTTATCTATTAATATTACTAAATATATTCAGAATGATCATGATACAGCTTCGACAAAAACTCTGACCTCTCTCTAGAATTCTAGAGAGAGGGAAGAAACCCAAAAAAAAAATCAAGAATGAGTGAATCTTGAATGTCAACAGCACAATCAACAACAACAAAGATTGGGCTCGCTCCCTTGAATCATATCCCACAAAATCAGCTTGTCAGATTCTTATGGCGATGGAGGACGCCGTCTGTTCAACCTCGCAACTAATCAGCTTCCTGATCCATGAATCCAGATGAGTAAGGTCCCCCCTCTCTCTAAGCGTGAATCAAATCTCCTCCGGGAGCCCAAAATCTCCTCCGGGAGCCACAATCAGCCTTCTAGGCGTGAACAATTTTCGTACCCCGTTGGTTTTTCAATCGGATGTTGTTGCTTAAAACTAATTTTAATTTGGGGCTTTTGATGATTCTTGGGCTATCTCCCCTTTTTTCATCAATCCCTTCCTTCAATTTGTGCTTCGAAACCCAATTTCAATCTTGGGTTTTGGGTACTGTTCATTTTCTTCAATCTCCCTCCCCGCCGTCGGTTTTGTTGGGGTGGTGCCACCGCGTCCGGTTGGGGCTCGGTTGTCGTCGCCTCTCACCCTCGGCTTCAGAATACATACCCTTTCTCCCATGTCGCTTCCCTATTGCGTCCGCTAATCCAGCCTCCTCCCCGGTTAGCCCTTTCCTTAGGGGGCTCTTGCTGTGTTGGGGAAGGGGATCTCGATTCCAAATTCGTCCACAACCAATTCGACTCTCATAGCCCTTGTCGGATTCGTCTCAGTCAGAATCCGGCCTCTCGGTCTTGGCCCCCATTGTCACCGACCTTGGTTTGTCCTCGTTGGGCCGTAGATTGCGCTGCTGGTCGCCCTGGGACCCACCTCCGCCGGCGCTTTGGATGCTCTAGCGTTTTAATTCTTGTTTGGTGAGGGCATTTGCTCATCCCTCCCGTTGCAGGCATCTGTCGTTCCTCTGGCTTCCTGCTCTCCAGAGCTCTTCCGGTTGGCGTTCGGTCTCCTGTTGGCCTCGCCTTTGGATTTGCTCTTGAGCCCGTTTGGCCCGAATATGAGCTGGTTTGACCCGTTTCTTTGGGCCCAAGGCATATCCTTGGCCCCAAAGCAGCACAGTTCAAATTATTACAAAAAATAATAAAATAAATAAATAGAAAATAAAAATAGTATATATATACATATAAATAAATAAATTTCGGATCTTCTCTCGCTCTTCGCCCTACTCGCGGTTGTGCTTCAATTTCTCTTTTTGTTTGGGGGTTCGTCTGCTGGTTCGTGGTTCGTTTCGGTTGAGGAGCAGTTCTGTGGCCTTGTTTGATCGAAGTGATCGTGTTGGCGGTGTTTGTGGTCTCTGAAGATCCCTCATCTAGGTGGGGGGAACGTCGTGTGATCCACACTTCCCCAGGTGTCGTCTTTGCCTTACGAGGATTTCTGATTTCCGTCTTTCCGGCGGCGAGACATCGTGTCAGTTGGTGCTGTCCCATGCGCTCGCTATCCACTTCACCTTGATGGGCTTCCTTCCTCTTGTTGTTGTGTCCGCTGGTTTGCTTAGAGTTTGGGGTTTATCCGGGTTTCCTTTAGGTGTTACTTTTGATGTATTTCTTTCAGATATTCGTGATCTCATCTTTCGGGATGCTCTCGGGTTGGCTAACCACCACCCGAATTTTTTCCTTATCAAAAAAAAAATTAATATTACTAATTCTGCTAGCATTTTGCTGACGTGGCGCAACCACGATTAAAGTTGAATTTTTTATTCAAATCGCCTTTTTCTATTGGTCAATATTATAATCCAATATCATTCCATTGTTATCTTTTTGTGTTAATTATTTTATTTCCATAATTGTTCAATAAATTGATATCATTCCCCCGGCAAGATTTGTTTATATGTGTTGTTTCCATATATATTTATTTACCCTATACCTACTGTGGTGCTTTAATTGATTTTATTTTAATCTTTGTTTCCATAATTGTTCATTCAATTGATAGCATACCGACTTGATTTTATGTCGGCCAACTTTAATTGATTTTGTTTCCATTTTTTAACTTTCCTCAAATATATCATTACATATTATATATACTCTGTTCGTTTCTATTATGGCACTACCGGTACCGTAAGCTATACCTTAAGTTTGTCTTCTTCTCCAATCTGTAGGACGATATATGTGCCATTAAATTTCGTTTCTATACCTTTTCGTTTCTCAACTATATCATTATACTCTTTTCATTTCTAATTGTTTATATCTATTTTTCTTTCTCCTCTTTTAGTTAATAAATGTCATGTTAATCCTTTAATTTCGTTTATTATTTTCATCATGACCATTAAATTTCATTTTTTATATATAGGATGGCAACCGATGCAAAGTTTATCAAGGATATTCAAACATGTCGGTATTTCTACAAGCTAAAGGTTCGACGTACTTATCCGATTTTGGATGGAATTTCAAAAGGAACGACCGACGGAGATTTCATCGTATGAGTTGATCCTTATGGATGAATTGGTAAGCATTCATCCACTTGAAACCACATAATTTTGCTAAACGCATTAAAAATTAATTCGAACTTTGTTTTTGTTATGTAGGGTGACAAAATCCATGCTACTGTGAGAGGGAATATCTTGGATAATTTTAAGAACTTATGCGAAGGAAGTGCCTTCTATTTGTCCCAATTCGGTCTTGCACTATACACTGTTTCTTATAAGTATATCACACATAAGTATAGAATTTATTTCTATAAAAATACCACACTGCATGATATGACATATCAATTTATAGTTCATTAAGTATAACACTAAGGTATGTATGAGATCTTTGTTATTTTAATTAAGGTTCTTATAGTTCATTAAGTTAAGTTCACATCTATTGTGTCCACCTATATATCAATTTATATTTATGTATTTATATTAATTTAGTTATTCAAGATATGATATGTGTATTTTTATTTCAATTTTTCAAGTTCATTAAGGAAATTCAACTATATTACGATCAACTATATATAAATTTATATGTATATATATTACGTATGTATAGTAATGTATCACACTATCATCGGTGTTTTGATTTTTTTTATAGGAGGAAGATATCACGGATGTTCCCCCAGAGCTCAATGACCTCATTAATAAAAGATATCTTTTCCTCCTTGACATTTCACAGAAGACCATAGATCGTCGTCTCAACAGTGTCACCGACACCACCTCCTATGCAGTTGCAAAAATCACTGATGATGTTGAATTGATTTCCTCTTTTGAAGATCATAGTACCCAATCACAGGTTGCTATATTGTTATAATTAATTGTATATATAATTTCTTTTTAATTAACCAACTATATACAACAATATTGGGAATATTGATTCACGTTTATATGTATACTAATTCATGCATTGTACCTATGTATAGGTTGATCAAGCTTCCTCGGCTACGACAACAAATGCTGGTTCTATAGTTTCTTCAAGTGATACGACTACACCCTTGAAGCGTGCGGTTGAAGAGATTAATAAAGGAGACGGGGAAATGTCAACTGCAAGAAAGTCTAGAGATTAGAATAATTATCTAATAATTATTCTAATATCCTAAAATATAAATAATAATAGATTATTATTCTAATAGTGATTGCATACATTTAAAACTCTATCTTCATTTTTCAGTAACGATGGTTTATTATTATTTAGGGTTATTTGTGTGATTTGTTTGCTTTTATAACATTGCATGTTTTATTCCCAAACAATTATATATATATATATATATTATATATTATTATTCAGTTTTTACTATTATTATTTTGAACCTTTGGTCATTGAATAAATATGCCTGTTTATAAACAAATTAACTTGAAAATATGGTTGGTCATAACTATAATCTAATCGATCAAAATATACTTCATTTATGCTTGAACTATTGTAAACCTTATTAATCATCGTCCTTCATTCGTATGAGAATCCTTTACTGAATATTATTGTGTTTTATTACTTTATAACTATGAGTATAACTTATTTTTTAAATTGTTGTCACGTCAGTACCGAATATAATAATTGCATAATTCATAATTTCACAACATACTGTGCCTTCAAGGCACGGGTATTACACTAGTTATAAACTATATTGGATAGGGTAGTTTTGCTAATTGAAAAGGGTATATTTGCAAATTTTCATATGTGGGTGCAATTGTTTTCAAAAGTAGGTATTTTTGCAAACCAATTATGAAAGTGGTGTATTTACTACTAATTCCCCTTAAAATAATCAGGTTAAATTGTGGGCGTGACACATCAGCAAAATGATAACAGAATTTGTAATATTAATAGATTAATAGATGCTAACAGAATTAGTAATATTAATATATTACTCCGTAATAGATAGATATTTTAATTGCTAGTTATCAATAATGAGATAATACAAAAAAATTATTTAATCACCAAATATATTCAACGACCATTTTCTAATCCTGAAACTTATTTGGCAATGAAAATGTTTGAATTGACGAGAAAAAATATTATTCACAAAATTAATAGCAATAAATTATAACCATCGCAAAACATTATTGCAAAGAAATTATTTTTTCATTAAGACTTTCCTTGGCGAGCTTTCTTCGACCACTTGATGAGGAAATTTATTTCATCACCAAACATTTTTAGGGAGGAAATCTCTTTTTTTTTTTGCGAGGAATTTTTTCCTGCACATATAGCTTTTTTTTTTACAATTGGAAGTAGGCTTTGGTGGGGGTAATTAAATTATCGTACAAACCGATTACCAACCGTACCAACAGAACTTTGGTACCAAGTCGTCGGTAACCGAAATCTCGGTACCGACCTCTATCGGCATGATACACGGTAATAGAAACTCAAATACCGTGGTACCATGGTACTGATTATATATATCTTTTTTTAAAAAAAAAAAATTTATTCCCTAAATATCTCTAATTCCTACCGATGGTACCGTTGATATCGATGGTACCGACGGTACCATTGGTACTGTCGGTTACCACAGATTATAAAATGTAAATGATGATTGAAATTTGTGCTGTTGGTTACCACGGTACCGACGTTCGGTAACCGACCCATTTTGGTACCAACAATTTCGGTTACCGACACTTTCGGTTGGTACGTGGTAGGAAAAATTGCATATCGAATGGTATTGGTACGGTACGTGGTAATCAAAAATTTCTCATGGTACCGTACCGTACCAGCCGTAATTGGAAGCTTGTCATGAATGGAACACCAATGAAAATGAAACTAGTACAAAAAAGGAATTGCAGTTACCCTCCCTTATACATTCTACAAATAATTTGATGAAGACGCCACTCATCTATTGACAAGTTGCACTCACATGCTGCAATTCCTATCCAAGACCAATAACAACAATGACTAACTTCATAAGAGTTACAACCATAACTGAATGAGCAACCAAATTACAAATGACATTTTTGCTCGGCTAAATAAAACACAAAAATTAAACCAGGCTACTCTTTGACGAGGTATTTGGACCATTAAAAATAAAGTAACTTTCAACAACCATAATTTCACATACATGCAACAAGAAATGTATTTGCGATAGCTTTTAAAATAACTCAACAACAAACAATTTTTTGAGAAAATATGAATGCAACAAATTCCAACAATCATAGGTCCACATAATCAGCTTTGGAAAAAAAAACAGAAAGTGAAAAAGGCCCACAATGGGATATTTCAAAATTAACACCAATGCATCGGTGTCGAAGAAGATAGCCATACAATCATTAACTCCATATATGCCAAGTGAAAATGTGATCTGTCTCACCTCGAAAAAACGAGAACTAGCCTTGGTGTCGTCTAGTTGCATGTGGTAAGTAGATTCAACATTCGATATTGAGGAAGCTTTGGATACCAATCCTAGATGTATTGCACGAATCGTTGAGGTTGTAATAGGATGAAAAGTATGAGCGAACAGAAGCTTGAAAACTTTTGGAGCAATCACGAACACAAGCCAAGTAATCAGCTAGGGTGCGCGTGATTACGAAGCAGAGTGGCATGCTATGAGAAAGTGCGGTGGCAGGGGATCTTGATAGCAATGGCTCCAAAAGTCCTTGGATCATCACGACACAAGAAGGATCACGCAACTAGTGACTCAACACGGTCTTAGCGGTGGTGGTGCAATTGGCGAAGCAATCAAGCTTCGTCTAGGGTTTTTCCAAGCAAAGAGAAACCGATCGACAATCCAACTAAGTGAGGAACCCTTGAATTGATGAGTTCATTGAAGATCAACACAAAGAACACAAGAACTAGGATCAAGACGCCAATGAGGAAAAAAGGGAGTTATAACTCAACACTATGCAATTCTTCTAAATTTGACATGTCCCGTAACATCCTTTATCAAGAGTATTTATGGCCCTGTTTTTGGGTAAAAAAAATGGGAGTGGACGGGGTTATAGGGGTGGGGGTGGTTTTGGGGTTTTGCATCTACCTATTTTCGTTGGGATGGAGGGGATGGTTAGGGGCGGGTGGAGGGGGTGGGGATGGGGTGATTTTACTACCTTGAGATGAGTGGATGGACGGGGTGGAAGGAGGCTTCGCCCAATTTTGCCCCTCCATCCATCCCCTTGCTATACAAATCTCTCCACTCTGATTCCGGTGACCATTCTCTGCCTGATCTCATCTCCGAAGTCATCTCCGCCCTCTTCGCCGCCCACTCCTTCCTTTGCCACCAGGACCTCCTCCTCCTGCCAATCTATAACACCACCTCTCCAAATCCTCCCTCTCCCTCTCCAATATCTCCTCCCTCCCTCCCTCGTCACTGACACCAATTGCTAGTTCTACTCCTCTCTTCCCCCTCCTCCGACCCCCTTCAGTGCCGGTCCAATGGTTTTATAGGCTCGGGGCGGAAGAAAATTATGGACCCTATTATTCATAATATTAGGACCCATAATTTTCGTTTCATAGTAATAAGGTTTGATATTTTTTTGTTTGGTGTCCAAACTTTTTAAAGATATTTTTTTATTTGGTGTCCAAACTTTTAAAAAAATTCGCACTAGAGAATGTGGTAGGAGATTGAAATAGAGAGATTGTGAGGATATTAACAACAAATCATTTGATGAATAGAAGAAATAAGAGATATCTCAATTCACTCTTTCCTTTTTTTTTCATGTTACTTCACCTCTTAAAATTTTACTGTTCTTCAATGTATGTCACTTTTTCATTTATGAGATTGAGATTTGAAGATAGAGGAAGTTAATGCATCCCCTGAACCCCCTACACATCCTTTACTTTTTTTTCTTATTTGTTTATTTATTGTTGGGGGCATATAAATTAATAGGTGGATTGGGCTCTTTAAATGGACAGATGGACCTCTTTTTATTTTGCATATATATAGATATATGAGTAAAATGAGATTGGGCCCTTTAATGGACTGGGCCCTGGGCGAGTGCCCAGGTTGGCCCTTCCCTTGGGCCGGGTCCGACCCCCTTTGGCCGGAATTCTTCCGCATGTCAACGCCCACATTCTCTCTCCTCATCTCCGCCCTCTCCCTAGCCCTCCACTCCTCGCTCCCCTCTTCAATCCCACCTCACTCCGCCGTCGCCCTCCACTTCTCGATCCCCTCCACTCCACTCCTCACTTCGCCCTCCACTCCTTTCTCCCCTCTCCGCCGCCGCCCTCTCTGCCTCACTCCTCACTCCCTAATTTTGGATTGAATCATCCTCGGTTTCGACTGGATTGGGCGTCCTCGGTGCTTCCTAATTGCCCTCCCCAATTGCTGGGCAACAATGTCTCTTCGGTGTGTTTCAAGTTCAACCAAAGAAAGTTAGGGGAGGGAGATGATAGTGTGTCCGTGTGTGTGAAATGGTAAAGATGGGGTTATTTTCGTCATTTTGCATTACACACTTATCCATCCATCTTTCATTTGCCAAACACCTATAGGATTATTTACGGAAATTAATCTCTACCCTTTCCACCCCATAAAATTAATCTCTATCCTTTTCACCCCCTAAAATTAATCTCCATCCTCTCCACCCCCTAAAATTCCATCAACTAGAAGACACAACCTATATGAAACATTAAAACTAATGGGCTGCTCTTCCTATACCTCTTATTATTAAAAGTAAGACTAAGAATAACAAGCCTATTTGACGATAGTCCCAAAATAGACATGCCACAACAAGTAAATATCTAATGTAATATAAATAGATTGGCTATAATGTGAAACACCCTTAGGTAGCATCATGATTGTTGCCTAAGCCTAATGCATCTACCACATAGACCAACAAAAGGAAGGACGCTCAAGGGTTCGGTTTTAGATGCCAAATCTAGAGTAACAATAGACATAGTGGCTTTTGCAATCATCTCGGCTTTAACTCTAGTCACCGGTCTATTAGAAAGTACACTCATGACCTCTTCCTCCTCCTTGATCGTCAATGAAGGAGGCTGAGACACATTAAAATGTCAGTATAGGAGATTGCGATGGTTATCATGAACGTCATGCAACTCTTACAATACTTTGATTCGTTGTTCTGTATATACGTCTTCTGCCATGTAAACTATGTGGCAAACAAAGTGGCACATCTGTGATATTTTATGGATCATGCCACTCTTATGTCGTACCCAGATTTCCTTTCCCTTGCTAGAAGAGATGTCATTGGGTGGTGGGTTGGTATGACTAGGGATGGCAACATGATGACCCCCATCCCCTTTTTTGTTGGTTCACTTTTTTTATTTGGTATTAATTCGAATGCGTAAAGAACGCTATCCGAATGCATCCTTTCGGATGAGGTCATGCAAACTTTGATCATTTAGAAGGTCAGGATTGTAGGTAATGTGACCAATGTGTGCAACCTCATCAACCAAACCATTACCATTCCGAAGTATATGAGAGAAAGATACTTCTTTGAACCCTGAAGGTAAGGAACTGATGTCAGTTATGAGAATTTCAATTTCCCAAGGACAGCTCGCACCAGTTTTTAAATTGTTAATAATAATAAGAGATTCTCTTTCAATGATAAGTTTTTCAATATTCAATTCCAGGGCACTTAAAATTTTATTGGATGATGAGGATTGTGGGCAATTAACGAGGAGTATAAAGGTACAGTAATAAGTTTATAATTTCCTTAATTTATGTGCAAATGTCTAAAAGGGCTTTTTTTTATTAGATAAGAATTTGGATATATGACTATCCAAGGGCATGCTTGCAGATGAGATCCTAAAGATCTTCATTCGTTGTTAGATGTACCCCAAAGGCAGAATGGCCAATGTGTGCAACCTTGTCAGCCACTCTGTTGCCAGCACGGGGTATATGAGAGAAGTGAACCTCTCTCATATCGTTTAGGAGGATCTATACATCAGACAGAGTCATTTCAATCTCCCACGAACATCTTGTGTTGTGCTTCATGTAATCGATAATGATCTTTGAGTCACCCTCAATAACGATGTTTTGTATGTTCAATTTTTTGCTTCTATAATGCCCAATTTTAGGGCAACTGCTTCAGCCCTTAGAGAAGAGAGATGCCCTAATATTTGATATGAGATTTGAATTGTTTTTCCGTGCCAGTCACAGATGATAGCTCTAGTAGAGCTTCTACCATCGAGGAGAGCAGAACCATCGAAATTCAACTTGAACTTCCCAATTGGTGGTTTGGACCACTTCTTCTGCTTGTTACGTTGTTTATGTTGTTTCTGTCCTGCCCGGTCACCCTTGTGAGGAGTCATTTCATAATCCACAAGCTCCTCGAAAAGACAGGCGCGATGCCACAAATCTAATTGTCTGACGCAGAACGCATCAATAGTGTTATCTGTTGGGGATGGTAGGTTTCGGAAGACAGAACCGCTTCTGAAATACCAAATACCCCACCAAGTTGTTGCAATCTGCTGAATTTTCTTTTAAGACAGCGTTTGTATCCATTGTAACACCCGTCCCATATCTCTCTTGTCATTTATCAATTGTTGGAGATTACACATTTTTGTACTAGTTAAGTATTTTCGAATAAGGCTAGGGAAACCTTCAATAAGTATATGGATGTCATCCTCACTGCAATCATGGCATCTGTTACACGTGGATGGCACGGAAACCCCCCACGAGGCAAGTCTGGCTTTAGTAGGTAATCCGGCTTGACTAACTTTCCACAAAAAGTTTTTGATTTTGGGTGGAATGTTTAATTTCCATATCCATGAATAGTCTAGGCTTCTATTAGCTTCACTGTTGGTAATGAGCTTGTATGCAGAAGATGTAGTAAACCAACCTTTTCTATCCGGCCACCAATAATCCTATCTTCTAGTGCCGAAACAGGTAATGGAATGGCTAATATCTGCTCAACTATTGACTCGGGTAGTATGTGACGGAGTTTCTCCTCGCACCACTTCCCTTGACGAATATAGTCAGAGACCTTCTCATTAGCGTTATATTGTACAGGGCACTCTTCCCTCTTGCATATAGCTACTTCTGACACCTAGTTGTCAGTCTAAAATTTAACCGATGATCCATTGCCAATAGACCATATGAGGCCAGATTTAAATTGTTTAAGTAGACTTGATAACTTCGACCATTTCCAAGACATGTTCCCTGCTTTCTTGTACTCTAAAATGTGGGTATCTTTTAGATACTTTTGTGTGATTATTTTGACCCAAATATTACCTGGCTCAGCCAGAATTTTCCATAGTAATTTTAATTGTAAAGCTTCATTCATTTCCTTTGCTTTCCTAATGCCCAAACCGCCAGCCTGTTTCGGTCTACATATCTTATTCCATCCAATTAACGGTTTGTGTTGTGCATCCTTATTCCAAAAGAAAGTTTTGTTCGATGTGTCTAGTTCTTTATGCATTGTTGCTGGTAGCATGAAGTTCTGCATGATATACAGCGGTTTCGCTGTTAAATTCGATCCAATGAGTGCCGCTCTACCTTGCTGTGAGAGTGCATCAACACGCCATTTAATGAGTTGTTCTTATGTTTTGCTGATCACTTCCTTGAAGGTTTCTTTATTAACCTGTCCATTAATAATAGGGCATCCCATGTATTTTTCAACTGAATTAGAATGAGCAATCTCGAGGGCCCCACCCAATTCCGAAATACGCCCTCGGGCCACACCAGTGGTGATCTGAAAGGCAGATTTGTGATGGTTGACCTTTTGTCCCGAAATGAGGCAGTAGTCATTGAGGATCTCTCTAATGTTGTGGCACGCGTTAGTGCTTCCTTTTAGAAATATGAGAATATCATCAGCAAAGGCGAGAAAGGGGATACAGGGGCCGGTAGATCCAAATAATCCAACAAGCTTATTCGAAGAACATGCCTCCATAACCAGGCGCCAGGCCAGAACCTCCGCACCTAGTATGAAAAGAAATGGTGATAAGGGATCCCCCTATCGAAGTCCCCTTGATGGATGGAACAGATCTGTGGGTCCATTATTGACAAGGACATAGAATGACACGGAAGTGATACATTCCATGACCCAGTTGACAAAGGTTCGGTGAAATCCAAAATTTAGTATAACTGATTCAGTGCATTCCCAATCCACCGGGTCATATGCTTTTTCCATATCCAACTTCAAAGCAATCCAGCCTTCCTTTCCTTTTCTGTTCTTGAATGAGTGAAAATTTTCATGAGCTATAAGAACATTATCTTGGATAGCTCTGTCATAAACAAAAGCACCTTGTAGGGGATTAACAAGTTTCCCTAGGACGCGCTTAAGTCGTTCTGTAAGAATCTTGGATATTACTTTGTAGATTGTTGAACATAAGATGATTTGTCTGTAATGTCCAGTGGTCGTCAAGTTGTCCTTTTTTGGCAGAAGAGTGATGAAAGTATGATTTATTTGTTTGAGGATTTTTCCAAAAAGGAAAAAACCTTTGACTGCTTTGATAACAGATGGGCCCACAGTCTCCCATGAAGCCTTGTAGAATTCGGTCGTCATCCCATCCGGGCCAGGAGCCTTTTTCCTACCTAGGCAAAATACAGCATTTTTAATTTCCCCATTAGAAGGAATCGCAGTTAGCATCTTGTTATCTTCATTTGTGATATCATTTGGAATGAGATTGAGATACTCGTTTAATTTCGCGATATTGATCGGTTGTTTTTTAAATCATTTCTGAAAGTCGTTCTTAATTTCATTATTGATGTTTTCCTCTCCTATAATTTGTGTGCCCTCAGTTGTCGTTATGGTTTTGATATATTTCCTATTTCAATTGCCCGATGCTATTCTGTGGAAATATCCCGTGTTGGAGTCTGATAATTTAATATGCTTGGTCTTAGCCCTTTGGTTCCAACAAGATTTCTGAAATAGTAAAAGTTTTTCTTTTTTCTTTATTAAAATGCATTCTTTTGCTTGTAATTTCTTATTTGTCTCTTGGTTCTGTGTCTGCTGGATTAGAAGAAGATGTTCTTCCACCTTTTGCAGTTGACGGAATATGTTTCCGAAGGTATTCTTATTCCACGTCTTTTCTTTGTCCTTTAGAATGCGTGTTTTGCGAGTTAGTTGATACATAGACGAACCATGACAATGAAACCGCCAAGCCTGCCTAACAATGTTTATGAAATCTCCACGTTGCAGCCAACAATTTTCGAATTTGAAATGAGGGGGTTTAAAAGTTTGATTGGTTGTTAATTCAATGGTAATTGGACAGTGGTCCGAAGAAGAGAAAGCACCATTTTTTGTACATAAGGCCGGATACTGATGTATAATTTCATGCTGGACCAAAACACGGTCCAGTTTTTCTTTTATATTACCATCTTCAACTTACCTTTTCCGCCATGTAAAATTATTTCCCCAAGACGAAATCTCTTCTAAAGAACACTGGTTTTTTTGTATCCATTAGTCTTGAAAATCTTCGAGGTTGTGTTATGGCCTGACAGGCCTAAAGTCGTTATGCCAAATCAAAGTAAATTCCTAAGATGCAAACTATAACAAGTATAGTAGGTAAGTTAGGGTCGAACCCACAGGGAAACAGAATCAATTGTAAGAGCAAGTATTATTACCCAAAAGTAACCGATTCAAAGGGAGTTTTGTGTGTAAGCAAATGGTGACAGAACAAGTTGCAAGTAGAGGTTGCGAATATATGATGGAAAAGTATCACACCAGGTAATTATCCGCACAACAATTGAGATGGTTCATCATCGCATTCTATGAGTCTCAAGTTCTAATGTCCAGTAATTGTTCTAAATTCAGATCGTGTAATAGCTTTTAGTCCTACCAGTCCTAAAAGCACTTATCACCAAATTACAAGGGAAAACCTTCACCAAATAATAAAGCGATAGCATTCAAACATGAATTATAATGAGATACAAGCGATTCTAACAACCCGTTAAAATAGCCTGTAATCGAATCTCCTTCACAATCTACCACAAGCAACCTGCGTATGATGATTGTGTTTGCTACAATGAATCTACAACCCCAAACCTGGAATTGGAAACCCTAGCAATATGACTAGTATCGATAAACCTAGGTGATCAATCCAGATTAACCAATAATAAGCAATCAAGCAATAAGCTCAGGAGATCGAAACAATTAACAAAGGACGAACAAGAGTAGAATACTCACAACCAAATCAATCGAAGGCTTCAAAGAACCAAGTGTAACAAAGGAGAGTTAGTTCTCCATAGGGTTTGTGAGATGAAGAAAAGGAAAATACGTCTCTGGAAAATAACCTAATTCCTCTCTGATGCGTTCTCCGCAGATATATAAACTAATAAAATCGGGTTTAACATCCCGTAAAAATATAAAAAATATAATATTAAAACTAATAAGATAGGGGAAACTCGGATAGGAATCCGTCTCCAGGGACTGACGCGGGCGCGTCAGTAGCAGCGCGGGCGCGTCAGACTCCGACTTGGGCGCGTCAGACTCCGACTTGGGCGCGCCAGTGGATCGTCTTTTGACTTCTATCTGATGCAACGACGTAGGCACTTCCTCCTAGCAGCGCGGGCACGTCAGTAGCAGCGCGGCCGCGCCAAGCTCACCAGCTTCCAGCTGCTTCCGAACTTCTTCAACAGGTTCCGATTCGATCTGCAAGATAACCACAAATTTGCGCAGAATCCGAACTCTTCTAGAATAATCATAAGATGCAATTTAGTAATAAAGAACGAAAGAAATGCAACCTATCTAAGCTAAAAATGCCTATAATGCCTATCTAATATATGCATTATCAGATTCCTCCACACTTAACCTTTGCTTGTCCTCAAGCAATGATAGAATGAACATGAATCAATGTATCCCACAAGAAATCCCTTCAAATTTCAATCTTTGTCAAAAGGCAACATTATAGCAGGTGAACACACAAACCAAGCAAACAAACGTCATAGCATGTATTTTAGTGATCAAAGCTTAGAAGTAGACATTATCCAACCTCACTAGAAATGTGTTTTCCACTCATGTGTTTAGGCTTTAAGATACAACTCTTAGCTCAAACCAGTCATGCACTAAGCTCATAGACATTGACCACCATATCACCAATTCTCTACCGAAATGTCATTACTTGCGGGACACAATAAGGAAAATAAAATGCAACAATTGTTTTTTCTTTCTTTTCTTTTCTCTCTTTTTTTTTTCTTTTTCTTGTCTTGGTGCTTTCCTTACGCGAAGCGCAAACATGGGTGTCATGAATGGCCCCGGTCTATCAACACCTCAACCTACTAATATGAAGTCCACTTGAACACCTTTTGACGCAAGTTGCAAACATGGTTGTCATGAATGAACCTGGTTACTCAATGATCAAGCTTTCTTTCCTAGTGGATAGTTTTCAACACCTTTTTGCGCGAATCATACCCATGGGTGTCATGCATAGATCCGGTTACTAAGTGCATTAACCATTGCCACCTTATTCACTAAATATTCACAAATTCAGCAAAAGACTCAAAATATAACATAAACTCCGCAAGCAACAAACATGTGAGTCGGTCTTTAAAAATAGATACTGCAGTCAATGTCAAGAGGTAGCAACACTAGGCGAGTAATTCACACAACTGAGCAAAAAAATTCAAATAAGGCCAAACATTCTCACATAGTCATGTTTTTAGGACTTCAATCATACTTTAGCTCAATCATACATGCTCAATTATATTTGCTAGCACATGTTCCACAAAAATCAAATAAAGACAATAATTAAAACATCCAGAACTCCATGGGATTTTTATGAATCATGCTACAAATTTAAAATAGAGGACAAACCAAGCCAGATGGGTATTTAAATAACACATATGTATGAAATGCATGCTCTATTTTTGGATTTTTTTTTTTTGATTTTTTTTTTAATACGAAAATAAACAAAAATTAATAAAAATGATTACAGAAATTAAACATGATGCATAAATTTAAATATGATCTCCTATATGCATCTATATATAGAATTCCTCTCCCCCACACTTAAAGTTTTCATTGTCCTCAATGAAACAATAAAGACAACAAAAGTAAATCAATTATAATCAGGGTGAAGGAAAAGAAAAAGGAAAAAGAAAGAAAAACTTACCTCGGGTTGCCTCCCGAGAAGCGCCTTTGTTTCAAGTCGTTGGCTCGACTAACTGGCCCTTGATTGGCCTAGGTTCCTCCACCAGGGTCACCAACACCAGTCATCTCATTGACAAATGCGGGAACCCTTGAAAGGTGTAACTTTCTGTCCAAGCTGTCATCCCAAACATAGTGGTTTGCTTCTCTTCGAATCTTCTCCGTTTGAGCCTTGGTATGATCCGGAGGAAATTCCCCACAAACTAAGTAGTTTACAATGTCCCGGTACCAAGGGTTTACAGAATGAAGTCCTAGAACGGACTGAGATGGGCTGAGAAGTAATGGCGTGGGCGCGTCAGGGAACGACGCGGGCGCGCCAGAACTCAGCGCGGGCGCGTCAGACTTTGGCGCGGGCGCGTCAGCTGTTGACGTGGGCACGCCAGACTCCGGCGTGCTTTTGTGCTCGATTCTGCATAATGTGTCATCCGGAAACGTGCCTAAGATGGGTTTCTGTGACTCCGGCCTGTCCTCCTCATTCACCAATCTGCTGAAGTGGTCAGCCACCAAATTCTCAGCTCCTTTCTTGTCCTTAATCTCCACATCAAGGGTGCAAAGATGACTAGGGCGTTGTTTGAGTTCAATTTCAGGTGCCTGCACAACAGATGGAACAAGCACTTCGCTTGGAGTCAGTAGATTGGGGCCAATGCCCAAAAGAGTAGGGGACTTACCTTCTACATCCATCTGGGCTGCTAATTCCTGCATGTTAGATGAAATTGAAAAATCTGTATAGGACTCGTCAATAGCATTCTCAATAATTGACTGCAACTCATCTTCCCTAGACATATCAAATAGATCTTGAGCTAATGGTTCAATCACATCAATAGAGCACAGAGAATGGTCATCAACAAGATGTTTCATAGCCTTGTATAAATCGAATTCAACCTTTTCTCCATCAAATTCCATTGTTAGTGTCTCAGAAACACAATCAATTTTTGTCCTAGCTGTTTTAATAAAAGGTCTACCTAACAGAATAGGCGCATCATGCTTATCGTGTTCCATATCCAGGACAAAGAAATCTGCAGGAAAAATCAGTTTATCGACCATAACCAAAACGTCTTCTACTACTCCTTTAGGGTATTTATTAGACCTGTCAGCTAGTTGCACAATTACTCCAGTTTCATGCAAACGTCCTAAATCTAGCGATTTGTAAAGTGAGTAAGGAAGCACATTTATGGAGGCACCCAAATCAAGCATAGCTCTATCAAATTTGACATCTCCAATGACACAAGGGATAGTGACCATACCTGGATCAGTGCACTTTTTCGGTATTCTCCTCTGAAACATAGCGGAGACTTGCTCACTTACTTTCACTTTCTTTTTTCCTTTCAGCTTCTGATTTCTCTTCACCGTGCAAAGCTCCTTCAAGAACTTGGCGTACTTGGGCACAGTTTTTAACATTTTCAGCAGAGGAATGTTCACCTGACACTTGCTAAATGTCTCGAAAAGCTCTGAATCATCGATTATCCTCCTCTCTTTGAGTGCCTCAGGGAACGGAGGTTTTGGTTTCTCCGACCCGAGAGGGGGAAAATCCGGTCGGACATATGTATCGACATAGGGCTCGGATTCAGGCGAGATCGGACTCGACGCGGGCGCGTCAGACTCCAGCGCGGGCGCGTCAGAAGCAGCGCGGCCGCGCCAAGCTCACCAGCTTCCAGCTGCTTCCGAACTTCTTCAACAGGTTCCGATTCGATCTGCAAGATAACCACAAATTTGCGCAGAATCCGAACTCTTCTAGAATAATCATAAGATGCAATTTAGTAACAAAGAACGAAAGAAATGCAACCTATCTAAGCTAAAAATGCCTATAATGCCTATCTAATATATGCATTATCATGGCCCCACCTTCCTTTTCTATAAAGTTGACTTATATCCTGAATTATCGGACGTCAGAACGCATCCTTATCTTGTTCATGCAGCGGGGCGTATATAAACCAAATTAGACAAGAGAAATTATCACCAGTGTTGGTGTACTTGATGGTAATGGCTCGATGTCTGTGTGAGATAACTTCTACCTCTTCGATTTGGAGACCATTTTCTTTCCTCAGTAACCCAAGACCACCTGATTTGCCTTGAGCGGGAGACCAAATGGCTTTGTCAAAACCCGAACCCCGCCAAACGGAAGGGTCATGAATATTTTCTGCTTTCGTTTCAGCAAGTGCTAGCATGTGAATATGCTCCGACTTGCATCTTGTTTTAATGTCTATCCAAAAGGTTGGTCTCCCCATCCCCCTACAATTCCAAAAACTAAACTTCATTTGCAACACATTTTTTAGAGCCCGAGGCATGTATTCGACTCTCATGTTTTGTGGGAATTAGATTTCTTGACTCGGGTTGTGTCAGCTTGTTTTGTGTATATTTAGTGCATAGAACAGGCCACCGCATCAAACCATCCCAAACACCAAACCTTAGTTTCTATTGTTGAGCAAAAACAAACCAGCCACCAAGTATAATTGGTTCGACCCCAACCCAGGCTCTAAATTCGACCCGGACATGATTCGCTTGACCACCCTAGACCAATATCGGTCGGTATGTTTGGGCATCTCCCGCCCTGTGCGTTTAAAGCACCAATACCCACCCCCTACAATCGATAATCAGCCCGCCATAAACCAACTGACAGAAAACCGAGAGGAGGCAAAGATAAAAGCTAACAAACACACTTCCATAGATATAAATCTTACACATACAAAGGCCATGAAGACTAGGGACACAGCCCCATCGGACAAAGATCCTAGGTTTCCTTACTACACACCATTCATCTTCAACCAACACCATAACTTCTTCTAGAAATACACAGACAATAGAAGAAGGGTAGTTATTTGCTTTGATGCACCATAAGTGATTGCTTGGACAAGGTCTTAGTCTAATTTTTACCAAGAGAGCTAATTTATTCCTTATTCTTTTAATATTTGGATGGTGAATGAATTCATATTTTAATCTTTCTAACTCCCCTTTATTGATTTGATCATTTGCTTGGTGGTCTGCTATTGACCAAGCTTTGTTACTGCTATGAATTTGCCTGTGAAACCTATTGTAATGAAAGCTAACAGCCCACTTGTTCAATACAATGTAAAACAACCTGCTTATAACATCAAACCAAGGTCCTCGAAGCCGGGTCCAATTCAAATTAAATCGATAGAGAAGATCCCATAAGAGGATTGTGCAGCTAAATACCCGATTTGACTCAAACAAACAGAATTGTAGATTCTTGCGTTCATCAACTGATAAAGGCACAGATTTGATCAAAGCCTGACAGGCAAGCAAACCATACCACCCAATCCCGTTGTAGAAAATGAGAGTCGAAGCCATGTATAATGAGTTTAGATTAATTGATTTCTTACTGATCTTACATATAGATGCATAAAGGGTTATGTTTTTCAGAGTGAGGATATTTTCTTGGTTGATGTATCTTTCTTCTGGTCAAGCTTTGTATTTTGCCACATCGAAGGGAAGCGTAGCCGCTCCCTTGGGTTCTTTAGAATATGAGGTGTTACCCTCGTCCGCAGGGCCTGGTACCCCTTTGGACTCATGCTTGGAAGATGTTGGATTTGTGCCTTTATTTTTTTTCCTTGTCCTCCAATTTGTTGAGTACCAAAAGATTAGAAGACAAGAACGGATGATTATTAGTAGTTGAAAAGGAAGAATTGTGAGAGTAAATGGAGTATGGATCGCAAGCCCTCCCAGCCCCAAACAAGAAGTGGAAGGGAGTGAAGATGACCAAAGACGGAGACCAGTAACAGGTCCTTGGCAACCGAAAGAGAATCCAGAAGCCATACCCCCACACGTACAGCCTAGGATGCGAACACCACCACCCGTTGTTACTTAAACTCGATGTCGTCGGTTTAAGCATACCCTGAGGGAGAAGACCCCAAGCGGCAATCCACCACCACCAGGAGCGCAAACTTGCGTTTAATATCCCATTAATCATCAAACTTACTTGGGATCGACTGCGTTTACATGATTTGTCCTTGCGAAATTGGACAGCCGCGAACCACCCTTGAGGCCCAAAGGCCTTTGAGAGTCGCCCGGAATCCCGGATTTTTGGTGGTATTCATTACTGAATATTGAATGGGGATTAGCCCCATACCTTCTTTTTGATTCAGGCTCCTAAATGAGAGATTTGGTGGGGATTGTCTTCCTAGGGTTCTTCTTTGTAGAGGAAAGGGGTTTTTTGTTTTCTCTCTCATCGGGTCTTCGGAAAAAAAAAGGACTTATATCATTGAACATAGGTGGTATTACATATAATATCACATAAATGTATATTACAATAATTTTTTTAAAAAATGATTTTTTTACATAAAATTATAAAAATATATATTAAATAACAAATTAGGATTTCGTAGTCGATATTGGAATCCTCACAAGGTTTTCCAACGAGGAGTACTTCACCCCTAGATAAAAATTACTTTTACTTCTATTCCTGTAGGGCTGTTATTCGAGTTGAACGAGCTAAATATTGCTTGTTCATATTCAGCTCATTTATAAATGAGTCGAGCCTAAAGTTGGACTCGATCTTAAAAATGTGCTTATACTCAGCTCATTTAGGAAATGAACGAGTTCGAGTCGAGCTTTTTTCAAGCATTAAGTATCCATATTTGCTCAAACATAAAAACTTAATTTTTTTAGAAACTTCATTAAATTCGAATTATTTGAGCTTAAATTGAGTGAATTGAGCTTTGAAGTGATCTTAAAAATGTGCTCATACTCGACTTGTTTAGAAAATGAACGAGTTTGAACGGAGCTTTTATCGAGTCAACCCCGAGCCGAAATCGAGCTAAGTGGCTCGTATAACTGCCCCTGATAGAATTACAGATTATCAGTTACCAACGCTAATCCTCATGTTCCCAAATCCTTGCTTTTTCTTACCTTTTTTTTAAAAAAAAAACACTCCTGTAATGCAATTTAGATCCCCTATAACACTTTATGTGTTACACTCGGTGTTACACTTAATTATTTCAAGTATAAAGTAAAGACCGAAATTTAATTAATATTTATAAAATATCCGTAGGATAATCCGAATATTATCCTCCCTTATAAATATGAAAACCCAAAAAATTTAAAAATTTTATACCTAGCTTTACATGGATTCAATTATGGGGAAATATACCCAAGCCACTTTTCTCGTATCTTATAAATGTAACGGATTTTAATGCTTCGCAAGCTCGGGTTTTACATTATGTTAAAGAGGTCGTCCACCCAAATTGCCCATCATTGAGCCACCAAACCCTTGACTTGTGGCTTGCTTGTGAATGTAGACATTCAACCACTCCCATCACTTCCTTCCCATCACACACATGCTTTGACTCATGAAGCCAACCACCCCTCTCCTCTATAAACCTGACCCCAAGACTCATGAGGAGCTCATCCAAAGAAGCCCCACCGTCACTTGAGAGGAGAGAGAGAGAAGGAGAGCCTTGCTCCACTTTAGGTCCATTTTGGACAGCCTTAACAAGAAATAGCATAACTTCCTCCATACTCATCCAAATTGAGCAAACTCGGTGACCATGGATCCCTCTTGAACCCAGCTTTCCATACATATCTTAAACACAAAAATCCAATGTCTTTTGCCCAGCCAAAATCGTCCATATATGGAGCTGCAGAAAATTGTTTTTGAAGGGTCTTGAGAGTTTGACTTGATTTCTTGGTAAGAACCCTTCATTTCTTCCAAAACTGAGTTCCAACATGTGTTATAACTCCTTTCTTCAACTTTGAGTAAGAATCTAAATCATGTTTTGGGATTTTTGGTGACAAAATGGCAAGGTGTTTGAAAGGTGTTCCGAAGGACTCCCGAGGGTGTTCTTGAGTCGTTTGTGTGGGATTCTTCGAAGGTAATCCCTCATCCGCCTCCCCCTCTCTAGTAATAGATCTTGTGTGCTTGGAAAGGGCTTAGGAAGTGGAGCCTCTATGTGTTTTTGGTTGCGTTTTGTAGCAAATGTCAAGAAACAAAATGGATATATGTGCCTCTGTAATTTGGACTTTATTTCCAATCCAACAATCTGATCAGACTGAAATCTTAATATGATGTTCATGGAAATGTTATCTAACTGTACTTCAAAAATTAGGGCGATCCAACAGTTGGATCAAGAGTTATTATAATTTTAGTAACTAGTGTTTATAATGACTCGATTAAAAAACTTGGTTAAGGGAATGCTAAGAATATGGTTAAATATATGATGGCATAACCAAAACTTAGAGCATATTAAATATATATATGAAGTATACCCATAACTTGGCTTATGATCCATAACTTGGCTTATGATCCATAAATATATATAGATATGAAGTATACCCATAACTTGGCTTATGATCCGATAAGAAGAAAATCGATTATGTGATAATACGATATAGATTATAACTGATTAAGTCCGGATCACTTAACCAAAGTGTATAATCTATAGAATCGTGAACCTCATATGGATGTATGTTGATTATTAGGTTGGGCACCATGCATTAGAAGACCACCTAATGAGAGCTTAATGAAATTACTAGGCTCTCGTTGATTGGATCATTGGTTGCGCATTTTATTGCTTGTTTATTCTTCGGACTCCACGTAAGTCCCCTGGACTTACTCATGATGGATTTATGTGATACTCTTTGTCTTATCGAGAGTCTTCATGCATCACGCGACCTAGTAACATGTTTAGGAATATAAACCGGTAATATGACGTAGGATGAACTTAGTAAATCCAACACTTCATATGTATGCTATGTGTCTATGGTAGGACGGCCGTCAAAATCTGAATAAATGACTTATACTAGATGGAACGTACACGAATGAAATGATAAAAGACTTATGTTGAGAAAGAATGAGTATGTTTGAGAAGGATGAGTACGTTTGAGAAGGATGAGTACATTTGAGAAGATATTATGATATGATGGTGATGATGATGATGATTATGATGATGACACGGGCCCTTGTGTGTTTATTTCGCATTTATATATATCTATATACTTGCTTATGTGTTACATTTTAACATTCATGTAGTTTAAGTATGCCTCTTTATATGGCATTTAGTTTGCATATTTCCGATGACTGACCCCGATTTATCTCTTGTTTTTAGATTCAGGTACCCCTTACCCGATATGACTTACTTATGTGGATGGTTGTCGGGACAGACCTTTTGGGACGATTAGAGCGAGTGAGGCATGACTTACGCACTCTTTACTTTCTCGCTTACTTTGATTTGGTTTTGACCCGGCTATGTCATGGCGACTTTGATGTATGTTATTTCCTCACTTTATATTTCCGGCTTGAAAATCATTTACACGATAGTACCTAGGACAGGTGAACGCCTCCAACGGGCGCACGCATTTCTAGGGGTTTGAAATCCCCACTTTCGAAAACCATTGCTTCCTCTAAAAACAAATAACTTAGCTAAATAACTCATACTCAGTCGTAAGATCTAAAGCTCACGGAAGAATTCAAAACTCTTCTATAACATTCCCTGAATAACCGGATCATCCGAACCTTATAAATCCTCTAAGTGGATTTATGGAGGCATATTCGGATATCTATACTTTTGGGTCGTTACATATAAATTCACATTATTTTTTTTAAAATTATATTTATACTCTATTTTTTTATTAGATAAGAATTCGAGTTCAGACATATCTGAAAATCGAATGCCAGCCAGGCCGGCAGATGGGAGAACCGTCTAATAATCAAAGCACATAACAATACATAATAATGCAAACTCAGGCAAACACACTCTATGAAAAACAAAACAAGCAGACCTAAATCAACCGCTCGATTTGAAGCAAAACCGTAGGGAAGCGGGATATCAGGACCCGAACATCCTGTGGACAGTGAGGACGAAACTTCAGGGAAGCAGCCAACCCAAGTAGTGGAGACGCCACAATACACACTACGACGACCCTAACCTATCCCGGTTCCGACAACCAGAATCAAATCCTCGAAGAAGATCTCCAGGCTACACCACCGCAGAGCCGCACGCCGCCTGAGTAAAGAGCACATAGAAACCCTATCGGGATTTAATCAACTTTAACGGGATTTAGTACACACCCATACGAACGGAGTTTGGAACCCTTGGGGGATTTTAATCTATATATATATATATAAACTAAAATGTAATTAGTATATATAGAAATACATACATAAAATTCTTTTTTAAAAAAATTTCGAGCTACTCAGGGCCTAAGGTAAGCACATAAGACTGGCCCAAATGAGTAATGATGAGTCATTCGGGCCCAAGACAATCAATTGACGTAAGTGTTGTGAGCCTAATTTGCCATGTTTTACACTAACTTTTATATCGATTTCTGCATACATTGCATACATTTGGGTTAGAACAATACAGAATCTGTGTAGTTTACACTTATTTACAATATATGGAGGTCTACACAAGTTTTGGTTATATTTCGCAGAAATCGGACGCACTTTGAAGCTTAAAGGAAACTCATGGAGAAGCTAAGGATGTTGCAGCTGGAGAAAACGCCATTTTTCACCATTCTTCATTCTGAATCAAGCTTTGATGTCTTCATGAGAGTTGTAGCCCTCGGAAAGATCTTTCCAACGTATGGTCATATGCGTCAATCCGACGAACGAGGACTCGGGAAAGTGCGTTTCAAGAACAGAGCAGAAAGCTGAGAGAACTCTACTCGAGATCGACTAGCATCTACTCGATCTCGACGAGTCCTGGTCGAGCAGAGCTGATCGAGGACACTGAGTCAGAGACAACCCGACTCCGGAACCTTACTCGATCTCGAGTACCATCTAGTCGAGATCGACGACACTTCGGAGCCATGTCCGGAGTCGACGAGCTGTGCCAAGCCGAGGACGAAGACGCAGACCACCTCTACTCGATCTCGAGGAGGCTTAGCCGAGATCGACGAGCCCAGAGCCAAGGTCCGAGCATGTCGAGTAGATCTACCCGGGAAGACCTAGTCGATGAGCAAATCTACTCGAGACAGAGTAGGGCTACTCGAGATCGACTAGACCTCCGAGCCTTGTCGAGCACCAGTCACCCGAGAAGCCGAGCCACACCCGTCGACGGCAATCCTACTCGATCTCGAGGAGCCCTAGTCGAGATCGACGAGCCGTGTCCGGGAGCGCGTTACGCGGTTTCGCTGTCCTACTAGGATTGGGAGTCCTTGGATCCAATTCTATCCAATTTGGCCGAGATCTATCAACATCTATCAAGTTCTATCTATGGAGAAGACATGGAAGACATCTTACCTAGTTTAGATTTATCTTTTAGATTTAATTCCTTTATTGCTTTTATTTATCATTAAGCCTTTTAGATATAATTTTAGATATAGATAGATATTTCTATCCTTGAATAGCAAGGAATAGAAGGCTATAAATAAAGCCCTAGGGGCTGGTTTTTCATTCATTCAATTTCAGTCAGAGACAAGTAGTTCCATAGAGATTTAGGAGTTCGAAGGTTTTAGGGTTTTGGCATTCAACGAGAGTTGGATCACCGGGATTGTAAAGTCTTTTGAATTTAGTTTAATGCAAGTTGTTTTCTTTCAATCGATGATGTCTGAGTTTGCGATGAGGCGTGAGTAGTCCACCCACTTCTAGGGTTGGGGCGAGCCCGACGATAGCCATGCGTGCCTGAGGTAAAGATCCGACCTTTATCATGTTTTGAGCATTTTCCTACTTGTTTATGTGTTTATTGCCCATCTAATGGAGATCCATGCTAACAACTTGGATTGTAAACATAAAATCGGTAGAGACAATTAGGGTTTCTTGAAAGAGTTGTCTAATTGTTGGAAAAGGCGAAAGCTTAGTCCTTTGATGCAATTCACATGATTATGTGTTTGGTTTTGCCTTATGAATGCTTGGTTATCGTTGTTGCAAACCCCAATCTTGGAAGTCCTTTTACATACAGTTTAGTTCGAAATCCCAAAGCAATTGTTTTTACTTTCTTTTGTTTTGTTTTTACTTTCTGCCCTCGTCGATCTCGACCAAGCCCTGGTCGATCTCGACTACTGATTCTCGACCCAGAGTCGCCGTAGCTTAATTGTGCAGGAACTCGACAAGCCCAACCCGAAGTCGACGAGGACCGTACTCGATCTCGAGTAGCCTCTTGTCGAGATCGAGTAGACTTTGCCGAGAGCTTCGGCCCTGTTCGACTAGCCTGATCTCATGTCGACTAACTCTAGTCGAGATCTAGCACCTGTTGTCGACTTCTGTTCGTGAGATTCCACTGCTGCCTAGGATCCGCTGACACGCTTCCTCGTGGATCGATCCTGACTTCCCGCTGCTGCATCAGGAGGAGGTCTTGTAATTATTTGCAAGGGACGGAATCTGGTTTGCTGTGATTTATTTATATTTTGTTTGCATACTCGATTTCCTCCTACAACAGTAAGCTCCAGTCTTCTAGAATACGGTGAGGCAAATAGAGGGGTAACCAGGTAGCCTACACTAGCGGCAAAATGAAGTCGGCACCAGGGTCGGGCCAAAATACCGGCTAGAATAGCCGAAGACGACACTAGGGACAACGTCGGAGGAGGCAAAGCGAGTTCGACCGGCTGAGTGGTGCACCACTCAGCCGCCATGTTCATACATTGATTAACGATTTCATCCATGACCACCGAGAACAAGACGAGCCCTAGACCAGCAAATCGAGGGCGTGTAAGATCAAAATGGATGAAATCGAAGGATGAGAAGGGATCCTCATCAAGGATTTGCAGAAACCCCAACGAAATCGTGCAATTAAATGGTTAATCGCCGACATAGTCCGAGACGGCAGAGGAGGCACCAAGGGATGCAACGAGGAAGAAGGAGGTGGATCACCGGTCACCGGACAACCTCATCGCACCACGCCCCTTCAGATTCGCAAACCGATGGACAAAAGCCCCAAAAACGGTGTTAGAAAATGTGAATATCAAAGACCCCAAATCCAAGACTTGAGTTTTCAAACCCAAAGGGTGGTTTATGACTCCCGAAGAAGTGTTTTCGACCTCCGGAGAGGAGATTCTCCGGAGGTCGGACCAAGTAGCGGTCGACGGTATTTTTATTTTGATGGAAATTAGAGCTCTATATTTATTTATACTCTATACACTTATACTAACATGTCTATAAACTTTTATTATGAAAATATATTTTTTTAAAAGATATAAAAAAATATTTTCTAAAATAATCAATTTTTTAATTATCCATAATTTTTCATTATAAAATTTTATAAACATGTTAATATAAATGTATAGAATATAAAAATAATTTTTTTATAAAAAATTTAAATCTAAATATATATCTAAAATAATCTATATAAAATACTAAAGCGGGATTATTTTTCTGGATTAAAACAGGATTATTTTTGCTTACGCGTCATATTCTGGATTAAAGTGGTATTAATATAAGTTAATATAGTTATGTAAAAAGCTTATCTTTTTATACCAAATAATATATTCAATATAACCCTATATCTTAATTAGGTTACTTTTCTTCCTTGCTTGAATATTAGAGCACGTTGCTAGGGAGGATATTTTATATATTTTTTTAGCGGTTTAGTGGATATTAGGGTAGAGAATTGCAATGTTACAAGTCCTTGATTCTGATTAAGTCTAATTTTACCGTAGTAAGGGACTTGGGGCTTTATCCATGTGTTATTGTTGGATAATTTTGATTCTTCATAAAAATTATTGTGAAGGTCGAAGGATGTAAAATTATAATAGGTGTCAAAATATTTAAAGCGAATATTTATAATACATGACAAGAGAAATCTATATGTAAAATTCTAAAGCGGTTTCTCCTTAATCGTAGTATTTTTAAACTATTAAATCTTTTTAATTAATTAATATAATATAGCAATATATGTTGGTGATAATATTTTACCAAATTTTTATATGGTCCCACTTAATAATTATAGAAGATAAAAATTTACCCAATTCCAATAGATTTTTTTTTAAAAAAAAAGATTGATATCCAAATTAATCACATGCCACGCTAAAATAATTAAATAAATCTAAATATAATTTGGAGCAACTGATCTTCCATTCAATCAATTGAAAAAAAATAGTAAAAACTCTCATCTCTCTAACTTGAGAGAGGGAGCCCAAATCAGCTTTAGTCGTGTACCTTGGCTCCGCCGCACTATCCCGAGTTTTGAACCTCGATCTCTTCCAAACCACCTTTCGATTCCGGCGTGGGTGGCCCTCGTTTTCACCTTCGGTTCCATGTTTGTTGGGTGGGCGTTGCTGCTCCGACTGCATCTCTGCCTCCCCCCATCTCTGTCATGTCGGCTTCATCCTTCTGGTTGTTGTCTTCGTGGTTGGTCGGATCCATGTCGTCTTCCTTGTCCGGGCTTGGTTCCAGCCATGTCTGTGGAGGTGGGTCTCCAACATCCCTGCTGCTGGGCTCATTCTAGCTTGTGTGAAAGGTGTACGAAAACACCTTGGCGTGCAAGGCTCAAATTTGGCCTTGCACACCAAGTCTTGGGATCTAAAAAAAAATAATTTATATATATATAAGTAAAGGTTCAAATGTAAAATTACCTTAGGGTGTAAAATTTGCTTAAGGTGTAAAATTCTCTTTATGGGCCTAATTTTTGTAAGTAAATTGCTAATGTGCCTAATTTATTTACTAATAACCTAATTTAATTAGTAAAATGTCAACCTCATGTGCCCCCCTTTCTCCATGAGTGTGCCCCCCCCCCCCCCGCCCATGTGCCCCCTCTTCTCCGGTCAGATTTTTTTTTGTTTTTTTTTTCCTTTGTCCCAGGATTTTTTTTTCGCGTTAACACTTTCTGTTGTGCACATATAACATCCTGTTGTGCAAATATAACGTTATGTTGTGCAGACATAATAATTCATTATGGGGTAAATAGGTAAATGGGCCTATTTCAATTATAAAAATTTATAATTAAAATATGCTTAATTTATGGGTAAATGAGCCTAATTTTATTGGTAAATATGTCTAATTTTATGGGTAAATGCACTTTTTTCCGTTTTTGACACTTTTTGTTGTGCAAATATAAAGTGTATAAATAAAATGATAAAGTGTAAGAATAAAATGACGATGTGCATGAGTAATAATATGAAGTGCACAATTAAGATTATTGTTAATGTGTCTTGAATCATTTTTCACCGGCGTCGCATCGAGGGATCCGGGGAGCGGAGCTCCCCGACGGGGGGGTTAGGGGGGCAGCGCCACCCCGCCTTTATGGTATGCAATGTTTATTTTAAACGGACTTATCGTCTATTTGTTTTCAAGCATTTAACAATTTCAAATTAAAGTGCATAAATAAGATTAAAATGTGCAAATATAATATTAGAGGGAATTAAAGGAAATGACCCTTGCCCCGGTTTGGTTTGCTAGCCTAACCCACTAACCATTTCTAATTGCAAAGGTTAGACCCCCCCTTTTAAAAAATGGCAAGGTAGCCGGTTGGGATAGGGGTGTTGAAACCGGTTGTTGGGGGTCATTAAAGAAGGGAGAGAGTGTGGGAGGGAGGAGGAGAGAGAGGGCAGTTTTTAAAAACCCGTCACTTCCAACTGTGTAAAACAGAGAGGAGGGAGGGGAGAAGGCACGAAACCGCAATTCTTGAAACGAAAACGAGAAAGGAGAAGAAGAAGGCAAAGGAAGAAGACGAACCTGGGAGTAAGGAGGAGAAGACAACGGCGGATTTCAAGCCAGTAAACCCGACAACGTGTAGAAGACGACCCTGTGGGCGTTTAGAAGAGAGAGACCGACGGTTTTGAAGTAAGTAAACCCTAACCTTACCGATTTAGTACTGATTGCAGAAATTGAAAGGATGAGGGACTATTTGAAGAACCTAATTTGTTTGCCATGGTTTGCAATTGGATGAAAGAACGGGTGGAATATCCGCCCCTGTCATGTGGGATGTAACAGGCGTCTAGTATGAAAACAATGGGTGGAAATGTGGGAACGGGGGTGTTCGAGTCGGGGAGAGAATGGAAGTACCATTGTGGTGATGATATGATAAAGGCCTTGAAGGAGGAAGCAAATTAGGGGAAATCGATACATGTATTGTGTGAATATTTGGGAAATTGGTGAAATTGGGGAAAATGTGGAATTGGGGAAATTGGTGAGATTGGGGAAATTGGATAGATAGAGGGAAATCGGGGAACCTATATGTGGGTAAAAAAATTTCAGGAACAACTTATTGAATGTAAATGCTGTTACATTGTAACATGTCATGTTTTTAATATTTAGTTGCCATGTTTAATAGGTTTTCTGTCATGTTTAAATGCAAAATTGCACGGCTTATATTTTGTGGAAGCTATAAAATGGTTACAATGCTCAGGTGATAAGTATAGGGTAAGATATGGTGAGGCTAGAAATTTACTGTCATTTATGATAAGTGCAGGTAAGAAATGGTGTCTGTCATGTTAAAATGGTCACTTGACATGTTAAAATTGTCACATGACATGTTATATGAACTTAACATCATGTGCATTGTGACTTGTGTGATGAAAATCTGCAAATGTTTGAAGAATGCTAAAGTATTGCTCCCCAACCTGCAGGGTATCAAACAACAACATGGGTGGTTCAGGAGAAAGATGGGTAACGCAGACACCGACAACAGGCGAGGTATGGTTTGGCTAGTGTCGATCAAGGGTAGAGTGTTTTACAGATGAGTCGCTCTAACATTCCACCCCACTGTGCAGGCGATATATGTTGTCCCCGAGGACTAGCATTTCAAGTGTAGATGCAACCAATACGCCAGGCCCTAGGTCCTTGCAAAGCTAGACCAGTACCTGAGCGCGTCAGACTGGAAGCGTCTGTGTGAAAGCCAGTTTGGCGGCATTGCGAGGCTCGGTGCCAAAGTTGAGTTCTCATCACAGCTAGTCCACTACGTCCTGCAGCGGCAGCTGTGGTCGAAAAAGGTAAATGAAACGTGGTACATGATCCAGGGGTCCATAGTCCGGTTCTCAATCGCAGAGTTCGCGCTAGTGACCAGACTGAAGTGCTCGACAAACGTGCTGCGGACCGTGGACACTGAGGCGGACAAGGCTGCCTGCTTAGAGTTCTTAGGGGCGGAGAAGATAATGATGGAGGTCTTCGAGACGGAGTACAAAGTGGCGATGAAGTCAGAGCGTTCGGCCGCAAGGCGCTTTAAGTTCGCGCTCATAATGCTGGTGGAGGTGTTGCTCTTTGCGAAGGAACCCCGCAACTTTATTCACAGGTGGGTTGTAAACATGGTGTCTGACACTGAGGCGTTCTTGCGTTACCCGTGGGGGCGACTGTGCTACGAACGAACCCACGAGTTCCTCTACCGGTGTGTTGAGCGCAAGCTCCAGCACGGGGTCAGCAGCTCTCGCCCGTTGTACTTGTTAGGCGGCTTCCCCTTACATTCCAGGTATGGACATAAATCTCACATGACAAATAATGATTTAAACTAGACACTGACTCGTGGTAACTGGACATAGGCACTGTGCATTGAAAAATGCAAACTGAACACGATTAAATGCACAGTCGAAGGACGTTCCAGGTATGGTCATCACCTGGTTTTTTTTTTTTGTAGTTGTGGGTGTACGAGGCTCTGCGCCCAGTTGCAAGACAATTTGCTGACACCAGCACAAGCACAAGCACAACCTACCCTCGGTGTCTGCGATATAAGTCGAAAGAGCACAATATCATGTACGATTCTCTTGCCTCCCTCATCCAGCAGTCGAAGGACGAGTTGGGCATGTTCGACGAGGTGGACGCTGTTCGGACAGTCCTGCTCCCAGATGCCGAGGAGGTCAGGAAGAGGGTTATTCTTGGCGCCATGTTCGCAACAGAGAAGCCGGATAAGTTCTTCGACGACCTCGTGGTGGAGTATAAAGCGAAACATGCGCCGAGCACGACGGAAGCATCCGGGTCAGGCACGACGGCTACCCAAGTTGATGTGTCAAGGATTTTGTCTAAGATGGATGATCTGGGGACGAGCTTATTGGCAACGTTTAACGAGAGGATGGAAAGGGTTGAGGCGGCGATGCAGGAGCTGAGAAGGGAGGTGAGGGGGAAGAAGCGAGGTGAGGACGAGGTGACACACTCGCAGGACAGGCATGGAACTTACGGTGAGGAAACCGAAGACGTTGAGTTGCAGTCGAAGGAGGTAAGATGTTCAATTTGTCATGTTAGTATCCTTAACCGCCATGTATAACAATATAGGCGTCATGTATAATAATATAGACGTCATGGTAACATACCTTTCCCATAATTGCGTAGGATGAGGAAACTGTTAAGGAAATGGGACAGAAATCGGGTACTGATGCAGGTGAAGATGAAACCACCAAGACAACCTCTGAGGTAAGTACCCTAACTGAAACCGTGATGTCAGTTTTGTGAATGACGGTGACACGAACTCATAATCTGTAGGAGATGGGTAAGAGTAAGGGACCAGTCCATGGGGAGACCGAAATGGAGAAGGATGCTGATCCACAAGAACCCCCCAAAGAAACACCCACCACACAGGTAAGGCATCCCTGTCGTACTGCGATGTGACTGTTGATAATGGTGTCGAGACTAAGTTCCTTCCCATATTTGCGCAGGGTGATGAAGTGTTGAAGGAAAAGGGTGAGAGTGATAGCACAGGGCCAACTGAAATGGTAAGGGCGACCGGGCTTGAGCCAGTAGCAGCCACTACCAAAGTCACAACCGCTGAGGTAAGCCATCTGCCGCCCAGTGTCATGTGAATAGTGTTAGTTGTCATGTCAAATATCTGTTGTTGTCATGTAGGAGGACCGAGCTAATGAGGATGAGGTGTTAGCTGAGGGGTCTAAGACTGTGGCCAAAGGGCCTAGACGACGCCTTTATCGATGCCTACCGCCTAGTCCTCTATCTCCAATTACAAGAACATTGTTGGTTGTACTGTTGTCTGGACATGTTGTTGGTGGGTTGAACATTTGTGCTTTCGTAGGATTTAATTTTATTGACTTTGGTATCGACGGTATTTCGTTTTGGGAAACCTAGGGCTCAGGGTTTGACACTATGATGTGAAGTTGTTTTTAACACTCTGTTATCCAGTAGGTCGTACGATGGTTGACACTTATATATTTACGTTGTCCGCATTTCCAGTGAAAAATGCACAGTTAAAACATGTCATGTCCAAAATATCACCTGGCAAGTTAATATAACTGCATGTCATGTACAAACTGAAATAGCTGCACCCATGCCCAACAAGCCTTAATAACAAAACACGGGCGAAGTTCATACTTCAATGTAAAAGGGGGAGCGATAACGTTTCCGAATAAGTGAGCCCTGATTACAAAACGCGTGAAATACCTACTAGCATATCTTACCCATAATATGTCATGTCAAAATATGTGCCCGTCATGTCTTACCCATTATATGTCATGCCAAAATATGTACCCGTCATGCCAAAATACCTACTGGCCGGTTACTAGGTGCGGCACCTTTTCGGGAACTTCCTTTCCCACTGAGACGGGTAGCTAGATGTCTTCGGCCTGCCAGGGCGTAAATTGATAAGTGGGGGGAGGAAAGTCTCATTGGCGATTGTCTCGGGTACCCTCCAATTCTCTCGCGACGGGACTGGGTAGATCACGTCCTTGTAGCACGCACGCCACGCGTCTACCTTAAGTCGTTGACGAGCGAGTACACATCTGTCCCGTGTAATTGGGATGCTGCCATTGCGTGCGCGCATGGGTACTGGTCGACGTTGAAGCGTCTGCAGCTGCATAAACGTCCTGTTAGGTTTACAAGCCAGGTGGAGGTTCCCTTGCGTACCTCGAACTCATGTGCACTCAGCTGTCTGACGACCATGGAAATGGACTGCACGAAGTTTGCTCTGATGGCGTTACCAACCCAGTCGCTTACGACTTTCCTCTGCTCGCCGCTTGTCTTCCTATGTTTGACGAACCACGTGCCGACGGTCTCAAGGATGGCATCTACAAGGGCTGTTAGCGGCAAATCCCTAGGATATTTGAACACCGAGTTCAAGCACTCGGAGTTATTAGTGGTTGTGATGTTGTACCTATTCCCAACGTAGAAAGCCCTTGCCCAGTTGCTGAACCCGACCTCCTTCAGATATTGGCCCGCTCCGGGAACCCGTGCACAGAACTCCGCGTACAACACCTGGAACTCCTCGTACGTGTAAGCTTTACACATCGTCATGAACTCTTCTTGCAAGCCCCCGCACTTGAACCGGAAACGGACGTTTTGAAATAAGTGATATGTGCATATGTCGTGCTTCGCGAATATGTAACTATCCCGTATGCCCTTCAGGATGCTCATGTGGCGGTCAGATACCCACACCAGATCAGTCGTGTCTTCAACGACACGCAACATCTGCCTGAAGAAGAACCCCCAAGACCCATCATTCTCGCCGTCAACCATGGCGAAGCCCACGGGGTAAATGTGGTGGTCAGCGTCTTGTGCAGTAGCAAATAGTAAGCACCCTCGAAATTTCCCCTTCAAGAAGCTCCCGTCCACCGATATAACCTAGAGAAGAAACATCTTGAGGCGTTAGAGGTGTCATGTCTATTCAAACATATGTCATGTCGTATTCTTTTGGGCGTCATGTTTATAGTAGAAGAACGTCATGTTCCATTTAAGGAAGGACTGACCTTCCGTAGGTAGGGGATAGCCCTCCGCCACGCTCCAAGAATCACAAACGCATACTTGAATCGCCCCTCCGTGTTGCGTTCTATCCTTGTGTAAGTCCCAGGGTTGGCCTGCTCCAGCATGTACATGTACGAGTACATGCTCCGATAGTTTTCCTCGTCCGTTCCGTACACGTTGTCCGTCGCACTCAACCGGGCTCGGCGCGCCTTCCAGTCGCTGCATGTGACCCCCAGCTGCGACTTCATCATCCTCTGCACTTGATCCGGATCGAGGGGCTTCTTTGATCGTCCGAAACTGCACATGCCCATTCACACACACATGTGTCCAGTTAAGATAGTTGTATGTCCAATTAAGATAGTTGTATGTCCAGTTGTAATTAACGTATGGTTAGTGTATATAGGTTGTTGTCCAGTTACTGTTGTTGTGTGTCCAGTGTATATATCTACATGTACAGTGGAATTTAGGCAAGAGTCCAGTTAAGTTTTACGTATTGGGTCACATACCTTTCGACAATGCGCCGCCCTAGCTGCGTGTATGACGCACTGCGTTTTTGTGTGACCGCCTCGTTCAGCGAGCACGTGTGCTCATCCACAAGCTTTCGAATCTTCCATAACCCCGTTCCCTTGTAAGTCGAAGCCCGACATGACCACTTGCACTTGGGAGCAGCGCACCCTACAACATACAAGGTCGTCGTTGACTTCTTCACCTTCGTCGTGAAGCAGTGAGTCAGACCCGCCCACGCTACGAGTTCCTGCACATCCTCCTTCCTCCGAAACGTTTGTCCCTCCCGGAACTTAATACCACACTGGCTGGGATCAAATGGGTTCCCCGCCACCATTGGTTCACTTTCAGCAGGCTTCGGAGAAGTGGTCGACTTCCATTTTCGTCTTTCGTACGCTTACTCGACTTCCCTCACCGCTCGCTCCACCACATAATCCCATGACCAAGACTTCGTCGGACCAGAACTACCGTGTTCAGGTTTAACCACTTTTGGGATTGCATCATCCTCGTCGGAGGAGCTACTAAGGTCAATGGCTCCATCTTCCATGTCACTGCTGACATATATAACCTGCTTCCCACGTTTAACTACGTCGGCATTCTTTTCCCTCTTCGCAAACTCCAACTCCAACTCCTCACTTATCCCTAACTGGTCAGAAGTCTCTTTTAACTGGACGGCTGTTTGTGTTAACTGGACATCCGATGATTCCAACTGGACATCCTTTTGGTTTATCTCGACAATTTTTTCTCCCAAATCTTCGTCTTCTCCGTCAAGCCCCACGGGGAGATCTGTATTTGGGTGATCTTCTTGGGTCACAGGCGGACCAGTTAACGGCACTACAACATCCTCCAAGCCTGCAGGAGACAAACCACCACCGTCTGAGTCATCCGTTGTCGATCCTTGTGCTTTGGGCACGTCTCCACCAACCTTGCGTCGCAGGGAGACATTGAGGTCGATAGGCCAATTTCGTTCTCCAGATAGCCCGTTTACAAACTTGTAGGCCTCCAAGTCTTCGTCATCCCCGATAGCAAACGGCCTGGACCCTTCCTTCTTTGGCTTTACATATGTGAGCTCCACATCATTCCTCCTCCCATCGATATTAAACTTGTCCATCACTTGTTTGTTCAGCTTTACATAGTCAATCCTTTCGTCCACCAGCATGGCTTTCTGGCTCCTAGTTCCCGGGAAGACCCAAGTGCCGCCTTCACACGCCCACCATCCTAGAAACAATACAGTCATACAAACTGATGATTTTTCCCCTGTTGCATTGCATTGGGAGACAGAAATTAATTTGTATCGACGGTATTTACATATGAACAACACTTACCAAACATAGAGAGAACACTTACCCATTTTATGTCCGACCAGAGGAATGTCCAGTAACTTCCAACACGTGTCCAGTGGGTACGATGTAAGTATGTAACTGTCCAGTGAAAAGTGGCTTCGTACAAGTAAACCGTTTACTGAACCCAGGCCCACTTGCTTCTTCTTCAATGGATTCTCTCTCTTTCTTCAAATTTTGTGAATAAAAGTGACGCCCAGAATTTCTCTGATCTCCTTTGTAACGACCCGAAATTTAAGTACCCGAATTAACCTCCATAAACCTACTTAGAAGGTAAATAAGGTTCGGAGTACTAGATTATCGGGGAACGTTATAGGAGAAGTTTGATCTTCTCCCGTGAGCTTTGGATCTTACGACCGAGTACGAGTTATTATTAGGTTCATTTAAGTGGAGGATTTAGTTGTCAAAAGATGGGGATTACGAACCCCGAAAAGATCGTAAGCCCGTTGGAGGCTTTACCTGTCCTAGACTATCGCGAAAATGTTTCGAATAGAAATAAAAGCGGAAATCATAAATACAACAAAACGCCACGGCCGCGCCGGGTCAAAACGATAAAATGTATGAGCAAAAGAGTACGAATGTCAAGCGCCTCCCTCACTCTAATCGTCCAAAAGGTCTGTCCCGACAACCATCCACATAAGTAAGTCATATCGGGTAAGGGGTACCTGAATCTAAAAACAAGAAATAAATCGGGGTCAATCATTGGAAATATACACACTCAATGCCATATAAAGAGGCATACTTAAACTACATGAATGTTAAAATGTAACACATAAGCAAGTGTATAGATATATATAAATGCGAAATAAACACACAAGGGCCCGTATCATCATCATAATCACCATCATCATCATATCATAATATCTTCTCAAACGTACTCATCCTTCTCAAACATACTCATCCTTCTCAAACATACTCATTCTTTCTCATCATAAGCCTTTCATCATTTCATTCGTGTTCCATCGAGTATAAGTCATTTATTCAGATTTTGACGGCCGTCCTACCATAGACACATAGCATACATATGAATTATTGGATTTACTAAGTTCATCCTACGTCATATTACCAGTTTATATTCCCAAACATGTTAGTAGGTCGCGTGATGCATGAAGACTCTCGATAAGACAAAGAGTATCATATAAATCCATCATGAGTAAGTCCAGGGGACTTACCTGGAGTCCGGAGAATAAGCAAGCAATAAAGTGCACAACCAAGGATCCAATCAACAAGAGCCTATTAATTTCATTAAGCTTTCATTAGGTGGTATTCTAATGCATGGTACCCAACCTAATAAGCAACATACATCCACATGAGGTTCACGATTCTATAGATTACACACTTTGGTTAAGTGATCCGGACATAACCAGTTATAATCTATATCGTATTATCACATAATCGATTTTCTTCTTATCGGATCATAAGCCAAGTTATGGGTATACTTCATTTCTATATTTTATATGCTCTAAGTTTCGGTTATGCCATCACATATTTAACCATATTCTTAGCATTCCCTTAACCAAGTTTTCTAACCGAGTCATTATAAATACTAGTTACTAAAATTATAATAACTCTTGATCCAACCGTTGGATCGCCCTAATTTTTGAAGGACATTTAGATAACATTCCCATGAACATCATATTAAGATTGCAGCCAAATCAGACCGTTGGATTGGAATTAAAGGCCAAATTACAGAGGCACATATATCCATTTTGTTTGTTGTGACGTTTGCTACAAAACGCAACCAAAAACACATAGAGGCTCCACTTACTAAGCCCTAATTTACACATAAGGCTATTAACCTATATAGGGAAAGGTGGATGAGAAATTACCCTCGAAGCCTCTCTCGAAAAAAACCAAATTACCCCTCCAAGCTTCTCGGGACCTTGCGCCAAACACCTAGCATTTTTGACAAATCCAAACCAAAACATAAAAGGAACTCTTAGACAAAAACCTTCAAAATTAGTTGTAAAACAAGTATAAAATCATATTTGAAGGGGAGGAAACTAAGACTCACCCAAACACACTTGAAAACCTCAAGAACACAAAGGGCTCGGCACAGCTGGCTTGAAAATGGGCCTCAACGGGCTGCTTGTTGGGACTGGATTTTTGTGAACTCACTATGGTTGGAAAGGCCTCTCTTTTGTGGATATTTGGCTTCAAGAATCAGCCAAAAAGCTTGAGTGAGGAGGGAGTTATGGTGGTTTGAAGTTGAGCTGTTGCTAGGCCAACAATGGCTTCCCTCTTTTCTTTATCTTTCTTTTTCTTTCTTTCCCTCTGATTTTTGGCGTGTGGATGGCTGAGAATGGCAGCCAATTGGGGTTCTTTATGGAGCCAAAAGGGTGGGCAAGGGTGGTTAAGGAGTTGGTGTGTATTAGGTAGCATAGTGAATGGAATAGGACTTGGTCATTCAAAGGTGTCAATCCATGGGGGGTTTTATTCTTTAATCAACAAAATGATGGCTCATGAAGATCATCAAAATGGGGCTGAAATGGGTCGTAGGGGAGGCGGCATTTTGAGGTTAAAAGACGTCTCGAAAAGTCGCGACAACTTATGAAAGTTACCGAAATAAATGGATGACAAGGCCTTTGCCTCACCAATATTTCTCGGAAAATTATCATATGAATTCCATTAGATCGGAATTGTAATCCTCTTTCCATATAAAATATGCCATCCAAAAATTTTAAATTTTCCCGGGGTTTCAAAATCGTCAAAAGAAGGATAATTGATCGAATTATCCCTTGGAAATTAATTAAATCTTAATTAATCATAATTAAAATTTTCGGTCTTTACAATTATCCACCTCTAAAAACATGTCTCGTCCCCGAGACCAAAAAGATTCAAACCGGTGGAGAAGGTGTTAAACTTTGAGTCCTTGGATCGGAACAAAAGGCACGCGATCATCTCGGATGCGTCGTCCAAGAATCTCATGATGTTTTTGTCGCGATTGTAATAGTGTCAAACAGCGTCGTCGAGCATGTGAACGGGCGCCCCCGTCACATCTCGCCTCAACCCCCGAAAGTATTACAACTCGAGAGAATCATCACACTACCGCTAGGTCTTAGCGAAAATTCCACGATGGATGTCGCGGAAAATCCGTATCCACTTCGCGAAGCACAATGAGCTTACCCGGATCATGGAAGCTTAAACTCAATCATTTTCGAATCTATTCCAATTAAAAGGTGTTGGCGTCCCGACACGACTTGGCCTAGACTCCGCTCGACTTTCTCTCTCGGGAGGTGGTCATCCACCTCTAAAGTTCAAACCCGATTCTCGACATTCTATTCTCCCAACAGGAGGGTGGATCAAAAATCCACCTCTAAGGATCAAACATATGATCTCATTACGACTCAATCAAAACTGAGGGTGGATTAACATCCACCTCTAAGGCTAAGCCTTATTCCTTTTCCTAGGTTCAACATTCCGGCATACCATCATTTATCAACCATGCTCACAACAATCACATAATCATAACGATATCATATCAGTCATATATCATAAAGTATCACGCATCAATGATAATCACATCATCTAGGACCGCTCATGGGCCCCACCATGCATATCAATCACAGAAAATGCGCCCTCAATCACAGAGGTAAACACCCAATCACACATAGTACGGCTAAGGGTCCCCCTCCAAGGTACTCACCGGCCACTCACGCAGTCAAAACTATATCTGCCCGTGGTTGTACATACGACGCTAGCAACTCATCTAATACATCTCCATAGCTCGCCCGTATACTCTCCTCTGTCTCCCAAGTAGCCTCCTCGGGGCTCCTCCTAGCCCACTGTATAAGTACCAACGGTACCTCTCTGCGCCTCAGCTTCTTGACCCGGCGGTCAAGAACAGCAATCGGATGCTCCACGAAGGTATGGTCAGGTGCTATCTCTAATCCGGAGTAGTCCAATCTGTGACTCGGATCTGGCTCGTACTTCCTCAGCTGTGACACGTGGAAGACATCGTGTATACCAGCCAAACGGAGCGGTAAAGCAACTCTGTAAGCTACCTCTCCTACTCGCTCGAGGATCTCAAAGGGGCCCACATATCTAGGGCTCAGCTTGCCCTTCATCCCGAATCGTCGGATCCCTCTCGTCGGTGACACTCGCAACCAGACATGATCTCCAACCTCAAAGGCCAACTCAGTCTTGCGCCTATCAACATACTTCTTCTATCGATCGTGCGCAACCCTCAGATGCTCTCGGATCCGTCTGACCTGATCTGTCGCCACCTGCACGTACTGTGGTAGTGTCCCCACTTGGTCTGCAGGCTCATCCCAGCAGATAGGCGACTTGCATCGCCTCCCGTACAACACCTCAAAAGGAACCATCCTGGTCGATGAATGATAGCTGTTGTTGTACGAGAACTCTACTAGGGGAAGATGCCGAACCCAAGGTTCCCCCACTCCAAAACACAAGCCCTCAGCATATCCTCCAGCATCTGAATCATCCTCTCACTCTGCCCGTCCGTCTGCGGGTGATAGGCCGTGCTGAAATGCAACTTGCTCCCTAGAGCCTCGTGCACCTGCCTCCAGAATCTCGAAGTGAAGCGGCCATCTCTATCAGACACTATCCTCTCGGGACCCCATGCAACCTCACTATATGATGTATAAAAGCTCGGACTAAATCAGACATGTGCCATGTCTCCTGAATCGGAATGAAATGGGCGGTCTTGGTCAACCTGTCGACCACCACCCAAATCGCATCAAAGCCTCGTACATCTCTCCTCAATCATGTCACAAAGTCCATCGTGATATCCGTCCACTTCCACACAGGGTCGGGAAGTGATCGTGTCATCCCTCCGGGCTTCTGGTGCTCTATCCGCACCTGCTGGCAGACCTGACATCGCGCTACAAACAAAGCGACGTCAGTCTTCATCCTGCGCCACCAGAACGCCCTCCTCAAGTCCTGATACATCTTATTCGATCCCGAATGGATCGAATAAGGAGTGGAATGTGCCTCTATCATGATCTTCGGTCGAAAATTCCTGAGAAATTAGCCTTTTCTGCTTCTGGTTGTGCACATCAGGCACAACAACTCGTCCCTGCAACATCAGCATCCCATCATCTCGGACGGTAAAAGACCTACAGTGGCCATGGGCCATACGCTGTCGGATATCGGCAATCCGTGGACACTCTACCTGCGCTCGTCGGATCTCATCCATCAACTCTGACTGAACCTCCAGGAAACTCAGTTGTCCACTCTCTCGCTGTGACCAGACCTCTACTCCACAATTGATCAGATCCCGTTGCAACTCGAGTCGAGCCGTCAATCTGGACAAAACAATCTCCTGACGAGTCTTCCGACCCAAGGCGTCGGCCACCACATTGGCCTTCCCCGGGTGATACTCAATCTCCAACTTGTAGTCCTTGATCAACTCCAACCACCTCCTCTGACGCATATTCAGCTCCTTCTGCGTGAAAATGTACTTCAGATTTTTGTGATCGGTCATGATCCTCACTAACGTGCCGTACAGATAGTGCCTCCAGATCTTGAGCGCATGTACCACTGCGGCTAGCTCAAGATCGCGCGTGGGGTATGACTCCTCCCCTGGCTTTAGCTGGCGTGACGCGTAAGCGATGACCCGATCCCTCTGTTGTAGCACACAACCTAAACCTGAACTCAAAGCATCCGTGTAGACCACGAAGTCCTCCGTCCCCTCTGGTAGTGCTAACACTGGCGCGGATGTCAACTTCTGCTTCAGCAGATCAAAACTGGCCTGGCACGCCGGACTTCACTCGAAGGGTACTCCCTTCTTCGTCAGCTGCGTCATCGGCCTAGCTATGCTGGAGAAGCCCTCGACGAACCGTCGGTAATAGCTAGCAAAACCTAGAAAAGACCTGATGTCTCTAACGTTCTTGGGGACCTCCCAAGCAACGATAGCATCAACCTTCGATGCGTCTACTGATATCCCTGCTGCGGATATAACATGACCAAGAAACATCACCTCGGAGAGCCAGAACTCACACTTGCTAAACTTCCTGAACAGTTTATGCTTCTGTAGAATCCTCAGCACAATCCTCAGGTGCTCAGCATGCTCCTCTCTGCTCCTCGAGTAGATCAAGATGTCATCGATAAATACAACCACGAATCTGTATAGAAAATCGATGAACACCCTGTTCATCAACTCCATGAAGGCAGCTGGCGTGTTGGTTAGCCCGAACGGCATAACCACAAACTCGTAGTGTTCGTATCTGGTCCTAAACGTCGTCTTCGGGATGTCCTCTGCCTTCACCCTCAGCTGGTGATAACCCGAACGCAAATCTATCTTCGAGAAGACGACAGCTCCCTGTAGCTGATCCATCAAGTCGTCTATTCTCGGCAATGGGTAACGGTTCTTCACCGTAGCCCGGTTCAACTCCCTGTAATCTATGCATAGCCTCAACAACCCATCCTTCTTCTTCACGAACAACACTGGTGCTCCCCACGGCGAAGCACTCGGCCTGATGTAGCCCTTCCCGGCTAGCTCCTCCAACTGTTCCTTCAGCTCGGCCATCTCTGTCGGCGCCATCCTGTACGGGACCCTCGAAATCGGCCTGGTGCTCGGCTCCAACTGTATAGCGAAATCAACATCTCGTTGTGGCGGAAGTCCTGGTAGCTCGTCTGGGAAAACGTCAGCAAACTCACTAACAACGGGGACATCTGTCAGGCTGGGTCGCTCGCGATCCACCTCTAAAGCATAACACCAGTAGCTCGTGCATCCCTGGTCTAGAAGTCTCGCCGCTCGAACAGCGCTGATCTGGGCTCCGTTCCATTTGGGGTCGTCCCCCCACACCTCGTGCTCAGTCCCATCCTCCGCGAGGATGGAAACTGTACGGGTCCTCAGGTTGAGGATCGCCCCGTAGAAGTTCATAAAATCCATCCCCAGGATCATCTCGTCTGTCCGCAGTGGCATGACTATCAAGTCAGTGGGCCACTCTCGCTCTCCTATCCGAATGGGGCATCCTAGGATCTCACGCCCCGTCCTAACCCTAGCCCCATCCGCCATACGTACTACTAACGTGGGACATATCGAACATACAAGTTTAAATCTAGCTACGCATGAATCTGCTATAAAGCAGTGGGTTGCCCCGGTATCGAACAGAATGCGAAGAGTAGAGCCACAGAACGATATCGTACCTATGGAAGTCGGAGCTGTCGAATCGCTGTTCCGCATCGGGAACGCGCGGGGCGGCGGGGGTGGTAGGAAATCAGTGTCTACAGCTATCGCTGCCAACTGTCCAGAACCTCTGCCCTGGCCTGGTCCTGCCGACCCTGCCGACGACTGTGCTTGCTGATGCTGGTAAGATCCTCGAACCTGTGGGTTATAGCGGGTGTTGAAGAACGCAACCTCTCGTGTTGCGTGTGTCCCAGATGGACAGTACTCTCTCAGCATCAACTTCCTAAACTCCTCGTAGGTCCATGCAGTACGATCATCACAGTAGACAAGCCATCTGTCATAAGCATCTCCTCGAAGTTGCCCAGCCGCAAGCCTCTGTCTCTCCGCATCGGGTACTCCAATCAAGCTGAAAACTCCCTCGAGTCCTCTGAAGAACTGCTCGATATCCTCTCCGGGTCCGGTCTCGAAGATAGGCGGGCTACTCTATGATAGTCTCTTCACCCAGTCGGTGACGCCAGCCGATCTCTCTCGCTCTAGCAACGTGAGTAATGCCCTCTCTATCGCTGATCCCTGCTGCTGCCTATCAGCTTCTCCCTCGTGCTGTCCGGGGATCTCGCCCTCAGCATCGGTCTCAGTCTCAGTCTCTGTCTCGGGAATGCGGCCACGACCATGCTGGCAACTGGACATTTAACTGTACTCAATATACAACTAAATAAAACGTCTTCTTCAAGGAAGACGGCCCTCAGGCACATTCATCTCACATAATTACATCCCTTCAAGGGGATGGCCCGCAGGCACAGTTTTATATCGCACGGAAGCTAACTAGATAGCTATCCTTTGAGGGATAGCTTGGCGAGCCCGCCTCTAAATCCTATCCTGCTCCAACCACCATGGTTGCTCCCTTGGAGTCTTCCAAGCCCGTTTGTAAGAAAAAGCTAGGCAGTCTACCTGAACCCTTCTACATCTCTAAGGATGCTTATCGCCTTGTCTCTACCCGTCGATCCTATCTCTCATCTATAAAGATCCTAACCATTTTCATTTTCCAAAGGGTTTTCATCTTTGCCCTTTAAACACTTCGAAATCCTTGAAAATTTCCAAAACGGTGGGCGGGTTTTGAAAATTAATTTTTAACTCGTGCGTACTCAGGTCGAACAACCTTGGCTCTGATACCAACTTTGTAACGACCCGAAATTTAAGTACCCGAATTAACCTCCATAAACCTACTTAGAAGGTAAATAAGGTTCGGAGTGCTAGATTATCGGGGAACGTTATAGGAGAAGTTTGATCTTCTCCCGTGAGCTTTGGATCTTACGACCGAGTACGAGTTATTATTAGGTTCATTTAAGTGGAGGATTTAGTTGTCAAAAGATGGGGATTGCGAACCCCGAAAAGATCGTAAGCCCGTTGGAGGCTTTACCTGTCCTAGACTATCGCGAAAATGTTTCGAATAGAAATAAAAGCGGAAATCATAAATACAACAAAATGCCACGGCCGCGCCGGGTCAAAACGATAAAACGTATGAGCAAAAGAGTACGAATGTCAAGCGCCTCCCTCACTCTAATCGTCCAAAAGGTCTGTCCCGATAACCATCCACATAAGTAAGTCATATCGGGTAAGGGGTACCTGAATCTAAAAACAAGAAATAAATCGGGGTCAGTCATCGAAAATATACACACTCAATGCCATATAAAGAGGCATACTTAAACTATATGAATATTAAAATGTAACACATAAGCAAGTGTATAGATATATATAAATGCGAAAGAAACACACAAGGGCCCGTATCATCATCATAATCATCATCATCATCATATCATAATATCTTCTCAAACGTACTCATCCTTCTCAAACATACTCATCCTTCTCAAACATACTCATTCTTTCTCATCATAAGCCTTTCATCATTTCATTCGTGTTCCATCGAGTATAAGTCATTTATTCAGATTTTGACGGTCGTCTTACCCTAGACACATAGCATACATATGAATTATTGGATTTACTAAGTTCATCCTACGTCATATTACCAGTTTATATTCCTAAACATGTTACTAGGTCGTGTGATGCATGAAGACTCTCGATAAGACAAAGAGTATCACATAAATCCATCATGAGTAAGTCCAGGGGACTTACCTGGAGTCCGAAAAATAAGGAAGTAATAAAGTGCACAACCAAGGATCCAATCAACAAGAGCCTATTAATTTCATTAAGCTTTCATTAGGTGGTATTCTAATGCATGGTACCCAACCTAATAAGCAACATACATCCATATGAGGTTCGTGATTCTATAGATTACACACTTTGGTTAAGTGATTCGGACTTAACCAGTTATAATCTATATCATATTATCACATAATCGATTTTCTTCTTATCGGATCATAAGCCAAGTTATGGGTATACTTCATTTCTATATTTTATATGCTCTAAGTTTCGGTTATGCCAACACATATTTAACCATATTCTTAGCATTCCCTTAACCAAGTTTTCTAATCGAGTCATTATAAACACTGGTTACTAAAATTATAATAACTCTTGATCCAACCGTTGGATCGCCCTAATTTTTGAAGGACAGTTAGATAACATTCCCATGAACATCATATTAAGATTTCAACCGAATCAGACCGTTGGAGTGGAATTAAACTCCAAATTACATAGGCACATACATCCATTTTGTTTGTTGTGACGTTTGCTACAAAACGCAACCAAAAACACATAGAGGCTCCACTTCCTAAGCCCTAATTTACACATAAGGCTCTTAACCTATAGAGGGAAAGGTGGATGAGAGATTACCCTCGAAGCCTCTCTCGAAAAAGATCAAATTACCCCTCCAAGCTTCCCGGGACCTTGCGCCAAACACCTAGCATTTTTGACAAATCCAAACCAAAACATAAAAGGAATTCTTAGACAAAAACCTTCAAAGTTAGTTTTACAACAAGTATAAAATCAGATTTGAAGGGGAGGAAACCAAGACTCGCCCAAACACACTTGAAAACCTCAAGAACTCAAAGGGCTCTGCACACCTGGCTCGAAAATGGACCTCAACGGGCAGCTTGTTGGGACTGGATTTTTGTGAACTCACTATGGTTGGAAAGGCCTCTCTTTTGTGGATATTTGGCTTCAAGAATCAGCCAAAAAGCTTGAGTGAGGAGGGAGTTGTGGTGGTTTGAAGTTGAGCTGTTGCTAGGCCAACAATGGCTTCCCTCTTTTCTTTCTCTTTCTTTTTCTTTCTTTCCCTCTGATTTTTGGCGTGTGGATGGCTGAGAATGGCAGCCAATTGGGGTTCTTTATAGAGCTAAAAGGGTGGGCAAGGGTGGTCAAGGAGTTGGTGTGTATTAGGTAGCATAGTGAATGGAATAGGACTTGGTCATTCAAAGGTGTCAATCCATGGGGGGGTTTATTCTTTAATCAACAAAATGATGGCTCATGAAGATCATCAAAATGGGGCTGAAATGGGTCATAGGGGAGGCGGCATTTTGAGGTTAAAAGACGTCTCGAAAAGTCGCGACAAGTTATGAAAGTTACCGAAATAAATGGATGACAAGGCCTTTGCCTCACCAATATTTCTTGAAAAATTATCATATGAATTCCATTAGATCGGAATTGTAATCCTCTTTCCATATAAAATATGCCATCCAAAATTTTTAAATTTTCCCGGGGTTTCAAAATCGTCAAAAGAAGGATAATTGATCGAATTATCCCAATTAATCATAATTAAAATTTTCGGTCTTTACATCCTTATATAGACTACACATAATTTGACACCTACCCTCTTTCTTCAAATCCAACGATGGCCATTCCCCTTCTTCAACTTCCATTTCCCTGCAATTCATTAATGGGAACTAATGATTTCCCTCAGAAATTCTTCAAAGCTTATATACCCTCCCTCTCCTCCCTCTCCCCTCCCTTTTCCCCTTTTTTTTTGGCGCCATCCCTGGGCGGGAACAATTGGCTCCCTCCTTTTTACTGTATCCAGCTGCTCCACCTCTCTCCCTCTCTCTACCTGTCTTGTCTATAATGATCAGGATTTTCACCCTCTCTCTCTCTCTCACAGACTCTCTCTCTCTCTCTCTCTCTCTCTTTGTCTTTTCCTCGCTTTTCCGTCTCTCTCTCTTTCCCTCTCTCAATTGTCCAGCTGTCAAACTCACACTGTCCAGTCTCCCCCACTAACTTGCTACCGGTTGAACCAAAATCCGGATATCCGGATTTCTGCAAATTTTTTCCGGATGGGGTTATGTGTGCAAGGGTTTCACCCAAATGGGTTATTTTAGCAAATTACCCTATAATATTATGTTGTGCAAATATAACATTATGGTGTGCATATATAATAGGCTTTTAAATTAAAGTGCATAAATAAGATTAAAATGTGCAAATATAATGCTATGTTGTGCAAATATAATGTTATGTTGTGCAAATATAACATTATGGTGTGCATATATAATAGGCTTTTAAATTAAAGTGCATAAATAAGATTAAAATGTGCAAATATAATGTCATGTTGTGCAAATATAACATTATGGTGTGCATATATAATAGGCTCTTAAATTAAAGTGCATAAATAAGATTAAAATGTGCAAATATAATGCTATGTTGTGCAAATATAACATTATGGTGTGCAACAAATGAAAAATGCAAAGAAAAAAAACCCCTTTCATGGGCTGTAAAACGCGCCTCCACGCACCCCCTTCTCCTCCTCCAAAAATGTCATCTGAAACCCTAGATTCCAAAATCTCCGAGCTCCAATCCCGCTCCAAACAACATTTTTGTGCTCGTTTTGGTGTGTTTTCCAACGATGGAAGCCTCTCTCATCTCCAATCTCCTTGTATCCAAGCGGATTCCGCTATAATCGATGGTCTCGCTGCCTATGGATCTTACAGCCCTCTCTTTGTAAACATCGATTCCGATCGTCTTCCTTGGTCGGGTTGGAAGGCGGTCTTTGTTCCAATGTCATCTATGGCGGGTGGTTGTGTCGTTGTTCCTATGAGAAGGAATTTCAAAAAACGGAGGAAGTGGGTTCTTTGTTGGGGGTGGAGGCTACGTTTGAGGTATGTGTTGGAGTTTGGCAGGCTTGTTCATGGCGTTTTGATGTCTATGTCTTCGTTCTTTCTTCTCTTTTTCTGTTGCGGATGGGGTTTCCTGGTGTTGCCCCATCTCTTTTACAACCCTCGTGGGCCTTGTCTAATGTGTATATACGATTTGAGAACCCTAACTACCTTGTTTCTTTGTTGTTGTACCAAAATCTGGTTGTGGTTACACTGGAAAACGAAACTTGTGTGGAGGATGTTCTCATCCTTCCACATCCCACCCCCCGAATTTCGGGCCTACAGATCCTAATAGAAAAGAAATGTTCTGAAGGGGTCTCTTCCCCTAAGGATGGACAAGGCGGATTGATTCCACCCTGGTTGATTTGGCGTGTCCGTTCTCGGAAGGGGCGAACTCTGGGCTGGCTGTTCTCTTGGCTCTTAAACTGGTGGGTGTCTTTGGTGCTCATCCTTATAAGGTATCTTGAGATGCTTCTCTTTGAATCTATCTCCTATCAAAAAATCAGTGCTCTAATATTATGCCTGACAACTTACCTGAAATCCACTGTGATGTTGTTTGTTTGTTTTGGCTCACTGATTGCTTATTGCTCTCATCTTCACCATCTATTGGTGCCTAAAAACCCGGTGCTAGAGGTCTCCTCTTCACCATGTACCCCCCGATTTTCGGGCCTTGAACAATCTATTGATACTGGGGCTATGCTTGCTTCTATCTCCAGGTTTTATGAAGTACTGTCTGTGCTAATTTATGTCTCTATGAACATGAGTCTTGCCTTGGCTGTCTTAATGCTCTGTTCTAATTGCCATTGTATCTTAACTAGAACACGTCCCTATCAGGAAATCCCTTATGATGCTTATCAGAGGTCTATAAGGCTTAGATTCTTGCTTATCATCTTTTGTAATTCCTGGGTGGCTGGTTTCAGATCTGATTATGATGCTGGACTGGTGCTCAGTAGTTCTGTTAAGCTATTTGATAAAATCCTCTATGGAGTAGTAAGTAATCTCGCTCAAATCAGTCCTGCTGAATCGCCCATAGCACCTATTGTTGCTCCTCGTGTCTCCTTTACTAAGATTCATGAGTCGGAGCAGCTAGGTGCTTATGAGTTTTGTACTTCCACCCCCGGGTTTTGCGATCTTGATTCTAAGATATGGTTCACATTGTCTCTGCTGAAGGGAATGGGAAAAAAGTTCAACTCAATTGAATTCACTTATATCTTTATCAAGTTGATTTGGTTTTATTTGTTTGCCAAATCATATAAATGCGTTCATACTCAGCTAACATGTTTCTTTGAGAAAATGGTGTGGTGGAAACTCTGCCGGAAGGGTGGCATGTTCACTTCGAAGGTAACCAGAGGCTTTTTGTCTTCATCCTATGCGTTTACAGTCTGGTGCAACTGGTGTGGCTGTGTGTGCTTCATCCTTGCATATCTCAGATCGGATTACGAGCTCCCGTTTGTATCTATGATCATTTATGGTTATGTTTGCTGCCTTTGTAAGCATTGTACCCATGAGCTCAGATTATTTTTTTTGAGCTCCCATTACATTGTGGATACCCATTTAATCTATTTGTGTTACACTGTCAAATCCCCATTGCATCCTCAATTTTTTTTAAAATAAATCACTATCTAAATATGTTCTTGTCCCAACTAAGTATACCTTGTTGGTGTCATGGTTTTGTATCCCTCTTTTGATTAAAATAGAATGGAAACTTCAATTAAATGATTTCAATGTTCTTGAATCTGAGTTGTATGCATTGTTAAAGCACGCTAGATATCTACTAGCCGTCTATCTAGTCTTGTACACAATCACGAAATTAAGTGAAACAATTGTGTTAATTTTTGTTGAAAATGCTATTTCTAAATGGCTGGATAAAAAACAATGTGGTCTTAATACGTTTTCGGTGAAACCTTTCTTTAACGAACTATTAGCAAAAATGCTTTTCGTTATGAGGATCCTTAAATCTCGTCCTCATACCTCCGATTGGTTTAAATGAAGATCGGCTATTGGAACTGTAGAGGTATAGGAAAAACAACTTTTTGGACGGAAATTAATTCTTTGTGCAAAAATGAGCATATCCAAATGATGGCTTTAGCGGAAACTAAATCAGAACTCATTCCCGAAGACAAATTATGGAAATACGCTGGCTTTGATGAGGCTATCTGGTCACCTGCTACTGGGCGCTCAGGTGGGCTTGGTATCTTATGGAAAACCCGCCAATTGTCGAATGAAATTATTTATGTAGAAATTCACCTTCCTCGTATCATAGGTTTACGTTATGAAAATGTAAATGATAATTTTAAGACTCTCTTTCTATTTATGTATGCCCCTCCGGTCCCTAATGAGAAGGACACGTTCTGGGAAACACTAACTTCAATTGTGAATGCCTCATCTCTCCCATGTATTGTTTTAGGAGATCTAAATGAAATTTTATGTAGTTCGGACAAACTTGGAGAAGCTGACTCCCGTTCCTCCCGGTTTACTAGACTCCTAAATTTCAAAAATGACTGTTCGCTCTCGGATCTTCCTACTTACGGGAACCTATTCACATGGAGAAAGAATCAAGAGGAAGAAAACAACATTCGTGAAAAGTTGGATCGGGTTCTTGTCCATCCTCAAATCCTTCATAAATTCCCCAACTTAATTACCAATAATGGGGCCTTTTCAACATCAGATCATTGTCCCATATCAATAACACTTGAGAATAATACTACTTTCAAAGCTCCTCCTTTCAAGTTTGAAAACACTTGGCTTCAACGGAAGGACTTCCGCAACATCGTCAAACAATACTGGCGAGCTTCTTGCCCAGGTTCTACTATGTTTCAACTTATTTTTAAACAAAAAATTCTTAAGAAAAAAGCAAAGGAATGGAATAAGTTCACCTTTGGAAATATTTTTCGTCAATTGAAAGAGGTGGAGAACGAATTGCTTAAAATACAATCAGCAGGATTAGTAAATAACATACAAAGAACCAACAGTAAGGAAAACTACCTCATTAGAAAAAAGGAAAAACTACTTCTGTTTCAGAAAACCTTTTGGAATCAAAGAGCTAAAACGAAGCATCTGAAGTTGTTAGACTCTAACACTTCGTATTTTCATCGTGTTGCCTCTGGTAGAAGACATAGGAAACAGATTCGCAACATAACTACTGCAGAAGGCACGTTAATAGTAGGAGAGGAAAATGTTAGAAATGAAATTAAAAATGATTTCGAAAAAAGATTCAAGAAGGAATCAATCGATGAAAGACTTCTAAATGAAATGCTTAACCTAATCCATCCTTCCATCACAACTGAGGAAAAAGAGTTCCTGATTCGACATCCGTCGAACAATGAAATCAAAACTGCAGTGTTTAGTTTGGGTAAAAATAAATCTCCAGGTCCGGATGGGATAACAGCCGAATTCTATAAGAAGTATTGGGACATTGTTGGTGTATCGATTATTAGAGCTGTTAAAGGTTTTTTTCATTCCGGAAAAAATCTTAAACAAATAAACCACACGTTTATTTCACTACTACCGAAGCGAGACAACCCTTCTACCACAAGTCACTACCGTCCAATCAGCTTATGTTCAACATTATATAAAATCATATCAAAAATTTTGACAGAAAGAATCAAGACAATCATCGGTAAACTAATCCACCCTTTACAGGGTGCGTTTGTTTCAGACAGGGCCATTCAAGATAATGTTCTAATAGCTCACGAAACCTTTCACTCTTTTAGGTCCCGTTCGGGCCGTGAGGGATGGTTGGCGATAAAACTAGATATGGAGAAAGCATACGACAGAGTTGATTGGAATTTTACAAAGAAGATCTTAGAAAAATTTGGTTTTCACCATACTTTCATCGCTTGGGTGATGGAATGCGTAACGACTGTTTCCTTCTCAGTGCTAGTAAACAATGGTCCTACCGATATGTTCCTCCCCTCTCGTGGTCTCCGCCAGGGAGATCCTTTATCCCCTTTCTTGTTTATCCTGGGTGCAGAAATCCTCGCACGGAAACTCTTCACGGAAACTAATTTGGATAACAGTCCTATTGGTTTTTCCTTCGGCAGGAATGGCCCTCGGGTTCCTTTCCTATCTTTTGCTGATGACATCATCATTTTCATAAGGGGCAGTGTTGATGCTGGGAAAAGGATTAAGACCATAATTGATTCATATTGTAGAGTCTCGGGACAAAAAGTCAATTATCATAAATCATGTTTCCAAGCTACAAAAGGCATTTCGAACTCTAGGATTTCAGAGCTTAGCAGTTGCTCGAATATCACTAACGAGAACTCATTGGAAAAATATCTCGGATGCCCGATTATTAATGGCAGAGTGAACAAACATACTTTTGAAGACATAATCTGTAAATCTAAAGAACAACTAAGAAAATGGCGCGCCGAGGCCTTATCTCAACAAGGACGCGCAATCCTAATCAATACAAATTTATCTGCCAAACCACTGTATACAATGCAAAACTTTCTTTTACCCGCTTCAATACATAAAGAGCTAGACAAGATTAATAGGACTTTCTTCTGGAATAAAGATCTTCAACATCGTCCGCTTATTAGCTGGGATAGGATTTGCAGACCAAAGAAGTGTGGGGGATTAGGGCTTAGAAAGTCCAAAGAGATGAATGAAGCCCTTCAAATGAAATTATTATGGAAAATTCTGGCTGAACCAGACAATGTCTGGGTTAAACTAATTCAACACAAGTATTTACGCTCTGCTAACATTCTTGAATACAAGAAACGAGGTGACTCCTCCTGGCAATGGGCTAAGCTGACAACTCTCATCGATAAATTCAAATCGGGGCTTATCTGGTCAGTTGGAAATGGGAAATCTATCAAATTCTGGACGGTTAATTGGATCACAACCTCATTTCTGCAGTCTAGGGAATGTTGCCCCCAAATCGGAAACATGGAGGAAACCGTTAGTGAATACATTATGGGAGGTAAATGGTGGATGGAAAAACTTAACAGTAGGCTACCTGCTGGCATAGTCAAAGATATCGTGGACATTCCTCTTCCTGTATCTTCCTTTGAGGACAGGCTATATTGGTGGCCGGATAGAGAGAGCTGGTTCACCACTTCGAGTGCATACAAACTCATCACATCTCAATCCGCTCTCAACTTAGACAATAATGCATGGATATGGAATTTGGATATTCCACCTAAGATCAAAAATTTCCTATGGAAGGCTTGTCAGGGAGGACTTTCAACTGCCTCTAGGCTGGCCTGTCGTGGGACCTCTGTTTCTTCTACTTGTAGCCTGTGCAATTGTGTGACCGAAGATGATGTTCATCTCTTGTTAGAATGCCAGTATGTGCGTTCTTTATTTAGTCTTCCTTCTCACATAAACTTAACAATATCGAGTATGATAACTCATTCTCGAGATATTAGACCTATCATGTCGTTTATTGGGAACAATCTTGCTTCTGCGGCGAAAGTGGGACTTGCCTTTACTTGGTGGTCTGCTTAGTACAGTCGAAACCAACTCGTGTTCAAGCAGGTTCCTTTCCCGCTTAGAGGTACTTTATTACATATTATTAAGATTCACAAGGAGAATTGGAGGAAAACATCTCAAATGGAGTGTAGTCTAGATGAGGATTTCCTCTTACCCACACAACGCCCCAACCAATCAAAGAAGAAAAAAAAGCATGATAGAGTTACATGGCGGAAACCCCCGAGGGGAACTCTCAAGCTCAATTTTGATGGATCCAAAATCACAAACAATGATAGCTTGGCTGGGGTCATAATCAGGGACTGGAACGGACGTCCAATACAAATATGTTATCAGAAGCTTGGTAAACAAAGTCCCTTAAAAGCAGAGGCTCTTGCTTTAAAACTAGGAATCCAACACGCAACTCGACTCCATATCGACAAAATTCATATTGAAGGTGACTCTAGTATAATTATAAACCACCTCAACCAAAACTCTAAATGTCCTTGGGAAATTGAGCTGATTATGTCAGATATTAAACTCCTTCTATCGACTTTGAAAGAAGTCTCCTTCTTTCATGTTCCCCGTTTAGGCAATAGAGTGGCTGATAAGGTTGCACACCTTTGCCACTCTGCCTGGGGTGTCGATATTTACAACAATTTAGGTCTTTTAGACCTCATCCGAAAGGATGCTGTCGGTTAGAGCTCGCTCGCCCGAATTCTTTCCTAATCAAAAAAAATAATAATAACATTATGGTGTGCATATATAATAGGCTTTTAAATTAAAGTGCATAAATAAGATTAAAATGTGCAAATATAATGTTATGTTGTGCAAATATAACATTATGGTGTGCATACATAATAAGCTTTTAAAATTAAAGTGCATAAATAAGATTAAAATGTGCATAATTAAGATTAAAAAGTGCATAACTAAGATTATGATGTGCATGATTAGCAATTTGCGATTGTTGCGCTCTTGTCTATTATGTAACCTATGTGGGGTTTGAACCCACATCTTTGTGCAAACACACATTGCTCTACCAATTGAGCTAATAGGCTAAATTATGATTTTCATGCTAAAATAAAAGAACCTAATCGACCTAAAGCATATCGCAATAAAATTCTAAAATCCAATTAGCTCATAATTCACAAATAATTTGACAATGCTGTGAACATGAAATTAGCTCCAAATCAACCCAACAACACAACCATATCATCAATTTCAATCAATTGGATGTTGGCAAAAAAAACCCAAATTCTAAAGTATATCGCAATAAAATTCTAAAATCCAATTAGATTATGATCCATAAACAATTTGACAAAGCTATGAACATGAAATTAGTTCCAAATCAACCCAACAACACAACCATATCATCAATTTCAGTCAATTTGGCTTTTGGCAAAAAAAAAACCCGAATTCTAAAGCATAGCGCAATATAAAATTCTAAAATCCAATTAGCTCATGATCCATAAACAATTTGACAATGATATGAACATGAAATTAGCTCAAAATCTGAAATACCCCAAATTATTTTTGGGATATTTCTTTAAATAATATTATACTATACTATGTCAATTTGGGAAACTAATAAATTCACATAAGATATATAATATAAATTAGAATAATTACATTACTCTAATATTATTCTCCAAACATTCTTGCTATTTAATTTATAAAGTTAAATTAAATAATATTTCTTTCCTCTAATTTATATAATATATATATACCCATATACATGTATAATATATAATTAAATTCATTTTGCATTTCTAAAACCAATAAAGAGGGCCAAATTTTCGGCCTAGCCCGATTGGTAGATGCCCCACTTTTCAACCCAAAGGTTGAGCCCAGAAAGTAGTGCCCAAATTACGTCTTTTGTGGAAACAAAGAGGCCCACCTACTTTCTACACTACGGCAAAAATAAAAGATGGAAAGTTCCCCCTTTCTTCTAACTTTTGCCTTCTTCCCCAAGCTTTTATCTTTTCTTTTAGATAAACATTAGGAGACTTACCCAATCTCACCCAACTAGTCCGAGATCCCCTCAACCTCAAGCTGATCGATCTCCTTCCTCCCTATCCGGTTCAATCCCAGCAGTATAAATAGAGGGGAGACCTCGTCGATCTTCACATCACCAGAAGCCATCTCCTCCTCTCCCAATTCTCTCAAAATCACCGTGAGCAGCAGCTCACCACTGCAATCGGGAGCAACCACCGCCGATCCCACCCACTGCAGCCCACCACCGCCAGAAACCGAGCCACTGCAGCGCTACCTTACCGGAGAACAGAAGGTCGAGGCCGCCCGAGTCGCCTAGATTTGTCGCTGCACTCGCTCATCGGCGCCGGAGGAAGAGCACCGCCTCCAATCCCTGTCCGAGTGCCGCTGTTGCGCCGTCACCATCACCGCTGCCGCCCTTCGTCACCACCGTCCCCAGTCGTCACGAGCGAGCCTTCGCCTTCGCCGCTTGCAACCACCGCTAGGCCTGATACATGAGCCGAGTAGATCGGGATCGACTCGGGCTCGGCTCGGTAAAAGCTCGACTCGGGATCGCTCGAATGTATAAATGAGCCGAGTTCGAGCCTATTCCTAAGCTCGAACCGAGCTCGAGCCGAGCTCGAGCTCGAGCTTGAGTAGCTCGCCAGCTCGTATATATATAAGTTAGCCTAGGTTTAGGGTTTACACAGCCGCCCGTCTCTCCCATCGCTCATTCTCTGTCCAGGCGAGAGACTCGCCCTCCCGTCTCTCCCATCTCTCATTCTCTTTCCAGACGAGAGACTCTCCCTTCTCTCTCAGATCGCTCTCGCTCTGCTCTTCTCTCTCAGGTCGCTCTCGCTCTGCTCTTCCCTCTCGATCTGTTTTGCTGACCATTGTCGTCGCCTCCACTATCGGATTTGCTCCATTGTCGCCGCCGCCATTGTCGCCTCCATTGTCAGATTTGCTCGCCGCCTCCATTGTCGGATTTGCTCGCCGCCTCCATTGTCGCCGCCTCCATTGTCTCTCTCAGATCTCTCTCTGTTTTGCTATCTGGAAGTCCCAGCCTGCTTAATGCTCTCTCGATTCTCTCTCAGATCTACTCTCGTCTCATGTGTGACTGATTTGGTTTATTGCAGTTTTAATTCGATTTGGATTATTCTGATTTTGATTTGGTTTATTTTGATTCTGATTTGCTCTCTCGATTCTCTCTCAGATCTGTTGTTTTTTAAGTGCTGGGTAGGTTTAAAATGTCAGATCTGTTGTTTCGCTTGCTCAATCCAAACAAGATTAGTCTACAACACACTAGTTAGATGAACAAATATCAAACATTCATAAATCAATAAAGTGGGAAGAATGGAGAACAATAATAGAAGATTAGTCTACAGCACACAAAATTGCAAGAAAAAGTTACAATCCATTTGCTGCAGTTGAATTGTCTGCTCATGTTCGAGCCTTAACGAGCTCATCGAGCCCGAGTTTGAGCTCGTAAAAAGCCCGATCGAGCTTATCGAGCTCGAGCTCATTGAGCCGAGCTCGAGTTCTACACCCTGCACGCGAGCCGAGCTTGAGCACATGTATATACTCGAATAGAAACTGAGCTCGAGCTCGAGCTCGGCTCGTTTATAAACGAGCCGAGCTTGAACATCAAGTACTCTAGCTCGAAGGCTCGTATATCATGCCTAACCACCGCCGAGAAGCTCGTCCCGTCTCTGTACGTGAGTTCGAAGAAGAAAGAAAACAGAGATTTTAATATCTTTTGATTAAATTACAGAAACGTCCCTTATTTCTATATTATTTCCGCTTTTGGCCCTAAGTTAATTATTTATTAAGTTAAGTGGCCAATATTTCTAAACTGTTCGATTCTTGCCCGTTTCTAAACTTTATAGAATTAATTCAATTTCAAATTGAGTTAAGTAAAGTTAATTTTATAAAAATATCAATATTAATATTTCTTTTTCCATTGGATTCAATAGGTGCTAAAATCTCGCCTGGTTGTCATCAGCTGATTGTCGAAAGTTAAGGCAAGTGATTTCGTTCAAACGCCTTTTGCGTGTTTTCGTGATTCTTTTGTTGTGCCTTTTAAATTCTTCCGTGTCGAATGTGGCCCTGTGGCCAATTTCCTTGCCAATTTTGATAAATTGCATACCCGTCTACTTGATGTAATTTATATTTTTATTCATAAATTGGCATGAGTTAAATTAATGGGCAATTATTAAATGAATTATAGTGATATACGTATTAAATGTGATTGTTTGTTTATAACACGAGATAAGTGAAAGTTGCCCATTTTCTTCTTCCTAAATTGCATGATATTCTGCTTGGTTCTTTCATGCAAACTAGTGGCATGTGATAGTAAGATCCTTTGAACTATCCCTGCTTGTTTCTTGTTTGATTTAATGTCGTGATTATGATCACCTAGTATAAACTGTTTATGTATGATAAGTTAAGATATGCACCATGTGATGCTTAGGTATGATATGTGAAAATGCGCACCACGTGATGCGAGTGGCTATAGGCCTTTGGCAAGTTATGTAGTAGACTGACTTGCAGGTTGTGGTTCATTAAGCCACCACCTCACAAGGTTTCACGAAACACCATCTCGGAATGCATTCTCTGCGGGGTGGTAAAACAACGATCTGATGTAGGTCATGGTCCTTGTTAAAGGCCCAAGCGGTACCACGTAGTATTATTATTGTTGCTGTTATTATTATTGTGAGTATTATCGACTGTTAAATAGGTGATCATTTTAGTTATTATACTTATCTGCCTCGAGTATAATTCCTTTTCTTATCTTATAATCGATCTTTATGATCATCCGAGTCATGTCATGAATTTTTACCTTTTTATTCAGTTTCCATTATTAAATATTCGTGTCTTTCCCTTAGCCTATGACATACCGTTTTATGGTCACTATAAGGTTAAAGTCTGAACATTTTCCCTATCATTTGCTAGTCTTAATTGTAGGATGGATGGTGTCCTTCGTTCTCACGAAACACCAGACCATATTCCACAGGTCTAGTGCAAGTAGCGGAGCAGGAGAGAGTTGAAGAGCGGACTATCATTTATTGAATCTTTTACTACAAGTTTTGAACCTCTAAAGTTTCCGCATCGCTACTTTAATTTCAGCTATTTTGAAAGTTATTCATACTTTATGGTTTTGGTATTTTTATGTGATTGTGATCGGATATTTTAAACTAGGATATATCATGTACTTCCGCCTATTTTATTTTATGTAAATTATCATCTTGTTTATGGGAGCATGGTTGCATGTCCCTATAAGCCTCGGGTGAATTCAAAGACATTAAAGTTTATGGATTCACTGGCGCTGCAACACTCCTTTGGGATCTAAAAAGGGGTGTTACAAAATCAACCCAACAACACAACCATATCATCAATTTCAATCAATTTTGTTTTTGGCAAAAAAAAAAACCCAAATTCCGCTCCTAAATCAAACCCTAGGTTTTCAATCTCAATCTAAATTATTCAAATAATCTAAATAATTGTAATACACAAGTTTAGGGTTAGAAATCATACCAAAATTCGAGTTGAAACAAGGATAAAAATCGAGATTTCGAATGGTTTCGAGCCAAAAAGGTCGAACAACACTGTTGGGGGAGATGGGCTCGGTGTGAGCTCGGCTGGGCACGAACCAAGGGGGTTCCGGTCTCGGGGGGGTGCACCTGAGAGAGGTGGTTCGAGCGGGTGGTGGCTGGTGGCCGGAGGTGGCTCGTGGGTGGCGTGGAGAGCGACGAGAGAAGAAGCGACGTGGGGCTTTGATTGGTCGGGGTGGGCGCGTCTGGGCTCGAACCAAGCCAAGTCCGGGCTCGGGGGGGGGGGGGGGGTGTGCGCACAGGGGTGGGCTTAAGTGCGGCTAGGCGCTGGATGCCGGAGGTGGCTCGAGGTGGTCAGGTGGGTGTGGACGTGTGGGTGCGGGAGTCCGAGAGCGCGTCTGTGGATTTGAAACGGGATGGGTGAGCATGCGTAGGTTGATTAAAAAATTAAAATTTACACCTTAAGCAATTTTACACCCTAAGGATATATATATATATATATATATATATATATATATATATATATATATATATATATATATATATATATATATAATGTGGTTCAAATGTTAACAAGCCTGACGGTGTTAAATGTTAACAAATATGGACCCTTAACTAAAGAAAGATGGATGGCCCAGATTATTCTAATTATTGATTTAATTGTAAATTAAATGAAAAATCAGAAAATCCCACCCCCCATGTAACGTGTGTATTAAGCGTGCTCTTTCACTCTTTTTATTCTATTTAATCGCCAGAACCCTAATCGCTCTCACAAGTCGATCGTCGTTTCCAGAACGCCCTAACCCTAACCCCTTTGTTCTCATACCCATCCCACCTTTCCCCGTCAAATCCGTCGTCGTCTCCAGCCCCGTCGCACCCTCCGCCGCTGCCGACGACTCCATCAAGCTCTACGACCTCTCCACCTGTTCCGAGATCGGTTCCCTCCACCACTTCTCCGCCATCACATCCTTGTCGTTCTTTGCCCCTCCCTCCCTCTCCTTCCCTTGTAACCTCCTCAGTGCCTTGGAAGACGGCTCCGTCTCCATCTACGACGTTGATCCCTTCCTCCTCCTCAATTCCGTGCATGTTCACAAGCGAGCCGTGAACGACCTCGCCTTTCATCCTTCGGGGAGGCACGCGATGACTGTTTCAAGGGAAGCTGATGATGAATGGCTTCGTTCTCCTTCTATACAGGTGTGAGCAATGGCCGCTGCAATGGCCCCTTCTTCGCCCTTAATCTCTCTCGATCTGCACACAAACAAACAGGTGAATCTCTCCCTACTCCATCTCTCTCGATCTGTCATTCAAGCATCGCAAGTAGACCTGTCAAACGGGTCATTCGGGTCGGATTCGGGTCGGGTCACTTTGGGTTTTGGGTAAAACGAGTCTCGGGTAAAACGGGTTCCGGGTTTTCGGGTTGACTCGAACCCAGGTTTGACCGGGTTTCGGGTCGATTGCGGGTTTGTAAATTTTTTTTTAAATTAAAAAAATCATGATTTGATAATTTTGTGATAAATTTTAATTATATAAAAAAAATTAATTATATATAATTATAAATCAACCGGGAAAATCGGGTCACCGGGTCAATCGGGTAAATCGGGTCAAAATTACCGGGTCAATAGGGTCACCGGGTCGAAACCCAGATTACCCGGAAAATTTCGGGTTTTTCGGGTTCGGGTCGAAAAAAATTCCGGGTCAAAATTTCCGGGTTCGGGTCGGAAATTTTTCGGGTCGTTGGGATCAGGTCACCGGGTCGGGTTGTGTTTTGACAGGTCTAATCGCAAGTGTACAAATTTCAATTTGTATTGATTTTGTATTTTCAGTGTTAATTGGGGATTTTCAGTGTCAATTAGGGATCTGTATTGGTTTCAATCTGTATTGATTTCGGATCCTGATCTACGACAGGTTCCCTGGGGGCCTCCATGGCTTCGTACTCGAGGTTCTACGATAGGTTCCCTACGACTCCGTACTTCATGGCTCCGTCTTCGATCTGTATTGGTTTCGATCTGTATTAGATTATTATTCATTGGTATTCATAGTTTTTGTTGAACAAAAATGCGCGAATAATTGCACAACACATTTTATTTGATTTTTAATATTTGAGTTCGACCCCTTTTGGTTATCCTCTTGATTCGAAGTCGTATCGATACCAAGATTTGAATGGTTTGGGGGATTTGGGCTGCACCCGGAATTTAGCGGGTTGCCTACGTATCTCTTAGGAGAGAATTAAGCCTTACGTAGTTCAGAGTGTTTGGATTTTGTTTTTTGTTTGGTTTGAATTTGGATTTGGTTTTGTTTTCTCGTATGCATCATAGGATGAAGTTCAAACCCACCTTCTAGGAAGGGTAGCTCGAACAACACTCCACCCGAGTAACCTGAGCCCACCTTCTAGGAAGGGTAACTCAAGTAACCCGTCTATCATTTGCATAGAAAACGATTTTGATTTTGATTTTGAGTTTAATTTGTTTTGATTTGAGATTTAACTTAAAGGTCAATTTGGGGGGTTGTGATTGAACTCGTTTGTGAGTTTCCTACGTACCCTTTTGGAAGGGATCAAATCACCCGTAGTTCTTGTAAATGACAAATTTGGTATTTGATATTTGAGTTTTTGAAGTTTTGGTCATAACCGAACTCGACGAGCGAAGGCTTTGTATCGAGTCGGCAGAGATACTTTGGATTTGATGGAAATTTGATATTTGGGACGACTTGGAGTCGAAAAGTGAATTTGAGGAGATTTGATTTGAAAGTTTGGATGTGACTGGACTCGGTGAGAATTTGATTTACACCGAGTTTCCTACGTATCCACTTGTTTGGTGGAATCAAGTCACCGTAGTTCGGGATAAAGATGAATTTTGTATTTAGGTTTGATCATAAGATCATTTGTGGGTAATAATGGAACTCGGCGAGCAGAAGCTTTGTATCGAGTCGGAATGGACAATTTGAATTTGTTTTTGGCGATTGAACTCGATGAGCATGAGTTTTGTATCGAGTGTCCTACGTATCTCTTAGAAGAGAATCAAATCACCCGTCGTTCTAAAATGAACCAATTTAATTTGTTTGGGTTTGACCTCATATTCATTTAAAGGGAATTTAGAGGTTGACGACTGTACCCGATATATTTTTAGAATTTAATATCGGGTTACCTATGTAGCCGATAAGAGGCATCAAGTCTTTACGTAGTTCTAAAATGAACCAGTTTGAGTTTTTGGATTGGCGATTGTACCCGACGAGCTTAAGCTTTATGTCAAGCTACCTACGTACCCGTTTGGAAGGGATCAAATCATCTGTAGTTCTTATAAGAACAAATTTGATTTTTTATTTGTAACCGGTGACTGAATTCGGCGTATTTAAAATTTTATACCGAATTTCCTACGTAACTCGTAAAAGAGTATCAAGTCTATACGTAGTTTTGAATGAACCGTTTGAATTGACTTTGACCTCATATTCATTTAAAAGTGAATTTAGAGGCAGACGACTGAATCCAATATATATTGAATTTTAATATCGAATTTCCTACGTAACTCGTAAAAGAGTATCAAGTCTTTACGTAGTTCTTTTCTTTAACCGAGTTTATATTTGATGAAACTCGATTTGAGATTTCGACTCCGTTTTTATTGAAGCCGGTTTTGAGATTGACTCACTAGAATTAATTGACAATGAATATTTGACGAGTTTAATTTTATACTTTAAGCAAACTCGAATTCTTAATTTATACCAACTATAATTCTTATATTTTAGTGGGTGCATTTCGTAATTAAACATATTTTTTCTCAAATATGTCAAACACATGCGTGGGCAAAAGTCTATGCCTTCACATTGCTCCCCATTTTCTTCTTATAAGGCCGAAACTTTCATTTGTTTTTTTTTTTAAAAGACAACTTCAACCCAATTTTTTTGTTTTAAGGAATGTAAGCCCAATTCCCCTTTTTTTTAGGTGAAGCAGTAGCGCCTCCTCCCTTCACACAGTACACGCCCCTTTCACAGATGCGATCGGTTCTTCGCCTCTTCCCCCGACGATGGATGGCCTACTCCGTTGTCTTTCTTTTCGACAACCGACGCACCATTTGGGAGCTACGGCATCGAAGGTCAGGCCGAGTTGAGCTTCGACAATCCGGGACGAAGCTAGGGCAAAGCTTCAACTCGAATCTCTCCAGTCAGGTGCGTTCTATGTTTTTTTTCTTTTTGGTTGCGAATTTTAGATTCTTCGCTCGTATCCCCTTCTAATGGAGCCCTTTAATTGCTTGACTGATTTTTTTCGTTTTGCAATCTCGAGGGTTGTAATTTGGGGAATTCTCAGTTTGGGTAATCAAAAGAAAAAAAGGAAGGGAACGGAACTGCGGGATGAGCTTCCACCAATTGAAGACGGACGAGCTCTTGCAAGAGAGGGTGCCAGAGGTTTGTTTTCACCCTTTCCTTTGCGATTTGCCCCTTCATTTGATCCGATTTAGGCTTTGGAAAGCCAAAATTAGGGCTGAGTTTATTGCTTTGTAACTTGGGATTTTTTATCCAAGCAAGTGATAAAGGGGCAAGTGAAGCCAAGGCTCGAGAGCAAAGGACACCTGAACTTGAGTGCCTGAGTCTTTGAATGAATACTGCACCATCAGAAGTGACCAACACTTTGGCTTCTTCGCTCAGGTATGCTCGACTCTTGTTCTCCCTCTCTTTTTTTCTCTGAATTGCTCCAAACCACCCATTGATCTGAACCGACTTGCTTTTGTCCTGGGTTCCAAAGGTTCAAGTTGTTCTACCGATTTTAGATTTGGTAGGCTGAACATGGCTATTGTTTGATTTTCTCCTTCTGAAAATTCTAGACCCAGAATTTGTTGTTTGGTTTAGAGTTCAAAACAAACATATTGATTTCTCAATAGTACTGATTTGTTTAACCCACTGATCTGGATTTCAATTTGTCCTAGACATAAGCCACTTTAGTTTCATTCTAGCTTCTGAATTTTCAAGTTAACGAGTCCATCAATTTGGCAGTGTGAGCATTTGCTGTTGTTTGCTGGTGACTGCAGGCAGCAAACGTAATTTTTTGTTCTGACTTGGTCCCTCTCAGTTGCTGGTTTTGTTTTATTTTTGAGCACTTCCTTCATGTATTCATTTTACTTATAGCTGATGGAATTCGGCAATTTGTTTGCTTGTGAATTCCGGATAAAATCCGGTAGCCTTTCGGCGCTATGAATCGATCCACGCCGGGATCGGGGTAGCGACGAGAGACTAAACTCTCGAGCCGCTAATGCTCCTGGTGAAATTTTGGCAGCATTTCGGTGCTATTGGTCGATCCACGCCGGGATCGGGGTAGCGACGAGAGACTAAACTCTCGAGCCGCTAATGCTAGGATCGAAGGTCGCGACGAGAGACTAAACTCTCGAGCCGCTAGGATCCATTTCACTTCCAGTTTTTTGCTTTTTTGTACCTGCAAACAAAGAAGAAAGTAAGAAATAGAGTTCTACCCTCTGTTGAATTTTGGAGGATTTAAACACTTCTATTCTTCCTCAATTTGGCTTGCTGCAGTGGGTGTTTCTCTCTCTCTCCCTCTCTCTCTCTCTCTCACTCTCTTTGTGTGTTTGGGTGGCTGCAGGACACGTCTGGAAGGAGGAGGAAGCAAGAGGAAGGATTTTTGGAGGCAGAAAACTGCTTTCTTCTTTGCAGTTGAATAGCCCAGAAAAGGAAAAAAAAGCCAAGCCGAAGGGGACCACTGGACCAGGAGGAAGGAGCCCTTTTAATGGGTGAGATGTTGGACAGTTACTTGTGTAAACTGCAATGGAGGAGTTACCTTGTAAACTGCTTTACCCACGTGCTTCACTTTCATTTTTTTTCTTTTGTGTATTTTTTTTTTGTTTTCAACTGCAAATGGAGAGAGTAACGTGTACTGGCACTCTGACAGTTGCAATTTCAGCCTTTTGATTAATATTGGGCTAGCTGGACTTGGGCTTGACATTTTGTTAAGAGCCCAATTTTAAAACTTTAAGCTTTGTGCTTAATTTACAGGAGATCCATCATTTTTTTTTCATGTGATTATTTTAAATCATGAAAAAAATTTCATGAGATTTTACCCTCCAATAGTTTTGTAATAGATTATTCATTGGTATCCAATAGATTATCCAATGGTATCTGATGGATTATTCGTTACCAATTAGTTAGTATTTGAATTTCATGTTCATAGTCACTATTCAGAAAGTTAAGAGTTTCTATTCGTTGATAATACGTAATTATTCATATGTATGAGGTTAATTATACGTGAGAAATCAAGAATTACATTTGCATACTCTTTCAACCAAGCGAATAATTACTATCAACTTAACGAATAATTACTATTAACCTAGTGAATAGTTGCAAAATTGACCTACTCTTTTGCTCTAGCGAATAATTACAATCAACTTACCGAATAATTACTATTAATCTGGTGAATAGTTGCAAAATTAACCAACCCTTTTGCTATTATCTAAATGATAGCTCGACCTCTTTACAAGTGAATAATAACAATCAATTTAGCGAATAATTACTATTAACCTAACGAATAGTTGCAAAATTGACCAAACCTTTTGCGATTATCTAAACGATAACTTCTCTTTACACATGAATAATAACTATAAGTTAGCGAATATTTAATATCACCTTATCGAATAGTTCAAACAGTGCACCACACAAAAAAAAAACAACGCCATCCCACAAAAAAATGTTACGCCACCAAAAAAAAAGAGTAAAACACACGCGCAATTCAGCAAGTGAGCAAGGAAAGAGGTGGATCACATTGATTTTTAATTAGAGAAAAAAGGTCAAATTTCAGCCACCCATTTCATTCAATCAAAGGTCCAGATCTGTTAACATTTAACACCATAAGATGTTAACACATGACCCAACCTCTCTCTCTCTCTATACATATATATATATATTTTATAACCACCTGAAAGGGCTTGACCAAAATCCCGAAAGGGTTTGACCAAAATCCCGTAAAGGATTAGAGAATAATTTTAATAATATTATTAATAATAATTTCTCTTCCTGGATTTTTCAGTTTGGTTCCGGCCTTCCGGGTTAACACACAAATTTCCGTGTGATGATTGATTTCCTCCCTGGTTTGGCCCGTATTAGCTCCCTTTGTTGGCGTCGGTCCGTTGCTTTGGCATGGGTACGTTTAGTTCCGAGTTGGGTTGCAACATCGGGCGTCCTGTATGATCAAGAGGAACATGGTTGTGTTCGTGGTCTTCGAAGATCCCTCACCTAGGTGGGGGCAACGTCGGTAATCCGCACTTTCGCAGGTTTTGCCCTTTCCGAAGGTGGGTTGTTGTTCTCCGTCTTCTCGGCGTCGAGGCACCGTGTGAGTCATCGCTCTCTTTTGTGTCCTCGATATTCGTGGCTCACCTTAGATCTTCCTCGTCTCCTCCGCTCGTTGATGGGTTTTATGAGTTATTTAGGGGTTTCTTTCATTTTGGTTGATTTGTGTTAGTTAGTTAGTTTTTTGTATGTTGACGGTTTGTCCATCCGCCGATTCGTCGGCCTATTGAGTTATCATTATAAAATTCTTACCTAATAAAAAAAATTGAAAAAAAATAGTTCGTACAAAGAAAAGAGTTTGCACATATATCTAAAATAAATTTTTAACAATTTTAATTTAAAAAGGGTTTCAGAGTTGAAGTTTTTTTTTTTTAACTTTATCTACGTTCAATGTCAAATTAAATACCGAATTAATTTGCGAAGCCAACCTTTTTGTTGGCCTTTATTAGGGGAGTGTCCACCAAACCCATCAAATTAGGTTTTTGTTCATCTATATAGTTTTCTAGACAAATTTACCCCTCAGATCTAAACCTAACTCTCTCCTCTCTTTCTTTCTCCCTACCATCAAATCTCAGATCTTTAAAGCCAAGACAACGCTTCATCGGAGCCTGACCTACGTCGAGCTCCTTCACGCTTCTTCGTCGTCTTCTCTCTCGTTCCTCTCCCCGTCATCTTCGTCGAGCTCCATCGCTCTTCCAGGTTCGACCACTTCAGTCAAGCTCTCCCCCCGCCGAGATGCTCACCTGCTGCAACTGTCATATGAGGAGGCGATGTTGTTGAAACTTGTTAAAAGACAACCATTCTAGGCGGCTGAACAGATCATTGAGCATTCTCTGAGGGTGGCCAGCCATTTTGAGCATTCGTCGAACGTTGTGTAGCTTTTCTCCCTAAATTCTACCTATAGCGACCGAGGAGGAATCTTCGACCTCAATTTTGTTGTAGATCCGTAGTCCGACACCATCCTTGCACCAATTTTGTCCGGCAAGGAAGCCATATCTTCGATCTAGATTCGTAGTCCAATTCTGCTTGAGGACATCGACGTCTGCTCCCCAATTGCAAGGTCCACATTTGTGCTCCTTGGATATAGACATTGAATTTAATGAGTATAGATTTGCAGTTTATCCAAGGAATCATGGTTGCTGCATTTCAGGATATCTTTTGTATCATAACTGTTTACCTATCTACTAGATTGAATTTAAAGAGTTTGTTGTTGATCTTTTCTAAAAGCTTGCTTTGACTAGATTTCTCAATTTGTTTGCAATTGTGTCTTGATTGTCTTCACCTTAGATGAAGGCGACTTGATTTTGCCGATGAAGATCTCTTCCTCCCGCTCTTGCTGAAATCTCTTAATTTGTGATGTTGTTGTAATTACTGCTGAAATCTCTTAATTGTTGGTAAAATCTCTTAATTTGTTGGAATTGTTGTTGTAATTGTTGAAATTGGTGTTGAAATGAAGCAACTTCGATTTCAGCAACGTCGGTTTCAGTAACTCCGGTTTCAGCAAGTTTCAACAACATGTTAGACATTTCGCTAATATGGATAGCTTGGTGGACAAAATGTTAATAAAAGCAGAAAATATGGACATTCTAGTAGACACCCCTTAAATACATGTTATAGATATTAACAATTATATCGCAGTATTTTTAACCAATTGAATTTTTTTCAGAGATAAGATTTTAATAAATTTTTTCTCCTTTTCTACTCAATCAATCAATATAAATAACATATGCTTAAGATAAGAAGAATTGACCCAAATTGGATAGATTATTATTAAATATTATTAATATAAACTACATAATAATTTGACAGATATGTTGACATTATTCTATGATTTTGTGTCCTTTTTATTTGTATCTTCAAAATATTATAAGGTTTTGATTTATTTATTTAAGAAAATTTGAAGTATTAATTTCAATCAAACATAATTTATTTATCTATTATATATATGTTGATATATTGATTGTTCAATAGATTATGTTGTATATATATATATATATATATATATATATATATATATATATATATATATATATATATATATATATATATATATATATATATATATATATATTTTATTAGGTAAAAATTCGAGGTCAGACATGCCTGAACCTCGATGATTGACAAGTCGGCACACAGAAAACCGTCTAAACAAACACAAAATACAAAGATGTTGCTAGATATAAGCAAACACACCCTACAAAAGTGAAACTAAAAACAACCAAACCGAAAGGAATGAGGACGTAGACGAAAGACGAAAGCCAAGCACACCCCGACGACAGCACCCATAGACGGATCTAGGCAGGGGCAAGCGGGAGCATACGCCCCCCCTTTCATCCGACGAATCCTCTATATTTGTTCTACGCATCGATAGCTTTGATTTGATATATTATAAGCCTGAATCCGATAAACGAGTAAAAAGTTATGATTGTTTGGAAGTTAACACAGATTGATTATTTTAAATGTCTTTTTATATAACACGATTCTTTTATATTTTACTTAATTTGATATTTTGGCAATATAATTCAACCAAAGAGCTTCGAAACAAGAGGTTATATTACTAAATTCGATAATCATGTAAGAAATTATGCAAGTTTAAAGTTTGTATATCTTGTTACACGTTATTGCATGCCAAGAGAACAACAAGTTACATATTGACTTTGTGGGTTTCAATCGATATATTTTTAGATAAAAAAATGACATCGTTTTTTCTGTTTAAAGAGAAAAATATATAACAACTACTGACACAATTTTAAATTAAAACAATATAGTTTTGGACAAAAAAAATATTTTGAACTAAAAAAAATGTTGTTTAAACTAAAATATCATAGTTTGGTTCACTAAACGTGCCATGAAAAAATTTATCGAAGAGTAAATCAACAATTTGTATAAAACTTCGCCCCCCATTCGATAAATTTCTGGCTCCGTCCCTGGCAGCACCGCAGGCCAGCGGCACAAGATGAGACTCGTGTATATGTTGTATATTGATCTGAACTAAATATACTCTTATTAATTTAGTTTATTGTTAAAGAAAATATAAATAAAACATAATTTTATTTATTAAAAAACCGCAAAACGGTCTGGTAGCGACACTAGTTAAGTGTGTTACATGATCCGGACTGCCTGTACGTTTGAATGCCTTTTTCCCGTGAACCCTAGAGCCAGACAGATTTACTCTTATCGACTGCCTCACTTTTTGTCTCCGATCCGATCGACGACCGGCGAACTGCAATCTTCTGGAATTTCCGATTCGGTAGCTTGAGATCCCTTAGCAGAGAAGATGATAAGAAATCCATTGACATGGCTGAACACGTTGGTGACAGAGCCCTTCTACCTCTTCCACTTCCTCCTCTTTTTCTCTTACCTCCCCATTCGCCTCTCCGCCGCTTCCGTTCTCTCTCCTTTTATCCACTACCGCCTTCTTTACCGCGTACGCTCTCCATATCTAATCTTCTTTTTTCCAATTTATTGAGGTCTTACTCTGGTTCTGATCTTGTTTTTATTTGTTTATTTTGGTTCTTGTTTGCTTTTAGGAGATTCAAGCTGTTCTTGCGTTTTCAGTGTTTACTGCTGTCAAGGTAATCTTCTAGATCTTGTGAGAATTATATTTCCCTCTCAATGGAGGTTTGATATTTGTTGATCTTAGGATTAAATTTAATGTAAATGAACCAAATTAGGTACGATTATACAAAATTAATCCGAGCTGTTTCTGTTCACAAAACCTAATTAAAGTAAGACGGACTGCCAAATTGAATTGTCGAGTAAACTGTACCTTATCAATGCATAAAACCCCCCTATATCGAGAAAATTATATTTATTCAAAGTTCATTCATGCTTCGGCTGTGTCTGTTAAGACATGCAAACGGTGTTGATAACTTGTGAAAGAACAGTTCACAAGACAAATTATAGGCTATGTAGCACGGACACTCCTATAGAGGCAACGTATTCGTGTTCAACACACATTCGGACACGACACTTGTACGACACTCCAAACACTTGTGCCTTCTCCCATGACCCTATTTCTTTAGATTTTTTTTGTTTAGATCTAGACTATCTATTGTATTATTTGATTTTGATTTCAAGTTTAGGCTAAATTTGGTAAAATCTTAGTTTGATTGTTATATTACATGTAAAGTTTGATCACAAACTTATCAAAGTAGTAGTGGTAATGTTGTTTTGGGTTTGGAAATGAAAGTTTAGGGTTAGTTTCTTAGCCATGTCTTAGTCCTTTGTTTTTTAAAATTGTCATGTCCTTGTGTCGCAATGTATCCCATGTCGGTATCCATGCTACATACATGATAGGTGATGATGTGGACATAGCCTTATGATGTAAATCAAACTCACCCTATATCAAAACTCCCAACAACAACAACAACAACCCACCGGTAATTAAGCATGGTCTAGGGTTGAGGGTGTACGCACTCTTTTCCCGACCAAGTCGAGAGAATGTTTCTGATAGACCCAGGAAAATAGTTTATAATAGAATAAGGGATAATTAATTGTATAATTATTGGTTTTTATTTCTGATCGGATAAGTTCCATCTTGTTCATATACTATACTATATTATAAGTTAGAGGACTCAAGAAACGACAACTAACACTTGATTTAAGCAATTTCCCTTTGTGTTTTAACTTTCGGGGATGATGTGGATTTGACATGTGGATGTTATGTTATAATTTTACGAATTTTGGATGTTACAGACAACTTTAAAGTCTTTGTTGAATGTTAACTCCATCTCTATTTATTCATTCAGATGGTGAGAGAAGAAACATGGGAAGCTTTCATTGCTGATACCCTGCTGTATGCTAAGGTCATGCTAGTCCTAACCTGTTGCTCTTTCTTACTTCTTGCTTGTACCCTTTGTTTCTAGATTTCTATGCAGTAAACTCGTACTATTGTTCTTCACTATAAATTAAATTATGGAAAGAACTCAAAGAAGTCCTCTCTGAAGGTTGTTTGTATTTGCCTTTTTTTTTTTCTTTGCTATGTTGCACGTATTGCTTATCATGTATTTTATTGTTGCGCTATTTATCAATATTCAAATTGTGCAGTTTAATTTGTGGAACTAGAAACATAAAGTTGAATTTGGATGCTATGTAGTCAATCCAGACAAGCCGGAGAATGAAAGATTGATTATATAGTGATACTCTAGGCAGGGAGGAATTTGAACATACGAAATGTGATAATCAATTTGATAAGCAAAATCAGCAAGTTCTAATCAGTTCCTAAGGAAATTGTGGGGATGGAGTCACTTATTAAAAATGAAATATATACTGGACTTAATATTGGTCTATGCAAGAAGAAATGGATACATTTACACTAGCTTATCATGATTCAACTCAGCACAGAGCTTTCATTCAAAGGTAAGTGTCTGTCAGTTTGATGCTTGATGATTTATTTATACTGGAAGAGGTTATGGTGTGACTTGAAAAATATGCAGCACGTATTAACAAATTTTTTTCAGTAGCCCAGGGTAGCTGTTTTATATCCTCATGAACAAAATTTATATATAAAAAAAAATTGTGTGCAAAGCAACTCCAATTGCATCATCGCATAAGTTTCTCTTGTGTTTCAAAGTACTTAAGAACTGCTATAGGTCAAAGAGTCTAAATTAGTGTCTTGTGGCATTTTCTGACCTGTAAATCTTGAGTTGTGCAATAGCTTGCTTTAACTTTGCAAGTCACTCTTGTTCCGAAATCATATCTTTTAGCAGTATCATGATAAACTAGAACCTGTACTCTCCTACAGTTGTACTTCTTGGCTTACAATTTTCCTTCTTTTATTTTTATTTTTTATTATTTTAAATTTGTTGTATTGAGACCATTTCATTTAACATGTTCTGGGCAATGGGCATGTTGAGAGTTTCCGTAATTTTCTGATTTCTTGTGTACTTTTGCCTACAGGGTTTCCTTCTAGTCTTTGCTTTATTTGTGGATTATCATTTGGCTTTCTGGTATATGGTGGCATTTCTAGGTACATTTCCATCTTGTTTTTATCTTTTTAATGTCTTTGGCCGGGATGCCTTGTTGGGGTATAGAAATGCCAACCCTACAAGTGCAGATATAGAGTTTTTGTAAATCGAATCTGTAGAGATTATCCAGTACCTGCAACTTCTCTTTTTATCACTTTCCATCACTAAAATATTTATTACTACCTCCGTCCGGCAAAACACGTCGTTTACCAAATTATATATGAAAAGACGTGTGCATGCGAAATTTTATATATAAAAAAATTAATAAAAAAGTTGAAATTTTATATATTTGAGTTTTTATCATCCTAGCATGCTTGAATTGTAAAATACGTTTTTTTCGGTCGGAGGGAGTACAATAATATCCATAGGTCCCCGGTTCGAACCCCGGAATGGCCGCTCTTTATTTACCTATTCAAGGAGTACAATAATATTTTAGTCTTATTTTCAAATGCATTTGGCGATTTGTTCTTGAATGTTGTTTTGCTTATCAAGTCATATGTTTTGGTCTTGCTGACTGAAATACTTCTCTTGGATTTTGCAGTTATATATATTCTCTCCCAACAGCCTGCTTTTCAAGCCCTAGGTTAGCATTAAAGAGTAAAATGCATCAATTGCTTATTTCTTTTGTCAATAAATATTGCTTTGGATGTGGGTTTGAACTTGCTTAAAATTTTTAATAGGTACCTGTGTTTCTCTTACACCATTGCAACTGGAGATCTCACTAACTGAAGGGGACAGACCTAGATTTTGGCTGGTTCGTACAATGCTTCAAAGTTCAAGTAATTGAACTTCAGCAAGTTGTCTCCTGCGTAATCCTTCTTATAAATTCTATAATTTTGAGAATTGAGAAACTAAAAAGTTAACCACTGAAATTGCTTAATTATGTCCCAAAATTTCTCATTGGTTGAGGCAAAGTTATATTTAACAGTCATACAGGATCATCTTTCTTAATCTTCCCAGCTGTTTCTTCAGAAAAGGATTTGTAGAGATCAGTTATCACTCCCCTTGTATGAATATCATATCTGGTTATCACCTTACTGTTTCAATTAGTGTCCACCTTAAAAATGCCAGTTTACAGTATCCAGCTGTCTAAAATTATCGACCCCTGTCTCCGGATGACAACTTTTCATTGTCAGTAATCAAGGGCTAAGCTCACAACTTTATGGAAGTCTTAGAGTGGGTTCATGAGACCTTTTATATTCACCCTCCTTCACTAGTAGATTAGCAACTACAACTTTATGGAAGCAGTATGCCCATGTTTAGTTGGTAAGCAACTCCAACTTTATTGAACCTCCTTCACTAGTTTCCCATTCCAACTTCGTAGTTTTTATGCATTATCCCCATTATCTCCGTGTTATCTTCCAATATTGTTAATTTTAGCTATTTTGTCCTTTTTACTAATTAGGAGCAACAACAACAACCCAGTATATCCCGCAATAAAGCGGGGTCTGGGGGGTCGGGATGTACGCACTCTTTCCCCGAACTAGTCGAGAGAGTGTTTCCGGAAGACCCAAAACAATAGAGCAAAGGAAACACAACGTCCCAGGGCACCTAGTAGGAGATTAGGTAATAGAGAGCCGATAGATGGAAAACAGATATGTAGATAACCGATAGAAAGCAGAAAGAAAGGTAGAAAGGAAGCAAAAAGAAATGACCCAGCACCCATCCTTGGGATTCTATACATCCGAAGCCCGAATGCATCTCCTCCAGTGGAGCACGGGAATTAAGGAGTAGGTTAAGTGTGATGATTAGAAGTAAGAAGTAGGGTAAGTGTAATGATTAGACTTTGGTATTATAGTATTTGTTTTTTTTTTTTTTTTTTTTAAATTCGTGAGGAGAAGAGTAGGGGTGATATAAAAGTTAGAGTAATAATTAGATGTAAAAGTAGGTTAGGTGTAATGATTAAATCTAAAAAGAAATGTATTTTTGACAATTTTAGGGGCTAAAAAGACATGTATTTTGAAACGGAGGGATTATAAAACGAAGTATGATGGTCTTATGTCGCTTCACCGGGAGTTTTCTTTCCACGTGTCATCATTATAGAAACCCACCTATAATCTACTTTTTCGCCTAGTTACACACAAGCACCTACATGACATCCATTTTTTTTAAAATACAAATTAAAACCCATTATCCACTCCACTCTTCATCCCAATACTATAAACATTTTCTTAATTTTATTGTTTGAAAACAGTAGATAAATAAATATACAGATTCCACAATTCAACTACATCATTCAACTATACATTTTTTTAGGGTGGTATTATTAAAAAAAAAACTAATTTTAATGTTACTTTGATTGTTATTTGCTATAGAAAATTAGAAAGTATTTCAAATAATTTGGAGATTGAATAGTTGAATTGAAACTAAGGCGCAGATCTCACACTAATTGAATATTTGAATTGAAACTAATTTAGAGATTCTCCACTAAATATCCGGGTGCAAGACCATGTGCATTTAGTTGTCTTAGGAGTGAGATACTTGCTCCTAGTGGTTTCTGTCACTTCTCCTAAGGGAGTTAAATGTACGCTTACTTTGACAGTCTGTCTTTTTTCTGTGTGCATTATTCTCCATTTTCTCACAAGTTTTAGCATCAATATTTTCAGGTTGAATTCCGTGCTTTGTCTATTTCTTCCTGTGCACGCACCAGTCAGATCTTTCCTGAACTATCAATTACGTAAGCCTCGTCCCCATAGCATGCCTGAAGATTGAAGAACTTCGAGTTTTAAAGTCAATCCCCTACAAACTGGAACTTTGCTTATGCAGATATTCGAACAAGAATTTGTCTTTTGGAGTTGTTGATATTGGCCTCTTTCCAAATGCAGCAGATAAGTTTGGAATCTTTTTGCAAGGTGAATACTGTATCATCCCACACATTTTGGTTGTTCTGGGTCAATTTTATACATTGTTTTATCATTACAAATAGCCTTTGCTCTTATCCGAGACATGATGACAGGGAGTGCAGTCCTTCCAACATATATACTATTTGATAAAAATGTAGAGGTTGCTCGATTTCCAGAACCAGATTTTGTGATGAAAGTTTCTTCCCCGCCAATAACAAAGGTAATATCTAAACTTAACAGAAAGCGCCTAACCTCTTACTCATGGTGGTTTTTGTGTCTTAGTTCATCAATAGCTCTTGTTCCTACTGTATAAAAAGGAAAACCAAATGGAGACACATTTTAGGATTTTTAAATTAGAGACCTTGGTGGCTCTACGGACTAAAAGTAAATACATGGTTGATGCCCACTTCCTCTTTTGCAGGGCATATGTTATACATATCTACCGTCTTAGGGTAAAATAAAATAAATAGAAGGTCAGACATTTATCAATATTTCCTCTGTTGAAAGTCAAATTTCCAGTGTCAAAACCGGGAACTCTGTAACTTCATTTGATAGATATGTATTTTTGTTTAGAGAATCATGCTTGCTTCTTGCGATAGCTCCTGGTATTTTAGCCAGTGGCCTTGCTTTGTATATTTCAAAGAAATGTATGTGGATAATTTGCTTAATTACCTTATTCCTGTTTAATCTATTTGTTCTGTGTTTGCTTACGTTCTCATTTTTATGTAGCAGAAACTTTTGTGCCAGCATTTTGAGCTTGATCTACATCTCATTGAGTATGTCAATGGGAAATGAGGTATCTTTGTTCATAAACTTTTTTATTCAGCATTTATGGCATGCATGCTGCCCTGATATTTCTCATGTTGTGTAATAAATTAGGGTAATCTGTGGGAAACCACCCTTAAAATATGCCACATTTCGCGTATCCACCTGCTAAATGCCTAATTACCGAAAGCCACCCCTTATAAACCTTCCTAGAGCATCCCCAATGGTGGGGTGCCCCAAAATTTCTCTCCCCTTTTCTTATTTGTCCACCTCATATTCTACTTACTTTATTCTCAACCCTCTTCAATTCATTTCATACCCTTCACACTGGTCGGGTTCCCCAATAAATCTATCTCATCACTTTTTCCATACCCATACTATATTTTCTCTATAATTTCAAATATTAAAATAGTTAATTTGATTTTCTAATTATATTTCATAATTAATTTTAGTAATTAATTTTTTTTAACGAACTAGTGAATAAATTTGACAATTAAAAATTATCAATTAAATAATTTTAATCACAAATTTATTCAATATCTTAAAAATCTTATATGAATTCAAATTAATTTAAACTAGTATTTCTTACACTAGTGATATTAAATATTATAAAAATTACATTATCCATACATTGTCATTGAAAAATAATGAAAATTACATGACCTATATGCTAGCTGGAAGTTTAAAAAAAATTGGAAGTTGAAAAAAATAATAAAAAGGGCTGAACGTTAAAAAAATGAAAATGGCTGGGAAGTTAAAAATAAATTAAGGTTGAAGTTTAAAAAAAATGAAAAGCTAGAAGTTTAAAAAAATAATGAAAAGATAAAAGGTTAAAAAATGATTTATTTTATGGACACGTGGCATAATCCGATTGGTTTCGGATTTGGGAAGGTTCCCAATATATTGAGGCACCCCAAAAATCGGGAGGTTGTCCACAATAGTCGGGTTGCCCAAAAGCCTTGAAAAAGCAAAATAGGGAGGTAACCTCCCCACCAATGCTGATGCACTAAGCAACCACCTCTCCTAGGTTTCTGTGAAAATCTCGGTTAAATAACTGAAAGTCCAAATTTGCCCTTGATTTTTAATATATTCTAATATAAATGAATGAATTAAAGGATTAAGTACGTGAAATAAAGAATTTACCCACTATCCAAAAATAAAATGCTGCATTCATCTTAGGAATTTTTTTTGCAACAAATCAAGCAGCAGCAAAACTAATCAAATTATGCAATTGCCTTGTGATATTGGAGAGTCTCGAAGCGAAAACTATCAACAAAGAACACGTGACCGTTAGGTTTTTGTAGTCCCCTGAAAGCAATGGAATCCGAATTTCACAATCCAAACACGCTTTTGAATTAACGCCAATTTAAGCCCTTCAGTACATGGGCACCTTATTCATTTAGATTCAAAATTGAGGAAACCAAATGAGGGTTGAAAAATGGATTTTTTTCAATCCTCTGTTTTTTGAAGTGGAATTGGGGATTTAATTAGGTTACATGTTTGAAGAAATGAGTTCGGGTTGAGAGAGGGGTGACATCAGAGGGAATTTGGGTTTCGATTGATTGCTTGGAGAAGAGGTGGGTGGAGGGGAGAGAAGACAAATTAGACACCACCTTTAAACATCCTATTTTAGGGTTTTTTCTTGAAGTATTCAACCTTGAAAATGTCTGCGGATTCACTGGTGTAAGAGATAAATGGATCAAAATCGAAACAGTTTGGGGATGTTCTGAGTGGTGTCCACCGTCTCCATGTGTATGTGAGAAAGGAGATGCATTAGGGGAGAAGAGAGAGAGTTTTTTTTCCTTTTGTTTTGTGGAATTGGAGGAGAAAGCATTGTCATTTTCATTGTTTTGGTTTGTTTTTAATTATTTAGTCCAGTTCATTTACATTAGAGTATTTAAAAAAAAATGAAGATAAATTTGTAATTTCACATTTTAACCGAGACTTTTATGGAAACCTTTGAGAGGTGGTTGTTTGCTAATTGAAGGCTTATAAGGGGTGGTTTTTCGGTAATTGGGGCATATAAGGGGTGGTTATAAGCCTTGCAGCATATTTTAGAGGTGATTTCTAAATTAATAATCAATTGCAGCTTGAAAATGAATTTGAAAAATAAAAGAAAATAATATTACATATATGAAGGCATAGGTAGTACTTCAACTTTCACTCCATTGATCATAAGATTAAGTAGTTCTGTACCATCATACTGGGTTAAAATTGGGGATACTTTTTGCACGATTGAAAACAATTGGAATGATTCTTAAAATTGATCCTGTTCAGGTTTCTGATGAATAAATTTGTGCAGGTGTTGAGTGGACAACTATTGAAGAAACCACCTAAGCTTCATGATGTCAAAGAGCTCGGTATAGAACTCTTGTCCGTACAATTTATTTCGGACTTCCATCACTTATATTGCACTCTCTTCCTGACGAAGTTTTGGGTACTTATTTACAGGGTTTTGTTGTCCATTAAAGCGGATGTCACCATTGTTAACATCAAAGAAGTTTTCCAACTATATTGATTACAAGGGATCCAGGGTAATTTCCTTTTGACTTGATCCACACTCAGGATTGTATTGTAGTTGTGTTTGGCAATTTTTTTTTTACCCTTTGCTTGGAAATTAAAAACAATGTAACCTGCAATCGTATTTGTATTTTTTTTCAATGGTCGAGTGCAATTTTGTACATGGCCTCAGTTGGGTTCGAACCCAGGGCCTTTAGGTACTATCCGCAAGTTTTTTCCGGCTAAACTATTCGGAATAGTTAACCTGCCTCTTTTGCTGATAAGTGAATTGCCAAACAAGTTTAGCTGTTCTATATTAGAGATATGAGGATGCATAAGCGGAAGCATAGAGGCCATGTAGAATGATTCTATAATTGTTTGTGGACGATCATGACAAGGTAGCGGAGTGGCCACCTAGTGGTGTTTGAGAAGGAGCTTCCTTAGAGGTTTATCTTCATTGTCTATAGGAGATTTCTATTATATCGTTGGCTAGCGGTGCTACTTCACGGTAGTGCTTGACTTCGTTCTTAGTATAGATCCTCAATTTGTTAGTTTTAGTTTTTGCTTAGATCCGTTCGGTTGTAAAGTGCATGATGCCTGTTTTATTCTACCTTTTTATAGTTTTATGTTGTATGAGAATCAAGATTTTCTGATCTTGAATTCTTACTCATAAAAAATGAACCCCTTAGCAGAAATTCTCAAAGTGTGCGGAAAATAAAAATAAACCCCTCAATAAAAAATAAAAAATAAATATGAATTACAATGTAAGAATTTAATTAATAATGATCAAAGTGTGCGGAAAATATAAATTAAGAATTAATCTAAATATAAATAATTAATTATACTAATAAATAATATAGATATCAATAACATAGCAACTATCAAATAACTAATTTTGATATAAATAATTCTTTTCACTAAAAAATAATCTAGATATAAATAAAATAACATCTATCAAATATTTATCTGTTAATATTTTTGGTATTTTTTAATTTATATTTTTATCAATCAACTAAAATATATATATATAGATAGATTGCGCCTTATGATAGCTTTCTATAGATTATGAGAACATATTATTTTATTTTATTTTCCCGAGAATCAATCACAACACACCATGTAAGATTCTATGCATTGATTTTGGTATGTGTATAGATATAGATCTAGTAATTCTCAAAATACAGCCATACAACTAAACAAGATAATGACTTAAATTAAATTCATTCTACTTACTCCCATGTGTCATCATATTATGCTTAGATATTTTAGGTAAATTTTCTTTTTCATTTTTACAATATATAAATATGAGATAAACCTTATGCAAACATATTTTTAGTCATTTTTTCCCAATTCATTACGTACTCCATTTTTAAATCATTAAGTTCAATTCAAAACATTGGATTAATATTAATATTAAAATAATATATAATTTAAATAAGAAGTAATTTTGATAAATTTAAATAAGAAGTAATTTTGATAGGGAGGCATCATCACATAATTAATTTTTTTCTTTAATATATTTTACATTTTCTAACTGACAAGTGTAATTCAAAACATTAAATTAATATATAATCTATACCTACATATGTAAATCTGTATATACAATATTAAATTAAAATAATGAGCATAGCACAAGCAAGAATTCTAGTGGTGTGAGACCTGAACCATTTCTTATTAACATGTTGAACTACTTCATGTTAAAATCTTCAACCATGTGTTGTATAAATCCTGAACTACACATATTATACAGTCCTGAACGACGGACATGTGAGTATAAGTTTGAACCACCTCTGAAGTGGAATACATTAATTAAATTTTGTAATTCCTAACACATTGCATTAATTCATTTTTGGGTCAGTTTGAAAAATATCCAAAAAAGTTGCTCTGATTAGGGGAGTGTCCAAAAATTTGTAAAAATTGGTGGAGTGTCCATCCCCTTTGCCCTCCAAGCCCCCCCTCGCATGTCCAATATTTTTTTTTTAAGATGTCTAACACTTTCTGTTGTGCAAATATAACCCGATGTTGTGCACATATAATATTACGTTGTGCAAATATAACTTTATGTTGTGCAAAATTAAACAATCTTATGGAAAGGATATGTACATGCATTTGTATTTTAAAATTGCATTAATATATCTTATTTGCACATAAGCACATCGCTCTACCATTGACCTAAGAGACTCGCTTTTAAAGATCAATTATTACTAGATCATTGCCAACGACGATGCCGCTAACGTCGACGTTGTCGATGTCAATGTTGCTGACACCGACATTCCTGACGCCATTGACACCAACGTTGCTGACACTTCTGACACTGTCACCACTAACATTGCGATGGCTTAAAAAGACCATAGGTCATGGCATAGCCATGAGTTTGAACCGTGGCGCGATTCCCTATCCGGAAAGGTATCATAATAGAGAATCCGACACCGGATGCTTGATATCACTTCTACCGAGACCGCATACTAGACAAACATCTCTAGTTTCAAATTAAGATTGCTAACATGGTTTTTAATAATTTAAAAACTCATGTCAGCACAAAACCTATTTATCTAGTGTACAAAAAAAAAGTTTAGATTTCCACCTCAAATATGCTAAGATGTCAGCATTTGTTTCCAGAAGATGTCAGCATTTACAAGTTTCCAGAAGATGGCAGCCTTTACAAGTTTGATGAATCATACAGTAGATGCAACAAGAAACACCAAGAACGGATGGACGTGATGTCGACCAAAAGAAAGAAAACAAGACTCGACTTAAACAATAAGAAAGACTCGAGATTGATATAAAGACATGACCGATAAGGACTGAATAGTCTGAGTCGATCTATATAGAACAAGATGAAGACCCCAGGCCTCCGTAGAGGGTAGGAACTAACACCAATGACTATATAAACCGCCTCTACAACCCTACACAACCACGCGGACAACTTGGAGGCACAAGGAGGGGGCTCGTGGATACCAGGATCACCAAGTCTTGCGAAGTTGATGAACATAAGGCAAACCAAGCTGAGATCTATACCAATTTGCAATCGATGAGCCCTGCTACGAATCGATCGACTTTCACTCGATGTGTTTCACACAAATCTGAGAGTTTTCTATAAAATTGAACGTGAATGTTTAACAAGGGGGTGTCGGCATTATATAGCCTAACATGGCTGATATGGGCCGAAAATAAGTAAAAGAACAACTTAAAGAAATAATAAAAATAATCCCTAAAGTTTCCTAAAATAACTTAAGTAGGAAAGTTACTAAAAATGGAAATAGCTTAAGTTCTCCAAGACTTAATGAACTCGGCAATCCTAAGGCTAGGGTGGTTCGGCCTCAAGGATTCCAATACACATGTAAGTCTTTAATGTAGGCTCCGAGAGCTGAACCGTGCTTGAGAACAATGCGTGACTCATAAACTCATGAGTCTCTCTGAAGCTTCTTAGCTCGAGCTCGAGTCAGAGGTCCTTCTCCAAGTATGATTAGCGTGTCTGGAGTTGTAGAAGATGGTCCCACATCAACCTCCCCTTCTTGGAAAGGATTCGACCACGAATCCAAGTCCTCGTCCACAACAAAGTAAGAAATGAGATTCGCGACGTTGAAGGTTGCGCTCACGCCATAGTCTCTAGGAAGCTCTAATTGGTAGGCATTCTCGCCCACTCGACGTAGCACCTTGAATGGTCCGTCACCTCTAGGTGCTAGCTTGCTCTTCCGTGCTTCAAGAAACCTCTCCTTCCTAAGGTGCACCACACGAGATCCTCTGGCTGAAATGTCACCAAACGCCGCCCCTTATTTGCCTTGTTGGCGTTGTATTCAGCCTTCTGCACAAGCTTATGACGTGTCCGTTCATGTAGCTCCTTAACGAACTCGACATGCGTACCTGCTTCAAATGATTCTTTCTCTCTCATAGGATATGGAGTAAGATCAAAAGGGGTTAGTGGATTAACACCATCGACACATTCAAATGGACTGATTTTCGTTGAGGAATGCATAGTTCTATTATAAGCAAACTCCACATGAGGTAAGGCTTCTTCCCAAAGCTTCAAATTCTTTCTAATAATAGTTCTAAGGACGGTTGTCAATGTTCTATTAGTCACCTCAGTTTGGCCATCAGTGTGGGGGTGGCTAGAAGTAGAGAATAGCAATCCAGTTTCCAATTTACTCCATAATGTTCGCCAAAAATGACTTAAGAATTTAACATCCCTATCACTTACAATTGTTTTAGGCACACCATGCAACCTAACTACTTCTCTAAAGAACAGATTTGCAATTTTAGTAGCATCATCAGTTTTATGACATGCAATAAAATGAGCCATCTTAGAAAATCGATCTACCACTACAAATATAGAATACATCCCCTTCTTAGTTCTAGGCAACCCAACAATAAAGTCCATAGAAATATCTTCCCAAGGGGATGAGGGCGTGGGTAGTGGTGTAGACAATCCATGGGGCATAAGCTTAGATTTGGCCTTTAAACAATCAATGCATCTTTTCAGGCAATGTTCTACATCCCTAAGCATATGTGGCCAATAAAAGTGTGTTTTTAGTGTATGATATGTTTTATCTCTTCCAAAATGTCCCATTAAACCTCCACTATGGGCTTCATTAACAAGTAATAATCGATGAGAACATCTAGGAATACACACTTGGTCTTTTCGAAACAAGAATCCATCAAATATATAGTAATTGTCGGTTGGACCCTTCTCTTTGCATTTTCAAAAACTTTCCCCAAAATCACTATCATTTTCATATAATTCCTTTATGTAAACAAAACCTAAGACTCTAGAATCCAAACTGGTTAAAAGAACATGTCTTCTAGATAAAGCATCAGCAACCACATTGTCTTTTCCCTTTTTATATTTGATTACATAAGGAAAAGTTTCAATGAATTCCATCAATCTACCATGTCTCCTATCAAGTTTATCTTGGCTTTTAAAATGTTTCAATGATTCATGATCAGTCCTAAGAATAAACTCTCTAGGCCATAGGTAATGGGACCAAGTCTTAAGAACTCGATACAATGCATACAACTTTTTATCATAAGTCGAGTAATTAAGACAAGCACCTTTCAGTTTCTCAGAAAAGAAAGCAATAAGCTTACCTTCCTGCACAAGGACTCCTCCAATCCCAACTCCGCTAGCGTCACACTCCACTTCAAATGGCCGAGAGAAGTCCGGGAGAGCGAGTAGAGGAGCCTGAGTAAGCTTCTCCTTGAGCGTGCGGAAGGCCTCTTCCTGAGCTGCGCCCCACTTGAACTCGCATCGCTTCTTCGTGAACTCGGTGAGAGGGGCTGAGATGGTGCTGAAGTCGCGCATGAACCGCCTGTAGAAGCTCGCCAAGCCTTGGAAGCTGTGCACATGGCCGATGTTGGTGGGTGTCAGCCACTCTTGTATGGCCTTGATCTTCGCCTCATCGACAGGCAGTCCATTCGAGCTCACTAAAAATCCAAGAAAAGACACTTGATCATTACATAATTCACATTTCTTTAAATTTGCATACAAATGTTCTAATCTTAATGTAGTAAGTACTTCCCTAAGATGTGCTTCATGTTCTTTAGGAGATTTGCTATAAATAAGTATATCATCGAAATAAACAACAACAAATTTCCCAATAAAATTTCTAAGCACATGATTCATCAAGCGCATAAAAGTACTAGGTGCATTAGTTAAACCAAAAGGCATAACCAACCACTCATATAAGCCAAACTTAGTCTTAAATGTTGTTTTCCATTCATCGCCTTCCTTCATTCTAATTTGATGATATCCGCTTTTTAAGTCCATTTTCGAAAATATAGAGGATCCATGCAATTCATCAAGCATATCATCTAAGCATGGAATAGGATGACGATATTTAACAGTTATGTTATTAATTGCCCTACAATCTACACACATTCTCCATGATCCATCTTTCTTAGGGACTAATAACACAGACACATCACAAGGACTTAAGCTTTCTCTAATATATCCCTTATCCAACAGTTCCTGGACTTGGGATTGGACCTCTTGGGTCTCAGTGGGATTCATACGATACGTAGGCCTATTAGGCAAAGAAGCCCCTAGAATGAGATCAATTTGATGCTCAATGCCACGAATAGGGGGAAGACCTGGTGGTATGTCATCATGAAATACATCCTTATACTCTTCAAGAAGAGATAGGATGTGAGGAGGGAGGGTAGCTCTAAGCTCCCCACTCAACATGTTCAACCCTTTGCATAGGAGCATGAAGGTTGTTTCCCCATCCACAAACTCGTCTACAAACGCGCTCTTAGAAGCAAGAAGCACGTCCCTAGGCCGAGAATTGGATGCCACTTGGCTCGACTGAGCCTCCCTATCTAACTCACATTTCTTTACCTTGCGCTTCTCAATCTCATTAGCCACTTGTGTAGGCGTCATGGGCTTGAGAACAACGTTCTTTCCCTGAAAAGTAAAGGAGAAGCGGTTAGTAAATCCATCATGCAAGACCTTACAATCAAATTGCCAAGGACGACCTAATAATATATGACATGCTTGCACAGGCACAATATCCCACAAAACATCATCTTCATAATGTCCTAGTTTAATATGCACTTTAACTTGCCTATTCACTTTCAAATTTCCACAATCATTCATCCAATGCAATTTATAAGGTCTAGGATGCTGAATTGTAGGAAGTTGTAATTTATCAATCATTTCCTGACTAGCTAAGTTACAACAACTTCCTCCATCAATGACCACATTAACAACCTTTCCCTTAACTAGGCATCGAGTATGAAACAAGTTCTCACGTTGATTGTCATCACAAGGTGTAGGAACAACACTTAGAACTCTCCTAACAATCAAAGATTCACCATGCTCATATTCAACACAATCATCATCGTCATAAGCTAAAAGGTTGAGGTTTTGATCATTATAGTCATTAGCATGCTTATCATGTTCATCACAAGAATTTTAAAATTCATATTCGCCAAGTGATTTACCATGAGAGTTTTCTTATTAGGGCAATCCTTCATATAATGACCTCTACCTTGGCATTTAAAGCATACAATGTCCCTAGATCTAATAGTAGAGGGGTTAGGATTACTCCCTTTGGGGGCAGTAGATACCCCAGACGAATCTCGTCCATACATGGGCGCTTTACCCTTGTCGAGAGGCTGCTGAGGTGCTCGGCTTTCTCCTCTCCCTTGTGGTTGGCTCGACCTCTCCCTATAGCCACCATCTGTGCGGCCTTGGGGCTGTTGTGGCCGATTCTAGCGCCATCCCTGGGGCTGGCCACTCGACATTCTCCCACGTTGATTCCTGTATCTAGCTCCCGTTTCTACTTTAATAGCTATATGCAATAATTCAGTAGGAGTAGAATAAGGAAAATAATCAATTTCATGAGCTAAGGCGGGATGCAATATCCTAAGAAACCTAGCATTTATATCTTCATCAGGTTCAACTACATTATCTCTAGCCATGGTTTCTTGCATTACATTAAAAGTTTCCTCAACAGTTTTGCTACCTTGTTTTAGATTTTCTAATCGTTGTCTAAGCTCTCTAGCATAGTGTTGGGGAACAAATCTTCTCCTCATTAGTGCTTTTAGTTGATCCCATGAAGCGATAGACGCATCAAGGGCTCTTCTTCTTTCTTTAACTAGGTTATCCCACCAAATTAAAGCAAAGCCTTGAAATTCTAAGGAAGCTAGTTGCACCTTTTTAGTGTCGGAGAAGTTATGACAATTCCAAATCTGATCCATTTTAGTTTCCCAATCAATATAAACATCTGGATCAGTTTTACCTTCGAATTGAGGGATCTTTACCTTTACCTTACCTATTGCGTCCTGGTCAGGATCTCTAGGTGCTCTGTATTGGTAACAACCTCCTCTGTCATTCCGCCTAGGACGTTGCTCCCAATACTCCTCTTCTTGGAAGTCGTCATCGTGCTCAGAATAGTAGTAATCCTCCTGGAAGCCTCGACCTCTCCCTCTTCCTCTTCCTTGTCCCTGCGCATTAACAAACCCATTATTTCTACCATACCTCTCCCGTGGAGAGTCGTTCTCATCAAATAAAGGGTTATCAACATTAGGATTAGGATTAGGGTTAGGATTGTTTACTTCCCTTTCATCGTTAGGCGTCTCGTCACGCTTTGGATTACCTTACCCAGCCACGGTGTTCGAACCGGTTGGACGAGTCTCTATTGCCGCAAGCCTATTCAACACCTCCGTCAAGGTCGTGTTGAGAGTGTTGAACATATCAGGCGTCACGGTTGAGGTAATGTTATCGTTGTTGCCATTGTTGGCATTGTTCTCGTTGTTAACCTGATTAGACATAGCAAATAAAACGAACAAGGAACTATGTAAAAGGTTAGAGAAAATATAAACAACTCATAAGTGTTTCACTCACACTCCCTCTCTAATTGGTATGTCACGCTTGTTGTTTCAATCCGCCTTGGGCAAATCAACACTCAAGCTAAAACCTAGCAATCAAGATATGTATATGAGAGAATGAATGAAACAAGACCAAAATTGCACTCGACAGATTCAAAAGCAATCGATAAAGACACTAGAGTACTCGACAAGCCAAGGCAGGCACTACACACACACACACTCACACACAATAGAGCACTCGGCAAGAGGCTGCAATACTCGACACAAAGCTAGAGAACTCGACGTTGGGAGAAGAGTACTCGACAACACAAAGAATCAAGGCAAGAGTACTCGACAATCACAAGCAAGCACTTGACAATCAACAATATGCACTCGATTCAAACACAAGAACACTCGACAACAAGGAGAAGTGCTCGACAATGGAGAAAAACAAAAGAAAATAAAGGAAAATAGAAGAAAGTTTGGAAATTTACCTCTTTTGATTTAAAACCATAAGTTACACTACTAAAAAAACATGATTTAGCAACGGAAAATAGCAACGGATTTGGCAACGAATGGCCGTGGCTAACCGGTTTAGCCACGGACTCAGCAACAGTCGGGCCATCCGTAGCCATATGCCTCGTGACTAAATTCGAGCCGATGTAGCAACGGAAAATAGCAACGAACTCATACCTTCGTGGCTAATTCTGTGGTTGGGTATGACTTATGAACGTCGTGGCTGTGGCGACGACGACAGCATCGAAAATGGTCATCGCAAATGTCGTGGCTAATTTTGTGGCTGAGTTCATTGCCGATGTTGTTCCTTGGTTTAAGGTGGGCATCGTTGCTAGGATTGTGGCTAAATTCATGGCTTACGTTGTTGCGATTATTTGGACGCGCTATTTATATGATAGAATATATATATATATATATATATATATATATATATATATATATATATATATATATATATATATATATATATAATGTTATATCTAATGTGTCCAAATACAAAACACAACATCATGCACATAATGTACAACATCCATAAATACTACACCTAAGAAAAGGCACCAACACATCTTATGAATCTAGACACTAGTTTGAGAACTTCCGCCTTGTACTTGCACCCAATGCTTCACACTGGACCAATTTTTTCTGCCCAAGTATCAAATTCAATGGCCCTGTTCAATTACAAAAATATAAAATACAAATCAAATAAAAAATTTCAGGCATATTTATTACTTAATAAAACAAACTCATAATCGAACAAATTTATTACTTAATCGAACAAATTGATGGCGTATTGATACAGAGGATGCTGCGTTTTCTGGCTCACCTTCTGCATTTTCTGGCTCACCTTCCTTCTGCTTTTGAGTAACAAGTGATACAATAGTCTTTTTTTCATCTGGATCTCTTCCGAACATGGTGGCATATCCATCTGTCTATTAAATGAATCTACTGCACTAATCAATTTAGTGATTTATTTGACGTTACACCCTTAGATCCAAAAACAAGATGATAAAGTGAAAAGGCAACTTTTCAATTAAAATAAGAGAGGAAATGGGAGTGCTGAACTCATGGCACTAAATTCTTAGAAACATGTACTGCACGTCTCTTCCGTTGGGATTCAATATCCTTATGCAGAAAATGCTTTGACAGATATGATTCGAACAACAAATTAGAGCGCCTAACTAAACAAGAGGTAAACAACAAATGTTGAGATCGATGTGAGTACAAATATATAAGAGTACAAATTAAAGAAAGGAAGTTTGTACATATGTAGATCGATCGAGAAAGAACTAACCAGATGAGATGGATCGAGTAAGAGTTGTAGCACAAATAGCCAGCTAGATATGAGTGGGTGAGTGTCGGTGTGTCGAGGGAAGGATGGTGAAAGCGAAATCTAAGGAGGAAGAAAAGGGAACGAGCTCAGCTTCAGTCAATGTTCTAAAAAACGCTCGGCGGATGCTTGACGGCAGGGTACCGCTAAGCGCCAAGACGTTTTGGCGGCCTTATTAGCGGTTCTTGGCGGATAAAACGGTTTTTGATTATTTTGTTATATGTATCCCATAAACTATGTATAAAACATATATTATGTAATAAACTATGTATTAGTTTTAAGTTTATAGCATATCAAATAAACAATCATCATGACCATTTTTAAAGTTGTTTGAACCAAGTATAAAATCATAGAGATATGTTCAAATAAGTATCATGATTTCATAATAGAGAAATTTGAAAGCATAAAAACTAAATAATCTCAATTTAAAACCGCCAAGACCGCTAAGCCTTCGTCCCGTGCCCGCCAAAACTCTTCCCCGCCAAGCCCGATTTGCACCCGTCAAGGCCGCCAAGTCTCCGTATTGTACCCGCCAAGGCCGCCAAGGTGTTGTTCTATTCCCGCCAAGGCCCTCCCCCGCCAAGCTACACCGCCAAGGCCGAATTCGGGACGGTGTGGGCCCGCCAAGCGTCTTGGCGGCCGCCAATGCCGTTTTTTAGAACACTGGGTTCAGTCTTCAATGGCGGGAGATCCATGAAGCCCCTTGAGCTCGAGATCTGAAGACGGAAGGATGAGGAAAGCGAGAGCAGAGGAGGAGCGTGGACGAAGGTACTCCAGGGAACCGAGAGGTGGCGGGGGCTTCGCAGATCCGAGGAGGTGGCGGGGCTTCGCAGATCCGAGGAGGTGGCGGGGATCCGAGACCAGGAGGAAGGAGGAAGGAGAGGCATGAGGAACTTGAGAGAGAAGGCAGAGACGCGCCTGTCTTTGTGAAGTGGCAGATAGAAGAAAATTAGGATTAGAGCCTTATTTAATACCGCTTTAAATTTTGGCCAAAATTTTGGGGGAAAATTTACCGCCCAACATACACTTCAGGCGGCAAAATAATTTTTGGGGGGGGGGGGGTTATCGATGTAGTTGAGCAGTGACTGTGTTGTTGGTAGGTTTTTGGATATTGGTGGGCATAGGGGGGCTTTTGGTATAGTCTGACTCCCTCTTACGTAAGACCCGTTGTTTGGTCTTACATCTTTTGTATTTTTGTGGTTTTATACCACCCCAGCTATATATTTACCTATTCAAGGGGGGGGGGGGGGGGGTAAAATAATTTCGGGAGTCTGATTTTTTTTTCCTTCACAATTTATATCTAAAAAATAAAACCATCAATACAACTATTTATTTATAGAATATATATTTCAAATAATTTTTTTTATCAAATTTAATTAGATATCTACGTGTTTTTATAATATTTTACACAACCTCATTAAACTAGTTTAGTATCCGTATCTTATGCGAATTTTGAAAATATCAATTTTAATATTTATAGGTTTGGTATGAAAAAATCAATTAAAAAGAATTTATTAGTTAATATAAGGTTTTATTCAACATTTATAAGACACTTACATAAGTTTTTTCTCAAAACTCACTCTAGAAAAGATTTTATTAGTTAATATAATCCTTTATTCAACATTTATTAGTCACTCGTATAAGTTTTCCTCGAAACATACTCCTATATATGATTCTAATAAGAATTTACTAGTTAATATAATATTTTATTCAACATTTATTAGTCATTTATATGAGTTTTCCTCAAAACATACTCTTATAGTATTCTAATAAGAATTTACTAGTTAATATAAGGTTTTATTCAAAATTTGTTACTCAGTTATATGAGTTTTCCTCAAAACATACTCTTATATTATTCTAATAAGTATTTACTATTTAATATAAGCTTTTATTCAACATTTATTAGTCACTTATATGATTTTTCCTCAAAACACTCTTATAGTATTCTAATAAGAATTTACTAGTTAGTATAAGGTTTTATTCAACATTTATTAATAACTTATATGATTTTTCCTCAAAACATACTCTTATAGTATTCTGATATGAATTTACTAGTTAATATAAGGTTTTATTCAACATTTATTAGTCACTTATATGAGTTTTCCTCAAAACATACTCTTATATTATTCTAATAAGTATTTATTAGTTAATATAAGGTTTTATTCAACATTTATTAGTCACTTATATGATTTTTTCTCAAAACATACTCTTATAGTATTCTAATCAGAATTTACTAGTCAATATAAGGATTTATTCAATATTTATTAGTCACTTATATGAGTTTTCCTCGAAACATATATTATTCTAATAAGTATTTACTAGTTAATATAAGCTTTTATTCAACATTTATTAGTCACTTATATGATTTTCCTCAAAACATACTCTTATAGTATTCCAATAAGAATTTACTAGTCAATATAAGGTTTTATTCAACATTTATTAGTCACTTATATGAGGTTTCCTCAAAAGATAGTCTTATATATATATTATTCTAATAAGTATTTACTAGTTAATATAAGCTTTTATTCAACATTTATTAGTCACTTATATGATTTTTCCTCAAAACATACTCTTATAGTATTCTAATAAGAATTTACTAGTCAGTATAAGGTTTTATTCAACATTTATTAGTCACTTATATGAGTTTTCCTCAAAACATATTCTTATATTATTCTAATAAGTATTTACTAGTTAATATAAACTTTTATTCAACATTTATTGGTCACGAATATGATTTTTCCTCAAAACATACTCTTATAATATTCTAATAAGAATTTACTAGTCAATATAAGGTTTTATTCAACATTTATTAGTCACTTATATGAGTTTTCTTCAAAACATACTCTTATATTATTATAATAAGTATTTACTAGTTAATATAAGGTTTTATTCACATTTATTAGTCACATATATGAATTTTCCTGAAAACATACTCTTATAGTATTCTAATAAGAATTTACTAGTTAATATAAGGTTTTATTCAACATTTATTAGTCACTTATATGAGTTTTCCTAAAAACATACTCTTATATTATTCTAATAAGTATTTACTAGTTAATATAAGGTTTTATTCAACATTTATTAGTCACTTATATGATTTTTCCTCAAAACATACTCTTATAGTATTCTAATAAGAATTTACTAGTCAATATAAGGATTTATTCAATATTTATTAGTCACTTATATGAGTTTTCCTCAAAACATATATTATTCTAATAAGTATTTACTAGTTAATATAAGCTTTTATTCAACATTTATTAGTCACTTATATGATTTTCCTCAAAACATACTCTTATAGTATTCCAATAAGAATTTACCAGTCAATATAAGGTTTTATTCAACATTTATTAGTCACTTATATGAGGTTTCCTCAAAAGATAGTCTTATATATATATATATATATATATATATATATATATATATATATATATATATATATATATATATATATATTATTCTAATAAGTCTTTACTAGTTAATATAAGCTTTTATTCAACATTTATTAGTCACTTATATGATTTTTCCTCAAAACATACTCTTATAGTATTCTAATAAGAATTTACTAGTCAGTATAAGGTTTTATTCAACATTTATTAGTCACTTATATGAGTTTTCCTCAAAACATATTCTTATATTATTCTAATAAGTATTTACTAGTTCATATAAACTTTTATTCAACATTTATTGGTCACTTATATGATTTTTCCTCAAAACATACTCTTATAAAATTCTAATAAGAATTTACTAGTCAATATAAGGTTTTATTCAACATTTATTAGTCACTTATATGAGTTTTCTTCAAAACATACTCTTATATTATTATAATAAGTATTTACTAGTTAATATAAGGTTTTATTCACATTTATTAGTCACATATATGATTTTTCCTGAAAACATACTCTTATAGTATTCTAATAAGAATTTACTAGTTAATATATGGTTTTATTCAACATTTATTAGTCACTTATATGAGTTTTCCTCAAAACATACTCTTATATTATTCTAATAAGTATTTACTAGTTAATATAAGGTTTTATTCAACATTTATTAGTCACTTATATGAGTTTTCCTCAAAACATACTCTTATAGTATTCTAATAAGAATTTACTAGTTAATATAAGATTTTATTCAACATTTATTAGTCACTTATATGATTTTCCCTAAAAAAATACTCTTATAGTATTCTAATAAGAATTTACTAGTTAGTATAAAGTTTTATTCAACATTTATTAGTCACTTATATGACTTTTCCTCAAAACATACTCTTATAGTATTTTGATATGAATTTACTAGTTAATATAAGGTTTTATTCAACATTTATTAGTCACTAATATGAGTTTTCCTCAAAAAATACTCTTATATTATTCTAATACGTATTTACAAGTTAATATAAGGTTTTATTCAACATTTATTAGTCACTTATATGATTTTTGCTCAAAACACACTCTTATAGTATCCTAATAAGAATTTACTAGTCAATATAAGGTTTTATTCAACATTTATTATTCACTTATATGAGTTTTCCTCAAAACATACTCCTATATTATTCTACTAAGTATTTACTAGTTAATATAAGGCTCTATTCAGCATTTATTAGTCGCTTATATGATTTTTCCTGAAAACATACTCTTATAGTATACTAATAAGAATTTACTAGTTAATATAAGGTTTTATTTAACATTTATTAGTCACTTATATGAGTTTTCCTCAAAACATACTCTTATATTATTCTAATAAGTATTTACTAGTTAATATAAGGTTTTATTCAACATTTATTAGTCACATATATGATTTTTCCTCAAAACATACTCTTATAATATTCTAATAAGAATTTACTAGTTAATATAAGGTTTTATTCAACATTTATTAGTCACTTATATGATTTTTTCTCAAAACATACTCTTATATTATTCTAATAAGTATTTACTAGTTAATATAAGCTTTTATTCAACATTTATTAGTCACTTTTATGACTTTTTCTCAAAACATACTCTTATAATATTCTATTAAGAATTTATTACTGAATATAAGATTTTATTCAACACTTATTAGTTACTTATATGAGTCTTTCTCAAGACATACTCTTATAGTATTCTATTAAGCATTTATTACTTAATATAAGGTTTTATTCAACACTTATTAGTTACTTATATGTGTTTTTCTCAAAATATACTCTTATAGTATTCTAATAACAATTTATTAGTTATTATAAAGTGTTATTAAACATTCATTCATTATTTATATGAGTTTTTTCTAAACATACTCTAATAGTATTCTAATATGAATTTGTTAGTTAATAAGTATAAGGTTTTATTAATATAAGGTGTCAACACTTATAGATTTATATATATAAAAAAATTCATAGTCATATTTGGGCCAATCAATGGGCCAATCGGGGGAAAGTTTAGTCGTATTTGGGCCATAATCAATTAAAGCTCATTAGAAATTAAAGTGCATCATTTGAGCTAAACCGTACATAGCCATGAATTTAGCTACGGATATGGTCATGGCTAAAATCGTGGCTATTACGGATGGGCTCATTTATATGACTTACCAGTGAGCTATTGTGCTTGCATTAAGTGGGCTTTGACTATTTCTAATGGGCTTGACCGTCTACAAGGCTTAAACATTGACGGAGTCATTATTTGGATATATAGTCGATTTAAAATTAATTTTGGGCCCATCCGTGGCTATTTAATATTTCCATGTATCATTTCATTTTCGATACTGAATAGCCACAAATGCAGCTACGGATAGTGTATTGTGGCCAGATCAGCTTCAAAATATAGCCACGAATCACCCATTCGTAGCTACTTTCATGGCTATTTACCCGCACCAACCACCTATCGAGCCACGAAATCAGCTACGGACATCAGGCTCGCTGCTATTAGCCACGAATTTGATGACATGACATTCTAGGATGATTACCAGCCACGAATATAGCCACGGATGATAATAGTCGTCGCCAATGTCATTGCTAGTGGCAACGAAAACAGGGTCGACTAACATTCGTGGCTAAAAATCCGTAGCTATTTCCTATTTTTTTAGTAGTGTTAGGATGTTGTAGTTGCATGGTAAGGTTTCAATTTTGTGTTTTGGGAGGTAAGTGTTTGAGGATGTCGACTAGGGCTTGAGAAAATCACCAAATTGGTCCTTTGGAAGCTTTCTTGCACTAGATAGATCAACAATCTCTTCTTTTTTTTGACTTACTTTTGCCCCTAGTGAATTTTATCCTCCTAGGTCCAAGTATGCATGTCTTTTTTTTTTGAATATGTCGATTGTTTTTTTTTTATATACCTAATGCAAGAAAAGCAACAACGATAATGAAGGACTCGAAAAAAATTAAACACAAAGGTAAAAGAAATAAAATTTGTAGCCCTAATGCAATATATATAGATGAGGTTTGGTTAATTTTGGTAAGTAGATCTATCTTCTATCTTGTGATCTAGGATAGATAGAATGATTTAATCTCCTCTTTATCAAGCAAATTCAGCAATAATATATGTATGGATGGAAATAAAATTGGTTCAAGATAGATCAAAGATAGATAGAATGACAGATAAAAGATAGAACAACTTAGGGTTAGGATTTGTGTAGGTATGTGCCGACTTGAATGTGCACCAAAGGGGAATGCACAAGGCTGAACTCGGCACCAAGGGCTGCTGGTCTCGGCTAGGCAATGTGTTTAGGCTTGGATGCAACTACAACAATCACAAACAAAAGGTTAGTAATAATCAAAATCAAGAAATAGAAGTAAAAGACCAAAAATTGATAAAGACTCTATTTTGTGGGGTTTTTATGTTTTTATGATGAACAAAATGAAAAAGACAACTTTGATGTCGAAACCTAAGCTCTGATACCAATTTGATACGGGGTTAGCCGCAGGATGGCCCTATCTTCGACAATCAAACAAGAAACTCAAAAACGCTAGCAAGAAAGACAAGAAACACAAGAAACTTAAATAACGCAGCAAGAACTCGACCAAGATGATCAAGATCGACCAAGAAACAAAGCAAGACGCAGCAAGAAACACCAAGAACAGATGGACTCGATGTCGACCAAAAGACCGAAAACAAGACTCGACTTAAACAATAAGAAAGACTCGAGATTGATATAAAGACACGATCGATAAGGACTGATTCGATCTATATAGAACAAGATGAAGACCCCATGCCTCCGTAGAGGATAGGAACCAACACCAATTACTATATAACCCGCCTCTACAACCGTACACAACCAAGCGGACAACTTGGAGGCACAAGGAGGGGGCTCGTGGATACCAAGCTCACCAAGTCTTACGAAGTTGATGAACATAAGGCAAATCAAGCTGAAAAATATACCAAATTGTAATCGATGAGCCCTGCTACGAATCGATCGACTTTCACTCGATGTGTTTCACACAAATCTGAGAGTTTTCTATAAAATTGAACGTGAATGTTTAACAAGGGGGTGTTGGCATTATATATATAGCCTAACATGGCTGATATGGGCCGAAAATAAGTAAAAGAACAACTTAAAGAAATAATAAAAATAACCCCTAAAGTTTCCTAAAATAACTTAAGTAGGAAAGTTACTAAAAATGAAAATAACATAAGGTGTCCAAGACTTAATGAACTCGTCAATCCTAAGGCTAGGGTGATGTTGTTGCAGGAGGATGTGTCAAGTATGAAATATAAATAAAATATAAAGCAAACTGACTCCCTGTCTCAGCAAATAAATACAAGACTTCCTCCCGTTGTAGTAGAAGGCAGTCAGGATCGATCCACGAGGAAGCGTGTCAGCGCCCACCTTTTCAGTTCTAGAAAACCTCTCGATCTCGACCAGAGGAGTACTCGATATCGACTTATCTAGCCGATATCGACCACACTGTCGACAGAAACTGCAAAACAGAAATAAACAGAAACGAAAACGAAAACAGACCGGTCGATATCGACCAATACCACCCGATATCGACTAACTTACCCGATATCGACCAACTGTCTTATCGAAGTCGAGTGCTCTGCAGTGTAAAATCGCAACCTTTGCAATGATGGAAAACAGAAATAGCACGGAATATGTGGGAATTAATTCAATAAACTAAAAGCTCATAGAATCAGGGTTTCAACGCCACAACGATAACCATGTAAAATTATGCATAAGAGTATAAAAGATCACGCCTTTTCATCAAAGAACTTTCGTTATTAACAAATAGGAAAATAGAGGCTTTCGCATAAACCCTAATTGTTACTAACCATTTTCACATAATTAATCCAAGTTTGCATTAAGATCACTTTCGCTTCAATAATACAAATAAGGATCACCTTCAACTTTCGCAAAAGAATCATGCTCATAGGGATAGAAGACGAAATCGCATCAAAAGATTGTACCTTTAGCGCATTACCTTACATGCCTACCGTCGGGCTCACCCCGACCCTAGAAGTTGGGTGACTACTCGCTCTTCATCATGAATAAACACATCAATAATTTCTGGAAAATAAATTGCATTGAATAAACTAAATAAGACTTACAACCGAACAAAGCCAATTCCGCTCTCGCTTCACAACTCCACTCGGCCACAAGCTCTCTCTCTCCTACCTCTATGTAACTAATTGTGTGTGAAATTGAATGAATAAAAACCAGCCCCTAAGGCTTTATTTATAGTGTTCATTCCCCGCTAATCTAGGAATGAACAACTATATCTATATCTAAACTTTCTATCCAAAACATTAAGATAAAACATTATGATAAAGGAAATAAATCAACAAGAAAACTATATCTAAAGTGGATAGATCTCTCTTGGACTTGATAAATCTTCCATTGAGTTGATAGAATATCTTTTGCTTCATGTGGAAGAAAGCCCACTCGAAATCTGGACTCGAAATCGACTTGTTTCCGACGCTGGGGGTTGGTCGATATCGAGTAGTCTGCTCGGATTCGGATTCTGCTCGCTCGATATTGACTCTGGCAGGAAAATTGACTTGGTCTTTGGTCGATATCGACCAACATAGGTCGATATAGACCTGTCTTCGCTTCTTCGTGCAATGTAGAGTTGATTTGGAAATTTCGACCAGAATTAGGTCGATATCGACCAGTATTGGTCTATTTCGACCACTCTTCATTGTCCCGTTCTGTGCTCAGCTTTGCTCGATGTCAGGCGCTCTTTCGTCGATTTTCGAGCTCCTTCAGTAGACATCAAGTGCATTTCCAGTACTTCTTGGTTTTGCTCCGAATAAGCATAAACTGCACAAATTCGCTATATTCCCAACCCAAAATATATAAAATGATAGAATAAGGAGCTGAAATTAGTGTAAAAACATGGCATAAATCATGGACATCGGGTGGTTCGGCCTCAAGGATTCCAATACACATGTAAGTCTTCAATGTAGGCTCCGGGAGCTGAACCATGCTCGAGAACAATGCGTGACTCACAAACATGAATGAGTCTCTCTGAAGCTTCTTAGCTCGAGCTCGAGTCATAGGTCCTTCTCCAAGTATGATTGGCGTGTCTAGAATTGTAGAAGATGGTCCCGCATCATACAACTTACAAAGAAGATCATGCTCAAACTTCTACAATCCTCTAATATGCAGACTAAATTCAGAAAAAGCTTGTAGAAAGAAGCAGTAACAACAATGGCTTGTTTTACATCTTTTCAATTAAAACCCAAATTCAGATCTAAATATGCAGACTTCATATTCGAGCAAAGACCTATATTCAGATCCCCAAATTCAGATTCGAGCAAATTGCAAGTCCATCAACTTCAGATTCGAGCAAATCCCTAAATTCAGATCTAAATATGCAGACTTCAAAAGGCAAATCGCAAATTATGCAGATTCGAGCCGTTCCAGAACAAAATTGAGGACCAATCCAACAAAATCAGATCTAAATATGCAGACAAAACTGAAGCTGAAATCAGAACAAAACAACCCCCAATTTTCATTTGGTATTTTAGGGTTAAGCTCCGAAGCAAACTCATCCAAAATTTTCAACTGAGCACAAAGCAAGGAGCCACACGGAATTGACACAAAATTGGATATCATTCCATCAAAGAATCGAAATTTCAGTTACAAGACGCGAAGGATCGAATCGAATGGAATGAAACAAGTACATTGAATGAGAGACGATTTACCAACATATGACAAAATAGAATCGAAATTTGAAGAACTCACCGTCTCCGCCTCTTCGGACTTCGATTTCGCACTCCTCCTCCTTAGGTTCGTCGAATTCGACATTGGATTGAACGGCGGACCATCGGCGTTGGCGTTTTCTGCTAGTGGCGACGATTTCAATGGCGGCGGCGCGGTGTAGGTGGTGATGGTCGTGAGGGAGACGGTGAAGGAGGAGAGAGCCGGAGGTGAGGGAGGAGAGAGCCGCAGATAACCGGAGGTGAGGGAGGAGAGAGCCGGAGTTAGATTTGACAAACAGAGCCGGGTTTGAGATCTAACGAACAGAGCCGGGAGGAGAGAGCCGGAGATAGGGTTAGTTTTTTTTTTTTTTTTTTTCTTCCTTATTTTGGGTTCATTATTTATTTTTAATAGAAATGGACACTCTATCAATTTTTACAAAAACTAGAACCCTCCTCAAATTAGAGCGAAAATTTATGAGCACAAATTTTCTCTTGATTTTTCAAGTATGCGCGTGAACGAGAATTGGAAGAAAAATTTGACCCGTGCAAAGGGAAGACAGGATGAGCGTGACATTTATTATATCAATTGTTTTAATTATATAATATGAACCATTCTCACCTAAATCCAACCCCCTCTATATATATAATATGAATTAGGAGTATAACAAATTACTTGGTTGGATTTTAATTAATTTGGCGCGCATGCTATTTCCGCAATTAATTTTGTGACAAATCATATATGATTGCAAACAATGAAGAATTTCAAAGGATACGAACATTTATATATAAGATGGATCAGCTGGTTGGGGCTGGTAAATGGTAATGTACGTCAATTCTTATATATGCATCGTGGTAGGTATATCTGTGACCGAGCATACAATGGGCAAGCATGAAATGGGCGCGATCGCCAATAGCCAAGCTAGCTAGATATAGCTTAGTTATGTAAATACGACGACGTGATGGGCGCCCAACTGATCGATGATGAAGAAATAAACCACGTACGTAACGTACGTATGTAGACGGATGTACATGCGAAAGCGTACGTGCAGTTTCAAAGGAGAGCGCAACAACCAATGAGGAAGACGACGGTGAGGAAGGAGAGGAGGATAATGTTGACAATGGTAAGTTTGCGCCAATATTTCATGAATTGGGCGAGGTAACCTGCTTTGCAAGAGCTGCAACCGTAGCAAAGGTCGTCTTTCTGGTTGCTCCACAACTTGCAATCTGGGTCGGTTGAGTTGAATCCTGTCTTCGGGGGCTCCCATATATCCTCGTTTATGTACGTGAACCCGCAACTTGAAGGAGGCTTGCAACAACCCACCTGCACCGCACGCATCCAATTACCTTCATACTATACATTTTCCTCAACAATCAAAGCTTGGAGATGGAAGAAGGAGGGGTTGGAAAAATTAAATAACCTCGATACGAGAAAGCTTCGAGTGTTGAATATTGACGGAATCAACAACGCTGCGAACAGCTTGGAATTTACTGCAGGCATCATTTTCCTTCATGCAAGTTCTGATATCAGCCCAGCTACCTTCATCCACCATCTTGTTCCTCAGCCAAGACGAGAAGTCTTGGAGGCGATACTCTTTGAAATCGGAGCCTGCAACCTATGTCCCTGATCCTCCCTTTATGTTGGCCGCCCCGAATATTAGGATTGATGCCAGCACCAGAATCAGGACCAGGATCAGCATCAGGTAGATCCACAGGAAGCATTTCAGCCGGCAACACGACCCTAACATCCCGATCACCGAGATCACCAGAAGGAACAACCCTACCATCATAAGCGGCTTGTAGATGATCGGATTGCACGGTGAATCCGATACCGTCTTCACGATCCATCCAGCCAGCAGGAACGGGAAGGCCAGTACCAGGAGGAGAGAGTTTATCAGTGACAAGCAATAGTTACCGCAACACACCATCCTTAATTTTTTTTTTATAAAAAATTTAATTAATTTCTCCGATCCCACTACCAGATCTTGCTTTTATTTCTTTATCTTCCTAATTGTCAACTAATTGCTCCAACCCAAGAATATGTATGTACGGCCTGTACGTACAAAATGGCCAAGTTTACAATTTTTCTTTTTTTTTTTCTTGTAAAGGAAATGAAAAGGTTGACAGGATGTTGTGTTTCCTGCAAGGAAGAAAGCAAGGCGGAGGGGAGGTAGAAGAAGAAGATGATCGGTGAGTTACTATAATGTTGGTTGGCATCGAGAGAAATGAGGTGAGTAAATTCATTTTTGGGTTATTATTAGTAAGTCCAAAGTGCTTTATATTTATTTTAACTCTGGGAAACATATCCTTAATTTTCTCCTTCAGGCAATAATGTTTGTGATTATACGGAAATTGGATCTTACAAAATTGGTAAGAAAACTAATGGGTGAGATCGTACAAATCTCAACTGCTGAAAAAATAATTCATGGTTAGATTTACTTCCGTCATCCAACCCCATCTCCACTCCTTTTATTTAACTTTTTAATTTGTTTTAATTATTTTTTTGAGTGAAAAAATCAAATTCAAATTAATGAGGTTTAAGTTCATATGTAAGATCACAAGATTGATGTAAAGTCCCCTTTAGGGTTTTCATTCATTGATAATCATATATATAGGTTACAAAGGTTTTGGACCTTTGATCCCACTATACAATATAAGACCTGTGTAATCTATCAAACCTCCGCAGTCAAAACCGGAGGAGTCCGTACAGTGAGACTGAACCGAAAATCAATGAACAATTGCCGAGGTAAACCCTTGGTGAATATATCAGCGTACTGATAGGAGGACGGGACATGTAGAACGCGAACATGTCCAATGGCAACCTTGTCCCGGACGAAGTGGAGATCGAGCTCAATGTGCTTCGTGCGTTGATGCTGGACTGGGTTGCTAGCCAGATAGACGACGGAGACGTTGTCAGTGTAGAGCAGAGTGGCCTTCTGAAGAGGGCAACGGAGCTCAAGCAGGAGATTGCTGAGCCAAGAGCACTCGGAGACAACGTTAGCAACACCCCTGTATTCGGCCTCAGCGCTGGAGCGAGAGACGACAGGCTGACGCTTGGCTGACCACGACACAAAGGTGTCGTTGAGGAAGACACAGTAACCAGACGTGGAGCGGCGTGTGTCAGGACAACCACCCCAATCCGCATCAGTGTAAGCAACAAGGTCAAGCTTAGAGGAAGGGGTGATCGTGGTGCCGAGCTCGAGGGTGCCGCTGATGTACCGAATGATCCGCTTCAAGGCCTGAACAAGCAGACCTGCTGAACGGCGTAACTGATATCAGGCCTGGTGAAGGTAAGATACTGAATAGCACCAGCGAGGCTCCTGTACAATGTCAGATCATCAACCAAAGGACCAGAATGAGCACTGAGCTTGTTGAATGTATCGACAGGGGTGGCGACAGGATTGCAGTTGACCATCCTAACCCGAGCAACAATCTCAGCAGCATACTTACTATGTGAGAGAAACAAACCAGACGCATGACGCTGAACATCAACTCCCAAGAAGTAGGACAACGGACCCAGATCAGACATGGTGAACCCCGCACTCAACTGCAAAATAATAGACATCCGAAGAGCATCAGAAGAGGCGGTGAGAATGATGTCGTCGACATAAAGCAACAGGAAGGCCAAGTCTGAGCCTCTGCGATAGATAAACAGAGACGTATCCAAACGGCTGCCAATGAAACCCAAACATAGCAGATGAGAAGCAAAGCGCTGGAACCAAGCCCGCGGAGCCTGTTTCAGATCATACAAAGAGCGCATGAGGAGACAGACGTGCTTTGGACGATCAGCATCAGCAACCCCAGCGGCTGAAACATGTAGACTGTCTCATTCAGATGGCCATGCAGAAAGGCGTTCTTGACATCTAACTGATGGATGGCCCAGTAGCGCGACAAAGTTAGACTCAATACCACTCGGATAGTGGCAGGCTTGACCACAGGGCTGAACGTCTCATCACAATCAATACCTGCCTGCTGAGATCGACCGTTGACCACAAGACGGGCTTTGTAGCGCTCCAACGTCCCATTAGAGCGGAACTTGTGATGGAAGAGCCACATACAGCGAATGAAGTTCGCCTCAGGAGGGCAAGGGACAATAACCCATGTACCATTCTTCGCAAGGGCCCTGTATTAATCGAGCATAGCCGCCTACCAATTCAGGTCGAGGAGGGCTGTTTTGTGGGAGGTGGGAATGGGGGAAAGGGAGGTCGGGGTGGAGGCAGGGGGTTATTGGGAGTCGGGAAGGACGGGGGCAAGGGGGGCGAAGCCTGGGGGAAATGTTGCGGGCGCAGCAAGGCTGCGGCCGCCGCCAGTAGGTGGGGCGATGGTTGCGGTGTGGGTTGTTGATTGGCTGCGGCCGCAACACCTTGCTGCGGCTGTGGAATCACTTTATGGCGAGGGGACGGAGGAGTGTAGTCATGGTTTTGAGCGGCGGGGTGATGTGCGGTGTTCATGGAGACGATCTGACGGGGTCGGAAGACACCGGAGATGCTGCGGGTGTGTGGTCTGGTGGGAGGGGGTGGTGGTGGTGGGGGAGGGCGAGAGGCAGGAGCACCGAGAGAGCTCTAGGGAAGAAGAAAGTGAGGGAATGGTGACTCTGACTCTAACTGAGACATAGGAGGTGTGGAAGAGTGGAGAGGAGGAGGAGAAAAGGGAAAGCAAGACTCATCAAACGTGACATGACGTGACACAATAAACTTATGGGTCTTGACATCGAGGCAAAGGTAACCGCGATGATCAGACGGATAGCCTAGGAAGACACATGGAGTGGAACGCGGGTGAAGCTTGTGTAGAGTTGTGGAGGACTGGTTTAGGAAACACAAGCACCCAAAGGTGCGAAGGTGATCATACCTAGGCATGGTGTAATAAAGTGCCTAAGCTGGCGAGCGATGGTGTAGGGTAGTGGAAGGGAGAATGTTTAGGAGATAATATGTGGTGGATAAGGTGTGAGGCCAATAGGGAAGGGGAATAGATGCGTTGAAGAGGAGAGAGTGCATCATGTTGGTAATGGTTCTGATGATTCGTTCAGCCTTGCCATTCTGCTGAGAAGTATAGGGGCAAGACAAGCGATAGGAGATCCCGTTTGCGGCAAAGAAAGAGTGAAAGTTTTTGTTGTCAAATTCACGACCATTGTCACATTGGAAACATTTGATGGATATGTGAAACTGCGTTTTGATGTAGGTATGGAATTTTTCAAAGACAGGAAACACTTGAGACTTGAAATGCAACGGGAAGACCCATAAGTAATGAGTGTAATAATCAAGAAACAAGAGGTAGTACTTGTGACCCTCCTTGCTAGGCACAGGAGAGGTCCAAATGTCACTATGAATGATATCAAAGGGAGCAAGGGTAGAGGTCAAAGACCGTTGGAATGGTAGTCTGGCATGTTTGCCTAGTTGGCAGGAAGAGCATAAACCAGAGCGCAGGTCTTTAGTACAGGTGACAAGACTTTGGGAACGGAGGACATCTAGAATGGCAGCACTGGGATGGCCCAGGCGTGCATGCCACAAGCTGGACGATGATGTCGAGAGGGCGACCGGGCACGACTTACTGGACGCAGGAGGTGGTGTGACAGGGTAGAGCTCCCCGGTGCTGTTACCTCTCATCCGAGTAACCCCCGTAGTAAGATCGTTTACAGAGAAACCATAGGGATCAAACGCAAGGGAAACGTTGTTTTCGGTAGTGAACCGACGGACAGAGATAAAGTTTTTGACAATCTTAGGGGCAATGAGGACATTATTGAGGTGGAGTGGGTGGGTTGGGGTCTGTAATTTGGCGTGGCCAATCCCCGAAGTAGCAAGACCACCACCATTTTCGATGATAATAGAGTGTGCAGGGCCCTTAAAAGAAATAGATGAGAGGTTCCATGAGGAGTTGGTCATGTGGGAGGTGGCACCAGTGTCCATGTACCAAGAAGAGTCTGAAGGTGTGGGCTGCATAGAAGAGAAGGCGTGATGTCCATCAGGCGGAGCATATCCTTGATCAGACGATGTCAGATAGGCATGAGGACCGGCATGTCTCATGGCAGGAGAGCCGGAGTGTATCCAATGAGGGTTGAAGCCAGGTACCGGGGACCATCGAGGGGCAACGGTCGAAGGAGGAGGGCCACAAGGCCTCGATTGGGGCGACCGCTGCGTAGAGCAGCGGCTGCTGCGGACGTCGATGCTGCGGCCGCGACCGCAGCAGATGAGGTTGGGCGACATTTTTTTTAAGAACTGTTGGCCGCTTAACTTAATAAGTAACTAACTGAGGGCCAGAAACAAAATTAGGATAGACATAAGGGACGTTTTGTAATTTCTATGAAATAAATTGAAAATCTTCAATTAAGTGTCAATGGAGGTTCTTCGGCAATTGGAAGCGGCGAAGGCGAAGGCTCCAATCGGCGGCGGCTCGGGCTGGGCCTAGCGGCGGTGATAGGCTGCAATGGCTCGACGACTACAATCGAAGACGAGGGCTCCGATGGATGTTGGAGGTGATGGCACGACGGGACCGCAGTGCTGGTCGGAGGCGAGGGAATCGAGAGCTCGACCTTGGCAGCAGCGGCAGTGGTCGCGTACGTTTTCGGTGGAGGCGAGTGCGGTGGTGGATCCCGATCGATTCGAGAGAGGAGGAGTTAGGAGAGTGAGAGAGAGATCGGCGATGAGGGGACGACGCCGGCGGTGGAAGATGAGGGGTGGGGCGGGAGGATCAAATTAGGGTTCCGTGAGGAAGAAAAGGCTGTGATATCATGTAAGATCATAAGATTGATGTAAAGTCCCCCTTTAGGGTTTCCATTCATTGATAATCATATATATAGGTTATAAAGGTTTTGGGCCTTTGGGCCCACTATACAATATAAGACCTGTGTAATCTATCATCATGGAATATAATAAAGGTTTAATTTGATTCATATCCATTTTAGAAAAGCATTTAGATCAATGTCCCATATATGCTCCCCCTTGGCTCCACCCTTAGTGTGATTAACTCGTTTAAGGAGAACCGTAAGTTTTCTTGGGTGATTGGGATGGTAGTCTCATATATTCTTTTCCATTTGCAAGACTTTAGGTAGACATGAGTATGAGTCAGACTAACCGGGTTAAGGGCCAAGATATTCCTAACCCTAATCATATCCCTCTCAAGCCACGAGTTGACAGTTTGCCACAATTTGTCGGGTTAAGGTATGCCATTCTTGTAAAAAAAAAGAAATTAGTTTTTTTTTTATTTTAAAAAAAAAAGAAAAAAGAAGAAGAAAGACAAGTTTGAAGCGATTTTCCAATTTCCTACCTATCATTTCATGATAGCTCCCACCATTCTAGATTGTCCGAATTCTACTTCCTCTTCACCTCGAAATTCAAATTTAATAGAATAATATTCATTGTGCTCTAAAGTGTTGCTTGACAATTTCCCCGCTCTTTTCATGCCAAAATACATATTTAACAAGATCCTTAGTTTGCAGAGTAATACTAGTGCATGATTACTATGCAAACAAATCGAATGAGTAAGAGGTGATTGAGATGGTTGAACATCTCTATATTATATTGATCTTATAATTATTGAACTAAACCCTGATCATATCAATATAGCATGAAAATAGTTTTCTAAAAACATTAGTAGGCTGATCATTTTATATCAAGGATCAAACACTACTAAAAAAAATGTCAAATAGCAACGGCAAATAGCAATGGAATTAGCCACGAACTGCCGTGGCTAACCCGAATAGCCATGAACTTAGCCACGGTGGCCAAAATCGCAGCTATATGCCTCAAAGCTGATAGCGACGGCATATAGCAACGGAAACAACGACGAATATATGAAGTCGTTGGGAAGACCATGGCTAGTGAGAAGATCCAACGGTCGTTGCTGTAGCGATGAACTCGGCCACGACCATGAATTCATTGCTAAGTTCATTGCAAGTAGGAAGAGCGACCGGTCGTGGCTGTAGCGAGGAATAAGTGTGTGGCAGTGTTTGTGGCTAAGTGTATTGCTGAAGTCGATGTTGATTTCAATATGGCCCCATCCATAGCTATAGTCGTTGCTGTTTCGTTAGTAGATGCGTTCGAGGCTAAGTTCGTTTCTGATGTAAGAATTGATTCTGGGTATTTTCGAGGTTGATGTTATTGCTAGTTTGGAGGCTGATTTCATTTTCGCGGTTGCGTTCGAGGCTAAGTTCATTTCTGTTGTTATTGCTTGTGTTTGGTTTTGTTACTAAATATGTAGCTAAAATAAACGAAGCATACAAATTATATATATAGCTGTTTGAACATTACATAACCACATCCAAAATATATCCACCTACAACCATTCAGATCAAACCATGAACATCCAAAATATATCAAAGTACCAACACAACTAGAACCAAAGTACATAGCTGTCACTTACAAAATAGGATGCCATTGTGCATCACAACCAGATCCAAAACAAGTCCAAACAAATCACCATACGAAACACTAGATTCACGTAATATGTGTGTGTGTGTGTGTGTGTGTGTGTGTGTGTGTGTGTGTGTGTGATGCAAAGCAGAAGAAGTTACTTGGTGCGAGGATTTTTGCGGGGACTTTTGTCTTGATAAAACTCTTTCATGGTGGCAAAAATCTTATGTTGCCATTCTTCATTGACCTTCTTTGTCTCACCCATCACTTGTTCCCCAAACATGGTCAGTTCATGCTTTAAGCTGGAAGTCACTTGTTCTTCGAACGTTGTCATTTCTACCTTGATGTTTGCAATCACACTACCTTGCACTTGCTCACCTAAATCTTCCATTTCTTTCCTAACCTCTTCCTTGAAAGTTGACATTTGTGAGAGCATCTCGATCGTCTTTTAAACTATCATAGTCTTGAGATCCAGTAGAGAGCACAGCACGAGGACACATACCTTGGGTTGATTGCAAGATAGCCCGTGACTCAGATCCCATGCCTAAAATCCTCCTTTTTTTGACACCACTTGTTGCTTTGATCCACAAAGCATCCTTGTCAACTACATGAACCACTATCAGAGAGATCGCCGTCTTGGATTGCCTCATCAAGCAAGTTGTCGTACTTGTCCTAGGAAAGAAAGTACAAGTAATGAATTAATGGCCCTATATTCCAAGAAAATGTAGCTAGTGTAATTAAGGGAAGTTGAACATCTGTAAATGGAACCAAAATATCAAATACAAATGAAATGTAATTTGGACTTACCACAGTGTCTTGACATTGAGTGTCAGCTCAACTACCATCCTTCTTTTTATGGCACCTTTCAAATGTCTGCTTTGGTGATGGGTCTTGCCCAAGTTCCTGCTTCTGTGAAATAAATTATGGTTGTTAAAGGTTATAGAAGCACTGCTGTAGCATAGGTAATGTTGCTTAAAAAAGCACTAGGACAACACAAAAGACATTGAAAAGAATATATGCACAAATTAAACCCCAACAATAAAAAAACTTACCAGTCGATGTTTAACTACGGTTGTTGAAACTGATCCTCCACTGTAAATTAGAGTTCCCTTTTCAGTTGCAACCGCCCAGTTTTGCTTATTTACTCCAGATTATTTAAGAAACTGCTCCTCATTTGCCCATAAATCCAACATCTTCAACCATATATCCTTTTTTACCCAACAAGGCATCTTCCTTGTTTTCCCACCACGAACCTTCCCGAAGACGTTCCTGAAGTAGTCACCTCCTTTCGTGTTGAAAACTTTACGGACATGTTCTTCAGAGAAGCTCTCTTCCCACTTGCATCGACTCTATAGGTGTTGAAGATATAGCAGTGGTATTAGATGAATAGAGAGTTAGAGGACAATACTATATATGAAGACAGTAATGGATATATAGAATGTATTTATACCTTGAACATTTCCCACCATAAATCGAGTGTTGCTTCAGGAACACTACTCCACCGAATGTAAGGCCCATCGAAATGGGAATGTATAACCTGCATGAGGATTCCATAAGCAGGACTTGATCCATCAAACCTTGCAAATTAATTTACGTAAGCAAGTGTCGATAATTAAGGAAAAACTCAACAACTGAACATATATAGTTACAGAAAAATCATATTACAACATCTACGAGCTTCAAAAGATTACAAATAAACAAGCTTCATTCATTTGTAGGAAAATCATATTGTGCAAAGTTATTTTAACATAAGTTGAACAGGAGAAGAAACTGAATTAGAAGTATACATGTGTATACCTTCCATTGATGAGCTCAATTTCCACTCTCTTATCCCCTTGAGATGACTTTGTAGTTGTGGCGTTATTGTCTTCTTGGATGCTATGAGACAAGGGATGTTGAGAGGATACTGATGCGCACCCAAGTGGTTGGAGGTCGTCCTCGTTGGGTTCGGGGGACAACCGAGCAGTAGCAAGAGGATGTGAGCAGGTCGCCTGTTGTGATGTGGGAGTAATTGTTTGAGGAGGCAAACATGTGGAGGGTGGAGTACTTATAGTTAGAGAGGTTCCATCTTCGGAGGCTAAAGCAATAGGTTGCACCTGAGTCAGGGGGAGGGATGATTTAGAGGGTGCATTAGAGGTCTTTGTGGGGTCAGTGGGTGCAATATCTTTTCGTGAGGGTGCTTTAGAAGCATTTTTTGGGGCATGGGGACCAGTAGAGGGTGCTTTAGAAGCATTTTTGGGGATATGGGGACCAGTAGAGGGTGCAACAGGTTGAGTAATAGGTTGAGAGGGTGAGTGTGCTGCAAAGAGTGCAACGGGTTGAGAGAGTGAGGGTGGTTTAGAGGGTGCAAGAGGTTGAGAGGGTTCAGGTTGGGTGTTCTGTGTACGAGCAGATCTCCGGGGTGTTCCTCGATTGAGAAACCCTCCACACATTTTAGGAGCCAGGGTGACACCCTGCATGCACATCAAGAACAACACTTAAGAGGTCAGTTGAAGAAGGAAGTAAACCCTAGTTCAAACACAAACGAAATCTGACGGTTCATTTCAGTAAAACCCTAGGTCGATATGGAGAAACGAGTTTGAAACTATCAGATTTGCATAATGAAGGGGATAACCGACCAATTTCATATACCCCTAAAACCCTAGATCAATATCTCGTTTCAAAGTTTTGAAAAGAGAGAGACGATGACATAACCTGTGCAAAGCTTCCCAACAGTGAGGACCGTCGACGCGACAAGGAGGCGGATGTGCTCCTTCCTGACAGAGATGGGGAGACTGGTTGAGTGAACAGACAAGATTTGGGGCCGAAATTGAGAGAGATGGGGAGAGCGACTTACCGAAGTTGAGAGATCGAGCGACGTACTGAAAGAGATGGGGAGATTGGGGACTCTGACGCCTGAAAAAAATTGGGAGATGGAGACACTGAGAAACGATTGAAATGAATTGGGAGCGACGTTCAATTTTTTCACTTCCCTCGTCTGAGAGCTCATTCCCCTCCTAATTTTTGGGGCAAACTATGGGCCCGAGATAACACAAAATTACAAGCCCACCCAAATAGGCCCATTCTCCATCTCGACCAAAAACAAAAAATAGGCCCACTCATCGTCGCCCTCACTCTCATTGGCTCATCTTCTGAGAGCTCGAAGCCGGAGGTGCTGGCGACAAACTTCGATCAAGCTACGATACCCATCAGGAAATCCATGTAAGGGTGATGGCACTTCTTCTTTTTCTCTGAGTGTATGATTTCCATGTCCCACCTTCGTCAAGTGGCTGCTGTAAGGGATGAAATTGGAGTTTGCGACAACCTAAAGGGATAGGGTTTTGGGATTAGGGTTTGCTTCTAGCTAGATGAAGCGAAATTGGGGCGATTTCAGGTCGGGATTGACTCTGTCATTTGTGGGATTAGAGTTAGCGTTGTGGGATTATAGTTAGCGTTGTGGGATTAGATCGATTTAGCGTTTTGGGATGATGTCAACTATTTCTTTTTATAGAACACAAACAATAGGGTCGGGATTGACTCTTGCATTCTTGCTTAGGGTGGCTCAAAGTGGACCCGACCCGGAAACCCGAACCGACCCGATCCGAAAAACACAGTGTCGGGGTTGACTCGAGACCCCCAGGGGTCGGGTCTCGGGTCAAATTTTAGGAAATCCCGGGTCAACGGGCGGGTCGGGATCTGACCCGGCGGGTCTCGGGGTCTGACCCGTTGACCCTTTTTTTTTTGTGGCTCTACCTGTAGCAGCAGGATGTTCCATACTTCCATTACTTCCAAACGTATTAGTGTATTACTCCTTTTTCCTCTTCTGTTTGTCTTTCCTTTTGTTTTTCTTTTTCTTTTTCTTTTAAATATTTTAGCACTTTAGATTAGAAGGACTTTTTTTTACAGTAGCATAGAAAAAGATTAGAAGAGTACGTTTATATGTAATACGTAACTAATTTGGAGACTACGGAGTATATGTAATAACTAATATGCGGATGAAAAGTAAAAAAAAATCCTTTTTATTTAATTTTAAATATTTTAATTTTGTAACAATTAATAAAATTTTAAAACTCGGGTTTTTGGGTGAACCCGTCACCCGACCGGGAAAACCCGAAATTACAAATTTCGGGTTCGGGTCGGGTGACGGGTCGCATTTTTAAAAATCCCGGGCCTACGGGTTGACCCCCACCCGAAATGTTCGGGTCGGGTCGGGTCGACCCGGATGAGCCACCTTATTCTTGCTGTTATATATGACAGTAGTCATTAGGAGAGATTACCCGTTTTGCTGGGGAAGGAAGATAGCATTCATGTGAATATATGATGAACAAACTAACACTGTTATGATATTGATTTACAAATTACATTGAACGAATATATGCCCAGCTTGTTGTGTGGTTCTTAATTTCCGACTGTTTTGATTAAGCATGTAAATATATGTATGTTATAATTGTAGAGGCCATGGTGAACTCCGACGACTCTGACATTAGTTGGCTAATGGGGACTCCCGCAAATATTGGTGGATACACGGGGTCGGTAACCACTATGACTATTAGGCACACGAGGTATTTGCAAACTGAATTCAAGTTATGATCTTTTTTTTTGTGCGATCCCTAAATATGTCTTTGTTATCGATGTCGATATCAGGGGATTGATTCGACACCAGCTCCCGAACCGGTTGCAGCACCTCCAACGGCGCCAGTTGCCTTCAGTGGAGTGAGGACTGATCAGGGGAATATTAACATGGGAAATCCTCGTGTCCTTGAGCTCGAAGCACTGACACACTACCTAACTGACCGCCTCCGGCTGAGTGAGGACAGAGGGGAACGTCGGGAGGTTGAGATGGAGACGCTGCGAACAACCAACGAAGAGCTGGTGGGCAGGGAGACCCGTCTCACATCCAGTCTTTGCTTGGCATTGGTTGCAAATGCTGCATCCCAGGCTCGTGTGACCCGCCTCCACAGCTGGATTGTTCTTCTCGTGGCAGTCATCACCATTCTCATAGTTCGTTAGTAAGTTGGAACCCTTAACCACTTTTTGTCAGTACGTTACCTAGCTAGATATATATAGTTGATCATCATAGGCCAGCCTCGATCATTTGTGTCCTCAGTTCGATATATATATCGATCACTTTTGTATATCGTAGCCTTATACGGCCTTCGTTGCACTCTGATCAGAACTTGTGTGCTAGGACTACGTACGTATATTTCCCTCGTAAGTCTTCTTAGGTATATTTGATGATCAATATCTCAATTCCATCACTTTGTAAGCCATGTACGACATCAATCGATCACTTTTGTATGTAGTTAGATCGAACTTGGTTGCTCCAAATTGAATGTTTCACCGTCTTCATATATATCTCCTTCATTCATATTGGATATATATATATATATATATATATTGCTAATAATATTACAGAGGTCGTCATATAAAAGTGAAACACAATCTTCAATTCCAAACTAAAACATCAAACTTCAACATCCTCTAATTCGGAGTCGTCGGTCGAATTAATGTCCATGTGGTCTCTATCTTCACCCTCACTCTCGAACCCACCTTCGTCATCGCTTTGATACTCGAATGCATCTTCACCACCAACGTCCTCATCACAAATGTCGAAGGACCCTGAAGGATCACGTAATGCTGATGGCCCTTCATCATCGTTGATGTGGACGACGACGTCAGGAGTAACAACTTCATCGGATTGGTAGGCGTCTTGACCATGTGGCTCGTTTGATCCCCACCTTTGCTCTATTCGTGATCGAGGGCTGTTCTTTCACACATGCCACCAATCTACTCTATCGCGTCTAGCTCCGGGATATGCAAGATAGTAGACCTGTACTGCCTGGTGAGCAAGCACGAACGGTTCATACCTTCGATACAGTTTTTTATGATTCACTTCAACAAACTGGTAGACTGGATGAACTCTTGATCCACGTGGCTACGTTGGATCGAACCATTTGCACCTAAACAAGACAACCTTCAAAGGCCTCTCCGGTGAACTTGGGTACTCCACCTCAAGGATTTCTTCAAGTACACCAAAGAAATCTGATTCCGCACTTGCGTAGTTCGATCCTTTGACACATACGCCACTGTTCATCGTTGATTTTCCAGTGGAATGCTCCTCAGTGTGGAACTTATAGCCATTAACATAGTACCCAGGACGACTTATAGCTTTCCCATTCGGACCCCATGCTAAGCTCCACAACAACTCATGGATATGAACTCCATTGCCTTCGGTTAAGGCCTGCAGAGTCAGCTTAAGGTCATAACGTGGTGAAATTATATATAAGAATATATATGTTTAGAGTTATATATTCATGATTAAGCAAAACAGTTCGTCACTTACATAGTTTTTAAACCATTTTGCGAATTCCTGTTCAATGATATCGTTGCCCCCATCAGTACCCCTTTCATTCTGAAATACTCTAGATTGATCGATTGAATTTAAAAAATCAGTACCCCTTTCATTCTGAAGAACTCTAGATTGATCGATTAAATTTAAAAAATCAAGAGACAGGTGTATATATATATATATATATATATATATATATATATATATATATATATATATATATATATATAATTAACATGATCGAGATCGATATATATAAATTGTACAGATATACTTACTCAATGTACGGCTGGACCTCCGGACAATTGAACAATACGTAAGTGTGTGCGGCATCCCACTCTTTATCTTCAATCATCCACCGTGTTTTTCCTTTCCCACTACTTCGACCAGGGTAATTGAAAATGGAAATTGGTTCAACACTGCAGCTGAACATTTCATTTCTGCCCGGTCTCCTCAACTTCGACGGCACGTGAGATGGAAAGTAGTTCGAAAAGTTAGCTACTTCTTCCCTCAAGTAAGCCATACAAATTGAACCTTCCACATGATTCTTTTGGACAATCATGCGCTTTAAATGAAACAAATGTCTCTCGAATGGGTACATCCATCGATATTGAACAGGACCACCAACTTGTGCCTGATATGGCAAGTGGACGAGGAGATGCTCCATGGAATAAAAAAACGAAGGAGGAGAAATACGTTCCAACTTACATACAAGTAAAGGTACCATGGATCCCAACTGAACCATGTGGTTAACAGACAACGTTGACGAACAAATGGTCTGAAATAAGATACTTACCTCAGTGAGAGGACCCCAAACACTTGGGTCAAGCAACTCCTTGAACGCTATTGGAAGAAGTCTCTCCATAAACACATGGCGGTCATGGCTCTTCGTGACCAACTGTAAACCACGATGGCGGAACAAAGCTAGGGCCTGCAATGTCAAACACCATCCTCTGTTCCGCAGGTAATTCATCATACATACCCCACTCATTACCTACCATTTGCTGATAAGATGGCGGAACAAATTCCTTGACTGGTTCACCATGTGCAGTCCAATTATAATAATCCATCATAAAACCACGTTTATACAAATGATTCTTCACTTCATCAGATGACTAAAATTTGCAATTAACACATTTTCTACATGGATATTTTATCTTACCCTCATCCATGTAATTTGGTTGGGAAGATGCAAACTCTATAAATTTGTCGACCCCTTCGTAGAATTCGGACTTCAATCCTCGACCGCCTGACAAGTACATATCATACATCCACGTACGATTCGCCATTTTGAAAAATTCAAAATATATATATATATATATATATAGCATATATAGCATATATAGCTTAATTAAACTAATTAAATATTTTCTGAATAATTAAGAAATATATATATATATATATATATATATATATATATATATATATATATATATATATATATATATATATATATATATATATATATATATATAATATAACTACGTACACTACTTCAAAATATGGCCTTTAATTACTTATCGGGTTCGCTATATACACCCCAAATCATGCACGCCATTTTCGACGTGCATGGTTAAAAGGGGTTAATTTTATTTTCGACGTGCATTTTTTACGTTGGATTTGCGGTGTATATAACAAGACCCTTACTTAATTAATTTTTCATACACCACCGGCCGCCATGCTGCTCGATCGATACAGTTCGAGAGCTAGCACATGTATTGTGTGTGTGTGTGTATATATATAGTGTACCCTGTGCACAATTATGGACCATTGATTTAAAGAAAATCAATGACTTACAATGGGCCACGTGGTAGGGTTAAAAAAAAGCCGTGAGGCGCGTGTGAGGCTTCTTCATCCCCACAATTAGGCTTCTTCATTGGACGGCTAGGGCGGTTCTTCTTGTCGAAGCCAACGTCGAAGAGAATCGGAGAAGAGGGGCGGCTATTCCGCGGCGCACATACTCGAATCGAAGCCGGTGGTTGATTCCGCTTACGGGTCGAGTGAAATCGGTGGTCGGACATCGATTGGTGGCTTCTCTCTCTGATTGGCGCAAGATTAGAAGTAAAGGAGTCCATCAATGGGTAAGCATCAAGCTATTTTGGAGATTTGGGCAATATTTGAGTTTTTTTTTTAATATTCATCGATTCATCCCTTTGTCATAATTTTTTCAGGGATTCGAGTGTTTTCGTTGGTTGATTATTTGATTCAGTTGAACAAGAGCTATTTTGGGGGATGGGCAACTGTTTGGTGTTTGATTGTGGACGATTTTGAGTTGAATATGAGTTTTTTTGGGTAATTATTCGTGTGGGTGTGGTTTTGTTGGTGTTACCATGGTTTTATTGGGTGATTATTCAATTGAATGAGCTTCTTTGGTTGAGATAACAAGGATGGTGGATTATTCGGTGAAATAGCAAAGTTTATTCAGATGAATGGAAGTTATTGCCGACCAAAAAAATGAATGTAAGTTATTTTTACTAAAAACAATACGAGGTATTATTTCGAGTCAATTTACAAAGAAAATCTCCGGATTCTATCAAATAAAAAAATTAGTAAATTTACGTAGGTACAAGGAAAAAGACCGAGTGATGAACCTACCAAATTAAACGAACATGACAATTCTGCTGAATATGAATAATATCCATATTATAGTTGTACGCAATATTGAAAATGGTCAATTATACCGAATAAAATTGATAATTGTAATTAGTAATCGATGACCAACTAGAAAAAATTGTAACTCTAAATGGTGACAATGTACGTGAGACAAAAAACCAAATTTTAGGTGCATAATTTTTTTAATTCTACCGAATAAAAAAATTGTTAAATTTACATAGGTACAAGGCAAAAGCACCAAGTGATGAACATATCAAATAAAATGACTTGATAAACATACCAATTCCGCTGAATAATATCTATATTATAGTCGTACGTAGTATTGAAAACGGTCGATTACACCGAATAAAATCATCGATTAAACCGAATAAAATTGGTACTTGTAATTATTAACCGATAACCATAAATAAATTTGAATAAAACTTTTTTTTTAATGTTGAGTGGGTTCCACTGACCCACTAGTACCCACAATCCCTCCGTCAACAGATCTTTCTTTTATTTTTTAAATGTTGGGCGGGTTCCACCAGTACCCAGAATCCCTGAACATACGCGCCAAACAAAATGAAGAGTAGGCCTGATTTTAATGGGGGTCCCACGTTCCTTTAAAGAAAAAAAAAGAAAAAACTCCTTTTAATCTAGGTCATCCATTCCTATAAGATCAATGGTCCACAATTGTGCACAAAGTACACCCTAAGGGGTGTGCACAACTAAAAGCTAATTAATGATCGAATATCTATATATAATGATCGAATATCAAAACTAAAAGCTAATTAATTAAGGCTATATGTACACACGTACCTAATTCGTCGGATCAATCAATCGATGACCGCTTATGCGCCCCATTGGATCAGATCTGTGTCTTTCAATGGAGCTCTCACAAATGAGGAGGAAAGCTACGTCCAAAGCGTTTTGGGGCTGGGCCAATCGAAGAAGAAGCGCAAAAAGTCAAACCTGTCTGATATAAAGAGAAAAACCGCATTTATGACCCCACTGGTTTTCAGCCACGGATTCAGCTACGGACTTTTCCCGTGGCTGCATATTCTCCCGCCCTTCTTTGGCAACGAAAACGATAGTCGGGGCTAGATCCGTCCCTATTAGCCACAAACTTGCCATCACGCATATTACGACGCCAAATAGCGTTGTCTCTCGCCACAACCTACGCTTCTCGCGGCTTGAATTTGCCATGAACTTATGAGTCGTGACTAATTTCGTTGTTATTTATTCACGTGACTCTGTCACGTGCTCCAGTCCGTTGCTGCGTAGCCATGACTATAGCGTCGAGCACATATTTCGTAGCTAATAGCCACGACTCCAGCGATGGCGTCCACCCGTGCGATATTAGCCACGAACTTAGCAACAACGGGTTATCTTCGACGCATGTTTAGCAATGACTGGAATAATTTATGGCTGAGTTTGTGGCTAAAAGCCGTTGCTATTTGACAGTTTTTTAGTAGTGAAAAGATAAGGCAATAAGAAAAATGCCAGGAATAATCTTATAATATCGCAACCACTTAAGTCTCATCTCATCGACTGCACGTGTAGGATACATTCAATCTATTTTTTTTTTAAATGGACGACTTAGTGGGTTGACCCTCCGAGTTAACCATTTGGATTCAAGTTATCGGGTCCATGAGTTAAACTCAACACGACCCTCACCCTAACTCTTAACCCACCTAGACATTTGATCCTTAATAACCCTAATCCGACGGATTGTCAATCTTTTGGGTTTCCACCGAGTCCGTGTTAACCCTTGACCTTTGCTCGATCATGTCTATTTAGGGTGGTACACATCATCTATTCCTTCCGTAAAAGTAATCTAACAGTAGATAGGGATGACAATCGGGCTGTTCGGGCTAGGTTCGGGTATACCCATTCGGGTTTGGTTATATGTCGAGTATATTATATGTTCGGTTGGGTTTGGATCGGGTCGGGTAATTTTTCGGGTTGGGTAAGTTCGATCGGGTCAAATGGATTTTGGGTTGGGTCAAGTCAGTTCCCATTTAGTTTTACTATAAAATGATAATTATTTTTTTTATCTTAATTATTGACTATTAAACTTCATTTATTTTGTTATAGTAGGTCTCATTATATGTAATTTACGTTATTTAAGTGTTTAAAAATAAGAAAGTTAAAGTAATTATAAGAATGAGTTTGGTCTTATTCGGGTTGGGTCAAGGATGGGTCAGGTATGAGTCAGGTTGGGATTGTCTATATTCATGTTCATTCGGGTATTGAGTCAAAATGGATTGGGCTTGAGTATGAGTTTTAGTTGTGCATCTATCTATATATCTATATCTATCTATCTATATAAACCTTAAAAGTTGTGTTCATGGGCAATTTATTGCCATAATTTACTCCTTAAAAGTTTTTACTATTTTATTCTATCTATTCATTTTGTATCATAAAAACATATTTAGCTTAATGGTTATCAATGTTGTCAAGAGCCTCATGATCTAGAGTTCGAGTCTTATTATCTACATGTTCCTTTTTGTTTTCCTTCCCATTTCATAGGTTATTTTTTGGGAGCCCTATAATCTAGATCGAGTTTGAATCTTCTTTTTATTTCTTTTCCCACTTTATTTGTTATTTTTTGAGAATAAAATATTTATTTTTAAGCCTACCTAATGGTTTTTTTAATTAAAAAAAATCTTGCTATTTCCCATTTCTTCCATCATTGGCCTAAAAAATAACGTAAGAGATGTGTCACTTTGTTTTTTTTAGTTCGGCAGAGATGTCACTTTGTAGTAATGGTTAGATTGGTCTCTTAGGCCTAATTATTCAAAACATGATGATAAATAAAAAAATGTTCAATTAAAATACCTTAGAACGATCAAATTAAAACATTATTGCCTAATTATTCAAATCATTATGGCCAAAATAAAGACCGGTTCGTTTAAAGCACCCGTCCATTTCAAATTTCGTCCATAATATCCTAAATATTATGGCCAAATTAACTACTGTTAATATGGAATATATAACAAGAATGTAACCCCCAATCAAAACGACCTATTAACAACCTCCGTCGTTTCAAATTGAAAACATTGTGTTCCATGTGTATATAAATCGATGTGTCATGATCCAAACAAATACTACAACATCTTACACGTACTCCAGCTTGCATACAATCTTCAAGAATATGTTGAATTACCCCCTTTCATAGATGAGTTCGTAGAAGGTACTGATCCAACATGGGAGATAAAGGTTCCGAGTTGTCGTAAATGGGATGTTCAAAATGTCTTTGGCAAATATGTAAGCACAAATTTCATTGTGTCCAATTTAGAGGTACGGTATATTTGTCTATTCTTTACAACTCTAACAGTACACGTACTATATCAATGAGTGGTTTTACCACTACTAATCTGTGCACTCCTAACATGCTTGGTTAGGGAAGCGTTATTAATTCGACGTCCAAGAATAGTGTCGCTCAATCTTTGTCCAAACTAAAGGAAGGATCTAATCGATTCCATGTAGAAAATCAATGTGGTCCTAGATAGAGAAGCTTACTGAATTATTAAAAGTAGTACTCATATGGTTGAAATTGATGGATCAACAAAAGTCACACAGATTGACACCAAAACTAATTTTGAGTTGATTTAAAAAATATGTTGGTATTTATTTACCAAGGCCCGTATTCAGCCATGATCAATTGTTGGTGGCTAAAGGATCATACAAAGAACAATGGTTTCAGGAAAGCCTTCAACAACTTGAGCAACGAGGTAATGAAAATATATTTGAAGTACATTGCTTTACCATTACTACAAATATTATGTTCCTTTAATAATAAATTCTCAATAATTTGCATTCTTTTTTTATAAACTTAGGAATAACTTCTACGGCCATGCGAACAACAACATAGACCAATGAGGTTTGTTTTGATACTTCTATTGCAAATATATATACTAAATCTAATTGTAATTTGATTCACGTACTAATATCTACGGTGATTAATCAAACACCCATTTAGTTTGCTTATTTACATTGTACACCTAAGTCCTAAGCAGCTCAAACATAAAACTACACATGGTTAGATTTAAGTGTCTTAATTTTAGTATCACATGTATTTCACATTTACTTAACATGATCATATTTACTTTGATTTTACATTTATAGTTATCTATATAATTTTCATTTGGTTGTTGATGTTAGGCCATTTCAATGTTAAAAGAGGTTCAACAAAAGAGGCATCAAGTACAAACATCGGTTATACAGAGCATGCGATCGAGTCAAGTGTTCTAGCTACCAACAGGTATTGAAATTGTCATAACAACGGTAACACTTCGCTCAAAACCACTTCTAACTTTTCATGTACTTCCATTACTAAAATATAACTAACAACTAATCTATTATCTCTTTAAGACAAAAACTATCGATTACAAATAACACCGAGTGAAAATGCACTAATAACTTATAATAAAATCCTCAACGAGTCAAATATGGAAAATCGAATTGAATGAACAATAAAAACGAAGAGACACATTATTTTTTTTACAATTTAATATTTGTTGCTAATAAGTATTAGATTATAAAAAATTAATAAAAAAAATATCTCAAACAAATAAAATCTCCATAGGGTAGTAACTCAAATCACCATAGTGTATTTTTAACATGAGCTGAAATAAAATCTCCAAATATCTCAAACAAATAAACATATATAGCTAATTTAATTATTTAAAATTGACCGTTCTACACCAGTCACACCATCTCCAATAGAGATGAACTCCAATTTAGCCAAAAACACATTAAAATAATCACATACTTTTTTTCAATTCCAAATCAAATTTCCAAAATTGCTAACTATAATTTCCAATCCCAACTTCTTTTGTCACAAACTATAATTCAAATCATATTACATCACCAGGCTTATCAAGCCACTAAAAAAAAAAGAAATAAGATCTCATTGAGTTAATTTCCAAAATGTATATGTATATAGTTCACCATAATATATAATTACTATATTAAATTAAATGATTCAAATAATTAATTACAGTATATGTTTTTTTATTGATATTGCATTAATTAACAAGTATGTGTTCTCACTTCACTTTTACCCTCCACATGAGCTTTGAAGGTTGTTAAGTGTAGACGTACGGTTAACACATAAATCATGATGGAAAATCAACATGGAATTGGATGCGGGCTTTCATATGTCAATAGTGACTACTTTATTATCAAGTGAGGTTTTCCATCTATATGATTATCAATCCTTCAAATCTAAAGTTTTTTTTCTTTATCTAATTATAGACTTAATCCGATTAGACTTGCATATTTGATACAAACAGTGTCCCGTGCGTAGCACGGGTCTGCCACCCTAGTGATACTAGATTTTTGGATTTCGATCAATCTGAATTACGATGAACCGAGTTAAATTTTAACAGCTCTAATAGTAAATAAGGTTTAACACTTTAATCACCTAACTCGTATTATTGCATTAAGAAACCACCAAAGTTTAATCAACCCCATTATCTTCAACAATATCTTCGGTTGGTCATTACAAAAAAAAAACAATATCTTCGGTTGGGCGCTAGTTTCTGTCGGGGTGAGTCTAACGGCAAGATGAGTTTCGTCTAATGACAAGATGAAATTTATGCATTTACGCTCCGGTCTTTTTCATTTTTTTTTACAAAATAACAGTGGTCTCTTCCGGAGATCCAGATCGAACCTTCCACGACGCCTCCACCCTTCGCCTGACCCTCAATCCGGCGCCGACCTCCTCGAAGAAGAGGAAGCATCGGAATAAGAGGAAGCCCGGACTATGACAACACCAAGGCCTCTATGATAGTAAAGACACTAAAGGGTTGAAGAATCAAAAAGCCCCAAAAATTGGCGTTCGTCGAGCACTTTCAATCCAAATTGATTCATCGAATACAACCAATGGAGGTCGTGTGCTTGCAGATAGATTAAGCTAGATGAAAGAAGCATAAATCAACTATCAATCGTAGCATTCGATTCGAGCACCAAAAATCCCCAAAAATTAGGGTTCTTGAAACTTGTCAGTGAAATCACTTTGTAGCATCGCCGGTGGCGTCTCCGGTGGCGAAGGAAGAGAGTCGCGGGAAGCGGTTCGGGACGAAGTTCAGCAAGCAGCAGAAGGAGAGGATGTACCAATTCTCAGAGAAGGTCAGTGGAAGCTGCAGAATGCAGACAAGGAGGCGGTTGAGGACTTCTGCGAGGAAGTTGGGGTCGATAGGAGGTTTTGAGGATCTGGGTGAACAACAACAAACACACATTTGGGAGGGCCAGGAAGCGGAGCCTCGTCCACGCCAGTGCTGGAGATGGATCAGCTCCGTCGCCTCACTATGGTGGTGATGCAAGGGGTGTGCAGAACCGGAGATTAAAAGAAGATAGTAAAGTGAGAGAGAGTAAAAAATTAAAAGGCCTTTTAAGGGCAATTACATCAAATTTATCTTGTTAATAGACGAAACACGTCTTACCGATAAACTTTATGTTTCAGTTGTGATGCCCACCCAAATCTTTTTCTGATTAAAAAGGTTTAGTTAGAACTAGTTGTATTACCCGTGCGTTTCGCGGTTTCTTAATTAATAAATTATATATATTATTTTATTATATATATATTATCATAGTTATTACTAATAAATATGAGATTGTAATTTTTTTTTGATATTTTATATTATTTTTAAAGCATAAACTTTGAAATTTTATGCCCGATAACATGAATAATATAAAAAATTTCTCTCGTACATTATTTATATTTTTATTAGATATGATTTTGTTTGATATTTTATATTATCAATTTGATATATTAATAACATTATATGCTAAAAGATTTGATATAAATCTTTTAGGTAAATATTAATCATGATATGACTATATTTTAATAATTATTTTTTTATTAAAATTGTTTAATTGTAATTAATAATAAAGGTGGACACATAAAATGATAGTTGGTTAAAAGAAAATCATCAATTGACATGGTTTAAATTTATTGGATACTCATTAAAATATTATATTAATGATATAATTTGAAACATGTAACTGAAGATATGAGATTTAATATTTATATTAGAAATTAATTTAACATTTGATTATGAGATTTAATATTTATATTAGAAATTAATTTGACATTTTAATCAAGATAAATTAACAAACAGGATATCTAAAATCGAGTGTTATTAATTTTGGTTAGGAAAATCGATTCTTCCACTTATCAGTTATCACCGATCAATTTGGTTTCAATTGAAAATGACAACCTTTGTTATCATTAATTTATACTACATATTAATATTGTAAGAAAAAATCTTCCCAATTTTTTTAATAATATAAATTAACACCTATTCTAAAAGAATTTTTTTTCAAAATATTCAAAAAAAAATAAATATTTACGGATAAATTCATGAAACCAAAGTATTTACAAAAATATTCAAAAGTGGCATACTTTTCAGAGACACACGGTCCCAACCCGTGTTTTATTCGCAACTGATATTTCACCCCTGAAAAATTTAGTCAAACTTAAAATTGTGATAGAAATGCGGTTTTCTATTCCAATTCAAAGTAAAACGCGGTTTTAATTCACGTTTTACCTCTTTTCTTTTATTTATCAATTTAAAAAAAAAAGGAAGAAATAAAGCGCGGTTTCCAACCGCGCGTTACTTATTTAATTTTTTTTAAAAGAAAAGCAAAAGGGGGATTGCATCTCCCCTGTCTTCATCTTTCTCACCACGGAGGCTCGGAGATCTGAGCGCCTCCTTCGATGACGACGCCATCCGCTGCCCCCACCCCCATCTTCATCTTCCTCATCTCCGCCCGGCCTCCGCACCTCTCCGCCTCCACCCGAGCCTCCTCTTCCTCCCCAACCCGCAACTGCTCACCTTCGCCCTGACCAAGCTCGCCGACTCTCACCTCCCCAAGCTCGGCCCAGCGTCCTGCCCCGACTGTTCACCTCCAGCCTCGAACCCAATGTCGATCTGCCACTCGATCTTCTTGACAAGCCTGTCGAAGCGTTGGGGGCGATGGGCAGAGGCGGTCTTGGACGTAGGAGAGGAGGTGGGGTCACCGGAGGAAGAGGTCGGCCGTCGAGGGAGGCGCTCAGCAATTCGAGTTGAGGCGATGGGCACTGGGCAGAGCTCTGCAACTCCAGCCATCTTCTCTATCCTTTTTTGTTTCCAGTTAAAAGTAAAGCGCAGTTCTAAACCGCTCTTTATTGCTTTTTTTTCTAAATTAATAAATAAAGGAAAATGGTAAAAACGCGAATTAGAACCACGTTTTATGCTGATTTGGAAAAGAAACATGGTTGAAACCAATCTGCGTTTCTTTCTCAACTCTAAATTTGACCAAATTTTTCAGGGAGTAAGATACCGATTACGAATAAAACGCGGACGGTGACCACGTGTCTCTGAAAAGTCTGTCACTTTTCAATATTTCTGTAAATACTTTGGTTTCGTGAATTTATCCGTAAATATTTATTTATTTTTGAATATTTCAAAAAAAAATTCATTCTAAAAACCTACTCAAATTAAAAAAAAAATCAATTAATAAGATTCATCATGCATGATATATTTTTTTAAAAATCAAATCATTAAAGATCTTCATCATAATTTTTTTTACCGAGTACAAGAGGTTAAAAAAAAAGTCAAACACTAAGCTCCATCATGCATGATAGTATTTTTTTTTAAAAAAATGAAATCATTAAAGATCAAATCATAATATTTATATTAAAAATAATAGGTTTTGCAACCACTTAAATATGATGTTGGATATTTATATTAAAAATTTAATTTAATATTCAATTAAAAATTAAATTTAATCGTCTGACGTGACTTAAATATATTGGATCATCATTAATTGACGTTTCAAAGACCCGGGTAAGATTGTACAAGAGTATGACACGTAAGCGAATCGCATTAGAACCGGCACATAGGATTCTCACGTCTCTGTTTTAGTATTAGACCATGTGCAACCATGAGTTTTACTTACTTTATAGGTCTTAAAAGGTAAATCCATGGTTGCAAGCCAAACCTTAAAGAAAGAGGTTGGAAGGGGTAACCTCTTTCTACTAAGGTAATCTCTTCCACCACAAGTGGTCCCCATCATTTTATTACTATATTTATTTGATGTATTAATTATTCAAATGTATTTATAATATATATTTATTATTATTATTTTTAAATAATAATTATACCATTAATTTTATTTTATTTTTCTCCATAATTTGAGTATAGTTTTTTCCTATATATACTCATCTTGACCTATTATATTATTTGCAATTTTTTTTTTCATATTCCATCTTCATACACTAATGTAATTATTTTTGTTATTTGCTTATAATATAATGTTATTTTTTTTTATTTTTCATCTAATGTAATAAAAAAATATTAATATCAAGCACTTTTTAATTTTATTTATAAATAAAACTAATGAGATAGAAAAGGTGATGGAACAAGGTTACCTCATGGTTGTAAGGTAAACCTCTTAGGAAGAGGTAGAAAAAGTACAAAATTATTTAAAGAAATAAATAAATGAAGTGTCAAATGATGATAAGTGGATAAAAATTTAAAAGGGAAAGAGGTTACCTTATGGTTGCACATGCTCTTATATATTGATTAATTGATATTGACATTGATATATTGATTGATGATCGGGTTATATGACCCAAAAGCCGAAAAGGATGATACGTTAAAGAAAATTCGAAGCCCAATCAATTATATTATATATAATAAAGGAGAAGTCGATTGAAACACATGACGACTTCTCCTTAAAAGTAGTCATATGAACCAATCATATTTTTTGAGAGAAATAATTAATATATGTACAAGATAAAATTAGATACATCTATTTAATCAATCAATATATCTATGTATGCATAAGATAAAATTTTATTCTAACTCTATTTAATCAATATATCTATATATGCATAAGATAAATTTTGACCCAATTTGATTGACCCAATTTGATTAGACATGGATATATGTTTAGAAGATATTAACGAATTTTAAATACTATATAGGATAAGATTTTACGTATGTAACATATGTACCCAATTTTAAAAGATATATATAATAGATATAATAAATGAAAAGTTGTATGTGATATGACATCTTCTCCTTATCTTAATAGTAATAACCAATCAAATTTTTTTTTATCTCCACCTTAATCAATTTTAAGATAATAGTTTTCATAAGTTTTTAGACATAGATATATTTTGGAAAGATTTTACCCAATTTTGTAAGATTTTGATAATAATTATATAAAAGTTTGATAATACTTTCTATATATTAATGAGAATCAATGGTAATTTTATTTAAATTGTGTAACAATTCTTGAAATAAATTAATTAGCTCTCTGAATGGCTATTTATATTAAATTGATTTAAATTGTAAAAAAAACCGCACACGATGCTGGTAGTGAACTAGTATATATGGTGAAACACAAGTCTTTTTGGCAAAGATACAAGGTGGTTGGAGGATGAACAAAGGATTGGAGTACTTTTCTACTCTTCTAATCAACTCTTTTGACGTACGCTCTCTTCCAAATACCTTAAACACCAGTATGAACGCCGCCACAATTCACCAGCAAACCCTAAATGCCACTGCCACCACCCCTTGCTTCCAAGCCTCCTTCATCGGATCGATCCTCCTTCAAACAAGGCCCCAATCCATACAATCTCCAAGATTCACAGATGAAGCCCTCAATCCTATATGCAAAAGTCCTTTGGTTCTTAAAAAGAAGGGCAAAAAAAGATGCAAAACCACTACAGTCTGTAGAAATTTCAAGAAAAGAAAGAAGGGGTTGCCTGTTGGAGGCCGGTCCATGAGCCTTCGGTACGGTAGGTTTCCGATGATGCGGCGGCTGCTACGGCCGTTCTTCCCGCTCTCACCTCGCTGCGGTGGCTGGTGGCGCGACTTCTGCCAGTTCTTCTCCTTGCCTGGCGCTCCTCTGTTATCTCTATTGGGGGTTTCGGCCCTCCTTTCCGCCTTCTCTCTTGGGCGCGACTCTCCACCACCGCCCATGGCTTGCTCGGCTCCGTCACTGAGGCCATCAAACCACCCCTATCTTCAAATCTACACCAGACTCCTCTCAATCATCTTCAAGTTTTCAAAAAACAAACTTACAAACCCAAAATCTCCAACTACAAACTTTATTCCAAATGTTACTTCAAATGTTACTACAAATTTTATTGCACGATCAACACCTCTACATTCGATTTCTCCCCTTTTCAGGCTCCAAATCCAACATGCAATGAGACCCCTCATCGCAGCAGGCCTTTTTTAGGCATGTTTAAGCAAATCTCTTATGAGGATGCCGACGGCTCCGACATTTCAAACCCACCCATGACATTGCGGATGTTTGTGGTGCTTGCTTTGGCCGCCCGACCCTTCGGTGGAGATAAGTCTACCCATAAACTTCTCTTCAGTTTAAGTATGATTCACAGTTACTTTAGAAAGAGATCTGAGTTTGATTTTAATATCTATATGCTTAATATGCTTGATTTTGTGAAGTAAATGTGTCCCATTTCAATTACTAAACCCCCCCCTCCTCCCTTCACCATGAGTATTTTGCTTTGTTCAGTAAGGTTAGAAGCCTGACCAGAGAACCCTGTGATTTTAATACTAAGAGGATTAGTTCTGCCTACTCTTTTGATTTAGTGTTTAGTGTGATCAATACATCTAGTTTTGTTGCTATGCCTAATCTTTTGGACCTTATTACTTGCTGATGGAATCCGCATAGCTGCAGAGTGTGCCCTCCTTTTTATCTGGCTTGTGTGGGTTGCCATGATAGTTATTGGCATTTAAAACCTTTTATTATGTACATGCATGGTTTTTTAATGTTACTCAACAGCCTCTTTATGAATTACAATTTCAAGGTGAACTATAGCGATCTTAATAATCCCTTGATGAACCTTATGCTTGAATCTGTTTTTGATTTTCCTACCGTTAAAACGGTGGCTTATGCGTGTAATATGTTGGACAAATCTCGATTGCCTCTTGGTTGCTCCTGGTACTTTTCAAGCCCCACCGGGAGTTGATCATGTTAGATTTTAATCGCTTGATCTACATGTTTGTCTATATTCTTCTGAACTGTCTTAGCAGTAGGGATTGCTCCCGCATTGCCATCTTAGCAATGGGAAAGATACACATATATATATTTGCAGGGTAGTAGTTACATATGAGACACCAATGATGGGAGATTGGGAACACTCAGGTATGGTCTTCTCCCTGCATCTCCCAACAAACTTCAAGCATTGCCACACCGGTCTCGTTAGGGACTTGGTGGCGGCATGCTGCACAAACCTCAATACCAAACCTTTACAAATAAAAGTTTCAACAAACCTCCTTGCAACAAGTGCAAGACATACACTTAAATTTCAATGCAGATCTCAAACCCACTGGTGGACTCAAACTGATCAAAGAAGCTGGCATCGACATCTTCATACCAGCAGGACTTACGTGAGGGAAGCTTGGATCTGTCTTAAACTTCCTGAATGGTTAAACAAAAACAACAACTCCCCATGTATAGGTCTTAAACAATATAGTGTTGAATTTTGCACCATTGTACATTGTAACATGCTAAAAGCTCTTCTTCAAAGAAATTCTTATGATTAAAGTCGCATACTGGAATGTAAGGGGCTCTAGAAGGCCTCTCTTTTGGAAAGAAATAAACCATCTTAGAGCTACAAATCACCTTGATGCCCTTATGCTTACTGAAACTAAAGCTTCTGAAGCTCCGTCGGATCAAATGATCGATCAAAGCCTCGGGGTTTCACAAAGCTTTCATCATCAGTGTTAAAGGTCACAAAGGTGGCATCTACTTTCTCTACAAAACAAAATTTGAAGACTTAAGTATAGTTCTGGAACAATCTGACAGATTCCTCATGATCAAAACAACGGTGGACAAGCATGACTTCACATTATTGTTTGTCTATGCTCCATCTGTTGAATCAGAAAAAACTTCTTTTTGAGAAGAAATTTTTTCGATAACTCACAAACACTCTCTTTCAGTTCTCATTATCGGTGATTTAAACGATATAGAAAATGATACAGAAAAAATAGGGGGTGCCACTCCATCCATATCTAGATTCAGACGATTGCAATTTGTCAAGTATGAACTTGATCTCCAAACTGTGCCCTACACTGGTTCTCCCTTTACTTGGAGAAAAAACAAATCAAATTTTAACAATACATATGAACGCTTGGATATAATTCTCGCAAGTCAACAAATCTTCAATTGGCTTCCAAAGATTCATACGAAACACCATTCCTTCTCTAACTCTGACCACTGCCCAATCTCCCTAGAAATAGGATCTCAAAATCCTACTAAAGGTGCTCCATTTAGATTTGAAATGGCTTGGATGACAAATCCTATATATGAATCTATGGTTCGACAAGTTTGGCGTAATAATTTCAATTGATCTCAAGGTTAAGCTAATTCAGAAACAGAACCCGCTCAAACGAAATACCAAAAACTGGTGCAAATCTCAAACCAATAATACCGCTAGGCAACTTTCTCAAGTCGAGAGCCAAATAATGAATTTGCAAAATCGGTTACCTTCGGGTAACATCAGTAAACAAGATGAAGAAAAACTAGCAATATTAGAACTCAAGAGATATCGACTCTTAGAATGCAACCATAAGTTCTGGAAACAAAGGGCCAAAACAAAACATCTTCAATTTTCAAATAGGAACATGAAATAATTTCAAATAATAGCTAGAATCAAAAACTCAAAACGACCAATTAAATCCTTCACAACAAAACAGGGTAATATCCTTTATGACAATGACACCATCTCTGATCAAATCACAAATGAGCTTTCAGAAAGATTTACAGGTACTCATCAATATCAAGTTTACCCAGGGGAAGTTTGGAACATTCAAACACAAATAACTTCAGAGGAAAACCGAAACCTAATCTCTCAACCGACTATAGCTGAAATCAAAACTACTATATTTGAAATGGTAGAAGATAAATCCCCCGCCCCGGATGGTTTCCCCCCATAATTTTATAAAAAATACTAGCATATAGTAGGACCCTCTTGTTGTAAAGCAGTCAAATCATTCTTCCACACAGGACAATTATTGTCAGAGATAAACAAAACCTTTATTGCTCTAATCCCTAAAGTTGAGAACCCTACCACAATCAACCACTACAGGTCGATCAGTTTATGTAACACCATTTACAAAGTAATCACAAAAATTATGGCAAATAGGTTGAAACCTATTCTCCCTAAGCTCATCAACCCTTTTCAAGGAGCCTTTGTAGAAGGTAGATCCATTAAGGATAATACCTTATAATAGCTCATGAAATATTTCATAGCTTTCATAAGAGAAAAGGAAGAACTGGTTGGATGTCATCAAAACTTGACATGGAAAAAGCCTACGATAAAATCAACTGGAGCTACATCAAAGCGGTTCTTCTTAAGTTTGGTTTCCATCCTTTATGGATCAACTGGGTTATGACGTGTCTTACAACATCCTCCTTCTCAATTCTAATTAACAATTGCCTAGGTAAATAGTTTAAGCCTAATAGGGGAATGCGCCAAGTAGACCCACTTGCACCCTACATTTTTGTGTTAGTAATGGAAGGTCTAGCGAGAGAAATGCATAAGGAAGCTTTGCAAGAGGATGTGTTAATCGGAATCAAACTCGCCAAAAACGGTAACCCTATACCTTTCCTTACATTTGCAGATGACACGATTATTTTTGCTAAAGCTGCGCATACTAGTCTAAATACCATTCAGAACATGATAAACAACTTCTCCAACCTCTCGGGTCTCACTATTAATTAGAGTAAAAGTTCTCTCCAATTCTCTAAGAATGTAAACCAAAACCTAGCGAGAGACCTTGCTCAGAGTATGGGAATTCCAATCTCGAGTACTCTTGAAAAATATCTAGGGATTCCGATGATCAACGATCGAATTAAAAAATCGGTTTTTGAGGAAGCCATCCCAAATCTGAAAAAACAACTGTCCAAATGGAAAGCCTCGAATCTGTCTCAAGTAGGCAGAGCTATTTTAATTCAAGCCAACCTAAGTTCCAAAACTAACTATTTGATGCAAAAAATTTTGCTCCCTAAAGGAATCCTTAATCAAATAGACCAAATAAACAAAAATTTCTTCTGGAATAAGCTTCACTCGGAGAGATATACCCCTCTAATAAGCTAGGATAACATCTGTAAGAGTAAAGCCCAAGGTGGATTGGGTATTAGAAAAGCCGAAGACCTAAATATAAACCTCCAATTTAAATTACTTTGGAAACTTTATACTAATGAAGATAATATCCGGGTTAGAATCATCAAAGAAAAATATTTGCATAATAACAACATTAGGGACAAAACAAATCAAGCCACCTCTTGGCAATTTGGCAGACTATTATCTCTTAGAGAGAAATTTGAGAAATGTCTCCTTTGAGTTATAGGAGACGGTAATCTCATAAATATTTGGAATGACCCTTGAGTACCCAATAAAAATCTCAAAACCTTAATGGGTAACAATGACCCAAACATGAAAGTTAGCCACCTCTTTACCCCTCAAAAGTTCTGGAATAAGCCTCTCATTCAGACTCTTTTCCCTCAAAATATAGCTAACTGTATTTTATCCCTCAACATCCCATCATGGCAAGCCCAGGATAAGCTGATCTGGGCGCTTAATCCCACTGGAAAATTCACCACCAAATCTGCTAAGAAAATTACCAACACCCATAACCATAACATAGAAAACCATAATTGGATCTGGAACCTAAATCTCCCTCCTCGCCTTAAAAACCTAGTTTGGAAAATTAAAATAGATGCTCTATCCACAACCAGCAGGCTTAATAGGTACATCAACAGAGTTCCAAACACCTGTTCCCTTTGTAACCTCGGAAATGAGGATGCCACTCACCTTTTTATGGAGTGCTCCTTTGCAAAGGAACTAATAGCCCAGTTTGAACAAACAACATGTAAGTTCTTTCACAACATCTCCTTGCAAGGTTCCTTATGCGACAACATTAGTCAAATTAAGCAAGCAAATCAGTTTTTCGAAGATCTAGTGATTATTTGGGAAATGATCTGGGATACTAGAAACAAGTTAATCTTTAAACATACAAGCCCTGACACTTTTGGTGACATGATTAAGCGAATTAATAAAAATATCCAAGACTGGAGAGAAATAAATCCCAGGAGCATTAATAGAGATATGAAAAAAGAGGAAAAAAGGTCCAGGGCTAAATGGACTAGACCAGCAGGAGCCATCTACAAGTTAACGTAGATGGTTCTGTCAAACCCACCGGCATTAGCCAGGTGGGAGGAATCATTCGTGATTCTAGGGGCCATGTAACTGAGATCTTCTACTAGGAAGTAGATCAAGGTACGGTTATTCAAACTGAAGCAGCAGCAATTCTGATAGGGATGAAGGTAGTTCGAAGATTAGGCTTGAACAAGATTATTGTAGAAGGAGACAACCAAGAGCTGATGATAATTCTATCTAAAGGAGGAGATAGCAGATGGGAGATTATGCGCCAGACAGAAGAAATCAAGATTATGGAAGCAGATTTCGAAAATGTTGAATTCAATCACATCTACAGAGAAGCGAACAAAGTTGCAGATTATATAGCCACTAGGGGTATCATTAGTGATAAATCTACAATCCCTATTAATAGGGATCTTTGTACCATCATCCGTCAGGATATCCGGAGCGCGTTTACATTTTTTGTAATAGCTCTGAACGTTTGCCTACTGTTAAAAAAAAATAAAATTGGCAAAGGCTTTTCGAGCTGGGCTATGCCTATATCATGGATTGTTATTCAACAAAGCCCAAATCAGAAATCCAGTCTTTAAAGGATTCAACCATTACCACATAAAAACCTTCCCATTTCACCAACAAAACGGCAAAACGACGGATACCACCACTCGGACTCGGAGCATTGAACGTTGAGGTTTTCTTCTCCACATCAATGGCGGTTCGAATGTACACGAATTGCTTTCGGCCACAACCATCCTTTTTGATCTCACCAACGCACTCGATCAAGCCTGCAGCTGTTCGCAAGTTCACTGTTAGGAATTCCACTGGATTGAATGTTTGCGACCACCAAAGGGTTTTTATTTATATTCTTTTTCTCTATTTTCTTAACTTTTTCTTTATTGGTTCCCTTCCCTGTTTCTTTTGTTTTTACTTGCAATGATGCTTGATCTGGTTTTCGTTTTATTTGTTATTATTCTTAATTTTGTTTTTGACTTGTAGTAGTGTTTTCTTTGCATTTGAACTGTGATGTTGGTTCTGTAGCGCGTACGATTACATAGCAGATTTGGGAAAGATGTTTAGAGCAACTTGTGTTATTCCTGGTCTTTTTGGCATCTTGGTGCTTTGCTTGATCAAATTTAGTTCAGTGCTAGAGTGACCTGCTAATTTGTTGCTAATTTCTACCAACGTTTTGGCATATTGAAGCAGTTTGCTTACTGGATTGTTATCAAGTTGGATGATTTGTGCTTAGCTAAGGCTATTTATGAAATTTGCTTGACATCTATGTTTTCACTTTTCCCCCTTTTTTGTTTGTGTTGTTTCGTTGGAATGATTTGTTGCAATAATGTCCATCTTCTAGTGGTTTGAAATTGACAGCGTTGAATGTCTCAGCTGGTGTTGGATGTCAAAGAAAAGCTTGAGAAAGATCATAGTAATCTCCCGGTGGGGAAAAATGGACGAGATGATGAAGAGATGATCCTTTGGTTTCTCAAGGACCGGAAGTTTTCTGTTAGTGATGCTGTCACTAAACTGACTAGAGCCATTGTATGTATATACACTCACTAAATGCTTATTCCTATCAATTATTGAGAAATAGCCAAGACCCTTTTATGCTTGTAGTTCCCCATCTTCATTTTGAATGTTCTTCCATCCCAATTGGGCTCAAACGATAAATTACTTCAATGGAACTAAATTTCTGTTTAATTATGGATTTGATGTTATATTTATGTTATGATATATATGAATTATCAATTTATCACTTTTCAATTGAATAGATTACCACTTTCTCCATGCAATTAGGAGCTTCATTTATGGTTGTGTTTCAATAAGACTTTCTAGAATTGTCTTCCAGGAAGTTCCAGATGCACATTGCTTTAACATCAAATCGAAGTTCCTTTAAAAGAAATGCTCAGAGTAATAGTTTGTTACAATTGTACTAATTCACACCTTCTAATGCTGATCTTCCATCTTACTTTTCTTGTTTAAAGAGGTGGCGCCAAGAGTTTGGAGTATCTGAGCTTACCGAAGACTCAGTGAGAACTGCAGCTGAGACTGGAAAATCCTATGTGCATGACTGTCTTGATCTGAATGGAAGACCAGTGTTGATAGTCATTGCCTCGAAGCATTTTCCTGGAGTGAGTATGCCTGGAAAATCATATGTAGCAAGCAGTTTTTGTTTGGGTCTATTTTAATTTTTATGAACCTGCATATTTCTTATGCCGATATTCCTGCATGATGTTATGATGTGATTAATGGCTTGATGACAGATCCTGGATCCAATTGAAGACAAAAAGCTGTGTGTTTTCCTTGTAGAGAAAGCGTTGAGCGAGCGTCCACCGGGGCAAGAACAAATACTGGGAATATTTGACCTTCGAGGGTTTGGTACCGATAATATAGATATGGACTTCTTAACATTTGTGGTAATTTGATTGCTTCATAATATTATAAAATTCTCTCTTTTTTTTTTTTTTTTTTTTTTTTGCAATTCATTAGATTAGATTTGAATCCATCAAGCTCATGCACAATACTATGGAAACCCTTCATTGCTCAATCTGAGTGTTTTATTATCATAACATCTTATCCTGTTGTTTATATGTATTTATCATCCAAAGTTAGGAGACTATTAATTTATACTGAACATCCTTGATTTTTAATTGTTCATGGCAGTTTGATGTCTTCTACTCTTACTACCCAAAGCGGTTGGGCCAACTACTCTTCGTCGAAGCTCCATCTATATTTAGGAAAATTTGGCGTGTTGTGAGGCCCCTTTTGAAATCGCATGCTTCCCTGGTACATTTACGCTATATCCATTTACTATTTTCTCTGGAGTTGCAATTATAAGTTTATTTCCATTTAGAATCATTATATATTTCTGGTTAATACGGTAGACCATACTATCATATTATATGGGGATAAAACCACCTATAAACTAGTAAACTACTTTACTAAATCTCTATTCTAGAATTTTCACCAAACCATCTTTTGTTTATATCATTAATAAAATGCCACATATTAGCAATACTATGTATATACTGAAATTCTTGTCTTCAAAAATGTTAGAGTCCCAATTCCTTGCATCTCCAAGTCATCCTCTTTGGAAAAATTCCTTATTAATTCTTTTAATGGATCCTTCAACATGCCCTTGAATGGCTACAGCTTGAGACTTTTAAGGTCATTTTGGTGTCATAATTTCTTTTAATGGCTCCTTGCATACCCCTATATTCTTACATAGCCCTACATATCCCTATATATTTCATATTTTATATTTTATATTTCATATTCTCTATCACACTTACGAGTCGCACGGAAACACCCTTTCAACGCGATTGGGGAAAGGGTGCGTACTATTAAACCTCTCAGACCCTGCTTGGTGCGGGATATACTGGGATGATTGTTGTTGTTGTAAGTGATGGCACAGGCGTAAAACCCTAAAACCTTGAAATTGCATAATCTAAAAGCCAAATATCTGCATTTGGTGTTGGCTCCATGTGTTATCAACTATTTAGTTTATGGATGCCTAGGTGCCTTGGCAATAGGAATAAAGTATTTTTTACCATGAGAGTCACAAGGCTTCGTGATATCATCTTCTTCTTTTTCCCCCTAATTTTATACCCATACGTTCTTATAGTTTATACGTGATTATTTGCTATTATAGAGAATTGTAAATTGCAACTTCTTGTGGGAGATGGCCTTTGATTAAAGTTCTTGTTGATGTTGGCTGAAGGTTTGGATGAGTTTTTTTTTTTTGGTCCTCCCCATGATTAATAATATGGCCAAATTGGGATACAGATTGAGAGTTTTGTTTGAAGAGATGCTTAAGATGGAATTCTAACCTGGAAGATAAAGCAATAAATCAGAGGAAGAGGTATTGAAGGATTTTATTAACAAAGGTTTGCATAGAGAGATATAGAGGGATGATATGGTGGACTTTTTATAATAGTTTGATATACTTCCAAGGGTATGGAGTCATTTTCCTCCATTAATCATAGTTTTAACTAATACCCTTTACTCATTATCCTTAAAAAAATTGTTTACCTTTCCTCCATTTCAATCCCCATTTTGGGCATCGGGTAAAATAAAATCCCTCTCTTTCCTCCTTTAAACTCACAAAAATTAAAGTATCCTTTTCTCTCTATTTCATTTCTTCTCGATTGTATTGTCTCAATTTCTTTTTCGTTGCCTTATACCAAGCCACCCCTTAATATCAAGTTCACCGCTTTGACGGTCAAATGTGGTGAAAAAAAGACCTATGATGATATTTTGTTATTGAAGTCATAAAAGAGGTGGTTTAATGAAAATTCGTTAAAAAGTCATTTTTAATAAACAACGTTATTTTTGGTGGAAAATGATTTATGTGGCCTAATGCAAGTGCTAAAGTATATAACCTGTCATTTTACTTTCTAGGAATGAATTCACCTAAAATTCTTTAAAAAAAAAAATCCTTCTAAAAGGGTTTTGTAAATCTGATAGAGCTATTATATACTTCTAATCAAGCACTCTGCTGGGAAATAGAGCTCAAATATGTTTGATTGATGAAACTTGAACAAAAACCACATCAAATAGTAATAACAAAAAATGACTGGCTTTGAAAAATCAGGCATAAACGTTCCCAAACTAGTATTGAAGGGAATTAAGCAATTAATCTCGCCTCTCCTCTTTGAACAACATCGTACCAAACACAATCCTGATTGTGTACGGCACTTTATCCTTATATTCCCTTTTTTTGTGCCTTTCATCCTGTCACATAATATACATTTTTATTTGTTTGCTGAGAGTATATTTGTATGCAATTGTTCATGCATAGTATTTTTTCATAAGTCTAGTTCAAATAGAATTGAAGCATTTAACATACAGCTCTATTATGTTGACATTTTAGGTTAGATTTTGCTCTTTGAAAGACGTGAGAGATGAATATTTCACAGACGACACTCTGCCACCCAACTTCAGGGATTTTGATTGATGATGAAGAAACATAACATCTTTGTATACTTCAGGCAAGCAACTGAATTGAGTCCATTCCTTCCTTTTCTCTGGCATAATTTAGTCAGACATGTTCAGATCTTAGTAGCTCTGAGTTTTTGCCTACTTGTGAATCACACCCTAAATCAAACTCAACGGAAGACATTGTTTGATCCCAATCACCAAAATCGCAGTTAAGAGATCCAGATGACTTGGTAGAGAATCAAAATGCTTGTTTCTTGGAGTCTACTAAGATTGCACCGAAGCAGTTGCATTGATGTATTGAAGGTGTGATTTGATTGAAGTCCGTCTTACAGCTCCGGTGAATGATCTGGGGTTCTCCCCGCCCGCACCCCAACCCATTTTTATTAATGTTAATTAATGTATTATTGTTAAACATTGTTGTGGATTGTTGTGTGAAAGCCTTTGCCTTCCACGTTTTGCCCTGGTTTTGTACCAAAGAAAATAAAATATTAAAAAAAAATCCTGTTTTTTTTTTTTTTTAAAAAAATAATAATAAGCATAGCAAGTGTTAGGAACCGAAATGTATATATGTTATATGGTTTACATTGGGTCAGGTCATTTCAATTTTGTTTTGGGTTTTGCCCTGTTTTTTTTAAAAGGTAAGAGAGAGAATATTAATCAGATTTTACATTTTCCTACTGTTCATCATTTTCTCATTTTTCGTTACTAAGCTCCTTCAAAAAATCTCAAATCTCAGTTCAATATTCATTCCAACATGGTATCAGAGCACATATCTGATGACTTGCGATAAACATTCCTTTCACCCGAGCTTCTCGCTTTGCAATTGTTACATTTTGTTGCTTCCCCAATTTGAGATTTATTTTCCATGGTGGATGAGCAACCTAGAGTTGATCCAAGCGATCCGTCTTACATACTCCCCAGCAAACATTCTAGCATGGTCTTGGTCACACTTGCATTCAACGGGGAAGGTTTTGGCGAATGGCGACGTTCTGTTCGAATCACACTTTCAACTAAAAATAAGATAGGCTTGGTCAATGGAGCTATCGAAAGGCTAGCTTCATCTTATCCGAAGCTCATGAGCTGGGAGCGTTGTAATAACATGGTCATCTCATGGATCATTAACAAGCTCGACCCTAAAATCTACAGAAGCGTGATCTATAATGATACAGAACAAGGGATTTGGAAGCAACTCGACTTTAGATTAAGTAAGATTGGAGCCACGCAGTTATATGCGATACAATAGGGGCTATATACCACTGTTCAAGGTACGAGCTCTTTCCCAGCTTATTTTACAAAGTCAAGTCACTGTGGAATGAACTTGATAGCATGAAGAATCTGCGGTCATACACCCCGTGTTTTTTTTGTGAATTCGAAATATGAAGAAAATTAGAGAATCGTGCAACTATTGATGGGACCTAATTAGTCTTATACCATGGTAAGGGGGTTGATTTTTATGATGGATCCCTTACCTGATGTTGTCGAGTGTATTTTTTTGCTCTTGCAAGAAGAGAATCAAATAGAGGGGAAATCTGGACCCGGATTTGTTGGTGCTGAGGATGCGTCAATGCACGTCAAAGCTCAGGGATCTTTTGGTGCTTCTAAAAGGAATGGATTCGACTCTGGATCTAATTCTGGAACTGAAATATGTGGTAGGAAAAATATTTGGCCATATGGAGCTATCAATAAAACAATGAAACAACATCAAAAGTGTGGATGATATATAACAATCAAACAACATGATCAACATATTGGATTTTTTTTTCTCTTTTTTCCATCTTGTGTGAATTTTATCCTCCACAAGAATAAAAGGTTAATAATCAATCATCTTTATGAAATTTTCATAGAAGTGCATTTGTCATCCTCTTCTCACAAGGAAAAATAATAAGTCATCATTCAAGATACAACATATCATATAATTATAATGTGAGTACTACTCCTTACCCCATTCTTAAAAGTAACATTGTCCTCAATGTTGTCAAATAATGCTTAGGGGGGTAAAGAGAAACTCACAAAGTGTGTAGACAATTGTGTATCCATCCAATGTTTGTGGAACGTGATAAACTCCTATAATATTTTCTAGTAGAATTCCATACGACATTGGAGGTAACATTAATTGGAGAGGACACATGCAAATATGACTATATTGGTGTTGATGGGCATAAACTGCTTACTGCAATAGCAAATCATTTTGGTTTTTGGAAACCGCACGAGCTCGAGTGTAGACCTGTTCGAGTGAGTACTAACCTGCTTGGGTGAGTACTGGCCTTCTCAGGCGAGTACAACCCTGTTTGGGCAAGTACTAGCCTTATCGAATGATTGTCTGTTGCACTAGTCGATAATTTTTAGAATTTTCGAAAATTATGGGAATTAGAATAGAAACTAACTAAGAAAAGAAAAACTTGCCTTGCGTTTATTTCTAAGCAGTACTTTGTTTAAGATCTTTTAGCTTGACCTAGCTTACTTCCTAAACTTATTGAATGGAGCTCAATCTAAGAGCCGATATCTTCTCTATATGATTCCTAGTGTAATACTTTTTCATATGGTGACCATTGAAAGCAAAATCGCCAAAATTTTCTATCTTCATAACTTAATTGGTAAACAAATTTCAAATGGTAAAAGGAACACTCCATCTAGCTAGTCTTTACCTTCATTAGAAATAACTTAAGACGAGAGTTAAATAACAAGACTGAATAGCTTTCATGGAAATCTTTTCTCTCAATTTTATTTATAGGCTTGTCGAGAATAGATATGGCATTAAACGAAGGTTTAGTAGCAATATTCAAAATTCTCATAGAATTAAGTTGAAGTAGTTTATCATAAGATAATGATTAATTGATAGGAATCCTACAGGAATCAATGACGGGTATGTCAAGAGATAGCATTGAAAGATCATTTGCAACAATATTCTCTATTCCTTTCTTATCTCTTATCTCTTATCTCTTATCTCAACATCAAACTCGTGTAATAAAATAATTCAGTGGATCGGTCGAGGCTTATCATCCTTCTTTTGCACCAAATATCGAACAAAGATATGGTTAGTGTAAACTATCACCTTAGCTAATGTCAAGTAAGTTCTTAATTTATCAAATGCGTAGACAACAACCAGAAGTTCCTTCCCAGTGGTGGTGGTGTTTGTTTGAGCATTATCAAGAACTTTGCGAGCATAGTGATTATAGGAAGTTTATTAATGTCTTTTGTTTGACCAAGAAAACTCTAACAACATAATCGTCAGCATATAATTTCAAAATGAAGGTTCCAATCAGGAGCTTCCATGATCGGTGTAGTAATAAGAGATTCAGTAAGCTTAGAAAAAGGCTTCTGAATAAGTAAGAATGAATTTAAAGGGAACATCCTTCATTAAGTGTTTGGTCCATGATTCTACTATCTTGGAAAAGTCCTTTATGAATCCTTTATAGTTTGAGAAATCATCCACAAAGATTGCGAAAAATCTTGAATAAATTTAGAAAGATGGTCATGATACAACTTTGGAACGTGGTCGGTGTATTACATAGACCAAACAACATTCTCCAATAAGTAAATGTTTCAAATAGATAAGTAAAAGTCGTCTTAGGTTGTATATTTTGATTAATTGTGACTTTCCAGAATCCATCGTATCCATCTAGGAAGCAATAATGAGATCGTTTGGCCAACCGCTTTAAAACTTGGGTAATGAAAGGAAGAGGAAAGTGATATTTTTTGTCGGCAACATTTAGTTTCCTGTGTCGATACACATTTGCCAATCAATGATCATTCGAGTGGGAATCAACTCATCAGTTTAATTCTTAACAATCACCAATCCTCTCTTCTTTGGAACAACATGGACCATGCTAGCTCACTTATTCACTGTCTAAAATCAGATATATTGTCCTAACATCTTTAGGTTTGAGTATCTTCTTCAACACAACTTCTCTCATGTTAGGGTTAATTCTTCTCTGACATCAATATTTGGCTTGCATCCCTCCTTCATATGGAAGTGATGAGTATAGATTTATAAAGGAATACCCTTCAAATCATCTATGAGTATCCAATAGTGCTTCTGTGGTTCCTAATGACTTTAAGGAGTTTTTCAATTTCTAACTCATTTAAGTTAGCATTGAAGATGATAGGATATGTGTAATTATGACTAAGGAATTCATAACAGAGAATCAAAGTTAGATCTTTTAGGTTAAATAAGGGGCCTTCCATAGTAAAATGATGTTTGTGTTGAGTACAATCCTTGCATATGGAATGTGATATAGCGATTACACTGATCTTTGAATCAAATAGAGATTTATATAGGTTGAGTTCCCTAAGGAAAGTAGGACAGTGAAATCTTCAGATCAAGTAGGTTGATAGGTGGGTCACGTGATAAGATATTGTTGTAAGGCATAAGGATTTAAGAAAATATTTTAATTATAAATAATTTAAATGGATTTAAGTCGAAAAATTCGGATATTTTGAAAATCCTCATCTTTAATTAAATATTCATATTTTAAAACCTTTAAGGCGGATTCCTACCCAATTTTGAACTTTTGAAGATAAATTCCATCTTTTTACCTCGAGATTCAAAATTACCTATGGATGTTCATTTCCTTGTGATTTTGAAACCTTATATTGATCGAGCCCTGATAGGATCGAAAGAGCAGGTTTCAGAAACCGACTTTCGAAAATTCAAAATTCCGTTTCCGGGACCACCTCCTTTGGTTATTTCTCTACCCACTAGTTTGTCTTATTTCTCAATGCCCATCCAAAATCCATCCCAATGTGTTTCCCCTTGTGTTGAATTGAATCAAGGGAAGCTTCCTCCCTCTTTCCTTACTTCTCTTTTGGGTTAAGCACCAACCCACCACTGTTGTAGGAGGAAATCGAGTTTAAAATATAAAATATAAATCAAACCAGATTCTGCCCACGCAAATAATTACAAGACCTCCTCCTGATGTAGCAGCGGGAAGTCAGGATCGATCCACGAGGAAGCGTGTCAGCGGATCCTAGGCAGCGGAGAAATCTCACGGACAGAAGTCGACCACAGGTTGTCGATATCGACTAGGGTTAGTCGACAGAAGATCGGACAAGTCGAACACAGCGCAGCAGCAGTCGCAGGGTTTAGTCGATCTCGACTAGGGCTACTCGAAATCGAGTAGAGTTGCTGACGTCGAGTTGGCTTGGTCGATCACCTACACACAGAAGCTACGGCGATTTTAGAATCGAAGATCAGTAACTCGAGATCGACCAGACTTGGTCGAGATCGAGTAAGACAGAAAACTAAAACGAAATAAAGTAAAAACAAATGCTTTTGGGATTTCGAAATAAACTGTATGTAAAAGACTTCCAAGATTGGGGTTTGCAGCAACGATAACCAAGCATGCATAAGGCAGAAATAAACAGATAATCATATGAATCGCATCAAGGACAAGCTTTCGCCTTTTCCAACAATTAGACAACTCTTTCAAGAAACCCTAATTGTCTCTACCGATTTTATGTTTACAATCCAAGTTGTTAACATGGACCTCCATTAGATGGGTAATAAACACATAACAAGTAGCAGATGCTTAAAACATGATAAAAGTCGGATCTTTACCTCAAACACGCATGGCTATCGTCGGGCTCGCCCCAACCCTAGAAGTGGGTTGACTACTTGCGCTTCATCGCAACCTCAGACATCATTTGAAAGGATATAACAACTTGCATTAAACGAACTCAAACTTACAACCTCTTCTCTCTATGTGTAACTAACTGTCTCTGACTGAAATTGAATTACTAGAAATCAGCCCCATGGGCTTTATTTATAGGCTTCTAAACCTTGCTATTCAAGGATAGAAATATCTATCTATATCTAAAGGCTTAAAAGATAAATAAAAGTAATTTAGGAATTAAATCAAAAAAGGGAAATTCTATCTAAAGAGCAAAATCTTCCATGTGTTGATAGGTGTGGATAGATGTTGATAGATCTCGGATATCTCGGACTCCTTCGGCCCCAAGAAAAGCCAAACCGCGTCGGACAGCAAACAGCGTAACGCGGCTTCGGACACGGCGCTCGTCGATCTCGACCAGGGCTAGTCGACCTCGAGTAGGACTGGCGTCGACTAGGGCTGACTGGCTCGGGTAGCTCTGCTCGACAAGGCTCGGACTGGTGCTCCTTGGCTCCTCGATCTCGACTAGCTGTACTCGAGATCGAGTAGAGTTGGCTCGGTTTCTCCGTCCTCGGCTTCTCGACTTGGCACAGCTCGTCGACTCCGGACATGGCGTCGAAGTGTGGTCGATCTCGACAAGAGTTACTCGAGATCGAGTTGGCTTCCGGAGTCGGGTTGTCTCTGACTCAGTGTCCTCGATCAGCTCTGCTCGACCAGGTGTGCTCGGACAGCCTTTGTCGAGATCGAGTAAATGTACTCGAGATCGAGTAGAGTTCTCTCAGCTTTCTGCTCTGTTCTTGAAACGCACTTTCCCGAGTCCTCGTTCGTCGGATTGACGCATATGACCATGCGTTGGAAAGCTCTTTCCGAGGGCTACAACTCTCATGAAGACATCAAAGCTTGATTCAAAACGAAGAATGGTGAAAAATGGCCTTTTCTCCAGCTGCACCATTCTTAGCTTCTCCATGAGTTTTCTTTAAGCTCTAAAGTGCGTCCGATTTCTGCGAAATATGATCAAAACTTGTGTAGACCTCCATATATTGCAAATAAGTGTAAACTACACAGGTTCTGTATTATTCTAACCCAAAATGCATGAAATGTATGCAGAAATCGATATAAAATTAAGTGTAAAACATGGCAAATTAGGCTCACAACAAACACCCCATACTTAAGCTTGCTTGTCCTCAAGCAATAATTTTAATTGTCATTCAGGGGAAGAAATCAAAACTCTCAACATCTTAGATTCATTCTTATATTTGGCAATGTGGTGTTAATTAATCCGGGTAAATGGAGTATTTCCAAACTGAATTTCCACATTCCTTCTCCATAAGATTCATCACCTTTCATAATGCTTTTATCAATAATGATGCTTTTACCTCTCTAACCTCAGCACTGCCTTCTCGCGAGTCGCAAACATGGGTGTCATGAATGGCCCCGGATACTTAGTGCGTCGGACTCCTCACAACATCTCCCATCTCTCCAAACTATTATCTTAGAGAGCAGGGTCAATCTACCTTTATCTCCTGAGGTGATTGGATTTTCTTTCACTCATTAAATTTTCCATATATTTCAAACATTTGCCTACCAAACTCCAAATAATGATAATAACAACACAACAACCATATAATAATCTCCATAATGTAACATCATTCTCAACATAATCCCCGGATAGGAAATAAGGTAAAGAATGGCAAATATTTGGATCATGTGGAGCAAAATATGAAATAAGCCATAATATGGCTTTTGTGAAATGCATAAGCATAGGTAGGGCTAGGAATTTAACAATGTGAGCATTATATGGAAATATAAAGTCCTCCATCCTCTTATCATGCAACATGTCAAAAGCAACTTCAAATTTTACCTCCTTTCATGGTTTTCGATAAAATGTGCATTTCATTGTGACTTCCCTTTACTAGGTCATTTCATGCTATATCTCTAATGAATCTAATTTTGTATCGTCGAGTTCAATATAGCTTCCATGACATTATTCAAAAAATTTTCAATGGGGGTCATTTTTCTCAAACTTTTGGAAAACATGCATATAAGCACATAAATCAATAATGCATTCCAAAATAGTCATGTATTAGCAATTCAAGAATTAAACTCTAAATATGCAAACATAGATCAAATATGCATGAAGTAAGCCCTTCCCCCACCCCATACTTAGACATTACAGTGTCCTCATTGTATAAAAACAAGGGTAAAGAAAGAAACTCACTAGACAGGTGTGCAAGGCCTCTTAATATCGAATGAAAGAATGCCTGGGCCGAGTCTGAATCTAGCTTGCTTCTATCCATGGACCTGAAAAGTGTAGAAGACATATACCCACAATAGAAAAACTAAAAAGTTCAAAACCAAAAACAAACAAAAGCAACAATGTCCAAAAGTCCCAAAAATAAATGTCTATTTACAAGCTCTAGATTTTATAGTCACTAGGCCGACTGAAAAACCCCGATACGAGAGACCACCATTTTTATATGGGGCCCGGGAACCTACTTAATGAAGTGACCGACCTTCACAACGGACTTACCTGACCCGCGTCGAAGAAATCGACGCGGCCCAACCTGTGCCGCGGGAAGTTATGCTAATTGATTTTAATTACGAAGGACGATTCCCTTATCGAGTTTTTCCTAGACAATTTGGAAACTTGACTTGCTTTACCTGTCGTCGTTGAATGTCTTGAGATTTATTAACGTCAACCCTTAATAGAATTTTACACTAAAAACGGACAGGTTTTTCATCCGCGGAGTTTGACATTGTGAATGATGTAGACTCTCTTCAATTTATCAGACTTCTTTCTACGTGTATGATTGCTTTTTGATCTTCTTTATTCCGGCTTCACTATGTCTTGTTCCGCCCTCTTCCCTTTCCTTCGTCTCCAAAAAGTCCCCTTCTTCTATGAAGTTTTTCCCTATTTATAGATTCTTAACTCTCTTGCATGTCACGCCACGTGGTGCTCAACTTTCAACACGTGTTATACTCGTGGGAAGTGAGCATGGTTGCCACGTATCTGTTCTTTTTCATCCGCGGACGATTTCCCTTGAGTGGTTTTTTGGACTTTTGTCCGCGGATAATAATAAAATGAGTTTCTTGTTTGTTCTTTATTTAATTGCTTGGTACTTTTTATGTTTCGACAGATGTTTTTAGCATTGGTTTAGTCACAGCTCCTCGGGCCGTGTTGATTATGTCTAGTAATTGACGCGGATCGAAAAAAATATAAACATCTGTAGTCTTGTTGCCGTTATTGACTTCGATGGGGTTAATGGGCCTTTCCTTCATCAAGTCACGGCCCAATTTGGGCCTATTAGGCCCATTTATGTTTGGAATTTCAAACGTCGGTAATTTTTCTATAAGTTACCCCGTTCCGTTCTCTTTTTCACCCAACATTTGTCTTCTTCCACTTTCCGCAATCTTTAATCCTTATCTTTAGCTTTCCGGCGGCGGTTTTCTAGGGTTCCGGCGGTTTGTTTTGAAGTTTCTGGTGGTTTTCTTCAGTTTTTCAAGGTATTTCTTCTTACTCTTGGCTGTTCTTGAGTTTTCTTTGTTGAGTTCTTTGATTTTTTGTCCTTTAGATCGTAGATTTGGGTATGGAATCGTCTCAAAGGTGTTTTTTGGATGAAATTTTACTTTGTGTGAGTAAAACTTCGTACAATTTTTTTTAGTTTCTTTTAGAAATGGCTAATTTCAACAAGGAGGGTGACTCACTAGAAGATTTTGAGAGGGATGAAGGATGGAGAGGTGGTGCTGTTTCATCCTCTCAAGCGCGTCCGTCTCCGGAGACGCTTTCTACTTCCTTTGGGAGTTCTTCTTCTTCCTCTGATGATTCCTTGTCGGAGTCATCTTCTTCTACATCCGCGTCTACCCCGGATCGAATTGGTCCTAATGGTAGCCCTATTAAGGTGAGAAGGCGTCGGAAGCGTTCTGACCCTGATTACTATTCTTCACCTTACTCAGTTTTTTCTTCTTCGAAGGGATGCGCGGATGGTGAAAATCCAACGGCCGTGGATGATTCGGGTGCTAGTTCTTCCGTGAACGCGGGGACATTGTCCGCGTCTCAGTCGGCAAATCAAGAGTCGGAGGAAGTTTGGATTCCTTATGAGCTTCCTCCTATTGGTTTAGCGGAAGCCCCTAAGGTAATTCGTTCTAAGGAGAATTTGAGTGACTTGGACACCCCTGTGTACGACTTAGGGGATCTTGATTCTTGTCTCTTTTTGGGGAATTTCAAACCTCTTCCCCCTCCAACCAGCCGTCCACCAGTTGTGCTTGAAAGAGTTCATCCATGGAGGTCCCCAGTGAGTAAATTGAGGGGTTGCACTACTCTATTGAACCTTGGAGATCTTGATGCTCTTTCGCAAGTTTTCCCATGGCCAGCGGGTGTTGAATTCTGTCTTCCTGAGGAAGGAGGTGGTTGTCTGGACGCTTACGAAGATTGCTTAGTTGTATATGCAGCTAGTCTATCTCAGGGTTTCCGACTTCCTCTTCAACCCCTTTTCTCGAAGTTTTTGGAGGAATATAACCTGAGTCCTGCTCAGATTGTTCCCAATGGTTGGATGTTCTTTACAAGTTTTGTTATGAGGTGCAAGGAGATTGGTGTTGCCCCTTCATTGAAGTTGATGCTCAGTATTTTCTCTCTGAAAAAGGGGACTCAAGACACAAGATTTTATCAATGCAACTCAAGTTGTAAATACATGGAGAGGTTGTCTAGTAAGCCAAACTGGAAATATAAGTGGTTTTTGGTCCGCGACAGATCCGGACAAGGCTTTGGTTGTCGAACGGTGCCAGGGCCTTTTTGCTCTGCTTCAAAACCAAAAATTTCCAATCTTTCTCAGTTCAAGCTGTCCTTTTCTCATATTCCTAGATTTCCATGGGATAAAATGTTATCCGCGTTTCGTCTTGAGATGGCTGGCTTGAGCATGCCTCATCCGCGACTAGGTGGCTTCTTTGTTTAGTAATTTGCGCTTCCATATTTTATTTTTCTTAGAATGGGTAACTTATTGAGAAATGCATTGTGTTTTTCAGACAAAATGGATTTGGATGCACTTTTGAAGCGGCACAAAGCAAAATCGGGAAAGAAGAGGAAATCAAGTTCGGTAGCCAATGATCCTCCTGCTCCTCCTCCTGTTTTAGAAGTGACATCAAATGTTGATGTGAGTGTCGCGGACGAGGCTGGCGCTTTAATTGAATCTTCGTCATTGGTTCCTGCCCTTCGAGAGAAACGCACTGGTCCATCCGCGCCGGAATCTTCAAGATCCAAAAAGAGGAAATTTGCCATAGCTGTCGGGCCATCTGCTTCAGATAAAAAGGGGCTCTTTTTGGAGGGTGTGGCTACTCTTCGTGAATTTCCTATCCCAGGTTTCGATCCAATTGACCTACAAGGTCTCGCCTTTCCAGCCAAGAAACGTTGCTTCCCGGAGCAAGGATATGTTAAACGCTTGGACTCTGTCTCTCTCTCAGCTAACTTTGATCGTTTAATTTAGTGGGTAAGTTTAAATCTTTTGGTTGTTTCCCATTAACTTTCTTGACTTTCTTGACGTGTTCTATTTTCAGATTTCCTTATTTTTACTCCGATTTTTATAGTTAAGGGTGATCCAGCCGGATGTTGAGAGACGCATGGTATGCGGAGAAGAAGACCTTAGGAAGAAGGAGGAAGAAATCAAAAAATTGAACCACCAGCTTCGCATATTGGGGAATACAGTAGGGGATCCAGCTTCAGTGGAAAAGTTTAAGAAGAGATCGGTTGACCTTCACGAGGAGGTGCAAAATCTGAAAGAGGCCATGGCTGTCTTACAGAAGAAATACGATGATTTAAAAATTTCTTCAATCTCTGCCGCCTCCCGCGTCAAAGAGCTAGAGGCTTCTGATGGTGTCTCGCAGAAGCTTCTTCAAACTAAACAGGCTACCATAGACAAGATGGAGGAAGACTTTTCCATTCTTCGCGAGGAGCTGTCTATTACCAAACAGGAGCTTGACATTGTGAAGGCGCGATCAGATCAGGACGTGGCTCTGCAATGGCTTCAGAGTCCTGAGGGTTTGAAGCATCTATCCTCTGAGTGGATTAAAACTGAGGCTGGTCTCTCTTTCCTATCTTCCGCGGCAAAGGCATGTCTTCAGACTCCAAAAGGTTCCAGTATTCTGAAAGACAAATGTTTTAGTTATTTTCGGAAGGGCATGGTTGCAGGGATCAACCAGAGTGTGACGCGTTCATCAAACAGCCCAGGTATCCCTTTGGAAAAATTCGAGCCTAGCTTGGAGAGTGCTGACTGGGGCCTCTCAAAAGAAGAGATGGACGCGGATGACTCTTATTCTGAAGGTGATGACGATGATGAAGCGGAGGAAGAAGTTGAGAAGGCAAACTCTCCTTGAAAGACTTTAGTACTTTGGGTTTTTTTTTGTGTGGTGATGAAACATTGGGAATCTGTATATGGTTTCCTGGTTTTTGGTGTATTATTGAGATACTTCCTTTGTTTTGAGAATAGGTTGAAGATCTCTTTGGCTAAAACATTTGCGTTACTTGCATGCTTTGTTCGTAGTAAATATTTATATATTTATATTCCGGATCTTCCAAGTGTTGAATGGGTTTGTCCTAGTGTTCAGGATTCGTCACCACTTGTCTTTATTCTTTCGGATGAATTTCTCTTTTTAAGGCTCCGATCTCTATCTTTTGTTATCTCTTGAGTTGATTTAACCGGTCGCGCTACTGCAAGTATCATGTCCTCCGGAAATTTTAATCCTTGGGCCTTTTTTCAAAAGATTGAGAATGTGGAACAACTTTCTCGGCTAGTGAGTATCTTTTTAATTTTGTTTTAAATGAAGTTTGAGCTTTCTCAACTTAAGCCTTGACTTGATTCATATGTAGGTTATGCCTCCTCAATTTGAGGCCGAGTACGGACCTCTCCCGCCTCGATGGGCCTTTCTTTCGTCTTATCTCGTCCGCGATTTTCCAGTGGTTGTATCATGGAGTGAAAACGGTCTTTTTCAAATTGATAATGGTTGGGATGAATTCCTCATGCTTCATCATTTGGGAGTAGGGATTGCGATGATGTTTTTTCATAAGGGCAATGTCTCCTTTCAAGTTTTTCCGCGTCATGAAGTCGTGGATGAACCTAAAGCTACTTCGGACCCAGTCTCTTCATCGTGCAGTTCTAATTGAGTTATTTCCGCGTTGTCCTTTTGTAGTTCTTCGAGCTTGTCTCTTGACATAAGCTTTTTAGTGGAACAAAATAAAGCAAAAAAGGGAATTCATGATTTCCTTACTATTTTCACATGTTTTCTCAAACAAAAATAAAAGGAAGGGATCTTTATTATTGATAATAGAAACTGCGTACAGAAACCTTTCATAGGGGTTGGATCCCTTTAAGCTCGTTACATAATTGACGCGGAGAATTTATTGAGAGATCAAGGATGGCTTATCTCTCCATTTTCTTCGCTATCTGGGCTGACAACGTCGACTTCAAAGATAGAATCACCCATGTAGGTGAAGATCAACGCGGACCCGACATTGACTCGATTTGCTTGTGTGAAGTCGCGCCACCCTTGGGTTAGCCAAAAAAGGCCATCTTCATCTTTGTCTACCTTCACCTCGTGTTCCTGGTTGGAGCGGGACCAGAGTCTAGCCTGAGTATGAGCGTCTTCATCGATTAGGACATACATGAGAGGGAGGCGAAGGGTTTGAAGTTGTTCTTCCCTCATAATGACTCTGTAGAAAGCCCTAGGCTGTGGGTTTGGATCCATTTTGTTTTTAAGTTTGCTCTTTACTCCTGGATGTTTTGGGCGAGTTTTATACTCGTCTCGTGAGGTTTTCCTGTGTTTGGTTTCGTCGCTTTTTACCGATAAGTAATTTTAATCTCCTTTGAAATTTTACTTTTATCGATTCTGGGAAAAGATTTAACATCTGGTTAATTTGTCTCGAAAAAGTGGGACGCGTGCCCTTGGCGGTTGTGCCACCCGTTGCATGTCACACATGTGTTTCTTTTTCTTGTTTGACTGTCCCCCTGTGGCTGATAAGTAAGGGGTTTTTTACTGTTTTTTTCCAACCTCATCGATATGCGGGGATCTATTATAGTTCCTCCCTTGTCTTTTAGGGCAAACGGGGTTGTCGAGTTGGAAACCCGCTGGGCTTTCTTTCAAGCGATCGATTATCCGGAACAGTTTTTGCAATTGGTGAGCTAACTATATTGGAAGTTTTTAGAAAACTTACTTTTAACTAATACTTCTTTATTTTTTAGTTACTTCCACTTCGGTTTGAGGAGGAGTATGCTGACGCTATCCCTGGTCAGGTTTTTCTTTCGTCCTATCTATTGCACAACTTCATGGTTTGCATAGAGCGGCGTAACGGTGGTCTTCTTTACTTTGGCCGCGGATGGAAGGACTTTGTAGATTGTCATGGCTTCGAGCAAGGGGTTTCTATGATTTTCACTCATATGGGTGAGGCTCATTTCGAAGTTCAGGTGGTTGATCCACATGGGGGAAATAACGAGGATCGGGCTCCTCCTGAAACAATTTCGAATGGTTCTTAAAAAATGCTTAGTTCTGAATAAGGTTTTAGGCTCTTTCAACTGTTTCGTAATGTAGAGGTTTAGCCATTTTATGGCAATTACTCCTGGGAATCTCTCTGTTCATGCATGTTAGTCTTTCGAGGTTTATTTGTCATGATGTTCACCTCACAGGATTTTTGAGAAATTCAGTAATAGTGTTTACTATTTATCTCATGCATGGTGCCTGTGGTTTTTGTCTCAATGATGTGACATTTCAAGCTTATTTGTTCAATATTTTCAGTTTTTCGACACATGTCTGGATCTTTGTTATATAAAAAGGAGAGTGTAAGAAAGAAACCATTGAACTCATTGCTGTGCTTTCATGATGCCTTCTATGGATGGTTTACCTTGGTCCTTCTCTGAGAGAATTAGTTTTCCTGAGCAACTTCTCCGTCTGGTTAGTTTGTTTGTTGTTGATTTTTACTTTTTATTAAGTTAGTTTATCTACTAGCATCTCTTGAAATCTGTTTGTTTTTGTTAGTCCTTGCCCCTATGTTTCGAAAATAGACTTGGGCCAGGTCTTCCCAGGAATATCCTTCTGTCTACTAGGATTCTTCGTGATTTCCCGGTGGAGGTTACGCGTGGAGACTATAGGGTTCCATTTTTGAGGGGTGGTTGGAATGACTTTGCTGAGACTCACAGCGTCCACATCGGTTCTTCTCTTACCTTTATTCATAAAGGTGAGAATCGTTTCGACGTCTAGATCTTAGATGCTGTGGGGGATGAGGTGGACGCGGAGTGGGCCTCTTCAGAGTCAGATGGTCCCCCTTCAAATGGATTTCGTTTAAGTCAGGGCAGAACTCGTATCATCCCAGGGCGTTTTCCGCGGATATAGGTTGAAGGATGCTTGTCTTAATCATGTGTCAATCGCTGTGATTTCTTTCAATAATTATGATACTTTTTTGGGAATCTCAAAAGAGTATCTCTTTTGTAATATTTCAATTGTGGTTCACTGATGAGTTTGGTTCTTGGAAAGGTTGACCATACTTCAAGCACTAATGATCTGATTAATAATGAAGTGTCATCTTTGAGAATACGGATTTAATTAGAGACCTGTTGCGGAGCCGAGCTCCAGCGTCTTAGGACTTTATATGAAGTATTATCTCTGAGAATGCGGATTCGATCAGAGGCTTGACGTGGATATAAGCTCCAGTGTCTTAGGACTTTATATGAAGTATCATCTCTGAGAATGCGGATTCGATCAGAGGCCTGACGCGGAGCCAAGCTCCAGCGTCTTAGGACTTTATATGAAGTATCATCTCTGAGAATGCGGATTCGATCAGAGGCCTGACGCGGATATAAGCTCCAGCGTCTTAGGACTTTATATGAAGTATCATCTCTGAGAATGCGGATTCGATCAGAGGCCTGACGCGGATATAAGCTCCAGCGTCTTAGGACTTTATATGAAGTATCATCTCTGAGAATGCGGATTCGATCAGAGGCCTGTCGCGGAGCCAAGCTCCAGCGTCTTAGGACTTTATATGAAGTATCATCTCTGAGAATGCGGATTCGATCAGAGGCCTGACGCGGATATAAGCTCCAGCGTCTTAGGACTTTATATGAAGTATCATCTCTGAGAATGCGGATTCGATCAGAGGCCTGACGCGGATATAAGCTCCAGCGTCTTAGGACTTTATATGAAGTATCATCTCTGAGAATGCGGATTCGATCAGAGGCCTGTCGCGGAGCCAAGCTCCAGCGTCTTAGGACTTTATATGAAGTATCATTAAGTGCGAATCATCATAGAAAGCGCCCTCTAACCGCCTTATTTGATTCTTGCGGGGGCGACTCAGTTTTATATTTATTTAGCTATTTAGCGATTACACGTAATACTTTTTTAGATTGTCCGCGTTCCAAGTCTTGTTCAGGATGATTCCTTCGGGAGTGCTGAGTTTATATGCGCCTTTTTGAACTTCTTTGATAATTATATATGGTCCTTCCCAGTTGGGATCTAGCTTCCCCCCTGATGTAGCTTGTCGTAGCACTAGATCTCCTTCTTTAAGATGCCGCGGGGAAATTCGTTTATCTTGATACTTGGAAAGTCTCCTCTTGAATTCTAGCTCCTTCAAAGCAGCTGTCATTCTGCGTTCTTCTATGAGATGGAGCTCAAATTCCAGTGCTTCGTCATTGATGTCCGGGTCATAGGTCATTATCCGTGCTGACGGTATCAATCTCTCCACTGGGATAACTGCGTCCATTCCAAAGACTAAAGAGAATGGGGTTTCTCCTGTGGGAGTCTTTGCTAATGTGCGGTAGGATCAGAGTACTAATGGTAAAAGTTCTGCCCAACGCCCTTTTGCTGTGTTGCCGAGTTTCTTTTGTATCCCATGTAACAACTGTCGGTTGGTTGTTTCCGCCTGCCCATTCGTCTGTGGGTGAGCCACAGATGAGATTTTAAGATTGATGCCCAGCCCCACACAGAAATCTCTGATCGTTTCGCAATCAAATTGTGGTCCATGGTCTGTAATTATTGTTTCGGGTACTCCGAAGCGGCAAACAACATTTTTCCACAAAAACTTTCTCACCTTTTCCGCGGTTATTAATCCCATCGCTTCGGCTTCCACCCATTTGGTAAAATAATCAACTAGGACCAAAACATATCTCAACTGTCCAGGAGCAGTGGGAAATGGACCGAGAATGTCCATTCCCCAAACGGAAAAAGGGCAAGCTCCGGCTATACTCTTCATCGTCTCAGAAGGACGGTGATTTAGATTTCCGAACCTTTGGCACGCGTCACATTTCTGTACATAACTTTGGACATCATGTCTCATAGTAGGCCAATAATATCCTAGCCTGATTGCTTTGGCCACAATAGCTCTCCATCCCTGGTGATGCGAGCAAACCCCATCATGCAGCTCCTCCACCACTTGACTTCCTTCTTCTGACGATATGCACAATAGATCTGGTAAGCAATACCCTCTCTTGTACAGTTTTCCTTCCCTGATAGTGAATCAAGAGGATTTAACGAGTATCTTCTTAGCAGCGGCTCTATCTTCAGGTAGGGTACCTTTGCCTAAATAGTCCGCGATTGGTGCTCTCCAGTCTTCCATCTCCATTTCTTGTACTTGATAGATTTCTTGGATGAGTCTTCGGTTACTCATCCTTTCAAGAATCACCTCTCTTCCTACTTCCTCTGGCATTACAGCTCCCAAACGTGCCAACGCGTCCGCCTGCTGGTTATCATCCCTAGGAACAGCTGTCACACAAAAACTCAAAAAAGCTTTGGAAAGTGCTCGCGCTTTTCTCTGGTAATCTGGCATTAATCCAGTTCTCGCTTCATATTCCTATGTTATTTACCGCGTCACGACTTCTGAATCGGTGTAAACTGATACTTGCCTAGCACCTTTAATCAAAGCTATTTCCAGTCCAGCTAGTAAGGCTTCATATTCGGCTTCATTATTGGTAGTTTGGAACTCGACTTGTAGGCATAATTGTACTGCCGTTCATCAGGTGCTGTTAACGTAACCCCTGCTCCGCATCCATCTTTGTTAGCTGCACCATCTACCCTGAGTGTCCACTCACTTCTTTCCGTTAGAGAACTCGATTCGAAACTTGTCTCACCGATGAAATCGGCCAGAGATTGAGCGAGTGTTGCTTTCCGCGGAGTGTACTCTATCTCAAATTCTGTGAGTTCGACTGCCCACTTCATCATTCTTCCTGATAAACATGGTGAGTGAAGGATCTGTCGCATCGGCAAATCTGTCATTACTCGGATAGGATGATCTTGAAAATAAGGCCTTAGCCTTCTTGCCGCGAATATTAAGCACAGGATCATTTTCTCCACTGGTTCATATCTTGTCTCCGCGTCCTGAAGAACACGACTGATGTAGTAGACCGAGAATTTTTCTTCTCGCGTCAAGACCGCACTGATGGTGACATTTTTTACAGATAAATACAGATGGAGGACCTCTTGTTTCTCAGGTTGGTGAAGGGTAGGAAGTGATGTCAGAAAAAGTTTTAAATTTCCAAAAGCTTCCTATAATTCAGGAGTCCACCGTATCGGTCCCTTTTTCTTGAGCAGAGCAAAGAAAGGCAACGACTTATCCGCCAAGCAGGAGCAAAAACGGCTCAAATAGTTCACTGCTCCATTTAGAGATTGTAACTCTTTGATCGTCCGCGGTGGTTGAAGATTTTGAATTGCTGTAACTTTTTCAGGATTTACGTCAATTCCTCTATGGCTAACCATAAAACCAAGGAATTTCCCAGAATCAACCCCAAAGACACATTTTTCTGCGTTTAAATTCAAACCTCCTTTTCGAAGAGAATCAAAAGTTTCCTGTAGATCCGCGGCGTGATCCTCCGCTCTTTCACTTTTGACGACAATATCATCAACATAAATCGAAACATTCCTGCCAATTTGATCACGGAAGATCCGATCGACTGTTCTCTGAAACGTTGCCCCAGCATTTCTGAGTCCAAAAGGCATGACGCGGTAGCAAAAAATTCCCTGACTGGTGATGAAAGTCGTAGCTTTTTTGTCTGAAGGATCCAGGTTTATCTGATTGTATCCTGAGTAAGCATCAAGAAAACTAAGGACTTTGTTCCCCGCGGTTCCATCGACAAGCTCATCTATGGATGGTAGTGGGTAACTATCTTTTGGGCAGGATTTGTTAAGATCAGTAAAATCAATACACATCCTCCACTTCCCATTAGATTTCTTCACTAGAACTACGTTTGAGAGCCATTCAGAATCTTCCACTTCCTCTATGAAGCCCGCTTCTAAAAGTTTATTAGTTTCCTCTCTTGCCGCGGCAGCTTTTTCTGGTGCCATTTTTCTCCTCTTCTGCACTACGGGTTTCGTTCCCGGACGAATCCTTAAAGTATGTAAAGCTATCGCAGACGGGACACCTAGCAGGTCTCGAGGACTCCACGCAAAGATGTCTCTTGACCTTGCTATGATTTCTAAAACTCTAACTCTTTCTCTTGTTTCTAGTGCTTGTCCCAGATAGACTTTTTCCTTTGGGTTAGGAAAGGGTGTAAATGCAATTTTCTCGTCCGCGGTAGACACCTTGACTTCTGTTGGCCGGACCTCTAGTTCAGCTTCTGAGAGTTCGACTGAGTCACTGTCTCCGACCTCGGATTCACAATTCTCACTTATACACATTACTTCTTTATTTTTCTTGATGGAGGTTAAATAACAGCTTCTACTTTCTGGTTGTTGTCCGCGGACCTCGCCTATTCCTCCTCCTGGTAACGGGAATTTTCCCAAAAAGTGGTAGATTGAAACTACCATTTGGAATTTGTATAGCGAGACACGGCCCAACAAAGCATTATACATAGTGGGAATCTTCACTACTGTGAACACAATATTTTCCATACGTCCCCAGAACAACTGTAAGCTCGATTGTGCCAGCCACTTGTACTTCTCCTCCTGAAAATGTGATCAGCGTTCCTGGATACGGTTTCAGCGAAGCTGCGGAGATTCCCATTTGAGAAAAAGCTTCCCATGACAGGATGTCCACAGAAGACCCAGTATCAATAAATACTCTTTTTACGGTTTTGGCAGCTATCTGTGCGTGAATGACCAGCGGGTCTGAGTGCGGCATTCTTATTTCCTCCGCGTCTTTCGGAGTGAATGAAATATTCTCATGCTGTGTGAGAGAAATTCTTCTACTTGACGCGGATGGTGGCTGTCTTCCTTCCCTTTCATAGTTTCTTTTTTCCTGCCTACTGGACCCAGCCATAGACAAACCTCCTGCAAGGGTGTTGATGAAGCCTTCTGGTTCTGGTATTTGACCTCCTTCTGTCTTTCGAGCTTCTCTTTGATTAACAGATCTCTGGGCTACTGGCGTGTTGTTGTACCTTCCTCCGCGTCCTCTTCTTCCTCTCCCCCTTCCCCGGTTGTGGAATGGGAGATCTCTGCGCAGATCTTGTTGCCTATCAAATCGTTCTTGTGGATTCCGAGATTCGTCAAACCTAGGACCTCGGTCCTCCCATCGAGGTCTGTGATCGGGTCGGTTCTCCCTCCTAGGTGGAGATCTCATATCGCGATTTCTGTGTTGATTCTCTCGTGGATGATGAGAACGCGGATGATTTTCCCTACGACAAGATCCTTGACCCCTTTCTAAGTTCATATGCACTTCATCACGGTGGGGACGAAAATCTATTGCCTCTGAATGATGTCTAGGAGGCTTGGCTTTCTCTTTTCTGAATTTTAAGGTCCTGAATTCCCAGTATTCGCCTTTGAGCTGGACGCGGCTGCTTCCTCTGCTTCAATCTGTCTAGAGACCCGCTCTCTCAAGTCATCATAACTTGTGGGCTTTTTTCGAAACAAATATGTCTTAAAATCCCCTTCAGCCAGATTGCCCATAAGTATGATAATAGCCGATTCGTGATTGAAGTTAGGGATTTGGACCACCATACTGGTGAACCGAGTGAAAAAAATGCCCCAAGGACTCCCCAGCTCCTTGCCTGATGGAATTCAAATCGAGCATAGTCTTCTTTCTTGACTGCGCACTCTCGAAATGAGAAGTGAAGATGTGGGACATTTGGGCGAAATTGGTCACGGACCCCTTGGGAAGGTTGGAACCAAGTTAGCGCGATCTTTGTTAAGGTTGAAGGGAACGTTCTGCATAACATGGCGTCATTATACTCGTTTATCCCCATTGCAGTAGCAAAATGACAGAGATGATCTTCAGGATCAGTTGTTCCATCATACTTCATGAGGTTCACATCTCTCCATCGCTTTGGTACTGTCGCGGAGCAAATCTCTTGAGTAAACACTGATGGGAAACCGGCTGGTGCATTTTCGTTTCTCTTCTCTACAGAGTCAGATTTTGTAGAGGTAGAAACATCTGTTGACTTGTCCCCGCGTCGATGTTTATTTTCTCTGTAATAGTGATCATTTTGCCACGTCTGGTATGGCATTTCTTGGTTCTGAAAACCATAGTTCCAGTTACTGGGATTTTCATAAGCAGTGTTACGTCGATCAAAATTCCCATGCTGTCCTTCTGGCCTATAATTTCCTTGCTGACGCGGATTCTGCCCCCATTGATCATAGTAAAAGTATTGAGCCTGCTCCTGTTGAAAAGGGTTTGGCTGTTCATGTCGTGCTTCATAATACCAGAAGTTTTGTGGGATGAATCCTCCATCTAGTCCATACTGATTACCATAGGGTTGAGGAGGAGTTTCAAGGTTCTGTTCCCCCATTTCAGCATTAAGATTAGTTGGGGGCGTCAGCGGGACATACATGCTAGAGGCTTCTTGATCTTGGTGATCCCCTTGACTCATGTTCTGAGTCTGATAATTCTGGCTATCACTCATTTCCTTGCTATTGTGAATCTGTCTGTCGTCAGAAAGTTCGATGTTAGATATCTGAAAACTTGTATTTATAGGTTTTAATCAAATTAATAAGGAAATCCCTTAGTGTGAGGGGGTTCCCACAGACGGCGCCAGTGAAAAACCCCGATACGAGAGACCACCATTTTTATATGGGGCCCGGGAACCTACTTAATGAAGTGACCGACCTTCACAACGGACTTACCTGACCCGCGTCGAAGAAATCGACGCGGCCCAACCTGTGCCGCGGGAAGTTATGCTAATTGATTTTAATTACGAAGGACGATTCCCTTATCGAGTTTTTCCTAGACAATTTGGAAACTTGACTTGCTTTACCTGTCGTCGTTGAATGTCTTGAGATTTATTAACGTCAACCCTTAATAGAATTTTACACTAAAAACGGACAGGTTTTTCATCCGCGGAGTTTGACATTGTGAATGATGTAGACTCTCTTCAATTTATCAGACTTCTTTCTACGCGTATGATTGCTTTTTGATCTTCTTTATTCCGGGTTCACTATGTCTTGTTCCGCCCTCTTCCCTTTCCTTCGTCTCCAAAAAGTCCCCTTCTTCTATGAAGTTTTTCCCTATTTATAGATTCTTAACTCTCTTGCATGTCACGTCACGTGGTGCTCAACTTTCAACACGTGTTATACTCGTGGGAAGTGAGCATGGTTGCCACGTATCTGTTCTTTTTCATCCGCGGACGATTTCCCTTGAGTGGTTTTTTGGACTTTTGTCCGCGGATAATAATAAAATGAGTTTCTTGTTTGTTCTTTATTTAATTGCTTGGTACTTTTTATGTTTCGACAGATGTTTTTAGCATTGGTTTAGTCACCAACTTTCTCCATTAAGCATTAGCCTGGCTCATCTTTGTCCGGAGGTATAGGTGGATCTGGTGGTTCCTCTGGTGGTGGGAAGCGTGGGATGTCATCCGGGGGCATCATGTAAAGAAGCTTAAACCTCCCCGAGTGGACGCTCCATGGCTCCACCCATCCATCTTCCTGGGCTCTAGCTGGCATGCATAAATGAATGTATAAAGGAAATTTGCATACCTCATAATCATACCTCTTTCGCTCCATTGGTTGATTTGTTTGCGCGTCTCCACCACAGCAAAACGGTGGAGTGGGAAGAGATATTTCCACCTCATCTTGTGGAGCTTCATGCCACTTTGCGAGGACCCCATACTTGAATATGAACATCAGTTGCTCAAAATTGTCAGGAATGGCCTTCACCTTATAGGGTAAAAGCGACCTTGAAGCACCATGGGCAACGACGTCCGGATTTTGCGTTGGTGGCTCTTCTTCTTCTTGGGATCCTTCCAAAGATTCTTCAAAGATAGATAGTGAAATAGAGGAAGGACATAACTGGGTTTCTGTGGTACAGACGATTTCGGCTAGTGTTTCTGGATCAGTTCCTCCAGAATGTGTATATGTCGAGTCCAGGTAGTCGATGTTGACTGGCTCATAGAAGGGGACATTGTCGAACCAACTTGTCATTGTTGATTTGGGCGATTTAGCGTAATGTTCCCATCTACGCAACACAAGCTTAGCTTCTGCCCGTTCCCTTGCCGCTTTCTCAACGACGATAGCAACATCTTTTGCGGCCAGTTCCCTTGTAAGCCTCTGTATCAGCTGCTCCTGTGTTTCTGCGGCCGCCATGACTCTTTTCAGTTTAGAATGGATGTGTAGGACACGTTCCGGATCATCTAAGGTGTCAAACTCAGGTGGTTGACCAGAACGGCGCATACACCTGCAAATTAACTCAAGAGAAACGTGAGATTTAACTACCTCAGGCGCGAATGATAGCTTCCCCGGCAACGGCGCCAATTTGTTGTAGGAGGAAATCGAGTTTAAAATATAAAATATAAATCAAACCAGATTCGGCCCACGCAAATAATTACAAGACCTCCTCCTGATGTAGCAGCGGGAAGTCAGGATCGATCCACGAGGAAGCGTGTCAGCGGATCCTAGGCAGCGGAGAAATCTCACGGACAGAAGTCGACCACAGGTTATTGATATCGACTAGGGTTAGTCGACAGAAGATCGGACAAGTCGAGCAGTCGCAGGGTTTAGTCGATCTCGACTAGGGCTACTCGAGATCGAGTAGAGTTGCTGACGTCGAGTTGGCTTGGTCGATCACCTGCACACAGAAGCTACGACGATTTTGGAATCGAAGATCAGTAACTCGAGATCGAGTAAGACACAAAACTAAAATGAAATAAAGTAAAAACAAATGCTTTTGGGATTTCGAAATAAACTGTATGTAAAAGACTTCCAAGATTGGGGTTTGCAGCAACGATAACCAAGCATGCATAAGGCAGAAATAAACAGATAATCATGTGAATCGCATCAAGGACAAGCTTTCGCCTTTTCCAACAATTAGACAACTCTTTCAAGAAACCCTAATTGTCTCTACCGATTTTATGTTTACAATCCAAGTTGTTAACATGGACCTCCGTTAGATGGGTAATAAACACATAACAAGTAGCAGATGCTTAAAACATGATAAAAGTCGGATCTTTACCTCAAACACGCATGACTATTGTCGGGCTCGCCCCAACCCTAGAAGTGGGTTGACTACTCGCGCTTCATCGCAACCTCAGACATCATTTGAAAGGATATAACAACTTGCATTAAACGAACTCAAACTTACAACCTCTTCTCTCTATGTGTAACTAACTGTCTCTGACTGAAATTGAATTACTAGAAATCAGCCCCATGAGCTTTATTTATAGGCTTCTAAACCTTGCTATTCAAGGATAGAAATATCTATCTATATCTAAAACTATATCTAAAGGCTTAAAAGATAAATAAAAGTAATTTAGGAATTAAATCAAAAAAGGGAAATTCTATCTAAAGAGCAAAATCTTCCATGTGTTGATAGGTGTGGATAGATGTTGATAGATCTCGGATATCACGGACTCCTTCGGCCCCAAGGAAAGCCAAACCGCGTCGGACAGCAAACAACGTAACACGGCTTCGGACATGGCGCTCATCGATCTCGACCAGGGCTAGTCGATCTCGAGTAGGACTGGCGTCGACTTAGGCTGACTGGCTCGGGTAGCTCTGCTCGACAAGGCTCGGACTGGTGCTCCTTGGCTTCTCGATCTCGACTAGCTGTACTCGAGATCGAGTAGAGTTGGCTCGGTTTCTCCGTCCTCGGCTTCTCGACTTGGCACAGCTCGTCGACTCCGGACATGGCGTCGATGTGTGGTCGATCTCGACAAGAGTTACTCGAGATCGAGTTGGCTTCCGGAGTCGGGTTGTCTCTAACTCAGTGTCCTCGATCAGCTCTGCTCGACCAGGTGTGCTCGGACAGCCTTTGTCGAGATCGAGTAGATGTACTCGAGATCGAGTAGAGCTCTCTCAACTTTCTGCTCTGTTCTTGAAACGCACTTTCCCGAGTCCTCGTTTGTCGGATTGACGCATATGACCATGCGTTGGAAAGATCTTTCCGAGGGCTACAACTCTCATGAAGATATCAAAGCTTGATTCAAAACGAAGAATTGTGAAAAATGGCCTTTTCTCCAGCTGCACCATTCTTAGCTTCTCCATGAGTTTTCTTTAAGCTCCAAAGTGCGTCCGATTTCTGCGAAATATGATCAAAACTTGTGTAGACCTCCATATATTGCAAATAAGTGTAAACTACACAGGTTCTGTATTATTCTAACCCAAAATGCATGAAATGTATGCAGAAATCGATATAAAATTAAGTGTAAAACATGGCAAATTAGGCTCACAACAACCACCCCTCTTCCTTCTCCTCCATGTCTCCCCTAAAATGGCAAACAAACAAAGCAAGCTCCCTTGCCCTCTTCTTGCACCCAATTTCAGCCCATGATCAATCCTCTCCCCTCCTCATTTTAAGCCGAGCACACCCACCCCCAAACACATCTAGCCTAGACCTCAACCCTCTCCTCCTCCTCCTCCTTTTCTTCCTTCTTTGCCGTGAGACTCCTACCACTTCTTCCACACTTGTGCCCCTTGAAATGGAAAAGAAACAAACACCCTTGTCCCCATTGTTCACCCGAAGATAAATCCAAACAACACCCATTCTCCCACTTTAAAAAATGAATTGTGGCTCATTTCATCTCCTAACAACCCTAGACACAAGAACCTTCCCCAAGGTTCCCCCTTTTTCACCCTTCCTTTCCTCCTTCTGTTGGGCCGAGAACAACCGCCCACACCTTCTCCATTGGCAGCTGAGCACCACCACGCCTCAAACATCACCTTCTCAGCTCCCCAACTCCGTCATCGTTTCCTCCTACCACCATTGAAGCCAAGGTCGAGAGCTTCCCAAGCTCACCTATTTTTTCATGAGCAAGGACAAGCATCCTCGACCTCCATCCACGTCCGTCGATTGCTAGCAGTTTCTTGGGAGCCCTCCACACCTTCCTTGACGCCCACAAGCAACCGCCACAACCCAAGGGAGCCCGTCAAGTAAGGACAACCCCACCATCTTCTTCCTCTATTCAGTTCCAAACTCCGGTAAAGCTCGTTTTCCTTCCTTTCGCTTTGAAACACTATAAATCTACACCTTTATTATCTCTCATTCCTTCCCAGGCCAAGCGAGAGCACCTCGAGCCTCCGAAGAGCCTAATTGAGTTCCGACGAGCCCAAATCGAGTTCTGATGAATTTTTCGGCAGATAAAAAGACCTCGGTGAGAACCTCTATTTCTCCTCCTTTCCTTGTCTATTCATGGACCTTTAGAGTCGGAGAGATGGTCGGAGTCCAGCAGCTGTCGGCTAGCCTCATCCTCTCCCTTTTCCTTTCCTCAATTTTTGAGCAGAAGCTGTCACAAGTTGCAGAGATGGTGATCGAACAATTATGATATGTTGATATTACTATGATATGATATGATATATGATCTATGATGAGAGCTTAATCTGATAAGCATGATATGATATGTTATGATGCGATAATATATTTTATGAGTATGGTGACCTATGAATTCCAAGCATGATTAATAATATGCTATTGGGTATGAAAGTATGAATATAATTGAGATATGTGATAATGAGACTTGTGACTATATGTTGTTTTATGATATTATGATGAGTTATTGAGATGATGAAATAATGCGATGAGATATGAGATGCTTGAGATAATGATGATGATGATGATGTTATGAGCTTGAGTCATGTCTGTCTATATGAGTCATGGCTATTGTATACTTTAGAACTTAGCCTTATGCATTTTATGTGTTACTGGTTAGGTGATTTGTGACCTGATTGTATGTCTTGCCATTACTCTGCTTGCTTTTGATTCTGCGCTCCTTCAGGTAAGTTCCTTTATGAACTTATTCAGACTGATCAGAATGATTCTTCCTACATGTAGTCACATGATGTACTAGGTGTTGCATAAGCATAAGAGCATGCCAGGTAGTATCATGCTAGGACTTGTACACTTGAATGAGCATTCGTTTTCTCTATGTGTTTGGCAAGAGAACAACCGTTATATGTGACTCTTAGAGTCTTTTCTAAGGTCACAGGACGAACCAGTCTCATCAGGTTTGTCCTCATTGAGTGAGTATACGAGTTGAGCTTGCAGGCTTGATTCACCATATGAGCATGATGATTTGATTTATTATTAAATGCGCATATATACCATACGCGGATGGAAATTGCTATGCTATAGCACTGTACTGGCCAAGTGTAAAGACCGAAAATATTTTATATTAAATTAAATATATTAATATTTTATTCAATTCAATTTGGAATAAATGGGAGGAAACTCTCTCTCTCTAATACCAGCATTTTCCACCACCAAAAGCTAGAGGAAAGCTTTTCCTCTTTCTCCCATTTTGCTCTAGAGAGGCGAGAAGAACTACCACCACCAAGAGCACCAAACCCACCACAAGGCACCAAGTCCTCACCCTCTTCTTCCCTCGTCGGACTTCATCGTCCACCATTAGCGCCTCCGCTCTGTCCTCGCCATCGCCATCGCCATCGAAGAAATCAACCAAGCGCGCTTCGTTTTCCGTGAAGGTTCATTACCTTTTTCAATCTCATTTCGATTCAAATCTCCTTCAATAAAGCACGTACTCATGCCTTATCTCTTCCTAGGATCGACCCACACTCCTTCCCCGTTGATTCATAGTCGGAAACCGTTAGCGAAGTCGGAGAACTCGCCTTGGAGTCGAACGTTGTAAGATCTCCTTCCCTTCCTTCTTATTTAGGCGCGTTTTCCTCTTTCTGTGTGGGTATCGGTCGGAATTCCTTGTTGATTCTCTAGGAAAAATTTGGGGCGGAAAAGTCGTCGGAAAGACCCTGGATTTCTTCTTCTCTTTTTTCGTTTCCGCGATTAAGCAACCCTCGAGGTTGAAGGCGGGTTCATTGAACCGATTTCTTCCTTTCTTTTCTTATTTTCTGAAGCCGGTTCACCCCTTTATATAATTATTTTCAGTTTTTTAAAACTACAAAATTAAATTTTTTTTTTCATTTCAGTTATTTTCAGTGAAATAAAAACAAAAAATAAAACAAAAAACATGTAAGTCGCTGTTATAAACAGCGACTTACATTTTTTATTATTTTTTTTCAAAATATTAGGTAAAGTCGCTGTTTGTAACAACGACTTTACCCTGTTTTGGCTAAATCTCTAAAATGTTTCACATTTTGGCTATTCCCATTTTTTTTTTTTTGATTTTTGGCCATTTACAAAAAAAATTCTAAAACATCTGGTTGGTTCGGTTTTGAAATCCGGTTTTGAGACTTGTTGTGGGCTTGGGTTTTGGGCTCGGGTAAGCTGTCGGGTCGGGTCCTTCTTTTGGATCGGCCAGGTGCTGTTTTGACAATGCTATTTGTTATAGGTTTTATTGTTGTCGGGTCGGGTCCTTCTTTTGTTGTCTATAAATTTTGTTATAGGTTTTATTGTTATTTAATTTATTTCCGAAAGATCATTTTAAATATTACTAGTACAATTCCCGCACCATGGCGCGTGTGCGAGAAAAAAATAAAAAATTTATTATAAGGATGAAAAAAATAAAAAAAAATATATAAATAATGAATTAGGTTAACAAACCTATTAGCTATTATCTAAATTTTAGTATAAGGAGTTGAATGCAACATAATTGTTCAGGGACGATAGAGGTGGTGATAAAACGGCGAGAAAAGGTGCGAAGTTGCTCTTTTAGACTTCTTCCCTAGGGATCCTGGAAAAAAAATAGATTGTATACCAATGCAATTTCCATCCAAGGTGGGTAATCAACAACAAAAGGCAAAGTCTTTTGATTTTTTTTGATTAGGAAATAATTCGAGATCAGATGTACCTGAATCTCTATGGCCGACAAGTCGGCAGACGGAAACCCGTCACAACATACAAAGGAAAATGAAAACAAAAAGCGGTGCAAAACAACAAGTGGAAACGCACCCTACAGGAAGCGAGCAAAGGAAAAACTAAATCTAACACGCTGGGGACGTAGACTATGGACGGAAGCCAAGCACCATTCTACAACAGCACCACTGGCCGACGATACATCAGGAATTCCTGTGGGTAGTGAAGACGAACCTCCAGGAAGCTCCTTCCCGAGCACGGAGTCGCCCTGTACACACTACCTCGATCCCAGCCAGACCCGACTCCGACTGCCAGAACCCCAACATAGAAGAAGAACCCCAAGCCGCACCAAAGCAGAGACGCACGCCGCCTGAGCAAAGCAAACCACAAAGGACCGATCACAAAGGACCCGTCAAGCCCAAACGGGATTCAATCCAAGCTATTTGGAGCGGTGTTTCGAGCCCATACGGGATTTTAAATAATCCATTTCAGATATTTTTTATTGTTTTATTTAAATAAAATTTTAGCATTTTTATATAAATAAAATAATTTACATTTTGAATATGGGTCACTTTGGGCCCAAGGACAAGCCTTGGGCCCAAAGAGAAATCAATCTGGCCCGAAACCAAAGGACACTCAAGCCGGCAGAAATATGGGAAGCCAAGGGCAACCCTAGCTGGGACATGGGAACAGAGGCGCCGGGCAGCAAAGGGCTGGGTTTGAGGCCGCCGACGACCAGCACGATCGGACGGAGTCAGCCAAGAATCCAACGAGAAGGGAAAGGCGAAGGACTTGGGAGGAGAGCAGCGAAATGGGTCGACCGAAAAAGCGAACGACATGGATGGGAGCCACCTGCGGATGAGCAACCACGGCGGCAAAACGGAGGTGGATCTGGTGTCAGCCCGCACGACAACGACGAGTGAGGCGGAGCCATCCCACTCGCCGGCGACGAACGAGGCTGATGGTGGCGCAACAATTTAGAGTTGAGCAAAGAAGAGGGACAATAAGGATGGAGAAATTGACGGATAGGATGGCCACAATCCGGCCATCACTGAACCACCCCACTCGCAGAAACCCCTAAATCGCTCGGAGAAAGCAAAATAACCACCCCGGAGGGGAGCTAAACGATTCAAATCAAAGAACAGAGGGTGAACAGAGTCCACAAAGCCAACAATCAAAAGCCAACATCAACGAGTAAGGGGCTCAACAACCAGATCCGACAACGAGAAGTATAGAAGGAAGGCTTATGGAACCCCGGAGGGGATGGGTTTAGGCTCCCGGAGGAGATTTAGGGCTCCCGGAGGAGATTTAGGGCTCCCGGAGGAGATTTAGAGCTCCCGAAGGAGATTAAAGAGCTCGGCATCCAAAACCAGTGTCGGGGAGAGACTGACGGAAGCCAAAGAAGTCGTCGGGGATAGATAAGGCACCGGAGAAGGGGTGGCGGAGGGTGGGCGGTGGCCTCCTCAAGAAGAGAGCGTTTTCTCTAATTTTTGAAACCAACTATATCTCGTTAACTAGTATTACTGGCAAAGTCTTTTGATACAAAGATCGGTTCTGGAGCAAATTTGAAGTTAACAAACCTGATGCAGAAATTTTTTTATTAGTTAATTAATGAGTAAAAGACATAATTTACCATAAAAATATAATTAACTATCACAATATAAATAAACATAATCAAGGAGGGTAAAAGAAACAATGGAGAAAAGAAACATGGAAATCGAACATGTTTATAGACAATAGTAACATACGAAATTGCAGAAAACCTTGCTAGCCCAAGGCATTAAGATAAATATAACTGCACTATATTTAAAAAAGAGAGGAAGAAGAAGAAGAAATAGAAGCATTCTAACCTAATCATAACTTATTGATAGAAAAGCAGTGAGTGCAGATTTATGCATTGTCAATAGTGTTCCTACATTGCCACAACAACAATTGCTTAGAATTAGAAAAGATAAGAAATAATCAAAGAACTAGATATACCAGAAGCACTTTCCATTTAGTTTGATATGCAACTTCCAAAGCAAGTTAGGTTACCCAAGCATGTGCAACATCCTCGATTTTCTTTCCTACCATTTGGAGCCGTCGACAACTGAAAAATTAGTGGGAAAGATATTAGCATGGGTGAAGTATAGAAACATCATGAGATACTGACATGAAATCCAATAGTGTGTACCTGAGATGCAACATTGACTCCAATTTCACCAAGAACCTGTGCTCAAAAAGGCCATTATCATCAATCACGAATGCTCTAAATGATTGAACACAACATAAAAGAACAATATCCAGCACATATATAAAAAGCCAACGAAAGAGATGAGGAACATTAAAAAAACGAATCTCAAAGACACATATCCAGCACAAATCTGCAAAGGCGCAAAACCATATAGGCAGTTGCATTGGATCTCTTACAGGAAGTGCTACTGCTGCATCTGCAAAGGTGATTTCCCATGCCTTCTTGTGAAAGATAGGAGGAACCTTACAAAAAAAAAAGAGAATATCAAAGACACATTATGAAAGAGATAATGAGATTGAGAAGAATATAAACAACATACAACTTGTGCACATCACTTTGTTCACAACACGATGAGGATGTTGTAAGCTTGGGTAATATTCACATTATAGCTAAAGAAATCTAATCGATGAATGTTATTTTTCTGTATATACAAATAATTAAATGAGAAAGTTAATGGTACTTACAAAAAAAGAAGTGCATGCCCGAAAGTGCTACTATAGAATCTACAGCCACAATAAGGTGATTCAGACATCACTGGCTAATGCGAAATAAAGTCAACGACAATATTAATCTTACCTAAAACAAATGGTTAGGAGGGATAGAAGATTAGAAGCTGATTTACAAATCTGAAATTGAGAAACATATTTGAAGATCCTGAATTTTAGAAACATAATTAAGAAAACTGGGCCTAGATGTTAGTATGCATATCCAGGTAGAAGATGATATGAATCTCAGTTCAAAGTTAGTATGTATATCTAGGTAGAAGATGATATGAATCTTCGTTTATATAGGTGACTAAAACCGGGCCTAGATGTTTTCAAATGAGTTCAATCAATCTACTCATTTGCACATAGGCGTTCTATTTACATTAGCAGAACAAAAAAGATCAGGAATTAAAAATTAGACCACAATGTAGAAAGCAAAAGTGGATGGAAATATATGATGATATAGATAAACTCATAAAATACCAGTTTCTACAATTTCTAATATATTAGTGAAATAGTAGCTCAATTATGAGTATACATGTCAAGCAAGATGGGCAATCAGTTTAGATTGGCCTTTTATAATTAGATAATTTATGGGTATGGTAGCTTCAAGTAATAGGTCCTGTGTTGTGCTCGATACTGATCTTAAAACGAACTCAAGTCAAGAGGATTCAAGTCTACCATAATTATAATATATAACAACTCTGAAATATATGGATACATATTGTGCATACTTGTCTTCTTAAACTACTTAAACAGGTTGATGATACTCTGGTTTCTGTAAGCATACTGCAGAGTGTGTTGGATAGGTTTTTTGCAACGTCGGGGCTTACAATTAATGCTGTAAAGAGCACGTGTTATGTTGCTGGGGCAAGTAAGGACGTTGAAGCTGCCATTGTTGGTAAGCTTGGATTCTGTTCGGGCTCCTTCCCAGTGAACTACTTAGGCACTCCCCTCCACTCTCGAAGGGTGGCAATATCGGAGTATAAAGGGTTGATTGACAAGGTAGAGGGACGGATCAATAGCTGGGCAACGAAGCAATTATCTTACGCAGGGCGCCTCCAGCTTATCAAAGCTGTTCTGTATGGACTCTTCACGATCCGGGGTCAAATGACGCTATTGCCAAAGGCTGTCATTGCCCATCTGAATGGCATGTGCTGAAGTTTTCTGTGGAATGGGCACTCAAACCGAAAGAGTTCTCTTGTCGCATGGGATATGGTCACTCAGCCGTATAAGGAGGGCGGTCTGGACGTCAAGCAGCTGGGCACCTAGAGCCGGTGCTTATTTGCTACTTTGTTTGGGGATATAGCGTTGAACAGGGACAACATTTGGACCCGATAGGTTCGATCCAACCACCTGAAGAGAAGCACGATTTGGGCAATAGGGAAAAGGGTCCATGACACCTGGCTCTTGAAGAATTTGCTCGAGGTTAGGGATGAGGTACAACGCCAGAACATCATAACTGCTACTTACCAAGCGCAGCATCTCATGAAAAGCAATGGACGTTTGGCTTGTGGAAAACTGTATGAGGAGCTACGAGAAAAGGGACCACTTGTGGATTGGGGTGCTATGCTATGGAATGGCATCCAATCTCGCAAATGGTCCTTTATTGTGTGGATTGTAATGCATAACCGGCTACGGACGTGGAGAGTTGTCAAGCACTGGAAGGGGGATGCCGGTGCAATGTGCCCTCAGTGCGAGCAGGAGGAGGAATCTGAACACCCCCTTTGGTTCAGATGCCCTCATATATTGGAAGCAAGAGAGAGCGTTTCGGAGTGGGCCGAACTACCGAACAGAAATGGGGGGATCACTGATTGGCTTAGTTGGTTTGCTGCTGAAGATGATAGAAGGAAGAAGACCGCCCAATTTCAAGTAAAGCTCCTTGTATTCAATGCATTTATATATTTTACTTGGATAGGGAGAAATGAGGTTGTATTTGGAGGAGTAAGGTATATGCCTAAGCAATGGGCTACAAGAGTTGTTGAGCTATGTAGGGGTCGGGTGTCACTCATGTGCAAAGGCAAGTCACAGATTGACCCTCGATGGTTATATAAGCTACATGGGAGAAACATTACGTAGAGTATGGATTATCTTTTGAGAAATGGGGAGATGGATGATATAGGGATAGTTGGGGTATATGTTAGAGAGACACACCCTCTTTTGTGCATATGGGTATGGTTAGGCTTACCCTTTTACGACAAGTCCTATTTTGGCTTGTCTTTTTTGTAACTTCGTTACATCTTCTATAGATTTACAACTTCAAAAAAAAGAAAGATTGATGATAGTAGGTATAATAGGTGCAAGAAAATTATGAAATAGACACATAGGGTGCAAGAAACATACTCAAATATTCATAAGACAGTATCATAGAAGTACCCCATGTTGACATACTGAGACATCTAGGCCCAATGCCTATGTAAAAGCCTCTCCAGCCTTCTTTGGCAACGAAGAACTAAACGTGGAGAAAATCAAAGAATTGCTGATCAATGTTCAAGGAATCAAGGTAATAGTTTAACCATATCAATACTCAACAGGGCATGGTAAAATCTAAAAGAAAATGGAGTTATGGATTAAAAAAATGCAGATCGAAAGCATAAAATCAAGATTCGCACCAAATCACAATAAAAGCAAAATTACGACAAAGAGAGAATGGATATGAGTCACGGCTAAGCCGTGTGCAAAGAAACTGTAGAGTGGCGCAGTTAAACCCTACACATCGAGAGGAATTGGACACAGATTCAACATTATGAGATAGAGGATACAGATAAGAGATATAAGGGGTACTTGATCGGAGATCGAATATATAAATGGTGGTCTTGGGGAGAGGGAAAGGGTAAAATACCAACACGAATTAGGCCACTGCTACTTCCTCCTGAGAAGAGAGAAAGGCAGAATGTCAAGGGAAATTAAAAATCTGATTAAAAAGAAGAGAGAGTGCAGAGAAGCAACCTCAAGCAGCCGACGGCAAATTTGGAATCGACCACAGTCGGAGGCGCGGGAAGAAGACGTATTTTGAATCGCCAAAACCTCCCTATCACATGAACCCTAGCAAGGATGGTCGAACAAGGCTTAAAACCCTAAAACATCAAATTTGAATTAATTAGGGGGAAATCCATCAAATTGAACCTCAAGCATGCGATGCCGATATGGAAAACTACCTCGAAAGATAGCCCGCAGAAGGATGAGGCGTCTGGACTCAAGAGGAAGGAGGAGGCGTCTGGTGGAAGAAGGATACGTGCAATTAGGAATTTTGATTGGAAAGTGGGAAAAAAATGAGAAAAAAAGTATTTTAATTAGTTAACTGAAAAAAAAGGATTGGTCGAAAAGAAGAGAAATGTGGAGACGTTGCCACGTAATCATAAACTCTAAATTAAGTAATTATATAGATATAGATTATGAAAATGTTCTGAGAATTGAAAGTGTTATGTCAAATTATTAAAAATCTTATTTAGTGGGAAATGATAATGAGATTAATTTAATTATTAAGTTTTGATATTTAAAATGGGTAATTGGGAATTATCGGGTTATTTATAAAAGTTCTAAAAGTCGGAATCTATTTAAATAATGATTTGAAAATAAGAAACATGTCGGGATTATTTTAATGGTATAAATTTGCAAGTTGGTTGAAGATCATCTTGTAAAGGATGACGATGAGGATGATCTAAACCTTTGTCTTGTTTTGAATGTGGTGAAACAGATCATCTTGTAAAAGACTGCCCTCAAAAGACAAAGAGCCAATCCAAGAAGGGTGATAGATGGAAAAAGAAAGCCATGGTGGCAACTTGGAGCGATTCTTACTCTGACTCCGATGATGAAAAGGCCAATGTCTGTCTTATGGCCTCAGGAGATGAATCCCACGATGAGAAGCTTTAGGTAACTGTAAGAGAACTTATGGCTGAAAAGACTCAGACTCAAAAGGCCACCATTTTTAGTGGGACCCGGGAATATACCTAGTGGGGGCTTCCAATAATCCCAACGGACTTACCTGACCCGCATCGAAATAATCGGTGCGGCCCAACATGTGCCACGGGAATAATTTGCCTATGAATGTTGATGGATTATTCCCTTATCGAGTTTTCCTCAGACGAATTGGGAATCAACCGCTTACCTGCCACCGTTAGCTAACTTGGGGGTCAACAGTGACAAATTATTGATTCTAGCTTCGGGTTTTCAAAGGGAAAAAAGAGGTTTATGTCCGCGGAGCAATTCATTCTTCCCGAAAAGAGGTTCCACGCGTGTTAAACTTCCTTCCTCTTTCTCTCGCTCTTTCTTTTCCTCACTTTTCTCAAGATGCTCGATCTTGATCCGCTCCTTTCTCCCTTTTCCTCCTCTTGGCCTTGCTTCCTAAAAAGTCCCTACTCTTTATGTTTGGTTTTTGTTTTTATAGGTGACGGGTGAGCTTTAGTTGACACACCACATGGGGAGTATAGTTTGACATGTGTCTAACTCGTGGGATGTGGGCATGTCTGACACGTGTTCCTCTTTTCTATCCGTGGATGGTTTTAGTGAGTTTGTAGCTTTTTGGTAGGATGCTCATCTGCGGATGACCTTGACAGCTTCTGAGGTGACTTTTGCTATGATTTTACCACTTTTTGTCTATTGTCGCAATTTTATCTTTATTGTTTTTTATGTTAACCCAGATGTTTTTATTGTTGTTTTCGTCACAACTCCTCGGGCCGGGCCGATTCCCTTCGGGGATTGACGCGGATCGATAAAGAATTTTGTAGAAAACATCTGATCCTATGTGGTTGTGTTAACTTCGCTTTCATTAGCGATGATGGGCTTTTTGCTTCTTGGTTTTGGCCCATTTAGGGCCCATTAGGCCCATTTCTATCCGGAAGTTCAACCATCGGTAATTTCCTATAAGTTACCCCGTCTCGTTTATTTCACCTCACATTTGTCTTCTTCTGTTCCTCCAAAGTATTTTGTTCTCATCTCCAACATGGTTTTCCGGCGGTGGTCTTAGGTTTCCGATCGCGGTTTGTTTGAAGTTTCCGGCGAGGTTCTTCAGAGTTTTGAGGTATTTCATCTTGTTTCAAGTTGTTTTATTGGTTTTCTTTTCAATTCTTTGATTTTCTTGATGGGTAGATCGAAAATTAGGGTGCGACCTTGTCTCTGAATGTGTTTTTGACCGAGGTTTCGTTTCGCATAAGTAAATCTTCATACAATTTTCTCTAGTTTCTTTGGGAATGGCTAGTCTCAGCGGAGAGCACGATGTGTTGGATGATTTCGAGAGAGGTGAACGGTGGAAAGGTGATGTCGCTTCGTCTTCTCAACCGCGTCAAACTCAAGAGATCCTTTCCTCTTCTTCTAAAAGTTCTTCTTCTAGCTCTGGTGGTACTTCATCAGAGTCATCTTCTGCCACATCCACATCGACTCCAAATCGGGTTGGTCCTACGGCCAGCCCTATTAAGGTGAGAAGGCGCCGGAAGCGTACTGACCCTGATTACTATTCTTCTCCTTACACAGTTTCTTCTTCTTCGAAGGGATGCGTGGGAGATGAAAATTCCGGAGATGCGGGTGAATCAGGTGCTTGTTCTTCCGTGGATGTGGGTCTTTCTTCCACTTCTCACCCCGTGGACGCGGATCAAGAAGTAGAGAATGTTTGGATTCCTTACGAGGCTCCCCCTATTGGTGTAGCGGGAAATCCGAAAAAGATCCGCTCTAAAGAAAATTTGACCGACTTGGATACCCCGGTGTATGACCTAGGGGACTTAGATACTTGCCTCTTTGTGGGAGATTTTAAACCTCTGCTGCCTCCGTCCGACCGTCCATTAGTCGTAACTGACAGGATTCATCCGTGGAGATCTCCTTTGGAGGAGCTAAGGGGACGTACCACTTTCTTAAAGTTGGCGGACCTTGATGCTATTTCTCGCATCTTTCCATGGCCTGCGGGACTAAAGTTCTGCCTTCTTGAGGGGGGGGGGGGGGGGGAGGTTGTTTAGATGCTTATGAGGGCTGTTTAGTTGTTTCCGCGGCTAGTCTGTCCCAGGGTTTCCGGCTTCCCTTACACCCCTTTTTCTCGGAGTTTTTGGACGAGTACAACCTGAGCCCTGCTCATATTGTCCCTAATGGTTGGATGTTTTTCACCAGCTTTATTATGAGGTGCAAAGAGATCGGGGTTGCTCCTTCATTGAAGTTGATGTTCAACATCTTTTCTTTGAAAAAGGGAACCCAGGATTCGAGATTTTATCAGTGCAACTCGAGTTGTGGATACATGGAGAGGTTATCTAGCAACTAAATTGGAAGTATAAGTGGTTTCTGGTCCGCGGACATAAACCTCTTTTTTCCCTTTGAAAACCCGAAGCTAGAATCAATAATTTGACACTGTTGACCCCCAAGTTAGCTAACGGTGGCAGATAAGCGGTTGATTCCCAATTCGTCTGAGGAAAACTCGATAAGGGAATAATCCATCAACATTCATAGGCAAATTATTCCCGCGGCACAGGTTGGGCCGCACCGATTATTTCGATGCGGGTCAGGTAAGTCCGTTGGGATTATTGGAAGCCCCCACTAGGTATATTCCCGGGTCCCACTAAAAATGGTGGCCTTTTGAGTCTGAGTGTTTTCAGCCATAAGTTCTCTTACAGTTACCTAAAGCTTCTTATCATGGGATTCATCTCCTGAGGCCATAAGACAGACATTGGCCTTTTCATCATCGGAGTCAGAGTAAGAATCGCTCCAAGTTGCCACCATGGCTTTCTTTTTCCATCTATCACCCTTCTTGGATTGGCTCTTTGTCTTTTGAGGGCAGTCTTTTACAAGATGATCTGTTTCACCACATTCAAAACAAGATAAAGGTTTAGATCATCCTCATCGTCATCCTTTACAAGATGATCTTTTATAAGTGGATTTTGGTCAAATATGATTTGAGAAATTGTTTTGAATATGAGTTGACTTAACTTCAGATTTAAGAGTTTGGAATATGAGTTGACTTAATTTGAGAAATTGTTGGGTTTTGAATACGATTTACTTGATTTAAATCGGTGAATTTATTGTTGAATTCTGCTTGAGAATTTTGTGGATTTTAAATAAGATATGAAATGTTATATGACGATGCAAGATGAGATGATGGATAAGATATTTATATGTTGAGATGATATGAATATGAAATGAATTATGATGAGATAAGATGGAGTAATCTGAAATGAGATATGTGAAGTTGTGTATCATAGTTAGGGGGCGCCTTGTGTGACTTAGAGAGACTTATGCATATTTGTATATTTGTTAGGTGATTTGTGATCTGTTAGGCATTGCTTGCTATTGGTGTTTATTGCTTGGATTCTGCGCGCCTCCAGGTAAGTTTCCTACGGGAGCTTACTCAGCAACTCGGACCTCTTGCCTAATGTGTCATATAGTATGTAGGCGTTGCATATGCATAAAAGCATGTCATGTAGTATCATTCTTAGGACTTGCACTTATGAATGAGCATCCCTATTTTTATGCGTTTGAAAAGAGAACGACCGTTATATGTGAGTCTTAGAGTCTTTGCTAGGGTCATGGGGGCATTCGTGTTTTATATCATTTCGGTCCCCGATCGAGTCGATGAGCATGATTTGTATATATCTCTGTATGGTTCGGCGTAGACCGAGCGCCCTACCTCAGAGTGGGTACAGGAATATATTTGTTACGATTCGGTTGAGGCCGAGCGTCCTACCTCGGAGTGGGTACAAGAAATACAGAGATATAGGGATATGCCACTTGACATTCTTTGGGCGTCTTTACTATATTTCTGCACTTATATTTATATATCCTGATAAGCATGACTTGCGTGTTAAAATTCCGTACTGCATTAGAACATCCTTTATTCTAGGTATAGGCATGTTATATGGCCTCAGCGCGGTCTTTAGGGCCCGCATGCGTCTCTAGGTCTGACTTCGTGGAAGTGCTAGGAACTTGCTCCTTTCTTGCTAAGGATATTCTATGACGGGGAATCCTCTTGGGTGAAAGCGAAGAATCGTAACCCGCTAATTTGGTTAAGTGACATTTGATTATGATCTATGGTTTTGGTTTTGACCCGGCCCCGCCATGGCAAGTTGTACTTTAAATTTATTTTTGTTCCGCTTTCCTTTAACAAATTTCCACGAGTTAGACCTTAGGACAAGTTAACGGTACTCAACGGCCTTACAATTGTTTTGGGGTTTGAAATCCCCGCTTTAAATACTAATGTTTAAGAGGTTTGAAACCTCGACCCATATCTAGATTGTAAGATCCAAACGAAGGTATCCCACCTTCGAAACGTAACCCGGGTATTTATATCCGGGTCGTTACACCAGGCTCCGCCCTAACAAGATGGGGGGTGGAGGTAGAAGAGGGATATGCTACTTGGCATTCTTTGGGCCATTTGCTCTATTTTCGCATATTATATCCCGTTAAGCATGACTTGCATGTATATGTTCCATTCTGCATTAGAAGCATCTTTATTTTAGGAATAATGTACGTGTGTGCCTACTGTGGGACCTAGAATGTGTATGAGCCTTAGTCTGATTCCTTGCCCCACATATTGTTTTTAAGTTTGTATGCAGATTAATGTTTGCTCGGTGCTTCATGACGGGGATACCTATTGGACGATGGATAACCGAGAGACTAATCCCACCAGATTTAATTTGCATATTTCTTAGATCCATGTTTTCGTATGTTGGTTTTGACTCGGCTCCACCGTGGCAAGTTGTACTCCGATTTCCGTTGGCATGCTTTTACTTGAAAATTAATTTGAGTGACTTAGTCTATAGGACAGGTTATGGGTACCCAACGACCCTTTGCTTGTTTTGAGATTCGAAATCCCCGCTTTCAACATTAATCTTTTGAGGCTTGAAACCTCGACCCGAACTTGAATTGCAAGATCCGAACGAAACTATCCAACCTTCGAAATGTAGTCCGAATATTTATATCTGGGTTGTTGTAGTTTTTATTCAAGGATATTCTATGACATTGTTCAATGTTGTGCTTACCTGTCAATACTTCTTTAAGGAATTTAGCAAATTGGGACATTTCTTGCATTGCTTCTACAAAAGGGAGCTGAATAGAAAAAATTTCTATCCTAGATGTGAACTAACGAAATCTTTTTTTTTTTTGATCGAGCTAGTTCCTTCTTCCTACGAAAGGGTAATTTAGGGGCAACAGAAGGTTTAAGAATAGATTGTATAGAAGCATCTATATATGGTGGTGTGCCGTGCCTACACATCAACATAAGGTATAACAGTAGACGTACGTGACATTCTTTTGAAAAAGTGGAGAAACATAGTGAATAACAAGTCTAGGAGCACGTACAACCACTACTTCGTCATCATCTAGCTCATCCTGGGATGCTACATAAAGTACAAGAGTAGCGATTTTGTCACCTTTAGTAGTGTGATAGTCTGCAATGTTCTCTTAGATCCTTATAATTTTGGTTTGGACCACATTGTTAGATTGGATGCTCTTCTAGTTAATTAATAAACGATTCAGTTTATCGTACTCTTATGTCCATTTTTCACTTTCATATAACTAATTTTTAGACAACCTTTTAATTATATAAAACAATAACAGTACAATAAGAGCATAATGGAATAAAATCACATAGAAGCTAAAGTCCAAGACAAATCACTCATGTAAGTAATATTAAACAACGCTAATCACTCCTATAAATAATATCAAATCTCCTATAGTATCCTTATCAAATTAGAAAAAAATGAAGGGATCATATTAACCAACGAAACTTACGAGATTTATTTCTTTGAAATTTTCAAAAAAATAAAATTTAAATGATTTTAATTTTTTTATTTGATTAGGAAATAATTCAAGGCCAGACAAATCTGGACCTTGATGGCCGACAAGTCGGCGCGTAGACGGAAATCGTCATAAAGAAGACAAAATACAACAAAGGTGCAAGAAACATGCACAAACGCTCTACAAAGAGAAACCAAGCCCAACTATACCGGACGAGATGCGGACGTAGACGAACGAACGAAGCCAAGCGCTACCAACAACAACACCGCATGACAACGGTACATTAGGAGATCTAGACCTGTGGGCAGTGAAGACGAACCTCCAAGGAGTCAGCCTTCCAAAAAAAGGAGACGCCCCGATATACACTACCACGACCCCAGTCTGACCCGTCTCCGAACAGCCAGAACCCCATCAACTGAAGAAGAAAAGCCAACCCCCCCCCCCCCCCCAAACCGCAGAGCAAAACCACCTGAATCGAAAAACGCACCAAAAACCCAAGCGGGATTCACGCAAACCCCATAAGGAATTATTTATATAGTAGATAATTATAATTTACTACAATTATTTATATAGTAGATAATTATAATCTACTACAATTATGATTCACTAGGCCCGAATTTATTTCTTTGGGTCCAAGGCTGAATAGGAAGCGAAAGAGCCGAGGGTTGACAATTAAAGCAGCAACACGCCAGAGCAAAGCCAGAGAAAGGAAATGGCGGCCGGCGACCACCAGCCACGCGAGGGAAGAGGGGTCAAGACACCGGAAACGGATGGAGCAGCGCCGGCGCCGCCAAATCTAAGACCATTCCACCACGACAGTAGAGGGGAAGGCACCAAGAGACACCAGGAGAGAACAAGCCAGATTCACCGGACGAGACCATGGATTCGAGATCAATAGACCAGAGGAGGAGGGAACCGATCGAGTCCTGCCACTAAGAAGTCGAAGAGGTGACAGACAGAGCAGTGAGCCACTGGATTGACGGGAAAAGACGCACCACTCGAAAGTACCGACCTCCGAAGAGGAGATTAAACTCCGGCGAGGAACGCCTTAGTCGAAAAGTAAGACTCGGCCGCCCCGGAGAACAAGGGGCATGAACCGCCCGAGACAAGAGCCACCAGACAGAGACCAGAGTCTAGGTCGACAGCAACCGGACTGGGCAGGGACAAAATCGAACAAAAAGGAGCCCTAGAATCGAAAATTAGAGGCATAGAAGCCCTATTTCGACGAGGATGGATAGGGAAATTAGATCCATTTCCAAAAAACAACCACATCCCCATGAACACAGCTAAAAGATTGATGAAAGTGGGTTGCGAAACAAAAGAGGTTCGAACACCATGACGGAAATTTACATGTCGTGAACCCATACAAGGCGGATCGAAGGTTGAAACCCCAAAGGGAGTAACAAAGTAACAAACCCCAACCACTATGGCTCCCGGAGGAGATTTAGGCTCCCGAAAGAGGTTTAAGCTCCCGGATGAGGTGATTTCTACTCCCTGAGTAGGCGGTGTTTGCTACTATGGATTGACAAAACCTTTTACAAATTGTTACAATTATCCAAGTGTGTTGGAGGTGTTTTTTTTTAAAAATTGGACCTAATGTTATTCTCATATAAAATGGGTATATGTATTCAATGTAGTATATGTAGGAATTTTTTATTATTATTATTGGGTCCTAAATTTTTTAGGCTCTTGAGCGAGTGCCCAACCTTCCCTAATTTTTGGGTTGAGCCTGCTAAGTATCTGAGGTTGAATAATTCAAACTTCATAAAAATCTTTTGTGTTGTGTTTTTTTGTTTTACTCATTCATTCTCATAGTTACCTTTTTCATTGGTTGAATCACTTCTGTTCCAAATGTACAAAAAAGTACATGCTATGTTGCTGGGGTTGAAGACACAGAGAGAACAATGGTAGAGCAGCAGTTGGAGTATAATGTGGGCAGCTTCCCAGTTACTTACATGGGTATCCCGCTGAACTGCAGAAGAATAAAGATGGATGAATACACTGTGCTATATGACAAGGTAGATGCGAGGCTCCACTCATGGGATGCAAAATCTTTGTCGTATACTGAACGTTTACAACTCATTAAAGCAGTTCTTGAGAGTATTTTTGCATTCTGGGGCCAGACAATTATGCTTCCTCGCACCGTCGTCCACAATTTGGAATCACGATGCAGAAGGTTCCTATGGAATGGCAGCTTGAATGGAAGAAATAATGTTGTAGTGTGGGATATTGTTACTAAGCCTTGGGAGGAAGGTGGACTTGGGCTGAATAAACATGGTGCAAATAACCGAAGTGTACTGTCTATTCTGCTTGGTGACATCGTGCTTGGCAGGGAGTCCATCTGGACGCGTTGGGCAAATGTTGTGCATCTGAAGAACATAAGCATTTGGATGGTGGAGAAAATGACCTATGACTCGTGGCTATGGAAGGGGGTCCTGGAGGTCCGGAATGAGCTGCAATCTGCACCTGTGCTGGACGAGGGGGTGGACTTGAGCCCGTACCTTAACAGTAAGGATTCCTTAGCGACCAGAAAAATCTATGATGCCATCTGAATCAGGAGCCCATTAGTTGATTGGGGGGACTTGTTGTGGAATGGCCCTTAATCAAAGAAATGGGCTTTTGTTAGTTGGGTGGCGCTAAGAGGTCGGTTGAAAACTGGGGGGATTGTGAAGCGCTGGAAGGGGCAAAATGCTGCCTTGTGCCCACTCTGTAGAAAAGTTGAAGAATCAGAAAACCATCTATGGTTTGAGTGCGAGCAGATTGGTGCAGCCAGAGACTATGTGTGGGACTGGATTTAGCTACCGAGAGGGGCTGGAGGGATAGCCGACCGGCTTCAATGGTTCGTTAGTGCTTCTGTGAAAAGAACGGTTATCTTTAAAGCTAAGTTTATGGCGCTTCTTGGGTTCATCTACTTCACTTGGCTTGGAAGAAATTTCGTCGTCTTCAAGGGAGAAAGGTGTGAGCCTAAAGTTTGGGCTAGTAGAGTAATTGAATCTTGTAAATATAGGATCTCCTTGCGGTGCAAAGGCAAGTCGCCGAAGGAGAAGAGATGGATTACTAGATTACTTGGTCAAAATGGAGAGGTGTAGGTGACGGTTAGGAGATTCCTTGAGCAGGGAGAGCATTTTGGGTGAGGTATACTTTTGTTAGTGGCGTGGGTTGACGTCATTTTTTGAGTAGTCACACCGTGTTGGTGCTAGGTGTCTAGTGACTTGCATGTCACTCTTTGTTACGGCAAGTTTGTTGACTTGCCTCTTTTGTAATTACTTACATCCTATCAATAAATTTACCGCTTCAAAAAAAAATGCATAGAAATACCAATAAGAAGAGATAACAATGAAATACCATTACTATCAAACAATTTTAAAAATAGCTCTCTCGATGCTTTGGATTTCAATTATCCTCAAACCTATATGATAAATTGTATGACATACAAGAGATACTAATCCCATCAATACACACCAACATTTACCATTAAACTTCTAGATAAATAGAGTTCAATTTTCAGAAACACATATACAATTTGTCTACTTTGACAAAATGAAGGAAAATAACAAAGATTAGTAGAAGTGAAACTAGTTTAGGTTATTATTGTTCACTTTCTTTATTAATCACACATTCTAATTAATAGCTGACCGGGTCACAACTACCATTGCATCTCAATATGGCACACGAAGTGCTTTTTGGAAGGATTCATGGGAAGTAGAAGTTAGACCTGTATCAAGCTTGCAATCAGTTGTAGATTTGTACGAGTGTGCAACCGTAGGTGGCCCGGTGATACTAGGAATGACGATAACTTTGTCGATGGCCTCCTTGGAGGAGGAGGAGAGGGTGCGAACGACGTTGAGTAAAACGGTTTGGAGTTCCCCACCATCGACCCATTCATAGACTTGAGCTTTGATGAGTTTTGGGTTGGCGCAAATCAAGTCCCAAACAGGAAATTTTTTCCTAGGCATCACAATGTCGATGTCTCTAAGCTTTATGGTGGGGCAATAGTCTCCCTTACCATCACCAAGGTATATGAATTTCTTGTCTCTTTGCTCTGATACTATCTTTTCCACCACAAAGCCCTGCTATTATTAAAATACATGTAAAATACTCTATGAATGATATTGTGTAATTAAATAACTAGTGTATCTCTTGACATATTTATGGTCTATTAAAAATTTAATACATAACTATATTAAGTATTAATTAGTTGGATGTTATAGAACTTCATTTTTTCATGATATTTTTCCTTTTTCAAATCAATGATATTTTTACAATAATACAAAACACTTATAAGTAGCAATTAAAATATATTTAAAATTGTTACAAAATTCTCCATAAAAATCTTATCATAAATAATGATGTGTTTAAATCAAAGCAGTATATATATATATATTATATATAAAATATTGATCTAAATTCTCCTATACATTAAAGTTGAAACTTTAAGAGGTTATTTGGTATGGATTCCTACGAATAAAAAAAGGAATGAAAATGGTTGATTACTAGTTTTGTTGCTTGGTAAGATAAAATTTGATATTTAATTGATTACCGAGAATAATTTACTAATTTCAGGCCGTAATTCATTCTCACAAAAGTACTCCGGGATCCCTCATATTAATTCATTACCAATTCCATCACCTCTTTTGGTATCTTTTCTCACTTGTCGCTCTCTACAAATGCCAGCTCATCTTCCTAGTGCCACCATCGATATCCTCTCTCCATTGCCAGGCCGGTGCCTTAACATGTGCAAGTAGCCCAACTGAACAGAGCCCCTAAAATTTTGGGGCCCAATATTATAATTTTCCTGGATATATTTAAAATTGTTTACAAAAGAAATGAAGAAATCCCGTGGCCTAATGGTTGGCAGAGCCTTGCGTGCATTGGGCATATGGGCCCCATTAAATTTTCCTTTCCACCCAGGTTCGAACCTCTCTCTTTCCTTATTTATTTCACTTCTTAGTTTTTCTACATTTTTGTTAAAAATCATTCCAATTTTCCCTTTTTTTAATGTTCTACTGTTTTCTTTTCTTTTTTCTTCCTTTGTCTTTTTTCCATTAACAACTTTTTTTTGCAACTAATTACACAAATATACAAAATCATGCATGCTTTTATTTTTTTTAATAAACATCTACAACCTTTTTATCCTAAACGTATTTAGAAACATTTAAATATTTAATTATCATATTATTTCTAAATATTTAGATTAATTTAATCTAAATTTTGATAAAATATTTTTCAACATTTTGCAATTTGGTCAATTTTTTAAAGAAAAAAATATTTATGTGTTGTTTATAGTAATATTTAAATTTGTTGTTGATTTTTAGATGTTTTTGATCCTTGTGTTCTTCCTCATTTTTCATTATTTAAATTTCAGTAGGATTAGAAAATAATTTAATTTTACTAATATAATTTTTCTTTTAAAAAAATTGTACAGAGCCCCCAAAATGATTGGCACGCCCTGTCCATTGCCATCATCCTCCTACCATTGTTGTCGTCCTTATGTCGCCGTCCATTCATTTGATATAATTACCCACTTTCTACTCTACTATCTCATACATATTTTTTATACTACTCGTTGCCTCACTATCTCATGCATATTTTTTTTATACTAAATTATATATAAAATATTTGCATTAAAAATATTATATTATAGTTTAAATTAAATCCTATTATAATTTTATGGAATATAAATCATTTTAATTTTATTTGATATGAACTACCAGCAATGAATATGTATACATTAATTTTTTTTTTCAATAACCGAAATAGAAGGTGAAGAAATTAAACTATTTGTGTGCAAACTAGAAAGCTTGTACATTGAAAAAAAAAGAAAAGAATAGATGAGAAAAGTGTGGATCACAAGAAACAGATGAGACGTACATATATATTAAGCAATAATAAGTTGAGCTTTAGTTGAGCTTAAATTTTGACACAAGTGTAAAATTATCTTTATATTCGACTTTTTTTTAAAGTAAATTAACAAGTATGAGTTGATCTCTTTCGAGTATTAAACAAACATACTTGCTTATGGTATAATAATTTAAAGAAAATTTTATAAGTTCTATAAACATTATCATTTATTTTTAAAATTATAGAGATAACTATTGCTAATTTAAACCAACAAAATAATATCACTTTAATTCAAAATTTTTATTGCTCCACCATTGATAGGTGGCGTAGCACCCTAGCATGCACCTATATAAAATCCCGAGTTTTGTTGTGATGTTAACTTTTGTGAGTAAACTGGTTACATATATCTTCTAATGGTAAATATATAGATATGGAGATTAACCAAGTTACAAAACAATAAGACCAAACCTAAGGTCTTATGTAAGAAGGAATCGTGTACCCAAAAGGATCCCTGAATATCCACCAACGAAACCAAAAGACTATCCATCCCATCCATTTCATCCTAAACTGGTTACATATATCAAAGACGTTACGTGCAACAAAAAAATGCTGAGTAGGTACATAGAATATCCAATTAAGAATTTTTGTGTGACGTTGTTTGAAGACATTCTGACGTCATAGTCAAACCACTTAAATAAAAAGCTCGACACCATATAGCCCTAGGTACTCCAATTTTTGCTTTAACAAATGGAAAAAGTAGACTTTTAATTTTTGAATTCTCGAAATTGTTGTGGTGTAGTGTGTTTTCTCAAAATTAGATTGAAGGGAAGTACGTTGTAGATCAATTATTTGATAATCACGTATGATAGATATAAATCATGAATGAATAAACGAGTAGATCGATATATTGAGAAGAAGAGTGAAATGATGGAAGAAAGTACCTTGCACATGTTAGGAGGGCAATTAGGATTTGTGCAGGCATGAGGAAAGTGAGCAAAGTCATGTTGGTGGGGCTGAATCCTCAACCTCCCTTGTTGATCAACATACCCCGGGTTCGATTCGATGCTGGAGAAGCAACTCCTTAGTCCTAAATGATCCAGTATGGTGTCTATGAAAAACATGTTGGCGTCACTCACTATCCTCAGACAGCACCTGTACGTGCGCGCACAATCAATTCCCGCCGGCAGGGTATATATATATATATATATGAATAATTGAGCTCAGGCGTACGTACGTACGTGTACTTACCCTGCAGAATGGATAGCTTTAATGGTTGGGACGATCTTCGGATGAATCGGAATCCTTTGTAGAACCTTGACAATGTCATCGCTTGTAACTCCTTTTTGGTGCATCTCTTTCATCAACATGTCCTGTAATGTATTTAATATTATTGTTATATATATCAATGAATTGTAGCTATAGCTAGCTTTTATTAATTAATAATTGAAACGAAATACTTACCATGGCGGAGTTCCAGGGCATGGTGGATAGAAGCTGGTAAAAAAGGTTGGTGAAACCCAATTCATCAAACACCCAGTTATCACTATCTACATCGATTACTGTCTTATCAAAGTCGAACAACACAACTATTCCTTCCATTTTCTATCACCTCCCTCTAATCTCCTCCTTTGATTAGTTTGAATTGTGTACAATCTCAAGGAGATGTTGGGTATTTATAGGAGCGTGGGCTACTTCTTGCCACATAAATTCTATTTATTATTTAATGATAAATAATATAGTACGTGTTGAAGTGAATAAATAATATATTGATTTTTTTTTTCATAAGGAAAGAAGAAGTAATTTGGTCCAAAGGCTTTAAATGTCCTAAAAAATTTCCTTTGCTAGTAAATGACCAAAATTTTTTCATAATACCAACACTACCCCTCCTTAATTTTACCCTTACCCGGCTCCCCCTTCTTCTTTTTTTAGATCTGCTTCCCGACTTCCCGACTCCCAGTCTTCATCGGCGGGGAACTCCCTCCCGGATCTCAGCTCAGCGAACACCCGTCCAGCGAGCTGCCTCGCCCCAATCCTTGTTGGTGAGTAGGCTTTCCTGCCGGCGGAGATGGCCTCGGAGCCGTCGTAGAGGTGGCAGAAACCTCGGATCAGCTTGCCTTTGTAGAGAAGATCGGAGGAGATCTCCATCCGGCGCATCAGATCCATCGTGCGGAAGAAGGAGAAGAGCTCCTTGGGAGTCGTTTCCACGAGGCGAGAGGGAGGCTCGCATTTGTGCGCCACGAAGGGGAGCCTAGTCTCGACCGTCGGAGGCGGCTGCGGGGGAGAACGGGCGGAGATTTGGGGGATTAGGGTTTTCAGTGATGCGTTGCGAGTTCTGCCAGCTAGATTAGCGAGAGACATCTCCTCTTGATCGATCTGGAATTTCAATTTATTATTCATTTTTTCTAGTTCAGATATGGAATTGCAAATTGCTTTTAAATTTGAAAGCAATTTGAAAGCTACTGATAAAACTAATTATACTTTTATAGTTAATGGTTTTCCTTTGGTTATAGTGTCTATGATTTTTTTTATAGTGATGACAGTGTCTATAACCCTATTTTTATAACGGTGATAATGTCTATGATCCTGTTTTTATTTTGATAAGTTTTTCTTTGATTACAGTGTCTTTGACCTTTTTTTTTCATAGTGGTGACAATGTCTATGATCCTGTTTTTATTTTGATAAGTTTTTCTTTTGATTACAGTGTCTTTGACACTTTTTTCATAGTGGTGACAGTGTCTATAACCCTGTTTTTATTTTGGTTACAACGTCTATAGGGTTTCCTTTGATTACAATGTCTATGAACTTTTTTTCATAGTGGTGACAGTGTCTATGACCTGATTTTTATAGTGGTGACAATGTCTATTATCTTGTTTTCATAGTGGTGACAGTGTATATGACTCTCTTACCCATTAATATATTGAAGGAGAACTGTCCACCTAATGTCTTTTGACTTCTTATTAGCCCCTTTAGGGTTTGTGCTTACCTTGTCCTAGGGTTTTCCATTTGGTGACAACAATCATCTCTTAACGACGTACTGTACTTAACATTTTAGGATTTAGGGTTTAGGGCCAAGAGACTTAACCCTAAACCCTAAACCATACTGTACATCACATGTTCTTTTGGCTTCTCATTAGCCCCTTTAGGGTTTGTGCTTCCCTTTTCCTAGGATTTTCCTTTGATTACAGTGTCTATGAACCTTTTTTCATAGTGGTGACAATGTCTATAAAACTGTTTTTATTTTGGTTACAACGTCTATAGGGTTTTCCTTTTGATTACAATGTCTATGACTTGTTTTTATAGTGGTGACAGTGGCTATGACACTGTTTTTATTTTGATTACAGTGTCTACGACCCTCTTACCCATTCATGTCTTAGAGGAGAATTGTCATCACATTTATTTTGGCTTCTCATTAGCCCCTTTAGGGTTTGTGCTTCCCTTTTCTTAGGATTTTCCTTTGATTACAGTGTCTATGAACCTTTTTTCATAGTGGCGACAGTGTCTATAAAGCTGTTTTTATTTTGGTTACCGCGTCTATAAGGTTTTCCTTTTGATTACAGTGTCTATGACCCTGTTTTTATAGAGTGACATGGCTATGACACTGCTTTTATTTTGATTACAGTGTCTATGACCCTCTTACCCATTCATGTATTAGAGGAGAATTGTCATCACATTTATTTTGGCTTCTCATTAGTCCCTATAGGGCCTGTTCTTCCTTTTTGATATGATTTCCCTTTGATTACAGTATCTATGACCATGTCTTTATTGCGGTGACAGTATCTATGACTTTATTTTTATTATAGTGGTTACAACAGTAGTTACATTTTTAATTTTTTTAATTGTGGTGACACTACTTTAAAAAAATCTAGAAAACTAGAAGTTAGAAATTGGAGAAGAATTGTCATCACATGTATTTTGACTTCTCATTAGCCCCTATAGGGTTTGTGCTTCCCATTTCATAGGGTTTTCCTTTGATTACAGTGTCTATGACCATTTTTTCATAGTGGTGACAGTGTTTATGACCTTGATTATATTTTGGTTACATCGTCTATGACCCTCTTAGGCTCTTACCCATTCATATATTAGAGGAGAATTGTCACCACATGAATATCGACTTCTCAATATCCCCTATAGGGTTTGTGATTCCCTTTTCCTAGTGTTTTCTTTTGATTACAGTGTCTATGAACCTTTTTTTTAGTGGTGACAGTGTCTATAAAGCTGTTTTTATTTTGGTTACAACGTCTATAGGGTTTTCCTTTTGATTACAGTGTCTATGACTTTATTATTATAGTGGTGACGGTGGCTATGAGACTATTTTTATTTTGATTACAGTGTCTATGACCCTCTTACCCATTCATGTATTAGAGGAGAACTGTCACCATATTTATTTTGGCTTCTCATTAGCCCCTATAGGGTTTGTGCTTCCCTTTGTCCTAGGGTTTTTCTTTAATTACAGTGTCTATGCCCCTGTTTTTATAGTGGTGACAATGTCTATGACCATGTTTTTATTTTGGTTACAACATCTATGACCTTGTTTTTATTTTGGTTACAGGGTCAATGACCATCTTACCTATCCATATATTAGAGAATATCACCACATGTATTTTGACTGATCATTAACCCCTATTGGATTTGTACTTTCCTTATCTTAGTGTTTCTCTCATTAGCCCCTATAGAATTTGTGATTACACAATTTTTTACCTTAGTGGCATCACTAATAACCTCACTTTGGTCATTCTTTCACTTGGTACGACCACACTGCACTCAATTTCAAATGACAAAATTCAAAACAAAGCTTGTAATGGGTAGGAAGATGAAAGCTCATACTTCATACGTGTATAGAATTGGGCCAAAGGCCCAATCAAATGGCATCATAAAATGAAACTTGTATTACTGAAGAGGATATACTTAATGAAAATCAGATTACTCTACTCTCTCTTACCTTTTCTTTCTTTTACTCTCACCGGCGTACAGAAGGTCATCCAACTTTTGTGGTGACAAACTCCGACTTCTGTGGCAGCACCACCGACGACTCCAGGAGGCGCGGCCTCGTCTTCCCCGTCATTCCCATGGCCGTTTATGCCCCACGAAAAATCTGCTCGGCCAGGCGGCTCCCCTGCGCCCATCGCCACCGCCACCACCGCAATGGCGCCGCTGATGCCCGTCATCTATCATCCTCGTCATATACATTGCTTGCTTGCTGTTTTCCCCAATTTCTCACTTGATTTTGCAATCTTGTTCATCGCATCTGAATTTTAGAATCAAATTCGATTTCGAGCATTGAATTCGATTTCCCCCAATTTCTCGCTTGATTTCTCCTTGTGCTGTAATGATTTGGTCTTCCAAACATATGGCAATTCGAGTACTGATCCCCTCGTTTGAAATGGCCTCCGCCCTCCAGGAGCAGCAATTTCCCAGATCCGAGTTTGAAATGGCCTCCAGGGGCGAGGAGGCGTCCGGAGGCGGAAGCAACGGTGGCCGTGGCTGTGGAGGCTCGCTCGATCCGAAGTTTTTTGTTTTGTTTTGAGCAACGGATCTGAAGGGAAATGCGGAGGCAGCCATGGTGGGGAGCTTGGATGCAGTGATAGAAGCTCGGAGCGGGAGGCAGCCATGGAAGCTCGGAGGGGAGCTCGAAGGAAGCCATGGAAGAGATCGAAATTGAAGATGAATGGTGCTGGATTCGACAATCGTGCTTCAGATCGAAATCGAAATCACGCCCTTTGCCGTCTTGTTCTTCGTTGACGTTGAAGGATTCATAAGAGAAAAAATGAAGGAAGCGCTGAGTATATTTGACCAGGGGTAAAAGTGTCAATTGTGGACACTCACCTAATATTTTAACCCTTTTGTCCTTGGGCTTAAATTTTGGGCATCAAAGGGACACTTAACAAAAAAACCCCAGGAAAGAATTCGAATAAGCAATCAAGACTGGGTCCCTTTTTCTATGCCAGTTATATACTTTAGCGTCGACGGGCATAAACTGTCGCCTGAATTCAGTTTTGGTCGCTGAAGGATTCAAGAGACGAACATCCATCGCTTGAACCACCGTCTCATCAACACTGTCCCTTGAGATACCAGGCGATGAATTTTGGTCTGTCACTTGAATATACCCCTAGTGTTCAAAAGCACTGTCAGGTGTCCAAGCGACCACCTATGTTTGTCACTTCAAACTTAAGTCGCCATATTTTTTCAGGCGACGACCTCATAAAGATGGATATTACCTTGTCTAAGTCAGTCGTCAAAGTTTGATTTTCATAAAAAAAAAAAACCACATTTGTAATGTGTTATTCCAACCTGTCTTATGCACATTCATAATCTACACTCGCACCTTACATTCAGAAACACAACACACAGCCTACAGAACACACACATCCTACACTTTACATTCACAACAAAAACTCACAATGTACAACACAATTTGACAGACCAAAATATGTCATGTTAAACTAACCTGCGTATAATTTACATCTTTAATTTGTATATATATGCATATCCATCAAAACCTTCCATGTTCAACCAACATTCATGCAATTTCCCAACATTTCTTGACAAAAAGAAGTGATTATTAATGGCTTAAGTTCGCCACTAAGATGTAATTCAAGAGACAAACATATATATGCTATCCGTCAGAGTGCTCGGTCTCGATGGCTTGTTCTTGGTCCATCCTTGCGGATGAGGTCAAGAAGACCTGGATGGTTTTCGATATATACTCCACTAGCTAGGTTGGTGACTAAGGAGTGCAACCTTATCTGTTACCAAATTACCTTCACGGAATACTTGGTTAATGAAAATGGTTTAAAATGATGATAGGTGAAAAAGAGAATCTGAGATGATTATCTCGACGTCCCAAGGGCACTTCCAAGTCCCTTTCAGAGCCTTGATGACATTGAGGTTATCGCCTCGATTTCATTGTGTGGTTGTACCCAAGTTCTTTTGTTGCACGAATACCTTTTAGTAGAGCGAGTGTTTCCCCTTTCAGTGTCATTTGCTTACCACATTTTTCATGGCCTATAAGTTAAGGTCGCTTTCTTCTATTTCATTTCTTTTGATGAACCAAATTGTAGTATCCCTTGATGGGAGAGTCGACCTGTCAATGTTTTTGTTTACAAACCTTTTTATGGTCTTTGCCATCTTGTTCTATTTCTCGTCTTTCATATGTTTTTGGCCTTTGAAAAGCCTATTGGGGTTGTCCTCTTCATCATCTTGGAGCCTTTTAGATTTTTTTTCTCCAAAGTTGAGCGTGTGTATGAAACATTTAATATCCTAGATGAATGGTTATTGTTTTTGTTCAAAGATAATTTTAATTATTTCCAAAGTACTAGATACTCCACCAAGAAATTATAGGGGTCACTTTATCTTCTTTTCCTAGTATAGTATGTCTCTAAATCCCCCATCAGATCCCATATGTTTCTACTTTGTGTGTTCAGATTTTTTATCGTGTGGGTTATGTTGGGTCTTAATATGTACATAACTTTGTGTATGTACATACATTCAAAGAAGAGATGTACCTCATCTTCACACAGTTGCTTGCAAAATGAGCATTCAAGGGGTACATGCAAACCTTCTTGTCGCAACCTTCCCTTTATTGGGAGTCCTTTTTGGCCTAGATGGACCTCATTTCACACAGGGGCTTGTAAAATGAGCATTCAAGTGGTACATTGACACCTTTTTGTGCCAACCTAGTCTTTGTCGGGAGTCCTTTATGGCCTAGTTTCCACAACAAAATTTCAAATTTTGAAATGTATCAATCATTCATATTATCCTTTCTGGGATAGTTTCCACAACAAAATTTTAAAATTTGAAATGTATCAATCTTCCAAATCCATTCATATTTATCCGGTGCCAAGGATTGTGATTTGGTAATGAAATTCATAGCACTGGCTGTGGTGTACCAACCATCCCAGTTTGGCCACCAGTACAATTTCTCCTATATATCGTTCTCGAGTATGTGTACTTGTAAGACATCCTTTGTCAACTCTTTTGGGAGAGCCTGACATACTCTACTTTTGATCCATTTTTTATTATGGCCTATGTATTCACTCGCTTTCAAGTTGATTTGTGAATCAGTTGTGAGGTTGCATTTCTTAAAAATCGACATAGTCGAAACCCATCTATCCGTTCAAAAGTTGATTGATTCTCCATTTCCTACATTCAAAATTAGTACTTTTTGGAATGTGTCTTTAAGGTCCATGAACTTACCACATTTCCATGAGACATTAGATTTTGTTCCTGTATACTAGGACGTGGGTGGTTTTAGGTAGTTTTATTTGATCACTCTAACCCATATTTTCATTTGTTCTGCTAAAATTTTCCAAAGAAGTTTCATTTAAAGGGCTTGATTCATGCCTTTTGCCTTCTTTAGTCCAATACCTCTTTTTTTTCGATTTACAGATTCTATCACTACTGATCAACGGTTTGTGATTTAAGTCCTTGTTCTAGAAGAAAGTTCTATTGACTTGGTCGAGCTCCTGATGGATGCTAGCTCGAAGCATGAAACTTTTCATTATGTAACTTGGTTTTGCAGCCAGATTTGCTCTTAGTATGACAATTCTCTCTTCTTGTGAAAGCGAACTAGTTCTCCATTTGCTTAGTTAGTCTTTTGGTTTACATACAATTTCTTCAAATGTTCCTTTGTTTATTTTTCCATTGATAATTGGTTATCCCAAATACTTTTCCAGAGCACTCAAATTAGAGATGTGCAAGGTATGTATTTCTAGTTTCCAAGTATTTGGGAATTAATTTCTTTGTCATTTGAAATGTTGATTTATGGAAATTGACTTTTTGTCATGATATTTGGCAATATTCATCAGAAATCAATATATCATTGTCGAAAGCCTTGAAGGAGATTTTAACGCCCTCGGCCCGTCCACCTATTACATTGAAACCTATTAGACTTTCGTTTGTCACTGTCTCTTGTTGTAATTTTCCAGCAAGGATTTCTACGCCATGAATAAATAAGAAATGTGAGGGTGGGTCCCTTAGTCGTAGACCCCTCTTTAGTGTGAATAGATTAGTTGGTCCGTTGTTTATTACACCTAATTAAAATGAAACTGTTTCACTACATTCTTTGATTCATTCTATGAATCTTGGTCCGAAGCCAAACTTTTGCATGATAGCTTGTGAAGTTCCACTCAATTGTATTATATGCTTATTCGATATCTACTTTGATGGCAATCCAGCCCTCTTTCCCTATTTTTGAACGGAAAGAGGGAAAAATCTCGTGAGCTATAAGCACATGATCTTGAATTGCTCTATTAGAGACAAAAGCTTCGTGTAGCAGTTCGAATTAGTTTTCCTACCACTTTCTTCATTCATTTTGTAAGGATTTTAGAGATAGTCTTATAGATTGTTAAACATAGGTTTATTGGTATATAGTGATTTGTAGTTGTCGGATTGTCACATTTTGGAAGGAGTGTGATAAAGGTATGGTTTATTTGTTTTAGGAGTTTCCCAAATGTGAAAAATCCTAGGTTTATTGGTATATAGGGATTTGTAGTGACGATGTTAATGCATATTTTTTTATAGGCATTGTAGGTAGTTTTAATGTAGTTTTAGGGTGCATTCGATAGGTTTTATAACTAATTAACATTCTTCATCATTTGGTATTCGAAGTTTAGAATCTTTTGTTTTTCGTGTTTATTCGTTTATCATAAGATCCGAGCTCGAAAGATGGAGAAACCATGGAGAAATTGAGCTAGGGAGAGCTAACGAACAAGCGAAGACAAGCCAAGGAGCAAGAGAACAAGGAATCAAAGTCTAAGAGTTGAAACGATAGCAATCCGTAAAAGCTGTCCACTCGGCGAGCTAAACTTAAAATGCGATTTCCTAGGGCATCGGATGTTCGATCGTCTACTATGACCATGCATTGGAAAGCTCTCGATGAGCTATACAAGACTAGAAAAAATGGCATCCGCTTCTAGAAAACTAGCACCCACCATTGACGCTTTATGGAATGTTTTATCTACGACTTCTAGGGCTTCTAATACCAGTTTTCAACATTATATTAGGTTGTTTTACAACAATGATGCTTTAGAGGATTGAACACTAGAGATTTCGAGTACTTTATATAGTAATTATGACTTGTTTGCTTTTGCCTACGATTCAAGACTTGGTTGGTTGAGTCGTGAGACTTGATTTCTATGTTATTCCTATGTTTATTTCATCTTATTTGTGTTGATTGCACACCTTGGTAGAAATGTATCGCGCTAGTGATAATGCATATTTCATGTAGGCATTATAGGTGGTTCTTATTGCATTTAGATAGGAGTTTTGCACATGTTTTCGTCTAGTTCCGTATCTTTCTAGTGAAGTGTTTGAGTTTAGAATCTACGCGTTTTTAGTGTTTATTCTGCAGTTTTATATTCCGACCTTGAATGGGATCTTAGAGAAGCTTAAATGCCATGTTTTAGAGCATTTTAAGGCTAAGGAAAAAGCTACAAAGGAGCAAGGAAGCACAACATCGAAGCTAAGAAGAAAGTTCGTCACTTATGGGATGGCGCCCACCGCTATCCCGCCGGCGCCCGCCGCTAACCCATCTTCAGCATGCCGACTTTAAGTCTGAAGATATTATTATTATATTATATTATTATTATATTTCATAGGGTTTCACGACTCTATTTAGGATTTATTTCTTCGATTTCAGCCGTGTGTGGCTTTAGGGTTAGTCAATGGAGACAATTAGAGAGAAGAGAATTAGTTTGGTTATGGTTGCTAAACTCATAGTTTTGCCTGTGATTCGAAGATATGGTTGAATAAATTATGAGGATTTTATTTCTATTAGTTATTTATAAGTATATTTATCATCTTTTTCTTATTGATCATATTTGTGTTCCTTTCTATGATTGATCACCATGTTAGGAATTACATCTATGCTATGAATTCGTTGTTGTTTTCTAGATAGCTGATAATGCATATTTCATATAGGCATTATAGGTATTTCTTATTCTAATTAGGTAGTTGTTTTGCTATGATTTGAGTCTAGTTTCGTATATTGCTTGTGAAGTATTCGAGTTCGGAATCTACGCGTTTTTGGTGTTTATTCTGCAAAATTACATTCTCACATTGGATGGACTTTGGGAAGAGCTTAAGAAGCATGTTTTGGAGCATATGGAGACTAAGGAGGAGCTAGAGAGGATCAAGGAAGCACGACATTGGAATTTATTGAAGACAAGGAACGACAGACACTACATAGACGACGTCCGCCGCCTTTTGTACGGCGCCCGCCACCCTTTGCACGACGCCCGCCGTTGACCTGTTTTCCGGATACGCGGTTTTGGATCCGAAGACATTATTTTATATTATTCCATTCTATTTCCTACTAGGGTTTTGACAACTCTTAGGAGGCTTTATTAGTTGTTTTTCTGTTCTATTCATTGTGGTGGTTGTTAGAGAGAGGATTGTTGTGAGACTATGAAAACAATTAGAGAGAATTGGCCTATGAGTTGCTAAACTCATAGTTTGGCCTGTGATTCGAAGACATGGTTGTTTGGATTGTGAGGATTTTATTCTATTTGATTATTCATGTTCTTAGTTATCATCTTGTGCTTAATTTATATTTGTGTTTCTTTCTATGCCTGATCAACATGTTAGGAATTGCATCTTAGCTATGAATTAGTTATTGTTTTCTCGATTGCAAACAAAGGTATTGATGATAGTGATGTCTCTTTGTGTCTGTAGTGGATGATTTCAATTGATATATGTTGTGTAGATTCAATTATGGCTGAGTTCGGTATGCGCATTTTAGTCTTAATTGAGTTGAGTCAATGTGCCAATTGGTCTTGATTACTTGAGTTCTTAATGATATTCTTTAGTGCTATTGAATAAGATGAGTGAATCTCTGTGGATCTCTCAACTTTAGTCAAGTAGACCTAGGAATATGAATAATTAATAGATCAATCCGAGGACCATGAATTCCAACCATTGTCAGAGAATTGCAAGTGAAATGTTCTTTCTACTTTGATATCAATTTAGTTTGCGATCATAAATCTGGTTACTTTTACATCTTTGCTACTTGTCGAATCGGAAATCGCTTCTCCCTGTCGAATCGACATCAGAGTTCATCGCTATACTAGTAGTTATTTGGTTTATCAAGTGATTAGTTGCCTAATCTATTGGTTTGTGTTTAAGTTTGGATATTATTACCATTTGGCAAAGGGAGAAAGTGCCAACGACGTTCGTCCCGCACCAATAGTGAACGAAGCCATTAATCTAGTGACATTTCTATGTCTTTGTGGTGGATGATTTCGATTGATTTATGTCGAGTAGACGTTATAGGGCCGAGTAGGGTTGTTCCTCTTGTCTTCTATTTGCATTGAATCAATATGCTAATTGTTATTGGAACTTGAGTGTTTAATGCTATTCTTTAGCGATATTGAATAAGAAGTTTGTGTCTTTGCGGATCTATCAACTTTAGTTAAGTCGACATATGCTTAGTAATATCTATTGAATCAATCCTTGGATCTTAAACCTCAACCATTTTCGAGAATTACAGGTGAAATACTCTCTATATTTTTATCACTACTTTGCAATCATTGATCTATTTACAGGTGAATCAATCCTTGGATCTTAAACCTCAACCATTTTCTCTATGGGTTCGACTCCGGACTTCATCTCTATACTAGTTTATTGGTTTATCAATCTATTGGTTTACTAATCTATTTGTTTGAGCTTTGAGTTAGGATATTATTGATATTTGGAAAAGGACAAAAAAGCCAACGACGTTCTTCTTGCACCAGCTATGGTTTCAATTCATCCGCTGGAATAATTAAGCATTTTGTAGCAAACATAATTGCATGATTCCGCTAGGAGGATCTTGATTATGTAGGAAGATGACTACTTGATTAAATATTAGTTTCTAAGTGATTAGGGTTGATGGGATGACAACTGTCGACACATGCTAGTTACTTAGGAGGGTTGGTATTGCCATTCTGGCAAGTACATTTGGAATTTGTGCTGTTTGAATGTTAAATCCTGCAGTGATAGGGTTGCATTCAAATATAAGGGATTGTCATATTTGCAAGGAGTGACAATCTATTTAAAACAAAGTCGGATTAATCAATTGCGAAAGAATAACTAGACATTGAGTCAATGATCAAGTAAACCAACCAATGTTGCAAATTTGTAGATGAAACCACTTCTCTTTTATATTTTATTTGCTCTTGTCAACATTCCGTATTGTTTATTTTCATTTAGATTTCATCGTTGCTTACATATTATTCTTTGGTGAGGTGAAACGACAACTTACTTACATACTATACTAGTTCGTTAGTTTGAGAATTATTCTTTGGCGAGGTGAAACGACAACTTTTCCTGCGTCAGTCAACCTTTTTCACACTTGGCCCCACAATTCCCTAGTACTTCTTGTAGAATTCCACTGCCATTTCATCTAGTGGAATCCCACCTAGTTTTTTCATAACTATTTTGTATTTCATTCAAGTCCCCAAGGATTATACATGGCAAGTTAGAGTTTATAGACAAATAGAAAGGCCCATGCCTATCCCTTTTGGATGTGTTTAAGTATTTTAAGACAATAAATCAATGGTCCAGTGTAGTACTTCAATTTTAGTGTTAATGAGTTGATAGTCATTCCATATAACTCTAATATGTCGTGATCCCCCAAGAGTGGGAAACAAATTGCGTGGTCAGATCCTACTCTTCTCCATAGAGTTTCATTTGGTATTTCATTTTATTTATTTATTTCAACAATCACCATGATCTGATTTTTTTCAATTTTACAAAAAGATCTGATTTCAACCCAAAAGGTTTCCCTTCTAATGCCTTGAGAGTTCCATAAGCTAATCTTCATTAAGACAAGTTTGTGAAGGAAAATGTGACCTATTACCATGAATTGAGTGTTGGTCTAGGAGTTGCTTTGTTCAAAATTTGCTAACGGGAATCTGGTTTATCCTCCCTCTTTCAAGAAGGAGATTGTTTAATTTTCTGATAATGTTGGTAGGAGGAAATCGAGTTTAAAATATAATAAAATAAATCAAACCAGATTCGTGCCCACGCAAATAATTACAAGACTTCCTCCCGATGTAGCAGTGGGAAGTTAGGATCGATCCTCGAGGAAGCGTGTTAGCGGATCCTAGGCAGCAGCGAAATCTCACGAACGGTGATCGACCACAGTGGTACTCGACCTCGACCAAGGGTTAGTCGACAGAGGGTCAAGCACAGTCGAATCCGAGCAACAGAAGTCACTGATGGTGGTCGATGTCGACCAGGCTTACTCGACGTCGAGTAGGGTCTGGTCGACTTCGGGTTCCTGCAGAGGCACAGAAGCAACAACGATCTTGCTCGATCGAAGAATCAGTGGTCGACGTCGACCAAGGGGTGGTCGAAGTCGAGTAGAAACAGTAACGTAAAATAAAGAACAAAGCTTTTGAATTCGGAATAAACTATGTGAAAGAAAACTTCCAAGATCGGGGTTTGCAACAACGATAACCAAAATGCATAAGGCAAGATAAATAACGATAATCATGCAAATCACATCGAAGGATCAAGCTTTCGCCTTTTCCAACAATTAGACAACTCTTTCAAGAAACCCTAATTGTTTCTGCCGATTTTATGTCTATTAATCCAAGTTGTTAGCATGGATCTCTATTAAATAGAGAATAAACACATAAAAGGTAGTAGATGCTCAAAACATAATAAAGGTCGGATCTTTACCTCAAACACGCATGGCTATCGTCGGGCTCGCCCCAACCCTAGAAGTGGGTGGACTACTCGCTCTTCATCGCAATCGCAGACATCATTGATGGAAAAGAAATTACTTGCATTAAATTAAACCAAACAGAGCTTACAGCCAAAGGAAGCCAATTCCGCTCTCGCTTCACAAACTCCTCGGCCTCCACTATCTCTCTCTCTACCTCCCTTCTTCTTCTCTAGCTTGGAATGAATAAAAATCAGCCCTATAGGCTTTATTTATAGGCTTCCAATCCTTGCTAATCAAGGAAGGAATATCTATCTAATATTTAAAGATAAAACATTAAATAAAAGGAACATTTATCTAATAAGGAAAATAACTAAATATCTTCATGTGGATAAAATCCTTCTCTCCATGGATAGATCTTGATAGAACATGATGGATCCAGCCTTGCTTCGTGCCCAAGTTGTCCACATATGCTCGGAATGGCCCAATGGGCTCTCGGCCCAAACAGGTGGTAGTCGACTTCGACCAAGCCTGGTCTAGGTCGAGTAGATCCGTACTCTACTTCGAGTACACTTCAGTTTGTCGAGTGCTTCTCCTTCTCGAGCTCTGGAACAACTCCTCTTCTGGTCAACTTCGACTACAGCTAGTCGACTTCGAGTACAACTCGTGCTCAATTTGTCTTCTTCTTCTATCCTCGACTTGGTCTGCTCCAGCTTTTAGTCGACTTCGAGTAAGGCATGGTCGAAGTCGAGTAGAATCCAGTTCTCAGCATTCTTCTCTATTCTTGAAACGCACTTTCCCAAGTCCTCGTTCGTCAGATTGACACATATGACCATGCGTTGGAAAGCTCTTTTCGAGGGCTACAACTCTCATGAAAACATCAAAGCTTGATTCAGAATGATAGATGTCGAAATATGGGCGTTTCTCCAGCTTCACCATCCTTAGCTTCTTCATGACTTTCATTTAAGCTCCAAAGTGCGTCCGATTTCTGCGGAATTAAACAGAAACTAGTGTAGACTCCATAATTTGGCAAATAAGCATAAAATACATAGATTCTGTACATTCCCAACCCATAATATACAAAATGACAGAATAAGGGGCTAAAACAGATATAAAAACATGGCATAAAACATGGACATCAAATCACCCCATACTTAAGCTTGCTTGTCCCCAAGCAATAACTTGGATGGTCATTCAGGGGAAGAATTCAAAACTCTCAATATCATAGATTCATTCTTATATGTCCCTGCAATCAATTACCATTATCAAAAAGGTACTTGTGCCAAAAATCCATGCATGTGCAATCAAAAGCAACATCTACTCACAAAAGGAGGTTTGTGCAAAAACAATTTATATGATAAAGCATTAATAATCAGGAGGACTTTAATTTAAGCTCAATAAGGAGTAGATTGGTAAAAGGCTAAAGGTGGGCGATTTTTGGCAATGTGGTGCTTTAATCCGGGGAAATGCATTATTTCCAAACATTCTCAACCACATTCCTTCTTCATAAGATTCATCACCTTTCATAATGCTTTTTTTTTCAATAATAATGCTTTTACCTCTCTAACCTCAGCACTGTCTTCTCGCGAGTCGCAAACATGGGTGTCATGAATGGCCCCGGATACTTAGTGCTTTGGACTCCTCACATGGTGTCCCATCTCACTGAACTATTATCTCAGTGAGCAGGGTCGATCTACCTTTATCTCCTGAGGTGATCGGATTTTTTCTCACTAATTAAATTTTCCATATATTTTAAACATTCTTGCCAAACTCCAATAATAACAACAAAACACCATATAATATCTACATAATGTAACATCATTCTCAACATAATCCCGGGATAGAAAATAAGGTAAAGAATGGCAATATTTAGATCATGTGGAGCATAATATGAAATAAGGCTCAATATGGCTTTTGTGATGCATAAGCATAGGTAAGGCTAGGAATATAACAATATGAGCATTATATAGAAATTTAAAGTCCTCCATCCTCTTATCATGCAACATTTCAAAAGCAACATCAAATTTTACCTCCTTTCACGGTTTTCAATAAAATATGCACTTCATTGTGACTTCCCTTTACTAGGCAATTTCATGCTATATCTCTAATGAATCCAATTTTGCATCGTCGAGTTCAATATAACTTCCATGACACTATTTCTTTAGACAATTTACAAGCTTTGGAAGATGTCTCATAGAGCTTTGAGTTTAGCAATTATGCACAAAAATTTAAAATTTTACTCAAAATTCACCATGTAAGAACAGAAACAAGAATAAAACATAAAATAATGATAATGAGCTCTTCCCCCACCCCATACTTAAAATATACAGTGTTCCCACTGTATAAAACAATATAAAAAAAAGAGGTAAATGAAGGAACTCACCGAATAACGCATCAAAGAGGCAAAAACAGGGCAATCGAGTAAATGTGCTGGTCGACGTCGAGTAGGCGTGGTCGACGTCGAGTACAGATCTGCTGCGTCGAGTGAAAGATAAAGTTGAGGATGCTTTCTGGTTGGTCGACGTCGAGTGGCCTACTCGACGTCGAGTACGGTGTTGTACTCAATCCTCTTCGTAGTCGATCTCGACTTGTCCTATACTTGAGTTTCATGCCACTTTGCGAGGACCCCATACTTGAATATGAACATTGGTTGCTCAAAATTGTCGGGGATGACCTTCACCTTGTAAGGTAAAAGCGACCTTGAAACATCCTGGGCAACAACGTCCAACTTCTTCTTTTCTGGCTCTTCTTCTTCTTGAGGTTCTTCAAATGGGTTCTCAAAGACAGATAGCAAAGTTGGATTTGAGATAGCGGAAGGACATACCTGGGTATCGACTGTAGATAGGTTGATATCAACTAGGCGTTAGTCGAGGTCGACCTCAGGTTCAGATCCTCCTTCTAGCGAGATTTGGGCTTCTGGCGGTGGTTTTGACGAATCTCGTAGCTTCCTAAATGCACGTACACCCTGAAGCCATGCCTCCTCATCAACAATGTATAGCCATCTCAAATATTCGAATTCTTTTGCATACCGTCTTTCTCTTTCCCTTTCGGCCCATATTTCAAGGCGCTCTAAGGTGTCCTGCATCCACCTGTAGAAGAAAACTCAAGGAAAACGTGAGATCTAACTACATAAGGCGCGAATGATAGCTTCCCCGACAACGGTGCCAATTTGTTGGTAGGAGGAAATCGAGTTTAAAATATAATAAAATAAATCAAACCAGATTCGTGCCCACGCAAATAATTACAAGACTTCCTCCTGATGTAGCAGTGGGAAGTCAGGATCGATCCTAGGCAGCAGCGGAATCTCACGAACAGTGATCGACCACAGTGGTACTCGACCTCGACCAAGGGTTAGTCGACAGAGGGTTATGCACAGTCGAATCCGAGCAACAGAAGTGACTGATGGTGGTCGACGTCGACTAGGCTTACTCGACGTCGAGTAGGGTCTGGTCGACTTTGGGTTCATGCAGAGGCACAGAAGCAACATCGATCTTGCTCGATCAAAAAATCAGTGGTCGACGTCGACCAAGGGGTGGTCGAAGTCGAGTAGAAACAGTAACGTAAAATAAAGAACAAAGATTTCGGATTCGGAATAAACTATGTGAAAGAAAACTTCCAAAATCGAGGTTTGCAACAACGATAACCAAAATGCATAAGGCAGGATAAATAAAGATAATCATGCAAATCGCATCGAAGGATCAAGCTTTCGCCTTTTCCAACAATTAGACAACTCTTTCAAGAAACCATAACTGTTTCTACCGATTTTATGTCTATTAATCCAAGTTGTTAGCATGGATCTCTATTAAATAGAGAATAAACACATATAAGGCAGTAGATGCTCAAAACATAATAAAGGTCGGATCTTTACCTAAAACACGCATGACTATCGTCGGGCTCGCCCCAACCCTAGAAGTGGGTCGATGTTGTGAGCTGAATCTGCCATGTTTTACAGTAACTTTTATATCGTTTTCTGCATACATTTCATGCATTTAGGCTAGAATAGTACAGAATCTATGTAGTTTATGCTTACTTGCCAAATTATGGAATCTACACCAGTTTCTGTTTAAATTCGCAGAATTCGAGGAAATTTACAGCAGTTCTGAGAAAGGACGAAAAGCTCAGAAATCAACTACAGAAGTCCAAAGTCAAAGAACGACAGAACCAGGACGAATCAAGCTGGAGCCAAGAGTTACTCGATATCGAGTACTTTTACTCGATATCGACCAAAAAGTCCGAGCAGTGCCTGGTCGAGTAGGGGCGGATCGAGGAGCTGAGAGACGAAGCCAACCCGACACCAGGACCTTACTCGATATCGAGTAATGTACTCGATATCGACAAACTCAGCATCGCATGTCCAAGCCAGTGTCGGGGAGTGGTTGCTCGACAACACCAAACCAGCCAAAGTCGACACCATGTACTCGATATCGAGTACTTTGCTCGATATCGACAAGACCTGAGGCACTTGTCCGAGCTAGATCGAGAACCAGCTACTCGACCAAGACCAGTGAAGAAGTCGTCGACACGGTTACTCGATATCGAGTACTTTACTCGATATCGAGGAGAGCTATACTTGGCCGCGTTACGCGGTGAGCTGTCAGAGTCGAGTTGGGATTACTTGGAGCCGAAGAAGTCCGATTCTATCCACATATATCAAGATCTATCAATTCCATGGAAGATTTACCTACTTTAGATTTATTTCCTTTATGGATTTAATTCCTTTATTCCATTTATTTATCTTTAAGTTAGTAGATATTTAGATATAGATATAGATAGACTTTCTTACCTTGAATAGAAAGGGTATGAAGCCTATAAATGAAGCCTTAGGGGATGGATTTTAGTCATTCAATTTCAGAGAGAACAAGTGAGTAGTAGTAGAGAGAGAGAGTTTGTGGCGAGCAAGGCGGAAAGGCGAAAGCGGATTTGGCTTGTTCGGTTGTAAGCTTTCTTTGGTTTATTCTAATGCAAGTTAGTTTCTTTTGTTATTTAATGAGTTTCTTGATAATGAAGAGCGAGTAGTCCACCAACTTCTAGGGTCAGGGTGAGCCCGACGGTAGTCATGTAAGATGATGCGGTAAAGGTACAATCTTTTAATGCAATTCGTCTTCTATCCCTATGAGCATGATTCTTTTGCGAAAGTTGAAGGTGATCCTTGTTTGTATTAATGAAGCGAAAGTGATCTTAATGCAACTTGGGTTAATTATGTGAAAAGGGTTAATAACAATTAGGGTTTATGCAAAAGCCTCTATATTCCTATTTGTTAATAACGAAAGTTATTTGATGGAAAGCATGATCTTTTATGCCTTTATGTGTTGTTTTGCATGGTTATCGTTGTGGTGTTGATACCCTGGCTTTGGAAGTCTTTAAGTTTATTGAATTTATTTCGTCAAAAATCTGCGTTCTGTGTGCGAAAGTTTGCATCTTTAAGTTTCTGTCTTTGTCAATACCGAGGAAGTTCTTGTCGATATCGAGTACTGTTTACTCGATATCGAGGAGGGTTTACTCGACACTGCTTTTGTTGAAATTTCTGTCTCTGTTGTCAATTTCTGTAGTCGATATCGAGTTACTGTTTATCGATATCGACCAAGCTTCTGTGCTTTCTTTGCTTTAGTTTCTGCTTTTATTTGTTATTTCTGTCTTTTTGTTTGCTTGTCTGTCTGTGAGATTTACAACTACCTGAGATCCGCTGACAAGCTTCCTCGTGGATCGATCCTGACTTCTCACTACTGTATAAGGAGGGAGTCTTGTAATCATTTGCAAGGGACGGAATCTGGTTTGCTTTACATTAATTATATTTTATTGTAATTCTCGATTTCCTCCTACAACAAATTGGCGCCGTTGCCAGGGAAGCAATCATTCGCGCCTTAGGTAGTCAGATCTCACTTTTCCTTTGAGTTACTTCGCAGGTATATGCGCCGTTCTGGTCGAACACCTGAGTTTGACGCCTTAGACGAACCGGAGCGCCTTATACACATCCAAGCTAAACTAAAGAGAGCCATGGCAGCTGCAGAGACACAGGAACAGCTGATTGAGAGGCTTTTTGTTTGTTTTTGAACCTTTTAGTTTTTCTATTGTGGGTATATGTCTTCTATATTTTTCAGGTCCATGAGGACAGAAGCAAGCTAAATTCTGACTCGGCCCAGAGCATAGCACTCGATATTTGGAAGCCCTGCACATCTGTCTAGTGAGTTTCTTTCTTTACCCTTGTTTTTATACAGTGAGGACACTGTAATGTTTAAGTATGGGGTGGGGGAAGGGCTTACTTTATGCATATTTGATTTATGTGACATTATGTGTGCATATTTAAAGTTTATTTCTTGAGTTGCTTATACATGGCTATTTTGGAATTCCTTATTGATTTATGTGCTTATATGCATGTTTTCCAAAGTTTGAAAAAATGACCCCTATTGAAAATTTTTGAATAATGTCATGGAAGTTTTAATTGGACTCAACGATGCAAAATTGGATTCATTAGAGATATAGCATGAAATTGCCTAGTAAAGGGAAGTCACAATGAAGTGCATTATTTTGATGAAAACCATGAAAGGAGGTAAAATTTGAAGTTGCTTTTGACATGTTGCATGATAAGAGGATGGAGGACTTTATATTTCCATATAATGTTCATATTGTTATATCCTAGCCTTACCTATGCTTATGCATCACAAAAGCCATATTATGCCTTATTTTCATATATTGCTCCACATGATCTAAAATATTGCCATTCTTTACCTTATTTCCTATCCAGGGATTATGTCGAGAATGATGTTACATTATGGAGATGTTATATGGTTGTTGTGTTACTATCATTATTATTGGAGTTTGGAAGGATTGTTTTGAATATATGGAAAATTTAATGAGTGAAAGAAAATCCGATCAAAGATCGACCCTGCTCGCTGAGATAATAGTTTGGCGAGATGGGACACCAGGTGAGGAGTCCGACGCACTAAGTATCCGGGGCCATTCATGACACCCATGTTTGCGACTCGCGAGAAGGCAGTGCTGAGGTTAGAGAGGTAAAAGCATTATTATTGAATAAAGCATTATGAAAGGTGATGAATCTTATGGAGAAGGAAGGTGAAAGCGGATTTGGCTTGTTCGGTTGTAAGCTTTCTTTGGTTTATTTTAATGCAAGTTAGTTTCTTTTGTTATTTGTTGTAAGAGGAAATCAAGTTTAAAATATAATAAAATAGATCAAACCAGATTCGTGCCCCAACAAATAATTACAAGACCTCCTCCCTATGCAGTAGTGGGAAGTCAGGATTGATCCACGAGGAAGCGTGTCAGCGTATCCCAGGTAGCTGTAAATCTCACAGAAAAGCAAACAGAAAGACAGAAAAAAAGAAACAAAGACAGAAATAACAAACGAAAGCAGAAATAAAAGCAAAGACAGAAGCTTGTCGATCTCGACTAAGATCTTACTCGAGATAGACTAAAAACAGTGACGACAGAAAACTCAGAATCGAAACAGAAACTCGATCTAGACCAACAGGTACTCGATCTCGAGTAAACAGTACTCTAGATCGACAAAAGAACATAAATTGTAAATCGCAACTTCGAACACAGAATCGCAGATTTCGACAGAAATAAACTCAATTTATAAAGAACTTCCAAAGCCAGGGTATCAACACCACAACGATAACCATGCAAAGTAACACATAAAGGCATAAAAAATCATGCTTTCCATCAAACAACTTTCGTTATTAACAAATAGGCATATAGAGGCTTTCGCATAAACCCTAATTGTTACTAACCCTTTTCACATAATTAATCCAAGTTGCATTAAGATCACTTTCGCTTCAATAACACAAACAAGGATCACCTTCAACTCTCGCAAAAGAAACATGCTCATAGGGATAAAAGACGAATTGCATAACAAGATTGTACCTTTACCGCATCATCTCACATGGCCACCGTCGGGCTCACCCCAGCCCCAGAAGTGGGTGGACTACTCGCTCTTCATCATCAAGAAAGACATTAAATAACAAAAGAAACTAACTTGCATTTAATTAAATAAAGAAAGCTTACAACCAAACAAGACAAATCCGCTTTCGCCTTTCCACCTTGCTCGCCACAAACTCTCTCTCTTTCTATGTAACTACTTACTTGTTCTCTCTAAAATTGAATGATGAAAAACCAGCCCCTAAGGCTTTATTTATAGCCTTATATTCCTTGCTATTCAAGGATAGAATATATCTATCTTTATCTAAATCTAGGCTTTATGATAAATAAATGTAATTAAGAAATTAAATCCAAATAGGAAATTATATCTAAATAGGTAAATATCTTCTTGTGTTGATAGGTCTTCTCCATAGATAGAACTTGATAGTTGTGGATAGATCTCGGATTCCTTCGGCTCCAAGGACTCCCAAACCGCGTCTCCAGAAGATCTCCTCGAGATCGAGTAGAGCTTACTCGAGATCGAGTAACGTGGTCGTCGACTATGGCTCGGCTGGGCATCTCGGGTTGCTGCTACTCGATCAAGCTCGGACAGGCTCCACAGGTTTCGTCGAGATCGAGGAGATTCCTCGAGATCGAGTAGAGTTGGTGCTCGGCGTCTTCAGTCCACGGCTTCTCGACTTTGCACAGCTCCTCGACTCCGGACATGGCATCAGGGTTTGTCGATCTCGACCAGGTTCTTCGAGATCGAGTAAGGCTTCCGGAGTCGGGTTGATCTGGCTCTCAGTTTCCTCGATCATGCTCTGCTCGACCAGGTGTGCTCGGACAACTTTTGTCGTGATCGAGTAAAGGAACTCGAGATCGAGTAAAGCTGGGCTTCCAGCTTGATTCGTCTGGTTCCGCTGCTTCTTGATCTTGGACTTCTGTAGTTGATTTCCGAGCATTTCCAACCTTTCTTAGAACTGCTATAATTTGTCTCGAATTCTGCGAAATTAAACAGAAACTGGTGTAGATTCCATAATTTGGTAAATAAACATAAACTACATAGATTCTGTATTATCCTAGCCCAAATGCATGAAATGTATGCAGAAAACGATATAAAAGCAACTGTAAAACATGGCAGATTCAGCTCACAACATTATTTAATGAGTTTCTTGATAATGAAGAGCGAGTAGTCCACCCACTTCTAGGGTCAGGGTGAGCCCGACGGTAGTCATGTAAGATGATGCGGTAAAGGTACAATCTTTTGATGCAATTCGTCTTCTATCCTTCTAAGCATGATTCTTTTGCGAAGGTGAAGGTGATCCTTGTTTGTATTATTGAAGCCAAAGTGATCTTAATGCAACTTGGGTTAATTATGTGAAAAGGGTTAGTAACAATTAGGATTTATGCGAAAGCCTCTATATTCCTATTTGTTAATAACGAAAGTTATTTGATGGAAAACATGATCTTTTATGCCTTTATGTGTTATTTTGCATGGTTATCGTTGTGGTGTTGATACCCTGGCTTTGGAAGTCTTTAAGTTTATTGAATTTATTTCGTCAAAAATCTGCGTTCTGTGTGCGAAAGTTTGCATCTTTAAGTTTCTGTCTTTGTAGATACCAAGGAAGTTCTTGTCGATATCGAGTACTGTTTACTCGATATCGAGGAGGGTTTACTCGATACTGCTTTTGCTGAAGTTTCTGTCTCTGTTGTCAATTTTTGTAGTCGATACCGAGTTACTGTTTGTCGACATCGACCAAGCTTCTGTGCTTTCTTTGCTTTAGTTTCTGCTTTTGTTTGTTATTTCTGTCTTTTTGTTTGCTTGTCTGTCTGTGAGATTTACAGCTACCCGAGATCCGCTGACAAACTTCCTCGTGGATCGATCCTGACTTCTCACTACTGCATAGGGAGGGAGTCTTGTAATCATTTGCAAGGGACGAAATCTGGTTTGCTTTACATTATTTATATTTTATTACAATTCTCGATTTCCTCCTACAACAGTGGACTACTCGCTCTTCATCGCAATCGCAGACATCATTTATGGAAAAGAAACTACTTGCATTAAATTAAACCAAACAGAGCTTACAACCAAAGGAAGCCAATTCCGCTCTCGCTTCACAAACTCCTCGGCCTCCACTCTCTCTCTCTCTCTCTCTCTCTCTCTCTCTACCTCCCTTCTTCTTCTCTAGCTTGGAATGAATAAAAATCAGCCCTATAGGCTTTATTTATAGGCTTCCAATCCTTGCTAATCAAGAAAGGAATATCTATCTAATATCTAAAGATAAAACTTTAAATAAAAGGAACATTTATCTAATAAGGAAAATAACTAAATATCTTCATGTGGATAAAATCCTTCTCTCCATGGATAGATCTTCATAGAACATGATGGATCCAGCCTTGCTTAGATCCCAAGTTATCCACATATGCTCGGAATGGCCCAATGGGCTCTCGGCCCAAACAGGTGGTAGTCGACTTCGACCAAGCCTGGTCTACATCGAGTAGATCCGTACTCTACTTCGAGTACACTTTAGTTTGTCGAGTGCTTCTCCTTCTCGAGCTCTGGAACAACTCCTCTTCTGGTCAACTTCGACTACAGCTAGTCGACTTCGAGTACAGCTCATGCTCGAGTTGTCTTCTTCTTGTATCCTCGACTTGGTCTGCTCCAGCTTGTAGTCGACTTCGAGTAAGGCATGGTCGAAGTCGAGTAGAATCCAGTTCTCAGCATTATGCTCTGTTCTTGAAATGCACTTTCCCAAGTCCTCGTTCGTCGGATTGACACATATGACCATGCGTTGGAAAGCTCTTTTCGAGGGCTACAACTCTCATGAAGACATCAAAGCTTGATTCAGAATGATAGATGTCGAAATATGGGATTTTCTCCAGCTGCACCATCCTTAGCTTCTTCATGACTTTCCTTTAAGCTCCAAAGTGCGTCCGATTTCCGCGGAATTAAACAGAAACTAGTGTAGACTCCATAATTTGGCAAATAAGCATAAACTACATCGATTCTGTACATTCCCAACCCAGAATATACAAAATGAGAGAATAAGGGGCTAAAATAGATATAAAAACATGGCATAAAACATGGACATCAGTAACGAATATCAACCAATTCTTGATACTTGTTTTTATTTTTTTCGGTTTCCATAGGAACATCTTTTTGGTTAATTTGGTCAGGCATATTGCTTAATACGTTGTTTATGTGTAATTTGATTCTCTTCCCTTGTGGTGTTTGATTTCTTTTCCCTGTCATCATGTTCTTACAATTATCACCCAATGTTTTTTTAGTCCGAGTTCTTGAGTTAATTTGGCACTGGACCACAGCCATTGGGTAAAAATACTGCCATTGCAGAGGAACAAGCTAGAAGTAGATTAGGCAGGGGCAATGAGAGCAAAGACATGTAAGGTTTGATTTCCATAATTCTAGTGTTGATAGGAGATGGTTTTTGATGCCCCTGACTGAGAGATAGAACGAAGTACCCTAGGTTTTTTTTTATGGTTTTCCATGCTCTTGACTGATAAAAGATTTGATTTCCGTATTTCCATAAGTAATAATCGCACACTATTACATGCCATATTGATTCATACACACTCATAATATTCTTGCAATAACTCAGTAGATAGAACAAAGTACGCTAGGTTTAAATTTTAACCTTAATAGGATATGGATGCATCCTCGTACATCCCAACACACAACAAATCAAGGAAATGTAAACAATACTCGTACAAATTTTACAACATCTCAAGTAACAATCACATGCCTTAGACATGAATTTACATCAGAAAATGTCATAGCCCATTACGGAGCAATACTAAATTTCCACTAGCAATAACCACATGTCTTAATAATGAAGTAGCATCATAGCCAAGAGTCACAACCCCCAATTCCCACCTAAGACATACTCTATGTGTTTGAGTGTTTGTAGCATGCTACTCATGCTTTATGCCATTTGTAGATAGCTAGGAATAAAAAGTGAGCACATCTATTCTCCCAATCACAACTTAAAGTATATAAACCTTTTTCTTACAATTTCACCTAGATTGAAAAAGCAAAGAAAAAGTGAGCACATTTATTCTCCCAAGTTACCTAAATATGAAACAATTGACACTAACTAACTAACTATTGACAAAACTATGGAATTCTAAGTATCATTAATCTACTCATGCCTTATGCCATTTGTGGAGAGCTAGGGATTATTAACTTTATTAAGATAGTCGTCAAAATTTACATGGATAGATAGATCCATTGTCTACTCTATAGATATCTTTGAAAATGTGCCAGTTCGATTATGTGATGTTCTCATTCTGCTCGATTTTATTATCTATGAAATCGAACCACACCCAAGGGTTCCTATCAATATTGGTTGACCTTTCTCAACCAATATTGATGATATTATCATAGTTAAAGACAGATTCCTTGCCATCAAGTTTTGTGAGGAAAAGCTAGAATTAAGGTATCCGACCTTAAGAAAGACACCTAGTTTAAATGAAATTCGGATTACGCAGAGCTTGGTGATGAGGTGGTTTGAATCGATCCTATAGATAGTACTCAACTCTTTACTGACTTAGAAGATCGATGGAGAAGAAGATTTGGAGTCAAGCTAATACACTATAGACGACGACATCAATACTTATCTGCTAGTAATTCTTGTCGAGTACTAGCAGTTCTTATCTGCCAATTCTGATGACTCGATCCTCTACACAAGCACGTACCCACGCTCTTCTTAATACTAGGTTTATCCCCTTGCTTACTTTGGCTTCTAGTTACGCCTTATCAACTCTTCTTAAAAATTCAATGGAGCATAATCATTCTTCTACTTTTGAGATCCCCACATTTGAGCTAAAAGAGCTTACTTTGAATAATCTTAACTATGAATTACTAGCTAAACTTTTAATTTTCAATGGTATGAGTTAGAAACATTGAAACTTATTTCTATAATTAGGAGCATAAAAAGGCTATAAGAGATGTCTATTTGATGATTTGGATTGTATTCCATGTACGTGGCACGTGTACTCGATCTTCATATGCATATGGAAGATAGGCACAAACCAATAAAAAAAGGACTAAACATAAATACGAGGGAGGTAGTTTTGAAGAGGATACTCATGCTTAAGGGCATTGAAATAGCATTTCCAATCTCATATAGTAAATGGGTAAGGCTTCTTTGATGTGGTGGTTGAAAAGCGAGGATTTACTGTTGTAATGGATGCAAAAGATTAGTTGATGCCCATGTGAATGATCACTCATTGCCATTTATGTATTGATCCTAGGAAGCTTAACACTGCCACAAGAAAGGACCACTCTCCTTTCCTTGCATTGATCATGTTATTGAATCTCTACCTAAGCGCGCAATCCCATTAATTATTTTTTCGATGGCGAGGGTGGATTTTGGAAAATCTTCGTTTACCCTTGTGATTAATATAAGATAACTGATAATGCATATTTCATATAGGCATTATAGGTGTTTCTTATTGCTATTAGGTATTGGTTTTGTTATGTTTTGAGTCTAGTCCCGTTTATTACTTGTGAAGTATTCGAGTTCGAAATCTATGCGTTTTTAGCGTTTATTCTCCAGAATTACATTCCGACCTTGGATGAACTATGGAAAGAGCTTAAGAAGCATGTTTTGAAGCATATGGAGGCTGAGGAAGAGCTAAGAAGGAGAAAGGAGGCGTGACATTGGAATTCGTTGAAGGAAAACGAGGAACATTGAGCACTGTAGGAACGGCGCTTGCCGCCCCTTGCACGGCGCCCGCCATTGCCTAGATAAACTATGAACTCAATTAGAGAGAGAGAGAGAGAGAGAGAATTGGCCTATGAGTTACTAAACTCATAGTTTCGCCTATGATTCGAAGACATGGTTGTTTGGATTGTAAGGATTTGAGGTTGATTATTCATATTCTTAGTTATCATCTCTACCTATGAATTCGTTGTTGTTTCCGTGATATCAAACAAAGGTATTGATGATAGTGATGTCTCTTTGTCTTTGTAGTGGATGATTTCAGTGGATCTATGTTTGATTGATATTGAGTTCGGTATGCCCATATCTGTCTTGATTGAGTAGTGTCAATGTGTCAATTGGTATTGATTACTTGAGTTCTTAATGCTATTTTTTAGTGATATTGAATAAGATGAGTGAATCTCCGCGGATCTCTCAACTTTAGTCAAGTAGACCTTAGAATATGAATAATTGATAAATCAATCCGAGGACCATGAATTCCAGCTATTGTCAGAGAATTACAGGTGAAATGTTCTTTCTACTTTGATATCAATTTGTTTTGTGATTTGTAATCTAGTTACTTTTGTATTTGCTATTTGTTCAAAAGATTATCGCTTTGCTTTAAAGAGTCTTGTCTAGAGTCATTGAATAGGAAATCGCTTCTCCCTGTGGGTTCGACAACGAACTTCATCGCTATACTAGTAGTTATTTGTTTTATCAAGTGATTGGTTGCCTAATCTATTGGTCTTGTGTTTAATTTTGGATTTTTATTACTATTTGGCGAAAGGGCGAAAATGCCAACGACGTTCGTCCCGCACCAAATTCTTAGCGCCATTGCCGGGGAGAAGAAATGAGTTTGCTTTTCTTTAACTCTATCAATTACTCTTTATTTTAAGTTTGTTTTGCCTTTGCATGTATCAAACTAGATCTTCTAATTCATCGTCTTTTTCTTTTGATCTCGTGGTTTAAAGATCTTTTCGATTGAAGAGGAGGCTTGCGTTTGAGACAGACGAAGAGATGGCAAACATTGTTAGTAATCCGCCAAGAAGCACCCTGAGAAACCTAAAGGAGCCTGATTTGAGTGTTCAACCACTTGCAATTAGTCTTCCGGATCTCCCTGAGGGTTCAAGATTTGAGTTCAAGTCGAATTGGTCATCTATTTTTCCTTACTTTCATGGATTGCATGGGGAGGAGCCAAACAAGCACCTTGCTACCTTTGTGAGTGTGTGTGATAGATTGACACCCCAAGGCTTGTCTGACGACCAATTGATGCCGAGAGTGTTCCCTTTTACTCTAAAAGATGCTGCAAGCGATTGGCTTTACTACCTACCCCAAGAAAGCATTACTACTTGGGTGCAATTGAAGAAAGCTTTCCTGCAAAAGTACTTTCCTGTGACTCGCCTCAACAAACTTAAGAAGGAGCTGTCAAGTATTGAGCAATTACCTACGGAGAGTCTTTATGAGTATGTTGAGCGGTTCAAGAAGCTTAAGGGTAGTTGTCTGTAACACGGTATACTTGAGGATGATCTAGTGCTATATCTTTACGAAGGCTTGCTTGACACCGATAGGAGTTTCATCAATGCTACTAGCGAAGGAGATATTTTGGATAAAACACCTCAGGAAGCAATGCAGATTTTTGAAGGGTAGGCTAATGCATCGCAACAATATAGGAGACACCAAGGAGTTAGAGGAGTTCATAAGTTGGATAGTTGGAAAGATGGACACAAGGAAGATATCGATAGGCTTATGGAGATCGTGAACAAGATGGTTATGAATCAACCCCATCAGCCTAGACCTTGTGGAGTTTGTGGAGATCCAACTCATCCGAATGATAAGTGTCCCTTGATTCAGGAGGGCACCGCTGAAGTGTATGCAATGGATTATGGACCTCACCGCAACTTTGGTAACAATTACAATCACATTCTAATTGCATTGAGATTTGGTATTGATAATTGGCCATGTACTTTGGTAAATCATGATGTTCTATGTTGTATTTCATATAATGTACGGGATTGGTATCCTATTGTGGGCTATCGATCTATCAAAACAAAGTCGGAATAACCATTGATATCTGTTGCTTTGCATTGATTGAGAATAACAATGAAATCATTCCAAGGATCATGAACCCTAAACACTGTCAAGAATTGAAAGTGAAGTGTTTTCCCCATATTATTATTACTTCGCAACCATTGCTACTTTTTTTTATTTGTTTACTTTATTCACTATAACTTTACTGTTCTTTTCTTTAAATTGTCATTAGAATAACGAATCAGTCTTCTACGTGGGATCAACTCTTACTTTTCTACTATACTAATCTTTTGTTTAGCGTGAGTTAGGACATTTTTTGCATTTAGGACCAGGAACAACGACATCAATCCTGCGCAGTCACCAAATCTTGGCGTGGTTGTCGAGAAAGTCTATTATTCGTGTTCTTTTGTTGATTTTCTTAGGTCTGACCTACTCTGTATGGTCTAGATTCGTCCTACTAATTCATCGCCTTTGTCTTTTGATCCAGAGATTTAAAGATATCTATCCAGGTTAAAAAGAAGTTTAATCAAGAAGAGAAGATGGATGACAACAACAACAATACCGACGGAAATGTGGAAATTGATGCACCACCAAGAAGGACCCTGAGAAGCGTAAAGAAGCCCAATCTGAATTCGCAACCACTTGTGATCAGGCTTCCTTCTCTCCTTGAGGGTTCAAGATTTACTTTGCCTCATTTTCATAGAAAGGCCGGAGAGAAACCAAACAAACATCTCGTAGAGTTTGCTAGTGTCTGCGATAGACTGAGACCTCAAGGCCTGACGGATGATCAATTGATGCTTAGAGTGTTTCCTTTTACTCTAAAGGATGCATCAACGATTGGCAATATTATCTCCCTCTAGAAAGCATTACAACTTGGGTTGGAGTGAAGAAAGTTTCTTGCCACTCGCCTTAGCAAACTCAAGAAGGAGTTGTCAAGTATTGAGAAATCACCTACAGAGAGCATGTGTGAGTATGTTGAGAGATTCAAGAAGCTTAAAGGAAGTTGCCCACAACATGGCATACAGAGGATGATCTAGTCCTCTATCTCTATGAAAGCTTGCTTGATCGTTACCGCAGTGTGATCAATGCTACAAGTGGAGGAGATGTCTTAGACAAGACACATGAGGAAGCAATGCAAATCTTTGAGGACTTAGCCAATGCTTCACAACAATATGGGAAACACCAAGGTGTGAGAGGAGTTCACAGGTTGGATAACTCTAGAGATAGTCACAAAGAAGATCTTGATAAGCTCGCCAAAATAGTCAAGAACATCGCTATGCAGATGAATCAGATACAATAATCTAGACCAAGCGGAGCCTGCATAGATCTAAATCATCCTAATGATAAATGCCCACTGATTCAAGAATGAGTTGCTGATGTCAATGCAATGGATTATGGACCTCACTGAAACTTTGGAAATAATTTCTACAATTTAAATTATAATTCCAATTATCAAAGTGGTCTCAATGGTAGGAATCAGCCGCTACAAGCACCTTATCAAGGAAGGGGCCACTTGGAGAATCGTCAAAGAAATTCTCCACAAGAGGATAAAAAAAAAAAGAAAATTTGAGGTTTTTATTGGACGGGATGAGTGTCCAAGAAAATCTATTGAGTCAAATGGCTAAAGCGATTAGAGAACTTAAGGCTAAGGATTTAGACAAGCTATCCTTCCGAGTGGTAGTAAATAGATATGATAATGTCAGTGTCATGATCCTTAGGGGAGGAAAAGAAGTCAAGATTCCCACAAAAAGCTTGGAAGAAAAGCCTAAAACAGTCATAGAGGTAGAGGAGCAAGGAGCAAGCAACTCGAATTTTGCAACACCGTCAATAGGTGCCCACCGCCCTGAAAGCCGACGCTCGCCACTCTTTGCAGAAGGTGAGCCAATTGTTGTTTCCGACTCTAACGCGAAGCAATCACCGAATGAGTGGTCTTTTGAGGCTTACAAGCCTGAAGCACCCTTTCCATAAGCTTTGAGAGCAGATAGGAAGTGGGAATATGAGAAGATCTTGTATGACACATTCGCCCATAGTGAGGTAAATATTCCACTCTTAAACTTAATTAAGTACGTGCCTCACTATGCTAAATTTTTGAAGGAATTATGCACTATAAAAAGAAGGCAAAGAATGAAGAGTAAGGACAAGGTAAGTTTGAATTAAAATTTATTTGCTGTTTTGCAAAAGAGATTGCCCGAAAAGTGTTGAGACCCAAGTATGTTTACAATTCCATGTGCAGTTGGAAATACTAAATTCAAATAGGCTATGTTGGATCTAGGAGCTTCAATTAATGTTATGTCATATAGCTTGTACATGTTTTTGGGTTTGAATGCTCTGATAGAAACAAGAGTTATAGTACAACTTGTTGATCGATCTCAGATCAAACCTAGAGGCGTTGTTGAGGATATCTTGGTTATGATTAATGATTTGATTTTTCCTGCTGATTTCTATATGTTAGATATGGAACATGGAACCCCTACGACACCAATAGTCATCGGAAGACCATTCTTAAGAACCGCGAAGACAAAGATTGATTGCTGTGAAGGTTCATTAACCATGGAGTTTGATGGTAGAAGGATAGAGGTTTCTCTTTTTAATCCTGTTAATCTTTCTCCTGAAAATTCTTTAAATATTCATGAAAGGAGGAAATCGTTGTGTCTCCTATCAAAATATAACTCAAACCTACAAACTAGTATACCAAGTAAGAAAGAGGCCGAACCCACAAAGAATCAATTATTTCTGAGTAATGTGTATTTACCAATTAGTAGAAGGGGGGGTTTTGATGATTGAGAATAAATAGAAAACAAAATAAACTATAAACAAGTTGATGCAAAACAATTTAGAGAAGATCGTTTTACCTACAGCTATCAACTTTATTTGGTTAAGTTGATCTTGTAACTTCTTCTTGTCCTTTTAGTCTTCCTATCGATGTCCTTGTCCCGAACTAATTTAGTCTCTAGTCCAACGACTCCTAGAAATCCTTATTTCATTAACAGCCCCTAAAGAAGGATTTAACCCAATCAATAGCTTTAAGTTAAGAGATTAACCAAGGTATTTGCAGTTTCTAAAAAGGGATTTAACAACGCATCCATCTTCCTACCCATCCAATTAGTTCAACGAGCCATAAAGGGATAGGTTTGCTACTTGGGTTAAGGTTCGCAACGGGGAATCTACAAAACCCTAACAATTGAATTGATATTCTACCAAGTTGATCAGACAAGATAGAATAAAACAATCAAGCAATTAAGCACAAAGGAGTCGAAACATTCAATATAGGAAATAAGGAACAAGATTCAGAAACTCACAACTCAATCCAAACAAAGATTCAAATCGTAAATAGAACGAAGAGAGTTTAGTCGCACATGTCGAACATCGCTCTCAATCTAAACCAAATTGTGAATGATGAATGAAAACTAATGTTAATGACTCAATGTTAGATTATTAGATGAATAATGAAAATAGGACTAATATAAGGCCTCCAACCGTCATCCAAAACCCTAGAGTTAATAGATAGAGTTTCCACAAAGATAGAATTGGTACGCATTGCGCAGATCCGGAAACTGCGAGACCGGCGGGCGCCGCCTTAAAACCGGTGGGCGTCGCTTTTAAAACTATGACAGACTGGATTTGTAAGGCACTTTCTGGAGTCATCGTTCATCCGATTGACGCATATGAATATGCGTTGGAAATCGCATTCAGAGAGATACAACTTTTATGAATACCTCATAAGCTGATTTGAATTTATCACAACCTTAAACATGGGATTTCTTCATGTTTTTTGTTTCCGCTCTTGTTCTTGTGCTCCTTAGATTCCCAAATCACCTTCTGTTGTGAGCTGAATCTGCCATGTTTTACAGTAACTTTTATATTGTTTTCTGCATACATTTCATGCATTTGGGTTAAGATAAAACAGAATCTATGTAGTTTATGTTTATTTGCCAAATAATGGAATCTACACCAGTTTCTGTTTAATTTCGCAGAATTCGAGGCAAATTACAGCATTTCTAAGAAAGGTTGGAAATGCTCGGAAATCAACTAAAGAAGTCCAAGATCAAGAAGCAGCGGAACAAGACGAATCAAGCTGGAAGCCCAGACATACTCGATCTCGAGTTAACTTATTCGATCTCGACAAAGAATATCCGAGCTGAGCCTGGTCGAGCAGAGCATGATCGAGGAAACTGAAGACGAAGCAACCCGACTCCGGAGGCTTACTCGATCTCGAGTAAACTGGTCGAGATCGACAAACCCTGATGCCATGTCCAGAGTCGAGGAGATGTGCCAAGTCGAGAAGCCGAGGACCCGGAGACGCCGAGCACACTTTACTCGATCTCGACAAAAGTTGTCGATATCAACAAGATCTTCACCACTTGTCCAAGCCAATACCGAGGAGAAGTTCCTCCACAACACCAGGCCACACAGAAGCCGCGTTACGTGGTTTGCTGTCCTACGCGGTTTGGGAGTCCTTGGAGCCGAAGGAATCCGAGTTTGGCCGAGATCTATCAACATCTATCTATGGAGAGAAGACCTATCAACACATGGAAGACTTACCTATTTTAGATATAATTTCCCTTTATGGATTTAATTCCTTTATTTAATTTATTTATCTTTAAAGCTTTTAGATATAGATTTAGATATAGATAGAGATTTCTATCCTTGAATAGCAAGGAGTAGAAGGCTATAAATAAAGCCCATGGGGCTGATTTTAAGATCATTCAATTCACAAACTAGAGAAGTAGTTCCATAGAGACAGTTTAGGAGTTTAGAGGTTTTAGGGTTTTGGCATACAACGAAAGTTGGAGTGCCCTGATTGTAAAGGCTTTGAATTTAGTTTAATGCAAGTTTCTTTTCATACATCGATGTCTGAGATTGCGATGAGTAGCCAGTAGTCCACCCACTTCTGGGGCTGTGGTGAGCCCGACGGTGGCCATGTGAGGTGATGCGGTAAAGGTACAATCTTTTTATGCAATTCGTCTTCTATCCCTATGAGCATGATTCTTTTGCGAGAGTTAAAGGTGATCCTTGTTTGTGTTATTGAAGCGAAAGTGATCTTAATGCAACTTGGATTAATTATGTGAAAAGGGTTAGTAAAAATTAGGGTTTATGCGAAAGCTTCTATATTCCTATTTGTTAATAACGAAAGTTATTTTGATGGAAAGCATGATCTTTTATGCCTTTATGTGTTACTTTGCATGGTTATCGTTGTGGCGTTGATACCCTGGCTTTGGAAGTTCTTTATATATTGAGTTTATTTTTTCCGAAATCTGCGATTATGTGTTCGAAGTTTGCATCTTTAAATTTTTGTCTTTTTACTCGATCTCGGGTACTGTTGTCGATCTAGAGGAGAACTTAGTCGATCTCGAGTAGGGTTTGTCGAGATCGAGTACCTGTTGTCTGGATCGAGTTTCTGTGTCGATTCTGAAGTTTCTGTCGTCACTGTCTTTTGACGATCTCGAGTTCTGCTTTGTCGAGATCGAGCAGCTTCTGTGTTTGCTTTTGTTTCTGCTTTCGTTTGTTGTTTCTGCTTTTGTTTCTTTCTTACTGTCTTTCTGTTTGCTTTTCTGTGAGATTTACAGCTACCTAGAATCCGCTGACACGCTTTCTCGTGGATCGATCCTGACTTCCCACTACTGCATAGGGAGGAGGCCTTGTAATTATTTGCTATGGCACGAATCTGGTTTGATTTATATTTCATTATATTTCATACTCGATTTCCTCCTACAACAAATTGGCGCCGTTACTGGGGAAGCAATCATTCGCGCCTTAGGTAGTTAAAATCTCACGTTTTCTTTGAGTTACTTTATAGGTGTATGCGCCATTCTGGTCAACCACCTGAGTTTGACGGCTTAGACGAACCGGAACGCCTCCTACCCATCCGAGCTAAACTACAAAGAGCCATGGCGGCCGCTGAGACACAAGAACAGCTAATTGCGAGGCTAACCAGGGAACTAGCCGCTAAGGATGCTGCTATCGCCGCTGAAAAGGGAGGAAGGGAACAAGCAGAAGCTGAGCCTGCCCAATACCCAACCACGGCAGAGGACTACATGCACTCTACGCTCGTCGTGCCTGAATCGGCTATTCTTATCCCTCAAAATAACTATGAAATTCGCACTCCTTTCTTAATAGAAATTAAACATAATGCGTTTCATGGTAGATTTAATGAATGCCCTCTTCAGCACATTACCAATTTTACTGACATGTGTCGTACTCTTGCTGAAGGTACCACCTTGGAGTACATCCTGATGAAAGCTTTCCGCTAGTCTCTCGCTGGTCCTGCATTGAAATGGTTGGAAGGACTGAAACCACGATCTCTCACGACATGGGCTCAAGTGAAGCAGGAATTTCTAAATAAGTTTTTCCTCCTGCCAAGACTGCGCTCCTTCGCCAAAAGATCACATCTTTCAAACAGCAGCCTGGAGAGACACTAGCAAAGGCATGGGAACGCTATAAGGATCTACTGCGATCCTGCCCTACACATGGACAGCAACCCTGCGTAGTTCAAGAGATCTTCTTCAATTCTCTAGACTTGGCTGCAAAGGACAGAATCAACACATACACCCACTATGAGTATCTGACAATGCCGCCTGCTGACGCATGGGCTACTCTCGACAAGCTGACCAACTATGATAATAAGTATGGGACTCCAGTCAACTATGAGGAGAACCCCTATGCCAGGCCAGCACCATCCATGCCCCTATATGAGCCCCCTAAGGAGATTGATCCAGATGTTAGGGAGCAGTACTACAGAGATCAGAATAGGAAGCTCATCAAGCAAGTAAAGTATCTTTCTGTCAACCAGCTTTGCATTGAATGCGGATCGCAGCGGCACACCACTACTGAGTGCCCACACACAGCGCAAGTTAGGCTGGCAGAACACCACGAAGAGGTAGCTTACACAGGGGGTCCCAATCGCTATATGGGGGACCAAAGGTTTCAGCAACCACAATGGAACCAAGGTGCCCCTAGGAACCCCCCACCCTACAGAGCTCCAGGACATCCGGAAAGGGACCAGAAAACGGATGATCTGCAGACAATCCTTGACGAGATGCGGAGGAACCATTCAGACACCAGGCAGTCCTTCAACTCAGTCTACACTCAGATACAAGGTGTCAACTCTAGGCTTGGGGAAATCGATGTCTGGAGAAAGTCAATGGAAACACAGATGAGCCAGCTAGCAGCAGGAATCCCCCGACAGTCAGGAACATTCCTAGGATCTTCAGAACCAAATCCCAAGGGGAAGACTGGTCACATCGCTGCTGTAAAACTCAGAAGCGGCCATCAACTGCAAGAGCCAGAGGTCGGAAAACAGCAGGGCGGAGAAGCTGAGAAACAAGTCGATATCAACCAGCACTTCGTCGATCTCGAGCAAGGACAACTCGATCTCGAGGAACAATTGGGCAATCCTTCGTCTGCACAGCACAACAACTCGAGATCGACTACAGTAGTCGATATCGAGAAGGACCAAGTCGATATCGAGGAGAGCCTAGTCGATGTTAACCCTTCTGCAACACTTCCGACATCCGTTCTGGCTCCGAGTTAGAAAAAGAAGCTGCCCTTCCCAACAAAATCTCCAAAGGACCCAGCAGAGAAGAAATTTCAGCGCTTCATCAAGATGCTTCAGAAGCTCAACGTCACCATTCCCTTCATAGAAGCTCTTAATGAACTGCCATCCTACGTCAAGTTCCTAAAGAAGATTCTGAGCAAAAAGCGATCAATGGCTGAGATTACAGAGGAGTGCAGCCATTTGGACATACTTGAAAAGAGGCCAGATCCAGGTAAGTTTGCTATAACCATTGGATTTGGTCCATATAAAATTAATGCTTTATGTGATCTTGGAGCTAGTGTGAGTATAATGCCTTTAAAAATTTGGTCCAAGATTAAGATAGGTGCCCTAGAGCCTGTGGATGCTAAGCTGTATATGGCCAACAACACTGTGGTCATTCCAACAGGCATGGTGGACAATGTGCCAGTGCAAGTAAGTAAGTTTTTCGTCCCTGCTGATTTCTTAGTTATTGATATGGCGGAAGACCCTGCTTGTCCAATTATTCTAGGAAGGCCCTTCTTGGCGACAATGGATGCCAACATAAGCGTAAGGAAGGGAGTGCTCACTTTCAACATCAGCGATGAGGTAATTGAGTATTCCTTTAATAAAAATGAAAGGCATACAGGTCCAATGGAAGAGGTCAAATCTATATCAACTGGTTACATTACTTGTGGGGAGCCTAAGGTAAGAAATATGACTCCCGAAGAGCTGGAAAAGAGGGATATGGAGGCCCAGGTGGAGAAGATCATGGCCATCCTGAACGAGGAAACAGAGAATCCACTCAACACGGACCAAGGTACGTCGTTATGGAATAACTATTTTTCGGATGCCTTGACAGGATGCAAGTATGGGGTCGTAGTCGACCAGAATTCCTCGATATCGAGGACTGTGGTCGATCTCGACCAAAACCAGAAGCCTCCACCAGCACCAGTGTCGTCGAGCAGCCAACCTGAAGATCAGAACTCCTCGAGATCGAGTATGCTACTCGAGATCGACCAAAACTCTGCTGACTCGACTTCGCTTTCCTCGACGCTAACTCCACCAGAGGGACAAGACTCCTCCAGATCGACCAAGTTGGTCGAGATCGAGCAAGCACCACCTTCCTCGACTCCAGCAACCGCGAGTAGCCTATCTCCAGAACCTGAAGAGTTGTCGAGATCGAGTACAGTTACTCGAGGTCGACCAAACACCGTGGTCCCCGATTCCGTTTCTGCGAAGGTAAGCCAAGGTATGGATCTATCTTCTCCTATTTCCATTAAAGATCTATCTATACATGGGAGAGGTTTGCCTTGGTATGTGCGCTTATGTAGGATTTCCAATGATGAGCCCAAGGAATATGAAGTTGGAGACAAGCTCTATGTTTCCAAATCAAAGGATCATTAGTTCCCTAACAAATTCAGCAAGAAGAGGATGGGACCTTTCGTGGTCAACAAGATCCATTCTGGAGGATTGCAGCTGATGGACAAGAATGGAGTCTTATTTGAAGCCCAAGCTACATGGGCCCTACAAATGCCACTTTGAGCTTAATGGGGATGTCGGCCTAGCGACTATAAAATCTAGAGCTTGTAAATAGACATTTATTTTTGGACTTTTGGACATTGTTGCTTTTTGTTTTTGGTTTAAACTTTTTAGTTTTTCTATTGTGGGTATATGTCTTCTACACTTTTCAGGTCCATGGATAGAAGCAAGCTATAATCAGACTCGGCCCAGGCATTCTTTCATTCGATATAAAGAAGATCTGCACACCTGTCTAGTGAGTTTTTTTCTTTACCCTTGTTTATATACAGTGAGGACACTATAATGTTTAAGTATGGGGTGGGGGAAGGGCTTACTTTGTGCATATTTGACATTATTTGTGCATTATTTCTTGAATTGCTATACATGGGTATTTTGGAATTCATTATTGATTTATGTGCTTATATGCATGTTTTCCAAAAATTTATAAAAATGACCCCCATTGAAAATTTTTGAATAATGTCATGGAAGCTATATTGAAATCGGCGATGCAAAATTGGATTCATTAGAGATATAGCATGAAATTGCCTAGTAAAGGGAAGTCACAATGAAGTGCATTATCTTGATGAAAACCATGAAAGGAGGTAAATTTGAAGTTGCTTTTGACATGTTGCATGATAAAAGGATGGAGGACTTTATGTTTCCATATCATGCTCATATTGTTATAATCCTAGCCTTACCTAAGCTTATGCATCACAAAAGCCATTTATGCCTTATTTCATATTTGCTCCACATGATCTAAATATTTGCCATTCTTTACCTTATTTCCTATCCGGAGATTATGTTGAGAATGATGTTATATTATGGAGATTATTATATGGTTGTTGTGTTGTGTTTATTATTATTGGAGTTTGGCGGGAAAGTGTTTGAAATATATGGAAAATTTAATGAGTGAAAGAAAATCCGATCAAAGATCGACCCTGCTCGCTGAGATAATAGTTTAGCGAGATGGGACACCAGGTGAGGAGTCCGACGCACTAAGTATCCGGGGCCATTCATGACACCCATGTTTGCGACTCGCGAGAAGGCAGTGCTGAGGTCAGAGAGGTAAAAGCATTATTGTTGATAAAAGCATTATGGAAGGTGATGATTCTTATGAGAAGGAATGTGGTTGAAAAAGTTTGGAAATACTCAATTTCCCCGGATCATTAGCACCACATTGCCAAATTTTGCCCACCTTAGGCCTTTTACCAAATCTACTCCTTATTGAGCTTAAATTAAAATCCTCTTGATTATTAATGCTTTGTCACGAATGAATGTTTTTGCATAACCCTCCTTTTGTGAGTAGATGTTGCTCTTTAAATTGTACATGCATGGATTTGTGACACTAGTACCTTTTCGAGGATGGTAATTAATTGCAGGGACATATGAGAATGAATCCAATATGTTGAGTGTTTTGATTTCTTCCCCTGAATGACAAATAAAAGTATTGCTTGAGGACAAGCAAGCTTAAGTATGGGGTGTTTGTTGTGAGCTGAATCTGCCATGTTTTACAGTAACTTTTATATCGTTTTCTGCATACATTTCATGCATTTGGGCTAAGATAAAACATAATCTATGTAGTTTATGTTTATTTGCCAAATTATGGAATCTACACCAGTTTCTGTTTAATTTCGCAGAATTCGAGGCAAATTACAGCAATTCTAAGAAAGGTTGGAAATGCTCAGAAATCAACTACAAAAGTCCAAGATCAAGAAGCAGCGGAACCAGACGAATCAAGCTGGAAGCCCAGACATACTCGATCTCGAGTTAACTTACTCGATCTCGACAAAGAATATCCGAGCTGAGCCTGGTCGAGCAGAGCATGATCGAGGAAACTGAAGACGAAGCAACCCGACTCCGGAGGCTTACTCGATCTCGAGTAAACTGGTCGAGATCGACAAACCCTGATGCCATGTCCGGAGTCGAGGAGATGTGCCAAGTCGAGAAGCCGAGGACCCAGAGACGCCGAGCACACATTACTCGATCTCGATAAAAGTTGTCGATATCGACAAGATCTTCACCACTTGTCCGAGCCAATACCGAGGAGAAGTTCCTCGACAACACTAGGCCACACAGAAGTCGACATGTTTACTCGATATCGAGGACCTTTTTCGATATCGAGGACCTCAGCAGCACCTGACCGAGCATTGATCGAGCACCAGCTGCCCGAGACGCCCAACTGAGCCAAAGTCGACAACCACGTTACTCGATCTCGAGGAAACCGTGTCCGAAGCCGCGTTACGTGGTTTGCTGTCCTACGCGGTTTGGGAGTCCTTGGAGCCGAAGGAATCCGAGTTTGTCCGAGATCTATCAACATCTATCTATGGAGAGAAGACCTATCAACACATGGAAGACTTACCTATTTTAGATATAATTTCCCTTTATGGATTTAATTCCTTTATTTAATTTATTTATCTTTAAAGCTTTTAGATATAGATTTAGATATAGATAGAGATTTCTATCCTTGAATAGCAAGGAGTAGAAGGCTATAAATAAAGCCCATGGGGCTGATTTTAGGATCATTCAATTCACAAGCTAGAGAAGTAGTTCCACAGAGACAGTTTAGGAGTTCAGAGGTTTTAGGGTTTTGGCATTCAACGAAAGTTGGAGTGCCGGGATTGTAAAGGCTTTGAATTTAGTTTAATGCAAGTTTCTTTTCATACATCGATGTCTGAGATTGCGATGAGTAGCGAGTAGTCCACCTACTTCTGGGGCTGGGGTGAGCCCGACGGTGGCCATGTGAGGTGATGCGGTAAAGGTACAATCTTTTTATGCAATTCCTCTTTTATCCCTATGAGCATGATTCTTTTGCGAGAGTTGAAGGTGATCCTTGTTTGCGTTATTGAAGCGAAAGTGATCTTAATGCAACTTGGATTAATTATGTGAAAAGGGTTAGTAACAATTAGGGTTTATGTGAAAGCCTCTATATTCCTATTTGTTAATAACGAAAGTTATTTTGATGGAAAGCATGATCTTTTATGCCTTTATGTGTTACTTTGCATGATTATCGTTGTGGCGTTGATACCCTGGCTTTGGAAGTTCTTTATATATTGAGTTTATTTTTTCCGAAATCTGCGATTCTGTGTTCGAAGTTTGCATCTTTAAATTTCTGTCTTTTTACTCGATCTCGGGTACTGTTGTCGATCTAGAGGAGAACTTAGTCGATCTCGAGTAGGGTTTGTCGAGATTGAGTACTTGTTGTCTGGATCGAGTTTCTGTGTCAATTCTAAAGTTTCTGTCGTCACTGTCTTTTGTCGATCTCGAGCAGCTTCTGTGTGTGCTTTTGTTTCTGCTTTCGTTTGTTGATCCTGCTTTTGTTTCTTTCTTTCTGTCTTTCTGTTTGCTTTTCTGTGAGATTTACAGCTACCTAGAATCCGCTGACACGCTTCCTCGTGGATCGATCCTGACTTCCCACTACTGCATAGGGAGGAGGTCTTGTAATTATTTGCTGGGGCACGAATCTGGTTTGATTTATATTTCATTATATTTGATACTCGATTTCCTCCTACAACACCTTCTAACACTCTCTTATGCTTATTCCTTGCTCTTTGGAGATCCTCTTTGGTCGCTTCCCAAGCTCTTTACCATGTCGGGACTACGAATCTACATAAATCCAATAAAATAGCATAGTTTCCGAACTTTACAACTAAAAGAGCATAATGTGCAATTAACTATAAAACATGATTATATGACAATGAAATGCCTCAAAAACAAGCCTATAATGCCTATCAAAATATGCCTTATCAATTCCTAATGCTAACAATGTTGAGTGCAACAATGAACTTCAGGATTTGTTAGAAATTCCTAAAGAGAAAAGTTTATTCAATGTTGAATCTTCTAATAATGTGCAATCTTGTTTAGGGAAAGAAGAACTCAAGATGGAGATTGAAAGTGTGCTTAGTCCACACAAACCTATTCTTCTACTCTATGAAAAGATATTTCCAAATAGTGTGGAGGTCTTTTCTATTTCAGGACAACCTCCAGGAGGAATTCAAGTTCAAGAGAAGAAATTGATGGAGGAAATGGATGACTGTTTTTATAGAGCATTGCACCTTCCAAGGGTGCCTTCGCTTGTCAAGAAAAGGAAAATTATAGAGGTCCCTGGTGGAATTACTTGAGCCAAGAAGAGCAACATGTTGAGCCAAAGACGTGAAAATAAAGGCGCTTTTTGGGAGGCAACTCAAGGTAAGTAGGTAGTTTTCTTTAAATTTTGCATTAGTTCTTTTCAATTCAGTAAAGCAGGACAATCCTATTTGCTGTATTTTTGCGAAATTTGTGCAAGAACTAACTTGTATGAGTGTTTGAATGAAGAAAAGAAAGCAAAGTTGGAACACCGTGAACTAGCACCCACCACCCCTATAGTGTTGTGTCCGAATATGAATTTGGAAAGAGGTCACGGGATTTAATTTATCTTTTAATCCTTACTTTTTCCATATAAATACCTTCCCTCTTCTATCTTTCAACACTTTCTCAAACTTTTGCCTCAAGCAACAAAAGAAACTCTAAACCCTCCTACTCAAATCCAAAAGTCCAATACCTTTTATCCTTGAGTTTCAATCAGAAGCATGATTTTTACCATTCACCATCACCCATTCATCCTATCTTCACCCCCAAATCACATATTTCTTCCCTTACTACCCATCACCTGCCGCCCCTATACCGAAGCTCGCCGTTCTCGCAAAGGAGTTATTTTCTCGGGTTTGTGTGAGTTCCCTTGGTTTCTTCACTTGTCTTACGCATCATGTGTGTAATTCCAGAGTCAGAAACACGGTCTGTTTTGTCTACAGTTTCTAGCATGGCAAAACTAGCACACTTTACTGAGAAGCAGGAGGATAGATGGATTAATCTTCGAAGTAGAAAGTATCGCTCGACGATTTTCTTTGATGTAGAGACTCTACACCATCTCAGACTATTCGAGCATGTTTTTGAGCTTCTTGACAGGGGTGGATTGGGTGATTTGTTGATCTTAGAGCCGCCACAACCCTACACTTCTCTCGTTCTTGCCTTCCTTGGATTATTTCTTTGACAAGGAGATTCGCTTTTGTATGTGAGGAAAGGAGTTCTTGGTGACTAAGGATGTCATTGTTCAAGCTTTTGGAGTCACTAGGAAGTGTTCTGATTCTTGGATCATGGCGAGGGCGGATCCATTTGCGCATGAGACTTGGGTTGTAGCTACGGGACGACCGGTTGGAAAGGGAGGAGACTACTTTGATTATATGAACACCCATTCTGCGCTAAGATTGTGCTACATGGTAATGGGTCTTGCATTCTTTGGTTTGGTTGACCCTACTATAGTATCTCTGAGAGGCTTGTCCTAGATATACTATTTGACTCCTGAATCTAATAGAACTCCATATTGGGTTCAATTGTTTTTAGGGAGCTGTACTGAGATCATCTGCACAACATATGAGCGCGCTGATCGTACTATTTCTTTTTTAGGACTAATATTGCTGATTACTCATCATCTTGGTGTTAGACTGGATGGTGTACCACCTCTGCAGGCTGATGGCATTTATGATATTGCTACTTTGATTTGGTCTGGCATAATTGAGAAGTTCAGGTCTCCTCGCTCAAAGGATCGTTTCAGATGGATTGCATGAGAACTTGGAGAGCACCATCTGCACCTTCCCCTTGAGTTACCATTCTATTTCAAGCTTATTGACTTCAAACTCAGCCATGATAGCCTTCTTATGCCTCATGAGATCCCTTTAGAGAAGGAAGATTCTTAATCAGAAGGCTCAGCAAAGAGAGATGGTCATATTAGAGATCAAGAAGCAGATTTTGAGGTTGCTGCAAATGTTGACCCTATTTATGTTGCTTTGGATGAATTTGAGCATCGTTTGACAGAGCTGGAAAGGAAACAAAAAAAAGATCTCCTGACTATCCCTAACAGAGTTACTGACATTCAGACTCTTTTAGCGCGTATACTTGCTTAACATCACCATCAATCTGGATTCCACCTTCCTAGTAATTGGTTAGTTATCCCTTCCTTCACCCTGAGTTTGTTTCATTGTTCTTTTTGTTTATGCATTGAGGACAATGCAACATCTAAGTGGGGGGGGGGGGGGGGGGGGGGGGGGGGGGGGGTTTATGGTAGCTCATGTTTATAATTTTAGTTTCATGTTTCATTTATGTCTATTTTATGTTATGTTTAAAGTTGGTTCATGCATCATTTTTATGTTTCATTTATGTCTATTTCATTTTAGCATGATCATATAAATCCCATGGAATTCTGGATGATTTAATTTTGTCTTGGAAATTTATTTTTACGTGACATATGATTTGGAATATGTAATTGAGCATGTATGATCTATGTTCCTGACACGTTTGAGATCCAACAACAATTTGTCCTAGTGAGAATTTTTGGCCTAATAAAGGATTACGTCTACATTCCCTTCTTACTTTTGTATGTGATTTACTCTTCCTATGTATCTATCTCTTATTATTGAAATGGTTATTTATTATTGAGGCCAATTATATACATTATGATCATCGCTTATGAGTTGCATATGATAGAGGCACCTTTTAGCCTATATTTATCCATGCTTACCTTATGTTATATTTTTGCTTGAAGCCAATTTGAGCCTTTAACATTTTCTTTGAAACTCCACAAAATTCATGTATCCTAGCCTATGATAAGCCCGACCCTTCCGGGAATCGGGATTTGGAGGTGGTTATGGATATTATTTTAAGTTGAGAGAAAAGCTATGGTTAACGCTTATTGTTGAGAAGTTTTGAGAGAGATGTAATGTTATGTGCTTATTTTTCCTCATATTTGTAGTTTATGCATCTTAGGGCTCTAAAAGAAAGGAAAAGAAAAAATGTCGAAAAAAAATAAAGATGAAAAAAAAATGATGAATAAGAGCCTTGTTTATTTATTCTTGCATATGAGCGTTGGATAAATGTTTGGTTTAGAGTTTATTTTGAGAGATTATATTGAGAGTTTGTTTATGTTGAGAAGTTTGTTTTGAGATTTATTATATTTTGAGAGTTTATGTTCTTATGTGAGCTTGATGTATCGTTTTAATTGTTTTGTGTTATGTTCGAAGTTTTAGGAATCTTAGTTCCCGGAATTGAAAGCACCAATGACCAAATACAATTCATTACCCTTATGTTTCTACCAAGCCCCATAACAACTCCGTCGAAAGGAGTCTTTTTTGAAGTCTTCCATTGAGCAAAAGTTCTCTTGATGTTTCTTATTTTGCTTTGATGTATCCGATGAGGATTTTGTAATATAAGTGTCAATATTTAAGAATGATGTTTGCATATGGAATTGAGTTGAGTGTATGCTTAAAGTCTAAACACATGAGAGTGAGAGAAACGCATTTCTCTCTTGTGAGGTTGGAATTATGAGCATACAAGCTACTTGATCGTTCATATACATGTTATGATGTTTGTGTGCCTCATTCATGTTTGCACTTTCTTTGATTTTGCTTTTGATGAGGTTATGAGTTGAAGGAATCTCTTGAGGGGTGCATTGATTTATATCTATTCTTCATTTGCTTAAGGACAAGCAAGAGCTTAAGTGTGGGAGAGTTTAATAATGCATATTTTAGATAGGCATTTTAGAGCTAGTTTTAGTTGCATTATAGAGTTCATATTGCATGTGTTTTGTCTAATTTATATTGTTTTTTTTTTCATTTGAGTATTTGAGTTCGGAATCTACTCTATTTTGTGTTTATTCTGCAGTTTTACAATTCGAGCTTGAAGGGAGGCTTGAGAGACCTGGAAGAGCTGGTTTTGGAGCATAAAAGAGACCAAGGAAAGATCATCAAGGATATAGAGTTCAAAGTCAAAGACAAAGAAGAATCGCGGAGCCAATTGACTATGCAGGATAATAACTGTTGGTTAAATATTGATTTCTATGGAATTAGGGTTAAGAGACTTGTAACTTTTCACATTCTAATTGCATTGAGATTTGGTATTGCTAATTGACCATGTACTTTGTTAAGTCATATTGTTCTATGTTGTCTTTCATGGAATGTAAGTGATTGGTATCCTATTGTGGGTTATCGATCTATCGAAACCAAATCGGAATGACCATTGATGTCATTTGCTTTGTATTGATTGAGAATAACAATGAAATCATTCCAAGGATCATGAACCCCATCCATTGTCAAGAATTGCAGGTGAAGCGTTTTCCCCATATTATTATTACTTCGCAACCATTGCTGCTTTTCTTTATTTGTTTGCTTTATTCGCTATAACTTTATTTTTCTTTGATTTAAATCATCATTAGAATAATGAACCAGTCTTCTCTGTGGGATCGACTCCTACTGGTCTGCTATACTAATCTTTTGTTTAGCACGAGTTAGGATATTATTTGCATTTGGGACCAGGAACAACAACATTACTCATGCGCAATCAACAAAGTGATAAGATACAACTAGAGAAGAAGGTGAAAGACAGACGAGAAGAGCTGAGCAAATGAAGAATTGAAGCTGAAGAGAAGACAAAGTCCCAGACTCATGACGCCCACCGCTAGAAGCAAGGCGCCCGCCGTGGACACTGTTCACATAATCTTCGAAGATCTTCCAAAATCTTTATTTTATGGAATGTTTATCTAGCCCGTCTAGGGTAATTAGAGGACGTTTTCAGCATATATTAGGATAGTTTTTCATTATTTTTTCATCATCAGACGCTTTAGGATTGAAGAATTAAAGTTTTCTCTCACCGTGAGCAACTAAACTCATATTGAACCTTTTGTAGCAATTATATCGGTTTCTACTAGTTTCTTAGGATAATCGGTATTACCATTCTGCCAAGTACGATGGGAATTTGTGTTGTTCATATGTTAAATCTTGCAGAGATAGGGTTGCATATGAATGAAAGAGATTTTCATATTCTCAAGGATTGTCAATCTATTTAAAACAATTTCAAAATAAGTAATCGGGTTAGAGTAACTAGAAATAGAGCCAAGGATCGAGTATGCCAACCATTGTTGAGAATTCGTAGGTGGAACCAAGCTAGTATGTCAGGACAGAGATTGACTGTTATGAAAGCTCTTTGACTATGGAGTTTAACGGTAAGAAGGTTGAGTATTCTTAGACCTTAAGCAACTAGATTAGAGCCCCTAAACCACTTACTATCTCCCGTGGACGAAATTGACTTCGCTATACTAAACGAGTTCTTGATTATAAATTTATTTATTTAATCGAGAAACCCTTTCAACAAATTGGCATCGTTGCTGGGGAGATTTCAACTGCGCCTTGTTTAGTTGCTATTAGGGTTTGGAAATAGCCCATCCCGACCTTTTGTTTTTCATTTTTCTTTTTGTAAATGTTATTTTCTTCTCTTTTAGTTATTTTTTTTCTTTAGTAAAAAATCCAAAAAATATTTTCGAATATATCCCCACCTCCTCGCCTCAAAATCTATAGATACCGACTTGTTACTAAGCCCTTACTATTTGATTTGTGCGTTATGTCTATGTTTGAAGGATTAGGTACAAGATGCAGTATGCATGTGAGGTTTACATAAGTAAATTTAAGGTTGAGAGGGCAACCCGTAAAATATGGAGGGAATCTGTTGCGAGATATCTATCTGAGGTTGAGGAGTATAATTACATCGATTATGGCAACTGGAAAGCAATCAAGTCCTTCGAGGATCCAACTAAAGTCGATAAGCCATAATTCGACTCTAGGGACCTGTATGAGCCCTACCAACCATGGAATCTCTCACATGAAGTGCTGATAGAGGAGGATGAACCATTAAAGGAAATCGACGGGATGAAGAATGGAATAGATATGTTAAGTGAAATTGCCACACTAAGGGAAGAGATAAGTTTTCTCGAGGGTAGTCAACCATGCCATCTATGTGGAACAAGGTCTCATCTTGGTCTAGCTTACCCTAATCTATATCAGGAACCTCCTCCTTAGTATGGGCAATGGGTGCCATGTCCGGAAGTATCAGATGGGTATCTTGAGTAGCAAGAACTAGTCTACCCACAAATGCCTATAACTAAGCCCCCATTGTGAGTGCAAGGATTAAAAGAAGCGCTACAATGCACTCATAAAGAGGCAGATGCATGGACAAAGCAACTAGATCTGACAAAAGATCCATCAGAAGACGTAGCCCCACAACTAATAGAGATGTCATATTGGTATGAGGTAGGTTCATACGAGCATATCATCATTTACGAACCTGTGGACTGAGAGGAGAAGAGGGTCGTTATCAACCCCCTCAACTCAGTATTGACCCACTGGCAGAAGAATCACATCTTTTGGAGTCCTACGTACTGACCCTCATACCGACCTGGATGGGTCGGTACTGACTCCTCTCCATAGTCGATAAATCCTTCTACAAGGTTGATATAGCTTATTTTAGGGGTCGTTTCTTCTCCAATTTTGACGCCGCTGCCCCCACACCAGGAGGTTTCATGTGAGAGATCCTAAGAAGAAGAAGTGCTAGAAAAGAAGAAGTCAAAATTCATTGTTCAAAGCATTTTGCCACCACCTTTACCGTTCTAGGTGAAGGCAATTCCAGACGAGCAAGGGAAAGCGAATTTTGTGTTGAAAATGAAGTGCTAAAGAATGATTGTGGGAAAGCTCAAAAAGCCAATTATCTTAAGAGAAAAAGGATCACACATGAGGGGAGCAAACTTGTTGAGTGCTTTCCAAAGCGCTGACTAGCAAGGATTTGGAGAGATGAATGGGTGGAAGTTTGGAGTGTCCACTCAGAAAGGTTCAAGCTCATTCGCAATGCTAGGAAGGATGGTCCAAGGGAGTACCAAGAAGATGAGCGAGAGCCAGACCACCTGAGGGCCTATTATGATGTACCACCCAAGGACATTCCACCACCATCTCTGCCGACTAAACCACCAGACCCACCATCTCCACATGACGAGACGATTTAGGTGAGAAGCTAGAGAGTTTAAATTTAGCGCTTACGGGAGGTAACTCGCATTTATATCACATATTTTTTAGTTTTGTTTTTTATTTTTAGGTTAGGATAGTTAGAGTTGAAGGGATATATGCTTTTTATGAGTGAAAGAGGTGTTAAAGACCAGCCCAGGTACCCTACCTGTGACAGTACCGACAGGCTGGCAAAAAAAGACAAGGAAGGAAGAGAAGAAGATGGATTGGTACCAACCCTATTGGCATTGGTATCGACCCCATGAGCGAAGAAATGAATCCTTATGTGGCCTTCGAAGTCGCTCCATCGTCCGCATTGTTGTCATTGTGAGTTTCTTTATCCTTTTCCTTCGTTCTATTTTATTCAGTGAGGACACTGATGTTTTAAGTATGGGGTGAGGGATTCAAAATTTGCAATATATATTTATATGAGTGTTATTTTTCTCTTTTTTTTGTTGCTTATTTATTTTTTCAAAAAAATCTAAAAATCCAAAAAATTAGAAAAGTAAAAAATACAAAAAAATTGCATGTTTATTTTATGCTTCAATTTGAATTTTATAGCACCTAACTTAGATGTCCTGTGATGAAATATAATGACTGACTTGATCATGTAAATCCTATGGCATGTCTGGAAAGTCTTCGAAATTGTGTTTTTAAGAGTTAGTGATGAAATTGAGCATATATGATCCTAGGATAACAACAATCCAACAAATATAGACCTTGTGAGTTTAATTTGTCCTTATAGGGACTCTATATTCCCTTTTGCTTTTTTAGGAGTGATTATACTCTACATATGCTTATTTTCATTACTGTATTGCACGTATTTGTTGATTATAAATTGCAAATGATTGAGGGTATATTTTCTTTAGCCATGTGATAATGCAAGATTTGTAGTGGAATTTCGATTCATTCTTAAGTCATTTAGGTTGCATTTAGATAGGTTTTAAGCATAAAGTACATTCATTGTCTTTAAAGTTGCAAGTTCGAAATCTACGCGTTTTATGCCTATTGATGCTGATTCTCTAAGGTCAAGCTAAAGGAGAAGAGGAGAGCTACATTATGGAACCTTAGAATTTTAGAGAAGAGTCAAGGAAGAAGATAAAAGAAGAAGAAGAAGAAGAAGAAGAAGAAGAAGAAGAAGAAGAAGAAGAAGAAGACAAGACAAGACAAGACAAGACAAGAAGAAAGGAAAATATGAAGACTGTAGAGATGGCGCCCATGACTACATGATCTGTGCCCATCGACTCACAGTGCCCGCTGAAGACATTGTGGAACTCGCTGGATCGGCGCCCGCTGCTACCTCATCGGTGCCCGTCGATCGCAGTTTCTGGAAGATTTTATTTTGGCCGAATCTGGTCCATTGGGCTTCACTTCTACCTTTAGATTGTCGACTCCTAGGGTTTCATATGCCTATAAATACAGCTCTCCTTGACCACATTCCACACATCATTCACTCACCACTTCATATCTCTCACACACCTTTTCCCTTTTCTGCTATTTTCGGGCCATGCTAGGCAAAACCTTTTATATAGTTTTGCTTTTATTTTATGCTTAGGTTAATGACATGTGAGGGTTTATATTTGTTTTATGCATATTCTGTTATTCATTAATTTTGTTCTTTACATGTTTATGTTGTTTATTCATCTTAACTTGCCACTAAGATAGGCAAATAACGTGCTATGTGATTTTAACTAAATCCTCTATTGCGGGCCTTAATCCGATATAGTAGAAAACATATCTTGATGAACAAGTTGGAATCCATGCATATGAAAAAGTAATGACGGGTAGTTTAATGTTATTCTTAGCAAATGCGATAACTGGGCTGAGAACTAGGTGACACGTCGAATATGTATGAATTACATGAATTATATGCTTATGTGATTAGGGACTTATTGCTTCTCGAACTCCATACAAGAGATTAGAAAGTTGATAATGATAGAATCAGGAAGCTATACAACTTTGTGCACAAACTGCCACTAAGATAGCCAAGCATAACCAAACAGCATGATGATCCTGGAATTACCTATGTAGCGAATATAAGTAGAACTATATTCTCATCTCATTATTATCTTCTGTTTCAATCATTGCTCTTATTTACTGCCTCTTTTTCTTATTATTACCATTGCTTTTGTTATGAACTACTTTCTTACATACTACGTTTGACCAAAGTCGCATGCATTCTCTGTGGGATCGACCTGTACTTGTTTTTGATACTCGTTATTAGTTGAAGGTATAGATTTATAATTTAGGGTGTTAGAACTCACAACATTCTAACACGCACCAAATTCTTGGCGTCATTGCCGGAGAGTGCTGAGTTTTTTGCTAAACATAATTTATATGCTTTGGTGTAACCATCGTACATCATTCATACCCGTTCTACTAATCTTTCTCTAGTGCCTTGTGACACAGAAATTGAAGGAAGTTGTTATAGGTTACAAAGACAAAACTCCAACAAAATGGCTGACGACGAGGATCAACCCAAGAAGACATTGAGAGATCTTAAGGAGCCCACTCTTACATCATCGCTATTAGCCCTCAAACTCCTAGATCTCTCAACATGCTCAAAACTTGAATTCAAGTCAGGATGGGCATCGTTGTTGCCTAGTTTTCATGGAAGGAACGGAGAAGATCCAAACAAGCATCTGGCGGAATTTACAGTGGTCTGCGATCGTGTTAGAATCAATGGAATTACTAACGACCAAATGATTCTCAGAGTGTTTCCATTTACTCTCAAGTACATTGAAAAAGAAAGGCTCTACTATCTGCCGACGTAAAGTATCAAGTCCTGGATAGAATTGAAGAAATCATTTTTGAATAAGGACTTTCCAGCTACCCGGCGTAGTAAAGTCAAGATGGAGATATCCAGTATCGAACAATCTCCTACAAAATCATTGTACGAGTACGTTGAGTGCTTTAACAAGATCAAAGCTAGCTGTCTACATCATCGGATTATGGAGGACAACCACATTCTCTACCCATATGAGGGATTTTTGGATGTAGAGCGATGAGTAATCAACGCAACAAGTAGATGAGATATTTTGGATAAGACCCCAGTTGAGGCGATGAATTTATTTGTAAATCTTAATAATGCCTCACAACAATATAAAAGGACACACGGAGTTTTAGGAATACATCATGTTAAGAATGCAAGCTCCAGTTCTATCTAGTGGAATGAGATCACTAAGCTGACAAAACTAGTGAAAAGCTTAGCGACTCATGTTACTCAACCACAAGTCAGACCCTACGGAGTATGCGAAGATCCATCACAACCGAACGATCTTTGTCCTTGAAATACCCCAAAGTATTTTTAGGTATTTCTATTTTTATTTAAAAAAAAATAAGGTTAAAATTTTGATATAAAAGAAGTCATAGAATTTGTATAAAATATATATCGTATTCGGTTCTTACTATTTAGAACATAAAATCTTGTTTGACATTAATCGTGAAACTGATTTTAACTAAAGTAAAGCATTAGCATTATCATCATTATTATTAATATTATTTTTATAAAATAATTAATTTTTCAAATGTAATGGTTGGTGTGAATTCATTATTTTTGAAAGGGGTATTACTAATTAAATTATTTCAGTACTCTTTGTGATACCTTGTATGTAAAAATATTATGAATTATAACCCGACTTATCATATTAATGTTACTTATAATTATAAGTTTAAGGATGACTTCATCCTAATAATAATAATAATTTGTTTTTATGTCTCAAATGTTATTTTGAATAAACTAGACAATGATTATTTATAATATTCCAAGAGGATAAAATATAATATGGATGTGGTATAAATTTATAAAAAATATTACTATGTTAGTGGTTATTAAATGTATTTTGAATTAGATAAATATTTTACCTATTTAAAATGAAATAATTAAATTAATATCATTGTGTTATTTATCGCTTAAAAACTCTCCTTTACAAAATAAAAATACAACGGGTCAAAATCGGGATAGGATAAATAAGCGGATCAAAATCTTAAAACTAAACCGGTTTTGGGTACATAGAACCGGATCATAACTGGTTTGCTTCTTCTCCTTCTTCCTCCCACACTTTAATGACCTTTAATGGTGATTCTTCAATTTCAACTTCAATTTGAGACATTTTAAACACAAATCTTATCTAAAACTCAATGTGGAACGTTACTAACTAATCAATTTGTGGTTTTGTTGAGGAATCTAACCCGAAATCCATCCAAATTCTAAAACCCCCAAATTTATTTTTGGATGGTTTCATGAGGGAAACGTCACCATTATCTCAGACTGAATGCACAAATTGATTCCTGCAATCAAGAGGGTGATAAAGAGGCATTCAAATGCAAGTTTCGGTTACAAAATTTTCATATTGGACAAAAGGGGTTCTCCCATGGCAACCCCCATAACTACCATTTCCGAATGAGGTAGAGCTCGGAATTAGTTTCATCGAGTTCTAAATTCACCTAGGAACATTTTCCATCAAACATTTTTTCCCAAATCAACTCCAATCGAAAATCCCCAAATTTCAAATTTGAGGTCGCCGATGTCGTAGCCGCCCGAAGCTCTGCCGTCGCCGCCCTTCGTCGGCATCACCACCACCCAGAGCGGGCACAACCGAGCCTAGTCGAGCCGCTGCAGCCGCGCCACCAGTTGCAGGCGAGGGAGCTATGTAACGGGTGTATAGTAGCCACGGGTTGGGGGAAGAAGAAGGCCTTATTACATAAACCTCCCAAACTTTCAGTTTTTGTAAAATATGCCCCTATTTCAAATCGAAAATTATAAAGATTAGCCCGCAGTTTTAGAATGTATCTAACTCGTGTAGATCTTAAAATTCACAGCCATTATCTCGAGTCGACACCCATATTCCGAGAAGGTTGCGAAGAGGATCGTATATTGGTATTATTTTTTGGCTTTTAATTAATTCGATTTTTCTTCGAATTAAATAAGTCAGTTTGTTATTGAAATACCAATTAATTAATTTATTATTCGTGTCTTGTAATTCATGCGTAGATCCATTGCCAATTTATTCAAATCCGTCACCACGTCTTTGAAGTCCATAGTTGGTATCGAAATCCAACAAGGCGAAAAAGGCAAGTGACATTCCGAGCCTTTCTGCTAACTTTGGTGCTTTCGTGTCTAGTTGTTTTCTTTCATTTGGTTGCTTGCCAAATTAAATAAAATAAATTACAATCCACCTGTTTTGTGTAATTTATTTAACAATCCGTTTGGATTTGGCAAGTAAAATTGGGTAAAGTTATTATTTGACCTTAATATAAAATAATAACATAGTTTACCCACCATTTCCTTAAAGCATGATTTATTATTATCCTTTCATGCTAAAATGGTTAGGTATGGAACATGTTATTTCGTTGATGTTTCCATCCGTTATTTTATTTTATTCTATTTGGTATCCATGTTACCTTTAAATAATATGGGTTACTTTTGTAATGTGTGATCACTTAAGATAAGTCATTAATCAATAGTGAGAATGTGAGGATTATGTGTTACGATCGGAACTCAACTGAATCAAGATTAATTCAAGTAAAACGTGTCAATCAATGCAAAGTAAAGTGAACCGTGTAATGTGTAAAGTTAAGTGAAAGTGTTGTAGTATAGTCAGTTCGGGGCCGTTATTCCCTGGTCTTAAAGTTTCATGAAACTTACACATTCCGAACGCGCATATACTATCTATCGGAATGTTACACTACCAAATAAAAAGGTTTTATGTCGTTATCCGCTATTGAGAGCGGGACCAGTATCCTATGATTGTTAATTAATTAAGAGGTGTGTGTTAAATGAAATGTGTAACACTGTAACCTATCAAAGTGTTAAAATGTGTAAATTTATATAAAGTTGTGCTCAAGCTATTCAACGTGAGGAAAGTGAAGTTGTGTTCAAACTATTCAATGTTAGGAAAGTGAAGTTGTGTTCAAGCTATTCAACGTGAGGAGAGTGAAATTGTGTTCAAGCTATTCAACGTGAGGAAAGTGAGTGAAGTGTGTGATAGACATTTGGTTTCATAGTGATCACAATTAATTCAACCTATATCATATCTCATCCGTACTCGGGATATGGTTCCTAAGGGTGCTTGTCGCCCACTTTTTATGTTATTCAATCCTTCGGGATTATCCGTGTCATAACAGTTGTGCAGTTAAATTATTAGCCCATCGAGAATACTCTAATAATCGCATTCGGGTTTAATTCATACAATTGAAGGTCAATGAGTATAAATCTGAAGTAGTCTCAGTTTTCGAGCCGTCACTTTCTAGTTCTCACGAACTAACCGTCCTTTGTTAATTTGGATGGCTAGGGGTTCATTGTCTTCATACAGTACCCCAGTCTCCAGTTCGCAGGTTAAGCTCGAGTCTCCAAAGAGAAGTTTAAGAAGAGTAAGAAGACATTTTATTTTCAAGATTTAATTATTTAAAGTTGTTAGAAAATATTGTATAAAGATTTAAGTGTTTATTTTTACCAAGAGTTCCACTGTAATGTTTTGATGTATCAGATATTGTAATTTAAATCTTGAGTTTGTAAAAAAAAAGATTTATTATACTTCGAGTCTTCCGCTATTTGTATTTTATATTGTTATCATCTTGTTTATGGGAGCATGATAGCATGTCCCTATAAGCCTAAGGTGGTTACGAAGACCTTAAAGTCCGAGTAATCACTGGCGCTGCAACATTCTCTCGTTTACAGAAGGGGGTGTTACAGAAGGTGGTATCAGAGCCAAGTTTTTCATACACGAGTTTTAAATTGCATTTTCTTAAAATCCATTCTATAAATATTTAAATATAATAAAGTTAAATTGTCTAACTAAAGATTTCCAAAACTCAAGGTGAAATCGTCTTTTAATCCCGGTATTCATTTTCAGAAGACAAACAAAATATGTTTGTCCTTTTAAATAAATAATCTAAATGCTATGTTAATAGAAAGAATTTTGATTGTACAACATTTCCGTAGCGTCTAGCAAATGATAAATACAAGATATCGTTTCAGCCAACTTAAGTATTTTAGAAGTATGATAATCAATGTGTTTTTCAACATGAAGAATATAAAACTTAAAATTTTGGGAATAAAAAAAAATTTACAACATAGAACATGTTGTTTAAGGTTTTCAAGATCATAGATATATAACCACTATTGCTACAAATAGGGAGATGATTTGTCTCAATATCAATTCTATTAAGTGGGTTATAAAATTATTATTTTCAGAAGATTTTAATCTTCCTCTTCGTAATAGTATTCAAGGGTGATATGGAAAAAGAATAATTTATTTTAAAATAAAGTATACCCTAATGTGTCTAGGGCTTTCAAGTAAGTATTGAGGTATTTGTCAAACATCTTATTATGTTATTAGCAGTCACACAAGTGTTCGAATAAATGTTTCAAGTATGAATATTTTAACTCAAATGTATTGTCAAGATATGTAAGTATTATTTGAACTCAATTCTCAAGTATTACAACATGATTTTGAATTACCATAGATGTATAGTTTTCAGTAGCTCGTCAACAGTTTCTTCATAGAATTTCCTAGGCGAAGGTGTGTTCGGTGGTAAAAAAAAAAACGGGTTCGATTAAATATCCTTAACATTTAAAATCTATAAATCGTGTAATAATGTATGGTAAAAGATAATCATTAAAGTTAGCATTTATTAATATAGTTAAATGGTCGTAGGTGTATTGAGAAGATATTTTAGTTATCTTTCCTTACTTCTATAGGTCAGGTTAAAAAGTTTTTAAATCCCACTTTCAAATGGTGTGTGATATTGTGAATCTTGAAAATGAATATATGTGATAAAAAAATATTACTTATCCCAATCCGCTCAAAGTAAATTAAAAGAAATGACATTATGTTATGTTGTCGGTATCTTACTAGATTCTTCTTCATAATTTTATTGTAATGTAAATATATTATAAATTATATACTTGACATATGTTTTAAAATGAATTCTAGTACTTGAGAAATTTACATGGAAAGTGTTTTGTAAATATTAATCCATGTGATTTTCGTATTGTAAAATATTAAACTTGAAACTATGGGAGTCGTTAAAATTTCCTTCAATTTTTTTTTTCCAGTGTAATCTCTTCTAGTTTTCATTCCTAAAAGCATGTGTTAAGCTTCCACAAATTTTTAGATATTTAAAATCGGTTTCAGGTGTTCAAGTGTTTAAAGATTATTCTTAACATATTCTTTTGATCGTTGGTGTATGTACTCAAATATATGTAAAATCTTTTCTTCGGTGAAATTTCTAAGTAAAAAGTTAGGGTTCTGTATAAATCCTAAAGTGATAAAACATTGTATTAAATTTCAAAGTGTTTTAAAAGTGAATTAGATAATATATATACATTATGAAAGATTTTAAGGTTGTGAAATCATGTCGAAGTCCAATGTCTGAACTCAAACTTCTCGAGATCGACTCTAAACTACTTAAAGCACATCAAGTGATATATTCCTAGCAGCTTCAAGCCTTATCATTTTTCTACTTCAAAGTTATATATTACATATGTTCATACGAGTATTAAGTGTTCGTGATTCATAGGATATTCTCCTACGGTGAAGAAGTGAAATAGTCCTTGTGTATCATGTGTGCGGTAAAAGATCGTCCATTCCTTGTATTGGCCGACTGGCAGGGTAAAACGTTATGTTTCCATTGTGTTCTTCCGTTCAGGCTTAGTAGTGATTCTATATGTTCTCTATCCAATCTAGGTGCAATGTCATGATGACATTATTTCAACTGTGTTCTGAACTCTCATTGGCTAATGTTTGAGGAAATATCCCCAATGATTTTTTTCATAAAAAAAATAATCTGCATTCGAGATCGAAGAAGATAAAACACCGGACAACTTGTTAGTCATCAGATTTGAAGAAGATCTAAAGAAGAACCCGTTCCATACGGAGCACTCGTCACACTTGAATAGGATGTCAGTTCTACCTAAAATGGTTGCCTTTGAAACCATCACGTGACCATTTGATAACCTGGGAAAGGAAGCCATATGGGGTTGAGAAGAAAGCCAAGGGTAGACTGGGAGACCATGTTCATCGTGTGATAAGAATTGACTAACTTGCGCAAAATTTATTATATCGTCAAAAGCGTTGAAAAAAAAAACTTTGAAAAATATCTCAGTCGCACATTATTAGGCCTAAGTTAAGAGGCAATTGTGGGATGAATAATTCTCAGACTTTAGCCAGGACGAGTTCGGTGAACAACCAATTGAAATGGAAGTAATTAGGTTGTTTGCTCTTTGAGCAATACCATAGCGTTGTGTACTCAATAAACCATAAAAATATCAAATCCGATTCTCAACGTGCTCAACTATGTCCTCTGCAAGTGTCATCCCCAGGTGTGGTTGTTCTCAGCAATTGCCAACAAGGGACCCTAGTCAGCTAGTGGGTAGTGACACCATTTCTCCCCATCAAACGATATTTTATTATATTGAGTGCTAAGAGTTACTCCATCATCTCGTACCTCTCATGATAACAAAGGTTCCAATTACCCAACCTTCTTTTTCATATTCTTTCTCCTTACTCTTTTCCTTGTCCAAGTTTCGGGTAGAAACTTATTTTTAAGGGGGGATATATGAAATACCCCAAAGTATTTTTGGGTATTTCTATTTTTATTTAAATAAAAATAAGGTTAAAATTTTGATATAAAAGAAGTCATAGAATTTGTATAAAATATATATCGTATTCGGTTCTTACTATTTAGAACATAAAATCTTGTTTGACATTAATCGTGAAACTGATTTTAACTAAAGTAAATCATTAGCATTATCATCATTATTTTTAATATTATTTTTATAAAATAATTAATTTTACAAATGTAATGGTTGGTGTGAATTCATTATTTTTGAAAGGGGTATTACTAATTAAATTATTTCAATACTCTTTGTGATACCTTGTATGTAAAAATATTATGAATTATAACCCGACTTATCATATTAATGTTACTTATAATTATAAGTTTAAGGATGACTTCATCCTAATAATAATAATAATTTGTTTTTATGTCTCAAATGTTATTTTGAATAAACTAAACAATGATTATTTATAATATTCCAAGAGGATAAAATATAATATGGATGTGGTATAAATTTATAAAAAATATTACTATGTTAGTGGTTATTAAATGTATTTTGAATTAGATAAATATTTTACCTATTTAAAATGAAATAATTAAATTAATATCATTGTGTTATTTATTGCTTAAAAACTCTCCTTTACAAAATAAAAATAAAACGGGTCAAAACCGGGATAGGATAAATAAGCAGATCAACATCTTAAAACTAAACCGGTTTTGGGTACATAGAACCGGATCATAACCGGTTTGCTTCTTCTCCTTCTTCCTCCCACACTTTAATGACCTTTAATGGTGATTCTTCAATTTCAACTTCAATTTGAGACGTTTTACACACAAATCTTATCTAAAACTCAATGTGGAACGTTACTAACTAATCAATTCATGGTTTTGTTGATGAATCTAACCCGAAATCCATCCAAATTCTAAAACCCCCAAATTTATTTTTGGATGGTTTCATGAGGGAAACGTCACCATTATCTCAGACTGAATGCACGAATTGATTCTTGCAATCAAGAGGGTGATAAAGAGGCATTCAAATGTAAGTTTCGGTTACAAAATTTTCATATTGGACAAAAGGGGTTCTCCCATGGCTACCCCCATAACTACCATTTGAGGTAGAGCTCGGAATTAGTTTCATCGAGTTCTAAATTCACCTAGGAACATTTTCCATCAAACATTTTTTCCCAAATCAACTCCAATCGAAAACCCCCAAATTTCAAATTTGAGGTCGCCGATGTTGTAGCCGCTCGAAGCTCTGCCGTCGCCACCCAAGACCACCGGGAGCCTCGCCGCCCTTCGCCGGCATCACCACCACCCAGAGCGGGCGCCACTGAGCCTAGTCGAGCCGTTGCAGCCGCGCCACCAGTTGCAGGCGAGGGAGTTGTGTAATGGGTGTACAGTAGCCACGGGTTGGGGGAAGAAGAAGGCCTGATTACATAAACCTCCCAAACTTTCAGTTTTGGTAAAATATGCCCCTATGTCAATTCAAAAATTATAAAGATTAGCCCACAGTTTTAGAATGTATCTAACTCGTGCGAAATCTTAAAATTCGCAGCCGTTATCTCGATCCGACACCCATATTCCTAGAAGGTTGCGAAGAGGATCGTATATTGGTATTATTTTCTGGCTTTTAATTAATTCAATTTTTCTTCGAATTAAATAAGTCAGTTTGTTATTAAAATACCAAGTAATTAATTTATCATTCGTGTCTTGTAATTCATGCGTAGATCCGTTGCCAATTTATTCAAATCCGTCACCACGTCTTTCAAGTCCATTGTTGGTATCGAAATCCAACAAGGCGAAAAAGGCAAGTGACATTCCGAGCCTTTCTGCTCACTTTGGTGCTTTTGTGTCTAGTTGTTTTCTTTCATTTGGTTGCTTGCCAAATTAAATAAAATAAATTACAATTCACCTATTTTGTGTAATTTATTTAACAATCCGTTTGGATTTGGCAAGTAAAATTGGGTAAAGTTATTATTTGACCTTAATATAAAATAATAACATAGTTTACCCACCATTTCTTTAAAGCATGATTTATTATTGTTCTTTCATGCTAAAATGGTTAGGTATGGAACATGTTATTTCGTTGATGTTTCCATCCGTTACTTTATTTTATTCTATTTGGTATCCATGTTACCTTTAAATAATATGGGTTACTTTTGTAATGTGTGATCACTTAAGATAAGTCATTAATCAATAGTGAGAATGTGAGGATTATGTGTTACGATCGGAACTCAACTGAATCAAGATTAATTCAAGTAAAACGTGTCAATCAATGCAAAGTAAAGTGAACCGTGTAATGTGTAAAGTTAAGTGAAAGTGTTGTAGTATAGTCAGGTCGGGGTCGTTATTCCCCAGTCTTAAAGTTTCATGAAACATACACATTCCGAACGCGCATATATTATCGATCGGAATGTTAGACTACCAAATAAAAAGGTTTTAGGTCGTTATCCGCTATTGAGAGCGGGACCGGTATCCTATGATTGTTAATTAATTAAGAGGTGTGTGTTAAATGAAATGTGTAACACTGTAACCTATCAAAGTGTTAAAATGTGTAATGTTATATAAAGTTGTTCTCAAGCTATTCAACGTGAGGAAAGTGAAGTTGTGTTCAAACTATTCAATGTGAGGAAAGTGAAGTTGTGTTCAAGCTATTCAACGTGAGGAAAGTGAAGTTGTGTTCAAGCTATTCAACGTGAGGAAAGTGAGTGAAGTGTGTGATAGACATTTGGTTTCATAGTGATCACAATTAATTCAAGCTATATGATATCTCATCCGTACTCGGGATATGGTTCCTAAGGGTGCTTGTCGCCCACTTCTTGTGTTATTCAATCCTTCGGGATTATCCGTGTCATAACAGTTGTGCCGTTAAATTATTAGCCCATCGAGAATACTCTAATAATCGCATTCGGGTTTAATTCATACCATTAAAGGTCAATGAGTATAAATCTGAAGTAGTGCCAGTTTTCGAGCCGTCACTTGCTAGTTCTCGCGAACTAACCGTCCTTTGTTAATTTGGACGGCTAGGGGTTCATTGTCTTCATACAGTACCCTAGTCTCCAGTTCGTAGGTTAAGGTTGAGTCTCCGAAGAGAAGTTTAAGAAGAGTAAGAATACATTTTATTTTCAAGATTTAATTATTTAAAGTTGTTAGAAAATATTGTATAAAGATTTAAGTGTTTATTTTTACTAAGAGTTCCTTTGAAATGTTTTGATGTATCAGATATTGTAATTTAAATCTTGAGTTTGTAAAAAAAAAGATTTATTATACTTCCAGTCTTCCGCTATTTGTATTTTATATTGTTATCATCTTGTTTATGAGCATGATAGCATGTCCCTATAAGCCTAAGGTGGTTACAAAGACCTTAAAGTCCGAGTAATCACTGGCGCTACAACATTCTCTCATTTACAGAAGGGGGTGTTACAGTCCTAAAGTTCAGGAATGAGTAATGGAAGTCAATGCAATTGGAGACTATGGTCCTCGACAATATGCTAACAACTCCTTCACCCCTAATTTCAATTCTTATTTTTATCAAGGGTTCAGAAACAAGCCAAGTGCTTAAGCTCAATACCAATGAAGGAATTAGTTCGATGCTAGACCTCAAAATCCTATGCCAGCTACTTAACCACAACAAAATGAAAACCTTCGACTCATTCTAGACAAGAAGTGTTGTGAGCCTAATTTGCCATGTTTTATAGTTACTTTTATATCGTTTTCTGCATGCATTTCATACATTTGGGCTAGAATAGTACAGAATCTATGTAGTTTATGCTTATTTGCCAAATTATGGAATCTACACTAGTTTCTGTTTATTTTCGCAGAAATCGAAGCAATTTACAGCAGTTATGAGAAAGGAGGAAAAGCTCAAAGTCTACTACAGAAGTCCGAGGTCAAGGAGCAGCGGAACCAGGACAAATAAAGCTGGAAAGAAGAAAATCTACTCGACAACACATTGGTCGATATCAACTAAGCCCTGTCGATATCGAGTACATCAGTCGATTTCCACCTACATAGAGCCAGAATCGACTAAGTCCAGAAAATTGGTCGATATCGAGTTGTTGTACTCGATATCGAGTTGTTGTACTCGATATCGAGTTGCCCCAGATCGAGCTGAAGACCCCGGAATGGAGTCAAGAAGCTGAGAAAGAAGAGATGGAAGTCGATATCGGGTTAATCTACTCGATATCGAGTAAAAACCAAGTCAACATGCATCCTGTTCGCCGATATTGAGTAGCTGAGCTGAAACTGAGGAAATGTTGGTCGATATCGAGAAAACTACTCGATATCGAGTTGGACCACAGAAGCCGAAATCGAGTAGTCCGAGTCTTGTTAAGTTTCTATCCCGATTCCGATGGAGATATTTTCGAGAGCAAATTCCATCAAGATCTATCAAGTGCTATCAAGAGGAAAAGATATTTTATCCACAATTAGATATAATTCCTTTTAGATTTATTTATTTATTTCCATGTTTTAATCTTTAGATAAAAGATAGATAGATATAGATTTAGATATAGTTTTCTTTCCTAATTAGAGTGGGAATGAAGCCTATAAATAAAGCCTTAGGGGCTGATTTCTAGATATTGAATTCAAGTTACAATTAGTTACATAGAGAGAGATTAGAGGGAGAGCTTGTGGCGAGAGCAAGGTGGAAAGGCGAGAGCGGATTTGGCTTGTTCGATTGTAAGCTTTCTTTCGTTTATTTTAATGCAAAGTTATTTCCTTTTATTATTGATGTCTTTATTCATGATGAAGAGCGAGTAGTCACCCAACTTCTAGGGTCGGGGTGAGCCCGGAGATAGCCATGTGAGATGAAGCGGTAAAGGTACAAGCTTTTTATGCAATTCATCTTCTATCCCTGCGAGCATGATTCTTTTGCGAATGTTGAAGGTGATCCTTGTTTGTGTTATTGAAGCGAAAGTGATCTTAATACAACTTGGGTTAATTATGTGAAAAGAGTTAGTAACAATTAGGGTTTATGCGAAAGCCTCTATATTCCTATTTGTTAATAACGAAAGTTATTTGATGAAAAGCATGATCTTTTATGTCTCTATGTTTTATTTTACATGGTTATCGTTGTGGTGTTGAAACCCTGATCTTGGAAGTCTTTAGTTTATTGAGTTAATTTCGTGTTTACATTCGTTTTCGTTCGAAAAGTTGCAAATTTCTGTTTCTGAGTTACTCGAAATCGAGAAGATTTGGTCGACATCGAGGAAACTGGTCGATGTCGAGTTGAGTTTTGTCAAAATCGAGTTAATTTGCTGGGTTTTGCTTTCTGTCAGTCGATATTGAGCACTCTTAGTCAATTTTCTTACTCGATATCGAGTACTATCGAGTAATGGTAGTCGATATCGACCAAAAATTGCTGCTTTGCTTTCTTTTCTGCTTTTCTCTATTATTTCTGTTTGTCTGGTTGATTTTCTGCCTGTGAAATTCCTTCGCTACCTGTGATCCGCTGACACGCTTCCTCGAGGATCGATCCTGACTTCCTGTTGCTACATCGGGAGGAAGTCTTGCAATCATTTACGTGGGCACGAATCTGGTTTGATTTATATTTTATATTTTGAACTCGATTTCTTCCTACAATAAGAAGCAGCTACAAAAAAGGTCATAGGTCAGATGGCATAGGACATCGGAGTAAAGGCACGTGCTACATGAAATCTACCATCGCAAGTGGCAGTGAATCTGAAAGAGAATGTTGCGGAAGAGACCCAATGAGGGTCAAAACATCGAGTCAACGTCGTTTAACTAAAGGCGCTTCTCGAGAGGCAACTCAAGATAGTTAAGTTTTATTTTTATCATTCAATCCTCACTTTTCATTTAATTAGTTTTAATTTTTAAAATTTTCAAACTAATAAAACTCAAGTTTTATGGAAGACAAGTTTGTGTTTTCGTGTTGTGTTAATCATATTAAGGCTATACAATAAAAGAATGAAAGAAAAAACAAAGAAACACGAGAACCGAAGGATCGGCGCCCACCCGCCGATAAACACCGGCACTTGCCGATGAGCCTAAAATTGCAAAAGCAATAGGATTTTCTTTAAAAATCCGATCTAAACTCGGATTAATCCGTGAGATTTGGATCAGGGAGTTCAAATTCTATCTTTCTACCTTCGAATTACCTGATTTCTTCGCGGATCTATCATATATCTCGATGTCCATATTTTTGTGCATATTTTTGCTTAAATTCTGTCTATTCTGTATATTATGGGTTGGGAATATTGAGAATTTGTGTAGTTTATGTTTATTTGCAAGAAATAAAGGTTTACAAAAGTTTTGGTTTAATTTTGCATAATTTGGAGCCATTATGAAGCAAAGCCAAGAGGAGGAGACGACTGCAGAAAACCACTCGATGTCGACTAGAGCACTCGATGTCGACCTGAAATGTTGAAGAAAATTTCTAAGTGTTGACAAGGCAACCTACTGGAATCGAGCTCTGAGTCGTCGAAATTCGACCATGGCATCTACCACTGCTCGACATCGACCGACCCACAAGAGTACTCGACATCGACTGAAGCACTCGATGTTGAATGGACTAGAAGCCACACTTAGTAGATAAGAAGACTACTCGATACATCGACAAACTTGCTCGATGTCGACCATGCTGAGAAGTGGTCGATGTCGGCTGCTCTGGTCGACGTCCTTCGCAAGGATTGGCAATCTATTTAAACCAATGTCGACATAGAGTCAATGATCAAGTATGTCAACCATTGTTCAGAATTCGAATGTGAAACCATTCAATCTCTATTGTTGATAAATCTATCACCACTACTTTTATTGTCTTTGTTTACTTTCTACTTTAAAATCTCTCGAATTTGTTACTTTTGGTTAGCAACGAAAGTGCATAGGAAAAGGTAATTCTCTTCGTAAATCGATTCGGGACTTACCGACTATAATACCTAGTAGGTTAGATTATCATTGACAGAGAATCAACGACTTTCCTCCCGTCACCTATTATTAAAAAAAAAATTGAAACCCAATGATCAAAGTTTTGAAGGGAAACGAAAATAGGTGACCATATTAGTGAAATACGGTTTCTTGTAGAATGAACTCACCACAATAATTTATTTATAACGTCATGTTCAAACTCACTTTTTTGGGGGGAAATTCTTAATTGTGAATATAGACAATTTGTGAGCTACTATAAAATTTCAGGAAATAAAAATAATAAAAGTAGGATTTGTATTGACCAATAATTGAATGTAATAATTCACCAGATTTGGATCTATATTTTTCATAATAAAGATGAGGAATAGTGAAAGGACACTACAATTTTAGTAACATTATGAAACCATGATCAACTTGTATTGCACAATTAACCATTCATTTGGTGGATTATTGATTTGGAAAAAAGAAGAAAAGCATAAAGCTGCAATTCAATCATGTTAAAAGTTGCAACATTGTGCATTGCAATTGGCAATGTAATGGACTTTGTCTTATGCATCAAAACATGTTAAAAGATGCTATTGCGTACTTTATTTGATTCATTCAAACAAATAATGTTGATCAATATTAATGTTTTACAACATTTAAAACTATTAGAGAAATTCCGTTTGGCACCCATAAGTTTTTGATAATTTCGGTTAGTGTCCCACCGTTTTTTTTGTCCGGATGATACCCTTGAATTTTGTTGAAAGTTCGGCTCATATCCAAAATTCATGTTTTCTTCTTTTTAATGAATAAAACCACTCTTTATTATTTTTTTTATACAAAATCCCCTTTACTTTTAACATTGACCAAAACTAAATATTATTTAACTACATTCAACACAAAAGTGATAAAATCATCTTTATTTTTAAAAATTAACAAAATCACAAATTATTGCCAAAGTTTTAGGGAAAATGACCCATTTTTCCCAAAATTTTTAAAGAAAATCAACCAATGTTTTTTTATCATTACACAAAAGATTTGTTATATAATTTTCATAGTTTGTAGAAAATAAATCTCATTATTTGTCAAACATTACATGTACATAATAACCCATTATTTACAAAACTTTGCACAAATCCACCGTCATTATTATGTGAACAAAAATAGTCAACCTATAAATTACAAAAAAATGGATCAAGTTAAGGTATATATAGTATCAAAATATAAAACCAATGGAATAAAAGGAGAAAATTATCCATCTAATCAAAATATAAATAATGATTTAAGGAAAAAATATATTAAAAATCTTTATATCGAAATTTATGTCTAATCACCATCTTTTTTGAAAAAATTGGTAAATGGTTGTTTAAATGATAAAAGAAATTAATTAAAAAAAATGAAAATTGTTAATTTATTGGTTAAAATTTCTAAAAATAAGTTAAGAAGGACATGTAAACAAAGAATTTTTTTCAAAATATTCACCAAAAAATAAATATTTACCGAAATATTCAAACTTTTAAACTATTTACAACAATATTCATTTTCGTTAGATCAATCAGAAAAATGTGGCCTAATATCGCGTTTTATTACCAAAATCCTGAAGTTGGAACTTTTAAAAAAATATCAACAAAAGAAACGCGGCTTGAAACCGCGTTTCTTTATAACTGGGAAAGAAACGCGGTTTCAAACCGCGTTTCTTCCTTTTTTATTTTTCTTAAATTAAAATAAAATAACAAAAAAAAAGTATATACATGTAAAACGCGGCCGGGGGCCGCGTTTGGGAGAGAGTCATTGAGATGAGAATCAGTTTGGGAGAGAGTCATCGACTACAAAAGGGTTATTTGGGAGAGAGTCATTAAGATGAGATTGCGAAGGGTTATTTGCGTGTATGAGAATCAGTTTGGTTTTATGCCAGGACGATCGACTACAGAAGCGCTGCATTTGATGCGAATATTAGTAGAGAAATATAGGGAAAGGAAAAAGAATTTACACATGGTCTTTATTGATTTGCAAGGATGTTTCGGAGTGCTTGGGCGCCAAGGATGTTTCGGAGACATACATCAGGATCATCAAAGACATGTACGAAGGTGCCATGACTAGTGTGTACACCTCTGTAGGGAATACCGAGTACTTTCCGGTGAGGCCGGCTTGGGCTTCACCATGGATCGACCCTTAGCCCTTTCCTTTTCACATTGATTATGGACGTGGTGGCGGGACCTATTCAGGATGAGGTCCCGTGGTGTATGCGATTTGCGGACGATATTGTGTTAGCAGATGGGACGAGATAAGGGGTAAGTAGTAAGCTAGAACGGTGGAGAGAGACGTTGAAAGGCAGGTGCTTCAAGCTGAGCAGAACAAGGATGGAATATTTGGAATTCAGGCTGGGAGGAGAGTGGAAGGAGAGAGTGAGGCGGATGTGATGCTTAGCGAGGATGTGGTACCGAAAAAAAAAACAGTTTCAAATATTTATGATCGGTGATGCAGAGTGATGGAGGTGTGGACAAAGCATTGGACATCATATTCAAGTAGGGTGGCAGAAGTGGAGGGTTGCATCAGAAATCCTATGCGATAGGAAAGTGCCCCCAAAACTCAAAGAAAAATTCTACAGAGTGCTGGTCAGACCTGGAATCCTGTATGGAGCTGGGTGTTGGGCGACAACGAAAGCGCAAGAACAGAGACTTATGGGGTGGCAGAGATGAGGATGCTCAGATGGATGAATGGTTATACTAGACTTGACAAGGCTTCGTTGGTTTGGGCATGTGCGGAGGAGAGATATGAGTGCGTCCGTTCGTAGGTGTGATAATTTGGAGATTTACAGAGTGAGGCGGAGAAGAGGAAGACCAAAGAAGAATTGAAGAGAGGTTATCAGACAAGATTTGACCTTTTTAAATCTTAACGAGAGCATGAGTAGAGATAGGACGCAGTGGAGGAGCATCATCCAGGTCAGAGAGGGATGAGCTGAGTCCCAACAGAGTGGCAAAAACCGTATCCTTTCCCCATCCCCTTTTTCTCATATCATGCCTTCCTAGTCTCGTCTATTTCTGTTTTGTACTTCTATCTTTGGTTGTGCTTTGAGTTTTCACAGATGCTTGGGTCACTAGGAAACACTCTCTCGACCTAGTCGAGGAAAGAGTGCGTACATCTTGGCCCTCCAAACCCTGACTAGGCGGGATTAACTTGGAATGTTGTTGTTGTTGTATATAAATTATTTGACTTTTATCTGAAGAAAAAAATAAATATGTTAGTAAATTCACAAAGTGTATACAAAACGAGTTTCAAAGATAATTATATTTAACTAATTGAACTTGCTTAAGAAAGTTTTGATACCTATTAAGATTTTTTTTAGTCTTAATTATATGGACAAATTCTTTTTTTTTGAGGCTACATAAAACATATAGATCGTTAATGAAGGAATTTCTACGAAATATGAACAACTCTTTTTACCAAAAAAAAAAGGAAAAAGAAAAGCAATATCGTGTACCTACGTAGTATTGTTTGGAAGCAAGCCACTATATAGGCGAGCAACTTGTTTCAATTTGAACTTATCATTAATTCACTCCAAAACAACTAACATATTAGTTTTAAGGGTAAATTGCAACTAATATCCCAACCTTTAGGGATAGTTGCTTTTAATACCCTAACCTTGTAAAATTTCACAAAATATCCTAACATATACCATTAGTTGCACTTAACACCCTGGATGAGATTCTTAAAATTTAAAAATTACCCACATCATACAAAAATTACAAAAAATCACCCATATTCATAAAATGTTTTCAATAAACTCCTAATATGTTTTAAAATTTGAAATTAAAAAAATCTCTTAAAATTCAAGCCCACCCAACTCACCATTTAAAAATAATTATAACATGTATATAAAATCTACTCCTTTAAAAATATAATATAATTATTTTATCATTTACTCATTTAATATTTTAATATAATTACTCAAAATAATTAATTATTTATCTTAAACATAATATTTTTACAAAAATAAAATAATGTAGATTTTAATAAAGAAATGGTATGAGATATGATAACCATTTGTAATAAATAGTTACATAATAAAGATATATTAAAAATAATATGGTAAAATTATTTTTTTACCATATTATTTTTAATATAGCTTTATTATATAATTATTTATTGCAAATGGTTATCATATCTTTTACCATTTATTTTTTTAAATCTACTTTATTTTATTTTTGTAAAACTATTATGTTAAACATTTCTTATAGAATCATTTTTTTAATACCATGAAATTTATGTGTGATACATTATAAGATGTTATGTATTAGTTTTAGTATATATAACATAATATTAACCAAAAAGACAATATATATCGTATCAAATAATATACAGGGAATATATAGATGCACAAATCAGCATGTATCGAGACAGACTTATATAAATTTAGATTTCAATTATAATGTATATTTTTTTAGATAAATAATTAATTATTTTGATTGATTATATTGAAATTTTAAATGAGTAGATGCTAAAGTAATTATATTATATTTTAAAGGAGTATATATATATATTATAATTATTTTTGGATGGTGGGTCGGATGGGGTTAAATTGTAAGAGATTTATTTAATTCTCTCTTTTTTTAAAATGTATTAGGGGTTCATTGAAAATATTTTACAAATATGGGTGATTTTTTGTAATTTTTGTTTGATGTGGGTAATTTTCTAATTTAAGAAACTCATTTAGGGTGTTAATTGCAACTAATGGTATAGGTTATGATATTTTGTGAAATTTTACAAGGTTAGGGTATTGAAAGCAACCATCCCTAAAGGTTGGGATATTAGTTGCAATTTACCCTAGTTTTAATGATTTATTTATGAGGTAAATGTATGGAATGAATTGACTTTAGAGATGTTTGGAAAAACACCTATTGGGGGTTGAATAACACTCCGTCGTCCGTCGTCGACCACCTCTTCGGAGGCCATCAACACCTCTTTGGAGGCCCACTACCACCTCTTCGGAGGCCGAAAACCACCTCTTCGGAGGTCGATTATCTATTTCGTCGGATTCGGCATCATGTCTGCTCTCCCTCTCCGCCCCCTACCTTCCCCCTGGTTATGGCGTTGTACTCCCTGGGGCTGTCATTTTGTGACCGACCGTCCTCCCGCTGGTCTCGCTCCGCGGGTCCGCTCTGATCTCTGATCTTGGGTTTTAACCAGAGACCATAAACCCTCAAACATCAATCTCTCAGACAATCTCCGGTTTCGACTAGCCCAGTCCAGCCTCGGCTGTCCCAATCCGACGTCGGCAGCCTTATCTCGACTTCGGCCGCTTTCGTTCGGGTTGGCGTTCTTCCCTTCCAGCTTCAATCCACCTCCACATCCGCAGCCCCAAATTCCTCCTCGATTGTGCTGCGTCGGTGTTGCGAACGGTGCGGCTCACCGTCGTCCTCCGATTCCGGGCCTTCGTCTGCGTTAGTGCTGCTCTACACCTTCATCGCCGTTCTCTGGCGTGCCTCCTTACCTTCTAATTGATGACTTATTTCTACCGTTTTGCCTCGATTGGACTCGGTCTAATCTTCGCCTTCGTCTTCCCCGCCTCGCTTGGGTCTTTGCTAGCCAATGGTGCTCCGCCGGCGGGTCGCGCTGCCTTTCGGTGATCATTGTCTCCTCCTCATTGGCTTGGGCTTCTTGGCGAGGCTTGTTTCGGTTCTCTTATCGATTTTTTTGACTCGATTACTGGACTGTCTCGACCTAATGGTCCTGCAGACGGTGGTCTCGGCTTGCCTTGGCCAGGTCGGCCCGGGCTGTGGTGGCTCCGACTTAGTGTTGTGCAGTCGTGCCGCCGACCGCCTTTGGTCTAGCAGCTTGTCTTGCATTGCTCTCCGGTTCCCTGCTTGACAACCCTTTGGAATCCAGGTCTCGGACTTCCTTGGGCCCTAAGGAGTGCTTTGGGTATGTTTTGGACCCATATGTTTGTCTTGGGCCCTAATTCTACTAATTGGAAAAATATAATTAAATCGGCGATTTTGCTATCGCCCTTGCTGTCCAACTGGTCGATCTGGGTGCTGTTTCATCGGTGGTCTTACTGGTCGATCTTGTGGCCCGAAATTATGGGAAATAAAAATAAAAAATTAAAATTAAAATAACCAATATATGTATTCTTATATATATAAATAATCGACGATCTGGGTTATTTTATCCCCCGCTTGTGTTTATGGTGCGTTTTCGATTCAGGCGGTGTTGCTCTGCTGTTTGGGGGGATTGACTTTTCTTCTTCGGTTGATGGGGTTCTGGCTGTTCGGAGTCGGGTCAGGCTGGGGTCGTGGCAGTGTGTATCGAGACGTCTCCTTTTCCCGGAATGCTGCTTCCTTGGAGGTTCGTCTTCACTGCCCACATGTGTTTCCTGATGTACCACTGGCCTGCAGTGCTGCTGTTGGTTGCGCTTGGCTTCATTCGTTCGTCTATGTCCGCATCTCGTCCGGATTAGTGGGGCTTGTTTCTCTTTGTAGAGCTCTTGTGCTTGTTTCTTGCACCCTCGTTGTAATTTGTGTAGTTTATGTTTATTTCGTTCGTTTATGTACATGTATATTTACACATATATACGCATATTCCAATATAAAATATACATGCAATACATTATACAAATATATGTAAACATGCATATAATGTATATACAATGTATTTGTATACTTTATAAAGTAAACAAATACATTTGCATTGCAAATACAGTGTATATATGTATACATAGGAAGTATATGTGTATTAGTGTATATATAAAGCATATAAATATATATACCATGTATTTATGTAGTGTATAAAAAAAATTCGGTTCAACATAAACCGAACCGAAACCGAACAGAAAAATGAAAATTCTAGAACCAAAAAACATCGGTTAGGTTTGATTTGGTTCGGTCCAAAATTTTGATTTGGACCGAATCATGCACCGGCCCCTAATCACACAGCAAGTTATTTCCATCCGTGCCATATTTTTATTTCCTTCATCCCCATGAAAACCATGGGAAAAAATCATGAGTTTTGTATTATGCATAATTGTTTTTGACCTAGAGATGCACAACGCTTTTAAGTATATTACCAGTAAGTTGATTGTGAGAGTGTAAGTGTGTAACACTTTAAATTAGATGGTGAGATTTTTCACTGTTGAATTGTTATTAGATATTAATGGTAAGGATCATATATTGACATAGTTTCTTGATATTCTAAGGATCAAAATTCTTGTTTATTTTTATGAGTCGATGTTGTTCATATTCATTGTTACATCCATTTTTAGCCATGCTTATTTATTTTTCGGAAATTTCACGAGGTGCAGAGAAGTATTTCACGGGTGTACAAAAGTTTGGACTATTTGGCGTGGTACCCTGAGTTCAAAGATCTTTTCGTAAAATACCCACTCCGTTTATTTTAACGTTTTTTTTTGTGAATTTGCTTTCTTCTTTTCTTAACAAGATAGTGGACGACAAACAAAGACGAAGATGAATGCACACGAATGCCTAAGAGAAGAGAACTCGACGCGGGCGAAGCAAGGATTGGACGAAGAGGTTGACGGGGATGAGTGTCGCTGGTGCGAAGGCGGCGGCACCACCGACACTTTTGGCTGGTAGCCTGGTACGAAGAGGTATTTTTCAGAGTTTTGTGTTTTAAAATTTGGAATTTTAGTTTAATTATGGATTTGGATGGGGATTTTGAGATTGGGTTTAAGGATTTAACTTGTTTAGATTTTCTATTTAGCTAGGGATTCGAATTTCGATTCAGAACTTTAAGGGGTTTGGGTCCTATTTTGGGGATGTTCAAAAGTGGGCATTTAGGGATTGAACTGAAATTAAAAAAATTTGGATTTAAGATTTCGTGATTGGATGTCAAACTTGGGATTCATTGGATAACACTTCTCTAGCTTCTTTGCTCAATACAAACGACTTTTTTTCTAATTTCTGTTGGATGTATAACATGGTTACTCAAGCAACCTATTGCAGAAAAGTTGCAACTTGCAGCAACATCTAGAAAAATCAAGAGGCTCGGTTATGTGTTGGACATACATTTGAACTTGGAAGAATCGTAGAGTGAGACCCATTGTTGATGTTATTGATGAGAAAAAAAAAATGGAAAACGAGTAGTGTTGTTGGGTTTGTTGGGAAGGGTGTTGTGGGCGGGTAGCAAGATTTAAAGCTGAAGAAGAAGGTTAAGGGGTATCTTCACCAGTCTGTCACTAAGGAAAATGAAGACGATGTGGCCTCGAATCAGGAAACAAGTGGAAAATCAGGAATGCATATGCCAGCAGGGAAAGCTTTGTGACTAACAGTTAATGAAAAGAGTTGGACAGCTAAGAGTTTTACTGTTGTGGATGTTGTTGCAACTAAAGAGAAGGGAAAAGAAGCTGAGCAGAACACACATACATCAACAAAGGCCCGGGGGGAGCAGCATCAAAATATGACAATTAGGTTACAAGTATTTTTATACTTTTAATTATTTCTTGCTAAGCATATTAGCTAAAATGGTAGAGCGTTGTGCACACATACAAAGATGCCTTTTCAAATCCCGCATATGCTAATATCAACCTTGATGGAAAGTTCAAATTTAATTCTCATGAGATTTTTGTTAATAATGTCTCATTTATATAATAAACAACTCTCTTGTAGTTGTTGGATTGTTACTCAACATTGCTTTCATTTTCAATCTTAGTTTATGTATTCTGTATTTTAGATTTTAAAATTTATTTTCTGCATTAATATTTAAGACTTTCAATCTTTTCCATATTCTATATTTCAATTTATGTATTCTGTTTTTCATATTATGTTTTTTAATTTTCTGTATTTTATTTTAGTTTCATTTTCACATTGTGTTTTTCTATGTTTCGTCATTTTTCTGTAATCTGTTTTTTTTTTGTTTTGCATTAAGTCATTTTATGCTTTTCAATGTTAAAATTTTCAGTTTTACAGACCTGCATTCAATTTTCATTTTGTTGTCTCTACATTCGGATTTTTCTGTCATAACTAAGCCAGTTGGCTAATAAAGTTTTTAGTTTGTTAATGATAGGTGCTTCGTTTCGGTTATGTTATTCTGCGTTTATATAAATTATTTTCATACTTATTTGCAATTTGTTAACAACCATGGATTTTTTTGTCTAATTTTCATACGAACCATTTATTTTTTAAATCCTCAAATATTATCTAATTTCCATACCTCAAAGAGCATAAATAAAATGTAGATTATGAATAGCATATGTGAGATTCGAACCCACATCACTGTGTATAACACATTTCTCCACCATTTGAGCTAATAAGCTAGTATAACAAAGTATCTAAGTTATACATATTAGGAAAATAATATATATTTATATTATTAATATTTAATTAGTTTAATTATTTATTATTTAGGAATTAGTCAAATGTGGTTAGAGTAAATCTCTCTCCACCTTCTCCATTATCATTGTACATTCTATATATTTCCTTCTACTCTTGAATGGAAAGTGTGTTCTCTTTTACACCAATTATCAACATGGTATCCGAGCCTTCTTAGCCTAACGGCTCTGATCCTCAAAACTAATGGCTTCCGCCTAACCAAAAACTCTTTAATGGCCAAAACCATGTAGGCCTTTCTTCCTTATTCCCTAGCTAACCGCCTACCGGAAATCCAATTTTGGCTCCGGCCATTACAAAACCGCTTCTGCACTAACCAAAAATTTTGGCTTTTGCCAACCCAATTTCGGCCAAAACCATGTCGGCCTTTTATTCTTGCTTTTCATTGGCCAAAACCCATTTCGGCCACACAAATCACACAAGATCGCCTTCGGGCTAATCAGCACAAGCAGTGAAGGGGGATTGCAGGGAGTCCGGTGCGGGTCATTGGTGGCAGATACGATGGCTGCCGGAGAAGACCACCGCTGCCGGCTGCTTCCGTCACTGCCTGTGCTCACCGTCTCCTCCCTGGCCACTTGCGGTGTCAATTCCGGCCGACTCTGATCGGGAAAGTTTCGGTGCCGCTGGATCTCGCCTCCGTAGAAGCTAGCGAGACCTGTGATGTTTCACAATGGCTGGATCAACGTCGGCAAAGAGGCCAAGGAATCTCCGGCGCAGTTTCATCTGACGGTCAAGGCGGAGCAGGATCCTAGGTTTGTCTTTCAGTTTGACGGCAAGCCGGACGTCCGCCACTTGATGTGCGGGATTATGAGCAACAACTTGCACAAAAAAAAAACTACTACCTCCGTCCAAAAATAGATTGCCTTTACTATTCACGCACGCTTTTTTAAGAAGGTAAAAACTATATAAAATATTAACTTTTTTATTAAACTTTTTTAATAATTACAAACTTATTATCAATAAGTTTGTAATTATTAAAAAAATTTAATAAAAAAGTTAATATTTTATATAGTTTTTACCTCCTAAAAAGCGTGCATGAATAGTAAAAGTCCATGTATTTTTGGACGGAGGGAGTATTATTTATTGTTTATTTTGTATTTATTCAGTTTTCAGTTTCGACATCTCTCGCTTTAACTGCGGGGTCATATTAGGAAAATAATATATATTTATATTATTAAGATTTAATTAGTTTAATTATTTATTATTTAGGAATTAGTCAAATGTGGTTAGAGGAAATCTCTCTCCAGCTTCTCCATTATCATTGTACGCTCTATATATTTCCTTCTACTCTTGAATGGAAAGTGTGTTCTCTTTTACACCAACTATCAACAACACATGACAACAAAAAAATAATATTTTTGATAGTGGAATGCAAGCAAACATATTATAGGAAAAAATAATGGCTAGGGTATGAGAAGATCTGATAGCAAGCATGCCCACAGATTTGACAAATCATAATGGTCAGGGTTAAGCATAAGAAATTATTAACATCCCGTTCTAGCCATTGCCATTTTGTTTCTTTGCCATACAATTTCCTTACCTAAAAGGTTTTTATGATAGTCATGGAAAACAGTTAGGTACTCCAAGATTACCACTGTGTAAACAACAGTTGTTGCCCCAACCCTTCCCTTTGCAATGGTCCGAGTCTTCAGCAGACGATGAACCCAGCCCACTGGGAACTGCACAAACCAAATGGCTTTAATGTACTTAAATTAAGCAATGGATCGGAAAGACGGAGTCACTTGCAAGGCATTGTTCAAATTCCAAATTCCAAACATAGTTGTCAAATAATCTCTTTTATCACATGAGTTTGGGTGTGCCTATTTAAACACATGTATATCAATCTAAACTTTTGAAATTTCCCTTATAAAGAGCCATAAATCTAAAATGTTGAAAATTAAACATTACGGGCATAAGAGAATCCTCAAATTGATGGGAGTAAATGGAATGTGATGTTGTAGCCATAAATTGATGGGAGTTTTCTTAATTTCAAATCAGATTATAAAGTTTTCTTAAATTGAAATCAAATTGAGCAAAAGAGAATCCCCAAATTTGTCACATTCAATCAAATTTGGGTGATTTAAAAAAAACAAATTTAGGTTTCTATGAGCGAAGCGATCATCCGCGGACTGCGAACAAGCGACAAATGTAGATTCAGACATCAGATTCTCAATAAACACAAAGTAAAAGTAAATCTTGAGAGAAAATATAAACCCTAAAAAGAATGATTTGATACAAAATACCTATCGATAGCTACAGATTGAACCTTGGGAAATATCTATGTAACATGATTTCCTGTTAGGAGTATTGAATCATATGGGCCAACAGTCACTTTGTATTTGAGCTTTTTATTTTATTTTATATAGTGGGCCTTAAGCCCTTTTATGTTGATTTACTCATTCTACATCTCATTTCATCGTCTTCAAGCCTCTATATATGTAGTCGTCTTTCTTGCAGAGAAATTAATGAATGAAATCATATTTTCAATCTCAACTCTAATTCTGTCAACTCTCCCTCATAATTCTATGGCACTAGACACCTTCGAATCAATTCTTCTTCCTTATAGTTGATTTCTAGGCCTAGTCATCTGGTTTTGGGTTCGATCTCGAACTCCTAGCTAGGACATATCCTTTGCATCATCAATCGAAGGATCTCCTGTCTCAATGGTATCAGAGCATCGATCTTTGGTGGGTACTAGCATGTATTCTATGCAAACCCACAACAATTGGAAGAGTACCATCTCATATCCGAGGAATTACGTTCGTCAGCATTGCAGAAGCTAGTTCTCCGAATTGGCAACCCTTGAAGACGAGGTAATAGATCGATCTATTTTGGTTAAGGTTTGTTCTGAGCATTGGATGAGTTAGTTGATAGTAGTGGAGAGTTTTCTAATGTTGGACACATCGAGCAATTTAATTATATGCTATTAGAGAGCGGTTTTGATTATCGAGTCTGTTTCCGAGATGCGAATGCATCTAGTTATGCATTTAGTTTTTATAATGGAAGATTCCTCTTTGAGAGCTGCAGAGTTGAGGTAGCTCTTGTGAATGAGCTGATTTCTTCTCATGTTAAGAAGACATTCCATGAGTTTTATCGCACCATATATAAAGAGATGCCTAAGGCTAATGAAATCTCGAAGCAACCAGAAAGAGATAGTTCAGAAACATGAAGTGAAAGAATTCAAGGACGCAAGCAGACACAATTAAGATGTAGAAGTACCTCAAATTGAGGTAGAAGATGAACCAAGAGCTGCTAAAAAGAGCTTTGAGTTGACTGCCTACCAAATATTCGACGAAACGTCAAGAGTCATGGAGAAGGGAATTGCAATGTCATGTGCATTTCAAAAGGAAATTATGTTATCATAGAATGTTATGTGCCCAAATGACAAGTAAGGTACCCTGGGTTTTGATCCCGAGCCAATGAAGCTTGTGGGCAACTCTCGTAACCCGATAGATGGTGTTCGGCAGAAAATTGAACCACAACTTGTTGTGTTTGCCTCTAATCCCAATCGAGACCTTACTGTAGGTGACAATATAAGCACATTATGCTTTAATCCAGGAAGCGGAGAGGAGTTGGCAGAGCAACATAGGAATGAGCCTATTGCTTCAAAGGAAATAACTGATGCTTCGGTCGCAAACTCGAAGGGTGATAGGGAATATGTTGCTACTCATACTGCTGCAAATATCTCTGTTGAATAGCTTGATTTTATTATCAAGAGAGAGTATATGTCGGGTAGTATGGTTCGTGAGTGGAAGGAGAATCATGCTTTTGTCTTGGGCTCATATCAGCACTATGTGACCCTCTATGGTTGCTCATAATTGCCAGCTATGTTGCTTATAGCAGAATCTTGTGTTGGAATATTGAGTTTTGACCCTGGAGGAGAAGGGGTTATGGATGTATATCATGGTATCTACTTATTAGATGAGAGCAAAAATGATTTTTATATTTATATGACTACTCAGTTTAGAGATGTAGGGCTGCAAGAAACATGGGTTCCTTGTGGCTTTGATTTCAGAAAATTGATACTAAGTTGGGTTGAGTAGCACCGATAGACTAAAGTGGAGACATCTGATGCTTTCGATCCTAGCGACAACGGTTCAAGGATCGCTAACAAGCTATGATTCAGAAGACTCACTCCAGGCAATCGCAGCTGCATTTCCTTTGATCCTTGAGGATAAGTATCCTTCAAGGAGGGAGTATTGTGATAAGGCTGCTGATACAGAGAAGGTGATTAAGAAGGCATCCGTTAGAACATTGGGAATGAATACTGTGGAGTCAGAGAAACTACAACCTCAGGTTATGATCAAGGGGCTTGATAAACGTCCTTATCTTTGTTTTGATGTGATGATTTTTGATCCTAGAGGTGGAGGATTGTTGATTGTAGGCTATCTCATTGATCCGCGAGTCAAGGATTGAGAGAATAACAACTTTCAAGGTAAAGTTGAAGAAGCTACATTTCTTGAGAGCAAGCTGACAAGGAGCTGCAGTTTTATTAAGCTCACAGTATAATATATGGTATTTCTATTGTCTGAAATGTGTTGGGAAAATTAATGGGCACCCGAAGGTCCTTTTGCTACATGCAATTAAGGGTTATCACAAAGGTGTTAGCTCTAGGGAATTTTCACTCTTCACTTCAGCTATAATTTATATCTTTAATCCTGACGGTAAGCAGTTCAAGAACCATTGGCAAATGATTGTTGGCCTTCCATGCCGTACTTCTATGTTATACTTGGCAAAGGTTTCTCGAAAGTGTGTACCCTTCAGCAACTACGACTACCTCAGCACAACTGAAGTCGATATGAGAAAATTGATATCTCAGTTGTTGCCTGTCCCATTGTCATTATTTCAGTTTCTTCAAGGTCTCTGTTATGTCTATTCTTGGGCTATCAATGCTATTGTCCTTGTGTTTGATCCTGGTGGACAATACCCCAAGCTTGCATTGCAGGTGGATTTCATCATACAGTAGCTGCAAGCAGATACAATTTCAAATAATCCTTGAGGACAAGGATTGTTGAAAGAGGGAGTTCTGTAACAGGATTTCCTGCTGCGAGTATTGAATCATATGGGCCAACACTCTTTTTGTATTTGTTCCTTTTATTTTATTTTGTATAGTTGGCCTTAAGCCCTTTTATGTTGATTTACTCATTCTGCATCTTAGTTCATCGTCTTTAAGCCTCTATATATGTAGCCATCTTTCTTGCAGAAAAATCAATGAATGAAATCATATTTCCAATCTCCCAATCTCAACTCTAATTCTCTCAATTCTCCCTTATATTTCTATGACACTAGACACCTTCGAATCAACTCTTCTTCCTCGTAGGTGATTTCTAGGCCTAGGTCACCTCGTTTCGGGTACGATCTTGAACTCCTAGCTAGGAAATGTCCTTCCCATTATCAATCGACGAATCTGATGTCTCAATCTAGCAACAAAATAGAGTATGGAGAGGAGATAAAGGAAGACGAGACAGAACCGAAAGTGAAGAGATGAGGATGGAGGCGGGTACACTCCAGTCATTGGACTCAGTTTGGTTTCGCCGGTGTCTCAATCGAGTCTTCTCCTTCTCAATATCGTTTCTCCTAGAATTTTCCTTTCCTTTTTTAATTTTAGAATTTTTCTTCCTTATTTGTTTAAACAAATCAAACGAAATGAGGGAAGATCCCTTAAATCTAACTTATGAAGGGAACGATGCGAAATCACTATATATCTTAGGGGTACCAGGTGAAATAAGTTTTGTATACCTCACGAAATATGCTTTACCTCAGAGGTACCTGACGGAATTTCCATTTTTTCATTTTATTTTATTATTATTATTTTTTATGACGAGGAACTCACCTTCGGCGGTAAACCCCGAGCACGTGACCTAGCCAGCAAGAGTCACACACGTCCTAAATAAACCGACTCCCCCTTGCTCCATACAACTGAGCCACCCCGACTGGGGCTTTATTTACTCTAGGACAAGTAAAGCTACATATGACTTATTTTGATGATATATAAAATTGCATAGTTTTTAGTTCCAGTTAGAGATTTTTAGTTATGTTTCTACCCAATAATTAGTTAGTGTTAAATGTGTCAACTTATGATAATTTGTTTGTGTAATATATATATATATCTATTCTTTTGTCTATTGTTTAATATTAGGCTAAAGAGAGCTAAATTGAGGTGAAAATATTAAAAAAAAACTTAAAGATTCAAAAGAGAGGGTGTCCCTATATACACCGTAAATTCGCATATTAGAGCTGCTAATCAACGTCAGATTCGACGTTATAGCATTAATTATATTACAACGTCGGATTAATATATGAAGTGAAGGATCGGATCGGGTCGAACCGGGCTAACAACGTTGGATCCGATGTTGCTATGGTAAATAAAAATTTTCACACACCCACCCACACTCACAAAAAAAACAGCACAACGTTCTTTTGGACGTTGTAACTCAATTTTTTGTAATATCTTATAGTAGGCCCGATCTGACCCGTATATATTAGCAACGACAATTTGACGTTATAATAACGTCTAATTCAACGTTGTTACAACATCCGATAAGTGAAATTAGCACACAATTAACAACGTTGGATTGGATGGTACGTTGTTACAACGTCGGATTGGACGTTGTTACGGCGTCAGATTGGACGTTGTTACGACGTCGGATTGGACGTTAGTTTGCGGTGTATATAGAAAACGCGTCAAAAGGAAACAAATAAGATAAAAGACAAAGCATTACCAAAGCATTGAAGCAAGAACAAGCAAAGAAAACCTCAAAGGGTGGCTACTCAACCTAGTAATAAAGCACACATTGTACACTTGGGTGAGTATGGGATATAATATTGGGAGAATTCACAGTTCACAGATCGCCAACAACCACTACTAAAAAAACAGGATTTAACAACAGAAAATAGTAACGAATTTGGCAACGAATGACCGTGGCTAACTAGTTTAGCCACGGACTCAGCAACCGTCGGGCCATCCGTAGCCATATGCCTCGTAACTAAATTCGGGTTTATGTAGCAACAGAAAATAGCAACGAACTCATACCGCCGTGGCTAATTCCGTGGCTGTGGCGACGACAACCGCGTCGAAAATGGTCATTGCAAATGTCGTGGCTAATTTTGTGGCTGAGTTCATTGCTAATGTTGTTTCTTATTTTAAGGTGGGCATCGTTGCCAGGGTTGTGGCTAAATTCGTGGCTTACGTTGTTGCGATTATTTGAATGCGCTATTTATACAATAAAGAATATATATATATATATATATATATATATATATATATATATATATATATATATATATATATATATATATATATATATATATAATGTTATAGCTAATGCATCCAAATACAAAACACAACATCGTGCACATAATGTACAACATCCAGAAATACTACACCTAACTAAGAAAAGGCACCAACACATCTTAAGAATCTAGACACTAGTTTGAGCACTTCTGCCTTGTTCTTGCACCCAATGATTCACCCTGGATCAGCTAGGGATTGAACTGCAATGAGGGCAAGTATCCATTTTTTCTGCCCAAGTATGAAATTGAATGGCCCTGTTCAATTACAAAAATACAAAATACAAATCAAATACTAAATTTCATAAATAGCAGATTGAATAAGTAAATAATTTTTTTTAAATAACAAGTTCATAAACAAAACCATCAAAGATATACAATGCATCGATTCAAAATAACCCAGATTGAACCTCAATTAGACCAAATTCAACGGATACAAAAAAAAAGCTCACAACTGTCTAACCATGAGTACGAAATCAGTAAAAAAAAATCCCAATTTTTTTACTCTTTGATTTCGTATTGTATATCAACCCAAAAAGAGAAAGACAAGCCGAATAGAGAGAGACAGAGAGGGCGCAGAATACTTCACCTCCCATGGCTGCTCCCATTGTCACTTTCTTGTAATTCCCAAAATATGTCAGATGAAAAAATGCAAGCAGGGAGAATTCGATTCTAGGTATAAGCTTCTCTGTCAGATTTAGGATTTATCCCCAAAATCTCTGTCAGATATAGAAGAAACTCATAAGAACGAACTCATATCTGGAGAGAACTCATAAGTAAGAAAGAACTCAGATCTGGGGAGATCAGAACCTCAACGGAGTAAGAAAGAACTCAGATCTGGAGAGTGAGGGAGTACCTTGCCTTCACAAGTCACCACAGCCGGCATAAATACTCCCGGAGAGGGACATAACCGGGGCCTTCTCACATCTACTAGAGGCGGTGCTAAAAATACTGGAGGCGGCGCTACTGGAGAGGGACATAACTGGAGGAGCCGCTATTGGAGAACCAGAACCTCAAAGGAGGCGGCGCTCCCAGCGGCGAAGAGGTTGTCGGCCTAATGAGCACGGTTCGTGGGAGGAAGGACAGGAAGGTGAAGAGGTTGTCGGCGTCATTCTCTGTCGGAGGAAGACAGGAAGGCGAAGCGGCGGCGGGTGAGATGAGATCTCAAATTTTGGGGGAGAAAGAGGGGTCTGGAATGAAGAATGGATGAGGGGCGGCGAGAGGTGTGTGGTGACAGAATGTGTGAAAACTGAAATTAGGGTTATAGCGTTTCTCAAATTCAAGCCCGGGAAATTTCCCGCTCCAAAATCAATTAGGCGCTAAATATAGAATTCGACAAAGGCTTCTTTTTTCACAATTTACATCTAGAAAATAAAACTATCAATACAACTATTTATTATTAAAAATATATACTTTAGATAAGTTTTTATCAAATTTAATTATATATCAATATGTTTTTATATGATTTTAGCCAACATCATTAAACTAGTTTATTACCCGTATCTTATTAGAATTTTTAAAATATCAATATTAATATATATCGGTTTGGTATAAAAACAATTGATAGAAAAAAGTTTGTAATTGCATAATATTCCTACCAAAACTTATTTCTTAGTTAGTATAAAGTATTATTAAACATTTACTAGCCATTTATATGAGTTTTCCTCAAAACATACCCTTATAGTATTCTAATAAGATTTTTTTAGTCCATAAAAGGTTGTATTAAACATTTATTCGTTCCTTATGTGAGTTTTCCTCATATAATATTCTTATAGTATTCTAATAAGAATTTATTAGTTAGTATAAGGCTTTATTCAACACTTATTAATTAGTGACTAATATGAGTTTTCTTCAAAACATACTCTTATAGTATTTTAATAAGAATTTATTAGTCCATATAAGGTTTTATTAAACATTTATTAGTTACTTATACGAGTTTTTCTCAAAACATACTCTTCTAGTGTTTTAATAAGAATTTAGTAGTTAATATAAAGTTTTATTCAACATTTGTTCATTACTTATATAAATTTTCCTCAAAACATACTCTTTTAGTATTCTAATAAGAATTTAGTAGTTAATATAAGGTTTTATTAAACATTTATTTGTTAATTATATGAGTTTTCCTCAAACATACTCTTATAGTATTCTAATAAGAATTTATTAATTAATAATGTATGGTCTTATGAAACATTTGTTAGTTACTTATATGAGTTTTCCTCAAAACATACTCTCATAGTATTTTAATAAGAATTTAGTAGTCAATATAATGTTTTATTAAACATTTATTCATTACTTATATGAATTTTCCTCATAACATACTCTTATAGTATTCTAATAAGAATTTAGTAGTTAAAATAAGGTTTTATTAAACATTTATTCGTTACTCATATGAGTTTTACTCAAAACACACACTTATAATATTCTTATAATATAGTTATTAGGTACATATATGATTTTTCCTCAAAACACTCACTTATATTATTCTAATAAGAATTTATTAGTTAATATAAGGTATTACTAAACCTTTGTTAGTTACTTATACGAGTTTTCCTCAAAACATACTCTTCTAGTGTTTTAATAAGAATTTAGTAGTTAATATAAAGTTTTATTCAAAATTTGTTCATTACTTATATGAATTTTTCTCAAAACATACTCTTTTAGTATTCTAATAAGAATTTATAGGTTAATATAAGGTTTTATTAAACATTTATTCGTTAATTATATGAGTTTTTCTCAAAACATACTCTTATAGTATTCTAATAAGAATTTATTAGTTAATAATATAAGGTTTTATGAAATATTTGTTAGTTACTTATATGAGTTTTCCTCAAAACATACTCTTAATTATAGTATTTTAATAAGAATTTAGTAGTCAATATAAGGTTTTATTAAACATTTATTCATTACTTATATGAATTTTTCTCAAAATATACTCTTATAGTATTCTAATAAGAATTTAGTAGTTAAAATAAGTTTTTATTAAACATTTATTCGTTACTTATATGAGTTTTACTCAAAACACACACTTATAGTCTTCTTATAATACAGTTATTAGGTACATATATGATTTTCCCTCAAAACACTCACTTATATTATTCTAATAAGAATTTATTAGTTAATATAATGTTTTATTAAACATTTCTTAGTTACTTATATGAGTTTTCTTGAAAACTTACTCTTATAGTATTCTCATAAAAATTTATTAGTTAATTTGAGGTCTTATTAAACATTTATGCATTCGATATATGAGTTTTCATCAAAACATACCCTTATAGTATTCTAATAAGAATTTATTACTTAATATTATGTTTTATTCAACACTTAGTAGTTACTTAAATGAGTTTTCCTCAAAACATACCCTTACAATATTCTAATAAAAATTTATTACTTACTATAATGTTTTATTAAACATTTATTAGACACTCACATGAGTTTTCCTCAAAACACCCTTATAATATTCTAATAAGAATTTATTAGTCAATATAAGGTTTTATTAAACATGTATTAGTAACTTTTATCAATTTTCCTCAAAACATACTCTTATAGTATTCTCATAAGAATTTATTAATTAGTTAATATATATTTTTTTCAACACTTGTTAATTTATATTAAAAAAATTTCATAGGCGTATTTGGGCCCATCAATGGGCCAATCGGGAAAAACGTAGTCATATTTGGGCTGATATAGCTACAGATTTAGCCACAGATTCAATCCTTCCTAAATCACCACTTCATTTAATGGGCTGAGATAAGATAATTGGGCTTTTACTAACTTCTAATGGGCCGAGCCCAGAAATTTTGGGAGAGTTTGTACCCGGATTCAGCCACGGATCGAGTGTAATCGGATAGCCCATTCATGATATATATCCGGCCCGCCTACAATTAGTGACCCAAGGCCCACTCACCGCATATGTTCACTTGATTTCCGATGATTAATAGCCACAGATTTAGCGACAGATATTGTGTTGTAGCCATATCAGCGTCGAAAAAGCCACGACAATCCTCTTCGTGGCTACGTTCGTGGCTATTTACTGACGCTGACACATATCGAGCCACGAAATAAGCTACGGACATCTGGGTCGTTGCTAATAGCCACGAATGTTTTGGCATGTCATACCAGGATGAGTATTAGCCATGAAAATAGCCACGGTCAGGAACAATCGTGGCCAATGTCATCGCCAATGGCCAAGAATACAGGGTCGCCTATAATCCGTGGCTAACCATCCGTTGATAAATCCTGTTTTTTTAGTAGTGAACACCTACATCTACATGACCAAGCACATAGATGAATCAAAGGAATAGGTAGTGCATAACATACTACAATCACTACTCTATCGCGTAGGGTATTGCCACAACAAGTACCAAGTGACTCAAGCACACTAATTATGGGAAGAAATGTAATGAGTAGAAGGAACTAGAATTGTGTACAGACATTCGTCGACTGAGCACTCACCTACTTGGGCAATATCCTTTGAATAGAATTATGAAAATGATCACGTCCGTGTATAAGCATATTTAGATGGACTAATGGAATAGGATTTTCGAATTTTTAGGGCCCATATTATATAGAACAACGATATTCAATTATAAGAAAATTCTTTTTCAAAATAATCTGGCATTAGCTCAGTGGTAAATTGCGTGTCATGGTTATCCAAACATCAGAAGTTTTTTTTTTATTTTTTATTAGGTAATAATTCGAGGACTATATATAAAACAAGGTGCAATACAAAAAGCGGCAGACAAACGACCCTAGTTGAATGTTGTACGAGGAAATCGAGTATGAAATATAATAAAATAGATCAAACCAGATTCGTGCCCCAGCAAATAATTACAAGACTCCCTCCCTATGCAGTAGTGGGAAGTCAGGATCGATCCACGAGGAAGCGTGTCAGCGGATCCTAGGCAGTTGTAAATCTCACAGAAAAGCAAACAGAAGACAGAAACAAAGAAACAAAGAAAGGAAGACAGAAATAACAAACGAAAGCAAGAAATAAAAGTAAACACAGAAGCTACTCGATCTCGACGACAGCAACTCGAGATCGACAAAACTCAGCAGAAACAGAAACTTCATAATCGCAAACAGAAACTCGATCCAGACCAACAGAACTCGATCTCGACAACAACCTACTCGAGATCGACAAGATTTGCTCTAGGTCGAGTAAAAACAGAAACATGTAAATTGCAACTTCGAACCACAGATTTTAGATTTCCGACGAAATAAATTCAATATATAAAGAACTTCCAAGGCCAGGGTATCAACGCCACAACGATAACCATGCAAAATAACACATAAAGGCATAAAAGATCATGCTTTCCATCAAAATAACTTTCATTACTAACAAATAGGCATATAGAGGCTTTCGCATAAACCCTAATTGTTACTAACCCTTTTCACATAATTAATCCAAGTTGCATTAAGATCACTTTTGCTTCAATAATACAAACAAGGATCACCTTCAACGTTCGCAAAAGAATCATGCTCATAGGGATAGAAGACGAATTGCATCAAAAGATTGTACCTTTACCGCTTCACCTTACATGGCCACCGTCGGGCTCACCCCAGCCCCAGAAGTGGGTGGACTACTCGCTCTTCATCATCAAGAAAGACATTAAATAACAAAAGAAACTAACTTGCATTGAATTAAATAAAAGAAAGCTTACAACCAAACAAGACAAATCCGCTTTTGCCTTTCCACCTTGCTCGCCACAAACTCTCTCTCTCTCTACTACTACTTACTTGTTCTCTCTGAAATTGAATTGGAATAAGATGCCTAATGCTCAGCCCCTAAGGCTTTATTTATAGCCTTCTATTCCTTGCTATTCAAGGATAGAATATATCTGCAGGGCCCATGTAGCTTGGGCTTCAAATAGGACTCCATTCTTGTCCATCAGCTGTAATCCTCCAGAATGGATTTTGTTCACCACGAAAGGTCCCATCCTTTTCTTGTTGAATTTGTTAGGAAACCAATGATCCTTTGATTTGGAAACATAGAGCTTGTCTCCAACTTCGTACTCTTTGGGCTCATCATTGGAAATCCTACATAAGTGCACATACCAAGGCAAACCTCTCCCATGTATAGATAGATCTTTAATGGAAATAGGAGAAGAAAGATCCATACCTTGGCTTACCTTCGCAGAGACGGAATCGGGGACCACGGTGTTTGGTCGATCTCGAGTACTATTACTCGATCTCGAGTAACTTTCAGCTTCTGGTGGTGGACTGCTCGAGGATGCAGGAGCTGGGGACGGTGAGGTTTGCTCGATCTCGACTAGATTGGTCGATCTCGAGGAGATTTGCCCTTCTGGTGGAGTCAACGTCGAGGAAGGCGAAGTCGAGTCAGCAAGGTGGTTGTCGATATCGAGTACTCTACTCGATCTCCAGGAGTTCTGATCTTCAAGTTTGCTGCTCGACGATGCTGGTGCTGGTGGAGGCTCCTGGTTTTGGTCGAGATCGACTAGAGTCCTCGATATCGAGGAATCTTGGTCGACTATGACCCCATACTTAGTTCCTGTCAAGGCATCCGAAAAATAGTTAGTCCATAACGACATACCTTGGTCCGTGTCGAGTGGATTCTCTGTTTCTTCCTTTAGGATGGCCATGATCTCCTCCACCTGGGCCTCCATATTCCTCTTTTCCAGCTCCTCAGGGGTCATATTTCTTACCATAGGTTCCCCGCAAGTGATGTAGCCAGCTGAGATAGATTTGACCTCTTCCATTGGATCTGTCTGCCTTTCAGTTTTATTAAAGGAATACTCAATTACCTCATCGCTGATGTTGAAAGTGAGCACTCCTTTCCTTACACTTATGTTGGCATCCACCGTTGCCAAGAAGGGCCTTCCTAGAATAATTGGACAAGTAGGGTCTTCCGCCATATCAATAACTAAGAAATCAGCAGGGACGAAAAACTTACCCACTTGTACTGGCACATTGTCCACCATGCCTGTTGGAATGACCACAGTGTTGTTGGCCATATACAGCTTAGCATCCACGGGCTCTAGGGCACCTATCTTAATTTTGGACCAAATTGTTAAAGACATTATACTCACACTGGCTCCAAGATCACATAAAGCATTAAATTTATATTGACCAAATCCAATGGTTATAGCAAACTTACCTGGATCTGGCCGCTTCTCAAGTATGTCCAAATGGCTGCACTCCTCTGTAATTTCAGCCATTGACCGCTTTTTGCTCAGAATCTCCTTCAGGAACTTGACATATGATGGCATTTCATTGAGAGCTTCTGTGAAGGGGATGGTGACGTTGAGCTTCTGAAGCATCTTGATGAAGCGCTGAAATTTCTTCTCTGCTGGGTCCCTTGGAGATTTTGTTGGGAAGGGCAGCTTCTTTTTCTGATTTGGAGCCAGAACAGATGTCGAATTTGCTGCAGCTTCCTCGATCTCGTCCACGTCTTTCTCGATCTCGACCACTGTAGTCGACTTCGAGTTACTGTGTAGTGCAGACAAGGGTTTCTTTACTTGTTCCTCGAGATCGAGCTGGCCTTGCTCGAGATCGACTAGGTTATTGTCGATATCGACTTGATGCTGGTCGACTTGCTGTTCTCCTTCGTTCTGCTGCTTTATGACCTCTGGCTCTTGCAGTTGATGGCCGCTTCTGAGTTTTAAAGCAGCGATGTGTCCAGTCTTTCCCTTGGGATTTGGTTCTGAAGATCCAGGGAGCAAACCTGACTGTCTAGGGATTCCTGCTGCTAGCTGGCCAATCTGTGTATCAACTGATTTCCGCCATATATCAATTTCCCCAAGCCTAGAGTTGACACCTTGCATCTGAGTGTAGACGGAGTTGAAGGACTGCTTAGTTTCTGAGTGATTCCTCCGTATTTCCTCTAGGACTGTCTGAAGATCATCCCTTTTCTGGTCCCTTTCTGGATGTCCTGGAGGTCTGTAAGGCGGGGGGTTCCTAGGGGCACCTTGGTTCCATTGTGGTTGCTGAAAACTTTGGTCCCCCATATAGCGATTGGGACCCCCTGTGTAAGCTACCTCTTCGTTGTATTCTGCCAGCCTGACTTGCTCAGTGTGTGGGCACTCAATAGTGGTGTGCCTCTGTGATCCGCATTCAATACAAGGCTGGTTGATAAAAAGATACTTTACTTATTTGAGGAGCTTCTTATTCTAATCTCTGTAGTACTGCTTCTTAACATCTGGATCAATCTCCTTAGGAGCTCATATAGGGGCATGGATGGTGTTGGCCTGGCGTAGGGGTTCTCCTCATAGTTGACTGGAGTCCCATACTTGTTATCATAGTTGGTCAGCTTGTCGAGAGCAGCCCATGCTTCTGCAGGCGGCATTGTCAGATACTCATAGTGAGTATATGTGCTGATTCTGTCCTTTGCAGCCAAGTCCATAGAATTGAAGAAGATTTCTTGAACTACGCAGGGTTGCTGTCCATGTGTAGGGCAGGATTGCAGTATATCTTTATAGCGTTCCCAAGCCTTTGCTAGCGTCTCTCCAGGCTGCTGTTTGAAAGATGTGATCTTTTGGCGCAGGAGTGCTGTCTTGGCAGGAGGAAAGAATTTGTTCAGAAATTCCTGCTTCACTTGAGCCCATGTTGTGAGAGATTGTGGTTTCAGCCCTTCCAACCATTTCAATGCAGGACCAGCCAGAGAACAACGGAAAGCTTTCATCAGGATGTACTCCAAGGTGGTACCTTCAGAAAGAGTACGACACATGTCAGTAAAGTTGGTAATATGCCTTAGAGGACATTCATTAAATCTACCATGAAAAGCCTGATTTTTAATTTCAATAAGGAATTGAGTGCGAATTTCATAGTTTTTTTCAGGGATTAGAATGGCCGATCCAGGAACGATGAGAGTCGGGTGCATATAATCCTCTACAGTGGTTGGATATAGGGCACGCTCAGCTCCTGTTGCCTGCCTGCTCTCAGTGGCGAGAGCAGCATCCCTGGCGGCTAGATTCCTCGGGAGCCTCTCTATCAGCTGTTCCTGTGTCTCTACAGCTGCCATGGCTCTTTTAAGTTTAGCTTGGATGTGTATAAGGCGCTCCGGTTCGTCTAAGGCGTCAAACTCAGGTGTTCGACCAGAACGGCGCATATACCTGCAAAGTAACTCAAGAGAAAAGTGAGAACTGACTACCTAAGGCGCGAATGATTGCTTCCCCAGCAACGGCGCCAATTTGTTGTGAGGAGGGAATCGAGTATGAAATATAATAAAATAGATAAAACCAGATTTGTGCCCCAGCAAATAATTACAAGACTCCCTCCCTATGCAGTAGTGGGAAGTCAGGATCGATCCACGAGGAAGCGTGTCAGCGGATCCTAGGCAGCTGTAAATCTCACAGAAAAGCAAACAGAAGACAGAAACAAAGAAACAAAGAAAGGAAGACAGAAATAACAAACGAAAGCAAGAAATAAAAGTAAAGACAGAAGCTACTCGATCTCGACGACAGCAACTCGAGATCGACAAAACTCAGCAAAAACAGAAACTTCATAATCGCAAACAGAAACTCGATCCAAACCAACAGAACTCGATCTCGACAACAACCTACTCGAGATCGACAAGATTTGCTCTAGGTCGAGTAAAAACAGAAACTTGTAAATTGGAACTTCGAACCACAGATTTCAGATTTCCGACGAAATAAATTCAATATATAAAGAACTTCCAAGGCCAGGGTATCAACGCCACAACGATAACCATGCAAAATAACACATAAAGGCATAAAAGATCATGCTTTCCATCAAAATAACTTTCGTTACTAACAAATAGGCATATAGAGGCTTTCGCATAAACCCTAATTGTTACTAGCCCTTTTCACATAATTAATCCAAGTTGCATTAAGATCACTTTCGCTTCAATAATACAAACAAGGATCACCTTCAACGTTCGCAAAAGAATCATGCTCATAGGGATAGAAGACGAATTGCATCAAAAGATTGTACCTTTACCGCTTCACCTTACATGGCCACCGTCGGGCTCACCCCAGCCCAAGAAGTGGGTGGACTACTCGCTCTTCATCATCAAAAGACTTTAAGATAAATAAATGCAATTTAAAGAATTAAATCTAAAAGGAAAATTATATCTAAAATAGGTAAGTCTTCCATGTGTTGATAGGTCTTCTCTCCATAGATAGATATTGATAGACACGGATAGACTTCGGCAAATCTTCGGCTCCAAGCAACCCCAAACCGAGTAGGACAGCAAAACGCGTAACGCGGCTTCGGGACGCGGTTTCCTCGATCTCGACTAAGCTTCCTCGAGATCGAGTAGAATTGGTCGTCGACTTCGCTTCGCTGGACGTCTCGAGTTGCTCTTCCTCGACATGCTCAGACAGGTTCGGTGCTGGGTCCTCGAGATCGAGGAAATTCCTCAAGATCGAGTAGGGTGGTGCTCGGCTTCTCCGTCTTCGGCTTCTCGACTAAGCACAGCTTGTAGACTCCGGACATGGCATCACAGTGTTGTCGATCTCGACAAGATTTCTCGAGATCGAGTTGGCTTCCGGGAGTCGGGTTGTCTCTGACTCAGTTTCTCGATCATGGTCTCCTCGACTAGGTGTGCTCGGACAACTTTCCTCTAGATCGAGTAAGCTAACTCGAGATTGAGTTAAGCTGGGCTCCTAGCTTGATTCGACTGGTTCCGCTTCTTCTTGACCTTGGACTTCTGTAGTTGATTTCCGAGCTTTTCCGACCTTTCTCATAACTGCTGTAATTTGCCTCGAATTCTGCGAAATTAAACAGAAACTGGTGTAGATTCCATAATTTGAAAAATAAGCATAAACTACATAGATTCTGTATTATCTTAGCCCAAATGCATGAGATGTATGAAGAAAATGATATCAAAGTTACTGTAAAACATGGCAGATTCAGCTCACAACATTGAACAAACAAGCCTAATCCAAAACAACTGAGGGCAACGCAGATTAAACCCGGAGCCAAGCGCCATCAAGCGATGACACCACTGCCATCGGTACATCAAGAGTCCTTGTAGGCGATGAAGACGAATCTCCAAGAAAATTTCCTTAACACGGAGTCACCTTGATTCACACCGCCTCAACCCCAGCCAGACCCAACACCGGATGCCAGAACCCCAACTCAGACTAGGACCGTCATGAACAAGCGAAAGCGCATCTGAGAAACATCCTTGTACAAACACACCAGAAGACCCTTTCGGGATTTTATCAAACCCTTAAGGTATTTTTCCAAGCCATTTCGGGATTTTGTTAAATTCAACATTTTCATTAAAAAAAGAGAAATTAGTTTTTTTATATTAATTAAGTAAGCTGAAATTATAAACAAAGAGAGAGCCCAAATCCTTGGGCCCAATGGAAATCAGACTTGGGCCCAAAGGAGAGGGACATTGCAGTGGCGGAGCATCAAGCTGCAACCGGCCCCTGGCGACAAAAAGAAGCACTGAGCAAGTGCGTCACCACGGTTGTAGAGGATGATTATCTCAGATCTAGAGGCTAATCAGAGGGAGAAGATGATCGATTTGGAACACTGGGAAAGGTGGTTGACCGATATTGTGCACACTGGAGCCGTGGAAACAGATCAGGAGAGATGAATGCAACAAAGGCCTTTGTTTGGATAAAACTACTCCGGAACTCCCTGACTCCGAAGAAGGTGGCACCATCCGATTAAAATCCATCGGGAAATCAAAGACGCTATTGAGGAGGAAATGAGTTCGATTGATGAAATTGGAGTTGTATAAGATCAACTTGAAACGCAAATCCCCTTTGAAACAGCACAAATAGGAAAAGGGACGGGGATTTGTAGGAGGATTAGAGAGAGGGCCTGATTTGCTGTAGAAGAAGGGTGACAAAAATCCGACAAGAGAGGGCATCCATATATTTTGCCGATTTTAATTAATTTGCTAGGCATCACAGAAAGAAGGCATCCCTCAACCCTTCTATTCTTTGAACATGGTTTGCCCTTACAAGAGTTGGAAATTGAAGGAAACAACTTCCTCCATCGATTTTTGCATAGTTCTACATATGAACTCAAGAACCAAATCAGCTAATCCACAAAGAAGCGTTTACAGAACCCAGAAGGAAGAAAGAGAAGAGATTAGAAATGCCGGCGTCACAAGGCTGAACACCACAAGCGGAGCCACAGATGTAACCATCAGCGGTGGAAACGAAGCCCAGCAGAGAGAGCGGGAAAGCATTTGGCATCATCCTCAACAAATTGTATATACGATGAAGGAGAAACCTCCATGGATTTGCAATTTAGATTTGGAGTTTCCCATCTCCTTAGGCTCCTATTCCGGAAACCGTTTGCATCTGTAGAAGTTTTCGAGGATCTTCATCCTCAGCGACTCCAGATCTGCGAAGGTATTGGAGTTTTCTTCGAAAATCGCTTGATTCCGTTGAAGTCTTTTGGAGCTTTGCTCTCCTCCTGCTTAGATATGTAGATCCTGAGTGTCTTTATGGACTCCGGATCTAGGGTTTCGAGAATCTTAAAAGTCTCGAGTTTGTTTTCTTGGATTTGAGCCTTCGTGGCTTAGATCTGAACAAATCAGTGGCATAACAAGAAGTTGTCAGAGAAACCCCTCTTCTGACAACTCCCCATCAGTTTCCTTTGGCTCCCTACTGTGACGATTGATAGATCTAAGCTTGCAGTTCAGATTCTGTTTGGTTTAGATCGTCACGGGCACATTTGAGATTCAAATCCTTAGCTAAGAAGCTGTAGGATTTGAGTGCTCACTCTTGTTTGATATCTGTTAAAGAGATTCAAACCCTTAACTCTCAAGCTGTAGGGTTTGAGTGCTCATTTTTACTTGATATCTACTAATTTTTTCACTGTTTTCTCAGGTGCTTTTGAAACAAACTCATGTCTGATAACTCTTACTGTATCAAACCCTTTGATGGGACAACAAACTTTGCTATGTGGCAAGTCAAAATGAAGGCTATCCTAATAAAGAAAAAGTGTGGGTTATGCGTCTCTTGATGATAATTTAGATAATTTCTTCGTATGACACAAGAACTTAAAAGATGTGATGATAAAATTGATGACACTCACCAAAATGTTATTCTGTTGAATGCTTTGCCTTCTCAATTTGATATGTTTAAAGATGTTATTCAGTTTAGTAATGAGTCCTTGACTATGAAAAGGATAGTTGAGGCTATTACTCAGAAAAATGAGGTTGTGAAAGTGTCTAAAGTTAAAGGTGACAAATCTGAAAAACCTAATTCTAAACCTGATGTGCTATTTACAAAAGGAGGCAACAAAAACAGAAAAAGAAACAAGAAAAAGGATAAACAAACATTTGCTGAACCTGGAAAGAAGCATTGTACCTATTGCAAGAAAAATAACCATGTTATTGCTGATTATTATAAGAAAAGAGATAATGATCAAAAGAAATTGCAAACTGGTACTTCTGCAATGCTTGATTCTGGCTTGTTTTATTCTGATGAGTTGCTCATGGTTGCCTGTGATGATTCATCTGATGCTTGGTTGTTTGATTCTGAATGTACTATGCATGTCACTCCTCATAAGCATTACTTTGATTATCTTGATGAATCTGTTAGTGGCATGGTTAGATTGGGTGATCATTCTGAACTTGCTATTAAAGGTATAGGCAACATTCCTTTTAAAATGCATGATGAGGTTATTAGGGTTCTTCAATAGGTTAGGTGGGTACCTGATATGAAGAGAAATCTGTTGTCTGAATCTATGTTTGATGACCTTGAATATGATATTAACATTAAAAGAGGTATTAGAACTATTTCTAGGAATGGTAAAATCCTCATCAAAAGTGTTAAAAAGCATGGTCTTTATCATATCATTGGAAATAATGTGTTGCATGGTATCTCTTTATCTGTTGTGTCTTATGTTGCATCCATGAACATGAATGATACTCTGATTTGACATGCTAAACTTGTTCATATAGGGAACAAAGGTTTACATTATCTGTTCAAACAAGGACTCTTTGAAGGTAAACCCTCTGATTTGAAAAACTGTGGAAGCTGCATTTTTGGTAAACATGCAAAAGAATGTTTTAAAAAATCAGACTTTGTTGCTAAAAGACCTTTAGATTATGTGCATGCAGACTTATGGGGACCTCCCCAGGTTAATACTATTAGTGGGAGGAACTACTTTCTCTCACTAATAGATCACCATTCAAGGAAGGTTTGGGTGCACTTACTAAAGGCCAAAAGTGACACATTTGAGACTTTGAAAGTTTGGAAAACCAAAACAGAGGGTCAAATTGCTTTCAAATTGAGAGCCTTAGAACAGATAATGGACTTGATTTCTGTAATAAGTTGTTTGATGATTTCGGCAATGATCATGGTATTATAAGGCATCTTACTGTTCCAAGCACCCCCCCAATATAATGGAATTGCAGAGAGAATGAACAGGACACTGCTTGAAAAAGCCAGGTGTATGCTCATCAGCTCTGGGATGAACCATCTCTATGGGGGAAAGATGTAACCACTGCTGCTTATTTGGTCAACAGATCACCCTCAGCTGCCATTGGTTTCAAGACCCCTTATGAGATGTGGTCTGGAACCAAGCCCAATATTTCACACTTAAGACCTTTTGGATGCGCTACCTATGCTCATCAGAGTATAGGGAAGTTGCAACCAAGGTCTCTAAAGTGTGTTATGTTGGGGTATCCTGAGGGTCTGAAGGGTTATAAATTACTTGTGATCCAACCTGGAGGTTACAAAGTAATTGTTAGCAGAAATGTCAAATTCATTGAAACTGAGTTCCATTTTAAAAATATACATTCATCTATTGATCATGATGAATTTGTTAGTCCTTTTAAAAATATGCATTGATCTAGGGGGGGGGGGGGGGTAAGGTCTACCTATACCTATACTATTCAAACTTCCTCTTCTTCTACCCATTCTCATTCTTCTGATGATGAATTTGTTAATCCTCTTGCTGATATTGATGATGATGTGTCTGAGACTTCTATTGAAACTGATCATGAGCATGATAATTTTGATGAAGTTCCTGACTTCAGCAATTATCAGTTAACAAGAGATAGATCACCTAGGATTAAAATACCAAACAGAAAATATTTTGATAATGAGGTTGATTTAGCTTTTGTTGTTGTTGAGGCTGTTGATGCTTATACCCCTGATCTGTTTGAGCATGTTGTGAAATGTGTGAATTCTGATAAATGGTTGCTTGCTATGAAAGAGGAAATAAACTCCATGATAACCAATAAGACCTGGATTCTTGTTCCAAAACCAATGAAGGCTAGGTTAATTGGTTGTAAATGGGTTTATAAGCTCAAAAACAGTGTGGGGTCGGGTGGCCAACCTAGCTACAAGGCAAGGTTGGTAGCCAAGGGCTTCACACAGAAACCTGGGATTGATTACAATGATATCTTTTCTCATGTTGTTAAGTATAAAACTTTGAGATTATTCCTTGTTGTTGCTGCTATTTATGATTATGAGATTGAACAAAAGGATGTTAAAACTGCCTTCCTTCATGGTGATTTAGATGAACAAATCTATATGAGACAACCTAAAGGATTTGAGGACAACTCTAAACCTGATCATGTGTGCTTTCTTAAGAAATCTCTGTATGTTTTAAAACAGTCCCCTAGGCAATGGAACAAGTAAATGATAACTGCATGATCAAACTTGGCTTTATAATCAGCAACTATGATCCTTGTTTATACCTTCTTGGTGCTAAGTCTGTCTCTCCCTTGTATGTCTTGCTTTATGTTGATGATATCCTCATTATATGCAAGTCTAAGGCAAAGATATCTGATGTTAAGGCTTCACTTAGGAAATCTTTTGACATGAAAGATCTGGGCCCAACCCAGAAAATTCTTGGAATAAATATTTCCAGAGATAGAGCAAAACATCAAATATTTCTGTCACAAAAGGACTACTGGATGAAAGTCCTTGATGAGTTCAATTTCTCAAAAGTCAAGCCTGCTCCCATACCCTTAGGAGGGCACCTTGATCTCACAAGATCTGAGGTGCCACTAAGGAAGGAGGAGGAAGACTATATGAGGAATGTACCTTATGATGTTGCAGTGGGATCTGTGATGTATGCAATGATTTTTACTAGACTTTACCTTGCATTTGAAGTAAGTGTGCTTAGTAGGTACATGTCCAATCCTTTAGAGAAACATTGGACTGCCATGAAGTTTCTCTTGAGATATATTGCAGGAACACTGGATTTTTGTCTAGTCTATGGTTTGCACACCTCTCCCTCTGAGCTATTTGGTTTTGTGGATTCAGACTATGCAAGTAACAAAGACAACAGGAAATCCACCACCTCCTTTATGTATACTTAGTGTGACAATTGCATCTCTTGGAAGGCACAGTTGCAGCCAATTGTTGCTCTTTCCTCGATAGAGACAGAGTACATTGCTGCAACTGAAGCTTCCAAGGAAGCAATTTGGCTGCAAAATATACTTAAGGAGGTGGAAAGGAAACCTTGTAAGGTTGTGTTGCACATGGACAGTCAGATTGCACTTTACTTGTGCAAGGATCCTGTCTATCATGAGAGGACCAAGCACATTGACGTTAGATATCATTTCATTCGTGTTCTGGTAGCTAAAAATCTTCTTCTTGGGTCAAAAAGATTGATGGAAAGATCAACCCTCCTGATTTTGGTACTAAGATTGTGACCACTGATAAGTTTATCTTTTGTAGGGAGTTCCTGCACTTGATCAATGTCAACTGATGTTGAGAAGGAGTATGTCAAGCCGATGATAGAAAATGAGTAAATTCAGTTCACATTTCAACAAGGCAGTTTTACGATATGTGTAAAAATAGAATTAAGAGGGCAATTGTTAGGCTTATCTCACCATAGCCTATGTAATTCTATGTGTGTTTGTATTTGTGTGTTATGTGGGTAAGCACTTGATGGTATTGCGATTGGGCTTTAGGCCCATCTGTGATCTCAGGCCGACCTGTTCGCAAGCCCAGCTCACTGCTCTCTAATTTCTTACCGTTGAGCCTGCTACGACGTCGTACATCATGGCTCAGGTTTAAGAGGGTTTGCAAACCCTAAAGGCCAAGTAAGAGAGAGAGACATCTGAGAGCTTTCCAATGGCTTCACGTCCTTGCCTCTTGAGCTCTGCTAGGGTTTCGGTTCCCTTGTGCTCTTGAGCCTAGGTTGAGCTCCCTTCACATCCAAACACCTAGAGTTCGAGAGCTAGTGAGATTTGAAGCTCGATTGCCCTTTGATTCTATCCTTGGTGACTGGTGTCCTAGTTGAGGCTAATCGATCTTTTCATTTCTCTACTTGTTTTTGTTTTTGCATCAGTTGTAAACTTGCTTTGAAACATTAATACAATTTTGTCTTTTGTTTTGGTGTTGAAACTCTCTCTTCATTTCGCGTTTACATAGGTGTTGCTAATAGTTAACCTTCATAAACATACTCATCATTCATGAACTCCATTGTCAACTTGTCCTATAATTTAACCCTTTAGAATAGACCGATATCAATCTTTCGCTAATTCCCAATGGAAGAAGTAAAGGCAATAGAGTTTAGAAGTGTTTGGGTCTCTTGGGATTTTCTAGTACGGTGTTCCCCCTCCAAATTGATTGCATTAGATCATTTTTACCAACCGAGGTTTAAGCGCATAATGAGGTGCATTCAAACTAGGGGAAAGAACACCGTAAATACGGAACAAAGTGGTGACATAATATAATCTCATGCCATCAATGGTCCTACGCTAGCAATCACCTTGTTGTTAACAACATTCAAGGCATCTTGTTCCTAATGTCTCTCTTTTGGCAATAATGATTCTTTGTTCCCAATCTCATATCCTTCCTTGAGTAGCAACATCAACAATTTCATGATGTCCCATGGTTCACCAATCCATTCGGAAAACTTACTTTTTTTGGAAAATACGTACAAGTACGTTACTCTTCACATCCTTTGGTGGTTGTACCAATAGGTGTGTCAACCTTCTCGTTGAGAGCATAAACTAGTGACACGGTCTGCGACCTCGTGTACAGACACATACTGGTAGATGCTCGATATAAAGGCAGGGGATGCTTCAGCGGTGTTGTTTTGGGAGTTAAGGTGATGACCCTTCAGATGTTCAGGCAGGCCGACCCGATTCGGTTCGGAGAGCTTGTCGCTAGTCGAGGACTTGACGGTGATGAAGGGTATGTTGGCCATCCCGCTACGCAACTTGTTGGGGGCTGAAGCTGCTCTCCTGATGAGCCTAAAGTAGGGAGAAACCAGTAGTGTCGGTCGCATAAGGATGACCCCTCGGGGATAGGGGCGCCGTACGGGCTTCGTGTGTGCCGGCCCGTGACATATGGTATCAGAGCAGGTCCGACTCCTCTTCCGTTCTTATCCAAGTGCTTGTTCCCAAAGTTGAGTAGGCAGGGCGGAGCGTAAAAACCGTGGAGGGCACAAAGCCGGTGTGCGCCATGCGTGAGGGCTGGAACCCGAAAGCCTGTTGGACGATCTCGATGACCTCCCATGACCACCCGATGCCTCCAGATGCGTTGGCGTGGGAGAGTGCATGTCTTGCTACTGAGGAAGGGACAGTCGGACATCACATCCGGGTAGAGGCATCGACGAGGGCGTCGCTCGAATGGGTGGGGGAGTTTGACACAGTCTGTGACGTCGTGTACTGACACATGCTGGCAGATGCTAGATATAAAGGCAGGGGATGCTTCAGCGGTGTTGTGTTGGGAGTTAAGGTGATGACCCTTCAGATGTTTAGGCAGGCCATCCCGGTTAGGTTCGGGGAGGTTGTCGCTAGTAGATCACTTGACGGTGATGAGGGGTATGTTGGCCATCCCGCTACACAACTGGTTAGGGGTTGAAGCTGCTCTCCTGATTAGCCTATAAAGTAAGGCGAAACTAGTAGTGTCAGTCGCATAAGGCTGGCCCCTCGGGGACAGGGTTGCCGCACGGGCTTCGTGCGTGCCGGCCCATGACATTACAGTACTCAAAATTAAAAAAAAAAACTACAACAACAACTATATCCAAAAGAATAAGAAAAATTTATTATCAAGCGTAATACATCGATAATGATCGTTGTCTGACGGCGGCAAAGTCATCATTTCACCTCGCCAAAGAATAGTTCTCAAACAAGCAAACTAGTATAGTATGCAAATAAGGGATCGAACCCCTAGAGAACCAATTATTTCAAATGCAATGTGTATTTATCAATATAAAAGGAAAGATGGGATATTAATGAGAATAAGCAATAAAGAATATCAAAAAGAGCAAATAAAAGATAAAAAAAAATGGTTTCATCTATGAATTCGCAACATTGGTTGGTTTATCCCATCATTGAGTCTCCTTTTAGGTATTTCAACAATATAGCTATTCCAATATTGGTTTATATAGATTGTCGACTCTTGCGAACATAATTAACAACACCTTACATTCCTATCAACCCTATCCTTGCACGATTTAACATAAGAACAACACAAATTCCTAATATACTTGGTAGAGAACCAACCTCTCTAAGCAGGGTTGTTCATCGACCCAAAACCGATCCAAACCCGGCCAAACCGAACTGAACCGAAAACCGAAATTTCAAAAAAGTAAACCGACAACCGATCCAAAACTATTAGGTTAGGTTCAATTTTCAACTGGTTCGGTTTTGGTTCGGCTCGATTATAAACCTAAGTGAACCGATTTTATTTGAGCATTTTTTTAGGTGAGCTACCAAATACTGATTTTATTTGAGCATTAAAAAAAACCTCATCGTCTACATATACAACTACACATGGCCGTTTTTTATTAGCTTTTGGGCTACCAAATGTCACATGAGAACCTATTGCTTTGTACAACACATAACAACTAAACCTTGTACGGCACAATCACATAGCAGCTGAGCAATTTTTTTCAAGTTGTAACCGATTCAAGTTATAACCGATTGAACCTTGTACAATTGTAAAACACATAGCAGTGAGCAAGCTCCAAGTGCAACAGGAAAAATGCACAAATGTGAAAAACAGTAGTGCTTTGAAGTGCGAACAGTAGCGAGAATGAGACAGACACGGGAGAGGAGAATCAGACCTAACCTCATCAAACAATCTAAGGGTAAATTAATATATTTTAAAAAAAAAATCGATTTGCCCCCAGTTTAACCGAACCATGTCCAAACCGATAATAAAAATTACTTGAACCGAAAATCGAAACCGAAACACATCGGTTTGGTTAGGTTTCGGTTATTTTGGTTCGGTTCGGCCAAAAATTTGGTTCAAACCGAATCTGAACAACCCTATCCCTAAGAAACTAGTATGCGTCGATAATTTTCATCTCATCAACCCTAGCATCTTATGAACCGATATTTAACTACTCTGTCATCTCCATACATAATCAAGTTCCTCCATGTTATGTTCGCTACAAAATGTCTAATTATTCCTACGAATCAATTAAAACTCTATCAAGATGCAATTGCACAAAGATGGCCAATCAACGTGAAACTTACAACATAAAATCAGCGCAAATAAGATGAAATTATCAAAGGAATAACAAAGATATCAAGTCTCACGATTCAACTAACCAAGTCTTGAATTGTATACGAAACCAACCGAGTCCTAAGTAATCATAACGTACCTCGAATATCTAATCTTTAATCCTCTCAAGCATTTGTCTTTGTATGATGATCAAAACTTGATAAAACATCCTCTAATATAGTAGAAAGACGTCCAAAGAGGAAGGGGAAGAGGAAGAGGATTCTGCCGGCTCCTCCTCCTCAACAAGATGTGCCTTTGTAAATCTGCGCACCACCCGTGGTCCGTGATTAACCCGTCGCACCACCACCATATTACAGTCCTCACTATGCCCCAAGGGGAAGAGAAATGAGATGATACCCATGAGATTGTGGCGGTCGAAAGGAAAATAGAAGAGGTGGATACCGACCTCCCACTAGAGACACACGAGGCACTCCGGAGGCTAGATCATCTTCAAACAGAGTCTCGCACTCTAACAGGAACAACCGAAACCCGCCCCCGTAATTAAGAGAGGAAGAATTACGAAAGGGAGGGTAGGCAACCCCCTTCTGAGTATAGTGTCAAGCAGGCCTCCACTAAGCATGCAATATTGAATTTTTCATTTTAGGATGCTCGTGATCTTAGGACGCCAAATTCGGACCCCTTGGTCATTCATGTAAAACGAGGCATGAAGCGAGTGAAACACGTTCGAGTGGGCACCGGTTCGACGGTGGATGTTCTGTACTTGAAAGCTTTTGAACAATTGGTATCGTGGAAAGCGCCCTGCGCTGCTACTCAGGAAAACTCATCTCCTTCTCATGAGACGAGGTCGAGGTAGTCGGGACCATCAAACTTGCTCTGACCTTGGGAACTACTCAGGTCCAGCGAACTCAGATGGTGGAGTTTGCTGTTGTTCACTTGTCGTCCATATACAACGATATCATGGGCCGCGTTAACCTTTTCAAATTTGAGATAGCCTGCTCCGTTTACCATTTCAGCATCCAATTCCCATGTACGAATGGAAAAGTGAGCAAAGTTAGCGGGGAACCATCAGAGAGAAGGGTTAGTTATCTAGCCTCGGTCAAAAAAGGCCACGGTCAAGTTTTCGCGACCCATGACCTGGACTAGGGATCTTTAAAGTTAGAAGTAGTAGAAAGCAACGATCAAGAGGTCATTTTAAAGGATTTCGAAGCAGAATTGGAAGTACGACCTGAATAGATCATAGATAAAATCGTCAAAGAGAACGCTGTCTTTTCCCCATAAACAAACACCACAAAAGCCCTCTATCACGGGCACAGCCTGGAGGCCCCTGCCTTAAATCGCGTCAAAGAAATCCTGAAAAACTCACAAGGCGTCTTCACCTAGTCGCCACAAGATTTGAAAGGCCTCCCACGATAAATCGTGGAGCATTCTCTCGTGCTCAATCACGATGCGAAGCCAGTATGCCAAAGAAAGAGGAAAATGGCAGCAAAAAGAGCTAAAACAGCCAAGCAAGAGGTCAACAAACTTCTACATACCGATTCATCCGCGAGATCAACAACTCCACCTTGTTATTAAATGTCATCCTTGTCAAGAAAAGCAATGGTAAGTGGATAATGTGTGTTGATTTCAAAGACCTAAACAAAGCATGCCCTAAAGACAGCTACCCCCTCCCTTGTATCGACGAGCTGGTGGACACCATCGCTGGCCACGAAGCACTAAGCTTTCTTGACACATATTCTGGATACAACCAGATCAAAATGAATCCTCGAGATGAAAAAAGGATGGCCTTCATCACCAACCAAGGCACCTTTTGCTATAACGTTGGCACCACCTGCCAGCGAATGATCGAGAAAGTTATTCGGCTGACCAACAAGATACCATTGACACCCTCAGGCCAAATCACGTTTGCTTAAACCTGGAAAAATGCGTGTTTGGAGTCGATTCAAGACAGTTTTTGGGCTTCATGATCAACCACTAAGGAATTGATGTCAACCCATCAAAGGTACAAGCGATACTCGACATGAGCCCCCCGAAGACGCTCATGGACATTCAAAGACTCAACGGTTTTGTTAACTACTTGAGCCGTTTTTGTTCGCGATTACCAGATCATTCCCTTCATTTCTTTGCACAACAGAAGAAAAAAAGGTATGTTAAATGGAGTTCCGCATAAGATGAAACTTTCAAAAGCCCAAAAGAGTATCTTGCAATGCTTCCTACTCTACTAACCTCGTGAACACGAAGCGCTTCAACTATACCTCGCGATCGGGTCTACCACCATCAGCACAATACTTACAAGGGAATCCAAATTCCCCATCTATTTCGCCAGTAGAGTCCTACAACCCGCAGAGTAAAGATACACACCCATTGAAGAAATGGCCCTATCTATTATCTTCGCCGCCAAACGACTAAGGCCATACTTCCAAGTCCATACCATCGAAGTACTCTCTGATCTACCACTACATCAGATTCTTTACTCACCAATGCTTTCAGGCCAAGTGGTGAAATGGGTAATAGAGCTGTTAGAATTCGACATCCACTTCAAACCTCGAAAGGCCCATCTAGCTCAAGCACTAGCCGACTTTGTGGTGGAAGCAACCTTCGCAGAATCGCAAGATCGCGAAGATGAAAATTGGGTGATCAATGTTGATGGTTCTGTATCTGACACTAGATACAGAGCTAGGGTCAATTTATCAAGCCCAAGCGGTGAGATTACCGACCTGTCTATCTAACTCCACTTCAAGGCCACGAACAACGAGGCAAAGTATAAAGCATTGATCGCGGGAATAAAAAAAAGCACTGATTAATGGGCCCCGTCAAGTCCAGATTTTCATAGACTCGGAAGTTTTCGCCCAACAAGTAAAGGGGGAGTACAAGCCAAAATAGGGATGCTGCATGAGTATCTCGCTCGCGTACAAACACTGACAGCGGCCGTTGGCAATTGCTCTATTTTATCTGTCTCCCGCAATCAAAATGGACGAGCTGATATCTTAGCCCGGATAGAAGCCAATTTGCCCCTCGATTTGAGCGATCACATGGTGATCGAATGAATACATGCTCGTGGAATCCACAGGGGAGTGTTCAAAGTATACTACCTGGACTGGCGATAAACTTTTCTAGAGTACATCAGCAACGGAGAAATGGGGATACCCTGCAAGGAAGCCGATCAAGACATCAGGAAACGAGCATCTCGTTTCCGAATAAGAGATGGGCGCCTGTATAAGAGGGGTTCCACCTCCCTAACCTCCTATGCGTCTCCGAACACAAGGGTTACACCATTATTCGCGAACTTCATGATGGCGTTTGCGGAAACCATCAAGGCTAGAGAGTCGTTGCTGCCAAAATATTATGACTAGAGTACTACTGGCCCTCTATGAGGTTCGACACCGAACTGATTATATGCATTTGTGACCCTTGTATCCATTTTACATCAACCTACCCATCCACTAAAGTGTATATCTACCCCATGTCCATTCGCCATGTGGGGGATGAATATTCTCGATCTATTTCCGCGAGCACTCGGTTAGCTCCGGTTCATCCTTGTAATCAGGGACTACTTCACAAAATGGGTGGAAGTCGAAGCCATGGCTACGATTACCGTCGAAAAAGTATGAAAGTTCCTTTGGAGGAATACGATGTGTCTCTTTGTGGTTCCACGAGCTATCATCACGGATCACGAACCACAATTCGATTACGAGGTCATCCACGATTTCTGCGTAGGACTCCATATCGATCTTCACTTCTCTTATGTGGCATACCCTCAACCAAATAGCCAAGCTAAAACCACAAACTGCCAAATCCTGTAAGCAATTAAAAAGAGGATAGACATCGTGAAAGAAGAGTGGGCAGAAATCTTACCCTTGGTTCTCTAGTCCTACAGAACCTCCTCCAAAAGTCTCATGGGAGAAACACCTTTTTCAATGACCTACAGCGTAGACGCCATCATTCCGGTGGAATTGCTAGTCCCCTCCGCCCGCGTGCCCGAGGGATACAACAAACGCGTGTCCACACGACCATTACGAAAAGGCAATCTGGTCCTTCGAGAAGCCACAGAGCAGGGAAAGCTCGAAGCCAAATGGGAAGCGCCCTATATCATCCATCAAAAAGAAGGGATAGGTTTTTTCAACCTTGAAAACGTGGAAGGTGCTATCCTCGTGAAAGCATGGAACACTAAGAACCTCAAAGCATACTTCGCGTAGTTTGTCTTTTAACTTTTTTTAAAACCTAATGACCTACAATTTTCAATGTATAGAAGTCACGGGGATCCCGAATGGGTACACCTCTTCATAAATATTAATGAAAGTTTCATGCCCATCATAATCATACTTGTCCTGATATAAACTAAAAAGCAAGCCTCTAAAGAGAATAAAATTTAGCAATCGCGTGTCTTTCGAACGAGGATGTGCAAGCAAGCCTCTAAGGAGAATAACATTTAGCAATCATCTGTCTTTGAATATGGATATGAAAGAAAGCCTCTAAGGAGAATAAAATGTGGCAATCACATATCTTTTGAACACAGATGTGCAAGCAAGCCTCTAAGGAGAATAAAATTTAGCAATCGCGTGTCTTTTGAACACGGATGTGCAAACAAGCCTCTAAGGAGAATAAAATTTAGCAATCACGTGTCTTTCAAACATAGATGTGCAAGCAAGCCTCTAAGGATAATAAAATTTAGCAATCGCATGTCTTTTGAACACGGATGTGCAATCAAGCCTCTAAGGAGAATAAAATTTAACAATCGCGTGTTTTTCAAACACGGATGTGCAAGCAAACCTCTAAGGAGAGTAAAATTTAGCAATCTTATGTCTTTCGAATATAGATGTGCAATCAAGCCTCTAAGGAGAATAAAATTTAGTAATCGCGTGTCTTTCGAACACGGATGTGCAAATAAGCTGTAAGGAGAATAAAATTTAGCAATCGCGTGCCTTTCAAACGTGGATGTGCAAGCAAGCCTCTAAGGAGAATAAAATTTAGCAATCACGTTTTTTTTTTTCGAACACGGATGTGTAAGAAAACCTCTAATAGGCATAAAAATGTTATGAGACAAATATGCTAAGGAAAATCCATTACTTGCAAAAACTAAAAACAAACAGCCCCATAATAATCATGATTCATTCATCGTGTTTATTACGCTTGAGATTCTTCTTGTTTACGATAATCCACCATCGCATTTAATACACTGGAGATTATTCTCGTTTACGATGATCCTCCATCGCGTTTATTACGCTGGAGATTATTCTCATTTACGATGAACCTCCATTGCGTTTATTATGCTGGAGATTATTCTCGTTTATGATGATCCTCCATCACATTTATTACGATGGAGATTGTTCTCGTTTACAATGATTCTCCATCACGTTTATTACGCTGGAGATTATTCTCGTTTATGATGATCTGTCATCACGTTTATTATGCTATAGATTATTCTCATTTACAATTATCCTCCATCGCATTTATTAAGTTGGAGATTATTCTCATTTACGATGATCCTCCACCTCGTTTATTACGCTGAAGATTGCTTTCGTTTACATTGATCCTCCATCGCGTTTATTACACTGGAGATTGTTTTCATTTTACAATAATCTTCCATCATATTTAGGATACAATAGCACTGAAAGAAAGGTTAAACGACGCTGGAGATTCCCTCATTTCTTCTTAATAAGTTCTCAAGCACATACATACATGACCCCCAAAGTAGTAACCATCAGGCAAAGCAAACAACTTATTATTTTAAACTATTCGTCCAAACTATCAACATCGAACACTAAAATCCACATCACCATTCTGGTCATGCTCCGGATCAACTGTGATATCACCAAAATGAGAATGCCCTTCATACTCGAAGATCAATCACAAACCAACCCGAAGTTCACCGGCAATCGTAAACTCTCGCCATCCATCAGCAAACCAGTAACAGTCTCTTCTCAATCTTTCCACCTTAACAAAAAACCTCTCATCGGCACGCGACCAAAGATGAACATGTCCTAAGACTTCATCACCATAGTTACTGTACACCGGTGGAAGAGGCTGCACGATAAATACCAAAATCAGTAATAAACCACATACACAAAACAAAACAAAAACAGCTAGTAAGAACATAGATTTTACAAGCATGTGTAGATGACTTTCCAAAAGGATATCCCTCGTGAAACCTCAAAGACGAGAAATCGCGACATCTTGAGCCAACAACGGATCCCCAGACGACATACCCAAAACATTAATTTTTACACATGTTCTCAGAAACCTATCCTAAAAAGATCGGCACTTATAAAGACAATCAGGATAGACTTTCATCTTGCACCTTCATCCACATCGCTATCTACACTGTTGCCTGCACCACTATCTGTGAACCAGCTCACCGCTCAAACAGCGAAAATCTTACATGCGTTCAGTACTAATCCAAAAGATAAAGGACAACTCACACCAAACGATTTCCTCATCCGCGAGTTTATAACCGATGACTTGTTAGTATAAATAGCCACGCAAACCCACTTCATACAACAACATACTTCGCCCGAAAAACAATGCCAAGTTTTTACATGGCTTCAGGAGCGATATCTCCACCTAGCTTCACCAAACATGTCATCACGTTCCCAAACCCCATGTTGATAAGGATAATCCTTGGCGAGAGCTATTTAAACAGACTTCCTTTACCATATATCTATGTGGAAAACGACAAGGAAGTACTAGACCAAGTTTACCTATGTTCTCCCCTAGAGCAAGAATTTGTGGTGTTGGTTGAAAGAGACGATGGGAACTAGTTCTCGCTATCCGAAGGATGGAGAGATTTCACGACATCCAATAACCTGAGAATTGGCACATGTCTAACGTTCGAATACGAAGGACACTCACACTTCAAAGCGACCAAAATACAACAAAGCCTTGAAGAAAATGGGGATGTCTTCAATGATATACTTTGCTACGAAAACATGTAACATGTTCTACAATTTCAACCAGTAGCAACCCCTTGTAAAAGCAAAGTCGTTGACTCCTTGAAAACGACTTCTGTCGCTATAAAAAAAACTGAATTTTAAAGCCTCTCTAGATCATCATCATTACCATTTTAAAAATTACCAATCTACTTCATCCAGCAAACCCTTCTTTTTGTTCTATCGTGATTTATTTTATAAAATGCTTAACAACAGAAGATTGGTAAGGGTATCGCAAGCAGGAAACACAAGCAAGCAAAATAGCATGAAAGGAAACAGAAATATAATCACAAGAATATACCCGAGTATGCAAATAAACCAAAAATATATACCACGATAAATATTCACCCACAACGCAGGGTTAATTGTTCAACAAACCCATAGAACAAACATCCACATAACACCCAAAAGTATAGTCTGATAAAAAAAAGGACAAGCTAACATTTTTCAAATATCAATCGGAATGTCGTTCGTTTGATCATAAGCCGATCAAACGGGAGACGGGGGAGCCATGCCTCGCTGAGAGTCAAGAAGTACCCAATCACTATCGTCACAGCTAGGCTCGAACACCGTCAGTTAATCGCCAAGATGGGAAAAAGATTAATGCTCTGAATAATCCCGCAATCGATCCCCTTGATGTAGGCTTCAGACAAGAGGCTATAAAGAACCTTCTCACCATCCTTCTCGAGAAAGTTGTTCAGCCAACCTTGGCCTTCATAGTCATGAAGAATTCACGAAGAGTGACCTTTGTAAATATCACATCCTCACGAAATGTGTAGCGATCCAGCTTCATTTTCACCAATACCAGCTCATCGCAAACCTTCTTCAGTTCGGCATCAAGCTCATGAATTGGACTCTCTAACCTCCCATTGAACAGCTCATACATTATTTTCCTTCAAACCCAGCTCTTCTACTCGTGACAAATCAAGTTGGCCTTTCATCTCCTCAAGCTCTCACTCACACTTTTCCAGAGCCTCCTTCAGGCTTCTTATAGTACCTTCCAACATCTCTGCGTCCTTCACCTTATCCAAGCGAGTCTGGAAGCGTTTATAATCCTTCTCCAACCCCTTCACGCGATTTGAATACTCTATCAATCGCCTCTCCACCTCCTCTCATTAGAGATTACGCTGTAAAAACATGAAGTCACAAAAAGGAAGAAAAGATTACATGGAATAACAGAAAAGTTACAAAGAAGCTCACCTAGCCTCCTGTAGTCTCCCCCTTATCTAACAACTCCTCATCCTTATAATGGCGAAGATAATCCACGTCGACTAGGAAATTATTCTTATGAATGACCAGCCTCCTATGATCAATAGCCGTAAAACCTAGTTGTCGATACCCGAAGATAGTTATTCCCGATACTGTCTCTACCTCATCCGTCGGGACATTACTAGACTCCCCCTTGTTGTGAGCCTAATTTGCCATGTTTTACACTTACTTTTATATCGATTTTTGCATACATTTCATAGATTTGGGCTAGAATAGTATAAAATCTATGTAGTTTATGCTTATTTGCCAAATTATGGAATCTACACAAGTTTCTGTTTAATTTTGCAGAAATCGAGGCAGTTTACAGCAATTCAGAGAGAGCATGGAAAGCTCGAAGTCAACTACAGAAAGTCTGAGGTCAAAGAGCAGCTGAATCAGGACAAATCGAGCAAAGAACGAGAAAAATTGACTCGACACAATCTGGTTGATATAGACCACTTTTGGTCGATATCGAGGAAGCTGGTCGATTTTCCACCAGAAGCCCAAGATCGAGTGAAGATCACAGAAGAGGTCGATATCGAGGATACTGGTCGATATCGACCAAAACCTGGTCGAAAATTCTCCTGGGGGCCGAAATCGAGTGTCAGAAGACGAATCCGAGAAGAAGTGCTCGAAATCGACCAAATCTCCAAAGGACCCGGCAGAAAAGAAGTTCCAGCGTTTCATCAAGATGCTTCAAAGGCTCAACGTCACAATGCCCTTCACCAAAGCTCTTAATGAGATGCCATCCTACGTCAAGTTCCTAAGGGAGATTCTGAGCAAAAAGCGGTCAATGGCTGAGATCGCAGATGAGTGCAGCCAAATGGACGTTCTTGAGAAAAGGCCAGATCTAGGTAAGTTTGCTATAACCATTGGATTTGGTTAACATAAGTTCAATGCTTTGTGTGATTTGGGAGCCAGTGTGAGTATAATGCCTTTATAAATCTAGTCCAAGATTAATATAGGTGCCTTAGAGCCTGTGGATGCAAAACTTTACATGGCGAACAACACAGTGGTCATCCCAACAGGCATGGTGGACAATGTACCAGTACAAGTAGGTAAGTTCTTTGTTCCTGCTGATTTTTTAGTTATTGATATGGCGGAGGACCCTACTTGTCCAATTATTCTAGGAAGGCCCTTCTTGGCGACGGTGGACGCCAACATAAGCGTAAGGAAGGGAGTGCTCACTTTCAACATCAGTGATGAAGTAATTGAGTATTCCTTTATAAAACTAAAAGACATACAGGTCCCATGGAAGAGGTCAAGTCCATATCCACTAGGTACATCACCTGCGGGGAGCCTAAGGTAAGAAATATGACCCCCGAAGAGCTAGAAAAGAGGGATATGGAAGCCCGGGTGGAGGAGATCATGGCCATCCTGAACGAAGAAGCAGAGAATCCACTCGACAACAACCAAGGTGAGTCGATATGGACTAACTATTTTTTGGATGATTTGCCAAGTCTTAAGTATGGGGTCGAAATCAACCAAGAAGAATCGACTGAGCCACAGAACTGGTCGATATCGACCACTCCAGGTCGAAATCGACCCCCCTATATCGAGATAACTCCACCAGAAATCGAGCCAGCCAATATCGAGGAGCAGATCTCGATATTGACCACCTTTGGTTGATATCAACCAACCTATATCGACCAGTCTTCCTCTGAATCGAATGCGTCTCCACCAGAGCAGCAAAGCTCGATATCGACTAATACTAGTCGACATCGACCCGACCCTAAGAAGACCCCCGAGTCTGAATCTACGAAGGTAAACCAAGGTATGGATTTTTCTTCTCCTATTTCAATTAAAGATCTATCTATACATGGGAGAGGTTTGCCTTGGTGCGCTTATGCAGGGTTTCCAATGATGAGCCTAAGGAATACAAAGTTGGAGACAAGGTCTATGTTTCCAAATCAAATGATCATTGGTCCCCTAACAAATTCAAGAAGAAGAAGATGGACCCTTTCGCGGTGAACAAGATCCATTCCGGAGGACTGCAACTGATGGACAAGAATGGGGTCCTGTTTGAAGCCCAAGCCACGTGGGCCCTACAAATGCCACCTTGAAGCCCAATGGAGAATGTCGGCCTAGTGACTATAAAGTCTAGAGCTTGTAAATAGACATTTAGTTTTTGGATTTTTGGACGTTGTTGTTTTTGTTGTTGGTTTTTGGACATTATTTTTAAGTTTTTCTATTGTGGGTATTTCTTTTCTAACACTTTTTGTAGGCACAACGAAGAAAGTAGCAACTCGATTTCGAGCAGAGTAGGTCGATATCGACCGTGGCCCTCGAAATCGACCAGCCCTACAGCAACATTTGCACTCGATTTCCAACGATCGGCACACCTGTCTAGTGAGTTTCTTTCTTTACCCTTGTTTTTATACAGTGAGGACACTGTAAGTATGAGGTGGGAGAAGGGCTTACTTTATGCATATTTGACCATATTTGACAATATGTGTGCATATTTTTGAGTTTATTTTGCGAATTGCATATACATGGCTACTTTGGATTCCATATTTGATTTATGTGCCTATATGCATGTTTTCCAAAGTTTATTAAAACGACCCCCATAGAAAATTTTGATTTGTGTCATGGAAGTTATAATTAAACTCGACGATGCAAAATTGGATTCATTAGAGATATAGCATGAAATTGCCTAGTAAAGGGAAGTCACAATGAAGTGCATATTTTTATTGAAAACCATGAAAGGAGGTAAAATTTGAGGTTGCTTTTGACATGTTGCATGATAAGAGGATGGAGGACTTTATATTTCCATATAATGCTCATATTGTTATATCCTAGTCTTACCTATGCATATGCATCACAAAGCCATATTGAGCCTTATTTCATATTATGCTCCACATGATCTAAATATGTCCATTTTCTACCTTATTTCTATCCGGGGATTATGTTGAGAATGATGTCACATTATGGAGATTTTTATATGTTTGTTATGTTGTTATTATCATTATTGGAGTTTGACAGGAAATTGAAAATATATTGAAAATTTAATGAGTGAAAGAAAATCCGATCAAAGATCGACCCTGCTCGTCGAGATAATAGTTTGGCGAGATGAGACACACAGGTAAGGAGTCCGATGCACTAAGTATCCGAGGCCATTCATGACACCCATGTTTGCGACTCGGGAGAAGGCAGTGCTGAGGTTAGAGAGGTAAAAGCATTATATTGAAAAAAAGCATAGAGCGATGAGAGAAAGGTGAGAAATCAAAGAAAGAAGAAATGTGGTATGAAAATTTGGAAAGTACTCCATTTCCCCGGATCATTAGCACCACATGGCCAAAAATTGCCCACCTTTAGCCTTTTACCAATCTACTCCTTATTGAGCTTAAATTAAAGTCCTCTTGATTATTAATGTTTTGTTAGGAATGAATGTTTTGCATAACCCTCCTTTTGTGAGTAGATGTTGCTTTTATTTGCACATGCATGGATTTGTGACAGAAGTACCTTTTCAAGGATGGTAATTGATTGCATTGACATATGAGAATGAATCTAAGATGTTTAGAGTTTGATTTCTTCCCCTGAATGACAATTAAAAGTATTGCTTGAGGACAAGCAAGCTTAAGTATGGGGTGTTTGTTGTAAGCCTAATTTTCCATGTTTTACACTTACTTTTTTATCGATTTCTGCATAAATTTCATACATTTGGGCTAGAATAGTACATAATCTATGTAGTTTATGCTTATTTGCCAAATTATGGAATCTATACAAGTTTCTGTTTAATTTCGCAAAAATCGAGGCAGTTTACAGCAATTCAGAGAGAGGATGGAAACCTCGAAGTCAACTACAGAAAGTCTGAGGTCAAAGAGCAGCTGAATCAGTATAAATCGAGGAAAGAACGAGAAAAATCGACTCGACACAATCTGATCGATATCGACTACTTTTGGTCGATATCGAGGAAGCTGGTCGATTTTCCACCAGAAGCCCAAGATCGAGTGAAGATCACAGAAGAGGTCGATATCAAGGATACTGGTCGATATCGACCAAAACCCGGTCAAACATTCTCTTGGGAGCCGAAATCGAGTGTCAGAAGACGAATCCGAGAAGAAGTGCTCGATATCGACCAACCTATATAGGCCGATTACGAGCAGTCCGAGTCCGAGTGTTGAGTTGGCTTTCTTCCATATGAAGCAAGAGATATTCTATCAACTCAAGAGGAGATTTATCAAGTTCTATCAAGAGAAGGAAGATAAATTCATACTAATCCTAGTTTCCTATTAGACATATTTGTTTTATTTTCGAATTTAATCTTTAAGTCTTTAGATAGATAAATTTAGATATAGATAGATGTTTCTTTCCTAGATTAGCTAGGGAATGAAGCCTATAAATAAAGTCTCAGGGGCTGAGTTTTATTCATTCAATTCTAGTTACAATTAGTTACATAGAGAGAGAAAGGAAGAGAGAGCTTGTGGCGAGTGGAGCAAGAGAGTTGAGAGACGATTTGGCTTCGATCGGTTGTAAGCTTTCTTTCAGTTTATTTAATGCAATTTAGTTCTTTTTTATTGTTGATGTCTTTCTTGATGATGAAGAGCGAGTAGTCACCCAACTTCTAGGGTCGGGGTGAGCCCGACGGTAGCCATGTAAGGTGATGCGGTAAAGGTACAATCTTTGGATGCAATTCGTCTTCTATCCCTATGAGCATGATTCTTTTGCAAAAGTTGAAGGTGATCCTTGTTTGTGTTATTAAAGCGAAAGTGATCTTAATACAACTTGGATTAATTATGTGAAAAAGGGTTAGTAACAATTAGGGATTATGTGAAAGCCTCTATATTCCTATTTGTTAATAACGAAAGTTATTTGATGAAAAGCATGCTCTTTTATGCCTTTATGTGTTACTTTACATGGTTATTGTTGTGGGGTTGAAACCCTAATCTTGGAAGTCTTTAGTTTATTTGATTTATTTCATATATTTCGAGTTTTGTTTGCGAAATGTTTCGAGTTTTAAGTTTATGGGATTACTCGAAATCGAGGTACTGTTAGTCGAGATATTTGGTCGATATCGAGTAGGTAGGTCAATATCGACCAGTTTGAGTTTTCTGTTCTGTTTTGCTTGTTTCTGCGTTTTACAGTTTCTATCGATAGTGTGGTCGATATCGAGCTCTTAGGTCGATATCGAGCGCTCTCCTGGTCAATTTTCTGCTGAGATTTGGAACTGAAAAGGCGGGCGCTGACACACTTCCTCGTGGATCAATCCTGACTACCTTCTACTACAACGGGAGGAAGTCTTGTAATTAATTTGCGAAGAACAGGGAGTCGAATTCAGAATTTATATTTCATACTTGATTTTCCTCCTAACAAAATTTGTGTCTTCCTCTTCTTTTTTTGGCTATTGAGAGGCTCGTTATCCCTAGACGAACTCTTTTCAACGTCAAAAGCCTACAGGTCGCCAGCGCCCTCCCCAACAGGTTGGTGACCAGTAACAACCAAGGGTGACTGGTGGCCCTTCAAATCTTATGAAGTGGGAACAAATGGGGGCCTTAATTGCTATGCAAATGTCGGCGACCTTCTTCCCTTTCTTGTCAGCAATACCCATGGAAAGTTTGGAAAGGTTCAACATCTCTGTAGAGATAAAAAGAAAGAACGCGTCAGAATGCGGACTTCACCTTGGAAAACTCATAATACAATAATTAATCACAAAAAAAAAAGCTCAGCACACACCCCGGGAGTGATGAAGACTGAGCCCGTCCATTTATAGCCTTAGAGGAGTTATCACGTCCTTATACTTTCGCTTTCCTAAACTCATATCGCGAGGAAATACAGACTTCCACTTCTTGACCGCGAAGGTTTTGTTTTTGATAGGGGCCTGGTAGTTTCCCGGGGTAATCTTGAAATTCAGAGAACAACCTAAAGGATACCTAATTAAGAACCACTTTCTCCTCCAACCGGATTTGCTAGACAATCTCTCAACAATATCCCTACTCAAGGACGCAGACACAAGTCCGTCGCGACCCTTCTTCAAAAAAAAAAACTTGAAAAGATGGTTCAGTGAGGTTTTTTGAGGTATAGCCGCATATTGCATCACATATGCAGCAAGTACATCCACACGTTGAAGGCCAGTTGAGTGGGACACACTTGTGTACTCCTAAGGAAATCAACAAAGAGAGGATGTAAAGGAAGACAAAACCCTTGAACCAAGCTCTATAGATGAACCACCGCGTGGTTCAGATACATATATTCAAACAACCCCCACTCACGGATGCTAAACTCAACTCCACTCGATCGACCAGGGAAAAATTCGAGCTATCATCTCAAGATGAACATGCTCTAGCACTGATTCCTTCCCCTAGTCTTGGCTAAAGTAGGGACCACCCTTTCCTCAAAAATAGGAGGAACATGTGTAGTAGGAGAGGGAACATAACCCTCGCAAAAACTACAATTCACAGCCTCTATGATCTTAAAAGGAGGCAGGCTGAAATCCCCGGGCACTACGCAAACGTCCTTTTGTTGCCTCACGACATGAGATGGACCCTCCTTATCGCCCAAACTACTCGCGGAGTCAGTCATGTGGTAGTATTTCAGGTCCTCCTTAGAAAGAGGATGTTTGATGGATCCAGCTAGAGAGTCTTTCTTAGCTTTCTTGGAAGCAGTAGACGTCGTTTTTCCTCCCCTACAAAATATGATCACCGGTTGAGAAGGACGAACAGAAGATATTGTTTCTTTTGAGTCAACTCTTATCGTGGACCCCTCAACCTTCAAAGAGCTGATCTCATTCTCCACAAACCCCGCGCTCTTATTTTGACTATCGTTCGCCGAAGATATCGCACTACCAAGGAAAGACCTCTAGGAAAAAAAACCCTGAAAATACGCGAAAAGGAAAATTAACAAAGGGAAATAGAATCTTTTCAATATCACGATTGTGTAAAAAAGGCGCCAAAAACCCTTCGGGGGATCCATGTTGGCACCTCACGCACTCCACACAGGGATGATGAAAAGACGCTGACCTCGGAAAGGGTAAGTAAAAAGTAACTTTTCACTTCCCTTCAAAAGATTTCCCTTCCTAAGATAGAAGACGAGGAGTTTTTTCGGCGAGATGCCGCCACCCTTTAAAACCCTAAAAACACCCACTAACAAGGACAATTCCCATGGAAAGAAAAACGGGGAAGAAGCCTATCGCTGGAGAACTGCCTCTCAATGAGGATAACCGCATTGCCTCTCGTTGAGGAAGGTAGTTCCTCCCCAAGAGAGATCCCCTAAAACCGAAATTACCAGCCCAATAACCACCATCGGAAAATCACCCCCTAGTTCTCTGAAATAAACATATTTTGAAGAAAGGAAATGGAAAATATGGAGCAAAGCAACTCTAAACTCTTACTTGTAAAGTGAGCGGGCTAAACACGAGCAGCAACGAACAAGGACGATCCCTAGTGAACTCACGGTGACTTCTCTTTTTCCTCCTTACGAGCACCACATAAACTCTCTCTCTCTCTCTCTATGCTCCTTGGTATAGGAAATGACCGAGGAAGGGAAACCAATCCCTACTTATAAGGCTATGTGGGACCACTCACGAACCCCCAAACGGGCCTCATGGGTATTGGGCTTCCCCGAACGACCAATTTAAAAAATGCTTAGCAAAAGGCGTCACTTTTTTTTCAAGACGTGATCGCGAATATTTCTTACACGCGATCAAGTCTCGAGGAGATATGACAATACCCCAGAAAATAGCCCTCTTAATAAACAGAGGTAAGACGTCATAAATAGACCACCCAACGCGAAAGTCATACAAGAGCATGATATCACCATCGCGATTAAGACAAAAACCCAGTAACTCATCAAATCCCTATTGCTCATTACAGATCATGACCTTCTAACAAAGGAACACTTTGAACACGATCAAAGCACCAGTCACTTATCTCCATATCATATGCGCTAAACAAAGACTCTATGTTATTGTGCCCTACACCAGAAGGAAGCAACTCGCTGGCCAAGCACCACCTCGCTTGCATCACCGCACACAATGATAAAAACTCTTTGGCATGAGGGCATGAGTTACACGTGTTCTCTGCCAAACCACGAGGTCGCTAACTAGCTACCTATTTAGCAAGCCTATAAATACCCCACTTGAGCTCACAAGAAAGGGATCCCATTTTGAAAGCAAAATAAGATCTCTGGAATCCTCCCTGAGATAAATCCATCAGAGTTGAGTTCCTGAGACCCTTGATCGGAGAAGAACGCTTCTAAAACTGAATATCATCTCTCAATATCCTCTAAAAGACGACGATTGAATAGTGAATGTAAGACGCGAGTAAAGTTCATTGCAAATATAATATATTCCGGTCGAGCTTACAAGTAATTATGGATTTTTTGTCGTCACCTTGAGGTAATAAGTATAGGTGATATTCTAGAAACGCTTCAATTCACATACAAAATATGCATTATCAAACTCCTTGACACTTAACCTTTTGTTTGTCCTTAGGCAACGCAAAAACATATATATAATTACTGATCCCACAAATAAGATATTCATATTATAACTTTATCAAAAGCAACATCACATAGTAGGAGCCATGAATATGAGAACAAACATCCTAGGAAGTATACAAGTGATCCAATAGTCAAGGAAAATTTAGTCTAACCTCACCGGGATAATGTATTTCTCTCACTCTCAATGTATTTAGGCTTTCAAGTACATCTCTTAACTCAATCTCAAATGCTCTATTTACCGTAAAGCTATTACATGAAAACAACATCATGATAACTTTTATAGGGTTATAATGGGACTTTGGTAGGAACATAGGGCATTAGAAATATTTAGGCTTTATTGTGTAGGGAAATCAAGTAACGAAATAAATATGAAATATAAAATATGAAACCAACTCCCTGTCCAAATAAATAAAATACAAGAAACCCTTCCGTTGTAGTGGTAGGGTATTCAGGATCGTATCCACAAGGAACCGTGTTAGCGCTCGTCTTTTAAGTCCCAAGATGGCCTCAGAATTGCCCAGAAGAGTACTCGATATCGAGTAAAGTACTCGATATCGACTACACTGTCGAGTTACTTGCAAATCTACCCCACTGAAGACAAAAACAGCCAATGTCGAGTACAAGGGTACTCAACGTCGACTACTATACTCTAGATCAGCTAAAAGTTTGTCGAGATCGAGTAAGTCAGTCCAAATAAAAACGTAACCTTGTTGTAGAAATAAAGACAGAAGAAAACACAATTGATGGAATTCGAATTCAATAATATAAAAGCTTCCAGAATCAGGGTTTCAGTGCCACAACGATAACCATATAAGAATCATGCTAAATGAATAAAAGATCATGCATTTTCATCAAATAACTTTCGTCATTAACAAATAGGAAAATAGAGGCTTTCACATAAATCATAATTGTTACAAACCATTTTCACATAATTAATCCAAGTTTGCATTAAGATCACTTTCGCTTCAATAACGCAAATAAGGATCACCTTCAACTGTCGCAGAAGAATCATGCAATTTAGGGATAGAAGATGAAATCGCAATAAAGATTGTACCTTTGATGCATTACCTTACATGGCTATGGTCGGGCTCACCCCAATCCTATAAGTTGGGTGACTACTCGCTCTTCATCATCAAAAGACAAATTAATAACATAAAGAAACTAACTTGCATTAATATAAAAGAAAGTTTACAACCAAACAACCCCAAAACGTCTCTCGACAATCTCCACCTTACTCGGCCAAAGCTCCCAAAAACTCTTCTTTACTCGCTATCTATGGGTAAACACAATTGCTTGTGGCTTGGATTAGATGATCCTAAAACTCAACCCCTAGGGCCTTGTTTATAGTGCTCAAGTCCTTGCTAATCAAGGAGAGAACAATTCTATCGATATATATATCTAACTATCTCCTTCCGAAATATAACTTTGGTAAATATATCTAATGTGGATAAATCAGTCTTAAACTTGATAGATCTTCACGTGCCTTGCCTTGTAAGTAACTTCATCACTCAGATTTCTACTCGAGCTCGACTTGAATTGCTTTCAGGATGTACTCGACATCGACTAGAGTAGTCGACGTCGAGTAGAATTCGTACTATGGACTTCTCTCGTGTACTCGCCCTCGATCTTGGCTTGGACTCGGACTCGACATGTACTCGACATTGAGTAAACTGCTCGAAGTTGAGTAGTTCTGTGCTCTTCGAGTTGTCTGGTGCTTGATCTCGTATTCTGACGGTGTGGTCGACCAACTTGTACTCGATATCGACCAAACTGGTCGACATCGAATAGTCCCGTCGAGTGCTTTCTTTCTTGTTTCTGCTTGATGAGTCTTGGTTTAGCTGCTACTCGACCTTAGGCTCTCTATAGTCGACCTCGAGTACTTCCATAATTTTCTTCCTTCCCCAAATTGTTGTAAAATGTATCGATTTCTGCGAAATTAAACAAAAACTAGTGTAGACTTCCATAATTGGTAAATAAGCATAAACTACATAGATTATGTATAATTTTAACCCAATGATATGAAATGCATGCAGAAGTCGATTTAAAAGTTAATGCAAAACATGGCAAAATAGGTGCACATCAAACACCCCATACTTAAGCTTGCTTGTCCTCAAGAAATACTTTTAATGGTCATATAGGGGAAGAAATTAAACTCTCAACATTATAGATCCATTGTTATATTTCCCTGCAATCTATTACCATCCTCGAAAATATACTAACGTTAGCAAATCCATGCATGTGAATAAAAAGCAATATCTATACATGAAAGGAGGGTTATGCAAAAACAATTCATATGTGGCAAAGCAATAATATTGAAGAGGACTTTATTTAAGCTCAGTAAAAGAGTAGATTAGTAAAAGGCTAAAGATGGAATATATTTGGCCATGTGGTGCCAATGATCCGGGGAAATGGATTAATTTCCAAACTTTGGTACCACATTCATTCTTTCATTGATTTCTCACCTTTCACTCATTGCTCATTGCTTTTTTCAATATTATGCTTTTACCTCTCCAACCTCAGCACTGCCTTCTCACGAGTCACAAACATGGGTGTCATGAATGGTCCCGGATACTTATTTCTTAGGACTCCTCACCTTGGTGTCCCATTCCGCGGAACTATTATCTCGATGCAGGTAGGGTCGATCTACCTTTATCTCCTGAGGTGATCGGATTTTCTTTTAGTCATTAAATTTTCTATAAATCTGATCAATTTCATGCCAAAATCCAATAATGATATATAACAACACAAACACCATATAATAATCTCCATAATTTAATTCCATTCTCAACATAATCCCCGGATAAGGAAATAAGGTACAAAATGGGCAATATTTAGATCATGTGGAGCAATATATGAATAAGGCATAATATGGCTTTTTTGATGCATAAGAATAGATATGGTTGAGAATATAACAATATGGGCATTATATGGAAAATATAAAGTCCTCCGTCCTCTTATCATGCAAGATGTCACAAGCAATTTCAAATTTTACTACCTTTCATGGTTTTCATAAAAATATGCACTTCATTATGACTTCCCTTTACTAGGAAATTTCATTCTATATCTCTAATGAATCTAAAATTGCATCGCCGAGTTCAATTAAAGCTTCCATGACACTACTCAAAATTTTTAATGGGGGTGATTTTCAATAAACTTTGAAAAATAACTTATAAGCAAATTGATGAAATATGAATTCCAAAGACACCATGCATAAACAATTCCGGAAATATGCACAAATAAGATCAAATATAATCAAATATGCACAAAGTAAGCCCTTCCCCTACCCCATACTTAAATATTACAGTGTCCTCACTGTATAACAAACAAGTTTAAAGAAAGAGATTCACTAGACAGATGTGAAGAAGCTCGGGATCGAATGCTGAAGATGTGCTGCAGAGTGGTCAACATCGAGTAGAGTAGTCGACATCGACTACTTCCTACTCGATGTCGAGTGTACGGTGGCCTCAGGTTGACCTCGAGTAGATCATCAGCTCTTATGCTCGTCATGGTTGGCCAACGTCGAGTTGAGTACTCGACGTCGAGTACTTCTGCAACTCTTTCGTACCTACAAATTGTGTTAGACGTACAAAATCCACAATAGCAAAACCCAAAATAATGTTTCAAAACAAAAAACAAAAGTGTCTAAAAATAAATTGTTTTTTTACAAGCTCTAGATTTTATAGTCGCTAAGCCGACTTCTTCCGTTTTTGCTCAGGGTGGCATCTGCATCGCCCATGTGGTTTGGGCCTCAAATAAGATTCCATTCTTATCCATCAGCTGTAATCCTTCAGAATGGATCTTATGCACTTTGAAAGGTCCCCACTTTTTGTGATTGAACTTGTTGGGGAACCAGTGATTCTTCGATTTGGAGACATAGACTTTGTCTTCTACTTCATATTCCTTCGGATCGTCATTGGTAACCCTGCATAAGCGCAAATACGAAGGCAAACCTCTCCCATGTATAGATAAATCCTTAATTGAAATCGGGGAAGAGATGTCCTTACCTTGGCGTACCTTCGTAGAATCTTCATTGGGAACCTCAAAATCTAGTCGACGTCGAGTAGAAGTAGTCGACGTCGAGTAGTTTTGTTTGGCTGGTGGCTTTCTTGACAAAGAAGGAGAACTCAATGTGGTGGAAATCTGGTCGCCGTTGAGTAAAGTACTCGACGTCGAGTAGATCTGCGCCCCAGGTATGTTGCTCGAGGAAGGTGTAGTCGATGGAGGCTGTGGATTCTGGTCGATGTCGACTAGAGTACTCGACGTCGAGTACTTCTGGTCGACCTTGACCCCACACATATGACCTGGCAAAGATTCTGAATAAAACTTAGTTGACGTCGACTTACCTTGGTCGATATCAAGTAGATCATCGGTCTGCTCGTTCAGAATTGCCATAATCTCCTCCACATGGGCTTCCATATCTCTCTTTTCCAACTCTTTACGAGTCATATTTCTTACCTTGGGCTCCCCACAAGTGATGTACCTAGCTGAGATTGATTTGACCTCCAAAAGACCTATATGCCTTTTAGTTTTATTGAAAGAGTAATCAATTACCTCATCGCTGATGTTGAAATTGTGCACTCCCTTCCTTACGCTTATATTGGAATCCATAGTCACTAATAAAGGCCTTCCTAGAATGATTGGACAAGCAGGGTCCTCTATCACATCAATAACTAAGAAATCAGCAGGGACAAAGTACTTACCTACTTGCACCGGTACATCGTCCACCATGCCTGTTGGGATGACTACAGTGTTGTTCGCATATAGAGTCGGGCATCCACAAGCTCTAAAGCTCTTATCTTGTCTTTGGACCAGATTGATAGTGGCATGATGCTGACACTGGCTCCTAAGTCACATAAAACATTGAATTTGTATTGACCGAATCCAATAGTTATAGAAAACTTACATGGATCTGGTCGTTTCTCTGGTAGGTCCATCTGGATGCACTCCTCTGTGATCTTAGCAATCTATTGCTTCTTGATAAGGATGTCTTTGAGGAACTTTACATATGATGGCATCTCGTAGAGAGCTACTATGAAAGGAATAGTGACATTGAGTCTCTGAAGCATCTTCATGAAACGTTGAAAATTCTTCTTTGCTGGATCCTTCAAAGATTTGGTTGGGAATGGTAGTATTTTCTTCTTCGGAGGTGCTAGAGTGTCGTCGACATCGACTACAGGTTGGACCACATCGATTGGGGGTTGGTCGACATCGACTACAGTAGTCGACTTCTGGGTAGGTGCAGGGTTCTAGTCGACGTTGACTAGGGGGTCCTCGACGTCGACATCGACTGATTTGCTCGATGTCGAGCAATCCTCTACAACTTCTTCCTCCATGTTTTTCTCGAGTGTTTGCATATGACGTCTACTCCTTAGGTTCATGGCAGCTACCTATCATGTAGATTTATTGTTAGGATTATGTTCAGAGGATCCAAGGAGCGTACCTGATTGTTTGGGGATTGATGAAGTCAATTGACCCATTTGAGTTTCCATAGTCTGTTTGATTTTTATACAATTCCTCCGCATCTATTCAGGAATAACCTGCAGGTCATCTTTCTTACCTTCCCTGTCAGGGTGACCAGGAGCTCTGTAGGGCGGGGGGTCTCTTTGTTACTGGGGCTAGCGATAATGGCTCCAATTCTGTTGCTTATGTTGCCCTGATCAGTAATGTCCCCCCGCATAACGCGCATCTTCGTGGGTTGCTGCAAGCTGTACTTGGTCGGCATTAGGGCACGTAGTAGTGTTATGCCTCTCAGACCCACACTCCAAACAAGGTTTATCATGGGTAAGAAATTTAACTTGTTTGGTGAGATGACGTACCTGATCATTATGGAACTGGTCCCTCACGTCCGGATCAACTTCATTAGGTGGCACATATAGGGGCATAGATGGGGCAGGCCTTTCATAACTTTTTTCAGAGGCCACAGAAATCCCATATGTGTGTGTCGTAGTGGGCAGTGTTTCAAAGGTTTCCCAAGCACGTCGTGGGATGTACTCAAGATACTTGTAAGCAATGTAGTTGTTGATCCGCTCCTTTGTTGGCGCATCAAGGCAGTTGAAGATGATCTCCTGGATCACATAAGGTGGTTGTCTATGCGTAGGATAGGATTTCAGCAGTCTCTTGTAGCGTTCCCAAACCTTGGCAAGTGGTTCCCATGGCTTATGTTTGAAAGCCGTGATTTGATTGCTTACCCAGCAACGGCGCCAAATTTTGTTGTGGAGGGAAATCAAGTAACGAAATAAATATGAAATATAAAGAACGAAACCAACTCCCCAACCCCCTCTCCAAGAAAATAAAATACAAGAAACCCTCCCGTTGTAGTGGTAGGATATTCAGGATCGTATCCACAAGGAAGCGTGTCAGCGCTCGCCTTTCTAGTCCCAAGATGTCATTAGAATCAACCAGAAGAGTACTCGATATCGTGTAAAGTACTCGATAGCAGCTACACTGTCGAGTTACTTGCAAATATGCACCACAGAAGACGAAAAAAGCCAATGTCGAGTACAAGGGTACTCGACGTCGACTACTGTACTCGAGATCGACTAAAAGTTGGTCGAGATCGAGTAAGTCAGTGCAGAAAAAAATGTAACCTTGTTTTAGAAATAAAGACAGAAGAAAACACAATTGATGGAATTCGAATTCAATAATATAAAAGCTTCTAGAATCGGGGTTTCAGTTCCACAACGATAAACATATAAGAATCATGCTAAATGTTTCAAAGATCATGCATTTTCATCAAATAACTTTCGTCATTAACAAATAGAAAAATAGAGGCTTTTGGATAAATCCTAATTGTTACTAACCCTTTTCACATAATTAATCCAAGAATGCATTAAGATCACTTTCGCTTCAATAACGAAAATAAGGATCACCTTCGACTGTCGCAGAAGAATCATGCAATTTAGGGATAAAAGATGAAATAACTATAAAGATTGTACCTTTGATGCATTACCTTACATGGCTATCGTCGGGCTCACCTCAACCCTAGAAGTTGGGTGAATACTCTCTCTTCATCATCAAAACACAAATCAATAACATAAAGAAACTAACTTGCATTAATATAAAAGAAAGCTTACAACCGAACAACGCCAAAACGTCTCTCGACAATCTCCACCTTACTCGACCAAATCTCCCAAAAACTCTTCTCCACTCGCTGTCTATGGGTAAACACAATTGCTTGTTGCTTGGATTGGATGATCCTAAAACTCAGCCCCAAGGGCCTTATTTAATGTGGACAAATCAGTCTTCAACTTGATCGAGCTTCACGTCCCTTGCCTTGTAAGGAACTTCATCACCCGGATTTCAGCTCGAGCTCGACTCGGATTGCTATCACGATGTACTCGACATCAACTAGAGTGGTCGACATCGAGTAGAATTCGTACTCTGGACTTCTCTCGTGTACTCGTCCTCGGTCTCAGCTTGGACTTGGACTCGACATGTACTCGACATCGAGTAAAGTACTTGACGTCAAGTAGTTCTATGCTCCTCGAGTGGTCTGATGCTCTATCTCATATTCTGAAGGTGTGGTTGACCAACTTGTACTCGATATCGACCAAACTTGTCGACATCGACTAGTCTCATCGAGTGCTTTCTTTCTTGTTTCTGCTTGTTGTGTCCTAGTTCAGCTGCTACTCGACCTTAAGCTCTCTATAGTCGACCTCGAGTACTTTCATAGTTTTCTTCCTTCCTCGAATTGCTCTAAAATGATTCGATTTCTGCAAAATTAAACAGAAACTAGTGTAGACTTCCATAATTAGCAAATAACCATAAACTACATTGATAATGTATAATTCTAACCCAATGATATGAAATGCATGCAGAAATTGATATAAAATTTAATGCAAAACATGGTAAAATAGGCGCACATCAGGCTTCTGGTGCTAAAAATTTGGGCAAAAGGGATAACATACAACTAGAAGAACACCAAAACTTCAACACTTCAAACACTATTCCAATGACATAACTCCAATACATACAATGAGCTCCTCTGATTTCAATAGCTATAAAACTCTTCTTTTCTTCCTTTTGATGATTATGACTTTATTTTCTTCTTCTTTTTTTTTTCCTTTTGATTTTGCTTACTTTACCCTAAGTGAATTTTATCCTCCTTAGGTCTAAGCTACCTACCTTTTACCCCCAAGTTAATTTTATCCACCTTGGACCCCTACTAATTTTTCATCCCTATTAAGATTAAATACCACTCAATCATACAATATCTACTCAAAGCAAATCCAATATCTTTTAAATTTTTCACCAGTTTTCCTCCTAATTCCCGGATAACGTTAGAGCTATCAAAAATAGCTTTTTAGGCTCAAATTGGCTTAAAGCAAAGGATAATAGATAGGGTAGATAGAGTTTTTCGCCGTTCATGGAAAACTCTACCTCTAGCGACCCTTTACAAGCATCATCGGATGCAGCCTCCTTCCTCACAAAACAAGTTTTCTAGTGCCTTTACTAGCACCCGTCCCAAAGGTCATGAGTCTTCTAGAAATTCTGCTTTTTTTTTGTGCAAAAGTAGGCTACATCCTTTTATTATAGTAATAGTAATTAAGAGTTAGCCCTTAAATTGGGTACAAAGTCAAAATGGAAGAATCAACTAGGTAAGGTATAATGTTCATCGTAAGAGTTGGGATTCTGCATTGCCAAATTAGCAATCGAATCAGCTTCTTGGTTTGCTTGTCTCCGGATGTTGTAGATCTTGATCTCCCAACTGCCAGTGTCTATGAGTTTGTGGAACTGATCAGAAAGATGGTAGCCGGCATGGGGAACAGAGCACCTGGTATCCAAAAATCTATAAATCGTAGCCGAATCCGATTCAACAATAAGACGAGGTATCCCCAACCGATTAGCCAATCTTAGACCGTGTAGCGCATCCCATTACTCAGCCAGAAGAGTCGAACAATCGCCGCATCTGAACGTGTAAGCTCATAAGACCTCTTCGTTCGAGTCCCGGAGGAAGCCACCACCACCCGCAGTTCCTGGATTTCCTTTCGAAATGACATCCATGTTAAGCTTCTACTAGTTGCTGGGCGGAGGGGACAATGGTGCAGTCGTTGTTGGTTGTTGCGTCTATGTGGCATATAGGGAGATGGTCTTGCAATAAACCTTCTTGTATATTGGTACTTGCTTCACCACGGTTTCAAGAATGTCCGTTGTAGGGTCCTTCCCGTCAAAGATCAGCATGTTACAACATTTCCATGTGTACCACAACATATATGAGAAGGTTGAACTCCAAGTATCCTCCTTCTTCACATTCTCAAAGACCCATGATTGCACCTCCATACATACGAAGAACGACCTTGATGGAGAGAAGACAGTGATGGAGAGAAGACATATATGAGAAGGTTGAACTCCAAGTATCCTCCTTCTTCACATTTCCATGTGCACGCTCCTATTTTGAGATCGAGATACTCGATCTGTGCTTTTCCTCAAATTGCGACTCAAGATCGTCGGTTTTTCTTTTTTTATATCTATCCATGGTTGGGCGAGGTAATTAGCAAGCTCAAGGATCTGGTGTTGGAGGTGAGACGAGCGGCAATTGTCGTGGGACCTTTGTGATGCCCCCTGCTCCAGGAGCTGGAGCTGGACGAGGATGGAATTTCATGAATCAGGGAGTTCAATTCGGCGACATGATGAACGGTATGTCCAATCCTCATGCCAATCCTTTATTTCATTCAAATTCAAATCATCCTGGAATGGTCCTAGTATCTACTCATTTCAATGGATCAAACTTTATGAGCTGGAGTAGAAGCATTAACATGGCGTTAGAAGCCAAGGTTGAACAAGGATTCATTTCTGGAAGCTGCGTGAAGCCTTTAGATGGCAGTGAAGACTGCGAAAAATGGATAAGAACTGATTCGATGGTTAGATGTTGGTTGATTAATTCGATGACGAGCGAAATAGCCGAGAGTTTCATGTAAAGTGAAACTGCAAAGGAACTTTGGGTTGATATCAAGGAAAGATTCTTTGAATCGAACGATCCATTAGTGTATCAGCTTCGTAGGGATCTCGCAAATTTGAAATAGGAAAATCTGTCTGTGGGAGCGTATTTTGGGAAACAGAAAAAGGTTTGGGATGAATTAAAACATCTTGATGCGATTCCAAGTTACAATTGTGGAAGTATTAAGCAGTGTGCTTGTGGTTTGTTGAAGAAGATCATTGAAAGAGAGGAAAAGGCTAAGGTGATGCAATTTTTTATGAGACTGAATGATGTATATGAAAATTTGAGGAGTAATGTACTGTCAAAGGATCCAATGCCTGGGATCAATAAGGCATTTCAAATGGCAACTCAAATTGAACGTTCTAAGGGTGATACATGAGTCAGTCAAGGTGATTTGAATGCTCTTGCTGTGTCTAGGTTTGGTCAGTTTGATGTGGAGGGGAATGCTGTGAATAAGTTTCGTGTTGGTGAACAGTCAAAGCAATTTGATCAGGCAAAGAGGGATTATAAGAAAGCTAAGCTAGACAGGAAATGTGATCACTGAGGTGTGAGAGGACATACTAAAGAATATTGTTTAAAGATATTTAGGCTATCCAGATTGGTTTAAAGGGCCTAGGCCTAAGCAACCAGGTAGATTTGCTACTCAGATGGAATGTGTTCCACAGGAGAGTCCATTTGACGAATTTGCTCATGCTAGCAGCAAGCCTGATCAAGTCATGGTCAATGTTGTGTTTCAAGAAGTACTGAAGCTTCTGAAAGGGAAGGCTCACATAGAAAGTGTTGAAAGTTCTGCTAATCAAGCAATGATTTACTTTGCAGGTACTCTTAGTGTTTCATTTCTTGGTGGTGCTAATAAGTCATAAAATGATTTGTGGATTGTAGACTCAGGAGCTACATACCACATTGCATTTGATCCTCTTATTTTCTCTGAATTATGTGAATTGAGTCGTCTCATTACCCTTGGATTGTCTGATAGCAATTACATCTCGGTTAAGCAAAGGGGTACTATGATATTGAGCAGCAAGTTGATCCTAAACAATGTGCTGCTAGTACCACAGTTTAGACACAACCTGCTTTATGTTTCAAAGAGCCTATCTTTTGACAATCTGAGATTCAGTTTTGACTTTAAGACTTGTTGGTTACAGGGCCTTATAACTGAAGTTGTGCTTGCTAAAGGGATTGAAGAGAAAGGATTGTTTGTTCTAAAGGCCGATGGTTGTTTCAAGACCTAGAAGTGGATTTCCCATTCTGTTAATAATGCTAGTTTCAATTGTAATACCATGCAGTTGGTGCATGCCAGACTTGGACAAATGTCCTTTTCCAAGTTTTCACACATTCCTGATTGTAAGGAGGTTGATGTAAAGGATTTGTCATGCGACATTTGTGCCATGACTAAGCTTTCAAAATTGAAATTTGATAGAAGTGAATCAGTTGCTGCTTGTCCTTTCCAATTAATCAATGTTGATGTTTGGGGCCCTTACAGAGTGTCATCTAGAAGTGGAGCCAAGTATTTTTTAACCATACTAGATGACCACACAAGGACTACTTGGGTCTACTTAAGGCAAGACAAATTACAGGTTCTGAGGCTACTTACTATCTTTCTAGAATTGGTTGAAACTCAGTTTCAGGTTTCAGTTCAATCCATCAGAACTGATAATGGTACTGAATTCACAGAAAAGGGTTGTGTGGACTTGTTTGCTTTCAAAGGTATTGTGCATCAAAGATCAGCTCCAGGATTTCATGAAAAAAATGGTAGAGTTGAACGAAAGCACATGCATTTGATTGAAACTACCAGGGCTATTAGATTACATGCTGGTCTGCCTATAAGATTTTAGGGTGATTGTGTTTTGGGTGCCACACACATCATCAACAAAATGCCTTCATTTGTATTGAATTGGAAATCCCCTTTTGAATTGTTATATAAAGTTGCTCCTAGATATGACCAGTTAAGAGTCATAGGTTGCTTATGCTTCGCTATTCAACATAATGATCCCAGAGATAAATTGGGTAATGTTTCAAGAAGATGTGTTTTTCCAGGCTATCCTCCAGGTCAAAAAGCTTACAGACTTTTGGATTTGGATAGACAAGCCATCATTGTTACCAGACAAGTTAAATTTGTTGAAAGTCAGTTTCCTTTTAAGAAATTTGTGTCTCCTGCAAATCATCAGACGAGAGTGACTAATCACTTAGAGACAGATGAGGTTGATTGGTATGCTGGTGATGTATGTCCCACTCTCAGTCACCTTCTCACTCAATCCCTTCCTCTCATGTTGCCCCAAGTTCCATCCCTACCTCACCCATATCACCTATTTTTACCCAAGACACTATCATTGGTGATCACAGTGACAGTAGTGCCCCTGCCATCCCATCTTCTTCTCCTTCCCCTCAATACTTGAACCTCAGGAGGAATATATCACGTCCAGCTAGATTGAATGATTTTGTGTGTACAGGATTACCTGTAAGAGGTCAAGTGGACTCTTCTTCTTCAGAGTCATTTACAGTATTTTTAGTTCACAATGTCTCTCATCTATCTGCTCCTTATGTTCAGTCATTAGTGAATGCTGGCTTAGTCTTTGAACCTCACTCTTATAGTCAAGCCAAAGGGATACCAGAGTGGGAACATGCAATGCAACTGGAGCTTGATGCACTCACAAGCAACAACACTTGGTGTATTACTCCTCTCCCACCAGGGAAGAGAGTCATTGGTTGCAAATGGATATTTAAAGTTAAGCATAGGCCAGATGGATCAATAGAGAGATATAAAGCTCGACTTGTTGCTAAGGGATACAATCAAATTAAGGACAAAGACTATAAGTAGATATTCTCTCCAGTGGAAAAATTATCCATAGTAAGGATCATTTTAGCCTTAGCTGCTTACATAGAGTGGGTTCTTCATCAACTTGATGTGAATAATGCATTTTTGCATGGTTATTTTGAGGAGGAAGTGTATATGACACCCCCACCTGGATTTAAGGTCCCCACAGATCATGTGTGCAAATTAAAAAGATCATTATATGGTCTTAAGCAGGCAAGTCATCAGTGGAACCAGGAACTCACCAGGTTCATGCTCACCTTGGGTTTCAGTCAATCAAATCATGATTATTCCCTCTTTATTAAATCTTTTGGTGAGTCAACCACCATTGCTCTAGTTTATGTGGATGATATGTTGATCATGGGCAATTCTAGCACTGAGATTCAAGTCACCAAGGATGTTTTGCACAAAGAGTTTACTATAAAGGATCTAGGTGTGGCACAATACTTTCTAGGAATGGAAATCGCTAGATCATCATCTGTTATTCTGCTTAACCAACACAAGTATGTTCTTGACATCCTCACTGATGCTCACATGGAAGGTTGTAGACAAGCTGATTTTCCAATGCAACATGGTGTTGTCAGCCTAATTTGTCATGTTTTACATTGACTCTTATATTGATTTATGTATACATTTATTGCATTTGGGTTAGAATAATACATAATCTATGTAGTTTATGCTTATTTGCCAAATTATGGACTCTACACTAGTTTCTGTTTAATTTCGCAAAAATCGGACGCACTTTGGAGATTAAAGGAAAGTCATGAAGAAGCTAAGGATGGTGCAGCTAGAGAAAATGCCACTTTTCGCAATTCATCATTCTAAATCAAGGTCAGATGTCTTCATCACAGTTGTAGCCTTCAAAAAGAGCTTTCCAACGCGTACTCATATATGTCAATCCAACAAACGAGGACTCGGGAAAGTGCGTTTCAAGAATGGAGCAGAATGCTAAAAGCTGACAGTTCTACTCGACGTCGACTACAACTGGTCGAAGTTGAATACACCAAGAGCCAGAAAGTCACACGGAGTCGAGTAGACCACTCAAGGAACTAGAGCTACTCGAAGTCGATTGCTACAGTACTCGATGTCGAGTACACCCGACGAGTCCGAATCCTACCCGAGCTCGAGTACAATCCTAGGGGAGAAGACCCTAGTAGACATCGACTAACTCTAGTCGAAGTCGAGTACGTTCCAGTCTAAATCCGAGTCCGAGATCGAGTTGCGCCAAGAATATAGAATTGCTTGCAAGAGAAGATATGTGGAATTCTATCCATCCACATTAAGATCTATCAAGTCAAAGAAGGATTTATCCACTTTAGTTCTAGTTTCCTTATAGATTTATTTCCCTTTTCAATTAAGTTTTATCTTGTGTGTTTAGATAGAAAGTCTTAGATATAGATATATAGTTGTTCCTTCCTACATTAGCTGCATGGAACACTATAAATAAGGCTTTAGGGGCTGGATTTTGGATTCATTCAATCATCCAAGACAAGCCACAAGGCAATACATAGCGAGTAGGAGAGAGAGAGAGCTTAGGCCGAGTGGAGCAAGAGTGTTGAGAGACGGTTTGGCTTCGTTCGGTTGTAAGTTTTATTGGAGTTTATTAATGCAATTTAGTTCCTTTTTGTTATTGATGTGTTAATTATGATGAAGAGCGAGTAGTCTACCTACTTCTAGGGTCGGGGTGAGCCCGACGACAGTCACGCGTGTTTAAGGTAAAGATTCGACCTTTATTATGTTTTGATCATCCACTGCCTTTTATATGTTTATTACCTAATTAATAGAGATTCAGGTTAACCACTTTGATTATAAACTTAAAATTGGTAGATATAATTAGGATTTCATGAGAGAGTTGTCTAATCGTTGAGGCGAAAGCTTGTTCCTTTGATGTGATTTGCATGATTTATTTCTTTTTATCTTGCCTTATGCATGTTTGGTTATCTTTGTTGCAAACCCCAGTTTTGGAAGTTTTATTTCACATTGTTCATTTCGAATTTCGTAAACCATAGTCTTCGTTACGTTCTGTGTTCTACTCGACTTCAATATAACTAGTCAACGTCGACCACTAATACTCGATCAAGCAAGACCGCTCTCGTTTTTGTCTCTGTAGTTACTCGACCAAGCTACTCGACTACGACTTCTAATCAACGTCGAGGAGAGTTAGTCGACGTCAACTACACCAGTGACCCTTGCTTGCTCGAATTCGACCGTGCCTGACCCCTATCGACTACACCTAGTCGAGATTGAGTACTCCTATGGTCGATCACCGTTCGTGAGATTTGCCTGCCACCTAAGATCTGCTGACACGCTTCCTCGAGGATCGATCTTGACTTCTTTTTGCTACAACAGGAGGAAGTCTTGAACTTTATTTTACATGGACATAATCTGGTTTGATTTATTATTATATTTTGAACTCGAGTTCCTCCTACAACACATGGCATCAAACTGTCTACAACTTTGGGAGATCCTATCACCAACCCTGAAGATTATAGGCATCTGGTAGGTAGACTTCTTTACCTCACCTTAACTCGCCGAGATATCTCTTACATAGTGCAACAATTAAGCCAGTGCGTGCAGAAGCCATTGAAACCTCACCGGGATGCTCTCATGTACCTTCTCAGATATCTCAAGGGAAGCTTCAATTTAGCCTTATCATATCCATCAAACTCCTCCCTAACTGTCAAAGCCTTCAGCGATGCAGATTGGGGTAATTGTCTAAACACAGGGAGATCTCTCTCGGGATATTGTGTGTTTCTTGGCTCTACCTTGATATCCTGGAAGACAAAGAAACAACAGGTGGTGTCTAAGTCTTCAATTGAGAGTGAATACCGAGCTATGTCCGTTGTTGCCAGTGAATTAGTGTGGGTTCAAGGCATTCTTCATGATCCGGGCTTTCCCATTCCTACTCCTATCATGCACATTACATTGTGATAAAACAAGTTCGCTCAACAACTAGCTATCAACCCTGTTTTCCACGAACGGACCAAACATGTGCGGATTGATTCACACTTTATCAGAGAGATGGTGCAGCAAGGCTTTAACATCCTCACAAAGGCAGTGGGTGCCAAACAACATGGGTTTCTTAGATCTAAGCTAGGACTCGTCCTTCCTTGCCTCGGTCCAGCATGAGGGGGGTATGTGAGTGTGTACATGTGTATTGAACACACTCGGTTAGGCAAGCTAAGAGGGGTAGTTTCGTCATTTTACACCTCTCCTCAATCAATTTTAAATAGGCGGGAGAGTGGTTGGAGTTGTTGTAACAAATCATTTTCTAATTGCCCCTTTGAGGTCTGTAATGGAGTTTTCCTCCAAACCAAACTTTCAGATCTGATTTCCTTTCAGTCGAATTTGTCCGATTTCGGTTTATTCAAACTCTGGCTTCAATATCGCCGATGATGTGAATCCCATGCAGCTTGAGTAGGTAAACAAGCGGTATGAGCGGAGAGATCATCCCCCACTTCCAGCCTTGTGAGTCCAACATCTCCGCCACTGTAGCTCCTAGAAGCTTCTCTGGAATTGGTACCATAGCGACATCCACCAAGGGCTCATTAGTGAGCCAGCGGTGGAGCCAGAAGAGCATTGTTAAGCCATTTCCTATCGTTGCTTGGAGGCCCGACACCAAAAGTTTAGCCCCATGTAGAACCGATTTCCATTGCCTAGAACAACCTCTTTGTGTTTCAAACATATCAACATCGAGACGGCTTGAGCAGTACTTGCCTCTTATTACTTGACTCTACAGAGTTTCCGGCTATTGGAGGAGCCGCCAACAGAGTTTTGCTAGTACCGCCTGGTTTGATTCGTGCATATGTCTCAAGCCAAGCCCCCCTTCAATTATGGGATGTTTTAAAATAATCCAAGAAATGAGATGAATTCTACACTTCTCGGGTGTTGATCCCCAAATAGAGTTTCTAATGAGCTTGTCAATTCCATCGCAGACCACTCTCGGAACAAAGGTTAATTGCATTACATAGACATGCATACTTGAAAGAACCTAACGGGCTAAAGTTATTCTTCCTAAAAACGAAAGGGATTTAGCTTGCCAGCCTCTAAATCGATTGGACACTTTGTCTAGCAAAAATCTATATCTTTCGTTCGACATTCTCCCACATGACGTCAGCACCCCTAAATAATTCCCAAAGTTTGTGGAGATGGGAACTCCTATTGCCGATGAAATCTCATCCTGTGAAGAGCTGGGCACATTCTTAGAAAACAAGATGCTGCTTTTTGAGTAGTTTACCTTCTCCCCTGACTTAGAGCAGAACTGTTGGAGGCAAGTCTTGATAATTGCCTCTTGATCAACCGTGGCTTCCGCAAAAAGAATAAGGTCATCTGCAAAAAATAGGTGGGAAAGAGTAACTCCTCCCACAGTGATCGACTTCCAAATACCTAAGCCAACAGCCGACATGATTAAGTGTGAGAGGTGCTCCATAAACATAAAAAACAAATAAGGCGAGAGAGGGTCTCCTGGTCGGATTCCTCGTGTGGGCTTGAAACATCCTGCTTTCTCCCCGTTCCAAAGGACTTCCACTTCTCCTAGAGTTTGACATCGCATGATGACCTCCACTAGGTGATGTGGCAGTTGCGCCTTCCCCAAAATTTCTTTCAAAAAGTCCCATATGACTCGATCATAGGGCTTTTCTAGATCGATTTTAATGATCAACCACCTCTTCCATCCCCTGTATCTCGCCATAGAGTATAAAGCCTCTTGGATAACCACCATGTTGTCGATGATTTGGCATCCACGGATGAAACTCGCTTGGGCCAGTGAGATTAAATCAGAGAGTATCGGCTTTAAGCGGTTCACGATCATCTTCGTCGCAGCCTTGAATACCACATTGAGAAGTGCAATGGGACAGAACTGTGCAGGATGACTGGCACCTGAACCTTGGGAATGCACACCATTAGAGCATCCGTCATCTGTTTCCTGATCAGTTCCCACTATTTTTTGTAAAAAAGCGATGGGAAACCATCGGGGACAGGTGCTTTGTAGGGGGCCATCATCTTTAAAGCTTACCACACCTTTGTCGATGTAAAGTGCCTGCCAAGGTTCTCTTTTTGTATTGGGAGGAGGTCGGGGAAAGAGTGATTCAGTGGTACATTGTAATTTTGCATCAAAGACAGTTCGGTTGTATAGAGGTTGGAAAAGAATTGAAAAATCATGCCCCTGACTTCCGATATATCTTCAATCTAGTCTCCATTGCTGTCCTTTAGTGTCGTAACTTTATTAGAGCTGCATCTAATGATGCTAGAGAGGTGATAGAACCGAGTATTACGGTCCCCATTTAAGAGGAAGTTTGACCGAGATTTTTGGAACCAAAAAGTTTGTTCTTGCTGTGGACTGCTTCCAGCTCAATACAAATTTCACGTTCTAAGAAGAGGTAGTGATTAGACACTCGCTCGGACAGCTTTCGGCGGACTCCTTCCAATCTTCCCCAAAGCGTGCGTTTAAGCCGGAATAAATTACCATAGACCTCTCTATTTCTATCCGTGAGGTCAACTGCTAGGTTGGTGAGGTATATGTAGGCATTGGCTTCCACCTTCCAATGGTTTTTTTAGAATGGGGTAAAATTTTCATGTAATAATCAGTTGGCTTGGAATCGGAACGGGCGATTCACGAGAGAGTTGCTAGCGAGCTGTTGATCTAAGTTAATCAATATCGGGAGGTGGTCGAAATGAAGGGCAGATAGATGACGCACGTGTGCATCTGGGAAAGGGTCTCTCCACTCCACACTATAGAGGCCTCTATCGAGTCGGGCTGAGTTTCTATTATGTGCAGGTCTTCCCCTCTACCAAGTGTACGGGACCCCATCAACAAGATGCAAACGTTCGACATTGTTGCTGGATATTCTGGAAGCTCGATTGGATCCCACCGAGTATTGAGTCCTTTCTTGGTTGTTTAAGGTGGCATTGAAGTCCTCCAGTGATTGCCACAATTCTCTTCTAGTTGCCGGATTCGGAGAGGCATACATAGCAGAGAGTATCCAAGGCTCCTCACCAATTCTGTAAATCTCTACTGTAAGGTGTTGGGGATGGAGAGATAATGGTTCGACCACCACCTCGGATGTTTTCCACAATAGCCAAATCCCCCCTGCGAATCCCTTGACCTCAATACGTCGTCTACCATTGAATCTAATCTGATCACAGACTCGGTCGGCAGCCTCCCCACATATCGTGGTTCTACAATCCCCACTTATCCTTCTAGAAATCGGATGTTTTCCACAATCGCCAGAACCTTCGGTGGTTCTACAATCGCCACTTATCCTTCTAGAAATTATAAACACCGATTTTTGAGGTGTTTTGAGTCACTTCCGTCACCAACGCCAACACCAGATAAGAGCCTCCCTGAGCAAGACCAAAGATCCAACGAACATGGTCCAACCTCCAATTTCTGAGTAAGGATCGCATCAAAAGAAAATCATATTTGATTTGGATCCACGAATTTACCCTAAAATGTTTAGTATACATTTTAATAACAAAGGAATATCTGAAATACTTAATGAAATCAAAGATAAGGTTAGTAACTGACATTTTGTAAAGTTTATGGTATTTCAAAATAAATCCATTTTCTATACCAAATTGATCAACCATAAAAAAATGATTGAATTCTTGAAAACTAAAGAACGATAATCGAATGACAATAAACGCCAACTAGATGATGATGACCTAGCTCCTCATTGTGCGAAAGGACCTCTATTACCCATTTTACCAAGAAATTAAATATTAAGTTGGAAAAGCCCAACCCTAGTTGGTTCAAATTAAACGTTGATGGGTCTTTGTGTTCTAAATAACGGGACTACTTCTTTGGTTTTTAATTTGGTTTAGGATCACAAGGCAAAGTTTGTGTGTTTGAAGGTTCGGAGACAACCTTTCAACTGAGTCATCGAAGTATAAGCCTATATGCTCTTTGGGCCAGTCTAAAGGAAGCTCTCATACTCAATATCCAAAACTTACACATTAAGGGTAATAACATATGTATTATGAGAAAATTTGCACCGAATGCGCAAATTTTTTACCATATTGAGGGAGTGTCCCCCAAGTGTGGCAAATTGGGGATTTGTCCACCAAAAATTTTCTGGACAAAATTACCCCTCTTATCTATACCTAATCTTATATCTCCCCCGCCGTTTCAGCACAAGGTAAAAAAACCCAATCTCCTTCCTCGTCCTCCATCTCTTTCCTCAATCGCAACAACAGAGATGAAGCCTCCCATCGCTCTCTTCCTCTCGCTCTCTTCCTCTCCGGTGACCTGCGGCCTTGATTGTGTCAATGATGATCGAACGCCGCCGACCGCTTGTTGAGATCGTTCCAGATCTGGATGGAACTCGAGGTCGGGGCCACCACTGCTGTCGGAACTCGAGGTCGGGGCCACCACTGCTGTCGCGCGCTGAAACCGGCGAATAGAAACCATAACCCTAGATCTAGAAATTTCTATGAATTTTGGAAATTATCAACAAATCGAAGACCGAAGTAGAAAAGAATAGATAAAAAGTGAAGAATATACCTTGATTGGGTTAAGAATCCAAGCTTGAGGGAGAAATCCAAAGGCAAGTCGCTCTACAGAGAAGCGTTGAGGAAGAAAGAGGAGGAGCGTCTGTGTTGAGGAAGAAAGAAGAGGAGCGTCATGTTTTGATATCCCCCATTAGATGGGTATATCAAAATGGGCCAAAATACAAAGGAAGGGAAAAATGGGTATATCGGATTGATATCCATATACCTATTTACCAAACACTAGGTATGGGTATGAGTGATACCCATACCCATATCCCATATAGGTATATGGATACCAAACGGGCCCTTAATTTGCAGTTTCTATCCAATTTCCTGTCTAATTATCCATTTGAAATTGTTGTCATAGAAACTTTGCTCAAACTTGTTCCTCATGGGGATTGTTTGAGTAGGTTTTTGGTTTGGTGCAACTGCAAATGCTAAGTATATTAAGTTCTGAATAAGTTAAGTCCTTTCAGCAAGTTTCAGCAAGTAAATCTGCTAATATAGTTTCAGCAAGTTTTGTGCAAGTAAGTGACTTCCTGTTAGTCTAAATCAAATATTGATCAATTCAATCTAATTGAACCACACAATCACTCAAGAACGCTCAGTTGAAAGAAAGGGGAAAAACAGAACTCCCAGAATACAGAATTTTTATTCTTTGAAAAACAGTTCAATATATTGTAGGACTTGGTATTTATAGAGAATGAGAGAGAGCTATGTATGTGTACAAGGGAGAGGTAGTTACGAATCTATTACACAACTTGCAGCTTCTTAAGCAAGCTTTAAGCTGAGCTTGTAACAGCTTCACCAAGCTTGAGCTGAGCTGTTAAGTAACAGCTTCAACACTCCCCCTCAAGTTAAGAGTTTGAATCGATTCACAACTCCTAACTTGATCATCATCTTCTCATAAGCATCTTGATTCACAGTCTTTGTGAACATGTCTGCTGGTTGCTCTTTGGTTGAGATGTATCCCAAGGTGATCTCCTTCCTTAAGGCCTTGTTTCTCACAATGTGGCAGTCACCTTCTATGTGCTTAGTTCGCTCATGGTATACAGGATTTTTTGCAATGTGTAGAGCTGACTGGTTGTCACAGTGCAACTGTACTGGTTCCATGATAACACCTAAATCAAATAATAGGTTTACAAGCCAAGTTACCTCACTACATGTCATAGCCATTGCCCTATACTCTGCTTCAGCTGTTGACATAGCCACATATGATTGCTTCTTTGTCCTCTAGGAGATTAAGGATTTTCCCAGCAAAATGCAAAACCTAGTGAGAGATTTTCTGGTCATGGGGCAGCTCTGCCAGTCAGCATCACAGAAAGCTCTCATCTGTAGTTTGTTTTCCTTTGCAAAAAGTAGCCCTTGTCCTGGAGCCTTTTTCAGATATCTCAAAACATGTTTAGCAGCTTGCCAGTGATCCATACTTGGAGAGTGCATGAACTGACTAAGCATCTGCACAGCATAGCACAAGTCAGGCCTCGTGATGGTTAAGTAGATTAATTTCCCTACAAGTCTTCTGTAGGCCACAGGATCCACTCCCTCTCTACTTCCTTCCAAACTGAGCTTGATTCTAGGATCTAGAGGGGTTGCTAATGGTTTGGAATCAGTCATTCCAGTCTCAGCCAGTAGCTCAAGAGCATATTTCCTTTGATTCAGAAGTATTCCTTGATCATTTCTCTCCACTTCTATACCCAGAAAGTACCTCAACTCACCCAATTCTTTCATCTGAAAATGTCTGTGTAGATGGGCTTTGAGTTTGCTTATCTCACTTATGTCATTTCCTGTGATGATCATGTCATCCACATACACTAGTAGGGTTGTGGTTGTGTTGCCACTTCTCTTGACAAACATTGAATGATCATACTCAGATTGCACAAATCCTGCAGAAATCATAGCCTCAGAAAACTTTGCAAACCATTGTCGTGGTGCTTGCTTTAGCCCATACAAGGACTTTTGCAACCTACACACCATGTCTCCCACAGCTTGATGCTTCTTACTCTCACACTCCCCCTGAACATCAGGCTGTATAGTCTTGAGAGAGCAGTAGGCTGGTGGTAGCTCCATGAAGACCTCCTCTTCCAAGTCACCATGCAAAAATGCATTTGTGACATCTAGCTGAGATATGTGCCAATTCTTAGCTGCAGCAACAGCAAGTAAGGTCCTGACTGAGATCATTTTTGCCACTGTAGCAAATGTCTCATTGTAGTCAATACCCTCAACCTGACTGAAGCCACGAGCCACAAGCCTGGCTTTGTGTCTATCTAAGGACCCATCTGCTTTCAGTTTCAGTTTGAAGAGCCATTTGCAGGTAACCACAGACTGATGCTCAGGTCTTGGCACCAGAGTCCAAGTGTTGGTACTCTCAAGTGCCTTCAACTCAGTTAGCATTGCTTGGCACCACTCTTTAGAGTGTAGAGCCTCCTTTACAGTAGAAGGTTCAGAAAGTGATGCACTGTTGGTAATGAAATTTGAATAGGCAGGAGGGCAGTCATGGTAAGAGATAAAAGAAGAGATAGGATAAGGTGAGGTAAACTTACTGTGGGAGGAGTCCTGTGCAGAGGTAGTTTCTTGATGGACAGTACACACATAATCTTTTAACCAAGATGGTGGTTTAAGATTTCTGGTGGAATGTCTAGTAGGGGCTATTTGTGTTGGTGGAGCAGGTTGGTGGTCACTTGGCTGAGATGTAGAGATAACATCAAAGGTGGGTGGAATGGGAGATGGGGAGTAGTCAGCCAAGGATTCAGTAGTGGTGACTGGGTCCAGAGAAGGGAGGGAGGGTTGCTCCAGGCAGTCAAGAGGGACAAAAGGCCAGTCATCCACAAAAGTATCTTGAGAACCACCAGGATATGTGGTGGGTGTGACAGTAGAGGGTATTTGTTGTGGATTTGGAGAGGAGAAAGGGAAGTAATCTTCAACAAAGTTTACATCTCTGCTAATGTAACATTTATGATCTTGCAAATTATAAACTTTGTAGCCCTTGAATCCAAAGGGATATCCAATGAAAACACAGGGATCAGCTCTAGGTTCAAACTTCTTTTTGTTTTAAAATTTTGTAGACATGAAACATAAGCAACCAAAAACTCTAAGTGTGGAGTAATCTGGTTGTTCATGAAATAAAATTTCATAAGGGGATTTGTTTTGGAGAAGAGGGGTAGGCAATCTGTTGATGAGGTGAGTTGCAGTGAGAATGCAATCTCCCCAAAATTTTAATGGAAGAGATGAATGAAATCTGAGAGCACGAGCTGTCTCTAGAATATATCTATGTTTCCTTTCCACTCGACCATTTTGTTGGGGTGTGGCAGTGAATGAGCTCTCATGGATAATGCCTTTTGAAGTGAGAAAATTTTGCAAAGTAGTGTTAAAAAACTCAGTACCCTGATCTGTTCTAAGAGTTTTAATGACAACAGAAAACTGTTTCTCCATTTTTATGATGAAATCTTGCAAGACAGAAGGTGTTTCAGACTTAGCTGTCAACAGGAGAGCCCACACACTTCTACTCTTATCATCAACAATAGTAAGAAAATACTTTTTGCCATTATAAGTTGGGGTTTCATAGGGCCCCCAAAGATCACAATGTACAAGCTCAAAGATGTTACTAGCATGAGATGTACTCTTGTTGAAGACATTTCTAGTTTGTTTGGCAATAGGGCAAATAGCACAAGTAAGATCAGTGGATTTATTCATACTAGAAGCAATGTTGGGTACATGAAGAAGTTTTTCAATAGGAGCATGGCCTAGTCTGAGATGCCAGAGGGCATTGATATCAGACTTACAACTAGATTTAGGAAGAAACATAGGTAAAGTGGGTGAGGTAGCACAGAAGGTGCCATGAGCTTGCTCAAGTTCCTGAGATTCTTTGATGAGTTGTGGTATGTCTGGTTCAGGGATTAAGTGGTACAGTCCATCAATGTCCCTACCAGCTGCAATGTTCCTCCTCCTTACAGGGTCCTGGATGAGGCACATAATAGGTCTAAGGTTAATGTGAAAGTTCATGGTTCTGACAAGTGTTGTTAGGGAGACAAGATTTAGTTTGAAATCAGGGATGTACAACACATTTGTCAATGTCAAAGAAGGGGTTAAGTGTACATTACCAGAGTGAGTAATGTTACTTGTGTGCCCATCAGGAAAGTGTATCTTTGAAGGAGAGGTCATTGGGACAACATTGAATAGATATTTTAAATTGCAGGTCATATGAAAGTTTGCACCACTATCTAGAAGCCAACTATTTGTAAGAGGAGATACTACACCACAGAAGAGAGTACCTGCAATGACATCATGAGCTTGCTGCTGTGAGTGAGCCTGAGACATCATCTGGAAGAAAGACATCATCATCTTTTGCTGGTCTGGAGTGAAAGATTGCACCACATTGCCTGAGGTTTCTAGAGCTTTCTCAATAGCAGCATTGGCCTTGTATCCACCAGTTCCATTCTTCTTGGAGTCCTGCCTAGCCTTTGGAACTTGTGGCTTGATCTTGCTCTTAGAATGCCAACTTGGATAGCCAATGACTTCCCAGCACTTCTCAGTGGGATGATTTCCCTCACAATGAGTACATTTCTATCTCCTGGGTTGCTCACCATCTTTCTTGCTGAACATTGCTGTGACATCCATTGATGATGATGCTGTATTAGACCATTTCTTGCTTGATTCATCTTGAATCAATAGGGAGTGAACATAGCTAACAGTTGGCAATGGAGAGTTCAAGAGAAATTGCCTCCTGGCAGCTTCATAGTGTTCATTCAATCCCATTAGAAACTTTAAGAGTTTCTCCTCATTCTCAGCAGCCTCAATCCTCTCATTCACATTGCATTCACACTTTCCACAATTGCACCTGAGAGGAGGACACAATCCAGATAATTGCTGCCAATTTCCCTTCAATTTTGTGAAGTACTCAGTGATGCTGGATGTCTTTTGCACACAATCTTGAATCTCCTTCTTTAATTGGAACAGAAGAGGTCCATTCCTTTGACCAAAGCTCTCATGTAGGTCATCCCACATCTGCTTTGCAGTCTCAAACTCATCAAGAGTGGCATAGATTTCCTTTGACACTGTGTTCAAGATCCATGAACATACCATGTCGTTACATCGATTCCACAGAGGGGAATTCTCAGAGGTTTCAACTACTGAACCATCCACAAATCCTACTTTGTTCTTTACAGACAGACCTTTCATGACTGCCTTCTTCCATCTACGAAAATTTTCTCCAGTCAACTGAATTGAGATGAGGAGAATACCTGAATTATCTGATGGATGTATGAACAATGGATTTTGCAGGTCCATTGATGTGATCATCTCTCCTCGGCGACGTCTCTCAGTCGATTGTGTGAGGTGATCATTAGTGTTGCTCGGTGTCGTCATTCTTGAAGCGAGATTTGCAAAAGATCACAGATCGCAGATTTCGCTTTCAATGACGAACAGATCACCGATTGAGACACAGATTACATACCAGAGATCAGAGATGCGGAAGCAAACACAAACGATTGAATGATGACCATATGCTCTGATACCATATTGATCAATTCCATCTAATTGAAACACACAATCACTCAAGAACACTCAGTTGAAAAAAAGGGGAAAAACAGAACTCCCAGAATACATAATTTTTATTCTTTGAAAAATAGTTCAATACATTGTAGGACTTGGTATTTATAGAGAATGAGAGAGAGCTATGTATGTGTACAAGGGAGAGGTAGTTACGAATCTGTTACACAACTTGCAGCTTCTTAAGCAAGCTTTAAGCTGAGCTTGTAACAGCTTCACCAAGCTTGAGCTGAGCTGTTAAGTAACAGCTTCAACATCAAAGTTTATAACAATCATTCCTTGAAAGTAATCAACTGACCCCCCTAATTTAAGCTTTGAAACCTCCTAAATCAAGTGTATTCCCGATTTCTCAAGTTCCAATCTTGAAGCTTCTGGTGAGACATAAACAAGTCTGAATTTAAATTACTTGTAGACATGATTGATGTTGCAGCTGTCATTGGTGAAATTTCCATAAGTTAAACAGAGAATCATGTTTGAGCCCCCACCTGTTTGCCTATATAGCTAAATTTTATGTACTGCACTTCAATGAGCATTTATTTTGATCATTCATTGTTAATGATTAGTTTATGGTAGCTTGCTCTAGTTGATATTTTAGCTCCACAACATCCATCAATTCAAAGATATTGATTAACTGGTTTGCATGAACCTTGAAGCTATTCTTTGAAGAGTTTTTAGTGTAGCATCTATAGATAGTAAGAGCTGTGTTCCTTCTTTTTATTTATTATTCATAAAAATTATGTGTCTGAAGAAGGAGGTAATGACTAATGACCTTTATGCTGAAGAGTATTCTGAATGTGATTAAACTGATATAGGTGGTTCACATTACTGGAACCAAAGGAAAAGGATCGTCTGCTGCTTTTTTGTCTAGTATTTTAAGAGCTGAAGGGTATTCAGTTGGTTGCCACACAAGGTAACTTCCTCTATATTATTGGCAGTTTATCATTAATTCATAAAAATTCAATTTCTGCCACTTTCCTTTGTTCATCATAGTTTCCTCATAATTTCTGCCACTTTCCTTTGTCCTGGATATTCTGGTGGTGCGTTTGTTGGGTTCCTGGTGTTGGTCGTTCATCATAGTTTCCTCATAATTTCTGCCACTTTCCTTTGTCCTGGATATTCTGGTGGTGCGTTTGTTGGGTTCCTGGTGTTGGTCGTTTTTGCTGTCTGATGAATCAATTTTAAGGTTGCTGTTACATGGCGTTGTTGCTGTTACATGACGTTGTTAGGTGCTACTGCCCATTAGTCTCGGTGGTGCTGCTCACACATTTTGGGAGGATTGCTTTGATGTCATACTTTTGTTTATATTATATTGGGGTGTTATTGGACCGGTCAAGAGGGAGTATAGGATTTATTTCGTGTGGGTTAGGTAATTCATTGGTGCGGGCAAATATTTTTTGGTGATAGGTGGGCCCATATCTTACAAGTTGTACTTACTCCTTGGGCTGGAATTTGTTTATGGGCATAAAACTAGATGGTTTTTGCTTTTATGTCCATAAATATATTTTGGCCTGCCAAGGTTTTTAGTTGTTGCTTGTAACGGGGTGGGCCGGTTAGTGGGGGTTTCTTAGTGGAGGCTAGAAATTGTGGGATCCAAGTTCCTTTATTATTTTCTGTACCCTTGGTTTAACCACCACATTTATATATTTACCTTTTCAGATCATAGTTTTCTAACCGCAAGGCCAATTTTCAGCAATTGGAAAAATGCGGACTGGGATGTATTTTTATGTTCCTTGATTTAAATCTTCTTTAGAAGCGTCTTAGCTCAATGGTAGAGCGATGTTGCTGCTGAAACCGGGGTTTCAAGATCAACAACGTTTTTGAAACCATAAACAACGTTGCTGAAACCCCGGTTTCAACAGCAACAACAATGCTGAAATCGAGGTTTCAACAACAACGTTGTGGAAGGAAATTTGGAGTTATACTCGTGAGAGGAATATTTTTACTCTTTTGGTGAGGACTCTTAGTTTGGTCCTTCTTTTTGCTGAAATTGTTGTTGCTGAACTTGCTTTAAAACTAGAATTAGCTGAAATTGTTGTTGTTGAACTTGCTTTAAATCTCCTTTAAAAACCTCTTAGCTCAATGGTAGAGCGATGTGTTATGCGCAAATACGTGGGTTCGAATCCCGCATAGGCTAAATTTTATATCCCGTAACACGATTTCGGCAACAATTTCAGCAACAACAACATTGCTGAAACCGTGGGTTTAACATCAATAACGTTGCTGAAATCGGGGTTTCAGCAACTCCGGTTTCGGCAACGTGAAAAAAAAAACAGTAATGCAAAAAGAAAAAAAAAACTGCTGAAACAGAGGGGGGAACAGGTGTTTCAGCAACCCAAAAAACGTGGAAAAAACAAGGTAACATAGAGGAAAAAAAACTCAATTTCAGCAATTTCGGTTTCGGTAATTTCGGCAACGTGGAAAAAAAGAACTCAATTTCAGCAACTTCAGTTTCAGAAGTTTCAGTAACACGGAAAAAAAAACTAAATTTCGCGGAAAAAAAAATGTGCTGAAAACAAAAATTTCATCAACTTTATTTTAGGGGTGAACATTTTGCTAATATGGAGAGGATGAAGGACAATTTCCTAATATAGGCAAAAAATATGGTATGTATAGTAACTGCCCCATGTATTATTAAGGTTTTTTGGGTATTTGGAGTTGCCCCTAAGAGGTAGAAATATTGATATCTGACTCTCGACTTGATGTTAGGAAATTTCACAGTATCCATACTTCGCACACTTTTCTTCGATTTTGAGCTTCCGGTTCTCATCTATAATGATGCGTTTGGATGAACAAGGTTTAATTAGGACCTATATATATTCTTTTCAAATCTCTTTACTTTTACCGAAAAAATCTATCTATATACATATACTAAAACCGATGCATTGGTGCCTACGTGGTGGCGTGTGAGTGCATCTGCTTACGTGGCGGCACATGAGTGCATCTCGCAAAACTTTCTCCTATCAAAAAGAAAATCTAATAAAAATAATAAGTAATTGCCATATAATTGAATAGATGGAATATTTTATAAAAGAGTAAATATTATATAAGGAAATAACTATATCAATATAATTAAACGCAATAATAGGAATAAATATGACATATACAGATATACAAATTGCCATATAAGTGTATCTCCATCTGGATTATAAATAATCTATCTAATGGACGGTTTATATATAAATTACACCATATGGACGAGACCTAAAAAGGAAATTAGGTTCACCCAATTGCCATATAGACGAATTTTATGGCGGGTCTTTGGGGTATAGGCAGGTCTTGGTGACCTTGAAGGCCTTGGCAGAGGGGTGAGGTAAGGGGTTTAGGCGGGCCTTGAAAGGTTTTTTTAAAACAGGGACCATAATTACCAAAAATATTAATAGATACATAGTAGCAAATATTTGATAGGTGTTATTTATTAATATATCGATTATTTTTTTGGAAAGAATTATTTATATCAAAATTAATTATTTCATAGTTATTTTATTTATATTTATATTATTTTTTAGGAGAATGAGTTATTTAGATCTAGATTAATTTTAATCTTATATTTCCAGTTATTAGTTTAATTATCATAATGTAATTCATATTTATTTATGTTCATATTTATAATAGGATTTTCTTATAGATCATAAATGTGATTTTATAATATTGTGTTCACATATTCCCGTGCAGGGGACGGGCCATATACTAGTATATATTATAAATTATATTACACTTGATGTTATAGAAAATTCTTTTAAGTCAAAATAGTTGATAAAAAAAACCTTTAAGTTATAACGATGGTATAAATTATATTTGATTATTCGTATAAATTTGATTAAAAATATTTTTACAAACCATGAAAAACGTTATGGATTTTTTTTATCAACTTTTTTTATCTAAAATAGATTCAACGTCCTCCTTCCGAAATGTCCAACAACACCACATACTATACTATAGCTTTCAAAACCCAACCCAATCAGATCGACCTAATCCGAACGGCTCGAAAATTTTTGGGTCAAGACATGTAAATCTTGACCAATATTTTTTTACCCAAATCCGAAAAACTAGTATTTTTCTTGGTCAATTGGATTTCAACCCGACTAACCCGGTTTGTAAAAATAAAACTTTCACCAATTAAAATTTTAAAACTCAATATACTCCCTCCGTTAACTAAAACTTGCCGTTTACTATTCAAGCACACTTTTTTAGAATGATAAAAACTATATAAAATATTAACTTTTTTTACATTTGTTTTTATAAATTCATATTTAATTATAAATATGAAATCATTAAAAAAAATATTAAAAACTTAATATTTTATATACTTTTTAACACCTAAAAAAGCATGCGTGAATATTAAAACGTCAAATTTTAATTAATGGCGGGAGTATTATTAAAATTATTCATGAAGATTCCAATTTATTACTTTTTATGCTTACAAGCACTCGGTCTTTTTTTTTTCAAAACAACATTTACATATATTTGTATTGTATATTACTCCCTCCAACTGGTAATATTTGATTTTTTTTATTTTTCAAATAATTTTATACTCTATAAATATTACTCCCTCCAGTTTTTTTTAAATTTTAAAAAGCTAAAAAACACTAGAAAATATTAATTTTTAATTAAAATTTTAAAATAATTTTATACTCATTATTAATCAGTATGAAATAATTTAAAACATTAATTAAAACTTTGATATTTTATGTACTTTAAATTTTATTTAAAATCATGAGTAATTATAAAAATCAAATATTTTAGATCGGAAGTAATATTTATATTACAAGTACTCGAACTTATGATGACCTCTTCTAATAAGTATAGGGTCCAAAAAGAACAATTTAGCAATCATGTTTAACTTTAGCATTTATAAGTTATCGCAAAGTAATCAAATTTTTTATAAAAAAATAAAAGAAAAAATTGAAAAATCCGAAATTGACCTGATTTGACCCAAAGCAAGTTAACTCAGATCTACGTACCCGGCATCCGTTTTACCCGAAATCCATTTTACCCAAACACCCGAAATGACACCCTACACAATTGACAGGTTTGCCACAGACGAATTGAAAAACTTGTTGCAAAATCTATCCAAAAAATGGCAACTGTACGTTTGCCTAAGCAGTGGCTGTACGCGCAACCCAGCTTCCCAGAGTATGTCACCTCCTTTCCGGGAACCCCTTAAAGCGCCCACGAAAGGTATTCGATCTTGTTATTCTAATGTCTAGCGAAGAAGTTCCGAAATTAATTTAAAAAAAAAACAAAGCAAAACAACTAAATGGAAAGGTATACTTTGGGATAAAGGTATTGAGATTCCGGATTGTCGATCACCCATTCATTCAATCACAGGTTTGGAATCTCTGTGTCGTTGGTTTTTGCAGGAGGTGTACCTCGCTCGATCGGAAGCAAAATGAAAAGGGTGCGTAAGGAAGCTTTAGAAGTAGACCCTCTTCAATTCATTAATTTAAAAAATAGCTAGGACTGAATATTTGGTTTTCAATTCCTTTTAAACTAATCCAAATCCCACCCCCCCCCCCCCCCCCAATCAACTTATGGAATGTGCATCTTTACACCAAAACCCTCCAAACAAATGGGTTTCTCTTCCCGCCCTGTAATCCTCTTCCTCATCTTCTCCCACCTCTACACCATTGGTACCCTCTCGATCTTTTCTCTTGATCATCGATCATTCAGTTAAAGTTTCAGTTTCTGTTTTCTAGCTGGTTTTGATCCAATTAGATATCATCAATTCATATGTACCGTACGTTTTCTTTCAGGAAACGCTTTCACAGGAACATATGGAGTGAACTACGGAAGGATCGCGGATAACCTCCCGCCGCCAGAGAGCGTGGTGGTCCTCCTAAGATCGGCTCGGATCAAGAATGTGAGGATATATGACTTCGACCGCAGCGTCCTCTCTGCCTTCAACAACTCGGGCCTCGAGCTCACCATCGGCCTTCCCAATGAGAACTTGAAGCAAATGGCCGCCAACCCCAACCTCGCCATGGACTGGGTCAAGCAGAATGTTGAGCCCTACGTGCCCTCCGTAACGGGCATTGCTGTCGGCAACGAGGTTCTGGCCACCCCAGATCCCGACCTGTGGGAAGGCCTCATAGGGTCCCTGAAGAACGTGTACAACGCCCTCAACAACCTTCAGCTCGCGAGAAAAGTGGAGCTGTCGAGCCCCCATTCGGAGGGCGTGTTCGCAATGACGTACCCTCCATCGTCGGGGGCCTTCAAGGACGAGCTAATGCCATACATGAAGCAGCTGTTGCAGTTCTTCTGGGAGGTGGGGTCGCCGTTCTACGTGAACGCGTACCCGTTCCTGGCCTACATGAGCGACCCAGAGCACATCGACATCCGGTATGCGTTGTTCAAGAAGAACCCAGGGGCCTACGACTCGAAGACGAAGCTACATTATGACAACATGTTCGACGCACAGATAGACGCGGCTTACGCAGCTCTGGAGAGGGTGGGGTATCCGAAGATGGAGGTGGTGGTGTCGGAGACGGGGTGGGCGTCAAAGGGGGATGCGACGGAAGCAGGGGCGACGGTGGAAAATGCGTTGACGTACAACAAGAACCTGAGGAAGCGGCTGCTGAAGAAGAAGGGGACGCCGTACAGGCCAAAGGCGGTGGTGAAGGCCTATGTGTTTGCTTTGTTCAACGAGAACTTGAAGCCTGGGCCCACCTCCGAGAGGAACTTTGGCCTCTTCAACCACGATGGCAGCATTGCCTATCAACTTGGCTTCAAAGGCCTTGTTTCTTCTGCCTCCTCGACTTCCATTCAGGGAATGCAGATATGGAGATGGATGCGAACATTCAACTGTGTGGTGTTGGCCGCAGCCACCTCTCTTCTACTGGGTTATATGCCCTGATCCATCCCATCCAAAGGCCGGCCATTTTAGCTCCATGTGTATCTCTTCCTATGTCATTTGCTGCTGATTCAGATTTTCGATCGATCGCGAATTCGTTTATTCAATCACATTCATTTGAAAGGCTTACAATGGAGAAGCCTTTACTTCAGTCTTGAGTTCTAACGTAACTAAACTTGGCTAATGGATGGAGTGCCAGAGTTGTATATTGTATGGTACCTCTTCTAGGGCATAACAATATAGATAATGTTCTTTTTTTTCTTATCTTTTTTTTTATGAGGACGAACTCCAGGGTAGCAGTCAACCCAGGTAGCGGAGACGCCACAATACACACCACCACGACCCCAACCTATCCCGACTCCGACAGTCACAACCAAATCCATGAAGAAGATCGCAAAGCCACGCCAACACAGAGTCGCACATCGTCTGAGAAAAGAGCATCCGAAAACCCCGACGGGATTTAGTCAACCCTAACGGAATTTAGTACACGTTTATATGAGCAGTTCAGAGCCCTGATGGGATTTTAGTAATTATATAAGAGAAATATATAATCCCTTTTTCCTTTTTTTCTCCAATACTTACAGCCCAAGAATTTTTTTTTTGGGGCAATCCTTGCACTGCAAGGAGTATTTATTTTTTATTTTTTTTATTCCATCCTAATCAACTTCATCTTCATCGCAAGTAAGAAGTGGCGATGGGGCTGGTGGGATGAAATGTCGTGTGTTTCACCTTGCCAAAATATAATAACCCAAACTAATAAACCAACTAGTAAACTAGTATAGCGGATAAGTAAGGGGTCGAACCCACGTAGAAACAAGTATTCCAATGCAATGTGTATTTATCAATTTGCAAGTAAAGAAAAGATTTGAACGTAAATAGGCAACAAGGACTATAGATGAAGTATGATGAATGTTAGTTAGAGCGAATAAAAGATAGAAGAAGAGTGTGGTTTCATCTACAGTTCGCAACAATGGTTGATTTTATTCGATCCTTGACTCAATTCCCAATTATTCAATCTCAATTATTAATCCGATTTTGGTGTATACACTACAAAAAGAAAATCATATTCGCCACGCTTGGTAGCAACGACAAAGGATTTGCCGTGGCCAATGTGTAAAAAAAAAACAAATTAACCACGAATGGTAGCAACGGCAGGGTTTGCCGTGGCTATGAGAAAAAAAAAACATAAACTAGCTACATGTGGTAGCAACAGCATGAATTTGCCGTGGTAATTGAGCTGATTTTTATGATTGCATAGCCATGACAGTGGAGTCCAGTGGCTAAATTGAGTAATTTTTTTTTTGTTAAAAAAGGAATAAAAAAAGTAAAAGAAATAAAAGAAAGAGAAATATACTACTCCGTATTATATACTATATATACTATTACACTTTAAAACATTTAATTTTTTTTTTGTGAAAACTTAAAACAATTTGATTGTTGTTTGGGCGGGTATAGTTCCCGGTTGTGAAAAGTAGGGCTTTAGGGCTTTCCTTTTTTTTTGAAACGAAAAGAATTTGGCTGAAAGGATAAACCTAGGAGCCAAGAGTATCTGAAAGGATGAAATCACGAAGCGTAGAGTCGTCAGGTGCCAGATGGCTATGGAAGTCAACGTTTAGGTGCGATAAAAGGTCCGCAACACGGTTAGCTTCCCGGAAGACATGACGAATCTCTATGAAATTGAAGAAGCCAAGCGTGACTAGACTGTCAGAGACAATCATATCAGAGTCACCAGTTGGTTGTCCAACACCTTTAAGGCTGTTAATGATCGTAAGATTATCTCCTTCGATCTCTAGTCTTGTTATGTTTAGTATACGGGCAGCCTGCAAGCCCTTCCAAAGCCCTAAACCTTCAGTTCCAGATCGAGACAGAGGTGAAGGGAGAAGGCCCAACTCCATAGTATATTGGTTCTCCTTTATAGTTTCTGATGACAAAATCATAGGAACCATGTCCAGTTGATCCCATTGCTCCATCAAAATTTAACTTGTGATTCCCGTGTTTAGGTGGGACCCATTTAGCCTTTTTTCGTTTTGGATCCGTTTTTGTTGTTGTTTGTTGTTTCAGTATGCATTGGACTTCCGAATCTTCCTCTAGATTTTTTGTCGATTTCCACATGAAGATTTGTTCTTTTGCGAAGGATAAAATACTTCTTGGGTCTGGATTAACATTGATAACTCCCTCCCTTGATGGAAAATGGTATAAATGTTTCAAGGGCTTTGACAGGATGTTTGTGTCAAAGGCCTTGACGCATTAACAGTTGATGAAATACAAAACCTATATTATTTGTCCGAATATTATTTTATATTATTATATACTTCCGTTATATTATATATATGTGTTGAACTAACCTTTCAGGAAGTATAGTTGAGATTATATCCTTCCTTATACACATTGAGGAGATCAGTTCAAAATAGATCATGGCGATTCAAAGTGTCCATATATAGAAGATTGAAGATCAAACTGATTCAAAGGAGCCGTTGGAGATCTGGTGCTGAAGATTCTCACGCTCCATGCTCTCATATAAAGGAAAGGAAGGAGAAGACAGAAGAACACAAGTGCTACACACGAGCTTTCATTCATTCAAGCGATCTGTCTTCCAAGTGTCTCTCTGCTAAGCGCTCAAAGAGTTTGTTGTTTATTTCAAAGCCTTTGAGAGTCACTGTGAGCTTATAGGATATATTCATTTCAAGTGTTACTCGAGAGTTTATAACTCGGGAAGTTGCACTAGGCTATTGATTTGCGAGAGTTAGAGGATTGTACTAGATAGCTGAGAGAGGTGGGGCTCTTCTAGATTGGTCTAGGACTCCAAGGGAACGTGAGTTGACTAGATTGCAATTGTATAGGAGAGAGGCTTCTCGGTGAGCTATTAGGATCCTAAGCTAAGCAATCAATAAAGCCTTTGAATCCTAGGGTTGTGGAAGAACCCTAGGCGGGGACGTAGGCCAAGTTGTGCTGAACCTCGTAAACAATTACTCGTGTCCTTTACTTATTTGCTTTACCTTATTTCCGCACTTGGTTCGAATTGTTTAACTTTGTGATTCAGGTTTATCTCAAAGGTTTTGGTACAAGCTCCAAAAGTATTGAGACTTTCTGCGAAAAACGGGCATACTCTATTCAACCCCCCTTCTAGAGTATTTCTTACTACATTGTTTTTACATTATCGAACCTTCAATTGGTATCAGAGCCTTACTCACTGTTTTTGATCTAACAATCTTGTGAGTTTTCGATCATGTCTGGTGAAGCAAGCGGAGGATTTGCACAGGGAAGGTCCACAAGCTGACCGCCACTCTTTGTAGGAAACAACTTCGTCCACTGGAGATCTTTGATGAAGATGTTCATCATAGACCAAGATCTAGAGATTTGGAACATTATAGAGAATGGTCCGAAGATCCCAGAAAAGGAAGGACCAAATGACACCAAAGTTGCAAAGAAGGAGTCTGAATACAACCAAGCAGATCTTGAAACCATCTCCAAAAACTACAGGGCTATTAACTTACTTTATTGTGGTCTAAGCACTGATGAGTTTAACCGCATCTCTTCTTGTAGGTCAGCTAAAGAGATTTGGGACAAGTTGGTTGTCACCTATGAAGGAACGAGCCAAGTGAAAGACACCAAGATCAGCATCTTCCTTCGAAAGTATGAGCTCTTTAAGATGAAGTCAGATGAGTCAATCAAAGCCATGTTCACACGATTCACAGAAATCACCAACAACCTTGACTCTCTCGGCAAGAGCTTTACCAACGTTGAGAAAGTGAGGAAGATACTGAGGTGCCTTCCAAAGGAGAAATGGGGTCCTAAAGTAACAGCTATAGAGGAAGCCCAGGATCTCACCACTCTACCCCTTGATGACCTTCTTGGAAAGCTGATCACGCATGAGATGATCCTTAATGAAGACGATGGAGAACTTCCAGCTAGCACTAAGAACTTGGCACTCAAGTCTAAGAAGGATGAGCCCAAGGATGGATCTGATTCCGAAGATGAGGATGACGATGAGGATGATCCTTTTGCTCTTATCACAAAAGGCCTTGCTAGAATTCTCAAAATGAAGAAGCAATTCAACAACAAGGATGGATCAGAGTCTTCAAAATTTCGAGGTAAGCCTCAATACAACAAGTATGAAAAGAAGACTAAACCGTTGTCTTGTTTTGAATGTGGTGAAACAGATCATCTTGTGAAGGACTGCCCTCAAAAGACAAAGAGCCAGCCCAAGAAAGGTGACAAATGGAAGAAGAAAGCCATGGTGGCTACTTGGAGTGATTCCGACTCTGACTCCGACGATGAGAAGGCCAACATTTGTCTTATGGCCTCAGAAGATGAATCCCACGATGAAAAGCTTGAAGCTACTGTAAGAGAACTTATGGAAAGTCCAAAAGAGGTATTATCGGAATTCCTTTCAAATATGATTGCCAATGAAGAGAAGCTTATTACCCAAACTAACATTCTTATTAAGAGAACTGTGGACCAGGAAAGAACTATTGAGGATCTGTCTATGAGGATCAAAGGTCTTGAAGCTTCTTATTCAGGTCTTGACATTAAAGTCAAGACGCTTGACTCGGAGAAATCTAAACTCAAGCAAGATCTCTCCTCTCTAAGAAATGAGCATCAGGACTTAGAGAACGAGAAGATCTCCCTGAATAATAAGATTCTAGACCAACAGACAGCCCTCATAAGTTTTACCAAATCCAAAGGCACTCTTGATAAGATGTTGGGTGAGCAATAAAGCTCTCTAAACAAAAGTGGTATTGGTTACAATCCAAAGTTTTTAAAGAAGCAACACATTACCACTTTTGTAAAGGCAAAAGGAAGCAGAACCTCTCCTATATGTCACCATTGTGCTAGAAAGGGACATGTAAAAGAGACCTGCCCCTATAGAAGAAAGGATCCTTATATTATTCGCAATACATTTCCTGTTCATTTGAGAAAAGAACGGATAACACAAGTTTGGGTCCCAAAAGGCACTATTTTACCAAATATGGTTTACCCCAACAATGGATCCAAATTTGCTTATTGGTCTAGCCACAAAGGTTGATGTTTGTTTTGCAGGAGATCACCAAGGTGAAAGAACACAAATGGATTATTGATAGTGGATGCTCGAGGCATATGAGTGGGAAGAGTTCTCTCTTTCATGATCTAAAGGAGCAATCCACGGGAACAATCACTCTTGGTGACAAAGGAAAATGTGACATCGTTGGTATTGGTAGTGTTGGAAGTGATTCCAGCCATAGTATTAAAAATGTCTATCTGGTTAATGGTTTAAAGTATAATCTGCTTAGTGTTTCTCAATTATGTGATAGTGGTAATAATGTCAGATTTAACAAGAAAAGATGTATAGTGTGCAGAGAAGATACAGGTGAAGTTATTTTGACTGCATATCGTTACAACAACATATACGCCGTAAATGCTGATCAAGTGGCACAAGGAAGCTTAACCTGTTTAAAGGCTTTGACGGATGATCCAAAGCTTTGGCACAGGAGACTCGGTCATGTGAGTCCACATACGCTACAGAAGCTTGTGTCCAAAGGGCTTGTAAGAGGGCTACCTGAAATGGACTTCAAAGGTATTGATATGTGCAATGCATGCACACGAGGTAAACAAACACGTAGCTCCTTCAAACCCAAAAAGGTTGTAAGTTCTTCTAGACCCCTTGAACTTTTACATATGGATTTATGTGGTCCTATGCGAGTCAAATCTCCCAATGGTAAAAAGTACATGCTAGTTGTTGTCGATGATTTTTCAAGATATACTTGGGTTGCATTTTTGAAAGAAAAATCAGAGGCCTTATTTGAGTTTTCAAAACTTTGTAAGGAGTTGCAAACTTTAAGAAATGAGCCCATAGTGTCTATTCGGAGTGATCATGGTAGGGAGTTTGATCAACTTCAATTTGATTTGTTTTGTGCTAAATATGGCATCTCCCATAACTTTTCTGCTCCTAGGACACCTCAACAAAACGGGGTTGTGGAACGCAAGAACCGCACCTTAGAGGATATGGCCAGGACTATGCTTTTAGAAAATGCATTACCTAAAACCTATTGGGCTGAAGCTGTTAACACAGCTAACTATATTTTGAATCGTTGTCTTATTCGTTCTATCTTAAAGAAAACTCCTTATGAACTTTTCAAAGGCCGCAAACCACTTATATCTTATTTTAAACCCTTTGGCTGTACTTGTTTTGTTCATAACAATGGAAAAGATAACCTTGGGAAATTTGATGCGCGTAGTGATGAAGGTATATTTCTTGGCTATTCCACGAGTAGCAAAGCTTATAGAATCTTCAATAAAAGGACCCAGGTTGTTGAAGAAAGTATACATGTTATTTTTGATGAATGCAATGACGGTGCTTTGAGTGAAAGTGTTGCAGATATAGATCTTAACATCCATGAAGAGAACGAGGAAGGTGATGTTGCTGCTACCAAGAACACAGAGAAGAGGAACATGCAGGAACCGATTCTTAACACTGAAGAATTGGCCCAAGGTGTTGAAGATTCGTCCAAAGCCCTTGGTGTCCAATCCAACAGTGTTGAGACGTCAGAAACTGCTGTAACTGAACCTAGCAGGACCACGGAGTCAGATGCACTACAAGTCAATCCTTCAAGTGTGACGAATCAAGGAGCTGAGACTAGCAAAAGGAAATTCAAATACTCCTCATCACACTCATTAAAGGATATCATTTCTGACCCTACTTCTAGTGTTCAAACTCGTTCTAAACTTAAAGATCTTTGTGCTTTTCACGCATTTGTTTCTCTTATTGAGCCAAAGAAGGTAGATGAGGCACTTCAGGAGCCAGACTGGATCATTGCTATGCAAAGTGAGCTTAACGAATTTGAAAGGAACAAAGTCTGAACCTTGAAGCCTAGGCCAAAGCATCAATCAGTCATTGACACTCGATGGGTGTTTCGAAACAAGCTAGATGAGAATGGCAAGGTTGTGAGGAACAAGGCACGGCTTGTTGCTCAAGGCTACAATCAAGAGGAAGGTATTGACTACGAGGAGACCTTTGCTCCCGTAGCCAGGCTTGAAGCCATTCGCATTTTATTAGCATTTGCATCTTTTATGAGCATAAAGTTATATCAAATGGATGTCAAGTGTGCTTTTCTCAATGGTTTCTTAGAGGAAGAAGTATATGTGGCTCAACCCCCAGGTTTTGAAAGTTCAGAATTTCCCAATCACGTTTATAAACTTGACAAAGCGCTTTATGGTTTGAAACAAGCCCCAAGAGCTTGGTACGAGCACTTGTCAAAATATCTTTTAGAAAATGATTTTAAAAGGGGGTTGATCGATAAGACTCTTTTTATCAAAACCAAAGGAAAGGACATTTTGGTTATTCAAATCTATGTTGATGATATATTATTTGGTGCTACTAACACATCTTTGTGCAAGGAATTTTCTGACATCATGTGCAGCGAATTTGAGATGAGCTTGATGGGTGAACTCAACTTCTTTTTGGGATTACAAGTTCATCAATCCAAGAAAGGGATCTTTGTCAACCAAAGCAAGTACACTAAGGATCTCTTGAAGAAGTTCAAGATGGATCAATCCAAAGCAGCCAAGACTCCCATGAGCTCAACATTATCTCTAGATCAAGACAAGACTGGAACAAGTGTCAATCAAAAGGAGTATCGAGGAATGATTGGATCTTTATTATATCTCACGGCTAGTAGACCTGACATCATGTTTAGTGTTTGCATGTGTGCTAGGTTTCAAGCTGATCCTAAAGAATCTCACCTCGTGGTTGTGAAGAGGATCTTTCGATATCTCAATGGCACTAAGGAGCTTGGACTATGGTACCCAAAGCAAAAGGATTTCACTTTAATTGGATATTCTGATGCAGATTTTGCAGGCTATAAGGTGGATAGGAAGAGCACATCAGGATGTTGCCAATTCTTAGGAGCATCTTTGATCAGTTGGCACTCAAAGAAGCAAAACTCAGTTGCTCTATCCACTGCAGAAGCCGAATACATTGCAGTTGGAGCCTGCTGCTCCCAAATCCTTTGGATAGCTCAACAAATGTGAGATCTTGGCATTAACCTCAAAGGTATTCCAATTAAGTGTGACAATACAAGTGCCATCTCCATCACTAAGAATCCTGTTCAGCATTCAAGGACCAAGCATATTGATGTAAGGCATCATTTCATTAGAGATCATGTTGAAAAAGGTGATGTATCCATATCTTTTATTTCTACTGATTATCAATGGGCTGACATTTTTACTAAGCCTTTGGCAGAGGACAGGTTCACCTTCATAAGACGAGAGATTGGAATGCTTAACAAGGATGCACTTTCGTAGGGGGAGCTTTCCCTTTACGAAAGATAAATTCTACTTAGTGTCAAGACCCTTGAAAACTATGTCAAGGTGTGTGAACTAAATGGTGGAGTACATATATCGGATCATATATATTTTTGGTTAATATCTTTTTAGATATTTAATCAATTATATTTGTTTTAATCGGATTTCAAAAATTGCCTTAAACCGCTAAAGATATTTTATTTTTGGAAATAGATTTTTTAGTTACCTTGTCCGATTTTAATGGTTATTTGAATTTGAATTTGAATTTGAAAACCTTTCAAATCTTAGCAATGTAATGATTTCTTTCCTTGGAACCCTAAACCCATCCCATCAATCCGTCACCCTCTCTCTCTACTTAAACCAAATCCTGTACCCGATTTCTTCTCACCTCAGAAATTACCCAAACCCCTTTCACTTCTTCATCTTCAACCTCTCAATCGCCTCTCAAGAAACCCTTACCGATTTTCTCCATGGCACCCAAAACCAAGAAAACTGTCACACCCAAAAGACTTGGCGCCACCCCCAAGGGACGTCAGGCCACTGCTACCTCTCCCACACCTGAACCCGCTCCTCAAGCTATTATCCCAACCGTTGTCCAGAGCACCATTGCTGAGAGCTCGGCCATTGTTCCCAAAGGCTCTCAAAAGCGCTCTGCGAAGAAGCCGATCAGTGCTAAACAGAAAGGAAAGAGGAAGATCCTGGCCGAGGAACCAGACGAGGAAGAGGAGGAAGACGACCTTGATGCCGCCCTGGAAAGAGACGCTGCCAGGGAAGCCGAGGAGGAGGCCCTAAGGAAGAAAAAGGCCGATGAAGAGGCCGAGCTTGCTAAGAAACTGGCCGAGGAAGAAGCTGAGCGAATTCGGAAGGAAGCTGAAGCAGAGGAGGCTCAGTCCGAGGAGGAGCCTGAGGAAGAAGAAGAGGAAGAGCAAGAGGGATCTGGAGAGGACGAGGAACCTGAAGGAGATGAAGCGGGGTCCGGTGAGGACTCGGGGTCTGAGGAAGAGGAGGAAGAATCTCCCTCTCCTTCTCCTCCTCCTCCCCCGTCTCCGAAGAAGCGGAAAGCCCCTGCTCCAGTCAAGCCTCCATCCCCCAAGCGTACCAGGAAGGGCCCTGTCAAGAGTCTTGTAGCGCCTGTCAAGAGAACTGCTCCAACAGTTGCGCGCAGAAAGAACGCAGACCCCCCGGCCTATATCCAGGTAAATCAATCCTTGCCCTCCTCTTGGTTTCAAGATGCTGAGACTGCTGGTAAGTGGGTAGACGAGTTCAGAACTCGTAAGGTTAGCTGTTCAGATTTTTTAGATATTGAGTTCTTTGAAGCTTTGAAGTTACCTTGCATTGAGCTCCTCAAAAAATCCCCAGCCTGGACCCTTCTTAACCTTGAGACTGTTTACTACCCCGAGCTTACCCGACTCTTCTACATTAACGTAAAAGCCAAGAACGACACTGATGGTTGGTCTTTGGAGTCTGTCGTCAAAGGGGTTAGAATCTCTCTCAACTCCAATGATTTTGCAGATTCTCTAGGCTTACCTACACCAGTTCCACCCGCTGAAATCCACCCCTCAAAAGAAAATTGCATCATCCTAGCCCGAGCTAAATATCTCCTACCCGAAGCATCCAACAGCACCTCAAAGCAACTCACCCACTCATCCCTAACCCTCGAGGCAAAAATTATCTTTAACATCATTGTTAGATGCCTCTTACCCCGTCTTAACTTTGGCTCACTCCTAACCGACAATGCCATGGTCCTGCTCTACCGCATTTTAAATGGCCTTGATCCTGATCTGGCCAACACTATCCTTGGAACCATGGCTCATGCCAGAAAAGCCAGAAAAGGCTCTCCCCTCCCCTTTGCTACCCTTTTGACCCCTATCTTCAAAGCTTCTGGAATTGATGTCAAAAATGAAGAGCAGCTGCGTCATACGGGTATGTTCGACTCTAAAGGCCTTGAAAAGATTGGCATCACTCGGTCTCCCCAAGGGACCTTGAGTCTTGCCACTCCTTCAAAAGCCTTTCCCACTGCTCCAGCTTTCGATGAACGCATGGACAACCTAGAGTTGGGCTTGGAGGAGGTTCGCCTGGATATTAAGGAGCTGCAGAAGGAGGTGATGAGCGGGATTTCAAAGATGCTGGAAGGACTGTGGACGAGGCTCACTGATGATGCTCCGGATGACTAAGCCTAAACCTTAACCCACCCTATCCCACCCCTAAAACTCGTTACTTTTGCTGGTTTGTTGGAAACATTTTCAAAACATTTGGTAACTTTTGGTGACTGTTTTACCTCTGCCCTTTGTTGAAAGACAAAAAGGGGGAAATGATCGTTAGACTTTGAAAACCTCTGCTTAAAGGTCTTGGAAGACCTTGGTTTTTTGATTTATGGTTTTCGGTTGGATGTTTTCTTACTTAAAATTTTTTTTTGATCCAACATTTGTCTAACCCTTGCAGGTACTTAGTCCGATTTTACTTATGATATATCTGTTTGACTAAGTTGCAGGGATGCACAGGTTTTGTCTTTCATCAAGGGGGAGATTGATAACTCCCTCCCTTGATGGAAAATGGTATAAATGTTTCAAGGGCTTTGACAGGATGTTTGTGTCAAAGGCCTTGACGCATTAACAGTTGATGAAATACAAAACCTATATTATTTGTCCGAATATTATTTTATATTATTATATACTTCCGTTATATTATATATATGTGTTGAACTAACCTTTCAGGAAGTATAGTTGAGATTATATCCTTCCTTATACACATTGAGGAGATCAGTTCAAAATAGATCATGGCGATTCAAAGTGTCCATATATAGAAGATTGAAGATCAAACTGATTCAAAGGAGTCGTTGGAGATCTGGTGCTGAAGATTCTCACGTTCCATGCTCTCATATAAAGGAAAGGAAGGAGAAGACAGAAGAACACAAGTGCTACACACGAGCTTTCATTCATTCAAGCGATCTGTCTTCCAAGTGTCTCTCTGCTAAGCGCTCAAAGAGTTTGTTGTTTATTTCAAAGCCTTTGAGAGTCACTGTGAGCTTATAGGATATATTCATTTCAAGTGTTACTCGAGAGTTTATAACTCGGGAAGTTGCACTAGGCTATTGATTTGCGAGAGGTAGAGGATTGTACTAGATAGGTGAGAGAGGTGAGGCTCTTCTAGATTGGTCTAGGACTCCAAGGGAACGTGAGTTGACTAGATTGCAATTGTATAGGAGAGAGGCTTCTCGGTGAGCTATTAGGATCCTAAGCTAAGCAATCAATAAAGCCTTTGAATCCTAGGGTTGTGGAAGAACCCTAGGCGGGGACGTAGGCCAAGTTGTGCTGAACCTCGTAAATAATTACTCGTGTCCTTTACTTATTTTCTTTACCTTATTTCCGCACTTGGTTCGAATTGTTTAACTTTGTGATTCAGGTTTATCTCAAAGGTTTTGGTACAAGCTCCAAAAGTATTGAGACTTTCTGCGAAAAACGGGCATACTCTATTCAACCCCCCTTCTAGAGTATTTCTTACTACATTGTTTTTACATTATCGAACCTTCAAACATTATCGAAAAGTGCTTTGTTTCGAAAGTACCATATGCTCCACCAACTAAAGATGAGCTTACTGAAACGGTACATTCCTATTTTATTTCTGATTTGATGTAGGGTGTCGTTAAGTTGATTTCCTTGGGCAAAACCTGTTTTTATAGCAAGAAATTGAGATGGGTCCATCCAAGAAATTGAGATGACCTTTTGCGAAACCGGGCAGGACCATAGAAGGTGAGTAAGGTCTTCATTCCCAGGCGTGCTTTCTCCAGATCCACCGCTCTCTCCGCCTCTCTCTCAACGATTTTGATTGAAGAGGCTCTCGTCTCTCCGCCTCTCTGTCTCTCTCTCTAGATCGAGCGCTCTCCACCGAATCCTCTCGCTTCTCCCCACAAATCGAGCGCCCATGGAAGCCTAAGCAGAAGATTCTCTCCCTCTCATGGCGATTGGCTGTCTGTTCGACCCTTAGATCGCTGGCCACCGACTATGCTTGACATCTCCTACAATAGGTTATCTATCATCCTAGTCGCACGCGTCCTCAGGTTACTCTCCTAACTCTCCCTATTTTTTATGTCGATTTACTTTAGTTTTTTTAGTGCAGATTCAAGTGTTTGTTCCAATTCACAATTCAAATTGCAGATCTCATCCTAATTTTCGTTTCAATTTTGTGAATCTAGGGCTAGCTACTCTCTGTTTCTTCTTCTTTTGCCTCCTACTGATGGTTTCTACTCATTCAGGTAACTTTCTTGTGATTCATTCATTCTAGGGTTTTGTTTTCATTTATCTTAGCTTACATTTTAGTTACTTAAATGCTTTAGTGTAATCTAGGGTTTAGTCATTTGGTTATTATTATTTTTAGACACGAAGAAGTGAGATGTTGAAGATGGCGAGGTTTTTGCCTCTGGTTGCTAAACTAGATTTGCCCTTCCGTCATGCTTCAGTCAAATCTCGTCCACACCCTGCCTCGACAAAAGGTTTGATCTGATTTTTCTTTCCACCGTTTGATATCTTTTATTAATTGTTCGATCCTAGTTGTCTAGGTTTTCCTAGTCCTCTACCACTTTAACACCTAGTTAGGATTTTATTTTCTTAGATTAATACTCCTATGACTCTATCTCCAATGTAGAGGTGATGCAACCAACACCTGCTGAAAATCAACATTGGGCATATAATATCAAATTAAATTTATCCTTGATGTTTCATTTTTGTGGGTGCACTTTGATCTAATTGCTCTAGCCTTGGAATTGAAGTTTCGGGTAAATCCAAGTAGGTTGAGACTCAAGTTCAAGTTGTGCAAGATTTCAAATGTTAGATCATGGTGACTTGGTGAGTGTGAGAGACTATAACTAATTTACAACCTGATTAATTTCTTGTACTCAAGTTCAAGTCATTTTGTTAATTTGTTTATCACTCTGTTCTCATGTAATGGATGTTTCTTTTTCAATCTCTAGGTGTTCTATTTTTCGCTTTTGGAAATTGTCTGAATTTTCTTTCATTTGGATATGTTGTCTAGTTGAGTACCATATCACATGCTTCTCATCTCCCTTTCTTTTGGCTCTTTACATATAAAGCTTGGCATCCAACTTATATGTGAAATCAATATGTATGTCTGAATGTGTTTCTGTTTCTAAAAATGACATTCTTAAGAATTTTTATGATCTATCATTGTCTTGCTAATCTTCTGTATAATTTCATGTACATTCTCCTCTTGCTGCATTGGGATCTGTTCAATTTGTATCTAACATTGCATTTTCATTCTTTGTGTTGGCGAAAAGGGTCCGTACAAATCTATTAAAAGGTTTATGATCCTAGGCGCGTATTGTTTGGGCAACGAGAGGCAATGTTTATCATAGAAGTGTTGAAAGAGCAAGGTTTGTATATTTATCAAAGAAAATAGTAAGGATGGTATGTCGAGCTTTAGATGATGCTAGAATTAATTAATTTCTTGTGTTCCTCATCTGGTGTTTGTTTGTCACTAAGGATTTTAGATGGGTAATAGCTGCTAGTTATTACCAATGTTGCACATTTGTTACTTTTATAGATGTTAATGGGGTTCAACTGGAAAGGTTTAAATGTGGACTTCCTTAGTATTGTATTTCACATTACTAAATTTTTCCTGTCTTCATATTGTTTTTTGGGATCTCACTGAATCTTTTTTTTTTTGGACTTCAACAGGCACAATTTTCTCAGATGAGGCCGGCACCAATGGCACCTTTTGTAACACCGCGTCTGCATGATCTGCTGAAGGCGCCTGACTCTCTCAAGTCCAAGGTGGCAGAGGCCATGGAGGTTCTGAGGAATGTTGCACATCAACAGGCCAACACCGACCATCTCTCTTCGTTGTCCCTCAGCGACAATCTTGTTTCTTGAAGAGTCAAGACTGGCTGATTTATCGTTTATATCTGTCAAACGCTCCTATGGTTTTCAGGGTTGTTTTCCTCAGTCAGGTATTTGGTCTGGACATAGTTTTTACAGGTCTTGTTTTTTTTTAAAAGAATCGCATTGTTAATGTTTGCTGCTTCCTCAGTTAGGATTTCAACTTAGTTTTTATTTGCCTTGTTAGTGTTTGATGGCATGTTTGAATTTCCAGTTAGAAGGATTGCAACTTTGTTTTTATTTGCTTTGGGTATCGACTTTTGAAATTTCCTTCAATCGGTTTCCCCCTACTCCCTCTTACTGGCAATCGGGCATTTCCCAAAAAAAAAAACCGGAATTTTCGCCTGGTAACCCTGAGGTCTTGCATATTTCGCGTGGTGCCCAACCTTTTTACATATTTCGCCAAATAACCCTGAGGTTTTGTTTTTTTTCGCCAAATAACCCTAAAGTTTTATCTTTTTCGCCAAATAACCTTGTATCCCAAATTCACGTTTTTTTTGGTTTTTTTTATAATTCCTTTATTAAATAACATTTAAAAAAAATAAAAAAATAAAACTACCTAGTTGGTGATTTTGGAAGATTGACCATGGCAAAGAACCAGTACAAATCAGAAAAATAAACAAATCCGGATTTGTACTGTATTCTTGGGTGGTGGTGTTTGTTTTAGTTGTAGTTCTTGTTGCACTTGTTAGACTTAGTAGGTGATTTTAGCTTATGTATTGGTTGTATCAAATACGCCCACTTTGCAAAAAAAAAAAAAGAATCTTACATCCATCAAACTTCAAAACCTACCATTTTTATGTGTTTTCATTTTAGCAAACAATAAGAAAACTTGCATCATTAGATACTTAACAGAAGCAATGGTTTCTCAACATCTTAAAGCAATAAGAAATCAACCATCCGCTGCAAAATGGGCTAATGTCGAACAATATTTAGTTGGAAATCTACACAACCAAGTCAAAAGAAGGCAATCGAAATCAGCCTTAACACAAGAAAGACACAACCAAGTAAAAAGAAAGCAATCCAAATCTCAACTTTAACATAAGAAAGGCACCCATGATACGAACAAGTATTGACTTCCTGGATTCCACGGGGCTGAGCACATCACATCTTGGAGTTGTTCTTCATTGGTTGTTTTCTTCTTCTCTTTCTTCCTTTGTCTCCGCTCAACTTGAATTCCTTGCTCCTTCATTTCTCTTGCCGTTAGCCCACCCTTACATGTCTTCTTGTTATGACCGAATGCCTAAAATAGCGATATAAAAAACAATACCATTATTTTCACATCTTGTAATGTAAAATAATGAAAATAAACAAATAAAAAATTATGTGTAATTGATAGAAGTTATTACCTTGCATTGTGAACATTGGACAACACGAGATCTCTTTGATGGCGGTTGTTGACCCTCTTGTCTTTTTCTAACTCGTGAAGGTCTTCCTACTCTCCTTTTCATTGTTGGTGGACTGATTCTTGGAAGATCAAAGGTAGGCCATTGTTCTTCATCCGGCACAGGCCTATAATTCGCCAAGTATGTTCTCTTATACAACCGGACTAAATACCAATCTGAAACATAATGCTCAGGATGCCCTCTCAGCTGACGTATAGCCCTGACTGCATGTCGACAAGGGATGCCACTAATTTGCCATTCACCACATGCACAAATTTGAGCTTTAACATTGACAGCTAAGGATGATTGACTTTCTATAACTTCAAATTATGTGGGAGATACTCTAAAAACCTAAATCAACCCAATAAAAACTAATAAGCTTGAATAAAACAATAATATAATTCTACAAGCATAAAAACCTACAATCATGCATACTAACCTCTAGTGAACGTGCTTTATCTTCCGCCGTCGCCAATGTGTCCTTCCCATGTTTAGTAATGTCATGGTCCCGGAGCTTTTGAGCATCTTCTTGACGCATACATTGTCATGTTTAGTAATATCATTTGGAAACTTAAACAAGGTGATACATTATCCCAAAACAGGTCAAAGATGGAATATACCTTCAACTGGAAGGGATCTATCTAATACCAAAGTCGAGTTGAATGACTCTACAAAATTACTTGATGTTTCAGGAGAATGTAAATTTGGATCAAACTTATGCCTTGCCCAACACTCATATTCACCCAACCTCTGAAGCCATTGGTAGCACCTAATCCAAGTACAATTCCCACCTTTTCCATCGCTTTCTTGAACTTGAATTCTGAGAATGCTTTGCAAGATGCCCAAAAGAGGTCATGTGAAGGTTGTCCTGGATATGCCTTCTTGAAGTTGGCACAAAGGTGTGTGCCACAATATCGCCTAGAAGCTGCAGGCCACACTTTCGCCAGAGCCGGTTCAACTCCCTACATCAATATAAGCATTAGTGGGGAAGTATGGATTGAAATATTAAAAGCTTTAATACCCGAAAAATCTAAAAATTAAAAAATACAAATTTCAAATTACCTTTTGCCTATCTGTCACGATACACCAACTATCTCTGTTAGGATTCCTCAACACTTCCTTAAGCTGATAGAAGAAAGAAGACCATGTTGCTTTGCATTCATTCTCATAGACACCATATGCTATGAGGAAAATCTCATTGTTTCCATCGAGAGCAATAGCCGACAACACAACTCCACCATACTTTCCCTTCAAGTGACAACCATCTACTACAATCAATCCTCTACATCCGTGAATGAACCCCTCTATCATAGGCTTCAAAGAAATGAAGACACTCTTAAATTGTACGGGCTTTTCCGGATCACCTTCAGCTTGTCTCCACACCACATGAGCCTTCGAGCCAGGATTCGAAATCTTCAGCACCTCGCAATAACCCGGCACACTTCCAAAAGAAGTATAAGCAGCCCCCTTAATAATCTCAATGACAAGTACTATCGCTTTGTTCAAGGATGTTGTCTTCAGTTTTATACCATATTTTTCGAACAAGAAGGTTTGAATGGTTTTTCCTTTGATGTCTTCATCTGCTCTCACATGTTCAAGAATTTTCATTGCTGCCCACTCTGGGGTTGCCATAGGATTATGGATGCCCATTCTAAGGCAAGTATGGTTGTCATCTAATGTCTTGATTGCCCATGTAACTTTGTCTGACAATAATGATGCATGAATCCTCCAAGTACAATCTGAATCCCTGCACACAGCTGTGTACCTATCTTTCTCAACTTTTCTGACTATAACCGCTACACCCATTTGGACACAATAATCCCTCACAACCCCCATCAATGTCTCCTAGTCAGCAAAAAGCATCCACACCTTCGACTTGATTTTCCCAGACTCATCAGCATCATACAACTCCCCATTTTTGTAGAGTCTATCAAAGTAATCACTCTCATAATCACTACTCCAACATCCATCATCACCTTGTTCTAACATATAGTTAGCACTATCAGATACATCCACATCGTGCACATCAACATTAGGTAAATCATCACAAGGCACCTGAGCATCAAGAACATCAACTTCAACTTGTACACCAAATTTTCTACTAAGATCGCTAGAAATAGGTTGAGCGACTAATGATTGAGAAGTACTTCAAACTTTTAGAACATATATCCCTCTTCGTCTTGCAGTTGTGGTGGGAACTTTGTGACTAGAGGATGGTCGGCTACCATGACTTGAACTTAGAGGTATCGAGTTTCCCTTCTTTGATTCAAGCAAACCCCGTGCCAACTCTAAATTCTTATATGAGGAATCAGCAGATCCAACAGACAAATCAATCAACTTCTTCTCGGGGAAACAACGAAACATGTTTACAACATCGATATCATTTTCAAGCTGAAAACTTTGAGCTTTATATGTATACCATAAGGTTGGATGGTCGGGAAGGAGCATCCCGGTTTTCTCAGCCTCTCCCAACAATTCAACTAATAAGTCTAGGATGTTGCCCTCACTCGGATCATCCACCTCTATCTCCACATACTCTCTATGAATATACCGAATTTTCAACAATATCTTCCCTTCCATTCTATAATTTGAAAGAAACTATAATCAGTTTTAAACATGTTAAAATCCTACTATGCACCAAAGAAATCAAGACCCAACACCCACAATTTCAAATACATAAACCCTAGAATTATCAAACCCTAAGATTTGGGGATTTCGCATACCTGTCGCCCCGGCCGCTCCACCACTGTTGTCTCACCACCGGCGTGACTCCACCCCTCCGACCGGCCACCGGCGTGCGGCTCTTCCCTCCGGCGTGCGGCTCTTTCTCCGCTCCACCACTGTTGTCTCACCTTGTTCGCTCTCTGTCTTCGCTCTCTATCTCCGCTCTTTGTCAAAATTTAAAAAAAAACGTGTTGTGTTATTTTACTTAATTACTAGGTAGTTTTAATTTTTTTAAATATTATTTAACAAAGGATTTATTAAAAAAAATCGAAAAAAATGAATTTTGGAGACAAGGTTATTTGGCGAAAAAAACAAAACCTCAGGGTTATTTGGCGAAATATGTAAAAAAGTTGAGTACCACGCGAAATATGCAAGACCTCAAGGTTATCAGGCAAAAAATCCAAAAAAAAAATTTAAAGAACATAGCTAATTTGAAGTTTCAGCCTACTTATTGAGTTGGTATATTGGTGGTAGGTTGGACAATATTAGTTTCTGGCTATTTATCGTTATCTACGAGTACATTGTTATATTCTGAGAATATATTGGTGGTAGGTACGTATAACATTGCATATCCTGTCTTACTGGACTGGTCTGAGTATGTAAAACTGTTGGCCTGCCTTTTCTCAAAAATTTTAGGAACTTATGAGCGTAAGCTTCCTTGTTTTAAATTTGCCCATAACTGGCCTTTTAAGCTACACAATAATGTACTTGATTTGATACAGGGCCACTTCTCTTTTAGTTTCTAAGATCTCATTTGTTTCGTGCTTTCTTTCTTCGGAGGATCATATAAAATATGACGTATGTTCTGTCCTCCAATCTATCAGGCTATTTTACAAACTTATATTTCTTTTACCATTGCTTAGATGATACAACCATGGGAAAGGGCCAAAGACCTATTCTTTATCTTAATTTATAGTGGCGTTGCTGCACCCAGCATGTCTAATTGTGCATATAAACACAACAGATCATCATTTTTTTTAATAAAAAATAAAAAATCTAAATCATTTTACCTTCTTAAGCTTATTCAATCTTCTCTTCTATGTGGATGTATCCCATTCTAGCTATTGTGATATATCCTTCCTGCATCACCAAGAGTTAAACATGTGTCCAATTCCATACATCAATTAAGATAAGACGGATTCTTTTATTGATTTGAATTAGAGTATAACAAATTATAACGAACACTTTGCAATCCAATCACATTTTTGTTCTCCGTATTACTTTTTGCCCTGTCAAGCAACCCCTGCTGGATTTACAAGTTTTTTCTTTTCCATTCTGCTACACGTTTTGGTTGCTTGTTATTTTGATCACATTGAATTTTGTATGTTGTATGCAGGGATGCAAGTTTATACTTCTGTATGTGCATTGATTAGGATGACAACGAGTTAGAGGTCTTGGAAATAAGCCATTTCTATGTTGAGATTTTGGATCGATAGTTTGGAAGTGTGAGTGTCCTTGTCTTTTTTCTTATACATAACACACTATTGGGACATTATTTAGGTTTTTTGTATGTTATTGTGATTAAACTTTTTCATTCTTTTCAGGTTTGTGAACTAGACCTTATCTTCCATTTCCAGAACAACAAGAGACGAGCAAAAAGACAGTAGCACAACTGATTGCTGAGCAGGTCTGGTTTATCCTCTTCGTCTGTTTGTTATTCTCGTTGAATCCATTCATTTATCTTCTTTCTTCTTCTTCTTTTTTCTGCCTTTTATAATGGGTATTTAAAAAAATCAAATTTGTCTTTTTTTATTCAGATAATCCAACTAATGGTATGTATGATGATTTGGAATCCATAATAATGATGATTTTAGCCTTCTCTTCTTATTCTTGTTTATCTTTTTATTCACATGTCTTCTCTGGTTATTTTGTCTTTTTTTTTTCTGCAAAGTAATCAGTCTCTGCTGTCATTTGTTGTATTTTTTATTTATTTATGATGCATTTAATTCTTTATGTCGGGTGATGAAATCATGTTATGCTAAGCATATACAAGGAATTCATGGACTCTTTCCATGCCCACCTTATTTATCTTGCTGTAATGCTGACCAATTGTCAGCTATAAATAGGCGAAGTTGTTCTATATAAATTAGTTGTTGTTTTTCCTTTTGATATAATATTACCTATGAGCTACTAATCGATTTTAAGCTATCTATCTACTGATGGATTGTAACTACACATTATAGGTTCAGGGTTAGCAAAGGACAAGGGATGCACTTTAGTATAAGAATGAGCACAAAGATTTGTATTGAAGTTCATATTCCTTAGAAATCTGGAAACACATTCTTCTTCTGATTTGATATAAGATTGACCAGATTATTTCCTTAAAATATGCTATCTTGTTCAAGTTGCTACCGGTTTACATCAGTGTGTGCCAAGTAGCTGGTTATCTATTCTTGATTCTTGTTTACTAGTGATGAAATGTATAATGACATAAGACCTCCTTTCTTGCAACAGGTTTTACCCATCATTTTCATTTGTCTCAATAGATTCAATATTCTTGATTCCGGAGTGTTTAATTTTTTAATAAGATTAACTTCCATGCTTGATACGGGGTTAGCCGTAGGATAGCCCGATCTTCGACAATCAAACAAGAAACTAAAGAACGGAAGCAAGAAACAAGAAAGACTCAACAAGAAAGCAAGAAACTCGACCAAGAAGATCAAGAATCGACCAAGACTCTCAAGAACGCAGCAAGAATGACCAAGACGATGCAAGAACACCAAGATCCAAGGGGAACTCGATGTCGACTAAACAAGAACAAAGAAAAACTCGAAATTTAGATGCAAGAATTGAAAGACACGACCGATAAGGACTGAGTTAATCTATATAGAACAAGATAAAGACCCCAGGCCTCCTAAGAGGGTAGGAACCAATACCAATGCCTATATAACCCGCCTCTACAACCCTACACAATCAAGCGGACAACTTGGAGGCATAAGGAGGGGGCTTGTGGATACTAGGATCACCAAGTCTTGCGAAGTTGATGAACACAAAGCAAACCAAGCTGAGACAAGATACCAATTCGTGACTGATGAGCACAGCTCTAATCAATCAACAAGCACTCAATGTGTTTCACACAATTTGAGAAGACTAAACTCTATTCATTAATGTTCCAATCGGCATACATGGAGGATGTTCTGCTTATATAGCCATAACATAGGCCTGATGGGCCGAGTTCTATGATAGAAAAGATAAAAATAAGGCTTTAAAGAAATAATAGAAATAACCACTAAAGTTTCCTAAAATAACTTAAGTAAAATTAATACTAAAAATAGTAATATAAAGATGTTCCAACATTTAGCCAAATCAGCAGCATCTAGACTAAGGTGGATCGACATTGTCTTGAATCCCTATGCACATATAGGTCTTCAATGTAGGCTCGAGGGGTTTAACCGTGCTCGAGAACAAAGCATGACTCACAAAGTTGAATGAGTCTCTCTGAAAGCTTCTTAGCTCGGGCTCGAATCATACGTCGTTCTCCAAGAATGATTGGTGTGTCTGGAGTTGTAGAAGATGGTCCCGCATCAACCTCCCCTTCTTGAAAAGGATTCGACCACGAATCCAAGTATTCATCCACAGTGAAGTAAGGGATTAGATCGGCGACTTTGAATTTAGCGTTCACGCCCATGTCTCCAGGAAGCTCTCATTGGTAGGCATTATCGCCCACTCTTTTCTTCACCTTGAAGGGGCCGTCACCTCTTGTTGCTAACTTGCTCTTCCGTGCATCTGGAAACCGCGCCTTCCTCAGGTGCACCCATACTAGATCCCCAGGCTGAAATGTGACCAAGCGACGTCCCTTGTTGGCCTTGTTAGAATTGTACTCAGCCTTTTGCATAAGCTTCTGACGCGTCTGTTCATGACATAGCTCACATTTCTTTAAATTAGCATATAAGTGTTCAATTCTTAAAGTTTTAAGTACTTCTCTAAATGTGCTTCATGTTCATTAAGAGATTTTCTATAAATCAGAATATCATCAAAATAAACAACAAAAAATTTCCCTATAAAGTTCCTAAGCACATGATTCATTAAGAGCATAAAAGTACTTGGAGCATTAGTTAAACCAAAAGGCATAACAAACCACTCATATAAACCAAACTTAGTCTTGAAAGTTGTTTTCCATTCATCACCTTCCTTCATTCTAATTTGATGATAGCCATGTAGTTCATCTAACATATCATCTAATCGTGGTATAGGATGGCGATATTTTAGAGTTATGTTGTTAATAGCCCTACATTCTACATACATTCTCCATGATCCATCTTTCTTAGGAACTAAGAAGACAGGCACAACACAAGGACTTAAGCTTTCACGAATATATCCCTTATCCAACAGTTCCTGGACTTGGGATTGGACCTCTTGGCTCTCAGTGGGATTCATACGATAAGCATGCCTATTTGGCAAGGTGGCCCCTGGAATAAGATCAATTTGATGCTCATCAATTCCATGAATAGGGGGTAGACCTGCTGGTATGTCATCGGGGAATACATCTTTATATTCCTCAAGAAGGCTGAGAATATGTGATGGAAGAGTAGCTTTAAGCTCTTCACTCAACATGTTCAAACCCTTGCAAATTAGCATAAGAGTTGTCTCCCCATCCACAAATTCGTCTAAGTATGCGCTTTTGGCAGCCAAAAGGACACCCTTAGGCCGAGTTTGTGAACCCACATGGCTCGACTGAGCCTCCCTATCTAACTCATCTTTACTTACCTTGCGCTTCTCAATCTCGTCAGCCACTTGTGTTGGCGTCATAGGCTTGAGAACGACATTCTTGCCCTGAAAAGTAAAGGAGTATCTATTAGTAAACCCATCATGAATAACCTTACGATCAGATTGCCAAGGACGGCCTAATAGAATATGACAAGCTTGCATAGACACAATATCAGATAAAACATCATCTTCATAATGTCCTAGTTTAATATGCACTTTAACTTGCCTATTCACTTTCAAGTTTCCATAATCATTCATCCAATGCAATTTGTAAGGTCTAGGGTGTTGCATAGTGGAAAGTTGCAATTTATCAACCATTTCTTGACTAGCTAAATTACAGAAACTACCACCATCAATGATCACATTAACAACCATTCCTTTAACTAAGCATCGAGTATGAAATAAGTTTTCTCTTTGATTATCATCACATGGTGTAGGAACAACACTTAAAACTCTCCTAACAATCAAAGACTCTCCATGTTCATATTCGACCTCATCATCATAATTATGATAGCATACAAGGTTGAGGTTTTGATCATTGTTATCTTTATTATGCTCATCATGTTCATCACAAGAATTTTCAGATTCATATTCTCCTAGGTGATTAATCATGAGAGTTTTCTTATTAGGGCAATCCTTCATATAATGTCCTCTACCTTGGCATTTAAAGCATACAATATCTCTATATCTAAAGGTAGAAGAGTTAGGATTACTCCCTTTGGGACCAGTAGATGTCCTAGACGTTTCAAGCCCGTTCCATGGGCCCTTGCCTTTGTCGAGGGGCTGCTGAGATGCTCGTCGACCTTCATCCTTCCATGGGAGCTACAATGGCCGGTCACGAGAACCACCCTTCGAGCGCCCTTGGGGATGTTTTGGCCGAGATTGGCGCCATTAGGGCTGCTGTCCACTCGGCATTCGATTACCTTGGCTCTTATATCGTTGTCCCCTTTCTACTTTAATTGATAAATGTAACAAATCAGTAGGAGTATTATAGGAAAAGTAACCAATTTCATGAGCTAAAGCGGGATGCAAAATACTAAGATACCTAGCATTTGTATCTTCATAAGGTTCAACCACATTAGCTCGAGCAATGGTTTCTTGCATAAGATTAAATGTTTCCTCAACAGTTTTATTACCTTGCTTAAGATTCTCTAATCTTTGCCTAAGCTCTCTAGCATAATGTTGAGGTACAAATATATTTCTCATTAATGCTTTTAATTGATCCCGAGAAGCAATAGGTGCATCAAGGGCTCTTCTTCTTTCTTTAACTAGGTTATCCCACGAAATTAAAGCAAAGTCTGTGAATTCTAGTGAAGCTAGTTGCACTTTCTTAGCATTTGAGAAATTATGACAATTCCATATTTGATCCATTTTAGTTTCCCAATCTATATAAGCATCTGGATCAGTTTTACCTTCAAAAGGAGGAATCTTTACCTTAACCTTACCTATTCCGTCGTCGTCATGATTCCTAGGTGGCCGGTTTTGGTACTTATTTTCCCTTTGATTTCGTCTCGGGCGTTGCTCCCAATACTCCTCTTCTTGGAAGTCATCATCTTGCTCCGAGTAGTAAAATTGCTCCTGGAAGCCTCGTCCTCTTCCCCTTCCTTGTCCTTTACCCTGCACATTAAAAAACCCATTATTCCTATCATTTCTCCCACCTCGTGGAGAGTTGTTTTCTTCAAAAGTAGGGTTATTGATATTAAGATTAGGGTTAGGGTTAGGATTATTGACTTCCCTTTCATCGCGAGGCAGCTCATCACGCCTTTGATTACCTTGACCATCTATGGTGTTCGAATCACTAGGTCTTGAACTCTCCAATGTTGTTACCTTCGCTGTCAACGTAGTTATGGTTTCCATCAAAGCGTTGAATTGCTCGGGTGTAACGTTAGTGCTAGAGTTATTCCCATTGTTGGGCTCATTGTTACCGTGGTTACCTGGCTGAGAGATTGCAAATAAAACGAACAAAGAACTAAGTAAAGGTTAGTAAAAATATAAAAACCTCACTATGTGTTTCGCTCACACTCAAGCAAAAACCTAACAATCAAAGTATATGAATCAAGAGAATGAATGAAACAACACAAAAGAGTACTCGACAAAGGGCTGTAGTACTCGACAGAAACCAAACAAGCACTCGACAAGCTGTAAGGTACTCGACACAAACAAAACGAATTCGATCCAAGCAAGGATCAACTCGACAAGCAACAAGGAGCACTCGATCAAGTAGGATCAGTACTCCACACAAACAACAAGCACTCGAATTCAAGGAGATAGTGCTCAACAAAGCTGTAAAACAAAAGAAAATAGAATAACACAAGGAAAGTTTGGAAATTTACCTCTTTTGATTGAAAACCTTAAGTTAGGATGTTGTAGTTACAAGGTAGGGTTTCAATTTTGTGTTTTGTGGAGTTAATGTATATGGATATAGGGTATGTCGATAGGGCTAGGGAGAATTCACCAAAAGTGGTCTTTTGGAGCTTATTTGCACTAGATAGATCAACAAACTCTTTTTTTTTACTTACTTTTGCCCCTAGTGAATATTATCTCCTAGGTCCAAGTTCAATCTTTTTTTTTTGAATAAATTCGAAACTGATTTTTTTTTTTTTACCTAATGCAAGAAAGGTCTCAAAGTAATGGAAAGGACTCGAAAATATGAGAATAAAGGTGAAAAGATAGAAAATATAGCATTAAAGATAAATATATAGACAACCTTTGGATAAAATAGAAAAGTAGATCTATCTTAGCCTTTTTAGATAGTTGATAGATATAATGGCATTAAATCTAGGTAAATTTATAGAAAACCACCCCTTAAATATGGGTGTTTTCACTTAACCACCCCTTAAATTAATAATTACATAAAACCACCCTTTAAATGGTTTTTACTTACAATTCACCACCCCTTCATCTATTTTCATTAATTTATCATTAAATATATTATATTTAATATTTTTAAACTTCAATTTGATTATAAATATATTCAAAATTTTAATTTAAGGGCTCGATTATATTTTAGTGATAATTTTATTTATTTTAAAAAAATAAATATATAGCCTAAATTATTATCTTAATAATTATATTTAAGTTATATGATTAATTGATAACCTAATTTTTTTTTAAATTTAAGCAAATTTAAAGAAAAAAGTTACATATAACAAATAAAATGGATCAAATTCATAATTTAAGTTGAAAGTTATTAACTATTTATTAAAAATAAATAAAATGATCACTAAAATATAATCAAGCCCTTAAATTCAAATTTTGCACATATTTATAATCAAATTTGAGTTCAAAGATATTAAAATATAATATATGTAATGATAAATTAATGAAAATAGATGAAGGGGTGGTGAGTTGTAAGTAAAAATCATTTAAAGGGTGGTTTTCTGTAATTTTGAATTTAAGGGGTGGTTAAGTGAAAACACCCATATTTAACGGGTGGTTTTCTGTAATTTCCCCTTAAATCTAACAACTTAAAAATCTGATTTTTAATAGGCAATAGATAAATGGAATTTAGATAAAAGATAAATCAAAAGTTCCAAAGATAGAACAAATAAACCAAAGATAGAAAGATAGAACAAACTAGGGTTTCTCTTGTGGTATGTGAATGTCGACCAAGCAAGACTATGGGGACAAGGGCTGCCATCGGCTAAGGTGCTACACAAGAGGATTGCGCACCACTTTGGTCGACTCCACGGTCTCAGCTAGGCTTTGTGTTTAGGCTATGCAACCACAAACAATCACAAACTCAAGATTAGTGCAATAATCAAATCAAGAATGCACGAAGTAAAAGACCAAAACAAGAAAAGGACTCTTTTTGTGGTTTTTGTGTTTATGAAAATAAAAGACTAAATCTTGATGTCGGAAACCAAAGCTCTGATACCAATTTGATACGGGCTTAGCCGTAGGATGGCCCGATCTTCGACAATCAAACAAGAAACTAAAGAACGGAAGCAAGAAACAAGAAAGACTCAACAAGAAAGCAAGAAACTCGACCAAGAAGATCAAGAATCGACCAAGACTCTCAAGAACGCAGCAAGAATGACCAAGATGATGCAAGAACACCAAGATCAAAGAGGAACTCGATGTCGACTAAACAAGAACAAAGAAAGACTCGAAATTTAGATGCAAGAATTGAAAGACACGACCGATAAGGATTGAGTCGATCTATATATAACAAGATAAAGACCCTAGGTCTCCTAAGAGGGTAGGAACCAATACCAATGACTATATAACCCGCCTCTACAACCCTACACAACAAAGCATGACTCACAAAGTTGAATGAGTCTCTCTGAAGCTTCTTAGCTCGGGCTCGAATCATAGGTCCTTCTCCAAGAATGATTGGTGTGTCTGGAGCTGTAGAAGATGGTCCCGCATCAACCTCCCCTTCTTGAAAAGGATTCGACCACGAATCCAAGTATTCATCCACAGCGAAGTAAGGGATTTGATCGGCGACTTTGAATGTAGCGCTCACACCCATGTCTCCAGGAAGCTCCAATTGGTAGGCATTGTCGCCCACTCTTTTCTTCACCTTGAAGGGGCCGTCACCTCTTGGTGCTAACTTGCTCTTCCGTGCGTCTGGAATCCTCGCCTTCCTCAGGTGCACCCACACTAGATCCCGAGGCTGAAATGTGACCAAGCGACGTCCCTTGTTGGCCTTGTTAGCATTGTACTCAGCCTTTTGCATAAGCTTCTGACGCGTCCGTTAATGACATAGCTCACATTTCTTTAAATTAGCATATAAGTGTTCAGTTCTTAAAGTTTTAAGTACTTCTCTAAGATGTGCTTCATGTTCATTAAGAGATTTGCTATAAATCAGAATATCATCAAAATAAACAACAACAAATTTCCCTATAAAGTTTCTAAACACATGATTTATTAAGCGCTTAAAAGTACATGGAGCATTAGTTAAACCAAAAGGCATAACCAACCACTCATATAAACCAAACTTAGTCTTGAAAGTTGTTTTCCATTCATCACCTTCCTTCATTCTAATTTGATGATAGCCACTTTTTAGATCTATTTTCGAAAATATATAAGCACCATGTAGTTCATCTAACATATCATCTAATCGTGGTATAGGATGGTGATATTTTACAGTTATGTTGTTAATAGCCCTACAATCTACACACATTCTCCATGATCCATCTTTCTTAAGAACTAATAACACAAGCACAACACAAGGACTTAAGCTTTCACGAATATATCCCTTATCCAACAGTTCCTGGACTTGGGATTGGACCCCTTGGGTCTCAGTGGGATTCATACGATAAGCAGGCCTATTTGACAAGGCAGCCCCAGGAATACGATCAATTTGATGCTCAATTCCATGAATAGGGGGTAGACCTGCTGGTATTTTATCGGGGAATACATCTTTATATTCCTCAAGAAGGCTGAGAATATGTGGTGGAAGAGTAGCTTTAAGGTCTACAATCAACATGTTCAAACCCTTGCAAATGAGCATAAGAGTTGTCTCCCCATCCACAAATTCGTCTAAGTATGCGCTTTTGGAAGCCAAAAGGACACCCTTAGGCCGAGTTTATGAACCTACATGGCTCGACTGAGCCTCCCTATCTAACTCATCTTTACTTACCTTGCGCTTATCAATCTCGTCAGCCATTTGTGTTGGCGTCATAGGCTTGAGAACGACATTCTTTCCCTGAAAAGTAAAGGAATATCACAAGCTTGCATAGACACAATATCACATAAAACATCATCTTCATAATGTCCTAGTTTAATATGCACTTTAACTTGCCTATTCACTTTCAAGTTTCCACAATCATTTATCCAATGCAATTTGTAAGGTCTAGGGTGATGCATAGTGGAAAGTTGCAATTTATCAACCATTTCTTGACTAGCTAAATTACAGCAACTACCACCATCAATCATCACATTATCAACCATTCCTTTAACTAAGCATCGAGTATGAAATAAGTTTTCTCTTTGATTATCATCACATGGTGTAGGAACAACACTTAAAACTCTCCTAACAATCAAAGACTCTCCATATTTATATTCTACCTCATCATCATCATTATCATAGCATACAAGGTTGAGGTTTTGATCATTGTTATCATTATTATGCTCATCATGTTCATCACAACAATTTTCATATTCATATTCTCCTAGGTGATTAATCATGAGAGTTTTCTTATTAGGGAAATCCTTCATATAATGTCCTCTACCTTGGCATTTAAAGCATACAATATCTCTAGATCTAAGGGTAGAAGAGTTAGGATTACTCTCTTTGGGACCAGTAGATGTCCTAGACGTTTCACGCCCGTTCCATGGGCCCTTGCCTTTCTCGAGGGGCTGCTGAGATGCTCGTCGACCTTCATCCTTCCATGGGAGCTACAATGGCCGGTCACGAGAACCACCCTCCGAGCGCCCTTGGGGATGTTTTGGCCGAGATTGGCGACATTAGGGCTGCTGTCCACTTGACATTCGATTACCTTGGCTCTTATATCTTTGTCCCCTTTCTACTTTAATTGCTAAATGTAACAAATCAGTAGGAGTAGTATAGGAAAAGTAATCAATTTCATGAGCTAAAGCGGGATGCAAAATACTAAGATACCTAGCATTTGTATCTTCATAAGGTTCAATCACATTAGCTCGAGCCATGGTTTCTTGCATAAGATTAAATGTTTCCTCAACAGTTTTATTACATTGCTTAAGATTCTCTAATCTTTGCCTAAGCTCTCTAGCATAATGTTGAGGTACAAATCTATTTCTCATTAATGCTTTTAATTGATCCCAAGAAGCAATAGGTGCATCAAGGGCTCTTCTTCTTTCTTTAACTAGGTTATCCCACGAAATTAAAGCAAAGCCTGTGAATTCTAGTGAAGCTAGTTTCACTTTCTTAGCATTTGAGAAATTATGACAATTCCATATTTGATCCATTTTAGTTTCCCAATCTATGTAAGCATCTGGATCAGTTTTACCTTCAAAAGGAGGAATCTTTACCTTAACCTTACCTATTCCGTCCTAGTCATGATTCCTAGGTGGCCGGTTTTGGTACTGATTTCCCCTTTGATTTCGTCGCGGGCGTTGCTCCCAATACTCCTCTTCTTGGAAGTCATCATCTTGCTCCGAGTAGTATAATTGCTCCTGGAAGCCTCGTCCTCTTCCCCTTCATTGTCCTTGGCCCTGCACATTAAGAAACCCATTATTCCTATCATTTCTCCCACCTCGTGGAGAGTTGTTTTCTTCAAAAGTAGGGTTATTGACATTAAGATTAGGGTTAGGGTTAGGATTATTGAATTCCCTTTCATCGCGAGGCGGCTCATCACGCCTTTGATTACCTTCACCATCTATGGTGTTCGAACCACTAGGTGTTGAACTCTCCAATGCCGTTACCTTCGTTGTCAACGTAGCTATGGTTTCCATTAAAGCGTTGAATTGCTCGGGTGTAACGTTAGTGCTAGAGTTATTCTCGCTGTTGGGCTCATTGTTACCGTGGTTACCTGACTGAGACATTGCAAATAAAACGAATAAAGAACTAAGTAAAGGTTAGTAAAAATATAAAAACCTCACTATGTGTTTCGCTCACACTCTCACTCTAACTGGTATGTGACGCTTGTTGGGGCAATCCGCCTTGGGCAAATCAACACTCAAGCAAAAACCTAACAATCAAAGTATATGAATCAAGAGAATGAATGAAACAACACACAAGAGTACTCGACAAAGGGCTGTAGTACTCGACAGAAACCAAACAAGCACTCGACAAGCTGTAAGGTACTCGACACAAACAACACGAATTCGATCCAAGCAAGGATCAACTCGACAAGCAACCAGGAGCACTCGATCAAGCAGGATCAGTACTCGACACAAACAACAAGCACTCGAATTCAAGGAGATAGTGCTCGACAAAGCTGTAAAACAAAAGAAAATAGAAGAACACAAGGAAAGTTTAGAAATTTACCTCTTTTGATTGAAAACCTTAAGTTAGGATGTTGTAGTTGCAAGGTAGGGTTTCAATTTTGTGTTTTGTGGAGTTAATGTGTATGGATATAGGGTATGTCGATAGGGCTAGGGAGAATTCACCAAAAGTGGTCCTTTGGAGCTTTCTTGCTTTAGATAGATCAACAAACTCTTTTTTTTACTTACTTTTGCCCATAGTGAATTTTATCTCCTAGGTCCAAGTTCAATCTTTTTTTTTTAATAAATTAGAAACTGATTTTTTTTTGACCTAATGCAAGAAATGACTCAAAGTAATGGAAAGGACTCGAAAATCTGAGAATAAAGGTGGAAAGATAGAAAATATAGCCTTAAAGATAAATATATAGACAACCTTTGGGTAAAATAGGAAAGTAGATCTATCTTAGCCTTTTTAGATAGTTGATATATATAATGGCATTAAATCTAACAACTTAAAAATCTGATTTCTGATTTTTAATAGGCAATAGATAAATGGAATTTAGATAAAAGATAAATCAAAAGTTACAAAGATAAAACAAATAAACCAAAGATAGAAAGGTAGAACAAGTTAGGGTTTCTCTTGTGGTATGTGAATGTCGACCAAGCAAGACTATGGGGACAAGGGCTGCCATCGGCTAAGGTGCTACACAAGGGGATTGCACACCACTTTGGTCGACTCCACGGTCTCGGCTAGGCTTTGTGTTTAGGCTATGCAACCACAAACAATCACAAACTCAAGATTAGTGCAATAATCAAATCAAGAATGCAAGAAGTAAAAGACCAAAACAAGAAAAGGACTTTTTTTTGTGGTTTTTGTGTTTATGAAAATAAAAGACTCAATCTTGATGTCGCAAACCAAAGCTCTAATACCAATTTGATACGGGGTTAGTCGTAGGATGGCCCGATCTTCGACAATCAAACAATAAACTAAAGAACGGAAGCAAGAAACAAGAAAGACTCAACAAGAAAGCAAGAAACTCGACCAAGAAGATCAAGAATCGACCAAGACTCTCAAGAACGCAACAAGAATGACCAAGACGATGCAAGAACACCAAGATCCAAGGGGAACTCGATGTCGACTAAGCAAGAACAAAGAAAGACTCGAAATTTAGATGCAAGAATTGAAAGACACGACCGATAAGGACTGAGTCGATCTATATAGAACAAGATAAAGACCCCAGACCTCTTAAGAGGGTAGGAACCAGTACCAATAACTATATAACGCGCCTCTACAACCCTACACAACCAAGCGGACAACTTGGAGGCACAAGGAGGGGGCTTGTGGATACTAGGATCACCATGTCTTGCGAAGTTGATGAACACAAAGTAAACCAAGCTGAGAAAAGATACCAATTCGTGACTGATGAGCACATCTCTAATCAATCAACAAGCACTCAATGTGTTTCACACAATTTGAGAAGACTAAACTCTATTCATTAATGTTCCAATCGACATACATGAAGGGTGTTCGGCTCATATAGTCATAACATAGGCCTGATGGGCCGAGTTCTATGATAGAAAAGATAAAAATAAGGCTTTTAAGAAATAATAGAAATAACCACTAATGTTCCCTAAAATAACTTAAGTAAAATTAATACTAAAAATAGTAATATAAAGATGTTCCAACACTTAGCCAAATCGGCAGCATCTAGACTAAGGTGGATCGACATTGTCTTGAATCCCTATGCACATATAGGTCTTCAATGTAGGCTCGGGGAGTTGAACCGTGCTCGAGAACAAAGCATGACTCACAAAGTTGAATGAGTCTCTCTGAAGCTTCTTAGCTCGGGCTCGAATCATAGGTCCTTCTCCAAGAATGATTGGTGTGTCTTGAGCTGTAGAAGATGGTCCTGCATCAACCTCCCCTTCTTAAAAAGGAATCGACCACGAATCCAAGTATTCATCCACAACGAAGTAAGGGATTAGATCGGCGACTTTGAATGTAGCGTTCACGCCCATGTCTCCAGGAGGCTCCAATTGGTAGGCATTGTCGCCCACTCTTTTCTTCACCTTGAAGGGGCCGTCACCTCTTGGTGCTAACTTGCTCTTCCGTGCGTCTGGAAACCGCGCCTTCTTCAGGTGCACCCACACTAGATCCCCAGGCTGAAATGTGACGAAGCGACGTCCCTTGTTGGCCTTGTTCGCATTGTACTCAGCCTTTTGCATAAGCTTCTTACGCGTCCATTCATGACATAGCTCACATTTCTTTAAATTAGCATATAAGTGTTCAATTCTTAAAGTTTTAAGTACTTCTCTAAGATATGCTTCATGTTCATTAAGAGATTTGCTATAAATAAGAATATCATCAAAATAAACAACAATAAATTTCCCTATAAAGTTTCTAAGCACATGATTCATTAAGCGCATAAAAGTACGTGGAGCATTAGTTAAACCAAAAGGTATAATCAACCACTCATATAAACCAAACTTAGTCTTGAAAGTTGTTTTCCATTCATCACCTTCCTTCATTCTAATTTGATGATAGCCACTTTTTAGATCTATTTTCGAAAATATAGAAGCACCATGTAGTTCATCTAACATATCATCTAATTGTGGTATAGGATGGCGATATTTTATAGTTATGTTGTTAATAGCCCTACATTCTACACACATTCTCCATGATCCATCTTTCTTTGGAACTAATAACACAGGCACAACACAAGGACTTAAGATTTCACGAATATATCCCTTATCCAAAAGTTCCTGGACTTGGGATTGGACCTCTTGGGTCTCAGTGGGATTCATACGATAAGCATGCCTGTTTGGCAAGGCAGCCCCTGGAATAAGATCAATTTGATGCTCAATTCCACGAATAGGGGGTAGACCTGCTGGTATGTCATCGGGGAATACATTTTTATATTCCTCAAGAAGGCTGAGAATATGTAGTGGAAGAGTAGCTTTAAGCACTTCACTCAACATGTTCAAACCCTTGCAAATGAGCATAAGAGTTGTCTCCCCATCCACAAATTCGTCTAAGTATGCGCTTTTGGAAGCCAAAAGTACACCCTTAGGCCGAGTTTGTGAACCCACATGGCTCGACTGAGCCTCCCTATCTAACTCATCTTTACTTACCTGGTGCTTCTCAATCTCGTCAGCCACTTGTGATGGCGTCATAGGCTTGCGAACGACATTCTTGCCCTGAAAAGTAAAGGAATATCTATTAGTAAACCCATCATGAATAACCTTACGATCAGATTGCCAAGGACGACCTAATAGAATATGAAAAGCTTGCATAAACACAATATCACATAAAACATCATCTTCATAATGTCCTATTTTAATATGCACTTTAACTTGCCTATTCAGTTTCATGTTTCCACAATCATTCATCCAATGCAATTTGTAAGGTCTAGGGTGTTGCATAGTGGAAAGTTGCAATTTATCAACCATTTCTTGACTAGCTAAATTACAGCAACTACCACCATCAATGATCACATTAACAACCTTTCCTTTAACTAAGCATCGAGTAAATAAGTTTTCTCTTTGATTATCATCACATGGTGTAGGAACAACACTTAAAACTCTCCTAACAATCAAAGACTCTCCATGTTCATATTCGACCTCATCATCATCATTATCATAGGATACAAGGTTGAGGTTTTGATCATTGTTATCATAATGATGCTCATCATGTTCATCACAAGAATTTTCAGATTCATATTCTCCTAGGTGATTAATCATGAGAGTTTTCTTATTAGGGCAATCCTTCATATAATGTCCTCTACCTTGGCATTTAAAGCATACAATATCTCTAGATCTAAGGGTAGAAGAGTTAGGATTACTCCCTTTGGGACCAGCAGATGTCCCAGACGTTTCACGCCCGTTCCATGGGCCCTTGCCTTTGTCGAGGGGCTGCTGAGATGCTTGTCGACCTTCATCCTTCCATGGGAGCTATAATAGCCGGTCACGAGAACCACCCTCCGAGCGCCCTTGGGGATGTTGTGGCCGAGATTGGCGTCATTAGGGCTGCTGTCCACTCGACATTCGATTACCTTGGCTCTTATATCGTTGTCCCCTTTCTACTTTAATTGCTAAATGTAACAAATCAGTAGGAGTAGTATAGGAAAAGTAATCAATTTCATGAGCTAAAGCGGGATGCAAAATACTAAGATACCTAGCATTTGTATCTTCATAAGGTTCAACCACATTAGCTCGAGCCATGGTTTCTTGCATAAGATTAAATGTTTCCTCAACAGTTTTATTACCTTGCTTAAGATTCTCTAATCTTTGCCTAAGCTCTCTAGCATAATGTTGAGGTACAAATCTATTTCACATTAATGCTTTTAATTGATCCCAAAAAGCAATAGGTGCATAAAGGGCTCTTCTTCATTCTTTAACTAGGTTACCCCACCAAATTAAAGCAAAGCCTGTGAATTCTAGTGAAGCTAGTTGCACTTTCGTAGCATTTGAGAAATTATGACAATTCCATATTTGATCCATTTTAGTTTCCCAATCTATGTAAGCATCTGGATCAGTTTTACCTTCAAAAGGAGGAATCTTTACCTTAACTTTACCTATTCCGTCCTCGTCATGATTCCTAGGTGGCCGGTTTTGGTACTTATTTCCCCTTTGATTTCGTCTCGGGCGTTGCTCCCAATACTCCTCTTCTTGGAAGTCATCATCTTGCTCCGAGTAGTATAATTGCTCCTGGAAGCGTCGTCCTCTTCCCCTTCCTTGTCCTTGACCCTGCACATTAACAAACCCATTATTCCTATCATTTCTCCCACCTCGTGGAGAGTTGTTTTCTTCAAAAGTAGGGTTATTGACATTAAGATTAGGGTTAGGGTTAGGGTTAGGATTATTGACTTCCCTTTCATCGCGAGGCGGCTCATCACGCCTTTGATTACCTTGACCATCTATGGTGTTCGAACCACTAGGTCTTGAACTCTCCAAAGCTGTTACCTTCGCTGTCAACGTAGCTATGGTTTCCATCAAAGCGTTGAATTGCTCGGGAGTAACGGTAATGCTAGAGTTATTCCCATTGTTGGGCTCATTGTTACCGTGGTTACCTGGCTGAGACATTGCAAATAAAACACACAAAGAACTAAGTAAAGGTTAGTAAAAATATAAAAACCTCACTATGTGTTTCGCTCACACTCTCTTTCTAACTGGTATGTCACGCTTGTTGAGGCAATCCGCCTTGGGCAAATCAACACTCAAGCAAAAACCTAACAATCAAAGTATATGAATCAAGAGAATGAATGAAACAACACACAAGAGTACTCGACAAAGGGCTGTAGTACTCGACAGAAACCAAACAAGCACTCGACAAGCTATAAGGTACTCGACACAAACAAAATGAATTCGATCCAAGCAAGGACAAACTCGACAAGCAACAAGGAGCACTCGATCAATTAGGATCAGTACTCGACTCAAACAACAAGCACTCGAATTCAAGGAGATAGTGCTCGACAAAGATGTAAAACAAAAGAAAATAGAAGAACAAAAGGAAAGTTTGGAAATTTACCTCTTTTGATTGAAAACCTTAAGTTAGGATGTTGTAGTTGCAAGGTAGGGTTTCAATTTTGTGTTTTGTGGAGTTAATGTGTATGGATATAGGGTATGTCGATAGGGCTAGGGAGAATTCACCAAAAGTGGTCCTTTGGAGCTTTCTTGCGCTAGGTAGATCAACAAACTCTTTTTTTTTTACTTACTTTTGTCCCTAGTTAATTTTATCTCCTAGATCAAAGTTCAATCTTTTTTTTTTCGAATAAATTCGAAACTGATTTTTTTTTACCTAATGCAAGAAAGGACTCAAAGTAATGGAAAGGACTCGAAAATCTGAGAATAAAGGTGAAAAGATAGAAAATATAGCCGTAAAGATAAATATATAGACAACCTTTGGATAAAATAGGAAAGTAGATCTATCTTAGCCTTTTTAGATAGTTGATAGATATAATGGCATTAAATCTAACAACTTAAAAATCTGATTTTTAATAGGCAATATATAAATGGAATTTAGATAAAAGATAAATCAAAAGTTCCAAAGATAGAACAAATAAACCAAAGATAGAAAGGTAGAACAAACTAGGGTTTCTCTTGTGGTATGTGAATGTCGACCAAGCAAGACTATGGGGACAAGGGCTGCCATCGGCTAAGGTGCTACACAAGGGGATTGCGCACCACTTTGGTCGACTCCACGGTCTCGGCTAGGCTTTGTGTTTAGGCTATGCAACCACAAACAATCACAAACTCAAGATTAGTGCAATAATCAAATCAAGAATGCAAGAAGTAAAAGACCAAAACAAGAAAAGGACTCTTTTTTGTGGTTTTTGTGTTTATGAAAATAAAAGACTCAATCTTGATGTCGGAAACCAAAGCTCTGATACCAATTTGATATGGGCTTAGTCGTAGGATGGCCCGATCTTCGACAATCAAACAAGAAACTAAAGAACGGAAGCAAGAAACAAGAAAGACTCAACAAGAAAGCAAGAAACTCGACCAAGAAGATCAAGAATCGACCAAGACTCTCAAGAACGCAGCAAGAATGACCAAGACGATGCAAGAACACTAAGATCAGGGGGAACTCGATGTCTACTAAACAAGAACAAAGAAAGACTCGAAATTTAGATGCAAGAATTGAAAGACACGACCGATAAGGACTGAGTCGATCTATATAGAACAAGATAAAGACCCCAGGCCTCCTAAGTGGGTAGGAACCAATACCAATGACTATATAACCCGCCTCTACAACCCTACACAACCAAGCGGACAACTTGGAGGCACAAGGAGGGGGCTTGTGGATACTAGGATCACCAAGTCTTGCGAAGTTGATGAACACGAAGCAAACCAAGCTGAGATAAGATACGAATTCGTGACTGATGAGCAAAACTCTAATCAATCAACAAGCACTCAATGTGTTTCACACAATTTGAGAAGACTAAACTCTATTCATTAATGTTCCAATCGGCATACATGGAGGGTGTTCGGCTTATATAGCCATAACATAGGCCTGATGGGCCGAGTTCTATGATAGAAAAGATAAAAATAAGGCTTTAAAGAAATAATAGAAATAACCACTAAAGTTTCCTAAAATAACTTAAGTAAAATTAATACTAAAAATAGTATTATAAAGATGTTCCAACACTTAGCTAAAATAACTTAAGGTGGATCGACATTGTCTTGAATCCCTATGCACATATAGGTCTTCAATGTAGGCTCGGGGAGTTGAACCGTGCTCGAGAACAAAGCATGACTCACAAAGTTAAATGAGTCTCTCTGAAGCTTCTTAGCTCAGGCTCGAGTCATAGGTCCTTCTCCTAGAATGATTGGTGTGTCTGGAGCTATAGAAGATGGTCCCACATCAATGCTTGTGTCTGATTCTAAAATGATCTTCACAGGTAGTCAAGTATGGTGTCATAAGTTAACATAAGTCATGTTGAGCAAATGACAAGTCATGGTGGTGAACAAATGAAATTATGAATGAATGGTTATGGTGTAGTGTACTAATCTGCATATAAAGATATCAGGACTGTTTTCATAATATTTAATATAAAGATTATAATTGTAGATGTTCGTAAAATTTTATTAATATTTTTATATAAATACTTTTATAGGGTTTCAACTAATCTGCATATAAAGATTATAATTATAGATGGGTCAAGTATTAGTGGCCAGTATTTTAGTTAATATTATAGGAGACCATTAATTGATTTCACCTAGTTTAATACGACTAGTAGTAGTAATATATTTGTTATGTGTTTATTTGCTGTAATGTGTCTATTCCTCTCAATAAACCTTACTTTTTCTATGCTTTTCTAATATTATATATAGACAACAAGTGTCCAACTCAAGGAATCTATAGGAGATGGAGTTATTCTCGTATATCCCGAGGAATCAGAAGACACATCGACAGATGAAGATGATGACGTATTTTCTGATGACATTGAGAAAAGGATTCTCTCGCTGCTCGTTGAGATGGCAATGTTTTAGCACCAAAAGAACAAGTATGATGCTTTTGTTTGGCTCCATGTGCACTGACACCTTTTGTCGGAATGCTAAAACTCTGGACTTGGGAACATATTTTTGTTATGTACTGTAATCATCAACATGTATGTGTGATTTGACTCTTAAATCTATATATGTTATATGGCAGGTTCTATTATGGTTGCAACTTATTTGAGGATTGGTTATTTTTTATTAACAATATGTATGGGTGATTAGAATTAAAACAGGGAGGATTAATCGAAATATATGAAACAGGAAAAGGCTTTACCATTAACCAAATTTCGCTAAGCTTAGCAATGGCAGCTTCCCGTCGCTAACAAGGGAACAAACTTAAAATGCTAGCCATGGCATGTTCCCGTCGCATCCATACAAATAACCCGCCAAAATTATAGTGGGAAAACTTTAATAGCCACGGCAGATCCCCGTCGCAACTATTTTGGCCTAATTTACTTCGGCATTGTTTATAGCGACGACTGTGCCGTGGCCTTACAATCTAGCGACAACAAATCCCGTGGCTAAACTCTTTTGCCACCAAAGGTTTCCCCACGGCTGATTTCCCGTGGCTATAGCTATCGCTACCACCCTTTTTCCACAGACAAATGGCCTTTTCGCCACGGCAAGTGGCGGTTGCTAAAATGTTTTTTTTTGTAGTGATAGGGATTGACATTCCTCGCGAAGATGACAATCCTTAGTTATCGGCTCCCAATTATGCTTGCTACAAATAGTTCTAATTATTCTCGCGAATCAATTGAAACCCTAGCATGATGCAATTCTACAAATATGCGAATCAAAGTAAAACTAAGAACATAAATCAGCGCAAGGACAATGAAATGAACATGGGAATAATATAGAAATCGAGTCTCACGAACCAAACAAGTCTTGAATTGAAGACAAAATCATGAGAAGCCTAGGTATTCATGACGTACCTTATATCTCTCAACCTCCAATCCTCTAAAGCGTTTTTAATCTAAGTTGTGAATGAATTAGATAATCAAAACCTACTGAGAAATATGTCTAATATAGGCCAAAGGTGTCGGCCAAAAAACCCTAGGAAAGTTAGCTAAAAAGTTCTCATAAAGATAGACTGGGCCGCATATCACAAATCCGGATCTGATGAGACGGCGGGCGCTGTGGAAAAGGCGGCGGGCGCCGTCCGTACAGTGCTGACAGCTTCGACATACTGAACTTGTAACGCACTTTTTGGAGTCATCCTTCGTCCGATTGATGCATATGAATATGCGTTGGAAAGCTCTTTTCAAGCACTACGATTCTCATGAAGACCTCGGAAGCTCATTCCAATTTCTCAGAACCTTAAAGATGGGATTTCTCCATGTTTCCATTTCAGCTCTTGTTCCTTAGCTCTCCTTTTGTCCATTCGCTCCATGCTTTCTCTACCTTTCAAGTCCAAATCATAAGACCTACAAATAAACACTAAAAATCGTAGATTCCGAACTTCGAATGCCAAATGATCAAGAATATGAATAAGCTAATTAAGCATGCAATATGAATACTTAATACACGTAAGAATACCTATAAATTGAAATACCCCAAAATATTTTTGGGTATTTCAGTTTTAATGAATATAAATAAATTTTTCTTACATTAAATTAGTCAAAAACATTTTGAAGTTAACTTGATTAGTGCAAATAAAATATACAACATAAAGTTTTAGAATAATTATATTAGTTGATATAACATAAAAAGAATGGATTTAAATAGATAAAATATTTTCTCATTAGCGACATTTAATTTAGGTAATTTAAATTGAATAAAAGTCGGGACTATTATTGAAATAAATAACAGTTTGACAAATAATATCTATATATTATTTATGGGTAAATTAGAGGATAGCTAATTATATATTCATATGTACTACGTATATTTATAAGTAAAATATACATGTATACCGGTAAAAATATACACACATATATGTACTCAATCCCACACTAGCCATTCCGAAGTGAAGCAGCCCACAACGGCCCATCGCGAGTCTGCATGCGGAGGAAGGGAAATCAGAATTTTTTTTAAAACAAAATTCTATCTTAACGATGTGATAACTAAGGATTTTTAACCTAATCTTTCCAACCTAAAACCCCTATCTTTAGGGGATCCAATTAGGTCATATTGAAGAGAATATTGCAGCCTTCCATTCTATCTATCATGTTCACCCTAACACCTTCTTCATCATCCTCTGCAAACCCACAAACATCAGCCAAACATCACAAACCACCGCTATCTCCGATCACCCTCGACCACGATTCCGGTGAAACCAAGGCCGAAGATCACCACCTTCTGCAGAAAGTGATCGACAAGCCAACTTTCGGGAATTGCCACCACCAGCACTGTGGTCCTAATCCATTGAAGCCGACTGAATAAAAAACCTCGCAACACCCTCTATTGAACCCATCTTCCCTCTCTCTTATATCTTCGTAGAGGCACTCGCACGACAGCCCCGAAGTTCACTAGTGAGCAGTTTTCCTGCACGGCAGAAAAACGTGATCTTTATACGTTTTTCTTTCTCCTTTTCGACCCATAGCTGGTTAATTCTTATAAATCATTTTTTTTCAGATTCACACCATACCAAGGGATCTTAGGTTCGAAATTTGGACATTTTCGAGTCCTGTTTAGGTAAGATCCACTCCGTTACTCGCGAATTACCGTATTTCGATTCGGTGTTTGACTCATTCTAATCAATCTACTGTATTGAAGCAGTTGGCCTTTATTTTGGCTCCTGAGATTTCCTTGGTTACAGATTTGGATTTCTTTCGGAAGAAATCAAGGGTATATTTTCACTTTTTAAAAGTTACGGGGCCGTTTCCGTGATTTATGAAAAGTAAGTAACCCCTTTTTAAATTCTGTAAAATCTCAGGTCCAACATCAAATTATTTTCCTCAACCACGAATAAGCATTTCGTCGGATTAAGGCAAGTAGTTTGGTTCAATCAGTGCATTTCTGCAATTTTGTGACTTTTTCGCAATTATTGCCTTTCGTATCTTTTATAAATTTCATGCTATGAATTTTTGATAAATATGCAAGTTAGTTCTGTTTGTTTCTATTTATCAACTCTTACATCTCACATAGCATGACAACTCGGGTAATTATAGTTTGATCTCATAATTTGAGAAAATTATATTAAATGCCCGAACTTCCTAAAAAGCATGATTTGTTCATTTTGTTTCTTTCATGCTAGTTAAGTATGGTATATTATTGGTTTTGAATATCCATGCTTGTCAGTTATATTATTTCGTGCACTTTAGAGATCTAAAGTGTACATTATGCCTTTTGTGCTCACCTAGGATGTAATGGTGGATTGGTACTTATACCGTTTGTATTATTATCATTATTCTTGTGGTTATTATTGTTATTGTGATGTGTCTCTTAAATATTGGAAAAATGGTAAAGTCAGGTCAAGGTTCGGTTATACCTTGCTCTATAAACGTCTCATGAGATGCCCCTTCGAGATTGCAAATCTCTCGAATTGGTACATCTACCTATGGGTAGTAGGTCATCCGCCCAGTATATGCGGCCGATACCGGTATCACTTGTCCTAAGTAAATGATAACGCTGTGTGTAATGGTATTATTATTATTGTTGTGTTGTACATTATTTACTAGTAGGTGACCCATTTTCAATGACGTTAAATCATATTCTTTTCGTACTCAGAATATGATTCCTTAGGGTCTTCGGATCCGCATCCCATTCAAACACTCAGTCCTTTTGGATCATCATGTTATGTTATTTTTATTTATTTAATCAAACGAGTCAGGTTCCACATAAATATTTACTTCTAATTTATATTTTAGTCTACAATCACCAATACCCTTTTATGGTCGATGGGTGGTAGACGGAGTCTTGAACATTTTACTTTCTCCTACTTGCTAGTCGTAAAAAGACTAACCGTCCTATTTTTCTTCCCTTGGACGGCTGGGGTCCCTGGTTTGCATACTATACCTCAGTCACTGATCAACAGGTTTAGGTAAACGGTCTTGAGGCGCTGAAGAATAAAGAAGTCTAATATTTTCCTTCAAATTTTAGTGTTGTGTTTTAAGGTACTAATTCCTAAAATTTATTGTGTTAAAGGTTATTTATTTCCGTTGTAATCCTTTTAACATTATTTCCACTGCTATTATTCAAACTATTTAGATACTATATTTGGACCCGTTACTTTGGGTTACTTTATTTTATATCATTGATTTTTATTTAAGTCTTCCGCTAATTTCATATTTATTATACATTTACTTTATATCATCTTGTTTGTGGGAGCATGGTTGCATGTCCTTATAAGCCTAAGGCGGTTACGAGAACATTAAAGTCCGAGTAATTGCTGGCGCTGCAACATTTTTTTCAGTGTATTAAGAAGGGGTGTTACATAAATGACCATATAAAATATGCATTATTAGAGGCCTTGCCGGCAACGAAGACGACGGATGCCGACCGTTGCTGCGATGAGGGATGACGAAGGCGGCGCCGGAAAGGGTGGAGGGAGGCAAGGCCCGATACCACAACCCGTAGAAACCGGCGCACACAGACAAGCCCAAGCCAACTCCGGGGATGTGACAAAGGAACCCTAGCCACTGGCCAGACCGTTGAGGACTCAAACAAGCCAGCACCAGGGAAGAGACGAGGACTCCCAGCCGGCGGCATGAGGAGCATAGTGGATAATATCGCTGACCCACGGTATGAAAGCAATGGAGGCAAGCGAGTCAGAGATTGGGGTTTGTGACAACTGACAGCAAAGTCAGCCTCGGATCAACGATGCAAGGGGTGGCTTAGGTGAACCCAAGGGGAGGAGGCCCGAATCAAATAAAGCCTCAAATCAATTTAGGGTTTTATAAACTCCGAAGTGGAGATTTGGGATCGGTTGACGGGCGACACCGATGGTTAAAGAAGAGGGGAGATGAGGGAGGGTGGATCCAACCACAAGAAGTCAAATAGGGAGATGGAAGTGGGGAGGGTATAATCCGGCGACGAAGGAGGCCAGAGCGGAGACACCTGAACCACCAGAATACAGTCATGGCCAGGATGGGTAGACATCGAGCGAAGAGGACCACTACCAGAATTATGCAATTATACATCATACATTTTAAGTCTGTCAACAAAATGTCTGATGTTAAATTATTCTATTACATCGTATATTAATTTTGTGATGTTAAAAAAAATTAGACATCAGTTGAATTTTTTGAAAGATGTGAAATTGTTAATTCTGAAATAAATTATAACGCGCGGGTTTAAATTTACTAAATGAAAACAGGCGGGTTTGAATAACTTAGAAAGAAATTGGAGGGGTTTTCAAATTTGGGGGAAATTTTTAACACTTAATTTTACCCACTTTATTCCATTAGGTTTGGGAAAACTTTATACCACCATCTTCCTCTCCCAAACCCCTCCCAACTCCAATCTCGTACTTTTACTGCACCAAACACAAACCCTAATCTCTCTCCTCCCTCTTTCAATGGCGCCCAAGGCCGAGACGAAGCCCCCGCAGGCCGCAGAGACGAAACCAGTAGAGAAGGCGCCGACAAAGAAGAAGCAAAAGGCTGGTAAGAAGCTCCCCAATGACGGCAGGCCTGCCTTCATCCTCTTCAACCACATCCAAACCCCGACCTCTATCATCCACCCTTCAGATTTCAAAACCACACTCTCGTCTTCTTCTCCCCACGAAATCCTCCGTCTCTCCATGTAGATCTGATAGAGTTTCTCACACAGAAGACAATAGCAATCCCCCACACCTCCGACGATGACTCAACCACTGCCTCTGAAGATGTTCTTCTTCGGTAATCATCTCCCTCCTCTCACTCTCAGAAAATCCTTCTAGATCTTGATTCGACGAAGAAGACAACTACTTCTCTCTCGTTTCCTCTAGATCTAGATTTAAATTTTTAGGGTTTCATTTATGTGTTTCTGGCCTCGGTTCTGAAACCAATCGTCTTTTTTAGAATATGCTAGGATGATCAAAAGTGGATTGCCTTATACGCTTCATTGTTTCTCCCATTGAGGAAAACAGTGTATAAAGATTGGAAAAAAAAAGGTGAGATTTCTTTCAGGTTCAAAAAGCAACACTATTATTATCTGAAAATTTGTGAGTACATGATGATGTTTTCTATGCTTCTGGTTAATTCATCATCCCTATGATAAAAAAGAGTCATTTTGAGAAATTTGCCAATGGCTTCCACTGCTGGTTTTTTGGGGTTAATTTTGCTGTGTCCTTTGGAAATTTCGAATAGCATAAATCAGTGCTTTTCATCTTTATTTCTTTTTGGTTTTAAGAATATATGCCACATACATGTGTTAATCTTTAGGAATGATGGAACTAAAGATAGGACGGTTGGATTGGCATCATAACTCCCTCTTTTAGTTAATGCCTTAGAGAGTTTTAGGATGGTATTATTTTAATCATGTAATTTGTGGTTTATACAACAATTGTAGGCTTATCAATGCTAAAAAAATGCTACAATCTTGTTTTGGTCTTTTGATGTATGATCTGATAACATGAAATCATGTAGCTAAAGCCAAATTCGCAACTACGTATTATTAATGATATGCCAGATAACTTAAAAACTTGCTTCCCATGTTTCCGATAGAAAAACTTCGGAGCAGTTGTGCTTTTGTATGACTCATACTAGTGTTGTTTTCTTGCAATTCTAATTTACGATATAGTATACATAATCAATATGAGTGTAGACTATTAAGATTTTGCTAGCTTTTGCTGTAACTAGTTGCTTATTAGCGGCTAAGCTAGTTTCTGAATTAATGAGTTTAGCTAGCTTGGCTGATTTTCCTATTCATGATTTCAAGTGATTTCATCATTTAATATATCATCCTTAACACTTTTGTTTCTTCATTCAGTATGTAATCGGAGGTCAAGTTCTTGGGCAGCCTTTCCCTCCTTCACATGGTTAAGCTACCTCTGTTATTGCTGGGAGGACAAGGAGATGCTTCTTGTATATGAGTACATGGAAAAAGGAAGCTTGGAAAATAACCTTCCCAGGAGTAAGTTAAAACTGATCAAGGAATGTTTACAAGCTTAGATTCATGGATCAAGCTTCATTTACTTTTCTCATTGGATTTGCTGACTCCATTGAGCCACTTCCACAGGACGTGCGGATCAATATAGCTCTCGTAGCAGCTCATTGCTTACCCATTCTGCATACTTTGGATAATCAAGTCATGTCCAGGGATTTCAATACCTTGATAAGACACATTTAGGTAGTGTTAATATAGGCATTTAGATGTGTTTAGGTAGGGTAAAATGCATGAGTTTAGAGTAGTTTTCATGTTTTCATTATGTTTCAATTAGAGTCGGAATCTACAAGTTTTGTGCATGATTTCAGGTGATTGTGGAAAGGTGGAGCTAAGATCGAGCCAATGTTCAAAGATTTGACGAAAATAGAAGAGCACGAGAGCCGAGGAGAGAAGCTAATCATGAAGAATTGATTGGAGCTGTCCAAGCTGACGACGCTGCACTAAAACGAGTCGTTCGAAGGCTGTAGTTATCGGATCAGGGCGTACTTATACTTGTTGGAAAAAGGATTCGAAGACCTACAACTTTCATGTGTATGAATTTTCCAAATTTAGCCTTGTAAACAGCAAAATCCGGACGTCAATGTGGCTGCAGGGAAAGAACTCGCCCCATGGCACTACTACATTTCAAGGCATAATGTAACACTTTTTGTGTAACATATTTATAAATTATTACCATAGGTATCTATTGTAACATATTTTAACTTTTTATTAGCAAATTGTTACATTTGCACAAAATATGTTACATTGGATGTAACATTATTTACACTGATGTAACACTTTTGCAAATGCAACATATTTTATGTTCTATTGTAACACATTCTAATAAAAATAAAATAATAATAAAAATAAAAGAGGAGCCTAATTAGGGAAATTTAATTTTATTTAGGAAGATTAATTATGTTTAATGTCAATTTTACTATTACTAGGCACTCCAATCCATGCTACGGGCATGACACAACACATTTTTATTTATATATTTTTATTATAATTTTTTAAGCAATAAATAACTAATACAATTTAATGCAATAAATAACTAATAAAATTTTATGAGCTATTATTTCAATATAGTTTTTCAAACAATAAATAACTAATAAAATTTAATGCAATTAATATCCTTAATAAAAACATTTTTTTTACTAATAGGTTAGTTTATATTTATTTTAAATATAACAGATTCAAAATTATTGTATTTTGAGCATATTAAAATGGTTTTGCAAATTTTAAACATCAAATAAATTTGTTGGATTGTCTTTTACACCATAAAAATTAGGGTGTGGAAAAAAAAGAAGATGAGATTTTAGGAGGGAATTCAAACGACAAAATAAAATTTTAGGAGGGAGTTCAAAATAAAAGAGGAATCTGAGAAACCCTAGCCACGTCCCACACCCCACTCTTCACTATCTTATTTCAGATCTGAGGAGTCTCAGTCCAGCTCTCCTCTCTCTCCCGTTCTCAACTTCTATATCCCTCAAAGTCAGATCTGAAATCTTGAAGCTTCCATGGCTTCCTTCCCACTCGCCCCTCCCGTTCTCCATTGTGCTCGAGCCTCGCTGCCATCGCGGTTCTGTCCTAAAGCCGGAGCATCGCCTCTTCTCGCCCGGAAATCGGATCCAAGTTGCCGACATCATCTCTCCAACGACCTCAAGCTTTCCCCTCAGACCCCGACAACCTTCCTTGAAACCCCGGACACCATCGCTCTCCTTTCGCTCTCTTCCCTTCGGTCCGAATTGCTCGAGGTGCCGATGATGCTATTCCCCTGTCATGAATAACGAATCCTGGCGCTGAGCCCGATTAAATAGCGAATCCGAAGCCACCTCCTCCCATTCCACGGGATTCAGCTCCTACTCCCCTGTCCTTTCGAATTCATCGACCGTTCCCTTCTCTGAGTCATGGGTCCAAACTATCTAAATCGAGTTTATACAATCTGGTCTCTTACCTTGTTATTAGCTTTAATGGTAATTTAACTGAGTTTTAATATGGTTTCTGTATTTAACTAATTAAGCTATTTGAACATGTTTCGGTCTGATTTCCTGTTTCAATCGAATTGGATTAGTATGGTTGTTTTGGGTTGGTTTGGTCTTGATGGTTACTGTTGTTGCCTTGTTGATTACGTGAAGTTGTTCTTGTCGATTGTTGTTGTTGTGTCTTCTTGATTAATTTTATTAGCTGGGAAAATGAAATACACAAGTGTTACTTGAATGCTCTTACATTGCCTCATTTGAATCCGGCACTGAGCTGTTGTGAAATCACCATTTTACGATCTCTCTCGAACCACTTTTTATATATTCCCACCCATTGATTTGGCTGAATTTTATTAGCTTCCTTAACCATAATAGTCAGGGACGGACCCAGGGTGGGCTGGTATATGCTACAGCCCACCCCATTTAAAAATAATATAGGTAATATAGGGGTATAGATAAACACGGTGATTAAATGGCACAATTGGTTGCGAGGACTGTGGAGGTGTGTGGAGACGCGGGTTCGAATACTGGGAAAGGTAGAAATTTTTTTCCTGTGTTTTGGCTTTCTTTCTCCTTTTTTCTTTCTCACCACTAATCTGCTAAATTTTCTTTCTCCTTTTTTGCCTTTCTTTCTATTGTAATAAGTAATCTTTCTCCTTTCTTTATCTTTCTTTTTACTCCTAACTCTTTTTTTTAATATTCTTTGATATGTAATTAACTCTATTATTGCTAATTTAAATATAGATAAAAAATTATTTTAAAAATTTTAACTCAAAATATATAGTGATAAATAGGAGAGTGAAAAACAAAATTATATGCAAATCCAGCCCACCCAAAATTATAATTCTGGTTCCGTGCCTGATAATAGTGCCCCAATTTCCAATTATATATCTGCAGATAAAGCTTTTGAAATTTGTTTCAAACAAATGGCTAGAGATTTTAATTTCATGTGCACAATTTGTCCATTATGACTAGTTATCCTTTGCAGCCTTGTCCCTATAAATGATCTTGAAATTGACATGGGAGTGCAAACCTCAAATTCCATCCATTTCATCACGAAATCTGTTTAGGCAAGACGTAAATTGACATGGGAGTGCAAACCTCAAATTCCATCCATTTCATCACGATATCTGTTTAGGCAAGACGTAGTTCTATTCCTATTTTCTTTTCTAGTGTGTTCTGACTTGGTTTTGTTGATCTGAAGTTTTACAGTCAGAATGAGAAACAACACAGTGATCTTGCTACCATTTTCGACAATACTCAAGTGAAGAGATCAGACACTCTTTTCTTATTTTTCTATTTCTACATCGGTCTGAAGTTTGTTGCTAGATGTTCTTTATTTGTGCTCAGTGCATCCTTTTTTTTCACCTTTACTGCAGGATGACACCATAAGAAATTTGTTTAGTGCAAAAACAATTCATGAATTCATCACTCAAAGCCTGTTGACCTTTTCGGTATGTGCAGATTTGATGTTTAAGGCCATCTTATAATGCAAATTGACTGATGAAATTCAGTTTGCTGAAAAGTGTAACAATATTTGACTAGAGAGTTTAGAATTCTTACATTAGATCCTCCAAGATTGGATTGTTTTGAAAGTTTGCCTCCTATGTTGGTAAAGTAACAGTTTTAGTTCTTGACCTTTGTTTTCACTGAGTCCTTAATCTTTAAGTTTTAATATTCTAGTTCCTAACGTTTTAAAGTTGTTTCAAGTAAGTCCCTAATCTTTAAATTGTATTTTTAGGCCCCCTGGCCTTTTGTGAATTACAAATTGTTTTGAGTTTAAAAAAGGTTATATTTTGGGCAAAAAGGCTTTATTTATTGGGCAATTTAGGATTTATGACACAACGATGGCCGAGAGCAATTACCATATGAAATGGTTAGGGTACATATTGGAGCAATTTAAAGATTAGGGGCCTATTTGAAACAACTTTGAAATGTTAGGTACTAAAATAGGACAAAACGCAATGTTTGGTTTATTATCTCCTTGCTCTTCCACTAGTGTCTTGAAATTATGTCTTTCCAAATGCTTTGTGCTAGAAACAATGACAATGTTTGAAGGGTCGGAAACTCTTTCTGCATACAGGGCAGGAGCTTTGTTTAATATTTGTGGTCTCATATTGGGGGAACCAGGCAGGGTGATCTAATTCTAGATTAGAACTTTGATGGTAGCTTTTGCTTCGCCTGATATAGTTTCTCCAAGTTAAATTGCTTCCATAATATCCAGAAATCTGAGTTGTCTTCTTTAGTTTAAATGCTTTATTTTTGAGGCTGGGTTGACCACCGTAATGCAGCTGTATGTACTGACCTTCCTCACACAGGTGATTGCAGGAATGTTTGAAGTTTTCATAATACATAAATAAGTGAATAAATAATTTTGTGTCTCAATGTGGACTGTGTGTGTATTGATTAGAATAAGTTTATAATGAATAGAATAGTTTTAAACATTGTTAACTTACTCTTTATTTTAGCTTTGGCACTTTGCATATTTTATTATTAATTTGCTGTCATTTTCAGGTTATGTTTTATATTTTAGCAGTAGTGACCTTTGGCACTGCTGTTCCTGCGAGGCAGTTTTTGCCTGGTATAATGATAAGATCGACTTATGGTCGGCTTGTTGGAATGTTTGTTGTTAACTTCTACAAAAAGCTCAACATTGAAGAGGGAATGTGAGCATCTTCTCTCTCTCTCCCATGTTTTTTGGTTTTGTTTCTAGCATGTTGACAAATGAGTAGTGTAATTTAAACTGTATATATGAAGCTGGATTTATTCATGAGTTGTCATTTTTTCTAAACCGAGGTCAACAATATGAGTATTGACATCAATTTTAGGATGCAATAACAATACTGATGATATAGATAGATTTGTAGGTTTTGGTTGTTGTTCATACGTAAGTCTTGTAATCTTTTAGCAACTTCATTAGCTTGAGGCATTCAGAAATTCAGCAAAAGATCAAGTTGGATAGATGATCATCATACCTTAATCCTCAAGGTTATAAATAATTTATAACCTCTATTTGAAAAGTTTGGGCAAATTTTACGGGCCTACAATTGCTTCAGATACACATTATGTTTTTTGGGATGATCAATATAAACACAAGAATATCTTTGGACGGATTGCCCTTGCCACTTGACAGATTGATTGCATTGATTCTAGTAGTTTTTTTTTTTTAATAACATGATTTATGGCATTATAAATTTGGCACACTTATTTTTAGGAGCTTTATTTAATTAAGATGTTACCATCTGCATTTCCTTATCCTTTATTTTCTGTATCTTGTGGTGTGAAAAGTATTGCTTCTTTTCAAGTGTGCAATATTGTCATCAGCATCTGTGCATAATGCTTGATAATGTAGTGATAAAAACATCAAAATGCAATTTGACAGATATTTGATCTGATTAAAATATGGTTGTGATACAAATATGCTCTCTTGGGGACTGCTGCTTGCTTGGGTGGTTGAATGAGAATGACAATGTCACTTTGCGTCATAATGGTTCAAATCACAAATAATCTCAAATTCCTTCCTCTAATTCTTTAGTAACTTGGTAGAATTCTGATTTGTCCACATAGAAGCTTGTGATCTTTGATATCTGCACTTTCCTTGCTCTTTGTAATAAAAAATTTGAGTTAAATATTTGCAATCGACTTTGACTCTTTGACACCTACCCTTGCTTATATTACATTGTTCATGCATTATTATGATGTTTGACCATATCTTAACCTTGCAAGAGGCTACAAAATATCAACTTTTCTCTTTTATTTTGAGATATGACTTCTTTCAATTTTTCCCGAATGCAGGAGGCTACAATTGAGCAGCTTCTACCAGAGTTGGAGGAGCTAGTCGAGATCAACCATGATAGTGGTGCTCTTGGGGCAAGGCTAATCGGTGCTGGATGGGGTGGTTGTGTTGTATCATTGCTATTGGGGCATGCTATTTTTGCTTATCATTACTCTCGAGTTTATGACCCAGCTAACTAGTTAGAATTAATATACTCCTTATATAACACATGTAACTGAGCACAAGTGGTACTCAATGCAGGGATGCACTATATTTTTTGGATTTTTGTTGAATGAAAGTTTTATTTTGTATGATTGTGTTGTATTAATTTTAGCTATCTTATAATATATAATATATAAATATAATAGGTTCCTTAAAAATGTAATACTTGAAAGTAAAGGTAACATTATTCTTCAAATGTAACATTGTTATTTAAATGTAACATGATTGGTTAAAAGTAACAAATCCTATTAAGGTAACATTTACTTTGAAAATGTAACATTTTATGAAAATGTCACAATTTTGGTATCAAATGTAACATATAGTCTCATAAATCAACCAATGTTACATTAGCTAGTAAAAATTGTTACATTAGGTCAAATGCAACAGCCGCAAATGTAATCCTCAAAAAGTGTTACCTTTTACTCTAATGTAACATATTTAAGGTGTAATGTAATAATTTTCAGTGTTACATTAGGCCATTATATGTAGTAGTAGCAAGAACTCACCCGAGTTCCATCAGCCGAGACCAAGTTCTGGTTTGGACGTGGGCCTATTTGCTGGGTTTCCTTTTGGGCCTTTATTTGTGAGCTTTCACTTATTTTTATATTGATATTATTTTTAGGAGGAGATTATATACATTAGAATAGGGTTTGGAGGAAGAGACGGAATTCATCACACATCGTTCCATGTTGAATTAGTTTTTAGGTTTTCTCTTCAAGCATGAAGAACTAAACTCCTTTGCTTTGGGAGATTAATCAAAGCTTCAGGTTTGCAATTTCATTGTGAGATTTATAATTCTTTATACTCCTCTCTGAATATTATTGATTCTCGGCGCCGAATGTTTAGGGTTTTCGTGAATTTTCATTAGCCTAATCAGCTGATGCTTGTTCATGATAATCTATAGCTAGATATAGGTAATTACTGGTTGAGTTATCTATATCCTTGAGTAGCAAAGTATAAATCTCTAAAACTGGTTGATTTAGGGATTTGTATAGAGAATTAATTTGCAATTGATGCAATAACTGGTTGTGCGTGTCGATTGCCTTTGTTGATTTCCTTTAAGCTTCATCAATTATTGAATTGAATCTTGATAGTTTCAGGATTGTTTGATAATTAGGGTTTTCAGGGTCTGGTTGTCCTGTTAACTAGATTTGATAAGGAGTTGGATTCAAAAGACATAGTCTTTCCACAACAAAGTATTCAAGATGAAGTTATCTTTTCGATATCAATGATCAATGAACAAAACCTGATTGCTGAGATTGATTGACCTGAGCTATTTCTCTCATATTTATTCACTTAATCTGTTTTATTTTATTGTTTTGCTTACTTTCGCATTCTTAGTTAGTTCAAACCATCCCAATCCCCCTTATTTGTGTCTTTAGTTCTTATTAGCACACCTGACTTGCATACAAATCATTGACTCTATGTGGGATTGACCTTTACTTGCCAAGTTACATTAGTTAGGTTAGTCGGATTTATTTGATAGGATTTAAGGCGACTGAAAAATCCTTTGTCAAATTTGGCGCCATTGCCGGGGAGTCAAGTTGCTATTTGTGTGTTTGTCTTGTGTACTAAATTAGCTACTATCTTTTTTTTTTTGTGAACCTATCTTACGTTTCACAGTACATATGCTACTAACAGTTTAAGATGTTGAGATTATTGCAGTTCAAAAGTGAAAACTTCCACCTATATCTCACTAGGTTGTAGAGGCGTGTGGACATCCGCAATGAGCGGGGTTTCCATGATAGTTTGCGAGATATGGTTGCCTGCGTTATAGAGGGGATGACTGTTGAGACAAAGGCGCGTGCTATGTACATTAGCGGGGGAAATCTAGCACGGTTAGGTTTGGTGGGAATTTGGGATCTTATATGCTACATGGGTCATCAGGCCTTGCAGGAAGTGTCTTTCGCGCTGGAACCTCAACCAATAGATTACTTCGACGCACCTTTGGAGGAACTATCCAAGGCCTCCTACTTGGAGAATGAGCAATTGTGTCAGCAGATCATTGAACTAGATGAACGAGTGCACCAAATGGTCCAAGTGGGGAATGATATTCTAGCATGTGAAGCGAGTGAATTACCGTCTAAACCGGTGGTTAACCCGATAGAGAGCTTCACCACGAACACCCTAGGGAGTGACAAGGACCTGTTTGTCACGCCCAAGGGAACCTCAGAAAGTCATGAAGATGAAGGTGAGTGTGTGCTTCCTATTCCTCCCTTATTGAGTTCATCCGAGTCTACTCCGCTACCTCCCATACCCTTGAGCTATGCGCATGATAATGTTTTGGCGGAGGAGGATATGTTCGCAGACGATAACAATTTCTTCAGCGATAAAGAGGAGAGTACACTACTTCCCGACATGGAGTGTCATGAGTCGACACGTGAGATTCCATGTGATTTATTGCCTCCTTCATTCGATGAGATTGTTTCGAGCTTGCCTATCAAGGAACCAAGTCCGAAGCTGATTTCTGTGGCTCTTGAGCAAAGAATTGATATCCTCTGCAATTGTGAGAAGTTCGGTGATTATGTCGACCCTTGGGCTCATTACTTCGACATACTGCCAATGGAACTGAATTGCTGGTCCTATATACCCGCGACGGAGAGTCACGCTCGGACATATGAGAAGTTGAGGACATACTTTGACTTCAACTTATTCGTATGTAGAACCAATCTACCTAGATGGTATGCACAAGATTTTGATTTGCTGCTGAGGGCACTGACGATGTCCGAATAGGTCTTAAACGGACAACCAAAACGTCGAGTCTATAACGTTAACCAAGGACACTGCTTGGGAGGTAACCCAAGGTTAGTATTTCATATTATCATTTTTCACAATTTTATTAGGTAGTTTTTATTATTTTTCAGTTATTGTTTATTATTATTTTTGGTCTCCGGAATGCTAACATATAGTTTCGAAAGCAAAAAGAAAAATAAAAGAAAAATCCGTCCAACACCAGAGGATTACAATAGGTTACTCGGGTAAGGTACTCGGCCGAGTTCAGGGGCCAACCCGAGTGGCGAACAGGTTTACGAGATGGAACTCGGGAGGAGCAATAGAACTCGGTCGAGTTTTTAAAGTCTCAACCCGAGCTGTATAGCGTCTTAAAAAAAAAAGGGAAGGAAAGAAAGAGGAGGCGCGTCTTCAGTCTTGGCCGAGTCTCCAACCCGAGCGCTGCAGCAGCGAGCGTGTCTCCGGCCACTGTAGCCGCCGGCGCGAGCCTCCCTCCGCCCAGCCTTCCCGGCGAGTCATGGAGCCCCAGCCTCCGATCCTGATCTGGTTACGACCTTTCCCCCAGAAGCAGCGCCCCGCCTCCTCTCCTGTTCCCAGCACCTCCGCCCAGTCACTGCCGCCATGCCCAAGTCGCCACCGGAGCTTTCAAGTTGCCTCCGCCAACGCGAATCTACCTCCGACTCCAGCCATCAGTCTCCAGGCAGCCATCTCTGTCCTTCTCTCCTCCATTGAGGTGTTGAGGTGAGTTTTCAAAAATCCTCAAATTCTAGGTTTTTACAAATTTGTTAAAATCGTGGAATTTAGAAGTTGTTTGGATGTGATTTAAACTTATTTACATTGAATTTGTTGGGGGAATTAGATTGATTGAGAGATTTTGGCTTTGATTGGGAATCTTGTGCTTAATTGTTGAATTGCAAATTTGGGAATTATGAGTCGAGCATTTGAATTGATCTTGCTTTTTGATATTGAACTTGATAAGAGTTTCTTGTTGAGTTTATTGATTTTAGTTTTGATCAATTTATGCTTAATTGTTATTGATTTGTAAATTGTTAATGTTTGTGGCTTTGTTGTGTGTTATTGTAAGTGGCTTGACACCATTGATTATTATTGAAAGTTGTCCATGTCGGGACAACAAAGATTTCGTTGTTGGTGTTGTGTTGTCTCTTGTTTGCAGAGATTAGTTGTGGTGTCTCCTTGGGGTTGAGAAGAGAAAGAATGTTGGCTCACCTTACTCTTGTGCTTCAATTTCCCATCTCCGCTTCATATGTAGATGACTCCGTAAGTGTTTTCTTCCTTTCTATTTTATTTTTCACATTGAGGCCAATGTCTAAATTAAGTGTGTGGGCCGGAGAGAACATTTGCATGTTTGCATTTAGGTTGCATTGTATATATTTCTTCCTTGTTTTTGCATTTCATGGTTATTATCCTTAGTCTTGCATTTTATATAAAAAAAATCTGAAAAATCATATAAAAAAAAGAAAAAAAATCAACATGCATGACATTCTAGATTTAGGATCTTTTCAATAACCCCATCTGTACCACTTATCTTCTATTTTCTTCTTAGTCTAATTATAAGTCCCATGATATGCTTGAATTATTGATCCTCGTCTAGTTTATTTGACCTATTGGAGCATGAGATAATGGATTGATTGAGCATGTATAACTCTTAAATTTTAGGTGGCATTGAAATCTAACAAAAATTTACCTTGTTAGTTTTTGTTAGCCTTTTTGGGACTATGCTTTATGGATGTCCTATTTGCTTCTTGTGTGTGATGCTCTCCAATGTGACTACCTTTGAGAATTGAGATTGATATCTATGTCAAGGCCGTATATTTTGATTATTACTTGTGGTTTTCATGTGATTGGGGCATTAATCTTTTGTTAGCCATGTTATTCCCTTCCACCTTACATAGTATCCTTGCTTGAAGCCAAATTTGAGCTTTTTAGCCCATTTTTGTTAGCCCCACAAAATGTCTTTTAGCTGATTTTAGCCTTACCCTATCCGGGAATTAGGGAGAAGATTGGTTAAAATGTGTATTAGTGGAGTATTTTGAGCATTTGGAAGTTATGGATGGGTGATGTATGCTTTTTGAGCTTCATATGGATGATTATTGTTCTTAATACTCGGGGCCTAAGGAGGATAAAATTCACTTAGGAGTAAAAGTCGAGGAAAAATCATAAAAGAAAAAAAAATCAAGAAAAGAGAAGAAGAAAAATCATTGAAAAATCAAGAGAGAAAAGAATTAACAAAGAGTGAGTTTGTTAACAAGAGTTGTGCTTAAGTTTTCATTTGTGGATGGAGTTAAAGTTTGAATTCTATTGGTTGAAGAAATGTTTGGTTGTGAGTGTTTTTCCGGTTGAAGTTGAGATCTCTTTTTCCCGGATTTTTAGCACCACAAAGCCTAAATCTTTCCCTACCTTGATTTTCTTACCGAGCCCCACTACAATCATTGCAAGACCTCATGATGATTATTGCTTGTAATGCCACCCGTGGTGGAGATTTTGATGTGGATTTCAATTTTCATGGAGCTTAGTTGTATTGGATTGAGTTTGAGCGGAATTGAATTAGCCTAAACACAAGAGCGAGAGTGAAACACTTTATATACCTGGTAAGGTTGGATTGAAATGTGCCTAAACTTTTGAGTTGCTCAAATACGTGTGAGGATGTTGATTATTGTCTTGTGCTTCCTACTTGGTTTGGATTGTGTTTTGACGAGGTGAATGCATGAAGAGTGTATCCGTGGGATGTTTGATTGGATTAGTTTTGTTTTCTTGAGGACAAGAAAGGTTTAAGTGTGGGGGAGTTTGATAAGACACATTTAGGTAGTGTTAATATAGGCATATAAATGTGTTTAGGTAGGGTAAAATGCATGAGTTTAGAGTAGTTTTCATGTTTTCACTATGTTTCAATTAGAGTCGGAATCTACAAGTTTTGTGCATGATTTCAGGTGATTGTGGAAAGGTGGAGCTAAGCTCGAGCCAATGTTCAAAGATTTGACGAAAATAGAAGAACAAGAGAGCCGAGGAGAGAAGCTAATCATGAAGAATTGATTGGAGCTGTCCAAGCTGACGACGCTGCACTAAAACGAGTCGTTCGAAGGCTGTAGTTATCGGATCGGGGCGTACTTATACTTGTTGGAAAGAAGATTCGAAGACCTACAGCTTTCGTGTTTATGACTTTTCCAAATTCAGCTTTGAAAACAGAAAAATCCAGACGTCAATGTGGCTGCAGGGAAAGAACTCGCCCCAGGACAGCAAGAACTCACCCGAGTTCTATCAGCCGAGACCAAGTTCTGGTTTGGACGTGGGCCTATTTGCTGGGTTTCCTTTTGGGCCTTTATTTGTGAGCTTTCACTTATTTTTATATTGATATTATTTTTAGGAGGGGATTATATACATTAGATTAGGGTTTGGAGGAAGTGACGGAATTCATCACACATCGTTCCATGTTGAATTAGTTTTTAGGTTTTCTCTTCAAGCATGAAGAACTAAACTCGTTTGCGTTGGGAGATTAATCAAAGCTTCAGGTTTGCAATTTCATTGTGAGATTTATAATTCTTTATACTCCTCTCTGAATATTATTGATTCTCTGTGCCGAATGTTTAGGGTTTTCGTGAATTTTCATTAGCCTGATCAGCTGATGCTTGTTCATGATAATCTATAGCTAGATATAGGTAATTACTGGTTGAGTTATCTATATCCTTGAGTAGCAAAGTATAAATCTCTAAAACTGGTTGATTTAGGGATTTGTATAGAGAATTGATTTGCAATTGATGCAATAACTGGTTGTGCGTGTCGATTGCCTTTGTTGATTTCCTTTAAGCTTCACCAATTATTGAATTGAATCTTGATAGTTTCAGGATTGTTTGATAATTAGGGTTTTCAGGGTCTGGTTGTCCTGTTAACTAGATTTGATAAGGAATTGGATTCAAAAGACATAGTCTTTCCACAACAAAGTATTCAAGATAAAGTTATCTTTTCGATATCAATGATCAATGAACAAAACCTGATTGCTGAGTTTGATTGACCTGAGCTATTTCTCTCTTATTTATTCACTTAATCTGTTTTATTTTATTGTTTTGCTTACTTTCGCATTCTTAGTTAGTTCAAACCATCACAATCCCCCTTATTTGTGTCTTTAGTTCTTATTAGCGAACCTGGCTTGCATACAAATCGTTGACTCTCTGTGGGATCGACCTGTACTTGCCAAACTACATTAGTTAGGTTAGTCGGATTTATTTGATAGGATTTAAGGTGACTGAAAAATCCTCTGTCATACCCCAAACATCCTTCTTGATGGGGTAAGAATCTCACTTTTCTTTTTACTCATTTGACTATGTTTTATCGGAATTGATTAGTCTTGCCTTTCTCATCCTAAAAAAGCGTGAATATATATTAGTTGGCACATATGCTTTTGTTTATAACTAACCAAGTTATATGCATGTCATTGTTCGGATCTAGGTTCAATGATGGTTAGTACTCAATCAGACCTTTATTTCTCCTTCATCTGTTCCTGCTAGGAAGCCTTCATTGTTGCACATCTTTGAGGACAAAAAGGTTCGGTCTTTATTTGTTTTCTTACCTTTAGCTATTGCAGTTGTTTCTACTTTCCATTTAGTACTGGTTAAATTTGTTTTTAACGAAGTATCCAGTTTGGTAGCCGTAATGGCAATGAGAATGTAATTTTTGTTGATTGGCGGTTCCTTTTTTGTGTTTGATATTTCCTCTTTGATGCTTGCTGATGTTTGATGTTTCTCCATCCTCTAGCTGTAGAGTTTGCCACTCTTATTTCCATGATATTCGGGATTGGGCTTGTACCCTCTACTCTAAAAATTCTAGAAAGCTGAGATGATCAACCGTTCTGTTTCTCTAACTTTTTGGGTTATGACCATAGCGGAAGTATATACCATTTTATGCAATTTTTTTTTGGCTTTTAACTATGTGGTAGCAATTGGTGACCCCATTAAGAGGGTGAGGTGTGACTAGTTGTTACTTTATTAATGTTAGTGATATCATATAGCTGTGTATTTCTTGTAATTTCATCTCTATAGAGTTATGATTATGACAATCTTCTTGTCTAGTTAAGTAGTGTATTTGTTTCTACATATAATTGGTGTGTTAGCCAACTAGTTTTTATTATGTGGTGGTTGAGGTTCTCATCTTTTGTGTTTAATTAATCTGGAGCATTCACTTGCATATTAGTCAGTGTAGTTCTTTCACTTGCATGATTTTCCTTGCCTTTTTGTTGCCATTATCTAAATTTTCTTGTTTCTTTTTGGCTATTCGTACAAAATCTCTCTTCTGAAAAGTATCTAGTTAACAACATTATCTTCACTAAAAAAGTATGAATCTATTTCATGTTGGACTCAAGGTGGGCAATTTTTAGAGTTTTGGTTGATGATAGTTTCCTAGCTATATAATCTCAAAAAGGATCTTCTGTTAGAAGGAGTTTGCACTGATTTTATGATATTTTTTCTATTAAAAAATTGTTGGTGTGTGAAATAATTTGCAAAGCCTTAGTATGTGCTTAAACAACTAATCTTATCCTAGATTTGGTGTTGGCTTATCTTTAGGTGTCACATTTATACAAAACGGAACAACTAATCATATCATAAGTCTTATTTATGAATTTTTATGCTTATCTTGTTTAATCACTTGTTGTGCTGCTCAAACTGAGTTTAATTTTCCTCAGGCTATATACATGTCTTTCTCAAAGTGATATGGATCAGCAGCCAGCTAATGATCTGATCTATATGTCAATTCCTTGTACTTTGAATTATGATTTTCTTTCTAATTTATCATTTCCTTTGCGTGCTTACCTCTCTCTCCTCCCTGCGTGCACTAGCAGGAAAATAGCGATAAACAATAGCGACGACCGTCAATGATGAGATTGGGATTACTGGTGCTATCATGACAAAGTTAGGTGGAGATTCTAGATATAGAGAAGCTCTTATGGTTAAAGAGGTATTACTCGCATGTCACTTCAGGACATAATTCCCAAATCATCACTACATTATATGATTTTGTGGCCATGCTCATAAGTGGCAAGTATAGTATTATCCCTTAAGAGTATGTTCAGTTTTTATCCTTCATTCCATGTTTAGTTTTATCCTTCATAACTTTATTCTCACTGATATTATGATCATGTATGCCTTTAAGACTACCAAGTGTATCCCAATTTTGTATCTTTCTCGATTACGTTAAGTGTCTCTAGTTTTTTTTTATCTTTCTCGATCATGTTCCGTTTTGTATATTATCACCTGACTAAATAGGCCTTTTATTTCTCTTTTTACTAAGGTTTCTAGGATCCCAGTTGTGTGTACTAAATCAATTTGGTTGGCAATTTAAGATAAAAGACAATGACCTAACCTGTGTTCTGACTATACAGACACTCCAAGAAGAGGCCGAAGATCTACAATAGAAAATAATGAGTGCAAAATTTGACTTCAATGAGTTTGGTTTTGCTTTCTGTTAGTCGATTTCGTGCACTGTTGGTCGATTTGCTTAGTCGATATCGAGTAACAGTGGTCGATATAGACCAAGTTTGCTGCTTTCGTTTTCTTTTCTGCTTTTCTCCGCTATTTTTGTCTGTCTGGTTGATTTTCTGCCTGTGAGATTCTACCGCTATCTGAGATCTGCTGACACGCTTCCTCGAGGATCGATCCTGACTTCCCACTGCTGCATCGAGAGGAAGTCTTGTAATCATTTGCACAGGACGGAATCTGGTTTGCTTTGCTTTATTTATACTTTAATTGCAAGTCTCGATTTCCTCCTACAACAAATTGGCGCCGTTGCTGGGGAAGCAATCATTCGCGCCTTAGTTAGTTAGATCTCACTTTTTCTTTAAGTTTTGATTTTGCAGTGTATGCGCCGTTCTGGTCAACAGCCTGAGTTTGACGCCTTGGACGACCCGGAACGCCTTATACACGTCCACGCTAAATTGAAAAGAGTCATGGCGGCCGTAGAAACACAGGAACAACTGATACAGAGGCTTAGGACAGAATTAGCCGCAAAGGATACTGCTCTCACCGCTGAGAGAGCGCGCACTACACAAGAAGCTGAGCGAAGGAGGCAGGTGGAAGCTGAGCTTGCCCAATACCCTACCACTGCAGAGGATTACATGCACCCGACTCTCGTCGTGCTTGAATCAGCCATTCTAATCCCTGAAAATAATTTTGAAATTCGCACTCCTTTCCTGATTGAGATTAAAAATAGGCCGATTTGCAGAAATACACCAAATCGGTGTTCGGTTTGCAAAAGTATACCCATTTTCTGAGAATAGCAAAAATAGAATAGGTGGGTCATTTATGCTAAAAAATAGGTCATTTGTGCTGAAAAATAATGACTGATTTTATCTTTAAATTTAAATGTAAAAGGCATTAAAAAGAGAATTATGAATTAAAAGAAAAGTAAAAAAATATATAAAAAACAAAATATATATAAAATAATATTTTTAATATTTTTTCTCAGATATTTAAGAATAATAAAATTAGCCGAATGAAAATCAATGACTTAGTAAGAGAATCAAAAGTGACACGAATAAAATTTGTTGTTGACAGGATATAGGTTATTCATGACAAACCTGATAATTAATAATGACAAGATGAAGTCCATAATATGGAAGAGAATAAAGATACAATTTTATCCATATCATAATTAGAAATTAAAGGTCTGTCCAATATGACAAGTTATTTGTTCAGAACGACAGGAATAATGTTCATGGTGACAAGATTGTAGGTTTATTTTGACAGGATTGAAGCTATAATCGGGAAGAGAATCAATGAAGATACGGTTAACCATATCTTCAGGATTATTAACCATATTTATAAAAGGATTGTCAATATATATCTTGAAACCATAATATTATCACATTGACAGGACGACTATTGTCCTTAACAATCCCAAATATGAACATTAACAGGATATGATAAAAAATCGGCGGTAGATTGAGTAAAGATACGGTTTTGACCTAAATGATAACAACTAGATTATTAACCTTAACCGTTTAATTGCCGCCTCCTACTTGATATTCCCTCCAATATACATTAGTACATTACCCACCCCCGCCTATAACAAAACCTAAACTTTATCTTCTTAAATCACTAGTACATAAAGTCGGTTTTACCTCGGTTCCGTGTGCAAGCTTTACCACTGTTCTGAACCGAGGTAAAAGTGACTATGGTAAATTTGTTTACCACATGAGCAGAACCGTGGTAAAACATCTATGGTTTTAGGCATTGTGAACCATGGTAATCGTATCAACCGTGGTAAATAGGCCGTGTGATAATTGTTTTGATCCGTGGTAAATTGTTGAACCGAAGTAAAGATGTAATGTAGTAATTGTTACCTGATTATTATAGTAGCCTACGCGGGATTTGAACCCACATCTTTGTGTATAAACACATCGCTCTACCATTTGAGCTAATAGGCTTAAATAAAATAATAGTATAATTTTATCAAATTATCTCACTAACGAGAACGATAAAGACATGAGTTACTAAAAAATTATCTCGGTAACGGGAAGTGTCAGTGGGGCTAAAGACATGAGTTAATAAATTTGCTCCCTACTTTGTCTAACATTTCTCTCTTTTGGACAATTTATTTGGTTATTCAATATCTACTGCAAAAAAATGCAGAAAGGGCTTTGATCTACATCACGTCATCAATAAGGTATGTATAGACAATACAGAGTAGTGATTAAGATAAACTAGGAAAATATACTCTATGATAAATAAATAAAAATTGAATGTAAATAAATGTAACCTGCAGCTTTGAGCCTTTGACGCTGAAATCTAGGAATCATGTCCAATTGAAACTCTCAGGTGCCCTTGATCAGACTTTTTCTTATCCAATAACCATGCAGTAAATGCATCAACTATAGATTCTGAAACTGGTTCGGTTAGGGTGACAGGTTCTCCCTCAACACCAACAACAGCAACTCCTCTAATATCACTATGATGCAAGAAGATGGGCAAATTAATCAGTCACATAATACTATAATAGTGTTCAGAAGATATTGAACTAGACACCAAAGATAAAGTGGAAATAATCTAGGAAAATTTACTACTTAAATTTTAGCTTACAGAAAATTACTTAACTAAACGATGAAAGTACTACAAACTTTTGTTCATTTTCAACCTTTTCTACGTGCTTGATCATATTATTGAAACCACCCCTTATACGTTTTGTAACACATCTGACAAAACAAAGATAAAATAAGATGGCATACATTTTGTAATAGATGAATAAATTCTAAAGCAAAAAGGAATAACTTACATTTTAATTACATGCTTGATGTCATCTCTAATTGCTTTAGAGGCCACCTAGGGTTGCCGAGTCAAGCCAATATCCTATTCGATGCCCATTTTACTTTTAAAATCATCCACATAGCGTTAGGAGTACTCAAGAGCCATGCTCGCTTGTGTTCAGAAATATCATATACACCCTAGAAGTGAAACCCGTAAAAAAAGCCATAGGAACATCAAAATGGTTTAGTTTGCTATATTACCAATATTTCTGTGCAAGTACTATGACTGCATAATTCTATATTGTCTAACAGATAGTTTGCTGAAGCAAAATGAAATACAAAATTGAAAGGCTTGCAACTCAAGGAGAAAACTAAAGCCAAGTCAAATGTCTTTCACTGTTTTGGGGAGAGAATTTTAAATTTTGTTAATACCTTTAACTTGTCTTTAGATAGGCCATCTATTAGAATTTGAATGCAAACACTATATATATATATATATATATATATATATATATATATATATATATATATATATATATATATATATATATATATATATATATATATGATATACTATTACCAATGTATTAATACTCAACCACTAAATTACCTAAGTCTGTTGAGATGCAGTCAAGCACTGGAGTGTAGCTATTTCCGATCTGCCTTGGGTGGTGCATTATTATGACCTGGAGGGTGAAGCTGGCATCGCTTTTGACAGGGTCGTTCTTGGAATCAGAAGCCCTAAACCCACGCTTCAGATCCTTGACAGCACGTTCTTGACGTTGAAGTCGATATTGTCACAAGGGAGAGCCTCAACAAGAGAGTCTGCATCTTAAAAGACGTGACGTCAGTGGCCAATCTAGTGGGTCCAAAGGTGACTACAATTCCGGGGTTGAGTACTTTAGTGGATAAGTATTAGCCATAGAAGTTACTGAGTACGTAGTTCTTGTAGCCTTAACCCACAAATATGTAATCTCTGGAATTCAAATTCAGATTAAGGAAATTAACAATCAATATGAAAAAAACCCTAAAAAAAATTCATGCAAATAACTAAATACTGATGAACAACCACAAAATTTAAGCAAAGGGGGGGGGGGGGGACCATAGAAATTGACCAAGCAAGAGGGAGGATTGTTTGTTGGTGGTCTAACATATACATACAAAAGCATATCATCAGTCAAACAACTACCAATATGCAGCTACTGCTAGTGCTTATCTGATAGGCATGATTCAGAATTAGCAATATAAGTGAGAATATGCAAATCAAAATGGGTAAAAGGAAGTAAAAAGAATCTAATTTTTGAAGGGGAACTCAAAATAGCAAAAGAGCCAACGAAATAGGATGGATTTTGAGCTATGTTTGTGGTTCCTAGACAAAGACCAGTTTCAGAATAAAGCATTACTGTATTAGCAAAACCAAGCAATGGAAGTGGCCATTAAACACCAATTGAAGTTCTTAAAATGAAAATTAACTATAAGGGTACACCAAATCGGATGTCAGTTCCTCAACATTTCGCCATGGGAATACAAGGCTGGGCACATACTTTTCATATCAAATCGGAGTACAAATATCTATCAAAGAATGAAGAACTGAATTTTGTTTTCAAATAGTCTCTTTTTACCTTCGGGAAGTCGAGACTCTAGATAGTTTCTAACCAGACAAGTCGCAGGGTGGTCTGATGGAGCCGGAGCCGGAGGGTTGGTCTGCTCTTGGGGTCGAGGCCAGAGCCGGAGACTGATTGCGTTGGAATGCTCGCACAGCGACGGAGGGTGAGGGCGGCGATGGTCGGGCTGCGCTTGTTTGTTCTGGTTAGTGATTGGGATTGGGTTGGTCGGGGCGCGGAAGTGTAGGCGCAACGATGGAGCCGGAGACGCGAGGTATGGTCCAAGCGGCGGAGATCTGGGGTTGGGGCTGAGCGCCAGAGACTTGGGATTAGGGCCGACGGAGACGGAGAGGGATGGAGCTGTGTGTTTTGGTTAGGGTTTGGATCGGGGGTCGGGTCTATCAGTTAGTAAGAAGGGGATTGAGATTTTTTTTTTATTATTATTTGATTATTTAATATAATTTAAAAATATCAGAAAAATGAAAAATACCTAAAATATTTAACTTTTTTTTTTCCTGATTTTTTGGGGTGGTGGGTAGTTTTGATAATTAAATAAGGTATTTTTGCAAATTTTCATATATTGATGCAATTGTTTTCAAACCTAGGTATTTTTGCAAACTAATTATCAAAGTGGGGCATTTACTAATAATTTCCCTTAAAAATAATGCCTTCTATGGTAGATTTAATGAGTGCTCTCTTGAACATATTACCAATTTTTCTGACATGTGCCATACTCTTGCTGAAGGTACTACTCTGGAATATATCAAGATGAAAGCTTTTCGATGGTCTCTTGCCGGTCCAGCATTGAAGTGGCTTGAAAGACTCCCTCCACGATCCCTAACAGCATGGGCTGAAGTAAAGCAGGAATTTCTAAACAAATTCTTTCCTCCTGCCAAGCAGCGTTCCTCCGCCAGAAGATTACAGCTTTCAAACAGAAGCCTGGGGAGCCGCTAGCAAAAGCATGGGAACGATATAAGGATCTACTGCGATCCTGCCCTACACATGGACAGCCGCCCTACGTCGTTCAGGAGATCTTCTTCAATTCTTATGATCTGGCGGCTAAGGATAGGATCAACCAGTATATTCATTACGAGTATCTGACAATGCCGCCAGCTGACGCATGGGCTACCCTCGACAAGCTTACCAACTACGAGAATAAGTATGGGACTCCAACAAACTATGATGAGAATACCTATGCCAGGCCAGCCCCATCCATGCCCCTCTATGAGCCTTCTAAGGAGATTGACCCAGATATCAAGGAGCAATACTACAGAGATCAGAATCACAAGCTCCTCAAGCAAGTCAAGTATCTTTCTGTCAACCAGCCCTGCATCGAATGCGGATCACAACGGCACACCAGTATTGAGTGCCCACACACAGAGCAAGTCAGGATGGCAGAAACCCACAAAGAGGTAGCTTACGCAAGGGGTCCCAATCGCTATCTGGGGGACCAAAGGTTTCAGCAACCACAATGGAACCAAGGTGCCCCTAGGAACCCCCCGCCATACAGAGCTCCAGGACATCCAGAAAGAGATCAACGGAAGGATGATCTACATATAATCCTCGATGAGATGTGCCGGAATCAGGTACAACAGCAGCAGTCTACCAGTGCCATCAACAATCAGCTCCAGAACCTCAATACAAGATTTGGAGAGATGGACATCTCGAAGAGGAACATAGAGACCCAGATGGGTCAATTCGCGGCACAAATTCCACGACAGACCGGGCAATTCGCTGGGCAAATAGAACCAAATCCTAAGGGGAAGACCGAACACATCGCAGCCGTAAAGCTCAGGAGCGGGCACCAACGACGCGAGCTAGAAGTCGAAAAGCAGCAGGACGAAGCTGAGAAACAAATCGATATCGACCAGCAGCAAGTCGATGTCGACCAAACTTTGGTCGATGTCGAGCAACATCAAGTCGAAATCGAGCAACAGCTTGGCCAAGATTCGTCTGCACAACACTCCAACTCGACATCGAGGAAACTGGTCGATGTCGAGCAACAGCAAGTCGACGTCAAGGAGACTCAAGTCGACATCGAGGACACTGCAATACCTCCGACATCTGTTCTGGCTCCGACACAGAAAAAGAAGCTGCCTTTCCGGACAAAATCTCCAAAGGATCCAGCAGAGAACAAACTACAATGCTTCATCAAGATGCTTCAGAGGCCCAATGTCACCATACCCTTCACAGAAGTTCTTAATGAAATGCCATCATATGTCAAGTTCCTCAAGGAGATCCTAAGCAAAAAGCAATCAATGGATGAGATCGCAGAGGAGTGCATCCATATGGACATACTTGAGAAGAGGCCAGATCCAGGTAAGTTTTCTATAACCATTGGATTTGGTCAATATAAATTTAATGCATTATGTGATCTTGGAGCTAGTGTAAGTATAATGCCTCTATCAATATGGTCCAAGACTAAGATAGGTGCCCTAGAGCATGTGGATGCTAAGCTTTATATGGCAAATAACACGGTGGTCATCCCAACAGGCATGGTGGACAATGTGCCAGTGCAAGTAGGTAAGTTCTTTGTCCCTGCTGATTTTCTAGTTATTGATATGGCGGAGGACTCTGCTTGTCCAATTATTCTAGGAAGGCCCTTCTTGACGACGGTGGACGCCAACATAAGCGTAAGGAAGGGAGTACTCACTTTCAACATCAGCGATAAGGTAATTGAGTATTCCTATAATAAAAACTAGAAGGCATACAGGTCCCATGGAAGAGGTAAAGTCTATATCAGCTGGTTACATTACTTGCGGGGAGTTTAAGGTAAGAAATATGACTCCTGAAGAGCTAGAAAAGAGGGATATGGAAGCGCAGGTGGAGGAGATCATGGCAATTCTGAACGACGTCACAGAGGATCTGCTCGACATCGACCAAGGTAAGTCGACGGCGGCTAACTTCTTTTTGGATGCCTTGACAGGATGCAAGTATGGGGTCGAAGTCGACCAGAGTTACTCGATGTCGAGTAACTTGGTCGACGTCGACCAAAATCAGAGCCCTCCATCAGCAGCAGCTTCGTCGAGCAACCAACCCGAAGCCAAGCAGAACTCGACATCGACCAAGTTGGTCGACGTCGACCAAAAACCACCTTCCTCGACTCCACCTTCTTCGACCAGCAGACCACTAGGAGAAGGAAACTCCTTGATGTCGAGTAATCTTGCTCGATGTCGAGTAGAATCGGAGGTTCCGGAGTCCGATTCTACGAAGGTAAGCCAAGGTATGGATCCTTCTTCTCCTATTTCAATTAAAGATCTATCTATACATGGGAGAGGTTTGCCTTGGTATGTGCGCTTATGTAGGATTTCCAATGATGAGCCCAAAGAGTATGAAGTTGGTGACAAAGTCTACGTTGCCAAATCAAAGGATCATTGGTTTCCCAACAAATTCAACAAAAAGAAGATGGGGCCATTCACGGTGAACAAGATCCATTCAGGAGGATTGCAGCTGATGGACAAGAATGGAGTCCTATTTGAAGCCCAAGCTACATGGGCTCTGCATATGCCACCTTGAGCTTAATGGAGAAGTCGGCCTAGCGACTATAAAATCTAGAGCTTGTAAATAGACATTTATTTTTGGGACTTTTGGACATTGTTGCTTTTATTTGTTTTTGGTTTTGGACATTATATTTTATATTGTGTGTATTTCTCTTCTACATTTTTCAGGTCCATTGGGATAGAAGCAAGCTAAAATCGACCAGGGTTACAGAATAGCACTCGATTTTTGGCATTCTGCACATCTGTCTAGTGAGTTTCTTTCTTTACCCTTGTTTTTATACAGTGAGGACACTGTAATGTTTAAGTATGGGGTGGGGGAAAGGCTTACTTTGTGCATATTTGATGTATTTGACATTATTCGTGAATTGCTTATGCATGGCTATTTTGGAATTCATTATTGATTTATGGGCTTATATGCATGTTTTTCAAAGTTAAAAAAAATGACCCCCATCAAAATTTATGAATAAATGTCATGGAAGTTATATTGAACTCGACGATGCAAAATTGGATTCATTAGAGATATAGCATGAAATTGCTTAGTAAAGGGAAGTCACAATGAAGTGCATATCTTTGATGAAAACCATGCAAGGAGGTAAAATTTGATGTTGCTTTTGTCATGTTGCATGATAAAAGGATGGAGGACTTTATATTTCCATATAATTCTCATATGTTTATATTCCTAGCCATACCTATGCTTAAGCATCACAAAAAGCCATATTATGCCTTATTTCATATTATTGCTCCACATGAACTAAATATCTCCCATTCTTTACCTTATTTCCTATCCGGGGATTATGTTGAGAATGAAAGTTACATTATGGAGATTATTATATGGTTGTTGTGTTGTTATCATCATTATTGGAGTATGGTGGGAAATTGTTTGAAATATATGGAAAATTTAATGAGTGAAAGAAAATCCGGTCACCTCAGGAGATAAAGGTAGATCGACCTTACTCGCTGACATAATAGTTCAATGAGATGGGACACAATGTGAGAAGTCCAAAGCACTAAGTATCCAGGGTCATTCATGACACCCATGTTTGCGACTCACGAGAAGGCAGTGCTGAGGTTAGAGAGGTAAAAGCATTATTATTGATAAAAGCATTATGAAAGGTGATGAATCTTATGGAGAAGGAATGTGCAAATTCAAGTTGAAAGTACTCCATTTCCCCGGACCATTAAGCACCACATGGCCAAATATTGGCCACCTTTTAGCCTTTTACCAATCTACTCCTTATTTGAGCTTAAATTAAAGTCCTCTTGATTGTTAATGCTTTGTCGAATGAATGTTTTGCATAAACCTCCTTTTGCGAGTAGATGTTGCTTTTTAATTGCACATTCTTGGATTTGTGACACTAGTACATTTTCGAGGATGGTAATTGATTGCAGGGTTATATGACAATGAATCTAATATGTTGAGAGTTTTGATTTCTTCCCCTGAATGACGATTAAAAGTATTGCTTGAGGACAAGCAAGCTTAAGTATGGGGTGTTTGATGTGAGCCTATTTCGCCATGTTTTATAGTTACTTTTATATCGTTTTCTGCATGCATTTCAGACATTTGGGCTAGAATAGTACAGAATCTATGTAGTTTATGCTTATTTGCCAAATTATGGAATCTACACCAGTTTCTGTTTAATTTTGCAGAAATCGAAGCAATTTACAGTAGTTTTGAGAAAGGGAGAAAATCTCGAAGTCAACTACAGAAGTCTGAGGTCAGGGTGCAACGGAACCAGGACAAATCAAGCTGAAAAGAAGGAAATCTACTTGACAACAATTGGTCGATTTCGACCAAGCTTAGTCGATTTCGAGTACAAACAGTCGATTTCCACCAGAGTTAGCCAGAATCGAGCAGAGCTGAGAGAATTAGTCAATATCGACTTGTGCGTATAACATTTTAGTAATAGCAATAAATTTACCTTAGCAAGACTTAACTGACTGTGATAATGCAGCCGTGCTAAAACTGTAAATAAAAACTTGAAGATGAGTGCTCCACTCTTTTCAAGATTTGATTTGGTCTTTATATTGCTTGATCGACCTGATGAACTCTTGGATAAGCGGATCTCTGAGCACATTACGTTAGTCAGTTATTCTATCTACTTAATTAGTGTTATAAGTTTTTCTGTCATTAATCCTTCAATTCTAATGTAAATAATAGTTTAGGGAGCCGGCATTCTTGCCCATTCCTTAAAGAAGACTGCCACAACAGAAGCTTCAAAACCCAGCTTACAGCTTAGGTTTTTCAAACCTGCATCCACTTGTTTGTGTAAAATTTTTGGAAGGAACAGGAAAAATTCTTCAATGTTCATGGATATCCAAATTTAAAAAAACACCTCCCTTACAGCAGCTTCTTTTCATAACCTGCAGTTCTGTTGGACTAGATATATAAGAACAAGGGCTAGTGATGGGTTTTACTAAGTTACTACTGAGATCTTCTTTATATACCTAACATGGGGCTATAATACAATTAGAAAACTTTTGGCTATGCAACTTGTCATCTTAAAAATTGTTGTGTTTCACCACAGAAAGTAAACAGATGGATGAGAATCAGTTCAACTGGATTCTAACAATGCGGGATCGAGCTAACAATGTGGAGAAATTGTATAAGGTGCAAAAATAAAATTGTAATGTGCACATTTAGAATACAAGTGTGCAAAAGTAAGATACAATTGTGCAGATTTAAACTAAAATTGTGCAAAAGTAAGATACAATTGTGCAGATTTAGAATATAATTGTGCACATTTAGAATACAATTGTACACATTTAGAATACAAGTGTGCAAAAATAAGATACAATTGTGCAGATTTAGAATACAATTGTGCAAAATTAAGATACAATTGTGCAAGTTTAGAATACACTTGTGCACATTTAGAATAATAGTGCGCAAAAGTAAGATACAATTGTGCAGATTTAAAATATAATTGTGCAAAAGTAAGGTATGCCAAAAAAATTCTCATAATCTCATCACCTTTCTCAAAATGTATAAGGTGCAAAAATAAAATTGTAATGTGCACATTTAGAATACAAGTGTGCAAAAGTAAGATACAATTGTGCAGATTTAGAATATAATTGTGCAAAAGTAAGATACAATTGTGCAAATTTAGAATACAATTGTGCACATTTAGAATAATAGTGTGCAAAAGTAAAATACAATTGTGCAGATTTAAAATATAATTGTGCAAAAGTATTAGTTCGCACACAATAAAAACTGATAAAATGAAAGAGTTGATCTTAAACCACAACTCGCTTACCCGACGCCAAACCATTAGTTCCCACACGGATTTTGGCAAGAGCACCCCGCAAGTAGGTGCTGTCAATTCTGGTGTTGCAAATATGCAAAACAGAAAAAAGGCAATGTGGGAAAATGGTACGCTGTACAAAGTGCTATACATCAGGCATGATCGATAATGCGCTTGCGTCTTTGTCAAAAACCTTTGATTAGTCAATAGCTAGATCAATGGGTTTTGTGCTCCATTTGTAGGAGGCTGTGATCTTTACAATCATGGCGTTGGGGCGGGAAGTGCTTAAGTTAGTCTTGATCGTTTCACCTACTTGGCAGGCTCTGTTTGTCCCATGTTTCATTGTTACATCTCATGATTTTCATAGATATAGAAGCCCCTCGAAATCCAAACAAGAGATAACCATAACCGCATACAATGGTTTCTATAATTTCCAAAAAAAAAATCAGAGTTTACTATTTCATGAATAATGCATCTAAGTAGTAAGTACTAGGTAGCAGAAAAGTTACCTGGTTTATTTCTCTCTTTTTAAAATTTTTTTTTATTTGGTATGAATGAAGGGCATGAATTTTGCAATTGGAAAATATAATCATGCAATTGTAAAATACAATCGTGCAATTGTTAAAATTTTCATCTTTTAGTTTTGGAGCCTATGTGGGATTCGAACCCACATCATGTGTAATCACACATTGCTCTCCCTTTGAGCTAATAGACTTACTTCAAAACACACATAACTATATCAAGGATGATCTAGTGGTTATCAATCAAGTGTTTTAAGGGCTTAGGAAAAGAAACGACATAAATGATTATTCAAAAGCTAAATAGAAAGACTTTCAATTACTGAATGAAAGAAGCTTTGATCAAGAGAAGGGATTTGAGTGTGAATTCCCAATTCAAAGTCTGATTTCAATAGGCAGCAGAAAAGTTAAGGCAACATGATTGACTAGCACCTCGCTCCCTTCCTCCTTGGATATGTTGAACACCATGAAAGACCAAAATTATACTTCACTATGTACATTAGGCCAACTGATTCACACAATACACAGTGAAAAATGTAGTCCCTACACGACGAACACACTAAAATGCAGACCAATATGATGATCTAAAAGGGGGAGAAATTTTGAATTCAGTTACATTGCACCGGTGGTGCAAACAGAAGCAAACAATTATTCATGCCCTAATACTAACAATAACACTAACAATCAATAGATTATGGAAAGAATCAGACATCAGTAAGGCTTAGGAAAAACCTTTTGGATCATAATGAGAGAGAGAGAGAGAGAGGGGGGGGGGGGGAGAACGCATAACCTCACATAGATACAGTATCATCCATGACAGTAAATGGGATGAAACAACAATTCAGTACATAACAACCATAGCATCAAGTAGCAAGCAAGAAAAACCCGAGAACACCACAACAGGAGAATCTTCATCCTCTCAAGGGGACCCTACAATTCAGTACATACCAACCATAGCATCATAGTTTCATTCAGTCTTTTTGATTCGTTTAATTTGACCTTCCATCAATGCTCAAACCATCAGCCTAATGAGAACACAAGAACAAAATTGAGAGGCGTTGGAGACTCACCGAGATTGGGATGATTCCGGCAGTTGAACAGCTCCTCAATCCTCAGATTAGAGAGCAAATCAAGAATGAAATTTGTGTTTCCTGCTCAGATCAGAGAGCAAATCAAATTACAAACAAGAGAAAAGTAGGAGACAGATAAAGCTATAGAATCAATTTGGAGAGGGATCGAGCGATGGAAGGGGAGAGACATCAGCGAATCGAGAAAGAAGTGGGGAAATCGAGAAAGTGGCTGGGCGGCCCGGTGGATGGTGGGATTGATCGGAAGCAGTGGTGGCAGCGGTGAATGCGGTTTAGGGTTTCAGAAGTGAACCAGCGGTGATGGTGATCGAGAGGGAGTGGTCTGAGAGCGAGGTGCGTGCCAGGTGAGAGGAACTCCAAGGTCGGCGTCGTCTTCGGGTCTGAAGAGAGTGAGGTACAGTTAACCAGCATCGATGGTGCGGAGGAGAGTGAGAGAGGAACGGAGGGGCAGCCATGGCCGGCGTCTTCCTTCGCCTTCGGGAGGGCCCTGCTGGGCGAGGAACAGAGGAGCTTGCTGGGCCAAAATGATTTTTTTTTTAAATGAAGAGCGTGTGATATGATTAAAATACTAAATTTTACACCCTAAGGTAATTTTATATTTTAACTCTTCCATATATATATATATATATATATATATATATATATATATATATATATATATATATATATATAGGTAAAGGTTCAAATGAAAATAGGCCTTAAGATGAAAATCCCTCTTAAAATGAAAATAGTCTAATTTGGATGTAAATGGGCCTAATTTAAAAGTAAATGGGCCTAATTAAATGAGTAATGAATAAATGGGCCTAATTTTATGAGTAAATGGGAAAATGGTTAAATGACCCTAATTATGGGGTAAATTTCACACGCCTGCCCCAAACTTTTCATTCATACGAATATTGCCCTTATTTCAATTATGAAAATTATAGATTTTAGCCCGTAATTTTTATTTGAAATAATATTGTTAGGTGCAACTATAATATTAAAAAAATACAACAAGAATGTTACATCACAATTTTTGTCTTTATTTTAAAAAGGGAAAAAGATGAGATTACAAAATATAAAGTGAACAAATAATACAATAAATGTTATTATTTATAAATGTGCATTTTCATAATGTGTCCTACCAAAAATTTTCTTTATGGACCGCTATTTTATGACAGTTTTGTACTTTAATGCAACATGTGCCATTAAAAGCCTATTAGCTCAAAAAATGGTATAGTGATTTGCCCATGCACAAATGTTCGAGTTCAAAATCCCGCATAAGCTATTTATTGTTGCTTTTTTTGTGTTCCCGTTCATGAATAAGATTATAAAGTGCAATAATAAAATGATAATGTGCACAAATAAGATGATATAATGCATATATAACATTATATTGTGCAAATATAACTTTAAGTTGTGCAAATATAACACTATGTTTTGCAAATGTAACATTATATTGTGCATATCTAATAATATAATGTTACGTTGTGCACATATAATATTATGTTGTGCGAATACAACATTATATTGTGCAAATATAACTTTAAGTTGTGCAAATATAACACTATGTTTTGCAAATGTAACATTATGTTGTGCATATCTAATAATATAATGTTACGTTGTGCACATATAATATTATGTTGTGCGAATATAACATTATATTGTGCAAAATATAACTTTAAGTTGTGCAAATATAACACTATGTTTTGCAAATGTAACATTATGTTGTGCATATCTAATAATATAATGTTACGCTGTGCACATATAATATTATGTTGTGCGAATATAACTTTAAGTTGTGCAAATATAATATTATGTTGTGCAAATAAAATTATAAAGTGCGAGAATAAAATGATGGTGTATGAATAATAATATGAAGTACATGAATAAGATTATGAAGTATACAATTAAGATTATAAATTGCGTAAATAAAATGATAAAGTGCAATTTGATTTATTATTTATGCACTTAATATTGAAGATGCACTTTATAGCATTTAAACCCCAATAAAAATTATGGGTTAAAATATGTGATTTTTACAATTAAAATAGGGCAATATTTATAGAAATAGAAAGTATGTGGAAATTGTTTGTAAATTTAGCATCTCCTTCCTCCTCCCGTTCCAAGCACATACAGTACACACTTCCTCTCCCGGCGACATCTCTCCCGGCTGATGGAGCGTTGGTGGCAGCTAGGCGAGGGCACACAACGACGGCCTCAGGGGTAGTGGATCTGGCAACAGGAGGTGCGGCACAACCGGCGGCGATGGGTGGCGGCGACATCTCTTCCGGCGACAAGGGCTTCCTCTCGTTGAATCTCTGAGGTCTGATTTGTCGAATTCGGAGGTCTGATTGGTATGAAACAAATTAGTCGAATTCATAATTGAAAAAAGGTTGAGGATCCGGTTGCTCTCAGCCTCAAAAATCCTACAGTGACTCAAAAATCCTACAGTAGAGCAGGGCAAGAAGGGACCGGGAAGGACCAGATCCGGCGACAACAGGACCAGATCCGACGACAACAGAGGGAGGGAAACCGGAGAACCACCAGATCCGGCCAATACGCACTCCGGCTCCGAGGAAACACAGATCTGGCAATACAACTCGAACAGATCCGGCGCCGCTTCGGTAGGAATCTGGAATGACGAGGGCAGAATCTCCGTTGAGCAAGAAAGGAGGCGGCGGTGGCGTCAGATCCGAGGGCGGCGAGCACCGTGGAGAGCTCGGTGCAGCAGATCCAAGGGCGGTGAGCACAGCAATGCTCTTGTCGACGGCGGAATCTCCGATGAGAAAGAAAGGAGGTGGCGGAGGCGTCAGATCCGAGAGCGGCGAGCACCGTGGAGAGCTCGGTGGAGTAGATCCGAGGGCCGTGATTTGGTGGTGCAGGCGCTCCTCGACGCGCTCGGCGACAACAAGACCTTCTTCGTAGGCCTTCTTCTTCGTGGGCCACCAGAGGAATATATCGAGGGCCACCAGCAACGACGCCGACATCGAGGGCGGAGGAGGACCTCGTCGATTGTTGCGTCGTTGCGCCGTAGTCGGAATCGAGGGCTGGTTGTGGCGGTGGCGCAACGGAGACTGGAGAGGCGAGGGGGAAGGAAGCCATGGCCGCCCCGTTTCCATTTTCACTTTAAGCAAATTTTTCTTCTTAAGCCCCTTTTTCACTTTAACCTCACCCTATATATATATAGGGATTAACTCCGGTGAAAACCTCAAATTGTGGTAAAAACCCGTAAGGACTACTTTATATCTTAGTTTATTTGAAACCCGTGCTAAAAACCTCAATCACACGGTGACTTTACAACTCGGTTCAACCTAAAAACCGAGCTAAAAATCTAATTTTAAAATAACACATGACTTTACAGCTCGGTCAAGCCTAAAAGTCGTGCTAAAAAACTCATGTTTTAAAAATTACATAGTGACTTTATAGCTCGGTTTTATTCAAAATCGGGCTAAAATTTATGCCTTTATAGATCGATTCTATTCATAACCGAGCTATCAAGCAAGTGAACCGAGCTAAAAAGTCGGTCCTCACGGGTTTCTACCACAATTTTGGTTTTCACCGGAGCACATCCCTATATATATATATATATATATAGGCAAAGGTTCAAATATAAAATTACCTTAGGGTGTAAAATTTGCTTAAGGTGTAAAATTCTCTAATAGGCCTAATTTTTTTAAGTAATTGCTAATGAGCCTAATTTAATTACTAATGGGCCTAATTTAATTAGTAAAATGTCTGCCCCTTGCCCCATGCGTGTGCCCCCTGTCCCTGTGCCCCCCCTACTGTGCCCCCTTCTCGGGCCAGGTTTTTTTTTTCCTTTTGTCCCAGAATTTTTTTTCGTGTTAACACTTTCTGTTGTGCAAGTATAACCTGATTATGTGCACATATAACATCCTATTGTGCAAATATAACTTTATGTTGTGCAGAGATAATAATTCATTATGGGGTAAATAGGTAATTGTGCCTATTTCAATTATAAAAATTTATAATTGAAATATGCTTAATTTATGGGTAAATAAGCCTAATTTTATGGGTAAATAGGTAAATATGTCTAATTTTATGGGTAAATCCACCTTTTCCCATTTTGACACTTTTTGTTGTGCAAATGACGGGATGAAAATCGTTGATTCCCAAAATTGTCGCTGGTGGCGGCTGTGGTGGCGGCTCCTATTCCGCGGGAGCGAGTCGGAGCTTCCGAAACTCCGGCGTCGTTGTCCGGACGTCGGATTCCCAAAATTTCTTCACGAAAGTTTCCCAACTCGGCCCGGTCTACGCAATGATATATAAAAGAAAGGGATTTGGGTGATTTTGTGGTGATTATGTGGTTGAAGGGTGGTCGGAATGTGATGAATGTGGTGTGGTTGCGTAGATCGGTTTGTCGGAATCTGGTGCCGGAATTTGGTTTCGGGGCGGCGGAGGTGACTATGTGGCTATGGAGGTGTGAAGCTTGGAGGTGCTCCAATGGAGGTTTAATGGGGTTTTGTAGAGAGGAGGAAGAAGATGGAGGAGGAAGAAGATGGTAAAAATGGAAGGTGGGGGAAATGTGAAATATGAATAATGGGTAAAAAGGAAAGTGGTTAAAAGGTAAGTGGGTAAAAAGGGGTAAAAGGGATTCTCAAATATTTTATTCTTTTTTTTTTTTTATAAATCCGGATGAATCCCAGGTTGTCTTCGAAGGACGGCAGAACTCGCTGCCAGCGGGTTGTGTTCGCTAGCAGCGAGTCGGGCTGCTTGGCTCGGCTCCTCCTTGTTTGCTGCTGGTTGCTCTCGCTGGTAGCGAATTGGGTTCGCTGCCAGCGAAAATTGCCCAGTGTTTCCTTTTTTCGACTTATTCTCTTAACCCTGCAAGGTTAGCTCCACACTTCTCCGGAAAAAAATCTATCTAATAAAATAAGGAAATTTCTAGCGTAATTATAAAAACTAAAACTAATTAACTAATTATGAAATTGAAATTGCAAGACGAAAAAAAAAACTTACCTCGGGTTGCCTCCCGAGAAGCGCCCTTGTTTTATGTCGTAGGCTCGACGGTATGACCCCTCAATGGGTCTCCTTTGTGGGCTCTTGGAGGTTCATCTCCTCCATGATCTTGTCGGAGAAGCCATCATAGTAGCGTTTTAGCCGGTGGCCATTTACCTTGAACACGTGTGCATTCTCCTCATCCTTGATTTCTGCCGCTCCATGTGGATATATGTGCATGATGGTGTAGGGACCTCTCCATCTTGAGCGTAGCTTTCCCGGAAAAAGATTAAGGCGAGATTGATAGAGAAGTACCTTTTCACCTACCTTAAAGTCCTTTCTCAAGATGTGCTTGTCATGCCATGCTTTGGTCTTTTCTTTGTATGTGATGGCATTGTCATATGCATCCCAACGAATCTCCTCTAATTCTTGAACTTGTAGCTTGCGGAATTCGCCAACCTCATCTATTCTCATGTTGCACTCTTTTACCGCCCAATAGGCCTTGTGTTGGAGTTCTACCGGAAGATGACATGATTTTCCATAAACTAAGCGATAAGGAGACATACCTATTGGTGTTTTGTAGGCCGTGCGATAGGCCCAAAGAGCATCATCTAGCCGTTGGCTCCAATCTTTTCGGTTTGGTGCAACCGTCTTCTCCAAGATTCTTTTGATCTCTCTATTTGACACTTCGGCTTGCCCATTGGTTTGAGGGTGATAGGCGGTGGATACCCTATGTGTGACATGATATTTCTTCAAGAGAGCGGCCACCGTCTTGTTGCAAAAGTGGGTACCTCGATCACTAATTAATGCACGTGGAATACCAAATCTAGTGAACAAGTCCTTAAGGAATCCTGAAACCACTTTAGAATCGTCAGTTTTGGTGGCCTTCGCCTCCACCCATTTGGAGACGTAGTCCACCGCAAGTAAGATATAAAGATTCCCAAAGGAACTAGGAAAAGGTCCCATGAAATCAATCCCCCAAACATCAAAAATTTCACAAAATATCATCCTAGTTTGAGGCATCTCATTCCTAGTTGTAATATTCCCCATGCGTTGGCACCGATCACAAGATTTACAAAAAGCATATGCATCACGAAAAATCGTGGGCCAATAGAATCCCGAATCAAGTACCTTCTTAGCCGTTTTATTTGGTCCAATGTGTCCTCCACATGCATAAGAATGACAAAAGCTAAGGACGGACATTACCTCATTATCCGGAAGGCATCGCCGAATGATTTGATCCGCACAATGCTTCCAAAGAAACGGATCGTCCCCAACATAGAATCGGGCGTTGTGGCGAATCTTATCTTTCTTGTACTTGGGAAAGTTTGGTGGAAACTCCTTCGTGACAAGAAAATTGACTATGTTCGCGAACCATGGCCGAGGAACGTTGGCTGCCATCAAAGACAAAGGAGGAAAGGAGTCCGGACATACCTTCTGGGCAGAATCCGCTGGCAGCGAGTCAGGTTCGCTGTCAGCGAATAGAGTCAGAATGTGAGCTGGTGCTGGCGACTGGAGAGGTTCGCTGGTGACTTGACTCGCTGGTAGCGGGTTGGGTTCGCTGGCAGCGAATGGTGTCCGCTGGCTTACAGGAGCGTTCGCTGTCAGCGAGTCTTCAACACGACTTGAAACGAAGTGTAGAGTTTCGTCCGGAAATTCTCCAAGTGCTTGTAGCTTCTCCCCCACACTATTTGGGTGCACAATGCGGCTAAGGTGATCGGCCACATAGTTTTCCGCGCCCTTCTTGTCTTTGATTTCGATGTCGAACTCGCTCAAAAGCAAGATCCACCGAATAAGCCTTGGTTTGGCGTCCTTCTTCTTCATGAGGTACCTAAGGGCTGCATGGTTGGAGTAAATTATTACCTTTGCGCCTAGCAAGTATGCGCGGAACTTGTCCAAAGCGAACACCACGGCCAATAGCTCCTTCTCCGTGGTTGTATAGTTCCGCTGGGCTCCATTTAACATCATTGAAGCATAGTAGATGACGTGTGAGGCTTTGTCCATCCTTTGTCCAAGAACCGCTCCGACGGCGTAGTCGCTAGCATCACACATTAGCTCGAATGGGAGGGTCCACACCGGGGCTTGAATGATTGGTGCGGTAACAAGACGATTTCTCAACTCGTGGAAAGCCTCCTTACACTTCTCATCAAACTCAAAGATGGTGTCCTTCTTGAGGAGTTCACAAAGAGGTGCGGTGATTTTGGAGAAATCCTTGATGAATCGGCGATAAAATCCTGCAAGACCAAGGAAAGAGCGAACTTCGCGCACATTAGTAGGGCAAGGCAAAGATTGAATGATGTCAATCTTTGCCTTGTCAACCTCAATTCCCTTTCGGGAGACAATGTGACCTAAAACAATCCCTTGTTCAACCATAAAGTGACATTTTTCGGAATTCAAAACCAAATTTGTTTCAACACATCTTTTTAAAACCAATGCCAAATGGTCTAAACAAGAGTTGAAGTCATCTCCATGAACGGTAAAGTCATCCATAAAAACTTCAATGAACTTTTCAATATACTCGGAGAAAATACTTACCATACACCTTTGGAATGTACCCGGAGCATTGCATAGTCCAAAAGGCATTCGACGATATGCAAAAGTGCCAAAAGAACATGTGAATGTTGTTTTTTCTTGGTCCTCCGGTGCGATGGCAATTTGAAAGTAGCCCGAGTAGCCATCCAAGAAACAATAGTAAGCTCTTCCGGCGAGGCGCTCCACCATTTGGTCAATAAATGGGAGAGGAAAGTGGTCCTTGCGAGTCTCCGCGTTCAATTTGCGATAGTCGATGCAAACTCTCCATCCGGTTTGGACTCGCGTGGGCACTAGCTCTCCTTCTTTGTTCTCTACGACCGTGATGCCTCCTTTCTTTGGAACCACCTGCGTAGGACTAACCCATTTACTATCGGAGATAGGATAGATCATACCGGCTTGTAGTAGCTTTAGAACTTCCTTCTTGACCACCTCCATCATTGGTGGGTTGAGTCTCCTTTGGGGTTGTCTTGATGGTTTGGCTCCTTCCTCCAAGAGTATGTGATGCATGCACATGGTTGGGCTTATTCCTTTGATGTCCGCAATTGTCCATCCAAGGGCCGTCTTGTGTTCCTTAAGCACCGCTATCAACCTCTCCTCTTGCTCAAGAGTGAGCTTATTTGATATGATGACTGGAAAGGTATCTCCATCACCCAAGAAGGCATACTTGAGGTGATCCGGCAATGGTTTAAGCTCTATCACGGGTGCCTGAACAATAGAAGGTAAAAGCCTCTCACTTGGGAGGGTTAGTGTTAAGGCATCATTTCTTTGGTGAGTATGTTGTGCCTCTAATGCTCCCAAAACTTCATGCAAGTAAGGTCGACTAGAATATTCAAGTTTAAGCTCATCTAGAGGGGTTTCTAAAGCTACTTGCAATTCATCTTTTCTATTAAGCTCAAAAACATCTTCCACACAAGGTTCAATAGTATCAATAGCAAATAGAGAGTGTTCATCATGAGGATACTTCATTGCATCAAATATGCAATACTCTACCTTTTCTCCATCGAACTCCATAGTAAGTGAACCGGCATAAACATCAATCTTTGTTCGGGCGGTCCTTAGGAAGGGTCTATCCAAGAGGATAGGCGCCTCCGCTACTCCATGCTCCATGTCCAAAACAAAGAAATCTGCGGGAAAGATTAGCTTGTCCACCATAACTAAAACATCTTCTACAAACCCCCTAGGATAGATTTGAGAACGATTTGCCAATTGGATCACAACTCTTGTTTCTTGCAAAGCACCAAGACCAAGCGATTTATAGAGGGAGTATGAGATAACATTGGTGGATGCTCCTAAATCTAGCAAAGCATGATTAAATTTAGCATCTCCAATTGTGCAAGGAATAGTAAACATACCCGGATCGCTACACTTTTCGGGCATACGCCTTTCTAACATAGCGGAGACATGTTCACTTACTTGAACTTTTTGCTTCCCCTTCAACTTTTGATTCCTCTTGACCGTGCATAATTCCTTCAAAAATTTTGCATAACGAGGAATAGCTTTAACTAGGTTGAGTAGGGGGATGTTTACCTCACACTTGGCGAATGTTTCGAAGAGTTCGGTGTCACTCTCCGGCCTCCTTGGATTCCTCAAAGCTTCCAGAAAGGGTGCCACCGGCTTAAAATCGTCAAGGGGAGGTTTGGAATCGGCAACAGTGTGTCCGGATGTGGGGACGTCAGTTTTCTGGGCAGAATCCGCTGGCAGCGAGTCGTGTTTCGCTGGTAGCGAGTCCATTTCGCTGGCAGCGAGTCGAATTCCGCTGTCAGCGACTGGGATCGTACCTGGTTCAGCAGGTGCATTCACCCCATTCGCTGCCGGCGAGTCTGGTTTCGCTGTCAGCGGAATTTGCACAGAACTTGTCTCTTTCTTGTTTTCTTCGTAGCCTTCTTCCATGATCTCTTCTAAGACTTCTTTCTCACCCCTATGCGCGACAAACAGTTCCTTACCGCTCCTTAGGGTGATGGCGCTCACGTTCTCCCTTGGGTTGACCACCACTTGTGGTGGTAGCTTGCCCGAGTCCTTTGCTTGTAATTCTCCAATTGCTTGAGCCATTTGGCCCATCATCTTCTCTTGTGTATTCATCTTCTCCGTTTGAGCTTTGAGGGTTTCTAGAATGAGCTTGTATGGATCCTCACCTTGTTGATTAGCTTGAGGAGCCCCCCTTTGATGATTATCATAGGGTGCTCTATATTGGGGTCCTCCTTGTTGATAGGGAGGTTATTGTTGTTGATTGATTCGGCCACCATAACCTTGTTGTTGAAAATTAGAATTATAGAGATTATTACCATAGTTGCGGCGTGGACCGTAATCTCCCATAGCATTGACCTCCATAGCTCCATCTTGTATGTCGGGACATTGATCCATAGGATGGGATGTATCTCCACACAACCCACATGCTTTGAGTTGTTGTTGACTTCTTGGTAAAGTTAGCTTCTTTAGGGCCTCTCTAATCTCCTTAAGCTCGTTTTACATGCTTGATGTGGGAGAGTCCAAGTGTAAGACTCCTCTAGCTCCATGAGACCTTCGATATTGTTGAGAAGAATTAGCAAGCTCCTCAAATATCTCCATAGCTTCCTCCGGTGTTTTGTTTAGGATGTTCCCTCCACTAGCCGAGTTAACCATTCCACGATCGTGATCGAGTAGCCCCTCATAAAGATATAGGACCAAATCGTCCTCCGAAAAGCCATGATAGGGACAACTAGCTTTTAGCTTCTTGAATCTCTCCACATATTCGTAGAGAGTCTCCGTGGCCGATTGCTCAATGCTTGATATCTCCTTCTTCAAAATATTGTGTCTAGTGGCGGGGAAGTATTTGCGCAACAAGGCCTTTTTCATCTCCATCCATGTAGTAATGCTCTCCGTGGGTAAATAATAGAGCCAATCGTTGGCCGCATCCTTCAAAGTGAATGGGAAGGCCCTTAGCATCATTTGATCCTCCGTGATGCCGTGAGGTCTCAAACGATCGCATATTCCATGAAATTCTGCAAGGTGTTTGTTTGGGTCCTCTCCACTCATGCCATGAAACATTGGCAAAAGATGGACCCATGGTGACTTGAATTCAAACTTGGTGCCCTCGGGGAGTGGTGGGAGCCTAATAGCCAATGGTTGTGTTTGTAAATTTGGCTCCTTTAGCTCCTTCAAAGTGCGTCGTTGTGGAACCACGAGCACATTGCCGCCGTTTGGCGGTGGTTGATTGTTGTTTCCGTTGTTGTCGCCCATCTCTTCTTCGTTTTTCGGGTTGGATGAGTGCTCTCTTCGCAACCTAGAAGTCGTTCTTTCAATTTCTGGATCAAAAGGTAAGAGATTGGAATTAGTAGAACGGGTGTGGACCATGCGAGTGGTCCACACAAAAAGTTGATGATTAAACTACACAAAGAAATCGAATTAAATCTCCCCGGCCACGGCGCCAAAAACTTGACGGGATGAAAATCGTTGATTCCCAATCAAATAGTTCCCACTCTCACAAATTAGTATAATTGGCAAGAAAGGGGTCGAATCCTCGGGAGTTTTAAGATTTCACAATTCAATTTGATCACCAACAAGTAACAAAAGTGGGAAAAGATGCGACTTTTAAATAAGAACAAGTAAAGGAAAGTAAGATGGAATTTTGTTGTAAAATCAAGAGTAGAGAACGGTTCCACCCACAAATTCTTTGACATTGGTTGGCTTATCGATCATCGAATTCTTTTCAAGCTATTAACTTTCCTACAAATTCTTCTCGTCTTGGTTTATATGGATTAAAAGTCCTACGAGTCCAATTAATCCCTTACACCTCAATGCAATCATAACACGGTTAAGATTTAACAATGAGATAGCACAACATCCCAAGAACTTGAGCACATAAATAACACCAATTAAACACGGTAAATCGATGTTTAAGATATATGTCAACTTCCTACATAATCATGCTTCAAACACGGAATCCACAATCTTATGCATGCTACTATAGAAATAACGCAAATACGAAAGCATTAAATCTTAGCACGAAATCAATATTATCAAGTCGGCCAAGCAAGATAACATCAATAACATAACAATAAGCACAAGGAAGTTGAAGGAATTAAAATAGAGGAAAGATAACTTGAATTAAAAACTCACAATTCACCAACCAAGTCTCCAAAAACGTAGGCGAAACACTAGGAAAATTAGCCACTCATGGCTTACCTAAGCTCTCTTCTCTTCTATGGTGATTGCTCCAATTGAAAACTTCATTAAACTAACCCTAGAACATCCTATTTATAAGCCTAATGTCTTCCATAAAAGGTAGATAAAAGATAGAAATTTCCTAAACCAACTAGATAAAAGATAGAACAAAGATAGAACTTTCCTAATTTAACACAACGACGGATTCCGCTGGCAGCGAGAAATTCCGCTGGCAGCGAATGGCCTTGATTGAGCTCCTGTTGGATTTCCGATACCACCTCACTAGCACACTCGCTGGCAGCGACTTTCATGCCTTAGAATTTTCTCGAGCTTCTCTGAGTCCTTCCTTTCCGCTGGAGCGAGCCGCTGAATCCGCTTCCGCGAGACGCGCCTTCCGCTGGAGCGACTTCATCCATCCGCTGGAGCGAGTTGCCGAGCTTCGTCGTCCTGGTGATTCTCGCTGGCAGCGGATTTTTCCGCGGCAGCGAACGTCTCGCTGCAGCGGGACTAGGCGCTAGCAGCGGACACCGCTGCTTGCTCTTCCTCTCTCGCTGGCTCTCTTTCGCTGGCTCCCTCTTCCTCTCTCGCTGGCTTGCTCTCGCTGGCTCCATGCTTCTGGTTCAACTTGCAGGCAGCGACTGTATCATTCGCTGGCAGCGACTGATGCCCAGAAGCTCGATTCTATATTGTTCTTCCCTCTTTCTTTCTCTTCTCCTTTCTTTCTCTTATTAGCTTGATTTCTTGACTTCACTTGGCCATGTTTAACAGCTTTCCCTTGCTTTCCACCATGTCGGATCTACGATTCTGCACAATTCAACCGAAATAGCGTAGATTCCGAACTTTTCCACAAAAAGAGTTTTATCTAAATTAACACTAAAACATGCATATTCTACAATGTAAATGCAACTAAATTATCCTATAATGCCCATTAGAAATGTGCATTATCAGCAAATATAAAGTGTATAAATAAAATGAGAAAGTGCAAGAATAAAATGACAATGTGTATGAGTAATAATATGAAGTGCACAATTAAGATTATTGTTAATGTGTCTTGAATCATTTTTCACCGGCGTCGCATCAGGGGGGTCCAAGGGGCGGAGCTCCCCGGCGGGGGGGGGGGGGGGGGGGGGGGGGGGGGAGGGGGGCAGCGCCACCCCGCCTTTACGGTATGGAATGTTTATTTTAAATGGACTTATCGTCTATTTGTTTTCATGCATTTAACAATTTCAAATTAAAGTGCATAAATAAGATTAAAATGTGCGAATATAATATTATGTTGTGCAAATATAACATTATGGTGTGCAAATATAATAGGCTTTTAAATTAAAGTGCATAAATAAGATTAAAATGTGCAAATATAATGCTATGTTGTGCAAATATAATATTATGGTGTGCATATAGTGCATAAATAAGATTAAAATGTGCAAATATAATGTTATGTTGTGCAAATATAACATTATGGTATGCATATATAATATACTTTTAAATTAAAGTGCATAAATAAGATTAAAATGTCAAATATAATGCTATGTTTTATAAATATAACATTATGGTGGCCATATGTAATAGGCTTTTAAATTAAAGTGCATAAATAAGATTAAAATGTGCAAATATAATGTTATGTTGTGCAAATATAACATTATGGTATGCATACATAATAAGCTTTTAAAATTAAAGTGCATAAATAAGATTAAAATGTGCATAATTACGGTTAAAAAGTGTATAACTAAGATTATGATGTGCATGATTAACAATTTGGGATTGTTGTGTTCTTGTCTATTATATAACCTATGCGGGATTCGAACCCACATCTTTCTGCATATGCACATTGCTCTACCAATTGAGCTAATAGGACAAAAATATTCTATTAAAGTTGATGATGTCCAAAGGTAAACGGAAAAAAGGGAGGAAAAGGAAAAAAGGAAAAAAGGGGGCCAAAATGACTGAAGAAGCGGACATGGGGAGACAACGACACATTATCCGCGAATGAAAGGGGCATGCAAAAGCGGACAGATGGCGCACATGCCCACTACCCACGTGCCCTTCATTTTGGAACACGTGGCGGCCATACTTCAACAAGTCGCCAGGAAGAAGGAACACTTCCCTCAGAGGGGGGGGGGGGGACGGCCACACACTATAAAAGGGAGAAGGCACTATAAGCGCCAGGCTTTTTGGAAAAAACAAATAGGAATACCTCAATAGAGAGAGAGAGAGAGAGAGAGAGAGAGAGAGAGAGAGAGAGATAAGGTAGGGTTAACATTCTTCTTCATCCTCGTTAACAGAGAACTGGGACTCATTATCCGTCCGCGGACGGAACAGGACCGCAAAAACAAGAAAGAAACCCAAGTGGGACAGGTAGTATGGTGACAGTCAAGGGAGTGTAGAAGATATCAATCCTTACCTTTGATCTCCGGTCTGATCGGATGGGGTACTTCCCATACCAAGAGGCCAGTTGATGAACCCATCACACGATAAGTGATGCGAGCCGTGTTCAAAGGCTCGGCGGCACCGGCCATGAGATCTTCGCGGATGTTGAAGATCTTAGGGTTCGGGTAAGACCGTCAAATTTCCCATTGGTCACCGCGACACAGGTTGAGTCCCTCTCCCCCATATAGGAACAAATGAAGTAGTAGTTAGAAGGGGGAGGGGGCTTCAGGTAAGACCGTTGACCATATCACCATGAGAGGGAATACGTGGCATCACCCCTCCATGGAAACGTGGGGTGGGCCCCGCTTTTTCGTTGTGGTTTCATCATTGGCGCCGTCTGTGGAAACTCTCTCACCCTGAGGGGTTCCCAAATTTAAGAAAACAGATACTAATGAAGACATAATCACTAACTGTGAAGTTTTGTGTGGACAGGTGGAAAATGAGTGAGAATATGGGAGAAGCCTCTCAAGGGATGACTAATCATGATAACGAAGGATTTCAAGAATCCAGCATGCACGTAAGTTCCCCGGGTCAGAACAGCGCACCGGAAAACCCGATGTTCTCGCCCTATATACCTCAACCCATAGGGCAGGGTTACGTCCTACACGAGGAACACTATTTCCCGCCACCCAATCCGGAACAGGCGTTCTTTTACGGATACGATGGGTATCAGTCGTTCCAACAGGGGAACCATTACAACGGTATTCCCCAAAACGTGCACGGCTACACTCATCAGGAGTACCACCAACCAAGATTTTGTGATGATCCTAGTATGCACTGCCGCTGTGGAGATAGGCACGCTCATAAGCACCATCGAGGCGAGTGTTCATCCGACATTTCTACATCGACCAGAACGGGCTCGCCACGTGAAAGTGAGAGAAGGCTGAACCACATCCCCTCGATCTTCACCCACGAGGTATGCTTGGCCCCAGTTCCTAAACGATGGAGAGACGCCAACCTCATGAAATATGATGGCACCACCGACCCTGATGATCACATGTGCCACTTCACAACCGCCATGGCGATCAATGAGTATAATGATGCAATGTTGTGCCGAACTTTCCCCTCAACTTTGACCGGCATAGCTCTGACCTAGTTCACAAACCTGCCTCAGAACTCGATTGCTAGCTTCACTCAGCTCTCCCAGGTCTTCAAGTCTCATTTTGGGAGTTCACGGTCAAGAAAGAAGACTATGCTGGACCTTAATTCAATCCGGCAGGGATCGAATGAGACTCTAGGGAAATTTTTTGCCCGATTCACTAGTACGGTGGTGCAGATCCCGAATTTCAATCATGAGTCCGCGGTCATAATCCTGATGGGGAACTTGGCAGATGGGGGATTCAAGACCCGGTTCTTCAGGAAAAAACCGAAAGATTACGACACCTTGAGGAATTTGGTGTCTGCACAGATTGAGGCAGAGGAGGCCGCGGCCTCTAGTTCAAGAGCCAACGAGGGCTCGCGAGGTTTCCTAGGGAAGATAGCAGGAAAATTTCAGAAGGACAAAGGAGTAGGGAAACCGAGGAAAAATTATTCCATGGGCAACCCGCTCGCATCCAAGCAAGACGAGGTCCATTTCAACCATGAAAGAAAGAATCCAGATGCAGGATATCAGGGGCATGACCAAAGGACACGACATGGAGGAGAGCAAGTTTCCCCTCGAAGGAAGAATGAGCAACGTGACCACGTCCCATACCGTCACCAGACTCAAAACCGTTACAATGAAGGGCACACGGATAACAGAGAAAACTATTGGCGGGCCTCGAGGTTTGAATACCCACGAGAACGGGATGAACAACAGCGGTTTCCCCCCGTAAACAGAGGTAGGGGGCAGGGACGATGGTGGAGAGGCGGCCGAAAGGGTCAGGGTCAGCCCGCGCAAGTATCAGTCAACCAAGCTCCATGCAACAAGGTTCGTCACGAAGGATCGCGAGTCAACCAGATCCCGGAACCGAAGGGTTTTATTAACACTCTGGCAGGACGACCCTCGATCTCTGGAGTAAGTCGTCAGGAAAGAAAAAACTATGAGAGAGAGGTGAGGCAACCTCCAACCGTAGCCAACCAGAAGATCGCCTTACAACCACATTCGGAAATAGCTTTCACTCCAGCAGATGCCGAAAATGTCCGCATGCCACACGCGGACCCGTTGGTAATTCACGCTCAGATCGCCACCAAGACTGTAAAAAAAGTGTTCTTAGACACCGGATCATCAGTGGACATACTCTCATGGGAAGCTTTCTCTCAGTTGGGAGTATCCGCGACAGCGTTGAGACCCTACCACGGGACACTGGTTACTTTTTCGGGAGATGAGGTGCAAGTTGTGGGCACCATAGAACTCGCGGTGGTTTTAGGCACCGCGCCGTGTCGACGAATGGAAAATGTCATTTTTACGGTGGTACGGATCCCTACAACATACAATGCACTCCTGGGGAGGGTGTCACTTTACAAATTCCAGATGGCTATTTCGATCTATCACTTCAAGGAAAAGTTCCCTATTTCCGGAGGGGGGACGGGAGAAGTGTGTGGCCAGCAAACCAGAAAGCCAGAGTTGCTATGTGACTTCCTTGAAAAAGAGGAAGGAGATCATGTGCATTCATGGATCCGCTCAAAGCAAGATTGAGGGCCCACGAGGTGATTCTCAAGCAGAGAATGAAGAAACAGACGTCACAAGAGAACTCGCATCAGAAGCAGAACTTGAAGTCAGACCGTCGGACAGGGAAATCCCGACCGCGGATCTAAGGACTGTCCACCAGCCGTTCTAAAATCCTGAAGAGAGAATTTACATAGGCCAAGCCTTAGAGACCGAGGAGAAGGAACGGGTCCTGGAGATCATCCGACAGTCTCGGGATGTGTTCACCTGGTCCCCAAAGGATCTTCTGGGCGTGCCCACGTCAATAGCAATCCATACCCTCAGGATACGCCACGACGCGCGGCCTGTAGCCCAGAAGAAGATGAAGATGGCCCCGAAAAAATCCCAAGCAGCGAAGGAAGAAGTAGAGAAGCTACTTGAACCGGGTTCATAAAGGAAGTCGAGGATTCAGATTGGCTCTCGAACGTTGTTCTAGTCAAGAAAGCCAACGGGAAGTGGAGAATGTGTGTGGATTTCTCAGACTTAAACAAAGCTTGCCCGAAAGATAGTTAACCCTTGCCATTAATAGACGAGTTGGTTGACATTACTGCTGGAAACGAGGCTTTAAGTTTTCTGGACGCGTATTCCGGATACAACCAGATCCGATTAGATCCGATAGACAAGAGGGCCATCACTTTCATCACCAATCAAGGAATTTTTTGCTATAAAGTCATGCCTTTTGGTGTGAGGAATGCTGGGGCCACTTTTCAGAGAGCTGTAGATAAGATATTCCGCGAGCAGCTGGCCAGGAATGTGTCCATCTATGTGGACGACATCGTTGTGAGGAGTAAGAAAGCAGAGGACCACGCGGCTGATCTACAAGAAACTTTCGATTCTTTGAGGCGAGGGGGACTGAATTTGAACGCGGAGAAATGTGTCTTTGGAGTCGATTTCGGAAAATTCCTTGGTTTCATGGTAAGCCAAACAGGGATAGATGTGAATCCTGCTAAAATAGCTGCTATACAGGAACTACGACCACCGCGCACTATAAAAGAGGTACAGTCCTTGAATGGAGCTATAAACTACCTCGTACGTTTTTGTTCTTGCCTGGCTGATAAATCTCTACCTTTCTTTGCGTTGCTAAAGAAGAAAGGGCCGATCCAGTGGACCCCAGACCTCCAGTAGGCTTTCGAGGAATTAAAAGCTTTCTTACAGTATTTGCCTACCCTGCATCAACCTCAAAAATCAGAAAGTTTATAACTGTACGTGGCAGTAAAAGCAACCACTATCAGCGCGGTCCTCACCCGAGAGGGACGGTACCCGGTCTACTTTGTATGCAAAGTGTTACAGGATGCAGAAACCAGATATGAACCTGTGGAAAAGGTGGTCCTCGGTCTAATGTTCGCGGCCAGGAGACTTCGTCCATACTTCCAGGATCACCTAATAGAAGTCTTAACGGATCTGCTGCTGAGACAAATTCTTCATTCACCGAGTCTTTCGGGGCGAATGACTAAATGGTCCGTAGAGCTCTCCGAGCTTGAGGTAGCCTACGTCCCTCGCAAGGCGGCACTAGCCCAGGTTCTGACAGATTTCATCTGCGAAACTAGGTTCGGGGATGAAGGAGGTGATACACAGAGTAAGTGGATAATAAAGGTCGATGGGGCCGTGAACTCGGATTGATGCGGGGCAGGAATAACACTAACCTCCCCTGAGGGAGATCAGTTTTGCTTCGCTCACCATTTAGATTTTCAAGCCACCAACAACGAGGCAGAGTATGAAGCCTTGATAGCTGGGCTCGAGCTAGATTTGGCCCGCGGAGCCCGGGCCATCATGGTATATACAGATTCCGAGGTCGTTGCAAAGCAAATTGAAGGGGTATACGAAGCCAGGATGAGACTTTTACCAGATTACCTAGGAAAGGTAACGCTCTAAGAAGGGCTTTCTTGCATTTTGTTGTGGAATCTGTCCCCCGAGAGATGAATGAACAAGCAGACCTGTTGGCCCGAATTGGGGCAGCTATGCCAGCGGAAGTTGAAGGAAAATTCGAGTTTGAAAGAAAGAATCGGCGAAGACTCCTGCAAGAAGTATATTTTGTCCAGACCGAGGGCTCCGAGGACTGGCGGACTCCGATTGTTCAATATCTGGGGAAAGGAATACTCCCACAAGAGAGAACAGAAGCCAGAAAGTTAACAAACCGAGCCACTTGTTTTGTTATCAATGAAGGAAGGTTATACAAGAAGGGTTTCAACTTCCCAGATTTGCTATGCGTGTCCAACAGTGAAGGGCGCACCATCGTGAAGGAGCTACATGCAGGTGTATGTGCCCACCACCAGGGATGGAGAGCCTTAACCTCAAAAGTTCTGAGAATGGGGTACTACTGGCTCACAGTTAGAGCAGATGTATAAAGTTTTGTGCGCAGCTGTGACGCTTGTCAGAGACATGGTAATGTGAAAAACTTACCTGCCGAACCACTTTAGAGTATCTATGGAGTATGCCCTTTCGCCTTATGGGGAATGGATATTCTTGGGCCTTTCCCAACGGCACCCGGGCAGTTAAAATACGTATTGGTGCTGGTGGACTACTTCACCAAATGGGTAGAAGCAGAGGCGATGGGTTTAATCACGACAGAGAAAGTCAAAAAATTCTTATGGAAAAACCTGGTGTGCCGTTTTGGAATACCCGAGGCCATCATTACGGATCACGGAACTCAGTTCGACTGTGAAAGTATCAGAGATTTCTGTGAAGGCCTTGGGATAAAACTGAAGTTTTCCTCGGTAGCCCATCCGCGGACAAACGGGCAAGCAGAGACACTAACCGCCAGATTCTAGAAGGAATCAAGAAGAAGTTAGGGAGCCCTCCAAAGGGCGATGGGCAGAGCTGCTCCCGCTAGTGCTCTGGTCATACCGGACTTCATCCAAGACTCCCACAAGGGAATCGCCGTTCGTCTTAGTTTTTGGGGCGGATGCCGTCATCCCAGTCGAACGCTTGATTCCTTCTGCGCGAGTTTTAGCTTACGAGTCCAAGGCCAATGACAAAGCTCTGGAAATTGAATTGCACATTCGAGAAGAAAGGAGGATGCTGGCAGAAATCAAGACTCAAGAATACAAAAGGAAGACCAAGAAACACAGGGATCAACACCTCAATGCGCGACGGTTTGAGAAGGGAGATCTGGTCCTCCGCCTAGCTTTATCAGGCGGGAAGTTGGATGCGAAATGGGAAGGTCCGTACGTAATCTTCGAGTGCGTCCATGTTGGGGCGTACAAATTACAAACTCCTGAAGGTGTGGTTCTTCGGAAGACATGGAACGTAGAACACTTGAAAAAGTATTATGTGTAAGGGTCGATCATTTCGAAAAAATCTCAAGTCACCTCCGCTACCATTAAATAAATTAAAGCGGTTAGAGGGTGCTTTTTTATCTCGTGAAAGACTTTTTTAGACTCTCTAAAGCCGTTTTTATCAAGTCCCACGACACTGGAGCTTGCTCCATGTCGGACGCGTGATTTCGCTCCGTGTCGGGCATCCGGTCGTAGCGTGAGCCTACCAGATCGAATATTTAATCAAATCCCACGACGTTGGAGCTTGCTCCATGTCGGACGAGTGATCTCGCTCCGCGTCGGGCATCCGGTCGTAGCGTGAGCCTCCCGGATCCAATATTTTATCAAGTCCCACGATGCTGGAGCTTGCTCCACGTCGGACGCGTGATTTCGCTCCGCGTCGGGCATCCGGTCGTAGCGTGAGCCTCCCGAATCAAATATTTAATCAAGTCCCACGACGCTGGAGCTTGCTCCATGTTGTAGGAGAGAATCGAGAATGCAAAAAAGTAAGTAAATAAAGTAAAGCAAACCGATCGAATCCCAGCAAATAATGTTCAAGACTCCCTCCAATGTAGTAAGAGAAAGTCAGGTTCGAATCCACGAGGAAGCTGGTCAGCGGATCCTAGGCAACGATGGAATCTCACGGACAGAAGTCGACCACAGGTTGTCGATCTCGACTAGGGTTAGTCGACAGAAGATCGGACAAGTCGAACAGCGCAGCAGCAGTCACAGGTGTTTTGGTCAATATCGACTAGGCCTTACTCGATATCGAGTAGACTTGTCGACGTCGAGTTGGATCTTGTCGAGTACCTGCACATAGAAGCTACAGCGATTCTGGATCGGGGATCAGTAACTCGATATCGACGAGTGCTAGTCGATATCGAGGAAGGCAGACAGTGAAAACGAAACAAAGTAAAGACAAAGCTTGTGGATTCTCGAAAATAAACTATGTATGAAAGACTTCCAAGATTGGGGTTTGCGACAACGATAACCAAGCATGCATAAGGCAAGAATAAAACAGATAATCATATAATTTGCATCAAAGGACTAAACTTTCACCTTTTCCAACAATTAGACAACTCTTTCAAGAAACCCTAATTGTCTCTACCGATTTTGTGTTTACAATCCAAGTTGTTAGCATGGACCTCCATTAGATGGGTAATAAACACATAACAAGTAGTAGATGCTCAAAACATGATAAAAGTCGGATTTTTACCTCAGGCATGCAGGGCTATCGTCGGGCTCACCCCAACCCTAGAAGTGAGGGGACTACTCGCGTTTCATCGCAATCTCAGACATTGATTGAAAGGAAATAACTACATGCATTAAATCAAAAAGAGATTACAACCAAAGGAAGCCAATTCCGCTCTCGCTTCACCAACTCCTCTTGGCCACTCACTCTCTCTCTCTCTCTACTACTAATTGCTGTGTGTTGGAATGAATAAAACTCAGCCCCCTAAGGCCTTATTTATAGGTAGACCCGGGCAAACGCGGGCGCATGCCGGGCTTGGGACGGGTTTTAGCTAAGATTTTGTCCCGTTGTTCCGGGCGCGGGCCGGGCTAAGCCCGCTTAACGGGTTGGAAGCCGTGTCCAAGTCCGTCCGTGAATGCGGGCGCGGGTAGCCCGGGGGTACCCGCAAACCTAATTAAATTTTCGTATTAAAGCTATTTTAAGCCTATTGTAATCAATTTTAATTTAATATATATATACACTTACTGTTTTTTATATGTTTTTAAAATGAATACATTCATATATATATATATATATATATATATATATAGTTACTGTATATGTAATCAATTTTAATTTATATACTTACTGTTGTTTTTATTTGTTATTAAAAAGGAATACATACATATATATATATATATAGTTACTATATATTACATATATAATACATTACGTATATATATAGATTAGTTACTGTTTTGTGAAAGAATAATTAATATTATATATTACATATATATTCATATATATATATTAATTTTTTTTTAAAAAAAAGGCGGGTACCCGTTACGGGCCTAGCGGCCCGCATCGGGTTGATTGATATGTCCAATTCCGTACCCGTTGCGGGCGCGGGCTGGGCCTAGCAGCCCGCGTGGGCTTTTCCCCATGCCCAAGCCTGCTCGCTAATGCGGGCGGGCAGGACGGGCCGGGCGGGCCTGCCCGCGTTTGTCCAGGTCTATTTATAGGCTTCTAATCCTTGCTATTCAAGGATAGAAATCTCTATCTATATCTAAATCTATATCTAAAAGCTTTAAAGATAAATAAATGGAATAACATAATTAAATCCAAAAAGGAAATTATATCTAAAAGCCTAAAATATCTTCAAGTGTATAATTCTTCTTCTCCATGGATAGTTGTTGATAGACTTGGATGGAACTCGGATAGAACATGATAGACTCGGAATTCTCGCGACCCAACAGCCCAATTCATGCTCGGACAGGCCCAGCGACGTCGCGGCCCAGAGAAGCGTAACTCGATATCGAGTAAACTCCTCGATATCGAGGAAGATGGTTCGTCGACTGGGCTCCAGTGGCATCCTCGACTAGCTAGTCATCGGACTGGCTCGGGTGCTGGCTTCAGACGTTATCGATATCGAGGAGTTTCCTCGATATCGCGTAGAGTGACTTCATCGACTAGGTTGGCTCGGCATGGTCGAACAACTTTCTTCGACATTGCTCGGATATGTGACTTTGGTCTTCGTCGATATCGAGGAGTGGTGTCCGGCCTGTCTTTGTCTTCGGCTTCTCGACCAGCTTATGTTCCTCGACTCCGGGTTGGTCTTCAGGGCTTTATCGATATCGAGTAGAATACTCGATATCGAGTAACTTCCTGGAGTCGGGTATCTTCGTCTTCAGCTCCTCGACATGTCTGTCCTCGATCAGTGTTGTACCCGGACATTGTTTGTCGATATCGACGAAATGAAGTCGATATCGAGTAATCTTCAGCCTCCGTCTTTGCTTCTTGGTTTTCTCCCAAAATGGCTCCATATTCTGCAATATTAAACAGAAACTTATGTAGATCTCTATTTCTGGCAAATAAGCATATACTACATAAATTCGACATATTCCCAACCCGAAATATGCAAAGTGTATATAATATGGAACTAAACTGTGCATAAAGACATGGCTACTTTAGTGACATCAAATCACCCCATACTTAGACTTGCTTGTCGTCAAGCAATAACCAAACAATAACAAATACTTACAACACATCCTTCAAGTCTTCGCCTTTGTCAAAAGCAACATCTCAAGTAGTAGCAATGTAAGACAAGTGAATTTAACGTCATCACACATATATGAGCGATCCATGGGCATATGCAATATAAATCCAACCTTACCAGAGTAAAGTGTTTTCACTCAACTCTCAATGTGTTTAGCCTATGCAGATCAACTCTCGACTCAATTCCATATACAATCTCATAAACATTGCAATTTAAATATAAATCCACTTCGCAACCAATTATGTAAATGCAACAAGAATTATCAGGAGGACTTCGCTCAATAGAAGTCTTCAAAGAAGATTCCATTCGGCAGGGTTGTAATGGGGCCTGGTAAGAAATAAAAGGTATGGAATTATTTGGCCATGTGGTGCTTAATAAAATTCGGGAATCAAGACTCCTAAATCTCCAACATAACTTAACCAAACCATAGCTCTCAATCATATGCATCAACCAAACTCTCCAACTTATCTCAATGAAGTTTGTAACCTTTTAAACTTAATTAACCTCTCCAAAGTATGAATCTTGCGAAAAATGAAAGAAATAAGGTAAATTTGGCTCATGCACTTTATTCATAATCACATTCTTTTTGTTTTTTTTTTCTTTTCTTTTTTTTCTTTTTTTTTTCTTTCTTTTTTTTTTTGAAACAAAAATAAAATAAAACTAAACTAAAGCATTTATAGGGTGAGCCAAAAATCCTTTTACATAGTATGCATAGCAAGATAAAAATATAAAACCAACTCATATCTCAATAAATTCAAAAATCCTTCTTACTCGAAATGAAACACAAGCTCATTTCTTCCATAAACCATTATTTTAACCAACTCTAAGTATTAATTCCCAAATGGGGGTAAGGCTCAATTTGGCTAAGGAAAGTTTTGTGGAGTTTATAATAAAAGTCTCAGGCTAATGTTCTGGCTTCAAGCAAGGATAATGCAGGGTAGGTAAAGAGAGGATAAAATTGGCTTAGAAGGTGCCTCCATCATTTAATTCTCATTCACATAAACATATAAATGCATTGGCTTTGAATAACTATCACAACATTTAGAGATGCATAGGAAGAGTAAATACACTCAAGAAAGCAGAGGGATTTTTAATGTTCTCCCTATAAGGCCAAAATTCTCACTGGGACAATTTTTGTTGGATTTCAACCTTTAGCTTAGGATCATATGTGCTCAATTTCATCACAAGTTCACAATCTACATAGAAAATAATTTCGAGGACTTAGGCTAAACCTTCCAAACACGCCATAGGATTTACATGATCAAGTCAGTTATTATTTATCATCATAGGACATCTAAGTTAGGGTATAAAAACTAAGACAATGCAAAAAAAATTAAACATGCATTTTTTTTCTTTTTTTTTTTCGAAACTTTTTTTTTATTTTTTTATATGCAACTAAAAACAAGACTAAAATATGACAAAAGACTAAAATGTATAAAACTTAAACATGAATGCATAACATAAAAATAAAATTTCACCATGTAAAACCAAAAGCAAGACTAAAACATATAATAATGATAATGAGCCCTTTCCCCACCCCATACTTAAAATATACAGTGTTCCCACTGTATAAAATCCAATAAAAACAAGAGTAAAGGAAGGAACTCACCGAATAACGCATCGAGGAAGGCAAAACTGGGCATGTCGAGTACACTTCTTGTCGATATCGAGTACTATACTCGATATCGAGTAACAGTCGTCTGCGTCAAGTGGATTCTGATGTCGAGGAGATTTGTCTGGCTTAGTCGATATCGAGTTGGCCTACTCGATATCGATGAACTTCTAGGCTGCTCCTCTTAGTCGATTTCGACTTGGCCTTCGTCGATTCTGACTGTTTTTCAGGGACTTCTTCATTCCACCTTTCGCGATCCTTCTATGCTTGCCGACCTAAAAGTGTTAGATTCCACACAAACACAAGACTTTCCACATGAATTATTCTAAACTAAAAAACCAAAAACAAAAAACCAAAACCAAAATCAAAAAGTTCCAAAGTCCCAAAATTCATAAAGTTTTATATACATGCTCTAGATTTTAGAGTCGCTAGGCCGACTTTTCCGTTTGCGCTCAAGGACCATTAATGTGGGGCCCGCTTGTGCTTGGCCCTTCTCCTGGATCATCTAGGTCCTGATTGTAGTATGCAAGCTCAGTTGATAGATGGTTGCTTGCATAATCTTCCTTTTCTTTCTTCTTTCTCTTCCCAGCTCTCAGTTTCCGCATATTCTCTCACCACGGGGCCTTACCTCCCCTTAAATTATTGATAAATTTCTTAATGGACTGAGGAGGAGTAGGATTCATACTTGAACTTACCTTTTTGGACCCAAAACAGAAATCTTCGGGCGTGGGGTTAGTCGATATCGGGCAGGACTGGTCGATATCGAGTTCAGGGACCCCATACTTAGGCTCTTGGCAAGTCTAGTGCTCAGTAGAAGAAGAAGTCGATGTCGAAGAAATTTTGTCGATATCGAGCAGCACCTTTGTCAATATCGAGGAGCCTTTGTCGATATCGAGTACAGTTCTGGTGCCTTCCTCCGTTGATTTCCTGGTCCTGTGGTTGCTGATGCTTTTCACCTCCAGCCATGAAATTTCCTCTTTTGCAGGGCCAAAAGAGAAGTCTAAGATCTCGTCGCCTATGGTGAAGGTGAGCGATCGCTGTTTGACACTAATCTTGGCATCTCTAGTAGCTAAGAATGGTCTACCAAGAATAATAGGGCTAGGAGGATCTTCAGCACAGTCTATAATGAGGAAATCTGCTGGAATAAAGAATTTACCAACCTGGACAGGGACATTCTCAACTATACCTGTACGGATGACCACTGTATTGTTTGCCATGTATAGCTTAGCATCCACAGACTCTATGCATCCTATCTTTACCTTCCGCCAGATTGATAAGGGCATGATGCTCACACTTGCTCCTAAATCACACAAGGACTCATATTTGTATTGTCCAAATCCCAGAGTAACAGAAAACTTACCAGGGTCAGGTCTCTTTTCAGGGAAGTGGAGCACTTTGCATTCGCCGGCGATCTCTGAGATGGATCGCTTTTTGCTCAAGATTTCCTTCAGAAATTTGACATATCTAGGCATCTCTTGCAGGGCTTCTGTAAAAGGAATAGAAACATTCAGTTCTTGCACCATATTAACAAAACGGTTAAACCTACCTGCAGTGGGATCTTTCAGTGCTTTGGAAGGGAAAGGCAGTGGCTTTTTCTGCTTCGGACCCAGATCAGACGTCGGAGGTGTTGCAGAGTCGTCGACATCGGCCATCTTTTCCTCGATATCGACCAAAGGGTCCTCGATATTGACAAGTGTTGTCGATCTCGGGTTGTTGGGCTGTGCAATGGAGTCTCAGCTGGGCTTCTAGTCTATGTCGAGGAGATTTTTGTCGATATCGACCAATGGTTGGTCGACATCGAGTTGCTGCTGCTCATTGTCGAGTTGCTGCTCTGCCTTGTCTTGGTGCTTTCCGACCTCTGGCTCGTGTAATTGGTGCCCGCTCCTGAGTTTGATAGATGCGACGTGTCCGGTCTTCCCCTTAGGATTTGGTTCTGTTTGCCCAGGGAGTTGTCCGGATGGTCGTGGAATCTGTGCTGCGATTTGACCCATCTGGGTCTCTATTCCCCTCTTCCAGATATCCAGCTCTCCAAATTTTGCATTGATGTTCTAGAACAGGTTGTTGATGGTGCCTTGATTCCGACGCATCTCCTCAAGGATGAGTTGTAAGTCATCCTTCTTTTGATCCCTTTCTGGATGTCCTGGAGCTCTGTATGGTGGGGGGTTCCTAGGAGGACCTTGGTTCTAATGTGGCTGATAGAACCTTTGATCCCCCATATAGCGATTGGGACCCCCTGCGTACGCCACCTCTTCGTGTGTCTCTACCATCCTGACTTGCTCTGTGTGTGGGCACTCAGTAGTGGTGTGCCGCTGTGATCCGCATTCGATGCAAGGCTGGTTGACAGAGAGATACTTGACTTGCTTGAGGAGCTTGCGATTCTGGTCTCTATAGAACTGCTCCCTGACATCTGGGTCAATCTCCTTGGCAGGCTCATAGAGGGGCATAGATGGTGCTAGCCTGGCATAGGAGTTCTCCTCATAGTTTGCAGTAGACCCATATTTGTTGTCATAATTGGTGAGCTTGTCGAGCACACCCCAGGCGTCAATTGGTGGCATCGTCAGATACTCATAGCGAGTATACTGGTTGATCCTGTCCTTAGTGACTTGGTCAAGAGAATTGAAGAAGATCTCTTGAATGACGTAGGGTGGCTGTCCATGAGTAGGGCAAGATCGTAGTAGTTCTTTGTATCTTTCCCATGCTTTTGCTAGCGGCTCCCCATGCTTCTGTTTGAAAGTTGTGATCTTCTGGCGGAGGAGTGATGTCTTGGCAGGAGGGAAGAATTTGTTTAGAAACTCTTGCTCTACTTGGACCCATGTTGTGAGGGATCTTGGTTTCAGCCCTTCGAGCCACTTCAGTGCAGGTCTAGCGAGAGACCAACGGAAGGCCTTCATCTTGACATATTCCAAAGTTGTACCTTCAGCAAGAGTATGACACATGTCAGAAAAATCTGTAATATGTTCAAGCGGGCATTCATTAAATTTTCCATAAAAAGCATTATTTTTAAGCTCTATAAGAAATTGAGTGCGAATTTCAAAAGAGTTGTCTGGGATTAGAATCGCCGATTCAGGCACGACGAGAGTCGGGTGCATATAATCCTCTGCAGTCATTGGGTATTGGGCAAGCTCAGCTTCTGCTTGTTCCCTAGCTGCTTTCTCAGTGGCGATAGCAGCATCTTTAGCGGCCAGTTCCCTTGTAAGCCTCTGTATCAGCTGTTCATGTGTTTCTGCGGCCACCATGGCTCTTTTTAGCTTAACTTCGATGTGTATAAGGCATTCCAGTTCGTCTAAGCCGTCAAACTCAGGTGGTTGACCAGAACGGCGCATACACCTGTAAAGTAACTCAGAGTAGACGTGAGACTTAACTACCTAAGGCGCGAATGATAGCTTCCCCGGCAACGGCGCTAATTTGTTGTAGGAGAGAATCGAGAATGCAAAACAGTAAGTAAATAAAGTAAAGCAAACCGATCGAATCCCAACAAATAATGTTCAAGACTCCCTCCAATGTAGTAAGAGAAAGTCAGGTTCGAATCCACGAGGAAGTTGGTCAGTGGATCATAGGCAACGATGGACTCTCACGGACAGAAGTCGACCACAGGTTGTCGTTCTCGACTAGGGTTAGTCGACAGAAGATCGGACAAGTCGAACAGCGTAGCAGCAGTCACAGTTGTTTTGGTAGATATCGACTAGGCCTTACTCGATATCGAGTAGACTTGTCGGCGTCGAGTTGGGTCTTGTTGAGTACCTGCACACAGAAGCTACAGCGATTCTGGATCGGGGATCAGTAACTCGATATCGACGAGTGCTAGTCGATATCGAGGAAGGCAGACAGTGAAAACGAAACAAAGTAAAGACATAGCTTGTGGATTCTCGAAAATAAACTATGTATGAAAGACTTCCAAGATTGGGGTTTGCGACAACGATAACCAAGCATGCATAAGGCAAGAATAAAACAGATAATCATGTAATTCGCATCAAAGGACTAAGCTTTCGCCTTTTCCAACAATTAGACAACTCTTTCAAGAAACCGTATAATTGTCTCTACCGATTTTATGTTTACAATCCAAGTTGTTAGCATGGACCTCCATTAGATGGGTAATAAACACATAACAAGTAGTAGATGCTCAAAACATGATAAAAGTCGGATTTTTACCTCAGGCATACAGGGCTATCGTCGGGCTCACCCCAACCCTAGAAGTGGGGGGACTACTCGCGCTTCATCTCAACCTCAGACATTGATAGAAAGGAAATAACTACTTGCATTAAATCCAACAGAGCTTACAACCAAAGGAAGCCGATTCCGCTCTCGCTTCACCAACTCCTCTTGGCCACTCACTCCCTCTCTCTCTTTCTACTACTAATTGCTGTGTGTTGGAATGAATAAAATTCAGCCCCCTAAGGGCTTATTTATAGGCTTCTAATCCTTGCTATTCAAGGATAGAAATCTCTATCTATATCTAAATCTATATCTAAAAGCTTTAAAGATAAATAAATGGAATAACATAATTAAATCCAAAAAGGAAATTATATCTAAAAGCCTAAAATATCTTCAAGTGGATAATTTTTCTTCTCCACGGATAGTTGTTGATAGACTTGGATAGAACTCGGATAGAACATGATAGACTCGGACTTCTCGCGACCCAACAGCCCAATTCATGCTCGGACAGGCCCAGCGGCGTCGCGGCCCAGAGAAGCGTAACTCGATATCGAGTAAACTCCTCGATATCGAGGAAGGTGGTTCGTCGACTGGGCTCCAGTGGCATCCTATACTAGCTGGTCCTCGGACTGGCTCGAGTGTTGGCTTCAGATGTTGTCGATATCGAGGAGTTTCCTCGATATCGCGTAGAGTGACTTCATCGACTAGGTTGGCTCGGCATGGTCGAACAACTTTCTTCGACATTGCTCGGACATGTGACTTTGGTCTTGTCGATATCGAGGAGTGGTGTCCGGTTTGTCTTTGTCTTCAGCTTCTCGACCAACTTATGTTCCTCGACTCCGGGTTGGTCTTCAGGGCTTTGTCGATATCGAGTAGAATATTCGATATCGAGTAACTTCCTGAAGTCGGGTATCTTTTCTTCAGCTCTTCGACATGTCTGTCCTCGATCAGTGCTGTGCCCGGACATTGTTTGTCGATATCGACGAAATGAAGTCGATATCGAGTAATCTTCAGCCTCCGTCTTTGCTTCTTGGTTTTCTCCCAAAATGGCTCCATATTCTGCAATATTAAACATAAACTTATGTAGATCTCTATTTCTGGCAAATAAGCATATACTACATAAATTCGACATATTCCCAACCCGAAATATGCAAAGTGTATAGAATATGGAACTAAATTGTGCATATAGACATGGCTACTTTAGTGACATCACTCCACGTCGGACGCGTGATTTCGCTCCGCGTCGGGCATTCGGTCTTAGCGTAAGCCTCCCGGATCGAATATTTTATCAAGTCCTTTTACGCTGGAGCTTGCTCCACGTCGGACGCGTGATTTCGCTTCGCGTCGGGCATCCGGTCGTAGCGTGAGCCTCCCGTATTGAATATTTAATCAAGTCCCACGACGCTTGAGCTTGCTCCACGTCGGACGGGTGATCTCGCTCCGCGTCGGGGATCCGGTCGTAGCATGAGCCTCCCGGATCGAATATTTTATCAAGTCCCACGACGTTGGAGCTTGTTCCACGTCAGACGTGTGATTTCGCTCCAAGTCGGGCATCCGGTCATAGCGTGAGCCTCCCGGATCAAATATTTAATCAAGTCCCACGACACTGGAGCTTGTTCCACGTCGGACGTGTGATTTCACTCCGCGTCGGGCATCCGGTCGTAGCGTAAGCCGCCCGGATCGAATATTTTATCAAGTCGCACGACGCTGGAGCTTGCTCCACGTCGGACGCGTGATTTTTCTCCGCGTCGGGCATCCGATCGTAGCGTGAGCCTCCCGGATCGAATATTTAATCAAGTCCCACGACGCTGGAGCTTTCTCCACGTCGGACGCGTGATATCGCTCCGCGTCGGGCATCCGGTTGTAGCGTGAGCCTCCCGGATCGAATATTTTATCAAGTCCCACGACGTTGGAGCTTGCTCCATGTCGGACGTGTGATTTCGCTCTGCGTCTGGCATCCGGTTGTACCGTGAGCCTCCCGGATCGAATATTTAATCAAGTCCCACGACGTTGCAGCTTGCTCCACGCCGAACGCGTGATTTCGCTCCGCGTCGGGCATCCGGTCATAGAGTAAGCCACCCGGATCGAATATTTAATCAAGTCCCACGACGCTGGAGCTTGCTCCACGTCGGACGCGTGATTTCGCTCCGCGTCGGGCATCCGGTCATAGAGTAAGCCTCCCGGATCGAATATTTTATCAAGTCCCATGACGCTAGAGCTTGGTCCACGTCGGACGCGTGATTTCGCTCAGCGCCGGGAATCCGGTCGTAGCGTGAGCCTCCCGGATCGAATATTTAATCAAGTCCCACGACGCTGGAGCTTGCTCCACGTCGGTTGCGTGATTTCGCTCCGCGTGGGGCATCCGGTCGTAGTGTGAGCCTCCTGGATCGAATATTTAATCAAGTCCCACGACGTTGGAGCTTGCTCCACGTCGGACGCATGATATCGCTCCGCGTCGGGCATCCGGTCGTAGCGTGAGCCTCCCGGATCGAATATTTAATCAAGTCCAACGACGCTGGAGCTTGCTCCACGTCGGACGCGTGATCTCGCGTCGCGTCGGGCATCCGGTCGTAACATGAGCTTCCCAGATCGAATATTTTATTAAGTCCCACGATGTTGGAGCTTGCTCCACGTCTGATGCGTGATCTCGCTCCACGTCGGGCATCCGGTCGTGGCATAAGCCTTTCGGATCGAATATCTTATCAAGTCCCACGACGCTGGAGCTTGCTCCACGTCGGACGTGTGATCTCGCTCCGCGTCGGGTATCCGGTCGTAGCATGAGTCTTTCGGATCGAATATTTTTATCAAAATCAAGACACTGAGCTCGATCCAAGTCGGACACCCGATCGAAGCCTCGATCTCCCGAATCATATTTTTTTAAGTCCCATTACGCTGGAATTGGCTCCGCGTCGGGTTTCCGGTCGAAGAATCATTCTCCCAGAACGTATATATTAAAAATCCCATGGAGCCAGAACTCACATGACATAAGATAGTTGGGAAAACCACTGCATCCCCAAAAAGCGTAACGTACAATGCAAACTGCTGATTACGTTCAAACTAAGTGTTGTTCAAAGGTCAACAGGAACAACTAAGAAACGAAGAAACGAAACAAAAGGCCAGAAAAACTCGTGCTAAAGAAACTAGTACGACAATCGTAAGAGAGCACAGAGGTGAGCTTAGTTGGGCCCGGACAGGATCACCTCTCCCTGGATCTGTCGGGAACCAGGCGGGTCCTGTCCTGGCACAACCGTGCCCCATTAGGCAAAGGCCCTTCGGGGTGAGGCTCACTCCACTCAGCGTCCACCTCGTCACCATCCGCGGTAAGAATGTGGACCTCAAACCGAGCGTTCCCTTTGTGCAAGAAGGTAATGGCGGAACCTATATCGATGCCATGCATGCTTGCGAAATGATACCACCCATGACCCAGATAGGGAACCCGGTAATCACCTCGATATACCGCCACGGGGAAGTCTCGAATGATTCTAGACGACAACAAGACGTGCCCGGGAAGGTCAGGGCCATACTCAACCTCGAAACGCGAATGCAACAACTACTCAAGCATAAGTTAATGGAATAAATAAAAAATATCAGAGAGAAATAAACAAGTTACCAACCACGAAAGGGACATACCAGTTGGTGCATTTGCTCCAGAAAATCCAACGACCGGAAAAAAGCCCAATTCGTCCGACCGGAAGACGACATCCTCAAAGGGTCTACACTTGCTAACACAAAGAAATTTGGAGGTCCCGGCTTTAAAAAGACCCTCTAGAGGTCACGTGTTGACCAAGGATTTCCTCGAAAACATGCCTGGGAGGGCCTTGAAAAATACGATGATAGAAAGATGATGCATCGCTGCCCTAGGCCGGGCATGGTAGACATTTGTACCACAAAGACTGTTGTAGGAGGAAATCAAGTTTAAAGTATAATGAAATAAATCAAACCGGATTATGCCCACGCAAATGATTACAAGACTTCCTCCCTATGCAGCAATGGGAAGTAATGATCGATCCACGAGGAAGTGCGTCAGCGGATCTCAGGTAGCTGTAAATCTCATAGACAGAAAAGCAGAAAGACAGAAATAACAAAGCAAAGCAGAAAATAAAGTAAAACACAAAACTGGTCGATATCGACAAGAATGTACTCGATATCGACTAAAAACAACGACGACAGAAACTCAGAATCAAACAAAGAAACTCGATCTCAACAACCCAACTCGATATCGACTAAGCAGAACTCAATATCGACAAACAACTCTTCGAGATCGACAAGCAACAGAAACTTTAAATAAGCAAACTTTCAAAGAAAGAACTCAGATTTCGGTGGAATAAAGTCAATAAACTAAAGACTTCCAAAGCCAGGGTATCAACACCACAACGATAACCATGCAAAATAACACATAAAGGTATAAAAGATCATGCTTTTCATCAAATAACTTTCGTTATTAACAAATAGGCATATAGAGGCTTTCGGATAAACCCTAATTGTTACTAACCCTTTTCACATAATTAATCCAAGTTGCATTAAGATTACTTTCGCTTCAATAACACAAACAAGGATCGCCTTCAACTTTCGCAAAAGAATCATGCTCACAGGGATAGAAGATGAATTGCATAAAAAGATCAAACCTTTACCGCATCATCTTACATGGCCACCGTCGGGCTCACCCCGACCCTAGAAGTGGGTGGACTACTCGCTCTTCATCGCAATCGCAGACATCTTTGATGAAAAAGAAATAACTTAAATTAAATAAACTCAAACTTACAACCTCTTCTCCTTCTCTCTCTATGTGTAACTAATTGTCTCTGAATTTGAATGAATCAAAACCAGCCCCTAAGGCTATTTATAGCCTTCATTCCCTAGCTATTCTAGGTAAGAAAGTCTATCTATATCTAAATCTAATTATCTAAAGGCTTAAAGATAAATAAATAGAATAAAGGAATTAAATCAAAAAAGGGAAATTATATCTAAAATAGGTAAATCTTCCATGTGTTGATAGATCTTGATATTCCTTGATAGATGTGGATAGATCTCGGCAAACTCGGATTCCTTCGGCCCCAAGCAACCACAAACCGCGTCGGACAGCTCACCACGTAACGCGTCTCTAGAAAGATCTCCTCGATATCGACAAGAACCACTCGATATCGGCTGGCTGGGCATCTCGGGTTGTTGGTGCTCGATCAAGCTCGGTCAGGTGATCTGAGGTCCTCGATATCGACAAAGGTTGTCGATATCGAGTAGACTTGTGTTGACTTCTGCACTGCTGGTCTTGGTCGAGGAACTGCTCCCCGACACTGGCTCGGACAGGCTCGGATGATCTTGTAGATATCGAGTAAGTTCATCGATATCGAGTAACTTGGTGCTCGGTGTCTCCGGGTCCTCGGCTTCTCGACTTGGTGTGACTTCCTCGACTCCGGGCATAGCTTCATGGGTTTGTCGATATCGAGTAAGCTACTCGATATCGAGTAGGCTTGTGGAGTCGGGTTGGCTCTGGCTCTCAGCTCCTCGATCATGCTTTACTCCACCAGCACTGCTCGGACATACTTTGTCAATATCGGCTACTTTTCATCGATATCGAGTAACTTCTAGGCTCCAGCTTGATTCGTCCTGGTTCTGTAGTCCTTTGACTTTGGACTTCTGTAGCTGATTTCCGAGCTTTTCCCACTTTTCTCAGAACTGTTGTAAATTGCCTCGAATTCTGCGAATTTAAACAGAAACTGGTGTAGATTCCATAATTTGGCAACTAAACATAAACTACATAGATTCTGTACTATTCTAGCCCAAATGCATGAAATGTATGCAGAAAACGATATAAAAGTTACTGTAAAACATGGCAGATTCAGCTCACAACAAACACCCCATACTTAAGCTTGCTTGTCCTCAAGCAATATTTTTAATTGTCATTCAGAGGAAGAAATCAAAACTCTCAACATCTTAGATTCATTCTTATATGTCCCTGCAATCAATTACCATCCTCGAAAAGGTACTTGTGTCACAAATCCATGCATGTGCAATTTTTTTTAAGAGCAACATCTACTCACAAAAGGAGGGTTATGCATATCAATTTATATGACAAAGCATTAATAATCAAGAGGACTTCAATTTAAGCTCAATAAGGAGTAGATCTAGTAAAAGGCTAAAGGTGGGCAATTTTTGGCAATGTGGTGCTAATGATCCGGGGAAATAGAGTATTTCCAAACTGAATTTCCACATTCCTTCTCCATAAGATTCATCACCTTTCATATTGCTTTTATCAATAATAATGCTTTTACCTCTCTAACCTCAGCATTGCCTTCTCGCGAGTCACAAACATGGGTGTCATGAATGGCCCCGGATACTTAGTGCGTCGGACTCCTCATCTGGTGTCCCATCTCGCCAAACTATTATCTCAGCGAGCAGGGTCGATCTCTGATCGGATTTTCTTTCACTCATTGAATTTTCCATATATTTCAAACAATTTCCTTCCAAACTCCAATAATGATAATAACAACACAATAACCATATAACATCTCCATAATGTAACATCATTCTCAACATAATCCCCGGATAGGAAATAAGGTAAAGAATGGCAAATATTTAGATCATATGGAGCAACAATTGAAATAAGGCATAATATGGCTTTTTTTGTAATGCATAAGCATAGGTATGGCTAGGATATAAACAATATGAGCATTATATGGAAATATAAAGTCCTCCATCCTCTTATTATGCAATATGTCAAAAGCAACTTCAAATTTTACCTCCTTTCATGGTTTTCAATAAAATATGCATTTCATTGTGACTTCCCTTTACTAGGCAATTTCATGCTATATCTCTAATGAATCCAATTTTGCATCGTCGAGTTCAATATTACTTCCATGACATTTATCAAAATTTTCAATGAGGGTCATTTTTTCAAATTTTTGAAAAACATGCATATAAGCACATAAATTAATAACGAATTCCAAAATAGTCATGTATAAGCAATTCAAGAAAGAAACCTTAAATATGCATAAATAATGTCAATTTAAATCAAATATGCACAAAATAAGCCCTTCCCCCACCCATACTTAAACATTACAGTGTCCTCACTGTATAAAACAAGGGTAAAGAAAGAAACTCACTAGACAGATGTGCAGGGCTTCATAATATGCCTAGGCCGAGTCCGATTTAGTTTGCTTCTTATCCCATGGACCTGAAAAATATAGAAGACATATACCCACAATAGAAAAACTAAAAATTCAAAACAAAAAACAAACAAAAAACAACAATGTCCAAAAAGTCCCAAAAAGTAATTGTCTATTTACAAGCTCTAGATTTTATAGTCGTTAGGCCGACTTTCTCCATTAAGCTCAAGGTGGCATCTGCAGGGCCCATGTAGCTTGGGCTTCAAATAGGACTCCATTCTTGTCCATCAGTTGCAATCCTCCAGAATGGATCTTGTTCACCACGAAAGGCCCCATCCTCTTCTTGTTGAATTTGTTAGGAAACCAATGGTCTTTTGATTTGGAAACATAGAGCTTGTCTCCAACTTCATATTCTTTAGGCTCATCATTGGAAATCCTACATAAGCGCACATACCAAGGCAAACCTCTCCCATGTATAGATAGATCTTTAATGGAAATAGGAGAAGAAAGATCCATACCTTGGCTTACCTGCGCAGAAACGGATTCGGGGACCACAGTGTTTGGTCGATCTCGAGTAAGTTTACTCGATATCGACGAGGATTCAGCTTCTGGTGGCCTGCTGCTCGCAGATGCTGGAGCTGGTGAAGGTGAGTTTTGGTCGATATCGACTACTGTAGTCGATATCGAGGAGTTTGGCTCTGCTTCCAGTGGCTTGTTTGTCGATGCTGGTGAAGTCGGGGACGGAGATGGTTGGTCGATATCGAGTAAACTACTCGATATCGAGTAGTGCCCGGCTTCTGTTTGGCTACTCGACGAAGCAGCTGCTGGTGGTGGTTTCTGAGCTTGGTCGATATCGACCAAAGTCCTCGATATCGAGGAATTCTGGTCGACTACGACCTCATACTTGCGTCCTGTCAAGGCATCCGAGAAATAGTTAGTCCAAATCGACGTACCTTGGTTTGTGTCGAGCGGATTCTCTGTCTCTTTGTTTAGGATGGCCATGATCTTCTCCACTTGGGCTTCCATATCCCTCTTTTCCAGCTCTTCAAGAGTCATATTTCTTACCTTAGGCTCCCCACAAGTGATGTAACCAGCTGAGATAGATTTTACCTCTTCCATTGGACCTGTATTCCTTTCAGTTTTATTAAAGGAATACTCAATTACCTCATCGCTGATGTTGAAAGTGAGCACTCCCTTCCTCACGCTTATGTTGGCATCCACCGTCGCCAAGAAGGGTCTTCCTAGAATAATTGGACAAGCAGGGTCCTCCGCCATATCAATAACTAAGAAATCAGCAGGGACAAAGAATTTACCTACTTGTACTGGCACATTGTCCACCATGCCTGTTGGAATGACCACCGTGTTGTTGGCCATATAAAGCTTAGCATCCATAGGCTCTAGGGCACCTATCTTAATCTTGGACCATATTGCTAAAGGCATTATGCTCACACTAGCTCCAAGATCACATAAAGCATTAAATTTATATTGACCAAATCCAATGGTTATAGCAAACTTACCTGGATCTGGCCTCTTCTCAAGGATGTCCATATGGCTGCACTCCTCTGTAATCTCAGCCATTGATCTCTTCTTGCTTAGAATCTCCTTGAGGAATTTGACATAGGATGGCATTTCATTGAGAGCTTCTGTGAAGGGTATGGTGGCATTGAGCTTCTGAAGCATCTTAATGAAGCGCTGAAACTTCTTCTCTACTGGGTCCTCTGGAGATTTTGTTGGGAAGGGCAGCTTCTTTTTCTGATTTGGAGCTAGAACAGATGTCGGAGGTGCTGCAGCTTTCTCGATCTCGACTTGGGTCTCCTCGATATCGACCAGTTCTTCCTCGATATCGACTAGCTTCCTCGGTGTCGAGTTGCTGTGTTCTGCAGACGAAGGTTGGCCCACTTTGTCGTCGATATCGAGCAAACCTTCCTCGATATCGAGTTGTTGTTCTCCTCCGTCCTGCTGCTTTCCGACCTCTGGCTCTTGTAGTTGATGGCCGCTTCTGAGTTTTACAACAGCGATGTGTCCAGTCTTCCACTTGGGATTTGGTTCTAAACATCCTGGGAGTGAACCTGACTGTCTGGGGACTCCTGCTGCTAGCTGGCCAATCTGTGTATCAACTGATTTCCGCCATATATCAATCTCCCCAAGCCTAGAGTTGACACCTTGAATCTGAGTGTAGACGGAGTTGAAGGATTGCTTAGTTTCTGAATGGTTTCTCCGTATTTCCTCCAGGACGGTCTGTAGATCATCCCTTTTCTGGTCTCTTTCCGGATGTCCTGGGGTTCTGTAGGGTGGGGGGTTCCTAGGGGCACCTTGGTTCCATTGTGGTTGCTGAAACCTTTGGTCCCCCATGTAGCGATTGAGACCCCCTGCATAAGCTGCCTCTTGGTATTCTGCCAGCCTGACTTGCTCTGTGTGTAGGCACTCAGTAGTGGTGTGCTGCTGTGATCCGCATTCGATGCAAGGCTGGTTGACCGAGAGATATTTGACTTGCTTGAGGAGCTTCCTATTCTGATCTCTGTAGTACTGCTCCCTTACATCTGGATCAATCTCTTTGGGGGGCTCATAGAGGGGCATGGATGGTGCTGGCCTGGCGTAGGGATTCTCCTCATAGTTGACTGGAGTCTCATACTTGTTGTCATAATTGGTTAGCTTGTCGAGAGCGGCCCATGCGTTAGCAAGCGGCATTGTCAGACACTCATAGTGAGTATATGTGTTGATTCTATCCTTTGCAGCCAAGTATAGAGAATTGAAGAAGATCTCTTGAACTACGCAGGGTTGCTGTCCATGTGTAGGGCATGATCGCAATAGATCCTTATAGCGTTCCCATGCCTTTGCTAGTGTCTCTCCAGGCTGCTGTTTGAAAGATGTGATCTTTTGGCGAAGGAGCACTGTCTTGGCAGGAGGAAAGAATTTGTTGAGAAATTCCTGCTTTACTTGAGCCCATGTCGTGAGAGATCGTGGTTTCAGTCCTTCCAGCCATTTCAATGCTGGACCAGTGAGAGGCCAACGGAATGCCTTCATCAAGATGTACTCCAAGGTGGTACCTTCAGCAAGAGTACGACACACGTTAGTAAAGTTTGTAATATGCTGAAGAGGGCATTTATTAAATCTACCATGAAACGCATTATGCTTAATTTCTATTAAGAAAGGAGTGCGAATTTCATAGTTATTTTCAGGGATAAGAATAGCCGATTCAGGCACGACGAGCGTCGGGTGCATGTAATCCTCTGCAGTGTTAGGATATTGGGCGAGCTCATCTGCCAACTGCCTCGCGCGCTCAGCTTCTCACGTAGTGCGTGCTCTCTCAGCAGTGAGAGCAGTATCTTTAGCGGCTAGTTCCCTCGTAAGTCTCTCAATCAGCTGTTCTTGTGTCTCTGCAGCCGCCATGGCTCTTTTCAGTTTAGCTTGGATGTGTATAAGGCGCTCCAGTTCGTCTAAGGCATCAAACTCAGGTGTTCGACCAGAACAGCGCATATACCTGCAAAGTAACTCAACAGAAAAGTGAGATCTAACTACCTAAGGCGCGAACGATTGCTTCCCCGGCAATGGCGCCAATTTGTTGTAGGAAGAAATCAAGTTTAAAGTATAATGAAATAAATCAAACCGGATTATGCCCACGCAAATGATTACAAGACTTCCTCCCTATGCAGCAGTGGGAAGTAATGATCGATCCACGAGGAAGTGCGTCAGCGGATCTCAGGTAGCTGTAAATCTCATAGACAGAAAAGCAGAAAGACAGAAATAATAAAGCAAAGCAGAAAATAAAGTAAAACACAAAACTGGTCGATATCGACAAGAATGTACTCGATATCGACTAAAAACAGCGACGACAGAAACTCAGAATCAAACAAAGAAACTCGATCTCAACAACCCAACTCGATATCGACTAAGCAGAACTCAATATCGACAAACAACTCTTCGAGATCGACAAGCAACAGAAACTTTAAATAAGCAAACTTTCGAAGAAAGAACTCAGATTTCGGTGGAATAAAGTCAATAAACTAAAGACTTCCAAAGCCAGGGTATCAACACCACAACGATAACCATGCAAAATAACACATAAAGGCATAAAAGATCATGCTTTCCATCAAATAACTTTCGTTATTAACAAATAGGCATATAGAGGCTTTCGGATAAACCCTAATTGTTACTAACCCTTTTCACATAATTAATCCAAGTTGCATTAAGATTACTTTCGCTTCAATAACACAAACAAGGATCGCCTTCAACTTTCGCAAAAGAATCATGCTCACAGGGATAGAAGATGAATTGCATAAAAAGATCAAACCTTTACCGCATCATCTTACATGGCCACCGTCGGGCTCACCCCGACCCTAGAAGTGGGTGGACTACTCGCTCTTCATCGCAATCGCAGACATCTTTGATGAAAAAGAACTAACTTGCATTAAATAAACTCAAACTTACAACCTCTTCTCCTTCTCTCTCTATGTGTAACTAATTGTCTCTGAATTTGAATGAATCAAAACCAGCCCCTAAGGCTATTTATAGCCTTCATTCCCTAGCTATTCTAGGTAAGAAAGTCTATCTATATCTAAATCTAATTATCTAAAGGCTTAAAGATAAATAAATAGAATAAAGGAATTAAATCAAAAAAGGAAATTATATCTAAAATAGGTAAATCTTCCATGTGTTGATAGATCTTGATATGCCTTGATAGATGTGGATAGATCTCGACAAACTCGGATTCCTTCGGCCCCAAGCAACCACAAACCGCGTCGGACAGCTCACCGCGTAACGCGTCTCCAGAAAGATATCCTCGATATCGACAAGAACTACTCGATATCGAGTAAAGTGTGTCATCGACTACAGCTGGCTGGGCATCTCGGGTTGCTGGTGCTCGATCAAGCTCGGTCAGGTGATCTGGGGTCCTCGATATCGACAACCTTTGTCGATATCGAGTAGACTTGTGTCGACTTCTGCGCTGCTGGTCTTGGTCGAGGAACTGCTCCCCGACACTAGCTCGGACAGGCGCTGATGATCTTGTAGATATCGAGTAAGTTCATCGATATCGAGTAACTTGGTGCTCGGCATCTCCGGGTCCTCGGCTTCTCGACTTGGTGTGGCTTCCTCGACTCCGGGCATAGCTTCATGGGTTTGTCGATATCGAGTAAGCTACTCGATATCGAGTAGGCTTGTGGAGTCGGGTTGGCTCTGGCTCTCAGCTCCTCAATCATGCTTTACTCGACCAGCACTGCTCGGACATACTTTGTCGATATCGACTACTTTTCATCGATATCGAGTAACTTCTAGACTCCAGCTTGATTCGTCCTGGTTCTGTAGTCCTTTGACTTTGGACTTCTGTAGCTGATTTCAGAGCTTTTCCCACTTTTCTCAGAACTGCTGTAAATTGCCTCGAATTCTGCTAATTTAAACAGAAACTAGTGTAGATTCCATAATTTGGCAACTAAACATAAACTACATAGATTCTATACTATTCTAGCCCAAATGCATGAAATGTATGCAGAAAACGATATAAAAGTTACTGTAAAACATGGCAGATTCAGCTCACAACAAAGACTCACCCCGGGCAGAGCAACGTCTGCCACCAAGAAAAGACTAAACAAGAGAAGGGAGAAGAAAAAAACCCGTGACTCCCCATCGTCTTGAAAAGCAAAAAGAAAAGGGGGGGGGGGGGGGGGGAAAGCCGGTTTGCAGGTAATCACATACACACTTATGGGATCGCCTCAGGTTAACTTCTACCGAGTGATCCTGGATGAGGAGCAGCTTTGGAGGCTCCGCCTACCCCTCACATATGAGATGTTGGAACACGATGCACGAGGAAACATTACCCTTAGTTCACGATCATATCAAGAACACGAGGTCAAAATTGACCGTGACCGCAGCGAAATCTATTGGATAACGGAAGAATAGGGCAACTTCACCACGACCAGTCGTGTGCGGGTAGGGGCCATCCTCCAAATCACCATGAAAAGAGAAGCAGCTCGATACGAGGTTTCCATGGTCGATCCAGACCCAGTCTACGAAGACCGCCTCCCACGCTCATAAAAACTTGGGTAAGAAACCTAAACCCCCGTTCCATAAGTTCTAATGGGCATAAGCCATAGATCTTTTAGTTCGTTTGTATCAGGGATTAAGTTGAATTTCAAATAAAATTTATGAAATATCATTATTCCATAAACACCTGTTTCCCCTCAAGAACATGAGGTGCATGCCATGACCAAACCGCCCAAACGCGCAAACACCAAAGAATGGAGGAAACATGGATAAGGCAGATCGTCCACGTAGGACAGAATCCACTGACCCAGAAAGCAACTTGGCAATAACTAACCCCAAACAATGAAGTCCTATAAAGAGGAAAGGAAAACGGCGCCACACATCCTCGCAAAACATCCCTTTCAATAGGACTCCAAGATGGCTTCCGATGACACTCCGCGCGCTTTCTACCGGTTCATCACCAAAGAAGAGCAATTGCAGATGCTGCAACTGCCTCGGCTGTATGAGCAACTAGGAGAGAAAACACATGAGCTTGTTTACATCTGGTCCACCACGTGCCAGGATTTCGAAGTTGACGTGGAAAGAGACGCGGACGGAGCATACTGGTATACTGAAGGATGGTCGGACTTTACTTTCTCAAACCGGGTAGCTATAGGATGCTCACTCCTTTTTGTTTACGAAGGATGTTCCCACTTTGAGGTATACATGTCCTATCCCGACTCGACTCCTATCCGCGGAAAGAAGTGCGGTTCAACAAAAATGAAACCTCCCAAGGCTCAGGGCAACCGAAAATCTGCACCGTCACCCACAGGTATGATGTCCTCGAAGCGCAAAGCCTAAAACTCAAAGCCTCAATGTATTCTGTAAAAATGAAAGATCTTTGAAATAAACAGTGTTATTGCTGTTTCCGAGCTTCTGCAGTAAGCCAGAAAAGCTGGTTCATTTCTCCTTTATCCTCTTTCCCTAGAAACCTAGGGAAGGAACCACCCTAGGGAATAGGGAGTGGGTAAGATTTGACCAAGCAATAAATGAAAATTTTAAGCGGGTAAGGAAAAAACGGTTCGCCACCTTCAAAAGGAAAGAACTTCACCTATAAAAACCAACCCCCTAAGGTTTTCTTTAGACACCTTACATCAGGGAACAACGAAGTCTTCCAAATAAGATGGCTATAGGCAACGCACGCCCGAGAGATCTTCTTAGATGGATACAAATCGCCTTCTTTTTGCAAAGGGTGGTAAGGTTTTCTAAACTCCTCTATCAAGTATCCATTTTTCCCCCCATTCCTAAGAGTTCTCGACAAACGCAGCCGTTGCTAGCGTTCTTCGAGACGGAGTTCGGCTTAATAGGCGTCGAAAGGATAATCCTAACCAACGGGCCAGGAAGAAGAGGCATAAGTGTTCGAGTGGAGTGAGACAATGCTGGGGTGCTCTGGCTTACTCAAGAATGGAGCGCATTTACGAGGTCAAGGAACGTTCGAGTAGGGGGGTTGTGCTTTTCAGCTACCTAGGCGACTCACGTTTCAAAGCCCGCTATATCCCATCAGGAGAAGATGATACCTCCGAAGGCGAAGACAGCGAAAACGCCCGTTAGAAGGGGGATAAATCTATGAAACCGAGAATCTTGTGTCATTTTCCAAAGAAAAAAAAATGTATCTGAATGGACTTGAAGATTTGAATAAAAACAAAAAATGCTCGCCGAGCTAGGGTTTCGCGTTTCTGGTTTTTGACCACCATTAAAACCTGATTCCGAAAAAAGTCATCAGTCAACTAAAACAAAAGATCAGTCGAAAACAAAGTCTTCACACGGACGCACCGTGGATATAAAAACGTCGACCAAAATAAGGCACCAAATAAAGTGCCACTATTTGTCTGACCCAGATGAACGATAAAGAAGAGAATAACATCCAAGAGAAAAGAGGAGTTTTATAAACCATCACCGCTAAAGTCCACGTTATCGTCTTCTTTCAAGTTCCAATCGTCCCTGTCGTCGTTCGGGGAGAATGGCTGAAGAGGAACACCCGGATTCTCCGTGGATTTCTGCACGCTTTGGTGAATCCCGGCTTTCATACCCAGATAAAAGCAATCCATGTACCTGTCTTGGATAAACTCCTGTCCGACCTCTTCGTTCAACCATTCCGGCACCGTGCTCTTCATAAACTCCAGGCTGTTCGGGGTCTTCAACCAGTCGTCCACAAGCTTAGTGCGGTTGTGTGGGACGTCCAACCAAGACAGGATGATATCACCGTCCGTCCGGGACCGATATCGATCCAGCTCAATCGCACGACGATTGGCTTCCACAACCGCCTTGCTTCGCTCTTCATTCGCCGCGATCAAATGGGTTTGAAGCTCGACCTTTTGGGCCTCAGCACTAGATTGCAGGGAAGACAGGGACTGTTGGGAAGACTCGAGCTGAGCTCGCAACATCTCTAAGTCCTCGGCCAGTTTACTACTTTTCGCCCTCTCAGCAGCCAGGACCTCATCTTTCTCCTCCAGCCGCGAACGAAGGGACTCAGCTTCCTTTCGCGGTGTCTCTTCCTCCAAGAGCCTTTCTTTCATTTGCTCCAATTTCTCCTCGAGACCACGAGCATGTTGGCCCAGGCGAAGATACCGACCCCAGCCGCTGTGAGTGAAGACACGACCCTAACCACAAAAACATAAGAGGGTTGTATGCCTCCCCAGAAAGAAAAACTAAGAAAAAACAAGGGAAATTATAGAACGCGATTCACTTACCCAGTTGCACCAACGTTCTTGCTCAATTGTGAATTGCTCATCGGTCAGGTGGTCCAAGTACCACAGCTCCGGTTTCCCGAGCTCCGGGGGGAAGACCATCTCATTAAGGATATCGGAATCAAAGCCTGGCATCCGATACGCGGGGCGACCGTTGGCATCCACATGGAATACCGGCGCGTCCCAGTCGACACCTTCCCAGGCCGGGTAAGGACGCAGTTTTTTCTTCTTTGGTGGAGCTTTCGAAGTCCCCGCCTCAGAAGGAGAAACAGGCCGAGGCTCCACGGGGGCCGTCAGAGGAAGGGCCTGGACCTCTGCGATCGGAGAAGCATCGATCACGATGAGGTGGGACTCGGGCTCCGCCGGGGCCATAGGAGAGGAAGAGGTGGCGATCACCGTTTTCTCTTTTGCCGTTTTCTTACTCTTCGGTTTAGGAGCCGAAGTCTTTGGACGTTTCAAGGCTCTCATCACGTCAGTAGGAATCTTCCTCTTAGCGGAGGAAGCGGGAGCAGAAGACATCTTCGCAGCGTCCACCATTGTTTTCAACTCCAAAGCGTCTGAAAAAGCACGGAATGAATAGCAGCATCAATAAAAGATCAAAAGCAGAAGGAAAAGCAAAAACAAAAAGTACACCCCAAATTAACTACAACCTATGCGCGGATGAGGTAGACTCAAGCCGCCCATCTCTAGCCGCAAAGAGGAAATCACGTCTTTCCACGAAGGCTTTGTCCCAACCGCGAACCTTTGCTCGATCTCTTTCAGGTCAGACACAGCTTTCCTCTTCACACGCGTGTACAGACGCGGCTCGGTGTGAAAGTTCAATATCTGACGAGAAGGATCCCGGACTAAGAACCACGTATGCCTCCATTCCGGCTTGCTGGTGTTACGATCCACTATCGAAACACTAAGTTTGGCCTGATAGAAGTTCTTATGGGTGCCTCCATGACCCAAAGTGAGCTTGGTGCTCAGAAGTCCCAGGGTAGGTTGAACCCCAATCTCCAGACAACGCATAACAAAGGAGGTTAAGAAAAGCCACATGTTTGGAACCAATTGAGCAGGACTCAAGCCGCAGGCTTTCAGATAACGTTTGAACAGATTAGGTAGAGGGAGCCGGAACCCTTGAACCAGGCTCTCTATATAGACAACCATGCAACCCGGGTAGGCATCTAAGCTCCCTCCACCCTCTGCGGGGAGGCATAGTACCACTCCCTCTGGCCAAGGAAAGACACGGGCAATCACATTCAAGTCCTCCAGGGTCGTGAAAGTCCCACCTCCGTGGTTCTAAGCATTCGGCGGAGCAATGGGGATCACCCGCTGAGGCAGAACGACCGGGATTGGACCTGCGGCAGATGGTTGAAAGTCCCTCCTAAAAGGGCAGGATGCGAGCACCCCCTCATCATACAAGACTGGACGGAAGTCTCCCAGCACGGATGACGAACGGCGCTCCGTCGGCAGAAAGACGGGACCGGACAGCAATTCCGTATGGGAATCCCACTCCTTATAAGAATGTTGGGACTCGGGGGACTCTAGTATCAAGTCAGATCCCGACGATGAAGCGCCATCACATGACCGCGAAGACGCAGAATCGACAGGTGAGGGGGGTTCGTCGCGAGCGCGACCCAGAGACGAGTAAAAAGAGGGGTCCGCAAGGGATTTTGGTTGGCGAAAAGTAACATCTTCAGGGACCTCTATACCACTCATCAGAAGTTTGCCATCAGTCCACACCGCGGGTGGAGATCTGATGAGGGCTTGGACACTGCTAGAGCTGCTTGGTGAAGTCGACATCACGGAGGTGGCTGAATGAGATGAGAAAAAGAGGCAGGATGGGGAGAGAACCTAAGGATCAACAGGGAATAAAGAGGCACCCAAAAGACACCCGCACCACGACCGCGGCCAAGAAGAGAAAAGAAAGAAAGAAAACTGAAATTAAATCAAGAACTAGACGCGGAAAGAAGAGAAAGGAAGATCACTTTACCTCGAAGAACGGTAAAGTGAGAACGGTAAAAAATGAGGAGGGAAAGAACCCTTATTTATAGGCCCCTCACTCAACGACGTTTCACCTCCCACTTTGGCCCACGTGTCAAAAGCACGACCCACATCAGTCAAGTAAACGGGCCCAGTTGGAACAGGCCCAAGAAAGCCCAAGTCAGCCCAACGTGCCTTCTTTTTTCCACCCTTTTGACCTATGGAATGCCAAAGGCGGGGGGATCTGTAAGAAGGTTTCGAACCACGAGAAAACCTGTTCGGTTCCCCCGCGGCTCGAGGAGTTGTGATGATGCCCAAAGGTAAACGAAAAAAAGGGAGGAAAAGGAAAAAAGGAAAAAAAGGGGCCAAAATGACTGAAGAAGCGGACCTGGGGAGACACACCGACACATTATCCGTGGATGAAAGGGGCATGCAAAAGCGTACAGATGGCGCAAATGCCCACTACCCATATGCCCTTCCTTTTGGAACACGTGGCGGCCATACTTCAACAAGTGGCCAGGAAGAAGGAACTCTTCCCTCGGGGGGGGGGGGGGGGGGGGTACTTCCCATACCAAGAGGCCGGTTGATGAACCCATCACACGATAAGTGATGCGAACCGTGTTCAAAGGCTCAGCGACACCGGCCATGAGATCTTCACGGATGTTGAAGATCTCAGGGTTCGGGTAAGACCGTCAAATTTCCCATTGGTCACCGCGGCACAGGTTGAGTCCCTCTCCCCCATATAGGAACAAATGAAGTAGTAGTTATGAGGGGGAGGGGGCTTCAGGTAAGACCGTTGACCATATCACCATGAGAGGGAATACGTGGCATCACCCCCCCATGGAAACGTGGGGTGGGCCCTGCTTTTTCCTTGTGGTTTCATAAAAAACATGCCATCTGATTTCCCTAAATCAAACAGCCCAGCTATGCTCTATCAAAGAAACCATCCTACTAGGAGTCACAACAATCTAGCAACTATCAAGAGCATCAAGAGACACGAATTCACTAACTAAACATACCTCCTGCCCTAAATGAATACAGGAGACTACTGAAAGCCATAAATACTGATAATGTTGTGGATACTTCAATTCAAACAAGACCCCCAATGAGCTACCTTTGCACAAGGCAAGAATATTATCAAAGATTTGCAGGAAAGAAAATGTTTTTTTTAAATCATATTTATACTAGCAATACTCTCAAAGCGCTGCCATTAAGCACATAAATTTGAAACCACCCGAGATCACATTTACAACATAATCAATTGACTGTTAAGATGAACAATGCAACACTAAAGCAGCCACTTAAGATGGCCCCTGGGAGGGCACCAATACATCTTTACTCTTTGCTCAATGCACATGGTTAAACAAAAGTATATAATGAGGCAATTAAGCACATCCAATTCATTCAAGACACTTTTCCAGATTCACTATCGCCAGAAGCAA